>CM057346.1:26229432-29016275 GCA_030015575.1 Agapanthus africanus
TTTTTCTAAATTTTTTTATTTCTCCGTGTATTGAATGTGCAACTCTTGGGCTTCCAAAAATTAAAAAGAAAAATTTGAAAAAATATTGGGTCAGATGAGATTCGAACGCACATGTTATGTTACAGCAGCGTATATGCTTTACCAATGAGCTACAAGTTGTTTCTTGGTTTTATTTAACAAAAATAACTTTTAACTCTTACCCAGGTTGTAATACTCTTTTCTGTAGAATAGCAAGAAAATTCCGTACAGTGATTTCAGAGTCGTTACATTCTATCCTCCTTATAAAAATTTCGTCCTCAACATAGGGACTAATTTTCAAAAATTTAAGGGTATCGTGTACGCATATTTTTCTTTTCCAAGTTGATTCTCCCGGCGAATCCTTTCTCCACATCACTCGGACCAAATTTGCTTCCTTGGTCCGTATTGTTTTCACCTTTCGGTCCAGGATCTCAACTGGTTGTAACTCGTAGGTTAGGTCAGTTTGTATTGTGAGCTTTGAGTGATCAAATATGTGGCTGTTGTCGCTCACATATCGTCGTAGTTGAGATATGTGGAACACATTGTGCACTCTTTCCAATGAGGACGTAATGCTAAACGGTATGCCGCTTCTCCAACTCGTTCGAGTAATGTCGAACGGTCCTATATATCTTGGACTTAATTTATCACTTTGCCAAAACGTATCACTCCTCTGTTTGGAGAGATCTTCAGGAATACATGGTCTCTAGGTTGGAACTCTAAATGTTGGCGCTTGCATCTGCCAATACTTCTGTCGGTCTTGGGTTATGCGCGATCCTTTCCCTGATCGTGCGAACCACGTCCACACGTTGCCACGGTCATCTCTTATCCAAGGAGTTCATGATCTCCAATGTCGTCCCAACTTAGCGGTGAGCGACACTTCAGTCCGTGGAGTGCTGCGAATGGTGTCATCCCAATGCTTGCCTGATAGCTGTTGTTGTATGAAAACTCCACAAGGTGTAAGTGATTTTCCCATGAACTTCCGAAGTCTAACATACAGGCTCTTAGCATATTTTCCAGAATCTGAATTGTTCGCTCGGACCGTCCGTCTGTTTGTGGATGATACGTTCGTGCTGAAATTCAGACTCGTTCCCAAGCTAGCTTGCAGACTCTGCCAAAACCGTGATCGGAATCTTATATCACGAACGGAGACGATGCAAACAGGTACTCGATGTAATCTCACGATCTCCTGCATGAGTTTATGGGTATCAAATATGGTACATTTTGAAGGTTTAAATCTTCTTTAGAGTTTTTTACTCACCTCCATGTACTTTCTTGCTAACAGTCTCGGTTGACTGGCCAATTCGAATGGAATAAAGTGAGCCCGACCCTCTTAGTGAGTCGATCCACAATAACTCAAATTGCGTCGTTACCCTTCGTGCTGCGAGGGAGAGCAGTCAGGAAGTCCATGGTAATGTGCTGCCATTTCCATTCTGGGATTGATAACGGTCGAAGTAGACCAGCAAGTTCTGTGATGTTTAGCCTTCACTTGCTGACACACCAAACACTTAGCTATGCTCCTTGCTATTTCGCGTTTCATTCCATGCCACCAGTAGTGTTGCCGTAGATCCTTGTATATCTTCGTGCCACCGGAGTGTACTGAATACGGAGAGCTGTGGGCTTCTTTCATCAACTCTTCTCGAATAGGTCCGACTGGTACGTATAAACAACTTCCATATCATAAGGATCCATCTTCGTAGATGATGAGTCAGTTCATAGTCCACTTTCTACTTGTTCTCGGATCCTTTGTAAGTTGGCATCATTTGCTTGAGCTGCCTTGATCTGATTGACAAGAATGGACAGGACTTGTAAGTTCATCAAATATGAAGTGTTACTTGGCACAACTATTTCAATCTCCAATCCGTGCAATTCTTGTTATAGCTTCCATTGAGCGGTGAGGTTCATTGCTAATGGCTGGCGACTAAGTGCATCAGGAAGTACGTTCACCTTTCCAGGATAATACTGTAGGTTGATGTCGAAGTCCGTCATGAGTTCTAGCCATCTTCTCTGCCGCATGTTGAGTTCCTTCTGAGTAAATACATACTTTAGACTTTTGTGGTCAGTGTATATATCCATTTTGTTCTCCCAAAAGGTAGTAGCGTCAAATCTTGAGTGCGAAGATGACTGCTGCTAATTCTAGATCATGTGTTGGATGTTGCGTTCATGTACCTGTAAATGTCTTGATACAAAATCCACTACTTTTCCATGCTGATGTAGAACATATCCTAATTCTTTACCGGATGCATCACAATGCACAACAAATCCGTCAGATTGATTCGGTATTACAAGAATAGGTGCAGAGGTTAATCTCGACTTGAGTTCTACAAAAGCTTTTCACATGCTTCTGATCACAACGAATGCTTCGTCTTTACGTGTGAGCTTTGTTGGGGGTGCTGTGATCTTTGAGAATCCTTCGATGAATCGTCGATAGTATCCTGCTAAGCCCAGAAACTTCGTATATTTTTCACCGTCTTTGTCACGCCCCCGTTTCCAAGTATACGGGCAGAGGACGTGACGAGGCCGCTACGCATTTACTCAGAAGTAAATACGCTAAGTGTGTCTAAGCAGTATAAAATAAAAGGTACACAAGAGACAAGATGTAAATAAACAACTTTATTTATTAAACATTCTTTTTACGATACAACTGAAATAAAAATACATGGAATGAAAGCAATGCTAAACAATGGCATAACAGAAAATGAAAATGAAATGTAATGTACAAGTGAATCTAAAACTCCGGGTCTTCAGTAAAACTGATCCAAGTCCTCGCTGGTGGGCTCTGTCTCCCAGAAGGTCCGATCCACCTGACAACATTCCAAAGAAAGAAGAAAATGAATGTCGTCAGCGAACAATCGCTCGGTAAGTCCAAAAAGTAAGAAGAGACAGAAAGAGAATGTAACTTTTAAAGTTGTATTATATTCTTAACGTTGTTGTTTGTAGCTTGGTACAGAAGAGACCAGTATATAAGAGAGGAGTCTCACTATCCCGGAGACTAATGTATACAGAGTACAAGGAACCGTTCAGCCACGGTACAACGGCAATGGAGATTCAAGTAGGTGTCTTATGGTTGCAGTCTTCGTGCCACTTCTAACACCTTCCGTACCAATCTACCTCTTATAAAACCCCACGATATCTTGATTGTATTGTTTGTATTGTATTGTCTTGTTTTATATAGATGGATGATTTGCCGAAACCATGATATCAGTAATGGAACGGATATAATGAAGAACATATAATGGAATATATCCATGATTCGGTTCGGTCAATACAGATTGATATAGATTGAATAGACGTATTCATATTGAATCATGTTGTATTGTAGTTTGTACATGAATCACATTCAAGTCAAATTGATTAGGTTGAGATTCAATCTGAGTTAGACACTTTTAAAAGAACTTGAAATCCTGATTATTTTGGTGTTTATCGGTAACTGCTGCACATGGACGCAGGATTTGTGTCTTTTTCCAAGACAATTATCGTGTTGATACACCGTTTGTTAAGTTGTCTATCTTAAATAGACAAGCATCCATATCTCCGGCTCCCTGAGGCTCAAGAGACCTGGTCCCGCTAAACCTATGTTTACTAAGGTCCTTATTGTAATTTAGTATAACTTGAAGGGGTTTATGTAAAAATAGTTTTGGTATAATTTCAAAATACACCTCAAGTATTTAATTACCGTCTTTCGAGTTTTCATTGATGTATATTTTATAAATATGACATTTCTAGTGAATAAAATTTAATTTCATAATATATGGTATTTATTTGTAATATGGATATTGTTTTGAATTATTATGGTAGTTTCATGTAATATTTGAATTCTTTTTCTGAGTTTTGGAAACATGGAATAATATATATATTTAAAATAAGTATTTTGGTAAAATTATATATATATTAATTATGAAAATAATTTTATTTATTTTCTTGTAAAAAATCTCATTTTCTAAAAAAATGTATAAAAATTCCCTCGAGATCGAATGTTCCTTGCGGAGGTCTACATCTCGCTTTACTAAGCACGAGAATGTGCGATAATCCGCACCATCCCGAACGGGGTCCCCCAAACTGGGTTGTAGAGGCACAATTGCATTGAATATTTTAATATATCTTTTAAAGAAAACGGTTTTATAAATTAAAGGGATTTATTCGCAAAGTCGTATTTTCCGTATTCTATTGTCCCAAAATTCATCGTGTTATGATAGATATGTGTGTTGTGAGGAGATAGGTCATTACCTCGTGGACTATCTAAAGGTATACGCAAGGAATTTTGATGGTTTATGTCGAAACTAAATTATATGGTATTTTTCTGAAAAAGTATGATAAAAGTTACAAAAAATGATTATTTTGATGTGAAAGTTGTTTTGTTGAGTTTGTTAATGTTTAATAATCAACATACGAGAATATGGTTTTATCTTGTTAAAGAAAGTATAGTTTTTAAAGAAAACCGAATCGGAAGTCGTATTAACTCCGTTTCTGTCGGGTTTTAGAAATTGAACTTTTTAAAGATGAAGATGAGGGGAAAATGGACTTACTGGATTTGATGAGAGGGGAGAGGTAGTAGGAGGTCTAGAATCGTCGGTGCTTCGTTTCGTTGCCGGAAACCCCTCGTATCGTCGTCGGAGTTTCGCCCTTTGTTAACTCCACTTGCACACTATAGGAACTTGGAAATTTTTTGAGAGTTTTGGCAGTGAATTGTGAGTGAGGAGAGGTATGAAATGTAGTGGTATTAATAGGAAACATTAGGTTTAGGGTGTTTAAAGAATGCATTGAAATATGCATTAAAACTGGATTAATTGGAAATTTTATTGCTCTATGGAAATAATCATAGCAAACAAGCAATGTGGGGTTAGTGGGGTAGCTGAAAGGTTGCAGGGGGCAGGATATAAAGGCATTTGGGACGGTCTTAGACCGACGGCGCCGGGAGATTCCTTAATCTTGCCGGGTCGATTCCGACGGGGGTGGGTTGGGTTTGGTGCAGGGTGTTGGGGTCGGTTCAATTTCCCTCGTGTTTATGTTTATTTTCTCTGTGACTTTTGGTTTTACGTGTTGTGCACGTGTAGACCCCTTGGTCTTCTAAAACGTTAAAAGGAAAATTAAATAAAAAGATTATGTGGCTAATGGATTTGAACTCTGGTGCTTTGGTTCAGCAGTGTAAGGTCTTACCAGTGAGGTACAAGCTCCTTCTTGCTGTTCTAAATCAAAACAAATACTTATAGTTTTCACAGGAATTGTAAATACTCCAATTGTACATTAACTTTAAATGAATTTTATGTACACTAAAATTGGAGTTGTTACAGTCTACCCTTCTTACAAAAATTTCGTCATCGAAATTTACAATTTATTTTAAGGACTAGTTTACAATAAGTGAGGATATCTTACACGCATCTCATCTTCTCTTTCCCATGTCGATTCTTCTGGAGTGTCTTTCCTCCACATCATTCGAACCAAGTTGACTTCTTTGTTCCGAAGTGACTTCACCATTTCTATCCAGGATCTCAATAGGTTATTGCTCACAAGACAAGTCGGCTGTACAGTGAGCTCGGAGTGATCTAGAATATGGCTGGGGTCACTCACATACCTTCTGAGTTGGAATATGTGGAATACGTTATGCACTCCTTCTAATGAAGGTGAAGTGCTAAGCGATAAGCCATTTCACCGACTCGTTCGAGTATGTCGAACGGTCCAATGTACCTCGAACTGAGCTTACCCCGTCTTCCAAAGCGAACCACTCCACGGTTGGGAGATATCTTCAAGAATACATATTCTCCGGATGGAACTCCAAATGACGTCGCTTTGCATCAGCCCGGTGCTTATGTCGATCTTGGCTATGCGCATTCTTTCCCTGATAGTACGAACTACGCCAACAGTTACTACTATCATCTCAGGTCAAGGAGTTCTCTATCACCGATGTCGTCCCAACTTAATGGCGATCGACACTTCCTTCCATAAAGTGCTGCAAAATGTGACATTCTTATACTTGCTTAGTAGCTGTTGTACGAAAACTCCACAAGATGTAGGTGATCTTCCCACGATCCTCCGAAGTCTAGCATACACGCTCTTAGTATATCCTCCAAAATCTGAATAGTTCGCTCAGACTGACCATCTATTTGTGGATGATAAACCGTGCTGAAGTTCAGACTTGTTTCCAAGCTCGCTTGCAGACTTTGCCAAACTGCGATCGAAATCTGATGTCACGATCGGAGACAATGCAGACCGGTACTCCGTGAAGTCTCACAATCTCCTGTATGAGTTCATGGGTATCAGAGATAGTGCATATTTGAAGATTTAAAAATCTTACTTAGATTCTTACCTCTATGTACTTTTTTGCTAATGTCTCAGTTGATTGGCCAACTCGAAATGGGATGAAATGAGCCGACTTCGTGAGTCGATCCACAATAACCCATACCGATCGTTACCCTTTGTGTTGCGAGGGAGTGCAGTCACAAAATCCATTGTGATGTGTTGCCACTTTCATTCTGGGATAGGTAACGGTTGAAGTAATCCAGCAGTTCTGTGATGTTCAGCCTTTACTTGCTGACACACCAAGCATTTAGCGACGCTTCTAGCTACTTCACGCTTCATCCCATGCCACCGGTAATTTTGACGCGGATCTTTGTACATCTTTGTATTTCCAGAGTGTACTGAATAAGGAGAGTTGTGAGCTGCATTCATTAACTCTTCTCACACAAAACCTTTTGGTACACACAACCTGCTACCGTATTTCAAAGATCCGTCTTCATGGATGATGAAGTCTGTTCTGAGTCCATTCTCCATTTGTTCTCTGATCTTTTGCAACTTAGTATCACTTGCTTGAGCTGATTGATCTGATTGACAATGGTAGATTGAACTTGTATGTTCATCAAACTTGAAGCGTTACCTGGCATGACTACTTCAATATACATCTGATGCAAATCCTGTTGAAACTTCTATTAGGCGGTGAGATTCATCGATAATGGTTGGCGACTAAGTGCATCAGGTACTACGTTCACCTTTTCTGGGTGATATTGGGAGGTTGATGTCGAAATCCGTCATCATTCTAACCATCTTCTCTGCCGCATATTAAGCTCTTTCTGAGTAAACACATATTTTAGACTCTTGTTGTCTATGTATATGTCAACTCATTCACCAAGAAAAATAATGGCGCTAAATCTTAAGAGCAAAAATTACGGCCGCCAACTCCAAATCATGCGTCGGGTAGTTGCGCTTATGAATCTTCAGCTGTCTTGAAGCATAAACTACAACCTTACCGTGCTGATGTAGAACACATCCTAATCCCTTACCGGATGTATCACAATGTACTTCAAAACCTCCAGTTTGATTCGGTATGACGAGAATAGGCGCTGATGTCAACCTTGACTTGAGTTCTACGAAAACTTGCTCGCATTCTACTGACCACACAAAATCTTCATCTTTACGTGTGAGCTTTGGTCATGGGTGTTGCTATTTTCGAAAAATTCTTCAATGAACCTTCTGTAATATCCAGCTAGACCCAAGAAACTTCGAATGTCCTTCACTGATTTTGGTGTCAGCCATTCACTTACTGCTGAAACTTTCGCTGGATCTACAGAGATTCTATCGCCTGATACGATATGTCCAAGAAAACCAACTTGATCTAGCCAAAACTCGCACTTGCTGTATTTAGCATATAATTGATGTTGTCGTAAAGTTTCCAAGACAATTCGTAGGTACTCGGCATGCTCTTTCCGACTCTTAAAATACACCAGGATGTCGTCGATGAAGATGCCAACAAACCTGTCTAGATACTCCCGGAAATCTTGATTCATCAGGTTCATGAATATTGCTGGTGCGTTGGTTACTCCAAATGGTATCACTAGATATTTGTAATGACCATAGCGAGTTCTGAATACTGTTTTATGGATATCAGTTTCCTTGACCTCCACCTGATGATAACCCAAACGAAAATCTAACTTGGAGAAAACACAAGATCCACTTAGCTGATCGAATAAATCGTCGATGCGTGGAAGTGGATACTTGTTCTTTATCGTTACTTCGTTCAAGGCTTTATAATCAAATGCACATTCTATATGAACCTTCCTTCTTCTTCACGAGCAGAACTGGAGATCCCCAACTTGAAATGCTGGGACGAATCCATCCTTTCGCCAATAATTCGTCCAACTGAGTTTGGACCTCCTTTAAACCTTCTGGACTTAGGTGATATGGCGCTTTGATCACCGGTTGTGCTCTTGGTACTAAATCAATGCTGAATTCAAGAGCTCGATCGGGAGGCAAATCTGATATGTCTTCTGGAAATACGTCATCGAACTCTCGAACTACTTCTGGTTTTGATCCTTCCTTCACTTGAATTGCCGCAATCACTGCTTCCTTCGGCTTCGCTTTGTATGTACTTGGCTCCAGGATACGATCTCCACCTTTGAAATAGAAGACCGGATGATCTGGAATCTCGAATACTACCCTTCTTTGACGACAGTCGATGGTAGCATAGAAGGATCCTAGCCAATCCATACCCAGAACCACATCGAAGTTCGGTATGTCCAGCACCTTGAAGTCAACATAGAATTCTCTGCTGCAGACGACTACTAGACACAAGTCGTATCCCGTTGTTGCTTTTAGAACGTCGTTCCCTAAACTGACATTCCAGCTGGATACGAGCGATTTAACTGGAATCGCATGTGTTTGGACAAACCGTTGCGACATAAAGCAATGAGATACTCCAGTATCGAAGAGTGCTAGTTCAGGAATTGAGGCTACTAAGATTGTACCTAAGTTATGTGGGATAGCTTTTAGGTATAGGGAAAATATATGTGGGTAGGTATTTAGACTGAAAGAAAAGCTTGAGAAGAAAGGGTTACCAGTGATGACTTGGCCAGTGGCCTCAGCTTCTTCCACGGTCATCATGAAAGCCTTTCGCCGTGGTACATTCCTCCTGGCCGGAGGAGCATTCCTCTGAACGTTCCTTTGAGCTTGATGGAACTGACGAGGAGGAGATGCAGTCGGTGGTCCTTTAGGTGGTGGAGCAGGGAGAGCGAGTCTTAGAGTAGATGCCTGAAGGGCTGGTCTCTGCTGGTAAGTGATTGGTGGCCTGGATGCAGCAATTGGGTTGTGTCTTCGGGGACAAGACCTAATATCATGAGTAGCTGAGCCGCAAACTAAGCAAAGACGGTTGGCTCGCCGGCAGTATTTCGCCAGATGTCCATCTCTCCTGCAGTAGGTACAAAAGGTTGGGTTGGGCCGGTTGATTGGTACTCCCGATCTCCTTGGCATAAATGGTGGCCTTGAAGAGGCTTCTCCTGCTATCTGGTTGGCAGGACGCTTCATCCCGGCAGACTGAGATGTGCCCATCATCTTCATTATTGCCTCATAACGACGGGTAGCCTTCAAAGCCGATTCATGAGTCGGGAAATCTCCTGTAGTTAAAGCAGCTTGGATCTCCGGGTCTAACCCTTACTGAAATCGTCGGGATCTGATCTCAGCGGTCGGTATCAAATGTGCCGCGAATCTGTTAAGGACTTGTGTTAGCTTTGTATTATGTGATATTTGAAAAATCGAATTATTAAGACATATCTTACTGACCGAGCATGGTGAATTCAGCGTCATACTCATCTACGGACTTGGTCCATATCGAATCCTGTTGTAGATGAATGAACTGCTGTTCCATGTCGAATCTGGCAGTCTCAGGGAAGTACTCCGCGTCAAACATATTGTGAAAGGTCCTCCATTCCATAGGTTGGTCAAGACGGCTTTCTTCCGCCTTCCACCAGACCCGTGCATTGTCCGTGAGCTGCAGCTTTGCAACTCGAACCCAAGCTATCTTTGGCACTTGTGCTGCTGCCACGTCATCTTTGACGCTCTGAGCCCATTCCTCTGCTTCTAGAGGGCTTTCTTTTCCTGAGAATTGCTTGGGGTGTAAAGTTCGGAATTGCTTTACCCCTGGGGCTTCCGCTTCTGGTCGGTTCATTAGAATAGTAGTCTGCTGCTGTTGTCCTTCCAGGAGGCCGCGGATTGCCTCAAGCAGAACCGTCTGCTTGTTGATCGGAGCAACGACGGCAGGTGTGAGTGGTAGAGGTGGGGGAGTGTTGTTGACATTCGTGCTGGTGTTGTTTGGGAAATCCATAATCTTGAAAGAAAAATTTGGGTTAGGACAAATTCAAAGTATATGAAATTATAAGATTCATGAAATATGAATTATAAAGAATATTTTTAGTTGCTGGTTTTTGTGTTATATTGCTTAGGCTGTCCACGCAGAACTGACCTGCATGTCCATACAGAACTGACATGTATGTCCACATAGAGCTGACCTGCATTGGCCACCAACAAAACCTGTCACACCCCGCTTCCCAGTATACGGGCAGAGGACGCGACGAGGCTGCTACGCATTTACTCAGAAGTAAACACGCTAAGCGTATCTAAGCAATATAAAATAAAATGTACATAAGAGACAAGATGTAAATAAACAACTTTATTTATTAAACATTCTTTTTACGATACAACTGAAATGAAAATACATGGAATGAAAGCAATGCCTAAACAATAGCATAACAGAAATGAAAATGAAATGTAATGTATAAATGAATCTAAAACTCCGGGTCTTCAGTAAACTGATCTAAGTCCTTACTGGTGGGCTCTGTCTCCAGAAAGTCCGATCCACCTGACAACATTCCAAAGAAAAAAGAAAATGAATGTCGTCAGCGAACAATTGCTCCGTAAGTCCTAAAAGTAAGAAGAGACAGAATAGACATAAGGAGAATATAACTTTTAAAGTTGTATTATATTGTTAACGATGTTGTTTGTAGTTTGGTACAGTAGAGGCCAGGGTATACGAGAGGAGTCTCACTATCCCAGAGACTAAGATATAAGGAGTACAAGGAACCGTTCAGCCACGGTACAACGGCAATGGAGATTCAGGTTAGGTGTCTTATGGTTGCAGTCTCGTGCCACTTCTAACATCTTTCGTACCAATCTACTCCTTATAAACCCCGCGATATTTTGATTGTATTGTTTGTATTGTATTGTCTTGTTTTATATAGATGGATGACTTGCCGAAACCATGATATCAGTAATGGAACGTATCTAATGGAAGAACATGTAAATGGAATATATCCATGGTTCGGTTCGGTCAATACAGATTGATATAAATTGAATAGATGGATTCATATTGAATCATGTTGTATTGTAGTTTGTACTTGAATCACATTCAAGTCAGATTGATTAGGTTGAGACTCGGTCTGAGTCAGACATTTTTAAAAGAACTTGAAATCCTGATTGTTTTGGTGTTATCGGTAACTGCTGCACATAGACGGCAGGATTTGTATCCTTTTCCAAGACAATTACCGTGTTGATAACACCGTTTGTTAAGTTGTCTACCTTAAATAGGCAAGCACCCATATCTCTGGCTCCCTGAGGCTCAAGAGACTGGCCCCGCTTAAACCTATGTTTACTAAGGTCCTTATTGTAATTTAGTAAAACTTGAGGGGTTTTATGTAAAAATAGTTTTGGTATAATTTCAAAATACACCTCAAGCATTTAATTATCGTCTTTAGAGTTTTCATTAATGTATATTTTATAAATGTGACATTTCTAGTGAATAAAATCCAATTTCATAATATATAGTATTTATTTGTAATATGGATATTGTTTTGAATTATTATGGTAGTTTAATGTAATATTTGATTTCTTTTCTTGAGTTTTGGAAACATGGAATATATATATTTAAAATAAGTATTTTGGCAATAATTATATATACATAATTAATGAAAATAATTTTATTTATTTTCTTGTAAAACTCTCATTTTCTAAAGAAAAATATATAAAAATTCCATCGAGATCGAATGCTCCTTGCGGAGGTCTGCATCTCGCTCTACTAAGCCCGAGGATGTGCGATAATCCGCACCATCCCAAACGGGGTCCCCAAACTGGGTTGTAAAGACGCAATTGCATGGAAATGTTTTAATACATCTTTTAAAGAAAACGATTTTATAAGTTAAGGGGATTTATTTGCAAAGTCGTATTTCCCGTATTCTATTGTTCCAAAATTTATCGTGCTATGATAGATATGTGTGTTGTGAGGAGGTAGGTCATTACCTCGTGGACTATCTAAATGTATAGTAAGGAATTATGATGGTTTATGTCGAAACTAAACTATATGGTATTTTTCTGAAAAAGTATGATAAAAGTTACAAAAATGATTATTTTAATGTGAAAGTTGTTTTGTTGAGTTTGTTAATGTTTAATAATCAACATATGAGAATATGGTTTTATCTTATTAAAGAAAAATGTAGTTTTTAAAGAAAACCGAATCGGAAGTCGGATTAACTCCGCTTCCGTCGGGTTTTAAAAATGGAACTTTTTAAAGATGAAGATGAGAGGGGAAAATGGGACTTACTAGATTTGATGAGAGGGGGGGAGATAGGAGGAAGTCTAGAATTCGTTGGTGTTTCGTTTCGTTACCGGAAACTCCTCGTATCGTCGCCGGAACTTCGTCGGAGTTTTTTGTTAACTCCACTTGCACACTATAGGAACTTGGAAATTTCTTGAGAGTTTTGGCATGGAATTGTGAGTGAGGAGGGGTGTGAAATGGAGTGGTATTTTTAGGAAACATTAGGGTTTAGGTGTTTAAAGAATGCATTGAAATATGCATTAAAATTGGATTAATTGGACATTTTATTGCTCTCTGAAAATAATAAGAGCAAACGAGTAATGCGGGGTTAGTGGGGAAGCTGAAAGGTTGCAGGGGGCAGAATATGAAGGCATTTGGGACGGTCTAGACCGACGGCGCCGGGAGATTCCTTAATCTTGTCGGGTCGATTCCGACGGGGGTGGGTTGGGTTTGGTGCCGGGTGTTAGGGTCGGTTCAATTTCCCCCATGTTTATGTTTATTTTCTCTGTGACTTTTGGTTTTACGTGTTGTGCACGTGTAGACTCTTGGACTTCTAAAATGTTAAAAGAAAATTAAATAAAAAGATTGTGTGGCTGATGGGATTTAAACTCTGATGCTTTGGTTCAGCAGTATGAGGTCTTACCAGTGAGCTACAAGCTCCTTCTTGCTGTTCTAATTCAAAACAAATATTTATAACTTTCACAGGAATTGTAAATACCCCAATTGCACATCAACTTTAAATGAATTTTATGTACGCTGAAATTGGAGTTGTTACAGTCTTTGGTGTAACACCTTAGCTGGATCCACAGAAATTCCTTCGCCTGAAACAACATGTCCGAGAAATCTGACTTGATTTAACTGAAATTCACACACTTGCTGTATTTGGCGTAGACCTGATATTGTCGTAATGTCTCCAGGACAATCCGTAAGTGATCGGCGTGTTCTTTCCGATTCTTTGAATACACCAGGATGTCTGTAGGGTTTTTTCGTCAACTCATTAAGATGGGAATATGCGTCGCTTGTCAGGCGTACTACAGATTCTCCCTATTTAAGGTAGGCGGGGTTTATTGATTGTGAGAACTCGAATCTCCGGCAGTCGCGGACTCAGCTACCTTTAATTACTCCTCGCCTTTGGAGCGAAGGAACCTCCGATTGACGGATCAAACTGGTCATCCGAACTCAATGTGTAGTGTGCGTGTGTCGTGTTTTGAGGGGTCTTGGGTATATCGGGGGTCTCGCAGAGTTTACGGGGGTTCCGCTACCTGGATAGCGGGTTGGGGGTTAAGGGGGCTAGCAACCCCCTTACGGGGTGCGGGGCAACGTCCCGTCAAAAATTTTTTTCTAACGGGGAAAATGTTGAGTGGGTATATATATAAAAAAGGGATATAGCGTACAAAAGACGCGTGGACGCCAGTGCCTTACGTGCCCAGCAGCGGGCGCCGGGCGCCTACGCCTCATGTTCCCGGCATGTGGGCGCTGGGCGTCTGCGGAAAAAAGGGACTTAGCCCATGTACCGGAAGTTGTGCTCCCAATTGACTTTTGGAGTTAAACTCCTAAACGGAGGACAAAGGGGCTTTAGCCCCTGCAGCGGGAGTTGTACTCCCGATTGACTTTTGGAGTTGAAATCCTAAAAATAAAGATTTATTATATATATATATATATATATATATATATATATTGTGGAGTTAAATTCGTAAGAGATTTTCGGAGATGATGAAAAGGGGCTCCTTTCTTCTCCCTTAAGCCCTGAGTTTTCTCTTGAGCCTTGGATCTTTCCAAAGTGGTTTTTTTGGAGATGAGTCTCTTTCCTCATCTTCTCTGTTGGCTGGATCTTGGAGAAAAGGGGGTAGACTTAAAAATCACTCCTTTTGGGGATTTGATAGAAGATCCGAGTTCCCATTCAAGGGTTTTATGGTGAAAAACTATTTCTTTTTAGAAAAAAATAGTTAAACTCTTGATTTAATTCAAGAAATGGGAAGAAGATTTAGAACCTTAAGGAAGGAGAAGGAGCCACAGGAACCCTAGATTTTAAGGGGAATGAATTCTATGTCTTCATTTCATCATCATGTTGCCTTATATAGGCTTACAAATTTACATATAGTCCATTGGGCTTCACAAATGGTATTTTGCCCATCTCATGCCTCATGTGCTTATATTTTTTGCACATGAGTCATGAGCGTTACAAAAATTTGGCTTTTTGCTCATTTATTTTACATTCATGTATGAAAATTATATCAAATTTATTTATTACATAATTTTCTTCTTCGCATAGGGGAGGCCAGCCGCTTCATGTTCGGGCTTGACTTAGGCATGGCCCACTTGGCCTGGACTTGGGCCCGTTTGGTTTGGGGTTGACTTTGATTTTGACTTGGTCAACCGGGGTGTAAATTTTGGCCCCAACAATGTCGTCGATGAAGATGACAATAAACCTGTCTAGGTACTCTCGAAAAACTTGGTTCATCAGGTTCATAAGGATGGTAGGTGCATTGGTCACTCCAAATGGCATTACGAGATATTCATAATGACCATAACGAGTCATAAACGCTGTTTTCGGAATGTCGGACTCTTTGATATTCACCTGATGGTAACCCGAACGAAGATCTAGTTTTGAAAAGACACAAGACCTACATAACTGATCGAAAAGGCCATCGATGTGTGGTAGTATATACTTGTTCTTAATCGTTACTTCGTTCATAGCTCGATAATCCACACATCCTGTCGGAACCTTCCTTCTTCACTAGTAGCACCGGAGATCCCAGCTCGAAATACTGGGACGAATCCAATCTTTTTTCAGGAGTTCGTCCAACTGAATGCGGATCTCCTTCAATCCCTCCGGACTTAATCGGTATGGAGCTTTTATTACTGGTTGTGCACCGGGTTGTAAATCGATGCTGAATTTAAGAGTTCGATCGGGAGATAAACCTGATATATCTTCCGGGAATATATCCTCGAACTCTCGAACTATCTCTGGTTTCGATTCTTCCGCTTGCAATGCTGCAACCTCTGCCTTCGTTAGTTTTGCTTTGTAGACGCTAGGTTTTAGGGTACGGTCTCTACTTTAGAAGTAGAACACTGGATAATCTGGTATTTCGAACACTATCCTCTTTTGGCGGCAGTCGATGGTAGTGAAGAAAGTTCCCAGCCATTCCATTCCCAAGACTACGTCGAAGTTCGGTATGTCCAGTACCTTGAAGTCTGTATAAAATTCTCGATTGCAGACGACCACTGGACACAGATCGTATCCCAAAGTTGCTTTTAGAACGTCATTTCCTGAACTAACGTTCTAGCTGGATACGAGCGGTTTAACTGGGTTTACATGAGTTCAGACGAATCATTGACATAAAGCAATGTGATACCGTAATGTCGAAGAGCGCTAGAGCAGGTAGGGAGGCTACTAAGGTTGTACCAGTGATAATCTGACCCGTAGCTTCGGTCTCTTCGACTGACATGGTGAATGCTTGGCGTCGCGACACTTTCCTCTGTTTCCGGTTAAACACTCGACGTTGGGATTGAGTGGTCTGGGTGTGGGGAGCTGGAGCTGGTAGAGCTAACCGGGTAGGAGGAGCTGGGATCGCCGGTCTAGCTGGAGGGTTGTTGGGTCCTCGGTTCTGGGGGTATGCTCCAATGACGTGAGTAGAAAACCCACAGATCAGGCACAGGATGTTCGCCCTGTGACAGTTCTTCACAAGATGCCAGTTCTTTTGCAGTAAATGCAAAAATTTGGCCTGCTATTGACGAACGAACCTACTGGCCTTCGAGATGGTCCGTTAAAAGCTGGCCTGGAAGAGGCCCCTCCCGTGATCTGGTGCACAGGGCGTTTCACACCAACAGTCTGCGGCCCGCCCTTCTTCTTCACAACTGTCTCATAGCGTCGGGCAGCCTTCAAAGCAAGTTCATGGATTGGGAAATCCCTTGTAGCGAGTGCAGCTTGGATTACAGGTCCAACCCTTGCTGAAATCGTCGTGCCCGGATCTCAGCAGTGGAAATAAGATGTGCAGCGAACCTGTTATGACCTTGTGTTAGCAGTGTTTTAAGTGAGCTAATTATATTGAGTTTGAGACTATATTCTTACCTACTGAGCATGGTAAACTCAGTATCATATTCATCCACTGACTTGACCCACATCGAGCTCTGCTGTAGATGGATGAACTGCTGCTCCATATAAAAGAGAGCAGTCTCATGGAAGTATTTGGTATCGAAGAGGTCTCGGAATGTTCTCCATTCTATCGGTTGTGCGAGACGGATCTTCTCAGCTTTCCACCAAACTCTGGCGTTATCAGTCAGTTGCAACTTAGAAACTTTCATCCAAGCAATATCTGGCACTTGAGTTGCTGCCAGGTCATCCTCGATTGCCTGAGCCTGTTTTTCAGCTTCAAGCCGGCTTTCCTTACTCGAAAAGTTATTTGGGTGCAGTGTCCGAAACTGCTCAACTTCTGGTGCCTCGGCTTCGGGATGGTTCTTCAGGATATCAGTTTGCTGCTGCCGATCCTCTAATAGGCTCTTGATCTCATTGATAGGAGTTGCAACGGTAGGAGGTGGTGGTAGAGTAGGCGGTGGAGTATTGCCGTTGACGTTTGTGCTTGTATTATTCGGAGACCCCATCACCTTGATATAAAAGATAGGTTAGGATAGATTTAAGGAATTTGAAATGCAAGGAATGTAAATATTTGTTGAACTCATTAATTCTTGTGGTATATTGTTTACGACTTCATGCAGATCTGATCTGCATAGGCCACCAATAAAACCTGTCACGCCTCGCTTCCTAGTAGACGGAAACGGTGACGTGGTAAGCCCGCGATATATTTATCCAGAGAAAGTCATTCCCTAAATAAATATACTGAGCGTATTGAAACAATAACGCAAGAATAAATTGAGACTGTAAAATTTTTCAACAAATATTTTTATTTACATTCAACTTCAAATATGTACAAGTATATGAGTTTATGCTGGAAAGTAAATAGAATAAGGAAAATGCCTAAACAAGTGGCATACATAAACTGAAGAAAAAATGAAGCCATGCCAGCCCTGAGTAGCGATCTGGTTGTAGTCCTCCTCTGTAGCTTCAATCTCTTCCGTCTCAACCGTATCTGACGAAAATTCCAAAAGAAGAACAGTGGGTAGAATGTCCGTCAGTGAACTAGCGCTCGGTAAGTCCCAAAGATAGGTAAGAGTAAAAAAATGACAAGTGTAGAATATATATATAACGAGTAAGAGTATATGATCATGGGTAAATATATACTATAGGTCTCTAGATGATCACTATGTTAACGTTAAGTTCCAAGTGAATGTCAACGCAGCCGTAGAAGTATTCACGAGTTCAAGAGTGGGGTCCCAGGAGCAAGGAAACACGGGCCCATTTCATGTGTTAGCATCGGGGCTCTAGGCTGTGGATGAGTCGACCCGACTGATATTCGAGTAAAATAAAAAAAAGGTTAATATGAGACTCCTGAAACTCCGTTGGATTCACACAAGAAACCATCCCAAGCACCCCGAGTATAAATATATTATAACTGGTTAATATACTTAATTGATTTGATTGATCGATTGACATGTCTTGATCGAAATCGTAGATTGCAAAAAGTGTAGATTGTATTCAAGTGAGTCGAGTAATGTGTGAGTCATGACAATTGCAATCTAGATTCGAGTCAAGTTGGTTCGAGTAGATTGGATTCGAGTTCATATTCGAGTTTAGATTCGAGTTATGTTAGAGTTCGAGTTTGTATACGAGTTCGAGTTCAAGTTTAGATTTGAGTTCATGTCTTTTCATGCGAATTGATGTAAATTGTTAAACTCATATGTCCGGGAGAAATCGGCAACTGTTGCACATGGACGACAGGATTTGTGTCTTTTTCCAAGATAATTATCATTGATAACTCCGTTAAGTTGTCTAACCTGAATAGGCAAGCACTCACTTTCTCCGGCTCCCTGGGGCTCAAGAGAATTGATCCCGCTTAAACATATATTAATCTAAAGTTCTTTGTATTGTTTGCATATCTCGATCGGGTTTTATGAAACATACTTTAATATAGTTTAAAAATACAGCTCGATGGTGATTTATAACATTTAGAGTTTTCATGAACATGTATTTTAATTGTTGTGATGTGTTGGTGTTAAAACCTAGCTTTTTGAAAGTTTGCGGTATTTTTATGAAAACTACTACTTTTGAAAACTTGGTGGTATTTTATTGACAATTTTAATCTTTCTTTTAAAAATAGAGTTTCTTAATATGCTTTTATTGAAAATAAGGATTTATGATTTTTATATAATTTTCCCAAAAATTAGTTTTTATTAGAAAAAGCCGCGTTTCTTAAAAAACCGTATTTTTTTTATTCTTTTCGAGACCGAATACTCCGTGAGGAGTTCGGGATCTCGCTTTACTGTCCTAAGAATGTACGATAATCCGCACCATCCATTAGCGGGTCCCCTGACGAGGGTTGTAGAGGCGTAATTTCCAAGGATTTCGAAATACCGATTTAAAGAAATCCATTTTGAAACGGTATGGTATTTTAATGAAAAAGTTTTTATTTTGAATTACCCATATACTTAGAATACCGTGCTATGAAACCATAGTGTGCGTGTGGGATAGGTCATTACCCCGTGAAGATTCTAGGGTTTGGGTATACTAGATATCGAAAAGAGGTTACACTAAAGTTCATTATATGAGTATTGAACATGAAATTTTGGTTACGTCAAAAGACAATAGATATGAGTTTTGTTTTATAAATATATTAGGGTGATTATGTGACATTTAGACCTATCAAGCATGATAAAATATTTAAAAACGAAGGTTGTTATGTGTTAACTTTACTTTTGTCGATGTTTTCTTAGGCGACGAATTAAGATAAAAGAATTGGAGAGAATAGGGACTTACTGTTTTTAGAAGGTTAAGAAGAGATTGATGAAGCTCTCGGAGGTCTTGGTTTCGTCGGAGATGCTCCACTCGTCGAGTTTTGCTTGCTACTCCACTTGGATGGTTTAACTCCACTTGGCACTTAAAGAGTTTTGAGAGAATTTTGCTAGAATTTCAGAATGGTGAAGAGTTAGAGCATGGGGTGGTATTTATAGTGAAGAATTAGGGTTTGAGAATTAAAATTTTGGATTAAAAATTATTAAAAAGATGTTAAATGGTGAATTGAAAAGTCTCTATTTGATTGCAGAAAAATCAAACAGTGCAGGGAAGATGAGAAGAGTTGAAGAGACGTGTGTGCAAAGTATGGAAGGATTTGGAGCTAGGTGGACCATCGACGCCGACCATAACGAGGGAATCGGTGGTTGGATCTTGAGGCCTTGCCTCGAGATTCGTGCTACATGTCAATTTGGGTGTGTACTCTATTTTGTGTATGTTTGATTTTTCTTAAACTTTTCATTTCTCCGTGTATTGCACGTGCAACTCTTGGGCTTCCAAAAATTAAAAAGAAAAATCTGAAAAAATATTGGGTATGATGGGATTCGAACGCACAGGCTATGTCACAACAGTGTAGAGATTTTATAAGTGAGCTACAAGTTGTTTCTTGCTTTTATTTAACAAAAATAAATTTTAACTCTTACCCAGGCTGTAATACTCTTTTCTGTATAATAACAAAAAAATTCTGTACAGTGATTTCAGAGTCGTTACAGAAACCGTGGTACCTCTCCGGTAAATGAGGTCACCTACAAAATCTGCGGAGTAGGCTAAGATTTGTCAGGATCAATTGAATCTCCAGGTTCTACTAAATCTTCAGTAACCGTTTGTGGTTCTAGAATTACTTTCAGTTCTACCATACTTTCACTAATTTCTTTTGCAAGATATTTCTTTTCTAAAAAGATAGCGTGTCGAGAACAAAACAACTTTTAATCTCGAAAATGGTAGAAAGTTAATCTCTCATCAATGCCCGGGATAACCCACAAACTGCCATTACTGAAATGTGCCTTAAGTTTATCCGGATTCTGGTTTTAAGCATAAACCGGATAACTTAACATCTTAACAATTTTAAGATAACTCATTCTATATCACATATAGAATTTGAGCTACTGATAGGTGGAACCGGTATCAATCGATATGCATATATATCTAGTGCATCTCTTAATTGAAAAAGGGAATTTAGCATTACTCATCATGGAGTGCACCTACGAATGAGTATTCTGAGAGAGAATCAGATTCTCGATTTTATTACTACGGAATACCTAAAGTATCCACATCTTCGAACATTTTGAAGAATCTTGATACTTCCAACATTTGGTTCTCTACTTTATTTCTGTATCTTATGAACTTCTTAAAATTTTTGGATTTTGCATTTCAATAAGAATGTGTCTAAAACTAGAGAACTCATACGCAAACGTAACGAAATACGAGTACCAACCCCTTGTCCGTGCGGACACTGGACAACATACATCATCATATATAAGCCATACGAGTTCACTAACTCATATTCCGTGTGTTGTAATTTGAAAATTGCATTTTGGTTAAGAATGTACATCATGTTGTTCAATGCGCCTTACCCAATCGTCAAATGATAAAGGCAAATGTTTATAGCATAATTTTTGAAAATTTATATTTACTTTATCAAATAAAGAGACAAATATATCCGTTTTTTAAAAGTTGGTGTATAATAACAGATATTCAAAACTAAAAGTTTGCTAAAAGGCAAAACCAGGTGATTTCCCTAATAGCAACAATTGCTTCGATATCCGATATTGAGGATCAAATCATATTTCCAATAATCTAATCTTTCTCAGCATCTGTAATAACTTACAGATATGGGATATTAATCCGGTATCTATATACCAAGGAGTCAGAATTAATTGGAAAACAGTTTTCGATTACAATCACATAGAAAATATGAAACATCATAATGTTTCAAGAGGTGGCCGAGTATACTAAGTAATGTTTTTTTCATTGCCCAGGGTCATAACAGTAGTTGCATTTTCCTTTCTGCTCAATTCGTCCCCTATTGTTGTCTCTTTATATTACCTTGTTTATATTGAACTTATGCTGGTTGGTTTTCTTTTTACTCTTCCTTTTAGCTCCAGTATCGGGATTGGAAGAAAACTATCCAACAAGCGTAAATGGTATATTCTTCTTATTTAAGGAGCTCTCTAATTTGAGATAAGGTGGAGAGCAGAGACAAATGAATTGTATCATATATAATTCACTTTCTCCAGAACCTGCGGCCATCCCCGACTGAAACAATTTTTTCGAGTTCGTATCTAACTATATGATGACCTTCCAAGCAATATGGATCTCTGTATCAGATACAGAGTGTTCTGGAGGAAGTAAAAAGAGAAGTGGGAGGGGTAAGAACATATGCGACTATGTCGTGAAATAAGTCAATCATGACATTCCAAAACCATAGATTGTAAAAATGTTCGGCTAACTTGGTTTACGAATTTTAGTTTAAGGTCGGTCTTAGGTGCCACAGAGAGAGAGAGAGAGTAAAGAAACACTCGTCGTGCATTCTATCAAGATTAGATTGGTATATTTATCTAATCAGAATGACCCCTACTATTCTGTCGAATCCTCCTTCAAATCCTAAAAGGAGAATTAGCCGGGATCATATCCTGAGAGTAACTATTACTCACAGTGGGAATCGGGATCCAAACTATCATAGAGTGGTAACCTTGACGGGGTCAACAAGTTACCCCACATCATAGAAGGTATACAATATCATTGCAAGTTTCAACACTTGAAACTCCCGATATCGGTTTTTACCCCTAACGGCTTATGAGCTTAACGAGGTCAACAAATCATAAGTTGCTAGTCAAGTTTAACCCATCATTTCGTGATTAATTTAGACCCACCCGCACGACCTTTAACTATGATCAACAGTCGTACGACTGTCCTAATCAATCGCATTATATCAAAATAGGAAGACATCACTTAGCTACAGTACACTACGCCTCAACGAGGTCGACAAACATAGCACGAATACTAAGTACTCTACTTTCTAAAATGACAGAGGGCTACGACTGGTTTTGAAGAAAACTTTTAATGTAATGAACTTGATTTCATCGTAGGAAACGAATGATTTTGCAAATTTATAATTACGTAGACTATTGCTTAAGTGTGGATTCCTCATGAAGGGATCGGAGCTCTTATCTCATTGAATGAGTTGCAGGATATTCCTAACTGAATACCTCTTTGCAAAACAATAGGATACGGCTATTCAATTTGCAGACTTATGATAACACAATTTTTTGCCAAAGGTGTCACTCCCTTTGAAGGGATCTAGACTCTTTTCTCATAGAATGAGGTGCAGGATATTCCTAACCGAATACTTCGATGCAAAGCAAAAGAATCGACTATAACACCAATATCTAATATTTGGTTTCTACAACGTGTTTTAGGTTCATTATCTTTGCATTGATCTGAATCAATGCATTCCTATCAAATAGATAATCACATTACCTAATATCTTCTCATACAATCATAGAAAAAGTATGAAATGAAAATAGAATGCACATATACGTCATCCGCATTCGCTACGCGACCCCGGGTCTTCACCGTAAGGTTATTTAACTTATGGCAGGACGGGGGTGGGGCTAGCACGGGTGCAAAACGTATATAGCATTTATTTATATATCATATATATCACTATATATATCATCGCAGGTAGATAATCAACATTACAGGTAAGCGATAAATATCATCACAGGCAGATAATCACATCATAAGTAATGAACATTACAGAATAGGAATGGTCGGATCATCTAGGAATCCCGCATTTCGTTCGAAACACAAACGAAACGCGACATTCCCCGATCGTGTGAATAGCCCGTGCGTAGCAAAAAACAGACCCCTACGAATGCGGCAAGCTACCAGGCAACCCAAGAAACGAGGCAAGCCAATATCATCACTGTTACTGCATACATTGGCCTAATTATTTGCAGCCCACTAAAATATGACAGAAGCATCACCAGATTGTAAGAATTCATATTAATTTTGCTATGCGAGACCAAATATGTGCAACCAACGATTTATTAAATAATGATTTACATTTTTCTAACCCTTATTTTATCCTTCTAGTGATTTGGCCTTCTTTTTCCTCTTTTGATCGCAATTGTTTACAGGTTGCACCTTTCAAGAGGTTGAGGAGGGTAAGTTTTGTGAACAGCATCCCGAGATCTGTTGCGGGAAAAATCCTACGTAGAGAGTTAATTGAGAAAGTGAGATCAAAGTTGTAGAGATTGTGCCCTTCCTTCAAGACACATGTAAGTTCCTTTGGAAGGTTCTTGCAGAGTTTCTTCTCTCATTTAAAAATGTATCTAAATTTCCCCACGGATATGGGATTTTATATTGGAAAGCATTGTGCTTCGACCTCAATGCTGTTTGTTGAAATGAAAGAGTAATAAGAAATAATGAGCTTCTTCATGTTAAGATCTACCATCTGTTTTAGTACTTTGGATTATGTGAATGATTCTTAGCTGTACTTGATCCGTCTTTTTGTTTGGAAATTTAGCAATTTTTTTGTACATTCCTGTATTGGTTAGCTGCCATTGTGATTCTTGGTCTCGAAAGTTTTTCTTTGTTATATAAAGCTTTATTTAATTTCCATTCGCATTTTACTGAGTTCATGGTATGGATATAAGAGACCCTGGAACTTTTCCTGTATTTAAGTAAAATTTAGCAGAAAAAACAAGAGATGACACAAAGCACAATTTAGGTTCGGCCTCAATGGAAAATGGAGACAAAACGTTTAAATGCAAGCACATAAATTAGATTGAGACAAGATACAGGAGAAAGCAGCAATTCATAAGGTTCGACAGGGAAGCAACAGGACTGATAGAGAAGAAGACTTCTTCTTGACTATAGAAGACTTATTTTAGTCACAGAATCATTGAGAGAGGCTATGAAATCTTCAATGAGTATATCCATTGGGCATGATGAAATGCCCGGTACATGAGGCAACAACCCCTGTACTGCATAGTTACGACCGTCAGCTGCAGCTGCTGCATGCTCTTAAGAACGTAGAATATCAGCCTCTGCGGTGCTGCTAGTTGGGTTATCAATAGCAAGCGTTGATCTAATGCTTATAACAAGTACAATCACAAAAATCATTTTGAGGATAAAGAAAGCATATCTGGACAATGTATCTTTATCGAAGTATTTATAGGAAATGCCAGTCTGTCATTCGACTTAATTTCTTAAACTTTCAAATCTAGATTAGAAGGCTTTAGACAGGAAATGATTCGGTCTGCTACTCTGCTGCAATAGTTTTGATGTTACATAATTTCATTTCAGCGGTACGATCGCTGACAACAGTCATTCTATCAATATGACAAATATAAAGGACTTTTTATCCTTGGAGTTGGAACAAGGTAGACTTTTCGTCCCAGTCTTTCAGTAAAATATTTTAGGGAGACCTGAGACTCTAGTTACATTATTCATTTATTCACTGTTTTGTTTGTGCTTGTATGGAGAGGGAGAGCAAAGGTCTGTTTGGTTACTCGAAAATGAACTTTGGCGTGAGCGGTAACCGATTAAAATCTATCACGAGCAACATAAACAAATGTTTTTTTATGATAGTATTCATCAGCAACGTAATCAAATGTTGCAACTTTGGAAACTGTGATCGTGACAATTATTATTGTGCCACATAAGCTTATCATGAGTGAAGTGGCAAATGGCAATAAATATTTCATTTCTACATATTTTTTGTTCAACCAAACACGAAAAATGGTTTGGAATTCCTACAAGTTCAAAAAAACATACATACATCAGTCTTGTTTTTTTTAGTTGATATGTTGCATGTTCTAATTAAGTACCACTAGTAATCTTGAAGAAGACATTGCTGCTGCTAGTTTTCCATGGATGTTGTTAGCCTGGCTCGCTCTTGTGAAAATATCATATAAATGACAAATTACATGCATTCACTGTTTTTCTGAGCTGAGCAAGTTTGCTCTATATATGAGGGAGTGTTAGATTTGAGTATATCTATTTTGTATGAAATACTATAAAGAATTGGCAACCATTGGACTTTTATGTGAAACTCTAACTAGATTATATCCGCATACACAGGATCCAACAAATTGTTGGATCATCTTCCTCCCCAAATATTTCAAGTATTCATCATTTTCCGAGTTTGGATTGGCTAAGCATTAGATTCCATGGATGTGAGTAAAGCCATTCAGATGTTGATTTAAGGAGCATCCTTCTCATTTGACTTTATTTAAGTTACTTGTTTAAACTTCTTGGCTTTTCTTGTTCTGATATTTATTTAATACTGAATGCATGACAATTATTAGCCATAGCTTGTTTACATTTTATTTTCTGCATATGAGATTGACTACACCAAATATATTGCTCAATAATGGGGTTGGCACATAGCAGAAGATCAATCACTTGATTTGTATTTTTTTGGGGTATATAAAATTTTGCTGCTGTCCTGATTGTTGCTTGCTCCAAGGGCTTGAACACATTCCTCTTACAGAATCATCGCTACATGAAACACAATCTTGAACTGGCATATTGTATGTGCAGGTAGAGGTGCCGATATGGTAGGGTCCCACAACTGGATCGTATGAGTTTGATCTTCAGAAGAAGCCGTTACATGCAGATGCTCTCAAGAACAGTGGGGATGTCTACTTCCAAGCTACTTCCAGGTTCGTATGCATTTGTATTACAAATGGGATCAGCGTTTGCAAGATTTAAAAATAGCATAAGCAACACAAACACATTCCTTAAGGCTACACAATCCATGGTGTTACGTATATTAAGGTTGCTTAATGCTTCGTGAAAGGCCAAAGGAGAAGCCATTAATATCAGATATGTTGTGCTTCATGAAACATTTGATTTTCTGCATGATATAATCTAGACCCTGATTATACTTTGTATTAACGGCAAGTTTTAATCTGTCAAGTGTTTCTTAGTTATCCCTTCATATTTGGTCTGAATCTTGGATTGTGCTTGTGTATCCTAAATGGCACCTGCGATGCTGCTTTAGGTTACTGCTTACAGAAACAAGTATATCAGGGTTATAGTGGTACAGCTAATGATCCGTGAATGATGAAATGAGAGCGATTCTAAGAGCAATAGTCATTTACTATCACCATAGAAGCATAGTTTCCTATCGAGTCATTATTAATTTTAAGGTGTGAATGAAACTAACTATACTACTATGCATAATCATAATGATATCAAGTGGCGGTGCATGTAGTGCATGTTGTTTGCTGACAGTATTTTTTTTAATTGACTCTAAAAGAGGAAATAACTCTTGTAGAGGATCAGATGAGAGAGGACGTATGGATATAGACCACATGTGTGTACACCGGAGGTTGGTAAGTGTGAGTTATAAGACAAGTGACAATTAAATTGATGGAGCAATCGAGCGTTTAAATGTCTGGATGCCTTGTATGGCACGCTGGCCCATAGAGAGCTAAATGAATAGAAAAGTACTATAATACCAACTCTTGTTGTTTGTTTCTCTCTGAGGCTGACATCCATTCAAAAATCATGAACAACAAAATCACGAACGCCAATTAAGATTTTTTAATAGATTTGGAGATGAACAAATGAGATATATAAGATTGATAAGTATCCGACGAGATGACAAAGTAGTAATACACAAAGTCCGCGACCGAAGATTATACAGTTGTAAATGCCTCTTATTGTTGTTCACTGTTCACTGTAGAACACCGTGCAATTACCCTGAGATAAAATCGCGCCAATGGACTTAACACACCTGTCCTCGATCTCATCGATGGAATTATTGAGACACGACATACAGGAATCATCAGTAACATTGGGTGCACACGATGAAATGCCTATTACAAAAGGCGCGACAGTTCTTATCGTATAAATACGTTGAACTGCAGAAACTGTCGCAGTGCGCATGCTCTCAAGAACCGTATGTATATTCGCTTCGTCTCTACTCCCAGGCTCGTAAGTACCCGGGTTGCAGCTTAGGTCGCCATTTGCAGGAACTAGAAATAGGAGTGCAATCACTACTAACAATTTCCTGAAGGCTAAAGAATCCATTGTGAATTCTATAATTTTTATATGGGTATTTATAGGGTCGCCTCTTTGTTTTGATTGTTTTTTATGATTATATTTTGTTGGCTTATTATTGATAGAGGGTCTTTGGGAATGGATACAATTTTGTCTGCTTTAAGAGTTTGATATTATAATTTAACTGACCTAATGTAGATGCATAGGATCATTCTCTTAATAAATGGATCTAGATTTCTAATGCCATTGGGATTTTAGGAACTAAGTATTGATTTTTGTCCCATGTTTCTATATGATTTAAACACACCGGCGCACGCGTGCGCACACACACAAAAAAAACACTAATGTTATGTTTTCTATTCATAGTTAAGGACAGTTCTGTATTTATGTGATTCAAACACCGTGATTGATTGCTCCCTATGAATAAAGTATGATGCTTTTATTTATCCTTGTTTGTTCATTCTTAATCTTGGAGACCTGTAATAGTTCGTGTGTGTGTGTAGAGAGAGAGAGAGAATGCACAAATCCTTGTGTGCTAACAATTATGAATAAAAGCTTTCATTTATTACCAAACATAACATAATTGAATGCACACATCCCAAAATTAATCTAATAGTGAAAAAGTGTGGAGGATTTGTTTCCAAATCCATTTGACACGATCCTAGTCTCTCTCTCTCTCTACACACACACACACACACTAGATTTTGTGCACGTGCGTTGCACGTGTTAATTAAAAAAATTAATTTTTTTGGCAGAAGAGAGATGTGGAGGTTTCTTTGATGATAATTAAAAAATTAAATTTTTTTTGGAACAAGAGAGAGAGATGCGGATATTTCTAGATTATATGGAGGTCTTTTTAATAATGTGAAGGCTTGAAAATATAGAATTTTTCTCCTTTATTCTTTTTTCCTAGAAAAAAAGGAGGGGTGGACCTCTATGCAAAGGTATTTGCATTATATATAGAAAGATATATAGCGATCGCCAATTTTGATCTTCGCGTATATATGAATTTATGGTTGTATGGTTGTTGACTATCTGTGGTATTGATAAACTGCACGACGATTGGAATATGGTAGATCCTAGATAGACAAAATATCGTGGGATCGATGAAGCTTATGAGTCGCAAACTGATATTTTTGGAAAGAGAAGCGTATGTGTGCCTAAGAACTAATGAATAGAATATGAATATGGTTGTTGATTGTCGTTAATCTAATTTGTCAGTTAAGAAAAGTAATTCTACCACTTATTTTCAGGGATATTTAACGTGGCATTGTGAAACTTGCGCTGCGCAGCGCCACGCAAAGAAGGTGCGTTGCGTAATATCATGGGCCCAACCCCCCTATCAAGTGTGTGTAGCGCAGAACTTGCGCAGTGCCACTTTTGCCTTTAACATAATCTAACAATAAATAGTCAGCTGCCACTTATTTTCATTCATAAAACACCGTTTCTCATTGGAAAGAAGACACTTGCACACATTGATTCACACATGTAAAAAACAATATTAATCGATGCTGAGGGCAAGATCTGAACGCAGATCGATGCTGTTACGCCATATCACGGAACATTTTCCCCTTAGATTGAATTATGGAACACGCTACAATTATCATTAATATAATTTGCTTCAACAGACTGAGAACATCTACTCTTGACCTCATCTACAGAGCCGCCTACACAAGAGATGCAATCTCCGACAGGGATATCTTTTCGGCAGCTGGAAGAACCTACGGTCATCGGTGATGTTAATTCTAAATGATAACTACGCCCGCAGAGGCCGTCGTGGTTCGCATGCTCTCAAGAACCATGAGGATGTTGGCTTCAGCGTTGCTTCCAGGCTCATATGTAGTTGGACTGCAATGCAGAACAAAGCTATGAACAGTTGATCCAATGCTAACCAAAATTGCAATCACCATTGAAATCTTTAAGGCTAATGGTTTCAAAGTGTTCAGTTTTAGTGTTTTCTTGCAGCTTGATTTGTATCTGAGTAATTTATAAAGTTTGGGATTAGAAGACGGCTATGTTTTGTTTGTTTTGTTTTGTTATTATCGACCATTTTGTCTGCTTTTAATGTCTGATGCTTCTATATGTTGCTGTTGTGTAACTGTTGCTTAGTTACATTCTTGTGAGCTGCGATATCTTTTGAGAGAACACAAAGATTTCCATTGATTTAGAAAATCTTATTATAAGTCTTTGTTAAATAATGTTATAGATGTTAGGGAAAAATATTTATTTTTTATGTATATTGGTGTCATTGAAGATAAATATGATAGGGCTAGAGCCGAAAAGGGTAAATTGTCAAAAAGCCCCTGGCCTGCTCAGGCTTGTAAAATTATTTGATATTTTCAAAATTGTTGGGATGGGCGTACTGTTGAAAATCTTTATGAAAAACCTTTAGGCCGTATTTCATCTAGGTCTTTTTTCTCTCCAACCGTTTAGATGTAACAGTCAGCTTTTTAGATATTACGGATAGTGGTACAAAAGGGGGTTTTAATTGGGCCCTGAGTTTGCTAACAAAGAACAAAAGGCCAAAAGGTTTTTACAAAAGTTTGAAGCAGCCGGAAGGCTTTTTGACAATTTTCCCAAATAGATGATTATGATAAAGTAATTACTGGAATAGAACATCGTCGTCTCTCGACGACCCAACCTTCTCCAACTCTACGGCAATCGCTTTGTCATGCATGTTTATTTATGACCATTTACTTTCAGTTGATGCCTATAAAGAAAGAAGCCGATGAATGAATTGGAATTAGGTTTGAGATCGATAGTTCCTATGAAAAATTAAAAAGATAAAATGAAAAGAAAAGAAAAGAACTGATTAAGAAAAACATAACAGCTTAATGTGAACATGATAGTTACGTAATAAACCCCTAAACTTTGAAACGAAGCCTTAATTTTAACTTGTATCCTAATTTGGAAGCCTCGCTGGCACCAAGAAAAAATCATGAGCAAAACAAATATTTATGACAACAATTTTCTAAATAACATTAAAAATGAAAGAAGCATTGGCAGATAGCAAAAAAAAACCCAGAAATTTGCAGGCAAGACACCATCCTATGTTTATTGATATTCACTTTACTCGACCGAATATTACGTCACAGGTCGGTCAACATCTGTCTGGCATCAAGATAAGTTTCATTTACACTGGAATGTGAACAAAGCATACCGAGCTCTTTCTTGGTAACTTGGACAACTTATATCGAACGGAAGATAGGGATCCTTACAAATTCATAAAGCTTTCGTTGCTCCCTCCCCTGAGACGTGGATCTTGACTTTTCAAATCCAATTCTCTCTTGATACCTTCCACAAAAAATCCGATTCTTGCTGATTCTTCCCCCAACTAACGAAGAGATCATCATGCGTGGCACAATTCTTACTAGTTCTCTGCACTACTTTTCGGCGGTTGAATGTTTAGTTTCCACCATTGAGTGTGGAGCCCTGAACAGACCGTCGGTGATAAGCCGGAGGAAGGTGAGGATGACGTCAGAAGAAATAAAAGATAGTCTATTTACTTCACTTAACGTCACTCCTCATTCGAAAAAAGGCGCACACACACATTGTTTTACATGTGAACAAATAACAATAATACGAAGAAATTTATTCATCAATGCCGGCGGTGTGATCGGCTTCACCCAGAATGCACGATATAGGACACATCACAGCCGTCTTGATAATAAGTCGCTCCGATAGACTGATAACACGTGTCCTTGATCTCATCGATGGAATCACTTAGGCAAGAAATGCAGTCTTCCACCGCTATATCAACCGGGCACCTGGAAGAACCGTCCGTCATCGGGGCAGGCAATTATACGTTATAAATACGATCGGCGGCGGCCGCCGTAGCGGTTCGCATGCTCTCAAGAACCAAGTTGACGTTGGCTTCCATCGTAGTGCCAGGGGTATATGTATCTGAATTGCAAGTTGGCTGAGCATTAGAGATTGGTGCTCCTATGCTCACCAAAATTGCAAGCACCAAGGGAATTCTTAAGCCTAAAGAAACCATCGTGTATAGAGTTTTAATCTTGATTATTTTTTATGGCAACAATGCAGCTGGGATCTGACTACTAATTTATAGAGTTAGTTAAGGAATCTTAGCCAAGGAGGCAGGCTTTAATTAATTGTATAAAATTTTCTTGTGAGGTCTCTTTGATTTTTGTGGAAGGATCTATAAACTATGTAGGTCATAATTTAATTTAATTTGTACCAGCTTCAATTGATTTTGACTTGTGCTTATACATACAATGCTTCCTATGTTTTTTTATAAGGAGAAAATGGGGCTGTGTGCGTTTTCACGCCCTTAAGAGCCGAGTCCCAACACAACTTAAGTCAGACACCCAGTTTTTCTGTTTTAAGCCTTCGTGCACAGCTAATAGCTAATGGGCTGTGAATGATCACTGCCTCAGAAGACGAGTCTCACCGCAACTTAAATCAGAGACCCGTCTTTTCTGTTTTAAGCGTTTGTTCACAGCTAACGGGGCTGTGACATTCAACTCTTTTTTTTAATTTGTTCTTTTTCTCAAGTGTACTTATTAATTATTAAAAAGAGAATAACTACTCTAAAAAATAAAATGCCATAATTAAGAAGCTCCTAATTTAACCCTATGCACCTTATTCATCTATTCTCCTAATTAGGGATAGATCAAGTACATTATATAAATATATATGAGAATAATGGAGAAAAGAGGCCATAAGAGGAAATTTCCTCCTATGGCGTGGTAAAAATACAACCTCCACCAATTTTTTCGACTATCGGCCCACATCATCTTCATCGTTATCATCTAAGATGTGGGTACACCAAATTTCATGTGATTCTACAACTTTTTCACCGTTGATTTAGCAATGTAAAAAGTTCTATTGTCGGTAAACCGTTAATTTTGAACCCACTAAATCAACGGTGAAAAAGTTGTGGAATCACATGAAATTTGGTGCACGCACATCTTAGATGATAACGATGATGATGATGGGTACCGATCGTCGCAAAAAACGGTGGAGGTTGTATTTTTTCCACGTCATAGGAGGAAATCCCCTCCTATGGCCTCTTTCCTCCATTTTGTTCCTCTCCTATATATATAAAGAGATTAATGGAGGAAAGAGGCCATAGGAGGGGATTTCCTCCTATGGCGTGGAAAAAATACAACCTCCACCATTTTTTCCGACGGTCGGCACCCATCATCATCATCGTTATCATCTAAGATGTGCGTGCACTAAATTTCATGTGATTCCACAACTTTTTCACCGTTGATTTAGTGGGTTCAAAATTAACGGTTTACCGAAAATAGAACTTTTTACATTGCTAAATCAACGGTGAAAAAGTTGTAGAATCACATGAAATTTGGTGTACCCACATCTTAGATGATAACGATGAAGATGATGGGGGCCGATCGTCGAAAAAATTGGTGGAGGTTGTATTTTTTCCATGCCATAGGAGGAAATTTCCTCCTATGGCCTCTTTTCTCCATTATTCTCTCTCTCTCTCTCTCTCTCTCTCTCTCTCTCTATATATATATATATATATATATATATATATATATATATATATCTCCTATGAGACTAGTTCGCGTTTTTATAAACACGAACATGAATGAGGGCTGTTATATCTTATGTTTTTAATCAACGGTTAAAATTAATTCAGTATATTAAATCGTTAATAAATGGAAGTTAATAAATGGAATATTTACCTTTAATTTATTAACGATTTAATAAGCTGAATTAATTTTAACGGTTGATTAAAAACACAAGATCCAACGTTTCTCATTCAGATTCGTATTTTTAAAAACGCAAACCCGCCCGATAGGATCCGTAGTATATGTGTGTGTGCGCGTGTGTGTTTTAAAGGTATGGAGTAAAACATGTTTTTTGATAATTTAAAGGGACTAATAATTTGGGGAGGAAAATAAAAAAGCAAAGAGGGGTAGCTAGTAAAATGGAAGGAAGGGAATAGTAACGATCCATATAATTCTGCTTAATGAAGTAACAAATATTAGCTTGATTTAGAGGAGAGGAACAAAATGGAAGCAGTTATTAATGATGTCTTGGTTGATTATTCAAACAACTAGAGATATGGCTCCTTTTATTTTGCTTTATACTTTGTTTAGAGGTGTTATAGTCTCATGTCGTATAAAAATCAGTTACTTATATTTTAAGATGAAGTGTTAAGTCCCAAGAAATTTGATCACAAATAGTAATTTTTGTTAGATATTTTTTCGCTATATATTTATATTGTTTATTAAATAATTTTATTTTAAAATATACTGGTAACAGTGGTTACAAGTAGAAATGCTATACTTAGATTTTGGCACATCCTCTATTTAAAATTTTGGTGCCAAGAAATTTTCTGTTTAATTCCCAATTGAATCTAATTATTCCTATATAATTTTCCAACCTAATTTTTCCTATATAATTTTCTAACCTAGGCCTGGCCCAAACTCTCTTTTCCCGGCCCAAACCCGACCCGACCCGTTCCCCATCTCTCTCTCATTTTCTTCTTCTTCTTTTCTTTTGAACGAGCCTCAACTGTTCCTCCCATCTTGCACTCACTCCCGCGGGACCCGCTCGTCATCGACGCCACCTCACTCCCAACTAATCTCCGAGAACTTCTCTTCCTTCTTCCCATCACTCTCAACGATCCCCTCTTTCCTTTCTTTCTCTTCCTCGTTCTCTCTTTCCCCAACGGCTAGTCTCCGTCTTCCTCGCAACCACCTTCTCGCGTCCTGCTCCACGCCGACACCCCACTCAATCCTAACCCCTTCATGATCGCCTCCTTTGAATCCGCTCTCACAACTGCTCTCTCTTCCTCTTCAAAACTATCTCTCTCTCATTCTCTCTCTCACACACTCTCTATTCCTCACACACCACACCACCCCACCCATCGCCGGCGTCCCCTTCAATCCCGACGAACACCCTCTGTGAACACCCTACACCAACACCTCGCACTCCACTTCGGCAACCTTCGCCAACTATCACACCTAAACCCATCACCGCCGTGATCCCGCTATCACCTCCTCTATACCAGCCAAGCTCCCTTCCTCTCTCCGGCGAACTTTTCCCACCACCGAGCACTGCTTTTGTCGCCGACGAGCTCGTCGCTACCACCATAACACCCAAGCCCTCCACCAACCTGCATTCACCGCACCACCACCCCCTCTCACTGCAACCCAGCCCTACTGTAATCGCCGCGACAAGAACCTCCGGTCGACCTCGATCTCCCCCACTGCTCCGCTGAACACTACCGTTACCTCACCTCACCGGAGTTCTCCCGGCAACCCAACCTTCTCGACACCTTCATCGTCGTCACCGTCGTTTCTCTCAACTCTTCACCCAAGCTCCTCACCTCGGCAGCACCTTCAGCCGCCTACCTCTGCCGACCTCGTCGTCGACCTTCCCAGAGTCAGAGCCCATCACCCCCCCTTTCGGAACCCGTGGCCGGGCCTAGTTGGTCACCGTCGCAACCGTGAAGTGCCATGTTTGTGGCCGTACTTTCGTCGTGTTTGTGTCCGTGCGATTGCCGTCGTTATGCCATCGTCACAGGCAAGTGAAACCTCACATGCTTCCATATGCTACATACTTATAACTATAAACTCTGGTTAACCGTATACTAGATAAATTGTTACGAGTCCGTAATAGTTAGTTTACTATCACATATTATTCGTAAGTTATCATCGCATCTTCACAAAAAAACCATAGTAACCTAGGATGATTGGTTTGAGCGTAATTAGATGTCACGCCCCACCCCTAATACAGAGAGTATTGTCCGCTTTGGCCGAAACCACACGGTTTTGTCCTTCGGGACGAACCGGACCCGACCAGGGCCACTTCCCAGGAGGTCACCCATCACAAGACTTCCCTGGCCTGAGCACGCTTAACTACGGAATTCTCAAGCTTCTGTAGTGTCGATTCACTTAAAAAGCGTCTCTGTATTGAAGAGTGGTATCATTTCATTTATAGTTCTTGATCTGCCCTCTTTCGAAATGTATTCCAAAGATTCTCCATTGTTCTACAGTGGGTCCCACAGATTCAAGAGGTGGCCCCGCCCCCTTAACATGACACTTGACGTTGCACTTTGTTCCGTGTGGCACTTTATTCCGTGAGCAAGAACCGGGTCCTGACATCCTCCCCACCTTTGAACAATGGTTCATCCTCAAACCACAGACCTACTATTGAGAGACCAGCTCTGATACCAACAAAATCATGTCACGCCCCACTTCCCAAAATACGGAATATGAGGGGTGACTAGACCAGCCATGCTCCTACGGTCAGGGAATAATCCCGCCGTAGTCACACTTCGGCTACTAACATTACATGGTAGTTAGTAAACAGTACTAAGCTAAAAAAAATCACAGTTCACGACTTTATTACATTACAATAAAAGAGTTTGAGATACATTTATTTTGCAGAATGAAATAACTAACCAACGGAAAACAATGTGCTTAAAGCAAAAATGAATGGCGCTGATGTTGCGGTCTAGACCTCCGCGAGCTCGAATGGCAGGTCCTGCTCCTTGACTGGGTCTACTTCGTCCTCTGAGCATGCACACTTAGGTCGTCAGGATGACACATATAGAAATAAATATATATGATGGATACAATACTAGTAAACATGAAAGGTGCAACAGAATACAGAACACGAGAATAATAAACATCATTTGAATATGAGCAGTGCGATAAAAGTATCATGTCGGTAAACCAGGCAATGTGTATGTCACTACTTATCAGTCACTAAATCAAAGAAATCAATTGGTGGAAAGGATACTCGTGTTTAACAAGGGTCTCGTGTATGCCCGAGACTACGGTCCACTGTTGCCCGGGATATAACCGTGCAGCCGTGCCGCTAGACCCACGACCTAATGTGTGTGTGTGTGTGTGTGTGTAATATCGAATGATCATCCTCTAAATCACTGTACCTTGGTAAATACGAGTTCAATTCTATCTTGATTTCCCCCATTCCCCAGATTATACTATGTATTCAAGTATTAGATAGGTTGTGAACAAATACATATTGCTTTCACTTTTAATCATGTTTCCACTTATCAATATCACTTTCGTACTTACCACAACCCAATCACTAACACTTATATATCGACAATGCACAACAGTCGTTAGGTCTCAGTGTAAATGATCACTATGCAGAAGGTATAAAGTAAACACAAAAATAGGTAGAAATGCACTAAACAGATATTCATTGAATTATGACACCCAATGCCATATGACTTGCAAAATTTACCATAAATCACACGTATAGAATCGACCAAAATAATATAAATACGAAGAACACTTGATTATCTAAGCAGTAAAATTAGTTTCATGTCAAACGGAATTTAGGTTGGGACTTATCATCATTTTAAATCAACGATCAGTTGTTGGAATTCCAGTTTCAGAACTGGAAGTCCAATTTCGCGCGCTGTTTACTCGGATTATGTTCAGATTCAGGCGTTACCCCAGTTGAATAAAATCTAGTTCTATCTGTTAGGTTTCCGACGCATCAAACGGATCAAGCATAGACTTTCTGTACTAGAAGTTATGTCCTGTTTAATGTGAAGGTGTAAGAAATGTCACTGCAGAAACCGCAGAACACGTCGATATTCTAAAATATAAACTAAATGTCAAACGACTGTGAAACTGCACGGGAATAGATTCATGTGTTATCTAACTAAATTATCTACGCGACCATGTAGGATGCCGTGCATTTTAAGTTTTATATAGGTATGTACAGGTGCTTAAATTCAGGTATCCTCGTGGAATACTGCTCCGGACTGTAGTCCAGCGCCGCGTTCCCAGTCAATTCTCGTTACAGTGGCCTATCAGCATTGAAGGGTAAATTTTATAGGGTTCTATTTTATCGAGTTGGCTTCGATAAGAGTCTTAGAACATTACATTCCAATCTGTATTGAATTTAATATATATTTTTCAACGTGACATGTACGGTGCATTCCGGTTTTAGCGTCGCTTTTAGGGGGCGACTTTACTTGATTATAAACACGATATTTTGTATCCAAATTTCTACACGATATTCGTAAAGAGTAAAGGGGTCTAACTATTGCAAGTTCCGCTATAATAAGATATGTTTTGGTTTATAGTTCGCATCAAACGCCTAGGGTAGCGTTTGGTAATCGGTTGAAAACACAAGATTCCCTTAACCAACAAGAGATAATTACTTCTTGTAAATTCTAAATGACATCAATATGGGTTAACCAATCGAGTTGGGTTCGATTCATTACTTAACGTTATTTAGATATATAAATGTATATATCCACCCACCCACACATATGTATACATAGCTATTTATAATGATCTAACATTAGCATTAAACTATAAGATATAATAGTATGAGTAGTAAGAGATAATATTTCTCTTGCCTTAGACGGTAGACGCTAACATGAAAGTGAACGACGACGGATGGTATAGGCTCGATGCACACACGGATAAGGCACGACACGATAACAGTGACGAGCTTGAGTGCTCGATGAACTGTCGGGCTCGTCGGCGGCTCGCGGCAATGGCAATGGCATGGCGACGGCACGGGGCAGTAGGTTTGCAGTGGCTCGGGTGAGGAATGCGATGAAGGCGGGGTCAGCGGTGTCGAGCTCCGATGGCGGTTGCAGCGAGGGGGAACGCGCTCGGGTGAGGAGTCGTGGAGCTCGTCGGAGGAGACTCGCTCGAGGTGATGGGGGAGTCGTCGGCTGTGAAGGTGGAGGGAGAGCTTGTCGGCGATGGGTAGCGGCAGCAGTGGTGTTGACGAAGGAATGGGGGTGCAGTGGGTACTGGGTTCGGGTGCAATGGGTGTTGGGGAGGAGCTGATGGGGATGGCCGGAGGAGAAGGATCGTCGGTGAGGTGGAGCTCGGAGCTCGACAGAGGAGGAAGCTCCGGTGGGTGATGGCTGGTCGCGGTGAGTGGTGTTGGGTGTAGTGGAGACGAGGAGCTTGGGAAGGAGAGGGAGGCGATGGTGACGAAGGAGAAAGCTGGAGGGGACGAAGAGAGTGATGGTGAGGGAGAAGGAGCGAGCTGGGAAAAAGGGAGAGGGGCTCGGTGTTGAGACGAGGGTGAAGCGAGGACGTGGGGGAGCGGATCTCGCGGCGAGGACGAGAAAAGGGGAGCCGTTGGAGGGAGAGGATTTGGTGGAGGGGATCGCGGGGGAGTTGGCAAGCGGGGCGTGGGTCTCGCGGAGGTGGACGCGGTCGTCGCGGAAGTGGGAGCGAGTCGAGAGGGAAACGTTAGGAAAAATGGGAGGGAAAGAAAGAAGAGCGTAGAAGAAGGGGGAGAGGGAGTCGAGTCGAGACGGGTGTTAGCGGTTGGGTTTAGGGTTTTGTTTGAGTTTAGGTTTAGGTAATTAAAATAAATTAATAAAATATATATATAATGAAAAAATAGGGGAAAAAACGGAAAAATATGGAAAAAAATATATACGGAAACTGTGGATTTACATTAGATCTGAACATCACGTTAATTCCGTGTGGAATTATAAGCATTTGACACCATTTTCACGTGTTAGGCAAAACCAACTTTAATTAGATAGTTCTTGATATTATGTGTTGATGGTTCGATGTGGAAAACTGAACTAAAACCCCGTCGATCATGCTCAAATATTTTATCCATATTTCCTTTTGCTACTTACGAATGTCGTGTAGAAAACTGGACTCAAAATAACGAAGTATCGCACGCGTAACAACGCCCCAAAAAGGCGATGTTAATTCTGGTTTTACTGTACATGTCGAGATGTTAAATTGATATTAATTTTGATACATACCGGAACGTAACGTTTTATGGCTCATATCGAAGCCGACTCAATAAGCTAGAACCCCCTGTTATTTAGTTTTCGATATTGATATATATCAATGACGAAAACTGACTTGGAATGCGGCTCTGGACTGTAGTCCAGAGCAGCATCTCGTATCGACACCTGACTTTAAATGAATGTGTGGCTTCGTATGAAAATGAAATTATGTGGAACCCTATACCGCTGTGAAGATAATCCTGTTATCCAAGTATAGGTGGTGGTTCGTTCTATTTTACTATCGTTTGATATTTTATTTTGCATTTTAAACAGTCATGGTGTACTGCGGTTTAATACAGGGACAGATTGTATACCCTAGCCTTAAATAGGACATATTTCCAAACACACAGCGGATATTATCGATCCGTCTGGTGCGTTGGAAATATAATTGATAGATCTAAATTTTATCTAACTGTAGTATAGCCTAATTATTATCCCAACAGGAATTAAAACGTGTTACGAAATGGACTTTCAGTTCAGGAACTAAATTTCCAGCGATGAACACTTAAAATGAAATGACCGTAACTCGCAAACCTGAAACCCGATTGCTCTGAAATCAATTTTGTTAGATCTCTGTTTGAGTTTACTTATAACCTCTTTTGTAATATTTTGCCTAATTACTATCATGCGAATTAATATATTTTTCTGAACTCATGATGTACATTGTATTTCATATCGTACATGACTTGCTATGTTGCATCATTCTCGTATTTTTATTCGACTGTGATAGTTTTAGTGATAGCGAACGTTCATAGTGATTTATAGTGAGTTTTGCATTGTCGAAAGTGAGTGGTATTGGATTAGCTGTATCAAGTACGCTAGTGATAAGTGATTGATTCATGAAAATGAACAATGCAGTAAAACATGAATAAGACCGTGATTTGGTGCGTGCTTGTATACAACTAGTCCTATACATATAGTTGTTGGAACCTAGGAAAAATAGGGAAATCAAGGTGGAATCGAACTCGTATTTAGCGAGATACAGTGATATAGAGGATGATCATTCGATATTAGCGATATATATATATATATATTAGGTCATGGGCTTAACGACACGGCTGCAGGGTTATGCCCTGGGCAACAGTGGACCGTAGTCTCGGGTATACATGAGACCCTTGTTAAACACGAGCATCCTTTCCACTAATTGATTTCATTTGACTTAGCGACTGATACGTAATGACATACATATTGCGTGAATTACTGACATGATAGCTATACCGCATTGTTCATTGATATCCATTATTCTCATGTTACTGTATTCTGCTATCCATTTAATGTTTAATATCATAGTATACACATCATATATATGTTGCTATATGTGTCGCCCTGACGACCTGAGTATACATGCTCAGAGGACGAAGTGGACCTAGCTCAGGAGGAGGATTTGACATTCGAGATCGCGGAGATTTAGACCGCGACATCAGCTGTCACGCCCCGCTTCCCAGTGTATGGCGAAGGAGATGCGACGATGTCCGCTACGTATATACTCAAAAGTACATACGCTAAGCGTATCTAAGCAATATAAATAACTACACAAGAGACAAGAAGTAAAAGAACAGCAACTTTTATTTATTAACATTCTTTATACAATACATGAAAGGAAATACAACTGAAATAAAAAGATGCCTAAACAGTGGCATAACAGGAAATGAAAAGTACAGAAAGGAAAAGTGTACAATGAAACTACAGTGCAGGATCTTCAGTGAACTGCTCCAAGTCTTCTTACGATGGCTCAACCTCTGCCGGGTCCAAATCACCTGACGACATTCAAAGAAGAAAGAAACAGAATGTCGTCAGCGAACAGGTCGCTCGGTAAGTCCCAAAGGTAAGAGGGAAGTAGAAAAAGACAGAATAAGAAGATACATTTTAAAGTGTATACTATTGTTGTAATGTTATGTTAACGCTGTTGTTTGTAGCTTGGTACAGAAGAATGCCAGTATATACGAGGGGAGTCTCTATATGCTAGAGACTAGGGGCACGTATAGTACAAGGAACCGTTTATGCCACGGTACAACAGCAACTGGATCCATGTTAGGTGTGTTAACTCTGAGCACCTCGTGCAACCTTTAACACCTTCCGTACCAATCTACCCCTTAAACCCCGCGATGTCTTGTTTGTATTGTTATCTTGTAAATCGTGTTGGTTGTATGATTGATTGACTGACTGACCGAAACCATGATATCAGAAAACCGTTATAACCGTAGAGTCATGTAAATGGAATACTGAGAATCATGTAAAAGGAATATATCCATGGTTCGGTTCAGTCAAGTTGTATAAACTGATAATTGTATTCATGGATTCATGTGTTCATATTGAATTGGAAACTTGTAGTTTATAGATTGACTTGAATCATATTCAAGTCAGATTAATCAGACTCAAACCCGAGTCAGACAATCAGAACTGTGAATCGAGGTCTTATCATTTCTAGGGTCCTTAGGGTAATTTATAAAACTTGAGGGGAGTTTATATAAAAATACTTTTATATACTTTTCAAAATACACCTCAAGTATTTATTGTTCGTCTTTAGATTTGTAATGAGAGTGGATTTTATGTTGTGATATTTCTAGTGAAAATATCCTAGTTTTATAAATAAGGGTATTTATCTGTAATATTGATTATTTGAAGTTCATGGTATTTTAGTGTAAAATTTATTATTATGATTTTTAGGAAAAGGTGTAAAATTTATATTACAATAAAATAGATATTTAAATGATAAATATACCTATGTTTATACAAAAATAATTTTAATAAATATTTTATATTCCAAAATTCTCATTTTCTTAAGATGTTGTATTTTAAACCTTTCGAGACCGAATGCTCCTTGCGGAGATCTGAATCTCGCACTACTAGCCCGAGGGTGCGCGATAAACCGTACGATCCCGAACGGGTTCCCCAAATATGGGTTGTAGCGGCGCTTTGCAAAGATTGTAAAATACTAATCCTTTAGAAAACGGTTTTATAAAGTAAAAGGTATTTATTTGCAAAGTGTAATTTTCCGTATTTTAGGTTCTAGGGTTTCCTAAGCCAACTAGCCTATTTCTAAATGGTCTAAACTACAAGTCGTTAAAAGCCTCAAATTGCCTCTTCACCGCCAATTGTGGCCAGGTAAGTACAAGTGAGGAAGGGGGGATCCGCTCACGAATCGTGAGGCGGGCCTTTTAAAGTTACCTAAGCTCACTTGCCTAGCCTAGACACCACAAAGTCAGGTTTAGATAAACGATCGATGTCCACAACTTATCGTATTTTTCCTATTAAAGATATTGTTTAAACAAATGTATCAAACCTAAACTTTTATAAAAGGTTTTATCAAGGAAAAGGTATTTTAATGTAAAATCTTGTTTTATCGTATTAGGAGTTTTCAAGATAACGTATTATGGTTGCATATGTGCGTATGAGGAGGTAGGTCATTACCTCGTGATCTATTTTAAGGTATAGTAATGTTAAAGGGTTAAATGTGAAATTGAAACATGATGGTATTAAACTGAAAGAATACGGTAAATTGAAAAGGTTATCATTTCATGTGTGAAAACTTATTCAAATTGATTTTTACAAGTTTAATAATCATGATAAAGATGTTTAGACATGATTGAATTGATTAGAAGTGAAAAAAATAAACATTATGGTATTAAAGTGAAAAAGAATGCGATATTGCAAAAACTATCATTTCATGTGAGAAATTTTGTCCAAATTAGTTGTTATGTGATTAATAGTCAACATGAATAAGTTTAAGCATTATGGAATTGGTGATAAGTGATATTTTATAGAAAACCGAATCGGAAATCGGTTTGTTCCGATTTCCGCCGGGTTTCGTAATTTCGTATTTTTGAGAAGTAGTAAGAAGGAAAGAATGAGACTTACGGGTTTCGATCTATACTAAAGAGTATAGGGAAACTAGATGAGTTGTCGAGGCGTTTCTTCGTCGCCGGTTGTTTCAAAAAAACGTCGCCGGAATTCCGTCAGAGTTTCGTCGTGAACTCGATTTCAAAGTATACCCTTCTTGTAAAAATTTTGAGAGAGTAAACCTAGTGTTTTGGAATGAGAGGGTAGAGGGTAGGGGGTCTATTTATAAGGTAGGCTAGGGTAGGGTAGGTGAAAGGTTTTTATTTTAAAAAAAATTGTAAAAATAATATAAAAATCATTAAAATTTGTAGTAATAGGGTGTAATAAACTCTTATTAAATTGGAGTATACAGGGGAGTTTAGAAGACAAAAAGCCACATTTTTCATTTTGGGGACTCGGCCGATCCGCAGGCCGACTCGGCCGAGTCCGGTGGTCGTTGGGTGTGGGTTCTCCTGACGTAGCTCCTGGTATATTTACTTTTTAGGGTTCAGTTCAACTTTTGGGAGTTATGGCCTGTGGACTGTTAGGATTCCAAGAATTTTAAAAGAAAAATAATCTAAAAATAATGTGGGGCATGGGATTTGAACTCTGGTGGCTTGGTTCAGCAGTGCAAGGTGTTACCAATGAGCTACAAGCTCCTTCTTGTAATTATTGCGGGAAAATAAATAATTAAAGTGATAACAGCAACATTAAATACTCCAAGTATACTTCAAATTTAAATCAAATTTATGTATACAAAAATTGGAGTTGTTACAATCTCCTTACAAAAATTTCGTCCTTGAAATTTACAACTTTTATTTGAGGACTAATTTACAAAGAGGTGAGGATATCTTGCACGCATTTCATCTTCCTTTTCCCATGTGGATTCTCCTGGAGTGTCTTTCCTCCACATTACCCGGACCAACTTAACTTCCTTGTTCCGAAGTGTCTTCACTTTTCTGTCCAGGATCTCTACAGGTTGTTGCTCCCAAGACAAGTCGAGCTGTATAGTGAGCTCGGAATGATCAAGTATATGGCTGGGGTCACTCACATACTTTCTGAGTTGGGATATGTGGAACACGTTATGCACTTATTCCAATGAGGGTGGAAGCGCTAAGCGGTATGCCACTTCACCGACTCGTTCGAGTATGTCGAACGGTCCAATATATCTCGGACTCAATTTACCCCATCTTCCAAATCGGACCACTCCGCGGTTTGGAGATATCTTCAAGAATACATGGTCTTCTGGCTGGAACTCCAAGTGTCGTCTCTTTGTATCAGCCCAGTGTTTCTGTCGATCTTGGGCTATACGCATTCTTTCCCTAATAGTACGAACCACATCAACGGTTGCTACTATCATCTCTGGTCCAAGAAGTTCCCTATCTCCGATGTCGTCCCAACTTAATGGTGATCGACACTTCCTTCCATATAATGCTGCAAAAGGTGCCATTCCTATGCTTGCTTGGTAACTGTTATTGTACGCGAACTCCACAAGATGCAGGTGATCTTCCCACGATCCTTTGAAGTCGAGCATACACTCTCTGAGCATATCCTCCAAGATCTGAATAGTTCATTCCGACTGACCATCTGTTTGTGGATGATAAGCTGTGCTGAAATTCAGACTTGTTCCCAAGCTAGCTTGCAGACTCTGCCAAAATTGCGATCGGAACCTGGTGTCACGATCGGAGACAATGCAGACCCGTACTCCATGAAGTCTCACAATTTCCTGTTTGAGTTCATGAGTATCAGAGATAGTACATTATGAAGAGTTTAAATCGTAATTAGATTATTACCTCCATGTACTTCTTTGCTAGTGTCTCAGTTGATTGGCCAACTTGAAATGGGATGAAGTGAGCCGACTTTGTGAGTCGATCCACAATGATCCATATAGCATTGTTACCCTTTGTGCTGCGAGGAAGAGCAGTCACAAAATCCATCGTGATGTGCTTCCACTTCCACTCTGGAATTGGTAACAGTTGAAGTAGTCCAGCTGTCCTGTGATGTTCAGCCTTTACTTGCTGACACACTAAACATTTTGCGACGCTTCTGGCTACTTCACGCTTCATTCCATGCCACCAATAATTCTGACGTAGATCTTTGTACATTTTGGTACCTCCAGGATGTACTGAGTAGGGAGAGCTGTGGGCTTCTTTCATTAACTCTTCCCGAACAGGACCCTTTGGTACACACAATCTGCTGTCGTATCTCAAAGATCCGTCTTCATGGATGATGAAGTCTGTTCTGAGTCCATTCTCTACTTGTTCTCTGATCCTTTGCAACTTAGCATCACTTGCTTGAGCTGTTTTGATCTGATTGACAATGGAGGATTAAACTTGTAGATTCATCAAATTTGAAGCATTACCTGGCATGACTACTTCAATCTCCATCTGATGCAAGTCTTGCTGAAGCTTCCACTGAGCGGTGAGATTCATCGATAATGGTTGGCGACTAAGAGTATCAGGTACTACGTTCACCTTCCCTGGGTGATATTGCAAGTTGATGTCAAAGTCCGCCATGAGTTCTAACCATCTTCTCTGCCGCATATTCAACTCCTTCTGAGTAAACACGTACTTCAGACTTTTATGATCTGTGTAGATGTTCACTCGTTCACCAAGTAGGTAGTGGCGCCAAATCTTGAGAGCAAAGATGACGGCTGCCAACTCCAGATCATGCGTCGGATAATTGCGCTCATGAGTCTTCAGTTGTCTTGAAACATAAGCCACAACCTTACCGTGCTGATGTAGAACACATCCTAATCCCTTACCGGATGCATCACAATGCACTTCGAATCCTCCAGATTGATCCGGTATTACGAGAATAGGTGCAGATGTCAATCTTGACTTGAGTTCTACGAAAGCTTATTCGCATGCTTCTGACCACACAAATTCTTCATCTTTTCGTGTGAGCTTGGTCAGGGGTGTTGCTATCTTTGAGAATCCTTCAATGAACCTTCTGTAATATCCAGCTAAACCCAAGAAACTCCGAATGTCCTTCACTGACTTTGGTGTAGGCCATTCGCTAACTGCTGAAACTTTGGCTGGATCCACAGAAATTCCTTCTCCTGTTACGATATGTCCAAGAAAACCAACTTGATTTAGCCAAAACTCGCACTTGCTGTACTTGGCATAAAGCTTATGTTGTCGAAGAGTTTCCAGGACAATTCGTAGATGCTCTGCATGCTCTTTCCGATTCTTAGAATATACCAGGATGTCGTCGATGAAGATGACAACAAACCTGTCTAAATACTCCCAGAAAACTTGATTCATTAGGTTCATGAATATTGCTGGTGCATTGGTCACTCCAAATGGCATCACTAGAAATTTGTAATGTCCATAGCGAGTTTTGAAAGCTGTTTTGTGAATATCAGCTTCCTTGACCTTCACCTGATGATAACCTGAACGAAGATCCAATTTAGAGAAAACACAAGATCCACTTAGCTGATCGAATAAATCATCGATGTGCGGGAGTGGGTACTTGTTCTTTATAGTGACTTTGTTCAAGGCCCTATAATCGATGCACATTCTGTATGAACCTTCCTTCTTCTTCACCAGTAGTACAGGTGCTCCCCAACTTGAAGTGTTGGGACGAATCCATCCTTTCGCCAATAATTCGTCCAACTATGTTCGAACTTCCTTCAAACCTTCCGAACTTAGTCTATACGGTGCTTTGATCACCGGTTGTGCTCCTGGTACTAAATCAATACTGAATTCAAGAGCTCGATCGGGAGGCAAACCTGATATATCGTCAGGAAATACATCGTCGAACTCTCGAACTACCTCCGGTCTTAATTCTTCTTCTGCTTAAGCTGCTGCCACTACTGCTTCCCTTGGCTTCGCTTGGTAGGTACCTGGCTCCAGGGTACGATCTCTGCTCTTGAAATAGAAGACCGGATGATCTGGAATCTCGAATACTACCCTCCTTTGACGACAGTCGATGGTAGCATAAAAGGTTCCAAGCCAATCCATTCCTAGAACCACATCGAAGTTCTGTATGTCCAGTACTTTGAAGTCAGCATAAAACTCTCGACTGCAGACGACGACTAGACACAGGCTGTATCCCATAGTTGCCTTTAGAACGCCATTTCCGGAACTGACGTTCCAGCTGGATACAAGCGGTGAGACTGGAATCACATGGGTTCGGACGAACCGTTGCGACATAAAGCAGTGGGATGCTCCAGTATCAAACAGTGCAAGTGCAGGTATTGAAGCTACTAGGATTGTACCTAAGGTATATGGGATATGTTTTAGGTATAGGGAAAGTGTGTAGGTAAACAAGACTAAAAGATAAATTTGAGAAGGAAAGTTTACCAGTAATGACTTGGCCAGTGGCCTCAGCTTCTTCTACAGACATCATAAAAGCCTGGCGCTTTGGCACATTCCTCCTGGTCTGAGGAGCATTCTTCGGAACTTTCCTTTGAGCTTGATGGAACTGTCGAGGAGGTGGTGCAGCTTGCGGTCCTCTGGGTGGTACAGGCAGTGCAAGTCTTGGAGCAGGGGCTTGGATGGCTGGACGCTGTGGATAATTGTTTGCTGGCCTGGGTGTAGCAACTGGGTTTTGTTTATGAGGACAAGCCCCAATACCATGAGCAGCTGAGCCGCAGATCAAGCAAAGGTTGTTCGCACGTCGGCAATCTTTCGCCAGATGCCCATTTCTCTTGCAGTAGTTACAAAAGGCTGGGCTGGGCCTGCTGATTGGTGCTCCAGGACGTCTTGGCACAAACGGTGGTCTGGACAAGGCTCCACCTGCCATTTGGTTGGCAGGACGCTTGACTCCTGCAGACTGAGGTCTGCCCCTTGTTTTTATCACTGCCTCATAACTGCGGGCAGCTTCCAGAGCATCCTCATGAGTCAAAAATTTTCCTGTGGCTAGAGCAACCTGAATCTCCGTGTCCAGTCCTTGTTGAAAGCGACGGACTCTGATATCGTCTGTCGGTATCAAGTGTGCCGCGAATCTGTTTAAGGATAGTGTTAGCTGTGTGGTATGTGATATTTAAAATTGAACTATTACGACATATCTTACCGGTTTAACATGGTGAATTCAGTGTCGTATTCATCTACCGATTTGTCCTACATTGATCCTTACTGTAGATGAATGAACTGCTGCTCCATGGCAAACCTGGCAGTCACAGGGAAATATTTCGCGTCGAACTTCTCGCGAAAAGTTTTCCATTCAATAGGTTGTGCAAGACGGCTTTCTTCCGCCTTCTACCAGTTGCGAGCGTTGTCCGTGAGTTGCAGCTTCGCTACACGGACCCAAGCTATATCTGACAGTTGTGCTGCGGCCAGATCATCCTCGATACTTTGAGCCCATTCCTCAGCTTCCAGTGGGCTCCCATTTCCTGAGAACTGCTTCGGATGTAAAGCTCTGAACTGCTTTACCCCAGGAGCATCAGTCTCAGGACGGTTCAGAAGTTGTTGTTGTCCCTCGAGAAGGCTGCGGATTGCCTCAAGTAGCACTGTTTGCTTGGTAGGTGGCGTAGGAACAGCCGGTGTGAGAGGTAGTGCTGGAGGTGTGTTGTTGACGTTGGTGCTGGTGTTGTTCGAGGAATCCATAACCCTGAAGAAAAATTTGGGTTAGGACGGATTCAAGTACATGAAATGATAAGATTCAAGGAATATGAAATTGCAAGATTCAAGGAGCATGAATTGTAAAGAATGTTTTAGTTGCTGGTTCTTGTGTTTATATTGCTTAGGTTGTTCACGCAGAACAGAACTGCATGAACAGCTTTGACCTGCATGGGCCACCAACAAAACCTGTCACGCCCCGCTTCCCAGTGTATGGCGAAGGAGACGCGAAAAGGTCCGCTACGTATATACTCAGAAGTACATACGCTAAGCGTATCTAAGCAATATAAATAAATACACAAGAAACAAGAAGTAAAAGAACAGCAACTTTTATTTATTAATATTCTTTGTACAATATATGAAAGGAAATACAACTGAAATAAAAAGATGCCTAAACAGTGGCATAAGAGGAAATGAAAAGTACAAAAAGGAAAAGTGTACAATGAAACTACAGTGCAGGGTCTTCAGTGAACTACTCCAAATCTTCTTGCGATGGCTCAACCTCTGCCGGGTCCAAATCACCTGACGACATTCAAAGAAGAAAGAAACAGAATGTCGTCAGCGAACAGGTCGCTCGGTAAGTCCCAAAGGTAAGAGGGAAGTAGAAAAAGACAGAATAAGAAGATACATTTTAAAGTGTATACTATTATTGTAATGTTATGTTAACGATGTTGTTTGTAGTTTGGTACAAAAGAATGCCAGTGTATACGAGGGGAGTCTCTATATGCTAGAGACTAGAGCCACGTATAGTACAAGGAACCGTTTATACCACGGTACAACAGCAACTGGATTCATGTTAGGTGTGTTAACTCTGACCACCTCGTGCCACCTTTAACACCTTCTGTACCAATCTACCCCTTAAACCCCGCTATGTTTTGTTTGTATTGTTATCTTGTAAATTGTGTTGGTTGTATGATTGATTGACTGACTGACCGAAACCATGATATCAGGAAACTGTTATAACCGTAGTCATGTAAATGGAATACTAAGAATCATGTAAAAGGAATATATCCATGGTTCGGTTCAGTCAAGTTGTATAAACTGATAATTGTATTCATGGATTCATGTGTTCATATTGAATTGGAAACTTGTAGTTTATAGATTGACTTGAATCATATTCAAATCAGATTAATCAGACTCAAATCCGAGTCAGACAATCAGAACTGTGAATCGAGGTCTTATCATTTCTAGGGTCCTTAGAGTAATTTATAAAACTTGAGGGGGGTTTATATAAAAATACTTTTATATACTTTTCAAAATACACCTCAAGTATTTATTGTTCGTCTTTAGATTTGTAATGAGGGTGGATTTTATATTGTGATATTTCTAGTGAAAATATCCTAATTTAATAAATAAGGGTATTTATCTGTAATATTGATTATTTGAAGTTCATGGTATTTTAGTGTAAAATTTATTATTATGATTTTTAGGAAAAGGTGGAAAATTTATATTACAATAAAATAGATATTTAAATGATAAATATACCTATGTTTATACAAAAATAATTTTAATAAATATTTTATATTCCAAAATTCTCATTTTCTTAAGATGTTGTATTTTAAACCTTTCGAGACCGAATGCTCCTTGCGGAGGTCTGAATCTCGCACTACTAGCCCGAGGGTGCGCGATAAACCGCACGATCCCGAACGGGTTCCCCAAATATGGGTTGTAGCGGCGCTTTGCAAAGATTGTAAAATACTAATTTTTTAGAAAACGGTTTTATAAAGTAAAAGGTATTTATTTGCAAAGTGTAATTTTCCGTATTTTAGGTTCTAGGGTTTTCTAAGCCAACTAGCCTATTTCTAAATGGTCTAAACGACAAGTCGTTAGAAGCCTCAAATCGCCTCTTCATCGCCAATTGTGGCCAGGTAAGTACAAGTGAGGAAGGAGGGATCCGCTCACGAATCGTGTGGCGGGCCTTTTAAAGTTACCTAAGCTCACTTGCCTAGCCTAGACACCACAAAATCAGGTTTAGATAAACGATCGATGTCCACAACTTATCGTATTTTTCCTATTAAAGATATTGTTTAAACAAATGTATCAAATCTAAACTTTTATAAATGGTTTTATTAAGGAAAATGTATTTTAATGTAAAATCTTGTTTTATCGTATTAGAAGTTTTCAAAATAGCGTATGGTTGCATATGTGTGTATGAGGAGGTAGGTCATTACCTCGTGATCTATTTTAAGGTATAGTAATGTTAAAGGGTTAAATGTGAAATTGAAACATGATGGTATTAAACTGAAAGAATACGGTAAATTGAAAAGGTTATCATTTCATGTGTGAAAACTTATTCAAATTGATTTTTACAAGTTTAATAATCATGATAAAGATGTTTAGACATGATTGAATTGATTAGAAGTGAAAAAAATAAACATTATGGTATTAAAGTTAAAAAGAATACGATATTGCAAAAGCTATCATTTCATGTGAGAAACTTTGTCCAAATTAGTTGTTATGTGATTAATAGTCAACATGAATAAGTTTAAGCATTATGGAATTGGTGATAAGTGATATTTTATAGAAAACCGAATCGGAAATCGGTTTGTTCCGATTTCCGTCGGGTTTCGTAATTTCGTATTTTTGAGAAGTAGTAAGAAGGAAAGAATGGGACTTACGGGTTTCGATCTATACTAAAGAGTATAGGGGAACTAGATGAGTTGTCGAGGCGTTGCTTCGTCGCCGGTTGTTTCAAAAAAACGTCACCGGAATTCCGTCAGAGCTTCGCCGTGAACTCGATTTCAAAGTACACCCTTCTTGTAAAAATTTTGAGAGAGTAAACCTAGTGTTTTGGAATGAGAGGGTAGAGGGTAGGGGGTCCATTTATAGGGTAGGCTAGGCTAGGGTAGGTGAAAGGTTTTTATTTTAAAAAAATTATAAAAATAATATAAAAATCATTAAAATTTGTAGTAATAGGGTGTAATAAACTCTCGGGAACCGATCTATTAAATTGGAGTATACAAGGGAGTTTAGAAGACAAAAAGCCACATTTTTCATTTTGGGGACTTGGTGATCCGCAGGCCGACTCGGCCGAGTCCGGTGGTCGTTGGGTGTGGGTTCTCCTGACGTAGCTCCTGGTATATTTACTTTTTAGGGTTTAGTTCAACCTTTGGGAGTTATGGCCTGTGGACTGTTGGGCTTCCAAGAATTTTAAAAGAAAAATAATCTAAAATAATGTGGGGTATGGGATTTGAACTTTGGTGGCTTGGTTCAGCAGTGCAAGGTGTTACCAATGAGCTACAAGCTCCTTCTTGTAATTATTATGGGAAAATAAATAATTAAAGTGATAACAACAACATTAAATACTCCAAGTATACTTCAAATTTAAATCAAATTTATGTATACAAAAATTGGAGTTGTTACAATAGCGCTATCACCTTCTGCTTGCTATAAGAATCTTGTTATTTCATTGGTAGGTTATTTCTTTCATTCAAATAAATGTATTATGAACTCTGTCATTTTAATGTAATAAAGTTGTGAGCTGTGATTTTATTTACTCTAGTGCTATATTTACTAATTATCATATAATGCTAGAAACCGAAGTGTGGTTACGGCAGAATTATTCCTTGACCGTAGAAGTATGGCTGGCCTAGTCACCACTCGTATTCCGTATTTTGGGAAGCGGGGCGTGACAGTTTAAATCTCCAATCAGTCATAATCCTCTCGGTTCGTAAAATTGCCAAAATGATATTTGTAAATAACCATTGTCATCATGTTAACCCTCATCGGGACCACCACTCTTTCACCAGCCACCGCAGCGATCCTGCAGCTATCCTTCGCTGCCTGACAACCGCATGTTGGCATCTGCCGTCTTCTGTTGATACCTATCGGCAATTACCCACCGTAGGCATACCCTAATCACCGCCGACCAAGGGCAAATCCCTATAGGGACGAGGGTAGCCAATCGCCCCATCTGGATCGAGATTATCGTGTGAGGTATGTATGCCATATGGATAGTTGAGTGATAAAACTTATTAGCACGTCCTATCCACAATTAGTTACCAATGTTCAATTGCTTGGAGGTTGCAATTTTGGTGGCATGGGCATAGTGTTCGAATTCCTGGGCTAGAAAATTTTCAGTGTGTTCTCGAATCCCTGGGCTTGAAAATTTCCACTTAATTATACAGTGTTTTTGCAATGTACGACCAAATTTGATGCAAACTATATACAATTGATGCTTTTATCTTAATAAATTACTTTACATCAGAGTTTTCAAATAGTTGCCCACGATCCAATATAAACATTGGCCAACTCAATTTTTGTTTATACTCCTTTCCCATAAAGCTTCATTTTGTTATATATTTGCAAAATGTCATTTAGGGTATTATTTTTGAGAGAGAATTTCTCTGATTATACATATAAATTTTGTTTCTGTTAACGTTTACAAGTGTTTTTGTCTATTAATAAAATCTTTGCATAAGATTTTTGTTAGAAAAAACCAATTGATTAGTTAAGAATTTTTTTCCAAAGTAAGAGACTACGGCTGTACTGAAGAAGTCATATATCCAACAAGAGAGAAAAATAAAAAATCTTCTTATAATGAATGATCATTCACTCGACCTAGATAAAAGGAAATGGGATCAAACCCAACTTTAAATTTAGACCTCGGCAATTTTAAATTCTTAAAATTTTGATGCGCTTCATGTTCATTCCTTATTTTGTCATCGTTATAATGTAAATTTTCCTCTCAACTGACAATAGGTTTAGGATCCACCACTGCCGCCGACAATCGGCTAAAGTCAACAATTGTCCTCCACTGTCTATCGCTGGCCGCCGCCGACAATATTCCTTCACAGACGGACCACTGATTGCCGACAAAAACTACCCCACCCCTACTCCCAATTCCGAAGATCATTGTTGATAACATGTCCGTTCACCGCTGCCCTTGACTATCTCCTTTTCTACACTAAATTATTCCTTAAAAGTCCTTCATCCAAGGGCATTTTAGTGAGAAAAATTCCTTAAACTGAAGTTTAAGAGAGTTTAGCCAACTAAAATAACTCTATGGTAGTTTAGTAAAGAAAACAGTGATAGTTAAATCGAGTTTAGTGTAATTTACCCTTAATTAAATACACTGGAGGCCTTTCATAGCCGATCCATATATATATGATGAACATCATTTTGTGCTCTATATATGGAACTCTGCATTGGTTTTGACAATTATAGATCTTGATTATTATTTTGTATTTTGCTTTGTTCTAGCGATAGTTTTACATTGCTAATTATTATATATATTCAAAATGCCCTAATATGTCATGCATGCACGTTTAATCATGCTATTATTATTTCATTTGATTTGTATAAAGAATGGAGATCGATGAGCACATCTGTAATAAGTTAGCACGAGATAGCTTTCTTAATAAATAAAATGAGAAAAAAAATGATCGATCAATCAATCAATCAGTGCCAACAACAAAGAATGCAAAGCATATAACCAGAAAATTGCATGCTAAGATCGTATTCCTTTGGGCTTAGAAGCTATGTTCACAAACAAAAACAGATTCATGTTGAGCTCGTTTGAGCTTATCGTGGTTGTTTTTCAACTCGTTAACAGAAACTAGGGCAAAAGTAACAATTGTTTACATGGGTAAGGATTATATACTTAAAAGTTAAGGTGTCAGATTATAGGCAAAAGTAACAATTGTTTACATGGGTAAGGATTATAAACTTAAAAGTTAAGGTGTCAGATTTTACACACAAACACACACATCTGAATTGGATATTTTAGTGGTTATAGATAGGTTTAGTTATGATTTTGTGTGTTGGAAATCTATTAGTTTAGATAGACGGTTGAGATTGTTTGTTATCATTAGGTTCATCGAGAGCTGTATAAATTGAGACGATTTTTCACATGATAAAATGATCGAGTTCATTTATTGTTTCTTATCATAAGGAATTAAAGGGTTTATAGATTATGGGTGTTGGGTCATCTATTAGGCTACAAATATTATCTATTGGCTCTAATGATGGTTTATTGTTAGTTGTGTAAGATGTGGTTAAGCTTATATATACATAAGAGAAAAACAAAGTTAGGGTCCATCATAGCCTCATGACTGCGCTCGTGTGACCTAATTTTGAGGTGGCAGGGCTTGACTCAACTTAATAGAGACGAAAAACGATTCAATTATCTACTCTTGAAACCGTACGTAAAATAAATGATTGATTTTTCTAGACTGAGAACATCATGCACCGCACGAAGACATTCTCAAATGGTATTAGAGAGATGAAACAAACTGAGAATATCATGCTAAAACACACAAATAAAAAAGGAAGAAGAAGAAGAAGAAGATAAAATTGAGTACAAAAGCACAAAGGTGTCTTGTTGACAACGATATAAAAATTAATTTTAACAATCATTCTGCTTTCTTGTTGCTCAATAATTAAATGAATTTCTTCGGGTTCGTCTTGTTTATGTAACGGGAGGTTATGATGGATGATATAAGACAATTGTTATCTCTGTTACCGTTAAGTTTCCGAGTAAGATGTTACTTATTATATTTAGATGTCATGTGGTTCCATTTAGCTAGCACCTTTGTGTTGTTAGATAATTAATTTTTATCCACATAAAACACGTTGTTGTAGTTGTTAGATAAATTACTGAAATGATTGTTAAAATTAATACATTTACAAAATAAAATATTTTCAAAACATTTTCCTATGAAAACAATCCCATAAAATAATATAAACTATGAAAAAGTTTAGAATGCGAGCATGTAGACGTGAGGCACGCAGTTGACTGTGCTACCCTAAAAACGTATAACCACCTTCCGTACAGCTTTTGCCGATATACACGTTTCCAAGGTATAACACTCTCAGCCCATCCGATTCCATCACTGAGTACAAATTATAAGGAAAGCTTGGTTTTGATATCGTTGTCAATTAGTATCCGTTGAAAATAAAGTAAATCAAGAGATTTTTTCAAATGTAATTTCGTATGGAAGACTCAATGAAGGAATAGCTTTCCGTTTGCACAAAGTTGCATTGTTTGTGATTGGGATTGATTCTCTTGTTATGATTTTCCTTCTTCGTTGAAGTCTATTTATAGACTTCATAAGTAACTGTTAACTTCCAACAGTTATTTTGAAAAGTCGCATCTCAATCCCCAACGATTGAGAGTACTCTTTCGATTTGAAATTCAAACTAAGAAATAACCGTTAGTAACTGCCATGTCAGACGTTTGGTACCAGACATCTGCAGTTCAAAATTTCCTAGAGCAAACGTCTATCCCCGAGTCTTCTTTTTAAAACATAAACTGACATATCAAAATTTCCTTCACCAGGCGTCTATAATTCAAAATTATCTCTACCAGACGTTTGTACCAAATGTCTGTAGTTCAAAGAATTCTTAAGGAGAGATCTGCAAAATTTCCTTTGCAACTTAGACTTTGACGTCTTCACAATTGTAATTTTGAATCTTTAATAATAATCCGATTCAATAAATCCATCAAAACAAAATAATTAATAATATAATATATAGATTAAATCGGAATAATATAACATTCCCCCACAGAGGTTCAAAATTATAATATATAGTATAATATACATTTATTTAAAAGGATGAAATGATATAAGAGAAATGATAAAAAAAAATAAAACAAAATGGATACTGACTTATTGTGCATAAATGTAAGTGTACGAAACTCGAACAAGCATTTTAGTGTTGACTATATCTGATCGAAGGATTATAGTAGTCATAAGTTTGACCTTGGAAACTATCCCTTTATGCCGGTCATTTATATGCCATACACACAATAAGAAACATACGATATCTTAGTATGCCGGTGTGCGCTATTAATGACCATGCGCAAAATCTTGATTCTCATGAAACAACTAAAGATTAACCTAAATCTCCTAACCGCGGCCTCATGGCGTTTCACTTAGGTAATGTCTCAAGAGGAACCAAGATGCGAGAGATTCCTAAACAAAGTAATGTCTTTGACACCATTAAATATATATACTTATCCTAACGTCACCAATAGAGTACATTCCTTCATCACAGGGATGAGTCGGAAATAAATCCTTAATAAAATTTTTACTCATCAGGTCACATCAAGAGTTCTGTTTTTCCCATTGAAAACCTCTATCATGGGATCTCCAGTCAAAGAGGTTGGATTCCAGCTCTTGGTGAGGTATATATAGGCTTTAAGCTCATCCCTCATATGAAAGTAAGACATGGTTCTTATTAAGGCTCTTGGTCAAATTATCCGCCAAAATTTTCTGAAAATATACAAATAATAATGATACAACATTATTATTCTTGTGTTTTTTTATTGTCGCATATCTCATTTGCAAATGTCGATTCATTTTCCTATTGCAATTTTCTTGATTTAATAAATCCAATAAGGATCTATTATCACAATGTACATTCACGATATATATAGGTTTTGGAACACAAGATAATTGCGAGATTAAATGTTTATCCATTCTGCTTCTTTAAAAGCAGTATCCAACGCAATTAATCCGAAGTCTAGTATGCTCCTAATAATAACAGTTTGTTTTGTAGATCCCCAAGTGACGGCTACACTACCAAGTAAGAATACATAGCCATGGTGGATTTCATATCGAGTGAATCAGTTACCCAGTTTGCGTCGCTGTATCCTTTGATTATATTAGGGAAACCGGAATAAAACAAACTATATTCTAATGTTCCTTTTAAGTATTTAAAAATTCTTTTAAGAGCACACCAATGATCTTTATTTGAGTTACTAGTGTATCTAATAAGTCTAGAAACAACATAAAAAATATCGGGTCTAACACGATTAGCAACATAGAGTAAACTACCAATTATTTACACATATTTATTTTGTAATATAGGTTCACTACTATTTGTAGTAAGATATAAGTTTGAATCAAAAGGTTTGGAAATATGTTTGATATCAAAATAATTAAATTTCTTAAGAATTTTTCCTCTACCATGCGGTAAAGTTGGAGCGATATCATTAATATATCTAATTAATTTCATACCAAAAATAAGATCTGCATCACCTATATCTTTCATGTTAAAGTTAGAAGTTAAGTATTGTTTTACATGATTTATTATTTTAAGTGATGTACCAAATGATAAAATATCATCTACATATAAGCATAAAATAATATAATCATTTTCAAATTGTTTATAATAAACACATTTATCATATTGATTAATAAAAAAATCGTAATTTAAAATAACTTGATCAAAGTTAGTATGCCGTCACTTTGGAGCTTGTTTAAGACCGTAAAGTGATTTAATTAATTTACAAATTTTATGTTCTTGGCCTTTAACAATAAAGCTTTCTAGTTGCTCTATATAAATCTCCTATTCCAAATCCCCGTTTAAGAATGCAGTTCCAACGTCCATTTGATGAATTAAAAGGTCATTAATAGAAGCAAATGCAATCAGAGCACGCTAGTTGTTATACGCACAACGGGAGCATATACATCGAAGAAGTCAATGCATTTTCTTTGTGTATATAGCCTTTAGCAACCAACCTAGCTTTGTATTTTTCTATAGATCTGTTCGCTCTAAGTTTTCTTTTGAGAATCCATTTGCACCCTATAACCTTATTCCCTTGTGATAAAGTAGCACAACCCATGTATTATTTTGAATAATAGAGTCCATCTCATTTTGAATGACTTCTTTTCAAGGCGGTGCTTTATCACTAAACATAGCCTCGACATAACTAGATGTCTTTTCTTCAATCAAATAAGGGAACATACCCTCACCAAAATTCTTTTCTATCCTAGTTCTCTTTGAAGTTCGAAGTTCGAGTTCAGGTGTATGATGTTAATGAATATTAGTCTCATAAGGTTCACTAGAATGAGAGTATTCATTTAAGTTAGAGGGTGTTATAGGTAAAGGGTTACTAATATTTGGTTTAAAAGAAAAAATCTCTTCAAAAAAGGTTGCATCGCGGGATTTTAAAATGGTATTGTTGGATATATCTGGCATATTAGATTTAACCACTAAAAATCTTTTGGTGTTACTATTTAGAGAATAACCTATAAATACGGAGTCTACACTTTTGGGACATATTTTCCCCTTTTAGGTTCGGGAATTGAAAATTTCGCTAAACAACCCTAAACCTTAACATAATTAATATTAGGTGATCGACTTTTCCAAAGTTCATAAGCAGTACAGTTACCGAATTTTTGAGGTATTCTAGTTAGAATATAACAAGCGGATAAAAGGGCTTCCCGCTATATATTCTTAGGAACATCGGAACTTAGTAGCATTGAATTTACCATATTTATTAATTTTCTATTTTTACATTCCGCTACGCCATTAGACTGAGGAGAGTAAGGTGCAGCTACCTCATGTCTAATTCCGTGCTCTTCGCAAAATATAATAAATTTATAAGAGGTACATTCATCCTCACGATCCGACCTAAGAATTTTAATGGTTTTATCCTTTTGATTTTCAATCTCAGATTTATAAATTTTAAATTTATTCATAATCTCATCTTTTGTTTTAATAAGATATACATAGCAAAATTTGGAATAGTCGTCAATAAATGCTGCAAAATATTTATTGCCATATCTAATAGGAGTACTAGTAGAATAGCAAACATCCGAGTGTATAACCTCTAATAAATATGTATTTCTATACATATCTTTAAAAGGCTTTTTGGTTTGCTTGGCATTAACACAAATTTGACATTTCTTATTCATATCAATTTTGTTAGTAGGAATTAAATGCAATTTTATCATGTGCATTAAAGTACGATAATTTACATGTCCTAATCTATCATGCCATAAAAAAGAATTTTCAATATTTAAAACAATATGATCTTTATTATTATTAGAAATATTATACGGGATTACATGCAATCTAAATAGTCCATCACACATATATCGTTTACCAATAAATATGTTATTTCTACTTATTACAAATTGACTATAATAAAATACTAATTTATATCCCATTTTCACAAGCACAAAACCGCTAATCAAATTTCTTTTAATATCGGGAACAAATAACACATCCTTCAACCTAAGTATTTTGCCCGAAAACAATTTTAGTGATATATTTCCAATTCCCTTGATAGTTGCCGCCGATTAATTTCCCAACGTTACACCTCCCCCACATTTTGTAAATAGACACTCGTGCTCGTGCCGCTAACTTACGGCCAATGCGGAATACAAAACAAAAATTTTCAAATCAAGAGCACGAACTACTATGACCTAGAATCGATTTCAAACACAAAACTAGTAACAAAGAAGGAGTTTAGCTACTCGGATAGGTGTTAGCTACCTTTATAATTGTGTCATTCGTCTTCTATACCACTTCCTCAGCTCCTAGATCCACCGGAAACAAGCTTGGGCGTCGATCTTCCTTGTCGAAGATGATAATTGTGTCATTCGCCTTCTATACCACTTCCTCAGCTCCTAAATCCATCGGAAACAAGCTTGGGCGTCGATCTTCCTTGTCGAAGATGATACACCCAAAGGAATAGCTTAAGCTCTAACTTCACACTAAAAACAAAGTGAAGCAACTAGTGATCAAAACTTGCTAAGAATTGATCATTAGGATGTAGTGGAGGCTAATCTCTAAGTTCTCTCTGTTTTTTTCCATTCTCAACTTTCAAAAAACCAAGAAAGGAGGAAAAAGAAGCTTAAGGGTGAAGCTTATCCAAATAAGCAAACATGGCATGAAAAATATCTATCACCTCTTCATATTCTTTTTCTTTTCTTTTCTTTTATATTTTGAATGGGTGGACTTGCGACTCACCATGGTGAATCGCAAGTCCACACCATTCCAACATATACAAGAAGAGATGAGAAGAGAAGAGTGACACCTCAAGTGTACACACACACACCCCCCCCCCCCAGTACAAGTATATGCTACAAATACATAACCCATATTCATATCAAAATGCATACACTCATATTTGTATAAAATACGAATACCCGTATTTATATCAATACACAAATACATGTATTTACACAAATACACGTATTCGTATAAATACTGTATTTTGTCAAAATACGAATACCGAAAAGAGAGATACTAAAAGAGATATATAAAACTAGCTCACATTTCATCCAAATATGATAATTTGGCTATCTTTCAAACCAGGCAATATTAACAAAATCTCCGATTAAAATTACATGTACAAAAACACGTGTTTTAATCAAACCTAAGTACGTATCAAAATACGTACACTACATCGTTTCGCCTGAGTTGGGAAACCCTCTGTGTGAGACTTTAAAGACTCGACAATACGCTGGCAGTGGGTTTAACCACAAGCATATCAACGGCATTAGCTGTACGTAATGGCTACCCGGGTATTGAACGAAAAGAAGACAAACTCGTTCGTATACCTACTGAACCTGAAAGTGACAGTCTTCATACAGTTCGGTATGTTCATCTAAGAGCATCGCATATCAGATCCAGGCGGTGGATAAAGTCAGGCCTCTAAAAACGCGATAAATTGTGTCGGTGTGAAGTCCATCACCCAGAAACTACTTATCCAAATCAGTAAATCTTGTCCATCTTGCCCAAGAATTTCTGGTGATGGTCACCAGTGCACAGCACGTCATCTACCCCCAAATACCGGAAGAGACGAATCCCTGACGATCCACTCACTGCTTCTATGTGGTTCGGGACTGTACCCAACTAAAACCTGTTTGCACGACCCAGTAGAGCCGTTGTAGGGTAATAATCAAATTACAGTGGGAACTCACACGAGAAAAATGATGACCTCAAGTCGACAGACTAACATGTACTCATGTCACCGGAGACCTACTACCTGACAATAGATATAATACCATCTAGCATATTCCCAGCGAGTCCGTCCAGTGTAACTCATAACCCAATAGGCACATGTATACAATTTTTGGTGACTAACTAACACAAATGACTGTGAGACCGGGCATCTCCCCTCCTTGGGGTTAAGAAACATATACACTAATCTACTCTGAAATATCGATACCCAGTCTTGATATTCCCACAACTAGGGACATTTTAGGATATACTTATAGACTATCCAGTTCTCACAAGTGTGATCGCTAAAATAACCCTGGTAGTCAAGCATGAATCCTATGAGCTCTATCAACGTATAATAGTGATCTGTAATACCACATAATACATGTACATGATGATAAAGACAAACCAGATACCATACTATCATCTCGAGTAAGATTGTTCTACCCGTATAGGTTCTCTCTCAATCATCATAATCGCCTACATGCGATTACAATAATTGTCTTAAGGGCACTATAGCCAATAATCTCTCACTTGCACTTAAGGCTAATTATTACGGTGTCGCATACTTACAGCATGTGTGATGCCAAACACCCAACTTTTCTAGTAATCAGTTTCGCAAAGCATGTTTGCTAAACATCCGTGTTCGAGAAATAGTCTCAGTGAGTGAATCCGCTCTAATGTTACTATCTTTATCTCCCTATATCTCAACTTCGCGGAGAACGTCTATCTTTCGAAATGAGTGATACCTGTCTTAGAAATTGTCTGGATATCAGATGGGACCAAGTTCATAAATGAACTCCAAATACAGCAAACTTCTTAGACTGTATCTTCCACTAAATTTAATCAGTATCATGTGCTATACCTACCTCAGTATCCGCTTGGATCACTGTCCAACATACTGCCCCTCAGAAGAGAGTAAACTTTAACTCTAACAGCCACTCTGTCATCCAGGTCACCTTGGAAGCCTGAAATGATAACCGCCTTCTAAAGGAGGTTGCCGTTACCGTACCCAGAACATTCACTCATGTTCATAACCGCTTCCCAATGTTTCTCCAGAATTGGATTAATATCTGCTTATTACAGCTAGTGTAAAAGCAATATCCGGTGTGGTACTTGACATCTCATGATTAACTCAATTGCCTAAGCAAGTGATATGTGAGTCATGCAAGTCCCTCTCCAGATCGGTCTAGAAGACATCTCTTTAGAGAAGTGACTCCATCACCTGTGGGTATACCACCACGCCAAAAGTCATCTATTCTAAAACACTTTAGAATAGTATCAATGTACCCAAACTGGGACACTTTCTAAATCTAGATCTAAAACCATAGATCTAATTATCAGAATATCTGATATTTTATCCAGTTGCTATGTGAAGAAACATATGTGACAACCACAGTTTAACCGATCGTAGTATAGGAATAACACTTTCTATTAGGAGTATGTCATCCACAAATAAGGACAGTACTCCTTACTTAACTTTTATACCAGGTCTATCTGTCATTCTTGATGAATTCAAACACTATGACTGTTACGTTAAGAATAAATGATCTATCTCCACTCTCCTTTCTTCAGTCTATAAATAGATATAAGCAACTTACCCACCACGCTTACGCTGCTCCCACTGACTACAACACATACACGTGCATTTCTAAATTTAATTTAGAATGACATTATAGTCATCCACCTGCCAGATCTCATAGTTTAGGACATCAGTAGTGATAAGCTTGGGTCATTAAAAACCTCCCTGACACCGTTTTTAGGAGACCGAAATACCTCTCGGGTGGCTAATGGATTATCGAATACAATTGAATCCTTAGGTCTACTAAATATTCAGTAACCGTTTGTGGTTCTGGAATCACTTCCAGTTCTATCATACCCTCACTAATGTTTTCTGAAAAGAATTCATTTTACTAAAAAGGTGGCAAGTCAAGGATAATATAACTAACGATCCTGCAAATGGTAGAATATTAACCCCTTCTAAGACCGGGATAACTCACAAACTGCCATTACTGAAAACATGCCTTGAGTTTATCTGGATTCTGGTTTTAAGCATAAGCTGGATGTTTCCCCCAATCAGAGCAAAGCTCTACTCTGAAAATTTAAATTTTAATAAATGAAGGAACGCTTCAGATCCCCTACGCTGCGCGCAGAGCACCACGTGTCAAAATCTGGTATGCCAGCGCAAGGAGCGCAACGCCCAAGGCAGCACGCCTAATCAGAGCAAGGCTCTATTAAAAACAAAATTAAAGGAAGCAACGCTTCAGCTGCGCTGCGCGACACATGTCAGCGCAGCTGCGCTGCGCGACACATGTCAAGCGCAGTTGCGCTGCACTGTGCGCTGCGTGACACGTGTCAAGCGCTGGGGCGCTTGCGCCAAACAGAATTAAAATTCCAGTAAGATCTTTCTGTTCTTGTTAAAACAAGAAGGTTGTCTTCTGTAAAACAGAAGCCCTTGGATCAAAGATCCAACGGTGGGGAAAATTCCCCAAATCACCCAGAGAATGATCTTTTTAACAAATTTAACAAATTAATGGGCACTATATAAAGGCCCCTAGACCCCAATTCAAAACACAAAGAGAACAGAGACAGAGAGAAAAGAACTTGAAGAATTTCAAAACAGAGAGAACTCTGAAGAATTTTGAGAAGAACTCAAGAACAAAAAAGAAAAAGGTAAAAACCTTTATAAAAGAGAAGAATCTCTTCTGAATAGATCATTGATCTAAGAACACGATCAATGATCTTCAATAAAAAATAAATAATAACAGTGCCTTGCACTTTTCGAAGAACCATTGGTTCTTTGAAAACAAGAAAAACTTGTTTTCTTTGATCTAAAATTGATCAAAATATAAAACAGTGCTCTGCACTTGCAAAATTGGCACTGTTGCGCTCTTGGGTTGGCGGAAGCCACCAGAGAGCACCACGTGTCAGCTCCAGAACAAATTGCGCTTTGCGCTCTTGAAATAGAGCACTGCTCTCTTAAATTGGCGCAACTCACCAGAGCACGCCACGTGTCAGCAGCGCAACAGCGCAGCGCACTGTCGCAGCACACTACGCTTGCGCTCACCAGAGCGTGACACTTGTCACCTCCACATGCACTTGCGCTCATTAATTGGCGCAAAGCACCTGACAGGCCACTGTCAATTTGATTAATGCACTGCATTATTTACAGAAGGGCTAAGCCCAATTAAAAAGGGGCCTAACAGGCCAAATTAAATGCAATGCATTATTGTAAAGAAGGGCAGAGCCCAAACAGATGCCCTGCATCATTTATAAAGGGACAGAGCCCAAATCAAAAAGGCCTAGCAGGCCAGAATAAAATGCAGTGCATTATCAAACATGGGCAAAGCCCTAGCACAAGCCTAATAGGCCAAAGATAAAAACGTCGAATATTCTCAACTGGACTTAGCCCAATCATGGCCGTAAGTCCTCAAATTAAATTGACTGAGCAAGACTGCTCTCTTAAATCAATTTACATCCGGTTCAAGGGTACATCTCTGAACTCCTCTGACACCTATCGTTGTAATCCTTCAACGGCGTCTGCTGTGTCGAGACGAACGTCGAGATGGTGACCATTCCGTACTGGTGCAAAATGATCTCCGGTTGTCTTTCAGGCTTTATATGACTTGCCGTTAAGACTCTGAAGCTAGGTATTTGGCCTTCGCTTTGTTTGCTTTGGCGTGTCCGAATTCTGTTGGGGGAGGGACGCTGTAGTGACATCTCGTTTGCTGTATTGAGACGAATGCCGAGGTGGAGCTGGGATTTTGCCGTTACTCCGGTTTGTTTCGACCATGAGGTCTTTCGTTGACGTTGCATCTGCATCCAGCTGGACTGCGGAGGAACGCTGTTGTTGACATTGCGTCTACTGTAACGAGACGAATGCTGAGGTGGAGCTGGGATTTTGCCGTCGCTCCTCTTTGTCTTGACCGTGAGGTCTTTTGTTGACGTTGCATCCACACCCTGCTGGACTGCTGAGGAACGCCGTTGGTGATCTCTCGTCTGCTGTATCGAGACGAATGCTGAGGTGGAGCTGGGATTTTGCCGTCGCTCCTCTTTGTCTTGACCGTGAGGTCTTTTGTTGACGTTGCATCCACACCCTGCTGGACTGCTGAGGAACGCCGTTGGTGATCTCTCGTCTGCTGTATCGAGACGAATGCTGAGGTGAAGCTGGGATTTTGCCGTCGCTCCGCTTTGTTTCTACCTTGAGGTCTTTTATTGACGTTGTATCTGCATCTTGATGGATTGCGAAGGAACGCCTGTGTTGATTCTTAGGCCGTATATATTGCCGTTAAGATTTGGAACTAGGGACTTTGCTATGGTTCCGTTTCGTTGCGACTCTGAGGTCGGTTGTTGACGTCACGTCTGCATTTGGTTGGAGTGAGAAGAAACGCCGTTGGTGATCTTTAAGTTGTCGATATCGACGTCGAGACCCTGAAGCTAGGGATCTTCTTTTGCTTCGTTTGTTGACATTGTGTCTGCAATATTGCGACAACTGTCGAGATTGTCTCTAGGTTGTCTATGAACCGTCGAGATTTGGCTTCGCTTTCTGATGGAGCCTGCTGGGAAGGTATGGTTCCCTCTTTGTTCGTGCCCGTGGATTGTAAACAGGGGTCAATGTGACCTCACCTGCAGGACAAAAGTTTCATTCTTTCATCATTTTTTTTATTCTTTCCGCGATGCTCTATCATTTTAGCTTTTTATATCGCGAAAATCGCGATTGCCCAATCATTTCGGCTATTTTTCGCGGTGCCCAATCATTTCGGCTATTTATTTTATTTTTACTCGCTGCTTTTTATTGCGAGTTGCCCAATCATTTCGGCTATTTTTCATGCATATATTTTTTTTACTTGCTGATTTTTATTGCAAGTTGCCCCATCATTTCGGCTATTTCGTATGCACGTATGGCTCGCTGTTTTTTTTTATCGCGAGTGTGGAACTTGGAATCTGGTGCCAATCTCAGTATCAGCATCGCTACAACTGGAATATTGCCAGGAGCGAATCATCATTTGCCATGAACGGACTTGGAATTTGATACCTGTTTAGGATCAGCATCGCTACAATTGGGACATTTCCAGGAGCGAATCATCATTTGCCTCTGTCGATGTTGAACAAAGGTGGCTTAGCGAACAGGGTTAGGATCCCGTCGACTAAGGCTTTTGACTTCATGAGCCGTAAGGGTCTCACAAAGATATTTCTCCCTACAAGTCGTGAGGATCTCGTAGGTGTGTTTTCTCCTTAGGGATTATGAGGATTCCTAAGTGTATGTTCCCCTGTAAGTCGTAAGGATCTTACAAAAGGGTTTTCTCCTTATAAGTCGAAAGGACTTACAGGGGTTGTTCACCGTATGGACATATCCCCAGTCACGGGTGGGACTTGGTTAGGGAAATGTTTATTCACGCCCGTGGATTGTATACAAGGGTAAGTATTGAGCCGCTTGTAGGGCCGTATCGGAGGTTGTGGGGGTTGCTTAAGAACAGGTTCGGGTCTCTGTAACTTAAGACTTTCAAATCTTATAAGCCGTGAGGGTCCCATAAAAGAGTTATCCTTACGAGTCGTGAGGATCTCGCAAGTGTAATTTCTCCTTAGGAATCGTGAGGATCCCTAAGTGTGTTGCTCCCATGTGAGTCGTAAGGATCTCACGCGGGTAGTTTCTCCTTACAAGGTCGAGAGGACCCTATAAGTGTCTTTTAACGAGTTTGCGCCCTTTCGGGTTTTCACAAACACTCACCGGTAGCCCTGCTGTTTTTACTCATGGAGCCCTTTCGGGTTTTCATCCGTGCTCATTTTGCTTGGGGGCATACCGTTTTTTTATTCCTTTTTTTCTTTTTTCATTTTTTTTTAAAACGAGGTCGCGCCCTTTCGGGTTTTCACGAACACTCGCCGGTAGCCCTGCTGTTTTTACTCACGGAGCCCTTTCGGGTTTTCATCCGTGCCCCTTTTGCTTATGGACATACCGTTCTTTTTCATTCTTTTTTTTTATTCCTTTTTTTTTCTTGTTTTTTCTTTTTCTTTTTTTTTTTAACGAGATCGCACCCTTTCGGGTTTTCACGAACACTCGCCGGTAGCCCTGCTGTTTTTACTCACGGAGCCCTTTCGGGTTTTCATCCATACCCATTTTGCTTGTGGACGTACCGTTTTTTTTTGCACGTCAGCCTGAAGATGCTGCGGGTTGGGAGTAGTTTAACGATGTTTCGGTCATTTGCAAGTTTTAGGACATTGTAGTCCGCCGTTAGTTTAAGGACGTTTCGGTCCGCCGTCGCCGTGTTTGAGACGCATCTCTAGTTTATTGACTTTTCGGTCTATGGGGCTTTCCCTATGAATGAGCATGATGCCCCCGGTATATCCATCTTTCTCGAGGCATGTGGTTGTGGCGGGCTCACCTTCCAGTTTTCGGACAGCGTGAGTTTGTCTTATTGGTATTGGTCTTTAACCCAGTTTTTGAAGACGTAGCAATTTTCGAGTGGGTGACCCATTACTCTGTGGTAGGGACAATAGTTAGGATTGTTAACATCACCTGGCTGCAACGGACGTTTTGGATCTGGCAGAGTGATGAGCCCGCTGCGCACTGCTAGCTCGAACAATCTCTTTGTTTTATCTTTGGGAAACGAGTAAGGACGTTTCAACTTCTCATTGAGGTATCGCGGCATGTTGTTTTGACGACAAAACGGTCTCGGGTTACTCGGCTGTTGTTGAGCGTTAGCGACGAAAGTCGCTTTTCCATTCCCCTTATCCCTTTTGTTCGATCCCTTGTTTGCGGGTTCGAGATTCTTTTCGGGTAGCGTGCGATTGCGCAGCTGAACGTTCTCGCAGCTCTTCTTTTCTTCCTCTTTTCCTGAGGTGGATTCTTTGAAGGGAGGGCTGAGAGTCATTTCTTCTTCAGAATTGCTCCCGAAGGTGAGAGCTTGCGATCTTCTGCCGTCAACCATGTAACCGTTGCCGGCAGTTTTCATATGCTCATTTGTCGTGTTCTGTTTCCGACGAGCTTCGCGCTTCAATCGTTGAACGTGCTGCCGGTGAGCAACGTATCCTTGCCACCAGTTTTTAAAGGCATTGCATTCTTCAGTAGGGTGTGCAATCTTCTGATGATATAAGCAGAAGTTAAGATGCATGTCCGCTTCATCAAGATATATATCGGTGGGAGAATTTCCTCTGAAAGAGGGGAGCTTCATTCCCATCGATATGGTTTTGGCGAATCTTTTCCTCATCTTGAACCTGCTTTTATTTGTGGCGAATGTACTTTGATCCGGTGGGAGTGTTTCGACCCTTTCATCTAGTCGCTGGCGTTTGGCTTTCTCGAATATGGCCATCTCGTGCTCTCGATCAGCTTTGCTTTTAAGACGGGCTTCGTTCAGGAAGGCATCGATCATCTCGTCTGATGGCCACAGAAGTTCTGGTTCAGGACCCGCCCCTGGTTTCTCGGTGCAAGGAGCCTCTTTATCATCTATCAATGAGTGAGAGATCACATGACAACTTGTTACGTAGTCCTCAGATTCATCTGATGAGTCTTCTCCATCATTTTCGTTCTCGAGGACGTGGCTGAGGAACTCTTGGAGCGTGATTGGAATCCGCGTCTTCTGGTTATACTCTTCCAGCACGTCAATCTGTTTCTGCAAATCCGTGCGCTTGTCGCCGGGCTTCACGGGCTTCTTGGATTTCTTCTTGCTTTTCTTTGAAGATTTTGACGGCTGGGTGTGAGTGCTGGGGCCTTCACCATCGATCTTTGGAGTTGGGCGCGGCTTCAGCATCCCTTCGACGATCTGGGGTTCTAGCGAGTTCTTCCACCCGATCGCCGGGCATGTCTGGAGATCATTCAGCATCTTTTTGGTTTTCGCTGACAGCACGACCTCCCACGAAGCTTCTTCAACAAAAGAACAAGTTGCCTCCGGTGTGTCCGTCTTCTTTGGAGTGTACGGTTGCGGTGGGTTTATTTTCCACTTCTCGGACAGCGCAAACTTGCCTTGTAGATACTGATCCTCGATCCATCCTTTAAAGACGAAGCAATTTTCGATCGGGTGACTTACCGTTTGGTGGTAAGGACAATAATTGGGATCGTTGACATCGCCTGGCTGCAACGGGCGCTTCGGACTCGGCAGATTGATGAGTCTGTTGCGCACTGCCAGCTCAAACAATCTCCTCGTTTTATTCTGAGGAAACGAGTAAGGACGTCCCAGTCTCTCCTCGAGGGACGGGCGTAGTCGCACATTGTTTTGGCGAACAACCGGCTTTAAGTTGCTTGGCCGTTGCTGAGTATTGGCAACGAAGGTTGCTTTCCCTTTGCCCTTTTCATTCCAAGGATCCGTCTTTGAATGAGATGGTGTGTGACTCATCTGATCCATTTGGGCCAACTTATCAATTAAAGCCTGGAACGTGGTCGGTTTGAAGAACATCATGAATTGCGAGATGGTTGCTTGCGGATCAAGAGTGCCTACGAACATACCTATCGCAGGTGCTTCTTCGATCCGCTGTTCGCATTTTGACCATAAATTCCGCCATCGTGTTGCGTATTGAACCCACGTTTCTCCTGGTCTTATCCTGGCGTTGATCAGTGCTGTCATCGGGGTGCGTTCACTAGCACTCGCGAATCTTTGTGTAAACAGTAGCTCCATCTCCGCAAATGTTTTGACAGAGTCATTAGGTAGCTCCGAATACCATTCAAAGACCGTTTCTGCTAAGCTGCCGACGAATTGGCGAAGCAACAGTTTGTCATCGCCTCCAGTATTGCCGCATAAGGCCCTGAACTGGGCGACATGCTGATGTGGATTCCCTGTCCCTTTATATACGTGGAACTTAGGGATCGTATATCCCAGCGGGTAACTGATTTGGTCATACCAGCTCGGATAGGGCCGTCCGGTTCTAACAATTTGCTCAGCCGCCTCACTTGCTTGATGAGCTCGTATTTGCTGAGCTATATATTCCTCCAGGGCAGCTTTGGAAATTGTCTCCTCCTTGGCTGTTGAGCCGGTAGAGGATTCGATGTCTCTCATTTGTCATCTTCAAGGACAATCGGAGGATCTTCAGCAGGAGGATCTTGCTGGATCATCATCCCTACCATATCTTGGAAGAGAAGCGCTATTTGTTTTATGTTAGCCGCTTGCTCCGCGGCTTCTTTGTCCTTCTTTTCGAGGACTCTGCGTAGGTAGTCAGTGTCAGTTTCTTGTTCATGACGCTATTCTGATGATGTTTCCGAGCTTTCTTTTGGCCCGGTAAGTGCGGCCATTGCAGTCATCATCTCCTGAAGCTTTTGTTGCTGCTCCTGAGCTTTGGTCATGGATCGGGTGAGTGGTCGGTGACCCGTCGAAGCGTGGCTATCCTCCTTTTCGGAAGCCATATAAACGGTGTGCACCACTATGCCCCCAGACTTGGAGCGTTTGTGCTCAGCGCTTTTACGGTTCGCCATGTTCACATGGGCTTTTTGCGGCCTCCTTTCCTTTTGAGTGATTGACGTTGAGGGAGCCGTTGTAGTGGGCACCCAGCCAGCTATCACTTTTTGTGACTTTGAGTAGTCCTTCTTCTGCTGAACCTTCATCCTTTTCGGTCGGCGGAGATAGTCTTGATCGATCACTGACTCTTGGACATGTTGCCAAACTTTGTAAATTTCAGAGGATAGCCGTTGAGGAGGTTGCTCCGGCTTCTTCTCTGCAGCATTCTTCACAGGTGAAGGAGATCTCTTCAGCACTGCAGTAGGAGAGTTTCTGCGCACCCTGTTCAGCAGCTCAAAGCTGTTCCCGGTTGGAACAGCAACATCGATCCCCACCGTTGGAGCTGGTGGAGTAAATCCAGAGGGGGAGTTGCCCCCAGCCTTCCTTACTCGGCGCCAGTGGCGACGTCGAGCGTGTCGTGCGGATGGAGTTGTTTCGGCCGTAGGGGCGACTTCGTCATGTCCCCTGCTTTAAGGAAAGACCGTTATTGGTGCTAGCCTGTCGAAGACTGACACCCGTTGAGAAGCAATGTCTAATCTGTCAAAGACAGACCTTTGGGCAGGGGAAGCAGCTTTGAGGACCTCGCCTGAAGCAGCAACCGGTATGTCCAGCCTTGTAAAAACTGACTTCTTGGAAGGAGGAGCCTTTCCAATGATTTCGTCCGCTTAAACCGGGATAGTTATCCGCTTTGGGATGGCAGCTTCGGGTATCGCGGGTTTGCAGACGTTCTGGCCCAGTCTGTTGAAAACTGAGGTATTGAAGCTGGGCGACAGGTTAAGAGGGGTCGCGGCAGTGGTAAGCCGATCAAAGACCGACTTCTTTGGGGCTTCTTGCAACGTCATTGTGGCATTGAAGCTCAACGGTGGGAGCATGGTCCCAAAGAATAATCCAGTGGTGGCCTGAGTTACCTGCTCCACTGGCATCTTGAAAAGGGAGGCCGCTTGGGGCCCATAAGTCACTCCTCCAGCAAGGACCGAACGAGAGTTGCAGTTGCAGGAAGTGCAGTTTGAAGCCATTGATCTTCTGTTTTCTGCACAGAGCAAGACACCAAATCTTAGTATCTCGAATCCACAGGCAACCACAGTAAACCGCGATTCGTTCGCGAACACGACACACGAAGTGTGGAGTGGAAAGAGGAAGAGGTCCACCGGGCGTGCCAGAATCTGTTCCCCTCCGAACGGCGGCCGAGACATGACGTCTTGCCTGAAGTTCGGGGCAGATGCTAATTGGTGCTATCCGTCCACCTCTCCGAAGATGCCAAGTTGATTTATGGCACCGTGTATCGGAGGTTTAGACGGATGCGGCCGATGTAGCAGACTTCATCAGATTCCCCCTCGTCTGAGGGGTTTTTGATTATGGGGACGCTCTTCCCTGCAGGCGCAAGCCCCTGCAGTTAATTACGCTACCGCATTGCGGTAACAACTTTCTCCTTCTCCAGCCGGTCACTTCGTGTCGTGGGTGTTTGCTTTGTTTGTGGTTGCCCGTGGATTGTATACGGAGACCAATTTATGTCGTCGCCCGTAGGACGTGGACTAGTCCAAATCCGTGTTTTCTTAGATTTGGGTTTGGGGTTTTGGTTTGAGGATGCGTTAGCCATATTTGAGGCTAAGATCAACTCAAACGTTTGTTAAGGATACGTTAGTCCAGTTTGAGACTAAGATCAACTTAACGGGATCGTTTAGATTCGATAAAAGAGCATTTGGGCTCTAATGTTCCAGTTTAGGGACATAGTGGTCCATTAAATGTATGGCCGTCGGGACCCATCACCTCTCTGACGACGTTGAAGGATTACAACGACAGGTGTCAGAGGAGTTCAGAGATGTACCCTTGAACCAAAGTTGCTTAGGGGGTCTATAATCCAATTTGGGACTAAAGTCTGTTTGAAGGTTTAAGAATGCGTTAGCCATTTTTGAAGCTAAGATCAACTTAAACGGTTATTAAGGATACGTTAGTCCAGTTTGGGAATAAGATCGACTTAACGGGATCGTTTAGATCAGACAAAAGAGCATTTAGGGGCTCTATTGTTCCAGTTTAGGGACATGGTGGTCCATTGCCAGTTTAGGGACATGGTGGTCCATGTTCCAGTTTAGGGACATGGTGGTCCATTGCCAGTTTAGGGACATGGTGGTCCAATGAAATGTATGGTTGTCGGGACCCATCACCTCTCTGAAGACGTTGAAGGATTACAACGACAAATATCATAGGAGCTCAGAGATGTAACCTTGAACCAATGAGTTGGTTGAAAGAGCAGATATGCTCAGTTCAAGATGATTTGAGGACTTATGGCCAATTTGGGCTAAGTCCAATTGTGTTTGAAATATTGGCCCTCTGTTGGTCCATTGAAGGAGAGGTTTTTGCCTCTAGAAATTTAGCCAATTGGACTAAAGCTAGTGTTAAACACTAGAGGTCAACAATGTTGAACACTGGGAATAAGATTAACAAGTTAGTGTTAAACACTAAAAGATAATCAGTGTTAAACATTAGCAACGGGGCTTTCAAATTAGTGTTAAACACTAAAGCAAATCAGTGTTAAACACTGGTAATCAGAGATTTCAAATTAGTGTTTAACACTAAAGCAAATCAGCGTTAAACACTGGGAACAAAGTCTTCATATTAGTGTTAAATTCTAAGGAGAGAGAGGTCACGTGTGGACACGTGAGAGCGCCCTGATTTCCCTTATTTTATTCTGTAGATCAGTGTTTAGCTCTTTTAATTCTGACGGCCATCACGTGTGAGCACGTGATGGAGGCCCCCGTTCTGGTCTGTTAGAATGCTCATTAGGGGTCACGTGGTGACACATGAGGGCACCCTAAATGTGGAGCCAGATCTCCTTTTCTTCGTTCTGTAAGTAAGCGTTAAACACTTCTTATGTTTTCTTTGGAGCATCACGTGCTGCCACGTGAGGAGGATTAGTGCGCTGATTGTTAAAGCATTTGCTGAGGGGTCACGTGATAACACGTGAGAGCGCCCAAAGCTTTCATTTCCTTTGCTTTTTCTTTCTGTGTTTCGGGGGTCACGTGGAGCACGTGATGGCATCAAAAAGTGGGGCCAGATCCCCTTTATTTTGTTCTGCAAACAAGTGTTAAACACTTTTAATTTTCATAGCCATCACGTGTGGGCACGTGATGTATACTCATGCCCTGATTTATTAGAACATTTATTAGTGGTCACGTGGTGTCACGTGAGAGCGCCCAGAATTGTTTCTGCCTTTGCTTTTGTTCCATATATAATGAGGGTCACGTGGGAGCACGTGAGGTATTGCCTCAAAGCTTTCCTCTTCTCGTTTTGGGGGATCTGTTCAGGGGTCACGTGGGGCACGTGACCCTAATTCTTTTCATGCACAGAGATCTTTTAAGTCTCCTTATCTTTAAGAATTAAATTCTTATTTAGGGTAAAACCCTAATTTTGATTCTGGAGGAATTAAATTCCTATTTTGAAAGAATTAAATTCTTATTTAGGGTAAAACCCTAATTTCTTTTTAAAGGAATTAAATTCCCAGATATGTAAAAGAATTAAATTCTTGATTAGGGTTAAACCCTAGTTTTTTTTAGGAGAATTAAATTCTCAAAACTCAATTCCCCTTCTAAGTTTAGGATCTGCATGGCAGGATCTCGACCCGATGAGAATTAAATTCTCAACTTATGGGGAGATGTGCTATGTGCAGATCTTCAACCAGAAGAAGAACTAAGTTCTTTTTTGTATAAGAGTTAAACTCTTGGATTTTGAGAATTAAATTCTCTTTATTGAAGTTTTGATCCTTTTTCCCTTCTCACCTAGGGTTTTTCTTTGTTGAGAATTAAATTCTCCTTTCTTTTTTTCTCTGTTGAGAATTAAATTCTCCTCTCTCTGTTTTTCTCTCTAAAAAAAGTAGATCCCTTCTCTTCTCTTCTTGGCTCCTATTTATAGGAGAAGGAAAAGAATCAATTTGTTTAGCAAATCTCTCATTGAAAGATTTGATTTGATTGTTAAGAGATTTGATTTATATTTATCATTAATTCTGGGCCTTTAGATCATTCAGTGAATTTTATTCACCGTGGATTTTAAATCCAAAAGATATTCTATTTGTTATCTCGGTTAGATTTAGGGGGAATCTTTCCTTATTTAAGATTTTTCCATAAATTGGTGATTTTTAATGACCCTTGGATCTTTAATCCAATGGTCCCCATAATCCTTTTCCATTTGGAAAGATTTGGAAGCTTTTAGAATTTAATTCTATTAACTGTAAGGCTTTCGAAGCCAGTCAGGTGCTGACACGTGACCCTTGGTCACGTGTGAGCACGTGACCCCCAAATTGGTTCCTTTAACAGCCGCTTGTTTATGTTGCTGTTTTAACCATCACGTGTCAACACGTGACCATTGGTCACGTGTAAGCACGTGATACCTCGTTGAGGTAATTTCTGACTTTTAGAATTAAATTCTATTCATTATTTTAGAGGCTTTAAAAGCCCATCACGTGTCTGCACGTGACCTATGGTCACGTGTGAGCACGTGATGCCCCATTGGGGTCTTTTCCGAGTTTTTAGTATATCTTTTAGCTCCTCCAGCGGGTTCTTAAAGGTCCATCACGTGTGGACACGTGATACCTCATAACTTTTGATCCCGGATGAATTATGAGGCCCATAATATATCAAATCGAAGGGTTTTTCGAGATGCTTCCAATACTATCAGAATTTAATAGTTTCTCCTTCGGGAGTTTATCAAAATAGAAGCCGGAAGATACTGGTTCACATTTCCTTAAGCGTATCGCTGTCATTTGATACCTTGGGCTCCTTTGCGCAGAAATTTTTGGCAGGAACACCCGTGCACATGCATTTCCATCCAAGAGGTGAAGTAGTGCATCGGGAAGTTAGCAGGCTGCACCCCAGGCTCACTAGCGTCCGCCGCTACGCTAAGTCCATTATAAAGGTAAGCCAGCCCAGCGATTCCTACTGACAACTGCAAACCAGCCACCATCCGATGCGCTGGGTAGAAGATAGATGGCCGCATGTGGCGCGGGTGCATGGGGAGCGCAAAGCTGCACAACCACAATCCTAAGAACCCTACAAAAAAGGTTTCCTCATCCATGCCCAGGACGGCGATCTCTGACAAGGGCATGACGGCGGCGCCGGGGAGATGAAAGTCTTTATGGTCATCCTCCGATGTGGGTCGGCGGTCCAAGCCGAAGCCAAAAGGGTCATCAAGCTGGGCGAACTTCTCGCTCCGCTCCGATAGGAACTCCGATCGAATGAAGCGGGCAATAAAATCTGCGAAACTGACACCCCGGACGCCCGATTCCAGATAGAGCCCTTCATAGATCTCCAGCACCTTCTCCAAGCCCGGGAACTGGTGCCGAATAGCATTCTCCGGCGTCAGATCAAACACCAGCAGCTTGGTGGCAAAGACGTATTCATCAGGAGGAAGCAGCTCCTCGTAATGCTCCCCCCTCATCGGCAGACCCGAGATTTCAGCAAACTCCTCCAAGGAGATAGAGACTTCCCGGTCCGTCATCAGGAAGGTGTGGGTGGGGATGTTCCATTGCTCGATAAAAGCCTTAATCCACCACGTTGGAGGAGAGGGATACTCAAAGAGCGATACGTAAATGGCCGAATACAAACCAATCTTCATCAGATGAGTCCTCTTCGCTGATAGGATGTACCGGGCCCGCTGCAAATATCCGACAAGCGGTCGCGGGATCAATCCAATGTTATAGGCCTGTCCCCAAGGGCGTGCTTCACCCTGATAGATTCGCCTCCCTAAAATATCTATTGTCGGCGGCGGCTGCACGGGGATAGCACCAATCGCAGGCTGCAGGAGGTCATCCGAATTCCAATTTTTGACCTCCACGGCATACTTCACCGGGGGTTCATCTGCGTAGGGGAGTGAAGATATTGGCTCAGACGGCGTGGCGGAACTGAAACTTCGGCGACCCTGGATGATCTCATTGTACCACCTACCCCACAAGTGAAGGCTCTTGTGCTCGGGGTCATGATCCTTGATGAGAGCGAGCACTACTCTGTCCACCGGTGCCTGGGGAAACCCTCCCTCCGAGCGAACAAACGGGAAAGACAAATTAGCAGACATGTTTCCTGCGGAGGGACAAAAAATTAGCCGTCAGTTTTGTAATTCCAACGCTTGACATTTTAAAAATTTACACCACGCTGCAATGCAGTGGGTAGGGGACCAAATGGGGACCCACAAAATCTGGATGACAGTGCATCATTTAATAAGACAGCCCCATCATTGGGTGAGACTGTCAATTAATGAAAGGATCCCCAAGAGAATATTCTTATTAATGGGAAATCCCTAGAGACAAGGAGAAAATCTCTTCTTTCAGAGTAAAGCTCTGTCACAGAGTGACATTTGTTAAACTCTGGTCTTAAGGGAATAAAATTTCCTAAAAAGAGCCTAGCTCTGTGGTAATAATGGAAAGATCCATCAAAAAAATTTTAACTCTTGAAAGAACTAAAATTTTGAGATTTTAAAAATCCATGAAAACTTATAAAAATTCCTCCATTTTTAGATCAAAAAAGATCTACATTTGATCCATGAGCAAAGCTCTGTTCATGGGTTAAAACCCATGAACAAGATCTCTGTAGATCTATGAACTTTTGAGAGCAAGGCTCTGTTGATGAAACCCCAAAAAGGTTTTCTTTAGATCAAAGATCTTTGAGAGCAAGGCTCTGTTAATTTAATTTAATTTAATTTAATTTAATTTAATTTTACCTAAGATGATTCTAGGTTCTGAACTCTGGAGTTCTTGGGAAGAAACGAGAGCGAGGCTCTAAAATTCTGAAGCAAGAGCAAGGCTCTGAAAATCAAGATTCTTGAAAACAGTAAAAAATTTACCAAGGACCAAGGGTCCTATTTATAGGCGCCCGCGTCCCTTCAGCTCACCCGTTGATCCAACGACCAAGATCTTGCCACCGCTGCACTCACGTGCGCGCCACGTGAGCGCAATGGTGGGGGGGCATTTGTTTCCTCCAATCAGAGCAAAGCTCTACTCTGAAAATTTAAATTTTAATAAATGAAGCAACGCTTCAGATCTCCTACGCTGAGCGCAGAGCGCCACGTGTCAAAACCCGGCACGCCAGCGCAGAGAGCGCAACATCCAAGGCAGAGCGCCCAATCAGAGCAAGGCTCTATTAAAAACAAAATTAAAGAAAGCAACGCTTCACTTGCGCAAGCGCTGCGCTGCGCGACACGTGTCAGCTGCGCAAGCGCAGTTGCGCTGCGCTGTACGCTGCGTGACACGTGTCAAGCGCTGGGGCGCTTGCGCCAAACAGAATTAAAATTCCAGTAAGATCTTTCTGTTCTTGTTAAAACAAGAAGATTGTCTTCTGTAAAACAGAAGCCCTTGGATCAAAGATCAAACGGTGGGGAAAATTCCCCAAATCACTAAGAGAATGATCTCTTTAACAAATTTAACAAATTAATGGGCACTATATAAAGGCCCCTAGACCCCAATTCAAAACACACAGAGAACAGAGACAGAGAGAAAGGAACTTGAAGAACTTCAAAACAGAGAGAACTCTGAAGAATTTGAGAAGAACTCAAGAACAAAAAAGAAAAAGGTAAAAACCTTTATAAAAGAGAAGAATCTCTTCTGAATAGATCATTAATCTAAGAACAAGATCAATAATCTTCAATAAAAAATAAATAATAACAGTGCCTTGCACTTTTTTATGAACCACTGGTTCTTTGAAAACAAGAAAAACTTGTTTTCTTTGATCTAAAATTGATCAAAATATAAAACAGTGTCCTGCACTTGCAAAATTGGCACTGTTGCGCTCTTGGGTTGGCGCAAGCCACCAGAGAGCGCTACGTGTCAGCTCCAGAACAAATTGCGCTTTGCGCTCTTGAAATAGAGTACTGCTCTCTTAAATTGGCGCAACTCACCAGAGCGCGCCACGTGTCAGCAGCGCAACAGCGCAGCGCACTACGCTTGCGCTCACCAGAGCGTGACACGTGTCACCTCCACATGCACTTGCGCTCATTAATTGGCGCAAAGCACCTGACAGGCCACTGTCAATTTGATTAATGCACTACATTATTTACAGAAGGGCCAAGCCCAATTAAAAAGGGGCCTAACAGGCCAAAATAAATGCAATGCATTATTTTAAAGAAGGGCAGAGCCCAAACAGATGCCCTGCATCATTTATAAAGGGCAGAGCCCAAATCAAAAAGGCCTAGCAGGCCAGAATAAAATGCAGTGCATTATCAAACATGGGCAAAGCCCTAGCACAAGCCTAATAGGCCAAAGATAAAAACGTCGAATATTCTCAACTGGACTTAGCCCAATCATGAACGTAAGTCCTCAAATTAAATTGACTGAGCAAGACTGCTCTCTTAAATCAATTTACATCCGGTTCAAGGGTACATCTCTGAACTCCTCTGACACCTATCGTTGTAATCCTTCAACGACGTCAGAGAGGTGACGGGTCCCGACGACCACACATCGACACGGACTGTGGGGTCCTTAAACTCATGGACTTATGCGTCCTTAAACCAAAATACGGACTGTGGAGTCCTTAAACCGACGGACTTATGCGTCCTTAAACTAATGAACTAATGCGTCCTTAAACACAACCATACGGACTGTGGGGTCCTTAAACCCATGGACTTATGCATCCTTAAACTACCTGTGGACCACCATGTCCCTAAACTGGAACACGGACCACCATGTCCCTAAACTAGAATATGGACCCCTATGTCCCTAAACTGGCAATGGACCGCAATGTCCTTAAACTACCTACGGACCACTATGTCCATAAACTGGAACAACAGAGCCTCCAAACGCTCTTTTGTCGGGCCTAAGCGATCCCGTTTAAGTTGATCTTAGCTTCAAACATGGCTAATGCATCCTTAAACATTCAATCGGACTTTATATTCCGTAATCAATTTTGGTTCAAGGGTACATCTCCGAACTCCTCTGATTCCTGTCGTTGTAATCCCTCAACGTCGTCAGAAAGGTGATGGGTCCCGGTGGCCACATACATTAAACGGACCACTACGTCCCTAAACTGGAACACTAGAGCTCCTAAATGCTCTTTCCGTTAAGTTGATCTTAGTCTCAAATCAGACTAACGTATCCTTAACGAACGTTTAAGTTGATCTTAGCCTCAATATGGCTAACGTATCCTTAAACTGAAAAACAAAACCCAAATCTAAGTAGTCCTACGGACGACGGCATAACTTAGTCTCCGTATACAATCCACGGGCAACCACAAACAAAATAAACACACACGACACGAAGTGAAATTTCTGGAGAAGGAGAAAGTGGTTACCGCGATGCGGTAGCGTAATTAACTGCAGGGGCTTGCGCCTGCAGGGAAGAGCGTCCCCACAATCAAAAACCCCTCAAGCGAGGGGGAATTTGACGAAGTCTGCTACATCGGCCGCATCTGTTTAAACTTCCGATACACGGTGCCATAAATCAACTTGGCATCTTCGGAGAGGTGGACGGATAAAACCAAATAGCATCTGCCCCGAATCTCAGGCAAGACGTCTCTCACGTCGTCGTCGCCGTCTTTCGGAGGGGAACACTGGACAACTCCATATACCTTAATATCGTTAAAATATGAATCCATTCTATATCCAATATAAAAACAAAGCCACTAATTTAATTGGAACCAGATTCAAAAATTATACATCTGTTTCCAATGCATATCAACTAAATGGAAAAAAAGGTCATACAGTATTACTCGTCAAGGAGCGCACCCATGGATGAGTAACCTGAGAGAGAAGCAAGTTCTCAAAAACATTATTTATGATGGAATACCTAGCATAAGTATCTATATTTTCGATCACCTCGAAGAATCCTGATATTTCCAATGTACGGTTCTCTATTTTATTCTTATACCTATAACTTCTCAAAATTTGGACTTTGTATTTCAATGAAATGCATGTCTAAAACCAGAGAAGCCATAAGTAAATGGAATATAGTACGAGTACCAACCCCTTGTCCTAATGGACATCGAACATACAATATTTTGTATAAGTCCTCCGAATTTAATAACTCAAACCCTGTGTGTCTTAAGTTGAAAACTGTGTTATGGTTAAGAAAAATTACACTGTTATTGAATGCATCTTACCTAATCATCAACTGATAAAGATAAATGTTATAAACATAATTTCAAAAAGTTATATCTCACTTTATAAAATGAACGTATAGATATATCAGTTTGAAATTGGTGCATAACAACGGATATTCAAAACCAAATATTTGTCGTTAGGAAAAATCCAGATGATTTCCTCAAAGATTACCAATTGCAAAGAATTCTGATATTGAGTATCTAATCACCCAATTCCCAATATTCTACTCTCACTCAGTATCTGTAACGCTATACAGATGTGAGAATCAAGTTCAGTAAATACATACTCTGGAGTCAGAATTTAATTAGGAAAGCAGTTTTTAATTAATAGCGCACAGTAAAACTGAAACATGAAAATGTTTCGAGAGGGTTGCTGGGTATTCCTAGTAATGTCTCTTCCAATACCAGACTTATAACATTAGTTGCAATTTCCATTACCTTTACTCCAATCCCTTTATATGTCCTTACTTCTTACCTTCTGTACACTATATTTAGACTAATTGGTTTTCTTCTTTCCCTACCTTTCGGCATCTGTTTAAGGTTTGGAAGAAGACTATCCAATAAGCGTAATAGGTATACTCTTCTAATACTAGAAAACCTCGTAATATGAGAGAAGGTAAACAGAAAAGACAACCGAATAATCCTATTCAATTTCCCCAGAACTAGAATCCATTCTTGAACTGAAATAAATTTCTACGAGTTGATATATAACTATACGAGATGGTTTTATCCATTCTATATGAATCTTCGTAGTGATACTGAATGTTCTGGAGAAAACAAAGGGTAAATGTCACGCCCCGCTTCCTAAAATACGAAAATGCGGGACGTAACAAAGCCAGCCATGCTACCTACCGTAAGGAAATATCCTTCTATAGTCACATTATGGATGTCTATCAGTAATCAAGAACAATAATATTGCTGGGTTCCTTAGCACTCTCACTAGGTTTTATAAGGCATCGAGTATGCAATTTTTAAAAATCTAGAGAGCAAAGTATGCTAAGAAACCCATAACCAAGGATCTAACTAGAGAATTAGGGTTTAACTAAGTAAGTAAACAACTTTACTCTAAGTGAACAAGGAATACAACCTTTGTAGACCGGTCCTTCACTTTCTAGTCGACTGCTGACCTGAGAGAAGGCAGTCTCTCTCGGGAAACATAGCCAAATTTCTCTTCCGTGTAGTAGTCCCTTTGCTCCAAGTAGTGGTCTCTCGAGCTCGTTTTAGGCTCTACTAGGCGAAAGGAATAAGCTTGCTCAAGGATTTTCGAGGTCGAAAATGATCTACGTCGAAGAATCTCTAACTCAACCTACCTCTTCACTAATTGAGAATTAGTGAAGCAAACAAGCTATACTAAATGACTAGTTTGGTATAGATTGATGAAGTAGGAATTTTGCTCACTTTAGAATAATTTCTCTCTCTTTCTTTTCTTCACTCACTCAAAACTAGAGAGCAAGAAAGGAGATGAAAAAAATGATCTCTAGTGATCAAGTGTAAACCATGGGTGAGAAAATATGTCATATAACTCATGTAGAGACTTAACCATGGCTAAAGATTAGAGTTGGGTTAATAAATATTTAGAGTAAAACAAAATTAGTGAACTAAAGTCAAGGCTTCTACATGCTTCCACAAGTATCTTAGCCCTAATTTTGATTTATCCCTTAATATTTAAACACCCAAATTATGTTTACTTTGGTATGAGTCTCATACACACATGTCCAATGTATCATCTAGCATGACACAAAATTAAATACATTAATATATATCACATATATATTTAAATGTATTTGGAGAAAACATTTTAGTGAGCTAATATTAGTTAATGTATATTAATATATCAAATATATAATTACACATTAAATTATTAAATCAACACTTGATTTAATAACCCGGTTGTATCACATACAACCGACTAATATCTTTTATATGCATATCACATATACATATAATATATCATTGAATCAACACTTGATTCAACAATCCGGTTATATCACATATAACCTGTATCACAAGATTGGAATACGGTATCACATACTCGTATTAATTTCGGTCGCGCACATATCACATATGTGCCATACTTCGTTTCGCATGAACTAGAAAACCTCTGTGTAGGACTCTAATGACTCGTCAATACCCCTGCAGTAGGTGATAATCATATCAGTCACCCACAAGCCGTCAGCGTTACTAGCTGGACGTAACGGCTACCCGGGTATTAAGCGATCAGAAGATCAACAAGCAAGCTTGTCCATACTCCTGTGAATCCAACAGCAACACTACCGTGCAGTCCGGTCTCTTCGTCTAAAATGTCGCATATCAAGTGTAGGGGTGGTAAACGTCAGATTCCAGTAACTTGATAAGTCATGCCGATATGAGGCTCATAACGGGTCGAGAAACTACTGATAACACTTACCAGTAAATCTCAGTATCAGCCCTGCCCAGAGACTTCCTGTTATAGCCAATTGAGCACAGCGCAACATCAACCCCCAATACTGGAAGAGACGAATCCCCTCATATCGCTCATTACCTCCACGTGACTCAGGACTGTACCCCAAAACCACCGTTTTGCACGCTATCTTGAACGTGGTAAGGTGGAAATCAAAGCACAGTAGGAATCACACAAGACTCTATGACGATCTCGGGTCAACAGACTAACCTGTACCAGCGTCACCAGAGAACTGCTATCTGACGATAGGTATAATACCATCTAGGACTTCTCGGCGAGTCCTGTTCAGTATACCAGTCTCTACTGAGCATCCGTATACCATCTTTAATGTCAAACACCAATGGATATGGGATCATCCATCGCCCATCAAATGGGTCAAGAAACGTATATGCTAGTCTACTCTGGAATATCGATGCCCCGTCTCGATCCACTCTCGACTAGGAACAATTAAAGGATGGACTTATAGACTACCCTGGCCCCCTAGTATGATCCCCATCATAGTCCTGGTAGTCAAGTCGACATCTTAAGGGCTTTATCAACATGTAACAGAGAGAAAATACAAGTATACATGTTAAAATAAAGAGTAACCAGATAGCATATTATCATGTCGAGCAAGAAAGTCATCCCTATATATGTCCAAGCATCCACTATAATATACAATCATGTACAATAATAGCCTCTGGGGCATACATACAACTAACAAATATAACTGTCTATCTGTTAATATGTCAAAATAGCCATAAACGACAACAGGAAATAGTAGCGAAAGCAATACAGATTCAAGGAATAACTAAACATCAATAATAGCTATATCAGTGAGATGGTCCTCACTGATCGGTGATCCTGTCAAAGTACTCATGTGCTAACTCAAGTATCTGGGTCATGCAAAACCCAGACGTCAGTACGTCATAAATATCATAATAATAAACCGAGCAATATACTATAAGGTGTTATGTGCAAAAATGAAGTATAATTATAAACAAACACTCACATGTGATATATCAGCAGGCTATAGGTATCTTACGTGTATCCTAAAATCTGTGTTTTTAGGTTATCTATCCTAACGGTATTTGAAACCAATTAATAGAATTCTCGATATAACTCAATAGTATCACGTGCGTGCCCAGGACCACGGTCATGGCTCTCGGGGCTGAATTCGAGACGTACCGCCAGACAGTAAAACCAATATTATGTACAGACGAATGATATCAGCATCATCATTCCGAGGTCCGAAACCCGTATCGACTGATCAGTCTCTGAAAAGTAGTGAACTGTTGAGTTACAAGTCAGGTTTCATTATTGATTTCCCATTTCCCCCTAGGTTTCGTGTTCAAGTCAGGTATCACTTGTTTCCTGATTTAAAATCAGAAAAGCTTATGGGAAAAGCTTCAGAAAAAGGTCACGTGCTTACACGTGACCAGCAGTCACGTGTGGGCACGCGACACCTAAAAGTATCGACAAGGCAGATTCAGCTTCCTGACTACATCAAAGAAAAGGGCTTCAGAAAAGGTCACGTGCTCCCACGTGACCAGGGTCACGTGTCGGCACGTGACATTTAAAAGCAGCGGCAAAGACACAACGGTTCCCTGATCGAATCAAGAAAAAGGCTTCAGAAGAGGTCACGTGCTCCCACGTGACCAGGGTCACGTGTTGGCACGTGACACTCAAAACATCAGGCTCATTCTCCGGTTAAATCGAGAAGAAGGCTCCATGCCAGGGTCACGTGCTCACACGTGACCAGTTGTCACGTGGTGGCACGTGACAGCTAAACAGAGAACAGAAAGCAAAGCGCAGAAAGAAAGAAGAAGGCTCATTCCAAAGGGGGTCACGTGCCCACACGTGACCATAGGTCACGTGGTCACACGTGACCGGCTTTCAAAGCCCATTTTGTTAACAGAATTAAATTCTGAAGGAGATTCAAATCCTTCCAAAGGAAAGCGACCATCTAGAAACAATTAAATTAAAGGTTCAGAGGTGATTAAATATCACCTATTTATGGGAAAATCTCGGGTTTGGAAAGATTTCCCCTTTAAATCTAACCGAGATAACAAAAGAAAATCCCTGGATTTGAAATCCAATGGTGAATAAAATTCACCTAATAATCCAAAGGTCAAAAACGAATGATGGATGCAAATCAAATCTCTCAATGAAGATTCGTAAAAAACTAATTGACTCAGCTGCTTCTCCTATAAATAGGAGCCAAGAGACACAAAAAAAAAGATATATACGCAGAAGGAAGAAAGGGAGAGAGAGCCTTGATACTTCGAGGAACTTGGATCTTCTGCAAAAGAAAACCCTAGGTAAGAAAGGGAAGGCTCCTTGAAAGAAAGGAGAATTTAATTCTCAACAGAGTTTAACTCTGATATATAAAACGGAAGAATATATTTCTTCTCTCTTTGATAGAGGATCTGCAAAGTGCACATCTCCCCTTGAATCTGAGAATTTAATTCTCAATGGGTTGAGATCCTGCCATGCAGATCCAAAACATAGAGAGGGAATGGAAGCACGAGAATTTAATTCTCACAGAACTATAGGAATTTAATTCCTTTAAAATAAAACTAGGGCTTGACCCTGTGTTATGGGAATTTAATTCCTTCAGAACAAAAAGAAACAGGGTTTAACCCTAATTAAGAACCTAGTTCTGTTGGAACAGCGGGGATTTAATTCCCTTGATCATAATTTAACAGAGAGTAGGAATTTAATTCCTTAAAAGCTTTTATTAGGGTTTAACCCTATTCAGTTCTTCACATATATGAAGAATTTAATTCCTACGGAAAATTCAGAGTCCAACTCTATTCAGAATATAAATCTTCAAAAGAAAGTAGGAATTTAATTCCTCTGAAATTACTGTCAGGGTTTAACCCTACGAGGAATTTAATTCCTGGAAAAGATTAACAGATCCTCTAAACAACATACATAGAGGTAGGGTCACGTGTCGCCACGTGACCCCCCCAAGAGATCTACAGAAAACCCCTTTGAGGCAGCACCCCACGTAACCCACGTGACCCTCGGTAGAAGCTTTAACATATAAGCATTTAAATGCCCTTCACGTGAGGGCACGTGATGCGATAATCTCAGCAGAATAAATGAAGGGAGGGCGCCCTCACGTGTTGCCACGTGACCCCTCTTGCCTTAGTGTTCAACACTAAATTGGAACTCTCGAATCCAGTATTGAAACACTGTTGGGCCCTAGTGTTCAACACTAATCAAAGAACTTTATTCGCAGTGTTCAACACTGATTACCTTAGTATTTAACACTAATCTGAGATCTCCATTGCCAGTGTTCAACACTGATCTGTTTTAGTGTTTATGATAATTTGAAAGCCTGGTTGCTGGTGTTTAACACCAACTATCTTTTAGTGTTGAAACACCAACTTATCAATCTTATTCCCAGTGTTCAACACTGATTCGTCTTTAGTGTTTAACACTAGACAATGGCCCAATTGGCCGAATGGATAGAGGCAAAGCCTCTCCTTCAAGGGACCAACAGGAAGTCAATATTCCAAACATGATTGGACTTAGCCCAAGATGACCACAAGTCCTCAATTCGTAATTAACTGGGCTAATGGGCTCATAACATAATCAATTGGTCTTGATCCCAAATTGGACCAAAGACTATTTAATCCACTCCGGTTCCAGGGTACATCTCTTCACTCCTTTGATACTTGGCGTTGTAATCTCTCAACGTCTTCAAAGAGGTGACGGGTCCCGATAACCACATATTGATACGGACTGTGGGGTCCTTAAACCCATGGACTACGACGTCCTTAACCTCGACCGAGATGTCTTAAAATTAACAATGGACTGTGGGGTCCTTAAACCCATGGACTACGACGTCCTTAACCTTGACCGAGATGTCCTTAAACTACCTATGGACCGCAATGTCCTTAAACTACCTACGGACCGCAATGTCCTTAAACTAGCAATGGACCACTATGTCCTTAAACTAGAACAATAGAGCCCCGCATGCTCTTTTGTCGGATCTAAACGGTTCCGTTTAAGTTGATCTTAGCCTTAAAGATGGCTAGCGTATCCTTAAACCTTCAAACAGACTGGACTATGAATCCCCCCAATTAACTCTGGCTCGAGGGTACATCTCTGAACTCCTCTGACATCCGTCGTTGTAATCCCTCAACATCGTCAGAGAGGTGACGGGTCCCGACGGCCATACATACGATGGACCACTATGTCCCTAAACTGGAACAATGGAGCTTAAAACGCTCCTTTTTCGGATCTAAACGATCCCGTTAAGTTGATCTTAGTCTCAAAGTTAGACTAACGTATCCTTAACAAACGTTTGAGTTGATCTTAGTCTCAAGTATGGCTGACGTATCCTCAAACCAAACCCCCAAACCCAAATCTAAGATAATACGGATTTGGATTAGTCCACGCCCTACGGGCGACGACATAACTCAGTCTCCGTAAACAATCCACGGGCAACAAAACACAAAACAAACACCCACGACACGAAGTGACCATCTGGAGAAGGAGAAAGTTGTTACCGCAATGCGGTAGCGTAATTAACTGCAGGGGCTTGCGCCTGCAGGGAAGAGCGTCCCCACAATCAAAAACCCCTCAAACGAGGGGGAATCTGACGAAATCTGCTACATCGGACGCATCCGTCTAAACCTTCGATACATGGTGCCATAAATCAATTTGGCATCTTCGGAGAGGTGGACGGATAGCACCAATTAGCATCTGCCCCGAGTCTCATTGCCAAGACATCGCAGTCTTGTGCGCCGCCATTCGGAGGGGAACAGATTCTGGCACGCCCGGTGGGACCTTTTCCTCTTTCCACTCCACACTTCGTGTGTCGTGACTCGCGAACCAATCGCGGTTCGCTAATGGTTGCCCTTGGGTTTCAAGATACTAAAACTTAGCGTCTTGCTTATTACAGAAAGCAAAGGATCGATGGCTTCTACTTCTGCGAAATTCTCCAACTGCTTGGACTGCAATTGCAACCAACGCTCTGCCTCGCCAGGAGGTATAGCCTACGGACCCCAAGCTGCTTCGCTATTCACAATGCCCGTGGAACAGGTCACTCGCGCCACCACAGGATTGTTCTTTGGGACCATGCTCCCGCCGACAAGCTTCACCGCTCCAGTGCTGACAACGGAAGCTCTCAAGAAGTCGGTCTTTGATCGTCTTACCCCTGCCGCGGCTCCTCTCAACGAGTCGCCCGACGTCAACGCCTCGGTCTTCTCTAGATTGGGCCAGAAATCCTGCGAACTCATCATGGGGCCTACAATCTCAGAGAAGGCTGCTTCTAAGAAAGTGGCCGCTCCTGCCCCCGAAATCGTCAAGGCGGCTTCTCCGGCCAAAAGGTCGGTCTTTACAAGATTGACGGCTTCAGCTCCCGCTCCTGCTGCCCAAAGGACATCGGTCTTTGACAGGCTAATACCAACGGCGACCCCCACCCAGACAGGGGGCAAGACGAAACCATTCTTACCGCTGACCCTACGCCGTCCACTCGACACGCTCGACGTCGCCATTGGCGCCGAGTAAGGAAGGCTGGGGGCAACTCCCCCTCCGGGTTGACTCCATCAGCCCCGGTGGCAGAAGTTAATGCTGCTGTTCCAACTGGGAATAGCTTCGAAATGCTAAATAAGGTGCGAAGGAATTCTCCTACTGCAGTGTTGAAGAGGTCTCCTCCCCCATTAAAAAAGGTTGTGGAAATAAAACCAGAACAGCCCCGATCTCCTCAACGGCTGTCTTCCAAAATCTATAAGGTTTGACGGCAGGCCCGAGACTCGATCATCGATCCAAACTTCTCCCGCCAGCACAAGAAGCTGAAAATCCAACCGGAAGCTGGTCACCAGGCTAAACCCCAAAAGGCTGTCTGGACGCCCACCTCAACGGCCCCCTCAACCTCCATGGCTCATAAAAGGAGGAGGCCAGAGAAGACCCCCCAGCATGCAACGACGACTAAAAGCACTGAGCCCAGACGCCCTAAGTCTGGGGGCATGGTGGTGCACACTGTTTACATGGCCTCTGGAAAGGAGGAAAGCCGCACTTCTACGGGCCACCGACCGCTAACCCGATCCGTGACGAAAGCCCAGGAGCAGCAACAAAAGCTTCAGGAAATGATGAATGCTATGGCCGCACTTACCGGGCCAAAAGAAAGCCCAGAAACGTTCTCAGACGCACGCCAGGAGGAAGAAACCGACGCTGAATTCCTTTGCCGGATACTAGAGAAAAAGGACAAAGAGGCTGCCGAACAAGCGGCCAACATACAACGTATGGGCCTTCTCTTCCAAGATATGATAGGAATGATGATCCAGCAGAACTTACCCGCCGAGGATCCCCCAATCGTTCTTGAAGACGACCGAGGAGAAACGTCAAATCCACCACCAGCCCACTCAACGGCCAAGGAGGAGGCAATCTCTAAGGCTGACTTGGTTGACTACATAACCCAGCAAATCCGGGTTCATCACGCGACTGAGGCAGCTGGTCAAGTCGTGAAAACGGGGCGGCCGTATCCAAGCTGGTACGACGAAATCAAATACCCGCAAGGCTATACGATACCAAAATTCCACGTGTACAAGGGGACCGGCAACCCCCATCAACATGTCGCCCAGTTCCGGGCCCTCTGCGGTAACACCGGCGGTGATGATAAACTGTTGCTCCGCCAGTTCGTGGGCAGCTTATCAGAAACTGCGTTCGAATGGTATTCGGAACTCCCGAACGATTCTATCAAAACGTTCGCTGAAATGGAGTTGTTATTCACTCAGCGATTCGCAAGTGCTAGCGAACGCACTCTAATAACTGCACTGATTAACGCCAGGGTAAAACCAGGTGAAACCTGGGTCCAGTATGCTATACGCTGGAGGAACTTGTGGTCGAGATGTGAACAACGTATTGAGGAGGAACCCGCAGTGGGCATGTTCGTGGGAACCCTAGACCCCCACGCAACTATCTCCCAGTTTATGATGTTCTTTAAGCCAACCACATTCCAGGCTTTAATCGACAAGTTGGCTCAGATGGACCAGATGGGTCATAGACCACCTCCCCCGAAGTCGGAACCTCGGAATGACAAGGGAAAAGGAAGGGCAACCTTTGTTGCGAATGCCCAACAGCAACCTAACGCCCCGAAACCGGCAGATCAACTGGAGGAAAGACGCCGGTATTATAATGAGAAGATGAAGCGTCCCTACTCGTTCCCACGAGACAAGACGAAACGGTTATTCGAGCTGGCAATACGCAACAGACTTATAAGCCACCAAATCCAAGGCGACCGCCGCAACCCACCGAGGTGAATAACCCTAACTATTGCCCTTACCATCAAACGGTAAGCCATCCGATTGAAGATTGCTTCGTCTTCAAAGGATGGATTGAAGATCAATACCTCCAGGGGAAGTTTGTACTGTCCGAAAAGTGGAAGGTAAACCGACCACAACCGCATGCTCCTAAGAAAGCAGATACACCGGGGGCAACCTACTCCTTTATTGAAGAAGCTCCATGGGAGGTCGTGCTATCAACTAAAACCAAAAGAATGCTAAGAGACCTTCATGCGTGCCCTGTGATCGAATGGAAGGACCCTCTTGAACCTCAAATTATCGAAGGGATGCTAAGGCGCCGCCCAACTACGAAGACTCGCGATGAGGATCCAAATACTCACGCCCAACCGTCAAAATCTTCGAAGAAAAAGAAGAAGAAATCCAAGAAGACCGTAAAGCTTGGAGACGAGCACACGAACTTGCAGAAGCAAATCGACGTACTGGAAGAGTACAATCAAAAGGCGCGAACTCCTGTCACACTGCAAGAGTTCCTCAACCACATCTTTCAAGAGGAAGATGATGGAGAGAGCTCGTTGGATGAATCCGAAGGATATGTGGTGAGTTGTAACGTAATCTCCCACTCGTTTACCGATGATGGGAAAACTCCTGGCACTAAGAAGCTGGAGGCAGAGCCTGTACCAGAGCGTGCATGGCCAACAGACGAAATGATCGACGCTTTTCTAGACGAGATTCGTCTAAAAAGTAAAGCGGATTAGGAGCGTGAGATGGCAGCGTCAGAAGGAACCAAATGCAGGCGACTGAACGGAAGAGTTGAACTACCTCCGCCAGAGCGAAAGGCATCCGAAGTAGACAAGAAGATATTCAAGACGAGGAAAAGGTTTGCCAAAGCCATGTCAAGGGGGATGAAGCTACCACCCTCGGAAGGAAACACGCACGATGGGGTGGAGAGGCACCCTGATTATTGCGTATATCATCGGAAAATCTCACACCCCACGGAGGAGTGCGACGCCTTTAAGATATGGTGGCAAGGATATGTTGCTAATCGGCAACATTTTAAGCGCATGAAACGCAAGATCCATCGGGAGCGAAGAAGTACTGTCGATGGGCACAACAGAACTACTGGCAACTGTTACATGGTTAACGCCAGGGGGTCACAAGTTCTCACCTTTGGGAGCGACTCTGATGAAGAAATGGCTCTGGGCCCTCTCTTCAAAGAATCCGTTTTAGGGAAAGAGGAGAAATCGGAGATCTGCGAGAACATTCAGCTGCGCAATCGCACACTCCCAGAAAAGAATCTCGGGCCCGTAAGTAGAAAGGATAAGCGAAAGGAAAAGGTCACTGAAGATATCACTTTAGATGACCAAGTCATGAGAGAGCTGGCTGCCAAAGACCCTCCTAGGAAGGGTAAGGTGGACTATAACATCCTCGCGCACCTAAGGAAGCTACCTTCTCAGCTTAGCATTCTCGATGCCCTCTTATTATCAAAAGAAGCGCAAGACTCACTAATTAAGGCGTTACAAGAACCTGAGCAATTCCAAGCCTTCCTCGCCACTGAAAAGATGAAGGATGAACTGGAGGAAGTGCATACGGCCGACATCACTTTCGGTGATGAAGACCTCCTTCTCGGGACGTGCGACCACAACCGTCCCCTATATGTCTCCGGATACTGCCATGACATCAAGATAGGCAAGATCCTGGTGGATAATGGATCCTCCGTCAACCTCCTTAATGTTCGGGTGTTGAAGGAAATCTGCATGAGTGTGCAGCACCTCGCTCGTGACAAAATTACTATCTCCGGTTTCGATTCACAATCGTCACGGACTCTCGGATCTGTGATACTAACATTACGCTTTGGACTTCTCGTCACAAATATCAAATTCCATGTCATTGACGCCAAGACCTGCTACAACGCCTTGCTCGGTCGTCCTTGGTTACACGAATACAACATCATCCCTTCTACACAACATCAGTGTATGAAGTACTTTAAGGATGGTTTCGAGTATACCGTAACAGGTGAGTTAAACCCATTTTCCGTGAACGAAGTCCGCAAATACTAAGATGCGAAGTACTTTTTGCCAGATTTCGAGGATACAGAAAGCTGTCGCAACCCAGAGAACAAAACCGCCGCCACCATCCCTGTTTTCGGGAGCGATACCGAATAAGAGGAAGAGATAGTTTATGCAGGGCCATCTCAACGCAATAACCTGGGGACGCCCGCCCCCATGTTAGTCTTCGGAAGTGATTCAGAAGATGAAGTTAATGCTGTGTTCTCCAATCGGCTGTCAATACAAGCACCCCCTGGCGATGACCATAGTTTGCAAATCACCATGGTACCGCGAGAACACTACAAGGATCTCGACACGCTTCAGGCTCACAATGTGCAGGACCTGCAAACATTTTACGTCCCTCCCAGGCAAAGGGGTGAGAAGGTGATCCTATTCTACCGATCCTCAGAGTCGAAAATAGAGAAAGAGATCTGGCATGGCGCGGATGCTACACTTGACAGGCTCCAACCCATCCGTCTGCCCAGATACTATACAAATGGATTAAAGAAGCTATTGAAGCGCCAAGGAGTACCCTTAAAACAGACTGTTCGGCAGGCTCGGTTCTACAACAGGATTTGGGATATCCCCGGGACTCAACGCAAATTGCCCAACGGGAAAATGGAAACACTCGGGCTTGGATACGCAAGAGCTGGAAAACGGAAACGGGCCCACAGTAGCTACGCCATATATACCTTTGATGAAGAAGAGGACGCCTCGTCGGGAGATGCCAACCCCTCATCAAAACTAGACCCCGCGATTGAAGCGCTGAGTCCGTCGTTTGAAGAACGAATGGGCAAGCCTATCAGGAAAGTGGGTCAGAAAGCTCGGGAAGACCACAACCGCGAAACGGCCATCTACGAGAAGGCCAGGACGCAACGTCTATTTCAACAGGCTGCAAAAGACAAAGACGCTCATCCTCGTCAATCCGTTGTACGAAAAGCCCGACGCAGAGACGGAAATAAATCAAGAAGCGGAAAGAAGAGCCGACAACAACGACGCAGGATTAGAGGGTTACATGGTCGGGTGTTGCACGGCTCGGATTTGTCCCTCATGAAGAAGATGAGTCGAGCGTACTCCTTCCCCCGAGACAAGACGGATAAGTTACTCAAGCTCGCTATAAAACATCAAATGATCGCGCTTCCAGAGTCTAGACATCCTGAGCAAGCTAACGAGGCTTCTCATCTGAGCTATTGCTCTTATCACCGAGCCATAGGACATCATACCGAAGACTGCTTCACCTTCAAGAACTGGGTCGAGGACCAGTACCAACAGGGCAGATTCGCATTATCCGACGGCTGGAGGGTAACGCCGCCACAAAAGCATGAACCCAAGGCCGCAAGAGCAGAACCGGGTCCACCTCAGTCCGGGGAGCGGGTTCGCACCTGTTATACGATTACGATATTAAGAGAAGAGCCCGAGAACGTAGATGACCTTCCCCGGTGCTTTGAAAACAGCGATGATGAGGTGATCTCAGAATTTCCGCCCGCTCCGAAAGAACTGGAAGATGGTATACATACTACTGCAAATAACCTCAAGAAGATTGAGTTGGGATCGGCAGACGACCCGCGACCGACATTTGTCAGCGAGCTGCTATCCGAAGAAAGGGTGGCTGCGTTAAAGAACGTGCTTCTACGGCATAAAGACTGCTTCGCGTGGAACTACTCCGAGATGCCAGGATTAGATCCGGAGATTGCTGTGCATAAATTAGCAATATCCCCAGATATCAAGCCAGTCAAGCAGGCGCCAAGGAGGATGCGACTCGAGCTTGAGATGAGCATCAACGCCGAAGTCAAGAAGCTGATCGATTCCGGATTTATCCAAGAAGTCCAATATCCCGACTGGATCGCCAATATCGTCCCGGTAATGAAGAAGAATGGGATGGTACACATATGTGTGGATTTCAGGGATCTCAATAAAGCCTGTCCAAAGGACGATTTCCCGGTGCCGGTAACCGAGCTAATGATAGATAACACATCCACTCACGAGGTTTTCTCCTTTATGGACGGTTCATCAGGATACAATCAGATAAAAATGCATCCCGAAGACCAGAAGTACACCGCTTTCCGGACCCCTTTGGGTATATTCTGCTACAGGGTTATGCCCTTTGGTCTAAAGAACGCTGGCGCTACCTATCAAAGGGCCATGACAAAGATCTTTGATGACCTCATACACGACATCGTCGAGTGCTATATCGATGACCTCGTAGTAAAGAGCATGTCATACGAAGATCATTTAAAGCATCTGGAAACTGTATTTCGACGCCTTCGGCAATATAATTTGAAAATGAATCCCCTCAAATGCGCGTTTGGAGTCTCCTCGGGCAAATTTCTGGGATTCATCGTTCGACACCGAGGTATTGAAATAGATCCGTCAAAGATCAAGGCGATCATGGAAATGCGACCCCCAAGGACTCTCAAACAGCTGCGGTCTCTCCAGGAGAAGCTCGCGTATATCCGGCGGTTTATCGCCAACCTGTCAGGCAAGTGCCGTCCTTACAGTCACCTGATGAAGAAAGGAACCCCGTTCGTCTGGAACCAAAAGTGCCAGAGCGCGCTAGATGAAATCAAGCAGTACCTGCAGAACCCGCCGGTGTTGGCTGCGCCGGTCAAGGGAAAACCCCTCATTCTTTATACGACCGCCCTCGAAGGTTCCTTGGGGGCATTATGGGCACAAGAGAATGATCAGGGGAAAGAGAGGGCACTCTACTACTTAAGTCGAGTTTTACTGGGGGCAGAAAGCAACTACTCTCCCATTGAAAAACATTGCTTGGCGTTAATCTTCGCGATAACAAAGCTCAGGCACTATGCGTTGGCGCATGAAGTCCGTCTCATTTCAAAAGTGGATCCCTTTAAGTACTTGATGTCAAAAGCCATATTGACGGGACGACTCGCTAAGTGGGCCCTGCTCTTGATGGAGTTCTCGATAACGTATCAACCTCTCAAGGCAATGAAAGGCCAGACCATTGCCGATTTCCTCGCTGAGCACCCGATACCGGCCGATTCTCCTCTGAACTGTGATTTGCCGGACGAGCATGCATTTGATGCGATTGGCGGCGGTAGCGCCCGATAGGAACTCTATTTCGATGGAGCGTCCTCCGTAAAGAAACAGAAACAAGGTATCCCAATGACCAAATCGGGGATAGGCCTCGTCTTTGCAACTCCACAAGGAGGGATAATGCGCTTCGCCTTCTCCTTAACAGAGCCGAGGACAAACAATGAAGCTGAATACGAAGCTCTGATAGCAGGCCTCGAAATCGCCATCGACCTGGGAATTGAAGACCTCCTTATATACGGGGATTCTCAACTGGTCGTTAGTCAAGTAAAAGGTGACTACCAAACGTGCAAACCGGAGTTGGTGAAGTACGGCGAGAAGGTGCAACAACTATTGACCCAAATTCCCTCCTATACTTTGGAGAACATACCGCGCGCGGAAAACAGCAAAGCAGACGCGTTGGCTAAACTTGCTAAAGAACTGGCTGACGAGAACCTCGATGACGTCAGAATCGTGGTACAAAGCCGTCGAGTGCTCGCCCCGGCGGAAATACCTCCGGAATTATATAAGGAGAAGGGAGCGACTGAGCAGACGACCCTACAAATAAAAGACCATGAGAAGGCCGAAGACTGGAAGGAAGTCTTCATAGACTACTTTAAGTCCCACCGAATGCCCAAAAAGTCCTCAAGACATCAGCTCATGAAACGAGCTCTATCTTTCGCTTTCGTCAACGATATTCTATACAAGAGATCGTTTGATTCTCTATGGCTGAGATGCTTAGGACCTGACGAAGCAGAAAGAGTCATTCAGGAAGTTCATGACGGACTTTGCGGTTCTCACCAAGCAGGCCCAAAGATGAAGTTAAAAATTAAACGGATGGGTTACTACTGGCCCACGATGATCCAGGACTGCCTCGAGTATGCGAAGCAATGCCACTCATGCCAGATTCATGGAGACTTCATCCACCAACATCCGAATCCACTGCACCCAACGGTGGCTAGCTGGCCGTTCGAAATGTAGGGGACTGACATAGTCGGTCCCATTGAGCCAGCATCATCCCGGGGACACCGTTTTATCCTGGCGACAACTGATTACTTCTCCAAATGGGCAGAAGCAGTACCACTGAGGGAAGTGAAGACGGAGAATATCCTCCATTTCTTCAAGACGCACGTCATCTATCGGTTCGGAACTCCACGGCGGATTATCTCCGATAATGGGCCGGCCTACCGAAGCCATAAGATTAGCCGCTTCGCACAGCAGCACAATATAGACTGGAGATATTCTTCGGTTTACAATCCACGAGCTAACGGTCTGGCTGAGGCCTTCAATAAGACCTTGACGAAGATCATAAAAAAGACCGTTTCCAGGAATAAGAGAGACCGGCACGAAAGGCTGCAAGAAGCCCTTTGGGCTTATCGAACTACATTCAAGACGGCCACGAACACAACGCCGTACGCGTTGGTATTTGGGACGGAAGCAGTGCTCCCCCTCGAGATAGAATTACCCTCTCTAAGAGTAGCAGTCCACCACGAGCTGACGAACGAAGAAAATGCTCACCTTCGGCTTGAGGAGCTTGATGCCCTCGACGAAACCCGGCTCATAGCACAACAACATCTAGAGGCCTACAAAGCAAAGATGACGCGCTCGTACGAAAGATTGACCAGGCCGAGGACATTCCGCCAAGTCGAACTCGTACTAGTGGTCAAAAGACCTATGATCCCCAATCGTGCCAAGCGAGGAAAATTTGAGCCAAACTATGAAGGCCCGTACATCATAGACAAGGTCTACCAGGGTGGAGCCTACCTACTCATGGACATGCACGGTGAAAGACCTTTCAGGCCAATAAACGGCCGCTTCTTAAAGAAATACTACGCTTAATAAGCCACAGCCGGGTCAATGATAGATGACGACGACTATGTCCGCTCACTATCTTCCTAGGCTCAGACTTTATAAGCAGCAGCCGGCCTTCCCATAGCGACGGACCGAAACGTCCTTAAACTAACGATGGACCGAAACGTCCTTAAACTAACGACGGACCGAAACGTCCTTAAACTATCGACGGACCGAAACGTCCTTAAACTAACGACGGACCGAAACGTCCCTAAAACTACTACCGCAGTATCTTTAGGCTGACGAAATAAAAAAAGGAGAAAGAAAAAAAAATTAAAAAAAATATATGAAAAAGAATTAAAAAAACGGTATGTCCATAAGCAAAATGGGCACGGATGAAAACCCGAAAGGGCTCCGTGAGTAAAAACAGCAGGGCTGCCGGCAAGTGTTCGTGAAAACCCGAAAGGGCGCGACCTTGTAAAAAAAAGTGAAAAAGAATAATAAAAAACGGTATGTCCATAAGCAAAATGGGCACGGATGAAAACCCGAAAGAGCTCCGTGAGTAAAAACAGCAGGACTACCGGCGAGTGTTTGTGAAAACCCGAAAGGGCGCAACCTCGTTAAAAGACACTTGTAGGGTCCTCTCGACCTTGTAAGGAGAAACCACCTGCGTGAGATCCTTACGACTCACAAAGGAGCAACACACTTAGGGATCCTCACGATTCCTAAGGAGAAAATACACTTACGAGATCCTCACGACTCGTAAGGAGAATTCTCTTATGGGACCCTCACGGCTCATGAGATTTGAAAGTCTTAAGTTACAGAAACCTAAACCTGTTCTTAAGCAAATCCTCCACAACCTTCGATATTGCCCTACAAGAGGCTCAATACTGACCCTTGTATACAATCCACGGGCGCGAAAAAACATTTCCCCAGCAAAGTCCCACCCGTGACTAGGGGTATGCCCATATGATGAGCAACCCTTGTAGGTCCTCTCGACGCATAAGGAGAAAGCCCTCTTATAGGATCCTTACGACTTGCAGAGGAACATACACTTAGGAATCCTCACGATCCCTAAGGAGAAAATACACCTGCAAGATCCTCACGACTTGTAGGGAGAAATACCTTTGTGAGACCCTTACGGCTCATGAAGTCAAAAGCCTTGGTCGACAAGACCCTTAACCCTGTTTACTAAGCCACCTTTGTTCAATATCGACAGAGGCAAATGATGATTCGCTCCTGGCAACATTCCAGTTGCAGCGGTGCTGATGCCGAAATCGGTGTCTAAAATCCAAGCTTGCGGCGAAAAAGCTAGCAAGCCACACTTGCCTACGAAATAGCCGAAATGATGGGGCAACTTGCAATAAAAAGCAGCAAGTAAAAATGTATGCATGAAAAATAGCCGAAACGATGGGGCAACTCGCAATAAAAAGCAGCGAGTAGAAAATAAATAAATAGCCGAAATGATTGGGCACCGCGAAAAATAGCCGAAATGATGGGGCAATCGCGACCTTCGCGATATAAAAGCTGAAACGATAGAGCATCGCGGAAAAAGAAATAAAATAAAAATAAAATGTATGCCTTACAGGTGATGTTCCATCACACCCTGTATACAATCCAATGGCATAAACAAAAAGGGAACATACCTCCCTCCCCCCAGGTTTCACCAAAGAAAGAAGCTAAATCTCGACGGGCCACAAGCGACCTAGAGATCATCCCAACACTCGTCTCGTAACAACGGACACAACTTCAAGCTAAGCGGAACAGCGGCAACTCCCAGTTCCATGGCTCGGTGGTATACATATCGCCAACAGTCAAACCTCCATCCCGTGAAATGCGGATACAATCAGCAAAATTCCTGGTTACGTGGAACGCGGATAATGTCACTCTTTGACCCCGTGGAAAACGTTCAGAGCGGATCCTGGTCCTCGCAGAGCACGGCAGTGAACCCGTGTGAAGCATCCAGAGCGGAGCCTAGTCCTCGCCGAGCACGGCAGTGAACCCGTGTGAAGCATCTAGTGCAAAATTCCTGGTTACGTGGAACGCGGATAATTTCACTCTTTGACCCCGTGGAAAACGTCCAGAGCGGATCCTGGTCCTCGCAGAGCACGGCAGTGAACCCGTATGAAGCATCCAGAGCGGAGCCTAGTCCTCGCCGAGCGCGGCAGTGAACCCGTGTGAAGCATCTAGTGCAAAATTCCTGGTCACGTGGAACGCGGATAATGTCACTCTTTGACCCCGTGGAAAACGTCCAGAGCGGAGCCTAGTCCTCGCCGAGCACGGCAGTGAACCCGTGTGAAGCATCTAGTGCAAAATTCCTGGTTACGTGGAACGCGGATAATGTCACTCTTTGACCCCGTGGAAAACGTCCAGAGCGGATCCTGGTCCTCGCAGAGCACGGCAGTGAACCCGTGTGAAGCATCCAGAGCGGAGCCTAGTCCTCGCCGAGCGCGGCAGTGAACCCGTGTGAAGCATCTAGTGCAAAATTCCTGGTCACGTGGAACGCGGATAATGTCACTCTTTGACCCCGTAGAAAACGTCCAGAGCGGAGCCTAATCCTCGCCGAGCACGGCAGTGAACCCGTGTGAAGCATCTAGTGCAAAATTCCTGGTTACATGGAACGCGGATAATGTCACTCTTTGACCCCGTGGAAAACGTCCAGAGCGGAGCCTAGTCCTCGCCGAGCACGGCAGTGAACCCGTGTGAAGCATCTAGTGCAAAATTCCTGGTTACGTGGAACGCGGATAATGTCACTCTTTGACCCCGTGGAAAACGTCCAGAGCGGATCCTGGTCCTCGCAGAGCACGGCAGTGAACCCGTGTGAAGCATCCAGAGCGGAGCCTAGTCCTCGCCGAGCACGGAAGTGAACCCGTGTGAAGCATCTAGTGCAAAATTCCTGGTTACGTGGAACGCGGATAATGTCACTCTTTGACCCCGTGGAAAACGTCCAGAGCGGATCCTGGTCCTCGCAGAGCACGGCAGTGAACCCGTGTGAAGCATCCAGAGCGGAGCCTGGTCCTCGCCAAGCACGGCAGTGAACCCGTGTGAAGCATCCAGAGCAAATACCGAACTGTGGAGTCCTTAAAATCCACGGACTATGACGTCCTTAACCTCGACCGTGATGTCTTAAAACTAACGATCAACCACCCCGATTCCCTACGGATTCTGCCTTGGTTTAAGGGTACATCTCTTCACTCCTTTGATACCTGGCGTTGTAATTCCTCAACGTCTTCAAAGAGGTGACGGGTCCCTGCAACCAAACACCGGACTGTGGAGTCCCTAGATCCACGGACTATGAGGTCCTTAACCTTGACCGCGATGTCTTAAAACTAACATCGGACTATGGAGTCCCTAAATCCACGGACTATGAGGTCCTTAACCTTGACCGCGATGTCTTAAAACTAACATCGGACTGTGGAGTCCCTAAATCCACGGACTATGAGGTCCTTAACCTTGACCGTGATGTCTTAAAACTAACAGCGGATGGTGGAGTCCCTAAATCCACGGACTATGAGGTCCTTAACCTTGACCGCGACGTCTTTAAACTACGATACCTGGAGCAGCCTTTGACCCCGTGAAACACGGATAAGGATGACCACATCCAGCACTTGCAGGTCCTCACGACCTGTAAGGAAGAAAAAACTCCCTTGTGAGATCCTTACGACTCTCAAGGGAAAACCCGCTTAAGAATCCTCGCGATCTCTAAGAAGAACTTACACCTATGGGATCCTCTCGACCTGTAGGGAGAAAAACTCTTTATGAGACCCTCGTGGCTCATAAGATGCAAAAGCCTTAGAAAGCAGATCTTAACCCTGAACCCTGAGCCATCGCTGTCCTGCAAGGAGATCAAGATAGAATATCCGCAGAATACATTCAATAAAAAAGGGACACACCATTGAAGAGAAGAATATGTCTTCATTTATAAACCTCCCTTCAACAAACAATACTCGATCTAAAGCCAGCGCAAACCACCCTATACGGGAGATAACGTGGCAAGTTTCTGATCTGTATCCTATCAGGCACGCATTTGCAACTGTACGAATGTTTAAAAGGAAATGTTGCCTGAGGCACTGATGTGCATGCAACGTAACGATGGTGCTCGTAATTAAAGAAAAACAAACGGCTCATTTACGCAAGCAAGACACACGTACGACTATCTGACAAGCATGAAAATTCAACAGAAAGCATACAAACCACCAATGATTAAAGGAGTACGTTGATTCAAACACACTACATTGGTGGGAAAAGATCACCAAACAAGGGATCAGAAATACAAGGGTTAACAAAACAAAGAACAAGGTTCTCCGTCTCTCTCTCTGCTCTCTCCAACACATCAAAGCGACGGTTCTCGCGAGAAGTCACTCCCCATCGATTGGCACCATGGCCATCTGCAAAAGCAGACATAACAGCCCGTCGGGCTCTTATTTCACTCAAAAGATGAACTGAGCGATCTTTCAAAGCCTGAGTAATCAGGCACGCTTCATGAAAGCCCTCGAGCTTTTCTTCAGCCGCATCGAGCATCGCTAGGGTCATCTCCGCCGGGTGAGAAGGGATGTCGGCAAGCACAACAGCAAGAATCATTCGGAGCTAGAGGGAGCCCATTGGAAGAGGGGACCCCCTGCGAGTCGAGAGCTCATATGCCGCTGAGTCACATTCGTCGTCGGTCAGGAGAGGGTCCACCAATCGTGCAGCAAAGCGAGGAATCATCCCCTCGATAGGTACTTCCCATGGCTGTCGACGGGCGTGTAAACGATTGCAGGCCATGGAACTTAGTTATTCTCGAATTGAATCGCGTCAAAATGGGAATAAAAGTTCTCTGTGAAGAGAAAAGGAAGGCCATTGCCTCAGATATAAAGAGGTGCATTAAGTGCTATGCGCGAAAAATCTTGCATGCGAAAGCTGTTTCCAAGGCCCCAAAAAAAAAGGAAAGGCATCGAAAATCAAGGAGATGGAACTATTTCCAAGGCTCCTTTTCTGCATCTGATACTGCGCGCTAAAGATGCGGCATGGAAAATTTTGTGAACAGTCCCATCAAATGATCCCACGTGCGGAACACGTGAGGCCCAGATTTGAAGTGCACTAGAAAATAGAATAGCACCATGCATATTAAAAGCACCAGCAACAACAATAGTGAAATGATAAAATCCCACAAAAAAGCATGCAAACATACAAAAACACAATAGAACTTATCATCCAGACTTCAAGAAGGTCATACAAAATAAAAAGAAAACTTTTACAATGGCAAGGCTTCAGACGCGGGGCATGGGTTGAGAAACTCGAGATTAACTTTGTCCAAAATTCTCCAAGCACTTCGAACCTCCCGAGTATGCTTCCTCTCGCGGTCGCAAGCGTCGGGGTCCTCACGAATGTCCTCCACCCTCCGATAGGCGGCAAGTATGGCCGATTGCTGGAACGACTGGTGCAAAAGATCGATGAGGTGATCTCGCCTCCTCTTTGAGATCAAGCCCATAAGGTACACCGAATGCACCTTATCCTCGGCAGTGTCCAAGGCCCCGAGCGGTATGCCGGTGCAAAAGAGAGGAAATGCCTCCCAGATCGCCAGCACGATCAGCCTCAGAAGAGAAGAGCGACGGGGGAGTAGACGATGGTTATACTCGTCAAAGCGGCTCATGATCTCGGCACACTGAGCATCGGTGAACTCCTGGTTCTGACTGCGGCCCAGCGCACGAATATTCCCGTAGGAAATGATCTCGTCAAGACTATACAGATGGGCATCCATGATACCTGAAGTAAAAGTCACGAGAATCATTACAAAACTCCCATTGCATTAATTGCAGAAGAACAACCTCGGGCCAAGAGACCCCAGGGAGCCTCCGTGTGAAGAAATCGAGTTCTTCATTGGAATTAAAATTCCTTACTAAGAAAAGGGAATTAAATTCCGAGAAACATTTTTGGATGAAATTAAATTCCATGGAGTTGAAACGCCATCATCATCTCCCCAAAGATCATCTAAACCCTAAAAGATCTACAGTTTGAAGGTTAAGCGGTTTCATGTTCTTATGGAAAAACATGAAGAAAAAAGGGTAAAAACCCTTGTTTTGGATTTAAAATCCAGAGGAATGTGAAGGTCCATCGTTTGTCCAAGAACATTACCTGAGGAAAAGAATTCTTTTCGAACAGAGTTAAACTCTGAAGATTGTTTCAAGACAGAGAACTAAGCTCTGGAAGCGAGAATTAAATTCTCAAGGAAAAAGTTCTCAGAAGAAGAAGATGAGCAAAGTGAAGGCTCCTCGGAAGAGACGGTGGTATTTATAGAAGGCGATGGAAACGCTTCATCTCCCCAAATCCCTAAAGGAATCCAACGGTCACAAAAGGTGACAGCGTTGCTCTCACGTGCAGACACGTGAGAACAACGCTGTGGGGGCATTTGTTTCCTGATTTAAAATCAGAAAAGCTTATGGGAAAAGCTTCAGAAAAGGGTCACGTGCTTACACGTGACCAGCAGTCACGTGTGGGCACGCGACACCTAAAAGTATCGACAAGGCAGATTCAGCTTCCTGACTACATCAAAGAAAAGGGCTTCAGAAAGGGTCACGTGCTCCCACGTGACCAGGGTCACGTGTCGGCACGTGACATTTAAAAGCAGCGGCAAAGACAACGGTTCCCTGATCGAATCAAGAAAAAGGCTTCAGAAGAGGTCACGTGCTCCCACGTGACCAGGGTCACGTGTTGGCACGTGATACTCAAAACATCAGGCTCATTCTCCGGTTAAATCGAGAAGAAGGCTCCATGCCAGGGTCATGTGCTCACACGTGACCAGTTGTCACGTGGTGGCACGTGACAGCTAAACAGAGAACAGAAAGCAAAGCGAAGAAAGAAAGAAGAAGGCTCATTCCAAAGGGGGTCACGTGCCCACACGTGACCATAGGTCACGTGCCCACACGTGACCGGCTTTCAAAGCCCATTTTGTTAACAGAATTAAATTCTGAAGGAGATTCAAATCCTTCCAAAGGAAAGCGACCATCTAGAAACAATTAAATTAAAGGTTCAGAGGTGATTAAATATCACCTATTTATGGAAAAATCTCGGGTTTGGAAAGATTTCCCTTTTAAATCTAACCGAGATAACAAAAGAGAATCCCTGGATTTGAAATCCAATGGTGAATAAAATTCACCTAATAATCCAAAGGTCAAAAACGAATGATGAATGCAAATCAAATCTCTCAATGAAGATTCGTAAAAAACTAATTGACTCGGCTGCTTCTCCTATAAATAGGAGCCAAGAGACACAAAAAAAAAGATATATACGCAGAGGGAAGAAAGGGAGAGAGAGCCTTGATACTTCGAGGAACTTGGATCTTCTGCAAAAGAAAACCCTAGGTAAGAAAGGGAAGGCTCCTTGAAAGAAAGGAGAATTTAATTCTCAACAGAGTTTAACTCTGATATATAAAACGGAAGAATATATTTCTTCTCTCTTTGATAGAGGATCTGCAAAGTGCACATCTCCCCTTGAATCTGAGAATTTAATTCTCAATGGGTTGAGATCCTGCCATGCAGATCCAAAATATAGAGAGGAAATGGAAGCACGAGAATTTAATTCTCACAGAACTATAGGAATTTAATTCCTTTAAAATAAAACTAGGGCTTGACCCTGTGTTATGGGAATTTAATTCCTTCAGAACAAAAAGAAACAGGGTTTAACCCTAATTAAGAACCTAGTTCTGTTGAAACAGCGGGGATTTAATTCCCTTGATCATAATTTAACAGAGAGTAGGAATTTAATTCCTTAAAAGCTTTTATTAGGGTTTAACCCTATTCAGTTCTTCACATATATGAAGAATTTAATTCCTACGGAAAATTCAGAGTCCAACTCTATTCAGAATATAAATCTTCAAAAGGAAGTAGGAATTTAATTCCTCTGAAATTACTGTCAGGGTTTAACCCTACGAGGAATTTAATTCCTGAAAAAGATTAACAGATCCTCTAAACAACATACATAGAGGCAGGGCCACGTGTCACCACGTGACCCCCCCTCAAGAGATCTACAGAAAACCCCTTTGAGGCAGCACCCCACGTGACCCACGTGACCCTCGGCAGAAGCTTTAACATATAAGCATTTAAATGCCCTTCACGTGAGGGCACGTGATGCGATAATCTCAGCAGAATAAATAAAGGGAGGGCGCCCTCACGTGTTGCCACGTGACCCCTCTTGCCTTAGTGTTCAACACTGAATTGGAACTCTCGAATCCAGTATTGAAACACTGTTGGGCCCTAGTGTTCAATACTAATCAAAAAACTTTATTCGCAGTGTTCAACACTGATTACCTTAGTATTTAACACTAATCTGAGATCTCCATTGCCAGTGTTCAACACTGATCTGTTTTAGTGTTTATGATAATTTGAAAGCCTGGTTGCTGGTGTTTAACACCAACTATCTTTTAGTGTTGAAACACTAACTTATCAATCTTATTCCCAGTGTTCAACACTGATTCGTCTTTAGTGTTTAACACTAGACACTAGCCCAATTGGCCGAATGGATAGAGGCAAAGCCTCTCCTTCAAGGGACCAACAGGAAGTCAATATTCCAGACATGATTGGACTTAGCCCAAGATGGCCATAAGTCCTCAATTCGTAATTAACTGGGCTAATGGGCTCATAACATAATCAATTGGTCTTGATCCTAAATTGGGCCAAAGACTATTTAATCCACTCCGGTTCCAGGGTACATCTCTTCACTCCTTTGATACTTGGCGTTGTAATCCCTCAACGTCTTCAAAGAGGTGACGGGTCCCGATAACCACATATTGATACGGACTGTGGGGTCCTTAAACCCATGGACTACGACGTCCTTAACCTCGACCGAGATGTCTTAAAACTAACAATGGACTGTGGGGTCCTTAAACCCATGGACTACGACGTCCTTAATCTTGACCGAGATGTCCTTAAACTACCTATGGACCGCAATGTCCTTAAACTACCTACGGACCGCAATGTCCTTAAACTAGCAATGGACCACTATGTCCTTAAACTGGAACAATAAAGCCCCGCATGCTCTTTTGTCGGATCTAAACGGTTCCGTTTAAGTTGATCTTAGCCTTAAAGATGGCTAGCGTATCCTTAAACCTTCAAACAGACTGGACTATGAATCCCCCCAATTAACTCTGGCTCGAGGGTACATCTCTGAACTCCTCTGACATCCGTCGTTGTAATCCCTCAACGTCGTCAGAGAGGTGACGGGTCCCGACGGCCATACATACGATGGACCACTATGTCCCTAAACTGGAACAATGGAGCCTAAAACGCTCCTTTGTCGGATCTAAACGATCCCGTTAAGTTGATCTTAGTCTCAAAGTTAGACTAACGTATCCTTAACAAACGTTTGAGTTGATCTTAGCCTCAAGTGTGGCTGACGTATCCTCAAATCAAACCCCCAAACCTAAATCTAAGATAATACGGATTTGGACTAGTCCACGCCCTACGGGCGACGACATAACTCAGTCTCCGTAAACAATCCACGGGCAACAAAACACAAAACAAACACCCACGACACGAAGTGACCATCTGGAGAAGGAGAAAGTTGTTACCGGAATACGGTAGCGTAATTAACTGCAGGGGCTTGCGCCTGCAGGGAAGAGCGTCCCCACAATCAAAAATCCCTCAAACGAGGGGGAATCTGACGGAATCTGCTATATCGGACGCATCCGTCTAAACCTTCGATACATGGTGCCATAAATCAACTTGGCATCTTCGGAGAGGTGGACGGATAGCATCAATTAGTATCTGCCCCGAGTCTCAGTGCCAAGACATCGCAGTCTTGTGCGCCGCCATTCGGAGGGGAACATCACTAGAATGTTTAGGTTATGGAAATATCACGATTTTCGTATGCTCGCAAGAAAAAATTTATAACACCGAAGAAAATAGAAAAAAAATTGGATTTTTGAAGATTTTGCGATTTTTGTGGGCTTTTACATGCAAAATATTAAAAAGAAAACATTGAAAACGGATTTAGATATTTGAAAATATTAAAATTTTAGAATTATTTAGATTTAGATATTTGAAAATACTGATCTATCTGCAAGATAATCCTACATATATTTTTACATATGAATTTCATAAATATAAAATATTATAACTTACAGATCATATCACAATCAACTTCCAAATTAATCTGATTTTCTAAACTTTGGCTTCATACTCGCATACTGCGTGGGGCCCTTACTGGTAAAATGCATATAAGACCATATGAGAACATTTCTTGGAATATTCTCTTATCTTGAGTATTATCTAGAGTATCGTGGAAATATGGTTATCTAATCCCCTATTTAATCTATTTAATTCCCTTAGGTTGTGGGAAAAAATTTGGCTTCATACTCGAAATTTATCACTCATTTATTCCATACGACCAGACTTAGAAGACAGGAAAATTCTGATTGGCGCCTTCTTCAAAATCTCTTTTTATTTTTTCGCTCACTATTTAGATTTTTACCAGTAAAATATTGAAAAATTTCACGGATTTTGTGTGTTGTAACATGCAAAATATTGAAAAATCGAAAAACGAAGTTTTTAGAGTTAAAAATTCCAATAATGCATACAAAATATTGATAATTTGAATTTAAAAAATTGGTTTTCGTGTATTACCAGAGGTTTTCAATCATGCGGAGTGTAACGACCGTAAAATCCATATACTCTTTTCTTTATAATTAGATCTTTTCTTCTGAAATTCTATATATAATCATTTCTTTTCGAATATATGCATGATCATTATTTGTATTTCTTTAGTTAAGACGCTGAGATGTAGTTCTAGAAGTTACAAGATCAAACCTTTGATGTTGTAACTTTTTATTTATTTAATATAGTTTTGGTTAAAAAGGTCTAATTTATTTTTAAGAAATTAGTTTGAAATTTAAAATTTTATTTTAATGTGAATATTTATTTTAAATTTTTCATAATTTAAAATTTTACCTAAACTCAAAACCCTTTTTAAGTCGTTTGATCTAACCCAATTAAATCATAGCTCTTGATCTTTAAAACCCTAATCCCTAGTTCTATATACAAATCCTAGACCTCCTCAAACTCCAATTTTCTCTTCTTCACCACTGCCTCCTCCAGTATCTATCTGCAAAACCCTAACCTAAGAGACTAGGCGAAGGAGGAAGACGATCCCGATCGCGCACGAGCCTCGACCACTTCGAGGCTACCTTTACACGCTTTAAAGTGATCGTAGATCGTTCTACTTTTATAATCTCCTCTTCTTTTCCCCCATTGATCTTAATCACCAAAATTTAAATTTTTAAAACCCACGCATTATTGCAAAATTTATACTAATCATAAACTATATTTACTGAACGGGCATAATACTGATTATATATCATTATGCAATATTCTAATTGATAACAATAACATTTATATACTATTGTGTTAGTTATTATATTCTCACATTTTATCAAAACACATGCCACCGATGATTGCTATTTATCATTTGTAGCTAAATATTCTCCGTGTACTGAATATTATAGTTGTCATTAATACTTTTATGTATGTCATTGTTGTGTTCTAATAATACTATATTTTCTTTGTTATTTACTTTTAACATCATTATTGCTACATACTTATCTTTCTTTAACATTTTATTGACTAAACTTTATTTACGACTAAAATAAAACTTATACTGATGTTTACAATGATATATTTAATAAAATCATGTACTATACAATTCTTTAATTAATATGATATAAATGCATTATGCAACTACTATATTAAATTCTAAATATATGTACAAACACATAAATACCGAAAACTTTAACTTTGTAAATTTGATTTTATAAGTATGAATAATTATATAAAACTGTATACTACACATTTAATACTTCTTTACGTTGTTTTATATAATATATTCTATATCCCTACAAACACTTCTGCTTGTCTTTTTCTGAATTCAAAGATACTAATCTAGTTTATAATATTTTGATACAATGTCATCATCACAACTATTAATATGCTATATACCTAAATAAACGTTCCTTTATGATTGCTTGCACTAATACCTTACACTAATATGCATAGCCTATGACACTCTTGACATTAAAACTTCTTTAATCTGCTTGATATTACTCATGCTAATATAATGATCATACTCATTATTTCGTACAATATAATATACTAATTTACTATATCACTAATATATAATATCAATATACTGAATTTTATCATTCTTTGAATTCATTGCAACAAGAACTCATTTTATATTTTCTAAGTTTTTACATCTAAATATAGAATATATATGAAACGTGAGTTGCATTAAACTATTTTTGCACTCACAGTCCACTGTTGATTTTTTAATAAAAAATAATGACTTAACGCATTACTGTTACCATGTGTTTATCATGAATTTCGTGAGTTACAAATCTTAAATCTCATAAATCTCGTGAACATGACATGTATAATAGACACTAGTTTTATTGGATATGTGTATGTGTGGGTGTGGGTGTCGAGGGATGAGGTGGCTCAATGAAGGGAGGTATTTATGTGTAATAAGGGATCATACTTGTTCCTCGTGGTACCGGAGAATACGGTACATTGTATCACATATAAATCTTAAATCTCGTGTTATTGTTTCAAGGGAATTACGGAATATCCTAGTTAAATAATAAAACTCCAACAAATCCCGCAAATCGAGATTATACTTATAATGAATAACACAGAAATATCGAATATTGTGATCATCCAGTTACCTTGTACTGATTAACACATGTTATTTATTTGACATACACACTACCATTTACTGTTCACAGTCATTCTCATGCCTAGTTTTATGTATACCATGTTTCGTTTCAAATAAATTTTTTTATAAAATGGGGTCTTACCGAACTTTAATTCACCGACGGCATTCTTGTTTTCTGTTTTCTTTTTGGGAGAATGTCGTCAGACGACAGTGAGACATGAGATGATGCTAGATACGAGATGGTACCAAGTGAAGAGCACTTTGATCACTTCTCCACCCAGGCACAACTTTAGATTGCTGTTTCTTTAGATTTCCGCATGCTTTCTGTTTCGAAACATCAGACCGTTATGTTATAATTTGGACTCTTGTTTGTTGAAGTTGTAATAAATATTGTTAGATATTTTATAAGCTTTAAGTTCTTTTATATATATATATATATATATATATATATATATATATATATATATATATGTGTGTGTTATTGCTTATACAGACGCTTAGCGTATTCGTATCGAGAAGGAATGTTTATCGACGTGAATACATTGCGGGCCTCGTCCATCCTCGCTTTCCGTCTATTCGGAAGCAGGACGTAACACAGAATCTCAGTCACTCGGACCAGATTTCTTTACTCTGTTACAATCAGCAGCCTTTTCTTCTTTTGCTTCATATAGCCTTTTGTCTTATTGATATCCGGAAGTTCTCCAAAAGTATAACAAATAAAATATTTGAATATGAAGAAAAACGAAAATTTTGAGATTTTTAAAATTTCATAATTTTCTTGTGCAATATATAGCATGCAAAATAATGGGAAAAAGGATGAACATGGAAATTTTTTTGAGTTTCTAAAAATTTTGTGTTTTTCATTTGCTGTATATAATAAAATATATTTAAAAAGTGAAGAAAATAACACAAATTTTAGATTTCCGAAAATTTTGCGATCTTTGTTTATTATGGAAAATTTTTGGATTTTTGGAAATATTATGATTTTCTTGCTCTTATACCAAGCAAAATGATAAAAACCCGAAAAATGGACATTTTTAAAAATTTCATTATAGAATCCGAAAATTGTAAAACTGAAAAAACAAAAGAAATTGAGGGTTTTTTTTAAAAATTTAACGATTTTCATATGTCATAAGAAGCTAAATATTGAAAAACAAAAGAAAACGAATTTTTTTGATATTTTTGAAATGTTCACGGTCTTTATATATTATAGAGCAAGCAAAATATTGATAAAGCAGAAAATAATGAGAATCTTTAAAATTTCACGATTTTTGTTGCAAAATATTGAAAATTTGCCCGGTTTTCGTGTACCACATCGCTTGCAACATATTGAAAATTTTGGAATTTTTTATGATATCGCGATTTTCATGTAGTAAAATATTGAAAAACCGAAGAACATAGAAAAGTTCGAGATTTTGGACAATTATGCAATTTTCGTACGGTAGCATGCAAAATATTGTAAAGTTGACGAAAACAAATAATTTTAGGATATTTATAAAATTTACGATTGTCATCTGTTATATAGCATGCAAAATATTTAAAATAGAAAACTTGAAATTTTGTGTACTAGTGCAGTTGAACAACAGAAGAAAAGAAAATTTTAAGATTTTTGAAAATTTTAAGATTTTTATGTGCTATATCATGAAAAATATTGAAAATCGAGAAAACAAAAATATTTTGTTTTTTAAAATTTCATGATTTTGTTTAGCTATAGCAAGCAAAATATTGAAGATCCGAAAAAGAGAGAAATTTTGAGATTTATAAAATTCGTGCCTTATTTTTATGCTATAACGTTCAAAACATTAAAAATGTGAAGAAAATAAAAAAATTTAGGATTTTTATATATTTGGTGATGCTCATGGGTTATAACAAAGAAAATATTTTAAAACTGAAGGTGAAAAGATATCTTTGAGATCTTTTTTAAATATTTCGCGATTTTCGTATGCTATACAGAAAGAAAAATATTGAAAAACAAGAAAAACACCAAAAAATTTGCAAGTAAATCTTTAATATATTTTCATATAAAGTTTATAAATATGAGATATTACAACTTATAAATTATATACCAATAAAAATTTTAATTAATATGGTTTTTTTTTTACTTTCGACTTCATAACCCACACATTGCACCGGTGCACTTACAAGTTTAAAATATTATGAAAATATTATGCCAAGAGATGTACAAAAGGGATTCTTAAGATGGATGTACAGCAACCATAAGAGAGAATGATATCCGTAAGAAGTTAAACTAAACTCTCATAGAGAGTAAAATTAGAAAACTCGATATAGTTCAAAGCATGTGCAACACAGACCAATAGATGAGTTAGATAAAATGAATAACATAACCGCAAGTAATGGAACCCCGAATGCTAGAAGTAAACAAACTATGGATAGAGACTCACAAACATGAAAACTTCGAAATAAAAGCTTGTGGTACATTATAGTAAGAATAGCGTCAATGGAATCATGAACATTGAAATAATGACCTCCAAAGATAGAAATGAAACACATGAGATAGGACATAACACATAAAGCAGTAATACATAAGGTTCAACAAAAGTAAAGATGGTCTCTATTCCATAGAATAGGACACATTGCAATAATCCATAGGATTACTTGCTCCAATGGATCGAATGCATGTCGCCTTGAGCTCGTTGACAGAATCATCGAGACAAGAAATGCAATCTTCGATTGCTGTATCAGTATGGCAACTGGAAATGCCAATCACATTAGGCGACGGCAATTGAATCGTAAAAGTACGCTTGTTCGCAGCAGAAGTTGCAGTGCGCACTCAAGAATGAATAGGATATTTTCCTCGGAATTACTTCCAGGCAAATATGTACTCTGATTGCAGGTTGGTTCGGCATTTGCAAGATTTGCACCAATGCCAACAATTAAAATTGCAAGCACCATAAACATCTTTAAGGCTAGCGAATTCATATTATTCTTTGATTCTTGCTTATTGCTTGTTTCTATATTTAAGGGTATTTATAGGCATTTTTCGTTTTCGAATGGTTGGAAATTGGAAATCGCCAGGTATCATTTCATCTGCTCCTACAGTTGGATGTTATAAGTTTTGCTGATATAATCGTTGCATAGCACTAAATTAATTTCCTTCCTACCAAATGGAATTGGAACAAGGTGTTGACTTTTGTCACATTCTCCCCTTTGAAACATAATTGTACTATTATATTTGATGTAATCTACAAAGACATATGAAAGAGCAAGCTTTATTATTAAGGCAAGGTCATTACTTATACGATTACGCGCCCAAATTTATATAGTTAAGAGTTATGTTAGGTTGATATATATTGTTATCCCACGGCCCAACTCCTTAAGCTTTTGGGTTTGGGTTTGGTAGTTATTTACATCATTACATGGTATCACAGAGCACCAAGTATAAATCTAGGTAAAGAGCTCATATCATTATCAATTTAAATATTTATTTATTTATTCCCCTTAATATTGTCTTTACACGCAAAAGTTTTGAGGCCCACATAAGAGAGAGTGTTAAGAGTTATGTTAGTTTGATATACATTGTTATCCCATGACTAGGGTTGCATCCGGATTCATATATCTGATAATATCCAGATATTTTTGGATACAAATATGATTTTTCATATTTGGACGGATAAGGTTATGGATACATATTTAAATATTTTCAATAACTAATGTGGTTTCAGCATAATTATATGGATACGGATATAAATATCCAGATATATGGATTCAGAAACGGATATAAGCAAAGAAATACAAGAAAATATATCAATTTAAATTTATTTTTTTACTTAAATGATGCTTATTTAAACCATAAAAAATTTGCTCATTTTATATGGTATGCATTTAAGAGAACGATTTAACATTATTTCATCATGTTTGTTTCAAAATATGCAAAATAGGCTAGTAATATGTATAGTATATTTGATAAGTAATAACGTATCTATTTCTTCATATAATATTAATTCTCATGCATATTCATCTTTATCAAATACTTGCCCATATTAAATAATTATTCAGATTCATTTATGAAATGTAGGAATTACATACACATTTCCATTCCACGTCCATATTTGTCTTATCTTGTATCTCTTTCATACTCGTATCCAATTTGTATCCGTATCATTCTCTTTAACATCTGTTTCAAACCATATATTGTATCCTTCTCTTTATTGTCTTATCTTGTATCTTTTCATATCCATATCCAATTCGTATCTGCATTCTTCTCTTTTTTAAATCCATCTCCGACATTGTCAGATATGGATATGACAATTTATTACCAAACTATATCCATGTCAATCACCAGAAAATAAATACGGATATGGTAATGATCGTATCCGATCCAAATGCAACCATACCAACGACCAAAGAGCTTAGGTTTTGGGGTAAAGTCGTGCCTAACATATATACGAAGGGGTGAATTATTCGGGTGAAAAACGAAAAACTGGGCCTAACCAAGCTTGCAGACATGGTGAAGATATGATCCATGTAGCTGCGGATTGGGAACAACTGCCAAACAAATGATCCGTAGTTTGAGACTCTCCGCAGTCACTGAGGAAGCAAGAACCCTAAGAAGAGGGTTAAGTTACAAAGTAAGATCGGGGTAAATAGAATCATCCTGTGAATGAATTCATGTTCAAGAATGTGCATGTAACTTAAACCTTGAAAACGTAGGTGTGTGTCATAGCTTTGCATAAAATGCAGAATGTCAAGAATCTAGTGGTATAAATTCATCAAAGATTGCAGGATACTTGTTATCAGCCTTAAAATAATCATCAAAGTTTCTTCACAAGATGTTTTGACAAAAAACACGAAGTCTATAATGACATTGATCAGTAGTAACAGAAAATCATTTATTATACAGAAAGAATCATCTGTATGTGATTACACAGTGTACAAGCTCCACTGTTTCATATGACCGCACAAAATAAGTTGTGTTATTTACGACTGTGTTTTCCTGTTTCCGGGGTTTTTTTCTTTCTTTTTTAACTGATTACAATATTTTTCAGCAACAAAAGGAGAATGATTATTCTTATACCAAAATCCTAAACTAGACAGCAAAAATGGAAAAGGCATACCAGAAAAACAATTACTTGCCAGTATGCTTTCCATCATGAAACTGTGCATTTTTGGATGACTTGAAGGTTTCTAGAAATTCTTTGGCCTTCTGCAGCTCAAGCTTTTGTCTTGCCTTGTCCCAATTGTGCTCGGTGGCCAAGATCTGGATAATTCGAGGCAATGCTCGCCCAGCTGCATTGGTGTCGAGGAAAGCAAGCCGAGATCTTCGAGCAATGAAGTCTACAGCAGATTCACAGTACTCGTTGCGAGCACAGTACGCGGCCTCAGCCTCTAGATATGGGTATCCATGGGCAAGCCGCTTGCCAAGATTCTCATTCTGAAAGGGAAAGAAGGGTAAAACTTTCAAGTTCATATCGTTATACATGAAAATAGATAAACAAAGACATTTGTATATTAAAATGTACAGATCATTAATAGGGACTATGAACTTGTCTATGAACTTTCAGTATCAAAAAAATAATTATGACTGAATCCAAAAGTAGTTAATTAGCTGTCGAAGTAAAAGGTCCCCGCATTTGATCATCCAAGACTACCTTAATATTTTCCGCTTCATCTATACATTGTTCCACTTCCATAAAGGTGAGGAATATCACAAAAGAAAGGAAAATGGACATCAGAAGTGATAGAAAATGGATAGCAAAAGGTGACATTTTTCTTATAAAGGATATACACAGGCCTTAATTAAATTATGTCTACAACAGGTCAAAAAAGAACATAATAGAAACACAAATAGCAAAATACCAAATACTGAATCCTGAAGCTCATTTCCATTACAGTTTAAACTAAGAAATAGGCTGATATTAATCATATTATGAGTTTAAATTCAATGTAAATTATGAACTCATGTTCCCATCACATGGCTTCAAAGAACTTTTATTTTTATTTTTTAAAAACCAATACACAAGAATTTATTGGCAATTCTACCTAAAACATCCATAACTGATTTATTGAAAGAATCAGAAATGCATCTGAAACTACTTTTCACTAGTCACAACTACTGTAACAAGAACAATTAATGAAGTCAAGCATGGAGCCTACCTGAGCAATGGCAGCGACTCTTTCAGCCAACGTACCATATGCATGTGACAAATGCTTAGAAACAGAACTATCCATTACTCCAGGAATAACTTTGCCCCCATGAGTTTTCTTCATGCGCACATAGTGTTGTGCAAGCACAGTGAATGACGAAGGCTCCCAACCATGTGCACCAACAATATGCATGTTGTTAGTCACACAGCCATTGGTGGGCTTCAGTTTGCCCGACCTTACAGCCGCATCCACTGCATCTTCAGCCATACTGGATTATAAATATATCAAGTCAATTAGAAAGGGTAGCAGCAAAATCTAGCATATCATATAGGAAAGGAAAAGAATGAAGATGAAGGCAACCACTGACGCATTTTTTATTCTCTTTCCCGTACATTTTCACCTTAATTTGCATAATCATATGATGTGTTTCCATGGTTGGGTTCACAGAATTGTGTGATTTTCTGAACATCGGGTTCAAGTGTAGAGACATAAGAAAAACCAAGCGCGCGGGATATCAGATAAAAATAATAATAACATAAATATATTTGTAATAATAATAAGTGATCTCCACATATAAACATAAAGATCTTCTACCGAGTATAAAGATTTGTCTGGATGATGACCCTTTACAAAGGAGAATGGAGAAAAAAGACTCATGAAGCTGAACTCCAAGGGTTCGGGGTAAAGGCGTGGTTATTGTTGTTCTTGTTGTAACCATGCAACTCCCAAACTAGTGTTTTTGGAGAAACAAATTTGAAAGAATTAGATGCCAAGTTACAGAATTCCTCAAGGTAAAGACCTTTTCAGCAATGTGTCAAATCATTTCAAGTGCCTGCATTATTACGTTATCTATGAAATATTACACTTATTGGTAGTTTACTGAATTATAGAAAAACATTTGGTTGCTACAGTATAATTTTGAACTTTTGTAGAGTCCTCAATGTATAATATCACAGTTAGTTCCAGTGAATGTTGTATGAAAATATATCATAGTTTGTATCCAATCGATCCTCCTCCTTTAAGTCAACTAATCTAAGGTGATTCACTTTTAATCATTGCTTTTAGGTCCTTAATCGTTGCACCTAAATAGGCTAAGATGTACTGAAAAATAGTTCAAAATCAAATAAAACAATGGGCAAATAAAGGTGTGATATCCATCAAAATCTAGGAGTAAACAATAATAATCTTCTTATATTATGTGATTAACCAAGATTAGTATCCTACTACAGAAAACTACAAGATTGCCCAGATTGAGAAACCAAAATATCTGACAAGCTTGTACCTTCGGTAAGTTGTCCATTTCCCACCAGTAATTGTTATTAAGCCAGGATAATCTTCACACACAACATGATCTCTAGATATACTCTCAGTGCTCTTCGCGGTTGGATCTATTGCCAATGGGCGTATACCGCTCCAAGCTGAAAGCACATCTCCACGACGTACCTAAAATGCCATCAGAAATACTTTTATATGAAAATAATGCTAGAAATAGCACAATCAGCAGTAAATTATGTAAATTAAAATGCAAGTGCAGAACTTCCAAAATAAAAAAAATTCAGAAGTTCCTTTATCAGAAAACTAACGGAAAGGAGAAAAAATACAGCTAGCCGATGCGGATTAAAATACAATTAGCATGAAATGGTCGAAAACTTCGGATCAAGAAAACAAATTAGCAGTGGTAAATTGACAATAAATTAAAGAAATAAAGTTGAATAGACTACCAACCTGAACATTGAGGTAATCGCAGATGGCATCCAATATAAATTGGATTTCATCTTCATGCGGTTCCGGCAGCATAGTGATTATAGTATTGGAATCTGTGGTCCCTGCAATGGTCCTTCCTAACCATGGCAACATGAACACAACACGGCCATCCTTTGTCTTGGGAACAATTAGACCCATCCCTTCAGGAGAATAATAATCAGGGAGAACTATGTGGACCCCGCTGCTTGGAGAAATCATAGGTGGTGCGTCTTTGTCAGCCATACTTCGTACAGCATCACAAAATGGTCCAGCCGCATTTACAACAACTTTCGCAAATGTATCGAACTCCTTGCCTGATGCACTTTGAGAGTGGTTAAGAAGCATAACAAGTAAAAGAAAACTTTTAGTAACTCCGTAAAACATAAAATCTATTGTCTGCTCTATGCAAAAGGTATAAAGTAATAATCCTAAGCAAAGACATAACAGAAATAACAAAGGATTTGCCCCAATCTTTTTAATAAGCTAAGAGAAAAAGCAAAAACAGTTCCACTAGTCTCTTGTAACCAAAAGTCTTCTTGTACATGGACTGAAAAGGCTTAGGCACCTTGGATGAAGCGAAAAAAATTTCAATGTTAAGCTTATTGTACCTGATCACTGGTAACTCTATATTTTCAAAGCAGTAATACAGATTTCACAGTCTGTAATATACACATTAAGAATATACCCTCAAACACCTTAAATTTAGTCACTATAATAGTATAATGTTAAATCAAACATGAAATTAAGTTTCTAGTACAAAATCCATCTGCAAACTAGTCATTGATTATCTTCAATGCAGAAAACTGTCAAAATGTGATCACTATACGAAAACAAAATAGTAAAAACGAAACACTGGAAGCATAAGAACCCAAAAATGTTAATTTCTCATTGTTTAACATAAACTTGCTAAGCCAAACAAGTAGCCTTTTTTTTTACGAAAAGAGCTGGGTTGCTCACCCGTCTCACATATGAAGCCAAACAAGTAGCTTGTTTTAAGAGATCCAGATCCAGCCAACAATTAAGAAATTTTGATTCTTAACCAATTTAAACCCCGACACAGACATGATGGAGATTGGAGATTCTAGGATCTAGATCTATCATTAATATGTTCCAGCATATTAAGTCGTTGAGAACCCGCTTCGTAAACAGGCGTTAGATGACGAATAAGAGAGAATAGATTTTGGTCACCTATTCTTCATAATTTCTCTAAATAAACTCAGAGATTGTTATAGCATGTCACTATGTAACAATAAAAGAGCAAGTATGCCAGGAACACAGTAGTACAGATGGCATTGCAAGTAGAATTTGGATAGCATATAATTGTTGCATTCAACTTTTAACTAAATTTCAAAAAAGAAGTATAAGATTAATTTGCTTTTACCTGATAATTTATCCCGGACACGTGCACCAATTACCCGATCACTAGCCTCATCTTTTATAAAGGAGATCACTTCTGCATGGTTAAGCACAGCAGCACCAACTAAAGCGGCAGTGCAAGCTAATCCTACATTAAGCCGGGAGTCATTCATCTGTCCATCATAATATACCACAGTTCCCTTCAAGCTTCTATCATGACCTTTTCTGGCCAGAGTAGGGAATAGTTCAATCGATTCATCTGCAGAATAATATCTAGACAAATGCAGCATCCTTCGGCCAGCAACGAGATCGTACAGCTTTAGACCCATCCAATAGTAAATAGTTTCGAACCACTCAAAACATGGGGTCATGCACGGCAAGGCCTGGCACAAGTGTGGAGCATTCTCAATAACCTGTTTACGCTCCCTCAGTGCATGAAAAACAAGTTTCAACTGGCCGTAGTCAAGGTTAAATACTGCTTTTTCCAAATAACGGACGCCTGAAAAATCAAAACGGAATAAATTAATCACAGGAGAAAGAGAGAGCTTTGAACAATCTACACAAAAGTGTCGTTTATCAACTTTTCAAATTTGGCACGTTATGTGAGCATAAATCTATGAAACATGGCTGCTTCTCAAATATTCGGATAGTCAGATACTTAGTTTACGCATTACATACTCATTAAGGCATACACCATAAGTTTTATAACAAATTCCAAACCTATTATATCATTGAAACTAAAAAGGTAAAATATACTGAAGTAATTGTGGTGTTAGTTTACGTTGACTGCCATGAGACATCATTAAGTAATCATCCACATTGAGAAAGCACATTAATCAGTACTTGGTGTCATCATGTAGCAATGGACTTATGACCATCTGCAGACTACCGCATATTGCATTTTTCAAAGATTGACAGAAGCAGTCATTCACATTGGGTTTTCCACCCTACACGACCAAGGAAAACCCTAGTCGTATTCCAATTAATGATTAGATTAACATGAAGTAAGCAGCCACAATATAACACAGCTCAATCTTAACATAGAGCACTTCCTCAAAATTTGAACTTTTAACTAGAATCCGATTCATGATTCACAACTGTGGACGGGGAAATTGATGCGAGTATATTTTTGCAGTGGGTCTTTTGATAAGACTTAAGCTAGTATCAGGGGGTCATTTGTAAAATGGAGTTAACTAAAGGGCTTTTTGTAATATTTCTTTAACACAAGGGCTTGTGTGTAAATCGTAGAATCCCAACTTACTTATAAACAGTCAGTGAGAAGATGAGAGTTTTAAGCTTAAATTGAATCAATTTCTTTTGAGCTTCCTTGGTAAAGTTGTGGGATCTCTTCAAAACCCTCATTATCTCAATAAAATAGTTACCGTCTTTCTTGAGTTGTAACCATGGTATCGAAGCAGGGACTTGGGAGTACCAGTGAGGAGGACGAGTACCAAATCTTCGATGAAAACCCTCATGGATCGGCTGCGGACTCGTTGGGTCCGACTGACCTAGACCCGATTGTAGGGGGTGGGTCGCGAGGCACAGGGATCCCAAATCCTGAGCTTCACAAGGTCCACCGTCTAGAAGAGAAGGTCAATATCCTTACTGATGCCTTTCAGCAGCTTTGTGATAATATCCTATTGCTGAGCTCTGTAATTAGTTAAGGAATCTCCTCAAAATTCCCAGTTTAATGAAAATTTCCCTTCTCTATTCCTAAATCTCTCTGTTGATTGTTAATTTATGCAGTAGATTATTAGGAAAATGGTAGGGAAAGGGAAGAAGGTATGTGCTGGGACTATCTCTGGAGCTCCAGCCATATCAGAAATAAACATCTTGATTTCCAATTAAAACATCCAAATCGCCACATTCCATTCTTATCACCAATTCCATACTCATCTAACCAACAAAAGAAACCCTAACTCCAGACCCTATCCCTAAAGCAACAAATTTGAGAAGAAAAAGAATCAAATAACTTAATCACCTCCATGGATCAGCTTCGTGGATCTCGACGAGGTCCCCGACGAGAAGTCCTCTCGCTCCACGAGACCAACCCGAAGCCCGCGCGTCGCCGCATCGAGCGCGGCGCCGCACCCAGTGGCGCCGCCTCCGATCACGAGCACGTCCAACGGGTTCATCGGGCTCGTCCCCATCAACGCCGACTCCTGCACCTCCCTCGACGGCACCGACGCGAACGGATCGGAGATCTTCTGCCGCATGGAATCCAGGGCGGTGGTCCCCTTGTCGCTGGCGATCGCCGGCGAAGATGAGAGGGTTATCGCCGCCCATGAGGCGCCTGAAGCGGCGGCGATCAGGGATAGTCGCCGCAGTCGAGAAGCGGCCATGATCGGAGTTCTTTTGGGCGGTGGTCAATTTTTCCATGGAGATGGGAGGTTTGTTATAATTTAATGTCTTTGGGGAGAGAGAGGGAGATTATTACGAGAATGCCACTGATGGGTGCGGTGAGCTGGCGGTGGAGCTCCGGTTCGATGGCCACGTGCTCCAACTAAAGGTTCCATTCTGATTAATTAAGTGGAGATTCCAATTTGGAATTAATCTCACTTTTATTATGAAGATCCGAAGATTCTCCCCCAAAAAAAGAAAGACGCCCCTTGTCTTGGATTGAGGCAACAGTTTTTGTCAGGACATAAAAATAAAACACTGAATACTCATCTTAAATTCGGAAGGTTTCCCTTGTTATTTTCAACAGAGACATAATAATATATTTTTATTTAAATTAAAATAAAATATCAATCCTGCTTTATTGAAAAATATTTGGGTACTCAATTTTTTATGACAACAAAGTTCCTTTAGGAGGCATATGATGTTTACAATAATGAATTTTGCAGAATTAAGACTTACAATCAACCTTTTTACTTCATAAGATGATTTTTCATTGTTTGAGATCAAGACGGCAGACTAATAATTTTATATAGCCAGCGCCCGAAAAAGATAACTTTATATAGTTATGTTACTCCAAACAAGACTCCGAAATAGTCCATCATTCTACTTGAGTTCACCACATGATCTCCTAGTCTCCGATTTGTGAATCCAGGATATCCAAGGCCTCCCACCCAGCACGTGATGCTTCCACTATGTTACTATGACAAGATGGCTGGCCATCATGCATGATCAGCTTTACATCCATAAACAGAATCACACTCATCAACAACTTTAGCCAGAACATATTTTTTTCCATATTTTTCAAGCATCGATCATACCCTCCTGTTGAGAGGGCCACAACCATCGCATAATCTCATTTCAAGCATCGAATTGCACTCCGAAGAACCTCCATCTCCGCCTTTGGCAAAGCTGTTAATAGTCAATGTGGGTGGGCTCTTGTTTCTCCACTAACAGGTGGCAAACAACGATATTCTCGTACCTCCTAGCAAGTAAAATATATATCAAAGAATCTATAGCAGTAACCAAATTATTAACAACGCACAAAGTAACAAATCTATCAAGAATTTATCTTTTGGTTTATATGTTTTCTCATATGATTAGCAACCAACAATTTGCGACAAAATAACTGAATTTTGATGAAATAATATTTTCACTACCACTGTTTTATAAGGAGAAAAAACAATCATACGGAAAAAGGAATTACATTACAATCACATGGATTTCAAAAACCAACACAACAATGGGTTAGTGTGCCTGCTATAATTGCACCTGTTATTGCTTGCACTATACACAAAAATAAAAAGAGAATAATCAACAACTACAACCAATATATAGGTTAATTTTTTCTTTCTTTCTGCAGATTAGTGATCATGCTTCGACGCCCGTGCCTTGAGTATTCCTGGAACTGGAGGCGAGCTGGGCACCTTTCCTGATGAAGTAGGCCCCATCCCTTGTGGCATTTGGGCCAGAAACGAGCCTTGTGTATTGGAGCTCTCGCCGCCGGTTGAGCTAGGCTCATCATTCTTCTCTTTTTCATTGAATCTCATTGCCTTCAGAACATATGAGTCATCATGCAACTCGAAGGGAGTACTGCATTTGAGAAGGTGCAAGGGAACATCAGAGAGAGAAATTCTGAGAGTATTCTGTCTCAAAGCATTATCTTTTTCACTATGTTCCATATCTGCCTTTCAATTTGTAATTCTATAGATAAATTATTTTTGTTGCTCAAGTGGCATGGTTTAAAACTTTCATGTGTTTTGTTAAATTTTTGGCCTTGATTTTAATGATAGTATACCCTATATTACCATAAATCGTTATACCACTAGCGAATTACGAATTGGAACTATCATTCCCAATTCAAGAACACTGGCGCACCGGATCGAAAGAATCACCGTTTCGATCGACCTATTAAAAACTTAAGCTAAATGAGGCATATAATTGGGGTTGTGTTAGATTATACTAAAAAATACATTTGTTTTAGAAAAAATCATTGAAGTATATCTATGTATATTATAGATCAATACACAGACAATATACAAACGATTCCCAAATACTTTACTTTCTTGAGGTATGTATTCCCTCTTATATAATTATATGAAGGAAGATTATCCTTATCGTACCGGGTTCCGGAACAAGTCATGTTCCGCGTTCCCGTTTTCGTTTCTCGTACCGAAACGCTCCGCGTTCCGGAGAACATTGATTATACCCTCGAAATAAATATGTATTTGTTGCGACTCCTGATTATAATTGCTCTAAGCTAAACTTCTTTTACGAAAGATATATAAGAAATAGAAATCATTATCTGAACTTTAATGAAGCTTTTAATGATTCCTAATCGATGAACAGCGTCGATTAAGAACCAGTTATTATGAAGGTTTAGTAATAAAAAACATGCTTAGTGGTACTGATGGACAAAATTGATCACGAAATTACTACCAAAATTCACTCAACTTACCTATTAAAATCAAAATGCACCAGCTGCATATCTTCTGAAATTTCTACCTCAACGGTTGCATGTGGACGTGTCTGTATACCAAAAATTAAAGCAAAAAGTTATTGGTGCCATTCAGACAATTAGTCAACTCAATAGAATAATATCAGGTAATACAGGCTGCTCGTAATTCATAAATCTAAAAGAGTCAAAAATATCCTGGAAGTATATGGAACTCTTTACAATGATCTCCACAAAGATATCAGGTGTCCATAGAAGTTGTCCTACAAGATTTAGAAACAAATATCTATTGAAATTTAATGAAATGTCTATGAGGTGTTGGGGGATTAAGGTTTCTATGAATTATCTACCACTTTCTAGTTTAAGCAAGAGGAAAACTGTATTTCTCAACACTGTCGAATTTACCTATAGAGCATGAGCTTGACACAGTAAATGGGGAATGGGTAGAACGACATCGAATTTACCTATAGAGGCATGAGCTTGACACAGTAAATGGGGAATGGGTAGAACGACATCACAAAAGAACAAAGAAAGAAACCCCAACCACTATCGCCGCTTGTGGAGTGAAAAAAATCGCATTTCATTGTTCAATGTGGAATTCCAATTAATGAATATTTATAAAATATAGTAGATAACTGAATCTCATGAACACAAGCCTAGCAAGCAATCATCCGTTAATGGAGTAATTCTAAAACATATCGGTGACAATCAGATTTAAATTCCTCATCGAACGAAATGGTAGCAACATATTTTTTCAGACCTCAACAAGTAGAGCAAAGAAAGACCAACCAACCCCAATTCATAAAGCATATCATCATATTACAATCATTTTTTTTGGAAAAAAAGTTGTAACAAGTCTATGAACACCATACTACCCAAAATCATAATAACAAGAAGTTAAAAAGGGAAAAGGGGGAAATAGTAGGAAGGAAAAACATGAGAATACCTGGACCAAGATAAAAGGTAAAGCAACTCCGCCTGGAGGATTACTCCCATATAATTGCTCATTTCGGTGTACCAAGTTTTGAAGCCTATGTACTGTAGTAAGGGGCAAAGCAAAAATATAAAGTCCAAACCAAAAATATAATTAATAGATATCATAGTAGAGTGACTCCTAAATGTAAGTGTCAAGCATCATGTTTTTTAAGAGGCTAGTAGTTCTATTTCGGCATCAATTTATTCACATATAATTTTTAAGGCAATTTGCATGATATAGTATTGCATTAATTTATTATGCATTTCTGTCAAATGTCGAATGAAGTTGTAGACAAGCAAGCGCACATGTGAACTTAACAAGGAGACATATGTACCATTAACAAAGATCAATAAATGAATCACTCACACGCGCGCACGCAAATGCATATAGTTGTATCTATGTGTGCGTGTATACATGCATAAAAACAACTATCATGTATGTGTGTGTGTGTGTGTTTTAGTGCTCTATGCATTTTACAAACACTTGTATGCTTAACTCGTTGCCGAGAAACCGACATTTCATATCAAGTACAAAATTATAAAGTCAAGACACTCAAGAACACAGTGATGCTCAAGATCAGTGTCTGCTATCTTTGTCAAGACATAGGGCTACCTTGGGTCAGGTCAACCCACAATCTGAACTAACCCAAAGAAATATGCTAGGTTGGTTCTCGTACTTTCAAACTTGGATTGGGTTTGACTGGAAATTCAACCCAAATTCAAATTTTGTTCGGTTATGATTGACCCTCAACCAAAACCTAGCCAGATCCCAACCTTTCCCTACTGGATATCTAAACAACTGGCAAGGCCCCCATGCAATGGGTATGAAGTCCAAGTCCAGAAAATCGGATTAATTTAGAAGTTTATTGTGATATGATCTGTAGGTTGTAAATATCTCATATTTGTGAAATTCTATGTAAAAATATATGAAGGATTATCTTGCAAATACTCCGCATTTATTCTTTAGATTTTCAATAGTTTCATGTGCTATAGCATATAAAATATTGAAATACAGAAGAAAACAGAAAAACTTGATATTTTTGAAAATTTTGTGATTTTCATGAGATATATCAATCAAAATATTGAAAAAACGAAAGGATAAAAATTTGAGATTTTTAAATTTTCACCGTTTTCATGCGCTACACATGCAAAAATACTGAAAAAAATACTAAAATCTGAAGAAAACAAAAAAAATTTGGAATTTTTGTAAATTTAGTGTGTTATATAACAAGAAAAATACTAAAAACTAAATAAAAAGAAAATCTTGATATTTTTGAAAGTTCTTCTCGATTTTCATGCGGTATAGTGTGCAAACTATTGGAACACCGGAGCAAATAGATTATATTTGAATTTTTGAAAATTTTGCGAATTTTTTATTGCCATAGCAAAATATTGGAAAAACAAAAAATAGATTTTTGAAACATTTTCGTTTTTTGTGTACTAAATTGCATGAAAAATGTTGAAATTTTAAGAAAAACGGATTTTTTTGGGGTTTTTGAAAATATCATGATTTTTGTTTGTTATATATAGCAAGCAAAAAATTGGAAAATTGAAGAAAACGGATAGTTTTGGGATTTTTGAAATTTCGCAATTTTCATGATCTTTTACATGCAAAATATTAAAAAAAACATAGAAAACATGTTTCGATATTTGAAAATTTCGCGATTTTCGTATGCTATAACAAGAAAAATATTGAAAATCTAAGGAAAAAAGATAGCAAGGTGCAATCCGTAATTTCTAGAAAATTGAGGGGCTAAGAAAAATTTGTAGCCATATATATCGAAGCTAGATGAGGAAATATTTCTTGGAATATTTTCTCATATAGCTTTCTTACATATAATATAGATAGATAGAGAAAAAATTCACAAATAATGCTTAATGTATATAGGTTCTATTTTAGATATAACATTAATCTACTTGTTCTCACAAGGGGAGTTAGATGTCCAAAGTAAAAATTTCCATTATGGAACTTCAAACCCAATTATTTCAAGTACAGATTCAAGGTCCTCATCTACGCATTCTAATGTGATCTCAATGTCCATGAAACTTATATGTATATTGTAGAGTGTTTTTCGTTACCCTGTTGAGATGGATGTGCTCGTTTGTCAGACATTATACATATTCCTCTTACCAAAGATAAACAGGGGTTTAATAATTATAGGGATTCTAATTTCCGGCAGCCGCGGACAAAACTGTTGTTAATTACCCCTCGCTTTTAGGCGAGAGAACCTCCGATTAACGGGTCGTATAAGTCATGCAAACTCAGAGTGCAATATACGCGTGTTGTATTTTGAGTGTGTCGGGAAGCACCCGACAAGGGGAAAGAGAGCTTTGGTGCCTCCCGAGTTCGGGAGGCCTCCTAGGGCGGCGAGGCCTATGGCGGGGGGGGTCCCAATGGCAGGAGCCCCTTTTGGGGGGTTCCGAGGTGGATAGTTCCCTTGCGGGGGTATCCGAAGCGGGAGATCCCCTCGCAGAGATCTCCGAAGCGGGAGATCCCTTACAGGGTTTCCTTGGATGCTTGGTGATGAAAGTTCAATGGTTTCATCGGGTTATCCATGTTCGGGGTTCGCTTGTTCGAAATCTATGTTTGCTTGCATGTTCTTCAAATTTAATGAAAAAACTTGCTCCTTTATTTAATTTTGATCTTGAGTTTTGATATGAGCTTTCTTCTTTAAATGATGGGTTATCTTCCTAATGAACTATTTAGGAAACAAGATGGGTGATGGTGATAAGAGAAACCCAAAAGAGCTCTCTTTTCCTTTGGAGCTCTCTCTTGAGGAAGCAGCAAAAAGAAAACTTGCCTCTTTTAGAATGGAGGCCCAAAAACTTAAAAAGATTAGGGAAAAAAGTTGTTCTGCATTTTTTCATATGTTTGCCTTATATAGACTTACAACTTTACACACAGCCCCTTGGGCTTTACAATTTTGGCTTTTTACCCATTTTTTTTTACATTTATTCCTGAAAATTACATTTAAATTTATTTATTACATAATTCTTTCCTCCTCTTCGCATAGGGCCGGCCTCCATGCTTGGGCTTGACTTGGGCTCGGGCCCACTTGGCTTGGATTTGGATCCGCTTGCTTGAGCTCGGGTCCACTTGTTTGGGTATTGACCATGACTTTTTGACCTTAACATTTTGACTTTTAATTTTTTATTTTTAATTTTGGCAATGGGGTGTAAATTTTAACTCTAACAAAGTGCCCCCATCAATAAATGCACACATGTATGGGTCATGTGCATGAAATTGATGGATTTTCTTTCGTGTAGAGATTGACTTGATTTGGTTCCCGCTTTTGGAAGGCTGGCACTGCCCTTTTTACGACATGGACGGTCGCTGCTTGACGTGATTCCGGTGCGGAGATCACCTGCTGACGTGATTCCGGTGCGGAGGTCGCTGTTTGACGTGATTCCGGCACGGAGGGTAGCTGCTTGATGTGTTTCCGACGAAGGGGTCATTTTTGACGTGCTTCCGACTAAGGGGTCCATGTGCCTGACGTGTTTCCGACGAAAAAGTCATTTTGACGTGCTTCCGACAAAGGGGTCGTTGTGGCTGACGTATTTCCGATGAAGGGGTCTTGGGTTGACTTGTTTCCGGCGCGGAGGTCCTTGGGTTGACTTGTTTCCAACGCGGAGCTTGATTCCGACGGAGAGTTCGATGGTCCAAGGCAGAGCTTGATTCCAATGAGAAGACAAATGATTGATTTGATCCTAAGGCGAAACTTGATTTCGGAGCAGGGGTTGGTTTCGAGACGAAGCTTGATTCCGGCGCAGAGGTTGGTGCTTAGACTGATTCCCTTTTCACGATATGGAGGTTGGTGCTTCCCTTTTGGCGACATGGAGGTCGTTGGTTTGGTGCCTTTTATCGATGTGGAGGTCGTTGGTTGAATCGGTTGATTTGATTTGTTTTGGAAGTTTCATATCTGTCTAGCGGGACTTTTAATTCGTGCCCCTTTTGCTTATTGAATGACCCTTTCTTTTCTTTTATTTCCCAGTTTAGCGACTTAAGGGTCAATGATGCTCTTATTCATTGTCTGCCTTTGTTGACGCCTTGGTGCAAAGTTATTTGGGATTCTTGGAGTTTGAATCTGATGGAGCCATATCGATTGCCATGACAGTAAGCCTTATTTGATCCTGTTATTTAATTCCGGGACTTTCTTGGAAAAGCCTCGGTATGTTCTTCGTCTTTTGGACAATCGTATGTCCCATGAAGGTTGTAGCATACTCGAGTCATTTCTCGGGGTGGACGATTGAGCCTTTTGCTCCTAGAAAGCTTCAGCTTTCGTCTGCATAAAATTTACGACCGTGGCTTGATTATTCACCAGCACACTCTAGAGGACAGCGAGATTTTCCCCGTTTTGTATTGCTCTTCGACTCAATCCTTAAAAACATAGCAATCTTCAATGGTATGGCTCAGTATTTTGTGGTATGGGCAATACTTGGGATTGTCGGTCATGTTTGCCACATGCGATCTTTTAGACTTTGGCAGCTGCTGACTGGTGTTCAGGGTGTTCATAAATATTTTGCAGACTTTGACCCTTCTGAAAGAGTAGATTTTCTGTTTGTTACTTTCTAGCGCTGATTCTTCTCAGTACTGACTTTCAAGCCCAATCGGTTTTTGATCCGCTCGATTCTCGCTTATGTCTATCGGCAGACATGTTGAAAGAGTAGCTGTCGTCGGGATTTCCACTTTGTTGGTTTTCCTACGAACGTTTGAGTTTGTTATTAGATTGGAACTCTGGAAGTGTAACGTCTTCAAAATAATAAAATATGATTTTTGGGAAATTTTATAATTTAATATTATTTTAATGAATATTTTAATATTCTGGTATAATTAAATACAGATAAATGGGGGAAAATTATGGAAAATTCTAAAATAAGGTATTTTAAGGAATTGCCTCGTTTTCTGTGCATGCCCCCATTTCCTCTAGTATTGACCCTGGGTACTTCTAGTTTTGACTGATTCCATCTAGGGTGAAATCTGGGTTGATTTTCCTATGTTGGTGTATGTTTTACGACTTGATTTAGCATGGATTTTGGTATTTGGTGATTCATTCCTGTTGGATGGCGTTTGGACGTCAACGACAAGTGGATATTGATTGTGTTTACATGCGAGTCGATAGGTTTTTACCTATGCGGGTAGCGTGTGCTATTTTGGTTTCCGATGTGATTTTCATGTGCTTTAGCATTGTGATATACTTGTAGGTACCCCGCGTGATGTTGAGGCAAAGGAGGTGAAGATAGCGACATCGGTATTGGCACACGAGAAGCAAGGTGAGTAGATTATATCTACAGGGGGAAGTCGGGTGGATGGCGTATAGCACCCCCGCAGTCCGTAGATAGATTACTATGCAGTTTATTGTGATAATAGGTGTATTTTGGATAGTTTAGGGTTAGTAGTGACTAGTGTAGTCATAGTCGCGAACCCTAGGATAGAATTACACCTATACACACACACCCTTGCTTATCACTTATACTTGCACTGTGATGACTTTGGAGATGAGTCGCTGATGTGGGCGTGGTGCCGTGAGATCGGTGATCTGATACGATTCATATGTGGGATATGACTTGTGATTCCTTGCGGGCTTGGGATATGTGTTTACCCCCGCATGCACACTTCTTTGATGGTATCGTTTTGTACTAGACATAGAGTAGTACCCCAGACTATATGATCTGATGATACTGATATCTGTTATGTGACGAGATAGTGAGATATTGACCTGTACCCAGCTTTTGGGGATGCCGTACGATGATTTACCGTACGAGCCGATATTGATGATAGATCCGCACTCATAACTCGAGGATATCTTACGATATGACATTGAGGCGGGATCACCGACTATATATCTATATATATATACATTGACTCAGTTTTAGGTGGTTTCCACACCTACCCCTCCTGATTGACCGGATACTTAGATGTAGTTTGCATAGTAGATACTTCACTGTGGTGTTGACTACTAGATATCTGCATTTTCTGCTATCCGCATTGCTGGCATATGTTCATTGTTATATTATCTTCATGCTGTTAGGACACCAGCACCATTATCGATGATGCGTATGTTTCACGTACACTATTTGCCGGCTCACACACTTCATCATCGATAATTGCCATGCCACTACACTGTAGTACTGTTGCATTCATGATATGATTACTGCTTGGCATATTGTACACATGTACCTGTACACAAACATAGATGATTCTGACTTGATTGAGATTGAGGACCGCAAGATATTCTTTAAAACTGATTCATTCTAAAAGAGCGGTTCCTCCCGACATATGTACATTACTATTCCATGTTGCATGATTTCCGATATGATTATCTCTCTTTACATGTCGCATACATCATGGATTGATTGCATAGCACATTGCATTGGATTTACTTCTTGATGTGGATTTTCATGTGATTTCTGGTTTTGAGGACCGTGGGATTATTTAAGAAAAGATGTTCTTTTATGAAAAACCCGGTACCTCGCGATATGATATTTGGTGCGTCCACCACACGTTTTCTCGGTGCTGAGACGTGTGCTTGAAACCCGATTCGAGGAGTGATGATCCGTTTGCGGGTTCGTGGTGGGCCCGGTATGGTTCCCCTCGGCGAGATGATCGATGGGTTATGCCGATTGAGCCTGGAGGCGGGCGAGTACCTACCGGTGATTGTATTTGAGCTCGGCGGATATCCGGGGGATACCGCCTGGAGCCGAGAGATGGGCGTACTGCCGGGGCTGACGGGCCGCTACCGCAGACGGAGCCCAGAGATGGACATGGGTTGACTCGTACTGCCGGGGCCGAGGGCCGATACCGCAGACGGAGCCCCATATGGATGAGGATTTACGTGTCGATACTAGGCACGGGTTTCATGATGTTTTCCATGATATTGTTTATATCCTCACATTGCATACATGATGCTTATCGTCAGTGGGTGACGAGTGGACGGGTTCCACATATATACAGACATGGATCATATACAGACTGGATTTACACTTATCTTACACCAATATTAGTGGTATGGGACGCTAATATATGTGTATTGATATCTTTGATATTTCATCATATCTACTTCATGCAGACATACCTTATACTGATGTCATGTTATTACCTGAGTACCTGGCACTACATACATGATTAGATGTTACCTTGCCACCTTATTACACTCAGATGCACTCTTGTGGATTGTATTACTGATCGTTGGCTTAGGTTTATGTCTTGCATTCGGTTTCTGCTTGTAGATATTTTTATTCACGAGTTGGCAACTCACCCCCGTTGTGCCACAGTCCTTGCAGGTTCTGCCGTACAGGTTTCATTGTGGTATTTCTGGCACACTGCCTTCTTGCGGGTGATTTGCTTTGGTAGGTGGATTCTTTCGTATCAAGAATCACCATTTTATTCATGTATTTCATTGTATCTAGAAATTGTCCATCAACCAAAACTTGTATATTCTTTCAGACTTAGAGACAGTGTTGTATTATTCGACCTTAGAGTCGCGCTTAGTTGTATTGCGGATTTCCTTGTTGCTTTTGAGCTTTCTTTTGGATTTGATCCTCGCCACTTGGCGTTGTATATTATCATATCATTGTGTGGTTGTGACCGTCGATTGACGAAGAGCTAGCTCCCGCTTGGGGATGCCTTTATCATTGCATATATATTGTTATCCTTGTTGTACCCCATTCGGGGCCAGTTTTACAAAGGAAACTCTGCCGAAATTTTTAGAAAAGACTTATTGTTTTCAAAACGTACCTTCGGCTTAGTTATTTAAAAACCTTGATTTCAAACCTGTATTTCATCACTTCTTTAAACCAGTTTTCTTTATTTATTCTTCAAAATGGTTTTAGATTTCTGGGCTTTTGGCTTACTTGGATCAGATGGAGTCCTATAGGCTTCATATGGTTCAAGTGCCAGTCACGTGCTCTTTCGAGTCGTGACAGGAAGAGACTCCGGATTTGCATGTTCCAACATCAGAACTCTTTAAATCAGGTCCTGGAATGTTTTGATGCCTACCGTGCATAAGAGTCATCATCCAATTGTCAATAGTTCCTATAAGGATACTGACGGCTTGCTTCTGGCCTAACGGCTGTTCGCATTTGATACTGAGACTACGCCATCGGGTTATATAATCCGTGACGCTCCCATTGCCTTTTCTTTCAGTTTTCATGAGGTCGGCAACAGTAATTTTATTACTGATATTCAGGAATCTTTGCTTGAATATATATTCCATTTGAGTAAATGTCGTGACCGACCCGTCCGGTATATCTCTGTACCATTTGAGAGCTGTACTTTTGACGAATTGCTTGAGGCGCAACACATCACTGCCTCCAGTATTTCCGCATTGCGTTTTGAAATGGGCAATGTGCTGTTTGGCGTTCCCGACGCCATTAAACCTTTTGAACCTAGGACCAACATTGCCGCTTAGGCATTCCACAAGGTCATATTCCACGGGGTATGTGTTAGATACGTATGCCCTAGATGTCATTATTTTATATTATAGTGGATGTTTGAACATATGTATGTACAGAACAGTCTTGCTTGATACGATAGTATGCCATTTGGTTTATCTTTATCATTCATGTGTATAGTTTTACTTGTTATTACTATCACTAATACATATTGATAAAGCATGTAGGATCTTTGCTTGACTATCAGGATTATGATAGGGATCATACTAGTGGGGCATGGGGAGTCTATAAGCACATCCTTAAATCTTCATAGTTGTGGGAGTATTGAGACTGGGCATTGATACTCCAGATTAGACTAGTGTATACGTTTCTTGATCCCGACCGGGACGATGGTTGTTCCCACAGCCATTGGTGTTTGTTTGACACCAAAGACTGTATACAGATAGATGCTCATTAGAGAATGAGTTTCACCGAACGGACTCATCGAGAACTCCTGGATGGTATTATACTTATCGTCAGATGACAGCTCTCTGGTGACATGAGTACAACGTGTAGACCTGAGATCATCATAGTGTCTTATGTGTATTCCCACTGTACTTTGATTACTACCCTACCACGGTTTTAAAGAACCATGCAAACAGATTTTTGTTCGGTACAGTCCCGAAGCATATGGAGACATTGAGCGATCAAAGGGATTCGTCTCTCCCAATATAGGAAGTTGATGTTGCACAGTACAAGATTGGCTATAACCATAAATCTCTGGCCAGGACGGTTGAGATAAACTGATAAGTGTTATCAATTGTATCGCATGTGGTTATGAGTCAGACATCAGCACGACTTATCGAGTTATTGAGGGTCTGACGGTTTCCACCTTTCAGACCTGGTATGCGACACTCTCAGACGAAAAGACCGAACTGTACGGTGATTGTCACTAATAGACTCTATAGAGGTTCGGATAAGCTTGCTTATCGATCTTTTTTTCGTTCAATACCTGGGTAGCCGTTACGTACAGCTAGTGTCGGTGACGTGCTTGTGGGTTAACCCGAAAGGGGATTGATCTGAAAGTGTTTCAGATCGATCAGATGTGATCATAATCTACTGGCAGCGTATTGTCGAGTCTTTAGAGTCCCACACAGGTTTTCCTGGTTCTAGCAAAACGATGTATAGTACGCATGGTGATGCGTGCATGAGTTCGATTAAAAGCATGTATTCGATACACGTAAATTAATCGGACGTTTGTTAATTACCAGCCGGTCTTTTGGAAAGCCGGTTATTAAATCAGTCGTTGATGTGTGTGATATATAAATATTTCTAATAATTTATCTCTTTGCATTTTACCCTCTTTTCACTCATTTTGCATTATGATGCAAATGTTAAGAATTTGTTCTTTTAACCTCTCTTTCTCATAAGTGGTAGCCACATAATGACTTGATGTTTTAGGGTGCACGCCCCTCCTAATATGTTGGACAAGTGCATGGGAAAGAAAATATTAGGGTTATAAGAAGGGTTTCCATCTCATTCTCATTATCCATCTTTTCATTTGTGAAAATCATATCTCCTTCTTTTTAGCTCTCTCTCTCTCTCTTTACACCACTTTGAGAAAAGAAAAGGAGTAAACAAAAGAGAGGAATTTTGAGAGATAACAAAACTGCAACTCTTGTAGTTTCATCCTAGCAAGATAGAACTACAAGTTACTTCACAAAAGTTTCAAGCTTGAAGTGGAGTTGGAGCTAGAACTTGAAGAATCTCAAGTGGATCATCTAGGACTACAAAGATCAACCATCAAGCTTGTTCCTTCAACTAGGAGCTAAGGAATAGTTCATCCAAGAAGCTTTGAAGGTGCTACAAAGGTTGTAGTCCCAAACATTTCTAGTTTAGCTCTTTTTCTTATGCAAGTTTTGGTCTTTTGACATTGATTCTATGTTTGTGATGATTTGCTCTCTTGGAAATTTTATAAAATAGCTTCCGTTGCGTTTTTAAACTTTAGTAGTGAGCAAAGAATCCATCAATAGTATCAAAGCCTCCTCAAAAGACTTTAACTTGATTTTGACGATGTTTTAGTTTCGGATCATGAAGTTTTTCCGATTTCTAGTTTCCTAGAATTAAGCCTCTGTCCAATTTAGAAATTGTGACCTGAAAATTTTTTGGTATATAAAATAGAACGGCTTCTTTTGTAAAATTGTAGTGTGTAGAGCCAGGGACCAAATTTTTTAGCTCTGGCCGCCTGGGTTGGCCAGGATACAAAATTTTGTACCCATATTCTTCCAGAGGGTTACTACGAGGGAAATTAGATTTTTATGATGTTTCATTTCTCCCCTGATCATGATTTGATGATGTTTGTGTTATGGGTTGATCAGACAACTTCTTGGTCGAAATTATTACATCGTTTTTGTTTCCGCTGTTATTGATATACGTTGGTAAACGTCGCTAATTGATAGTGAACAATTAGACGGGGTTGCGCATTTGATATGTTGTTTTATATATATATTGTAATGTTGATGATGATATATACTGGATGGTTTAGTTGGATTGTCGTGATGGCTAGCCCTCGTATGTGATATGTTTGCACTTTCGATTCATTTACATGTATTCATTTATTCGGGACGAACGTCCGACTTTGTGGCCGTCGTTTCCGTATTTTGTATATTATTTCATTGGGATACGATCAGGATGCTATCGTAGTCACCCGTTGTATATTATTTCTTTTACATGTATATAGGATACCCCACGGTGAAGCACTCGAGCCGCTAGATTCTAAAATGCAGAGGGTGGCTATCTTAAGAAGTTGAGACTCGGGCCATGTCATTCTAGGATTGGTGGATGCTCGCCGTGTAGGGGGTTAGGTATTAACCGCGGAGGGATGTCCAAGTTACCGGATTCTAGTGAGTGCCGGGTGGCCCACTCATATTACTGAGTGAGAGTTGCCTCGCTTCTAAAATTGGTGGGTAGCTTGCCATACTAATAGAGGTCATGGATCGATGATGTACAGACTATCCACACGACCGGAGAACGTCGCGTTTTGTTTGCGGCTCGAATAAAACACGGGACTCCTAATTTATCCGCTTTACCATATTGCTTATCGCATGCCTATGATGTGGTTACCTGCCTGTAATAATATATATATATATATATAAACGCTTTTATATGTATTGCATCCGCACTAGCCATGTCCCCGCCCTGCCGTAAGTTAACCTTACGGTGAAAACCCGAGATCCCATAGCGAATGCGAATGACATATATGTGCGTTCTATTTTGATTGTTTCTGATGTGATTTGGAACTTAAATGATGGGACTGCATTAATTTGGATTAATACAAAGAAATAAACCTAAATGATGTTGTAGAAAAAAAATTTAACACACTCGGTTTTCTTCAAAACCACTCGTTTTAAAACCGGAGCCTAAACCATTCCTTTTCAAAACAATTTGGTTTCTACGACAATATCAAGTTCATTACGTTAAAGGGTTTTTTCAAAACCGGTCGTAACCCTCCATCATTTCAGATAAGCATCACTTAGTATTCGTGCTGCGTTTATTGACTTCGTTAAGGCGTAGTGTACGGTAGCTAAGTGATATTTTTCTGTTGCATGTGATGTGATTGGTGATGTGGTTGGTTAGGACAATCGCATAGCTTTGTTGACTTCGTTAAGGGCTTATGCGGATGGGTCTAAATTAATCAAGAAATGACGGGTTGAACTTTGCTAGCGACTTATGATTTGTTGACTTCGTTAAGCTCATAAACCATTAGGGGTAAAAACAATATCGGAAGTTTCAAGTGTTGAAACTTGCAATGAGATTGCATAACTTCTATATGATAATTGGATCACGATTCCCACTGTGAGTAAAAATTACTTCCAGGAGAGTTTCACTTTACAATTAACTAATCGAATGGGTATCTAGAAAGCTGTTAGCATGGTTATGCCTCTACGAAAACGGGGTTTACTTTAATTAGGTCTATGCGAAAGCACGGAAAACCTCTCTCGAATTACCAACACTGGCATGGTTGACCGGTTAGTGAACTTGTAGGATGTAATTAATCCCAGCTAATTTTCCTTTTCAGGTATGAAGGGAAATTCGACGGAACAATGAGAGCCATCCTGATTAGATAAATTAATAAATCAATCCAATCTTGCAAAAGCGCACGCTAAGTGTTTCTTTTCTCTCTCTCCAGATAGCGACCATATCACATCTTAATCAAGATAATAATATGGATGTATTGACCGAACCTATTATTATAATGAGTTGGGGAACGTTGGTTCCATTCTAGCTTGTGACAACTGTCATGAGTGTGGGCATGAAAAAGGAGACTGCAAGGCTTTCCACAAGACCCTGATGAAGAAGAACCATATTAATGCATCTTCTTCGGATATATTTGTTATTGAGAACTGTTTTCGGTCAACCCAACCTCTTGGGTATTAGATACAGGATCTCATATTTGTAATTTATTGTAAGGACAGAGAAAAAGTAGGCTGGTTGGATATGGTGATGTCCCTAAGAATGGGGAATGGAGCAACTGTTGCTGCCGAAGCTGTCGGCGAATATCACCTGGTGTTACCAAGCGGTAATACTCTGATTTTGAACTGTTACTATGTACCTTATATACTTTGCAATTTCATATATGTTTCTTTATTAGATAAAAATGGATATAACTTTGCATTAGATAAAAATGCCATGAACATTTACCTTAATCAAGTGTTGATTGGGGTAGGTACATTATGTAACGGTATATACGTTCTTAATCAAAATAAAGTTTTCAATATACAGAATACACGCAAGAGGAAAAGTTTATAAATGAACAATGTCTTCTTGTGGTATTATAGACTTGGTCATATCAATGAGATCGGGGTCATATTAATGAGACTAGACTATATAAGTTACATAAGGAAGGATATTTGGACCGTTCGAATATACATCTTCTGAAACTTGTCAGCCTTTGTCTCAAAGGAAAAATGACCAAAACTTTGTTTACTAGACACGGAGAAAGAGCTACAGAACTCTTAGGGCTAATACATCGTGATGTATGTGGTCATATGTCTACACATGCAATGGATGGGTACCTCTACTTCATTACATTCACTGATGAACTTTCTAGCTTCGGATATGTAATCTTGTTGAAACACAAATCCGAACCTTTTGATAAATTCAAAAATATAAGAACGAAATAGAGAACCAAACTGACAAAAGTATCAAAATTCTTCAATCTGATCAAGGTGGCGAATACTTGAGAACGGAATTCCAAGACTATCTAAAAAAGAATGTGATTCTCTCTCAGCTTACTCCTCCACATAAACCACAACACAACGGTGTATCGAAGCGGAGGAATCGCACTCTGTTAGATATGGCGCGCTCTATGATGAATATTGCTAAGTTGTCACTTACATTCTGGGGATATACACTTGAAACCGCAACATATCTATTGAATTATGCTTCATCAAAATCCGTGCCTAAAGCAGCATATGAGATATGGAGTGGAAAGAGATCATATCTTAAACAGTTTAAGATATAGGGTTGTCCTGCTTATGTTAAAAAGCAAAATCCGGACAAACTCAAGACACGATCAGTTCTGTATAAGTTTGTGGGATATCCAAAAAAATCTCTCGGATATCTATTCCACCACATCAAACAACAACTGAGCCTTTTATCCCAAGCATAAGGGGTAGGCTATGTAATGGTTCATGTCATAGAATGTGACAAAGTTTTCCGTTGGCTGTATCTATTCCACCACATCAAGGAACAAAATGTTTGTTTCTCAATATGTCACCTTTTTGGAAAAGGAATTTCTTCAAAAAGAAATTAATGGTAGTGCAGTAGAACTGGAAGAGACTCCAGAGACAAACTACAATAGAAGATTTAATGGAACCGGATAATTTAGTAGTCCCCGACGAACCTCAGCCACTCCGCAGATCTAGTAGGGTTCCTCACCCACCCGAGAGATACTACGATTTTCTCATAGACAGTGATAGTGAGGATTGCATCATAGAAGATGATGACCCTACTAGTTTCGAGCAGGCCACACAAGTGGGGACTGTGCAATGCTGGATGCTATGTGATCTGAGACGGAATTTATGTAAATCAACAAAGTATGGATTTTTGATGTCGATCCTAAAGAGGTAAAACCCATTAAGAGCAAATGGATCTTCAAAAATTAGATCGGTATAGATAAAAAGATTGAGACCTTCAAAACTATACTTGTAGCAAAAAGTTTTCGTCAAAGACCGGAACTGGACTGTGACGAAACTTTTTCTTCAATGGCTATGCTTAAGTCCATCTGAATCCTGCTTACCATTGTTGTCTTCCATGACTATGAAATCTGGCAGATGGATGTCAAAACCGACTTTCTAAATGGTGGTTTAGAAGAGAACATATATATGACACAGCCAGAAGGCTTCGTAGACAGTAAGAGCAGCAGAAAAGTGTTCAAGCTGCTTAAATCGATTTATGGATTGAAGCCGGTATCGCGGAGTTGTAACATTTGTGTTGATAGTGCAATCAAAGAGTTTGACTTCATCAAAAATGTATATGAGCCATGTATATATAAAAAGGTTGTAAGGAGTTGTCGTATTCTTCGTATTGTACGTAGATGACATACTCTTAATAAGAAATGATATGCCTATGTTACAATCGGTCAAGCTCTTCTTGTTGCAGAAATTCTCCATGAAAGACCAAGGTGATACCTTCTACATTCTGGGGATTAAGATCTATAGGGATAGATCTAAAAGGATATTGGCATTATCCCAATCTAGGTACATAGACACCATACTAAAGAGATTTAGCATGGAAGATTCCAAGCGTGGAAATTTACCCGCTTGTCACATAATCGCCCTCTAAAAAGATGTCTCTCAAGACTGATGAGGAGAAGGCTCGTATGAATGATATATCCTACGCTTTGGCATCATGTATGTGATGTTATGTACCAGGCCAGATGTAGCTTTCGCACTTAGTGTGGTAAGTAGGTATCAATCGAACCTAGGGGAGAAGTATTGGACAGCTGTGAAGAATATTCTTAAGTACCTGAGAATGACTAAAAAAATGTTCTTGGTGTATGGTAATGGCGATCTCCAAATGGAAACCTTTACCGATTCAAGCTACCAAAGTAACATAGATGACAGCAAGTCTGTCCCGGATTATATGTTTACCCTCAACGAACGGACGGTCTGTTAGAAAAGTTCCAGCAGACCCGACGATGGAGGCTAAATACATTGCTGCTGACGATGCTACCAAAATGGCTGTCTGGATGAGGAAGTTCATCACTGAGCTTGGAATGGTTCCAACCATTGTATCCAATACCTTTGTATTGCAATAACAATGGGGCTATGGCGCTAGCCAAGGAACTCGGGACTCATCAGTGATCCAGACATATTTTGAGACGGTATCACCTGACCCGGGAGATAGTTGATCATCGCGAGATCAAGACGCGGAGTGTAGGTACGAAGGATAACACAACGGATCCACTCACCAAGGCCCTCCCTCAGAACTGTTCGAGCGACTTTGAGATGTTGGGTATGCGATACTGCAACTGGCCCTAGTGCAAGTAGGAGATTGTTAGATATGATACCTTAGAAGCCATTATTGTATATTATAATGGATGCTTAGACATATGTATGTACATGACAGTCTTGCTTAATATGATAATATGCTATTTGATTTGTCTTTATCATTCATGTGTATAATTTCTTGTTATTACTGTTGCTAAAACATATTGATAAAACACGTAGGATCTTTGCTTGACTACCAAGATTATGATAGGGATCATACTAGTGGGGCATGGGTAGTCTATAAACACATCCTTAAATGTTCCTAGTCATGAGAGTATCGAGACTGGGCATCGATACTCCAGAATAGACTAGTGTACGTTTCTTGATCCCGACCGGGACAATGGTTGTTCCCACGGCCATTGGTGTTTGACACCAAAAATTATATACATGTGCTTATTGAAGAATAGGTTTCAGCGAACGGACTCACCGAGAACTCCTGGATGGTATTATACATATCGTTAGATAGCAGTTCTCTGGTGACATGAGTACAGGATAGTCTATAGACTTGAGATCGTCATAGTGTCGTGTGTTCCCACTATACTTTGATTACTACCCTACCACGGTTTTAAAAAACCGTGCAAACGGGTTTTAGTTCGGTAGTCCCGAAGCACATGGAGGCAGTGAGCGATCTAAAAAATTCATCTCTTCCGATATAGGGAGTTGATGTTGCGCAGTGCTAGATTGGCTATAATTATAAGTCGCTAGCCAGGGCAGTTAAGATAAACTGATAAGTGTTACCAGTTGTATCTCAGATGGTTATGAGTCAGACATCAAAACGACTTATCGGGTTATTGGGAGTCTGGCGGTTTCCACCCTCTCAGACCCGGTATGCAACTCTCAGACGAAGAGACCGGATTGTACAGTGACGGTCACTGATAGGTTCTGTAGAGGTTCGGATAAACTTACTTGTCGATCTTCTTTTCGTTCAATACCTAGATAGCCGTTACGTACAGCTAGTGCTGCTGACGTGCTTGTGGGTTAACCCGAAAGAGGATTGTTATGAAAGTGTTTCAAATCAATCGGATGTAATCCAAACCTACTGCCAGCGTATTGTTGAGCCTTTAGAGTCTCACACAGAGGTTTTCCAGGTTCTAGCAAAACGATGTAGAGAACACATGATGATGCGTGCATGAGTTAGATTAAAAGCGTGTATTCGATACACGTAAATTAATCGGACGTTTGTTAATTACTCGCTGGTCTTTTGGAAAGCCGGATATTAAATCAATTGTTGATTTAATATAGACATATGTGTGGAGAATAATGGAGAAAAGAGGCCATATGAGGCTTTTTTGTTAGGCAGCGCTAAAAATCTATATCCTCCCCAATTTTTTTCGACGATCAACACCCATCGTTATCATCTTTATCATGTAAGATGTAGATACACCAAATTTCACGTGATTCCACCATTTTTCACCGTTGAATTAGCAATGTAAAAAATTCTATTGTCAGTAAACCGTTAATTTTGCACCCATTAAATCAACGGTGAAAAAGTGATGAAGTCACATGAAATTTGGTTTATCCACATGTTACATGAAAAAGATGATAATGATGGGTGTCGATGGTCGAAAAAAATCCCGGAAGGTGTATTTTTTCGATGTCATAAGAGGAAATTTCCTCGCATGGCATCTTTCCTCCATTATTCTCATATATGTGATATATAAATATTTCTAGTAATTTATCTCTTTGCATTTTACCCCTCTTTTTGCATTATGATGCAAATGTTAAAAGAATTTCTTCTTTTAACCTTTCTCTTTCTCATAAGTGATAGCCATGTGATGACTTGATGTTTTCGGGTACACACCCATCCTAATATGTTGTACAAGTAGAGGGGAGAGAAAAAAATTAGCGTTATGAGAAGGGTTTTGTAACATCTTCAAAAATATAAAATATTAATTTTGGGAAATTTTATAATTTAATATTATTTTATTGATTATTTTAATATTAAATGCAAATAAATAGGAAAAATGTTAGAAAAATTATGAAAAATTATGGAAAATTCTAAAATAGGGTAAATTAGTGAATTAAGACATTTTTAAGTTTTTGTGATTAGTTTGACACTAATTTAGTGCTAATCGCGATTAAAATCGCTAATTGGGTTTTTTGGCAATTTTGTGCAAAACTTGCACATATCACTTTTTCTACACTTGTGCAATTTTCTAGCCATGGTTTTCTTTTGGAATTACTATTGATGTGAGAAGGGTGGGGTTTTAAAAGAAAAGGAAAAGAAAAGAAAATGCAATGATGAGGGTAGGTGAGAGAGAGAGGTGGACTTTGACCTTAACCCTTAGCCTTGTTTCCTCCTTCTCATTTCTTCCCCTCTCTCCCATACTTGCTGCTGCTGCCCCTTCTCCATTTCCCTCCCCTCCTCAAGCCATGAATCATCTCTAAAACTACACCAAAACCCCAAACTCCTTTCACTAAAAATGTCCAAAATCCCTAGATCTACACATGGAGCTAAAAAAGTATGGATTTGGCCACTAGAGGGCAACTCAAGAAAATTCTTGAGTTGCCAAATGAGGTATTTTCTGGATCATTAGTTTGGTTTATGCATTACTTATACCCCATGTTTAGTTTAGAATCGATATTGTGGATTTTTGTGGAATTGATGAAAACCTAGTTAGGGTTTGAGTGAATTGGTGATGTATTATGAAATTGAGCTCAGTAGAGGTCTTACCAACACCCTAGGGTATGAATTTAGAACCCCAAACCTGAAGCTAGAACCATAATACGGATTTTAGAAACCGATATAGGGGAAATTGTGATATCTGTGAAGGTTATTCAGAATCTGCTAACACCCCGAGACCCCTAAAATAATATTGACTGGAAATTGAGATGTGCAGGCAACATAGAGGCAACACCCAAAACCCGAACTCCCCACTCCACCTTGAGGCCGCCAAAACCTCCATTCTGGCCGCAAATTGCGGCCAGACCAGTGAGGAACTTCCTCGTTTTCTGTGCACAGCCCCAATTCCCCAATTCTTGGCTCTGGGTACTTCTAGTTTTGACAGATTCTATCTAGGGTGAAATCTGGGACATATATCCTATGTTGTCGTTTTGGATTCGTGTTTCCGTATTCCGTATTTTCGGATTCTGAAATGGTGGAATGTGTTTTGCTTCGACTATTGTCGTTTATACGACGATATAGAGGATTATGGATGGTTTTGAAGGCGTGCCATAGGTTCTCACCTATAGGCCCCCTTATCGTATCGTTTTGGATTTTATGCGCCGTTTTAGATTGGATTTGGTTTTAATGCGCATATACGATATTTTGATGTGTAGGTACCCATGAAGACTTCGGACGACAAGCAAATGCATGGTGATGTCCGCAAATGATGATGCAAGGTGAGTAGATTATATCTGCGGGGGGAAGTCGGGTGGATGGCGTATAGCACCCCCGCAGTCCGTAGATAGTTTATTATATAGTATCGTGATATTAGGTGTATTTTGGATAATGTAGGGTTGGAAGTGACTAGTGTAGTTCATAGTCGCGAACCCTAGGATAGAATTACACCTATACATATACCCTTGCTTTTCACATGTACTTACACTGTGGTTGATGATATGTGACGACTTTGGAGATGAGTCGATGATGTGGGCTTGGTGCCCTGAGATCGGTATTTTGATACGATTCATATGTGGGATATGACTTGTGATTCTTGCGGGCTTGGGATGGTGTTTACCCCCGCATGCATACTTTACCGATGTTACCGTTTGTACTAGATATAGAGTAGTACACCCAGACTATATGATCTGATGATGGTGATATTTGTTATGTGATGAGACAGTGAGATATTGACCTGTACCCAGCTTTTGGGAATGCCGTACGACGGTTTACCGTACGAGTTGATATTGATGATAGATCCGCACTCATAGCTAGAGGATATCTTACGATATGACATTGAGGCGGGATCACCGACTATAAATCTACATATATACTTAGACTCAGTTTTAGGTGGTTTCCACACCTACCCCTCCTGATTTGACAGGATACTTAGATGTAGTTGCATAGTAGATACTTCACTGTGCTGCTGATTACTAGATTTCCGCATATTCATGCTATTCGCATTGCTGGCATATGTTCATTACCATGTTATTATCATGCTGTTAGGACACCAGCACCATTATCGATGATGCGTATGTTTCACGTACACTATTTGCCGGCTCACACACTTCATCATCGATAATTGCCATGTCACTACACAGTAGTACTATTACATTCGTGATATGATGCTTCCTTCGACATATGCGCATTCCTATTCCATGTTGCATGATTTCCGATATGATTACTCTCTTTACATGTCGCATATATCATGGATTGATTGCATAGTACATCGCATTGGATTTACTGCTTGATGTTGGATTTTCATGTGATTTCTGGTTTTTGAGGACCGTGGGGTTATTTAAGAAAAGAGGCACTTTATGAAAACCCGGTACCTCGTGATATGATATTTCGGTGCGTCCACCACGCGTTTTCTCGGTGCTGAGACGTGTGCTTGAAACCCGATTCGAGGAGGTGATGTACCGTTTGCGGGTTCGTGGTGGGCCCGGTATGGTTCCCCTCGGCGAGATGATCGATGGGTTATGCCGATTGAGCCTGGAGGCGGGCGAGTACCTACCGGTGATTTTACCTGAGCTCGGCGGATATCCGGGGGATACCGCCTGGAGCCGAGAGATGGGCATACTGCCGGGGCCGACGGGCCGATATCCGCAGACGGAGCCCAGAGATGGACATGGGTTGACTCATACTGCCGGGGCCGAGGGCCGATATCCGCAGACGGAGCCCCATATGGATGAGGATTTACGTGTCGATGCTTGGCACGGGTTTCATGATGAGTTTCCATGATTTTATTATTATCCTCATACTTGCATACATGATGCTTGCTGTCAGTGGGTGACAGGTGGACGGGTTCCACATATATACAGACATGGTTCATATACAGACTGGATTTACACTTATCTTACACCAATATTAGTGGTATGGGACGCTAATATATGTGTATTGATATTATTGATATTTCTTCATTGATACTTCATGCAGACATACCTTACACTGATGACATGTTATTACCTGAGTTCCTGGCACTATATACATGATTAGATGTTACCTTGCCACCTTATTACACTCATATGTACTCTTGTGGATATTTTACTGATCGTTGACTTAGGATTATGTCTTGCATTCGATTTATCCTTGTAGATGTTTCTATTCACGAGTTGGCAACTCACCCCCGTTGTGCCACAGTTCTTGCAGGTTTTGCCGTACAGGTTCTATTGCGGCATTTCTGGCACACTTCCTTCTTGCGGGTGATTTGCTTTGGTAGGTGGATTCTTTCGTATCAGGAATCACCTTTGTATTTATTTATTCCATTGTATCTAGAAATTGTCCATCAACCCAAAACTTGTATATTCTTTCAGACCTAGACTTCAGTGTTGTATATTTCGACCTTAGAGTCGCGCTTAGTTGTACTGCGGATTTTCTTGTTGCTTTTGAGCTTTCTTTTGGATTTGATCCTCGCCACTTGGCGTTGTATATTATCATATCATTGCGTGGTTGTGACCGTCGATTGACGAAGAGCTAGCTCCCGCTTGGGGATGCCTTTATCATGTTATATCTTGTTATTATCGTTTTACCCCATTCGGGGCCAGTTTTACAAAGGAAACTCTGCCGAAATTTCTAAAAAAGACTGTACCGTTTTTAAAATGCACATTCGGCTTAGTTATTTAAAAACCTTGATTTCAAACCTGTATTTCTTCACTTCCTTAAACCAGTTTTCTTTACTTATTCTTCAAAATGGTTTTAGATTTCTGGGCTTTTGGCTTACTTGGATCAGATGGAGTCCTATAGGCTTCATATGGTTCAAGGGCCAGTCACGTGCTCTTTCGGGTCGTGACAGGTTTCCATCTCATTCTCATTATCTATCTTTTCATTTGTGAAAATCATCTCTCTTTCTCCACCACTTTGAGAAAAGAAAAAAAGAGTGAACAAAAGAGAGGAATTTTGAGAGAAAACAAAACTGCATCCTTGTAGTTACATCCTACCAAGATAGAACTACAAGTTACTTCACAAAAGTTTCAAACTTGAAGAGGAGTTGGAACTATAGCTTGAAGAATCTCAAGTGGATCATCTAGGACTTCAAAGATCAATCAAGTTTGTTCCTTCAACCAGGAGTTAAGGAAGAGATCATTCAAGAAGCTTTGAAGGTGCTACAAAGATTGTAGTCCCAAACACTTCTATTTTAACTTGTTTTCTTGTGCAAGTTTTATTCTTTTGGTATTGATTCTATGTTTGTGATGATTTACTCTTGGAAATTTTATAAAATAGCTTCTGCTGCGTTTTTAAACTCAGTAGTGAGCAAAGAATCCATCAGTATGGTCTTCCACCGTCGGTGCAGTATTTCTGTGCCCCGATTTCAGCTATCAATGTTTTGACTTTACTGACGACTAAGCCCACAATCTTGTCCCGAATAAACACGTCATTATTAAGTGTTAAGGTTCCTCCCGAAGCTGAGTATGGCTGACTTTCATGGGGACGCCGCATGCTAGATCAAAAGGGATGGCCGTTGATTGTTTTGAGACGTCATCCTCTGGTTTACAGGCAGATCCCTGCGTTTGTTGTGTCTGCATTCGAGCAACTTGGGTCGTGAGTTGTGCAATAACGCTCATCATATTATCAAGTTTGGAATAAAACATGACCAACTCTTTATCTTTCTCCCGGAGCCGCTTTTGAAGGCTACACCAGGTCATCCGAGCCCCTGGGAGTTGCAAATTCTTTTTGCATATCCCGATGAATAGTCTTCATCATTGTTTGAGCCGAGCTAAGGCTACGAAGTGGCAGCTACATCTGAACGAGCTGAGGCTGAGGAACGACGGCCATATCTTCATTTTGACTACGAAGTTTGAGATGACTTATTCTTCTAGGTCCCGCCATGTAGACTGTATGGATCATGTATCCACTTGTTCCCTCATCATTGAGCAGTTGGTTCCCAAAAGATTTCGGTCTCTGTTTGTATAAAATTGGCAGTTGCGGCTTGATCGTTTGCCAACACGCCAGAGGACAGTGAGATTTCCCCGGCCTTGTATTGGTTCTCAACCCAGCCCTTGAAAATATGGCAGTTTTCAATAGTATGCCACACTCTGTGGTATGGGCAGTAATTAGGGTTGTCCGCCATATTCGCTTCATTTAGACTCTTTGGTTCTGATTGCTGTAGACCATTATTTAGAGCATTCTTGAATATTTTATGGACCTTGTCCCATCTGAAAGAGTAGACCATATTCCTCCTTTCCTCAAAAGTTAACCCCCCCAATGCAGGCTTTCGAGGTTTGTTGGTCTTCGACCCGCCCGTTCCTTGCTTGTTGAAAGAATTAATACTGTTGGAACTTTCGCCTTTGCGGTTGTCCCTCCGATTCTTTAGCTTGTTAGTAAATTGAAGGTCATGAATGGACTTGGGCTTTGAACGTTCCAACATCTGAACCTTCTTGGTTAGTTCCTAAAAAAAATTTAAGACTGACTGTGCATAGGAAAGGAATCATTCAGTTGTCGAGATTTCTTATGAGAAGGCTGACAGATTGGTTTTGCTCTAACGGCGGTTCACACTTGACGGTGATATTACGCCATCGGGCTATAAAATCCAGGTTGCCTTCGTTGTTCTTTGGCTTGGTCTTCATAAGGTCAGCGATAGTGATTTTATCGCCGACACTCATGAATCTTTACTTAAACATATATTCCATTTGAGCGAACGTCATGACCGAGCCGTCCGATACACTTGCGTACCAGTCGTAAGCAACGTTGATCAAGCTGTTAACAAACTGTCGGAGGAGGAGCACATCATTGTCCTCAATATTCCCGCACGATATTTTAAAGTGGGCAATGTGCTGGTTTGCATTTCCCGTTCCGTCAAATCTTCTGAAGTTAGGAACAACGTAGCCGATGGGAAACTCAACGAGGACATATCTTGCAGGGTACGGTCTCTCTCTACGGACGACGTTTTTCTGTGCTTCGGCTTCGGCCACCAATGTTTTGACTTTGTTGGTGACCAAGTCCATTATGTTATCTTGAGTTAGCGCGCTACTGTCGTCGAGAGTCAAGACATTTCCCGAAGATGACCGTAGTCGACTTTCACGCTCGCCCGCCTTTAGAGTTAGGGGATAGGGTCGGCTGCTTCGGGACATCGCTTCCCGGTTCATAAGTAGAGCCTTGCACTTAATTAGATTGCCTTTGAGCGACTTTGGTTGTGAGTTGCAACAAGACATTTATCAAATCATCGATCTTGGAGTAAAGCTTGCTTATTTCCTTGTCTTTGTTTAGAGCTGTTACCGGAGTTCTTGGAGAAGCTGTTGTTCTGCGGTCTTGGGGACGAAAGTTGGCTCCTCATCGCTTTCCGAGCTCGACTCTTCATGAATTAAGGCACCTTTTTTCTTAGCGGCCTCACCAAAACGGTTTTGACCGTTTTCCAGAGTAGGCTGGGTCTGGGAAGTGGCAGCCACGTTCAAACCAGATTAGGCCTCGGAAGCGGCAGCTACATCTTTACTTTTGTTGTGAAGGTTATCACTGGGACGCGTGCCTGCCACATAGACCATGCATCCTACCAAGCCTTCACCATTAGCAGTAGCATTTGCCAAGCATTTGGCCCCTTGCTTCGACCCTCTCTTCTTAGGAAAGGATAGGCGGCTGAAAACAGTTAATCTGGCTGGAGTTTCGGGTAAAACTAGTATCCTCTGCTCGACTTCTCTCCTTGGCCTTCGCAAGGCAACGAAAGGTTGACAGACTCTTGATAAGATCGTATCGTGCTTTCGATTTTGGGTTTAGACGCACCTCTTCGCAGGACTCTTCGGATCGCCTGCTTCTTTATTCTCGCGGCCATAGCATTCTTCTGAACCAGTTTCGACGGTTCAAAAGAGTTAGCGAGCTTCACGGCTGGCCCAGCTTGTGTCGCGGGATAACCATCCTTCTGGAACATCATGAAATCCAGCTACGTATGAGCCCTAGCCCTTTTGTTGGTTTTGTATCTAAACCATTTTTGCTTTAGCTTCTCAGTTTTCAGAGCCAGGCAGACATCTGCCTTCCTGAAAGCCGCCATAGGCCGATTGACAGAGTCTGAAGAAGACATTCGAGTGTACGGTCGTCGCGGGTATCACCTGGGCTTGCCCGAGACGTCTTATGGTCATCTTTAAGTCGACGGCCTTGCCCCCGGCTGGAACGATGTAAAGCCATTCGAAGACGGATTTGCGCTTGGGTTCAGGTGCCCTTGCAACCATAACATTCGGCATTTTTCCTCTCGATACCGGCTTGTTTGTTGGGCTCACTGTAGCCTCCGCAGTAGGAGCAATGAAGGCTAAAGAAAATAGGATGGAACCGAATTGAATAGACGATTCCTCCCATCGCCGCATAAGGTTTGACGGGAGAATCATTCAAGCAGTCGTCTTGATTGTGTACGCGACTGGGGTTGCATCAGAAGCCGAGTTTGTCTTCGGAGATATCGTCAAATGATGTTGATTGTTGTTTGTTGCTGAAGATTGATAACCTGCATGAAAAAGTATAATTTCAGTACACACAACGATGTCTATATTGAATGAATTCGCATGATCGTTTGACCCGAAATATGGGAGGAGAAATAGGTCACATCGGGCATGTCAGAATCTATAGTGTTTTTCGTCACCCTGTTGAGATGGATGTGCTCACTTGTCAGGCGTTGTACAGATTTCTACTACTTAAGATAAGCAGGGGTTTAATAATGGTGGGGATTCTAATCTTCGACAGCCACGGACAAAACAGTCATTAATTACCCCTCGCATCAAAGCGAGAAAACCTCCGATTAACGAGTCGTATAAGTCGTGCGAACTCAAAGTGCAACACACGCGTGTTGTGTTTTGAGTGTGTCGAGAAGCTCCTGACAAGGAGAAAGAGAAGAGCTCTGGTGGCCTCCCGAGTTCGGGAGGCCTCCCGGGCGGAAGGGTCCCGACTGCTGGAGCCCCCTTCGGGGGTCCCCGACGGTAAGAACCCTCTTTGGAAGGGTTCCGAGGCGGATAGTCCCCTTACGGGGTATCCAAAGCGTTGGGTGCGCGGTGTAGAAAGTTCAAGGCTTCCATCGGGTTCTCCATGCTCGGGGTTCGCTTGTTTGAAATCCATGTTTGCTTGGGGTGAAAGGTATAAGCTTTCACCCCAAGAGTTCCTTTCTTCTGTTTTTCAAATTTGATGAAGAAAGTTTGCTCCTTTATTTGATTTTGATCTTAAGTCTTGAGATTAGCTTTCTTTCAATGATGAGTTCTCTTCCTAATGAACTATTTAGGGAAAAAGATTGGTGAGGATGATAAGAGAAACCCAAAGGAGCTCTCTTTTCCTTTGAATCTCTCTCTTGAGAAAGAAGAAACAGAGAGAGAAAACTTGCCTCTTTTAGGATGGAGGCTTAAAACCCTAGAAAGATTGAGGAAAAAAGTTGTTCTTCATTTCTTCATATGTTTGCCATATATAAACTTACAACTTTACACATGGCCCCTTGGGCTTTACAATTTTGGTTTTTTGCTCATTATTCTTACATTTATTCCTGAAAATTACATTTAAATTTATTTATTACATAATTCTTTCCTCCTCTTGGCATGGGGCCGGCCTCCACGTTAGGGCTTGACTTGACCTCGGACTGCTTGCTTGGGCTCGGGCCCGCTTGCTTGGGTGTTGACCTTGACTTTTTGACTTTTTATTTTTTATTTTTAATTTTGGCAATGAGATGCAAATTTTAACCCCAACATATATGATGCAATTCAAACACCTCACACCCGTAAATGAAGTAATTGCCAATGGAGTTTTTTCCCCAATAATACACCAAATGTGTCTACTGCATCCATTTCTATGCCTTTATGGATCTCTTGATGAAACCTGCTCATTAGGTGATGGCCGTGGGGAGATAAAAGTTTTTTACACCAACGTAGGAGGAAATTTCCACACACGACTCTCTCCCTCTATTTGTGTGTGTGTGTGTACATAAATGCACATATCTACATATCTTTAAAAAAAATGTGTTAAGACTTGGTCAACTATATGAGCAAAAAATTACTTGATCTTCCAATTCTTGCAAATATGCAGCCTTCTTTTCAATTCTGTTTCTCAGTACAGCACGTTCTGCCTGCAAAAAGGTATGGTACTAGGATTAAAAGCATTTCTAAGCATAGAGAAGGACATGCCTGTAGAAAAATATTCAATCGAATGTTCAGAAATATCAAACAAGTGATCCAAACAAACCTTTAGTTCTTCAATATCATTTAGACTGGTTCGAGGCAAACCCTTCCATTGAATCTCTTTTTTATCCTTTGAGATAATATCCATTGCCATTAAAACATTCAGGGCATCGTACACTCTCCTCCGTATGTTTTTCTCATCATACTGCTGCTAATTAAAGAAAAGACTTTAACAAAAGAATCTGACAGAGACGATCCTTCATGAAAGAAAGTATATTACCTGATCAGGTGATTGTACATTAGTTCCTGGTTCTGAAAATTCCGCAACAAGTTCATCTGCAACCTGAAGAACATAAAAATTCTAGTTTTCAGACATGAAAATTTAAAAGCTACTAACTGCTCAGCACAGGCAACAAACAGAATAGCTAGAATAGGTCAGAATGGAATCGTGTTCCAGAAATATTCTACAACAAGAAGAAGAAAAAGCATAATAATGTTGCTGGACTAGACATGCACTACAAATCACAAAAGTACAGATGACACTCACTTAAGTATTCTGATATTAAAATGTTACTCTTAGGGTCATTCTCCCTGTAAAACTAAGGTAAGTGAAATGCAGTATTGCATCCTGCATCTGCCCGAGCCAAATATGTATGATGGCAGCCGCTGTGATAGGGTTCGGAGCGGATAGAAATATGTAAAGACAAAATGAAGAAAATCACTCTCCACATAGGGTTCAGCTTCTATGTTTAGGGAAGCCAGGGTTACATTAATGACTTAATTTATACCCAGTAACAGCATAAATTTGAAGCCCTGGCCCAACAACCCAACAGACTAACGACTCAAGAAGGCAACAATCAAAAGACATAGGTGTGAAGTGAATTTTGGATTTGATAAAACTAAATTTTGGCCTCCATCTCCTCCTCACAAAGGTGTGAAGTGAAGTGCCATCACAATGAACAGGCATTTTACCTATGTATAAGTCAAAACTATCTCCATGCCATGACTATGGAGTAAACCATGCAGTTAACCTGTTCTGAGTTGGTAGTCTATGTTCCAAAATCTTTCTGTTTATTTTGTATGGTTCAATGATACAAATCTTCCCATGGACATGTTCAAATTTGGCATAATAAAGTGAGAAGTATAAATGAATTGGTCTCACAGCCACAAGTAAAGTAAAACTTCTTCAAACATTCAAATCTAAACAATAGAAAAGGTGCACCATGTGATAAATGATGAGATTTGTTTTTTAATACTTAGCAACAACAAAAGAATCAAAAGTCAAAACCAGAAGTCTCATGTACCAAATAAGAAAGCAACTAGCACAGAGTTATTGCTCAAAAAGATGAAATCCACAGCTACGACTTTTAAGCATAAGGCATTCCGCATACACCAAATGAATAAGCAAAAACAGAAATTTGTGGCTAATCTGACCTCATTGTAAGTAGTTCTCCCCTTGCTCTCCACTTTCTCACAGACTACAAAGAATCACAAGCACATTAGAGATATAGAAATAGCAAACCCATTTAACTTTTAAAAGAACTAGGAGTAATCAGTAATATCAAGGTGTTGTCTGATAGTGTATAAGCAGAGAGATAATATCTAAAATCGAAGAACATTCAGAGAAATTTCTTTATTTGTAAAAAATAAACAACAAGAAAGAGAGTGTCCAATCACCTTTCATGCTGAATTGCCGAAGGCCCCTGCCACTTTTATCACCAGCAACTGCTCGTGTTCCCCTCTTCTTCTTTTTGCCACTGTTTAAAAGATTGTATTTCATCGATCTAATATTATAGTGACCATAAGGTATATCAACAGTATCCAACTTAACAAATATAATCATATACACAATGTTATGAGGATTCTCCTCGCTAAATAAGCAGATCATAATATCAAGAATGGATCACAAGCAAATATCAAGAACGGGGTTGAAAGAGAGGAGAAGATAGGGCCTGCAATTATCATGAATAAACTACTTGACTCTCTCGGTTTAATGTTGTGTTATGGCATCATCAAAGGATCTCAGTACATCCAAAAAAATCCTTTGTGCCATTGACATGCTGCCTTTTCAGATTTAAAGGAGAAAGATGGAAACAAAACCAAAACTGCAAATAACCAATTCGGCTAGGTGAGCATCTTCACCATTGTGCATCTAGTTTAGTGGACTGGTTATTTTTATTTGCCGCCATTTAAATGACCTAGAATTAAACTCCACGAGCCCAAAAAGAAGACAAGAATCTTCATCACTGCCAGGTTGGCAAGTTCTTTTGTCAAATAATGGTGATTTCTATAAAGCAACATAAGGTATAATTGCAACTTCCTAGATGCATATAATGGAATTACTAATGCACAGGCCTTCTATAGACCTTCTCTCTTCAAACCTAAGGCTAACAAACCAGGACCCTTATGTGGCTCATATCACCTACCTGCAATGATAAACAAGAAATACATATCACCACTTGCTTTCCAATGCACACTCTGAAGGATAGAGCCTTAAATGTTTTTTTTTAGCTAAGGAATAAATTTCAATCATTTGGTGTGCTAATTTCAATTTCTTTAATAATAGCCACATGTGTTGTTGTCCTCATTGTTGATCAGTGGCATCTTGAGTTCGACTCCTCGCTATACTTGCCTTCATTCTCAATTTGCCGGTTCGATGGTTCCATTTTTTGCTAAAAACTTCTATGTCAAAATCATTCTAGTTTTGTATCCAAACATAAATTCAACCATACTGGTTCAATTTGGCCCCGGTCTTTTTATTCTGATCAACAGCTTTGGTCGAACTTATGTAGATCAATCTTTCATCTACAAAGTAAAAATTGTGAACCTTGTAGCAACATTTGGACATCTTTATGCTTTTATGTTTGAGGCTGGTTTCTCGGCTTCTTCTCCTTGCCTTTAACCACAATTTTCTCAAACAGTACCTAATTACCTTTATGTTTCCACCTACACAATCAATGTTCCAAGCAATGTTAACCATGTGTACCATTTCCAAGAAATTCATCATATATAACCTTGTAAGATCATAATTTGCCATGATTCTTTCAATAAACCCATGATAATTCAGTCAAAATGCAGAGAGTCTCTTCAATAATCACCAAAACCACTGCAATTTACCAACTTTTTTGCCAAACAGAACAAGAATTAAAGGGAAAAGAAATGAAGTTACCAAACAGCCCCTTGAGAAGATCCAGCATCATCCCCATGGAGATCGAGCTGATTCATCCTCGCGAAAGTGTTCTCGCTCGCGGGGGTGGCGATCGCCGACGGGGAGCCGCCGGCGCTGCCACTGGTGGACGCCGATTGGGCGCCGGAGGCCGCCGGGGTGCCCCACGAGGAGCGGGCCGATTGGATCCTGGACGAATTCGAGGGGCTCTTCTGCTGCTGATTGCTGGCGCCAGTCACCATTGCTCCAGAAAAGAGGAGGAAGAAGAAGAAGAAGAAGAAGAAGAATTGGAGAAGGGACGAAAAGGGAAAAGAAAAGGGAGGGAGACGATGGTGAATTGATTTTGCTGCGATGGGAGCCACTTAGAGGAGTGGATGTGCACAACCTTTATGACACAAATGCCCCCGCTGGGATGAAGAAATGGCAGGGCTCAGGTGTCGGTTTTGGGCTCACTGTGAGGTGAGGAATTGGCGGATCGAACCGGCGGGTTCATTGCTAGGTGAGGAATTGGCGGATCCGGACTCACTGCATTTGTGTCACTGCTAGGTGAGGAATCAGCGGGTGTCTGTGTCACTCAATGGTCTCACTTGTAAGCTTATGAGTTAAGAATCTGGATTTTTACTGTGTCGCTGTGGAGTGAGGAATCGAGTGGATCTTGCTATATCCTGTCATGGTAGGATGCGGACCTAAGGAATTAAAAAGTTGCTCCTGCTACTCAGCGTGTAGTGTCATTGCAGCTTGAGCTTTGGGAATAAAAAAACCCGGTGAACTCTCATATGAATATGAATGAATAAAGCGGTTATAACAATGATTCTTACAGAATAGGACTTGGTTGAACCCAAAACATTACATGACTGAAGCAGCCCAATCCAAACTAAAATCTCCTTGCATACTGTATCCCCTTTTTATTTTAAGACAAAAGTTTGACCGGGCTTGAGTTTGGGCCTGGCCTCAAATTGACCCTGCTCGCTAGTGCCATTTATGTACTGATAATCCATCGCTTTGAAAGTTATTAAAATGACATTTTTAGAGGGTAAATTCCCAAAAAGCCCCTGGCCCCACTAAGGAGTTGTCTAACCCCCCTGATATTTTCAAAATTGCTGGGTAGGACCTGCTGATTAAAATCAATGTGAAAAACAACTGGGTTGTATTTCATTTAAAGCTTGCATTACCCCTCCTTCCACTATTCATCTTCCTCCTCTTTCTCCTTCTAAAACCTCTGATCCTTTGTTGGGGTCAAAAGTTACACCCCGATCGACCAAGTCAAAATCAATCAACCATCAAGCGTAAGTCAGAACCAAGCATGGAACGGGTCGGTTCCATGACAAGAATGAAGCAATAAATTAGTTTAATATAATTTTTTAGAAATAAATGTATAAAAAATGGACAGAAAGCCAAAATTTTGTAAATCTCATGGCTTATGTGCAAAAAAGAGATAAGCACATAAGGCATGAGGTGGCACTTGGTAAAACCCAAGTGGCACTTGGTAAAACCCAAGTGGCTATATGTAAAGTGTGCAGCCTATAAAATCAAACATGATGAAAAAATCAAGAAGAATTTTTTCACTCTCTCAAAAATTTAGGGTTCTGTACCTCCTTTTCCTTTCTCAGGGTTCTAAACCTTCTTTCATTTTTTGATTTAAATCAAGAGTTTAACTCTTCTTTTTCCAAAAAGAAACTGTTCTTCATCATAAAACCTTTGAGGGAGAGCTCAGACCTTCGATCAAATCCCTAAAATGAGAGATTTTTAAGTCCCACCTCCCTTATCTTCCAAGATCCAGCCAGCTGAGAGGAAGAAGAAGGAGACCCATATCCAAAAATCCCACTTTGGGAACATCCAAGGCTCAAGAGAAGATCTGGGGCTCAAGGGAGAAGAAAGGGATCCCCTTTCATGATCTCCGAAAATCTCCTGCGAGTGTAACTCCATAAAAAAATTAATAATAAAATAAAAATCTCTTATTTTTTTAGGAATTTAACTCCAAAAGTCAATTGGGAGTACAACTCCCAGTGCAGGGGCTAGCCCCTTTGTCCTTATTTTTTGGGAGTTTAACTCCAAAAGTCAATCGGGAGTACAACTCCCGGTGCATGAACTAAGTCCCTTTTTCTGCGGGCGCCGAGCGTCCACGCGTCCTTAAGACGCCCCCTCACCTTTTTTTTATACACTCCACATTAAAAATACCTTCCCCGTTAGAAAAAATTTCTAACGTGGTGCTGCCTCGCAACCCGCAAGGGGGCTGCTAGCCCTCTTGACCCCCAGCCCGCTATCTGGGTAGCGGGACCCCTGTAAACTCTGTGAGGTCTCCGATATACCCAAGACCCCTCAAAGCACAACACACGCACACTGCACATTGAGTTCGCATGACCAGTTTGACCCGTCAATCGGAGGTTCCTTCGCTTCAAAGGCGAGGGGTAATTAACGGCAGCTTAGTTCGCGGTTGCCTAAGAATTAAGATCCCCACAATCAATAAAGCCCGACCTACCCTAAGCAGGGGGAATCTGTATACGCCTGACAAGCGATGCATATTCCCATCTCAATGTGGTGACGAAAAACACCCTACAGATTATGGCACGCCCGATGGGACCCTATCTCTCCTCCCTTATTTTGGGTTAAACGTTCATTCAAACTCAATCAACATATATATCAATTACCTGTACTGAGTCATTTTTTTGTGTACAGGTTAACAAGTTTTCAGTCACAATCTAGAACTCAGCAACCATGTCTCCCAAGACGAGCTTCATTTCTGACGCGACTCCGATCCAGTACGTGGTCAAGATTAATGCCCGTGTGGTTCTCCCTGCAAGTCTCAACCGGCAATGGGAGGAGCCACCCAATCAATTTGGTTCCGTCATCATCTACCCTGCCGGAAGCGCTCATCTGGTGGAGGTCACAGCAAACCAAGTGGTCAAACCGGTCTCAAGGGGTAAGAGGCCGAACGTTGTGATCACCAAGGCACCACAACCCAAACGTAAAACTGTGTCCGAACAACTCTCTGGTGCCCCAGCTAGGGGCAAGACTATCGGAACAAAGGGCATCATCGAACGTCACGGACAAGCACAGGCGATGCTTCTGACAATTGTACAATCAGGCGTATCTTCAAAGCTCTCCATCGCTCGGTCTACGGCAGTTCCTCGAAGAGCCGAAGCCTGCCAAATGCTCAAATCAGAAAAGTTAAGGCAGAAACGGCTCAGATATAGAGCCAACAAGAGGGCCAGGACTCCGGCCAAGTGGAATCTTGTGAGGTTCCAAGAGCAAGGTCACCCCGCGACGACGGCTGAGTCGGTCGTAAAAGTCAGCAATTCCTTCGAACCTCTGAAGTGGGTTCAGAAAAACGCTATGACCGCCAGAATCAAGGAGACAGCAGTCCGAACGATGCTATAAAGAGATGTGTCCCAGCCCCAACAGAGAAAGCATGACACTATCTCTTCAAAAGTCTATCAGGCGCTCTATGCCGCGCGAAACCAGCGGGGCAAATCCAGAAAAGAAGCGCCAGCACCACTCAAGAATCCGGTCAGGCCGGCCATCTTCAATCGATTGTTCGTTACCAAAACAGACGGCCACGACAGCGGTCCACGAAAGCAGCTGCCAATAATGAAAAGACGGCCAGATATGTTATCCATACGATCTATATGGCGGGAGGGCGGTCCAATGATAACTTGCGCAGCAAAAGCAAGGATGGTGCCACCACATCCCAAGCCTAATCTGGCTTGAATGTGGTTGCCGCTTCCCAAGATCAGCCGCCTCCGCTGGATGATGAAAACCCTCTCGATGAGGCCGATAGGCAGAAGGACCCTTCAGTCCATGTGGAATCAAGCTCGGACAGCGAAGAAGAGCCGACTTTCCGCTCCAGGACCATAGAGTAAGAGCTACTTAAAGAGCTTCAAAAATAGTTCAGGAGCAAAGATAAAGAGATGGCCAAACTTTACTCCAAAATCGACGACCTAACGAATGTTGTGATGCAGCCCACGGCTCAAATTGCTCGAGCGCCTTCCAATCAAGCACATGTCTCTACTCATGAGCCGGGTGATGATAACCCGAAGCAACCGATGCCTGTCCCCTTGGGTCCAAGATTGGGTGAGCCGCACGAAAGCCGGCCACATTCCGCTTCTGGGGATGGCTTGGCCCCAGATAGAACTATCCCGCTAACACAAGATCGGATAATGGATTTGGTCAGCAGCAAGATTAAAACATTGGTAGCTGAAGCCGAAGCTCTTAAAGAAATTGGCAGTAGTGGGCGGCCATATCCCGCACAGTACGATCTGATCGAGTTCCAGAGCGACTACGTCATTCCTAAGTTCGGAAGATTTGACGGGACGAGAAACGCAAATCAGCACGTCGCCCACTTTAGAACGTCGTGCGGAAATACAGAGGGCAATGATGCACTCCTTCTTCGTTAGTTTGTCAACAGCCTGACTGGTGTCGCTTTCGACTGGTACGCAAGCATACCAGATAAGTCCGTAACTACTTCCGCCCAAATGGAGTCTCTGTTTCGGCAAAGATTCACAAGTGTTAGTGACAAAATCTCCATCGCTGACCTCGAGAGAACCAAGCCGGGGAAAGACGAAAGCAACACGGACTTTATTGCCCGATGGCGCAACCTCACTGTCAAGTGCGAACCGCCGCTAGAGCAGGACCAGTCCGTCAGCCACCTCATTGGGAACCTCAGCAATTGGATGGTCCCATTCTTGTGTACAACAGGCCTCAAGATGCTTCAGGAGCTGACCAAGAAAGTTCAAATGTTGGAACGCTCGGAGCAAGAGTCTACCCCGGACTTTCAGAGAGACAAGACTTGGAAAAGCAAAAGGGACGACAACCGTAGAAGCGGGACTTTCATCAATACCAATGTCTTCAATGCGTCCGATAATGAAGATAAGCGAAAGGCAGACAAATCCAAAACCAACTGGTCTCGAAAGCCAATGCTGGGAGAAGAAGGGCCTTCCCTAGAGGAGAAAAAGAACATTGTTTACTCTTTCAGAATGGACAAGGTCCGCAAGATATTCAAAGATGCCTTGAACAACGGTCTACAATTGCCAGATTCGAAAAGACCTCATGAAGCAAAAATGACCGACAATCATCTATATTGCCCGTACCACCGAGTAGTGAGCCATGCGATCGAGAATTGGTATATTTTCAAAGACTGGGTCGAGAAGCAGTACAAGACTGGGGAGATCGAGTTGTCCAAGAGTGTGTTGGTGAACAATCAAGCTGCAGCCGCCAACTTCATACAGACATAAGCTGAAGCCTTCTGGGAGCAGATAGTTGAACCCGCTACCCTGAAGAATGAAAATGACTCGCCGCAGCCTCCATGGAGCATGCACATGTCTAAAAAGATGAAGAAGATGCTAAAGCTACTTCAGAAAGAGCTCAGAACGGAATGGGAAGGGCAGAAGGAGCCCACCGTTCCAGCTACCAATTTGGCTTAATCAGGCTCAAAATCCAAAAGGCTCAAGAAGAAGAAAAGTGCAGCTCGATGCGAAAAAGAGTCTGCAGGGAGATCGACCATTCAAAAATATATCGATTCCCTCGAAGACTATGAACAAAAGGAAAGAACTCTAATTCAATTGAAGGAGTTCTTCCCCATAGAAGCGGCTAAGATTCAGGAGAAGTTCGAAGAAGACTCTGATGACGAGATCCGTACAGTGACCTGCTATGGCATCTACCTCGGTAGCAACTCTGAGAAAGAACTTTGTTTTCCTGAAGAGGACGGGGAGCTCGCCACGAAGGCCAACCAAATCCAGCTCAGAAGCGGCAAAGCTTTACCGCCAAATCAGGGCAACGCCCTAAAAAGAAAGGAAAAACAAGCCGCTAATGAAGAAGATAGCGGAGAGCCGGCTCATGAAAACTCGAGTCCTTCCTCAGTGGACTATAATGTCTTGGCTCATCTCCGGAAGCTTCTGTCTCTCCTGACCATCTACGATGCCTTGGTTCTATCTAAGGAGCTTAGAGATGTTCTCATTCATACCCTACAAAACCCCGAGCAGTATCAGGCTCGTTTCGCGGAAATTAATATGAAAGAGGCTCGGTACACTCTGCATACAGCCGCGGTCACATTTAAGGATGAAGACCTGTTACTGGGAACAGCCGAGCACAACCGGCTGCTTTACATGACAGGGTACAGCGATGGAAATAGAATTAATCGCATATTGATTGATCCGGGGTCCTCAGTGAATATCATGAACTTGCGGACTCTGAAGAGTTTGTCAATGGACGTCCAACCCCTGTCAAGGGAGAGGATTGCCATCCAGGGCTTCAATCAAAACTGCCATCAAGTTCTAGGATCCATAGCTTTCCCGATTAGGTTTGCAAACCTGCAAACCGAAGCTATGATATACGTGATCAACGCCGACACGTCCTATAAGATCCTCCTGGGACGACCGTGGCTTCACGATTATGGCATCATTCCGTCAACTCTCAATCAGTGGATGAAGTATACCGAAAATGGCGAAGAAAGATGCATTGACGGGGACATCCAGCCGTTCGGTGTGCATGAAATCCGATATGAAGATTCTAGGTACTTTGTGAACCTCCAAAGTGCTGAGCCACAGCTGACCAATGACAGAACGGCCCCGAAACTTGAAAGCAAATCTGAGCCGACTGTCATTTTCAAAAGCAAAAACCTCCAAGTGCGTCCGCGTTTCGGCAGTGACACTGATGAGTCCGACACTGGAAATCCGTCCTTCCGTAAAACTCGCCCTCATTTCGGTAGCAATACGGACGAATATGATATTGAAGGTCCATCCAGCAGCTAAATTCACCCTCGTTTAGGCAGCGACACTGAAGAGTCAGAGGGAGAGGACCCACCTTGCAACAGCTATGCAAATTGGACCCCCATGCAAAAAGCGAAGCTAAGAGAGACCTTCGAAGTTACGGAAGGGTCCCTAGCCGTCACAAGGGTGCCAGAGCAGATGTGCAAAGAGCTCGATGCATTATCAATCTCCACCGTGGATCAGCTGAAGACCTTTTACGTTCCCGGAAGAAAGAGTGGACAAAAGGGTATCCTGTTTTATAAATCAAATCCTGTCGTGTACCCAGACGATTTGTCTGTCACGTGCCTTCCCTATAAAATAGGCACAAGAGCCATCCTAAACCCCAGATATTATGCGCCTGAGATGCGGGAATATTTTAAAAAGTGTGGATGTCGATTATATCAAACGGACTCCGAAGCGAAGTTTTAAGAGGGGTTGTGGCATCCGCCTTAGGTCCGAGCACTCATCGATGGAAGAATCCCAGATAGACGGGGCATAGGTTTCATTCAACCCGATGCCAAAGCATGCTATATGATCCAGGTTGGTGAAGCTAGCGAAAGGTTAAATGATAACGATGAGCTAACCCAGCCAGACGAAGCCGCTGGAGAGCTCGAAGATGGCGGACAAGCAATCTTCGACGAACTAACCGAGATTGACTTGGGAACGTCCGATAATCCAAGGCCGACCTACATCATCTCACTCTTGTCAGAGGAAATGAAAGAGCAGATAGTCGCCTTATTGCATGAGTTCGCTGACTGCTTCGCTTGGACGTACAAAGAAATTCATGGCCTTTCCCCTGAAGTGCTGTGCATAAACTGGCTATATCTCTTGATGCCAAGGCAGTCAAACAAGCTCCTCGAAGAATGAGAAGGGAGCTAGAAGAAAAGGTCATCGAGAAAACCAAGAAACTCATCAATGCAGGTTTCATCAGAGAAGAGAAATATGCGGATTGGATCGAATGCATCGTCCCAGTGAAAAAGAAGAATGGGCAGATCCGAGTCTGCGTCGATTTTAGAGACCTTAACAAGGCATGCCCTAAAGATGATTTCCCGCTACCGGTCATGAAAATGATGGTCGACGTTATCTCATATTACGAGCTGTTCACCTTCATGGATGGCTCGTTTGGATATAACCAGATCAAGATGTCGCCCGAGGATAAGAAACATACAGCGTTTCGAACCCCGATCGGGATATACTGCTATATGGTGATGCCGTTCGGACTGAAGAATGCGGGCGCCACATATCAAAGGGCGATGACCAAAATCTTTGATGACTTAATCCATAAGGTCGTCGAATATTATGTTGATGATTTGGTCGTTAAGACAAAAGCCAATGCCGATCCCATATCTCAGGACCGTTTTCACCCAACTGTGGGAACACGATCTGAAGATGAATCCTCGGAAGTGCGCTTTTGGTGTGTCGTCGTGAAAATTCTTGGGCTTCATAGTCCGATATCGGGGGATCGAAGTTGACCCATCAAAGATAAAGGCCATCATGGAGATTCATCCTCCAAAGAATCTGACACAGCTAAGATCCTTTCAAGGCAAGCTCGCTTACATACGAAGGTTCATCTCGAACCTATCAGGACGATGCAGGCCCTTCTCGAAGCTCATAAAGAAAGGAGCTCCTTTCGTCTGGGATGCCGAATGTCAAGAAGCGTCAGAAAATATCAAACAGTACCTTCTGCACCCTCCAGTGCTTGCTGCTCCCATTCCAAATAAACTGTTGATTCTCTATACTACCGCACTAGATGAGTCACTCAGTGCACTCCTCGCCCGGAACAATGAGGAGGGAAAAGAGAATGCCTTCTACTATCTCAGTCGAACGTTAGTCAGGGCGGAATATAACTATTCCCCGATCGAAAAGCAATGCATGGCCCTGATATTTGCCGTGAAAAAGCTAAGACACTATCTTCTTGCTCATCGGGTTATGCTGATCTTCAAGGTCGACCCGCTCAAACACTTAATGACCAAAGCAAGCCTAGCCGGTAGAATAGCAAGATGGGTTGTCATGCTGCTTGAACTTGACATAATCTATACTCCTCAGAAAGCAGTAAAAGGGCAAGCCCTCGCCGACTTCCTTGCTGCTCATCCTATACTAGAAGGTTCACCACTGAATTGCGAGTTAACCGACGAACAAATGCTGCACCTCGAGGATGACGAGCCATGTTGGGAGCTCTACTTCGACGGAGCCTCATCAATTAGGACCTCCGTCAAATCAATCGTCCTACAGATAAAAGAAGGAATAAGATTGGTGTTCAACACGACATCGATAGGAACCTTACAATGTTCTTTTGCTCTCACCGAGCCTTGCACAAACAACGAGGCTGAGTAAGAAGCTCTGATAGCTGTTCTGGAGCTCGCCATAGAAATGGAAATCCTTCAGTTACGAGTCTACGGTGATTCCCAGCTTGTCGTTAACCAAGTAAGTGGCGACTATAAGATATACAAACCCGGGTTAGCTCGGTACAGAAGTCAGGTGGTGGAACTCATGAAACATTTCACCCGCATTGAACTGATAAGAGTTCCTAGGACGTTGAATGGAAAAGCTGACGTACTCACACGCTTAGCCAAGGAGCTGGCTGATCTCAATATGGATGAAATTCTGATAGCAGTCAGAAGCCAGCAAATTCTACATCCAATCTATTTGCATGAAGAAGGAAGTATTGAACAAGAGAACAATCATGCCGAAAAAGCTCTGACATTCAAGACGAGCTCGATTGGAAAGAACCCTTCATAGAGTACCTCCGATACAACAAGCTGCCCAAAGGAAAATCTGCAAGGATTCAGCTGAAGAAAAGAGCCCTCCGATTCGTGTTTGTAAATAATACACTAAACCGCAGATCATATGACCAACTCTGGCTCAGGTGTCTATCATCGGCCAAAGCCCAAAAAGTCATGAAAAAAGTTCACTCGGGCGTCTGCGGAGCTCACCAATCTGCCCCAAAATGCGGCTTCAAATCAAACGGCTTGGATACTACTGGCCTACCATGATAAGGAATTGCGAAGAGCATGCAAAGAGATGTCATCTCTGCCAAATTCACGGTGACTTCATTCATAAGCATCCCAATCCGCTGCATCCTACGATGACGTCATGGCCCTTCGAAGTTTGGGGCACCGACATAGTTGGTCTACTTGATCCTCCGTCGTCCAAAGGCCACCGGTTCATACTGGCCGCCGTTGATTACTTCTCCAGATGGGCTGAAACTATCCCGCTAAAAGAAGTCAGACGGAAGATATTCTGATGTTCATCCGGCGTAATATTCTATACCGCTTCGATACACCTAGAAGAATCATTTCTGATAACGGGCCTTCTTTCAAGAGCTTTAAAGTCTCAAGGTTCACTACTCAGCATAAGATAGACTGGAGATATTCCTCTATCTATAATCCTAGAGCCAATGTGCTAGCCGAAGCCTTTAATAAGACTCTATGCAAGCTCCTGAGGAAAAATGCTTCAGCCAACAAGAGAGACTGGAATCTCAAGTTCCACGAGACGTTGTGGGCATATCGTACCACGCATCGCACTGCAACTCAGTCCACTCCATACTCACTGCTCTTCGGAGGAGAAGCAATCCTCCCGCTTGAAGTCGAAGTTCTAAGCCTAAGAATGGCCATTCAGCATAAGTTGACGGAGGAGGAATACGTCCTCCTTCGGCTCGAAGAGCTTGACGCTCTCGAAAAAAAGAGGCTCGCAGTACAGCAACATCTGGAGCTGTACCGAGCCCAAATGTCACGGGCCTATGATAAGATGACCCATCTCTGTGCTTTTAAGAAAGGCGAATTAGTGTTGGTGCTCAAAAGGCCGATCATCCCCAATCGACACGCCAAGGGAATTTTCGAGCCAAATTGGGAAGGGCCATACGTTATCGAGAAAGTGTTCGACGGAGGATCCTACCAACTAATAAGCGCCGAGGGAGAAAGGTCCATGCCACCCATCAATGGCCGATATCTCAAGAAATATTATGTTTAAATGCTCCAAGTCACAGACGAATTGAGCACACCGGCCCTACGGTCTGGGTCATACATTCTGTAAAACCGTATACAATCCAAGGGCGTAAACGGACCCTATCTCTCCCAAAGTCCTACCGGCGAGACTACATTTAAAGTCCCACAGACGATGAAGCAAAAAAAAGGTATGTCCACAAGCAAAACGGGCACGGATGAAAACCCGAAAGAGCTCCGTGAGTAAAAATAGCAGGACTGCCGACGAGTTTGTGAAAACCCGAAAGGGCGCAAACTCGTGAAAAGAGATGAAATACACTCGCGAAGTCCTCTCTATTTTGTAAGGAGAAAATCCCCGCGTGAGATCCTTACGACTCACAAATGAGCAACACACTTAGGAATCACCACGATTCTTAGGGAGAAAGTACACATACGAGATACTTTTGACTCGTGGAGAGAAAATGCTTTTATAAGTCCCTCACGGCTCATAAAAATTGAAAAGCCTTAGGTGACAGGGATTTAAACCTATCTCCTGAGCCATCACTCCCCAACAGGCAACGGCAAATGATGAGTCGCTCATGACATTTCGCTTCAGTGTTGGCGGTGCTGATGCCGACCCAAAACTCAAACCCTAAGTTTTCCCAAAGGCAAATGAGGAGTCGCTCCAGGCATTACTTCAGTGTTGGTGGTGCTGATGTCGACCAAAACTCCAAATCCCAAGTCTTCCCAGGGCAAATGATGAGTCGCTCCTGGCATTGCTTCAGTGTTAGCGATACGGATGCCGACCAAAAACCCAAATCCCGAATTTTCCCGAAGGCAAATGATGAGTTGCTCCTGGCATTATTCCAGTGCAGCAATACTGATGCCAAACAAAATCCAAATTCTAAATTCCTCTCAAATTCAAAAGTCCCGCCAAATAAGGTAGAAATCAAACAGATCAAATCAATGTCCCATCCGGTAGAACTTCTAAGCTCGAAAGTCCCACTGGACAGGTAGGGAACTTCCAAAACAAATCAAATCAAACAAATCAATCCCGACACTGCAAGAAGCGAAGCAAGTCAACTTCAACCCCGACACGCAGAAAGCGGAACAAGTCAAATCAAATCTCGAAACTGTAGAAAGCGGAGCAAGTCAAATCAAATCCCGACACCACAGAAAGCGGAGCAAGTCAAATCAAATCCTGACATCGTAAGAAGTGAAGCAACTCATCGACCGTCCAAGCAGCAAAAATGGCAGCACCGACTGTCCACGTCGCAAAAATGGTAGCACCGACCGTCCAAGTCGCAAAAATGGCAGCACCGACTGTCCACGTCGCAAAAATGGTAGCACCGACCGTCCAAGTCGCAAAAATGGCAGCACCGACCATCGAAGTCGCAAAAATGGCAGCACCGACCGTCCACATTGCTAAAATGGCAGCACCGACTGTCCAAGTCGCAAAAATGGCAGCACCGATCGTCCAAGTTGTAAAAATGGCAGCACCGACCGTCCACGTTGCTAAAATGGCAACACTGACCGTCCACGTCGCAAAAATGGCACCATCGACAATCGAAGTCACAAAAATGGCAGCACCGACCTTCCACGTCGCTAAAATGGCAGCGCTGACCATGCACGTCGCTAAAATGGCAGCACCGACCGTCCAAGTAGTAAAAATGGCAGCACCGACCGTCTAAGTCACAAAAATGGCAGCACCGACAGTCCAAGTCGCAAAAATGGCTGCAACGACTGTAACACCCGAGTTTATTTATACCAATTCCAGTTTCCGAATTTACTTATCCGTGGTCTATTCTTGTTTTAGCGTGTTTGGGGGCGAATGGTATTTTCCATAGTACTCTGCATTCGACCCGACCCGCTTGCTTGAACCTGTTTAACTCTCATTTATAGATTACCCTGACATGTTACATAGACACGTGCATCTCATGTATACTGCATACTGGAATTTTATCTGGCATTGCATCTTTTACCATATAACATTTTAAGTCATGTAAAGTAATTTAAAATTTCATTTCATATCCTGCATGATACCCCTAACTCCGTGGTAGCATCCGCACATCTTGTTCTCGTCCCGTTCAGTGAAACGGACGGGTTTGGATGGCTACGCGCACGTACGTGCATCCGTTCTTGGGGGTATGCATTTTCTTTAACTAAGCATCCATTTTGAAATTTGGAAATTGCATATATTTTTAATATTTTAAATCTGGATTTTTGGAACCGACCCGGGCCTGTTTTGGAGTAAATTTGTATTTTGTCAAATCTCAAAACGGACTAATATTATATTCCTTATATATATATATATATACATAAACTATTTTTTTTCCTTTAGCTAATTTATATTAATAATATTTCCTACACTAACTTCCTACACTAACTATTATGATTTGTGTATATTATATATATATATATATATATATATATATATTTTGTTAAGAAATCCTTAACTGTGATTTCTCTCTCTGCACATATTTTTTTTAAACATTTTCAAAGATTTGCATACGTCTCTCTCTCTCTTCCTCGTCTCTCTCTTTCTTTCTCTGTTCTTCTTCCTTCGCTGCGACGAACTCTAGCCCCTCACGCTCGCCTTCGTCGCCGACCTCCTAACCTCATCTTCATCACCATCTCGTCTACTCGACCTCTTTCATCTCCTCCACTTCTCCCTCTTCCCGAGCCCTCACCCAAGAACCCGCAACCCTCGACCGACGGCAGCTCCCTTACCGTCAACGGCTACCCATCATCGCCGTCATCAGCTCCTCGTGTCCTCTGTCCCCAGCCCTAGAGCCAATAGCCAATCCCATTCCTCTTCTTCTCCTTCTTCTCTTTTCTTTCTTTCTCTTTTTCTTGCTTTCCGGCCGTCCCGCCGGAGCCGTGCCACCGCCGACGGTTTGTACGAACCAGACCATGCACCAGATCGCGTCCAGATCGCGTCCAGACAGCGCACCAGATCGCGTCCGTATCGCGCCCAGACCGCGCACCAGATCGCGTCCAGATCGCACCCAGACCGTGCACCAAATCGCGACTAGACCTAGTACCGTGTCGTGCTGTTTCACACACCGTATCGTGTCACGTCGCACCAGACCGCCTGCATATCGACCTTTTGAGGCAAGTTAATCTTGCTACATGCTATTAAATCATTATATACCTATCTTAATACATATAATACCTGTAGTTTAAATTTAGCACCCCATGCATCATTTTATAACATTTCGATGTTTCGTTTACATCTGTTCATAGAATTTCAGATCTAGAACTTGAAACGTAGCTATTGCATTTAGTTTACTAAACCTACATAATCACATGTATATGTTAGATCACATAATCACAATTGTTTTATAGCTATATTACCCTTTGTAGTTTTACCCTATCGTACGACCGATTGCATACATTTAGCCTTATTCACATTCAATTGCACATATAGATTGTTTTCATACAAATTAATATAATTTTATCATCCACATGTGTAACACTGCATTCTTGAAAGGTTAAAACTATTCCTTAAACCAAACTGATGACTGTACAACTGAGTAGTTTAATATGCACCTATTGCTATCATGTTACTGTGCTTGTTTATTGTTCGGATAGTACTATGCTTGTTTAGTTATAACCATGATTATGCTAGTCGATTATAAGCATCCACATGTTATCTTGTACACCCTGACATGACTTGCTACACTTATTACTTGACCTGACATGGTACCGTACACTACTTGACTTGACCTGTTGTACCATGGATTGACCCGTTACCTGATCTTGTGTCTAATGCCAACAAACCTGACATGTAGTCCTCACGGACCATTCCTGTTGTCTATCCAGACAAACCTGCTCGTACCTGATCCTGTGTTGGCATTGGTTCTTGATTACGGAATACCTGACTTGACACATATAACTTGGGGGCATGGGGAAATCAATGATGAAATTCTGACTTGTAACTCGACAGTTGCTCGCTTATACTGATCAGTTTTGGAGGCTAGGCCCGCCTCGTGATGATGCTACTGACATCGTTGGTCTGTACTCCTTTCCTGTTAGTGCCTAGCGGCACGTCTCAGTTTCATCCCGAGAGTCTATAGACCGTGGTCCCGGGCATGCACGGGATACTATTGAGTTACATCGATGATTCATCAAATTGATTTTAAAGACTTGAGAGAAGATAACCCAATAGAACAGTTTAGTTTACTCACTACACACTACCCTTCACTGCCCTGATTTACATTACTGTTACACCTGCTTTTCATTCATGATTATATCTGCATTGCCTGTTACCCTGTTTGTATTTTATTACTTGATGACATGACGCGCTGACGTCTGGATTTTGCATGGCCCAGATTCTTCTACCTTTGTTGCAGACTGATCAGGAGTATTGCCGTTGTTAGACCGAGCGGTGAAGTTCCTGTCGGTATGTAGTTTTACTTTCCAGGTGTTTCATTTATTGTATCTTTTGCTTCCGCATATCATTATTTCTTGACTCATTCATTTTGGCTCGTGGACATGTACTAGATAGTTTAGTTTACTTTCCTGTACTTGATATCACTACAGCCGTAATGTGACTGTGGAGGGATTTTTCCTATCCACAGGTAGCATGGTTGGCTATGTCACGTGCCCATTTGAGCGTACTCTAGGAAGCGGGGCGTGACACCGACAGTCCACGTCATCAAAACAGGAATCAAATCAAGCCAACCTCCATGCGAAAGAAGATCCATCAATTTCATGCACCCAAACCATATATGTGATGTGCATTCATTGATGGGAGGCACTCTGTTGGGGTCAAAAGTTACACCCCGATCGACCAAGTCAAAATCAATCAACCCCCAAGCCCAAATCAGGACCAAGCATGGAAGGGGCCGGTTCCATGCCAAGAATGAAGCAATAAATTAGTTTAATGCAATTTTTTAGAAATAAATGTATAAAAAATGGGTAGAAAGCCAAAATTTTGTAAACCCCGTGGCTTATATGCAAAAAAGAGATAAACACATAAGGCATGGGGTGGCACAAGTGCCATTTGGTAAAACCCAAAGGGCTATATGTAAAGTGTAGCTTATAAAGGCAAATATGATGAAAAAATCAAGAAGATTTTTTCACTCTCTCAAAAATTTAGGGTTCTGGATCTCCTTCTCCTTCCTCAAGGTTCTAGACCTTCTTCTTTTTTGTATTTAAATTAAGAGTTTAACTCTTTTTTCCAAAAAGAAATAGTTCTTCACCATAAAACCCTTGAAGGGGAGCTCGGATCTTCGATCAAATCCCTAAAAGGGGAGATTTTTAAGTCTCGCACCCATTTTCTCCCAAGATCCAGCCATCTGAGAGGAAGAAAGCGACCCATCTCCAAAAATCCCACTTTGGTAAGATCCAAGGCTCAAGAGAAGATCTAGGGCTCAAGGGAGATGAAAGGGGTCCCCTTTCATCATCTCCGAAAATCTCCTAGGAGTTTAACTCCACAAAAAAAGAATAATAATAAAATAAAAATCTCTTTTTTTTTTTAGGATTTTAACTTAAAATGTCAATTGGGAGTACAACTCCCAGTGCAGGGTCTAAGCCCCTTTGTCCTTTCTTTGGGAGTTTTACTCCAAAAGTCAATCAGGAGTACAACTCCCAGTGCTGAGACTGAGTCCTTTTTTCTGCGGGCACCCAGAGCACACGCGCCGGGCGCGTGAGGCTTTGGGGCCCACGCGTCCTTAGGACGCCCCTCACCTTTTTTTATACACTCCACATTAAAAATATCTCCTCCGTAAACTCCGCGAGGTCCCCGATATACCCAAGATCCTTCAAAGCACAACACACACTACACATTGAGTTCGCATAACCAGTTTGACCCATCAATCAAAGATTCCTTCGCTCCAAAGACGAGGGGTAATTAACGGCAACTTAGTCCACGGTTGATGGAGATTCGGATCCCCACAATCAATAAATCCCGGTCTATCCTACGTAGGGGAAATCTGTATACGCCTGACAAACGACGCGTATTCCCATCTCAATGGGGTGACGAAAAACACCCTACATCCTTCTTCTTCATCCGCCACTCCTCCTCCCTTCTTCTCCGTCGTTACTTCGTCGTCCCTGCGCTCTTCTTTTGTCTGTCATCATTGCTCCTCCACTCTTCCTCCTTTCTCCGCTCATCTATCATTGTTTTGTTGATCCTCTTCTCTCCTCTGCTCATCTGGCATTGGTCCACCGCTCCTCTTCCCTCCTTTTCTTCCTTCTCCGCTCCAAGATGATTTTAGCAGAGAAGAGGGTGGCAATGCTTAGATTTTACAAGCAACTACTTAGATATTATATGCAGCACCTAGATATTACACGTAAATGCTTAGATGTTATAAGCAAACAAAAAGACATTTTAAAGGCTTTTGGTAGGAAATAAGTATATTCGGCAGGAAATTAGATTTTTCGAGGGAAAAAGAATATTTGGAGGGGAAAATGAAAACAACATAGGTAGTACATGCAAGTCTCCATATATCACATGTAAGTCTCTAGATATTACATGTGACTCTTATGTACTATACCTGTAAGGACTCTGAATTTTCTATACAAAATTATTCTTTTTTAATGTACAGAAAGGAGTTCCTTAGCATGAGTACAGGTTATAAGTTAAATTTGTTTAAGAACAATAAGAAACAACTTGTAGCTCACTGGTAAAGTCCTTGCATTGCTGTGATGTAGCCCTGTGTTCGAATCCCTTTAGACACATTATATTTTTTCTGAGTTTTCTTTTAAACTTTTTGGAAGCCTAAAAGTTTACACGTGCACTGCACATAGAAACGAAAAGACAGAAAAAAGTATGAGCAAAATGTTGTATATACAGAGGACACATAGCAGCAATCCTCCGGCCCCACTCCATAACCCGACCGGCGAGATGCTCTAATCAATCGGCACTGACCATCCCCCCGTCGCTAAAGGTGCCCGTGCTTTGCACACAAAACTCTTGGCCTACCTTCATTACCCATGCACTGTTTGATTACCCTGAAATTAAATAGAGACTTCAATTTCACCTTAAAATCAAATTTAAATGCATTTTAATTCATTCTTTCAATTCCAAAACCCTAATTCCACAATATAAATACTACCCCATACCTTAGCCCTTCCACATTTTGAAAATTTTGGCCAAAACTATCACATTTTCTCAAGTACAAGTGGGATAGAAGTGGAGTTAACAAGCTATCAACTTCCGACGAGGATAGAAGCGAATTCCGGCGATCCCGTGACGCTACAATGACCTCAATCTCCTTCTCTCTCTCTTCTTAACAAAATCCAACGGTAAGTCCCTCCCTATTCTTCTCTTTCTTCTAAAAAAGTTCTTTGTTTCAAAACATGTCGGTAAGTGGAGTTAACACCAACCTTTTATTCTAAACCCTAAAAATTTCACTACTTCTTCCATATCTTTCATTCAAATTCTTACCCTATGCTTATAACCATGAAACTAATGTTTAGAACCAACTTTCACTCTAAAATATCATGCTAAATAACTTTAATCTAAGTTTTACATGAAAATACCATGAACTTTAAATATCACCTTTTAGTATGTTGTTAATACTTTACCTTTAGAAAACTTCACGGAGTAAAGACCTACCCCTCACATACACACATGTTTCCATAGCACGATGTACCTTGAACATATTTTTGTTAACATACTTTATCAAAATACCATGTACTATAAAAACGGTTCTCTTTAAAATAGTATTATTAAACTCTTTGCGATTATGCCTCTACAACCCATTTGGGGAACCCGTTATTGGATGGTGCAGAATATCGCACATCCTAAGGCTAGTAGAGCGAGATGCAGACCTTCTCACGGAGCATTCGGTTTCGAAAGAATTTTAATACGATTTTTAAGAAAAACGAAAATTTCTGTTTAATTATAAAATTAATTTTTAATAATTATATAAATATTATTAAACCATATATTTTCAAGATATAATAAAATTCTATGTTTTCTAGAAAATAAAAGAATAACAAGTTTCATCAAAATATACTCAACCTATCCAAAAGTCAAGTTTTACAGTAAAATACCTTGAACTATCCAAGCTAAACTATTATCACTAAAATACTTCACATTCTTAAAATTCACAATTATGGAAACCCTAAATAATATAAATAATTTCTCGGGGATATTTTGAAACTATATATTAAAAATATTTTTCATAAAACCCCCTTAAGCTTTATAAACGTTGTTAAGGACATTAGTAAATATAGGTTTAAGCGGGATCAATTCTCTTGAGCCTCAGGGAGCCGGAGAAAGTGAGTGCTTGTCTATTTAAGATAGAAAAACTTAACGGTGTTATCAATGGTAATTGTCTTGGAAAAAGACACAAATCCTGTCGTCCATGTGCAGTTGTCACGCCCCGCTTCCCGGAATACGGTGAAGAGAACGCGCCGAGGCCGCTACGTATTTACTGTGATGTAAATACGCTAAGCGTATCTAAGCAATATAAATATAAATGCACAAGAGGCAAGATATAATAAAACAACAATTTTATTTATTCACATTCTTTTTACAATACATGGAAAAGTAAATACAACTGAATTAAAGCAATGCCTAAATAGTGGCATAACAGAAATGTAAAGTACTGAAGGAAAATGTGTAAAATGAAGTTAGAGCTCGGGGTCTTCAGCAAACTGGTCCAAATTTTCAGTGCTGGGCTCGATCTCTCGAATATCCGAATCACCTGACGACATTCAAAGAAGAAAGAAAGAGAATGTCGTCAGCGAATAAATCGCTCGGTAAGTCCCAAAGTTAAAGGGAAATAGAATAGACAGAGAGAGAGAGAGAGTAGCTTTTAAAGTTGTATCATATTGTTATAATATTGTATTTAGTGTTAACGCTGTTGTTTGTAGCTTGGTACATAAAGATACCAGTGTGTACGAGAGGAGTCTCACTTGCCCCCAGAGACTATGGTATCAGGAACTCAAGGAACCGTTATGCCACGGTACAAAAGCAACGGAATATAGGTTAGGTGTCTTATGGTTGCAGTCTCGTGCCGCTTCTAACACCTTCCGTACCAATCTACCCCTTAAACCCCGCGATGTCTTGATTGTATTGTTTGTATTATATTTCAACTTGTAATTGAATTGTAATATATATTGAATATTTGGATGACTTTCTAAAACCATGATATCAGTAAAATGGATGTATTGGAGAAGCATGGATGTAACTTGGAGAATCATGTAAATAGATGTATATCCATGGTTCGGTTCGGTCAATATAGATTGAATAGATTGAGTATATGTATTCCAGGATTCATGTTGGATTGTAGATTGTAGATTGTACTTGAATCATATTCAAGTCAGATTATTTATAATGAGACTCAGTCTGAGTCAGAACAATTAGAAAAGAAATTGAAGTCCTGATTGTTTTGATGTTATCGGTAACCGTTGCACATGGGCGGCAGGATTTGTGTCTTTTTCAAAGACGATTACCGTGTTGATAACACCGTTGTTAAGTTGTCTACCTTAAATAGTCAAGCACCCACTTCTCCGGCTCCCTGAGGCTCAAGAGATTGGTCCCGCTTAAACCTATATTTACTAGGGTCCTTATTGTAATTTATAAAACTTGAGGGGGTTTTATGTAAAAATACTTTATATAATTTTCAAAATACACCCTAAGTGTTTATTTATCGTCTTTAGAGTTGTAATAAATGTAGATTTTATATTTATGACATTTTTACTGAGAATAACCTATTTTTCATAATACATGGTATTTAATTGTAAGTCAGTGAACTTGTATGGAATTTCCTGGTATTTTAATGTAAAGTGATTCTTGTGATTTCAGAAAAAGATGGAATATATATATTATCACAAAAAGGATATTTTAATGATATATATGTATATGAGTGTGTGTTTCCTGATTTAAAATCAGGAAAGTTTACGGAGGAGGCATCACGTGCTATCACGTGACCAGCAGTCACGTGCTGGCACGTGACAATTAAAAGCAGTGGCAAAGGCAGATTCGGTCAAAGAAAAGGCTCCAGAAAGGGTCACGTGCTCACACATGACCAGGGGTCACGTGTTGGCACGTGACGGCTGAACATCGGCTAGAAGACAAAGCGCAGAAAGCAGAAGAAAGCTCGTTCCAAGGGGTCACGTGCCTACACGTGACCAGGGGTCATGTGGCCCCACGTGACAAGGGGTCACGTGGCCACACGTGACCGGCTTTCAAAGCCTATCTATTTAACAAAATTAAATTCTGAAGGGCATTCAAATCTTTCCAAAGGGGAACGATTATTTGGAACCGATTGGATTAAAAATTTAAAGGTGATTAAATATCACCTATCTATGGAAAAATCTTGAACTTAGAAAGATTTCCCCTTAAAATCTAGCCGAAATAACAAAGGAATATCTTTGGATTCAAAATCCAATGGTGAACTCACCTAATAATCCAAAGGTCCAAATGAATGATGAATGCAAATCAAATCTCTAACGAATACAAATCAAATCCCTCAATGAATGATTCACTAAAACTAATTGATTCTGCTCCTTCTCCTATAAATAGGAGCCAAGAGAGACAGAGAGGGAGATACAGAGATCTATATACAGAGATATAGAGAGAGAAAGAAAGAGGGCCTTGAGACTTTGGAAGAATTTGATCTTCTGCAAAAGAAAACCCTAGGTAAGAAAGGGAAGGCTTTTAAAAAAGAGAATTTAATTCTCAAAAGAGTTTAACTCTTATATTAAAAAGAAGAGCTTAGTTCTCTCCTTAGTGGAGGATCTGCAAAGTGCACATCTCCCCATGAATTGAGAATTTAATTCTCATTGGGTTGAGATCCTGCCATGCAGATCCAAAGCATAGGGAGGGGATGGAAGTTTGAGAATTTAATTCTCATAGAACTATAGGAATTTAATTCCTTTAAAATAAAATTAGGGTTTAACCCTATATTATAGGAATTTAATTCCTTCAAATGAACAGAACCAGGGTTTAACCCCAGTTAAGAACTCAAATCTGTCAAAATAACAGGAATTTAATTCCCTTAGAAGAACCTAATTCCTCACATGTATGGGAATTCAATTCTTACAGAAGAAAAGTTAGAGTTCAACTCTATCTAAGAATATAATTCTTCAGAAGAAAACAGGAATTTAATTCCTCTAAAGTTTATTGCTAGGGTTTAACCCCATGAAGAATTTAATTCTTAAAAAGATAAATACATCTTCAAACAGGCAAAGAAATAGGGTCACATGCTCCACGTGACCCCTGTAAAGATCCACAGAGAAGGATTTTGAGGCAACACCTCACGTGCTCTACGTGACCCTTGTAAAGATCTACAGAGAAGGATTTTGAGGCAATGCCTCACGTGTCCCATGTGACCCCCGGCAGAAGCTATAACAGACGAACACTTAAATTCCCATCACATGACAGCACGTGATGCTCCAAAGTACTCAATACTCTCGGCAGAACAAATAAAGAGAGAGAAAGGGCGCTCTCATATGCTACCACGTGACCCCTCTTGCCTTAATATTTAACACTAAATTGAAACCTCTGTGTCCAGTGTTTAACACTGATTTGTTTTAGTGTTTAACACTAATTGAAAAACTCTCTTTGCAGTGTTTAACACTAAATTAAATTTCTGTTACCAGTGTCTAATACCGATTAACATTAATTTGGAATCTCTCCTTCCAGTGTTTAACACTGATTTGCTTTAGTGTTTAAACACTAATTTGAAACCTCTCTGGCCAGTGTTTAACACTAATTTGAAAGCCTTGTTGCTAGTATGTAACACTGATTATCTTTTGGCGTTTAACATCAGTATCTCACTCCCAGTGTTCAACACTGTCGGTCTCTAGTGTTCAACACTAGTTTTAGCCCAATTGGCTAAGTTTCCAGAGGCAAAGCCTCTCCTTCAATGGACCAACAGAGGGCCCATATCCTAAGCACGATTGGACTTAGCCCGAGCTGGCCATAAGTCTTCAATTCAGACTTAACTGAGCCAATGGGCTCATAATATGATTAATGGGTTTTGGTTCCAAATTGGGCCAAAGATTATTTAATCTACCTCGGTTTAAGGGTACATCTCTTCACTCCTTTGATACTTGGCGTTGTAATTCCTCAACGTCTTCAAAGAGGTGACGGGTCCCGATGACCACACATTGATACGGACTGTGGGGTCCTTAAACTCATGGACTACGAGGTCCTTAACCTTGACCGGGATGTCTTAAAACTAATATCGGACTGTGGGGTCCTTATACTCATGGACTATGAGGTCCTTAACCTTGACCGGGATGTCTTAAAACTAACATTGGACTGTGGGGTCCTTAAACCCATGGACTATGACGTCCTTAACCTTGACCGCAACGTCTTAAAACTAACATTGGACCGTAATGTCCTTAAACTATCTATGGACCGTAATGTCCTTAAACTACCTATTGACCGCAATGTCTCTAAACTAAACAACAGGGCCTCCCCTTAAATTGCTCTCTTGTCAGATCTAAACGATCCCGTTAAGTTGATCTTAGTCTAAATTTAGACTAATGTATTCTTAACAAACGTTTAAGTTGATCTTAGTCTCAAATGACGCTAACGTATCCTTAAACCCAACCCCCAAACCCAAATCTCAGATAATACGGATTTGGACTAGTTCACGCCCTACGGGCGACGACATAACTCAGTCTCCATATACAATCCACGGGCAACCAAACACAAAATAAACACACACGACACGAAGTGAAATTTCTGGAGAAGGAGAAAGTGGTTACCGCAGCGCGGTAGTGTAATTAACTGCAGGGGCTTGCGCCTGCAGGGAAGAGCGTCCCCACAATCAAAAACCCCTCAAGCGAGGAGGAATCTAACGAAGTCTGCTATATCGGACGCATCCGTTTAAACCTTCGATACACGGTGCCATAAATCAACTTGGCATCTTCGGAGAGGTAGACGGATAGCACCATATAGCATCTGCCCCGAATCTCAGGCAAGACGTCCATGTCTCGGCCGCCGTTCGGAGGGGAACAATATGTATAAATAATTTTCATATATATATTATATTTCTAGAAATCTCATTTTGTTAAGATATTTGTATTTTAAATCTCTCGAGACCGAATGCTCCTTGCGGAGATCTGCATCTCGCACTACTAAGTCCAGGGATGTGCGATAATCCGCACCATTCCAGTCGGGTTCCCCAAAATAGATTGTAGCGGCGCTTTGCAAAGATTTATAAAAAAATACGTAATCTTGTAGAAAACGGTTTTAATAGTTAGTGGTATTTATATGTAAAGTTTCGTTTTCCCGTATTGTATATTCCCGAAAGGTATTGTGCTATATTGCATATGAGTGTTGTGAGGAGCTAGGTCATTACGTCGTGATCTAATTAAAGGTATAGCAAGATTATGATGTTTTAAAGTAGAAAGTAAATTACATGGTATTTTAGTGAAAAAGAGCGGTAAAAGTTACAAAATAAAATATATTGCCATGAAACTTGCTCAACATATTTGTTAATGATTAATAGTCAACATGTAAGGGTTTGGTATATTTGTATTTAAGAAAATGTTGGATTTTTAGGAAGAACCGAATCGGAAATCGGATTAACTCTGATTCCGTCGGGTTATAGTAATACGGGTTTTTTTTAGAAAAGAGTAGAGAAGAGGGAGGTGGGACTTACGGGTTTTCAGATTAGAGGAGAGGAAGAGGGAACATTAGGAGGCGCCGGTGCGTCGTTTCGTCGCCGGGAGCTCCTAGGGTCAACTTCGGAAGATCGCCGAAGTTTTGCCCCTTCGCTAACTCCACTTGTACACAAAAGTTCTAGGGATTTTCTTGAGAGTTTGGACAGAATTGTGAGTGAGGGGTGTGTGTCTAGGGGTGGTATTTCTAGGGTAAAGCTAGGGTTAAGGTTAGGTGAAGGGGTGTATTGAAAATTGTATTAATTTGTAATAAAAATAGGGTTTAATGGGATTTTAAAGAGCTATGGAACCAATCCAAGGAATTAAAGTATGCAGGAGTGATAGGGAGGTGAAAAGGCACGACTTTTGTGTTGACGACTCGGCGGTCCGGCCTCGGCCGGCGGCAGCGGTCCGAGTCGACTGAGTCGCCAGCCCGAGTTAGGCCGGGGCTCGCCGCCACGTGTCCCTCGTCGCTTGGTGTAGCCCCTGGGTCAGTTTGTTTTACATGTGTAGTGGGGTTTTTACGAGTTATGTACGTGTAGGCTCTTGGGCTTCTAAAAATTTAAAAGAAAACAATATTAAAAATAATATGGGTGATGGGATTTGAACTCTGGTGCTTTGGTTCAGCAGTGCAAGGTCTTACCAATGAGCTACATGCTCCTTCTTGCTATTAAAAAGCAAAAAAAACTTATAACTTGTGCTCAAGTAAAAGTACCCCTTTCTGTAATTTTGAAAAAATTGTATTGAAAGTTTGGGGTTGTTACAGCAGTAGTTACCGATAACTCCCGAACCTAATTCAGGATCCAAATCAATTTAAAGTGTCTGACTCAAGTCTGAATCTAACTCATGTCTAAATCCAAACTCCAAACTGAATCTAAAACTGAACATGAATACTTGATCATGAACCTGAATCCAACTCAAATCATATTCCAATGCAAACATGAACTCAAGGTCTAGCATGCATACTTGAATTTAAACATGAATACCTGACTTGACTTGACTCGAATCATAAATACAACTTGACATAAATACAAGAATACTTGACATGAATACTCTATATCGACATGAACTCAATCTTGCCACTTGATGTATTCATGGATTCGAGCAAGGCATGTAAATTTATCGGTAATGTAGAATACACGGGGTGCTGAGGTAGTTCATGCATGAATCCAATGAAATCTCAGGAGTCCCACTAGATCATGAATCCATGTCTATTAACACAAGTAAGCTATCATGAGGGCCCGTGTTTCCTTCCTCCTGGATTACAGCCTGTTGAGTTTGGAATACTTCAACACTGGGTTAAAGTCCCGTTACTAACACTTGATTCGGGCTCGTGTTTCCTTACTCCTGGATTACAGCCTGTTGGGTTCGAGAACACTTTTGAAATTGGTTGACATTCACTCTTGAACGTATGTTAAATTAGTATACCCAAGTAGAGACCTATTAAGACACATACATCCACTGCATGTTCACCATATTTACACTACACGGCCATGCTATATTGTTTGTCATACTCATGCTTTGCTATCATGTTTACCTACTTGTTGTATGTTATCATACATGTTCACATATTATAATAAAACTCATGCTAAATAAACTTTCCATGTTTACATTAAAAGACAAGCTGACATATTATAATTCACAATCCATTTTTCATGATATACATATTCCTTATCATTATAATTTATATTTCATTTCATTCCTTGGGACTTACCGAGCGAAATTTCGCTGACGTGCATTCCACCCTTCTTTGTTTTCTTGGAATGTTCGTCAGATACCGCGGAGATTAAAGAGGTAGACATCTTAGAGGAGGAGCACGACCAGACCGAGACCCAGGCCTAGACCATTTATATTTTTTCAGTTTATGTATGCCACATGTTTAGACATTTCTATTCTTGTATTTTCCTTTTAGTTGATTCCATGTATTGTAAATTGATCAAGTTGAATGTAAATAAAGTTGTTGAATTTTAAATCTCATGTTTATTCTCTTATCATTTTATATTGCTTATTTTACGCTTAGCGTATTTATTCCGGGAAGATAACCTTCTCGAAATAAATACGTCGCGGCCTCGTCACATATCTGCTTCCGTATATTGGGAAGGGGGACGTGATAGGTTTTATTGGCGGCCCATACAGGTCTGTTCTGCATGAAGTCATAAGAAATATATAATTAGAAATATGAGATTCAACAACTTTACATTCCTTGCAATTCAAGTTTCGTTGAATTTATCCTAATCTTTCTTCTCTATCTAAGGTGATGGATTCTCCCAACAACTCTAGCACCAACGATGGAAGTACACCACCATCTATCCTTACTGTCCTACCACCTCCATGTAAGTCTACGATAGCGCCCCGGCCGTCTATCCGAGGCCAAAATGCGGAAACGAAAACTTTTTCTTAACTTGAAACCGGCGCTATCGCAGACTTTAATCCCGGATCGAACCATTAACCTATAACTAGCAAACAAGAGAAGGGTTGGAAAAGCTATACCGATCGATTCGTGTCCTTCGGCCTTTGGACACCATCCCAAGCTCCTCGCGGCATCTCCGATCTCGATCTCCTCGTCGGAAAGGGCGCCACATCATCGAGTCTTTTTACGGGCTCCCGCTTCATCCGAAGCAACTCGGACACGAAGTTCGCTAGCCGACGTGTCCAAGGTGAAGTAGAGAATGTGTGTGACAACTTTGTCTCTTGCATCCATTGTATGGATGGAGGTTGAAGATGAAACCATCAATGGAGGTTGTGAGCTAGAGGAAAAAGAAGAAGAAGAAGCCTTTCTTTTTCTAGTGAGATGTGTGATAAAATGAGAGAGTGAGTATCAAAAACACAAGAGCTAGCTCTCATACATGGCTGCCCTTCTCTCTCCTTCTCTCATTTCAACCCACAAATCAATCACATAATGTGACACATGCACAAAGAAAGAGACCATGCGTCATCACTTGTGCATGTGTCACAATTAATGCTCCTAATCATGATTTCTAGCTCATAATTTTCATTTGTATACATTAACCCAAATATTTACAACAACAAAAAGATACGGCAACATCTAAAGTAAACTCGTGACGGATCATAAGGATACCCCTCACCTGTATATACATACCTGCATCCGCATTCCGACTGAATGCGAATGCGATAAGACTAAAGTAATCCAACAAATCTAATACTAGGATCCGGCTTAAACCAAAGCCCACTAGTATGATCCGTCCGATCATGATCCGTGCACTACTGCACCTATATGATCGAACCCTGCCATATATCATACGACATCTGCAACGTTTCGCCCGAAACTTGAGAAACTGTCTGTGGGGGACTCTAAAGACTCGTCAATATTCTGGCTGTAGATTTAACCACCTGCACGTCAGTGGTACCAGCCGTACGTAACGGGCTACCAGGTATTGACCAAAAGGGAGGTCGATGAACGAACTCATCCTGACACCCTACTGATCCTGCCAGTGACAATATCCGTACAGTCCGGTACGTTCGTCTATGAGCATCGCATGTCGGGTCTAGGGGGTTGGTAAAAGTCAGACCCCCAAAAGCGGTACAAGTCGTGTCGGAGTGTAGCCCAGAACACCCTGAGATACTACTGGAATACCTACCAATAAATCTCCTGCCTTGACCAAGGACTTCGTGTAATGGCTCTCCTAGACACAACGCGATCTCACCCCCAATACCGGGAGAGACGAAACCCCTGCCGATCCGCTCACTGCCTCCATGTGGATCGGGACTGTACCCAACTAAAACCTGTTTGCACGACTCCTTTGAGCCGTGGTAGGGTAGTAATCAAAGCACAGTGGGAACTCACACGAGACAAATGACGATCTCAGGTCGATGAACTAACCTGTACACATGTCACCAGGGAACTGCTATCTGACGTCAGGTATAATACTAACTAGCATGTTCCCGGCGAGTATTGTCCGTTGTACTCATAACCCAATGAGCACCTGTATACATGTTAGGTGAACCAACTGACACCAATAGCTTGTGAGACCGGCCACCGCCCCTCGTCGGGGTCTCGACTGTATACACTAGTCTACTAATGGAGTATCGATGCCCAGTCTCGAAATCCCACGACTAGGGACACTTTAAGGATGTGCTTATAGACCCCAGCTCCCACGTATATGATCGCCATCATACTGCAGGCCATCAAGCAAGAATCCTAAGGGCTCTACCAATGTGTAATAGTGACCTGTAATGTCACCTGAAGCTGTACACGATGATAAAGATAAACAAGATAGTATACTATCATCTTGAGTAAGACTGTCCTACTGGTATAGGTCCTCCCTCAATCATTCCAATCACGTGCATGTGATCCAATAATTGACTTTGAGGGCACTATATCCAACAATCTCCCACTTGCACTCAAGGCTAATTATTGCGATGTCGCATACTCACTGTCCGTGTGATACCGAACACCCAACTCCTCTACTAATCAGTTTCACAAAGCCCGTTTGCGAAACTATTGCATTCGAGGAATAGCCTCAGTGAGTGGATCCGCCCTGATGTTTCTTTCTATGTCTCTCTTTATCTCAAGTTCGCGGAGAAAGCCATCTCCCGAAATGAGCAATACCTGTCTTAGAATATGTATGGATATCTGATGGGACCTAGTTCATAAATGAACTCCAAATCCAAACTTCTTAGACTGTATCGACAACTGAATTTAATCAGTATCCTGTACCATGCCTCCCTCAGTATCCGCTTGGACCACCTGTCCAAAATACTGCCCCTCGTCAGAGGGAAAACTATAACTCTGACAGCCACTCTGTCATCCAGGTCACCTTGGAAGCCTGGAACGATAACAGTCTACTGAAAGAGGTTGTCGTTATCATATCCCTAGAACATCTACTTATGTTCTAAAACTACTTCCGAATGTTTCTCCAGGATAGGATTAATATCAACTTATTGCATCTAGCGCAAAAAACAACGTCTGGTGTGGTACTTGACATCTCATGATTGACTCAATTGCCTAAGCAAGTGATCTGCCAATCATGCGCATCCCTCTCCCCTTTAGTCTGTAAGACACCTTTAGAGATGGTGACTCCATCACCTGTGGGTACACTATCGTGCCAGAAGTCGTCCTTCTAAAACACCTTTAGAATGCTGTCTAAGTACCCTGATTGGGAAACTACCCAAATCTAGATCTAAAACCATTGATCTAGTAATCAGAATATCTGATATAATATCCATATCCTATGTGGAGAAACCACTGTGTGACAACCAAAGTATAACTGATCGTAGTATAGAAATTTCACTTCCTACTCTGTGTATGTCATCCAAATACCACGACATCACACCCTACTGCCTTCTTAACAGATCCATCCTCTATTCTGATGAAGTCAAACCTATGACTATTACATCAGAAATAGATAATCTTTCTCCGCTATATCTGCTTTAGTCCATAAATAGACATAAGTTTCTTGTCCACTATACTTCCGCTGCTCCCACTGACTACGACAACCCTCTGGCAGAGTCATATACACGTACACTTTCTAAAGCTAGTTTAGAACGACGCTATACTCATCCTCCTGCCGGGTCTCATAGCCTGGAACAACAGTAGTGTCAAGTCTTGGTTAACAAGAACCTCCTTGTCACCATCTTTGAGCATACCGAAGTACCTCTCGAGTGCCTGAGACTACCCACCAAATCTGCGGAGTGGCCAATGGAATGTCAAACCAGATTGAATCTTTAGGTCTTATTAAATTTTCAATAATCGTTTGCGGTTCTGGAATCACTTCCAGTTCTACTATACTCCCACTACTATTTTCTGGAAAAAAAATCCATTTTACTAAAACTGTGGCGAGTTAAGAACAATATCACTATCGATCTTCCAGATGGTAGAAAGTCAACCCTCGTCATAGCCCGGTTCAACCCACAAACAACCATTACAGAAACGTGCCTTAAGTTATCCAGAGTCTGATTTTAAGCATAAGCCGGACAACTCCCCGTACCTTAACATCGTTAAGATATGAACTATTCTATATCCAATATAGAAACAGAGGCGCTGATTTAATTGGAACAGATTCAAATCATGCAGCTGTCTCCAGTGCATGTCAACTAAATGGAGAGAGGCCGATCAACATTACTCAACTTAGGAGTGCATCCAATTATGGGTAACCTGAAAGAGAAGCAAGTTCTCATAATCATTACTATCAACTGAATACCATACACAAGTATCTACATCTTCGATCACCTTGAAGAATCGTGATACTTGCAACACCTGGTTCTCTACTTTATTCTTATACCTATAACTTCTCAAAATTTAGACCTTGCATTCTACGAAACACATGTCTAAGAACTAGAGAAATCATAAGTAAACAGAATATAGTACGAGTACCAACCCCTCTGTCCTCATGGACACTGGACAACATACAATACTCTGCATAAGTCCCCTGAGTCTAATAACTCATTCCCTGTGTGTCGTAGGTTGAAAACTGTACTTATGGTTGAGAAGAATTACACCGCTGTTTAATATTCCTTACCTAACCATCCACTGATATAGGTAAATGTCATAGACATAATTTCAAAAAAGTTATATCTCACTTTATAAAAATAAATGTACAGATATATCAATTTGAAATTGGTGCATAACAACGGATATTCAAAACCAAATATTTGCCGTCCGGCAAACAACCCAGGTATTTCCTCAAATATCACCAATTACAACGAATCCCGATATAATGAGGATGATCACCCAATTCCCAGTAACTTACTTCCACTCATTATCTGTAAAACCATACAGATGTGAGAATCAAATATGGTAAATACATACCCTGGAGCAAGGGCTAATTGGGAAATCAGTTTTCTTTTAACAATACACAGTGAAACTGAAACATGTAAATGTTTCGAAGGGGTATCCGGGTATTCCTAGTAATGCCTCTTCCATTATCAGATTCACAACTGTAACCGTATATTCCTTTGTCATCTCTCCAAATCCCTTTATATTTCTTTAGTCATTACCTTTTGTACACCCCTTTAGGCTAAATGGTTTTCTTCCTTCCCTACCGTTCGGCATCAGCCTATGGTTTGGAAGAAGACTATCTAATAAGCATAATGGGTGTAGTCTCCTAATCCTAGGAGTACTCGTAACCTGAGAGAATGTGAAGATAAAAGACAACTGAATAAAACCTTATTCCTATTTCTCCTGAACCAGAATCCATCCCCGAACTGGAAATAGTCCCTTCGAGTTCGTATATAACCATATGATGGAGTATCCAATAAACTGTGGATCTTCGTAGTGATACGGAGTGTTATGGAGAAATACAAAGGTGATGTAGGATTGGCGAAGAAATACTTGGTTTGGTCGTGAATAGCAACCGCAATTTACTTTGCCCTCTTACTAATCCCTTTATTTGTCTTTACTTAATACCTTCTGTACACCTTTTAGGCTAAACGGTTTTCTTCATTCCCTACCGTTCGGCACCTGCCTATGGTTTGGATGAAGACTATCCAATCAGCGTAACAGGTGTACCGTCCTAATCCAAGGAGCACTCGCAACCTGAGAGAAGGTAAAAGAAAAAGACAACTGAATAGTCCTATTCATTTTCTCCAGAACCGGAAACCATCCTCGAATCTGGAACAAGTTCCTTCGAGTTCGTATATAACCATACGATGGTTTTATCCAATGGAAGTGGATGTTCGTAGTAATACGGGGTGTTTTGGAGAAAAGGGTAAAAGTAGAATTGGCAATGAGGTATGCAACTCAGACAATCCAAAAAGCCAGTGTTTTAAGAAGGTTCGGTTAACTTGGTCACTGAGTCATAGTCAAGGGTCGGGTCATGGTCGCTGTCAAAGAGAAAGAGAAAAGAAACACTCAGCGTGCACTCTAACCTAGATCAGAATGGTTATCAATTTATCTAATCAGGAAACTTCCCACTGTAATCTCAAATTCTCCTCCAAACCTGAAAGAAGAATTAGTCGGGATCACCCGAGAAGTAAACCAACTCATCAGTGGGAATCGGGATCCAACTATCATCGCATGATAACATGATGGAATCCACTTACGTTATCACACTCCAGAAGGTATGCGCATATCTGGCAAGTTTCAGTTTCTTTAGAAACTCCCGATGTAATTTTTACCCCATGCTCTTATGACCTTGACGAAGGCCAACAAATCATAATTCACATGTCAAGTTCTACCCGTCATTGTCCAGGTTAATTTGAACCCACCCGTACAAGTCCTTGACGAAGGCCAACATGGCTGTACGATTGTCCCAAACCAACGCATCTATCTATGCAGCAGAAAGGTAGCAAGCAATTACCATACACTATGCCTTGATGAAGGCCAACAAATATAGCATGAATACTAAGTGCTACACGTCTGAAATGACGGAAGGCTATGAATGGTTTTTGGCGAAAAACATTTAATGTAATGAACTTTATATCGTTGAAGGAACCGGATAGCTTTTTATAAACATATAGTGGCGAAAACTTTTGCTAAAGAGGTTACTCCCGGTGAAGGGATCTCGGCTCTTTCCCCATAGAATGAGGTGCAGGATATTCCAACTGAATACCACGATGCAAAGCAAAAAGTAATCGACTATAGTGAAATTATTACCCTGACGCAAACTTCTGTCCAAGGGGTCACTTCCGGTGAAGGGATCTCGGCCCTTGCCCCGTCGACTGAGGTGCTGGATATTCATAACCGAATACCACTGTGCAAAATAAAAGAGAACGTCCTTGCAATAACAGCTTTTTGAAAAATGTTCCAACAATGTCAAACAGGTTTGTTTAGCTTGCATTGATCCGAATCAATGCAGTCCCATCAATTAATCACACCACAAAAGAACGAAAATATGATGTACGTATATGCCATCCGCATTCGCCACTGGGTCCCGTCATCACCCGTTAGGTTATTTAACTAACGACAGAGCGAGGACTGGACTAGCGCGGGTGTAAAACATATACAACATCTACTAGTATATATATCAATATATAATATTCGCTCATGGCGTGATAAAATGCAACATCACAGAGAGTAATAAACATCACAGAACAATATAGGTAATCTGGGATCCCCGGGTTTCATAGAGCCGCTACTGAAACCCGACGTTCCCCTGGCCGTGTGGATAGCCTGTGCAATGAAATCCTAGACCATACGGGCGCGGCAAGTTACCCGCTAAAACCTGAAGCGAGGCAGCCCCTACAACAAAGTGAATGGACCACACAGCACTTCACGGAATTCGGTAACTTGAGCACCCCTTCTTGGGTCAACCTATACCCCATACGAGTGCGATGAATAGCCCGCCAATTCTAGAGTGAATCCCCCTCCGTCTCAAAGCCATGAGATGCGGGCCCGTTGCCCTCTCGAACCCGGCTATCCGTGCACCCCACCGCGGGGTAATCCTAGTACAGAAAGTAAAATATATATACAACGGGTATATCGACCTCAGCCCGATCGTGCCCCAAAAGAATAATATACAAACAGGCAGTGACGGCAGTCCACATGTCGGATGCTCGCCTCGCAATATCAAATGTACAAATACAACCAAACTGTACTACCATTGCATCCAGGCTATCCACCACGATAAATCCGCAACATCACAGCACAACACAGAACATCAACGTGAATGTCACGTTCGCAAATCCGTCTAAAAGAACTATAGCAATTAGACAAGATTTACCGCTCGAATGACATTCACGGTCGCAGAAATAAAGTAAGTATTGTAAACCAACATATTTAAATTTTTCGATCGACAAAATTTCCCGAAGTGGGCCTCAACAACAAATCCAGCACTCAAAATAATCTGGGCCAAAACCAAAATTACCAGAAACCCCAATTCCAAGTCAAAGATCACTGTAGGAAAAATGGTGGACTGATGCTACAGTGGTGCGGCGGAACCGCGACCAAAACAAGGTTAATGCCGCGGTTCCGCGGCGCTACAGTGAGTTCATTCTACCAATTTTCTGCAGTGGTCTTAGAAAAGCCTGCATGATTTTCTGACACACTCAAAATAATTTTTGGACCACAAAAAATTTTCGACAGAAACTGCAGAATTGGAAATGCGGTTTTGGAAAATTTCGTTCGATCGAAGTTCTAAACACGTTAGAGCAAGCTAGTAAAGGTTAATGGCGTGGCTCTGATACCATGTAAGTCTACGGTAGCGCCCCGGACGTCTATCCGAGACCAAAATGCGGAAACGAAAACTTTTTCTTAACTTGAAACCGGCGCTATCGCAGACTTTAATCCCGGATCGAACCATTAACCTATAACTAGCAAACAAGAGAAGGGTTGGAAAAGCTATACCGATCGATCCGTGTCCTTCGGTCTTTGGCCACTATCCCAAGCTCCTCGCGGCATCTCCGATCTCGATCTCCTCGTCGGAAAGGGCACCACATCATCGAGTCTTTTTACAGGCTCCCGCTTCATCCAAAGCAACTCGGACACGAAGTTCGCTAGCCGACGTGTCCAAGGTGAAGTAGAGAATGTGTGTGACAACTTTGTCTCTTGCATCCATCGTATGGATGGAGGTTGAAGATGAAGCCATCAATGGAGGATGTGAGCCAGAGGAAGAAGAAGAAGAAGAAGCCTTTCTTTTTCTAGTGAGATGTGTGATAAAATGAGAGAGTGAGTATCAAAAACACAAGAGCTAGCTCTTATACATGGCTGCCCTTCTCTCTCCTCCTCTCATTTCAACCCACAAATCAATCACATAATGTGACACATGCACAAAGAAAGAGACCATGAGTCATCACTTGTGCATGCGTCACAATTAATGCTCCTAATCATGATTTCTAGCTCATAATTTCAATTTGTATACATTAACCCAAATATTTACAACAACTAAAAGATACGACAATATCTAAAGTAAACTCGTGACGGATCACAACGATACCCCTCACCTGTATATACATACCTGCATCCGCATTCCGACTGAATGCGAATGCGATGAGACTAAAGTAATCCAACAAATCTAATACTAGGATCCGGCTTAAACCAAAGCCCACTAGTATGATCCGTCCGATCATGATCCGTGCACTACTGCACCTATATGATCGAACCCTGTCATATATCATACGGCATCTACAACGTTTCGCCCGAAACTTGAGAAACTGTCTGTGGGGGACTCTAAAGACTCGTCAATACTCTGGCTGTGGATTTAACCACCAGCACGTCAGTGGTACTAGCCGTACGTAACGGGCGACCAGGTATTGACCAAAAGGGAGGTCGATGAACGAACTCATCCTGACACCCTACTGAAACTGCTGTTCCCCTCCGAACGGCGGCCGAGACGTTGGGCTGTCTCGCCTGAGGTTCGGGGCAGATGCTAATTGGTGCTATCCGTCCACCTCTCCGAAAATGCAAAGTTGATTTATGGCACCGTGTATCGGAGGTTTAGACGGATGCGGCCGATGTAGCAGACTTTGTCAGATTCCCCCTCGCTTGAGCGGTTTTTTTTATTGTGGGGACGCTCTTCCCAACAGGCGCAAGCCCCTGCAGTTAATTACACTACCGCATCGCGGTAGCCACTTTCTCCTTCTCCAGAATTTCACTTCGTGTCGTGTGTGTTTGTTTTGTTTGTGGTTGCCCGTGGATTGTATACGGAGACTGAGTAATGCCGTCGCCCGTAGGACGTGGATTAGTCCAAATCCGTATTTACTTTGATTTGGGTTTGGTGGTTTTTAGTTTAAGGATACGTTAGTCATATTGAGACTAAGATCAACTTAAACGTTCGTCAAGGATACGTTAGTCCGATTTAAGACTAAGATCAACTTAACGTGGTGATCCATTTAATATATGGCCGTTGGGACTCGTCACCTCTCTGACGTCGTTGAAGAATTACAACGGCGGATGTCAGAGGAGTTCAGAGATGTACCCTTGAACCAAGGTTGATTTGAAATTTTATCGTTCATTTGAGTGTTTAAGGATACGTTAGCCATGTTTGGGGCTAAGATCCAATTAAACAGGACCGTTTAGATCCGGCAAAAGAGCATTTGGAGGCTCTATTGTTCCAATTTAGGGTCGTGGTGGTCCATCGCCAGTTTAGGGACGTGGTGGTCCATCATTAGTTTAAGGACGTTTCGGTCCATGTTCCAGTTTAGGGACGTGGTGGTCCATCATTAGTTTAAGGACGTTTCGGTCCGATATTAGTTTAGGGACGTTTCGGTCCGATATTAGTTTAGGGACGTTTCGGTCTACGAGTTTAAGGACCTCGCAGTCCATATTGATGTATGGTCGTTGGGACCCGTCACCTCTTTGACGTCGTTGAGGAATTACAACGATGGATGTCAGAGGAGTTCAGAGATGTACCCTTGAACCAAGGTTGATTTGAAATTTAGGAGAGCCATTTTGCTCAGCCAATTTAATTTAAGGACTTATGGCCACGATCGGGCTAAGTCCAGTTGAAAATGTCCAACATTTTATTTGTTTTTGCATTGCATTTATTTTTATTTTTATTTGGGCCTTGCCCAGAAAGGATGCAGAGCATCAATTTTATTTGGGCTCTGCCCTTTTATTGCTTTGCAATTTACTTTGGCATGTTAGGTCTTTTTGATTTTGGGCCTGGCCCTTCAAGTAATGTATTGCAAAGCACTGAGAATCTTTTAGATTCAAGAACAGAAGTGCAAAGCACTTTCTAATCTCCTGATCTAAAGAAAAAAAACAAGTTTTTCTTCTTTTCTTGTTTTTCCTTATTTCAGAGAACCAAGGGTTCATAACAAGTGCAAGGCACTATTTTTTTTAATTTAATTTAATTTATTTATTTATCTGTTCATAAGAGAATTTCCCCTTCTTTTAAAGAACCTTTTTTTTTGTATTCTTCAAGAGTTCTCAAGAGTTCTCTTCTTTCTTTCTTTTTTGCAAGATGTTTTTTTTTTTGAATTGGGGTCTGGGGTCCTTTTTATAGTGCCCATAAATTAGTTAAATTTGTTAAAGAGATCTTTTTCTGAGTGATTTCGGGGAATTTCCCCCACCGTTGGATCTTTGATCCAAAGGCCCCTGTTTTACAGAGGAAAATCTTCTTGTTTTAAAAAGAACAGAAAAGATTCGCTTAAATCTTCATTCTGTTTTTGCGCAACTCCCCAGCGCGTGACACGTGTCGCGCAACGCAGCGCTTGCGCATCTGTGCTTGCGCAGCTGCGCAGACAGGTGTCGCGCGGAGCGGCGCTTGCGCAACTGCGCTTGCGCTGTGCAGCAGCGATTGCGCACCTGCGCAGACACGTGTCGCGCAGCGCAGCGCTTGCGCAGCAGCGTGTGCGCAACTGCGCAGACACGTGTCGCGCAGCGCAGCGTTTGCGCAGCAAACGCAACTGCGTAGACACGTGTCGCGCAGTGCAGCGCTTGCGCAACTGTTACTTTTTGTTTTTTTTAAGAGAGCCTTACTCTGATTGGATATTGCCTCGGGCGTTGCGTTGACGTATCAACTTCTGACACGTGGCGCATTGCGCGCAACGCACGGAATTTGAAGCGTTGCTTCAAAAATTTGAATTTTAAAATTCAAACAGAGTCTTGCTCTGATTGGGGGAACAAATGCCCCCCCACCGTTGCGCTCACGTGGCGCGCACGTGAGTGCAGCGCTGGCAAGATCCTAGCCGTTGGATCAAGGGGGTCAATTGAAGTGGCGCAGGCGCCTATAAATAGGACCCTTAGTCCTTGGTAATTCTTTACCATTTCAAGAACTTTAATTCTCAGAGCCTTGCTTTTGCTTAAGAACTTTCAGTGCCTTGCTGTTGATTCTTCCCAAGAACTCCAGAGTTCAGAACCATCTTAGGTATTTAATAAAATAAAATTAAATTAAATTAAATTAAAGTTGATTAATAGAGCCCTGCTCTCATAGATCTTTGATCTAAAACCCTTTTGGGGTTTCCTCAACAGAGCCTTGCTCTTAAAGTTCATAGATCTACAGAGATCTTGTTCATGGGTTTTAACCTATAAACAGAGCTTTGCTCATGGATCAAATATAGATTTTTTTTTCTGATCTGAAAATGGAGAACTCTTAGAAGTTTTCATGGATCTTTAAGATCCCAAATTTTAATCTTTTTAGAAGTTAAGGTTTCCTTTTTTGATGGATTTTTTTATCATTATTATAGAGCTAGACTCTTTTTAAGGAAATTTTTATTCCCTTGAGACCAGAGTTTGACAAATGTCACTCTGTGACAGAGCTTTGCTCAGAAAGAGGAGATTTTCTCCTTTTCTCTAGGGATCTCTCACCACTGAGTGTATTCTCTTGGGAACCCTTTTCATTAATTGACAGTCTTATCTAATGATGGGGTTGTCTTATTAAATGATGTACCGTCATTCAGATTTTGTGGGTCCCCCTTTGGTTCCCTACCCACTACATCATAGTGCGGAATAAGATTTAAAATGCCAAGCGTTAGAACACTAATGGTTATTTTTGCCCTTCTACAGGAAACATGTCTGACGACTTGTTTTTCCCCTTTGTTCGTTCGGAAGGAGGGTTCCCCCACTCGCCAGTGGACCGGGTGGCGTTCGCTCTCATTAAAGATCATGACCCTGAATGCAAAAGGCTCCACCTGTGGGGAAGGTGGTACAGCCAGATCATCCAAGGCCGTCGCAGCTTCAGTTCCGCCTCGCCTTCTGAGCCCATAGTTACGATCCCTTATGCGGACGAACCCCCGGTGAAGTATGCCGTGGAGGTTAAAAATTGGAATTCTGATGATCTCCTTCAGCCTGCAATCGGTGCCATCCCCGTGCAGCCGCCGCCGGCGATAGACATTCTGGGGAGGCGAATCTGTCAGGGTGAAGCACGCCCTTGGGGACAGGCCTACAATATTGGACTGATCCCGCGACCGCCCGCAGGATATTTGCAATGGGCCTGGTACATCTTATCGGCGAAAAGGACTCATCTAACGAAGATCGGTTTATATTTGGCCATCTAGGTTTCGCTTTTCGAGTATCCCTCTCCTCCAACGTGGTGGATCAAGGCCTTTATCGAACAATGGAATATCCCCATCCACACCTTCCTGATGACAGATAGGGAGGACTCCATCTCCTTAGAGGAGTTTGCTGAACTTTCGGGTCTACCAATGAGGGGGGAGCACTACGAGGAGTTGCTTCCTTCTGATGAATACATCTTTGCCACCAAGCCGCTGGTGTTTGACTTAACTCCGGAGAACGCCATTCAGCATCAGTATCCGGGCTTGGTGAAGGTATTGGAGATCTATGAGGAACTCCATCTGGAATCGGGCGACCGGGGCGTCAGTTTCGCAGATTATATTGCTCGCTTCATTCGCCCGGAGTTCCTATCAGAGCAGAGCGAGAAGTTCGCTCGGCTTGATGACCCTTTTGGTTTCGGCTTGGACCGCCGACCCGTATCGAAAAATGACCAGAAGGATTTCTATCTCCCCAACGCTACCATCTCTGCTTTCTCGGAAATTACCGTCCCAGGCATAGATGAGGAAACCTTTTTTATTGGGTTCTTAGGCTTGTGGCTATGCAACTTTGCACTCCCCATGCACCCACGCCTCATGCGGCCCTCTGTCTTTTACCCAACGCATCGGATGGTAGCTGGTTTGCAGTTATCGGTAGGAATCGCCGGGCTGGCTTACCTTTACCACGGACTTAGCGTAGCGGCGGACGCCAGTGAGCCTGGGGTACAGCCTGCTAACTTCCCGATGCACTACTTCACTTCTTGGATGGAGATGCATGTGCGAGGGGTGTTTGGTGCCCACAAGACTCCTCCGTTCTTTGAGAAATACAAACTCCCGAGAGTCATGCGGTTGGTCGAGGCTTCGATTGTGGTTCCAGCCCCGCGGGAGTCTAGAGAGCTGCTCCTTCGTCTACATCTGGTCGGAGCGAAGGTTTCCTTTGTGGATAAGGTCATAACCATAGGCTCAGAGACTACCAAGTCAGTGGTGCCCCTGCGTGATGACTTCAAAGATGGGGCTTCTGTATTGAAAGCTCGGGAAATCCTCCACCTCTACTCCATTCGGCCGGGCTATCTGGTGCTTAGGCAGAATGAGACAGCCATGTTTATGAGATATAACCCACATCGATTCGCCCGGCAATCAAGCTACAATCAAGGGATCCCGATGGAAGCTTTCTTGGAAACGCCCGTGGTCAGCCCAGAGGGGATAAAGAATGCGATGCATCATTTTATACGGCTTAACACAGGTTCCTATTTCTTCATTAGTGAACCCAGCTGTGCCCCTAAGATGCTCAATTCATATGTGGCCTGGTATGCGCACGCGATAGGCCCAATTATCTTAACGGAGAAGCGTATGCTGGTTGACCGTAGGGGTGCGCCTCCTGGCGGCGATCGCAAGGCCCCCTTGCAGCCAAGGATCCTGGTCGTCCCTCCGCTAAAAGATGCTGGAGTCGATCGACCACGCGTGTTGAGCCCCCCGCGTGGATTGCCACTGCCCGCTATGGTGGATGCACCACCGGCGCCCCATGCTCCCGCGAAGGCGGCTAATGTGGTATCGCCAGAGTCCGGCGTAGGAGCAGATATTGGGACCCGCCGCCCTAAAGTAACTGCCAAGCGCAAATCTGTTCCGTGGATCTAAAGCCGGCGGACAGAAGAAGAAAAAGTCCACCCTTTCCCTTGATGCGATCCTTAGCTTAGAGCCTGCGGCTCATCCCAACGAAGGCATAAGTGAATATGGCAGCAACGAGGGCTTCTTGGTAGACCCTGCAGACACCAATTTGGCTGCAGCCATCGCAGCTTCGGAGCGATCAGCGAGGCTCGAAGCGAGGTTAAGTAAACTCGCTGAGTTAGGTAACCATCAACCGCTTTTTTCGTCGTTTTATTGCCCTTTTATTATTATCTTTAATTAATATTTGCCCCATTCTCAACAGGTGTCTCTACTGAAGAGGCCATTGCCGCCTCTTTGAAAACCTTTCAAGAAAAGGAGGAGAAACGTGCTCCAGCAGGCGTTGGTATGCCCTGCCACCTTTCTCTTTTATAAGAAAAATTTGTTATCTTTTTTGATAGTAACCTTCTTTTGTCTCTTAGCAGGGGCTACATCAGTGGATGCGGGGATCCTCCCCAAGCCTGTTACTGAAGTCCCAGTCTCGTCGGGGCTGCCGCAAGAGCCTCGGCTTGACAAAACGACGAGGGATGCCCTGAAAAATCTGGAGGCATCCCTTTTCATGGACGAAGACGCCTCAATCAAAGAAGCCCTAGTGGCATCCATTTCAACAGCTCGTGAGGAGAGGAAGCGGTTGAGACGCGAAGCGAAGGCGCGCAGAGCTGCTTTGGCCACGGGAGCGGGCCCTAGCACCATCCCTCAAACTGATGCTCCTTCTGAAGAGGCCCCTGTCGCCCTTTCTACTGCTCATAGGCGAGTGGCGTGCGCGGTCCGAAGTGCAAATGATAAATCCTCTTCAGGTAGCATTTTTTAGGACCCTTTTATAAGAATTATAAAGCCATTGTTTCTTATGGATCCCGTCTTGCAGGGCCAAGTGCGACCGAGGGGGAGGCGGAGACCGTCGAACACAGGGGAGCGAAGGAAGCGGTGCTTGCCGAACCCGAGCTGACGGTGAGCAACGTTGTTGGGGTCACCGGGCCCGAAACAGAGGTTGGGGGATCTGCAACCGAGAGGGTCATTGATGCCGAACCTGAAGTGGCGGCAGATGAGATGATTGTCTTAACCGAGCCGAAGGTAGTAGAGGGCAAGGCGCTTGAGGCTGGAGACCTCACGACGCCGATGGACGAGACAACCGTGACTGCAGAACCCGAGGGAGTATCGGGTGAGGCGGCCACGATTCCTGAGGAGGAGCTAACCGCTCTTTCCCAGGAATCTGGCAATACCCCAATCATAGCCCTCCTCGCGTATGGTCCGCTGCCGTCTCCAGGGCTTGCGAGCACAACAACAGTTCCCATTGAGTCGGGTGATGAGGCTACGGGCGGTGGCCTCATGTCAATGGTGGAGGGGATTGCCTCAGTTTCGGCTGGCAGCTCGTCGGGTAAATTTCGAGTTACCAGCGTTTTTCTTTTTATATATCTTGCGATCTCTTCTAACAAGTTTGTCTTTGCAGGTGCGGCCAGTGCCGACGCTCCATTGCTCGAAGGAGCACCGTCAACTACTGCTTTGGCGGTGGTCACCTCCCCGCCTTCCCTTATGCCATCGCGGATGTTGGAAGGTATGGATTTACGACTCATGAGTTAATCTTTTAAACGTGTAGCTTCTGTACTAGCGTTATACCACTGTGTCCTTTTAGGAGTGCTCTTTGATCATCTATACCAAGTGTTGCTCCCACACTTCTCCTTCCCATCCGAACTCGCTTCTCCTTCTTGTGGTGCTGGTGAGTGTTATTTCGATGTCTTTCCTTTTCCCTCCCTTTTTTTTAGCAATAGGATTATTTCTGACTTTTCCTCTTCCTGATTGTAGTGCCACGAATCGAAGGAGGGGACACAAGGCCAGCCATGCCACCGGCCCTTCCGGCTTTGCCATCCGTCGCAGCTGGTATAGTATATTCCCCCTTTTTTTATATGACCCTTCAACATCTCTTAAATCATTGTCTAACCATGTTTCATTCTGCAGCTATTGTTCCGGCTCTGGTCCCTCTTGAGTCTCGTGTCCTTTCACCGGCTGGCCCTTTCTTGAAACGTCCATCTTCAAAAGGTGCCGTGATGAGTTTGGGTATGCTGAGCGGGTATATCGAAGAGCTTAACATGGACGCTCTCCCTTCCGCCGTGGATTTCGCTATGGAGGTTAACCCGATGTTGGCGGCGCTCGTAAACTTTCACAATGAAGGCGTCGTCGAATCTTGGGTTAACCACTGCAGAGAGATTGAGGCCTGCTTGCATCGGTTGGAGTCGACGCTCCCTTCTCCTGAAGTTTTGGCCATGAGCACCCAACGGACAGCCTGGCTCGAGCAAAGCGCTTCTTATCTCCGCCATTTGGAGCAGGAAGCAGCTTTACGGTTGAAGGAGTGTCGGGAATCTTCAAGCACAACCGCTCGCCTGCGCGTTGAAGTTAGGACGAATGCTGCTGAAGTGAAAGCCGTCTTCGAAGGCCTTCTGGAGCGTATCTCTAGTGGGCTAGCACTGAAGCGGAAGCTTGATGCCGCTGAGCGTGATGCCCGAGGCCAAGAAGCAGCTCAGCAGGTCGTTGGGGAACAGCTCGCATCCTTCATGCAGCAGCGGGCTCAAGTAGAGGCCGAACTAGCGGTGGTAGCTGACCAGGAGAAGGCGTGGAAGGAAGTACTTGAGCAGTTGATAGAGCTGTTCAAGAAACTTCCTTCTCCCTGAATATCTTGTATCATTCACACACTTGTAATTTGTATATAGTGTATACACATTCTCTGTTCTTTATACGATCCGCCTTGTATTTTGATTGAATTTATGAATAAAGGTACACATTCCTTCTTGCAATGTCTGGTACTATTTCTTTGCTTTCTCCCTTTTCATTATGATGTTTTCGATGAATCTGATTGGCGGATAACTTAACTTCTCCGATAGATAGCGATGGCTTAGGCCGCAGGTTCAGATCTGCCGCCTAAGACTTTTCAACTCTATGAGCCGTGAGGGTCTCATAGAGACTTTTCTCCCTACGGATGGAGAGGATCTCATAGGTGGATTTTCTCCTTAGGGATCGTGAGGATTCCTAAGTGTGGTTTTCTCTTATAAGTAGTAAGGATCCTATAAGAGAATTTTCCCTCTTACGAGTCGAGAGGATTTGTAAGCGGTTGTTTCCCTCCTTGTCGCAAAATCGACTTCGGAGAGTGAGACCCGTGGATAGTATGCAAGAGACCATTTTGGATTGACTTGCAGGGCCCCATTGTTCAGGAAGCAAGTTTTTCAATCCTTGCTGCCCGAGACTTCATCTTGCAAGTTGGGACGAACCGGGAATTCCCCCCCCCCGCGGAGACAGTGGTGGCTCTGCGAGTTGGCGTGGGTCGGGAGGCTCTCGTCACGGAGTGTTTGTATCCGTGAGTCGAGGAATTTGCTAGGGATTATTTGTTTCCCGAGCGCCAAGGATTATTTGTTTCCTTGGGGTTTGAAACGAGTCGAGGGTTCCCACGGAGGCACTGGTGGCTCTGCGAGTCGACGCGAATCAGAAGGCTCTCATCAAGGAGCGTTTATATCCGTGAGTCGAGGAGTTTGCTAGGGATTATTTGTTTCCCAAGCGCCAAGGATTATTTGTTTCCTTGGGGTTTGAAACGAGTCGAGGATTCCCACGGAGGCACTGGTGGCTCTGCGAGTCGACGCGGATCAGGAGGCTCTCGTCAAGGAGTGTTTGTATCCGTGAGTCGAGGAATTTGCTAGGGATTATTTGTTTCCCGAGCGCCAAGGATTATTTGTTTCCTTGAGGTTTGAAACGAATCGAGGATTCCCACGGAGGCACTGGTGGCTCTGCGAGTCGACGCGAATCAGGAGGCTCTCGTCAAGGAGTGTTTGTATCCGTGAGTCAAGGAGTTTGCTAGGGATTATTTGTTTCCCAAGCGCCAAGGATTATTTGTTTCCTTGGGGTTTGAAACGAGTCGAGGGTTCCCACGGAGGCACTGGTGGCTCTGCGAGTCGACGCGAATCAGGAGGCTCTCGTCAAGGAGTGTTTGTATCCGTAAGTCGAGGAGTTTTGCTGAAGACACTGGCTTCTTCGGTTGGAATGAACCGTCGAGGTTTGGCTTCGTTGTCTGACGGAGTCTGTTAGGAAAGCACGGTTCCCTCTTTGTTTATGTTAGTGTTTATGCCCTAGAAGGCCATTACTGTATCATACTAGTTTGTATATTACTTAATGGAAGCTTGGGATATTCACATGTATATAACAGTCTTGCTAAACATGGTAGTATGCTACTTGGTTTTTCTATCTTAATATGTGAGTGTACGTATTGATAGAGCTCTTAGGATCTTGCTTGTCTACCAGCGTTGTGATGGCAGTCACACTAGTGGGGGCTGGGTAGTCTACAAGCACATCCTTATTCAGGTCCCTGGTCGTTGGATTATCGAGACAGAGCATCGATACTCCGGAGTAGACTAGTGTGTACGCTTCTCATCCCAGTTGGGGAGATGGTCTGTCCCACAGCCGTCAGTACGTCGTACTGGAGATAGTATACATGTGCTCGTTGGGTTACGGGTACACCGGACAGGACTCACAGGGAACTGTTGGTTGGTTTTATACCAGTCGTCAGTGAACAGTTCCCAGGTGACATGTGTACAGCATAGTCCGCAGACTTGACACTGCTACTTCGCCTCGAGTGTGTCCCACTGTTCTTAGATTGCTACCCTACCACGGCTCAAAGGAGTCGTGCAAACAGGTAGCAGTTGGGTGCAGTCCCGAGCACTTGGAGGCAGTGGTGGTTAGACAGGATTCGTCCCTCCCGGTATTGGGAGTAGATATCGCGCTGTGTCAGAGAGCCATTACGCAAAGTCCCTGGCCAGGGCAAGCGAGATTTGCTGGTAGGTTCCAGTAGTTTCTCAGGGTGTAATGGGCTTCGCTCCGACACGACTTATACCGCTATTAGTGGACTGACGCTTGCCGCCCCCTAGGCCCGATATGCGATAGTCTTGGACGAACGGACCGGACTGTATGGAGATTGTCACAGCAGGATAAGTAGGAGTTCGGATGGGTTTCCTCATCGGCCTTCTTATCGACAACTACCTGGGGACCGTTACGTACAGCTAGTGCCGCTTGCGGTCTGTGGTTAAACCCACTGCCAGCGTAGTAGTCGAGTCTCTAGAGTCCCACACAGAGAGTTTCCTACTCCAGGCGAAACGATATAGAGGTCGTATGGTTTTACGACAAAGGGTTCGGACGCGTATGTGTGTTTACACACTTACGTCGTTTGGACAGTTTTTACCAGTCGGCTTTGGTTTAAGCCAGTTACTGGTATCCGGTTATTGGATTTATACAGTCTTAAGTTTTTCCGTATTTTTACGGATCGGAGGGGCGTTCTCGTAATTACGCGAGAAGCTTCTAGAAGATGGTGACTAAGGAGGTTTAGGTGGCATATACATTGAATGAGATTAGTGAGTCATGAGAGTGATTCATCATGGTCATTAATGCATCATAAATGCTTAATGACTCATGATAATGAATCACCACTTGATATTTGTGAAGCATGATTATTCATCACTTATTTTCTTTTCTTGATAAAAGTAAATGCTTCATATATATTATGATAATTTACTATTCTCACTTCATAATATCATTCGCATTCTCTCTCCTCAAGCTCACTCTCTTCAAACCCTAATCCTCACCTCTCATGTGTTGAGAACAAGGATTAGTTAGACTAAACAATCCATAACCCTCACTCTATGTCATCTATCTTCTTTGATTAGCAATCCAAGAAGGTTAGTTGCCTCAAGTTTAGAGGCTAAGCTTGGAGTTTTGCTCTCGGGTGGATCATCTACTACATCGAGAAGGCCAAGGAGGACGAGGAGATCATAAAGCCGAAGGACTTGGTTCGATAGGTATAATCCCTAAGCATAGTAGTTTAGAACAACTATATATTTTGTTAGTTATCGTTTAGCTTCGATTCAAGCGGTTAGTCGATATTTGTTCACTAAACAAGTTCGTTTTTGAAAATTCCGCCTCCCCACAAGTATTGGGGTGTTGTACATCGACTTACAGTGGTATCAGAGCCTCGCTAAACAATAAATAACTTTATTGCAAATTTGTACGAATTTCGAACGGAAAAAACGAAACCGGAAAACCCCGAACTGTCAAGTTTCTGTCGAAATTTAAATGAAGTCTAAAAATTTTTCAGGGATGTTCAGAAAGCTTGAAAAGCATCCAGGAGAACACCCAAGAAAATTGGGCCCATGACTCGGCTAAAGAGCCGCGGAAGCGCGGCGGATCCCACACGATCCGCCGCGGTTCCGCCGCCGAGTTGCCGAGTCATGAACCCAAATTTCTTGTGTGGGTCCCCTGTGATATTTGGTATTTTCTGGTATTTTTTTAATTTTGCTCAGGTTTCAAGTTTACAGAGCAGTATTGGAGCAATATTAAATGCGTTTAATCGATCGAAATTGTACAGTATTTGCATATTGGATTATATCTGTGATTGTATAATGTGTTCGTAAACCTCCCCTAACTGCTAGTATGTCAGTTGGCAGGGGGTTGCACATTTCTGAAATGGATTTTATCTGTTTGTGCATATGAACTGTGTTGGACTGTTGTGATGTATAGCCGGGGTTATGTGATGGGTTATCATTTAATTCATTTGATGTAAATGTAATTTGTTGTAATATTATTTTGCGGGGCACATCCAGGTTGCGGTTGTAGCCACCGTTGTATTATTTCATTTTACTGTTTTTGCTCCTAGGACTGACCCAAGGTGGGGTGCACAAACTGCCGGGTGGGTAGTTTGCCGCACCCGTAGGGGTCGTGGGTGGAGTAATGTCTATTCATCACAACTGTGTAATCCGTCTTTTGTTGCAGGCTCAAATCAAACACGGATTACTTGCAAATCCAATAAAGTTCATCTGTGATCTGGAATACCTATTATTGTGTCTGACGAATGTACAATATCTATATATGATAGCTATTTAGACGTCACTTATGTTTTACACCCGCGCTAGCCCAGCCCCCGCTCTGTCGTTAGTTAAGTAACCTAACGGGTGATGACGGGACCCCGTGGCGAATGTGGATGGCATAAGAGGACGTTGTATTTTCGTTGTTTTCTGCAATGATAGGTTAATGATGGGACGCATTATCTATAATGCAAAGAAAAACAAACCAAAGTTTAAATCGTTGGAACAATTTAAAAGAAACCACTCGGTTAATTTTAAAAACAGATATTTTTAAATGCGGAGCTTTAACCACTCCTTTTAAAAGCTATCAGGTTCCTTCGGTTATATCAAGTTCACTATGTTCACGATTTTGCCAAAACCAGTCGTAGCCCTCCGTCATTTCTTATGAATGGTCAGTAGTATTCAAGCTATGTTTGTTTGGCCCTTAGTCAAGACATAGTGATTGGTAGCTGCTGGGGTATTCATTTGTTGCATAGATAGATGAGTTGGTTTGGGACACTCGTATTACTTTGTTTGGCCCTTAGTCAAGAGTCTATACGGATGGGTTCAAATCAACAGGATAATGATGGGCAGAACTTGACATGTGACTTATGATTTGTTGGCCCTTAGTCAAGATCATAAGAACATGGGGCAAAAATATATATCGGGAATTTCTAAAGAAACTGAAATTTGCAAAGAGATGCATACCATTTTTAGTTTGATGAATGTTGGTAGGATTCCTTCAACATTATCATACGATGATATTTGGATCCCGATCCTACTGTGAGTATATGCTACTTATCAGGATATTCGTCACTTAACGATCAATGCTATAAACCAAGTAGGTGTCCAGAAAAGTGTCAGCGGGGTTACGCCCCCAGAGAAAAGAGGTTATTTAATTAAGGAACTTCGCAAAAGCGTTGGAAAACCTCTCTCGAAGTATCGACACTGGCCTGGCTGAACGGTTAAGCAAGTATTGTACGGTGAGAATAGTCCTGGCTAATTCTTCTTTTATGGTTTGAGGAAGGATTCGAGAAACAGTGGGAGCCATCCAGTTTAGATAAACTAAAAACCACTCTAAACTTGCAAGAGCATCATGCTAAAGAGTTTTCTTCTCTCTCTCCTAATTGCAGCGACCCTGAAAATGACTGGACTTAAGTTACTTTTAGAGAAAAATATACTGACAGGGCCAAACTATAAAGATTGGCTGCGGAATGTCAAAATGGCTTTGATCTATGACAAATTGGGGTACATCCTCACCGCTACGGCACCTGCTGTCCCTGGTCCCAAATCCAGCAATGCGGATAAGGAAATCCACAAAACCTGGGATTTAGATTGCGCGAAAGCCAAGTGCATCGTGCTTGCCTCAATGAACAATGAACATCAGAGGAGGCACGAGGATATGACCCTAGATGGCATATTTCTCCATACAAAGGAACTTATGGAGAGCAATCTCGTATAGCAAGATATGAGACCTCTAAGAACTTGTTTCGAGCGAGGTTGGCTGTCGGGTCATCAGTAGGAGAACATGTCCTAAAGATGATCGGCTATATTGAAGAGCTCGCAGACCTTGGGACGACTTTGGATAATGAGCTCTATACAGACCTTATTCTCCAGTCCCTTCCTCCCACCTACGCCCAGTTTATCCTCAACTTCAACCTTCAAGGAAAATAAGTTGAACTTGCGGAACTCCTGAACATGTTAAGGAGTGCAGAGGGCACCTTGCAGAAGGCAAGGGAAACACCCGCTATGTTTGTTGGCGGTGCATCTTCTTCCGGGTCCAAGGCTAGGGCCAAAGGAAGGAAGAAGAAGGCCGCACCCAGACCTAGAAGAGGTGTTAGTAAGGTGGGAGGGAAGGGAAAGAAAAAGTTTGCGGTACCGGTAGTGGGCCAGGATGAGTGCTTCCATTCTCACAGGAAAGGGCACTGGAAGAAGGATTGCAAAGCGTGGAACGCCAAGAACCAGGAACCGAACCAAGCTGTGGCTTCGACTTCAGGTGTGTTTGTAATTGAGAATTATCTGTCGATCAACTCTACTTCCTGAGTATTGGATACCGGATCAGGATCTCATATTTGCAATTCATTGCAGGCACTGAGAAACCGTAGAGTGCTGAAGGAAGGTGATATGACCCTAAAGGTTGCTAACGGAGCTAGCGTGGGAGCTGCGTCCGTCGGGGATTATCACCTAGGATTGACGAGTGGACACATTTTGGTTTTACATAACTGTTATTTTGTACCAAGCTTAACGTGTAATATCATATCAGTTTCCTTGTTATCAAATAAAGGTTATGATTTCACGTTTGTAAGAGATGTTGTCAACATCCACCTTAATCATGGTTTGATTAGGTCCGGTACCCTAAATAACGGTATATATGTTTTAAACCAACTCCAAATTTTCAATGTCCAGAACACACTAAAAAGAAAGTCTCCAGATTTAAATAAAGCTTTCTTATGGCATTGTAGACTGGGTCACATCAATGAGAGAAGGTTGACTAAGTTGCATAGAGAAGGATATTTGGACTCGTTCGAATATCAAACTTATGACACTTGTCAATCTTGTCTCAAAGGAAAGATGACAAAGACTCCATTTATTGGACAAGGAGTAAGAGCGAGCGAGCTCTTAGGACTCATACACAGCGATGTATGCGGTCCGATGTCTACACATGCGAGAGGTGGTTATTCCTACTTCATTACTTTTACAAATGATTTCTCTAGGTTTGGACATGTCTTCTTAATGAAGCATAAATCCAAAGCCTTTGAGAAATTCCTGGAATACAAGCGTGAAGCGGAAAACCAAACAGGCAAAAGTATTAAGACACTGAGATCTGATCGAGGTGGAGAATACTTAAGTGCCGAGTTCCTAGGTTACCTAAAGGAGAAAGGAATTCTCTCTCAGCTTACTCCTCCATACACTCCACAGCACAACGGTGTATCGGAGAGACGGAATCGAACCCTATTGGATATGGTACGATCCATGATGAGTAGTGCTGAGTTACCGCGATCTTTCTGGGGTTATGCGCTAGAATCAGCGGCATATCTTTTAAACCAGGTTCCAACCAAGACTGTGCCTACCACACCATATCAGATGTGGAGTGGGAAGAAACCCTGTCTAAAACATTTTAGGACATGGGGGTGTCCAGCTTTTGTAAAAAAGCAGCATGTGGACAAGCTCGAGGCACGATCAGTAAAGTGTAAGCTTGTGGGATATCCAAAGAACTCCAAAGGATATTATTTCTATTACGCAGAGGAGCAAAAGGTTTTTGTTTCTCGTCATGCTCACTTCTTAGAAACTGAATTTTTGGAAAATTAGAAGAGTGGGAGCGCAGTAGAACTGGAAGAAATTCCAGAACTACAAGCTGTTACTGAAAGTTTGGTAGAACCAGAAGTTCAAAAAGAACAGGACATTCCCGCACCCCTCCGCAGGAGTAGTAGGTCGTCTCATCCGCCTGAGAGATACTACGGTTTTCTCATAGATGGGGATAGAGAGGATTGCATCATAGATGATGATGAACCTACTGACTTCCAGCAGGCCATCCAGAGCGGCGACTCGGTACGATGGCTAGATGCAATGCGGACCGAAATGGAGTCCATGTACACCAACAAAGTATGGACTTTGGACTTTGCTCCAGATGGGGTAAAACCCATAGGATGCAAATGGATCTTCAAGAAAAAGATTGGTGTAGATGGACAGGTGGAAACCTATAAGGCTAGACTTGTTGCAAAGGGTTTTCGTCAAAGACCTGGTTTGGACTATGACGAAACTTTTTCTCCAGTGGCTATGCTCAAATCCATTCGGGTCCTTCTTGCTATTGCTGCCTTCCATGATTATGAAATCTGGCAGATGGACGTAAAGACGGCTTTTCTGAATGGAAATTTAGAAGAAAGCGTCTATATGGATCAGCCAGAGGGTTTCAATCAAAGAGGGAGCAGCGGGAAAGTATGCAAGCTGCTTAAGTCCATTTATGGACTAAAGCAGGCATCGCGGAGTTGGAACATCTGTTTCGATAAGACAGTCAAAGAATATGACTTTATCAAAAATCCAGATGAACCGTGTATATATAGTAAAGTTGTAGCCAGAAGTGTCGTATTCCTCGTCTTGTACGTGGATGACATTCTATTGATAGGAAATGACATTCCTATGCTACAATCTGTCAAAGGATTCTTGTCACACAGGTTCTCCATGAAAGACCTGGGTGATGCCTCGTACATTCTGGGGATCCGGATCTATCGTGATAGATCCAAAAGGATGTTGGGACTTTCGCAGTCCAGGTATATCGACACTGTACTGAAAAGATTCAGTATGGAAGATTCTAAGCGCGGTAATCTACCGGCTTGTCACGGAATCACCCTCTCCAAAGAGATGTCTCCCAAGACTGATTTGGAAAGGGAACGCATGTCTATTATACCCTACGCTTCTGCGGTAGGCTCTATAATGTATGCGATGTTGTGCACCAGACCAGATGTAGCTTACGCACTGAGCGTGGTAAGCCGGTATCAGTCAGACCCAGGGGAGAAGCACTGGATAGCAGTAAAGAACATTCTCAAGTACCTGAGAAGGACTAAGGAGATGTTTTTGGTTTACGGCGGAAAAGACCTCAGGTTGGAGGCCTTTGCTGATTCCGGCTTCTAAAGTGATAAGGACGATTCCAAGTCCATGTCGGGTTATGTCTTTACCCTCAATGGAGGGGCGGTGTGCTGGAAAAGCTCCAAGCAGGACACCGTTGCTGACTCGACGATGGAAGCGGAGTATATAGCTGCTTGCGATGCCGCAAAAGAAGCAGTCTGGATGAAGAAGTTCCTGACAGAACTTCAGGTGGTTCCTACCATAGTTGATCCAATACCTCTGTATTGCGACAACAACGGAGCTATAGCTTTAGCGAAGGAACCAAGGTCCCATCAGAAGTCCAGACACATCTTAAGGCGGTATCACCTGATCAGGGAGATCATTGATCGTCAGGAGATCGAGGTTCGGAGAGTTGCTTCTGAAGAGAACATTGCTGATCCATTCACGAAGGCCCTACCTCAGATTCAGTTCGAGAGGCTACTCGAGATCATCGGTCTACGATATGCCAGTACATGGCCCTAGTGCAAGTGGGAGATTGTTAGTGTTTATGCCCTAGAAGGCCATTACTGTATCATACTAGTTTGTATATTACTTAATGGAAGCTTGGGATATTCACATGTATATAACAGTCTTGCTAAACATGGTAGTATGCTACTTGGTTTTTCTATCTTAATATGTGAGTGTACGTATTGATAGAGCTCTTAGGATCTTGCTTGTCTACCAGCGTTGTGATGGCAGTCACACTAGTGGGGGCTGGGTAGTCTACAAGCACATCCTTATTCAGGTCCCTGGTCGTTGGATTATCGAGACAGAGCATCGATACTCCGGAGTAGACTAGTATGTACGCTTCTCATTCCAGTTGGGGAGATGGTCTGTCCCACAGCCGTCAGTACGTCGTACTGGAGATAGTATACAGGTGCTCGTTGGGTTACGGGTACACCGGACAGGACTCACAGGGAACTGTTGGTTGGTTTTATACCAGTCGTCAGTGAACAGTTCCCAGGTGACATGAGTACAGCATAGTCCGCAGACTTGACACTGCTACTTCGCCTCGAGTGTGTCCCACTGTTCTTAGATTGCTACCCTACCACGGCTCAAAGGAGTCGTGCAAACAGGTAGCAGTTGGGTGCAGTCCCGAGCACTTGGAGGCAGTGGCGGTTAGACAGGATTCGTCCCTCCCGGTATTGGGAGTAGATATCGCGCTGTGTCAGAGAGCCATTACGCAAAGTCCCTGGCCAGGGCAAGCGAGATTTGCTGGTAGGTTCCAGTAGTTTCTCAGGGTGTAATGGGCTTCGCTCCGACACGACTTATACAGCTATTAGTGGACTGACGCTTGCCGCCCCTAGGCCCGATATGCGATAGTCTTGGACGAACGGACCGGACTGTATGGAGATTGTCACAGCAGGCTCAGTAGGAGTTCGGATGGGTTTCCTCATCGGCCTTCTTATCGACAACTACCTGGGGACCGTTACGTACAGCTAGTGCCGCTTGCGGTCTGTGGTTAAACCCACTGCCAGCATAGTAGTCGAGTCTCTAAAGTCCCACACAGAGAGTTTCCTACTCCAGGCGAAACGATATAGAGGTCGTATGGTTTTACGACAAAGGGTTCGGACGCGTATGTGTGTTTACACACTTACGTCGTTTGGACAGTTTTTACCAGTCGGCTTTGGTTTAAGCCAGTTACTGGTATCCGGTTATTGGATTTATACAGTCTTAAGTTTTTCCGTATTTTTACGGATCGGAGGGGCGTTCTCGTAATTACGCGAGAAGCTTCTAGAAAATGGTGACTAAGGAGGTTTAGGTGGCATATACATTGAATGAGATTAGTGAGTCATGAGAGTGATTCATCATGGTCATTAATGCATCATAAATGCTTAATGACTCATGATAATGAATCACCACTTGATATTTGTGAAGCATGATTTTTCATCACTTATTTTCTTTTCTTGATAAAAGTAAATGCTTCATATATATTATGATAACTTACTATTCTCACTTCATAATATCATTCACATTCTCTCTCCTCAAGCTCACTCTCTTCAAACCCTAATCCTCACCTCTCATGTGTTGAGAACAAGGATTAGTTAGACTAAACAATCCATAACCCTCACTCTATCTCATCTATCTTCTTTGATTAGCAATCCAAGAAGGTTAGTTGCCTCAAGTTTAGAGGCTAAGCTTGGAGTTTTGCTCTCGGGTGGATCATCTACTACATCGAGAAGGCCGAGGAGGACGAGGAGATCGTAAAGCCGAAGGACTTGGTTCGATAGGTATAATCCCTAAGCATAGTAGTTTAGAACAACTATATGTTTTGTTAGTTATCGTTTAGCTTCGATTCAAGCGGTTAGTCGATGTTTGTTCACTAAACAAGTTCGTTTTTGAAAATTCCGCCTCCCCACAAGTATTGGGGTGTTGTACATCGACTTACAGTTTACGCCCTTGGATTGTATACAGGGATCGATGTGATCTTAACTGTAGTGCCAAAGTTTTATCATCATTTTTTTTTAATTTTATTTCCGCGATGCTCTGTCATTTCAGCTTTTATATCGCGAAGGTCGCGATTGCCCAATCATTTCGGCTATTCTTCGCGGTGCCCAATCATTTCGGCTATTTATTTTATCTTTACTCGCTGCTTTTTATTGCGAGTTGCCTCATCATGTTGGCTATTTCGCATGCATACATTTTACTTGCTGCTCTTTTTTTTATTGCAAGTTGCCCCATCATTTCGGCTATTTCATATGCATGTGCGGCCTACTGGCTTTCTGTCGTAATCCTGAAATCAGACACTAATTTCGGCATCAGCACCGCTACAACTGGGATATTGCCAGGAGCGAATCATCATTTGCTTCTGTCGTTGCCGTACAAAGGAGGCTTAGGGACCAGGGTTAAAGTCCTGTCGACTAAGACTTTTGACTTCATGAGCCGTAAGGGTCTCACAAAGGTATTTCTCCCTACAAGTCGTGAGGATCTTGTAGATGTATTTTCTCCTTAGGAATCGTGAAGGTTCCTAAGTGTATTGTTCCTCTGTAAGTCGTAAGGATCCTATAGGAGGGTTTTCTCCTTGTAAGTCGAGAGGATTTACAAGGGTTGTTTACCATGCAAACATATCCTAGTCTCAGATGGGACTTAGTTAGGGAAATGTTTATTCGCGCCCGTGGATTGTATACAAGGGCTAATATCGGACCACTTGTAGGGCAATATCGAAAGTTGTGGGGGTTGCTTAAACACAGGTTTAGGCCTCTGTAACTTAAGACTTTCAAATCTTACGAGCCGTGAGGGTCCCATAAGAGAGTTCTCTTTACGAGTCGTGAGGATCTCGCAAGTGTATTTTCTCCTTAGGAATCGTGGGGATTCCTAAGTGTGTTGTTCCCTTGTGAGTCGTAAGGATCTCACGTGGGTGGTTTCCCCTTACAGGGTCGAGAGGACCCTGCAAGCGTCTTTTAACGAGGTTGCGCCCTTTCGGGTTTTCACAAACACTCGCCGGTAGTCCTGCTGTTTTTACTCACGGAGCCCTTTCAAGTTTTCATCCGTGCCCATTTTGCTTATGGACTTACCCCTTTTTTTATTCTTTTTATTCCCCCTTTTTTTTACGAGGTCGCGCCCTTTCGGGTTTTCGCGAACACTCGCCGGTAGCCCTGCTGTTTTTACTCACGGAGCCCTTTCGAGTTTTCATCCGTGCCCTCTTTGCTAATGGATATACCGCTTTTTTTTATATTCTTTTTACTTTTATATGTTTTCTTTTTTTTTTTTTATATCTTGTCAGCCTAAGGATGCTGCAGGAGTAGTTTAAAGACGTTTCGGTCTGCTATTAGTTTAAGGACATTTCGGTCCGACATTAAGACCGGCTACATACTTATAAAGTTCGAGCTTAGGAAGATAGCGAGAGGACATAGTCGTCGTCATCTATCATTGACCTAGGCCGTGACTCATTAAGCGTAGTATTTCTTTAGGAAGCGACCATTTATTGGCCTGAAAGGCCTTTCACCATGCATATCCATAAGTAGGTAGGCCCTACCCTGGTAGACCTTATCTATGATGTACGGGCCTTCATAGTTTGGCTCGAATTTTCCCCGCCTGGCGCGATTGGGGATCATAGGCCTTTTGACCACTAGCACGAGTTCGCCTTGGCGGAATGTCCTTAGTCGGGTCAATTTTTCATATGAGCGCGTCATCTTTGCTTTGTAAGCTTCCAGATTTTGTTGCGCTATGAGCCGGGTTTCATCAAGAGCGTCAAGCTCTTCAAACCGCAGGTGAGCATTTTCTTCATCCGTCATCTCGTAGTGAACTGCCACTCGCAGAGAGGGTAATTCTATTTCGAGGGTGAATACTGCTTCTGCACCGAACACCAACGCGTAGGGCGTTGTGTTCGTGGCCGTTTTGAATGTAGTTCGATACGCCCAAAGAGCCTCTTGCAGTCTCTCATGCCAGTCTTTCTTATTTCGGGACACCGTTTTCTTTATAATTTTCGTCAAGGTCTTGTTGAAGGCCTCAGCTAGATCGTTAGCTCGTGGATTATAAACCGAGGAATATCTCCAATCTATATTGTGCTGTTGCGCGAAGCGACTGATCTTGTGGCTTCTGTAAGCTGGCCCGTTATCGGAGATGATCCGTCGTGGAGTTCCAAACCGATATATGACGTGCGTTTTGAAGAAGTGGAGGATATTCTCCGTCTTAACTTCTCTCAGCGGTATTGCCTCTGCCCATTTAGAGAAGTAGTCAGTCGTCGCTAGGATGAAACGATGTCCTCTAGACGATGCTGGTTCGATGGGGCCGACTATATCAGTCCCCCACATTTCGAATGGCCAGCTAGCCACCGTTGGATGTAATGGATTTGGATGCTAATGGATGAAGTTCCCATGGATTTGGCATGAGTGGCATTGCTTCACGTATTCGAGGCAGTCCTGAATCATCGTGGGCCAGTAGTAGCCCATGTGTTTGATCTTCAACTTCATCTTTGGGCCTGCTTGGTGAGAACCGCAGAGTCCGTCATGAACTTCCTGGACGACCCTTCTCGCTTCGTCAGGTCCTAGGCATCTCAGCCACAGAGAATCAAATGACCTCTTGTATAGAGTATCATTGACGAAGGCGAAAGACAGAGCTCGTTTCATGAGCTGATGTCTTGTGGACACTTCTTCAGGCATTCGGTGGGACTTAAAGTAGTCTATGAAGACTTCCCTCCAATCCTCGGCCTTTTCCCGGTCTTTTATTTGTAGAGCCATCTGCTCGCTCGCTCCTTTTCCTTCGGATGATTCCGGAGATATTTCTGCTGGGGCAAGCACCCGCGGCTTTGCACCACGATTCTAACGTCATCGAGGTTCTCGTCAGCCAGTTCTTTAGCAAGTTTGGCCAATGCGTCTGCTTTGCTGTTTTCCGCGCGCGGTATGTTTTCCAAAGTATAGGAGGGAATTTGAGTCAATAATTGTTGCACTTTTTGGCCGTACTTCACCAGTTCTGGTTTGCATGTTTGGTAGTCGCCGTTTACTTGACTAACGACCAATTGAGAATCCCCGTATATGAGGAGGTTTTCAATTCCCATGTCAATGGCGATCTCGAGGCCTGCTATCAGAGCTTCGTATTCGGCTTCATTGTTTGTCCTCGGCTCTGTTAGGGAGAAAGCAAAGCGCATTATCCCTCCTTGTGGAGTTACAAAGATGAGCCCTACGCCCGTTTTAATTATAGGGTGCTTTGTTTGCGCTTCTTCATGGAAGATGCGCCATCGAAATAAAGCTCCCATCGAGTACCATCACCGTTGACCGTATCAAACGCATGTTCGTTTGGAAGATCGCAGTTTAGAGGAGAATTGGCGGGTATGGGATGCTCAGCGAGGAAGTCGGCGATGGCCTGGCCTTTCACTGCCTTGAGAGGTTGGTACGTGATCGAGAACTCCATCAAGAGTAGGGCCCATTTAGCGAGTCGTCCCGTCAGTATGGCCTTAGACATCAAGTATTTAAGGGGGTCCACCTTTGAAATGAGACGGACCTCATGCGCCAACGCGTAGTGCCTGAGCTTTGTTATCGCGAAGATCAACGCCAGGCAGTTTTTTTCGATGGGGGAGTAGTTGCTTTCTGCCCCCAGTAAAACTCGACTTAAGTAGTAAAGTGCTCTTTCTTTCCCTTGATCGTTCTCTTGCGCCCATAGTGCGCCTAAAGAACCTTCGAGGGCGGCTGTATAAAGAATGAGAGGCTTTTCCTTAACCGGAGCAGCCAACACTGAAGGGTTTTGTAGGTACTGTTTGATTTCGTCTAGTGCGCTTTGGCACTTTTGATCCCAGACGAACGGGGTTCCCTTCTTCATCAGGTGGCTGTAAGGACGGCACTTGCCTAAAAGATTGGCTATAAATCGCCGTATGTATGCGTGTTTCCCTTGGAGAGACCGCAACTGTTTAAGAGTCCTCGGCGGAGGCATTTCCATGATCGCCTTGATCTTGGACGGATCTATTTCGATACCTCGGTGTCGGACAATGAATCCCAGGAATTTGCCTGAGGAAACTCCGAATGCACACTTAAGAGGGTTCATCTTCAAGTTGTATTGCCAAAGGCGTTGAAATACGGTCTTCAAATGCTCGAGATGTTCTTCGTATGATTTACTTTTAACCACGAGATCGTCGATATAGCATTCAACGATTTCGTGTATAAGGTCATCGAAGATCTTCGTTATGGCCCTCTGATAGGTGGCACCGGCGTTTTTTAGACCGAAGGGTATCACTTTGTAGCAGAATATACCCAGAGGAGTCCTGAAGGCTGTGTGCTTCTGGTCTTCGGGATGCATCTTTATTTGATTATACCCTGATGAGCCATCCATGAAGGAGAAAACCTCGTGAGTAGACGTGTTGTCTATCATCAGTTCGGTGACTGGCACTGGGAAATCATCCTTTGGGCAAGCTTTATTGAGATCCCGAAAATCCACGCATATGCGCACAGTCCCATTTTTCTTCATCACCGGGACAATGTTGGCGATCCAATCCGGATATTGAACCTCCTGGACGAAGCCAGAGTCGATCAGCTTTTTGACTTCAGCATTGATACTCATTTCAAGCTCGAGCCGCATTCTTCTTGGTGCCTGTTTGACTGGCTTGATGTCCGGAGATATCGCCAATCTGTGTACAACAATTTCTGGATCTAGTCCCGGCATTTCGGAATAGTTCCATGCGAAGCAATCTCTATGCTGCAGAAGCACATCCTTTAACGCAGTTACCCTTTCTTCAGATAGTAACTCGCTGATGAATGTCGGCCGTGGATCGTTTGCCGTCCCCAACTCAATCTTCTTAAGGTTATCTGCAGTGGTATGGATTCCATCTTCCAGCTCTTTTGGTGCTGGTAGGAATTCTGAGATTATCTCGTCGCTGCTGTTTTCGAAGCACCAAGGGAGCTCATCTATGTCCTCAGGCTCTTCTTTTAATATTGTAATCATGTGACAGGTGCGAATTCGCTTCCAATCCCAATGTGGAACCGGTTTTTCTTTCATGGCCTTGGGCTCGTGCTTCTGAGGCGGCGTTACCTTCCAGTTGTCAGACAAAGCGAACTTGCCGAGTTGGTACTGATCTTCGACCCAATTCTTAAAGGTGAAGCAGTCTTCGAGCGGGTGCCCTATTACTCGATGGTAAGAGCAATAGTTTGGGTCAGAGACTTCGCTTGCTTGTTCGGGGTGCTTGGACTCCGGCAGTGTGAGCATCTGATATTTTAGAGCAAGCTCAAATATCCTCCTCGTCTTATCCCGAGGAAAAGAGTATGCTCGACTCATTTTCTTCATGAGGGATAGATCAATAACGCTCGCCTCCCGTTTGCGTGGCTTCTTAGCCCTGTTTTGTTGCTGTTGAGCGCCTTTTTGGCCTTTCGGCTTATTTCTGCTTTTGAGCTGAGCCTTCTTTATAACAGGTTGACAAGGAGAGGCATTTTCATCCTTTACGGCCTGTTGGAGAAGGCGTTGCGTCTTGGCTTTCTCGTAGATGGCCGTCTCACGGTTGTGATCATATCGGACTTTTTGACCAGCTTTCTTTATAAGTTTGTCCATTTGTTCCTAGAACGACGGACTGGGTTCCTTTGCATCTGGAATTTCCACTGGCTTAGGATTAGCGTCCTCCCATTGAGTATCCGCTTCTTTATCAAAGTCATACCTCGTTTCTTTGACCGGATGTATCCAAGCCCTTTTGTTTCCATTCTCCCATTAGGCAGTTTGCGTTGAGTCCCGGGAACGTTCCAGACCCTGTCATAGAATTTGGCCTCTCTAACGGTCTGTTTGAAGGATATCCCGTAGCGTTTCAGCAGCTTCTTCAAACCCTCTGTATAATATCTGGGAAGACGGATAGGCTGAAGCTTGTCGAGTGCAGGATCCGCGCCATGCCAGATTTCTTTTTTCACCTTGGTTTCTTCAGAGCGGTAAAACAGAATTGCTTTCTCGCTCTCTCGCCTGGGAGGGATATAGAATGTCCGCAACTCTTCTACACTGTAGATATTAAGTGCATCTAGTTTTTTATGGTGTTTAAGCGGCACTATGGCGACTTGTAGACTTTGCTCTTCGTCAGCGGACGTTTGTATTGAAGGTCGAGCAGAGAATACAGCATGGACTTCATCTTCCGAGTCGCTGCCAAAGATCAATGTAGGAGCCGGTGGTCCCGGCTTGTTGTGTTGGGGCGGACCCGAATAAACTATCTCCTCTTCCTCCTCAGTATCACTGCCAAAGACAGGGATGGTAGCGTTAGTTTTATTCTCCGGCTTGTGACACTTCTCCGTGTCTTCGAAATCCGGTAAGAAGTATTTGGCATCTTCGTATTTGTGGACCTCGTTCACAGAGAAAGGGTTCAGTTCTCCCGTCACGGTATACTCGAAACCATCCTTAAAATACTTTATACACTGATGTTGTGTGGAAGGGATGATGTTGTACTCGTGTAACCATGGTCGGCCGAGCAAAGCGTTGTAACATGTCTTGGCGTCTATGACGTGGAACTTAATGTCCGTGACGAGTAGCCCGAAGCGTAGTGTCAGTATCACAGATCCAAGAGTCTTTGACGATTGGGAGTCGAACCCGGAGATGGTGATCTTGTCCCGAGCAAGGTGCTGGACGCTCATGCAGATTTCCTTCAACACCCGCACGTTGAGTAGGTTAACAGACGACCCGTTATCGATCAGGATTTTGCCTATCTTTATATCATGGCAGTATCCCGAGACATAGAGAGGGCGATTGTGTTCGCACGTCCCAAATAGAAGGTCTTCATCGCCAAAAGTAATATCGGCCGTGTGCACCTCCTCCAATTCATCCTTCATCTTTTCCTCGGTCAGGCATGCTTGGAATTGTTCTGGGTCTTGGAGCGCCTTAATCAACGAATCTCTCGCCTCCTTTGATAGCAAAAGGGCGTCAAGAATGCTGAGCTGTGAGGGCAGCTTCCTCAGATGTGCCAAGACGTTGTAATCCACCTTATTCTTCTTTGGTGGGTCTTTGGCAGCTAGCTCTTCCACCACTTGGTCATCTAAGATGATATCTTCAGAGACCTTTTCTTTCCCTCTATCTTTCCTGTTCGAGGGTCCGAGGTTCTTTTCGGGCAGCGTGCGATTACGTAGCCGGATATTTTCGCAAACCTTCGGTTCTTCTTCTTTTCTCGAATCGGACTCTTTAAAGAGAAGGGGAAGTTCCAGTTCTTCATCAGAATCACTCCCGAATGTGGGCATTTGTGATTTACCGGTGTTAACCATGCAACAATCGCCAGCAGTTCTTTTAAGCCTTTCGGTCATATTTCTTTGCCCTCGACGAGCTTTACGCTTTTCCCGCTTAAAGTGTTGTCGGTGAGCAACGTATCCTTGCCACCATCTATCGAAAGCTTTGCACTCTTGAGTGGGGTGCGAAATCTTTTGATGATATAAGCAATAAGACGGGTGCATTTTCGCTTCACCGGTAATTTCTTCTTTGGAGGATGGCAGCTTCATGCCCATTGATATGGCCTTAGCAAACTTCTTTCTCATCTTGAATTGGCTTTTGTCAGTAGCGGAGGTGTTTAGCTCCACCGGGATCATCTCAGCTCCTTCATCAAGTCGCTGGCGCTTGGCCCTTCCAAATATAGCCGCCTCGCGCTCCCGATCAGCTTTACTTTTCAACCGAGCTTCATTAAGGAATGCGTCGATTATTTCCTCTGGTGGCCCCAGAACTTTTGGTTCAGGATCTGCCCCCAGCTTTTCGGTGCAAGGAATCTCCTCATCGTTAATGATCGAATGGGAAATCATATGACAGCTCACCACATATTCCTCGGATTCATCCGATGAACTTTCTCCCTCATCTTCTTCTTAAAAGACGTGATTGAGGAACTCTTGGAGCGTAATGGGAGTCCGTGCCTTTTGGTTGTATTCTTCCAACGCGTCAATTTGCCTTTGTAAGTCCGTGTGTTTGCCGCCAGGCTTCACGGGCTTTTTAGATTTCTTTTTCTTCTTTTTCGAAGATTTTGACGGCTGGCTGTAAGTGCTTGAACCGCCACCATCGGTCTTTGGAGTTGGACGTGGCTTCAACATCCCTTCAATGACCTGCGGTTCCAACGGGTTCTTCCACTTGATCGCTGGACATGTCTGAAGATCGTTTAGCATCCTCTTTGTCTTGGCTGATAATACGACCTCCCAAGGAGCTTCTTCAATGACGGAGCATGTTGCCCCCGGCGTATTCGTCCCCTTAGAGGTGTGGGGCTGCGGGGGATTCACCTTCCATTTGTCAGATAACGCGAACTTGCCCTGTCGGTACTGGTTTTCAAGCCAATTTTTGAAAACGTAGCAATCTTTGATTGGATGGCCTAGTACTCGATGATAAGGACAGTAGTTGGGCTCGCTGACGTCACTTGGTTGCAACGGACGTTTTGGATCCGGCAAATTTATGAGTCTGTTGCGCAACGCCAGCTCGAATAGCCTCCTCGTTTTATCGCGGGGAAAGGAATAAGGACGTCCCATCCTATCCTCAAGGGACACGTACGGTCGCGTATTATTTTGACGAGCAACCGGCTTCGAGTCGCTCAGTTGTTGTTGAGCATTAGCGACGACGATCGCTTTTCCCTTCCCTTTGTCATTTCGGGTGTCTGGCCTTGGAAGAGGGGGTGTTCCCCTCCGAAAGACGGCGCGACACCGCGTCTTGCCTGAGATTCGGGGCAGATGCTAATTGGTGCTATCCGTCCACCTCTCCGAAGATGCCAAGTTGATTTATGGCACCGTGTATCGGAGGTTTAGACGGATGCGTCCGATGTAGCAGACTTCGTCAGATTCCCCCTCGAATGAGGGGTTTTTGATTATGGGGACGCTCTTCCCTGTAGGCGCAAGCCCCTGCAGTTAATTACGCTACCGCATTGCGGTAACAACTTTCTCCTTCTCCAGATGGTCACTTCGTGTCGTGGGTGTTTGCTTTGTATTTTGTTGCCCGTGGATTGTTTACGGAGACTGAGTTATGTCGTCGCCCGTAGGGCGTGGACTAGTCCAAATCCGTATTATCTTAGATTTGGGTTTGGGGGTTTGGTTCGAGGATACGTCAGCCATACTTGAGGCTGAGATCGACTCAAACGTTTGTTAAGGATACGTTAGTCTAACTTTATGACTAAGATCAACTTAACGAGATCGTTTAGATCCGACAAAAGAGCGTTTGGACTCTAATGTTCCAGTTTAGGGACATAGTGGTCCATCGTATGTATAGCAGTCGGGACCCATCACCTCTCTGACGACGTTGAAGGATTACAACGACGGATGTCAGAGGAGTTCAGAGATGTACCCTCGAGCCAGAGTTAATTGGGGGATTCATAATCCAATCTGTTTGAAGGTTTAAGGATACGTTAGCCATCTTTGAGGCTAAGATCAACTTAAACGGGACCGTTTAGATCCGACAAAAGAGCATACGGGGCTCTATTGTTCTAGTTTAAGGACATTGCGGTCCATGGGTAGTTTAAGGACGTTGCGGTCCATTGTTAGTTTTAAGACATCTCGGTCAAGGTTAAGGACGTCGTAGTCCGTGGGTTTAAGGACTCCACAGTCCGGTATGTGCTCTGGATGCTTCACACGGGTTCACTGCCGTGCTCTGCGAGGACCAGGCTCCGCTCTGGACGTTTTCCAGGAATTTGCATTAAACACGGGTTTAAGGACCCCGCAGTCCGTATCAATGTGTGGTCGTCGGGACCCGTCACCTCTTTGAAGGCATTGAGGGATTACAATACCAAGTATTAAAGGAGTGAAGAGATGTACCCTAGAACCGGAGTGGATTAAATAGTCCTCGGCCCAATTTGGGGTCAAGACGAATTAATTATGTTATAAGTCCATTGGACCAGTTGATCACAAATTGAGGATTTATGGCCATCTTGGGCTAAGCAGGAGAGGCTTTGCCTCCATCCATTTAGGCCAATTGGGCCAAAGCCTAGTGTTAAACACTTCAGAACAGTCAGTGTTGAATATTGGGAATGAGGTTGACAAGTTAGTGTTTAACACTAAGAGATAATTGGTGTTAAACACCAGCAACAAGGCTTTTCAAATTAGTGTTAAACACTAAAACAGATCAGTGTTGAACACTGCAAATGAAGATCTCAGATTAGTGTTTAAACACTAAGGTAATCAGTGTTGAACACTGCAAATAAAGCTTTTTAATTAGTGTTGAACACTAAAGCCCAACAGTATCTTAATACTGAGTTCGAGAGTTTCAATTTAGTGTTAAACACTAAGACAAGAGGGGTCACGTGGCAGCACGTGAGAGCGCCCTCCCTTCATTTATTCTGCTGAGATTATCGCATCTTTCAGAGCATCACGTGCTATCACGTGATGGGCATTTAAATGCCTATGTATTAGAGCTTCTGCCAAGGGTCACGTGGATCACGTGGGGTGCTGCCTCAAAGGGGCTTTCTTGTAGATCTTTTGGGGGGTCACGTGATGACACGTGACCCTGCCTCTATTTTGTTTAGAAGCTTTGTTAATCTTCTTTCAGGAATTAAATTCCTCGAACTGTAAATTTCAGAGGAATTAAATTCCTACTTCCTTTCGAAGACTTTGTATTCTGGAATAGAGTTTAACTCTGAATTTTCTGTAGGAATTAAATTCCTCATATATGTGAAGGGCTGAATAGGGTTAAACCCTAATAAAAGTTTTTTTTAAGGAGTTTAAACTTCCATCCTCTGTTAAATTATGATTAAGGGAATTAAATTCCCGATGTTTCAACAGAACTGGGTTTTTTAATTAGGGTTAAACCCTGTTTCTTTTTTGTTCTGAAGGAATTAAATTCCCATGATATAGGGTCAAGCCCTACTTTTGTTTTAAAGGAATTAAATTCCTACAGTTCTGTGAGAATTAAATTCTCGTGCTTGCATTCCTTCTCTATGTTTTTGGATCTGCATGACAGGATCTCAACCCATTGAGAATTAAATTCTCAACCTTAAGGGGAGATGTGCACTTTGCAGATCCTCTATCAAAGAGAGAAGAAATATGTTCTTCTGTTTTTACATTATCAGAGTTAAACTCTGTTGAGAATTAAATTCTCTTTCTTTCAAAAGGCCTTCCCTTTTCTTACCTAGGGTTTTTGCAGAAGATCCGAGTCTTTTCAAAGTATCAAAGCTCTCCTCCTTTTTTCTTTTTTCTTCTCTGCGCATGTCTATATGTCCCTCTGTGTCTCTTGGCTCCTATTTATAGGAGAAGCGGCCGAGCCAATTAGTTTTTGACGAATCTTCGTGAAAGATTTGATTTGCATCCATTATTCATTTTGGACCTTTGGATTATTAGGTGAATTTTATTCACCATTGGATTTCAAATCCAGGGGTTCCCCTTTATTATTTCGGTTAGATTTAAAGGGGAAATCTTTCCAAACCCGAGATTTTCCTATAGATAGGTGATATTTAAATCACTTCTGAGTCTTTAATTTGATCGGCCCCAGATAATCACTCTCCTTTGGAAAGATTTAAATCTCCTTCAGAATTTAATTCTGTCGTCAAAATGGGCTTTGAAAGCCGGTCACGTGTGACCACGTGACCCATGGTCACGTGTGGACACGTGACCTACTCTGGAATGAAGAATCCTCTTTCTTTCTGCGCTGTCTTCTGGTTGCTGTTTTAGTCATCACGTGTTAACACGTGACCGTTGGTCACGTGTGAACACGTGACCCCTGTTGGGAGCCCCTTTCCTTAACTCAACTGGGGAACGAGTCCTCTCCTTTGAGCGTCACGTGCCAACACGTGACCCCTTCTGAAGCCTTTTCCTTGACTTGATCAGGGAACCTTTTCTTCGATTCGATCAGGGAATCAATGAGCCTTTTCCACTGCTTTTATATGTCACGTGTCAACACGTGACTGCTGGTCACGTGCAAGCACGTGGCCCCTCCTTTTGAAGCTTTTCCTATAAGCTTTCCTGATTTTAAATCAGGAAACAAATGCCCCCACAGCGTTGTTCTCACGTGTCCGCACGTGAGTGCAACGCTGTCATCTCTTGTGACCGTTGGATTCCTCTAGGGATCTGGGGAGACGAAACGTTTCCATTGCCTTCTATAAATACCTCTGCCTCTTCATAGGAGCCTTCACTTTGCTCATCTCCTTCTTCTGAGAACTTTTTCCTTGAGAATTTAATTCTCGCTTTCAGAGCTTAGTTCTCTGTCTTGAAACCATCTTCAGAGTTTAACTCTGTTCGAAAAGAATCCTTTTTCTCAGGTAATGTTCTTGGACAATGATGGACCTTCACATTTCTCTGGATTTTAAATCCAAAACAAGGATTTTTGCCCTTTTTCTTCATATTTTCCATAAGAACATGAAACTGTTTAATCTTTTAACTGTAGATCTCTTAAGGTTTAGATGATCTTTGGGGAGATGGCGTTTCAAATCCATGGAATTTAATTCCATCCAAAAATGTTTTTTGGAATTTAATTCCCTTTTCTTAATAAGGAATTTAATTCCAACGAAGAACTCGATTTCTTCACACGGGGGCTTCCTGGGGTCTCTTGGCCTGAGGTTGTTCTTCCTGCAATTAATGCAATGGGGGCTTTGTAATGATGTCTCTTTGTGTGAATTTAATTCCTTTAATTTTATTGGATCCACTGTAGAGCCCGAGACAGATCCCGTTAGGGGAATGTGCATGGCCATCATTTTTTATTAAATGAGGATATTCCCTTTTGTTTTATTGTAACTGTTTTGCCTCATTATTAATGAGCCGTCATCCGGATTCTGTGGGGCCCATATGTTTTGTAGCCAATGGTCTCAGGAGACTTTGCTGTTGCTTTCTCCCACTAGTCTTCATGTTCATGCATGAATATATATCGCTGACTTTCCTTTTAACGGTCTTCTTTTATTGGATTTCAGGTGCGATGTCTTCTGCTCCACGCTTTCCCTTTTCTCGCTCGGAGGCGGCTTTTCCTCAGTCACCGTCTGATGAGGAAGCGATGGCGATGATTCGGGCCCATGACCCGAACTGCACCAACCTTCTTCAGTGGGGGTCTTGGTATAGTCAGATTATTCAGGGTCATCAGAGTTTTCTCTGCACGGTGCCAACGGAGCCCACTTTCCCCTTTTTACCGATGGATCCTCCAAGGACAGCTTTTGCTGTGGAAATGCCCAACTGGACTCCAACGGGGAGGCTTGAGCCTTCGACGACCGGTATTCCGAACCATCCGATTCCGGCCATAGACATCTTGGGGCCGCGTATCTGCCAGGGTGAGGCCCACCCGTGGGGGCAAATTTATAAGATAGGGCTCACTCCCCGGCATCCTACGGGCTATCTTCTCTGGGCTCGCTACATCCTTTCTGCCCATCGTGCGCGGTTGCAGAAAGTCGGGTTTTATCAGGCCATATACGCGTCGCTATTCCACTATAAGTCTCCGCATGCCTGGTGGGTTAAGGCGTTTTTGAACCAATGGAATCTTCCTACCAACACTTTCATCCTAGGAGATCGTGAGGTCTCGATCTCTCTTGCAGAGTTTTACGAAATCTCAGGATTACCGATCAGGGGGGCACTGTATGAGGAGTTGTTGCCTCCTGATGAGTATGTCTTTGAGCCCGAGTCTGCACCGGTTGACGGCTTGTCTGTTGAGAACGCCGTTCGCCACAAGCGCCCCAGTTTAATTAAGGCCCTAGGCATCTTCGACCGATTATTCACCGAGTCCGAGGAGCAGGGTGTCACTTTCAAGAGCTTCATTGCTTGTTTCCTTCGTAAGGACGCCTTATCGAAGACAGCCCCGAAGTTTGCCAACATTGGGGACCCCTTTGGGTTCGGTCCGAAGAGGTTGCCGACCAACGAGTCAGATTTACCTCAATATTACATCCCTATTATATCGCCGATATCTTTTGAATCCATCGCTGTCCCGGGCATGGATGAGGAGACGTTCTTTGTGGGGTTTGTTAGCGTTTGGCTTAGTTGGTTCGTTATCCCCATGCATCGCCGCTTCTTGAGAGCCTCGGTCATCTACCCGGCTCATCGTATCGCTGAGGGGATGCGGTTGGCCATCGGCATCCCAGCCTTGGCATACCTCTATAATGGATTGGGCACCGCGGCTAATACCTCTACTCCTGGCGTGGACGTAGTGAACTTTTCGCTTCATTATTTCACGTCGTGGATCGAAATGCATGTGCTGGGGTCTTTTGCTATGCATCAAAGGCCCGCCTTCTACGACGCCTATCCCTTCCCACGACTTATGCGGCTGGTGGGTGCTTCTGCTGCCGACCCGACTCAATTTGGGGCCATTCGGGTGCTGATTTCTCCTCATGCCACCGCTGGCGGGTTGGTTTTTAATGATCGGGTTTTGTCTACTCCTTCGGGTCCCGTTCAACAACTCTGGGACCAGTCGAAAGACAACGCTCCTTCTCTGAAGCCCCGGGAGGCCACGCATTTGTATGCAATTAGACCGGGCTACTTGGTGTTTCGCCAAGACAGTGCGGCTCTTTTTATGCGGTACAATCCGCATCGATTTGCCCGGCAGCTTGGATACGACCAGGGTGTTCCTTTTGAGGCTTTTATAGTCGCCCCGATCCCTTCGCTTGATGTTGTTCGCGATGCCGCTCATCATTTCATGAGGCTGAATACCGGCTCTTATTTCATGGTCCCTGAAGCTGAGTACATGCCCCGGTGCGTGGGCGCATTTACGGGTTGGTATCTTCATCGGGTCAGCCCAATCATTCTCGAGGAAAGGAGGGTGCTTCTTGGCCACGATGCCCCTCCTTTGGTTCCTGGGGCTAAGCTACGGCCTAGGGCTCCGGTCCGCTTCCCTTTGAGGGAAATCGGCACTGCGCTCATCCCGGAGGAGTCAGGGGTAGACCTTACTCCAACGGCTGGTATGCCCTTGGGTTCCCGATCACGGGGTAAACGGGCCCCAGTAGTAGCACCCCTACCGGTGGCGGCGCCGCCTCCTGTGGCGTCGACAATGGCGATGTCCTCCTCGGTTGTGGCACCGAGCGAGAGTAACAGGAATGAGGGCGCCGAGGGCGATGTGGGCTAGCGCCGCCCTAAGGCTTCGCGAGGGAGGAAGTGGTCATCCTCAACGAACGGCTCTGGGTCTAAACGGCGGAAGAAAGCGGCTACCGCCCCGCTTGATTCTGTGGTGGAGTCTGAGCCTATCCTTGAAGACGAACCATTGGCCGTGCAAGGGTCAGACGCTGGACTTCTCTTCCCGAGTTCAGCTGATGAGGAGGTTGCACAGTTGGCCGAGGCCATACGGCGCTCAAAAGACGCGTCTCATAACGCCAAGGTTCCGAAGAAGTCTTACCCCGCTGTAATTTTCTACGAAGACCCTTCGTGGATTCGGCGGCGATTTATCGGCCCTTTGGAGGAATGGGGGAAAGGGCTTTGAAGCAGGCTGCTTCAGAGGATGCAGCTGACGCACTTTCTTTGTGGACCGGCAGCCATGAGTCCACCCTCGAACCTCGACGAGCCCACCTCCTTGAGAAGGAGCAGCGGCTTGAAGAAGCCATATTGAGGGCTTCTTTGCGTATAGGTACGTTGTGCTTCCTTTGTAGTCTTTCCGATTATTTATGCCTGTGCATCTGTATCATTATTCTTGTTTGAATCGTGCAGAATCTTCGACGCTGGGGGAGCTCCCTACGGGTCCATTAAAGCTAAAGCCCGCCGAAATTCTCAATGAAGCCCTGCTGGATATGGAGGGGGCTGACGAGGCTGCTCCTCTCATGGTGGAACTTCCAGCGGCGGTTCTTGACCAGGGAGTGCCTGCCCCTCTGGGGGAGGCTCCCTTGGAGGCCGCCGCTCCAATGACTCTTAATGAGAGCGGCCCAAAGGCTGGGAGCGAGGTAGTCGGGACTACTCTCCCTTTGTTGGAGCCTGAGGTTACGGCGGAAACCGTTGAAGCTGCTATCCCCCCGGCTCAGAATGGGAGGAGTGTTGAAGGTATCCCTCTGCGTTTTAATTTAGCAACCCCTTCATAGTCTGAACTCTTTTATCTTTCTCAGAATTGCGCGGTTTGGCGGCCACGATCGCGGATCTGTCGCCTCGACAGTCATTTCAGCGTTTATTGGAGATGGCAGCTCCGCAGGCGATCTCCCCTCAGCGCATTGTCCTTTCGTCTGGGCAAGGTTGGTGTCGTCCATTCCTTCTTATAGCATCGTCGTTATTTTTGCGTACTGACATTGACGTTTTCTGCAGTTCTGAAAGCCGATGACGAGGTCGAGATTCTCTAAGGGCCAGGGGAGCCTTCAGCTCCTACTTGCACGACTGTCGGTGAGTGACACTTCATTGCACTCTCACTCGTTCTTTGCTTAAGAATTTTGTTGACGTCTTCTAAATTTGAACAGCTCTGCCAATCTCCACGGCGTTGGAGTCGCGCATCGTGATGCCACCCGGTCCTTATGCCTTGCGGGCTTCAGAACGCTTGGCCCAATTAAGCCTCGTCTCCCTGTCGTCTCTGATCGAAGAGCTTCGTGCTGGCAGCACGACCACGGCTGAAGCATTTACTGCCGAGGCTAACGGTTCTTTTCCTTTTCTTGCCACCTACCACAGCGAAGAGGTGGTGCGAGTCTGGGTGGAGTTCTGCCGGCGAGTGGAGGCTTGCCTGCACACTCTCGAATGTTCTCGCCTTTCCTCGGAGGCCATGGCTGCAAAGGCGGAGTTACGAGGGCTGATAGCACGGTGCGCGGCCAACATGACGTCATGTGAGAAGAGGCTCGGTCGCAAGTTCTCGGAAAGGGAGTTAGCCTCCAAGGCGCTGAGCGAGCTTCAATCCAATCTCACAGCCAGGGCCAACAAAGCGTATGAACTCTGGCGAGTGCTTCAGGAGTCCATCAAAGAGGTGGTGGCTCTCGACAAAGCTGCCACGTTCACTCGTGAGAGGATCGAGGCTCATAAAGCCACCGAGAAAGAGCTCAAAGCTCGGCTCGCTTCGTATCAGGCTCAGCAAGCTCAAGCGGAGGCTCGTCTTCTGGAGATCTTGCGTCATGAAGCCGTGGTTCAGCAACAGCAGGATGAGCTGCCCAAGCTGCTGAATCGCCCGCCGGCCTAAAACATTTGTATCTTTTTCTTTCCTTTTCGTACATACTCATGGATGAGAGTATTTTCTTTTTGTTTCTTTCATGAATTGTACTTTATACCCATTTTGGTTTATGAATAAAAGATACATTTTTTTTCTCAATGATGTATCCCCTTTTCATTGAATTTATTCTGCGGATATTCCATCTTGATCTTCTTGCAGGACAGCAATGGCTTAGGATTCAAGGTCAAGATCTGCCTCCTAAGGCTCTTGCATTTTCCGAGCCGCGAGGGTCTCGTAAAGAGTTGTTCTCCCTATAGGTCGAGAGGATCCCATAGGTGTGAGTTCTTCTTAAGGATCGTGAGGGTCCTTAAGCGGGTTTTCCCTTGAGAGTCGTAAGGATCTCACAAGAGAGTTTTCCTTCTTTACAGGTCGTGAGGGCCCGCAAGTGCTGGATGTGATCATCCTTATCCGTGTTTCACGAAGTCAGGGATTTCTCAAGGTATCGTAGTTTAAAGACGTCACGGTCAAGGTTAAGGACCTCATAGTCCGTGGATTTAAGGACTCCACAGTCCGCTGTTAGTTTTAAGACATCACGGTCAAGGTTAAGGACCTCATAGTCCGTGGATTTAAGGACTCCACAGTCCGCTGTTTGGTTGCAGGGACCCGTCACCTCTTTGAAGACGTTGAGGAATTACAACGCCGGGTATCAAAGGAGTGAAGAGATGTACCCTTAGACCAAGGCAAAATCCGTAGGGAATCGGGGTGGTTGATCGTTAGTTTTAAGACATCACGGTCAAGGTTAAGGACCTCATAGTCCGTGGATTTTAAGGACTCCACAGTCCGGTATTTGCTCTGGATGCTTCACACGGGTTCACTGCCGTGCTCGGCGAGGACCAGGCTCCGCTCTGGACGTTTTCCACGGGGTCAAAGAGTGACATTATCCGCGTTCCACGTGACCAGAAATTTTGCACTAGATGCTTCACACGGGTTCACTGCCGCGTTAGGCGAGGACTAGGCTCCGCTCTGGATGCTTTGCACGGGTTCACTACCATGCTCTGCGAGGACCAGGATCCGCTCTGGACGTTTTCCACGAGGTCAAAGAGTGACATTATCCGTGTTCCACGTGACCAGGAATTTTGCACTAGATGCTTCACACGGGTTCACTGCCGCGTTAGGCGAGGACTAGGCTCCTCTCTGGATGCTTCGCACGGGTTCACTGCCATGCTCTGCGAGGACCAGGATCCGCTCTGGACGTTTTCCACGGGATCAAAGGGTGACATTATCCGCGTTCCACGTGACCAGGAATTTTTCACTAGATGGTTCACACGGGTTCACTGCCTCGGTTAGGCGAGGACTAGGCTCCGCTCTGGATGCTTTGCACGGGTTCACTACCATGCTCTGCGAGGACCAGGATCCGCTTTGGACGTTTTCCACGGGGTCAAAGAGTGACATTATCCGCGTTCCACGTAACCAGGAATTTTGCACTAGATGCTTCACACGGGTTCACTGCCGCGTTAGGCGAGGACTAGGCTCCGCTCTGGATGCTTCGCACGGGTTCACTGCCATGCTCTGCGAGGACCAGGATCCGCTCTGGACGTTTTCCACGGGGTCAAAGGGTGACATTATCCGCGTTCCACGTGACCAGGAATTTTGCACTAGATGCTTCACACGGGTTCACTGCCGCATTAGGCGAGGACTAGGCTCCGCTCTGGATGCTTCGCACGGGTTCACTGCCATGCTCTGCGAGGACCAGGATCCGCTCTGGACGTTTTTCACGGGGTCAAAGAGTGACATTATCCACGTTCCACGTGACCAGGAATTTTGCACTAGATGCTTCACACGGGTTCACTGCCGCGTTAGGCGAGGACTAGGCTCTGCTCTGGATGCTTTGCACGGGTTCACTACCATGCTCTGCGAGGACCAGGATCCGCTCTGGACGTTTTCCACGGGGTCAAAGAGTGACATTATCCGCGTTCCACGTGACCAGGAATTTTGCACTAGATGCTTCACACGGGTTCACTGCCGCGTTAGGCGAGGACTAGGCTCCGCTCTGGTTGCTTCGCACGGGTTCACTGCCATGCTCTGCGAGGACCAGGATCCGCTCTGGACGTTTTCCACGGGGTCAAAGAGTGACATTATCCGCGTTCCACGTGACCAGGAATTTTGCACTAGATGCTTCACACGGGTTCACTGCCGCGTTAGGCGAGGACTAGGCTCCGCTCTGGATGCTTCGCACGGGTTCACTGCCATGCTCTGCGAGGACCAGGATCCGCTCTGGACGTTTTCCACGGGGTCAAAGAGTGACATTATCCGCGTTCCACGTGACCAGGAATTTTGCTGAATATATCCGCATTTCATGGGATGAAGGTTTGACTGTTGGCGATATGTATACCACCGAGCCATGGAACTGGGGGTTGCCGCTGTTCCGTTTCGCTTGATGTTGTGTCTGCTGTTACGAAACGAGTGTTGGGGTGATCTCTAGGTCGCTTGTGGCCCGTCGAGATTTAGCTTCTTCTTATGATGAAACCTGGGGGGGAGTATGATCCCTTCTTTGTTTGCGCCCCTGGATTGCATACAGGGATAAATGTAACATCACCTGTAGGGCGAGAATTTCTTTCTTTCATCATTTTTTTTATTCTTTCCGCGATGCTCTATCATTTCAGCTTTTTATATCGCGAAAATCGCGATTGCCCAATCATTTCGGCTATTTTTCGTGGTGCCCAATCATTTCGGCTATTTATTTTATTTTTACTCGCTGCTTTTTATTGCGAGTTGCCCAATCATTTCGGCTATTTTTTATGCCTTCATTCTCACTTGCTGCTTTTTATTGCAAGTTGCCCCATCATTTCGGCTATTTTGTAGGCATGTGTGGCTTGCTAGCTTTTTCGCCGCAAGCTCGGATTTTGGACACCGATTTCGGCGTCAGCATCACTGCAACTGGTATGTTGCCAGGAGCGAATCATCATTTGCCTCTGTCGATGTTGAACAAAGGTGGCTTAGCAAACCGGGTTAGGATCCTGTCGGCTAAGGCTTTTGACTTCATGAGCCGTAAGGGTCTCACAAAGGTATTTCTCCCTACAAGTCGTGAGGATCTTGCAGGTGTATTTTCTCCTTAGGGATCGTGAGGATTCCTAAGTGTATGTCCCTCTGTAAGTCGTAAGGATCCTACAAGAGGGTTTTCTCCTTATGGGTCGAGAGGACCTACAAGGGTTGGACTTTGCTGGGGAAATGTTTATTCGCGCCCGTGGATTGTATACAAGGGTCAGTATTGAGCCTCTTGTAGGGCAGTATCGAAGGTTGTGGGGGTTGCTTAAGAACAGGTTAAGGTTTCTGTAACTTAAGACTTTCAAATCTTATGAGCCGTGAGGGTCCCATAAGAGAGTTCTCCTTACGAGTCGTAAGGATCTCGCAAGTGTATTTTCTCCTTAGGAATCGTGAGTATCCCTAAGTGTGTTGCTCCTTTGTGAGTCGTAAGGATCTCACGCAGGTGGTTTCTCCTTACAAGGTCGAGAGGACTCTGTAAGTGTCCTTTAACGAGGTTGCGCCCTTTCGGGTTTTCACAAACACTCGCCGGTAGTCCTGCTGTTTTTACTCACGGAGCCCTTTCGGGTTTTCATCCGTGCCCATTTTGCTTATAGACATACCGTTTCTTTTTATTTTTTTTCACTTTTTTTACAAGGTCACGCCCTTTCGGGTTTTCACGAACACTTGCCGGCAGTCCTGCTGTTTTTACTCACGGAGCCCTTTCGGGTTTTCATCCGTGCCCACTTTGCTTATGGACATACCGTTTTTTTTTTGTCATTTTTTTTTATCTTCTTCTTTTTCTTTTTTTTTCCATCTCGTCAATCTAAGGATGTTGCGGTAGTAGTTTAGGGACGTTTCGGTCCGTCGATAGTTTAAGGACGTTTCGGTCCGCTGTTAGTTTAAGGACGTTTCGGTCCGCTGTTAGTTTAAGGACGTTTCGGTCCGCTGTTAGTTTAAAGGCCGGCTGCTGCTTGTAAAGTCTGAGCCTAGGAAGACAGCGAGCGGAGATAGTCATCGTCATCTATCATTGACCCAGGCTGCGGCTTATTAAGCGTAGTATTTCTTTAAGAAGCGGCCGTTTATTGGCCTGAGAGGCCTTTCACCGTGCATGTCCCTGAGTAGGTAGGCTCCACCCTGGTAGACCTTGTCTATGATGTACGGGCCTTCATAGTTTGGCTCAAATTTTCCTCGCTTGGCACGATTGGGGATCATAGGTCTTTTGACCACTAGTACGAGTTCGCCTTGGCGGAATGTCCTTGGCCTGGTCAATCTTTCGTACGAGCGCGTCATCTTTGCTTTGTAGGCTTCTAGATGTTGTTGCGCTATGAGCCGGGTTTCATCGAGGGCATCAAGCTCCTCAAGCCGAAGGTGAGCATTTTCTTCGTTCGTCAGCTCGTGGTGGACTGCTACTCGTAGAGAGGGTAACTCTATCTCGAGGGGGAGCACTGCTTCTGTCCCAAATACCAACGCGTACGGCGTTGTGTTTGTGGCCGTCTTGAATGTAGTTCGATAAGCCCAAAGGGCTTCTTGCAGCTTTTCGTACCAGTCTCTCTTATTCCTGGAAACGGTCTTTTTTATGATCTTCGTCAAGGTCTTATTGAAAGCCTCGGCCAGGCCGTTAGCTCGTGGATTGTAAACTGAAGAATATCTCCAGTCTATATTGTGCTGCTGTGCGAAGCGGCTAATCTTATGGCTTCGGTAGGCCGGCCCATTATCGGAGATAATCCGCCGTGGGGTCCCAAACCGATAGATGACGTGCGTCTTGAAGAAGTGGAGAATATTCTCCGTCTTCACTTCCTTCAGTGGTACTGCTTCTGCCCATTTGGAGAAGTAATCAGTTGTCGCCAGGATAAAGCGGTGTCCCCTGGATGATGCTGGCTCAATCGGGCCGACTATGTCAGTCCCCCACATTTCGAATGGCCAACTAGCCAGCGTCGGGTGCAGTGGGTTCGGATGTTGGTGGATGAAGTCTCCATGGATCTGGCATGAGTGGCATTGCTTCGCATACTCGAGGCAGTCCTGGATCATCGTGGGCCAGTAATAACCCATCCGTTTAATTTTTAACTTAATCTTTGGGCCTGCCTGGTGAGAACCGCAAAGTCCGTCGTGAACTTCCTGAATGACTCTTTCTGCTTCGTCAGGTCCCAAGCATCTCAGCCATAGGGACTCAAACGATCTCTTGTATAGAATGTCGTTGACAAAAGCGAAAGATAAAGCTCGTTTCATGAGCTGATGTCTTGAGGACGCTTCTTCGGGCATTCAGTGGGATTTAAAGTAGTCTATGAAGACTTCCCTCCAGTCTTCGGCCTTCTCATGGTCTTTTGTTTGTAGGGTCATCTGCTCAGTCGTTCCCTTTTTTCCGCATGATTCCGGAGATATTTCTGCCGGGGCGAGCACTCGACGGCTTTGTACCACGATTCTGACGTCATCGAGGTTTTCGTCAGCCAGTTCTTTAGCAAGTTTAGCCAACGCGTCTGCTTTGCTGTTTTCCGCGCGCGGTATGTTCTCCAAAGTATAGGAGGGAATTTGGGTCAATAGTTGTTGCACCCTTTCGCCGTACTTTACCAACTCCGGCTTGCACATTTGGTAGTCACCATTTACTTGACTAACGACCAGCTGAGAATCCCCGTATATAAGAAGGTCTTCAATTCCCATGTCGATGGCGATCTCGAGGCCTGCTATCAGAGCTTCGTATTCGGCTTCATTGTTCGTCCTCGGTTCTGTTAAGGAGAAGGCGAAGCGCATTATCCCTCCTTGTGGAGTTGCAAAGATGAGGCCTATCCCTGATTTGACCATTGGGACACCTTGTTTTTGTTTCTTTATGGAGGATGTTCCATAGAAATAGAGTTCCCATCGGGTGCTTCCGCCGCTAATCGCATCAAATGCATGCTCGTCCGGCAAATCACAGTTCAGAGGAGAATTGGCCGGTATCGGGTGCTCGGCGAGGAAGTCGGCAATGGCCTGGCCTTTCACTGCCTTGAGAGGTTGATACGTTATCGAGAACTCCATCAAGAGCAGGGCCCACTTAGCAAGTCGTCCCGTCAGTATGGCTTTCGACATCAAATATTTGAGAGGGTCCACCTTTGAAATAAAACGGACTTCATGTGCTAATGCGTAATGTCTAAGCTTTGTTATTGCGAAGATCAACGCCAGGCAGTGCTTTTCAATGGGGGAATAGTTGCTTTCTGCCCCCAGCAGCACTCGACTTAAGTAGTAAAGTGCTCTTTCTTTCCCCTGATCGTTCTCTTGTGCCCATAATGCGCCTAAAGAACCTTCAAGGGCGGTTGTATAAAGAATGGGGGGCTTTCCCCTCACTGGAGTAGCCAACACTGGAGGGTTTTGCAAGTACTGCTTGATTTCGTCTAGTGCACCTTGACATTTGTGATCCCAAACGAATGGAGTTCCCTTTTTCATCAGGTGGCCGTAAGGACGGCATTTGCCCGAAAGATTAGCGATAAACCGCCGGATGTATGCGAGCTTCCCTTGGAGAGACCGCAACTGCTTGAGGGTTCTTGGCGGAGGCATTTCCATGATTGCCTTAATCTTTGACGGATCTATTTCAATACCTCGGTGTCGAACGATGAATCCTAGGAATTTGCCCGAGGAGACTCCAAACGCGCATTTGAGGGGATTCATTTTCAAATTATATTGCCGAAGGCGTTGAAATACAGTCTCCAGATGCTTTAAATGTTCTCCGTATGACATGCTCTTTACTACGAGGTCATCGATATAGCACTCGACGATGTCATGTATGAGGTCGTCGAAGATCTTTGTCATGGCCCTTTGATAGGTGGCGCCAGCGTTCTTTAGACCAAAGGGCATAACCTTGTAGCAAAATATACCCAAAGGGGTGCGGAAAGCGGTATGCTTCTGGTCTTCGGGATGCATCTTTATCTGATTGTATCCTGACGATCCATCCATGAAGGAGAAAACCTCGTGAGTTGACGTGTTATCTATCATTAGCTCGGTTACCGGTACTGGGAAATCATCCTTTGGACAGGCTTTATTGAGATCCCTGAAATCCACGCATATGCGTACCGTCCAATTCTTCTTCATTACCGGGACGATATTGGCAATCCAGTCGGGATATTGGACTTCTTGGATAAATCCAGAATCAATCAACTTCTTGACTTCGGCGTTGATGCTCATTTCAAGCTCGAGTCGCATCCTCCTTGGCGCCTGCTTGACTGGCTTGATATCTGGGGATATTGCTAATCTATGCACAGCAATCTCCGGATCCAATCCTGGCATCTCGGAGTAGTTCCACGCGAAGCAATCTTTATGCCGTAGAAGCATGTTCTTTAACGCAGCCACCTTTTCTTCGGATAACAGCTCGCTGACAAACGTCGGTCGCGGGTCGTCTGCCGATCCCAACTCAATCTTCTTGAGGTTATCTGCAGTAGTATGTATACCATCTTCCAGTTCTTTCGGAGCGGGCGGAAATTCCGAGATCACCTCATCATCGCTGTTCTCAAAGCACCGGGAAAGGTCATCTACATTCTCGGGCTCTTCTCCTGATATCGTAGTCGTATAACAAGTGCGAACCCGCTCCCTGGACTGAGGTGGACCCGGTTCTGCTCTTGCGGCCTTGGGCTCATGCTTTCGCGGCGGCGTTACCTTCCAGCCGTCGGATAAAGCGAATCTACCCCGTCGGTACTGGTCCTCGACCCAGTTCTTGAAGGTGAAGCAGTCTTCGGTAGGATGTCCCATGGCTTGGTGATAAGAGCAATCACTCGGATGAGAGACCTTGCTAGCTTGCTCAGGATATCTAGACTCTGGAAGCGTGATCATTTGATGTTTTATAGCGAGGTTGAGTAACCTCTCCGTCTTGTCTCGGGGGAAGGAGTACGCTCGACTCATCTTCTTCATGAGGGACAAATCCGAGCCGCTTCTTGATCTATTTCCGTCTCTGCGTCGGGCCTTTCGTATAACGGATTGACGAGGATAAGCGTCTTTGTCTTTTGCAGCACGTTGAGATAGACGTTGCGTCCTGGCCTTCTCGTAGATGGCCATTTCGCGGTTGTGGTCTTCCAAAGCTTTCTGACCCACTTTCCTGACAGGCTTGCCCATTCGTTCCTCAAACGACGGACTCGGCGCTTCGATCGCGGGGTCTAGTTTTGGTGGGGGGTTGGCCTCTCCTGACAGGGCGTCCTCCTCTTCATCAAAGGTATATATAGTGTAGCTGCTGTGAGCCCGTTCCCGTTTTCCAGCTCTTGCGTACCCAAGCCTGAGTGTTTCCATCTTCCCGTTGGGCAATTTGCGTTGAGTCCCGGGGACATCCCAAATCTTGTTGTAGAACCGAGCCTGCCGAACAGTCTGTTTTAAGGGTACTCCTTGGCGCTTCAATAGCTTCTTTAATCCATTTGTATAGTATCTGGGCAGACGGATGGGTTGGAGCCTGTCAAGTGTAGCATCCGCGCCATGCCAGATCTCTTTCTCTATTTTCGACTCTTAGGATCGGTAGAATAGGATCACCTTCTCACCCCTTTGCCTGGGAGGGACGTAAAATGTTTGCAGGTCCTGCACATTATGAGCCTGAAGCGTGTCGAGATCCTTGTAGTGTTCTCGCGGTACCATGGTGATTTGCAAACTATGGTCATCGCCAAGGGGTGCTTGAGTTGACAGCCGATTGGAGAAAACAGCATTAACTTCATCTTCTGAATCACTTCCGAAGACTAATATGGGGGCGGGCGTCCCCAGGTTGTTGCGTTGAGATGGCCCTGCATAAACTATCTCTTCCTCTTCTTCGGTATCGCTCCCGAAAACAGGGATGGTGGCGGCGGCTTTGTTCTCCGGATTGCGACACCTTTCTGTATCCTCGAAATCTGGAAAAAAGTACTTCGCATCTTCGTATTTGCGGACTTCGTTCACGGAAAATGGGTTTAACTCACCTGTTACGGTGTACTCGAAACCATCCTTAAAGTACTTCATACACTGATGTTGTGTAGAAGGGATGATATTGTACTCGTGTAGCCAAGGACGGCCGAGCAAGGCGTTGTAGCAGGTCTTGGCGTCAATGACATGGAACTTGATGTCTGTGACGAGAAGTCCAAAGCGTAAGGTTAGTATCACAGATCCGAGAGTCCGTGACGATTGTGAATCGAAACCGGAGATAGTAATCTTGTCACGAACGAGGTGTTGCACGCTCATGCAGATTTCCTTCAACACCCGAACATTAAGGAGATTGACGGAGGATCCATTGTCCACCAGGATCTTGCCTATCTTGATATCATGGCAGTATCCGGAGACATATAGGGGACGGTTGTGGTCGCACGTCCCGAGAAGGAGGTCTTCATCACCGAAAGTGACGTCGGCCGTATGCACTTCCTCCAGTTCATCCTTCATCTTTTCAGTGGCGAGGAAGGCTTGGAATTGCTCAGGTTCTTGTAACGCCTTAATTAGTGAGTCTCGCGCTTCTTTTGATAATAGGAGGGCATCGAGAATGCTAAGCTGAGAAGGTAGCTTCCTTAGGTGCGCGAGGATGTTATAGTCCACTTTACTCTTCCTAGGAGGGTCTTTGGCAGCCAGCTCTCTCATGACTTGGTCATCTAAAGTGATATCTTCATTGACCTTTTCCTTTCCCTTATCCTTTCTATTCCCGGGCCCGAGATTCTTTTCTGGGAGTGTGCGATTGCGCAGCTGAATGTTCTCGCAGGCCTCCGATTCCTCCTCTTTCCCCAAAACAGATTCTTTAAAGAGAGGGCCCAGAGCCATTTCTTCATCAGAGTCGCTCCCAAAGGTGAGAACTTGCGACCCCCTGGCGTTAACCATGCAACAGTTGCCAGTCGTTCTGTTGTGCCCATCGACAGTACTTCTTCGTTCCCGACGGATCTTGCGTTTCATGCGTTTAACATGTTGCCGACGAGCGACATATCCTTGCCACCATATCTTAAAGGCGTCGCACTCCTCCGTGGGGTGTGAGACTTTCCGGTGATATGCGCAATAGTCAGGGTGCCTTTCCACCCCATCGTGTGTGTTTCCTTCCGAGGGCGGTAGCTTCATCCCCATTGACATGGCTTTGGCAAACCTTTTTCTCGTCTTGAATATCTTCTTGTCTACTTCGGATACCTTTCGCTCTGGCGGAGGTAGTTCAACTCTTCCGTTCAGTCGCCCGCATTTGGCTCTTTCCGACGTGGTCATCTCACGCTCCTGGTCCGCTTTACATTTTAGACGAATCTCGTCTAGAAAAGCGTCGATCATTTCGTCCGTTGGCCATGCACGCTCTGGTACAGGCTCTGCCTCCAGCTTTTTAGTGCCAGGAGTTTTCCCCTCATCGGTAAACGAGTGGGAGATTACGTTACAACTCGCCACATATCCTTCGGATTCATCCGACGAGCTTTCTCCATCATCTCCCTCTTGAAAGATGTGGTTGAGGAACTCTTGCAGTGTGACAGGAGTTCGCGCCTTTTGATTGTACTCTTCCAGTGCGTCGATTTGCTTCTGCAAGCTCGTGTGCTCTTTTCTAGGCTTCACGGACTTCTTGGATCTCTTCTTCTTTTTCTTCGAAGATTTTGACGATTGGGCGTGAGTATCTGGGCTCTTACCGTGGGTCTTTGTAGTCGGGCGGTGCCTTAGCATCCCTTCGATAATTTGAGGTTCAAGAGGGTCCTTCCATTCAATCGCGGGGCATGCATGAAGGTCTCTCAGCATTCTTCTGGTTTTAGTTGATAGCACGACCTCCCATGGAGCTTCTTCAATAAAAGAACATGTTGCCCCCGGCGTATCCGCTTTCCTAGGAGCATGCGGCTGTGGGGGGTTCACCTTCCACTTTTCAGACAGTACAAACTTCCCCTGGAGGTACTGGTCTTCAATCCATCCTTTGAAGACGAAGCAATCTTCAATCGGATGACCTACCGTTTGATGGTAAGGGCAATAGTTAGGGTTATTCACTTCGGTGGGTTGCGGCGGTCGCCTTGGATTTGGCAGGTTTATAAGTCTGTTGCGTACTGCCAGCTCGAATAGCCGTTTCGTCTTGTCCCGTGGGAACGAGTAGGGACGCTTCATCTTCTCATTATAATACCGACGCCTTTCCTCGAGTTGATCTGCCGGTTTCGGGGCGTTAGGTTGCTGCTGGGCATTCGCAACAAGGGTTGCCCTCCCTTTACCCTTGTCATTCCGAGGTTCCGACTTCGGTGTAGGTGGTCTATGACCCATCTGGTCCATCTGAGCCAACTTGTCGATCAGAGCCTGGAATGTGGTTGGCTTAAAGAACATCATGAACTGGGAGATAGTTGCGTGAGGGTCTAGAGTTCCCACGAACATGCCCACCGCAGGTGCTTCCTCAATGCGTTGCTCACATCTCGACCACAAGTTTCGCCAGCGTATAGCGTACTGGACCCAGGTTTCGCCCGGTTTTACCCTGGCGTTAATAAGTGCAGTTATTGGAGTGCGTTCGCTGGCACTTGCAAATCGCTGAGTGAACAACAACTCCATTTCAGCGAACGTTTTGATAGAATCATTCGGGAGTTCCGAATACCATTCGAACGCTGTTTCTGATAAGCTGCCCACGAACTGGCGGAGCAACAATTTATCATCACCGCCGGTATTACCGCAGAGGGCCCGAAACTGGGCGACATGTTGATGGGGATTGCCGGTCCCCTTATACACGTGGAATTTCGGTATCGTATAAACTTGCGGGTATTTGATTTGGTCGTACCAGCTCGGATACGGCCGCCCCGTTTTCACGACTTGACCAGCTGCCTCAGTCGCGTGATGAACCCGGATTTGCTGGGCTATGTAGTCAGCCAGGTCAGCCTTAGAGATTGCCTCCTCCTTGGCCGTTGAGAGGGCTGGTGGTGAATTTGACGTTTCTCCTCGGTCGTCTTCAAGAACGATTGGGGGATCCTCGGCGGGTAAGTCCTGCTGGATCATCATTCCTATCACATCTTGGAAGAGAAGGCCCATCCGTTGTATGTTGGCCGCTTGTTCAGCAGCCTCTTTGTCCCTTTTCTCTAGTGTCCGGCGAAGGAATTCAGCATCGGTTTCTTCCTCCCGGCGTGCGTCTAAGGACGTTTCTGGGTTTTCTTTTGGCCCGGTGAGCGCGGCCATAGCATTCATCATTTCTTAAAGCTTTTGTTGCTGCTCCTGGGCTTTCGTCACGGATCGGGTTAGCGGTCGGTGGCCCGTAGAAGTGCGGCTTTTCTCCTTTCCAGAGGCCATGTAAACAGTGTGCACCGCCATGCCCCCAGACTTAGGGCGTCTGGGCTCCGTGCTTTTAGTCGTCGTTGCATGCTGGGGGGTCTTCTCTGGCCTCCTCCTTTTATGAGCCGTGGAGGTTGAGGGGGCCGTTGAGGTGGGCGTCCAGACAGCCTTTTGGGGTTTAGCCTGGTGACTAGCTTCCGGTTGGATTTTCAGCTTCTTGTGCTGGCGGGAGGAGGTTGGATCGATGATCGAGTCTCGGGCCTGCTGCCAAACCTTATAGATTTTGGAAGACAGCCGTTGAGGAGATCGGGGCTGTTCGAGTTTTATTTCCACAACCTTTTTTAATGAGGGAGGAGACCTCTTCAGCACTGCCGTAGGAGAATTCCTTCGCACCTTATTTAGCATTTCAAAGCTGTTCCCAGTTGGAACAGCAGCATTAACCTCTGCCACCGGGGCCGATGGAGTCAACCTAGAAGGGGAGTTGCCCCCAGCCTTCCTTACTCAGCGCCAATGGCGACGTCGAGCGTGTCGAGCGGACGGTGTAGGGTCAGCGGTAAGAATGGTTTCGTCTTGCCCCCTGTCTGGGTGGGGAGTCGCAGTTGGTATTAGCCTGTCAAAGACCGATGTCCTTTGGGCAGCAGGAGCGGGAGCTGAAGCCGTCAATCTTGTAAAGACCGACCATTTGGCCGGAGAGGCTGCCTTGACGACTTTGGGGGCAGGAGCGGCCACCTTCTTAGAAGCAGCCTTCTCTGAGATTGTAGGTCCCATGATGGGTTCGCAGGATTTCTGGCCTAATCTAGAGAAGACCGAGGCGTTGACGTTGGGCGACTCGTTGAGAGGAGCCGCGGCAGGGGTAAGACGATCAAAGACCGACTTCTTGAGAGCTTCCGTTGTCAGCGCTGGAGCGGTGAAGTTTGTCGGCGGGAGCATGGTCCCAAAGAACAATCCTGTGGTGGCGTGAGTGACCTGTTCCACGGGCATTGTGAATAGCGACGCAGCTTGGGGTCCGTAGGCTATACCTCCTGGCGAGGCAGAGCGTTGGTTGCAATTGCAGTCTGAGCAGTTGGAGAATTTCACGGAAGTAGAAGCCATCGATCCTTTGCTTTCTGCAATAAGCGAGACGCCAATTCTTAGTATCTTGAAACCCAAGGGCAACCAATAGCGAACCGCGATTGGTTCGCGAGTCACGACACACGAAGTGTGGAGTGGAAAGAGGAAAAGGTCCCACCGGGCGTGCCAGAATCTGTTCCCCTCCGAAAGACGGCGCGACACCGCATCTTGCCTGAGATTCGGGGCAGATGCTAATTGGTGCTATCCGTCCACCTCTCCGAAGATGCCAAGTTGATTTATGGCACCGTGTATCGGAGGTTTAGACGGATGCGTCCGATGTAGCAGACTTCGTCAGATTCCCCCTCGAATGAGGGGTTTTTGATTGTGGGGACGCTCTTCCCTGCAGGCGCAAGCCCCTGCAGTTAATTACGCTACCGCATTGCGGTAACAACTTTCTCCTTCTCCAGATGGTCACTTCGTGTCGTGGGTGTTTGCTTTGTATTTTGTTGCCCGTGGATTGTTTACGGAGACTGAGTTATGTCGTCGCCCGTAGGGCGTGGACTAGTCCAAATCCGTATTATCTTAGATTTGGGTTTGGGGGTTTGGTAAAAGGATACGTCAACCATACTTGAGGCTGAGATCGACTCAAACGTTTGTTAAGGATACGTTAGTCTAACTTTATGACTAAGATCAACTTAACGAGATCGTTTAGATCCGACAAAAGAGCGTTTGGACTCTAATGTTCCAGTTTAGGGACATAGTGGTCCATCGTATGTATGGCCGTCGGGACCCATCACCTCTCTGACGACGTTGAAGGATTACAACGACGGATGTCAGAGGAGTTCAGAGATGTACCCTCGCGCCAGAGTTAATTGGGGGATTCATAGTCCAATCTGTTTGAAGGTTTAAGGATACGTTAGCCATCTTTGAGGCTAAGATCAACTTAAACGGGACCGTTTAGATCCGACAAAAGAGCATACGGGGCTCTATTGTTCTAGTTTAAGGACATTGCGGTCCATGAGTAGTTTAAGGACGTTGCGGTCCATTGTTAGTTTTAAGACATCTCGGTCAAGGTTAAGGACGTCGTAGTCCGTGGGTTTAAGGACCCCACAGTCCGGTATGTGCTCTGGATGCTTCACACGGGTTCACTGCCGTGCTCTGCGAGGACCAGGCTCCGCTCTGGACGTTTTCCAGGAATTTGCATTAAACACGGGTTTAAGGACCCCGCAGTCCGTATCAATGTGTGGTCGTCGGGACCCGTCACCTCTTTGAAGGTATTGAGGGATTACAATGCCAAGTATCAAAGGAGTGAAGAGATGTACCCTAGAACCGGAGTGGATTAAATAGTCCTCGGCCCAATTTGGGGTCAAGACGAATTAATTATGTTATAAGTCCATTGGACCAGTTGATCACAAATTGAGGATTTATGGCCATCTTGGGCTAAGCAGGAGAGGCTTTGCCTCCATCCATTTAGGCCAATTGGGCCAAAGCCTAGTGTTAAACACTTCAGAACAGTCAGTGTTGAACATTGGGAATGAGGTTGACAAGTTAGTGTTTAACACTAAGAGATAATTGGTGTTAAACACCAGCAACAAGGCTTTTCAAATTAGTGTTAAACACTAAAACAGATCAGTGTTGAACACTGCAAATGAAGATCTCAGATTAGTGTTTAAACACTAAGGTAATCAGTGTTGAACACTGCAAATAAAGCTTTTTAATTAGTGTTGAACACTAAAGCCCAACGGTATCTTAATACTGAGTTCGAGAGTTTCAATTTAGTGTTAAACACTAAGACAAGAGGGGTCACGTGGCAGCACGTGAGAGCGCCCTCCCTTCATTTATTCTGCTGAGATTATCGCATCTTTCAGAGCATCACGTGCTATCACGTGATGGGCATTTAAATGCCTATGTATTAGAGCTTCTGCCAAGGGTCACGTGGATCACGTGGGGTGCTGCCTCAAAGGGGCTTTCTTGTAGATCTCTTGGGGGGTCACGTGATGACACGTGACCCTGCCTCTATTTTGTTTAGAAGCTTTGTTAATCTTCTTTCAGGAATTAAATTCCTCGAACTGTAAATTTCAGAGGAATTAAATTCCTACTTCCTTTCGAAGACTTTGTATTCTGGAATAGAGTTTAACTCTGAATTTTCTGTAGGAATTAAATTCCTCATATATGTGAAGGGCTGAATAGGGTTAAACCCTAATAAAAGTTTTTTTTTAAGGAGTTTAAACTTCCATCCTCTGTTAAATTATGATTAAGGGAATTAAATTCCCGATGTTTCAACAGAACTGGGTTTTTTAATTAGGGTTAAACCCTGTTTCTTTTTTGTTCTGAAGGAATTAAATTCCCATGATATAGGGTCAAGCCCTACTTTTGTTTTAAAGGAATTAAATTCCTACAGTTCTGTGAAAATTAAATTCTCGTGCTTGCATTCCTTCTCTATGTTTTTGGATCTGCATGGCAGGATCTCAACCCATTGAGAATTAAATTCTCAACCTTAAGGGGAGATGTGCACTTTGCAGATCCTCTATCAAAGAGAGAAGAAATATATTCTTCTGTTTTTACATTTTCAGAGTTAAACTCTGTTGAGAATTAAATTCTCTTTCTTTCAAAAGGCCTTCCATTTTCTTACCTAGGGTTTTTGCAGAAGATCCGAGTCTTTTCAAAGTATCAAAGCTCTCCTCCTTTTTTCTTTTTTCTTCTCTGCGCATGTCTATATGTCCCTCTGTGTCTCTTGGCTCCTATTTATAGGAGAAGCGGCCGAGCCAATTAGTTTTTGACGAATCTTCGTGAAAGATTTGATTTGCATCCATCATTCATTTTGGACCTTTGGATTATTAGGTGAATTTTATTCACCATTGGATTTCAAATCCAGGGGTTCCCCTTTATTATTTTGGTTAGATTTAAAGGGGAAATCTTTCCAAACCCGAGATTTTCCTATAGATAGGTGATATTTAAATCACTTCTGAGTCTTTAATTTGATCGGCCCCAGATAATCACTCTCCTTTGGAAAGATTTAAATCTCCTTCAGAATTTAGTTCTGTCGTCAAAATGGGCTTTGAAAGCCGGTCACGTGTGACCACGTGACCCATGGTCACGTGTGGACACGTGACCCACTCTGGAATGAAGAATCCTCTTTCTTTTTGCGCTGTCTTCTGGTTGCTGTTTTAGTCATCACGTGTTAACACGTGACCGTTGGTCACGTGTGAACACGTGACCCCTGTTGGGAGCCCCTTTCCTTAACTCAACTGGGGAACGAGTCCTCTCCTTTGAGCGTCACGTGCCAACACGTGACCCCTTCTGAAGCCTTTTCCTTGACTTGATCAGGGAACCTTTTCTTCGATTCGATCAGGGAATCAATGAGCCTTTTCCACTGCTTTTATATGTCGCGTGTCAACACGTGACTGCTGGTCACGTGCAAGCACGTGGCCCCTCCTTTTGAAGCTTTTCCCATAAGCTTTCCTGATTTTAAATCAGGAAACAGGGGGTTTATGGCCCATTGATCCATTTGCGCTAGTTTGTCAATCAAGGCCTGGAAGGTCGTCGGCTTGAAAAACATCATAAACTGCGAGATGGTTGCTTGTGGATCGAGGGTTCCCACAAACATACCCACCGCGAGAGCTTCTTCAATGCGCTTCTCGCACTTCGACCATAAGTTCTGCCATCGTATAGCGTACTGAACCCACGTCTCGCCGGGTTTTACCCTAGCGTTAATCAGTGCCGTCATTGGGGTACGTTCACTGGCACTTGCAAAACGATGAGTAAACAACAGTTCCATCTCCGCGAAGGTTTTAATAGTGTCGTTCGGGAGCTCAGAGTACCATTCGAACGCCGTATCCGATAAGCTTCCAACAAACTGGCGAAGCAAAAGCTTGTCATCACCGCCGGTATTGCCGCAGAGTGCCCTGAACTGAGCAACATGCTGATGGGGATTGCCCGTCCCTTTGTAGACATGAAACTTGGGAATCGTATAACCTGGCGGGTACTTGATTTGATCGTACCAACTTGGATATGGCCGCCCCGTTTTCACGACCTGACCGGCCGCTTCGGTCGCATGATGAACCCATATTTGCTGGGCGATGTATTCATCCAAATCAGCTTTGGAGATTGTATCCTCTTTAGCTGTGGACAGAGCTGGTGAAGGATTCGATGTCTCTCCCCTATCGTCTTCAAGAATGATCGGGGGATCTTCAGCAGGTGGATCTTGTTGAATCATCATACCAATCATGTCCTGGAACAGGAGGGCCATTTTCTTTATGTTGGCTGCCTGCTCAGCAGCTTCTTTATCCTTCTTCTCCAGTACGCGACGAAGGAATTCAGCGTCCGTTTCTTGTTCTCGACGCTCATCCGAGGACGTTTCAGGGGTTTCTTTTGGCCCTGTAAGTGCGGCCATAGCGTTCATCATCTCTTGGAGCTTCTGCTGCTGCTCCTGAGCCTTGGTCACTGACCTCGTGTGCGGTCTATGACCTGTTGATATGCGGCTATCTTCTTTTCCCGATGCCATGTAAACCGTATGAACTGTTATGCCCCCTGACTTGGGGCGTTTAGGTTCACCATTTTTAACTTTTGTCGCTGGTGTGGGGGTTTTCTCCGGCCTTCTTCTTTTGTTGGCCGTTGGGGTTGAAGGAACCGTTGAAGTGGGCATCCTAACAGCTGCTGTCCCCGGCTGTTTAATGGGACGGTCCTTGTCTTTTTCCACCTTCACCTTTTTCTGGTGACGAAAGTGACCTGGGTCAATCACGGAGTCTTGAACCCTCCGCCAAACTTTATAAATTCTTGAGGACAGCCGTTGAGGGGGCTGTTCTTGCTTCGTTTCTGGAACTCTCCTCTCAGGTGGAGGAGATCTCTTCAGCGTAGCGGTTGGAGAGTTCTTACGCACCCTCCTCAGCAGTTGAAAGCTGTTCCCAGTTGGAACAGCAGCGTTGACTTCCACCATTGGAGCAGATGGAGTTAGCCCTGAGGGGGAGTTGCCCCCTGCCTTCCTCACTCGTTGCCAATGGCGACGTCGAGCACGGCGAGCCGTTGGGATTGGCTCAGAGATTGAGATAGTTTCTTTCTGCCCCCTGTCTGGATGAGGCGCCGCTGGTGTTAACCTCATAAAGACTGAGGTTGTCTTTTGAGGGGTGATATTCAACCTGTCGAAGACGGAACCTCGAGTAGGGTCAGGAGCAGGAATCGTCAGTCTTGAAAAGACTGACTCTTTGACAGGGGAAGCCACCTTGACGACTTCTGGAGCAGCAGTTATTGCTTTCCTTAGGACAGCCAATTTAGATTTCTGATTTAGCCTGGTGAAAACAGAGGCTGCTGGTTTGGTAGTGGGCGACCCGTTGACAGGGGTCGTCGTAGCAGTGAACCGGTCGAAGACCGGCTTCTTGTTCACTTCCGGTGCAGGTATTGGCGCAGAGAAGCTTGTAGGTGGGATCATGGTCCCGAAGAACAGGCCAGTGGTGGCTTGGGTCACCTGGTCTACTGGCAGAGTGAGAAAGGAAGCCGCTTGGGGCCCATATGCTACACCTCCCAGTGAGGTGGAGCGTCCGTTGCAGTGGCACTTCGAGCAGTTGGTGCAATTAGAGGCCATTGAATCTTGAGTTCTGCGCCAGGCAAAAGACCAAATCTTAGTAACTTGAAATCCGAAGGCAACCATTAACAAACCGCGACTGGTTTGCGAAGACGACACACGAAGCGTGGAGTGGAAAGAGGAAAAGGTCCCACCGGGCGTGCCAGAATCTGTTCCCCTCCGAACGGCGACCGAGACGTTGGGCTGTCTCGCCTGAGGTTCGGGGCAGATGCTAATTAGTGCTATCCGTCCACCTCTCCGAAAATGCCAAGTTGATTTATAGCACCGTGTATCGGAGGTTTAGACGGATGCGGCCGATGTAGCAGACTTTGTCAGATTCCCCCTCGCTTGAGGGGTTTTTTTTATTGTGGGGATGCTCTTCCCTGCAGGCGCAAGCCCCTGCAGTTAATTACACTACCGCATCGCGGTAGCCACTTTCTCCTTGTCACGCCCCGCTTCCCAGTGTACGGCGAAGGAGACGCGACGAGGCCCGCTACGTATATACTCAGAAGTTCATACGCTAAGCGTAACTAAGCAATATAAATACACAAGAGACAAGAGTATAAAAGAACAGCAACTTTTATTTATTAACATTCTTTGTACAATACATGAAAGGAAATACAACTGAAATAAAAGATGCCTAAACAGTGGCATAACAGGAAATGAAAAGTACAGAAAGGAAAAGTGTACAATGAAACTACAGTGCAGGGTCTTCAGTAAACTGCTCCAAGTCTTCTTGTGATGGCTCAATCTCGGCCGGGTCCAAAACACCTGACGACATTCAAAGAAGAGAGAAACAGAATGTCGTCAGCGAACAGGTCGCTCGGTAAGTCCCAAAGATAAGAGAGGAATAGACAGAGAGTAAGAGAGGGAGAGTGTAGCTTTTAATGTTGTATTATAATATTGTAATGTTGTATTAACGCTGTTGTTTGTAGCCTGATACAGAAGATGCCAGTGTATACGAGGGGAGTCCCACTTACACCGGGGACTTTGGTAACCTGTAGTACAAGGTTCCGTCGATAATACCACGGAACAACGGCATGGATGTAATTACGTCTTAAATGACTACCTCGTGCCACCTTGAACATATTCCGTACCAGTCTACCCCTTAAACCCCGCGATATCTTGTTTGTATTGTTATTTTGTAAAATTGTGTTGATTGTATGCGTGATTAACTGACTGACCGAAACCATGATATCAGGAAACGGCTATAACCATAGAGTCATGTAAATGGAATACTGGGAATCATGTAAAAGGAATATCCATGGTTCGGTTCAGTCAAATTATATAGATTGTTAACTGGATTCTGGGATTCATGTATTCATCTTGAGTTGAAATATAAAGAATATAGATTGACTTGAATTATATTCAAGTCAGAAATAGTCAGACTCTAATCCGAGTCAGACTAGAGAAGATAATTTGAAGTTCTTCATTTGTTAGGGGCCTTATTGTAATTTATAAAACTTGAGGGGGTTTATTGTAAAAAGTAATATTGTATAGTTTGCAAAATACGCCTCAAGTATTTAATTACCGTCTTTATGTACATACAATAATTTAATGATCAAGATAAATATGTATACATGTTCGAATAGCATGAAATGAGTCAAGTATATTATACGAGTAACTACCAAAAACAATACTGTAAAGAAATATTATGTACGACTAATTAATCAAGTCAAACGAATGCGAGAACATAAACAAAAATATGGCTCTAAGTGTTTTTCATGGAATTCCAGTTTCACCTAAATACGACTACCGGTTTGAGAGATATATATGTTTTCGTATCGTCGCGCAAAACAGATCAGAATCTATTTGGCACCGTCACATATTTTTAAAACGCAGTTTGAGTTAATTTCTATCAGATTTCAGGTTACAAAACTTATTAGAAAATTGTAGGTCTTTCGATGAACTTATCGAAAACACCAAGATTCACATGATTTGGATTTCTGAAACTCTAGTTATGATCATTTTAACATCAGCGTTTAAAACAGAAATTCAGATTTCTGGACAGCAACTATATATTCTATTGCAAAGCCTATACCAGGTTGTTTCATGCATTCCTAAGTACTATAATATACAGAAAATTATAGTTCTATCAATGGTGCATCTACACATCTAAATTTTGTCACAAACGGACATCGGGTGTTCGAGTTATATCCAATTTAAAAACAGTGTGCGAATCGGAACAGATTCTGTCCAGATCCGTCACTTAATATTGTAACGCAGTTTTCTTTATCTTAGATGGGTTTTCAGTAAAACTATAAAACTAAGAAAATCTATATAATTCGATGTAGATATCAAAAACACCTGAGTTTGCTCAATTTGGATACCGGTATACCAAGTTATATGTCCTAGAAGTTGACCGATAACTGCAGTTTTCTGTTTTACGATCAGTGAATAAATACGATGTAATTCCTAAACGGTTATGCGGATCGATCTAAAATTTTTACAGCGTGTACAAAATAATATATTATATAATATGTAAATTTCCTGAAATTTTCAGAATTAAAAATTAATTTATAAAAATTATTTTAAAACTAAAGGTATTGATATGTCATATGTGAGAAATGAGAAAACCATGGTATTTATTCGTAACTTCATTTTTTTTTTTTACAAACTTTAAATAAAGTGATTAAAACAATAAACATGCAATCCTAATTGGTCACTATGAAATCTTAACATGTGAATTGAGAGTAATGAAAAAGACTTTACAAACTATATATGTGTGTATGTTTATTATTTATATATGTATCCATTTAATTAATTATTTATGAACTATGATATGTCAAGGGAAGTTTTTCATGGCGATATAAAATAAGAGAAATATAAAGAGAAAAAGAAAGAGATGGAGAAAGGGAAAGAGAGAAGGGACTTACATGCACAAGCCGGTATTGTCACCGGGCTTGTCTATCCGCCGATAGCCTCGCGTTAGTAGCGAGACTTTCTTGAAGACTTCTTCATGTTCTTCTTCTTGGACTCTAGGTGAAGAGGAAGAAGTGAGAGATAGAAAAATGTGAGGAAGAAAAAGATAGAGGAGGACAATAAAGATGGTGTAATGGTGAATTATGTATAATAATATATGCATTCAACATGAGAATTAAAGGAGAAATGAAAGGTCACCATTCATTTTGGAAATGAAAAGTCTCATTTGTAGGTTATGAGAAGAATAAAAAAAAATGATAAAAAATAATTGCAAGAATAGGGATTTGAACATGTGACTTATGGAATAACAAATGCAAGGACTTAACCAATGAGCTATAAGGTTGTTCATGCATATATTTAATTAGAATTAAATATATGATGTTGCTTAAAAAGAAAATGGGCTTTTTAGATGGGCTGTAGAGAATTAGAATAATGGATTTGCGTTAAATATTTATGAAAGGAAAAATAAGAATGAGAAGTTAAAAACTTAAATATAAGAAAAAGAAATTGTCCCTAGAAAAAAATACATAATATATTGAGAAATAAAATAATAATAAATTTAATAGAAAAAGGAAAATACCAAGTACAAATAAATACGGTATATTATTGAAGAGGGATAATACAAATGTATGAAGATTTTGGGGTCATTACACTCCTTCTCCAGAATTTCACTTCGTGTCGTGTGTGTTTGTTTTGTTTGTGGTTGCCCGTGGATTGTATACGGAGACTGAGTAATGCCGTCGCCCGTAGGACGTGGATTAGTCCAAATCCGTATTTACTTAGATTTGGGTTTGGTGTTTTTTAGTTTAAGGATACGTTAGTCATATTGAGACTAAGATCAACTTAAACGTTCGTCAAGGATACGTTAGTCCGATTTAAGACTAAGATCAACTTAACGTGGTGATCCATTTAATATATGGCCGTTGGGACTCGTCACCTCTCTGACGTCGTTGAAGGATTACAACGGCGGATGTCAGAGGAGTTCAGAGATGTACCCTTGAATCAAGGTTGATTTGAAATTTTATCGTTCATTTGAGTGTTTAAGGATACGTTAGCCATGTTTGGGGCTAAGATCCACTTAAACAGGACCGTTTAGATCCGGCAAAAGAGCATTTGGAGGCTCTATTGTTCCAGTTTAGGGACGTGGTGGTCCATCGCCAGTTTAGAGACGTGGTGGTCCATCATTAGTTTAAGGACGTTTCGGTCCATGTTCCAGTTTAGGGACGTGGTGGTCCATCATTAGTTTAAGGACGTTTCGGTCCGATATTAGTTTAGGGACGTTTCGGTCCGATATTAGTTTAGGGACGTTTCGGTCCACGAGTTTAAGGACCCCGCAGTCCATATTGATGTATGGTCGTTGGGATCCGTCGCCTCTTTGACGTCGTTGAGGAATTACAACGATGGATGTCAGAGGAGTTCAGAGATGTACCCTTGAACCAAGGTTGATTTGAAATTTAGGAGAGCCATTTTGCTCAGTCAATTTAATTTAAGGACTTATGACCACGATCGGGCTAAGTCCAGTTGAAAATGTCCAACATTTTATTTGTTTTTGCATTGCATTTATTTTTATTTTTATTTGGGCCTTGCCCAGAAAGGATGCAGGGCATCAATTTTATTTGGGTTCTGCCCTTTTATTGCTTTGCAATTTACTTTGGCCTGTTAGGTCTTTTTGATTTTGGGCCTGGCCCTTCAAGTAATGTATTGCAAAGCACTGAGAATCTTTTAGATTCAAGAACAGAAGTGCAAAGCACTTTCTAATCTCCTGATCTAAAGAAAAAAAATAAGTTTTTCTTCTTTTCTTGTTTTTCCTTATTTCAGATAACCAAGGGTTCATAACAAGTGCAAGGCACTATTTTTATTTTATTTTATTTATTTATTTATCTGTTCATAAGAGAATTTCCTCTTCTTTTAAAGGTTTTACCTTTTTTTTGTATTCTTCAAGAGTTCTCAAGAGTTCTCTTCTCTTTTTTTTTTTGCAAGATGTTTTTTTTTGAATTGGGGTCTGGGGTTCTTTTTATAGTGCCCATAAATTAGTTAGATTTGTTAAAGAGATTTTTTTCTGAGTGATTTCGGGGAATTTCCCCCACCGTTGGATCTTTGATCCAAAGGCCCCTGTTTTACAAAGGAAAATCTTCTTGTTTTAACAAGAACAGAAAAGATTCCCTTAAATCTTCATTCTGTTTTTGCGCAACTCCCCAGCGCGTGACACATGTCGCGCAGCGCAGCGCTTGCGCAACTGTGCTTGCGCAGCTGCGCAGACACGTGTCGCGCAGCGCAGCGCTCGCGTAGCAGTGCAGACACGTGTCGCGCAGCGCAGCGCTTGCCCAGCAGCGATTGCGCAACTGCGCAGACAGGTGTCGCGCGGAGCGGCGCTTGCGCAGCAGCGATTGCGCACCTGCGCAGCAGCGTTTGCGCACCTGTGTTTGCGCAACTGCGCAGACACGTGTCGCGCAGTGCAGCGCTTGCGCAACTGTGCTTGCGCAATTGCGTTTGCGCAACTGCGCAGACACGTGTCGCGCAGTGCAGCGCTTGCGCAACTGAACGTTGCATCTTTTTACTTTTTGTTTGTTTTTTTTTTAAGAGAGCCTTGCTCTGATTGGATACTGCCTCGGGCGTTGCGTTGACGTATCAACTTCTGACACGTGGCGCATTGCGCGCAACGCACGGAATTTGAAGCGTTGCTTCAAAATTTTGAATTTTAAAATTCAAACAGAGCCTTGCTCTGATTGGGGGAACACCTGCTAGTGACAATATCCGTACAGGTCCGGTCCGTTCGTCTATGAGCATCGCATGTCGAGCCTAGAGGGTTGGTAAAAGTCAGACCCCCAAAAGCGGTACAAGTCGTATCGGAGTGTAGTCCAGAACACCCTGAAAAACTACTGGAATACCTACCAGTAAATCTCCTGCCTTGGCCAAGGACTTCGTGTAATGGCTCTCCTAGACACAGCGCGATCTCACCCCAATACCGGGAGAGACGAAACCCCTGCCGATCCGCTCACTGCCTCCATGTGGCTCGGGACTGTACCCAACTAAAACCTGTTTGCACGACTTCTTTGAGCCGTGGTAGGGTAGTAATCAAAGCACAGTGGGAACTCACACGAGACAAAAGACGATCTCAGGTCGATGAACTAACCTGTACACATGTCTCCAGGGAACTGCTATCTGACGTCAGGTATAATACCAACTAGCATGTTCCCGACGAGTCCTGTCTGGTGTACTCATAACCCAATGAGCACCCGTATACATCTTAGGTGAACCAACTGACACCAATGGCTTGTGAGACCGGCCACCGCCCCTCGTCGGGGTCTCGACTGTATACACTATTATACTAATAGAGTATCGATGCCCAGTCTCGAAACTCCCACGACTAGGGACACTTTAAGGATGTACTTATAGACCCCAGCTCCCACGTATATGATCGCCATCATACTGCTGGCCGTCAAGCAAGAATCCTAAGGGCTCTACCAATGTGTAATAGTGACCTGTAATGTCACATGAAGCTGTACACGATGATAAAGATAAACCAGATAGCATACTATCATCTTCAGTAAGACTGTCCTACCGGTATAGGTCCTCCCTCAATCATTGCAATCACGTGCATGTGATCCAATAATTGACTCCGAGGGCACTATATCCAACACTCCACCTACCGTAACAGCACCACTTACAGAACAGACGATGCTTCTGATGGCTATCAAAAGCCTACTTGAAGTCAACAAGCTCAAAGCACGATTTTGCAGGAGCAAACTGCTCTCCTTCAACAGAGTTTCATCTGGTTTGAAGCAGAAGCACCGGGAGTGAAACAATTTCGGACGTTACACCCGAAGAACTTCTCAGGGAAGGAGAAACCACTTGAGGCCGAGGAATGGACACAGAGCATTGAAGACGACCTAGCTGCAGTTCGAGTTCCAGAAGTGGCTTGGCTCAGAATAACAAAACTTCAGCTTACTGACAATGCCAGAATCTGGTGGAAGGCCGAGGAGAGCCGCCTTGAGCAGCCAATTGATCAGTCGAAAATACTACATCTTTAAACCGGCAATTTCCCTATCATTTGCACTTATCTAGAAGTGTTCGGTATTCATATTACACATATTAGCAAATTAGTCGTAAAATATCAGATTGCATGTGTTAAACTTTAAAACCGGCATTATAAGGGAAATTGACTGTATTTCATAGCATCGCATCATTCTTGCATATCGCAACGTGTGTTTCGAAGTCTGTGCAGGAAATTACAGAAGATTGATCAAAATTTACAAACGAAGACTGTTAAAAAGACGCAAACTCATGGAATTAGAATCTGGCAATGATCTAGAATGAATTCAGAGATTCAACATATCAGGAAATACATAAAGTACAGAAGAAGCCAACACTGCAAAGATGAAGCCTTGAGCCAGCCACTTGGCCGCGGAACAGCGGCCGGAGCCGCCTTGCGCCGCGGAACCGCGGCGGCTTGGACACGTCAGCACCATATTTCAGCACTATAACTTCTACCTCTGTGTGTGCACTTCATCAAGCTACTGCAATCTCTAGATTACTCCAGAACATTCTGCCAGATCAGCAAGCCATTGGGTTCTAAACTAAACACTCTTAGCTTCCTCAACAAGCTTCATCTAAACTCCATTAAGGACCTAGAACCTTCCCCTAACCTCCTAGCTTAGGGTAGAAGCTAAGCCCTAACTAACTACTTCTAGAAGCCTCTCCCTCTAACTAACTTTTGGAAGGAAAATTCAAATTTGAATTCCTAAACCCAGGGTTTGGGAAACCTATAAAAAGACCCCAAGGCTCACTTGAAAAAGGTTGTTCATTGTTGTTCAAAAATTAGGGTTGAAAGCTAATCAATCTCTAATCTCCCCCATTCTAGGTCTTCAACCAATTCCTACCACCTCAAAACCCTAACCCTAATCCAATCAAAGATCAAGAATTCAAGATCCTTTGAGTGCAAGCCAAGCAAGTCTTCAAGATCCTTTAGAAGCGGAACCGGACTTCAATGGAGCACGAGATCCAAGCGATCCAAGACTCAAGGAGCCGAGCGACGCAAGAATCGACGATCAAAGTTCCATCCTCTTGTAGTTCTTGAGAGTTGTAACTAATTGTTGATATAATAAAGGTGAAGATTCTTTAAACTTGCTTATTTTCAATTCGAGCATTATGCTTATATTTCGATTCTTGAATATATTCTTTGTGATGATGCTTGAATAAAACTCCGCTCGTGGAGGAATCGAAACGATTGTAGAATGATGATGTTGATGAATCTTTAAATGATTTCTTAAGTCTTATAACAATTGTAAATTCTTGAAAATCAAATGATCGATGATCTAGATTGATGCGAATGCGTTCTTGATTCCTTTCGCACGATCTAGAGATCAACGATCGATCATCCGACTTTCAAGAAGCTATCTAGTGAATGTGATTCATCGAAAGGACAAAGGATAGGATGAGGAACCCTAATTCTTCATAAGATCCTTGATCCTCGATGAATCCACATCGATTTAGCATCAACTTGTTAATGGATAAGAAATCATATTCTTGAACTTCTTCACATCTACAATTTACTCGATTCCTACGAGTTTTACTTCAAATCTTGAAACCTAAATTGATTGGAATTCTATCGATGCTTGATTCTTGATGTTTATCATTTTCTTGATTCTTGATTAGAATAGTGATACTTGAAACTCATCGATAAAAATCTTGAATCACGTTTTCTTTTCATTTCTATTAAATTTTCGATTCAAACAAAACAAAATACGAACGAATCGCGCAATCCCTGTGGACGATCCGCACTCACTAATGCGCTTCAATCCGACACCGTTATTGATTGCAGTCAAAAAATATTTTTGGTTGTGATTTCTATACAATTTTTCATACATACACATCGGAAAATCGTTTCAATCAAATGGCGCCGTTGCCGGGGATCATATGATTTACTTACACAATTGGAAATCAGACCAATCAAATGGCGCCGTTGCCGGGGATCGCGCGCTAATTCGTTCTTTATTTGAAATCTGAATTGAAAAATTTATTCCATTACAATTTTCTGATCAAAATTCGTGCAAAATCTAAACAATTTGTTGTGGTTTATTGCAAGGAAATCTGGAGCTTGCTGTGAAATTGGAATTTTTTTTGGAGAATACCAAAGGACTCAGGGGTTTGTTCCCCTCCGAAAGACGGCGCGACACCGCGTCTTGCCTGAGATTCGGGGCAGATGCTAATTGGTGCTATCCGTCCACCTCTTCGAAGATGCCAAGTTGATTTATGGCACCACGTATCGAAGGTTTAGACGGATGCGTCCGATGTAGCAGACTTCGTCAGATTCCCCCTCGTTTGAGGGGTTTTTGATTGTGGGGACGCTCTTCCCTGCAGGCGCAAGCCCCTGCAGTTAATTACGCTACCGCATTGCGGTAACAACTTTCTCCTTCTCCAGATGGTCACTTCGTGTCGTGGGTGTCTGTTTTGTATTTTGTTGCCCGTGGATTGTTTACGGAGACTGAGTTATGTCGTCGCCCGTAGGGCGTGGACTAGTCCAAATCCGTATTATCTTAGATTTGGGTTTGGGGGGGTTTGGTTTGAGGATACGTCAGCCATACTTGAGGCTAAGATCAAGTCAAACGTTTGTTAAGGATACGTTAGTCTAACTTTGTGACTAAGATCAACTTAACGGGATCGTTTAGATCCGACAAAAGAGCGTTTGGACTCTAATGTTCCAGTTTAGGGACATAGTGGTCCATGAATGTATGGCCGTCGGGACCCGTCACCTCTCTGACGACGTTGAAGGATTACAACGACGGATGTCAGAGGAGTTCAGGGATGTACCCTCGAGCCAGAGTTAATTGGGGGGATTTATAGTCCACTCTGTTTGAAGGTTTAAGGATACGTTAGCCATCTTTGAGGCTAAGATCAACTTAAACGGGACCGTTTAGATCCGACAAAAGAGCATGCGGGGCTCTATTGTTCTAGTTTAGGGACATTACGGTCCATGGGTAGTTTAAGGACATTGCGGTCCATTGGTAGTTTAAGGACATTGCGGTCCGTTGTTAGTTTTAAGACATCTCGGTCGAGGTTAAGGACGTCGTAGTCCATGGGTTTAAGGACCCCATAGTCCATTGTTAGTTTTAAGATATCTCGGTCAAGGTTAAGGACGTCGTAGTCCATGGGTTTAAGGACTCCACAGTCCGTTGTTAGTTTTAAGACATCTCGGTCAAGGTTAAGGACGTCGTAGTCCATGGGTTTAAGGACCCCACAGTCCGGTATGTGCTCTGGATGCTTCACACGGGTTCACTGCCGTGCTTGGTGAGGACCAGGCTCCGCTCTGGACGTTTTCCACGGGGTCAAAGAGTGACATTATCCGCGTTCTACGTAACCAGGAATTTGCATTAGACATGAGTTTAAGGACCCCACAGTCCATATCAATGTGTGGTCGTCGGGACCCGTCACCTCTTTGAAGACATTGAGGGATTACAATGCCAAGTATCAAAGGAGTGACGAGATGTACCCTAGAACCGGAGTGGATTAAATAGTCCTTGGCCCAATTTGGGATCAAGACCGATTAATTATGTTATGGGTCCATTGGACCAGTTAATCAAACAATTGAGGACTTATGGCCATCTTGGGCTAAGTCCAATCAGGAGAGGCTTTGCCTCAATCCATTTAGGCCAATTGGGCCAAAGCATAGTGTTAAACACTACAGAGCAGTCAGTGTTGAACACTGGGAATGGGGTTGACAAGTTAGTGTTTAACACTAAGAGATAATTGGTGTTAAACACCAGCAACAAGGCTTTTCAAACTAGTGTTAAACACTAAAACAGATCAGTGTTGAACACTGCAGATGAAGCTTTTTATTTAGTGTTGAACACTAAGGCCCAACAGTGTTTTAACACTGGGTTCGAGAGTTTTAATTTAGTGTTAAACACGAAGGCAAGAGGGGTCACGTGGCAGCACGTGAGAGCGCCCTCCCTTTATTTATTCTGAGATTATCGTGTCTTTCAGAGCGTCACGTGCCATCACGTGATGGGCATTCAAATGCTTATGTATTAGAGCTTCTGCCAAGGGTCACGTGGGTCACGTGGGGTGCTGCCTCAAAGGGGCTTTCTGTAGATCTCTTGGGGGGTCACGTGATGACACGTGACCCTGCCTCCATGTATTTTGTTTAGAGGCTTTGTTAATCTTCTTTCAGGAATTAAATTCCTCGAGCTGTAAATTTCAGAGGAATTAAATTCCTACTTCCTCTCGAAGACTTATATTCTGGGATAGAGTTTAACTCTGAATTTTCTGTAGGAATTAAATTCCTCATATATGTGAAAAAAACCAAATAGGGTTAAACCCTAACAAAGCTTTTTTAAGGAGTTTAAACTTCCATCCTCTGTTAAATTATGATTAAGGGAATTAAATTCCCGCTGCTACAACAGAACTAGGTTCTTAATTAGGGTTAAACCCTGTTTCTTTTTTGTTCTGAAGGAATTAAATTCCCATGATATAGGGTCAAGCCCTAACTTTTATTTTAAAGGAATTAAATTCCTATAGTTTTGTGAGAATTAAATTCTCGTGCTTGCATTCCTTCTCTATGTTTTGGATCTGCATGGCAGGATCTCAACCCATTGAGAATTAAATTCTCAACCTTAAGGGGAGATGTGCACTTTGCAGATCCTCTATCAAAGAGAGAAGAAATATGTTCTTCTGTTTTCACATTATCAGAGTTAAACTCTGTTGAGAATTAAATTCTCTTTCTTTCAAAAGGCCTTCCCTTTCTTACCTAGGGTTTTTTGCAGAGGATCCGAGTCTTTTCAAAGTATCAAAGCTCTCCTCCTTTTCTTTTTTTTTCTTCTCTGCGCATGTATGTCTCTCTGTGTCTCTTGGCTCCTATTTATAGGAGAAGCAGCCGAATCAATCAGTTTTTGACGAATCTTCATTGAGATTTGATTTGCATTCATCATTCATTTTGGGCCGTTGGATTATTAGGTGAATTTTATTCACCATTGGATTTTAAATCCAGAGATTCTCCCTTGTTATTTTGGTTAGATTTAAAGGGGAAATCTTTCCAAACCCGAGATTTTCCCATAGATAGATGATATTTCATCACCTCTGAATCTTTAATTTGATTGGTTCCAGATAGTTGCTTTCCTTTGGCAAGATTTGAATTTCCTTCAGAATTTAATTCTGTTAACACAATGGGCTTTGAAAGCCGGTCACGTGTGACCACGTGACCCATGGTCACGTGTGAGCACGTGACCCATGGTCACGTGTGAGCACGTGACCCCCTTTGGCATGAGCCTTTTCCTTTCTTTTGCGCTCTGTCTTCTGATCGTTACTTGAGCGTCACGTGCCACCACGTGACTCCTGGTCACGCGTGAGCACGTGACCCTTGTTTGAACTCTCTTTCCTTGGTTCGTCTGGAGAACTAGTCTGCTGTCTTGAACGTCACGTGCCAACACGTGACCCTGGTCACGTGGGAACACGTGACCTCTTCTGAAGCCTTTTCTTGACTTGATCAGAGAACTTGTGTGCCTTTGACGCTTGCGTTTAAATGTCACGTGTCGCCACGTGACCCTGGTCACGTGGGAACACGTGGCTCTTTCTGAAGCCCATTTTCTTCAGCGTAGTCAGGAAACTGAACTTGACTTGATGATGCTTTTTTAGGTGTCACGTGCCAACACGTGACCCCTTTCTGAAGCTTTTCCCAGAAGCTTTCCTGATTTTAAATCAGGAAACAAATGCCCCCACAGCGTTGTTCTCACGTGTCTGCACGTGAGTGCAACGCTGTCACCTCTTGTGACCGTTGGATTCCTCTAGGGATCTGGGGAGACGAAACGTTTTCATTGTCTTCTATAAATACCTCTGTCTCTTCATAGGAGCCTTCACTTTGCCCCTCTTCTTCTTCTGAGGACTTTTTCTGAGAATTTAATTCTCCTCTTCCAGAGCTTAGTTCTCTGTTTTTTAAAATATTTTCAGAGTTTAACTCTGCTTTAAAGGGATTCTTTTTCTTCAGGTAATGTTCTTGGACAACGATGGACCTTCACATTTCTCTGGATTTTAAATCCAAAACAAGGGTTTTTACCCTTTTTTCTTCATATTTTCCATAAGAACATGAAACCGCTTAACCTTCAAACTGTAGATCTTTTAGGGTTTAGACGATCCTTGGGGAGATGGCATTTCAGATCCATGGAATTTAATTCCATCCAAAAATGTTTTTGGGAATTTAATTCCCTTTTCTTAATAAGGAATTTAATTCCAACGAAGAACTCGATTTCTACACACAGAGGCTTCCTGGGGTCTCTTGGCCCGAGGTTGTTCTTCCTGCAATTAATGCAATGGGGGCTTTGTAATGAATCTCATGACTTTTATTTTAGGTACCATGGATGCCCATCTGTACCGTCTTGACGAGATCATTTCCTATAGGAATATTCGTGCGCTGGGCCGCAGTCAGAACCAGGAGTTCACTGATGCTCAGTGTGCCGAGATCATGAGCCGCTTCGACGAGTACAACCATAGGCTACTCCCCCGTCGCTCTTCTCTTCTGAGGCTGGTCGTGCTTGCGATCAGGGAGGCTCTCCCTCTCTTTTGCGCCGGCATACCGCTCGGGGCCTTGGACACTGCCGAGAATAAGGTGCATTCGGTGTACCTTATGGGCTTGATCTCAAAGAGAAGGCGGGATAATCTTATTGATCTCCTTCATCAGATTTTTCAGCAATCAGCCATACTGGGCGCCTACCGGAGGGTAGAGGACATCCGCGGGGACCCCGATGCTTGTGACCGTGAGAGAAAGCATACTCGGGAGGTTCGAAATGCTTGGAAGATCTTGAATAAAGTTAATTTCGAGTTTCTCAACCCATGCCCCGCGTCTGAAGCCTTACCATTGTAAAAGTTTTTCTTTTTATTTTGTATCGCCTTCTTGAAGTCTGGATGATAAGTTTTGTTGTGTCCTTGTATGTTTGCACGCTTTTTTTTTTTGAGATTTTATTATTTTGCTACTATTGTTGTTTGTGCTTTTTAACATGCAAGGTGCCACTCCATATTTTCCTTTTAAATGCACGTTAGGTTTAGGCCTCACGTGTTCTACACGTGGGATCCTTTGATGTGGCTGTTCACAAGATTTTCCTCATGCCATATTTTCAGTGCACAATGTTAGGTGCAGAAAAAGGGCCTTGGAAATAGTTCCATCTCCTTGATTTTCGGTGCCTTTCCTTTTTTAGGCCTTGGAAATAATTTCACCATGCAGGATTTTCTGCGCACAGCACTTAATGCACTTCATTATATATGAGGCTATAGCCTTCTTTTCTTTTCACAGAGAGATTCATATCATATATATATTTTTTTCCTTGAGGGAGAAACGAGTGCCATGGCTTGTAATCGCCCTCATGCTCGTCGACAGCCGTGGGAAGTTCCCCTTGAGGAGATGATCCCCCGCTTTGCTGCTCGGTTGGTGGACCCCCTCCTTACCGACAACGAATGCGACTCGGCCATGCACGAGCTCTCGATTCGTAGAGGGTCTCCCCTCCCGATGGGTTCCCTCTGGCTCCGGATGATCCTCATGGCCGTGCTTGCCGACATTCCTCCTCACCCGGCAGAGATGACCCTGGCGATGCTTGATGCGGCGGAAGAAAAGCTCGAGGGCTTTCATGAAGCCTGCCTGATTACTCAGGCTCTAAGGGACTGCTCAATTCATCTGCTGAGCGAGATAAAGGCTCGGCGAGCTGTTATGTTTGCGTTCGCGGACGAACATGGCACCAACCGATGGGGAGCGACTTCTCGCGAGAATCGTCGCTTCGATGTGCTGGAGAAAGCGGAGAGAGAGATGGAGAATTTTGTCCTTTGCTTCATCAACCCCTGTGCCGTTGATCCTGTGTTTGGTGACCTTTTCCGTTAGTGTAGAACCTTTTTAAATTAGTCCCTCCTTTTTGTATGCTTTATGTTGAACTTCCATGTAGGCTTGGTACTCGTATGTATGTTTCCGCTTGCATGAATAAATTTTGTGCTCCTTTTTATGAAAACTTTCTTCGATTATCAATATTGTTGTCATGTCGCGTGCGCATTAAAGCTTCGAATTTTATTTCTTTTTTGGATGTTCATATGATTGCGAGCACATGCTTGATAGGGTAATCATCGGAAAGTTTTTCGTTGCTTTTCATACCGGGTTGTGTGAGCGCGTTCTGGATCGATTATTGCTATCGATCGGAAGCCCATTCATATGGTCTCGAGCGTGTATGTCCTATTTCTAAGGTTGTGGTCGCAAGGTGAGCTTTCATGGTCTGATAGGGCGACACGTAGCGAACATAAGGTTGTGGCTCTCGATAAAGTTGCCATGTTCACTCGTGAGAGGGTTGAGGCTCATAAGGCCACTGAGAAAGAGCTTGAAGCCCGGCTCGCTTCGTATCAGGCTCAGCAAGCTCAAGCGGAGGCTCGTCTTCTAGAGATCTTGCGTCATGAAGCCGTGGCTCAGCAAAAGCAGGATGAGCTGACCAAGCTGCTGAATCGCCCGCCGGCTTGAGGCATTTGTATCTTTTCCTTCCTTTTTTGTACATACTCATGGATGAGAGTATTTTCTTTTTGTTTCTTCCATAAATTGTACTTTGTACCCGTTTTGGTTTATGAATAAAAGATACATTTTTCTCTAAATGGTGTGTCCCCTTTTCGTTGAATGCATTCTGCGGATATTCTATTTTGATCTCCTTGCAGGACGGCCATGGCTTAGGATTCGGGGTCAGGATCTGCTTCCTGAGACTTTTGCTTTTTACGAGCCATGAGGGTTTCGTAAAGAGTTTTTCTCCCTATCGGTCGAGAGGATCCCATAGGTGTGAGTTCTTCTTAAAGATCGTGAGGATCCTTAAGCGGGTTTTCCCTTGAGGGTCTTAAGGATCTTACAAGAGAGTTTTTCTTCCTTACAGGTCGTGAGGGCCTGCAAGTGCCGGATGTGATCATCCTTATCCGCGTTTCACGGAGTCAAGGATCTCTCGAGGTATCGTAGTTTAAAGACGTCACGGTCAAGGTTAAGGACCTCATAGTCCGTGGATTTAAGGACTCCACAGTCCGCTGTTAGTTTTAAGACATCGCGGTCAAGGTTAAGGACCTCATAGTCCATGGATTTAGGGACTCCACAGTCCGGTGTTAGTTTCAAGACATCACGGTCAAGGTTAAGGACCTCATAGTCCGTGGATTTAGGGACTCCACAGTCCGGCGTTTGGTTGCAGGGACCCGTCACCTCTTTGAAGACGTTGAGGAATTACAACGCCGGGCATCAAAGGAGTGAAGAGATGTACCCTTAAACCAAGGCAAAATTCGTAGGGAGTCGGGGTGGTTGATTGTTAGTTTTAAGACATCACGGTCAAGGTTAAGGACGTCATAGTCCATGGATTTTAAGGACTCCACAGTCCGGTATTTGCTCTGGATGCTTCACACGGGTTCACTGCCGCGCTTGGCGAGGACCAGGCTCCGCTCTGGACGTTTCCCACGGGGTCAAAGGGTGACATTATCCGCGTTCCACGTAACCAGGAATTTTGCACTAGATGCTTCACACGGGTTCACTGCCGCGTTAGGCGAGGACTAGGCTCCGCTCTGGATGCTTCGCACGGGTTCACTGCCATGCTCTGCGAGGACCAGGATCCGCTCTGGACGTTTTCCACGGGGTCAAATAGTGACATTATCCGCGTTCCACGTAACCAGGAATTTTGCACTAGATGCTTCACACGGGTTCACTGCCGCGTTAGGCGAGGACTAGGCTCCGCTCTGGATGCTTCACACGGGTTCACTGCCATGCTCTGCGAGGACCAGGATCCGCTCTGGACGTTTTCCACGGGGTCAAAGAGTGACATTATCCGCGTTCCACGTAACCAGGAATTTTGCACTAGATGCTTCATACGGGTTCACTGCCGCGTTAGGCGAGGACTAGGCTCCGCTCTGGATGCTTCGCACGGGTTCACTGCCATGCTCTGCGAGGACCAGGATCCACTCTGGACGTTTTCCACGGGGTCAGAAAGTGACATTATCCGCGTTCTACGTAACCAGGAATTTTGCACTAGATGCTTCATACGGGTTCACTGCCGCGTTAGGCGAGGACTAGGCTCCGCTCTGGATGCTTCGCACGGGTTCACTGCCATGCTCTGCGAGGACCAGGATCCGCTCTGGACGTTTTCCACGGGGTCAAAGAGTGACATTATCCGCGTTCCACGTGACCAGGAATTTTGCACTAGATGCTTCACACGGGTTCACTGCCGCGTTAGGCGAGGACTAGGCTCCGCTCTGGATGCTTTGCACGGGTTTACTGCCATACTCTGCGAGGACCAGGATCCGCTCTGGACGTTTTCCACGGGGTCAAAGAGTGACATTATCCGCGTTCCACGTGACCAGGAATTTTGCACTAGATGCTTCACGCGGGTTCACTGCCGCGTTAGGCGAGGACTAGGCTCCGCTCTGGATGCTTCGCACGGGTTCACTGCCATGCTCTGCGAGGACCAGGATCCGCTCTGGACGTTTTCCACGGGGTCAAAGAGTGACATTATCCGCGTTCCACGTAACCAGGAATTTTGCACTAGATGCTTCACACGGGTTCACTGCCGCGTTAGGCGAGGACTAGGCTCCACTCTGGATGCTTCGCACGGGTTCACTGCCATGCTCTGTGAGGACCAGGATCCGCTCTGGACGTTTTCCACGGGGTCAAAGAGTGACATTATCCGCGTTCCACGTAACCAGGAATTTTGCACTAGATGCTTCACACGGGTTCACTGCCGCGTTAGGCGAGGACTAGGCTCCGCTCTGGATGCTTCGCACGGGTTCACTGCCATGCTCTGCGAGGACCAGGATCCGCTCTGGACGTTTTCCACGGGGTCAAAGAGTGACATTATCCGCGTTCCACGTAACCAGGAATTTTGCACTAGATGCTTCACACGGGTTCACTGCCGCGTTAGGCGAGGACTAGGCTCCGCTCTGGATGCTTCGCACGGGTTCACTGCCATGCTCTGCGAGGACCAGGATCCGCTCTGGACGTTTTCCACGGGGTCAAAGAGTGACATTATCCGCGTTCCACGTAACCAGGAATTTTGCACTAGATGCTTCACACGGGTTCACTGCCGCGTTAGGCGAGGACTAGGCTCCGCTCTGGATGCTTCACACGGGTTCACTGCCATGCTCTGCGAGGACCAGGATCCGCTCTGGACGTTTTCCACGGGGTCAAAGAGTGACATTATCCGCGTTCCACATGACCAGGAATTTTGCACTAGATGCTTCACACGGGTTCACTGCCGCGTTAGGCGAGGACTAGGCTCCGCTCTGGATGCTTCGCACGGGTTCACTGCCGTGCTCTGCGAGGACCAGGATCCGCTCTGGACGTTTTCCACGGGGTCAAAGAGTGACGTTATCCGCGTTCCACGTAACCAGGAATTTTGCACTAGATGCTTCACACGGGTTCACTGCCGCGTTAGGCGAGGACTAGGCTCCGCTTCACACGGGTTCACTGCCATGCTCTGCGAGGACCAGGATCCGCTCTGGACGTTTTCCACGGGGTCAAAGAGTGACATTATCCGCGTTCCACGTGACCAGGAATTTTGCACTAGATGCTTCACACGGGTTCACTGCCGCGTTAGGCGAGGACTAGGCTCCGCTCTGGATGCTTCGCACGGGTTCACTGCCATGCTCTGCGAGGACCAGGATCCGCTCTGGACGTTTTCCACGGGGTCAAAGAGTGACATTATCCGCGTTCCACGTAACCAGGAATTTTGCACTAGATGCTTCACACGGGTTCACTGCCGCGTTAGGCGAGGACTAGGCTCCGCTCTGGATGCTTCGCACGGGTTCACTGCCGTGTTCTGCGAGGACCAGGATCCGCTCTGGACGTTTTCCACTGGGTCAAAGAGTGACGTTATCCGCGTTCCACATGACCAGGAATTTTATCGATTGTATACGCATTTCACGGAATGGAGGTTTGACTTTTGGTGATACGTATATCACCGATCCATGGAACTGGGGGTTGCCGATGTTCCATTTCGCTTGATGTTGTGTCTGCTGCGTCGAGATGATCTCCAGGTTATTTGGGAACCGTCGAGATTTGGCTTCCTCTCATGATGAAGCCTGGGGGAGGAGTACGACTCCTTCTTTGTTTGCGCCCCTGGATTGTATACAGGGATAGATGTAACATCACCTGTAGGGCGAGGATTTCACTTTTATTTTATTTCTTTTTCCGCGATGCTCTATCATTTCAGCTTTTTATATCGCGAAGGTCGCGATTGCCCAATCATTTCGGCTATTTGTTTTATTTTTACTCGCTGCTTTTTATTGCGAGTTGCCCCATCATTTCGGCTATTTTTCATGCATACACTTTTACTTGCTGCTTTTTATTGCAAGTTGCCCCATCATTTCGGCTGTTCTTTATGCCTTCATTCTCACTTGCTGATTTTTATTGCAAGTTGCCCCATCATTTCGGCTATTTTGTAGGCATGTGTGGCTTGCTAGCTTTTTCGCCGCAAGCTCGGATTTTGGACACCGATTTCGACGTCAGCATCGCTGCAACTGGGATGTTGCCAGGAGCGAATCATCATTTGCCTCTGTCGGTGTTGAACAAAGGTGGCTTAGCAAACCGGGTTAGGATCCTGTCGGCTAAGGCTTTTGACTTCATGAGCCGTAAGGGTCTCACAAAGGTAATTCTCCCTACAAGTCGTGAGGATCTTGCAGGTATATTTTCTCCTTAGGGATCGTGAGGATTCCTAAGTGTATGTCCTCTTGTAAGTCGTAAGGATCTTACAAAAAGGTTTTCTCCTTATAGGTCGAGAGGACCTACAAGGGTTGGACTTTGCTGGGGAAATGTTTTTTCGCGCCCGTGGATTGTATACAAGGGTTAGTATTGAGCCTCTTGTAGGGCAATATCGGAGGTTGTGGAGGATTTGCTTAAGAACAGGTTCAGGTTTCTGTAACTTAAGACTTTCAAATCTTATGAGCCGTAAGAGAGTTCTCCTTACGAGTCGTGAGGATCTCGTAAGTGTATTTTCTCCTTAGGAATCGTGAGGATCCCTAAGTGTGCTGCTCCTTTGTGAGTCGTAAGGATCTCACGCAGGTGGTTTCTCCTTACAAGGTCGAGAGGGCCCTGTAAGTGTCCTTTAACGAGGTTGCGCCCTTTCGGGTTTTCACAAACACTCGCCGGTAGTCCTGCTGTTCTTACTCACGGAGCCCTTTCGGGTTTTCATCCGTGCCCATTTTGCTTATAGACATACCGTTTTTTTTATTCTTTTTCACTTTTTTTTTTACAAGGTCGTTCCCTCTCAGGTTTTCACGAACACTTGCCGGCAGCCCTGCTGTTTTTACTCACGGAGCCCTTTCGGGTTTTCATCCGTGCCCACTTTACTTATGGACATACCGTTTTTTTTTATTTTTTATCTTCTTCTCTTTTTTTTTTATCCATCTCGTCAACCTAAGGATGTTGCGGTAGTAGTTTAGGGACGTCTCGGTCCGCCGTTAGTTTAAGGACGTCTCGGTCCGCCGTTAGTTTAAGGACGTTTCGGTCCGCCGATAGTTTAAGGACGTTTCGGTCCGCCGTTAGTTTAAGGACGTTTCGGTCCGTCGATAGTTTAAGGACGTTTCGGTCCGTCGATAGTTTAAGGACGTTTCGGTCCGCTGATATGGGAAGGCTGGCTGCTGCTTGTAAAGTCTGAGCCTAGGAAGATAGTGAGAGGACATAGTCGTCGTCATCTATCATTGACCCAGACTGTGGCTTATTAAGCATAGTATTTCTTTAAGAAGCGGCCGTTTATCGGCCTGAAAGGCCTTTCACCGTGCATGTCCATGAGTAGGTAGGCTCCACCCTGGTAGACCTTGTCTATGATGTACGGGCCTTCATAGTTTGGCTCAAATTTTCCCCGCTTGGCACGATTGGGGATCATAGGTCTTTTGACCACTAGTACGAGTTCGCCTTGGCGGAATGTCCTCGGCCTGGTCAATCGTTCGTACGAGCGCGTCATCTTTGCTTTGTAGGCTTCTAGATGTTGTTGCGCTATGAGCCGGGTTTCGTCGAGGGCATCAAGCTCCTCAAGCCGAAGGTGAGCATTTTCTTCGTTCGTCAGCTCGTGGTGGACTGCTACTCGTAGAGAGGGTAACTCTATCTCGAGGGGGAGCACTGCTTCCGTCTCAAATACCAACGCGTACGGCGTTGTGTTCGTGGCCGTCTTGAACGTAGTTCGATAAGCCCAAAGGGCTTCTTGCAGCCTTTCGTGCCAGTCTATCTTATTCCTGGAAACGGTCTTTTTTATAATCTTCATCAAGGTCTTATTGAAGGCCTCGGCTAGACCGTTAGCTCGTGGATTGTAAACCGAAGAATATCTCCAGTCTATATTGTGCTGCTGTGCGAAGCGGCTAATCTTATGGCTTCGGTAGGCCGGCCCATTATCGGAGATAATCCGCCGTGGGGTCCCAAACCGGTAGATGACGTGCGTCTTGAAGAAATGGAGGATATTCTCCGTCTTCACTTCCCTCAGTGGTACTGCTTCTGCCCATTTGGAGAAGTAATCAGTTGTCGCCAGGATAAAACGGTGTCCCCGGGATGATGCTGGCTCAATGGGGCCGACTATGTCAGTCCCCCACATTTCGAATGGCCAACTAGCCAGCGTCGGGTGCAGTGGATTCGGATGTTGGTGGATGAAGTCTCCATGGATCTGGCATGAGTGGCATTGCCTCGCATACTCGAGGCAGTCCTGGATCATCGTGGGCCAGTAATAACCCATCCGTTTAATTTTTAACTTCATCTTTGGGCCTGCTTGTTGAGAACCGCAAAGTCCGTCATGAACTTCCTGAATGACTCTTTCTGCTTCGTCAGGTCCCAAGCATCTCAGCCATAGAGAATCAAACGATCTCTTGTACAGGGTATCGTTGACGAAAGCGAAAGATACAGCTCGTTTCATGAGCTGATGTCTTGAGGACGCTTCTTCGGGCATTCGGTGGGATTTGAAGTAGTCTATGAAGACTTCCCTCCAGTCTCCGACCTTCTCATGGTCTTTTATTTGTAGGGTCATCTGCTCAGTCGTTCCCTTTTTTCCGCATGATTCCGGAGATATTTCTGCCGGGGCGAGCACTCGACGGCTTTGTACCACGATTCTGACGTCATCAAGGTTCTCGTCAGCCAGTTCTTTAGCAAGTTTAGCCAACGCGTCTGCTTTGCTGTTTTCCGCGCGCGGTATGTTCTCCAAAGTATAGGAGGGAATTTGGGTCAATAGTTGTTGCACCCTTTCGCCGTACTTTACCAACTCCGGCTTGCACGTTTGGTAGTCACCATTTACTTGACTAACGACCAGCTGAGAATCCCCGTATATAAGGAGGTCTTCAATTCCCATGTCGATGGCGATCTCGAGGCCTGCTATCAGAGCTTCGTATTCGGCTTCATTGTTTGTCCTCGGCTCTGTTAAGGAGAAGGCGAAGCGCATTATCCCTCCTTGTGAAGTTGCAAAGATGAGGCCTATCCCTGATTTGATCATTGGGACACCTTATTTCTGTTTCTTTATGGAGGACGCTCCATCGAAATAGAGTTCCCATCGGGTACTACCGCCGCCAATCGCATCAAATGCATGCTCGTCTGGCAACTCGCAGTTCAGAGGAGAATCGGCCGGTATCGGGTGCTCGGCGAGGAAGTCGGCAATGGCCTGGCCTTTCACTGCCTTGAGAGGTTGATACGTTATCGAGAACTCCATCAAGAGCAGGGCCCACTTAGCGAGTCGTCCCGTCAATATGGCTTTCGAAATCAAATATTTGAGAGGGTCCACCTTCGAAATAAGACGGACTTCATGTGCTAATGCGTAATGTCTAAGCTTTGTTATCGTGAAGATTAATGCCAAGCAATGTTTTTCAATGGGGGAATAGTTGCTTTCTGCCCCCAGCAGAACTCGACTTAAGTAGTAGAGTGCTCTCTCTTTCCCCTGATCGTTCTCTTGTGCCCATAATGCGTCCAAGGAACCTTCGAGGGCGGTCGTATAAAGAATGAGGGGTTTTCCCTTGACCGGCGCGGCCAACACCGGAGGGCTCTGCAGGTACTGCTTGATCTCGTCTAGTGCACCTTGACATTTGTGATCCCAAACGAATGGAGTTCCCTTCTTCATCAGGTGGCTGTAAGGACGACATTTGCCTGAAAGATTGGCGATAAACCGCCGGATGTATGCGAGCTTCCCTTGGAGAGACCGCAGCTGGTTGAGCGTTCTTGGCGGAGGCATTTCCATGATCGCTTTAATCTTTGACGGATCTATTTCAATGCCTCGGTGTCGAATGATGAATCCCAGAAATTTGCCCGAGGAGACTCCAAACGCGCACTTGAGGGGATTCATTTTCAAATTATTTTGCCGAAGGCGTCGAAATACAGTCTCCAGATGCTTTAAATGATCTTCGTATGACATGCTCTTTACTACGAGGTCATCGATATAGCACTCGACGACGTCGTGTATGAGGTCATCAAAGATCTTTGTCATGGCCCTTTGATAGGTAGCGCCAGCGTTCTTTAGGCCAAAGGGCATAACCCTGTAGCAAAATATACCCAAAGGGGTGCGGAAAGCGGTATGCTTCTGGTCTTCGGGATGCATCTTTATCTGATTGTATCCTGACGAACCATCCATAAAGGAGAAAACCTCGTGAGTTGACGTGTTATCTATCATTAGCTCGGTTACCGGTACTGGGAAATCATCCTTTGGACGGGCTTTATTGAGATCCCTGAAATCCACACATATGCGTACCGTCCCATTCTTCTTCATTACTGGGACGATATTGGCAATCCAGTCGGGATATTGGACTTCTTGGATAAATCCTGAATCGATCAACTTCTTGACTTCGGCGTTGATGCTCATCTCAAGCTCGAGTCGCATCCTCCTTGGCGCCTGCTTGACTGGCTTGATATCTGGGGATATTGCTAATCTGTGCACAGCAATCTCCGGATCCAATCCTGGCATCTCGGAGTAGTTCCATGCGAAGCAATCTTTATGCCGTAGAAGCACGTTCTTTAACGCAGCCACCTTTTCTTCGGATAACAGCTCGCTGACAAATGTCGGTCGCGGGTCGTCTGCCGATCCCAACTCAATCTTCTTGAGGTTATCTACAGTAGTATGTATACCGTCTTCTAGTTCTTTTGGAGCGGGCGGGAATTCTGAGATCACCTCTTCATTGCTGTTCTCAAAGCACCGGGGAAGGTCATCTACGTTCTCGGGCTCTTCTCCCAATATCGTAATCGTATAACAAGTGCGAACCCGCTCCGTGGACTGAGGTGGACCCGGTTCTGCTCTTGCGGCCTTGGGCTCATGCTTTCGCGGCGGCGTTACCTTCCAGCCGTCGGATAAAGCGAACCTACCCCGTCGGTACTGGTCCTCGACCCAGTTCTTGAAGGTGAAGCAGTCTTCGGTAGGATTTCCTATGGCTTGGTGATAAGAGCAATAACTCGGATGAGAGACCTTGCTAGCTTGCTCAGGATGTCTAGACTCTGGAAGCGTGATCATTTGATGTTTTATAGCGAGGTTGAGTAATCTCTCCATCTTGTCTCGGGGAAAAGAATACGCTCGACTCATCTTCTTCACAAGGGACAAACCCGAGCCGCTTTTTAATTTATTTTCGTCTCTGCGTCGGGCCTTTCGTACAACGGATTGACGAGGATATGCGTCTTTGTCTTTTTCGGTACGCTGAGATAGACGTTGCGTCCTGGCCTTCTTGTAGATGGCCATCTCGCAGTTGTGGTCTTCCTGAGCTCTCTGACCCGTTTTCCTGATAGTCTTGTTCGTTCGTTCTTCGAACGACGGACTCGATGTTTCAAATGAAGGGTTGGCATATCCTGACAGGGCGTCCTCTTCTTCATCAAAGGTATATATAGGGTAGCTGCTGTGAGTCCGTTCCCGTTTTCCAGCTCTTGCGTACCCAAGCCCGAATGTTTCCATCTTCCCGTTGGGCAATTTGCGTTGAGTCCCGGGGACATCCCAAATCTTGTTGTAGAACCGAGCCTGCCGAACAGTCTGTTTTAAGGGTACTCCTTGGCGCTTCAATAGCTTCTTTAATCCATCCGTATAGTATCTGGGCAGACGGATGGGTTGGAGCCTATCGAGTGTAGCATCCGCGCCATGCCAGATCTCTTTCTCTATTTTCGACTCTGAGGATCGGTAGAATAGGATCACCTTCTCACCCCTTTGCCTGGGAGGGACGTAAAATGTTTGCAGGTCCTGCACATTATGAGCCTGAAGCGTGTCGAGATCTTTGTAGTGTTCTCGCGGTACCATGGTGATTTGCAAACTATGGTCATCGCCAGGGGGTGCTTGTATTGACAGCCGATTGGAGAACACAGCGTTCACTTCATCTTCTGAGTCACTTCCGAAGACTAACATGGGGGCGGGCGTCCTCAGGTTTTTGCGTTGAGATGGCCCTGCATAAACTATCTCTTCCTCTTCTTCGGTATCGCTCCCGAAAATAGGGATGGTGGCGGCGGTTTTGTTCTCCGGATTGCGACACCTTTCTGTATCCTCGAAATCTGGCAAAAAGTACCTCGCATCTTCGTATTTGCGGACTTCGTTCACGGAAAATGGGTTTAACTCACCTGTTACGGTATACTCGAAACCATCCTTGAAGTACTTCATACACTGATGTTGTGTAGAGGGGATGATGTTGTACTCGTGTAGCCAGGGACGACCGAGCAAGGCGTTGTAGCAGGTCTTGGCGTCAATGACATGGAATTTGATGTCTGTGACGAGAAGTCCAAAGCGTAAGATTAGTATCACAGATCCGAGAGTCCGTGACGATTGTGAATCGAAACCGGAGATAGTAATCTTGTCACGAGCGAGGTGTTGCACGCTCATGCAGATTTCCTTCAAGACCCGAACATTAAGGAGATTGACGGAGGATCCATTATCCACCAGGATCTTGCCTATCTTGATATCATGGCAGTATCCGGAGACATATAGGGGCCGGTTGTGGTCGCATGTCCCGAGAAAGAGGTCTTCATCACCGAAAGTGACGTCGGCCGTATGCACTTCCTCCAGTTCATCCTTCATCTTTTCAGTGGCGAGGAAGGCTTGGAATTGCTCGGGTTCCTGTAACGCCTTAATTAGTGAGTCTCGCGCTTCTTTTGATAATAGGAGGGCATCGAGAATGCTAAGCTGAGAAGGTAGCTTTCTTAGGTGCGCGAGGATGTTATAGTCCACTTTACTCTTCCTAGGAGGGTCTTTGGCAGCCAGCTCTCTCGTGACTTGGTCATCTAAAGTGATATCTTCAGTGACTTTTTCCTTTCCTTTATCTTTTCTATTCCCGGGCCCGAGATTCTTTTCTGGGAGTGTGCGATTGCGCAGCTGAATGTTCTCACAGATCTCCGATTCCTCCTCTTTCCCCAAAACAGATTCTTTAAAGAGAGGGCCCAGAGTCATTTCTTCATCAGAGTCGCTCCCAAAGGTGAGAACTTGTGACCCCCTGGCGTTAACCATGCAACAGCTGCCAATCGTTCTGCTGTGCCCATCGACAGTACTTCTTCACTCCCGACGGATCTTGCGTTTCATGCGCTTAAAATGTTGCCGACGAGCAACATATCCTTGCCACCATATCTTAAAGGCGTCGCACTCCTCCGTGGGGTGTGAGATTTTCCGGTGATATGCGCAATAGTCAGGATGCGTCTCCACCCCATCGTGTGTGTTTTCTTCCGAGGGTGGTAGCTTCATTCCCATTGACATGGCTTTGGCAAACCTCTTCCTCGTCTTGAATATCTTTTTGTCTACTTCGGATGCCTTTCGCTTTGGCGGAGGTAGCTCAACTCTTCCGTTCGGTCGCCCGCATTTGGCTCCTTCCGATGTGGTCATTTCACGATCCTGGTCCGCTTTACATTTTAGACGAATCTCGTCTAGAAAAGCGTCGATCATTTCGTCTGTTGGCCATGCACGCTCTGGTACAGGCTCTGCCTCCGGCTTCTTAGTGCTGGGAGTTTTCCCCTCATCGGTAAACGAGTGGGAGACTACGTTGCAACTCGCCACATATCCTTCGGATTCATCCGACGAGCTCTCTCCATCATCTTCTTCTTGAAAAATGTGGTTGAGGAACTCTTGCAGTGTGACAGGAGTTCGCGCCTTTTGATTGTATTCTTCCAGCGCGTCGATTTGCTTCTGCAAGTTCGTGTGCTCGTTTCCAGGCTTCACGGACTTCTTGGATCTCTTCTTCTTTTTCTTCGAAGATTTTGACGATTGGGCGTGAGTATTTGGGCTCTTACCGTGGGTCTTTGTAGTCGGGCGGCGCCTTAGCATCCCTTCGATAATTTGAGGTTCAAGAGGGTCCTTCCATTCGATCGCAGGGCACGCATGAAGGTCTCTCAGCATTCTTTTGGTTTTAGTTGATAGCACGACCTCCCATGGAGCTTCTTCAATAAAAGAACATGTTGCCCCCGGTGTATCCGCTTTCCTAGGAGCATGCGGCTGTAGTGGGTTCACCTTCCACTTTTCGGACAGTACAAACTTCCCCTGGAGGTACTGGTCTTCAATCCATCCTTTGAAGACGAAGCAATCTTCAATCGGATGGCCTACCGTCTGATGGTAAGGGCAATAGTTAGGGTTGTTCACCTAGGTGGGTTGCGGCGGTCGCCTTGGATTTGGCAGGTTTATAAGTCTGTTGCGTATTGCCAGCTCGAATAGCCGTTTCGTCTTGTCCCGTGGGAACGAGTAGGGACGCTTCATCTTCTCATTATAATACCGACGCCTTTCCTCCAGTTGATCTGCCGGTTTCGGGGCGTTAGGTTGCTCTTGGGCATTCGCAACAAATGTTGCTCTTCCTTTACCCTTGTCATTCCTAGGTTCCGACTTCGGTGTAGGTGGTCTATGACCCATCTGGTCCATCTGAGCCAACTTTTCGATCAGAGCCTGGAATGTGGTTGGCTTAAAGAACATCATAAACTGGGAGATAGTTGCGTGAGGGTCTAGAGTTCCCACGAACATGCCCACCGCAGGTGCTTCCTCAATGCGTTGCTCACATCTCGACCACAAATTCCGCCAGCGTATAGCATACTGGACCCAGGTTTCGCCTGGTTTTACCCTGGCGTTAATCAGTGCAGTTATTGGAGTGCATTCGCTGGCACTTGCGAATCGCTGAGTGAACAACAACTCCATTTCAGCGAACGTTTTGATAGAATCGTTCGGGAGTTCTGAATACCATTCGAACGCTGTTTCTGATAAGCTGCCCACGAACTGGCGGAGCAACAATTTATCATCACCGCCGGTATTACCGCAGAGGGCCCGAAACTGGGCGACATGTTGATGGGGATTGCCGGTCCCCTTATACACGTGGAATTTTGGTATCGTATAGCCTTGCGGGTATTTGATTTGGTCGTACCAGCTCGGATACGGCCGCCCCGTTTTCACGACTTGACCAGCTGCCTCAGTAGCGTGATGAACTCGGATTTGCTGGGCTATGTAATCAGCCAAGTCAGCCTTAGAGATTGCCTCCTCCTTGGCCGTTGAGAGGGCTGGTGGTGGATTTGACGTTTCTCCTCGGTCGTCTTCAAGAACGATTGGGGGATCCTCAGCGGGTAAGTCTTGCTGGATCATCATTCCTATCACATCTTGGAAGAGAAGGCCCATCCGTTGTATGTTGGCCGCTTGTTCAGCAGCCTCTTTGTCCCTTATCTCCAGTGTCCGGCGAAGAAATTCAGCGTCGGTTTCTTCTTCCCGGCGTGCGTCTGAGGACGTTTCTGGGTTTTCTTTTGGCCCGGTGAGCGCGGCCATAGCATTCATCATTTCTTGCAGCTTTTGTTGCTGTTCCTGGGCTTTCGTCACGGATCGGGTTAACGGTCGGTGGCCCGTAGAAGTGCGGCTTTCCTCTTTTCCAGAGGCCATGTAAACAGTGTGCACCACCATACCCCCAGACTTAGGGCGTCTGGGCTCAGTGCTTTTAGCTGCCGTTGCATGCTGTAGGGTCTTCTCCGGCCTCCTTCTTTTATGAGTCAGTTGATCCACAGCCTTTTGGGGTTTGGCCTGGTGACCAGCTTCCGGTTGGATTTTCAGCTTCTTGTGTTGGCGGGAGAAGTTCGGATCGATGATCGAGTCCCGTGCCTGCCGCCAAACCTTATAGATTTTGGAAGACAGCCGTTGAGGAGATTGGGGCCGTTCTGATTCCATTTCCACGACCTTTTTTAACGGGGGAGGAGACCTCTTCAGTACTGCCGTAGGGGAATTCTTTCGCACCTTATTTAGCATTTCAAAGCTGTTCCTAGTTGGAACAGCAGCATTAACCTCTGCCACCGGGGCCGATGGAGTCAACCCGGAGGGGAAGTTGCCCCCAGCCTTCCTCACTCGGCGCCAATGGCGACGTCGAGCGTGTCGAGCGGACGGTATAGGGTCAGCGGTAAGAATGGTTTCGTTTTGCCCTCTATCTGGGTGTGGGGTCGCAGTTGGTATTAGCCTGTCAAAGACCGATGTCCTTTGGGCAGTAGGAGCGGGAGCTGAAGCCGTTAATCTTGTAAAGACCAACCTTTTGGCCGGATAGGCTGCCTTGGCGATTTCTGGGACAGGAGCGACCACTTTCTTAGAAGCAACCTTCTCTGAGATTGTAGGTCCCATGATGGGTTCGAAGGATTTCTGGCCCAATCTAGAGAAGACCGAGGCGTTGACGCTGGGCGACTCGTTGAGAGGAGCCGCGGCAGGGGTAAGTCGATCAAAGACCGACTTCTTGAGAGCTTCCATTGTCAGCACTGGAGCGGTGAAGTTTGTCGGCGGGAGCATGGTCCCAAAGAACAATCCAGTGGTGGCGCGAGTGACCTGTTCCACGGGCATTGTGAATAGCGAAGCAGCTTGGGGTCCGTAGGCTATACCTCCTGGCGAGGCAGAGCGTTGGTTGCAATTGCAGTCTGAGCGGTTGGAGAATTTTACGGAAGTAGAAGCCATCGATCCTTTGCTTTCTGCAATAAGCGAGACGCCAATTCTTAGTATCTTGAAACCCAAGGGCAACCATTAGCGAACCGCGATTGGTTCGCAAGTCACGACACACGAAGTGTGGAGTGGAAAGAGGAAAAGGTCCCACCGGGCGTGCCAGAATCTGTTCCCCTCCGAAAGACGGCGCGACACCGCGTCTTGCCTGAGATTCGGGGCAGATGCTAATTGGTGCTATCCGTCCACCTCTTCGAAGATGCCAAGTTGATTTATGGCAGCACGTATCGAAGGTTTAGACGGATGCGTCCGATGTAGCAGACTTCGTCAGATTCCCCCTCGTTTGAGGGGTTTTTGATTGTGGGGACGCTCTTCCCTGCAGGCGCAAGCCCCTGCAGTTAATTACGCTACCGCATTGCGGTAACAACTTTCTCCTTCTCCAGATGGTCACTTCGTGTCGTGGGTGTCTGTTTTGTATTTTGTTGCCCGTGGATTGTTTACGGAGACTGAGTTATGTCGTCGCCCGTAGGGCGTGGACTAGTCCAAATCCGTATTATCTTAGATTTGGGTTTGGGGGGGTTTGGTTTGAGGATACGTCAGCCATACTTGAGGCTAAGATCAACTCAAACGTTTGTTAAGGATACGTTAGTCTAACTTTGTGACTAAGATCAACTTAACGGGATCGTTTAGATCCGACAAAAGAGCGTTTGGACTCTAATGTTCCAGTTTAGGGACATAGTGGTCCATGAATGTATGGCCGTCGGGACCCGTCACCTCTCTGACGACGTTGAAGGATTACAACGACGGATGTCAGAGGAGTTCAGGGATGTACCCTCGAGCCAGAGTTAATTGGGGGGATTTATAGTCCACTCTGCTTGAAGGTTTAAGGATACGTTAGCCATCTTTGAGGCTAAGATCAACTTAAACGGGACCGTTTAGATCCGACAAAAGAGCATGCGGGGCTCTATTGTTCTAGTTTAGGGACATTACGGTCCATGGGTAGTTTAAGGACATTGCGGTCCATTGGTAGTTTAAGGACATTGCGGTCCGTTGTTAGTTTTAAGACATCTCGGTCGAGGTTAAGGACGTCGTAGTCCATGGGTTTAAGGACCCCATAGTCCATTGTTAGTTTTAAGACATCTCGGTCAAGGTTAAGGACGTCGTAGTCCATGGGTTTAAGGACTCCACAGTCCGTTGTTAGTTTTAAGACATCTCGGTCAAGGTTAAGGACGTCGTAGTCCATGGGTTTAAGGACCCCACAGTCCGGTATGTGCTCTGGATGCTTCACACGGGTTCACTGCCGTGCTTGGCGAGGACCAGGCTTCGCTCTGGACGTTTTCCACGGGGTCAAAGAGTGACATTATCCGCGTTCCACGTAACCAGGAATTTGCATTAGACATGAGTTTAAGGACCCCACAGTCCATATCAATGTGTGGTCGTCGGGACCCGTCACCTCTTTGAAGACATTGAGGGATTACAATGCCAAGTATCAAAGGAGTGACGAGATGTACCCTAGAACTGGAGTGGATTAAATAGTCCTTGGCCCAATTTGGGATCAAGACCGATTAATTATGTTATGGGTCCATTGGACCAGTTAATCAAACAATTGAGGACTTATGGCCATCTTGGGCTAAGTCCAATCAGGAGAGGCTTTGCCTCAATCCATTTAGGCCAATTGGGCCAAAGCATAGTGTTAAACACTACAGAGCAGTCAGTGTTGAACACTGGGAATGGGGTTGACAAGTTAGTGTTTAACACTAAGAGATAATTGGTGTTAAACACCAGCAACAAGGCTTTTCAAACTAGTGTTAAACACTAAAACAGATCAGTGTTGAACACTGCAGATGAAGCTTTTTATTTAGTGTTGAACACTAAGGCCCAACAGTGTTTTAACACTGGGTTCGAGAGTTTTAATTTAGTGTTAAACACGAAGGCAAGAGGGGTCACGTGGCAGCACGTGAGAGCGCCCTCCCTTTATTTATTCTGAGATTATCGTGTCTTTCAGAGCGTCACGTGCCATCACGTGATGGGCATTCAAATGCCTATGTATTAGAGCTTCTGCCAAGGGTCACGTGGGTCACGTGGGGTGCTGCCTCAAAGGGGCTTTCTGTAGATCTCTTGGGGGGTCACGTGATGACACGTGACCCTGCCTCCATGTATTTTGTTTAGAGGCTTTGTTAATCTTCTTTCAGGAATTAAATTCCTCGAGCTGTAAATTTCAGAGGAATTAAATTCCTACTTCCTCTCGAAGACTTATATTCTGGGATAGAGTTTAACTCTGAATTTTCTGTAGGAATTAAATTCCTCATATATGTGAAAAAAACCAAATAGGGTTAAACCCTAACAAAGCTTTTTTAAGGAGTTTAAACTTCCATCCTCTGTTAAATTATGATTAAGGGAATTAAATTCCCGCTGCTACAACAGAACTAGGTTCTTAATTAGGGTTAAACCCTGTTTCTTTTTTGTTCTGAAGGAATTAAATTCCCATGATATAGGGTCAAGCCCTAACTTTTATTTTAAAGGAATTAAATTCCTATAGTTTTGTGAGAATTAAATTCTCGTGCTTGTATTCCTTCTCTATGTTTTGGATCTGCATGGCAGGATCTCAACGCATTGAGAATTAAATTCTCAACCTTAAGGGGAGATGTGCACTTTGCAGATCCTCTATCAAAGAGAGAAGAAATATGTTCTTCTGTTTTCACATTATCAGAGTTAAACTCTGTTGAGAATTAAATTCTCTTTCTTTCAAAAGGCCTTCCCTTTCTTACCTAGGGTTTTTTGCAGGGGATCCGAGTCTTTTCAAAGTATCAAAGCTCTCCTCCTTTTCTTTTTTTTCCTTCTCTGCGCATGTATGTCTCTCTGTGTCTCTTGGCTCCTATTTATAGGAGAAGCAGCCGAATCAATCAGTTTTTGACGAATCTTCATTGAGATTTGATTTGCATTCATCATTCATTTTGGGCCGTTGGATTATTAGGTGAATTTTATTCACCATTGGATTTTAAATCCAGAGATTCTCCCTTGTTATTTTGGTTAGATTTAAAGGGGAAATCTTTCCAAACCCGAGATTTTCCCATAGATAGATGATATTTTATCACCTCTGAATCTTTAATTTGATTGGTTCCAGATAGTTGCTTTCCTTTGGCAAGATTTGAATTTCCTTCAGAATTTAATTCTGTTAACACAATGGGCTTTGAAAGCCGGTCACGTGTGAGCACGTGACCCATGGTCACGTGTGAGCACGTGACCCCCTTTGGCATGAGCCTTTTCCTTTCTTTTGCGCTCTGTCTTCTGATCGTTGCTTGAGCGTCACGTGCCACCACGTGACTCCTGGTCACGCGTGAGCACGTGACCCTTGTTTGAACTCTCTTTCCTTGGTTCGTCTGGAGAACTAGTCTGCTGTCTTGAACGTCACGTGCCAACACGTGACCCTGGTCATGTGGGAACACGTGACCTCTTCTGAAGCCTTTTCTTGACTTGATCAGAGAACTTGTGTGCCTTTGACGCTTGCGTAAATGTCACGTGTCGCCACGTGACCCTGGTCACGTGGGAACACGTGGCTCTTTTTGAAGCCCATTTTCTTCAGCGTAGTCAGGAAACTGAACTTGACTTGATGATGCTTTTTTAGGTGTCACGTGCCAACACGTGACCCCTTTCTGAAGCTTTTCCCAGAAGCTTTCCTGATTTTAAATCAGGAAACAGGGTTGAATATAAACCTTCTGTGAAAATTGTGTGCAGAGAACCCTCAACATCACCGCGTTTTCACGACCCTAGCCTTCTATTGCGGTGGTTCCGCGGCCTCCTCAAGGCGTTGCTGCACCAAATTTGCTCAGGTGAATTCTACCTTTCTTATCTCCTCCTCTGTCTGCTCCAATTAACATTTTTCTGCAGGCTTCTTTCCAAAAATCGCAGCGCCGCGCAAAAAGCAAAATTAAATTGTGTTTGTTTTGATTTTTGTGGTTGTTTGCATAATTAATACGGACATTAAGGGGAAAAGACCAAATCCAGATTAGGTGGGGAGTTCATTACCCTTCCGAAGCCCCGAAAATCGCAAAATTGCATCCGCATTGACCCTCATTAACTAAAAGAAATCTAGAGATGACTCTAAGGACCGTTGCGCTCACTTAGGACAGAAGAAGGCCGTGGGTAATTCATTGCTTATCCGCGTTTCTCTTATGGTGTCTAAGGCAAGTGTGTCGAAGGCTAGTGGTTACTTAATTAGGCCCACTACTTACGCAGTGGAGAACCTCCCACTTACCTGGCACTTACCTGGCCATAGGAGAGACAAAGAGGCAGTGGAGGATTTATCCTGCGTCTTGTCTTTTGGCAGTTAGGAGCGGTCTAGAGATTTGACCTAGGTGACCCCTAGAATTAGGGTTTTGTGTGTTGCATTTGTTGTGTTGCATCATTTTTTCAAAAATCCGTCCACTTTTCAAAACAAACACCGCATCCATTCATTCATTACCCCTAATTATAAGCCACGCTGCCACTTGTACTAACCCTTTTTAGTGCAAGATAGACTGGACACGGGATTCCAGTGCCCGTTTAGTCCGCGTACCTCCTTTTATCGACTCCGAAGTCGGTATTTCTCCATTTACTTCTTCTTTACCCACCACCACACCCACATCGATGGATCCGCCTCCATCGAATTTCTTTAACACTAATCTGCCGCCGTCTGTTGGTGCGCAGAATCCACCCCGCATCTCTCTCCAAGAGAGGTGCTATCCATTGCGAGGTCCTCTTTCGACCTGCTTATCCATTTCACCAGCCAACGGGGATAATTTTGAAATTAAACCCCAATATATCAACCTTTTACCCAAATTCCACGGACTCGAGACTGAGGACGCTTACGTTGTCATCACCAAATTTGAAAATGTATGCGCAATGATGGGTACGTCACAACTTTCAGTGGATGCTATGCGTCTACGACTTCTTCCATTTACTTTGTGCGATATGGCCGAGAAGTGGCTATATAACACTACCGCACACTCTATTACGAATTGGGAAGAATTCGTCGCGGCATTCCTTAAGAAATTTTACCCTATGCTAAAGACAGCTCAAATCCGTAGCGAACTGAATCAATTCACCCAGCTCCCTACTGAACCATTCTCTAAATGCTTTGAATGTTTCAAGAATCTTTTGGTTCAATGTCCTCATCACGGCATCCCGAGATGGGATCTTTGCCGAATCATATATGAGGGCATTAACCCAAACATCAAACAGAACCTTGAAAACATGTGTCAAGGTACTTTTATGACCAAGGATGATGGGGAAGCTTGAAAATTTTTAGAAGAGTTCGCTGAAAAATCACTACAGTGGGAGAGTGGAACCCAATCATTGAATAGGGGTGGCGTACACCAAATAGATGTGTCCATAGGTGTTCGGGCTGAGATGGCAGCAATGCAAAAGAAGCTCGAGGCTATGGAACACAAATTTTCAGCAGCCTCCCTAAACCCAATATCGCTCCCCAAAACTGTATGTGGGTGCTGTTCTGATCCGTCTCACTTAACAGAAGAATGTCCATTAAATTTACAGTTTCAAGTTCACGAGCATACTAATGCCGCATTTCAAAGACCTAAGAATGATCCATATTCTTCCACGTACAATCAGGGTTAGAGGAATCACCCGAATTTTGCTTGGAACCAACAACAATCTCATCAAAACACGGTTCCAAGCCAAAATAATTTCCAAAGGGCTCTTCCACCATAACAGCAACCACTTCAACTCACTCAGCACCCCTACCAGTTACAAAATTTCCATAACCAGGTTAACACTCCTGCACAGTCTAATCCTATTCAGTTGACTGGTTCTGACGAGTTCTCTCAATTCACTCAAACCATGAAATCACTTTTGTCAAATTTCATAGAGGTTTCGGCTGAGGTTGGATCTTCCGTCAGTGAGATAAAGAAAAACTCAGCGTCCCAAGCTGAGAGTATCAGATCGATGGAAGCTGAAATTGCACGACTTAAAGCCGAAATGAGTGCGAGAGAAAAAGGGAAACTTCCTTCTCAACCCCTACCGAATCCTGTGCATTACAATGTAAATGCCGTCACAACGTTGAGATCGGGAAGAGTGCTGAATAACCATATCGGGGAAGGAATTGATGATATTGAAAATCCTATCAATAACACCCCGGCTGAGACCCTTCCTCACACACACACTTCTACTTCTGATCCTTGTTCTTCTACCCCCACCGCCTTCTCGTGAGCCTATTCTCCATTTCCCACTAGGCTCGACACCTCAGTATAGCTCTTCTAGTTCTCCACAGACGGTCCCCACTCCTCTTTTGGGATCACGTCTACCCCCTCTTCCTTCTCCTATGATGGACCCGGCGCTTATTGCGAAAGCTCCTTACCTGAATCGGTTAAGGGGTAACAAAACGAGTCCACATATGGAGAAAATTATGGAAATGTTCAAACAGGTTAACATCAACACCCCTCTCCTAGATGCAATTCAACAAGTCCCCGCTTATGCGAAAATTCTTAAGGACTTGTCCACTAGGAAGAGGAAGACTCAAGTGCCGAAGAAGGTCTTCATGTCTAATAATATTAGCACTGCTTTTATCCCCCAGCTACCAAAGAAACGTAAGGACCCAGGATGTCCTACAATATCGATTTCTATTGGGGGTAAAAACATAAATCGTGCTCTTTTAGACCTTGGCGCAAGTGTTAACTGTAAGTGCACGGCGGCGCCCCGGCCGTCAAACCGACGGCCAAATGCGGAAACGGTGATAAACTTTAATTTTGCGGACTTAGCAAACCGGCACCACCGCGCACTAAACACCCGGATCGTAACCATTAACAAGTCTAAGCTAACAAGAAGATGGGTTAGAGATATACCGACTGATCCAAGTCCTCCGGTCTTCATCTCCACTCCGATCTCCTCGCGGGATCTCCGTCCATCTCCTCCTCGTCGGAAAGGGCACCACATCGCCTGTAGCTTTTACGGGCTCCCACCTCAATACCGAGGCAACTCGGGCGCGAAGCTGGCGAATCGACGCGTCCAAGATTTGCTGTAGGAAGTGTAGTGTAGAGTGCATGTCTCACTTTGGGGTTTGTTGCCATTTGTAGATGATGGAGGAAACAAGAAGAAAAATGGTGCTTGCATTTTTCTAGCATCAAAAATGAGATCAAGAATGCCACAAGCTCACAAATGAAATTCCCTCATTTTTCTCTCCTCACTCAAGAATGTGTGGCCGGCCATGCTCATTTGGGAAATGGTGGAGGAATGGATATGTAGCATGAAGGGAGGTGAGTGTAGGAGAGAACAAGAGGTGACCACATCCAAAGACAAGAAAACATCAAGCATGCTTCATTTAAATCCAACCATACCCTTTCTAATCTCATTTAATGCAAAAGCATGGAGCAAAAGAAAAGATGCTATCATAATAAATCCTTATGCAATAAACCCCTCCACAAAATGTTATTTGCACAATTGCAAATAACCCCCTCCATCGGAAAAGTCCGGCCGGGAAAGAACAAAGGAAAACCGGCCGGAACGGAATGCAAACTGGCAACTCTAGAAAACTGGTCCCGTAATAAATTACAGGAAAACCCCAATACTGTGCATACACACCCGCATCTGTATTCGGTCCGGATACAAATGCAAAGAGACAAAATCTACACTGTACTAAACTAGGATCCGGCTTAAAACAAAGTCGGCTAGTAATATCCGTTCGATCCTGATCCGTGCAATACTGCACGTATCTGATCGAACCCTGCCATATTACCATACGGCCACTAGTACAAACCGTCCGATCCTGACCCGTGCAATACCGCACGTATCTGATCGGACCCTGCCATATCTCCATATGGCCTCTACAGCGTTTCGCCCGAAAGCTGAGTAACTGAAAGGGTGGTGGACTCTAAAGACTCGTCAATACTATGGCTGTGGATTTAACCACTAGCACGTCAGAGGTATAAGCCAATACGTAACGGGCCACCAGCTATTGACCAAAAGGGACGTCGATGAGCAAGCTCATCCTTACACCCTACTGAGCCTGTCAGTGACAATATCCGCACAGTCTGGTCCGTTCGTCTATGAGCATCGCATGTCGGGCCTAGGGGGTTGGTAAAAGTCAGACCCCCAAAAGCGGTACAAGTCGTGTCGGAGTGTAGCCCAGAACACCCTGAGATACTACTGGAATACCTACCAGTAAATCTCCTGCCTTGGCCAAGAACTTCGTGTAATGGCTCTCCTAGACACAGCGCGACCTCACCCCCAATACCGGGAGAGACGAAACCCCCGAAGATCCGCTCACTGCCTCCATGTGGCTCGGGACTGTACCCAACTAAAACCTGTTTGCACGACTCCTTTGAGCCGTGGTAGGGTAGTAATCAAAGCACAGTGGGAACTCACACGAGACAAATGACGATCCCCAGGTCGATGAACTAACCTGTACACATGTCACCTGGGAACTGCTATCTGACGTCAGGTATAAGACCAACTAGCATGTTCCCGACGAGTCCTGTCCGGTGTACTCATAACCCAATGAGCACCTGTATACATCTTAGGTGATCCAACTGACACCAGTGGCTTGTGAGACCGGCCACCGCCCCTCGTCGGGGTCTCGACTGTATACACTAGTCTACTCTGGAGAATCGATGCCCTGTCTCGAAACTCCCACGACTAGGGACCTTTTAAGAATGTGCTTGTAGACTCCAGCTCTCACTTATATGATCGCCCTCATACTGCTGGCAGTCAAACAAGAATCCTAGGGGCTCTATCAATGTGCAATAGCGACCTGTCAGGTCACCTAAAGCAGTACACGATGATAAAGGTAAACCAGATAGCGTACTATCATCTCGAGTAAGACTGTCGTACCGGGATAGGTCCTCCCTCAATCATTGCAATCATGTGCCTGTGATCCAATAATTGACTCTGAGGGCACTATCTCCAACATTAACCTACTTCCATATTATGTCTATGAGCAACTAGGGATTGGAGAGCTGAAACCTGCTCACTGCACTCTCCAAATGGCAGACCGTTCAATCACCAAACCAAGGGGTGAAATAGAGGATGTGTTGATAAAGGTCGGGGAATTTGTATTCCCTGTAGACTTCATTGTACTCGATACACAACCTGTAGCGAACCCCCGGGGCCAAATTCCGGTGATTTTGGGTCGTCCTTTCCTTGCCACTTCCAACGTTGTTATTAACTGTAGAAATGGTTCAATGAACTTATCATTTGGAAATATGACCATTGAACTAAACATCTACAAAGTTGGAAGTCAGCCATCAGAACCCTCTGCTCATATTCTTGATGTGTGCTCTGTCCACGAGATCGCTCCTGATAGTTGCGGAGCTGAGGAACTTTGCTTTACATATCTCGACGACACTACCACATCTCTGTTTGATCTTACACATGATCTTAGTGAGGACACTTTTCCTACACTTGAGTCCTACACTCCTGACTTTTCTCCACCCGAGTCTGTATCTTTCACAGGCTCTGAGCTTCTTTGTAAATCCAAAAATCACTCGATGATCCCACCTTCTATCATTTCTCCGCCTGTATTAGATCTCAAAATTTTACCTTCTCATCTTAAATATGCTTATTTAGGTGAGAATGAGTCTTTACCGGTTATAATATCCGCTTCTCTAGCATCAGAGCAAGAGAATGCACTTTTATCGATATTGAGATCTAATAGAGAGGCTTTTGGTTGGACTATGGCGAACATCAAAGGGATTAGTCCCTTGATAGTAGAACATCATATACATGTGATGGATGATGCCAAACCAACCCGAGAAGCACAGAGACGGTTAAATCCCGTCATGAAGGAAGCGGTGATGAAAGAGATCGTCAAATGCCTTGATAATAGTATTATATACCCTATCTCCGATACCCAATGGGTGAGTCCTATACATGTCGTCCCTAAGAAATCCGGCATCACTGTTATTACCAATTAGGCGAATGAGTTGATTCAGACACGCGCCCAAACTGGGTGGTGTGTATGTATTGATTACAGAAAACTTAATGCCGCCACGAGGAAAAATCACTTTCCTCTACCATTCATTGATCAAATGCTGGAACGCTTAGCTGGGCGAGACTATTATTGTTTTATGGACGGATACTCAAGCTATAATCAGGTCCCTATCGTCAAAAAGGATCAAAATAAAACCACTTTTACTTGTCCTTTTGGCACCTTTGCTTACAGTTGCATGCCCTTTGGGTTATGCAATGCTCCCGCTACCTTTCAGCAGTGTATGATGGGGATATTCTCTGACATGGTAGAGAATTTTTTGGAGATCTTTATGGACGATTTCTCGATTTTTGGAAACTCTTTTTCTGATTGCCTATCGAATCTTGACACAGTTCTTACTCGTTGCAAAGAGAAGAACTTAATTTTGAATTGGGAAAAATACCATTTCATGGTCTAAGAAGGAATTATACTTGGACATGTTATTTCATAGAAAGGCATTGAAGTTGACAGAGCTAAGATAGATATCATTCAAAACCTTTCTCATCCCGAAAGCGTCAAAGATATTCGATCTTTCCTTGGCCATGCGGGCTTTTATAGGAGATTCATTAAGGATTTTAGCAAAATTGCTAGACCTTTAACTCTTCTCCTGGCCAAGGATACTGTCACGCCCCGCTTCCCAGTGTACGGCGAAAGGGACGTGGCGAGGTCCGCTACGGATGTACTCAGAAGTACATACGCTAAGCGTAGCTAAGCAATATAAAATAAATACACAAGAGACAAGAGTATAAAAAGAACAGCAACTTTTATTTATTAACATTCTTTGTACAATACATGGAAAGGAAAAATACAACTGAAATAAAGATGCCTAAACAGTGGCATAACAGGAAATGGAAGGTACTGAAAAGAAAAGTGTACAATGAAATTATACTGCAGGGTCTTCGGCAAATTGCTCCAAGTCTTCTTGAGATGGCTCGATCTCCGCCGGGTCCAAACCACCTGACGACATTCAAATAAGAGAGAAGCAGAATGTCGTCAGCGAACAGGTCGCTCGGTAAGTCCCAAAGATAAAAGGAGAAATAGAATAGACAGAGAGTAAGAGAGAGAGGGAGAGGGTGGATTTTACAGTTGTATTATATTGTTATATTATTGTAGTATGGTGTTAACGCTGTTGTTGTAGCTTGGTACAGAAGGATGCCAGTGTATACGAGAGGGGTCTCAGTATGCTAGAGACCAGGGCAAATGGAAGTACAAGGCTCCGTTATACAACCCGGAACAACGGAAATTGGATTCATGTTAGATGTCTTAATCTTACCGTCTCGTGCCACCTTTAACACCTTCCGTACCAATCTACCCCTCAAACCCCGCGATATCTTGTTTGTATTCTTATCTTGTAAAATTGTATTGATTGCATGATTGACTGACCGACCGACCGAAACCATGATATCAGGAAACGGTTATAACCGTAGAGTCATGTAAATGGAATACTGGGAAACATGTAAAAGAAATATATCCATGGTTCGGTTCAGTCAAGTTATATAGATTGTTAACTGGATTCTGGGATTCCTGTGTTCATATTGAGTTGGAATATTAAAGAATATAGATTGACTTGAATCATATTCAAGTCAGAATTAGTCAGACTCTAACCCGAGTCAGACTAAAAGAAAGGTAATTTGAAGTTCTATACTTGTTAGGGTTCTTATTATAATTTATAAAACTTGAGGGGGTTTTATGTAAAAAGTACTATTGTATAGTTTTCAAGATACACCTCAAGTATTTATTATTCGTCTTTATAGTTATAATGAGTGTAAATTTTATTTATGTTATTCTGTTGAATAAATCCTAATAAAAGTATTAATTGATTTATTTGAAATTCATGGTATTTTAATGTAACTTTTAATCTTGTAATTTTAGAAAAAAGTGGAAACTTAATCTTATAACAAAATAGACGTTTAAATGATAATTATACATATGTTAATACAAAAATAATTTTAAATAAATATTTTATTTTCCAAAATCTCATTTTTCTTAAATGTCGTATTTTAAACCTTTCGAGACCGAATGCTCCTTGCGGAGATCTGAATCTCGCACTACTAGCCCGCGGGTGCACGATGAACCGTACTATCCCTAACGGGTTCCCCAAAGGTGGGTTGTAGCGGCGCTTTGTATAGGTTTAATAAATACTATTCATTTAGAAAAACGGTTTTATAATTATAAGGTATTTATTTGTAAATTTCCGTATTTTAGTTTTTAGGGTTTCCTAAGCCAACTAGCCTATTTCTAAGGTCTAAACGATAAGTCATTAGAAGTTTCAAATCGCCTCTTCACCGCCAATTGTGGCCAGGTAAGTGCCAGGTAAGTGGGAAGGAACCACAATAGTGGGCCTAATTAAAAACTACTGGCCTTGACACACTTGCCTAGACACCACAAAATCAGGTTTAGATAAACGATCGATGTCCATGACAAATCATACTTTCATTTTAAAAGATTTTATTTAGAATTGTGTACAATTTAAAGCTTCCAAGAACGGTTTATAAAGAAAATGGTATTTTAGTGAAAAGTCTTATATTTTCGTATTCTATGTTTTTACGTTATCAATTAGGGTTATATTTGTGTGTGTGTAGAGGTAGGTCATTACCTCGTGACTTATTTTAAGGTTTAGTGAAGTTTAGAGGTTAAATATGATAAATGAAACATGAGGGTAATTAAGTGTAAGAATACGGTATTTGTAAAAGTTATCATTTCATGTGTGAAAACTCATTCAAATTGATTTTTACAAGTTTACCGATCAAGATGAACATGTTTAGGAATGAGGGAATTGATTAAAAGAAGAAAAATAAACTTTATGGTATTATTGTGAAAAGTGTTAGTTGTATGTATGCCCTAGAGGCCAGTATTGTACAGATGATATATATTATATTGGATGCTTGGACATATATAGAGATGACTTTCTTGCTCGATATGATAGTATGCTATCTGGTTACTCTTTATCTTAACATGTACACTAGTCTCTTTAAACTGTCTTATAGTTACATGTTGATAAAGCCCTTAGGATGTGTACTTGACTACCTGGACTATGATGCAGATCATACTAGTGGGGACATGGTAGTCCATAAGTACATCCTTCAAGGTCCCTAGTCGTGGGTGTATCGAGACAGGGCATCGATATACCAGTGTAGACTAGCGTATACGCTTCTCGACCCATGAGATGGGCGATGGATGATCCCATATCCATTGGTGTTTGACATCAGAGATGGTGTACGGGTGCTCAGTGGAGACTGGGTACACTGGACGGACTCGCCGAGAACTCCCAGATGGTATTATACCTCACGTCAAATGGTAGTTCTCAGGTGACACTTGTACAGGTTAGTCTGTAGACCCGAGATCGTCATTAGGGCGTGCAAAACGGTGGTCTTTGGGTACAGTCCCGAGTCACATAGAGGCAATGAGCGATAGGAGGGGTTTCGTCTCTCCCGGTATTGGGGGTTGATGTTGCACTGTGCTCGATTGGCCGTAACAGGGAAGTCCCTGGCCAGGGCTGATCAGAGATTTGCTGGTAAGTGTTACCAGTAGTTTCTCGACCCGTTATGAGCCTCACATCGGCACGACTTATCGGTTATTGGGGTCTGACGTTTACCACCCCTAGACTTCATATGCGACATATCAGACGAACAGACCGGACTGTACGGTAAGTGTTACTGGTTGGATTCACAGGAGTGTGAGCGGGCTAGCTCGTCGATCTTCTGATCGCTCAATACCCGGATGGCCGTTACATTTAGCAGACCGCTTGCGGCTTGTGGGTGCTTGATATGATCATCATCTGCTACCGGCGTATTGACGAGTCTTTAGAGTCCTACACAGAGGTTTCCTGGCTCAAGCGAAACGAAATAGGAGCGCATATGAGATATGTGCAGGACCGAGAATAATGCGTGTATGGGATACCGTATTTCATTCTCGCGATGGATGTATCGAGAGGTTATATTCGATATAACCTAGATATCGAATCAAGGATTGATTCGATAAGCCGATACATAGAATACTAGTCGGTTATATGCGATATGACCGGATCGTTAAATCAAGTGTTGATTTAATGATATAATGTATAATTATATATTTGATATATTACATTGCATTAACTAGTATTGGTTCAGTTTATATGGATTTTCTCACTTGATGTGCAAGAAGTATATGTGATATACTTTTGTGCACATATTTGTATCATGTTTGATGATACTTGATCACTTTGTTAAGTGTAAAGAATTAAAACCATGGTTAAGTGTTGATTAGGGTTTTGCATATTCATTTATTTATTTATTTGAAAAGGATTATGATGAGAATGGTGGATTTCTTTGTTTTAAGTTGAAGCTTCATGAAGCTTTGACTTTTGTAACCATTCTTGTCATCATGCTTAACCCTAACCCTCTCAAGTAACCATGGTCTATTCTCTACACTTAACCTTAGTTAGTGAATGATAAGTATTGATTTATTTTTCATTTATCAAAACACTCAATATATTTCTAGCTTCATCTTCTTCTTCATCTTAAAGAGAGAAAGCTTGATGCCATCAATGACATCTTGAGTTCTAATGTGAGAAATCCAATTCTAAAGTGAACCCACCTCCTATTTCTTCACCCTCTACCTCTTGCCAAGTTGTTTTGGGTGTTTTCTTCACAAGTTTCACAAATTTGTGAAGTCGGAGCTTGAACTTGTGATGCCTTGACGTAGATCATCTTCGGCACGAAGCCGACGACCTAGTCCGCCCATTTCTCCGATCAAGCCGACGATTGAGTCCGGGATTCGAGATGGACAGCGAGAGGACGCCTACGTGGAGCCAAGGAAGTGGATATCCGGATCTACAAAGGTTGTAGCTTCTTATCTTTAGTTAAGTTGAAAACTAGATTTGTATATCGCCTAGAATTCTAGCCGACGATCCGTATTAGGGTTTCTCGGCACCCGTAAAATTTGAAATTGGTATGGTTGATGCCTTGTGAAACCTTTTGAGAGTGCCTAAGAACCCTACAGTGGTATCAGAGCCTAGCTTGAGCCTTAGGCGATGCGTAGACGAAGTTTGAAACCCGATCGACCCGAAACCCTAAAATAAAAGTGCTCTCTGGACTTTTTCTAAAAACATGGATTTTTCAGAATTAAAAATTCGCAGAAAATAGAGCAGGAAATTATAAGAGTTACTGCAGAAAACGAAACCCTAAATCCACTGTAGCGCCGCGGAACCGCGGCAATAGCCTCCTATTGCGGCGGTTCCGCGGCCGTTTGTACTGGTTAGGGATTCGTTTTGATACAGTAATGCCCGTATCTGTTTCCTCTGTTCTCTGGGAAGTTTTAATCTGCATTCAAGAGTTGAATTTTCTGGGGTTGTTTTGGGGATTCGATGAATCGATCGGATTATTTAACTTTGTCTATTTGGGTTTCCGGATAAATTTGGAATATGTTAAAAAGTTCGACCGGATATAAATACCCAACTTTTCCCCTGTCGGGAAATTTCCAAGTTTTGGATTTTTCCGTAGTTTAACGACGTTCTAAGTAGTGCAAGTAACGCGATGTACCCTCTAGAAGACAACAAACCTTAACTCGATTATGTGACCGTCTTGAACTGTCCTTTGAACCTTCGGGTTTGGGGTAGTACGGCGTGCCACATGTGAGGCGTTGGCTTGACCCTTCTACGACTGGACCGTTGGTACTGAGGCACAAACTGAATGTTGTTAGACCTATTTCATGTGTTGAGCTGTATCGGGAAAACTTGGGTATTCGACTGTTCGATCGGAAAGTTTAACATTTTCTGTTTATCTGGAATGTGATACAATAATTGGAATTCACAAACAGTTATGAGATAACTGAATGAATGTTATAAATCTAGCGGTTTAGTTTCACTTGATATTGAAAAGAGTTTTCGATAATGAGACTAAAATGCGGGGTTTATAACTGTTAGGCATGTGATGTCTAAGTATTTCATTAAATTAGGCATGTGATGTCTAAAGAGGTTGCGGATTCCAACTGTTGTAGTTTTACACTTTCTTTTCTGTGACCGTAAGTGTAATATGTAATATCGCCGGTTTCGTTACTATATGTCAACGACAATTGGGATGCGCATATTTACTTACGTTGATGACATGTGATGTTATGTGTTACTGGATATGTTATATTGGATTGTCGTGTTTGAATAGCGAGGGTTTTTATGTGAGATGAGTGTTTTTTTCATTTTCATTCATGTAAAAACTTGTATGTGATATTGTTTTATTTGGGGCACTTCCAGGTTGCGGAAGTTGTCACCTTTTGTATATTATTTACTTTTCCGCATTAGGATAGACCCAAGGAGGGGAGCACAAGTAACCGGGTTCTGGGGTCCAGTGGGAGACCAACTCGAGGAGTCGAGTCCGGGTCTCCTAACCCTAGAATTGGCAGGGTTGCTTGCCGCTCTCGTAGGGGTCTAAGGGTGTGGGATTGGTTATTCATCACGACCGTGGAATCCGTGTTTTATACTGGCTCGTATTGAAAACACGGACGTCCTAGTATATCCAATGTTTCATATGTTTCTTCTGCTGCGATATCTGTGATGCGATCATGTGATGTTTTTGATAGATACTTTATATAGTATATATGATATATTATATAGACGTTACTTATGTTTTGCACCCGCACTAGCCCTGCCCTGCTCTGTCGTTAGTTACCTAACCTAACGGTGCACGACGGGACATCGAGGTGAATGCGGATGGCATAAGTGTACGTCATATCTATCTGTGATGTTTAGGTATTTAAATGATGGGACTTCATTAATGTGATTAATGAAAGAAAAGAATCCTAAGATGTTGTAGAATCAAATTTTAAACAAAACAGGTAGCTACAGTTCTTGCATTGCATAGCGGTATATATGATATACCCTGCACCTTATTCGATGAGGAAAGGACCGAGATCCCTTCACCGGGAGTGACTCTTTTAGCAATAACTGGCAGATGCTACACACTCGGTTTGGCTTTGATTGCTTTTAAGAGTTTTTTGCTTTGCACAGTGATATATATGATATATCCCGCACCTCATTCGACGAGGAAAGGGCCGACGATCCCTTCACCGGGAGTGACCCCTTTAGCAAAACTAGAAAAGCCTCAAAATCACTCCATTTCAAAACTTCATTTGATTCTACAACGATATCAAGTTCATTACGCTCATGGTTTTTATGAAAAACCTGCGTAGCCCTCCGTCATTTCAGATAAGTACTAGTTAGTATTCGTGCTGCGGTAGTTTGGCCTCCGTCAAGGCGCAGTGTACGGTAGCTAACGTGTGCTTATCTGCTAGCATATGATGCGATTGGATTAGGGTATTCGTACGGCGTTGTTTGGCCTCCGTCAAGGGTCATGCGGGTGGGTTTGATTCAATCAGGAAATGACGGGTTGAACTTGACTAGCGGACTATGGGTTGTTTGGCCTCCGTCAAGGTCATAGGACGCTAGGGGCGAAAGCATTATCGGGAATTTCAAGTGTTGAGATTTGCAATGAGATTGCATACTTTCTATGAGATAGTTGGATCCCGATACCCACTGCGAGTAAGAGTTACTCCTGGGAGAGTTTTACACATTGCAAGTAGCCGATCAAATAGGTGTCTAGAAAGGTGTTAACGAGGTTACGCCTCTGGGAAAACGAGGTTTACATTAATTAGGTTCGTGCGAAAGCACGGGGGACCTCCCTCAAAGTACCGATACTGGCCTGGCTGAAAGATTGGCGAACTTGTAGTGTGTAATTAATCCCGGCTAGTCTGTCCTTTTTGGGATTGAAGGAAGATTTGATAAAAAGCAGTGGGAGCCATCCTGATTAGATAAGATAATAACCAATCTGATCTTGCACGAGCATACGCTAAAGTGTTTTCTTCTCTCTCTCTCCAGGTAGCGACCAGTTCATGCCTTAATCAAGATAATAATATGGATGTATTGACCGAACCCGCATGTTATACTGTGCAGGGGAACGTTGAACCCGTTCTATCTTATAAGTGTTATAAGAATGAATAGGAAACAGGAGAATATCTGGATTCTCACACCACCCAAAAGGAGAATATGCATGTTGATGCATCATCTTCGGGTGTGTTTGTCATTGAGAACTGTTTCTCAGTTCACCCTACGTCCTGGGTATTAGAAACCGGATCAGGATCCTACATATGTAAGATGTTACATGGGCTACGGAAAGGTAGAGAACTGGGAAAAGGTGATCATTCCGTTCAAGTAGGGAATGGTGCAAATGTTGCAGCCAAAGCAGTTGGCGAATATCACCTAGTATTACCAAGTGGTGATACAATGATTCTGAATGAGTGCTATTATATACCGAACATGATGTGCAACATTATATCAGTTTCTTTATTGAGTAAAGAAGGATATAATTTTGTAGTACAGGATAATTTTATGAACATATTCCTAGATCAAAAGTTGATTGCATCAGGCTCGTTACATAATGGCATATTCATTCTAAATCAAAATACAGTCCTCAATTTACAAAACACACACAAGAGGAAGAGTTCTGAACTGAACGAATCCTTCTTGTGGCATTGTAGACTGGGTCACATCAATGCGACACGACTAGCTAAGTTGCATAAGGATGGATATTTAAATCCGTTTGAATTTTCATCTTATGACACTTGCCAGTCATGTCTCAAAGGCAAGATGACCAAAACTCCGTTTACGGGACATGGAGAAAGAGTTACCGAACTCTTGGGACTAATACATAGTGATGTATGCGGTCCCATGTCTACACATGCCAGGGATGGTTCTTTGTACTTCATTACATTCACTGACGATCTCTCTAGATTCGGATATGTGTTCCTGATGAAACACAAATCAGAAGCTTTTGAGAAATTTAGAGAATATAAACAAGAAGTAGAGAACCAAACGGGCAAAAGTATTAAGATCCTTCGATCTGATCGAGGAGGAGAATACTTAAGTAACGAATTCAGAGATTATCTAAAAGAGAATGGGATTCTCTCTCAGCTTACTCCTCCTTATACACCACAGCACAACGGTGTATCGGAGCGGAGAAATCGCACCCTATTAGATATGGTGCGCTCTATGATGAGTACAGCTGAGTTACCTATTTCCTTCTGGGGATATGCACTGGAGACTGCTGCATATCTATTGAATAGAGTTCCAACCAAATCTGTGCCTACCACTCCATATGAGATATGGAATGGTAAGAGACCATGTCTTAATTTTATTCAGATATGGGGTTGTCCGGCCTATGTTAAAACACAAAATCCGGACAAACTCGAGGCAAGGTCTGTTCTATGTAAGTTTGTTAGATATCCCAAACATTCGCGAGGGTATATCTTCTACCACTCCGAGGAACAAAAAGTGTTTGTTTCTCGACATGCCACTTTCTTAGAAAAGAGTTTTCTTATGAAACAGACAAGTAGCATTCAGGTAGAACTGGAAGAGGTTCCAGCAATACTAACTGAAACAGAAGACTTGGTAGAACCAGAGGATTCAGTAGAACTCGACGAACCCCAGCCTCTCCGCCGATCTAGTAGGGTTTCTCGTCCACCTGAGAGATACTACGGTTTTCTCATTGACGGTGGAAGCGAGGATTGCATCATAGAGGATGATGACCCAACTAGCTTCGAGCAGGCCATCACGAGTAGGGACTCAGTGAAATGGCTGGATGCTATGCGGTCCGAGATGGAATCCATGTACACCAACAAAGTATGGACTTTGGAAGTTGCTCCTGAAGGGGTAAAACCCATTGGGAGCAAGTGGATCTTCAAGAAGAAACTTGGTGTAGATGGGAAAGTGGAGACTTTCAAGGCTAGACTTGTTGCAAAAGGTTTTCGCCAAAGACCAGGTGTGGACTATGATGAAACCTTTTCTCCAGTGTCTATGCTTAAATCCATCCGGATCGTGCTTGCCATCGCTGCATATCATGACTACGAAATCTGGCAAATGGATGTTAAGACCGCCTTTCTAAATGGTGATTTAGAAGAGTGCGTGTACATGACTCAGCCAGAGGGCTTCGTAGACAGTGGGAGCAGCGGGAAGGTATGCAAGCTGCTTAAATCCATTTATGGATTAAAGCAAGCATCGCGGAGTTGGAACATCTGCTTTGATGTCGTTATCAAAGAGTTTGATTTCGTCAAAAACCCAGATGAACCTTGTATTTACAAGAAGGTGGCAGGGAGTAAGGTTGTCTTCCTCGTATTGTACGTGGACGACATACTCTTGATAGGAAATGATATTCCTATGCTGCAATCGGTCAAGCTCTTCTTATCACAAAGATTCTCAATGAAAGATCTTGGTGATGCCTCCTGCATATTGGAAATAAGGATCTATAGAGATAGATCCAAACGGATATTGGGATTGTCCCAATCCAGGTACATTGACACCATACTAAAGAGGTTTAGTTTGGAAGAATCCAAGCGTGGGAACTTGCCCACGATTTCTGGAGTCACTCTCTCCAAAGAGATGTCTGCTAAGACTGATTTGGAAAGAGCTCGCATGCAAGGGATACCCTATGCTTCGGCTGTAGGCTCTATCATGTACGCGATGCTATGTACCAGACCCGATGTTGCATACTTACTAAGTGTAGTGAGCAGGTATCAAGCTGATCCTGGAGAGAGTCACTGGACAGCTGTGAAGAGCATTCTCAAGTACTTACGAAGGACTAAAGAGATGCTCTTGGTGTATGGTAACGGAGAACTCCAAGTGGAGTCCTTTACCGATTCGAGCTTCCAGAGTGATAAGGACGACTCTAAGTCGCAGTCGGGATTTGTCTTTACCCTTTACGGAGGGGCGGTTAGCTGGAAGAGTTCCAAGCAGGAAACCGTGGCAGACTCGACGATGGAGGCTGAATACATCGCTGCCAACGATGCTGCCAAAGAGGCTGTCTGGATCAAGAAGTTCATTACTGAACTTGGAGTGGTTCCATCCATTGAGCATCCAATACCTTTGTATTGCGATAACAATGGAGCGGTGGCTTTAGCCAAGGAACCCAGGTCCCATCAGCGATCCAAGCATATTCTGAGGCGGTATCACCTGATCCGGGAGATAGTTGATCGCCGGGAGATCGAGGTCAGGAGGGTTGACACGAAGAACAACACGGCGGATCCACTCACGAAGGCCATTCCCCAGATACAGTTTGAGAGACTTTCGGGATGCTCGGTATGCGATACTACAGCAGCTGGCCCTAGTGCAAGTGGGAGATTGTTAGTTGTATGTATGCCCTAGAGGCCAGTATTGTACAGATGATGTATATTATATTGGATGCTTGGACATATATAGAGATGACTTTCTTGCTCGATATGATAGTATGCTATCTGATTACTCTTTATCTTAACATGTACACTAGTCTCTTTAAACTGTCTTATAGTTACATGTTGATAAAGCCCTTAGGATATGTACTTGACTACTTGGACTATGATGCAGATCATACTAGTGGGGACATGGTAGTCCATAAGTACATCCTTCAAGGTCCCTAGTCGTGGGTGTATCGAGACAAGGCATCGATATACCAGTGTAGACTAGCGTATACGCTTCTCGACCCATGAGATGGGCGATGGATGATCCCATATCCATTGGTGTTTGACATCAGAGATGGTGTACGGGTGCTCAGTGGAGACTGGGTACACTGGACGGACTCGCCGAGAACTCCCAGATGGTATTATACCTCACGTCAGATGGCAGTTCTCAGGTGACACTTGTACAGGTTAGTCTGTAGACCCGAGATCGTCATAGAGTCTTGTGTAATTCCCACTGTGCTTTGATCTCCACCTTACCACGTCCATGAGGACGTGCAAAACGGTGGTCTTTGGGTACAGTTCCGAGTCACATGGAGGCAATGAGCGATAGGAGGGGTTTCGTCTCTCCCGGTATTGGGGGTTGATGTTGCGCTGTGCTCGATTGGCCGTAACAGGGAAGTCCCTGGCCAGGGATGATCAGAGATTTGCTGGTAAGTGTTACCAGTAGTTTCTCGACCCGTTATGAGCCTCACATCGGCACGACTTATCGGTTATTGGGGTCTGACGTTTACCACCCCTAGACTTCCTATGCGACATATCAGACGAACAGACCGGACTGTACGGTAAGTGTTACTGGTTGGATTCACAGGAGTGTGAGCGGGCTAGCTCGTCGATCTTCTGATCGCTCAATACCCGGATGGCCGTTACGTTTAGCAGACCGCTTGCGGCTTGTGGGTGCTTGATATGATCATCATCTGCTACCGGCGTATTGACGAGTCTTTAGAGTCCTACACAGAGGTTTCCTGGCTCAAGCAAAACGAAATAGGAGCGCATATGAGATATGTGCAGGACCGAGAATAATGCGTGTATGGGATACCGTATTTCATTCTCGCGATGGATGTATCGAGAGGTTATATTCGATATAACCTAGATATCGAATCAAGGATTGATTCGATAAGCCGATACATAGAATACTAGTCGGTTATATGCGATATGACCGGATCGTTAAATCAAGTGTTGATTTAATGATTTAATGTATAATTATATATTTGATATATTACATTGCATTAACTAGTATTGGTTCACTTTATATGGATTTTCTCACTTGATGTGCAAGAAGTATATGTGATATACTTTTATGCACATATTTGTATCATGTTTGATGATACTTGATCACTTTGTTAAGTGTAAAGAATTAAAACCATGGTTAAGTGTTGATTAGGGTTTTGCATATTCATTTATTTATTTATTTATTTATTTGAAAAAGATTATGATGAGAATGGTGGCTTTCTTTGTTTTAAGTTGAAGCTTCATGAAGTTTTGACTTTTGTAACCATTCTTGTCATCATGCTTAACCCTAACCCTCTCAAGTAACCATGGTCTATTCTCTACACTTAACCTTAGTTAGTGAATGATAAGTATTGATTTATTTTTCATTTATCAAAACACTCAATATATTTCTAGCTTCATCTTCTTCTTCATCTTAAAGAGAGAAAGCTTGATGCCATCAATGGCATCTTGAGTTCTAATGTGAGAAATCCAATTCTAAAGTGAACACACCTCCTATTTCTTCACCCTCTACCTCTTGCCAAGTTGTTTTGGGTGTTTTCTTCACAAGTTTCACAAATTTGTGAAGTCGGAGCTTGAACTTGTGATGCCTCGACGTAGATCATCTTCGGCACGAAGCCGACGACCTAGTCCGCCCATTTCTCCGATCAAGCCAACGATTGAGTCCGGGATTCGAGATGGACAGCGAAAGGATGCCTACGTGGAGCCAAGTAAGTGGATATCCGGATCTACAAAGGTTGTAGCTTCTTATCTTTAGTTAAGTTGAAAACTAGATTTGTATATCGCCTAGAATTCTAGCCGAAGATCCGTATTAGGGTTTCTCGGCACCCGTAAAATTTGAAATTGGCATGGTTGATGCCTTGTGAGACCTTTTGAGAGTGCCTAGAAACCCTACAAAAAGAATACGATATTACAAGAAAGTTATCATTTCATGTAAGAAACTTTGTCCACTTTGATTTTTATGTGATTAATAGTCATCATGAATATGTTTAGGTATTATGGATTAAGTGACAAGTGGGATTTTGTAGAAAAACCGAATCGGAAATCGGTTTGTTCCGATTTCCGTCGGGTTTCAAAAAAGTCGTATTTTTCTTAAAAGAAAAGAGAAATAGAAAAAGTGGGACTTACAAGTTTGGACAAGCTAGGGAGGCTAAGAAAGTAGTGGGTTGTCGGTGCGTCGAAACGTCGCGAAGGGTTCTAGCACGATCGCCGGAATTCGTCGTCGGTTTCGGCAGCGCTTCGCTTTTCACTCTTTTTCTAACGTACCGAGTTCTCTTGAGAATTTCAGAGAGTGGACTTAGAATTGTAGGGTGAAATGGTAGAGGGTAGGGGTGTTTATATAGGGCTAGGCTAGGGTTAGGGTTTTAATTAAAAAAAATATAAAAATAAATAAGAAAAACATTAAAATTCATTAAATTTTGGAATAAAAGAGATTTAATGGGAAATTGATAACTGATCTGAAAATTTAGTGTATACAGGGAGGTTGACCAAGTCAACACGGAGAAAATCCGTGTTGACGACTCGGCCGTCCGGCCGCCGGCCCCGACCGACTCGGGACACCGTTGGGTGGGTAATTCCATGGGGTGATTTTTGGTATACTTAACTTTTAAATAAATTGCATAGGTTTAATAAATACTATTCATTTAGAAAAACGCTTTCGATAAGTCATTAGAAGCCTCAAATCGCCTCTTCACCGCCAATTGTGGCCAGATAAGTGCCAGGTAAGTGGGAAGGAACCGCAATAGTGGGCCCAATTAAAAACCACTGGTCTTGACACACTTGCCTAGACACCACAAAGTCAGATTTAGATAAACGATCGATGTCCATGACAAATCATACTTTCATTTTAAAAGATTTTATTTAGAATTGTGTACAATTTAAAGCTTCCAAGAACGGTTTATAAAGAAAATGGTATTTTAGTGAAAAGTCTTGTATTTTCGTATTCTATGTTTTTACGTTATCAACTAGGGTTATATTTGTGTGTGTGTAGAGGTAGGTCATTACCTCGTGACTTATTTTAAGATTTAGTGAAGTTTAGAGGTTAAATATGATAAATGAAACATGAGGGTAATTAAGTGTAAGAATACGGTATTTGTAAAAGTTATCATTTCATGTGTGAAAACTCATTCAAATTGATTTTTACAAGTTTAGCGATCAAGATGAACATGTTTAGGAATGAGGGAATTGATTAGAAGAAGAAAAATAAACTTTATGGTATTATTGTGAAAAGAATACGATATTACAAGAAAGTTATCATTTCATGTGAGAAACTTTGTCCACTTTGATTTTTATGTGATTAATAGTCATCATGAATATGTTTAGATATTATGGATTAAGTGACAAGTGGGATTTTGTAGAAAAACCGAATCGGAAATCGGTTTGTTCCGATTTCCGTCGGGTTTCAAAAAAGTCATATTTTTCTTAAAAGAAAAGAGAAATAGAAAAAGTGGGACTTACAAGTTTGGACAAGGTAGGGAGGCTAAGAAAGTAGTGGGTTGTCGGTGCGTCGAAACGTCGCGAAGGGTTCTAGCACGATCGCCGGAATTCGTCGTCGGTTTCGGCAACGCTTCGCTTTTCGCTTTTTTTCTAACGTACCGAGTTCTCTTGAGAATTTCAGAGAGTGGACTTAGAATTGTAGGGTGAAATGGTAGAGGGTAGGGGTGTTTATATAGGGCTAGGCTAGGGTTAGGGTTTTAATTAAAAAAATATATATAAATAAATAAGAAAAACATTAAAATTCATTAAATTTTGGAATAAAAGAGATTCAATGGAAAATTGATAACTGATCTGAAAATTTAGTGTATACAGGGGGTTGACCAAGTCAACACGGAGAAAATCCGTGATGACGACTCGGCCGTCCGGCCGGCGGCGCCGGCCGATTCGGCTGGTCCGCCGGCCGACTCGGCCGACTCGGGACACCGTTGGGTGGGTAATTCCATGGGGGGATTTTTGGTATACTTAACTTTTTACGTGCAATATTAATTTTAAGAGTTATGGCTGTTTGACTGTTGACCTTCCCAAAAAATTAAAACAAAAAGATATAAAAATATGTGGGGCATGGGATTCGAACTCTGGTGGCTTGGTTCAGCAGTGCAAGGTATTACCAATGAGCTATAAGCTCCTTCTTGTAATTATTGTAGGGAAATAGATACTTAAAGTGTTATCAGCAACATTAAATACCCCAAGTACACTTTAATTTTAAAACAATTTTATGTACACTAAAAATGAAATTATTTAAAAACAAAATAATTAATTATATATATCTTGTGCTCGGATTAAAATACTCCTTTATGGATTTTTAAAAAAAATTTAAAAATTTGTACAGAAAAGTGTATATGAAAATTAGGGTTGTTACATTCTACCCTTCTTATAAAAATTCCGTCCTCGAAATTTGTAAAAGGGAGGTGTAACAGTGCTAGGAAGTTTGGCGAATAAAAGTGATACGATGGTGAAAAAGGCTTACCGGTGTTACCTTGACCTACAGTCTCGGCTTCTACGGCTTCTAATGTGAAGGTCTGTTGCCGTGGTATATTCCTTCTAGCTGGAGGCACATTCTGCCTTTGAGGCCTATTTCTCTACCCTCTAGACATGTCCCTCATTACCTGTTGGAATTGGCGAGTAGGCTGTGCAGGTGGTGGAGCAGGTAGTGCAGAACGAGTTACAGGAGCCTGGATGGTTGGCCGCTGCGGTTGGTTGGTGTGTGTGTGAGATGAGTTGCTGTTGTAAGGACAGTTCCCAATTCCGTGGTTGGATGCGCCACAAATTAGGCACATGCCTTTTGCGCGCATACAGTCCTTCCACAAATGTCCCTTTCTATGGCAGTAATGGCAAATTTCTTCAGTCCTCCTGGGTTCAAACGGTGGCCAGGAAGAGGCTCCACCTGCCATCTGGTTGGCAGGGCGCTTGACTCCTGCAGACTGAGGTCTACCCCTCTGTTTTATCACCGCCTCATAACTGCGGGCAGCTTCTAGAGCTTCCTCTTGTGTCAAAAACTTTCCTGTGGCTAGAGCAGCCTTAATCTCTGTGTCCAAACCTTATTGAAAGCGACGGGCTCTGATTTCGTCCGTCGGTATTAAGTGTGCCGCGAATCGGCTTAACATGGTGAATTCAGCATCGTATTCATCTACTGATTTGTCCCACATCGAATCTTGTTGTAGATGAATGAACTACTGCTCCATTGCAAACCTGGCAGTCACTGGAAAGTATTTCGCGTCGAATTTCTCGCGAAAAGTATTCCATTCAATCGGCTGTACCAGACGGCTTTCTTCCGCCTTCCACCAGTTGCGAGCATTGTCCGTGAGCTGTGGCTTTGCCACACGGACCCAAACGATGTCTGGCACTTGTGCTGCCGCCAGATCATCCTCGATGCCTTGTGCCCATTCTTCCGCTTCAAGAGGGCTTCCTTTACCAGAGAATTGCTTGGGATGTAAAGCCCTGAATTGCTTTACTCCCGGTGCATCGGTCTCAGGACGGTTCAGAAGTTGTTGCTGTCCCTCGAGAAGACCGCAGATCGCCTCAAATAGCATCGTTTGCTCAGTGGGTGGTGCAGAAACAGCTGGTGTGAGAGGTAGTGCTGAAGGAGTGTTGTTGACGTTGGTGCTGGTGTTGTTCGGGGAATCCATAACCCTGAAGAAAAATTTGGGTTAGGACAGATTCAAATACATGAAATGATAAGATTCAAGGAATAGAAATTTGCAAGATTCAAGGAACATGAATTGTAAAGAATGTTTTAGTTGCTGGTTCTTGTGTTATATTTCTTAGGTTGTTTACGCAGACCAGAACTGCATGATAGGGATTCATACAGTTCGTGACCTGCATGGGCCACCAACAAAACCTGTCACGCCCCGCTTCCCAGTGTACGGCGAAGGGGATGTGGCAAGGTCCGCTACGTATGTACTCAGAAGTACATACGCTAAGCGTAGCTAAGCAATATAAAATAAATACACAAGAGACAAGAGTATAAAAAGAACAGCAACTTTTATTTATTAACATTCTTTATACAATACATGGAAAGGAAAAATACAACTGAAATAAAGATGCCTAAACAGTGGCATAACAAGAAATGGAAGGTACTGAAAAGAAAAGTGTACAATGAAATTATACTGCAGGGTCTTCGGCAAATTGCTCCAAGTCTTCTTGAGATGGCTCGATCTCCGCCGGGTCCAAACCACCTGACGATATTCAAAGAAGAGAGAAGCAGAATGTCGTCAGCGAACAGGTCGCTCGGTAAGTCCCAAAGATAAAAGGAGAAATAGAATAGACAGAGAGTAAGAGAGAGAGGGAGAGGGTGGATTTTACAGTTGTATTATATTGTTATATTATTGTAGTATGGTGTTAACGCTGTTGTTGTAGCTTGGTACAGAAGGATACCAGTGTATACGAGAGGGGTCTCAGTATGCTAGAGACCAGGGCAAATGGAAGTACAAGGCTCCGTTGTACAACCCGGAACAACGGCAATTGGATTCATGTTAGGTGTCTTAATTTTACCGTCTCGTGCCACCTTTAACACCTTCCGTACCAATCTACCCCTTAAACCCCACGATGTCTTATTTGTATTGTTATCTTATAAAATTGTATTGATTGCATGATTGACTGACTGACTGACCGAAACCATGATATCAGGAAACGGTTATAACCGTAGAGTCATGTAAATGGAATACTGGGAAACATGTAAAAGAAATATATCCATGGTTCGGTTCAGTCAAGTTATATAGATTGTTAACCGGATTCTGGGATTCCTGTGTTCATATTGAGTTGGAATATTAAAGAATATAGATTGACTTGAATCATATTCAAGTCAGAATTAGTCAGACTCTAATCCGAGTCAGACTAAAAGAAAGGTAATTTGAAGTTCTATATTTGTTAGGATTCTTATTGTAATTTATAAAACTTGAGGGAGTTTTATGTAAAAAGTACTATTGTATAGTTTTCAAGATACACCTCAAGTATTTATTATTCGTCTTTATAGTTAAAATGAGTGTAAATTTTATTTGTGTTATTCTAGTGAATATATCCTAATAAAAGTATTAATTGATTTATTTGAAATTCATGGTATTTTAATGTAACTTTTAATCTTGTAATTTTAGAAAAAAGTGGAAACTTTATCTTATAACAAAATAGGCGTTTAAATGATAATTATACATATGTTAATACAAGAATAATTTTAAATAAATATTTTATTTTCCAAAATCTCATTTTTCTTAAATGTCGTATTTTAAACCTTTCGAGACCGAATGCTCCTTGCGGAGGTCTGAATCTCGCACTACTAGCCCGCGGGTGCACGATGAACCGTACTATCCCTAACGGGTTCCCCAAAGGTGGGTTGTAGCGGCGCTTTGCATAGGTTTAATAAATACTATTCATTTAGAAAAACGGTTTTATAATTATAAGGTATTTATTTGTAAATTTCCGTATTTTAGTTTCTAGGGTTTCCTAAGCCAACTAGCCTATTTCTAAGGTTTAAACGATAAGTCATTAGAAGCCTCAAATCGCCTCTTCACCGCCAATTGTGGCCACGTAAGTGCCAGGTAAGTGGGAAGGAACCACAATAGTGGGCCTAATTAAAAACCACTGGCCTTGACACACTTGCCTAGACACCACAAAGTCAGGTTTAGATAAACGATCGATGTCCATGACAAATCATACTTTCATTTTAAAAGATTTTATTTAGAATTGTGTACAATTTAAAGCTTCCAAGAACGGTTTATAAAGAAAATGGTATTTTAGTGAAAAGTCTTGTATTTTCGTATTCTATGTTTTTACGTTATCAACTAGGGTTATATTTATGTGTGTGTAGAGGTAGATCATTACCTCATAACTTATTTTAAGGTTTAGTGAAGTTTAGAGGTTAAATATGATAATTGAAACATGAGGGTAATTAAGTGTAAGAATACGGTATTTGTAAAAGTTATCATTTCATGTGTGAAAACTCATTCAAATTGATTTTTACAAGTTTAACGATCAGGATGAACATGTTTAGGAATGAGGAAATTGATTAGAAGAAGAAAAATAAAGTTTATGGTATTATTGTGAAAAGAATACGATATTACAAGAAAGTTATCATTTCATGTGAGAAACTTTGTCCACTTTGATTTTTATGTGATTAATAGTCATCATGAATATGTTTAGGTATTATGGATTAAGTGACAAGTGGGATTTTGTAGAAAAACCGAATCGGAAATCGGTTTGTTCCGATTTCCGTCGGGTTTCAAAAAAGTCGTATTTTTCTTAAAAGAAAAGAGAAATAGAAAAAGTGGGACTTATAAGTTTGGACAAGGTACGGAGGCTAAGAAAGTAGTGGGTTGTCGGTGCGTCGAAACGTCGCGAAGGCTTCTAGCACGATCGCCGGAATTCGTCGCCGGTTTCGGCAGCGCTTCGCTTTTCGCTCTTTTTCTAACGTACCGAGTTCTCTTGAGAATTTCAGAGAGTGGACTTAGAATTGTAGGGTGAAATGGTAGAGGGTAGGGGTGTTTATATAGGGCTAGGCTAGGGTTAGGGTTTTAATTAAAAAAATATATAAAAATAAATAAGAAAAACATTAAAATTCATTAAATTTTGGAATAAAAGAGATTTAATGGGAAATTGATAACTGATCTGAAAATTTAGTGTATACAGGGGGGTTGACCAAGTCAACACGGAGAAAATCCGTGTTGACGACTCGGCCGTCCGGCCGACGGCGCCGGCCGACTCGGCCGGTCCGCCGGCCGACTCGGCCGAGTTGGGACGCCGTTGGGTGGGTAATTCCATAGGGGGATTTTTGGTATACTTAACTTTTTACGTGCAGTATTAATTTTGAGAGTTATGGCTGTTTGACTGTTGACCTTCCCAAAAAATTTAAACAAAAAGATATAAAAATATGTGGGGAATGGGATTCGAACTTTGGTGGCTTGGTTCAGCAGTGCAAGGTATTACCAATGAGCTACAAGCTCTTTCTTGTAATTATTGTAGGGAAATAGATACTTAAAGTGTTATCAGCAACATTAAATACCCCAAGTACACTTTAATTTTAAAACAATTTTATGTACACTAAAAATGAAATTATTTAAAAACAAAATAATTAATTATATATATCTTGTGCCCAGATTAAAATACTACTTTATGGATTTTAAAAAAAAAAATTAAAAATTTGTACAGAAAAGTGTATATGAAAATTAGGGTTGTTACAGATACGACCTTCCACTTTGACTCGGACTGTGAGGCGGCTTTCGACTCACTTAAACACTCCCTCACTTCAGCCCCCGTTCTATCGTCACCAAATTGGGACTACCCCTTTGAGCTGTTGTGTGATGCATCCGATTTTGCTGTTGGTGCAGTATTAGGACAGCACATTGAAAAGATGCCACACGTGATCTACTATGTGAGTAAGACCCTGAATGATGCTCAAATCAATTATACAACCACCGAGAAAGAACTTTTAGCGGTTGTATTTGCATTGGAAAAATTCAGGCCTTACTTAATTGGCTCTCCTATAGTTGTGTACACTGACCGTTCCGCCTTAAAACATCTTCTGGCGAAGAAAGATGCAAAAGTTCGACTGATACGTTGGATCCTTCTGTTACAAGAATTTGATCTTGTTATCAAAGATAAGAAAGGATGTGAAAACGTAGTAGCCGACCATCTTTCACGCATCTCTTCTTCCCCTGTGACCCTGCCGATCAATGATTCGTTTCCTGACGAACAACTCTTGAGCATATCCAATGAACCATGGTTCAGGGATATTGTGAACTATCTTGTCACGGGACTTATACCCAGCGATTGGTCAAAACAGGACAAATACCGTTTTCTATCCCAAGTAAAACATTTTTACTGGGATTATCCATATTTGTTTAAGTATTGTCCTGATCAGATCATTCGCCGGTGTGTCCCGAAAGAAGTGTTCAAGAGTGTTCTTTCTTTTTGTCATAATCAGGCCTGTGGGGGTCACTTTGGTCCTAAAAAGACGGCGGAGAAGGTTTTGCAATGTGGCTTTTATTGGCCGACCTTATTCAAGGACGTATTTGACTATTGCAAAACCTGCACACAGTGTCAGTACACGGGTAGAACCTCCCGGAGAAATGAAATGCTTCAGCAACCCATCTTAGTTGTTGAAGTTTTTGATGTTTGGGGTATTGATTTTATGGGTCTCTTTCCCAACTCCTTTGGGAATCTGTACATACTGCTGACGGTTGATTATGTCTCAAAGTGGGTTGAAGCCATTCCATGTCGCACCAATGACAGGAAAGTTGTCATTAAGTTCTTAAAAGAGAATATCATTTCGCGATTTGGACACCCACGCGCTATTATTAGCGATAATGGGACGCATTTCTGCAACAGGTCTTTCGAGACTCTGATGTGGAAATACGCAATCAACCACAGACTTTCTACACCCTATCATCCCCATACGAGCAGGCAGGCTGAGATTTCAAATAGACAGATCAAACTAATCCTGGAAAAGACTGTTGCTAAGAATAGAAAAGACTGGTCGACCAAACTGACGGATGCTCTTTGGGCATTCCGAACTGCATTTAAAACCGACCTAGGGATGTCTCCATATAGGATAGTGTTTGGGAAGGCATGTCACTTACCCGTCGAGATTGAGCATAAAGCATTGTGGGCTACTAAGGAAATAAACTTTAACCTAAACCAAGCCTGCAACTTTCGGAAGCTGCAAATAAATGAGCTAAGCGAACTCCGCGATGATGCTTATGATAACGCTGTAATCGTAAAGAATAGGACTAAGGTTTTTCACGATAAAAACATTTTGAGGAAAACATTTTCACCTGGTCAACAAGTCCTTCTTTATGATTCACGATTACACCTTCACGCGGGAAGCTTCGATTTCGGTGGAAGGGACCTTTTGTTGTGCGGTCTGTATACCCGCACGGGGCAGTAGAAGTAGAAAATGTTAAAAACGGCATATTTTTCAAAGTGAATGGACATAGACTTAAGCCGTATTTTTCCACTGACCCCACGGAGGAGCTCCTGTTCTTACAGGAGCCATTTTATTTGGATTAAAATTCCTCTGTCTCATCTCCATATCATGCATATCACTGCATCATTTTTTTTTGAGGTGAGTGAAAAGAGTAAGTTTGGGGGAGGATCTTCACTTATATATTTTGTCCCCACTAATAAATTCCTCCCAGACTTACAGGTTTTGTAGATATAGCGGTTGGCAACAGTGAGGACACTGTTGAAAACAAGTTTGGGAAAGGTTTGTGCTTATTTTTGCATCATTTGCATATCATTTGCATAAGCACAAAACATTTCTTTAAAAGCCTATAAAAAATTTTAAAAAAATTCAAAATCCATAAAAATTTAAAAATTTTCAAATATAAAAATATTTTAATATTTAACATTTTTGTACATAAATAAGATAATGAAAGTTTAGATCGTGAAAAATTACATCCATGAGATTAGAAAAATTTAAGAAAACCAAGAAAATTAGAAGTTTTCTTATACGAACTAGTAATAAGTAGTTATGTGCCGTTGTCCCAAGGGTTAGTAAGATGAAAGACATCACTAATCTGAGAATAAAAATAAGTCTGAAAAATAGTTTCTATTCTGGAAGCCAAACATTTTGAACGTTGATACCCAACTATACGCACTTACACACGTCTTGAAGCCCGAGATAGTAGAGGATACCTTGAAATGCTCTTGTCTTAAAACCAAAAGTATGAAGGAAATAAAAAATGAAGAAAATATAAAGTGGTGAGAAAAATGAACACTGGTTTTGTTATCGCCAAGGAAGCAATAAAAAAATATAGCGAGGGTGCTTCTTCACCTAGTGCCCTAAGGCCAATTGGTCTGGGAGTCACTGCTAAGCCTTAGGTGGTGCAGGACGAGGAAAATACACCAAATAAGCAAGCACATGAGTAATCGGTCGGTTAGTACCTCAAGAAGTATTAACGGTCGCATGAAAGTGTGTAAGCAATCTCATCTAAATATTCATTAATTAAAAAGTACTGAGGCTGATGGGCAAGAGTATGATAACTTGAATTGAATTCTCCGGGTGTAGGGATGTCTTTACACACACGCAGGGTTATATGATGGATGTTTGGAAGAAAGATAGGAATGAAGAATAAGACGATGTTTTATTTAGGGAGGACGTGATTTCTGACATTTTTTCATGACTATTAAGATAGGGCTCATGACAACCGAAAAGCTAGCTTAGTTAGAAACCCTAATTTTCAAGGCTTTTCTTTTACAATTCTTGTCTTTAAATGTAATATTCACGATCTTCCTTTTATTATTGGATTTTGTGGGTGCAATCCGCTGAAAACCCTCAGGAGACAACACTCCTCCTACTAGAGACACCTAGAGATTTAAAGGCTTGTTGCACGTACTCAGTGCAATCGTGTTGCCTACGAAAGTGTGCTAGTTAGTTTTTCTCTTTCTTTATTTTTCTCCTTTCTTTTTAATAAAGTTCGCTCAAGACGATCGAAAATAAGTTTGGGGGAATTTGATCAGTCGAAAATACTGCATCTTTCAACCGGCAATTTCCCTATCATTTGCACTCATCTAGAAGTGTTCGGTATTCATATTACACATATTAGCAAATCAGTCGTAAAATATCAGATTGCATGTGTTAAACTTTAAAACCGGCACTATAAGGGAAATTGAATGTATTTCATAGCATCGCATCATTCTTGCATATCGCAACGTGTGTTTCGAAGTCTGTGCAGGAAATTATAGAAGATCGATCAAAATTTACAAACGAAGACTGTTAAAAAGACACAAACTCATGGAATTGGAATCTGGCAATGATCTAGAATGAATTCAGAGATTCAACATATCAGGAAATACATCAAAGTACAGAAGAAGCCAACACTGCAAAGATGAAGCCTTGAGCCAGCCACTTGGCCGCGGAACCGCGGCCGGAGCCGCCTTGCGCCGCGGTTCCGCGGCGGCTTGGACACATCAGCACCACATTTCAGCACTATAACTTCTACCTCTGTGTGTGCACTTCATCAAGATACTGCAATCTACAGATTACTCCAGAACATTCTGCCAGATCAGCAAGCCATTGGGTTCTAAACTAAACACTCTTAGCTTCCTCAACAAGCTTCATCTAAACTCCATTAAGGACCTAGAACCTTCCCCCTAACCTCCTAGCTTAGGGTAGAAACTAAGCCCTAACTAACTACTTCTAGAAGCATCTTCCTCTAACTAACTTTTGGAGGGAAAATTCAAATTTGAATTCCTAAACCTAGGGTTTGGGAAACCTATAAAAAGACCCCAAGGCTCACTTGAAAAAGGTTGTTCATTGTTGTTCAAAAATTAGGGTTGAAAGCTAATCAATCTCTAATCTCCCCCATTCTAGTTCTTCAACCAATTCCTACCACCTCAAAACCTTAACCCTAATCCAATCAAAGATCAAGAATTCAAGATCCTTTGAGTGCAAGCCAAGCAAGTCTTCAAGATCCTTTAGAAGCGGAACCGGACTTCAATGGAGCACGAGATCCAAGCGATCCAAGACTCAAGGAGCCGAGCGACGCAAGAATCGACGATCAAAGTTCCATCCTCTTGTAGTTCTTGAGAGTTGTAACTAATTATTGATATAATAAAGGTGAAGATTCTTTAAACTTGCTTATTTTCAATTCGAGCATTATGCTTATATTTCGATTCTTGAATATATTCTTTATGATGATGCTTGAATAAAACTCCGCTCGTGGAGGAATCGAAACGATTGTAGAATGATGATGTTGACGAATCTTTAAATGATTTCTTAAGTCTTATAACAATTGTAAATTCTTGAAAATCGAATGATCGATGATCTAGATTAATGCGAATGCGTTCTTGATTCCTTTCGCACGATCTAGAGATCAACGATCGATCATCCGACTTTCAAGAAGCTATCTAGTGAATTTGATTCATCGAAAGGACAAAGGATAGGATGAGGAACCCTAATTCTTCACAAGATCCTTGATCCTCGATGAATCCACATCGATTTAGTATCAACTTGTTAATGGATAAGAAATCATATTCTTGAATCTTCTTCACATCTACAATTTACTCGATTCCTACGAGTTTTACTTCAAATCTTGAAACCTAAATTGATTGGAATTCTATCGATGCTTGATTCTTGATGTTTATCATTTTCTTGATTCTTGATTAGAATAGTGATACTTGAAACTCATCGATAAAAATCTTGAATCACGTTTTCTTTTCATTTCTATTAAATTTTCGATTCAAACAAAACAAAATACGAACGAATTGCGCAATCCCTGTGGACGATCCGCACTCACTAATGCGCTACAATCCGACACCGTTATTGATTGCGGTCAAAAAATATTTTTGGTTGTGATTTCTATACAATTTTTCATACATACACACCGGAAAATCGTTTCAATCAAATGGCGCCGTTGCCGGGGATCATTTGATTTACTTACACAATCGGAAATCAGACCAATCACCAATCTAGTGGAAAACTTTTCATGATCTCTTTGATGCCAAGTATTTTCCAGAAACCGCACACTTCGAGATGGAACATAAATTCATCCACCTGCAACAAGGATCTATGTGGGATAAGTCAGTGGACGAGTATGATGCCGAATTCACCATGCTCGGCATATTCGCCGCCCATCTAATCTCTACTGCAGAAATCAGAGCCAGGCGTTTCCAGCAAGGATTGGACCCTGAGAACCAGGCAGCCGTAGCAACGAGATAATACCTAATACATGAAGCAGCTTTGAAGTCAGCCCGTCGCTACGAAACTGTTATTAAGAAGAAGGGAATGCCATAATTGGTCGGTATGAAACGTCCCGCCAATCAGATTACTGGAGGAGCCTCTCCCAGGCCAGCCCTCCCAGTGCTAGTTATGAGGCCCGGAGGATCATTTTCAAAGACTGAACCGAATTTCTGTATATATTGTAAGAGGATTGGACACCAAGTCAAGGATTGCTGTCGAGCAAATGGTCTTTGTCTGATATGTGGATCATCCTCACACACTATAGGAACTTGCCCACACAACCGAAATGGTCCAGCCCCCGTAGCTAGACCAGCTATTCAAGATTCACCTACTCGTTTAGATCTTCCAGCACTACCTCCACACGGACCGCCTTTACCTCGTCAGCCATCGATGTACCAGCATGCACAGAGAAATGTGCCGAGACGTCAAGCTTACACCTTGGCGGCCGTGGAAGCCGAGGGTATAGGTCAAGGTAACACTGGTAAATTCCTTCCCATCTTTTTCAGCCTTTACAAAACTCTTGCATCTTTTCATTCTTTCAAACATTTTTCTTGCATTTTCGGTACCATATCAGTAGTTTTTTTACCACCGCTGTAATCAAATTTTTCTTAAATCTGTTACAACTTCTTTCTATAAATTTCGAGAATGAAATTTTTTATAAGAAGGGGAGAATGTAACGACTCTGAATTTTCTGGACAAATTTTTTCTTTTTTAAAATACAGAAAGGAGTTCTTTAGCCTGAGTACAAGTCATAAATTAAATTTGTTTAAGAACAGCAAGAAACAACCTGTAGCTCACCGGTAAAGCCCTTGCACTGCTGTGACGTAGCCCCTGTGTTCGAATCCCCTCAAACACATTATATTTTTTCTGAAAATTCTTTTAAACTCTTTGGAAGCCCAAAAGTTTACACGTGCACTGCACATAGAAATGAAAAGACAGAAAACAAACATGTGCAAAATGTTGTGTATACAGAGGAGGACACATGGCAGCAATCTACCGGCCCACTCCATAACTCGACCGGCGAGATGCTCTTATCAACCGGCGCCGATGGTCCCCCCGTCACTAATGGTGCGCGTGCTTTGCACACAAAATCCATGGCCTGCCCCTATCACCCATGTACTGTTTGATTACCCTGAAATTAAACAAAGACTTCAATTTCACCTTAAAATCAAATTTAAATGCATTTTAATTCATTCTTTCAATTCCAAAACCCTAATTCCACACTATAAATACTACCCATGCCCTAGCTCTTCCTCATTCTGAAAATTCTAGCCAAAACTATCACATTTTCTCAAGTACAAGTGGGGTAGAAGTGGAGTTAACAAGCTATCAACTTCCGGCGAGGATCGAAGCGAATTCCGGCGATCCCGCGACGCCACGACAACCTTAACCTCTTTCTCTCTCTCTTCTTAACAAAATCCAACGATAAGTTCCTCCCTATTCTTCTCTTTCTTCTAAAAAAGTTCTTTGTTTCAAAACATGTCGGTAAGTGGAATTAATACCGACCTTTTATTCTAAACCCTAAAAATTTCATTATTTCTTCCATATCTTTCATTCAAATTCTTACCCTATATTTATAACCATGAAACTAATGTTTAGAACCAACATTCACTCTAAAACATCATGCTAAATAACTTTAATCTAATTTTACATGAAAATACCATGAACTTTAAATATCACCTTTTAGTATGTTATTAATACTTTACCTTTAGAAAACTTCATGGGGTAAAGACCTACCCCTCACATACTCACATGTTTCCATAGCGCGATATACCTTGAATATATTTCATCAAAATACCATGTACTATAAAAACGGTTTTCTTTTAAATAGTATTATTAAGTTCTTTGTGATTATGCCTCTACAACCCATTTGGGAAACCCGTTATTGGATGGTACGGATTATCGCACATCTTAGGGCTAGTAGAGCGAGATGCAGACCTCCTCACAGAGCATTCAGTCTCGAAAGAATTTTAATACGGTTTTTAAGAAAAACGAAAATTTCTATTTAATAATAAAATTAATTTTTAATAATTATATAAATATTATTAAACCTCATATTTTCAAGATATAATAAAATTCTATGTTTTCTAGAAAATAAAAGAATAACAAGTTTCATCAAAATACCCCTAAGTTGTCCAAAAGTTAAGCTTTACAGTAAAATACCTTGAACTATCCAAGCTAAACTATTATCACTAAAATACTTCACATTCTTAAAATTCACAATTATGAAAACCCTAAATAATATAAATAATTTCTCGGGGTTATTTTGAAAATATATATTAAAAATATTTTTCATAAAACCCCCTCGAGCTATATAAACACTGTTAAGGACTTTAGTAAATATAGGTTTAAGCGGGATCTATTCTCTTGAGCCTCAGGGAGCCGGAGAAAGTGAGTGCTTGTCTATTTAAGCTAGAAAAACTTAACGGTGTTATCAATGGTACTTGTCTTAGAAAAAGACACAAATCCTGCCGTCCATGTGCAGCAGTTACCGATAACTTCCGAACCTAATTCAAGATCCAAATCAGTTTAAAGTGTCTGACTCGAGTCTGAGTCTAACTCATGTCTAAATCCAAACTTAAAACTGAATCTAAAACCGAACATGAATACTTGATCATGAACCTGAATCCAACTCAAATCAGATTCCAATGCCAACATGAACTCAAGGTCTAGCATGCATACTTGAACTTAAACCTAAATACCTGACTTGACTTGATTCGAACCATGAATACAACTTGATATGAATACATGAATACTCGATATCGACATGAACTCAATCTTGCCACTTGATATATTCATGGATTCGAGCAAGGCATGTAAATTTATCGGTAATGTAGAATACACAGGGTGTCAGGGTAGTTCATGCATGAATCCAATGAAATCTCAGGAGTCCCACTAGATCATGAATTCATGTCTGCTAACACAAGCAAGCTATCATGAGGGCCCGTGTTTTCTTTCTCCTGGATTACAGCCTATTAAGTTTGGAATACTCCAACGCTAGGTTGAAGTCCCGTTATTAACACTTGATTCGGGCCCGTGGTTCCTTACCTCTGGATTACAGATTTACAGCCTGTTGTGTTCGAGAACACTCTTGATATTGGTTGACATTCACTCTTGAACTTACGTTAAATTGGTATATCCAAGTAGAGACCTGTTAAGACACCTACATCCACTGCATGTTCACCATAGTTACACTACACGGCCATGTTATATTGTATGTCATACTCATGCTTTGCTGTCATGTTTACCTACTTGTTGTATGTCACCATACCTGTTTACATATTACAATAAAACTGCATGCTGAATAAGCTTGCCATATTTACATTAAACGACAAGCTGACATATTATAATTCACAATCCATTTTTCATGATATACATATTCCTTATCATTACATTTTATATTTCACTTCATTCCTTGGGACTTGCCAAGCGAAAGTTCGCTGACGGACATTTCACCCTTCTTTGTTTTCTTGGAATGTTCGTCAGATACCGTGGAGACTTAGAAGGTAGACATCTTAGAAGAGGAGCACGACCAGACCGAGATCCAATCCTAGACCATTTATATTTTCTCAGTTTATATATGCCACATGTTTAAGTATTTCCATTCTTATATTTTCCTTGCAGTTGATACTATGTATTGTAAATGAATCAAGTTGAATGTAAATAAAGTTGTTGAATTTTAAATCTCATGTTTATTCTTTTGTCATTTTATATTGCTTATTTTACGCTTAGCGTATTTATTCCCGGAAGATAACCTTCTCGAAATAAATACGCCGCGGGCTCGTCACCTACCCGCTTCCGTATATTGTGAAGCGGGGCGTGACAATACTTGTCTTGAATCTAGCTGTAAAAGGACTGTAAAAGCACATGGGGCAGGGGCATTTTTTGGTTATATGAAAATACAAGTGGAGGAATGTATACCATGGGTTTTTTAATAAGACCAAAAGGCCAAGGGTTTTTCACGCAAATCTGGAGTGGGCCTTTTTATTCCGTTCACAATTCATCCATTTTTAAATATGCTCTTTGAATTTTATGTTTTTGACAGAAACATAGGAGAAGACGTCTTGCTACATAATTTTGTTAAGGATAAAAAAAATGAATGGAAGATAAATTACAAAGATTACCGTGTTCATGCAAACTAAGAAAGTGGGGAGCGAACCCAACGCATTCCGATAGAAATTACAATATGATTGCCGGCCTGCACGTTCCTATAGAAACAATGTTGAAAAACCTTATAAAATAAGCAAAACTACATCAATGAATAGAAATGTACGCCAAACCAAAAACTCTAAATTTATGGTAGGCTTTGTGAAAATAATTTATAGTCCATATAAGATCAGTATACAGATTATAGAGACAATTTGAAGGAGAGAAATAAACAGTAAAAGAAACAATTGCATGCAGACACAAAGTTCAGATTTCTTTTAGCTTTGGAATTAAGCAGCTGAATCGTTGTGCTTGGCATCATTGTACAAGGCTAAGTGGCTAACCACCACTGAAACAAAGTTGCTCTAGCCACAAAGGAGCCATGCTAAAGATTTGAAGTTGATAGGATATGTAAAAAAGCTTGCACCTTTTTTCTTTTTCTCTTTAACACACTTGCAGAACTTTTCATATGCAGCACAGAACGTTTTATTTATTTATTTATTTTTCTTTTCAAATCAATAAATTTGTAATTATTTAACTTGAAAACTTTGAGATTGTTATAACGAGCAAGCTAAGTCGTGTTTGTATTCACGAACATTGTGAGGATAATAGTCCCGAGCTAAATTGTTATTAGAAAGACTTTCCATGAAACTCTCGTCGGTAAAGACACAAAATAAAAGAAATAAACAAACAGAGTTTAAAACGTACACATTGCGGCGGGTGTTTTTAAGTGGTGGGATAGGGCCCCACCACTTAGGTGTGGTTCTGGTATACTTGACAAATTAATACATGGTTTGATCTTACGATTTCGGTCTTTTGGATCTGATCGGTGCATTTCAATACCATGTCAAGTACCGGTTTATCTAAATATTTAAGCTATTAGTTTGTGGATAACAATTTAAATCAAGTTTACAGGAAAGTTATAGACTATAAGATTTGCGTTATAATGGTAAACTCCATACTTTCTTGATCGAAAATAATTGAACGTCTTAGCTTCCGTCACATGCATTAATACTCTCACAAATTTCGATAGAATCAACATAACGTCTTCTAAATTTCTTTTATGAAAAAATGGTTTAGAAAATCAACTTATGTCGTTTTTGGGTGATCCCCGGCCATTTATTTTGATCTTCCAACTTAAAACCCTACCCTTTTCTTTTATTAAGGAAAACTAAATATGAGCTAATTTTAGCTGCCTGTATGACTTTATGATCCTTGAAAAGCCTATTGTAAAATGTTAGTGTGCCTTGTATGATACGATTCTTTTGGCAAAAGTTTCATTCTCCAAAAGACTTCCTCTTTTTGTGGTCAATTAGCTAATATATATATATATATATATATATATATATATAGAGAGAGAGAGAGAGAGAGAGAGGGAGGGAGGGAGGGAGGGGGGTTAATGGTGGAAAGAGGGCATAGAAGGGAATTTCCTCCTATGACGTACACTCTCTCTCATTTTTTCCGTCGATCGACACCCACCATCTTCATCGTAAGATGTGGGTACACCAAATTTCATGCGATTCTACAACTTTTTCACCGTTGATTTAGTGGGTTCAAAATTAACGGTTTACCGACAATAGAACTTTTTACATTGCTAAATCAACGGTGAAAAGGTTGTAAAATCACATGAAATTTTGTGTACCCACATCTTAGATGATAACGATGAAAATGGTGGGTGCTGATCGGCGGAAAAAATGAGGAGGATGTATTTTTTCGACGCCATAGGAGGAAATCCCCTCCTATGGCATCTTTTCTCCATTATATATATATATATATATATATATATATATATATATATATATATATATATATATAATGGAGAAAAGATGCCATAGGAGGGGATTTCCTTCTATGGTGTCGAAAAAATGCAACCCCCACCGTTTTTTCCAACAATCGGGATCCATCATTATCGTTATCATTTAAGATGTGGGTACACCAAATTTCATGTGGTTCCACTACCTTTTCATCGTTGAATTAGTAATGTAAAAAGTTCTATTGTCGGTAAACCATTAATTTTGGACCAACTAAATCAACGGTGAAAAAATGGTATAATCACATGAAATTTGGTGTATCCACATCTTAGATGATAAAGATAAATGTGATGTATACCGACCGTCGAATAAAATCACGATAATGATGGATCCCGATTATCGAAAAAAATGGTATGATCACATAAAATTTGGTGTATCCACATCTTAGATAATAAAGATGGACGTGATGTATGCCGATCGTCGAAAAAAATGGTAGAGGGTGCATTTTTCCAACACCGCGGGAGGAAATTCACTCCTATGCCACCTTTCCTCAATTAACTGCATATATATATATATATATATATATATATATATGTGTGTGTGCGCGCGCGCGAGCGGTTAATTGAGGAAAGGTGGCATAGGAGTGAATTTCCTCCTGTGCTATCGAAAAAATACATGCTCCATGATTTTCATCGACGATCGGCATACATCACTTCCATCTAAAATATGGATGCACCAAATTTCATGTGATTATACAATTTTTTCACCGTTGATTTAGATGGTGCAAAATTAATGGTTTACCGACAATAGAACTTTTTACATTGCTAATTCAACAGTGAAAAAGTGGTGGAACCACATGAAATTTGGTGTATGTATATCAATGATAACGATGATGATGATGGGTGCCGATCGTTGGAAAAAATGATGGAGGTTGTATTTTTTCGACACTCTTTCCTCCTCTCTCTCTCTCTCTCTCTATATATATATATATAATGCAGCTTTTGTGTAGGGTTACAAATACTATTTAAGCTCCCAACACGAAGGATCCTAAATGATGAAACCCACATGCTCTAATATGCTCTAATATGCTGGGACTAATAATTCTAAGGAATATTGTCAAGAAGCCCCTAACAAATCTTTACGTCGTCGAAAAATCCTGTCTGCGTGGTTTCTTGCAATACCTGATATGTATGCAGAGTATTTATATATATGTATAGTTTCATGCAATATATACACTGCAAACTAGATATCATACGAAACTATAACGGTATTGCAGGTTAAAAAATTTATCATAGTAACTTGATAAGATTCTTTGAGTCAAGTTTTTTTGTACAGAGGAAAAAGTTTGTGGGTTTTTTTCTACTTGCATATATGGCTGCATCATGTACGTTGTGCATGTACATATAGTTCAAAGTCATTGATTAATGATGTTCAAATTGATAGACATGAAGGCTGCATTGTTCTGATTATTCACGTGGATCTTTTTTTTGAGGTACAGCTGGACTGGCAAGCAGTGGGAAGAAGAAACCGATGCGAAATGCAGTGGGCCCCACTTAATTTGAGGAGCTATTATATTTGTTGAATTTGGAAAATTAATTATAGTTCCTAAAATTTTGTATGCTAACTGACGAGGCCAACGATTATTGCTTATTACTGTTGGACTTAAAAGCAACAGATAGAATGATGACACATGTCGAATTACATGGATATGATCGATACGAGATCAATTTATACGTGCAGCAGCAACTCCTTTATGCATCGTATATCATGTCTTGTGCTGATGTGTGATCTTTAGATCTGGCGCTTGGCAAGATAGGCTGACAGGTTCATCGCAAGAAATATACCGGCATCATAAACGCCGGTACAAAATTTTCATTCACGTGCAACGCACGTGCAGAAGTAGAATAAAAAGTTACATATATATACAAATTAAAATTAAGCTAAAGCCATATTGAGATCCCAATCAAATGGAAAAGAATTTGGTGCCATTTGGCATGTGCAACGGGTATCCTCGAAGTTAGCCAGAAGCTTCTTTGCACTTGCTCCGTTCCGCCATTTTTACAAAACTGCCCTCCAATACCCGAACAGCACAAAGCTACCAAGCCCAGGGGCATACCGGTCATTCCACGTGATCTGGACTCATTCTCTCGCTATCGCGGAAATCCCCGCCCAAAACTGACGGCTTTGGTCCGAGCCCGGCGTGTACCGCTTCTACGAGTGGGGCCCATTGATTCCCCATACCATGAATCCATGACTACATACATGCCCATCATCGTCATCGTCATCATCGTGTATGCATGCCATGATATGCATCCCATCGCCGCTATATATAGGCGCGGCCTTTCACATTCATTTTACATTTCTAGAGAGAGAAAGACTCAGGAGCAAAATAATCAAAGTGAGAGATGGGAGAGAAAGAGGAGAAGAAGAAAGGGATGAAGAAGGATGATGGAGGCGGCAGTGGTGGTGGGCCCATCACTGTTGTCATGAAGCTTGACATACATTGTGAGGGCTGCGCTCTCAAAATCAAGAAGGCTGTCAAAAACTTTGAAGGTATAATTTTATTCATACTCCATTTCTAATTAATCTTGTTACTTTTTATCACGGCCCATTTCTTATAAATTGAGCTTAAAATCGTCCAATTTTTTTCCATTTCTAATTAATCTTGTTAATTTTTTTCCCTTTTTCTTCTTATTTTGCTGGAGATTAAAAATTCAGGAAAAATTCGTCCGATTCTAACGTATTTTTGGTTAAATTCGGCCTGAATTATTCGACAGGAGTGGACGCAGTGTCAACGGACATGGCGAACAACAAGCTAACGGTGATCGGGAAAGTGGATCCCGTTAAGATCCGAGAACGGGTCGAATCCAAAACCCGAAAGAAAGTGGATCTCATCTCGCCCGCTAAGGCGCCCAAGAAGGACCCACCAGAGTCCAATAAGCCCAAGGCCGACTCCAAGGACCAAAAGAAACCCGACGACAAAAAGCCCAAAGAGGTAATTTTGTAATTTTGAAGACAAATGTTTTATTAGAAAATGGATGTTTGTAGTTAGGTCAAGTTTTAATTTGTTATTAGCAAATTTCAACAGCCTGCGGTGTCTACAGTGGCGTTGAAGGTGAGGCTGCATTGTGAAGGGTGCATCCAGAAAATTCGCAAGACTATTTTGAGGGTTAAAGGTAAACTTAATTTAATTATTATTTGCATTTATTTTCTTAATTAAATTTTGTAGCTTGTCTTCATTTATTGTAATTAGAAAATGTAATAATAAAACTAGCAGTTGCAAAATTTATTTTAAAATATCAACATTATAATTGTTTTTATATTTTTGTACATACGCAAATTGTTGAGGGGGGGATATTCTCCCATACCAACCAGTAGTTGCACATTGTTTGCATCTCCTAAATAGAATATTATTTGCAAAAAAGACAAAATGCAAATTTTTTTAATAACCAATTTATATCTATTTTTTGTAAAACTGACAAGATTCTCATAACCACCCTCTGAGTTCTGGTTGTTCTCTATGCTTGTGATCCCACTGCAGAGAATCAACTCAGAATTCAGAAAGACTTGACCATAGATTTAACAATAACAGTACACTCGCTAACTTTTGCATAAATACCCCCCTAACATTTTATATTTATTTCCAGGTGTGGAAACTGTGAATATCGACTCGCAAAAGGATCTAGTCACCGTTAAGGGCACCATGGACGCGAACGCCCTCCCTACGATACTCAAAGACAAGCTCAAGCGGAACGTAGAAATCGTCCCCCAGAAGAAAGACGAGAAAAAGGGCGGCGACGGGGACAAGAAAGAAAAAGGCGGAAACGGAGGTGGAGAAAAGAAAGGGGGAGGTGAGGGAAAGGAAGGTAAAAAGAAGGATGAGGGTGGTGACCAGAAACAGGCGGCAGCGGCGGCGGCGGCGGCGACATTGGCGGCGGAAGCGAACCGAATGGAGTATCACGGGCCTTATGGATACCGTATTGAGACGGTGCATGCACCGCAATTGTTTAGCGACGAGAACCCCAATGCTTGTTCGATAATGTGATAATGTGATCGATGTTTGCGTCTGTGTTTTGGGAGTTGATGGTTATGTTATGGTTAGTGCTTAGTGTGTGTTGACTTATTGGTGACATGAGAAAGGAAGATGTAAATTATTGAAGGTTGTGGAAGGAAAATTTGTAGGTATGGATTATAGTTAGAGACTAGTGATGGGTTTTGAGTGAAAGCCTTGTAGGGACTTTCTCTAAGCTGTCATGTTTAGTTTAATTAAATTTGATTTTTGGTATTTATGTAGTTAATTGCAGTCTTAATGTTCAAATTACTTTGATTTCCTTTCTATTTTGTTAATTTTGTACGAGTCTAACCAACAGCACGGCTCATATGATGCATGCTCTTCTTTAGGCGAGGGCGGGATTCGGTCTTTGGGAGGGGTAGTGGCCATATTAACGATTTCGGGGAAATTCGTGGGCCTTTTGGATGCAGGTGTTAGTGTTTGCGTGGGTGTGTTAACAATCTTTTGGAAACAATAACCCAATCTTGTGTTTACAATCTTCCGCATTCCACCTGAGGGGAATAATTCTGAAGAACTTGATCTCTATGGGTACCAAAAGAAAAATAAAGAAGAGAAGAGAATGAGTTATGCTTTTTGTGTGTATAAAACAAAGAAAACAAATTGGTTTAAATACGAGTGAATAGATGCGAATGGAATCCTTTCATCAAACTTTCAATACCAAATATAATTCCCATAGCTATCCTATCACCCATAACTGCTCTTTCCAATAAAATGGAAGAGAGATATGCCTACAACCATAGTCACATAATTCGCGAATTATTCGCCGAATTCGCGAATAATTCGCGAATTCTTGATCAGACGAATTAATCTTCGAATTAATCGCCATTGCCGAACTGGCCGAATAATTCGCGAATTATTCCCGAATTATGTGATAAAACACCGAATAATTCAAAAAACAGCAAATAATTCACAAAATCAAACCTAGCGTCTCATATATTAATTTATTGCTCGAAATCCTTCCCGAACATTTCCCGAACACTTACCGAATCTTTCCCGAATACCTGCCGATTTTTTCCGAATAATTCTCCGAATCTGAATTTTCGACCTCGCCGAATTATTCCCGAACGACGAATTTGTGACTATGCCTACAACAAAATGGGCCAATAAAACAAAATGGGCCAATAAAATGGAAGAGAGATTTGACTCCAACAAAATGGGATGGAGTTTTGAATTCATATAAAACTCCATCCCATTAAATAATTATAAATCCAAAAAAATATACATTTTAATTTACTGAAATTATTTATATTATAAATAATATAACATTCCCCACCAATTTAAAAAAATTCCAAAAATAAACAAAACTTGGTGTTAAATGTACATATATAACGTGAAGATGTCTTTTGGACTTAAATCATCAGTTAGTGCATTCAAATCAAAGTTCAATCATGGTGCACGGTAACCGAAGTTTTGAACCAAGGACCCTTTACGAAGGAACCGGATATAAAGCACATACATACATTTAAAAGATCAAGTAATTCATAAGTTTGCACTATTATGGCCATATGCATGTCTTGCTTTCATGAACGCTTCCGAGAAAACCTTTTGATCTCATAGAAGACGGTCGCACCCTCACATTCATATACGTCATGCCCTGTTTTCCAAAAGAGCAATAACGGCATATGAAAAGTCCGCGATATATTTATTCCGCGAAGGTCTTTTCCTCCAATAAATACACTAAGTATTTATAAGCAATTAATATAACAACGGTCAAGAATTAATAAGAGTAATTAAAATTTAGCAACAACTTTATTTACATTCACTTCCATAAAGTTTTGATACAAAATAACTGAAAAGAAAAGAGCAAGGAAAATGCCTAACAGATGGCATACTGAAAATAAACTGCTGAAGTATCTAGTAGTCTAACTGAGCTGAAAACCGATTGAAGTCTTCTTGGCTTGGATCACTCTCCTCTGTCTTTAGATCACCTGACGAACATTCCAAAGAAGAAGAAACAAAGGAAATTTTGTCAGCGAACTAGCGTTCGGTAAGACCCTAAAAGAAGGTATAATAACAAGGTGGAAAGTATAGGCAAGGTGATAAGATGCTTAGGCATAGCAATTAGTATGACAGTTCTAATAAAACATGACAATGCAAATGAAAACTATATAAGAATGGTAATGTAGCATGAGCATAGAAACCAAGCATATCATGGCCGTACGGTATAGATATAGTTAATATAAAATGGATGTAACTGACCTAAAAGAGTCACTACAAGGGTAGGCTAATTAACGTGAGTTCAAATATGAATGTCAACCAATCTCAAAAGTGTTTTCGAATCCAACATACTATCGTCTAGGGGTTAGGAACCCCGGGTCCAAATCAAGAGTGTTAGTAATGAGACTTCAACCTAATATTGAACTATTCCAAACCCAACAGGCTATCATCCCGAGGCTTAGAAACGCGGGCCCTCATGATAGATCGCATGTAGTATACATGGATTCATAAACTAGAGGACTCCTGAGATTTTGTTGGATTCATACTTAAACTACCTCAACACTCCACGTATATTAGACTATGATTGAGGTTACAAGACTTGATCGAGTATATGAATACAAAAGGTGATATAATATCAAGATTGGGTTCATGTAGTCATGTAGTCTTGTCAAGTACAAGTCATGTTATTTGTAATCATGGTTCGAGTCATGTTGATTTCAGGTATACTCGTTGAGTTCATATATACATGTCAAGTTTAAAGTATATAATTCATGTTCAAATTCGTGTTCAAATCAAGTTCGGCGTCAGATTTAAATCAAGTTGAAATTTAACTTTAAGTTCAAGTTCAAATTAGATTAAAATTCAAGTTAGTTTATGATTCGGGTTCAAGTTCTAATCATATCTTATTAAAATATTTATCTTTCGAAGATCTTAAGTTGGGGAATAATCAGGCAACCGCTGCATATGAACGACAAAATTTGTGTCTTTCTAGAAAACGATCGTCATTGATAATTCCTTTAATTTGCAGTGTTTTCTAACCTGGGTAGGCAAGCACTCACTTTCTCCGGCTCCCCGAGGCTTAATAGACTAGATACCACTTAACCTATGATTAATCTAATATCATTAAATATTTATTCAAGTTGTTTATTTTATGTATTTGCATGTTTGCATTTCTTGAGAGGATGTTATGTAAAATGTTTTAAAAAAATAAAGCTCGAGGGTATTTTTGATAAAAACATGTTAATTAAAATGGTAAGAGTTTTATAAAATATATTTTTGATTTAGAGATATTTTAGTGATAAAACCTAGATATTTATGGCATTTTTATGAAAAATCCATCTTTGAGAAACTTGAGAGTATTTTCTTAAAAACTTTAATATTTTAATTTTAGAGTATTTATCTAATCTTCACAAAATTTGTTTTTCTTTAGGATTACAAAATTTGTTTCAATTTATTTGCAATTTGTTTAATTTTGTTTTAAAATATCGTATTTTCTTTAAAACCGTATTTTATTCCTTTTGAGACCGAATTCTCTGTGAGGAGTTCTTGTCACGCCCCGCTTCCAAGTGTACGGGAAAGTAGACGTGGCGAGGCCGCGACGTATTTACTCAGAATTAAACACGTTAAGAGTAAATAAGCAATATAAATATAAACACACGAAAAGACAATATACATAAAAAACCAGCAACTTTTTATTGATAACCATTCTTTACATACAACTGAAAATAAAGTACAATGAAAGAAAGCGATGCCTAAATAATGGCATATGAACTGAAAGTAAAGTAAGTACAAGTAGGAACTAGAACTCTAGCTCCTCTGTGAAATGCTCCAAGTCGTCTTGGCTGGGCTCGATCACCTGAGAGTCGGGTTCTTCTGAGAACATTCCAAAGAAAGAAGAAATAGGAATCCAACTTGCTCGGTAAGTCCCAAGAGATAGAATAGAAATGGACAGGTAAAGAGCAAAGAATAAAAAAATTATGTGTTTGCTATGCTATCGCAGTTGTTTGTAGCCTGGTACAGAATGTGCCAGTGTATACGAGAGGAGTCTAACTTGCTCCGTTGACTATAGTAAAATGTAAGTACTGTAAGTGGACAGCAGCACCCCGGCCGTCTTCCCGAGACCGAAATGCGGAAACGAAAAATTTTTCTTAACTTGTAAGCCGGCGCTACCGCGTACTAAAAATCCGGATCGGACCATTAACCTACTACTAGCTAACTAGAGAAAGGGTAGAGAGCTATACCGAGCGATCCGTGTCCTTCGGTCTTCGGCCACCATCCCGATCTCCTCGCGGAATCTCCGGTCTCCATCTCCTCGTCGGAAGGGCACCACATCAAGAAGTCTTTTTACGGGCTCCCACTTCGTCCGAAGTAACTCGGGCACGAAGTGTGCTAGCCGACGTGCCCAAGGTGAAATAGAGAATGTTGTGATCACTTTGTCTCTTGCATCCATGGCTTTGGATGGAGGTTAAAATGTTGCCATTGATGGAAGCAATGAGCTAGAGGAAGAAGAAGAAGAAGAAGAACCAGAGCTTTTCTTTTTCTTTTGTTGGAATCAGAGTGAAAGAGTGAGTTCAAGGAAAAATACAAGACCAAAGAATCCTCACCATGGCAGCCCCCCTCTCTCTCCATCTCATTTCAACACATTAAACAAAACACTAATGTGACATATTTGCTAAAAAAGAGACCATGAGTTAGCTAAATGTCCATGTCACATTTAATGCAATGCATGATGAATTTCTAGCTCATTATTTCCATTAACAAACATTAATCCAAATGTTTGCAACAATAAAAAGATCCGGCAACATCTAAAGTAAACTCGTGACGGATCACAAGGATACCCCTCATCTGTATATACATACCTGCATCCGCATTCTGACTGAATGCGAATACGATGAGACTAAAGTAATCCAACAAATCTAATATTAGGATCTGGCTTAAACCAAAGCCCACTAGTATGATCCGTCCGATCATGATCCGTGCAAAACCGCACGTATAAGATCGAACCCTGCCATATATCATACGGCCTCTACAACGTTTCGCCCGAAACTTGAGAAACTGTCTGTGGGGGACTCTAAAGACTCGTCAATACTTTGGCTGTAGATTTAACCACTAGCACGTCAGAGGTATTAGCTGTACGTAACGAGCTACCAAGTATTGACCAAAAGGGAGGTCGATGAGCGAACTCATCCTGACACCCTACTGAGCCTGTCAGCGACAATATCTGTACAGTGCGGTCTGTTCGTCTATGAGCATCGCATGGCGGGCCTAGGAGGTTGGTAAAAGTCAGACCCCCAAAAGCGGTACAAGTCGTGTCGGAGTGTAGCCCAGAACACCCTGAGATACTACTGGAATACCTACCAGTAAATCTCCTGCCTTGGCCAAGGACTTCGTGTAATGGCTCTCCTAGACACAGCGCGACCTCACCCCCAATACCGGGAGAGACGAACACCTGCAGATCCGCTCACTGCCTCCATATGGCTCGGGACTGTACCCAACTAAAACCAATTTGCATGACTCCTTTGAGCCGTGGTAGGGTAGTAATCAAAGCACAGTGGGAACTCACACGAGACAAATGACGATCTCAGGTCGATGAACTAACCTGTACACATGTCACCAGGGAACTTCTATCTGACGTCTGGCATAATCCCAACTAGCAGGTTCCCGACGAGTCCTGTCTGGTGTACTCATAACCCAATGAGCACCTGTATACATCTTAGGTGGACCAATTGACACCAGTGGCTTGTGAGACCGGCCACCGTCCCTCGTCGGAGTCTCGACTGCATAAACTAGTCTACTCCGGAGTATCGATGCCCTGTCTCGAATACTCCCATGACTAGGGACCTTTTAAGGATGTGCTTATAGACCCCAGCTCCCACGTATATGATCGCCATCATACTGCTGGCCGTCAAGCAAGAATCCTAAGGGCTCTATCAACGTGCAATAGTGACCTGTAAAGTCATCTAAAGCAGTATACGATGAGAAAGATAAACCAGATAGCATACTATCATCTTGAGTAAGAATGTTCTACCGGTATAGGTCCTCCCTCAATCATTGCAATCACGTGCCTGTGATCCAATAATTGACTCTGAGGGCACTATATCCAACAATCTCCCACTTGCACTCAAGGCTAATTATTGCGATGTCGCATACTCACAGCCCGTGTGATATCGAACACCCAACTCCTCTACTAATCAGTCTCACAAAGCTCATTTGCGAAATTATTGCGTTCGAGGAATAGCCTCAGTGAGTGGATCCGCCCTGATGTTTCTTTCTATGTCTCTCTTTATCTCAAGTTCGCAGAGAAAGCCATCTCCTGAAATGAGCAATACCTGTCTTAGAATATGTTTGGATGTCTGATGGGACCTAGTTCATAAATGAACTCCAAATCCAAACTTCTTAGACTGTATCGTCAACTGAAACCAATCAGTATCCTGAGCCATGCCTCCCTCAGTATCCGCTTGGATCACCTGTCCAAAACACTGCCCATCGTCAGAGGGAAAACTACAACTCTGACAGGCACTCTGTCATCCAAGTCACCTTGGAAGCCTGGAATGATAACCGTCTCCCGAAGAAGGCTGCCATTATCAGATACCTAGAACATCCACTTATGTTCTAAAACTGCTTCCGATCGTTTCTCCAGGATTGGATTAATATCTGCATCTACTGCAAAAACAATATCTGGTGTGGTACTTGACATCTCATGATTGACTCAATTGCCTAAGCAAGTGATCTGCCAATCATGCGCATCCCTCTCCCCTTTAGTCTGTAAGACACCTTTAGAGAGGGTGACTCCATCACCTGCAGGTACACTACCGTGCTAGGAGTCGTCCATTCTAAAACACCTTTAGAATGCTGTCTAAGTATCCAGATTGGGAAACTACCCAAATCTAGATTTAAAACCATAGATCTAGTAATCAGAATGTCAGATATTATATCTATATCCTTATGTGGAGAAACCACTGTGTGACAACCAAAGTATAACCGATCGTAGTATAGGAATATCACTTCCTACTCTGTGTATGTCACCCAAATATCAGGACATCACACCCTACTACCTTCTTAACAGATCCATCCCCTATTCTGATGAAGTCAAACCTATGACTGTCACATCAGAAATAGATGATCTATCTCCGCTATATCTGCTTTAGTCCATAAATAGACATAAGCTACTTGTCCACTATGCTTCCGCTGCTCCCACTGACTACGACAACCCTCTGGCAGAGTCATATACACGTGCACTTCTAAAGCTAGTTTAGAACGACGCTACACTCATCCTCCTGCCGGGTCTCATAGTCTGGAACAACAGCAATGGCAAGTCTGGGTAAACAAGAACCTCCCTGCCACCGTCCTTGAGCATACCGAAGTACCTCTCGAGCGCCTGAGGTTACCCACCATATTTGCGGAGTGGCTAATGGAATGTCAAACCAGATTGAATCTTGAGGTTCTTATCAAATTTTCAGTAATCGTTTGTGGTTCTGGAATCACTTTCAGTTCTACCATACTCCCACCACTATTTTCTGAAAAAATCCATTTTTATTAAAACCGTGGCGAGTCAAGAACAATATCACTATTGATCTTCCAGATGGTAGAAAGTCAACCCTCATCATAGCCTGGATCAACCCACAAATAACCATTACAGAAACATGCCTTGAGTTGTCCAGAGTCTGGTTTTAAGCATAAGCCGGACAACTCCTCGTACCTTAACAATGTTAAGATATGAACTATTCTATATCCAATATAGAAACAGAGGCACTGATTTAATTGGAACCAGATTCAAATCATGCAGCTGTCTCCAGTGCATGTCAACTAAATGGAAGGAGGCCGATCAGCGTTACTCAACTTAGAAATGCTTCCAATTATGAGTAACCTGAAAGAGAAGCAAGTTCTCTTAATCATTACTATCAACTGAATACCATTCACAAGTATCTATATCTTCGATCACCTTGAAGAATCCCGATACTTGCAATACCTGGTTCTCTACTTTATTCACATACCTATAACTTCTCAACCTTAGACCTTGCATTTCTACGAAACACATGTCTAAGAACTAGAGAAGTCACAAGAAAACAGAATATAGTACGAATACCAACACCTCTGTCCTCTTGGACACTGGACAACATACAATACTCTGTATAAGTCCCCTGAGTCTAATAACTCACTCCCTGTGTGTCGTAGGTTGAAAACTGTACTTATGGTTAAGAAGAATTACACTGCTGTTTAATACTCCTTACCTAACCATCCACTGATATAGGTAAATGTCATAGACATAATTTCAAAAATTTATATCTCACTTTATAAAAATAAATATACAGATATATCAATTTGAAATTGGTGCATTATAACGGATACTCAAAACCAAGTATTTGCCGTCCGGCAAACAACCCAGGCGATTTCCTCAAATATCACCAATTACAACGAATCCCGATATAATGAGGATGATCAACCAATTCCCAATAACTTACTCCCACTCATCATCTGTAAAATCATACAGATGTGAGAATCAAACCTGGTAAATACATACCCTGGAGCAAGGGCTAATTGGAAAATCAGTTTTCTTTTAACAGTACACTGTGAAACTGAAACATTGAAATGTTTCGTAGGGGTATCCGGGTATTCCTAGTAATGCCTCTTCCATTATCAGATTCATAACTGTAACCGTATATTTCTTTGCCATCTCTCCAAATCCCTTTATATGTCTTTAGTCATTACCTTCTGTACACTCATTTAGGCCAAATAGTTTTCTTCATTCCCTACCGTTCGGCACCAGCCTATGGTTTGGAAGAAGACTATCCAATAATCATAATGGATGTACTCTCCTAATTCTAGGAGCACTCGCAACCCGAGAGAAGGTAAAGATAAAAGACACCTGAATAAAACCTTATTCCTATTTCTCCTGAACCAGAATCCATCTCCGAACTGAAACAAGTTCCTTCGAGTTCGTATATAACCATACGATGGAGTATCTAAAAAACTGTGGATCTTCGTAGTGATACGGAGTGTTCTGGAGAAATACAAAGGTGATGTAGGAGTGGTAATGAAATACTTGGTTTGGTCGTGAATAGCAGTCGCAGTTTAATTTGCCCTCTTACTAATCCCTTTATTTGTCTTAACTTATTACCTTCTGTACACCATCGTTAGGCTAATTGGTTTTCTTCATTCCCTACCGTTCGGCACCTGCCTATGGTTTGGAAGAAGACTATCCAATAAGCCTAATAGGTGTACTGTCCTAATCCAAGGAGCACTCGCAACCTGAGAGAAGGTAAAAGGAAAAGACAACTGAATAGTCCTATTCGTTTTCTCCAGAACCGGAAACCATCCTCGAATAAGTTCTTTCGAGTTCGTATATAACCATACGATGGTTTTATCCAATGGAAGTGGATGTTCGTAATAATACGGGGTGTTCTGGAGAAAGGGTAAAAGTAGGAGTGGCAATGAGGTATGCAACTCTGACAATCCAAAAGCCAGTGTTTAAGAAGGTTCGGTCAACTTGGTCACTGAGTCATAGTCTAGGGTCGGGCCATGGTCGCTGCCAAAGAGAGAGAGAAAAGAAACACTCAGCGTGCACTCTAACCTAGATCAGAATGGTTATCACTTTATCTAATCAGAAAACCTCTCACTGTAACCTCAAATTCTCCTCCAAACCTAAAATAAGAATTAGTCGGGATCACCCGAGGAGTAAACCAACTCATCAGTGGGAATCGGGATCCAACTATCATCGCATGATAACGTGATGGAATCCACTCACGTTATCACACTCCAGAAGGTATGCGCATATCTGGCAAGTTTCAGTTTCTTTAGAAACTCCCGATGTGATTTTTACCCCATGCACTTATGACCTTGACGAAGGCCAACATATCATAAGTCACATGTCAAGTTCTACCCGTCATTATCCAGGTTAATTTGAACCCACCCGTACATACCCTTGACGAAGGCCAAAATAGTAGTACGACTGTCCCAAACCAACACATCTATCTATGCAGCAGAAAAGTAACAAATAGCTACTATACACTATGCCTTGACGAAGGCCAACATACATAGCATAAATACTAAGTGCTACCTTTCTGAAATGACGGAGGGATACGAATGGTTTTTTGGCGAAAAACCTTTAACGTAATGAACTTGATATCGTTGAAGGAACCGGATAGCTTTTTATAAAAATATAGTGACGAAAACCTTTGCTAAAGAGGTCACTCCCGGTGAAGGGATCTCGGCTCTTTCCCCATAGAATGAGGTGCAGGATATTCCAACTGAATACCATGATGCAAAGCAAAAGTAATCGACTATAGTGAAGTTATTGCCCTAACGCAAACTTCTGTCCAAGGGGTCACTCCCGGTGAAGAGATCTCGGCCCTTGCCTCGTCGACTGAGGTGCTGGATATTCATAACCGAATACCACTGTGCAAAACAAAAGAGAACGTCCTTGTAATAACAGCTTTTTGAAAAAATTGTTCCAACAACATCAGAATAGGTTTGTTTAGCTTGCATTGATCCGAATCAACGCAGTCCCATCAATTGATCACACCACAAAAGAACGAAAATAATGATGTACGTATATGCCATCCGCATTCGCCACTGGGTCCCGTCATCACCCGTTAGGTTACTTAACTAACGACAGAGCGGGGACTGGACTAGCGCGGATGCAAAACATATACAATATCTACTAGTATATATATCAATATATAATATTCGCGCAAGGCGTGATAAAATGCAACATCACAGAAATGTAATAAGAATCACAGAACAATACAGATATCTGGGATCCCCGGGTTTCATAGAGCCGCTACTGAAACCCGACGTTCCCCCGGTCGTGTGGATAGCCTGTGCAATGAAATCCTAGACCCCTACGGGCGCGGCAAGTTACCCGCCAAAACCTGAAGCGAGGCAGCCTCCTTCAACAACGTGAATGGACCACCCAGCACTTCAGGGAATCCGGTAACTTGTGCACCCCTCCTTGGGTCAACCTGTACCCCCTACGAGTGCAGCGAATAGCCCGCCAATTCTAGAGTGAAGCCCCCTCCGTCTCAACGCCATGAGATGCTGGCCCGTTGCCCTCTAGAACTCGGCTATCCGTGCACCCCTCCGCGGGGTAATCCTAGTACAAAAAGTAAAATATATACAACGGGTACATCGACCTCAGCCCGGTCGTGCCCCAAAAGAATAATATATAAACAGGCAGTAACGGCAGTCCACATGTTGGACGCTCGCCCCGCAATATCAAATGTACATATACAACCAAACTGTACCACCATCGCATCCAGGCTATCCACCACGACAAATCCGCAACATCACATCACAACACAGAACATCAACGTGAATGTCACGTTCGCAAATCCGTCTAAAAGGGCTATAGCAGTTAGACAGGATTTACCGATCAAATGACATTCACGGTCGCAGATATAGTGTAAATACTGTGAACTAACATATTTAAAATTTTCGATCGACTAAATTTCTCGAAGTGGGCCCCAAGTACAATACTCAGTACACAAAATAAATCTGGGCCCAAACAGAATATACCAAAAACCCCAATTTCAACACAGAGACCTACTGAAGAAATTTGGTGCACTGTTGCTACAGTACGGCCGCTGATCCGCCGCCAAAACGTAGTTTTGACCGCGGATCCGCCACGCTACAGTAAAATCAGCGAACCAAATTTTTCCAGAATTCTCAAAAAATCCTGCACGATTTTCTGAGATGCTCAAAAATATTTTTAGGGCAGTTTAAAAAATCGACAAAAACACAGAGCTTGGAAATGCGGTTTTCGGAATTTTCGTTCGATCGAAATTCTAAACACGTTAGAGCAAGCTAGTAAAGGTTAATAGTGTGACTCTGATACCATGTAAGTGTATGGCAGCGCCCCGGCCGTCTTCCTGAGGCCGAAATGCGGAAACGAAAAACTTTTCTTAACTTATAAACCGGCGCTACCGCGTACTAAAAACCCGGATTGGACCATTAACCTACTACTAGCTAACTAGAGAAAGGGTAGGGAGCTATACCGAGCGATCCGTGTCCTTCGGTCTTTGGCCACCATCCCGATCTCCTCGCGGAATCTCCGGTCTCTATCTCCTCGTCGGAAAGGGCACCACATCGAGAAGTCTTTTTACGGGCTCCCGCTTCGTCCGAAACAACTCGGGTACGAAGTGTGCTAGCCGACGTGCCCACGGTGAAGTAGAGAATGTTGTGATCACTTTGTCTCTTGCATCCATGGTTTTGGATAGAGGTTAAAATGTTGCCATTGATGGAAGCAATGAGCTAGAGGAAGAAGAAGAAGAACAAGAGCTTTTCTTTTTCTTTTCTTTTCTTTTGTTGGAATCAGAGTGAGAGAGTGAGTTCAAGGAAAAATACAAGACCAAAGAATCCTCACCATGGCAGCCCCCCTCTCTCTCCATCTCATTTCAACACATTAAATAAAACACTAATGTGACATATTTGCTAAAAAAGAGACCATGAGTCATCTAAATGTCCATGTCACATTTAATGCAATGCATGATGAATTTCTAGCTCATTATTTCCATTAACAAACATTAATCCAAATGTTTGCAACAATAAAAAGATCCGGCAAAATCTAAAGTAAACTCGTGACGGATCACAAGGATACCCCTCATCTGTATATACATACCTGCATCCGCATTCCGACCGAATGCGAATGCGATGAGACTAAAGTAATCCAACAAATCTAATACTAGGATCCGGCTTAAACCAAAGCCCACTAGTATGATCCGTCCGATCATGATCCGTGCAATACCGCACGTATAAGATCGAACCCTGCCATATATCATACGGCCTCTACAACGTTTCGCCCGAAACTTGAGAAACTGTCTGTGGGGGACTCTAAAGACTCGTCAATACTTTGGCTGTAGATTTAACCACTAGCACGTCAGAGGTATTAGCCGTACGTAATGAGCTACCAAGTATTGTCCAAAAGGGAGGTCGATGAGTGAACTCATCCTGACACCCTACTGAGCCTGTTAGCGACAATATCCGTACAATCCGGTCCGTTCGTCTATGAGCATCGCATGGCGGGCCTAGGAGGTTCGTAAAAGTCAGACCCCTAAAAGCGATACAAGTCGTGTCGGAGTGTAGCCCAGAACACCCTGAGATACTACTGGAATACCTACCAGTTAATCTCTTGCTTTGGCCAAGGAGTTCGTGTAATGGCTCTCCTAGACACAGCGCGACCTCACCCCCAATACCGGGAGAGACGAACCCCTACAGATCCGCTCACTGCCTCCATGTGGCTCGGGACTGTACCCAACTAAAACATGTTTGCATGACTCCTTTGAGCCTTGGTAGGGTAGTAATCAAAGCACAGTGGAAACTCACACGAGACAAATGACGATCTCAGGTCGATGACCTAACCTGTACACATGTCACCAGGGAACTGCTATCTGACGTCTGGCATAATCCCAACTAGCAGGTTCCCGGCGAGTCCTGTCCGGTGTACTCATAACCCAATGAGCACCTGTATACATCTTAGGTGAACCAACTGACACCAGTGGCTTGTGAGACCGGCTACCGCCCCTCGTCGGGGTCTCGACTGCATACACTAGTCTACTCCGGAGTATCGATGCCCTGTCTCGAATACTCCCACGACTAGGGACTTTTTAAGGATGTGCTTATAGACCCCAGCTCCTACGTATATGATCGCCATCATGCTGCTGGCCGTCAAGCAAGAATCCTAAGGGCTCTATCAACGTGCAATAGTGACCTGTAAGGTCACCTAAAGCAGTACACGATGATAAAGATAAATCAGATAACATACTATCATCTTGAGTAAGACTGTTCTACCGGTATAGATCCTCCCTCAATCATTGCAATCACGTACCTGTGATCCAATAATTGACTCCGAGGGCACTATTTCCAACAAGTACAACTCCCCGTCAAAACCTAGGGACAACGGCACAGGATGTTCATGTAGGTGTCTTTTAGTGACCGTCATCGTGCCACTTTTAACACATTCCGTACCAGTCTACCCCTTTAAACCCCCATAATGCATATTGTATTGATTGTATTGATTTGTAGTTGCCAGACTTGCCGAGACCATGGTATAAGTTGTTCATGTAAATTGATTCATGATATAAATGGTAGTCATATAATCAAGTTCAATATATATCCATGGTTCAGTCCAGTCAAGTCATGTTGATATTGTTCTGGTGTTCATATTCAAATTCAAGTGTTCATATTTGGTATATTGGATTCATGTCGAATTGGAATTATGATTGGATTCATGTTTGGATATATTCAGATTAGACTGAGACTCAGATTGAGTCAGACACTTTAAACAGATTTGGATCCTGAATTAGGTTGTGGTGTTATCGGTAACTGCTGCACATGGACGGCAAGATTTGTGTTTTTTTCCAACACAATTACCATTGATAACCCCGTTTTATTTTTCTACCTTAAATAGGCAAGCACCCACTTTCTCCAGCTCCCCGAGGCTCAACAGAATTGGTCCCGCTTAAACCTATATTTACTAGGGTCCTAAATGTAAATTTAATATAACTTGAGGGGGTGTTTATGAAAATATTTTTAGTATACTTTCAAAATAAACCTGAAATAATTATTTACCGTTTTAAGTGTTTTCATGGATGTAACTTTTAAAGATTGAGGTATTCTATTGAATAAATACCTAGCTTGAATAGTTCATGGTATTTTTGTGTAAAGTTGACTTGTATTAATTCTTTATGGTATTTTCATGAAACTTGTAATTTTATCATTTTGTTTAGAAAATGTGGAATTTAATAATATCTTTAAAATATGTGTTTTGAACTTTTTATTATTAAATAGAAATTCTAGTTTTTCGTAAAAATTGTATAAAAATTCTATCGAGATCGTATGCTCCGTGGGGAGGTCTGCATCTTGATCTACTTGTTCCGAGGATGTGCGATAACCTGCACTATCCCGATCGGGTTCCCCAAAATGGGTTGTAGAGACATAATCGCAAGGAATTTAAATGACCATTTACAAGAAAATGAGTTTTTATATAGTTCGAGGTATTTTATTGAAAAGTCGGATTTTGCCACAAGATATTGGTTTCAGGCGAATCGTGCTATGTCAAGATGTAACAACCCTAAATTTCCTATACAAGTTTTTACAATTTTTTTTCAAAAATCCATAAAAGGGTATTTATGGCCTGAACACAAAACTTAAGTAATTAATTAGCAATTTAATTACAAGAAGGAGCTTGTAGCTCATTGGTAATACCTTGCACTACTGAACCAAGCCACCAGAGTTCAAATCCCATACCCCACATTATTTTTAATATTTATTTTGTTTTAAATTTTATAGAAGCCCAACAGTCAACACGTGATAACTCCACATTTTCCCACTACACCCACAAAACTGAATGCACCAGTGAGCACCCAAGGAGACCCCCCACCTATCCATGCCTCGACTCGGCCGAGTCGCTTGAAGATGAAAATTGCCTCTTCACATGCCCTACCCCCCTGCATACTTTAAATCTGCAGACCACTTCCAGAGAGCTCATTATACCCTATTTACTCCAATTTTTAATGATTTTTAATACATTTTACAATTTTTTAAATTAAAACCCTTCATCTACCCTAACCCTAGCCTAACCCTATAAATACCACCCCTACCCTCTACCCTCTCACCCCAAATTCTGAGCCAACTCTAAAAAATTCTCAAGAAATCTTGTGTACTTTGAAATCAAGCACGAAGCAAAGCTACGGCGAAATTCCCGGCGAACTTCCGGCGATCGTTTTAGGAGCTCTCGGCGACGAAGCGACGCACCGGCGATTCCTCTCCTTCCATTTCACTCTCATTATTGTCCAAAACTCGTAAGTCCCATTTCTAACTTTCTTTTTCATTCTAAAAATACGGATTTACAAAACCCGACGGAATCGGAACAAATCCGATTTCCGATTCAGTTTTCTTATAAAACTTTACTTCTCGTTAATACAATTATGCTTAAACTCCCTCATGTTGACTATTAAACACTAATCAATCAAATTGATCAAGTTTCATTTCATAAAATGATGGCTATTTCATTTTATCGTATTTTTCATTTAAATACCATATTGTTTCAATTATACATTTAAACCATTAAACTTGTTATACCTTTAAGTAGATCACGAGGTAACGACCTACCTCCTCACACACTCATATACAACATAGCACGATACCCTCGGGAACATAGAATACGGAAAATCGAAATCTTTATAAATAAATAACCTTTGAGCTAATAATAAAAATACCTAGACTCAGCCAATTAAGGACCGTCGCACTCATTAGGACAGAGGAAGGTTGTGGGCATTCAATCGTTTATCTAAACCTGACTTTATGGTGTCTAGTTTAGACAAGTGAGAAAGGTAACTTTAAAAGGCCCGTCTCACGGTGATTCGTGAGCGGATCCCTCCTTTCTTCACTTGTACTTACCTGGCCACAATTGGCGGTGAAGAGGCGATTTGAGGGATATCTCACAAATTGTCGATTTGGACCAGTTAGGAGCAGTCTAGTTGACTTAGGAGACCCCAGAACATAGAATACAGGAAATCGACACCTTTGCAAATAAATATCATAATTAATAAAACCGTTTTTTCTTAATGATTAGTATTTATACAAATCTTTGCAAAGTGGCGCTACAACCCATTTGGGGAACCCGTTCGGGATGGTGCGGATTATCGCACATCATCGGGCTTAGTAGTGCGAGATGCAGACCTCCGCAAGGAGCATTCGGTCTCGAAATATTTAAAATACGACATTTTAAGAAAAACGAGATTTTTAGAATATAATATATATTAAATTTATTTTCATATAAATATATATATATATAACATTAACATATCTATTTTGTAATAATATAAATATTCCAACTCTTTTCAAAAATCACAAGAATCATCTACACTAAAATACCATAAATTCCAAACAAATCAATATTACAAATAAATACCCTTTATTATGAGAATAGGATATTTTCACTAGAAATATCACAATATAAAATTTATATTCATTACAACTCTAGGGACGATTAATAAATACTTGGGGTGTATTTTGAAAAATATATAAAAGTATTTTTACGTAAAACCCCCTCAAGTTCTATAAATTACCCTAAGGACTCTAGTAAACATAGATTTAAGCGGGACCAATCTCTTGAGCCTCAGGAAGCCGGAGAAGTGGGTGCTTGCCTATCTAAGGTAGACAAATTAATAACGGTGTTATCAATACGGTAATCATTTTTGAAAAAGACACAAATCCTTCCGCCCATGTGCAGCGGTTACCGATAACATCAAAATAATCAGGACTTCAATTTACTTTTCTAATTGTCGGACTCAGTTTGAGTCTCAGTATAATCTGACTTGAATATGATTCAAGTACAATCTACAATCTACAATATTCCAATTCAACATGAGTCCATGAATCTATTATACAACTTGACTTAACCGAACCATGGATATACATTCCATTCACATGGTTCTCCAGTTATTCCATTTACATGATTCTACGGTTGCATCCGTTTACTGATATCATGGTTTCGGTCAGTCAATCAATTATACAATCAATACAATTTACAAGACAAACAATACAAACAAGACATCTCGGGGTTTAAGGGGTAGATTGGTACGGAGGGTGTTAAAAGTGGCACGAGACTGTAAGACTTAATACACCTAACATGAATCCAGTTGCTGTTGTACCGTGGCATAAACGGTTCCTTGTACTATACTTGCTTCTAGTCTCTGGCATATAGAGACTCCTCTCGTATACACTGGAATTCTTCTGTACCAAGGTACAAACAACAGCGTTAATACAACATTACAACGATATAATACAACTTTAAAAGATACCTTCTTATTCTGTCTATTCTACTTAATTTCCTCTTATTTTTGGGACTTACCGAGCGACATGTTCACTGACGACATTCTATTTCTTTCTTCTTTGAATGTCATCAGGTGATTTGGACCCGTCAGAGATCGAGCCCACTGCTGAAGACTTGGACCAGTTCAGTGAATACCCCGAGCTCTAGTTCATTGTACACTTTTCCATTTCAGCACTTTTCTTTTCTGTTATGCCATTGCTTAGGCATTACTTTTTATTTCAGTTGTATTTACTTTCCATGCATTGTACAAAAGAATGTTAATAAATAAAGTTACAGTTCAGTTTATATCTCTTGTGCTTATTTTTATATTGCTTAGATACGCTTAGCGTATTTACTTCACAGTAAATACGTAGCGGTCTCATCCCGTCCCCTTCGCCATATACTTGGAAGCGGGGCGTGACACAAGATGTGTGTATATGAGAGGTAGGTTATTACCTCGTGAAATATTCTAAAGGTATGCTAAGCTAAAGTAATTAAAATATATCATATGTAAAGTTTGTGGTATTTAAACGAAAATCGCAATTTAAAGTTACATAACATGGAATTTTAAAATGAAACTTGTTCTCAATATTTGTTTCATGATTACTAAGTAAGATATCATGATATGGATGATTGGTTATTAAAAAAGATTGTGATTTTAACGAGTTTAGAATCGGATGTCGAAATAACTCCACTTCCGACGAGTTTTGAAAAGAGTTCATTTTAAATTAGGAAGAGAGGAGATGAGAGTGGACTTACTACTTAGAACAAGAGAGGGGCGGTAGAGGAAGAAGTTGATGGCTTCATGGAGTTGCCGGAAACGTCTTGAATTCTTGCCGGAAAGTGATCTTGGCTAACTCCACTTGTACTCTTCCTTGACTTAGGAAATTTTGAGAATTTTTGATAAGAGATTTTAGAATGAGGAGGGCTAGGGTATGGTGTTGTATTTATAGGATGGAATTAGGATTTAAGGATTGAAGAGAGAATTAAAATTGCATTAAAATTTGGATTTAAGGCTTATTTTTAATTTTCTGGCTAATTGCAGGAAAATCAAACATAATAGGAGTAGTGGGGGTAGGCCAAAAGACTGGCGTGTAGAAAATGGGGAGCATTCCCTACGGAGAGGACTGTCGGCGCCGGGTATTGGACCGATCTCGCCGGCCATCACAGGGAGTTGGGTGCTTGGAATTTGGCCACGTGTCCTCGGCCGCATAAATACCTTTTTGCACATGTTTATTTTATCTGACTTTTCATTTTTACGTATATTGAACGTGTAAACTTTTGGGCTTCCAAAAAGTTTAAAATAAAAATCAGTAAAAAAATTTGCGACTGATAGGATTCGAACACAGGGGCTATGTCACAGCAGTGCAAGGATTTACCAATGAGCTACAAGTGTTTTCTTACCGTTCTTAAACAATTTAAATTTATAACTTGTTCTTAGGCTTACAACTCTATTCTGTACATTAACTTGAAAATTTTCGTACAGTAAAATTTGAGTCGTTACATTCTACCCTCCTTACAAAAAAATTCGTCCTCAAAATTTATAATTATATAAGGACTAATTTACAAATAAGAAAGGGTATCTTACACGCACGTCGTCCTCACGTTCCCATGTCGATTCTCCTGGTGAATTTTTTCTCCACATCACTCCGACCAACTTTACTTCCTTGTTCCTAAGTGACTTTACCTTTCTGTCTAGGATTTCAACGGATTGTTGCTCACAAGATAAGTCTGTCTGTACTGTGAGCTCAGAGTGATCAAGGATGTGGCTGGGGTCGCTCACATATCTTTGAAGCTGGGATATATGGAACACGTTGTGCACTCCTTCCAATGAGGGTGAAAGTGCCAAACGATATGCCACTTCTCCGACTGGTTTGAGTATGTCGAACGGTCTAATGTATCTCGGACTGAGCTTACCCCTCTGGCTAAAGCGAATTACTCCACGGTTTGGAGAGATCTTTAAGAACACATGATCTCCTGGCTGGAACTCTATGTGTCGGTGCTTTGCATCAGCCCAGTGCTTCTGTCTGTCTTGAGCTATGCGCATTCTTTCCCTGATCGTGCGAACTACGTCCACGGTTGCTACTATCATCTCTGGTCCAAGGAGTTCCCTATCTCCGACGTCGTCCCAACTTAATGGTGATCGACACTTCCTTCCATAAAGAGCTGCAAAGGGTGCTATTCCAATACTCGCTTGGTATCTATTGTTGTATGAAAACTTCACAAGATGTAGGTGATCTTCTCACGATCCTCCGAAGTCTAACATACAAGCTCTTAACATATCTTAAAGGATCTGAATCGTTCGCTCAGACTGTCCATCTGTTTGTGGATGGTAATTTATGCTGAAGTTCAGACTCGTTCCCAAGCTAGCTTGCAGACTCTGCCAAAATTGCGATCGAAATTTTGTGTCATGATCGAAGACAATGCAATTCGGTACACCATGTAATCTCACGATCTCCTGCATGAGTTCATGGGTATCAGGAATAGTACATCTTGAGGTTAAATCTTAAATTAGATTCATGCTTACCTCCATGTACTTCTTTGCTAGTGTCTCGGTAGATTGGCCAACTCGAAATGAGATGAAGTGAGCCGACTTGGTGAGTCGATCCATAATAACCCATACCGCATCGTTACCTTTCGAGCTGCGGGGAAGTGCAGTCACGAAGTCCATGGTGATATGTTGCTATTTCCATTCTGGAATAGATAACGGTTGAAGTAAACCAACAGTCCTGTGATGTTCAGCTTTTACTTGCTGACACACCAAGTATTTGGCCACGCTTCTGGCTACTTCACGCTTCATTCCATGCCACCGGTAATATTGCCGCAAATCTTTGTACATCTATGTACCACCAGGGTGTACTGAGTATGGAGAGCTATGAGTTTCTTTCATCAACTCTTCCCGAACAGGACCTTGTGGTACACACAATCTGCTTCCGTATCTCAAAGATCCGTCTTCATGGATGGTGAAGTCTGTTTTAAGTCTACTTTCTACCTGTTCTCTGATCTTTTGCAACTTGGTATCACTTACTTGAGCTGCTTTGATCTAATTGACAATAGTAGACTGAACTTGTAAGTTCATCAACTTTGAAGTATTACCTGGCATAACCACTTCTATCTCCATCTTATGCAATTCCTGTTGAAGCTTCCACTGTGCGGTGAAATTCATTGATAGTGGCTGCCGACTAAGTGAATCAGAAACTACGTTCATCTTTCCTGAATGATATTGTAGGTTGATGTCGAAATCCGCCATAAGTTCTAGCCATCTTCTCTGCCGTATGCTCAATTCTTTCTGAGTAAACACATATTTTAGACTTTTGTGGTCTATGTATATATTTACCCATTCTCCAAGAAGATAACGATGCCAAATCTTCAGTGCAAATATAATGGCCGCCAACTCCAAGTCATGCGTCGAATAATTGCGCTCATGAATTTTCTGTTGTCTTGATGCATAAACTACAACTTTTCAATGCTGGTGTAGAACACATCCTAATCCCTTACCGGATGCATCGCAATGCATAACGAATCCTCCAGATTGGTCCGGTATTACGAGAATAGGAGTTGATGTCAATCTTGACTTGAGTTCTATAAAAGCCTGTTCATATGCTTCTGACCACACTAATTCTTCATCTTTACGCGTAAACTTGGTCAGGGGTGTTGCAATCTTCGAAAAGCCTTCTATAAATCTTCGGTAGTATCCTGCTAATCCCAAGAAACTTCGAATGTCCTTCACTGTCTTTGGTGTCGGCCATTTTCTTACTGCTGATACTTTAGCTGGATCCATATAGATTCTTTCACCTGAAACGATATGTCCGAGAAATCCGATTTGATCTAGCCAAAACTCGCACTTGCTGTACTTGGTATAGAGTTGACGCTGTCGCAAAATCTTCAGGACAATTCGTAAATTTTCAGCGTGCTCTTTCCGATTCTTTGAATACACCATGATATCGTTGATGAAAATGACAACGAACCTGTCTAGGTACTCTCTGAAAACTTGGTTCATCAGATTCATAAATACGGCTGGTGGATTGTGTAAGTCTACGGTAGCGCCCCGGCCGTCAATCTGAGGCCAAACGCGGAACAAAAACTTTTACAACTGGCACTATCGCATACTATAACCCGGATCTTGCCATTAACGCTAAACCAACAAACTGTAAAGAGGGTAGAAAGGCTATACCGATCGATCTGTGTCCTTCGGTCTTTAGCCATCATCCCATGCTCCTCGCGGCAACTCCGATCTCTTGTCTCCTCGTCGAGGTGGCACCACGTCAACGAGTCTTTATACGGGCTCCCGCCTCTAAACCGAGGCAACTCAGACATGAAGTATGCTAACCGACATGTCCAAGATGAAGTAGGGAATGAGTGAAATATTTTGCCTCAAACACCCTAGAGTTCTCATCATATGAGAGGGATAGGGTGGAGGTAGAAAAAGATGCAAAGAATTGGAAATTGTGAGCTCAAGAAACTATCAAGAGAGCAAAGACCCAAGCATAAAACATGTCCTCCTCTTTTCTCTTCCTTTTGTGAGTAGATATATAAGGTTGTGTAAAGAAAATATCTCCCAAAAATATCTCCACAAACCCTAAAATATCTACATCCAAAACAAAACACCATTAATTTTATCATGACTCACTTAGTGACTCATTAGCATGAGTCACTAATGAACATGCTAGAAAAAATGTGTCATCCAAATGAGTCACACTTTTCAAATCCAATAATCATTTAAACCAAAATGATTAACCCAAAAAGAAATGCATCTTCTAAAGTAATCTCGTAACAGATTATGAGAATACCCCTCACCCGTAAATACATACCTGTATCCGTATTCCTCCGAATACGAATACGATGAGATTAAAATATTCCGACTCAATATGATACTTAGATCCGGATTAAACCAAAGCCCACCAGTATTATCTGTCCGAAATATGACACGTGCACGTGCATGTTCGAACCCTGCTATAAAGCCATACGGCCTCTACAATGTTTCGCCCGAACTTGGGAAACTATCTGTGGGGACTCTAAAGACTCGTCAATACCTTGACAGTGGGTTTAACCACAAGCACGTCAACGGCACTAGCTGTGCGTAACGGCTGCCCATGTAATGACCGAAAGGGAAGCCAATGAGCGAACTCATCCTGGAACCCTACTGAGCCTATCAGTGACAATATCCGTACAGTCCGGTCCGTTCGTCTATGAGCATCGCATATCGGGCCTAGGGGGCTGGTAACGTCAGACCCCCAAAAGCGGTATAAGTCGTGTCGGAGGGTAGCCCTGAACACCCTGAGATACTACTGGAGTACCTACCAGTAAATCTCCTGCCTCGACCAAGGGCTTTGTGTAATGGCTCTCCTAGACACATCGCGATCTCACCCCCAATACCGGGAGAGACGAATCCCCTGCCGATCCGCTCACTTGCCTCCATGTGGCTCAGGACTGTATCCAACTAAAACCTGTTTGCACGACTCCTTTGAGCCGTAGTAGGGTAGTAATCAAAGCACAATGGGAACTCACACGAGACAAATGATGATCTTAGGTCGATGAACTAACATGTACACATGTCACTAGGGAACTGCTATCTGACGCTAGGTATAATACCAACTAGCAGGTTCCCGGCGAGTCCTGTCCGGTGTACTCATAACCCAATGAGCACTTGTATACATCTCAGGTGAACCAACTGACACCAGTGGCTTGTGAGACCGGCCACCGCCCCTCGTCGGGGTCTCGACTGTATACACTAGTCTACTCCGGAGTATCGATGCCCAGTCTCGAAACTCCCACGACTAGGAACCACTTTTAAGGATGTGCTTTTAGACTACCCAACTCTCACGTATATGATCGCCATCATACTGTTGGTAGTCAAGCAGGATTCTAAGGGCTCTATCAATGTGTAATAGTGATCATGTCACCTAAAACTGTACACGATGATAAAGGCAAACCAGATAGCATACTATCATCTTGAGTAAGACCGTCCTATCGGTATAGGTCCTCCCTCAATCATTGCAATCACGTACATGCGATCCAATAATTGACTTTGAGGGAACTATATCCAACAATCTCCCACTTGCACTTAAGGCTAATTATTGCGATGTCGCATACTCACAGCCCGTGTGATACCGAACATCCAACTCCTCTACTAATCAGTTTCACAAAGTCTGTTTGTAAAACTATTGTGTTCGAGAAATAGCCTCAGTGAGTGGATCCGCCCTGATGTTTCTTTCTATGTCTCTCTTAATCTCAAGTTCGTGGAGAAAGTCATCTCCTGAATTGAGTAATACCTGTCTTAGAATATGTCTGGATATCTGTTGTGACCTAGTTCATAAATCCAAACTTCTTAGACTGTATCGTCAACTGAACTAAATCAGTATCCTGCACCCTGCCTTCCACAGTATCCTGTTGGACCACCTGTCCAAACTACTACCCCTCGTCGGAGGGAAAACTATAACTCTGACAATCACTCTATCATCTATGTCACCTTGGAAGCCTGGAATGATAACCGTCTTCCGAAGGAGGCTGCCGTTATCAAATCCGTAGAACATCTACTTATGTCCTAAAACTGTCTCCGAATGTTTCTCCAGGATTGGATTAATATCTCAACTTATTGCATCTAGTGCAAAAACAACATCTGGTGTGGTACTTGACATCTCATGATTGACTTAATTGCCTAAGCAAGTGATCTACCAATCATGCACATCCCTCTCCCCTTTAGTCTGTAAGACATCTTTAAAGAGGGTGACTCCATCACCTGCAGGTATACCACCATGCCAGAAGTCATCTATTCTAAATATCTTTAGAATACTGTCAAAGTACCCAGATTGGGAAACTACCCAAATCTAGATCTAAAATCATAGATCTAGTAATCAGAATGTCTGATATTATATCCATATCCTGTATGGAAAAACAACTGTGTGACAACCAAAGTATAACCGATCGTAGGATAGGAATCTCACTTCCTATAAAGTGCATGTCATCTAAATACCAGGACATCACACCCTATAACCTTCTTAACAGATCCATCCCCTATTCTGATGAAGTCAAAGCCATGACTGTTACATCAAATTAGATGATCTATCTCCGCTATATCTGCTTTAGTCTATAAATAGACATAAGTTACTTATCCACTATGCTTCCGCTGCTCCCACTGACTATAACAACCCTCTGGCAGAATCATATACACGTACACTTCTAAAGCTAGTTTAGAATGACGTTATACTCAGCCTCCTGCTGGGTCTCATAGTCTGGAATAGCAGCAATGGCAAGTCTTGGTAAACAAGAACCTCCCTGTCACCGTCCTTGAGGCTACCGGAGTACCTCTCGGGTGTCTGAGCTTACCCACCATATCTGCGGAGTGGCTAATGGAATATCAAACCTGATTGAATCTTTAGGTTCTATTAAATTTTCCGTAATCGTTTGCAGTTCTGGAATCACTTCTAGTTCTACCATACTCCCACTACTGTTTTCTAAAAAAAAATTCCTTTTTACTAAAACTGTGGTGAGTCAAGAACAATATCACCATTGATCTTCTAGATGGTAGAAAGTCAACCCTCTTCATAGCCTTGGTCAACCCACAAACTGCCATTACAGAAACGTGCCTTGAGTTATCCAGAGTCTGGTTTTAAGCATAAGCCGGACAACTCCCCGTACCTTAACATCGTTAAGATATAAACCATTATATATCCAATATAGAAACTTTGGCACTGATTTAATTGGAACCAGATTCAAATCATGCAGTTGTCTCTAGTGCATGTCAACTTTATGGAGAGAGGCTAATCAGCATTACTCAATTTAGGAATACATCCAATTATGAGTAATCTGAAAGAGAAACAAGTTTCTCAAAACCATTACTATCAACTGAATACCATTCACAAGTATCTACAAATTCGATCACTTTGAAGAATCCCGATACTTGCTACACCTGGTTCTCTACTTTATTCTTTTACCTATAACTTCTCAAAACTTAGACCTTGTATTTCTACGAAACACTTGTCTAAAAACTAGAGAAGCCACAAGTAAACAGAACATAGTACGAGGACCAACCCCTTTGTCCTGATAGACACTGGACAACATACAATACTCTGTATAAGTCCGCCGAGTTGAACAACTCAAAACCTGTGCATCGTAGGTTGAAAACTGTACTTATGGTTAAGAACTAATCCGCTGTTCAATACTCCTTACCTAATCGTCAATTGATATAGGTAAATGTCATGGACATAATTTCAAAAAGTTATATCTCACTTTATAAAAATAAACGTACATATATATCAGTTTGAAATTGGTGCACAACAACGGATACTCAAAACCAAATACTTGCCGTCCGGCAAAAACCCAGGCGATTTCCTCAAATATCACCAATTACAACGAATTCCGATATAATGAGGACGATCACCTAGTTCCTAATAACTTACTCCCACTCATCATCTGTAAAACCATACGGATGTGAGAATCATGCCTGGTAAATACATACCCTGGAGTAAGTATCTAATCGGGAAATCAGTTTTCCTTTAACAACACACAGTGAAACTGAAACATGAAGATGTTTCGAAGGGGCATCCGGGTATTCGTAGTAATGCCTCTTCCATAATCCAATTCATGACTGTAACCGTATATTTCTTTGCCATCTCTCCAAATCCCTTTATTTGTCTTTAGTCATTACCTTCTGTATACCATCGTTAGGCTAAATGGTTTTCTTACTTCTCTACCGTTCGGCACCAGCCTATGGTTTGGAAGAAGACTATCCAATAAGCGTAATAGGTGTACTCTCCTAAATCAAGGAATACTCGCAACTTGAGAGAAGGTGATGATAAAAGACAACTGAATAAAACCTTATTTTATTTCTCCTGAAATGGAGAAAAACAAAGGTGAAGTAGGAGTGGCGATGAACTACGCGGTTTGGTCGTGAATGATACCTGTCGTATTTTACTTTGCTCTCTTTCTAATCCCTTTATTTTGTCTTTACTTATTACCTTCTGTACATCCTACTTAGGCTAATTGGTTTTCTTCATTCCCTACCTTTCGGCACCTGCCTATGGTTTGGAAGAAGACTATCTAATAAGCGTAATAGGTGTACTCTGCTAAACCAGGGAGCCCTCGCAACCTGAGAGAAGGTGATGATAAAAGACAACTGAATAAACCAATTCAATTTCTCCTGAAGCTGAATCCATCCCCGAATAAGTCCCTTCGAGTTTGTATATAACCATACGATAGATATATCCAATGGAAGTGGATGTTCGTAGTGATACGAAGTGTTCTGGAGAAATGCAAAGGGTAAAAGAAGGAGCATCAATGACTTATGCAACTCGGACAATCCAAAAGCCAGTATTTTAAGAAGGTTCGGTCAACTTGGTCACTGAGTCATAGTCTAGGGTCGGTCAAAGGTCGCTGCCAAAAAGAGAGAGAAAAGAAACACTCTGCGTACACTCTAACCTAGATCAGAATGGTTATCACTTTATCTAATCAGGAAACCTCCCACTGTACCGTCAAATTCTCCTCCAAACCTGAAAGAAGAATTAGTCGGGATCACCCGAAGAGTAAACCAACTTATCAGTGGGAATCAGGATCCAACTATCATCGCATGATAACGTGAAGGAATCCACTCACGTTATCACACTCCAGAAGGTATGCGCATGCCTGGCAAGTTTCAGTTTCTTTAGAAACTCCCGATGTGATTTTTACCCCATGCTCTTATGACCTTGACGAAGGCCAACAAATCATAAGTCACATGTCAAGTTCTACCCGTCATTATCTTGTTAATTTGAACCCACCCGTACATACCCCTGACGTTGGCCAAATGGCAGAACGACTGTCCCAAACCAACTCATCTATTTATGCAACAGAAAGGTAACAAGCAGCTACCATTCACTATACCTTGATGAAGGCCAACAAACATAGCATGAATACTACGTGCTACCCGTCTGAAACGACGGAGGGCAACGGCTGGTTTTTGGCGAAAAACCTTTAACGTAACGAACTTGATATCGCTGAAGGAACCTGATAGCTTTTTACAAAAAAAAATAGTGGCGAAAACCTTTGCTAAAGAGGTCACTCCCGGTGAAGGGATCTCGGCTCTTTCCTCGTGGAATGAGGTGCAGGATATTCCAACTGAATACTGCGATGCAAAACGACAAGTAATCGGCTATAGTGAAGTTATTACCCAGACGCAAACTTCTGCCCAAGGGGTCACTCCCGGTGAAGGGATCTCGGCTCTTGCCTCGTCGAATGAGGTGCAGGATATTCCAACCGAATATCACTGTGCAAAACAAAAGAAAACGTCCTTGTAATAATACCTTTTGAAAACTGTTCCAACAACGTCAAACATGTTTGTTTTCCTTTGCATTGATCGGAATCAACACAGTCCCATCAATTAATCACACCAGAAAAGAATGAAAATAAAATGTACGTATATGCCATCCGCATTCGTCACTGGGTCCCGTCATCACCCGTTAGGTTACTTAACTAACGACAGAGCGGGGACTGGACTAGCGCGGGTGTAAAACATATACAACATCTACTAGTATATATACCAATATACAATAATCGCTCCAGGCGTGATAAATGCAACATTACAGAAAAGTAATAAGTATCACAGAACAATACAGATAATCTGGGATCCCCGGGTTTCACAGAGCCGCTACTGAAACCCGACGTTCCCCTGGTCGTGTGGATAGCCTGTGTAATGAAACCTAGACCCCTACGAGCGCGGCAAGTTACCCGCCAAAACCTTAAGCAAGGCAGCCCCCTACAGCAAAGTGAATGGACCACCCAGCACTTCACGGAATCCGGTAACTTGGGCACTCCATCTTGGGTCAACCTGTACCCACTATGAGTGCGGCGAATAGTATGCCAATTCTAGAGTGAGGCCCCTTGCCTCTCAAAGCCATGAGATGCGGACCCGTTGTCCTCCAGAACCCGGCTATCCGTGCACTCCGTCGCGGGGTAAACCTAGTACAGAAATGAAAATATGTACAAAGGGTACATCGACCTCAACCCGGCCGTGCCCCAAAAGAATAATATACAAACAGGCAGTGACGGCATTCCACATGTTGGACGCTCGTCCCGCAATATCAAATGTACAAATAAATCCAAACTGCACTACCATTGCACACAGCTATCCACCACGACAAATCCGCAACATCACATCACAACACAGAACATCAACGTGAATGTCACGTTCGCAAACACGTCTAAAATGGCTATAACAATTAGACACGATTTACCGCTCGAATGACATTCACGGTCGGAGATATAATGTAAGTACTGTAAACTAACAGGTTTAAAATTCCGATCGACAAAACTTCCCGAAGTGGGCCCCAAGTACAACTCCAGTACTCAAACAAAATCTGGGCCCAAACAAAATATTCCAAAAACCACAATTCCACATGAGAGACACCCAGAAGAAAAATGGTGCACTGAAGACCCAAAACGGCGGCGGAACCGCGGCCAATACATGGCTTGTGTGGCGGTTCCGCGGCGTTCTTGAAGGTTCAGTCGACCAAATTTCTTCCAGAGTCTTAAAAAAACCTGCACGATTTTCTGACATATCCAAAATAATTTTTAGACCAGTTTAAAAATTCGACAGAAACTTTAACATTGAAAATGCGGTTTTGGAAATTTCGTTCGATCGATATTTTAAACATGTTAGAACAAGCTAGTAAAGGTTAATGGCGTGGCTCTGATACCATGTAAGTCTACGGTAGCGCCCCGGCCGTCAATCTGAGGCCAAACGTGGAACAAAAACTTTTACAACTGGCGCTATCGCATACTATAACCCGGATCTTACCATTAACGCTAAATTAACAAACTGTAAAGAGGGTAGAAAGGCTATACCGATCGATCCGTGTCCTTCGGTCTTTAGCCATCATCCCACGCTCCTCGCGGCAACTCCGATCTCCTGTCTCCTCGTCGAGGTGGCTCCACGTCAACGTGTCTTTATACGGGCTCCCGCCTCTAAACCGAGGCAATTCGGACATGAAGTATGCTAACCGACATGTCCAAGATGAAGTAGAGAATGAGTGGAATACTTTGTCTCAAACACCCTAGGGTTCTCATCACATGAGAGGGATAGGGTGGAGGTAGAAGAAGATGCAAAGAATTGGAAATTATAAGCTCAAGAAACTATCAAGAGAGCAAAGACCCAAGCATAAACCTTGTCCTCCTCTTTTCTCTTCCTTTTGTGAGTAGATATATAAGGTTGTGTAAAGAAAATATCTTATAAAAATATCTCCCAAAAATATCTCCACAAACCCTAAAATATCTACACCCAAAACAAAACACCATTAATTCTATCATGACTCACTTAGTGACTCATTAGCATGAGACACTAATGAACATACTAGAAGAAATGTGTCATCCAAATGAGTCACACTTTCCAAATCCAATAATCATTTAAACCAAAATGATTAACCCAAAAAGAAATGCATCTTCTAAAGTAATCTCGTAACGGATTACGAGAATACCCCTCACCTGTAAATACATACCTGTATCCGTATTCCGACTGAATACGAATACGATGAGACTAAAATATTCTGACTCAATATAATACTTGGATCCGGCTTAAACCAAAGCCCACCAGTATTATCTGTCCGAAATATGACACGTGCACAAGTGCACGTGCATGTTCGAACCCTGCCATAAACCATACGGCCTCTACAACATTTCGCCCGAACTTGGGAAACTATCTGTGGGGGACTCTAAAGACTCGTCAATACCTTGGCAGTGGGTTTAACCACAAGCACGTCAGCGGCACTAGCTGTGCGTAACGGCTGCCCATGTATTGACCGAAAGGGAAGCCGATGAGCGAACTCATCCTGGAACCCTACTGAGCCTATCAGTGACAATATCCGTACAATCCGGTCCGTTCGTCTATGAGCATCGCATATCGGGCCTAGGGGGCTGGCAACGTTAGACCCCCAAAAGCGGTATAAGTCGTGTCGGAGGGTAGCCCTGAACACCCTGAGATACTACTGGAGTACCTACCAGTAAATCTCCTACCTTGGCCGAGGGTTTTGTGTAATGGCTCTCCTAGACACAGCGCGATCTCACCCCCAATACCGTGAGAGATGAATCCCCTGCCGATCCGCTCACTTGCCTCCATATGGGTCGGGACTGTACCCAACTAAAACCTGTTTGCACGACTCCTTTGAGCCGTAGTAGGGTAGTAATCAAACCACAGTGGGAACTCACACGAGACAAATGACGATCTCAGGTCGATGAACTAACCTGTACACATGTCACCAGGGAACTGCTATCTGACGCTAAGTATAATACCAACTAGCAGGTTCCCTGCGAGTCTTGTCCGGTGTACTCATAACCCAATGAGCACCTGTATACATCTCAGGTGAACCAACTGACACCAGTGGCTTGTGAGACCGGCCACCGCCCCTCGTCGGGGTCTCGACTGTATACACTAGTCTACTCTGGAGTATCGATGCCCTGTCTCGAAACTCCCACGACTAGGGACCACTTTTAAGAATATACTTATAAACTACCCAACTCTCACGTATATGATCGTCATCATACTGTTGGTAGTCAAGCAGGATTCTAAGGACTCTATCAATGTGTAATAGTGATCAAGTCACCTAAAGCTGTACACGATGATAAAGGCAAACCAGATAGCATACTATCATCTTGAGTAAGAATGTTCTATCGGTATAGGTCCTCCCTCAATCATTGCAATCACGTACCTGCGATCCAATAATTGACTTTGAGGGCACTATATCCAACAGATTGGTCACTCCAAATGGCATCATGAGAAACTCATAATGACCATAGCGATTCTTGAATGCCGTTTTCGGAATATCAGACTCTTTGACCTTTACCTGATGATAACCCGAACGGGGTATTACTTGATCCGTGGTCCCAGGGGATAACGGGGCAGAATCATTCGTGATTCTTACTTGATCCGTGGTCCCGGGAGATAACGGGACAGAGTCATTCATGACTCCCACTACTTGATCCGTGGTTCCGGGGGATAACAGGACATATCCTTTGAGTTACATGGAGGATTACATTAATTGATTTCAAATAAACTTTAGAATAGATAACCTAGTAGCACAGTTTAGACTGATCACTGCACGTCACATATATTGATACACTTCACTGTTCTATATCCGTGTTTTACTTATTACACTCATGTTGCTGTTTATGATTCATACCTGCATATCTCGTGTATCCCGTTCATTTATTATTGTTTGATATCATGACGCACCGACGTCTGGGTTTTGCATGGCCCAGATCATTTATTTCTCTTGTAGGCTGACCAGGAGTACTTCAGTCGACAGGCCGAGCAGTGAGGATCCTGTTAGTATCTAGTTATTTTATTTTCCTTTCTGTATTTTCATTTCCTGATGTGAGCCCGTATTTGGGACGTACTTTCCAGATTGTTATTGTTTATTGGATCTATTGCTTCCGCATATTATTTCTTGACTCATTTATTCTGGCTCATGGACATGTACTAGATAGTTTATTTTATTTTAATGTTCTTGATATCTTATAGACAGCCGTAATGTGACTGTGGAGGGATATTTCCTAACCACAGGTAGCATGGTTGGCTCTGTCACGTGTCGATCTTAATGCACTCTGGGAAGCGGGGCGTGACAGTTCTTCTTCACTTGATATTTTATCTGGATACGATGAGTTGACGTCCACCATAAACTTGATATTTTCTGATTTAATTTTATTCCAAACCGAGTGGGGAAGCTATACAGTTGCGGACATGCTACATATCCGGACTGAGTGGGGGAGTATATAGTCAGATATATGGTGGACCCGGTTGAGGCCGAGAAGCAGAAAAGCCGCATTTGAGGCGGGAAGCCTAGCGAGAACATCCGATACCGGAGATAGACTAGAGCACGGTGGATATCCGAGGGATACCGACCAGAGCTATTGATATCGAGAGTGGACTGGTCTGACGAGACGGTGCCTACGATATCTGGAGTTATGTGTCGGTGATAGACACTAGGTTATTATGATTTTGAGTGTCGGTGATGGACACTCGGTAAATGATGAGTTGAGTGCCGATGATGGACACTCGTGAGATTTAGAGTGTCGATGCTGGACACTCATATGTTGATGTTGCGCGATCCGTCGAGATGCGCTGTTATAGTTTACGCTTATTAGTTGCCGAATAGGACTGATTCAGGGGACAGTATCTGAATTCTATTTTCACATATTGATATATATAAAGAGGTTTCCAAATGAGCTATAGTCTCACTATTTTAACGTGTCTGGGGCGACACAAGGATCTTTTAAAAAGAAACCTTCTTCAAACTCATTTCTAAAAAGCAAGACGTATACTTTAAATAAAACGTATATAATACTTTATACTACTACGTCTGCTTCTTATGCCGTGACATACGTATCACACGGTTATTTTTAAAAATGGTTTTATATACATCTTTCGGCTGCTTTATAGGCTTATACATGAATGCATGTTATATACATATGAGATGATATATTTACAGGTTTACGCGATCAATATTGATGCGTTCACAGTACTTGTGCATTATAAATTTATTAATACAGAATACGATAGTACTATTCTTTATGACCTAGGTAGATCGTTATGCACTTCGATTTTTATCTTGCGATATACTTTTATTCACTGAGTTGACAATTCACCCCCGTTGTGCCCCAATTTCTTACAGGATTTACCACTCGGATCAGTAGCGGTTTACCGGCACACTTTTTTTTTTATGGTGATTGCTTTGGTAGGTGGGTTCCATGTCGTATCGTAATTACACATTGTATATAATGTATGTATTCTTTTGTATCTAATTAAAAACTCTATCGACCAAAACTTGTATAATTGTGAAGTTAGAAGCGAGATTTAGATATTATGTGTGTTTGGACGTCATACTCGTTTGGAGTCGACTTATATTGTTTCTGTTCATATTTCGCTTTCTTTTTTTTGCCTTGGACATCGTATATTATCTGCGTGGTTGCTCCACCGTTTGGGCGTGTAAGCTAGCTCCCATTGGGATGCTTTATATATATTATGCTTGTATTAGGTTTTGTTCAAAATTTACAAAAAAGGTGCTGCCCGATTTTAAAACGACATAGGCGTTTTTCAAACAAACTTAGTTACAATTTTAAGAAGGAAACTTGATTTTATTTAATAATTTTTTTAAAACTTTACCTCCACTATTTTCATAAAAAGCTTTAGATTTCGGTTTTTCGGCTTACTTGAATCGCGTCGACATATTTAGACGTCGCGTGATTTAAATGCCGGTCATATGCCTCTTTCGGATCGTAGCAGAAAACTAGTTGGTTTAAATAGGAGTGAAAAGATGTGAATTGAATCCTTTTACCATTTGAATTGAAAATCAAACTTTTCATAACTGCCCCTCCAATAAAGTGGGAGGAAGATTTGCCTCCAACAAAATAGGAGGGTTTGAATTCAAATGATATTTCATCCCATTAAATAATTATAAATTCAATATATACCTCCTTCCCTCCCTGGGTTTGATCTCCTGGGATTCTCGTGGTTCGAAAACGCGACATAATTAATTTTCAAGAAAAATGGTTCCAAGTACCCATGCTTGAAAAACAATAGTAAACTCTCCCCGCAAAGCAATCTAATGAAAAACTTCCTACATCCAAAAATTTATACCTTTAAGTCACTGTAAAACAAAAAATCAATTTTTACTTTTTAATATCCCCATATTATCTTTGTCAACTTTTGTCAGTTGACTGCTATACTTAGCAAATAACTCCATTTATTAAATATAGCAGTTTACATTAAGTGCCACATTTAGCAGATAACTGCTATATTTATCAAATGTAGCAGTTCATCTGCTAAATGTGGCAGTTATCTGCCAGAAGTTGATAAGGGTAATATTAAAATATTAAAATGTAAAAAGTTATTGATTGTGCTATAGAAACTTAAATCCATAATTTTTTTGATTTAGGAAGTTTTTCACTAGATTTTTTTGCCCGAGGAGCCTATTACTTTTGAAACCCAGGAGTCACACCAATTTTCCCCTTAATTTGTTATTTGAAAATTTCAAAATGTGACATGATTATTTTTAAAAAAAAATTGACTAAAAGTCTATCTCTCCAAAAGAACTAATTTATTGAATGGTAGAGCTTGTTGTTTCGATTCTTGTTAGTAACAACCCCACCGGATAAACTAAAATTAAAATAAAAATACTTAACCGATAATAAACATGCATATTTATAATCAAGAGGTATAATCTCTTTAACTTTTTTTATTTGATTCTAATTATGTTCATTAAATATGAAGAATTAAAACTGATTTACCAATTACTGAATGTCTTAAAAAAATTTAAATGTCAAAAATTGTCTTCAACCAAGGCAAAAAATGATCCCGTGTTTCATTAAAAGATAATTATAAACATCCAAATTTATACCGCATCTAATTAGATGGACCTTCCTCGCCATTCCTCCCTCGACCCTGTTCCAGACTCGCTTTGAAGCCATACCTAGCTAGGGCAACCGATGCTTTTCCTTCGACTCCTTTGTTGTTTTGACCTTGAGTATCCTTTGTGCTAGTCTCTGCTCTCCTTCAAGCCTTAATGAGTCATACATAGATAATGGGTGTTCGGATGGTAAAAACTGTTAAATTTGATTTAAATTCGAATCAGATAGGATTTAAATCTAACCTCTTTAGTTTATATTTAAATCTAATAAATAGATTAATTTTATATTTATCTCTAATTTAAATATGGATTTATCTCCTATCATTTATATACACTTTATATATAAGGCTTTTTCAAGATTTTTTAAAAGTATCCATAATTCTTCAAAAACCTAGGATTTGATTAGAATTGGAGAGAACCGCCGGTCGTGGACAGAGAGAGGTTTTGTAAGAGTGTATTTTTTTGTAAAGGAGGATGAGAAGTCGGTGTAATCTCTTATAATTCTTTCTCATATTGATAGTTTTTGTCGCTGTTTGCAGGATTATGTGCTAGTTTTGCCAAACCTGGGTAAATCTTATGCGTTTTTGTTGGTGTGTTCTTTTTGTATGATTTGATATCCGTCGGATGATCTTTTTTAATCTAGCCTAAACAACGGTTTTGGATTTCCGCTGCGAATAGATGCGTAATCCTTACAACAAGTAGTATCCGTCGGATGATGAATTTGAATCAACATGAAGATTGTTGAATTTGATTTAAATTCGGCTTAGTTAGATATTAGTTAAGATTTAAATCTAATCTTTTCGTTTTAGATTTAAATCTAGTTTAAATATGTACTTATCTCCTGATATTTATTTATCATAAAAATATAAATCTTTCTCTATGGTTTTTTGGGTATTCATAATTTTTTAATAATTTAGGCTTTGATTAAAATGGGAAAGACGGACAAGCGCGGTCACGAATAAACAGAGGTTCTGTAAGAGAGGGTATTTGTTTGTAAAAGAGGGGTGAGAAGTTAGTGTGATATCTTATGATTCTTTCTCTTATTGAAAGTTCTTGTCGTGGTTTGAAGGATTAGATGCTAGTCACGCAAAACCTGAATAAATCTTGTGTGTTGGTGTGTTCTTTTTATATGATTTAGTATCCGTCAGATAATCTTGTGTGTTGTCGGCGTCCAAGTGCTAACAGAGTAATGCTTGAGGTATCAAAAAGCAAAACTTCAAATTGTAGGTACTTATTAATTAAGGTACCTAGCCGGATGTTTTATTCTCGTTACTCAAACGTATTTTCTTTGCACAGATTGTGCAACTGTACAATATCATTGATGATATCTTGTTGCGACTTGTGTCGACAATCTTTACAAAGTTCCATAGCGTTTGCAAGCAATGGTTATGCATCATTTCCTATGCAACACCGACCTTCACATTTAACCTTTAGACGCCAAATTATTCATTGGTCCAACTTCGTCAATATGAAAAGTTTATGAGCTTGTGCGAGTTTTGGACGTCTGAGCATAAGTTGAAACTGGCCGCTCAAAATAAGAAGAATCAGAAGTCGACGAAGAGGGATCGACCAACCTACACCGGTGGCTAGAGGAACATGAATCGGGCTATGGAGGCAAAGGTAAATTACAAGATTTCTCTTTTGATATAATGCGATATGAAAAGTTATGTTATATATATGTATATTTGGTGATTTGCAAAGAGCTCGGACCGCGGCTCAGAGTGGCACTGCGAGCATGTTAACGAATTATCTGTCCGTCCATATCTCATCTAGAGATCCAGTTACGGGCATGCTTCAATATCCCCATGCTGGTATTCAGGAGTATTGCGTAAGTGTTAATGTTTCTTCTAATTCGAATAAAAATTTGTTTTGATAAGTTTAAATTTAAATTGTTTACTTACATTTCAATGCTTTACATGGTATGAGCGCCGGTGGTGCGGGAGGTGGAAACATCAGGGATTAATTTCAGCGTGGAGATTGATTTGGCCGTGCTGACCCATGTCCTAGACCGCATATAGAGGGCACCACGGTGGTTGGGAGAGAGGCCGGGGAACTGGTCCCCGCAGGGCCCACTTGAAGCTGTCCTCCTCTCCGGTGGTTACTTCTGTCTACGCGAGCAACATCTGGAGCAACAGTTGGACGAGCTGACCGTCGAATTCTGTGCTTGTCAGGAGTCAATGGTATGTATACACACACGTACACACACCTAAACACACACACACACAAACCTAAACACACACACTGAAGCATACACACACAAAAAAAAAACAAGGGCAAACCGTAATTCATCATTATTCTCGTCTACATTGAACTCTTGTCAAATCCAACCCTACTATATTATATTTTGATATGAATTTTAGAATATGTTAAACATAATCTAGATGATACCATACGGGGTAATGACCTATCTCCACAGACGAAGAAATTCTATATTGTTTGTGAAATTTATAGTTAGTATTTTTATTTACAACTTGTTAATTAGGTACAGGTTAATTAGTTTAAAAAAACAAGATTTTCAAGATAAAGATATTTAAGAAAATATCCTTAACCTTTAAAAATTTATACCCTTATTTCTAAGATTCGGCAGGTAGTATAATGAAAAATAACAATGGTTAAGGGTATTTTAGTGGAAAAGCAATAATAATTAAGAGTATTTTAGTGTAAATAAGTAAAATTGAAGAGATGAGGTTTTTTATTAAAAATTTTAATGATGGTGGAGTGAAAAACAACAATGATTAAAGGTATTTTAGTGAAATTTACAGTAATTTAAGAAGATGAATTGTTTAGTTAAAATTTTAAAGTATTTTAGTGAAAAACAACAATAGTTAAGGATGTGTGTGTATGTGTATGCATATGTGTGTGTGCCTTTGTGTGCGTGCGCGCGCATACACACATACACACATGCCCGCACAGACACGCGCGCACATACACACACTCATATATGCACAAATACAAACACTCACATGTATAGACACACACATGCAAATAAGTTCAAAGCCTAACCCCAAACTATAAATTACATAAACTTTTAAATTTTACAAATTCGGCATGCCACTGTTTCGACTGCAGCTCCGACTGCGCAGGCCACTACGTCGGCTGCGGCTGCGTGGGCCACTCCTTCGGTACCGGTTTCAGCTCCGTAGGCCGCTGCTTCGACTCCGCAGCCCATCCTCACTCCTGACGATCTGGTTTTCCAGATTTTGTCGTCCCGAGGCTTATAGCGAAGAGCGGCTGCGTCGGATTTCCCAGATACTTGGAGATGGAGCATCAAGACCGAGTCAGCAGTGATGTATTCTTTTTTGATTTTTGTGCGATGTATTTACTATATTTGATGCGTATCGTATATCTTGAATATTGTTTGTTGTATGTCTTAATTTTTTATTTTGATTTTGCATTTTGTTTGGTTATTTCGTTATATATATGTATTATGCGTGGGACGTTTTGGATAGATATTTCTGTATTCATATGTGCTATATATATTATCCTGTACAGGACGGAAAGAAAATATTTTATTTTTTATATGCCCCTACGATTATAACCGTGGGGGCAAATGAATGCCCCTACTGTTAAATATCAGATTTTCTAATATTTAGCCTCTACGTTTTGTACCGTAGGAGCATTTATTTGCCCCCACGGTTACAACCGTAGGGACATATTAAAAATGCTAATTCATAATTTTTATACTTGTCCCTATAATCCGCAGGGACAAATATATGCCTCTATGGTTAAGTCCGTAGAGTCAAATAATTTTTTTAAAAAAATAAACTAATTTTTTGTTTAAACTTAGCTCTTAGGATGCAATCCGTAGGGGAAAGCAATGTTCCTACCAACTAAATCGTAAAGACAATATTTTACTAATTTTTTTAAAGAGAATTTGGAAATAAAAAATACCCCTACAAAATATACCGTAAGGATAGAAGCCCCTACGATAATGACCGTAGGGGCAAAGTTTCAACCATAGGGGTATATACTTGCTCTCTCGCCTTTTGCCCATATAGTTACTAATATAGCTCCTACGGTTTCAACTGTAGGGGTAGTGATTTGCCCCCACGGTCATAACCGTAAGGGCATCCCATCTTTACAGAATCGCATTAAAAATTCCAAAGCCCCCGCGGTCGACATTTGTTTATTGCGTCCGTTTTATTGCAGAAAATTGAAGCCGGTGACGCTCCAAGCCGCTGCAAAGTAGCGCGTTCCAGTCTTCGAGCCCTCCATTGGTTACTGTGTAGAAAGACTCGCACGTTTTCTTTTGTTATTCTTCCATTTGATATAAAAGCTGAGAAATTAATTTGGATTAGAGATATCAATTCCTAAGCCATCAGAATTTCGTGAATTTTTCTGTTTAGGTTTATTAATTTGAGTTTGAAGAACAACTATACGTTGTGTTCAAAGTCTTGCCAACACCCGATCGAGTTACAAATTTGGGTCTTGGAAGACTATCAAATCGAAGATGGACAAAGCAAAATCTTCAGCAAATATGAACGACAGACTACGGTTATGGGAACGACAGATAACAAGATCTTCTTCCAAAAGTATTGGGAAGCCGAAATGCTTTCTTGTTAATTACAAGCTTGGGAGCGAAACTCTGCAAGGAAGAAGTAGGAAAGAATGCATACCTGCCTCTTTTCATGTATAATGCAACATTATAAATTACATTCGTGCAGTATTTTGTCGACATTTTAAACATTATATTTTGTATAACAAGTTCGCACATTAATTAATGTATTTATCTTGAATGATTTCTTCTAATTTGAAAAAAGAAATATATTTCACTTCTCACTTTTTTTTGTTAGGATGTCGTTTTTATTCCTTGTTGATAATTCAAAACGCTTTAAACCGATCCTCTAAATTAATATAAAGATGGAACAATTTCCATTCCTTGTTGATAGGGTTAATTATAAATATTGAAGAAAATGAAGAGAACGCGAGTTCTCTCCATCAATCAACCAAAAGACACTTCTTAATTACAAAATCATTATCAACATATCTATATCTATATCATATTTAGCATTTCTCAGAAGCAGTTGTAAACGACCGTGTCATCGAAGGCCCTGCCGGAATAGGGTGCAAACCCTTCAACGTGAGAAAAACCCGTTAGCACTATGACGTTGTCCTTTGACGGGATCCATGCTGGTTGTGGTCCCTTTAGCGGTCAACCATGTCTCTCAAGCTCAGGATCGAGGTGTATCATGCTGGTCATAGCACCATTTTTTTTATTTTTAATCCTTCAAAATGCAATGTGTCAAATTATAGAGAAAACGGGGCTTGATCCAACAGGCACAAAACTACAGTAGCATCTCATATGACCCAATAGAGTTCAGAGGTCTAGATACAAAGTAGCCAACAATCCCCATCAGTCTATGTGAGAGCTCACTACAGTTTGGGCCTGCAGAGTCCCTGCATGTTCCGTTTACTCCAAACTATGATATGTTTTTAACCCATATCATGGTACTAAATTGAGTATTTCAAAGAGTTGTGGTTTTGCTATCGAATTTTAGATTAGATACGTCTTATCTCTAGAGTTTAAATGCCAATTGATTCTCGGACCTGACACACGGCATGAAAACTTTTCACAATATATTGAGAAAAAATAGTAAAAATCATAACTAATTTTTCAAGCCATATCTAATATTTTAAATGATAAATTAGTAACAAATTAAAATAATAAACCACATGATTTTTGAGCTAGAAATAATATATCTTTAATTCTTAACATTCTATCAGTTTTAGTTGCAGGCAAACGCACGTGTAAAAAACAATAGTTAATTATGAATAACTACCCCGCAAATTGCAAATACCCATGTTTTTATAGCCAAAATATTGGTTTACTAGGATTAACACTTCAATGTATTTCTATCTTAATAATTAGGACAATTTCTTTAAAAATCCCTTTTAATAAATAATTATGAGAATAGATATAGTTGAAAATTTATCTATCAAAATAGCCTCGTGTCTTTTCTAGAAACCTCGACGCAAATCAGCATGCATGCATGGTTTGAAACCACCTCAACATCCACCAAACTCATCTTTCTTTTTCCTTTCCTTGCATTCCGCATGTGTCATGCTGTAGATGGAAAGTTAAATTTTAATGGAGTAGTTCTCAGGTTAAAACTTTTTTCTTTGAAATGAAAGTTCGGTTTGTTCAATTCCTTACATTTATGCTATGCATCTGATAGGACCTTATATTGGATTGCACTAAAAAAAGGGTAAATTATCAAAAAGCCCCCGGTCCGTTTCAAACTTGCGTAAAAAACCCTTGGGCTTTTTGCTCTGTTAAAAGACCCTGGGCCCAATCAAAACCTCATGTATACTAGTTGCCTGTAACATATAAGCAATTGTTTATAATATCTAAACAGTTGCAACCTGCTTGTAGTATCCAAGCAGTTGCGTGTAATATCCAAGCAGTTGAGTGAATACATGGCCTAAATGATTTAGGCCAACGGGGTTTTTCATAAAGATTTTGAGCGGTAGGTCCTTCCCAACACTTTTGAAAATTACAAGGGTTTTTAGACGACTATCTAGCGGGCTGGAGGCTTTTTGCCAATTTACCCAAAAAATTTTTTCTAGGGAAATGATTTAATTCTTTGTACTTTGTATACAAGACATGATAAGATTCTGATGATGCTCAATATTGGCGATCCCCAAGATCAGGACACGTGGCAGATGACGTGTCCCAGAACTTAGAAGAAATGGCCCACAGGGACCGACCAGGCTACCCCTGTACCCGACCTACACGCGCGAGTTGGCCCTCCTCGGGCCCCTCTGCAAGTGGGCCTCCTCGGCCCCTCAGCTCGTCCCGAGCTGCCATAAGACCGAGACTCCTCGGACTTCTCGCTCGCCCTCGAGCTCCCCAGCCGAGAACGTCTTCCTCGGTCCTCCGACCAACTCCACCGCTCACGGGTGTAACCGCCGCTCCGCAAATCTCGCCATGCGCAGATTCTCCGCCAGCCATATCCCACGTTCCATGCCATCACGATCCCCATTAATGGACAATCCGCTCTCCGCGTGGGCGTGACGTCGGGAGCATAACTGCCGGCGAGATTCTCGCGCCTGCTACTGCGTGCCACCACCGCTATATAAATCCCCATCACAGAGGGGTCAAGTAAGCCATTTTTTACTCCACTTAGCTGTTACGCTGCTCGGATCTAGTATTAACTTGATCGTCGGAGGGTCCTCGGTGGTACCAAACCACCCCGGGACTTCTTTGCAGGTACTCGGCACCAAACTCCTCTAAATCACCTATCTCCTCAAAACCCATTGATATCCGCACGCAACAGGAGATCACCTTCAGAATCCACCGGGAGATCGACGGAAGACAACATCTTAAGGAGACCCGAAAAGGACCTCCATCAGTTGGCGTCGTCTGTGGGAACGCAAACCCCACAAAAACAAAGTTGGCCTTCCGATCTCCGTCCACATGGCAAGCAACCATCATGAAGATTCGGGTACTAGCCGTCGCCTCCCTCTCACCGTAGGCGCGGATGAACCCCCTCCGGCAACCATCATCAACGCCTTCGCCAGCCGAATAGATCGGCTGCAGTCCCTCGTAGAGGCGCTCATCAGCGTCCAAACGGCCGGGCCTGGGCCCCAGATCGCCACTCCTCCGCCTCCAGAAGGCTCCGCCCCCGTCGGCACGGCTGACCATCGGCAGGCTACGACTCCAGACCACGGATCTCACGGGCCGATACTCTCTGAGGTACGTTGGGCTCCCCACGACTCCACACCAAGGTCCGCCACCGGAGCGCCTCACCTCGAGTCTCCTCGCGACCCGTACCCCCCTGAGGAGATGTCGGTCACCTCGCCTGCCCACAGGCATGACCGACGCCCCCTCACTCGACGGGGGCGTACAGAAGGGGCTCGCCAAGACGGCTCGAGGGCCACCTCGCCCGGGGATCTGAGGAACCTCATCGAGAGGAACCGGGGCCGTGCCCAGACGCAGGACTCCCACTGTAGAGGCCAGGGATCGCAGGGCACCAAGTCCTTGGGGTACTACGACCGACTCGACGCCCTCGAAAAGAAGATCGAGGGTATGCGCCGGGAAGGTCACCTCTCGGACGACGGGTCTGAGTACGCCGCCGACTCACTTACCAAACCATTTACCGAGGGACTGCTCATTGTTCACGTCTCCTCACGCAACAAGCCCCTAAAGGTCTCTCTGTTTGACGGGAAGATCGACCCCAAAGACCATTTGGATGCTTTCACCGCGGGGATGAGCTTCCAGGACCATTCCGACGCCGCCCAGTGCAGGGCCTTCCCAGCCACCCTCATCCGCGCAGGTCGAGACTGGTTCCGAGGGCTCGAGCCTCGCTCAATCTCGACCTTCGACGAGCTGGCTACTCGGTTCCTCGGCCACTTCATTAGGAACCGTCGGCAGAAGCGCACGGTCGACTACCTCTTCATAATAAAGAGCGGAGATAAGGAGACGTTCAAGGCTTACATCACCCGCTTCTATAACGCCCTCCTCGAGGTCCCCGAGCACCGGGACGAGACCGTCATCACGGCGCTCAGATCTGGCCTTAGGCACAAGGAATGGTTGCGCTCCTTTGCGTTGGCACAGCCTAGGACCATGGCCGAAGTCAAGGCATGGATGGAGTGCGAGGTTCAGCTGGAGTCCGAGGTGAACGCGAACCTCCCCCGAGAAGAACGGCTCGACTCGAATAAGAGGGCTCGGGAAGAGAGGCCGGAGCGTCAGCAGCCATATCACCCAAAGTTCCAGGAGTACATCCTGCTCAACGTCTCCCTCGTAGTGTTACTGGAGGAGGCCCAAGGTGAGGGGTTCTTCAAGTTCCCCCCAATCCCGCGTCAGGCCTTGAAGCGAACCCGGGGCCCTTACTGCACCTTCCACCGGACGCTGGGCCACGCCACGGAGGATTGTAAGCAACTCCGGGACTACGTCGAGGAGCTCATCCGATCGGGGCACCACGCCGCCTACTTAAGGGACAAACGGTAGGCCGACCGCGAACAGGAGCAGCGTCCTCCTCTCGCCGAGCTGACCATCGGCCAGATCATGCTTGTCTCAGCAGATGACCAGTCCGGCGCTCGAGAAGCCCCGTACCCGGTGCCGAGCACGAAGACCCGCAAGCCTCTGGGAATCTCGGGCCACACTGATAGGGTCATCTACTAGCATGTACTTTTCTTTTGAGACGATGTAAACTCTTCCTAGGGTCTATTGTTAATTTAATAAAGATCAACGGAACATTGCGGAAAAATAGGAAAGATCACATTTATTCAAAAAAGGTATTATAGGCTCCTTAGCCGTACATACAAAAAGAAAAAGAAAAATTACAACAGCGGGGGTAGGGGGTGCAGAGAGCACTGCTCATGATACTCGGTAAAGATCTCCAGCAGCCGAGGCCTCGCGAGATCCAACCTCTCCCCTCGGTTCCCCCCGCGCGCGTTGACCCCGAGCCTCAACTCGTAGCACTCGCGGACGAGCGCCTCCGAGCGAGCCAGCCCGTTCGCGGAGATCAGGCCGAAGCGCCTCGGGGACCGCAGCTTGCCCACGGCCTCATCATAGAGCTACTTGGACAGGTGGTTGTAAAGCCCCGGCGATGCCTTCCAGATGGAGTACATCAGCAGCTGCAGCAGGGAGGAACGTCGGGGGATCAACCGGCCGAAGTGGTCCTTGATGCTCCCATATACCAACTGCACCATGTCCTCGGTGCAGTTCTGGTCATAGAGATATACGTCTTCGAAATGGATGATCTCGGGGATGGTAAAGAGGAAGTCCTACATTTTCGACAATCTGTTTATGAAGGAAGGAAGGACCAGTGCTCCTTCAGCCTTATATAGCCCACTGCGTCCCAACGGAGCTCAACAGTCGCCCGCTTTCACCCAAAAAGTCGCTGCCACGCGGCGGTCATCAAACCTTCTCTGGCGGAATCGAAACGACGCGAACATAGCGCTTTGCCTCTCCCCACATTCAATGCGCATGCTGCGCGCACGCCCGCCGTGACCGTTCCTGTTCCCCATAACTGCAACTAGATGGTCGGGCGAAACCTTATGAAGATTCGGCCCAGCAGCTACCCTGCCTGGTTGTCCTTAGCCGGCCTCCTCAAGCCCCCCAGCTCTAAGGATCAAAGTCCTCCACAGAGGCAGCCGAGCGGCTCCCCTACTCGGCTATACCTGGCCGGTAGCTTCCTTACTCGCAACACCAAGGATCAAAGTCCTCACCAAGAGGCAACCCAGCGGCTACCCTGCTCGGTTATCCCTGGCGGGTAGCTTCCCTACCGCAACGCCAGGGATCAAAAAGCCCTCACCAAGAGGCAACCCAGCAGCTACCCTGCTCGGTTATCCCTGGCGGGTAGCTTCCCTACCGCAACGCCAGTGATCAAAAAGCCCTCACCAAGAGGCAACCCAGCAGCTACCCTGCTCGGTTATCCCTGGCGGGTAGCTTCCCTACCGCAACGCCAGGGATCAGAGAGTCCTCTTAGAGGCAGTCGAGCCCAACCGTCGCTCAGCTATCCCTGGCGGGTAGCTTCCCTACCGCAACGCTAGGGATCAGAAAGCCCTCCCAGAGGCAGTCGAACCCGAGGATCCCTTGCTCGGCTATCCTTCAGGACAAAAGCCCTTGCCAAGAGGCACCGGGCAGTACCCCTGCTCGGCCAAGGGTCCTTGGTAGGCTTCTATAGCCCCTCCTGAGCTAAGGACCAAAGTCCTCCCAGAGGCAGTCGAGTCTTTGCTCGGCTATCCCCGGCTGGTAGCTTCCTACCACAACCGACAGGGATCAAAGTCCTTGCCAAGAGGCACTGGGCAGTAACCCTGCTCGGTCCCCGTCCTGAAGGATCAAAGCCCTTGCAAGAGGCAACCGGACAGCTACCCTGCTCGGTCATCTTCGGCTGGTAGCTCCCTACCCATGAAGCCATGAATCGAAGCCCTCGCAAGAGGCATCCGAGCTGCTACCCCGCTCAGTCATCCCAGGCTGGTAGTTGCCTACCCACGGCGCCAGAGATCAAAGCCCTCGCCAAGATGCAACCGCGCAGCTTCACTGCCCGGTCATCCCTGCTCAGTTATCCCCGGCGGGTAGCTTCGCTACCGCAACTCCTGGGATCAGAAAGCCTTCCCAGATGCAGTCGAGCCCGAGGATCTCTCACTCGGCTATCCTTCGGGACAAAAGCCCTCGCCAAGAAGCACCGGGAAGTAACCCTGCTCGATCCCTGTCCTGAAGGACCGAAGCCCTCGCAAGTGGCAACCGAGTGGCTGCCCTGCTCGGTCAACTCCGGGTGGTAGCTCCCCACCCATGACGCCAGGGATCGAAGCCCTCGAAAGAGGCCTCCGAGCGGCTACCCCGCTTGGTCATCCTAAGCTGGTGGTTGCCTATCCACGACGCCAGAAATCAGAAGCCCTCGCAAAAGGGCAGCGGAGCAGCTTCCATCTACCCTCGGCACAAATAAGGCAGACATCCCTCTGCCCATCACATGCAGAGGATCCGAGCCACCAACAAGGGGCATCAGGTCTATCCAAGTCTCGAGTGATCTCCCCTCGACTTCGGGGCCATGGAGACGCCTCCTTCTCAGCAGCGCACGCTTGGAAAGTAATCGAAACCAACTCGACGGACGATCGCTAGGCAAGCAGCCGACCTGACATGGACCTGACATGGAAACCCAACTGCGCAAGAAGAAAATTTTTACGAGCATTCTTCATGAACAAAAGACAAAGTGCAAACCGATGAAACCAAAGAAAAAGTTTTATTACTAAAAGGCAAAGTCTTTACAAAGGGTATTTTTTTCTCCCCACCTTACAAAATGCCCGGAGGCTTACAAAATTCCAAAAGCAACAAAAGAAAAGGAGGAGGAAGACGGGGGCTTTAGGCCTCGGGGCCAGGAGCGACCTCGGGGCCCTCGACATCCACCACGAGGCGAGCTAGGTCATCGGCGACTTCCTCGCCAGGAACCTCCTGCCCCTGCTCACCGGCGTCCGCGAGGGGGTATTCGGCCCGGAGCTCTTCGTCGGTGAACCCCGGCACCCGGGCCTTAACGGCGTCGAGGGCCTCGTGCCAGATGAGGGTCGTGGCAACGGCCGGGTCATCGTAGTAGTCTTTCGACTTCTTGTAGCCCTCCACCGCCTTCGCCGCCGAGAGGTCGGCCAACTTCGCCGACTCGGCCGCCGCCCCCAGCTCCTTCCGGAGGGTTTTCACCGTCTTCTTCAGGTTGCCGGCAAGCACCTGAGTGTCCTCGAGCTTGGACTCGGCAGCCGCGGCGGCCTCGCGGTGCCGAGCGACCTCACGCTTCCCGGCCTCCACCTCTCCCTCCAGGGCGGCGACCCTCGCCCTCACCGCCTCCAGCTCCCGCTTGGAGCTCTCTTCCAGCGAGGCGAGCTGGCTCGCAGCCTTCATCGCTGGGGCTATCACCTCGGCCTCCATGCGTAAGGCGAGGGCAATGGAGAACCTGAAATGCAGGAGAGAGATCAGAAAGACGAGGGAGACATCGAATCTTAAAAAATATATAATAATAAAAACCAAGCACTTACCTGCACGGACTCCTGGGCGATGGATGCCAGCTGAGCCCTGAAGGTCCCCCCGGGGACTCTACCCCTGGCTGATGTCTATATCTTGTGCAGCAGGCTATCCGCGACGGATAGCCCCGAAGGCACTTCGAACTGGAGGCCCCCTTCTTCCACTATGATCGGCGAAGACGGTCCCCGGGATGATCTTCTCTTGAGCGGCTTTGAGGGAGATCCGATCTCCTCCTCCGAGGCCGGATCCTCCAGAATCCGAGCCCGCTTCCGACCTGACACTCTGCTGGGCCCCGGGGCGAGATCCGCCTCCGAGCGCTCGCAGGACACGACTACCGGAGGAGAAGGAGCCGGGCAGGCTTTGAGCGGGAAGAGCCGGCACTCCCCGCCTTCGTGACCTTCCTCGGCTGGCGCATAGAGGCTTGGAGCGAGTCCATATCCATGGATCCTGCACAAAACCGAATGTAAAGAGGTCAGCGACACAAGCAATATACAAGCCAAAAAGCAAGCTTAAACTTACTGAAGAACTCAACAGGGCTGAGCCCGGCCCAACTCAGGACCCTCTCAGACATTAGCACGTCGAAACGGGGGATGGGCTCCTACGACACCACTCTCACCGCGACGGGGTCACTGGACTGGTTTCCCCACAAGCATTTCTCCCTCGGCCACTGTGTAGGCATGGGCCAGTCCTCGCCCTTGGGGGGGGAACAAAGAAGAACTTTTTTTTCCAGTCATGAATGGAAGAAGGCAGGCCCACAACCCCTGTCCCGGCGGGCCCCCTGTCTCTTTCTAAAGGAAATGTAGACCCACCTCGGGTCGCCCGCTCGACCACCAGGGTGATTTTTGAAGACAGGGGAAGAATCAAGGAGGGAGAGGCTAAAAAGAATCGTCTGTAACTTCAGGCGTATCAGGAACCCGAGGAGAATCCTCCACGAGTTCGGCACCAACTGGCCAGGGGCTAACCCGAAAAAGTTCAGCGCTTCGACGACCTCAGAAGAAAAGGGCAGGCGCATTCCACCCCAAAAAGCTTCCAAGTACAGGGCGATCTCCCTGCCCCGTACCTGGTCTGCCCTTTCTCCCTCCTTGGCCAGACGAAGCGTATATCGCGTGGGGATGTGGAAGTGAGCTCTAGCATTGGCGAGCTCGTCTTCATGCCTCACCTAACACAAGGCACCGGGGGCAGCATCTACCGCCTCCACCCTAGAGGCTGCCCCCGCCGCACGATCCCAGGAAGAGGGGCCGACCCTTGCTCCCCGGGAGGACTCAGGCTCACCTAAAGGGTCCCTAGAACCTACTTCGACGACATCTACTGACTCGACAAAGAAAGACATCTAACCTTGAGAAGGAGGGTTCTCGGGAAACGAAAGCGGAAGAAAAAAGACGAGCGCCGAGCAACCAGGACTTAGAACGGGGAAATATGAAAGAGTAGGGGCCCTGCAATGGACCCCACCCCTATTTATCACAGCGAGCGACCTCATCCAACGGCTCCCTTCGTCTCCCGCCAAAGCACCTCCTCGCATCCAACGGCTTCGATTGTTCCACTTGTCGTTCCCACGCTGGACCGCACCTCTGCAGGTGTCGCAGGTCTGCACACGTCGCGTCTGCCAACCGACGCTTGACATGTGGACCGTTACTTCAACGGCAGGAGGCATGAACTGGCACACCTTCCTTAAATGCAGAGATCTCGCCCTGATTTGCTGACAAGAAAGACAGCTGACAGCCCGGGAATGCGTCCCGACGAAACCTTAGGAGGGAACTCACCCCGGGCGGCCCGGCAGTCCACTCCTGACCCGACCCGCTAGCTGATCGGGACAAGAGTGGGGGGCTAATGATGATACTCAATATTGGCGATCCCCAAGATCAGGACACGTGGCAGATGACATGTCCCAGAAGTCAGAAGAAAGGGCCCACAGGGACCGACCAGGCCACCCCTGTACCCGACCTACACGCGTGAGCTGGCCCTCCTTGGGGCCCCCTGCAAGTGCGCCTTCTAGGCCCCTCAGCTCGCCCCAAGCTGCCACAAGACCAAGACTCCTCGGCCTTCTCGCTCGCCCCCGAGCTCCCCTGCCGAGGACGTCTTCCTCGGTCCTCCGACCAACTCCACCGCTCACGGGCGTAACCGCCGCTCTGCAAATCTCGCCCTGTGCAGATTCTCCGCCAGCCATATCCCACGTTCCACGCCATCACGATCCCCATTAATGGGCGATCCGCTCTCCGCGCGGGCGTGACGTCGGGAGCATAACTGCCGGCGAGATTCTCGCGCCTGCTGCTGCGTGCCGCCACCGCTATATAAACCCCCATCACAGAGGGGTCAAGTAAGCCATTTTTTACTCCACTTAGCCGTTACGCTGCTCGGATCTAGTATTAATTTGATCGTCGGAGAGTCCTCGATGGTACCAAACCATCCCGGGACTTCTTTCCAGGTACTCGGCGCCAAACTGCTCTAAATCACCTATCTCCTCAAAACCCATTGAGATCCGCACGCAGCAGGAGATCACCTCCAGAATCCACCGGGAGATCGACGGAAGACAATATCTGAAGGAGACCCGAAAAGGACCTCCATCAGATTCTATCTTAAAGTAATTTAGTGCAATCCTGTGATATAGTTTGCAATCACAAGATTGGATCTCTTTCATTGCTGTTGAATGATGCCTTTGGAAAAATAAATGGGGAAGAAAGATGAGACTCCATAGAGTTGGAGAAAGAGAAAGAAAGAAGCCAAGGCATAAATTAAAGTGAAAAAAAAAGACTGACTTGGGCTTATTTAATTCGCCAAGGAGTATAACAATCTTTAAACAATTAAATGATAATTATGTAAGAACCGCAAGGGAATTTTCTAACTTTCATTAAGGATGTATCAAAGTGTAAGATATCAAAGAGCCAAATGTTCAACTTAGGTATCCAAGCAATAGGTTAGTGAAATGTTAAGGTAATTAAAGTACTATTTGGCCTATTATTTTCTTCTTCTTTTGTAATATTTATTCAACTCAATCATATTTTCTCTGCACAGATTACCCTACCATATGATACCTTAGCCGATATCTTATCAAGGCTTTCATTGACAACCCTCACAAATTAAGTTCCAGACCGTTTGTAAGCAGTGGCTATCCATAATTTCCGATCCCTACTTCTGAAAACAGCGATACCAAAGATCTATCAGCAGAACATATGCACGCAAATCGGCATATTCAAAGTGTATGAGTTTGGCCACGATAATCAAATCAAGGCTACCCCTTCCTGCACGTTTAAGCTCGAGACGCCAAATCACTCATTGACAAACTTTGCTAATGGATCGACTTTAGCTATCGAACATTTCAGAGAAAACATTTGTTTTCTATGTCACGCAGCAAAAAAGCTCGTAAATCTTCCAACAAGCAAAGGATGCTTGCCACGCGCACTAGGGTTAGGGTTTGATAAGTTTAAGGGACAATACCAGGCTGTGCGATTATGTACTAAAAACAACATCTGCGAAACATTTACGATAGGCACCGACAAGAAAATGGAGATATCTTGGTCCTCTCGGAAAAAATCTTAATCGCTTAAATGGAGAAAAAGTTCCGGTCTTCTTACATAGAGCTCTCCATTGGTTACTAAGCAGACCCGGCCATTTACGTCCAGTCGCTATTTGATTATTTTCCTTGTCTTGGTTTATTTGACTTCGAGAACAACTATGTGCTGTATTCCATGTCAAATCGTCATTTAGAAATTTGGATCATGAAAGATTATGCAAATGGACGATCGACCAAGAACTATATTGTCGATGTGAGGAATATCGGCTCTAAAAAATTAATCTATCGGAATATCGAATAAGAAAATCTTTTTAGAGACATGTTTACGTGATGAGAGGTATTGTTACGATCTTGAAAGCAAAATTCTATAGAAAATGAATTTCAATGGATACCCGACTCAACTCATGTATACTGCCGTAAGGTAAGAGCTTATATAGTTCTCTTATAATTACTATGGTTGATTTTTTGACTAGTATTATAAATTATAGTGCTTATATGGTAGGTAATTCGCTGCGGACGCAACGCCAAAAAAGAAATATCATGAGAGAGGACCCTTTCCAAAGCCGGATCTTACGATGCAGCCTTAGTCTATGGTCGACTTCAGCCTCATTTAATGCTAAGTTACATAAGTAAAAGTTGTTAGTCTTCTTTAAAAAACATTGTTTTATGTAGCAAGTTGAATGTTAGCTTCGGTATTCATCTAAAATTATTTCTTCATGTTGGTTTTTTAATGCTTTTGCGTAGCTGTATTTTAAATTTAAATAAATCCATATTTTATACACGTCCGGTAGGAATCGAAACGTAGATTGCTCTTATACCATATAAAATGTTCATTCCAGTACACCACAATTCCGAAGTTAAAAATGAGGGTTTAGAGAATATATCTTATGTTCAAACAATAGCACATTATCAAAACACGTCATGAAGAAGAAAAAAACATTTGGATTTACATTGTTCGACCAAATCAATCCACGTTTTTGGACAAAACACAAGAATGTAGATTTTATTAATTACCGAGAAAGTTACAAGATCTCATACAACTCAAAACATCATCTCCTTTCTTTTGCTCACTACAAAAGAGTGCTACTCCCAGTACTATGTCTTCGCGATTTGATAAATGTCCCGCCCAAAATTGCACATAGATGCACAAAAGGATAAGAGACAAATATTTTGATATCTGCTATGTTCAATTTTCTTGTTCTTTCTTTCTATTTAAGAAACCCATCTGTATATTTCCTTTTCACCTGTAAATTATGTTTGTTTGCATCTAATTTAATTTAGGTGCGACAAACATCAGATATCATGCATGTTACGATCCTGAGCTCAACAACAGAGGACACATTTACAAGCATATAGTTATAAATGACAAAATCTAAGTGGAATTAGATGGAATTGTAAAGTATTATTAACTTAAAATATCTTATAGAACTAATTATTAATTATTGCTTTAAGGTTGTTAAATTGCATATGTGATATGGCTCCTGGATATGTTAATTTCTCATGTCATCATCAGTCTCAGATGGCAACAAATATAAGGTAATTGTTCTAATTGAACCAAAATCATTTCCTTCTGTTTGTTTTATGTGTTAACCTCATACACAAATGCAAATACTAATTGGTTATATATATATATATATATATATATATATATATATATAAGGTTAATGAAGGAAAGAGGCCATAGGAGGGAATTTCCTCCTGTGGCGTCGAAAAAATACGTTCTCTATCGTATTTTCCGACGATCAGAATCCATCATCTTCATCGTTATCATCTAAGATGTGGGTACGCCAAATTTCATGTGATTCTACAACTTTTTCACCATTGATTTAACAATGTAAAAAGTTCTATTGTCGGTAAACCATTAATTTTGAACCCACTAAATCAACGGTGAAAAGATTGTAGAATCACATAAAATTTGGTGTACCCACGTCTTAGAGGATAACGATGAAGATGATGAATGCCGATCGTCGAAAAAAATGAGAAAGGATGTATTTTTTCGACGCCATAGAAGCAAATTCCCTCCTGTGGCATCTTTCCTTCATTAGAGAGAGAGAATAACGGAAGAAAGATGCCATAGGAGGAAATTTCCTCCTATGACGTCGAAAAATACAATCTCTATCGTGTTTTCCGACGATCGACACCCATCATCTTCATCGTTATCATCTAAAATATGGGTACACCAAATTTCATATGATTCTACAATTTTTTCACCGTTGAATTAGTGGGTTCAAAATTAACGGTTTACCGACAATAGAACTTTTTACATTTCTAAATCAACGGTGAAATAATTGTAGAATCACATGAAATTTGGCGTACCCACATCTTAGATGATAACGATGAAGATGATGGATACCGATCGTCAGAAAACACGATGGAGGGCGTATTTTTTCGACGCCATAGAAGGAAATTCCCTCCTATGGCCTCTTTCCTCCATTATTCTCATATATATATATATATATATATATATATATATATATATATATATATATATAATAATAATAATAATAATAATAATAATAATAATAATAATAATAATAATAATAATGTGATATTAAAATTGTTTGATTATGAGATATTTAAATATAACTGTATTAGATATTATGGTTATCATAAATCAGATAAGTTCTTATTTATGTTGTTGAGATTATGATCAGTGTGTTAGATTGTTAGGATTATTAGTTATCAGTTAATTGTGTTGTATAAATTGAGATGATTTATCCCTTAATAAGATTGATCGAGTTTACATAAATAAATAAAGTTGCGTCAATAATATCTAAATCAGAAATGAGTTCTCTTGGTTTGATCATAAGTAGTTGCCTCCATCAATAACAAGTCCAAGCAGCTATTCTTTTTTTTAATGATGTTTTCTAGCAGCATGATCTTCTTCCGTCCATGCAGCTATTCTTTTCTTATGACGTCTTCTAGCAGCATAATTTTCTTCTTTTAGCACTTCCAGCGAAAGAGACTGCAGATTATTCGATCTATCTTGCAATCCACGAAAAAAACCAAAGGGTATTCGTCCGCTATGCTCGATACTTTAGATACGTTGTTCTTCTTTGTTGTTCTACAAGTTGCATACTTTGGTTGAATTCAGCGATTCCGATTACACGGGTGATCTTGACAGACGAATATCGATCACCGGTTATGTATTCTCCTTGAAAGGATGTATCGTCAGTTTGCGTGCTTCTTTACAGCTTACGGTAGCGTTGTCTACGACGGAGGCGGAGCATATGGCCGTTGTTGCGGTCGTTAAGGAAGCGATCTGGTCGAATGGATTATTTGCGGAACTTAGTATTCGAAAGGATACCATATATAATGGTTTACTGTGATAGCCAAAGCGTGATTCACTTGACGAAAGATCAGATGTATCATGATAGGACGAAGTACATTGATGTGAGGTACTGATTTATACATGAAATCGTTGAGAAAGAAAAGATTATTGTGAAAAAGATGGGCATATAGGATAATCCGACTAATATGTTGACGAAGTCTCTCGGTTGTTAAGTTTGAGAATTGCTTGAATTTTATTGGAGTGTGCCGCACTCATTTGAGTCCTTGAAGGGTTTTGTGGTGAAGATGGAGCTATTATTAATTTTGATGGAGGAGCTTGTGGGAATGTGAGGCAAGCTGGAGATTTGTTGTATATGCCTTTCATTTCAATCCCTATTGATTTCACATAGATTCAGACTTATTTTCAATGTAAGAAATAACATATTTAGATTTATCCACAAGTAAGGTGTATATTTATTAGTTGGGAAATTAGTTATTTAGACTTATCTCTAGTTATTTAGATCTATCTCTAGTATACTATATATATTGTAGTATTTCGTAACCCTAAAGATTAATACTTTTGAGATAGTTCTTTGAGAGAGATTTGAATTCGTCCACTGTTTGCACTCCTCCACTTTTGGTGATTAATAAAGTTCCGCCTTCGTCTAATTAGTAAGTTTTCGTATTTTCTATTTGCCTGTGATTTTGTTTCTTCTCTATATCGTTTGTTTTGTCTTCGTGATCATATTTGTCGCAACAATTAACTTCAGAATTTTAGTACGGTGGAAGGAACATTCCACGGAAAAATTAACCCTGCTCTTAATGAAAGATTGATATTAGGGTTCAGCACAACTCGACCTTTTCTGTAAATTATTAAGAGATCATGAAATTAATATTTATCACATTTTGTTGATATAGTGAGCATGATTATGTATAGAATTTGGGTATCACAAATAATTCAAATCATGCATCTCGACAGTTGGAATTGTCCAACCTAATCCAAACATAGTTGGCAAATTTAACAAGCAGCCCACATATAAATTAATTACTTGATTAGGACCTATGCTTCCTTTCTATGGACAACAGTAGGATAAAACTGAACCGAAAAAGAAAGATTTTAAGAAGGAAAATATCCATAGACTTTAAGAAAGAAATAGAAAGAAGTTGACATTATTAATTATATGGTGGGCAACCTAAGGTTTGATCTCTTTTAATAGAAATTTGCTCATTATTAGTAGATTTCAAGTTAAAAAAAATATAAAAATATATGACCAATAAGCAATAGCTCAATTGGTATGGCACTTCCATTCTTGATAAGAGTGCGGGGTTCGAATCCCGGTAAGGATAAAGTGGCCACAAGATTAATGATTTTTGGGGCAAATTCCAGGGATCCTCTGGATGCGTGTGTATTGTGTGCTTGAGTGAAGTTTAAGGGCCATTAAAAAAATGAACAGATAATTATTCAGGTATGAGTCAAGGCCTTAGCTCATTCCTGTTGGTTCCAGAACCTATAGGCACCTAATTTAGGCGACAGATGACATCTAGAGGTACCTACAGATATGTAAAGAAAATCAGCAAGCATGATATATAAATATCAGTTTACCAAAACTCAAAAACTTAATTTTCTCTTACCTATTTTCCAACGACAAACAAACTCGAATACATTGAACAACAACATGATATCAAAACAAACCCAAACATACAGTTTTGGTATTTACGCTCAGCGAAAATTCAAGTACTAACCTGTTCAAGTTATGGCTCAGAGCTTGATTTTTTTGAGACAATTTGAGCTCATCCCATCATATCAACCTGTGAACAATTTAGATAAAACAAATGAGTACCGAAACTTGCTTTGCTGGCAAAACAAGACATTGAGAATGTAAATTAGTTGTTGATGAGCCCTATCCATTTTGTCTGTTTGCTAAAGCTTTTTTTTTATGTGTGTGTGTAAAATAAAATGATCATTATCAAAATCCACTAATATGAAAGCAATTAATTAAGCTAGAAAAACTATAGAGCAGAGCCATCTCATCTTATCGTATCAACCTGTGAACCATTTAGATAAAACAAATGAGTACCGAACTTGCTTTGCTGGCAACTAGAACAAGACATTAAGAATGTAAATTAGTTGTTCATGAGACCTATCCATTTTGTCTGTTTGCTAAAGCTTAATCTCTCTCTCTCTCTCTCTCTCTCTATATATATATATATAATGATCATTATCAAAATCCACTAATATGAAAGCAATTAATTAAGCTAGAAAACCTATAGAGCAGAGCCATGATAACAACATCTTAGCTAAATTTGCATCAGTGCATTGGGTAGTTAATGATGGGGCCCATTGGAGACGACGATGAGATCTAATCACTTGTATCATCCCTGTTGGGCTTCAGCAGCATGCATGCATGGGAGCATGCATGCATGCATGGCCATCATGATGATGTTAGTGATATTTGACTGGTACAACGTCAGCAGCACAGCAGCCATGACATATAAGTCAGGATTCAAGGACATGTGAGATATGGATTAGGTGCCACGTGTAAAATACACATGTAATTTGCATTTCCATGATCTTTTGGATGTTACTGACTTACTGCTAACGAAAAAGCCATTTGGCTGAAACCAAGACGACAGACATTTTGCGCTTCTAGGTCAGACGTCTGAAATTGCTTAGTACGCTAACAGAGCACAGCCAGATGTCTGCACCTGTAATGGGCAGACGTCGGGATTTTGCTTGCGCTCTAACATAGTGCAGCAAGACGTCTGCATTTGTGCGGGGCAGACGTCTGGCCCTACATGTCGGGACCCGGTTCTTGCTCATGGAGCAAAGTGCCACACGGAACAAAGTGCCACGCCAAGTGTCGTGTTAAGTGGGCGGGGGCCACCTCTTGAATCTGTGGGGGCCACCTTTTGAGTCCGTGGGACCCACTGTAGAACAATGAGGACTCCTCGGAATACATTCCGAAAGGGGGCAGATCTGTACTATAAATGGAATTATACTACTATGCAATACAGAGGTGCCTTTTAAGTGAACCGGAACTACAGGAGCTTGAGAACTCCGTAGTTAAGCGTGCTCGGGTCAGGGAAGTCTTGGGATGGATGGCCTCCTGGAAAGTGGCCCCTGGTCGGGTCCGGTTTGCCCCAAAGGACAAAACCGTGCGGCTTCAGCCAGAGCGGACAATACTATCTGTATTGGAGGTGGGGCGTGACACTACACGACCAGAATAGTGGGCGGGGGCCAAGTGTCGTGTTAAGTGGGCGGGGGCCACCTCTTGAATCCGTAGGGGCCACCTCTTGAGTCCGTGGGACCCACTGTAGAACAATGGGGACTCCTCGGAATACATTCCGAAAGGGAGCAGATCTGTACTATAAATGGAATTATACCACTCTTCAATACAGAGGCGCCTTTTAAGTGAACCGGAACTACAGGAGCTCGAGAACTCCGTAGTTAAGCATGCTCGGGTCAGGGAAGTCTTGGGATGGGTGACCTCCTAGGAAGTGGCCCTTGGTCGGGTCCGGTTTGCCCCAAAGGACAAAACCGTGCGGTTTCAGCCAGAGCGGACAATACTCTCTGTATTGGAGGTGGGGCGTGACACTACATGACCAGAATAGTTCGGAAATATTTTTGAATATTTGTTTAGAGATTTCGAGAGATTAGATTGTGAGATTTAATTGTAACAGAATATTTGAGAGATTGATCTGATTGTAACAAATATTATATATGAAATAATATATATATAAAAAAAACCACAAGAGAGAAAAATCCCTGAGGCTTTTTCTTCCTTCAATATATTCTTCTTCCTCTATCTCTTGCTATTTCTTTATGGTATCAGAGCCATAAAAACTAACGCTATTAAAAAATTTCTTTCTGTATTTCTCCTACTACAATGACAACCAATCAGGATCACTCCGATCCGTCTCATCAACCCTGTTCTTTGCCCCAACACCAATTCTTAACTCTAATGCATCGTCGCCCTTTTCAACACATGGACCGAATGTCATGTCACTTCTCCACATCAAACTCATCCGCGACAACTATCTCGGCTGGAAAATGCAGTTTGAAACTGTCTTCAAGCCGCAAGGGTACATGGGCATCGTTGAAGGCACAGAAAAGTGCTCGTCCATGACTGTTCCTGATAAACAAAATCCGCTTATTCCAGTATACAATCTGGCATATGCTGTATGGATCCAAAAGGATCAATTAATCGTGAGTTGGATGTTAGCGTCTTTCAGTGTGGCTCTAGTTCTTTTGGTGGTCGGTCGAATCACAGTACAGACGGTATGGGAGACACTTGCCAAAACCTTCGCATTCACTCTCATGCTCACATACTTCAACTGAAGACACAACTTTAGAATATCAAATGAGGGTCCGTCTCTATTACAGAGCACATTCAGAATATAAAGACTGTCTCTGACAATCTTGTGGTCCTTGGACATAGAATTTCCGATGCCGATCTCGTCATGCATGTTTTGGCCGGCTTGGGATTGGCCTATGACTCTTTTGTTTCTGCTATCACAACCCGCAAAAATAATATATCGTTTGAAGATTTGCACGGCATGCTACTTGCATACAAGAGCCTTTGCCATCATCGAGATAAGTCTATTGATACTACTCTCTTTCCATCTGTTAACACTGCAACCATGGGATGCAGAGGTTCCTCTTCAGATTCCTGTCAGCATGGCTATACCATCGAGCGTGTCGGTCATGAGGGTTGCACTTATGGCTGGGGTCGCGGTCGAGGCCACGGTCTTCCTCGATGCCAAATCTGTATGACAACTGGCCACTATGGCAGTAGTTGCCCACGGCGCTTCAAACAGACTTTCTCTGACGGTCCGAAGGGTGCTCTGCAATTTTGTGGTCCTCAGTCTCAGAATGGAAGATCAGATGGGTACTATCAAGGATCTGCACCATATACTATGCTGTCACAAGCACCTCCACCATATTTCTCGAGTGGTCCAAGTGTTGCTTCTTCTAACTGGTATCATGACTGGGGGGCAACTCATCACATCACTCCAGACTACATTCAACTTCTCTCGGCAGCCTCTTATAAATGTACGGATACAGTACGCGTAGGTAATGGTACATGTTTGCATATTCTTAACTATGGTCACACAGCAATTCCATCGTCTTCTCTCGATCACTTCGCATGAACAATGTTCTTCATGTTCCTTCAATAATGAAAAATATCTTATATGTTCATAAATTTACTAAAAATAACAATATTATTTTTGAGTTTCACCCATTTGATTGTTTTGTGAAGAATCCGAAGTCGGGAATAGTTCTACTTCAAGACTACCTTAATAATAGACTGTACCAATTGCCTTTTCCAAATGTCTCATTTTCCATCGCACTCGTTGGTGAACGTACCTCTACTTCCTCATGGAACACTCGCTTAGGTCATCCTTCCTTAAAAACTGCAGTCATGATTCTATCTAGTTTTCATTTACTAACTGTTAAGCGTCGTAGAGAGTCAGTCTGTTTTAGTTGCATGAAAGCCAAAAGCCATAAACCATCTTTTGAATTGTCATCAACAGTGTCTTTGGTATCTTTAGATTTAATTTATTCTGATATTTGGGGCCCTGCTCCTATTTTATCCCACACTAATTTTCGTTACTATGTTACTTTTGTTGATGACTATAGCAAATTTATCTGGTTGTTTCTGATGCGTAATAAGTCTGACATATTTGATATCTTTTGTCGCTTTCAACGTCATGTTGAACGTTATTTCAATAGGAAAATGCGTATGGTTCATTCTGATTGTGGTAGTGAATATCAATTCCTTAATCGTCATCTAGCCACGGAGGGTATCCTTCATCATGTTTCCTTCCCCCCACACTTCAGAACAAAACGGGCTAGCGAAACGCAAGCACCGTCACATTATAGAAACCGTGCGTGCATTCTTGCTCATGCTTTCATCCCTTCTCATTACTGGGATGAGGCTGTCCAAACCGCAGTCATTCTAATTAATCTTCTCTTTACACCGGTCATTCACAACGACACCCCTCTCCATAAATTATTTGGTCACCATCCTAATTATACTTTCCTCTGCACATTTGGATGTGCGTGTTATCCTTAGCTTCGTCCCTACGCCCCACATAAACTTGCTACTTGGTCCGATCACTGTGTGTTCATGGGCTATAGTACTCAACACCATGGTTACCGTTGTCTTCACGTACAATCCAGCTGAATGTATATGTCTAGACATGTTATTTTTTATGGAAGTTGCTTACCCTTTTCGGGTTTAGATTCTACCACAGGTTTGCCATAGAACACTGGGCCCTTTTCAGGAGCGGGCATCCTTGGCTCTATTCCTATTCGGAGCCCAGCTTTACCACTAGTGTCAGCCACCGCTTCCCCTCATGCGGCTGGCATCCTTAGACCTTCCTCATTCCAGTTGCTGCAACTTACTCAACCCAGCCGATCGTAGTCGCTCTTTCTCCAGCGAGTTTCCTACCATCAACTCCAGTCCCGTTCACACTCGTGCTTCTCGGTCTCCACCTGTAGATGACCTTGGTCCCCCAACTTTCAACACAATCCTCCCCTCTCTTGGACTACCCTTCCACCACCTCACGGAGCACTTCTGATGAGTCCCATATTCTTCTCATACACTCTTTTGCCGACATCTATGCCTCCACTAACTCGGTCGTTGATTCTATGTCACCTCACGCGCTCACCAGCAATCACGCATTACCTTCAACACTTCTTGCCACTGCTTCTGTTGAGCGCCCACCTGCTTTACCCATGCATCCAAGGATCCGTCGTGGCGTGTAGCTATGTTCTCTGAATTCAATGTTCTACTTCGTAATGGAACATGGTCGCTCGTCCCTCGCCAATCTCATTTCAATATCGTCGAGTGCAAATGGGTGTTTAACCTGAAACATCGCGCTGATGGTTCGACTGAGCGTCACAAGGCGCGGCTCGTGGCCAAGGGGTTTCGGCAATAACCCGGTGTCGACTATTTCAACACTTTCGGTCCAATTATCAAGATCACCATGGTTTGCTTGATGCTTGCAATTACGATCATTTCGGGTTGGCCAGTGCGGCAGTTGGATATCGTTGGGGTCCAAAATTGCACCCCGGTTGACCGGGTCAAAGTCAAGGTCAACCCCAAGTAAGCGGGCCCAAGCCCAAGCAAGTGGACCCATCCCCAAGTCGAGCTCCACCGCCGGCCTCCCCATGCCAAAATAAAAATCATATAACAAATAATTTTGATGTAATTTTTTGTGCATGAATGTAAGCAAAATGGGCATAAAGTCAAATTTTTGTAAAGCTCATGGCTTATATGCAAAAAGAAATAGCCCATAAGACATGGGATGGGCAAAATGCCATTTTGTAAAGCCCAAGGGGCTATGTGTAAATTTGTAAGCCTATAAGAGGCAACATGATGAAAATATATAGGACATTTTTCATTCTCTCAAAAATATAGGGTTTTTATGCCTACTTCTCCTTCCTCAAGGTTCTAAATATTCTTCCCCTTTTCAATTAAATTAAGAGTTTTACTCTTTCTTTTCCAAAACTAAATAGTTTTTCACCACAAAACCCATAAAGGGGGCTCAGATCTTCCATTAGATCTCAAAAAGGGGAGATTTTTAAATCTCACCCCCTCTTGTTCTCCAAGATCTGGCCGACAGAAGAGGAGGAAGGAGACCCTCTCCAAAAATCCCACTTTGGGGAAGATCCACGGCTCAAGGGAGAAGCCCCTTTCATCAGCTCCAAAAATATCTTAGGAGTTCAACTCCATAAGTCAAATCGAGATCACAACTCCCAGTGCAGGGACCAAGTCCCTTTCTTGCTGACGCCCACGTGGGACGCCCGGCGCCCGCGTGTCATGCACGTGGGGCTCTGCCGCCCACGTGCCAATCACGTGGGGCGCTGGCGCCCAGCGCCCGCGTGCCATGCACGTGAGGTGCTGGCGCCCACGTGCCAATCACATGGGGCGCTGGCACTTAGCGCTCGCGTACCATGCACGTGGGGCGCCGGCGTTTAGAGCCCGCGTACCAAGCATGTGGGGCACTGACGCCCAGCGCCTAGCATCCAGCATGCTAGCGCCCATGTGCCAAGCACGTGAGGCGCTAGCGCCCAGCGTCTGCGTGCCACACACGTGAGGCGCTGGCCCCCACGCGTCCTTTGCACGCTTTTTCCCTTTCTTATATATATGTATACACACACACACACACACACACACACACACATTCCACGACACTATCCCTGTTAGAAAAAATTTCTAACGGGGTACTGCTCCGCACCCCGCAAGGGGGCTGTTAGCCCTCTTGACCCCCAGCCCGCTATACGGGTAGCGGGACCCCCGTAAAAACTCTGCGGGGCCCCCGATATGTCCAAAACCCCTTCAAAACACAACACTGCACATTGAGTTCGCATGACCTGTTTGACCCGTTAATCGGAGGTTCTCTCGCTCCAAAGGCGAGAGGTAATTAATGGCGGCTTAGTCCGCGGCTGCCGGAGATTCGGATCCCCATAATCAATAAACCCCAGCCTAGCTTAGGTAAGGGGAATCTGTAATGTGCCTGACAAGCGTGCGCGTATTCCCATCTCAATGGGGTGACAAAAAATACCCTACAGATTCTCGCACGCCCGGTGGGACCAATCTCTCCTCCCATATTTCGGGTTAAACGTTCATGCGAACTCAATCTATATACATATCGATTGCCTGTACTGAAATCATGCTCCTTTGTGCAAGTTAAGTTTCCAATTGCAATCTTCGAACGCAGCAAAATGTCTCCAAGGACAAGCTCAGCTCTCGACACAGCTTCTATCTCCTACACGATGAAGATGGACTCCAGGACGGTCCTCCCGGCCAGTCCTGAGCGACAGTAGGAAGAGCCACTGCTAAAATTCGGTTCTATTTTGTTCGTTCCAGCTAACGCCATTCCAGCTCCTCAAGCTCCGGTAACAGACAAACCGGCCTCGAAAGGCAAGAGGCCAAATGTGGTGATCTCGAGGGCACCATTGCCTAACCGCAAGTCCATTTCCGAACGACTCTCCATTGCCCCAGCTGGGGGCAAGGCTATCAACACCAACAAAGAAACAAGGTGTCTCGAGCAAGCTCCAGCGGTGTCCCCAACAACTGCTCGATCGGGTATCTTCTCTAAGCTCCCCGCCAATCGACTCACGATGACTTCCTGGATAACGGATGCCCGCCAAGCCCTCAAAATCGAGAAGCCAAGGCAGAAAAGACTCAAACACAGAGCCAACAAAAGGTCTAGGGCTTATGCTAGGCTGAGCTTCATGAGGCTCCAAGAACGGGGCTACCCCGCCAAAGATAAAGAGACGGCTGGATATGTGGTCCACACTGTCTACATGGTCGGACATGAAGAAACGAACCCTCCTATGCCTCACAGCCATGGTGATGATATGGTGGACGCTACCCAACGTCGACTCGGTCTAAATGATGAAGAGGTCGCTCAGGACGATAAGCCAAAAGAGCCGGGGGTTCCTGCTGAATTAAGCTCAGGCAATAAGGATGACCCGGTTGTCATAACCGGAACTACAGAACAAGCATTATTCCGATGGCTTCAGAGGCAGCTTCAGGACAGGGATGAGAAGTTAGCCAAGGTACAGTCTAAGGTCGACGAACTGGTAAACGTCGCGGCAGATCTCGCGACCCAAGTCGCCCGATTGCAATTACAGCAGAATCAAATTTTGGTTCATGAGCCAGGGATTGATACCCGGAGGCAGCCAAATGATACCCCCTTCAGCCTAAGAGCGGAGCGCCTTCGCGAAAAACGTCCGCGATCAGCCTCCAGTCCCTTCGACACATACACCGAAGGGGAATCGCCTCTGAAAGAGAAACTGTATAAAGTCTATTCCTTCAAAAGGGACAAAGTCCACAAGATATTCAAAGACGCCCTAAGAAACGGTCTATAATTGCCAAAATCAAAGAGACCGCAAGAAGCGAATATGACCGACGACCCAAAATATTGCCCCTATCACAGAGTGATAAGTCATGCCATTGAGGACTGCTTCGTCTTTAAAGATTGGGTCGAAAAGCAATACAATACGGGAGAGATAAAACTGTCTAAAGGCGCGTTAGCAAACAGTTAAGTTATGACCGCCGATTTCATACAAATGGAGACCGGAGCCCTTCGGGAATCTGATTCTCTCAGACATGTACCATTATCTAAAAAGGGCGAGCCAAAGACTGATCGGCCTCAAGGACCAGCATCAGTAAAGGCACCTACTCCATTGGAGAGAAAGAAGAAGGTATACACCTTCAGGAGGGATGAAGTCCGCAAAATATTCGCGGACGCTTTGAACAACGGTCTGCAACTGCCTGTTCCGAAGAGGCCACATGAAATGAATATGACCGGTAATCCCATATACTGCCCATATAATATAATGGTGAGTCATACCATCGAAGACTGCTATATTTTCAAAGATTTGGTGGAGAACCGATATAAACTTGGAAAAGCCCCACAGTCGTCAGTGTTGGGGTAAAAATTTACACCCCCGTTGACCGAGTCAAAGTCAAGGTCAACCCCAAGCCAGGTGAGCCCAAGCCCAGGTCAAGCGGGCCCATGCCCAAGTCGAGCCCGCGGCCAGCCTCCTCCATGCTAAAATATAGATCATGTAATAAATAATTTTTATGTAATTTTTTTTTTATATACATGAATGTATGCAAAATGGGCATAAAGCCAATATTTTGTAAGCCCATGGCTTATGTGCAAAAATGAAATGGCACATGAGCCATGGGATGGCAAAATGCCATTTTGTGAAGCCCAAGGGGCTATGTGTAAAACGTATGGCCTATAAAGGCAAAAGATAATGAAAATATCTAAGAACTTTTTCTCTCTCCAGAAATTTCTAGAGCTGAGCTCTTTCTTCCTTCTTCAAGGTTCCAAAACCTTCTTCTTTCTTTTGAATTAAATCAAGAGTTCTACTCTCATTTTTGTAAAACAAATTAGTTTTTCACCACAAAACCCATCAAGGGGAACTCAGATCTTCCATCAGATCTCAAAAAGAAAAGATTTTGAAATCCCACATCTCTTGATCTTCAAGATCCAGCTAACAGAGGAGGAAGAAGAAGAACATCTTTCACTAAACCTTCATCAAGGAAGAAAAACACACTCAGGAGTCTAACTCCTCTTTGATTTCTCTTCAGAGAAATCTTTTTAGGCTAAAAGCCTGTTGTGTGCGCAAGACGCCCGCGTGCCGACACGTGGCGCGCGCGCTTGCGCAACTGCGCAAGTGCGCAAGTCGCCCGCGTGCCGACACGTGGCGCGCGCTTGCGCAACTGTGCAAGTGCGCAAGTCGCCATCGTGCCGACACGTGGCGCGCGCGCTTGCGCAACTGCGCAAGTGCGCAAGTAGCCCGCGTGCCGACACGTGGCGCGCGCGCTTGCGCACCTGCGCAGTTGCGCAAGTCGCCCTCGTGCCGACACGTGGCGCGCGCGCTTGCGCAACTGCGCAAGTGCGCAAGTCGCCATCGTGCCGACACGTGGCGCGCGCGCTTGCGCAACTGCGCAAGTGCGCAAGTAGCCCGCGTGCCGACACGTGGTGCGCGCGCTTGCGCACCTGCGCATCCCTTGGATGCCTTTTCCCCCTCTTTTTGTGTACATAAATACATATATACATATGTATACAAATTTATACACACACATACTCCACAATACTGTCCTCCTCAAATTTTTTTTGGGCCGGGGCGCTGCCCCGCACCCCGCAAGGGGGCTGCTAGCCCCCTTGACCCCCAGCCCGCTATCCGGGTAGCGGGACCCCCGTAAAAACTCTGCGTGGCTCCCGATATATCCAAAACCCCCCTTTCAAAACACAACACACGTACACTGCACATTGAGTTCGCATGACCAGTTTAACCCGTCAATCGGAGGTTCCCTCGCCCCAAAGGCGAGGGGTAATTAACGGCAGCTTAGTCCGCGGCTGCCGGAGATTCGGATCCCCACAATCATTAAACCCCGGCCTACCCTAGGCCGGGGGAATCTGTAGTGCGCCTGACAAGCGCGCGCGTATTCCCATCTCAATGGGGTGACGAAAAACACCCTACAGATTCTGGCACGCCCGGTGGGACCAATCTCTCCTCCCATATTTCGGGTTAAGCGTTCATGCGAACTCAATAGATATACATACCTGTATTTATACTAAAAATAATGCTTTTTCATGCAGATTTTCAATCAATCACCTTCTGACGATGTCTTCGATGATGAACTCATCTCCCGTCTCCTACACGATGAGGATAGACTCTAGGACGGTCCTTCCGTCCAGTCTCGGGCGACAATGGGAGGAGCCGCTGCTACCATTCGGCTCTATTGTGTTCATGCCGATTGGCACCATCCCAGCTCCTCAAGCCCCGGTGGCAGACAAATCGGTCTCGAAAGGCAGGAGACCAGATGTGGTGATCTCAAGGGTGCCCCAACCCAAACGCAAGTCGGTGTCTGAACGAATTTCCTTGGCCTCAGCTGGGGGCAAGGCCATCAACACCAATAAAGCTACAATGCGTCCCGAGCAAGCTCCAGCGGTGCCCTTGACCACTGCTCGATCGGGTGTCTTCTCTAAGCTCCCCTCTGATCAACTCACAATGGCTTCCCGGGTAGCAGATACCCGCCAAGCCTTCAAAATCAAGAAGCTGAGGGAGAAAAGGCTCAGATATAGAGCCAACAAAAGGGCTAGGGCTACTGCCAGGCTAAACCTCATGAGGTTCGAAGAACAGGGTTACCCCGCCAAAGATGAGGGGATGGCTGAATGTGTTATCCACACTGTCTACGTGGTGGGCACGCGCAGCAAGAGCAAGGACGGGGCCACCACATCTCAAATCCAATCTGGCTTGAATGTGGTTGCCACTCCCCAAGAACAGCCGCCTCCGCTGGATGATGAAAACCCTCTCGATGAGGCTGATAGGCAGAGAGAGCCCTCAATTCATGAGGAGTCAGGCTCGGAAAGCGAAGATGAGCCAACTTTCCGTCCTAAGACCGCAGAGCAGCAACTTCTCCAAGAGCTCCGAAAACAGCTCAGAAGCAAAGATAAGGAGATGGCCAAGCTCTACTCAAAGATCGACGACTTGACAAATGTCGTCTTACGGCTTACGGCCCAACTTGCTTCTCAGCCGTCCAATCAAGCACATGGCTCAGCTCATGAACCGGGAAACGGTGTCCCGAGACAGCCGACGCCCGTTCCCTCAAATCAAAAAGTGGGCGGACCGCATGAAAATCAGTCGCATCCTATCTCAGCAAATGTCTTGGCTACCGATGACAGTAGCCCGCTAACTCAAGATCAAATCATGGATTTGGTTGCCAGCAAAGTCAAAACATTGGTGGCCGAAGCTGAGGCGCAAAAAGATATCAGCAGTAGTGGGAGACCATATCCTGCTCAGTATGATCTGGTGGAATTTCCTAGCGGCTATGTCATCCCTAAATTCGGAAGATTCGATGGGACGGGAAATGCGAATCAGCACATCGCCCACTTCAAAGCCTCATGCGGGAATACTGGGGGCAATGATGCGCTTCTCCTCCGCCAGTTCGTTAATAGCTTGACCGATGTTGCTTTCGACTGGTACGCGAGCATACCGGATGGCTCCGTTACTACTTTCGTCCAAATGGAGTCTTTGTTTCGACAAAGATTCATGAGCGTCAGCGATAAGATCACCATTGCCGAGCTCGTAAGGACCAAGCCCAAGAACAACGAAAGCAATACGGATTTTATAACCCGATGGCGCAATCTCTCCGTTAAATGTGAACCACCGATAGAGCAGGACCAATCTGTCAGTCTCCTTGTCGGAAATCTCAACAATTGGATGGCCCCGTTTCTATGCACCGCGGGTCTCAAAACATTCCAAGAACTGACCAGAAAAGTTCAAATGCTGGAGCGCTCAAAGCAGGAGTCCTCCTCGGATTCCCAAAATAACAATAGGTCCTGGAGAAACCGAAAGGACGATAATCGCAAAGGCGAAAATTCCGACGATTCTGAATCTTTCAATGCCTTGGCCAACCGAAATAAGCAAGGGTTGAGCGGGCCTAGCGCCAACCAGCCTCGGAAGCCAATGTTCGGAGAGGGAGGAGAATCTCCACTGAAAGAGAAGCTGGATAAGGTCTATTCCTTCAGAAGGGACAAAATCCGTAAAATATTCAAAGATGCCCTGAAGAACGGTCTACAACTGCCAGAGTCAAAAAGACCGCAGGAAGCGAATAGGACCGACGACCCCAAATACTGCCCCTATCACAGAGTGATAGGTCATGCCATTGAGGACTGCTTCGTCTTCAAAGATTGGGTCGAAAAGCGATACAAGGCAGGAGAGATAGAACTGTCTAAAGGCGTGTTAGTAAACAGTCAAGATGCGACCGCCAATTTCATACAAACGGAGACCGAAGTTCTTCGTGAAACCGATTCTCTCAGGCATCTGCCTTTCTCTGAAAACAATCGACCACCACGTCATTAAACTGGGAACAATCGACCTCTAAGTCGTTAAACTGGGAATGTAAAAAAAATGTAAATAAAAAAAAATGTGTAAATAAAAGAAAAATAAAGAAAAGCCGAAATGATGGGGCAACTCGCAATAAAAATCAGCGAGTAAAAATAAAAATGAAAATAAAGCCGAAATGATGGGGCAACCGCGAATAAATAGCCGAAATGATAGGGCAATCGCGACCTTCGCGATAAGAAAAGCTGAAATGATAGAGCAATCGCGGTAAAATAAAAAAAAAAACAAAAAAAAAACAAAAAAAAAAAAACAAGGGCGGATGAGGAGTTGCTCCTGGTATTATTCCAGTGCAGCAATGCAGACGCCAAACAAAAATCCAATTTCCCAAAATTCTTTCAGCCCTACGGCCAGTCCCCAAATTGACTACCGTATACAATCCACGGGCTCAAATAATTCTCAGTATACCCATGCCCCACCGCAACCACCAGTTACGCGGCTGGACTCCGCCTTTGGAATTATGCTTCATTGGAAAGACCCACTCATGTGTCCTCACGATGTATGAGGAGAACAAACCTTCGTGAGATCCTTACGACTCACCAAGGAAAAACACACTTAGGAGTCCTCACGACTCCTAAGGAGAACATACACCTGCGGGATCCTTACGACTCGCAGGGAGAAAATGCTTTTATGGGACCCTCACGGCCCATAAAATTGAAAAGTCTTAGGTGATAGGGATCCAAACCTATCTCCTAAGCCATCGCTCCCCAATCCCCAAGTGGCGAATGATGAGTCGCTCCTGGTACCATATTCCAGTGCAGCGATGCAGACGCCAACCAAATTCCAAATCCCATACCCCAACGGCGAATGATGAGTCGCTCCTGGTACCATATTCCAGTGCAGCGATGCAGACGCCAACAAAGTCCCAAAATTTTTTATGGCCCTACGGTCTGGATCATACATCCTGCAAAACCGTATACAATCCACGGGCGTAAAACAATCCCAATCTCTCCAAAAAAAAATAATAAAAAAAATAATAAAAAAAAAGGTATGTCCACAAGCAAAATGGGCGCGGATGAAAACCCGAAAGGGCTCCGTGAGTAAAAACAGCAGGACTGCCGGCGAGTTTGTGAAAACCCGAAAGGGCGCAAACTCGTGAGAAAAAGCTGAAATGCACTCGCAATGTCCTCTCGACTTTGTGAGGAGAAAATTCCCGCGTGAGATCCTTACGACTCACAAAGGAGCGACACACTTGGGAGTCCCCACGACTCCCGAGGAGAAAATACACTTACGGGATCCTTACGACCCGTAGGGAGAAAATACTTTGTGAGACCCTTAAGGCTCACAAAATTGAAAAGTCTTAGGTGATAGGGACCTAAAACCTGTCTCCTAAGCCATCGTTTCCTAATAAGCAAGCGCAAATGATGATTCGCTCCTGGTACCATATTCCAGTGTAGCGATGCTGATGCCAAAAAAAAAAAAAAAAAAAACAATTCCCAAATCCTCTCATGACAAATGATGATTCGCTCCTGGTACCATATTCCAGTGTAGCGATGCTGATGTCAACCAAAATCAAATCAACCAACAAGCTCTGCGTCGGAATCATGCTTCGTCTCAGAATATGCACCCCGTGTCGAAATGATGCTTCGCCACGGTGTATCTGCCTTCCCTGTCGGAATTATGCTTCGGCTCGGAATCAACCAACGACCTCCTCGTCGGAATTATGCTCCATCTCGGAATCAAGTCAACCAGCAAGCTCTGCGTCGGAATTATGCTTCGTCTCAGAATGCACCCCGTGTCGAGATGATGCTTCGCCTCGGTATACCTGCCTTCCCTGTCGGAATTATGCTTCGGCTCGGGATCAACCAACGACCTCCTCGTCGGAATTATGCTCCACCTCGGAATCAAGTCAACCAGCAAGCTCTGCGTTGGAATCATGCTCCGCCCATCGAAACGATGCTCCGACCCTGGAATTATGCTCCGCGCTTCGGAATGATGCTCCGATACCCTGGAATCATGCTCCGCCCTTCGGAATGATGCTCCGAATCCTGGAATTATGCTCCGCTCATCGGAAAGATGCTCCGACCCTGGAATTATGCTCCGCCCTTCGGAATGATACTCCGAATCCTGGAATAATGCTCCGCTCCTCGGAAAGATGCTCCGAACTCTGGAATTATGCTCCGCAAATCGGAATGATGCTCCGACCCTCGAAACGATGCTCCGCCCATCGAAACGATGCTCCGATCTCTGGAATCATGCTCCGCCCTTCGGAACGATGCTCCGAATCCTGGAATCATGCTCCGCCCTTCGGAACGATGCTCCGATCTCTGAAATCATGCTCCGCCCATCGGAACGATGCTCCGATCTCTGGAATTATGCTCCGCTCATCGGAAAGATGCTCCGACCCTGGAATTATGCTCCGCGCTTCAGAATGATGCTCCGACCCTGGAATTATGCTCCGCGCTTCAGAATGATGCTCCGACCCTGGAATTATGCTCCGCGCTTCGGAATGATGCTCTGACATTGGAATTATGCCCCGCGAATCGGAATGATGCTCCGATCCTCGGGAATAATGCTCCCCGGGATGATGCTTCGCCTCCGGAATGATGTTCCACCTCGAAGTTTAGCTTCAAGATCCATCAATTTCATGCACACAACTCAAATGTGCGGTGTGCATTTATTGATGGGGGGCACTTTGTTGGGGTAAAAATTTACACCCCCGTTGACCGAGTCAAAGTCAAGGTCAACCCCAAGCCAGGTGAGCCCAAGCCCAGGTCAAGCGGGCCCATGCCCAAGTCGAGCCCGCGGCCAGCCTCCTCCATGCTAAAATATAGATCATGTAATAAATAATTTTTATGTAATTTTTTTTTTATATACATGAATGTATGCAAAATGGGCATAAAGCCAATATTTTGTAAGCCCATGGCTTATGTGCAAAAATGAAATGGCACATGAGCCATGGGATGGCAAAATGCCATTTTGTGAAGCCCAAGGGGCTATGTGTAAAACGTATGGCCTATAAAGGCAAAAGATAATGAAAATATCTAAGAACTTTTTCTCTCTCCAGAAATTTCTAGAGCTGAGCTCTTTCTTCCTTCTTCAAGGTTCCAAAACCTTCTTCTTTCTTTTGAATTAAATCAAGAGTTCTACTCTCATTTTTGTAAAACAAATTAGTTTTTCACCACAAAACCCATCAAGGGGAACTCAGATCTTCCATCAGATCTCAAAAAGAAAAGATTTTGAAATCCCACATCTCTTGATCTTCAAGATCCAGCTAACAGAGGAGGAAGAAGAAGAATATCTTTCACTAAACCTTCATCAAGGAAGAAAAACACACTCAGGAGTCTAACTCCTCTTTGATTTCTCTTCAGAGAAATCTTTTTAGGCTAAAAGCCTGTTGTGTGCGCAAGACGCCCGCGTGCCGACACGTGGCGCGCGCGCTTGCGCAACTGCGCAAGTGCGCAAGTCGCCCGCGTGCCGACACGTGGCGCGCGCGCTTGCGCAACTGCGCAAGTGCGCAAGTAGCCCGCGTGCCGACACGTGGCGCGCGCGCTTGCGCACCTGCGCAGTTGCGCAAGTCGCCCTCGTGCCGACACGTGGCGCGCGCGCTTGCGCAACTGCGCAAGTGCGCAAGTCGCCATCGTGCCGACACGTGGCGCGCGCGCTTGCGCAACTGCGCAAGTGCGCAAGTAGCCCGCGTGCCGACACGTGGCTCGCGCGCGCTTGCGCACCTGCGCATCCCTTGGATGCCTTTTCCCCCTCTTTTTGTGTACATAAATACATATATACATATGTATACAAATTTATACACACACATACTCCACAATACTGTCCTCCTCAAATTTTTTTTGGGCCGGGGCGCTGCCCCGCACCCCGCAAGGGGGCTGCTAGCCCCCTTGACCCCCAGCCCGCTATCCGGGTAGCGGGACCCCCGTAAAAACTCTGCGTGGCTCCCGATATATCCAAAACCCCCCTTTCAAAACACAACACACGTACACTGCACATTGAGTTCGCATGACCAGTTTAACCCGTCAATCGGAGGTTCCCTCGCCCCAAAGGCGAGGGGTAATTAACGGCAGCTTAGTCCGCGGCTGCCGGAGATTCGGATCCCCACAATCATTAAACCCCGGCCTACCCTAGGCCGGGGGAATCTGTAGTGCGCCTGACAAGCGCGCGCGTATTCCCATCTCAATGGGGTGACGAAAAACACCCTACAGTCAGATGTACCGACAAGCCACAGAGCTACGGTCATCAACACAACTCTGCCAAGATCAAAGTTCAAGGAGCTGGGATAAGCAAGCTGACCACCACGTCATTAAACTGGGAATGATAGACCTCTAAGTCTTTAAACTGGGAACCGCTGACCACCACGTCATTAAACTGGGTACAGTCGACCTCTAAGTCATTAAATTGGAGATGTAAAAATGTGTAAATAAAATATATATATATATATATATATATATATAAAGCTGAAATGATGGGGCAACTGGTAATAAAAATTAACGAGTAAAAATAAAAATGAAAATAAAGCCGAAATGATGAGGCAACCACGAATAAATAGCCAAAATGATAGGACAATCGCGACCTTCGCGATAAGAAAAGCTGAAATGATAGAGCAATCGCGGTAAAAAAAACGGTGAATGATGAGTCGCTCTTGATACCGTATCCCAGTGCAGCGATGCAGACGCCAACCTAACTCTGAATGTCCCAACGGCGAATGATGAGTCGCTCCTGGTACCATATTCCAGTGCAGCGATACAGACGCCAACCAAAATCCAAATTCTCAAACGGCGAATAATGAGTCGCTCCTGGTACTATATTCCAGTGCAGCGATGTAGACACCAACAAGAATTCAAATTTCCAAAATCCTCCCGGCCCTACGGTTGGTCCCCAAGTTGACCACCGTATACAATCCACGGGCTCAAATAATTCTCATCATACCCATGTCCCACCGCAACCACTAGTTACGCGGCTGGTCTCCGCCATCGGAATTATACTCCATTTGGGAAGACCCACTAATGTGTCCTCACGATACATGAGGATAACAAACCATCCTGGGATCTTTACGACTCACAAAGGAAAAACACACTTGGGAGTCCCCACGACTCCTAAGGAGAAAATACACCTACGAGATCCTTCCGACTCGTAGGGAGAAAATTCTTTTATGGGACCCTTATGGTCCAAAAAATTGAAAAGCATTAGGTGATAGGGATCTAAACCTGTCTCTTAAGCCATCGCTCCCCAACAGGGAAAGGCAAATGATGAATTGCTCCTGGCACATGTGCTTCAGTGTTAGCAACGCTGATGCCGACCCCTACCCCAAAATTCCTAGCTTCTGATCCGATAGATTCCTAAGTCTTTAAACTGAGAACAGATGACCGCTAAGTCGTTAAACTGGGCACAACAGACCCCATAAGTCTTTAAACTGGGAACAGATGACCGCTAAGTCGTTAAACTGGAAATAGATGACCGCTAAGTCGTTAAACTGGGCATGATAGACATCTAAGTCGTTAAACTGGAAACAGATGACCCCTAAGTCGTTAAACTGGAAACAGATGACCCCTAAGTCATTAAACTAGAAACGAGGGAAATCCACTCATGTGTCCTCACGATGCATGAGGAGAACAAAACTTGCGAGATCTTTTCGACTCGTAAGAAAACACCTTCGTGGGATCCTTACGACTCACAAAGGAAAAACACGGTTGGGAGTCCTCACGAATCCTAAGGAGAAAATACACCTACGGGATCCTTACGACTCGTAGGGAGAAAATGCTTTTATGGGACCCTTACGGCCCATAAAATTGAAAAGCCTTAGGTGATAGGGATCTAAACCTGTCTCCTAAGCCATCGCTTCCCAATAGGCAATGACGAATGATGAGTCGCTCCTGGTACTATATTCCAGTGCAGCGATGCAGACGCCGGCCAAAATCCAAATCCCTAAGTGGCGAATGATGAGTCGCTCCTGGTACCATATTCCAGTGCAGCAATGCAGACGCCAACCAAATTCCAAATCCCATACCCCAATGGCGAATGATGAGTAGCTCCTGGTACTATATTCCAGTGCAGCGATGTAGACGCCGGCCAAAACCCAAATCTCCAAGTGGCGAATGATGAGTCGCTCCTGGTACTAGATTCCAGTGCAGCGATGCAGACGCCGGCCAAAACCTAAATCCCCAAGTGGCGAATGATGAGTCGCTCCCGGTACCATATTCCAGTACAGCAATACAGACGCCAACCAAATTCCAAATCCTATACCCCAACGGCGAATGATGAGTCGCTCCTGGTATTATATTCCAGTGCAGCGATGCAGATGCCAACAAAGTCCCGAAATTTTTCCAGCCCTACGGTCTGGATCATACATCCTGCAAAACCTTATACAATCCACGGGCGTAAAACGATCCCAATCTCTCCCAAGTCCTACCGGTGAGACCACATTCAAAGTTCCACCGGCGATGAAGATTCCCGAAAAAAAGGGGTATGTCCACAAGCAAAATGGGCACGGATGAAAACCCGAAGGGGCTCCGTGAATAAAAACAGCAGGACTGCCGGCGAGTTTGTGAAAACCCGAAAGGGCGCAAACTCGTGAAAAAGAGATGAAATGCACTCGCAAAGTTCTCTCGACTTTGTGAGGAGAAAATTCCCGCGTGAGATCCTTACGACTCACAAAGGAGCAACACACTTGGGAGTCCTCACGACTCTTAAGGAGAAAATACACCTACGAGATTCTTTCGACTCATAGGGAGAAAATGATTTTATGGGACCCTTACGGCCCATAAAATTGAAAAGCCTTAGGTGATAAGGATCTAAACATGTCCTCTAAGCCATCGCTTCCCAATAAGCAAAGGCAAATGATGATTCGCTCCTGGTACTATATTCCAGTGTAGCGGTGCTGATGCCGAACAAAAAGCAATTCCCAAATCCTCCCGGGGCAAATGATGAGTTGCTCCTGGCATTATTCCAGTGCAGCAATGCAGACGCCGACAAAAAAAATCCCCAAATCTTCTCATGGCAAATGATGATTCGCTTCTGGTACCATATTCCAGTGTAGCGATGCTAATTCCAACCCAAATCAAACCAACAACCTCTGCGGCGGAATCATGTTTCGTCCCAGAATATACCCCATGTCGAAATCATGCTTCGCCTCGGCGTATCTGCCTTCCCTGTCGGAATTATACTTCGACTCGGAATCAACCAGCGACACTCCATGCCGGGGACAAGTCTATCAGCGACATTCCATGCCGGGGACAAGTCTATCAGCGACATTCCGTGCCGGGGACAAGTCGAATATCAGCGACACTCCGTGCCGGGGACAGGTCGAACATCAGCGACACTCCGTGCCGGAGACAGGTCGAACATCAGCGACACTCCGTGCCGGACACAGGTAGAACATCAGCGACACTCCATGCCGGAGATAAGTCGATCAGCGACACTCCATACCGGGGACAAGTCGATCAGCGACACTCCATGCCGGGGACAAGTCGAACATCAGCGACACTCCGTACCGGGGACAAGTCGATCAGCGACACTCCGTGCCGGGGACAAGTCGAACATCAGCGACACTCCGTGCCGGGGACAGGTCGAACAGCGACACTTCGTGCCGGGAACAAGTCGAACATCAGCGACACTTCGTGCCGGGGACAAGTCGATCAGCGACACTCCATGCCGGGGACAAGTCGAACATCAGCGGCACTCCATGCCGGGGACAAATCGAACAGCGGCACTCCGTGCCGGGGACAAGTCGAACAACCAGCAACACTCCATGCCGGGGACAAGTCGAACAACGACACTCCATGCCGGGGACAAGTCGAACAACCAGCAACACTCCACACCGGGGACAAGTCGATCAGCGACACTCCGTGCCGGGGACAAGTCGAACAACCAGCAACACTCCGCGCCGGGAACAAGTCGATCAGCGACACTCCGTGCCGGGGACAAGTTGAACAACCACGGACACTCCGTCTTGGAGACGCGTCAAGCGTCGACCGTCCATGTCGTAAAAAGGGCAGTGCAGGCTTTCCACAAATAGGGAACCAATCGCTTTGGGCCAGGGAAACGTCTACCACGGACACTCCGTCTTGGAGACGCGTCAAGCGTCGACCGTCCATGTCGTAAAAAGGGCAGTACAGGCTTCCTAAAAAGAGGGAACCAAGTCACTTCGGGTCAGAGAAACGTCTACCACGGACACTTCGTCTCAAAGATGCATCAAGCATTGACCGTCCATGTCGTAAAAAGGGCAGTGCAGGCTTCCCACAAATCGGGAACCAAATCGCTCCGGGCCAGGGAAACGTCTGCCACGGACACTCCGTCCCGGAGACGCGTCAAGCATCGACCGTCCATGTCGTAAAAAAGGCAGTGCATGCTTCCTACAAAGCGGGAACCAAATCGAACCGGGCCAGGGAAACGTCTACCACGAACACTTCGCTTCGGAAACGCAAACGTCGACCATCCATGTCGTAAAAAGGGCAGTGCATCCCAAAAAGACGCGAAAGAAAATCCATCAATTGCATGCACATGACCCACATATGTGGTGTGCATTTATTGATAGGGGCACTTTGTTGGGTCGAAAATTGCACCCCGGTTGACCGGGTCAAAGTCAAAGTCAACCCCAAGTAAGCATGCCCAAGCCCAAGCAAGTGGGCCCATGCCCAAGTCGAGCCCCGCCGCCGGCCTCCCCATGCCAAAATAAAAATTATATAACAAATAATTTTGATGTAATTTTTTGTGCATGAATGTAAACAAAATGGGCATAAAGCCAAATTTTTGTAAAGCCTATGGTTTATGAGCAAAAAGAAATAGCCCATGGGACATGGGATGGGCAAAATGCCATTTTGTAAAGCCCAAGGGGCTATGTGTAAATTTTTAAGCCTATAAGAGGCAACATGATGAAAATATCTAGGACACTTTTCATTCTCTCAAAAACCTAGGGTTTTTGTGCCAACTTCTCCTTCCTCAAGGTTCTAAACCTTCTTCCCCTTTCAATTAAATCAAGAGTTTTACTCTTCGTTTTCCAAAACTAAATAGTTTTTCACCATAAAACCCACAAGGGGGTGTTCAGATCTTCCATTAGATCTCAAAAAGGGGAGATTTTTAAATCTCACCCCTCTTGTTCTCCAAGATCCGGCCGACAGAAGAGGAGAAAGGAGAACCATCTCCAAAAATCCCACTTTGGGGAAGATCCAGGGCTCAAGGGAGAAGCCCCTTTCATCAGCTCCAAAAATATCTTAGGAGTTCAACCCCATAAGTCAAATCGAGAGCACAGCTCCCAGTGCAGGGACCAAGTCCCTTTCCTATTGACGCCCACGTGGGGCGCTGGCACCCAGCGCCTAGCGCCCGCATGCCATGCACGTAGGGCGCTGGCGCCCAGCGCCCGCGTGTCAGGCACGTGGGGCGCTAGCGCTCAGCGCCTAGCATCCAGCACGCTAGCGCCCACGTACCAAGCACGTGAGGCGCTAGAGCCCAGCGTCTGCGTGCCACGCACGTGAGGCGTTGGCCCCCACACGTCCTTTGCACGCTTTTTCCCTTTCTTACACACACACACACACAGACTCCACGACACTATCCCTATTAGAAAAAATTTCTAACGGGGCGCTGCCCCGCACCCCACAAGGGGGCTGCTATCCCCCTTGACCCCCAGCCCGCTATCCGGGTAGCAGGACCCCCGTAAAAACTCTGCGGGGCCCCCGATATGTTCAAAACCCTTTCAAAACACAACACTGCACATTGAGTTCGCATGACCTGTTTTACCTGTCAATCGGAGGTTCTCTCGCTCCAAAGACGAGAGGTAATTAACGGCAGTTTAGTCCGCGGCTGCCGGAGATTCGGATCCCCACAATCAATAAACCCCGGTCTACCTTAGGCAGAGAGAATCTGTAATGTGCCTTACAAGAGCGTGCGTATTCCCATCTCAATGAGGTGACGAAAAACACCCTACAGATATATCAAATGCATTTTTACATGGTCATCTTGAGGAAGTGGTCTATATGGATTAACCCCCGGGCTTTACTCACCTTCAATTTCCTAATCATGTATGTCGATTGCATCGCTCTATTTACGGAGGCTCCTCATGTTTGGTTCAAATGTCTGAGTACTCGATTCCTTCAGCTCGGCTTTCTTGATTCCAAGACCGATACTTCGCTGTTCTTTCTTTGGAACCAACGCTCATGAATTTATGTTGACGATATTCTAATCACTGTTTCCGATCAAGGGGGCGTTACTGACCTTATTGCCTCTCTTAAACGGGAATTCTCCATTCGTAACCTTGGCGCCGCTCATTATTTTCTTGGGATCGAACTCTATCCTCACCTGCCTTTTATCTCAATCTCAATATATTGTGGATATTCTTACTGTAAGTGCACGGCGGCCCCCCGGCCGTCAATCCGACACCGGAATGCGGAAATGAAACTTTTCTAGAACTTAGAAACCAGCACCACCGTGCACTTTAAACCCAGATCGGGCCATTAACCTAACTCTAGCAAACTAGAAAAGGAGTAGAGGGCTATATCAAGCGATCCGTGTCCTTCGGTCTTCGGCCTCCACTCCGATCTCCTCGCGGAATCTCCGGTCTTCATCTCCACGTCGGAACGGGCACCACATCTCCGGGTTCTTTTACGGGCTCCCACCTCTGGACCGAGGCAACTCGGGAACGAAGTTGGCGAGCCGACGTGCCCAAGGGGTTGTTCCCCTCCGAAAGACGGCGCACAAGACTGCGATGTCCTGACGCTGAGATTCGGGGCAGATGCTATTTGGTTTTATCCGTCCACCTCTCCGAAGATGCCAAGTTGATTTATGGCACCGTGTATCGGAAGTTTAGACGGATGCGGCCAATGTAGCAGACTTCGTCAGATTCCCCCTCGCTTGAGGGGTTTTTTTATTGTGTGGATGCTCTTCCCTGCAGGCGCAAGCCCCTGCAGTTAATTACGCTACCGCATCGCGGTAACAACTTTCTCCTTCTCCAGAATTTCACTTCGTGTCGTGTGTGTTTGTTTTGTTTGTGGTTGCGCGTGGATTGTATACGGAGACTGAGTAATGCCGTCGTCCGTAGGAAGTGGATTAGTCCAAATCCGTATTTACTTAGATTTGGGTTTGGTGTTTTTAGTTTAAGGATGCATTAGTCGTGTTGCGGCTAAGATCAACCTAAACGTTCGTTAAGGATACGATAGTCCTCTTTAAGACTAAGATCAACTTAACGGGATTGTCTGGATCCATTTAATATATGGCCATCAGGACTCATCACCTCTCTGACGTCTTTGAAGGATTACAACGATAAGTGTCAAAGGAGTTCAGAGATATACCCTTGAACCAAAGTTGATTTAGAGTTTTATAGTCCATTTGAATGTTTAAGGATACGTTAGCCGTGTTTGGGGCTAAGATCAACTTAAACGGGACCGTTTAGATCCGGCAAAAGAGTGTTTGGAGGCCCCATTGTTCCAGTTTAGGGACGTAGTGGTCCATTTTCCAGTTTAGGGACATGGTGGTCCGCATTTCAGTTTAGGGACGTGATGGTCCATATTCCAGTTTAGGGACGTAGTGGTCCGATATTAGTTTAAGGATGTTTCGGTCCAATATTAGTTTAAGGACGTTTCGGTCCAATATTAGTTTAAGGACATCTCGGTCCACGAGTTTAAGGACCCCGCAGTCCATATTCATGTGTGGTTGTTGGGACCCGTCACCTCTCTGACGTCGTTGAGGAATTACAACGATAGGTGTCAAAGGAATTCGGAGATGTACCCTCGAACCGGATGTAAATTGATTTAGGAGAGCAGCTGTGCTCAGTCAATTTAGTTTGAGGACTTACGGCCATGATTGGGCTAAGTCCAGTTTCAACATCTTTTGCCTTTGGCCTGTGCTAGGGCTTTTGCCCCCTTTTTAGTAATGCACTGCATTATTCCTGTTTTGGTTGGGCTCTGCTCTTTTATAAATGATACAGAGCATCTATTTTGTTTGGGCTCTGCCCCCTTTTTTTTAAAAATGCATAGCATTTTTGATTAGGCCTGTTAGGCCTTTTAATTGGGCTATGTCCCTTTTTCTTTAATAATGCAGAGCATTAAATACTCTGACAGTGCCTCAAGTGGCTTGTCAGGCGCTTTGCGCCAATTAATGAGCGCAAATGCATGTGGTGGTGACACGTGTCACGCTCTGGTGAGCGCAAGCGCAACAGCGCACTGCGCTGCGCTGCTGCGCTACCGACACGTGGCACTCCCTGGTGGCTTGCGCTAGCGCTGGAGCGCAACAACGCAGTAAGTGCAGGGCACTGTTTTATCTTTTGATCGATTTTAAATCAAAGAAAATAAGTTTTTCTTGTTTTCAAGGAACCAATAGTTCATAAGCAAGTGCAAAGCACTATTTGTTTTCTCTGATCTAATTAGAATCAAAGAAAATAAGTATTTCTTGTTTTTTTTTTGTTTTTTTTTCTTGATCTCAGAGAACCAATGGTTCACAAGTGCAAAGCACTATTATTATTTGTTTTTTTTATTGGAGATCATTGATCTAGTTTTATTAGAAGAAATTCTTCTATCTGAAAGGTTTTTACCTTTTATTCTTTTGAAATTTCTTCAGAGTTCTCTCTGTTTGAAGTTCTTGATTTCTCACCAAAATGTTCATTCTTCTTCTCTTTTTTTTATTTTAGAAAGAAGGATCATTGGTCGTTGGGACCCACCACCTCTCCGACGACACTGAGAGATTACAGTGCCATATATCGAAGGTCCGACGACACTGAGAGATTACAGTGCCATATATCGAAGGTGTGGAGGGATGTAGCCTTTGAACCATGTCTCAATCATTAGGGGGAAGAACAGGCTGGTGCTTAAGCTTCTCGCTGCTGAAAAGGCTTCTTTGCGTTCGAGCACGTGCGTCGCACGTGTTGGGCGCACATGCGTCGCACGTGTTGGGCGCTCATATTTGCACGTAGCGCACATGGATCTTGCGCATATGCGCATTATGGGGGGAGCAAGCTCCTATGGAGAACGAGTCTCCTTTTAATTGAATATTCTCATGTGATGCGCACGTAAGTTGCACGTGGTGCACGCGTGGCGGGCACAAGTGCATTGCACGTGGCGCACATGCGCATTATGAGGAGAAGCAAGGTTTCTATATATGGAGAACAGGCTCCTTTTAATATTAAATGTTCTCATGTGGTGCGCACGTGCGTTGCAAGTGGTGCGCGCGTGGCGAGCACACGTGCGTTGCACGTAGCGCACATGCGCATTATGAGGAGAAGCAGGGCTTCTATATACGGAGAACAGGCTCCTTTTAATATTATTAAATGTTCTCATATGGTGCGCACGTGCGTTGCACGTGGTGCCGCATGGCGGGCACACGTGCGTTGCACGTAGCGCACATGGCGCTTGCGCATATGCGCATTATGGAGGAGCATGCTCCTATCTTGGAGAACTAAGCTCCTTTGGAGAACTAAGCTCCTTTGAGTATTGAATCTTTTGAGGATTTTAACTCTACCCTTTCTAAGAGATATCCCCTCTTATTTATATGGGAGTGGTAGAGAAGCCATCTCTCCTTTTCCCGATGTGGGACTAAGAAATGCATTCCTCATGTAGTTGAGCATTACTTTAGATTACACGTGCATAACACATTTTCTCATAACTTTTGATCTCGGATGAATTATGAGGCCCATAACATATCAAATCGAAGGTCTTTTCGAGATGCTTTCAATATCATCAGAATTTAGTCATTTCTCATTCCGGAGTTTGTCAAAATATAGCTCAGAAAATACTGGTTCGCATCTTCTTTCTTAGATCACATGTACATAGACATTTGCTCATAACATTTGATCCCGGATGAATTATGAGGCCCATAATATATCAAATCGAAGGTATTTTTAAGATGCTTTCAATACCATCAGAATTTAGCTATTTTTCATTCCGGAGTTTGTCAAAATACAGCTCGGAAAATACTGGTTCGCATCTTCTTTCTTAGATCACATGTGCATAGACATTTGCTCATAACTTTTGATTCCGGATGAATTATGAGGCCCATAATATATCAAATCGAAGGTATTTTCGAGGTGCTTTCAATACCATCATAATTTAATAGTTCTTCATTGGGGAGTTTATCAAAATACAGGCCGGAAGATACTGGTTCGCATTTCCTTAAGCGTATCGCTGCCATTTGATACCTTGGACTCTTTTGCGCAGAAATTTTTGGCGGGAACAAATGCCCCCCACTACTTTGCCCACGTAAATATATATGTGGGTGAAGTAGTGCAGAGTAATGCATAGCGTATTACCAGTTTCGGGTTGGTATATATCTTTCAGAATCTTGATCTGAGAAGATAACGAGCGGACACAAGTATCGTCATTTATCATTGACTCAAATCTCGGCTCTTAAAAGATATAGTTCCAAACTCTCAATTTCATGAGCCGCACCCTTCTATTTCTTTATGTTTTATTCTGGTGTGAAATAGTTTATATGCTCATGAGTAGGGCGGTAATGGCTTAGAAGACAGGGGTAGGATCTACCACCTAAGACTTTTCAACTCTATGAGCCGTGAGGGTCTCATAGAGACTTTTCTCCCTACGAATTGAGAGGATCTCGTAGGTGGGTTTTTCTCCTTAGGAATCGTGAGGATTCCTAAGTGTGATTTTCTCTTATAAGTCGTAAGGATCCTATAAGAGAATTTTTCCCTCTTACGAGTCAAGAGGATCCGCAAGCGGTTGTTTCCCTCCTTGTCGAAACTCGATTTTGGAGAGTGAGACCCGTGAATAGTATGCAAGAGACCGTTTTAGATCGACTTGCAGGGTCCCATTGTTCAGGAAGCAAGTTTTTTAATCCTTGCTGCCTGAGGCTTCATCTTGCAAGTCGAGACGAATCGGAAATTTTCCCGCAGAGACACTAGTTTCTCTGCGAGCCGAAGCGAATCAGGAGGCTCTCGTCAAGGATTGTTTGTTTCCCTGAGTCGAAGGATTTGCTAAGGATTATTTGTTTCCCTAGAGCCAAGGATTATTTGTTTCCTTGGGGTTTGAAACGAGTTGAGGATTTCCCACGGAGGCACTGGTGGCTCTGCGAGTCGACGCGGATCAGGAGGCTCTCGGCAAGGAGTGTTTGTATCCGTGAGTCGAGGAGTTTGCTAGGGATTATTTGTTTCCCTAGCGCCAAGGATTATTTGTTTCTTTGGGGTTTGAAACGAGTCGAGGGTTTCCCACGGAGGCACTGGTGGCTCTGCGAGTCGACGCGGATCAGGAGGCTCTCGTTAAGGAGTGTTTGTATCCGTGAGTTGAGGAGTTTGCTAGGGATTATTTGTTTCCCTAGCGCCAAGGATTATTTGTTTCCTTGGGGTTTGAAACGAGTCGAGGATTTCCCACGGAGGCACTGGTGGCTCTGCGAGTCGACGCGGATCAGGAGGCTCTCGTCAAGGAGTGTTTGTATCCGTGAATCGAGGAGTTTGCTAGGGATTATTTGTTTCCCAAGCGCCAAGGATTATTTGTTTCCTTGGGGTTTGAAATGAGTCAAGGATTTCCCACGGAGGCACTGGTGGCTCTGCGAGTCGACGCGGATCAGGAGGCTCTCGTCAAGGAGTGTTTGTATCCGTGAGTCGAGGAGTTTGCTAGGGATTATTTGTTTCCCAAGCGCCAAGGATTATTTGTTTCCTTGGGGTTTGAAACGAGTCGAGGATTTCCAGCGGAGGCACTGGTGGCTCTGTGAGTCGACACGGATCAGGAGGCTCTCGTCAAGGAGTGTTTGTATTCGTGAGTCGAGGAGTTTGCTAGGGATTATTTGTTTCCCAAGCGCCAAGGATTATTTGTTTCCTTGGGGTTTGAAACGAGTCGAGGATTTCTCACGGAGGCACTGGTGGCTCTACGAGTCGACGCGGATCAGGAGGCTCTCGTCAAGGAGTGTTTGTATCCGTGAGTCGAGGAGTTTGCCGAAGACACTGGTTTCTTCGGAGCTGGAACGAACTGTTGAGATTTGACTTCGTTTTCTGGTGAAGCCTGTTGGGAAAGTATGGTTCCCTCTTTGTTTGCGCCCTTGGATTGTATACAGGGATCGATGTGATCTCAACTGTAGGGCCAAAGTTTTATCATCATTTTTTTATTTCCGCGATGCTCTATCATTTCAGCTTTTATATCGCGAAGGTCGCGATTGCCGAATCGTTACGGCTATTTCTCGCGGTGCCCAATAATTTCGGCTGTTTATTTTATTTTCACTCGCTGCTTTTTATTGCGAGTTGCCCAATCATTTCGGCTATTTTGCATGCATACATTTTTACTTGCTGCTTTTTATTGCAAGTTGCTCCATCATTTCGGCTATTTCGTATGCATGTGCGGCCTACTGGCTTTTCGCCGTAAGCCGATTTCGGCATCAACACCGCTACAACTGGGATATTGCCAGGAGCAAATCATCATTTGCCTCCGTCGATGTCAAACAAAGGTGGCTTAGCGAACAGGGTTAAGGCGCTGTCGACTAAGGCTTTTAACTTTATGAGCCGTAAGGGTCTCACAAAGGTATTTCTCCCTACAAGTCGTGAGGATCTTGTAGGTGTATTTTCTCCTTAAGAATCGTGAGGATTCCTAAGTGTATAATCCTCTGTAAGTCGTAAGGATCCTACAGGAGGGTTTTCTCCTTGTAAATCGAGAGGATTTACAAGGGTTATTCACCGTGTGAACATATCCCTAGCCTCAGATGGGACTTAGTTAGGGAAATGTTTATTCGCGCCCGTGGATTGTATACAAGGGCCAATATTGGACCACTTGTAGGGCAATGTCGAAACTTGTGGGGGTTGCTTAAGCACAGGTTTAGGTCTCTTTAACTTAAGACTTTCAAATCTTATGAGCCGTGAGGGTCCCATAAGAGAGTTCTCCTTACGAGTCGTGAGGATCTCGCAAGTGTATTTTCTCCTTAGGAATCGTGGGGATCCCTAAGTGTGCTGCTCCCTTGTGAGTCGTAAGGATCTCACGTGGGTGGTTTCTCCTTACAAGGTCGAGAGGACCCTATAAGTGTCTTTTAACGAGGTTGCGCCCTTTCAGGTTTTCACAAACACTCGCCGGTAGCCCTGCTGTTTTTACTCACGGAGCCCTTTCGGGTTTTCATCCGTGCCCATTTTGCTTATGGACATACCGTTTTTTTTATTCTCTCTTTTTTTATATTATTTTTTTTACGAGACCACACCCTTTTGGGTTTTCACGAACACTCGCCAGTAGCCCTGCTGTTTTTACTCACGGAGCCCTTTCGGGTTTTCATCCGTGCCCTTTTTGCTTATGGACATACCGTTTTTTTTTATTCTTTTTTTTATATTCTTTTTTTTAACGAGGCCACGCCCTTTCGGGTTTTCATGAACACTCGCCGGTAGCCCTGCTGTTTTTACTCACGGAGCCCTTTCGGGTTTTCATCCGTGCCCTTTTTGCTTATGGACATACCTTTTTTTTATTCTATTTTTATATGTTTTTTTATATATCGTCAGCCTAAAGATACTGCGGTAGTAGTTTAAAGACGTTTCGGTCTGCTATTAGTTAAGGACATTTCGGTCCGATATTGAGAGGCTGGCAACTGCTTATAAAACTTGAGCTTAGGAAGATAGCGAGCGGACATGGTCGTCGTCACCTATCATTGACCTAGGCTGTGGCTCATTAAGCGTAGTATTTCTTTAGGAAGCGACCGTTTATCTGCCTGAAAGGCCTTTCACCGTGTATGTCCATGAGTAGATAGGCCCCACCTCGGTAGACCTTATCTATGATGTACGGGCCTTCATAGTTTGGCTCGAATTTCCCCCTCTTGGCGCGATTGGGGATCATAGGCCTTTTAACCACTAGCACGAGTTCGCCTTGGCGGAATGTCCTCGGTCGGGTCAATCTTTCGTATGAGCGCGTCATCTTTGCTTTGTAAGCTTCCAGATTTTGTTGCGCTATGAGCCGTGTTTCTTCAAGGGCGTCAAGCTCCTCAAGCCGAAGGTTAACATTTTCTTCGTTCGTCAGCTCGTAGTAGACTGCCACTCGTAGAGAGGGTAACTCTATCTCGAGGGGGAGTACTGCTTCCGTCCCAAATACCAACGCATACGGCGTTGTTCGTGGCCGTCTTGAACGTAGTTCGATACGTCCAAAGGGCCTCTTGCAGTCTCTCGTGCCAGTCTTTTTTATTTCGGGACACCGTCTTTTTCATGATTTTCGTCAGGGTCTTGTTGAAGGCTTCAGCTAGACCATTAGCTCGCGGATTGTAAACTGAAGAATATCTCCAGTCTATATTGTGCTGCTGCACGAAGCGACTGATCTTGTGGCTTCTGTAAGCTGGCCCGTTATCGGAGATGATCCGTCGTGGAGTTCCAAACCGATATAGGACGTGTGTCTTGAAGAAATGGAGGATATTCTCCGTCTTAACTTTTCTCAGCGGTATTGCCTCTGCCCATTTAGAGAAGTAGTCAGTCGTCACTAGGATGAAACGATGTCCTCTAGACGATGCTGGTTCGATGGGGCCGACTATATCAGTCCCCCACATTTCGAATGGCCAGCTAGCCACCGTTGGATGTAATGGATTTGGATGCCGATGGATGAAATCCCCATGAATTTGACATGAGTGGCATTGCTTCGCATATTCGAGATAGTCCTGAATCATCGTGGGCCAGTAGTAGCCCATCCGTTTGATCTTCAACTTCATCTTTGGGCCTGCTTGGTGAGAACCGCAGAGTCCGTCATGAACTTACTGAACGACCCTTCTCGCTTCGTCAGGTCCTAAGCATCTCAGCCACAGAGAATCAAATGACCTCTTGTACAGAGTATCGTTGACAAAGGTGAAAGACAGAGCTCGTTTCATGAGCTGGTATCTTGTGGACGCTTCTTCAGGCATTCGGTGGGACTTGAAGTAATCTATGAAGACTTTCCTCCAATCCTCAGTATTTTCCCAATCTTTTACTTGCAGGGTTGTCTCCTCGTTCGCTCCTTTTTCTTCGGATGATTCCGGAGATATTTCTGCTGGGGCAAGCACTCGACGGCTTTGCACCACGATTCTAACGTTATCGAGGTTCTCGTCAGCCAGTTCTTTAGCAAGTTTGGCCAATGCGTCTGCTTTGCTATTTTCCGCACGCGGTATGTTCTCCAAAATATAAGAGGGAATTTGGGTCAACAGTTGTTGCACCTTTTCACCGTATTTCACCAATTCTAGTTTGCATGTCTGGTAGTCGCCGTTTACTTGATTAACGACCAGTTGGGAGTCTCCATATATGAGGAGATTTTCAATTCCCATGTCGATGGCGATCTCGAGGCCTGCTATCAGAGCTTCATATTCGGCTTCGTTATTTGTCCTCGGCTCTGTTAGGGAGAACGCGTAGCGCATTATCCCTCCTTGTGGAGTTACAAAGATGAGTCCCACCCCTGATTTGACTATAAGGGTGTTTTGTTGGCGCTTCTTCACGGAAGATGCTCCATCGAAATAAATCTCCCACCGGGTATTATCACCATCGATCGCATCAAACGCATGTTTGTCTGGAAGATCGCAGTTTAAAGGAGATTCGGCCGGTATCGGGTGCTCAGCGAGGAAATCGGCGATGGCCTGGCCTTTCACTGCCTTGAGAGGTTGATACGTTATCGAGAACTCCATCAAGAGCAGGGCCCATTTAGCGAGTCGTCCCGTCAGTATGGCCTTTGACATCAAGTATTTAAGGGGGTCCACCTTTGAAATAAGACGGATCTCATGCGCCAACGCATAGTGCCTAAGCTTTGTTATTGCGAAGATCAACGCCAGGCAGTGTTTTTCAATGGGAGAGTAGTTGCTTTCTGCCCCCAGCAGAACTCGACTTAAGTAGTAGAGTGCTCTTTCTTTCCCTTGATCGTTCTCTTATGTCCATAATGTGCCTAAGGAACCTTCGAGGGCGGTTGTATAAAGAATGAGGGGTTTTCCCTTGACCGGGGCAGCCAACACCGGCGGGTTCTGCAGGTATTGCTTGATCTCGTCTAGTACGCTTTGGCATTTTTGATCCCAAACGAACGGGGTTCCCTTCTTCATCAGGTGACTGTAAGGGCGGCACTTGCCAGAGAGGTTGGCTATAAATCGCCATATGTATGCGAGCTTCCCTTGGAGAGACCGTAACTGTTTGAGAGTCCTCGGCGGAGGCATTTCCATGATCGCCTTGATATTGGACAGATCTATTTCGATACCCCGGTGTTGGACGATGAATCCTAAGAATTTGCCCGAGGAAACTCCGAATGCACACTTAAGAGGGTTCATCTTCAAGTTGTATTGTCGAAGGCGTTGAAATACGGTCTTCAGATGTTCGAGATGTTCCTCATATGATTTGCTTTTAACCACGAGATCGTCGATATAGCATTCGACGATTTCGTGTATAAGGTCATCGAAGATCTTCGTCATGGCCCTCTGATAAGTAGCACCGGCGTTCTTTAAACCGAAGGGCATCACTTTATAACAGAATATACTTAGAGGGGTCCTGAAGGCTGTGTGCTTCTGGTCTTCGGAATGCATCTTTATCTGGTTATACCCCGATGAGCCGTCCATGAAGGAGAAAACCTCATGAGTGGATGTATTGTCTATCATCAGTTCGGTGACTGGCACTAGGAAATCATCCTTCGGGCAAGCTTTATTAAGATCCCGGAAGTCTACGCATATGCGCACTGTCCCATTTTTCTTCATCACCGGGACGATGTTAGCGATCCATTCAGGATATTGAACTTCCTGGATGAAGCCAGAGTCGATCAGCTTCTTGACCTCGGCATTGATACTCATCTCAAGCTCGAGCCGCATTCTTCTCGGCGCCTGTTTGACTGGCTTGACGTCCGGGGATATTGCCAATTTGTGCACAGCAATTTCTGGATCTAGTCCCAGCATTTCGGAATAGTTCCACGCAAAGCAATCTCTATGCTGTATAAGCACGTCCTTTAACGCAGCCACCCTCTCTTTAGACAGTAACTCGCTGACAAATGTCGGTCGCGAATCGTCTGCCGATCCCAACTCAATCTTCTTAAGGTTATCTGCAGTAGTATGTATGCCGTCTTCCAGTTCTTTCGGTGCCGGTGGAAATTCTGAGATTGCCTCATTGTCATTGTTTTCGAAGCACCAAGGGAGCTCATCTATATCTTCGGGCTCTTCTTTTAATATTGTAATCATGTGACAGGTGCGAATTCGCTTCCAATCCCAATGTGGAACCGGTTCTTCTTTCGTGGCCTTGGGCTCGTGCTTCTGTGGCGGCGCTACCCTCCAGCTGTCAGACAGAGTGAATTTGCCAAGCTGATACTGATTTTCAACCCAATTCTTGAAAGTGAAGCAATCTTCAAGAGGATGCCCTATTACTCGATGGTAAGAGCAATAATTTGGGTCAGAGACTTCGCCTGCTTGTTCGGGATGTTTAGACTCCGGCAATGTAAGCATTTGATGTTTTAGAGCAAGATCAAGTATCTTCTTCGTCTTGTCTTGCGGAAACAAGTATGCTCGACCCATTTTCTTCATAAGGGATAGGTCAATAACGTTCGACTCCCGTTTGCGTGGCTTCTTAGCCCTGCTTTGTTGTTGTTGAGCGCCTTTTTGGCCTTTCGACTTATTTCTGCTTTTGCGCCGAGCCTTCTTTATAACAGGTTGATAAGGAGCGGCATTTTCATCCTTTACGGCCTGTTGGAGAAGGCGTTGCGTCTTGGCTTTCTCGTAGATGGCTGTCTCGCAGTTGTGATCATCTCGGACTTTTTGACCAGCTTTCCTTATAAGTTTGTCCATTTGTTCTTCGAACGACGGACTGGGCTCCTTTGCATCTGGAACTTTCACTGGCTTAGGATTAGCGTCCTCCCATTGAGCATCCGCTTCTTCATCGAAGTCATACATGACGTAACAGCTGTTTAGTAGCTCTCGTTTCTTTGACCGGACGTATCCAAGCCCTTTCGTCTCCATTCTCCCGTTAGGCAGTTTGCGTTGAGTCCCGGGAACGTTCCAAATTTTGTCATAGAACTTGGATTTTCGAGCGGTCTGCTTGAAGGATATCCCCTGGCGTTTCAGTAGCTTTTTCAAATCCTCTGTATAATATCTGGGAAGACGGATAGGCTGAAGCCTGTCGAGCGTAGGATCCGCGCCCTGCCAGATTTCTTTTTCCACCTTGGTTTCTTCAGAGCGGTAGAACAGAATTGCTTTCTCGCTTTCTCGCCTGGGAGGGATATAGAACGTTTACAGCTCTTCTACATTATAAATATTAAGTGCATCCGGTTCTTTATGGTGTTTAAACGGCACTATGGCGACTTGTAGACTTTGCTTTTCGTCAGCGGACGTCCGTATTGAAGGTCGAGCAGAGAATACAACACGGATCTCATCTTCCGAGTCGCTACCAAAGATCAACGTAGGAGCGAACGGCCCTGGCTTGTTGTGTTGGGGCGGACCTGAATAAACTATCTTCTCTTCCTCCTCGGTATCACTTCCGAAGACAGGGATGGTGGCATTAGCTGTATTCTCCGGCTTGTGACACTTCTCCGTATCTTCGAAATCCGGTAAGAAGTATTTGGCATCTTCGTATTTGCGGACTTCGTTCACAGAGAATGGGTTCAGTTCTCCCGTCACGGTATACTCGAAACCATCCTTAAAATACTTCATACACTGATGTTGTGTAGAAGGGATGATTTTGTACTCGTGTAACCATGGTCGGCCGAGCAAAGCGTTGTAGCATGTCTTGGCGTCTATGACGTGGAACTTAATGTCCGTGACGAGCAGCCCGAAGCTTAGTGTCAGTATCACAGATCCAAGAGTCTTTGATGATTGGGAGTCGAACCCGGAGATGGTGATCTTGTTTCGAGCAAGGTGCTGGACGCTCATGCAGATTTCTTTTAACACCCGCACGTTAAGGAGATTAACAGACGATCTATTATCGATCAGGATTTTGCCTATTTTTATATCATGGCAGTATCCGGAGACATAGAGAGGGCGATTGTGTTCGCACGTCCCAAGGAGAAGGTCTTCATCACCGAAGGAGACATCTGCCGTGTGTACTTCCTCCAATTCATCCTTCATCTTTTCCTCGGCCAGGCAAGCTTGGAATTGTTCCGGATCTTGTAGTGCCTTGATCAACGAATCTCTCGCCTCCTTTGATAGCAAAAGGGCGTCGAGAATGCTGAGCTGTGAGGGTAGTTTCCTCAGATGCGCTAGGACGTTGTAATCTACCTTATTCTTCTTCGGTGGGTCCTTGGCGCTTAGCTCCTCCACCGCTTGGTCATCTAAGACGATATCTTCAGAGACTTTTTCTTTCCCTTTATCTTTTCTGTTTGAGGGTCCGAGATTCTTTTCGGGCAGCGTCCGATTACGTAGCTGTATATTTTCGCAGACCTTCGCTCTTCTTCTTTTCCCGAAGTGGACTCTTTAAAGAGAGGGGCAAGTTCTAGCTCTTCATCAGAATCGCTCCCGAATGTAGGCACTTGTGACCCGCCGGTATTAACCATGCGACAATCGCCAGTAGTTCTTTTAAGCTCTTCGGTCGCATTTTTTCGCTCCCGACGAGTCTTGTACTGTTCCCGCTTAAAATGTTGTCGATGAGCAACATATCCCTGCCACCATCTGTCGAAAGCTTTGCACTCTTGAGTGGGGTGCGACACCTTCTGATGATATAAGCAATAGGAGGGGTGCGTTTCCACTTCACCAGTGATATTTCCTTCAGAGGATGGTAGCTTCATGCCCATTGATATGGCCTTAGCAAACTTTTTTCTCATCTTAAATTGGCTTTTGTTGGCAGCGGGGGTGCTTTGCTCCAGCGGGATCATCTCAGCTCTTTCATCAAGTCGCTGGCGTTTGGCCCTTTCAAATATGGCCGTCTCGCGTTCTCGATCGGCTTTACTTTTCAACCGAGCTTCATTAAGGAATGCGTCAATTACTTCATCTGATGGCCCCAGAATTTTTGATTCAGGATCTGCCCCGAGCGTTCCAGTACAAGGATTTTCTTCATCGTTCGTGAACGAATGGGAAATCACATGACAGCTCGCCACGCATTCTTCGGATTCATCTGACGAACTTTCTCCCTCACCTTCCTCTTGAAAGACATGGTTGAGAAACTCTTGGAGTGTAATGGGAGTCCGTGCCCTCTGGTTGTATTCCTCCAGCGCGTCAATTTGTTTTTGCAAGTCCGTGCGCTTGTCGCCAGGTTTCACGGGCTTCTTAGATTTCTTCTTCTTCTTTTTCAATGATTTTGACGGCTGGTTGCAAGTGCTTGAGCCACCACCATCGGTCTTTAGAGTTGGACGTGGCTTCAACATCCCTTCAATGACCTGCGGTTCTAACGGGTTCTTCCACTTGATCATTGGGCACACTTGAAGATCGTTTAGCATCCTCTTTGTCTTGGCTGATAATACAACCTCCCAAGGAGCTTCTTCAACGACGGAGCATGTTGCCCCCGGCGTATTCGTCCCCTTAGAGGTGTGGGGTTGCGGGGGATTCACCTTCTATTTTTCAGATAACGCGAATTTGCCTTGTCGGTACTGGTTTTCAAGCCAATTTTTGAAAACGTAGCAATCCTCGATCGGATGACCCAGTACTTGATGATAAGGACAGTAGTTAGGTTCGTTGACGTCATTTGGTTACAACGGACGTTTTGGGTCTGGCAGATTTATGAGTCTGTTGCGTAATGCCAGCTCGAATAACCTTCTCGTTTTATCGCGGGGAAAAGAGTAAGAACGTCATATCCTCTCCTCAAGGGCTATGTACGGACGCATATTATTTTGACGAGCACCCGGCTTCGAGTCGCTCAGTTGTTGTTGAGCATTAGCGACAACGATTGCCTTTCCTTTCCCTTTGTCATTTCGGGAGTCCGGCTTTGGAAGAGGGGGTTTATGGCCCATCTGATCCATTTGCGCTAGCTTGTCAATCAAGGCCTGGAAGGTAGTCGGCTTGAAAAACATCATAAATTGCGAGATAGTTGCTTGCGGATCAAGAGTTCCCACAAACATACTCACTGCGGGAGCTTCTTCAATGCGCTGCTCACATTTCGACGATAAGTTTCGCCACCGTATAGCATATTGAATCCACATCTCGCCTGGTTTTACCCTGGCGTTAATCAGTGCCGTCATCGGGGTACGTTCACTGGCGCTTGCAAAACGCTGAGTAAACAGTAGCTCCATCTCTGTGAAGGTCTTGATATAGTCGTTCGGGAGTTCAGAGTACCACTCGAACGCCGTATCCGATAAACTTCCAACAAACTGGCGAAGCAACAGCTTGTCGTCACCGCCGGTGTTGCCGCAGAGGGCCCTGAACTGGGCAACATGCTGGTGAGGATTGCCCGTCCCCTTGTAGACATGGAACTTGGGAATTATGTAACCGGGTGGGTACTTGATTTGATCGTACCAACTTGGATATGGCCGCCCCGTTTTTATGACCTGGCTGGCTGCTTCGGTCGCATGATGAACCCGTATTTGTTGGGCGATGTACTCATCCAAATCAGCTTTGGAGATTGTATCCTCTTTAGCCGTCGACAGAGCTGGTGGAGGATTTGATGTTTCTCCCCTATCGTCTCCAAGGACGATCGGGGGCTCTTCGGCCGGAGGATCTTGTTGTCTTGGAAGAGGAGGCCCATACGTTGTATGTTGCCTGCTTGTTCAGCAGCTTCTTTGTCCTTCTTCTCTAATATTCGACGAAGGAAATCAGCGTCGGTTTCTTCCTCCTGACGTTCGTCCGAGGACGTTTCAGGGCTTTCTTTTGGCCCTGTAAGTGCGGCCATAGCGTTCATCATTTCTTGGAGCTTTTGTTGCTGCTCCTGCGCCTTGGTTACTGATCGCGTAAGCGGTCGATGACCCGTAGATATGCGACTGTCCTCTTTACCAGACGCCACATGGACAGTATGAACTACAATGCCCCCTGACTTAGGGCGTTTGGGTTCACTACCTCTGATATTTGTCGCCGGCGCGGGGGTTTTCTCTGGCCTTCTTCTTTTATGGGTCGTTGAAGTTGAAGGGGCCGTTGCAGTGGGCACCCTAGCAATCGTTGTCCCTTGCTGTTCAATAGGACGGTCTTTTCCTTTTTGCACCTTCGTCTTCTTTTGCTGACGAGAGTGATCTGGGTCGATCACGGAGTCTTGAACCCTTTGCCAAACCTTGTATATTTTTGAGGACAGCCGTTGAGGGGGCTGTTCTTGCTTTGTTCCCGGAACTCTCTCCGCGGGAGGAGGGGATCTTTTCAATGTAGCGGTTGGAAAATTCTTATGTACCCTCCTCAACAGTTCAAAGCTGTTCCCAGTTGGAACAGCAGCGTTGACTTCCACCACTGGAGCCAGTGGAGTTAGCCCTGAGGGAGAGTTGCCCCATGCCTTCCTCACTCGTCGCCAATGGCGACGTCGAGCACGACGAGCCGTTGGGACTGGCTCAAAGACAGAAATAGCTTCTTTTTGTCCCCTGTCTGAATAGGGCGCCGCTGGTGTTAACCTCTCAAAGACTGAGGTTGTCTTTTGAGGGATGATATTCAACCTGTCGAAGACGGATTCTTGAGCAGGGGCAGGAGCAGGAATCGTCAGTCTTGAAAAGACTGATTCTTTAACAGGGGAAGCCGCCTTGACGACTTCTGGAGCAGCAGTTATTGCCTTCCTTGGGACAGCCAATTTAGAGTTTTGATTTAGCCTGGTGAAAACAGAGGCTGTCGGTTTGGTAGTGGGAGACCCGTTGACAGGGGCCGTCGTAGCAGTGAGCCGGTCGAAGACCGACTTTTTGTTCACTTCCGATGCAGGTATTAGCATAGAGAAGGTTGTAGGTGGGATCATGGTCCCGAAAAACAGGCCGGTGGTGGCCTGGGTCACCTGTTCTACCGGCAGAACGAGGAAGGAGGCCGCTTGGGGCCCATATGCTACACCTTCAGGTGAGGTGGAGCGTCCGTTGCAGTGGCACTTCGAGCAGTTGGTGCAGTTAGAGGCCATTGAATCTTGAGTTCTGCGCCAGGCAAAAGACCAAATCTTAGTAACTTGAAATCCGAAAGCAACCATTTAACAAACCGCGATTGGTTCGCGAGGACGACACACGAAGTGTGGAGTGGAAAGAGGAAAAGGTCCCACCGGGCGTGCCAGAATCTGTTCCCCTCCAAAAGACGGCGCACAAGACTGCGATGTCCTGACGCTGAGATTCGGGGCAGATGCTATTTGGTTTTATCCATCCACTTCTCCGAAAATGCCAAGTTGATTTATGGCACCGTGTATCGGAGGTTTAGACGGATGCGGCCAATGTAGCAGACTTCGTCAGATTCCCCCTCGCTTGAAGGGTTTTTTGATTGTGGGGATGCTCTTCCCTGCAGGCGCAAGCCCCTGCAGTTAATTACGCTACCGCATCGCGGTAACAACTTTCTCCTTCTCCAGAATTTCACTTCGTGTCATGTGTGTTTGTTTTGTTTGTGGTTGCCCGTGGATTGTATACGGAGACTGAGTAATGCCGTCGCCCGTAGGACATGGATTAGTCCAAATCCGTATTTACTTAGATTTGGGTTTGGTGTTTTTAGTTTAAGGATGCATTAGTCGCGTTGCGGCTAAGATCAACCTAAACATTCGTTAAGGATACGATAGTCCTCTTTGAGACTAAGATCAACTTAACGGGATCGTCTGGATCCATTTAATATATGGCCGTCAGGACTCATCACCTATCTGACGTCATTGAAGGATTACAACGATAAGTGTCAAAGGAGTTCAGAGATGTACCCTTGAACCAAAGTTGATTTAGAGTTTTATAGTCCATTTGAATGTTTAAGGATACGTTAGCCGTGTTTGGGGCTAAGATCAACTTAAACGGGACCGTTTAGATCCGGCAAAAGAACGTTTGGAAGCCCTATTGTTCCAGTTTAGGGACGTAGTGGTCCATTTTCCAGTTTAGGGACATGGTGGTCCGCATTTCAGTTTAGGGACGTGATGGTCTATATTCTAGTTTAGGGACGTAGTGGTCCGATATTAGTTTAAGGACGTTTCGGTCCAATATTAGTTTAAGGACATTTCGGTCCAATATTAGTTTAAGGACATCTCGGTCCACGAGTTTAAGGACCCCGCAGTCCATATTCATGTGTGGTTGTTGGGACCCGTCACCTCTCTGACGTCGTTGAGGAATTACAACGATAGGTGTCAAAGGAATTCGGAGATGTACCCTCGATGATTTAGGAGAGCAGCTGTGCTCAGTCAATTTAGTTTGAGGACTTACGGCCATGATTGGGCTAAGTCCAGTTTCAACATCTTTTGCCTTTGGCCTGTGCTAGGGCTTTTGCCCCCTTTTTAGTAATGCACTGCATTATTTCTGTTTTGGTTGGGCTCTGCTCTTTTATAAATGATACAGAGCATCTATTTTGTTTGGGCACTGCCCCCTTTTTTTAAAAAAATGCATAGCATTTTTGATTAGGCCTGTTAGGCCTTTTAATTGGACTCTGTCCCCTTTTCTTTAATAATGCAGAGCATTAAATACTCTGACAGTGCCTCACGTGGCTTGTCAGGCGCTTTGCGCCAATTAATGAGCGCAAATGGATGTGGTGGTGACACGTGTCACGCTCTGGTGAGCGCAGTGCGCTGTGCTCTGGTGAGCGCAAGCGCAACAGCGCACTGCGCTGCTGCGCTACCGACACGTGGCACTCCTTGGTGGCTTGCGCCAGCGCAGGAGCGCAACAACGCAGTAAGTGCAGGGCACTGTTTTATCTTTTGATCGATTTTAAATAAAAAAAAAAACAAGTTTTTCTTGTTTTCAAGGAACCAATAGTTCATAAGCAAGTGCAAAGCACTATTTGTTTTCTCTGATCTAATTAGAATAAAAAAAAATAAGTATTTCTTGTTTTTTTTTTGTTTTTTTTCTTGATCTCAGAGAACCAATGGTTCACAAGTGCAAAGCACTATTATTATTTGTTTTTTTTATTGGAGATCATTGATCTAGTTTTATTAGAAGAAATTCTTCTATCTGAAAGGTTTTTACCTTTTATTCTTTTGAAATTTCTTCAGAGTTCTCTCTGTTTGAAGTTCTTGATTTCTCACCAAAATGTTCATTCTTCTTCTATTTTTTTATTTTAGAAAGAAGGATCATTGGTCGTTGGGACCTACCACCTCTCCGACGACACTGAGAGATTACAGTGCCATATATCGAAGGTGTGGAGGGATGTACCCTTTGAACCATGTCTCAATCATTAGGGGGGAAGAACAGGCTGGTGCTTAAGCTTCTCGCTGCTGAAAAGGCTTCTTTGTGTTCGCGCACGTGCGTCGCACGTGTTGGGCGCACATGCGTCGCACGTGTTGGGCGCTCATATTTGCACGTAGCGCACATGGATCTTGCGCATATGCGCATTATGGGGGGGAGCAAGCTTCTATGGAGAACGAGTCTCCTTTTAATTGAATATTCTCATGTGATGCGCACGTGTGTTGCACGTGGTGCACGCGTGGCGGGCACACGTGCATTGCACGTGGCGCACATGCGCATTATGAGTAGAAGCAGGGCTTCTATATATGGAGAACATGCTCCTTTTAATATTATTAAATGTTCTCATGTGGTGCGCACGTGCGTTGCAAGTGGTGCGCGCGTGGCGAGCACACGTGCGTTGCACGTAGCGCACATGACATGGCGCTTGCGCATATGCGCATTATGGAGGAGCATGCTCCTATCTTGGAGAACTAAGCTCCTTTGGAGAACTAAGCTCCTTTGAGTATTGAATCCTTTGAGGATTTTAACTCTATCCTTTCTAAGAGGTATCCCCTCTTATTTATATGGGAGTGGTAGAGAAGCCATCTCTTCTTTTCCCGATGTGGGACTAAAAAATGCATTCCCCATGTAGTAGAGCATTACTTTAGATTACACGTGCATAACACATTTGCTCATAACTTTTGATCTCGGATGAATTATGAGGCCCATAATATATCAAATCGAAGGTCTTTTCGAGATGCTTTCAATATCATCAGAATTTAGCCATTTCTCATTCCGGAGTTTGTCAAAATATAGCTCAGAAAATACTGGTTCACATCTTCTTTCTTAGATCACATGTGCATAGACATTTGCTCATAACTTTTGATCCCGGATGAATTATGAGGCCCATAATATATCAAACCGAAGGTCTTTTTAAGATGCTTTCAATACCATCAGAATTTAGCTGTTTCTCATTCCGGAGTTTATCAAAATACAGCTCGGAAAATACTGGTTCGCATCTTCTTTCTTAGATCACATGTGCATAGACATTTGCTCATAATTTTTGATTCCGGATGAATTATGAGGCCCATAATATATCAAATCGAAGGTTTTTTCGAGGTTCTTTCAATACCATCATAATTTAATAGTTCTTCATTGGGGAGTTTATCAAAATACAGGACGGAAGATATTGGTTCGCATTTCCTTAAGCGTATCGCTGCCATTTGATACCTTGGACTCGTTTGCGCGGAAATTTTTGGTGGGAACAGGGGTGCTGTAGATGAAGTGTAGAACGGTTGTCTCTTGGGGTTATAGAAGTTTTCTTTGATGATGAAGGAGAGAAGAACTTTGGAGAGGGTTTTGGAATTTAGCAAGCAAGCAAAATGAGATGAATCAATTTCCCTCATGAAAAATGAACTCTCTCATCTCCCTCATGAAGTGGCCGGCCACACTCCTTAGTGGGGAAAAAAGAATCAATAAAATGGGAGAAGAAAAGCTAAGATAAAGATAAGAAAATGGCCACACCCATTTCTAATCCAACTCTAATCTCAATCCATCATAATAAATGCAAAGGAAGAGACTCAAAAAGAATCTAATGATTCAAGCAATATCATAATGCCACAAATTGCAAGAAAACCCCTCCACAAAACTTATTTGCATACTCGCAAATAACTCCTTCCACCGGAAAAGTCCGGCCGTGAAGGAATAAAGGAAAACCGGCCGAAACGGAATGCAAACTGGCAATTTCAGAAAACTGATCTCGTAATAAATTACAGGAAAACCCCGCGACTGTATATACATACCTGCATTTGTATTCCCACTGAATACAAATGCAAAGAGACAAAATCTACACTGTATAATACTAGGATCCGGCTTAAACCAAAGCCCGCTAGTATTATCCGTCCGTTCATGATCCGTGCAATACCGCACGTATCTGATCGAACCCTGCCATATCTCCATACGGCTTCTGCAGCGTTTTGCCCGAAACTTGAGAAACTGGTCTGTGGGGGACTTTAAAGACTCGTCAATACTTTGGTTGTGGATTTAACCACTAGCACGTCAAAGGTATTAGCCTATACGTAACGGGCTACCACGTATTGACCAAAAGGGACGTCGATGAGCGAACTCATTCTGACACCCTACTGAGCCTGTCAGTGACAATATCCGTACAGTCCGGTCCATTCGTCTATGAGCATCGCATGGCGGGCCTAGGGTGTTGGTAAAAGTCAGACCCCCAAAAGCGGTACAAGTCGTGTCGGAGTGTACTCCAGAACACCCTGAGATACTACTGGAATACCTACCAGTAAATCTCCTGCTTTGGCCAAGGACTTCGTGTAATGGCTCTCCTAGACACAGCGCGACCTCGCCCCCAATACCGGGAGAGATGAACCCCTGCAGATCCGCTCACTGCCTCCATATGGCTCGGGACTATACCCAACTAAAACCTGTTTGCACATCTCCTTTGAGCGTGGTATGGTAGTAATCAAAGCACGGTGGGAACTCACACGAGACAAATGATGATCTCAGGTCGATGAACTAACCTGTACACATGTCACTAGGGAACTGCTATCTGACGCTAGGTATAATACCAACTAGCAGGTTCTCAGCGAATCCTGTCCGGTGTACTCATAACCCAATGAGCACCTGTATACATCTTAGGTGAACCAACTGACACCAGTGGCTTGTGAGACCGGCCACCGCCCCTCGTCGGGGTCTCGACTGTATACACTAGTCTACTCTGGAGAATCGATGCCCTTCTCGAAACTCCCACGACTAGGGACCTTTTAAGGATGTGCTTATAGACCCCAGCTCCCACGTATATGATCGCCCTCATACTGCTGGTAGTCAAGCAAGAATCCTAGGGGCTCTATCAACGTACAATAGTGACCTGTAAGGTCACCTAAAGCAGTATACGATGATAAAGATAAACCAGATAGCATACTATCATCTTGAGTAAGACTGTCCTATCGGGACAGGTCCTCCATCAATCATTGCAATCACGTGCCTGTGATCCAATAATTGACTCTGAGGGCACTAACTCCAACAAGCTCCCTCTTGCACTCAAGGCTAATTATTGCGATGTCGCATACTCATAGCCCGTGTGATACCGAACACCCAACTCCTCTACTAGTCAGTCTCACAAATCTCGTTTGCGAAACTATTGCGTTCGAGGAATAGCCTCAGTGAGTGGATCCGCTCTAATGTTTCTTTCTATGTCTCTCTATATCTCAAGTTCGCGGAGAAAGCCATCTCCCGAAATGAGCAATACCTGTCTTAGAATGTGTCTGGATGTCTGGTGGGACCTATTTCATAAATGAACTCCAAATCCAAACTTCTTAGACTGTATCGTCAACTGAACTTAATCAATATCCTGCGCCATCTTTCCCTCAGTATCCACCTGGACCACCTGTCCAAAATACTGACCCTCGTCAGAGGGAAAACTATAACTCTGACAGTCACTCTGTCATCCAGGTCACCTTGGAAGCCTGGAATGATAACCGTCTCCCGAACGAGGCTGTCGTTATCATATCCCTAGAACATCAACTTATGTTCTAAAACTGCTTCCGAACGTTTCTCCAGGATTGGATCAATATCAACTTATTGCATCTACTGCAAGAACAACATCTGGTGTGGTACTTGACATCTCATGATTGACTCATTTTCCTAAGCAAGTGATCTGCCAATCATGCACATGCCTCTCTACTTTAGTCTATAAAACACCTTTAGAGAGGGTGACTCCATTACCTGCAGGTACACTACCGTGCCAGGAGTCGTCCATTCTAAAACACCTTTAGAATGCAGTTTAAGTATCCTGATTGGGACACTTCTCAAATCTAGATCTAGTAACCAGAATGTCTGATATAATATCCAAGCCCTATATAGAGAAACCACTGTGTGACGACCAAAGAATAACCGATCGTAGTATAGGAATATCACTTCCTACTCTGTGTATGTCATCCAAATACCAGGACATCACACCCTACTACCTTCTTAACAGATCCATCCCCTATTCTGATGAAGTCAAACCTATGACTGTCACATCAGAAATAGATGATCTATCTCCGCTATATCTGCATTAGTCTATAAATAGACACAAGCCTCCTGTCCACCAATGCTTCCGCTGCTCCCACTGACCATGACAACCCTCTGACAGATTCATATAGACGTACACTTCTAAAGCTAGTTTAGAACGACGCTATACTCATCCTCCTGCCGGGTCTCACAGTCTGGAACAACAGCAATGGAAAGTCTGGGTAAACAAGAACCTCCCTGTCACCGTCCTTGAGGCTACCGGAGCACCTCTCGGATGCCTGAGGTTACCCACCATATCTGCGAAGTGGCTAATGGAATGTCAATCCTGATTGAATCTTTAGGTTCTTTATCAAATATTCAGTAATCGTTTGCGGTTCTGGAATCACTTCCAGTTCTACCATACTCCCACTACTGTTGTCTGAAAAAATCCATTTTTATTAAAACTGTGGCGAGTCAAGAACAATATCACTATTGATCTTCCAGATGGTAGAAAGTCAACCCTCGTCATAGCCCGGGTCAATCCACAAACAGCCATTACGGAAACATGCCTTGAGTTATCCAGGGTCTGGTTTTAAGCATAAGCCGGACAACTCCCCGTATCTTAACAATGTCAAGATATGAACTGTTCTATATCCAATACAGAAACAGAGGCACTGATTTAATTGAACCAGATTCAAATCATGCAGCTATCTCCAGTGCATGTCAACTAAATGGAAGGAGGCCAATCAGCGTTACTCAACTTAGGAATGCTTCCAATTATGAGTAACCTGAAAGAGAAGCAAGTTCTCTTAATCATTACTATCAACTGAATACCATGTACAAGTATCTACATCTTCGATTACCTTGAACAATCCCGATACTTGCAACATCTGGTTCTCTACTATACTCCTATACCTATACCTTCTCAAAACTCAGAACATGCATTTCTACAAAACACACGTCTAAGAACTAGAGAAGTCACAAGTAAACAGAATATAGTACGAGTACCAACCCCTCTGTCCTAATGGACACTGGATAATATACAATACTCTGTATAAGTCCCCTGAGTCTAGTGACTCATTCACTGTGTGTCGTAGGTTGAAAACTGTACTTATGGTTAAGAAGAATTACACCGCTGTTCAATGCTCCTTACCTAACCATCCACTGATATAGGTAAATGTCATAGACATAATTTCAAAAAGGTATATCTCACTCTATAAAAATAGACGTACAGATATATCAATTTGAAATTGGTGCATAACAACGGATATTCAAAACCAAATATTTATCGTCCGGCAAACAACACAGGCGATTTCCTCAAATATCACCAATTACAACGAATTCCGATATAATGAGGATAATCACCTAATTCCCAATAGCTTACTCCCACTCATCATCTGTAAAACCATACAGATGTGAGAATCATACCTGGTAAATACATACCCTGGAGCAAGTGTCTAATTGGGAAATCAGTTTTCTTTTGACAGTACACAGTGAAACTGAAACATTGAAATGTTTCGATGGGGTATCCGGGTATTCCTAGTAATGCCTCTTCCATTATCCAGATTCACAACTGTAACCGTATATTTCTTTGCCATCTCTCTAAATCCCTTTATATGTCTTTAGTCATTACCTTCTGCACACCCCTTTAGGCCAAATGGTTTTCTTCCTTCCCTACCGTTCGGCACCAGCCTATGGTTTGGAAGAAGACTATCCAATAAGCACAATGGGTGTACTGTCCTAATCCTAGGAGCACTCGCAATGCGAGAGAAGGCAAAGATAAAAGAAACCTGAATAAACTTTGTTCCTATTTCTCCTGAACCAGAATCCATCCCCGAACTGGAACAAGTTCCTTTCGAGTTCGTATATAACCATACGATGGAGTATCCAAATAACTGTGGATCTTCGTAGTGATACGGAGTGTTCTGGAGAAATACAAAGGTGAAGTGGGAGTGGTAATGAAATACTTGGTTTGGTCGTGAACAGCATTCGCAATTTACTTTGCTCTCTTACTAATCCCTTTCTTTGTCTTTACATAATACCTTCTGTACACCATCGTTAGGCTAATTAGTTTTCTTCATTCCCTACCGGTCGGCACCTGCCTATGGTTTGGAAGAAGACTATCCAATTTGCGTAATAGGTGTACTGTCCTAATCCAAGGAGCACTCGCAACCTGAGAGAAGGTAAAAGGAAAAGACAACTGAATAGTCCTATTCGTTTTCTCCAGAACCGGAAACCATTCTCGAATAAATTCCTTCGAGTTCGTATATAACCATACGATGGTTTTGTCCAATGGAAGTGGACGTTCGTAGTAATACGGGGTGTCCTGGAGAAAAGGGTAAAAGTAGGAGTGGAAATGAGGTACGCAACTCTGACAATCCAAAAGCCAGTCTTATAAGAAGGTTCGGTCAACTTGGTCACTGAGTCATAGTCTAGGGTCGGGTCAATGGTCGCTGCCAAGAGAGAGAGAAAAGAAACACTCAGCGTGCACTCTAACCTAGATCAGAATGGTTATCACTTTATCTAATCAGGAAACCTCCCACTGTAACGTCAAATTCTTCTCCAAACCTGAAAGAAAAATTAGTCGGGATCACCCGAGGAGTAAACCAACTCATCAGTGGGAATCGGGATCCAACTATTATCGCATGATAACGTGATGGAATCCGCTCAAGTTATCACACTCCAGAAGGTATGCGCATATCTGGCAAGTTTCAGTTTCTTTAGAAACTCCCGATGTGATTTTTGCCCCATGCTCTTATGACCTTGACGAAGGTCAACAAATCATAAGTCACATGTCAAGTTCTACCCGTCATTGTCCAGGTTAATTTGAACCCACCCGTACAAGCCCTTGACGAAGGTCAACAAGGCTATACGACTGTCCCAAACCAGCGCATCTATCTATGCTGCATATGAATACCCAATAGCCACCAATCACTATGCCTTGACTTTGGCCAACAAACACAGCTTGAATACTTATTGACTATCCATATGAAACGACGGAGGGCTATGAATGGTTTCTGGCGAAAAACCTTTAACGTAATGAACTTGATATCGTTGAAGGAACCGGATAGCTTTATAAAAATATAGTACCGAAAACCTTTGCTAAAGAGGTCACTCCCGGTGAAGGGATCTCGGCTCTTTCCCCGTAGGATGAGGTGCAGGATATTCTAACTGAATACCACGATGCAAAGCAAAAGTAATCGGCTATAGTGAAGTTATTGCCCTGACGCAAACTTCTGTCCAAGGGGTCACTCCCGGTGAAGGGATCTCGGCCCTTACCTCGTCGACTGAGGTGCTGGATATTCATAACCGAATACCACTGTGCAAAACAAAAGAGAACGCCCTTGCAATAACAGCTTTTTGAAAAATGTTCCAACAACGTCAGAATAGGTTTGTTTAGCTTGCATTGATCCGAATCAACGCAGTCCCATCAATTGATCACACCAATAAAGAACGAAAATAATGATGTACGTATATACCATCCGTATTCGCCACTGGGTCCCGTCATCACCCGTTAGGTTACTTAACTAACGACAGAGCGGGGACTGGACTAGCGCGGATGCAAAACATATACAACATCTACTAATATATATATCAATATATAATATTCGCTCAAGGCGTGATAAAAATGCAGCATCACAGAAATATAACCAGCATCACAAAACAATACAGATATCTGGGATCCCCGGGTTTCATAGAGCCGCTACTGAAACCCGACGTTCTCCTGGTCGTGTGGATAGCATGTGCAAGGAAATCCTAGACCCCTACGGGCGCGGCAAGTTACCCGCCAAAACCTGAAGCGAGGCAGCCCCCTTCAGCAACGTGAATGGACCACCCAACACTTCACGGAATCCGGTAACTTGGGCACCCCTCCTGGGTCAACCTATACCCCCTACGAGTGCGGCGAATAGCTCGCCAATTCTAGAGTGAAGCCCCCTCCGTCTCAATGCCATGAGATGCGGGCCCGTTGCCCTCTAGAACCCGGCTATCCGTGCACCCCTCCATGGGGTAATCCTAGTACAGAAAGTAAAATATACATACAACGGGTATATCGACCTCAACCCGGTCGTGCCCCAAAAGAATAATACAAACAGGAAGTGACGGCAGTCCACATGTCGGACGCTCACCCTGCAATATCAAATGTACATATAAAATCAAAACTGTACTATCACTGCAACCAGGCTATCCCCCACGACCAATCCGCAACATCACAGCACAACACAGAACATCAACGTGAATGTCATGTTCGCAAATCCGTCTAAAAGAGCTATAGCAGTTAGACAGGATTTACCGATCAAATGACATTCACGGTCGCAGATATAATGTAAATACTGTGAACTAATATGTTTAAAACTTTCGATCGATCAAATTTACCGAAGTGGGCCCCAAGCACTACTGTAGCACTCAAAGAAAATCTGGGCCCAAACAGAATATTCCAAAACTCCCATTTCCAACTTTAAGACCCTCTGTAAAAAATTTGGCAGCTTGATCACATACTACTGCGGCGGAACCGCGGCCAGAAGAGGGATTTGGCCGCGGTTCCGCGGCCTGTATAAAGCATCAAGGTACCATTTTTTCACAGATGTCTTAAAACTCCCTGCATGTCATTCTGCAACATACTGAAAAAATTTTCGAGCCAAAAATAATTCAACAGAAACTTATGCTAGGAAATACGGTTTTTGGAAAATCCGATCGATCGAAGTTCTAAACACATTAGAGCAAGCTAGACTAGATTAATAGCGTGGCTATGATACCATTGTAAGTGCACGGCGGCGCCCCAGCCGTCAATCCGACACCGGAATGCGGAAACGAAACTTTTCTAGAACTTAGAAACCGGCACCACCGCGCACTTTAAACCCGAATCGGGCCATTAACCTAACTCTAGCAAACTAGAAAAGGGGTAGAGGGCTATACCAAGCGATCCGTGTCTTTCGGTCTTCGGCCTCCACTCCGATCTCCTCGCGGAATCTCCGGTCTTCATCTCCACGTCGGAACGGACACCACATCGCCGGATTCTTTTACGGGCTCCCACCTCTGGACCGAGGCAACTCGGGTACGAAGTTGGCGAGCCGACGTGCCCAAAGGGTGCTGTAGATGAAGTGTAGAATTGTTGTCTCTTGGGGTTATAGAAGTTGCCTTTGATGATGAAGGAGAGAAGAACTTTGGAAAGGGGTTTTGAATTTAGCAAGCAAGCACAATGAGATGAATCAATTTCCCTCATGAAAAATGAACTCTCTCATCAAGCAAAATGAGATACTACTGGAATACCTACCAGTAAATCTTCTGCCTTGGCCAAGGACTTCGTGTAATGGCTCTTCTAGACACAGCGCGACTTCATCCCCAATACCGGGAGAGACGAACCCTTGCAGATCCGCTCACTGCCTCCATGTGGCTCGGGACTGTACCCAACTAAAACCTGTTTGCACGTCTCCTTTGAGCGTGGTAGGGTAGTAATCAAAGCACAGTGGGAACTCACACGAGACAAATGACGATCTCAGGTCGATGAACTAACCTGTACACATGTCACCAAGGAACTGCTATCTGACGCTAGGTATAATACCAACTAGCAGGTTCCCGGCGAGTACTGTCCGGTGTACTCATAACCCAATGAGCACCTGTATACATCTTAGGTGAACCAACTGACACCAGTGGCTTGTGAGACCGGCCACCGCCCCTCGTCGGGGTCTCGACTGTATACACTAGTCTACTCTGGAGAATCGATACCCTATCTCGAAACTCCCACGACTAGGGACCTTTTAAGGATGTGCTTATAGACCCCAGCTCCCACGTATATGATCGCCCTCATACTGCTGGTAGTCAAGCAAGAATCCTAGGGGCTCTATCAACGTGCAATAGTGACCTGTAAGGTCACCTAAAGCAGTACACGATGATAAAGGTAAACCAGATAGCATACTATCATCTTGAGTAAGACTGTCCTATCGGGATAGGTCCTCCATCAATCATTGCAATCACGTGCCTGTGATCCAATAATTGACTCTGAGGGCACTAACTCCAACACTTACGCGCTCCAAAATGATTGTCGCACGCTCGATGTGCACATCTATGACCACCGACTGCCGATGATCCTCTTTCCACTCCCCTTGCTGATCCTTCTATGTACCGCAGTATTGTGGGCGCTCTTCAATATGTCACCATCACTTGTCCCGATATCTCTTTTGCAGTCAATCGGGCCTGTTAGCATATACACACTCCTACTGAGCATCATTGGTCGCTAGTTAAGCGCATTCTACGCTATCTTCAAGACACCCACTCTCGTGGCCTTCTTCTCTACTGAGATTCGCCATGACATCTGCATCCTTTCAATGATGTTGACTGGGCTGGGAATACTGTGGATCGTCGTTCCACCAGTGGCTATACTATTTTTTTGGGTCGCAAGCTTATTTCATGGAGCTCGAAGAAATAAGCAACGGTCGCTCACTCAAACACAGAGGTTGAATACAAGACGCTAGCAAATGCAACGGCCGAGTTCATTTGGCTTCAATCCTTACTTCACGAGCTAAGATTCAAACATTTCCCACCTATGTTGTGATGTGATAACATCGGCGCTACTTACCTTATTGCTAATCCTGTTTTCCACGCTCGCACTAAATACGTTGAAATTGATTTTCATTTTGTTCGCGAACGTGTCGCTGACAACCAACTTATTGTGCGCTACATCTCCACGTGTGATCAACGTGCAGACGCTCTCACCAATCCACTCTCGAGACAACGCTTTTTCAAACCGCGTTTCAAGCTCAATGTCGTCCAGCCGCCGTTCAACTTGCGGGGGCGTAATAACGAATCAAAACCATTAGGGTGACAGACTTCTGACCCTTCAGTTCAGACGTCTGACCAATACGACAGACGTCTGACCCTTTCAGGTCAGACGTCTGGAATTGGTTAGTGTGCTAACAGATCAAAGCTAGACGTCTGCAGCTGTAAAGGAAAAACGGCTGGATTTGGTTTGCGCTCTAATAGAGCGCAGTCAACGTTTGCACTTGTACGGGACAACCATCTGGCCCTGCGCGACCAGAATAGTTTGGAAAGATTTCTGAACATTTGTTTAGAGATTTTGAAAGATTAGATTATGAGATTTAATTGTATCAGAATATTTGAGAGATTAATTTGGTTGTAACAACTATTATGTATAAAATAATATATAAAAAAAGCCACAAAAAAGAAGAATCTCATAGGATTTTCCCCCCTTCAATATCTTCTTCTTCTATCTCTTGCTATTTCTTTAGTTACAAGATAGTCTTTAGTTACAAGATAGAGTGATGGAAAATATTGGACAATTCCAGATAATAAGAAGAGTTTGTAGATATAGGGCTTCTATAACATTTGTATAAATTTAGAAACAATAAGCTTTCTTTTCAAACAGATGTTAAATTAATGTATAAGGAGGCGGAGAATATCGTGTTGGCAGTAGGAATTGACGAGACAAGTGACAACTCTATTAAACGATCCATATCACTTGGCATGTTTGGTTGTAGGATTATGAGTTTGGATTTGGATTTTGGATTGTGGAATCTTAGAATTCCATTATTTTGTGTTTGGTTGCAGCGTTATAATTTATAGGATTCCTTTGTTTTTTATGGGGGGCCCACCACAAAACAAGGATTCTTTAATCCTAAAAATTTCCAAGGATTTTCAAGGATTTGGCACTATTCATTGTACTTTTAGATGGAGCCCATGTATTTTATTTATTTAACAATCCTCTCTCTCTATCTCTTTTTAAAATCCTCAAATCCAAATCCCACCTTTTTTCACCAACCAACCAAAGATTACAAGGATCTACAAATCCAATATTATGAATCCAAAACCAACCAAACAACAAATTACCAAATCCAGAAATTTCAACCGTACTATTTTGGAATCCAAATTCCATAATCCTGCAACCAAACAGGCCCTTACAGGTTCTCTACACATGGATCAATGAATAATGTGTTATCATGTGTCCTGTCATTATAGGGACCGTCGCAATGTATACTCCGTTTTCTCGGCATATAAATACCCTAATTATTGACACATACACACACATCTCTCTAATTACAAGTTATCTGTGGTCTCACCTCAATGCCGCAGCCTGCCTTTAATTACTGATCATTTTATTATATATATATATATCAAACAATTAATGTCTTACAAGGACATATTCCAAAACTCCTTTACATCACTCAATTTTCTCCAACCATTGCATTTAAGAAACAATATTTTGACCGATTACCATTGATACAAGAGTGATAAAAGTTTATCAAGCGATGTACCAACATGGATCCATTCAAAATTGTTTACGATATTGTAGTAAATTTATAGTAGTAAATACTGAGATTGATCCATAATTCATATAAGATTAAAGCATATCATGGATAATCAAGGCACTAACAAAAGCTAGCTTGACTCAAAATTGGCATTGCTCTCTCTAGAGAATTAGGTACGCAGATATACTCGTAAAACATTTCTGACAACGAATTTGGCTAGACCGACCGGAGCATATTTAACATGGTCCTAATAGATCTTAGAGCAAACACGCACATTATTTACTCACTCAAATAGTTAAATGGCAAGTGAATGGTCCGTCATTTTTCAGAAATAAATAATTGGTTAAAGATTCTTTACAGCATACCAAACCATATAGTTATCACAATCAATCCAGAAAACCATAACCGTGAACGTACCTGATTCAATTTGGCGACGTTTACATCGCACCCACTGTTGGGCATTTCTTCCAGCAGTTCAGCATGCCAAATGACAGACGGTATAGAGTGCTTGCAGTTGCTTCCATAAGAGGCCAATGTAGACAAACTGGCATAAATCGAAACGAGTTAGCGTAATAACAGAATAAAGAAAAGATACAGGAACGATAGAAAGATCAAAACAAATTGTATAATGCATAATCAGGAAACAAAATGTTGGGTGGGGGGGGGGGGGACCTGAAGACGATCAATATAAATACAAGGATATGAACACATCACTAATTTTGCTACCATCACGATACACGATTTGAAACTATATTCTGCTAGTTGTTTTGTGTCCATGGATCTTTGGCCTTTCTACAAACCTAGCAAAGGGACCTTGCAATACCTTGCCTTGGGAGCGCACTTTCAGTAGGTCCATTCACATAAAATTTGATAATGTGTCTGCATTGGACAGGCATTTGCTGCTTCCTTTTCCTGAAATGTAAAGTTCTCTTCCTCTTTCCTATACGAAGATGTCCATTATTTTCACATGTCCAAACAGAGGTAGAACCTAATGCTATTTAGTTGTCGTTTACAGGACAATTACAAAGATTTAAGTCTCACCAAGGCAGAGCATAAATGTCCTTGTACTAAGAAGGCGCTCGTCTAATCAAAATGCTTCAGGGGTAGGAGCTCAAATAACTGATTAGAATGGCGTTAATTCATTCCATTATATTAAGGCTAAATGACACTAAAATACCATGACCCTTCATTGTTTTCCAGATAAATACCATATATTTTATTTATCAAAGATGCACCGTGTATTTTACTTCCGAAAAAACCAATCTTCTACTTTAGTTAATATCGTTCGATGTCAACCTTAAACTCCCAGTTCTTCATCAAAGCCGTGGCATGCCAGTGAAGCGTGCCTAAGCATTTTTAGTCTTCTTACGCTTGGCGTTTGCTTAACCACCTAACATCAAAAGCTGTCCAATATTTCTCTCTTTCACTTTTCCAAGTAGAAATCAGGGCCAAGTTTTTAAACCTTGACCTGAAAACTTATACATCATGTTTGCATTTAATTTGTATTTTCCATGTGAAGGCTTCTCCCTAGAGGTCAAGATAATATGTTGCCGAGTACCTCCAAACTTTATCAGCTCAGATATCCCTAATTTTTGCACAACTTGAGAGTCTGGGATGTATTTATCTGTTCTCTTACACCTTCTTTAAGCCACTTTATTCTTGATTTTTGCCTCCAGAATATTTCCTCTTGATGTAATGCTTTGATTAACAATGTCTATGAAATTATCAAGTTCAACGCAAACTCTTGCTTTATCTGTTCTCTTACAAGAGGCAGTGCTTTCATCTAATGCAATTAACTTTCCAATTGGCTTGACTACAGATTGTAACATGCTCAAATTGAAAAAGTTTGGGGGAAGTTTAGGGAGAACCGCGCAAGCTGGCACATTACTTGGCTCAGTTTTATTAGAATAAAAGCAATTCCATTTAAACCATCTAAAAGGGTAGCCTTGTATGAATAGGATCTGTTTCATCCATAATTTGGTAAATTCTGCTCCATCTACCATTTTAATCAGTTGAACAACAACTGCAACCAGGATCTGCGGTCAGTCAAACACTGCATCCAGAATCCAATCAATCGAGAACTGCAACCAGAATCTGCAAATAATCGAACTGCTTCCGGAATCTTGCACAGTAGTTGATGTGCAGAGACGTAGACGCCGATGTTGGGCTGGGACATGATTTTGGCCTATACCTCATCTATCTGACTATCTGAGGTTGCATGTCTTGGTTATGATGCTCTGCTCATTTTGGGTTATTTGTTTGTTATTGGGTTTGTTCCTCGATTTTTGACCTGCTTTATACGGGATTGTTTCCCAGCTTTGTATTTTGGATTTGCTTTGTACTTGTTTTGATTTGCTGTTGTTTCGTTAAAAATCTTTAATGAAACGCGGGTTTTCGAGCTTTCATTTAGTCCAGAATTTTTTTTTTTACAAATAACGATAAAATAACTCCCCCCAAGAGGAATGTTTTTCCAATTGGAAATGATCAAATGCTAATTAATAGGTAGTCTTTCTTCCAACATCGAATGCTGTGTGGGAGAAGACAGAAAACAAAAGGAAAGAGTTCGTGGGAGTGGCCTCAATTCACATTTCAATAATGTGAATGTAATATTGCCGATGAAATTATAAATTCCTTCAAAATGTATCAAATAATCATAGGCTGTATTGTTTTTATAAGACTGAAGGCAGTAAATTCACTACAGTAAATAAATAGTTATTTCGACGGATATTTACCGTCGAAATAAGAGTATTTTATCGGGACACCCCAAATTGTCACGAAAGAATGCCGGCGTAATAGGTTGTGCCGCAATAGGTTATTTCCACGGCTAAAGTATGTCGCAATAAATTAATCTATTTCAGCGGCTATATCCCTTCGAAATAATTATTTTATCGACAGACGTAAACCGTCGAAATGTATAAGGTTTTTTAATTTAAAAATTGGTTTTTGGAATCATTTAAAAATAGTTTTTTCTATTTCTACATGCCAGTCCCGTCGAAATAAGTCTATTACGACGGGAATGGCCCGTCGAAATAGAATGCATCACAGAATTTTTTTTAAAAAACCCAGAAAATCTCAAATCCAATTTATTTCAATTTAATATCGATTACATTCTATTCAAATAATGATTCTAATACCGCATGGTGTTTTTCGTCATTCTATTGAGATGAGAATACGCGTCGCTTGTCAGGCATATATAGATTCCTCCTGCTTAGGGTAGCTTGGGATTTATTGATTGTGGGGATCCGAATCTCCGGCAACTGTGGACTAAGCTGCCGTTAATTACCTATCGCTTTTGAAACGAGAGAAGCTCCGATTGAAGGGTAAAACCGGTAATGCGAATTCGATGTGCGGTGTGCGTGTGTTGTGTTTTGAAGGGGACTTGGACGTATCGGAGGCCTCGCAGAGCTTACGGGGGTCCCGCTATCTGGATAGCGCGTTGGGGGTCAGGGGGCTAGCAGCTCCTTTGCGGAGTGCGGGGCAGCGCCCCGTTAGAATTTTTTTCTAACAAAGTATGCGTTTTGAATGTGAAGTGTGAGGGAAAAAAATGGGTGAGAAGCGTCCTAAGGACGCGTAAGTGGCGCGTGGAAGCTGAGCGTCCGCGGGTCACGCACTTGGCGTGTGGGCGCCGGGAGCCGGGCGCCAGCGGGTCACGTGTCCGGCACGCGGTCGCTGGACGCCAACGGAAAAAGGGACTTAGCCCCTAAATTAGGAGTTGAACCCCTGAGAGATTTGGAGTTGAACTCCTAGAAGAAAAATGATTTTTATTTGGAGTTAAACCGCTAAAAGATTTGGATTTTGAGATTAAACTCCTTTGAGGATTTAGATCTTGAAGTTGAGCTCCTTAAATATTGGTTTGGAGTTAAACTCCTAAAGAAGGGATTTTTATTTGGAGTTGAACTTCCAAAAGATTTTCAGAAATGTATTATTATCGTTCTAAAATCTACATAATAATTATTCTGAAATAATTAAGAAGCCCGGCATATGTGGAGTCTTGCATATATCCCTTGTGCCTCAATCAATGCAGGCACGCCATCGTCCCGTACAAATTGAGCCCGGTAGATTTCGATCCGATCAAAAGACTCTCTACCATGGCTTTCTTCTTGTATATAACATTTAGAAAGTGCACACATAAATTTCTAAGATAATTTTAACGTATTAATATCAAATACGATACTTACGTGTTCGATGGCAACCTGCTAGGAATTCTTGCTCCTATCCCTATAAATATCGTGCAGCTGAGCGCGAGTATTTTGCCTCACTCGCTCTTCTCCTGCAGTTACATTAAATATTATTTACTGAGTTGCTATAAAATAGTAAAAAGGTATCGTCAAAGACATGCCCTGAACTCTCTGGACAAGAAATGATGGACCAAGGCCTGCCAGTATTCGTCGGACCAATCTGGATCCAGTTTAATCGAATACATCTCATCTGGTAAAGCGCACTTTTCAAGATTTTTAAAAATCTTATTCTTATGGCCTCTCCAATTCTTCGCAATATGATTACACATCTTATCGTAAACTGCGCGTTCATCGCAAAGCTTTTGGGGGCTTTCTACGCCAACCCACCGAAACTCGAACTGAGCCTACGAAACGGGATAATTCATCATCGTATTGGTATTTATAGTAATTTGGTAAATGTGTATGTATATATATGTGTGTGTGATATACGTGTATGTGTGTGTATATGCGTGCATATAAAAAAAAGTGCAATATTCAATTGTATAAAGAAATAAGACCATCATCTCCCATATAGAAACTTGTTTTTTAACCCTAATGCTTCGCTGTCCCAATCTAGATCCTCTCACTCGTCATCTTTGTCCTTCAACAAATGAGACATACGGTCCTCGCTGTTCATGATCGACGACATTATTTTCTTCACTTTTTTGCTGGCTCCTGTTACAACGTCCCCTGTGAACGTAATGTATACAATCAGCTTGCCAAGGGCATGCGATATCCTCCTCTATATATTAAGGGCATGCGACATTATTTTCTTCACTTTTTCTGAAAGGACTGCCCCTCGTCCCTGGTAGACTGATCGGTCCTGCTATCAGAACCTGACATATCTAAAACAACTTCACGGAATATAGTTTAGTATGGTAGATAAAAAAAACAATAGTGAAAATTATTACTGAAAAGAATATCATACATGAGTAATAAATGGTGGAAATAATATGCGGGGGAAAAGATGAAATGTAGGACATTAGAATTTTGGTCTAAGATAATTACCAAGAATAGAATACATATAACCAGCTTATATAACCTCATATATAAATTAACAGTAAAATCTCTGTACATTAGAATTCAAAACTGTAGGAAATAATATGCAGAAATAATATACAGAAATAATATGCGGAAAAAGATGAAATGTATCAAATAATATGCAGAAATAAAGATGCAATAAATTGTAAGTTTCATATTACTTAAGTTATGGGTATCATAAAAGAGCGAGTTAATATATCAAGATATTTAAAGTTTTAATTAGACTCCTGGTTCTACCACCACCGATGGCACATCAGAGACTATTTCCGGCTCTAAGTCAGTTTTTGATAAACTGTTGTTGAATTTGAGAGGAATAGCATCATCTTGTATAACCGGGATTGCAAGATAACTAATCTCACTTACATCACTTTCACCCATGTTGTAATAGTCTCGTGGATTCGTCACAACAGCAACATTCCACTGGGCATCCACAGTGTCTGCGACATAAAAGCATTAGCGAGTTTGGCTGGCAAGAATATAAGGCTCTTCACCAAAAGCGAGTTTCGATGAATTGAGTAAAAATAGGCAATTTTCAACTTTGAACTCAGTATGTTCATGATGGATATCGTACCACAAACACTTGAACATGACAACCGTCTGTTCATGATAACGCACCCGAATTATTTTTTTAAGCACCCCGTAATAGTCTAATTTTCCCGTGGTTGGATTTGGATCTCTAGAAAATGAATATCCAGTAACGATAGATGTGATAAAGACGCCGCAATTCTGAAACTTTATATTTTGGTCTCTTTTTCTGGCGTGAAATCTAAACCCGTTAACAACGTAACCGGAGAGGTACTTAGCTTGTTCATCTGGACCATACGCCAGCGTTTTTATATCTTCTGATACATGTCTATCATTGGGATTTCTTTCAACCTATTAGAATAAAACGGATTAAATTATATATATATATATATATATATATATATATATAAATATGAGTTGTGGTTTGGTTTTTATAGTTTACAATTTACACGTGCTTTCAACCAAGCGGGAAAGTATTTATGTCGCTCCTTATCGATGTCCCATTTCTGAGTTCGTTTAATAGATAGACGGTATTGAGCATTCCAAATGCCGTATATATCGCAAATAAACATTTAATTTTGACTTGAAGATTTTCTATAATTATGTTAAGAAAAAAGTAATAAATACTTACCCGATAAAACTGTTCACATCTGAACAGTTGAATAAAATATAACGGCGAATCATGCTGAGCTACTCAGACGCGGTGTGACCTGACTTCATTTTACCCAACTCCTTTCCTTGGACTCGAAAGACGGATATTACAAGTCTATTATCAACCATGTCATCATTACGTCTCGGCCTATTTAATGCTGTCTCAATACTCTCCAGATACATAGAACAGAACGTCATACATTCCTCTGTAAGAAACCCTTCAACGATCGACCCTTCAGGCCGACTCCTGTTACGGATATACCGTTTTATTTTGTACATGAACTTGACGGATACAAACAAATTTAATTCGTTTTATTATAAATATTTGATTTATTATGAATAGTAAAGAGTTGTTATGTTAGTTTTACCTCTCGAACGGATACATCACCGGTAATTCACGGGACCACCTAAATATGCCTCTTAAGCAAGGTGAACCGTGAGATACAATATTACGGTGAAAATAGAAGACGAAAACAGCATCTCCATTCTACAAAATATGCGAGGTATTATTTCCTCCAATCAGAGCAAAGCTCTGTATGAATTTCAAAAATTCAAAAACTGAAGCAACGCTTCAAATTCCTTGCGCTGCGCGCAACGCGCCACGTGTCAAAAGCTGATACGTCAGCTCAGCGCCCAAGGCAGCGCACCCAATCAGAGCAAAATTCTATTTAAAACAAAATTAAAAGAAGCAACGTTTCAGATGATCTGCGCTCTGCGCTGCGTGACACGTGGTAGCGCAGTTGTGCTGCGCTATATGCTGCGCGCCACGTGGCAGCGTAGTTGCACTGCGCTCTGCGCTGCGCGACACGTGTCAAGCGCAGGTGCGTTTGCGCCAAACAGAATTAAAATTCCAGTAAGATCTTTCTGTTCTTGTTAAAACAAGAAGATTGTCTTCTGTAAAACAGAAGCCCTTGGATCAAAGATCCAACGGTGAGGAAAAATCCCCAAATAACTCAGAAAATGATCTCTTTAACGAATTTAACAAATTAATGGGCACTATATAAAGGCCCCTAGACCCCAATTCCAAAACATACAGAGATAGAGAAAGAGAGATGGAAACACATTAACAAGGAGAGAACTCATAGAAGTCTTCTAAAAACTTTGAGAAAGAACTCAGAAGAAAGAAAAAGGTAAAAAACCTTTTAAAAAAGAAGAATTTCTTCTGAAAAGATCAATGATCTAAGAACAAGATCGAGGATCTTCAATATAAAAATATAATAAAGGCATTGTCTTTTTTATGAACCATTGGTTCTGGAATCTTAAAGATTCTTTTCTTGAATCCAAAATTGGATCAAGATATTAAAACAGTGTCTTGCACTTGTAAGTTTGCACTGTTGCACTCTCGGGTTGGCGCAAGCCTCCAGAGAGCGCCACGTGTCAGCTCCAAAACCACTTGCGGTATGCGCTTTTAAAATAGAGAATTGCTCTCTGAAATTGGCGCAACTCACCAGAGCGCGCCACGTGTCAGCAGCGCAACAGCACAGCGCATTGCGCTTGCGCTCACCAGAGCGTGACACGTGTCACCTCCATATGCGCTTGCGCTCAATAATTGGCGCAAAGCGCCTGACAGGCCACATGACCACTGTCAGATAATTAATGCACTGCATTATTTAAAGAAGGGCTGAGCCCAATTAAAAAAGGCCTAACATGTCTAATAAAATGCAATGCATTATTTTAAAAAAGGGCAGAGCCCAAACAAAGGTCTGTCAGACCAAAACAGATGCTGTGCATCATTTAAAAATGGACAGAGCCCGAATCAAAAAGGCCTAGCAGGTCAGAAGAAAATGCAGTGCATTATTAAATAGGGGCAAAGCCCTAGCACATGCCTAAAAGGCCAAAGATAAAAACGTTGAACATTTTCAACCGGACTTAGCCCAATCATGGCCGTAAGTCCTCAAATTAAATTGACTGAGCACAACTGCTCTCTTAAATCAATTTACATCCGGTTCAAGGGTACATCTCCGAACTCCCCTGACACCTATCGTTGTAATCCTTCAACGACATCAGAGAGATGACGGGTCCCGACAACCACACATCCATACGGACTGTAAGGTCCTTAAACTCATGGACTTATGCGTCATTAAACCAAGATACGGACTGTGGGGTCCTTAAACCCATGGACTAATGTGTCTTTAAACTAATATCCGCCCCTAAAACGGGAACGGTGGACCACCATGTCCCTAAACTGGCAATGGACCGCAATGTCCTTAAACTACCTATGGACCACTACATCCCTAAACTGAAACAATAGAGCCCCAAATGCTCTTTTGTCGGATCTAAACGATCTCGTTAAATTGATCTTAGTCTCAAATTAGACTAACGTATCCTTAACAAACGTTTAAGTTGATCTTAGCCTCAAACACGGCTAATGTATCCTCAAACCAAAACCCCAAACCCAAATCTAAGAAAATACGGATTTGGACTAATCCACGTCCTACGGGTGACGACATAAATTAGTCTCCGTATACAATCGACGGGCAACCACAAACAAAACAAACACACATGACACGAAGTGAAATTCTAGAGAAGGAGAAAGTGGTTACCGCGATGCGGTAGCGTAATTAACTGCAGGGGCTTGCGCCTGCAGGGAAGAGCGTCCCCATAATCAAAAAACCCTCAAACGAGGGGGAATCTGACGAAGTCTGCTACATCGGCCGCATCCGTCTAAACCTCCGATACACGGTGCTATAAATCAACTTGGCAACTTCAGAGAGCTGGACGGATAAAACCAGATAGCATCTGCCCCGAATCCTAGGCAAGACGTCTCCACGTCGTGCCGCCATTCGGAGGGGAACAGATTCTGGCACGCCCGGTGGGACCTTTTCCTCTTTCCACTCCACACTTCGTGTGTCGTATTCGCGAACGAATCGCTGTTTGTTAATGGTTGCCCTAGGGTTTCAAGTTACTAAGATTTGGTCTCTTACTTGGCGCAGCAATCAAACAGCAATGGCGTCTAACTGCTCAAACTGTTCTAAATGCAACTGCAACCGACGCTCCGCCTCACCTGGAGGCATAGCCTATGGGCCTCAAGCGGCCTCCATCCTTGCTATGCCGGTAGAACAAGTGACTCAGGCTACCACCGGCCTGTTCTTCGGGACCATGCTCCCGCCAGCAAGCTTCACCATTCCAGTGCCCATACTGGAAGCGCAAAAGATGTCGGTCTTCGATCGGCTCACCACCACCACGGCCCCTTTTAATGGGTCGTCCAATATCAAGCCGGCAGCCTCTGTATTTACCAGGCTGAACCAGAACTCCGATGGTCCCGCCAAGAAGCTCATGAACCGTGAAGTGGCCGTCCTAAAGAAGACAGCCATATCTACTCCTGAAGTCGTCAAGACGGCTTCTCCTGCTAAAGAGTCGGTCTTTGCAAGACTGATTATTCCGGTTCCCGTTCCTGCTCGAGGGTCTGTCTTTGACAGATTAGACACCGCCACTCAAAAGACATCAGTCTTCAAGAGGCTGGCACCAGCGGCGCCTTATCTAGACAGGGGGCAAGACAAAACCATCTCCATCGCCGAACCAGCCCTAACAGCTCGACACGCTCGACGTCGTCACTGGCGCCGAGTAAGGAAGGCCGGGGGCAACTCCCTCTCTGGGCTAACTCCGCCAGCTCCAACGGTGGAAGTTAGTACAGCTGTTCTAACTGGGAACATCTTTGAGCTACTGAACAGGGTACGCAGAAATTCACCAACTGCAATGTTCAAAAGATCTCCTCCACCGGTAGAGACCGCCGTGGAAGCAGAACCAAAAAAGCCAGAACAACCCCCTCAACGGCTGTCCTCCAAAATTTGCAGGGTTTGGCGATGGGTTCAAGACTCAGTGGTCATTTAAGATCCCTCTCACCGGTAGAAGAGGGTGAAAGTTCAAGAAGAAAGGAACCGTCCTGTCAAACCGCAAAGGACGATGGCCACTCGGGTACCCACTACAACGGCCCCCTCCACGTCGACTACTCAAAAGAAAAGAAGACCGGAGAAAGTTCCCACACCTGCGGCGAACGTCGAAGGCAGTGAACCCAAACACCCTAAGTCCGAGGGCATTGTGGTACACACCGTCTACATGGCGTCTGGGAAAGAGGACAGCCGTATATCCACAGGTCATAGACCGCTTATGCGATCGATGACTAAAGCTCAGGAGGAGCAGCAGAAGCTCTAAGAAATGATGAATGCGATGGCCGCACTCACTAGGCCAAAAGAAAGCTCCGAAGCGTCCTCGGATCAACGCCAGGAGCAAGAAACCGACGCCGAGTTCCTTCGGAGAATATTGGAGAAGAAGGACAAAGAGCCTGCGGAACAAGCAGCCAATATAAAACGAATGGCCCTTCTATTCCAGGATATGGTGGGTATGATGATCCAGCAGGATCCTCCTGCTGAAGATCCTCCGATCATCTTGAAGATGACAGAGGAGAAACGTCGAATCCACCGCCTGCTCTGTCAGCAGCCAAGGAGGAGACAATTTCCAAAGCTGACCTGGATGAATATATAGCTCAGCAGATACGGGTTCATCACGCAACGGAGGCAGCCGGTCAAGTTGTCAGAACGGGGCGACCATATCCGAGCTGGTATGATCAGATCAAGTACCCGCCGGGCTATACAATACCGAAATTCAATGTCTATAAGGGGACTGGCAATCCCCATCAACATGTTGCCCAGTTCAGGGCTCTTTGTGGCAATACCGGCGGTGATGATAAATTGTTGCTTCGCCAGTTTGTTGGTAGCTTATCGAAGAGGGCATTTGAGTGGTACTCCGAACTCCCAAATGACTCCGTCAAGACCTTCGCTGAAATGGAGTTGTTGTTTACCCAGCGCTTCGCAAGTGCCAGTGAGCGTACTCCAATAACAGCTTTGATTAATGCGAGAGTAAAGCCGGGCGAGACTTGGGTTCAATATGCAATCCGATGGCGGAACTTGTAGTCAAAATGCGAACAACACATTGAAGAAGCGCCGGCGGTGGGCATGTTCGTGGACACCCCAGATCCTCATGCAACTATCTCACGGTTCATGATGTTCTTTAAACCAACCACGTTCCAAGCCTTGATCGATAAGTTAGCCCAAATGGATCAGATGGGTCACAGACCGTCTCCTCCAAAACCGGACTCTAGAAATGAGAAGGGGAAAGGGAAAGCGATCGTCGTCGCCAATGCTCAACAACAGCCGAGCAACTTGAAGCCGGTTGTTCGTCAAAATAATATGCGTCCGCGCGTACCCCTTGAGGAGAGGCTAGCACGTCCTTACTCGTTTCCTCAAGATAAAACGAGAAGACTGTTCGAGCTGGCATTGCGCAACAGACTTATCAATCTGCCGGATTCAAGACGCCCATTGCAGCCAAACGACGTTAATGATCCCAATTACTGTCCCTACCACCGAGTGTTGGGTCATCCGATCGAAGATTGCTACGTCTTCAAAAACTGGATTGAAGATCAATATCAGCAAGGCAAGTTCGCGTTATCCGAAAGATGGAAGGTGAGCCCGCCGCAACCTCATACCCTGAAAAAGGTGAATACGCCGGGGGCAACGTGCTCCCTGGTTGAAGAAGCTCCGTGGGAGGTTGTGCTATCAGCCAAAACGAAGAGGATGCTGAACGATCTTCAAACATGCCCAGCGATCAGGTGGAAGAACCCGTTGGAACCTCAGATCATTAAAGGGATGTTGAAGCCGCGTCCAAAGATCGATGGTGGTGATCCAAGCACTCACAACCAGCCGTCAAAATCTTCAAAGAAGAATAAGAAGAAATCCAAGAAGCCCGTGAAGCCTGGTGACAAGCGCACGGACTTACAAAAGCAGATCGACGCGCTGGAAGAATACAATCAAAAGGCACGAATTCCCATCACACTCCAGGAGTTCCTCAGCCGCGTCTTTCAAGAGGAGGATGAGGGGGAGAGCTCGTCGGATGAATCCGAAGAATACGTGGTGAGTTGTCATATGATCTCCCACTCGTTTACGGACGATGAGAAAACTCCTTGAACTGAGAAGCTGGGGGCAGAGCCTGAGCCGGAACCTGTGTGGCCGTCAAACGAAATGATCGACGCCTTTCTGGATGAGATTCGTCTGAAAAGTAAAGCCAATCGGGAGCATGAGATGGCCATATTAGAAGGAGCCAAACGCCGGCGATTAGACGAAAGGGTTGAGACGTTCCCGTTAAATCAAGAAACATCCGTTGCGGATAAAAACAAATTCAAGACGAGAAAGAGGTTTGCTAAGGCCATATCAATGGGAATGAAGCTACCACCCTCTGAAGAAAACATTGCCGGTAAAACAGAAACGCACCCTTCCTACTGCTTATATCATCGAAAGATTTCGCACCCCACCGAAGAGTGCAAGGCTTTCAATAGATGGTGGCAGGGGTATGTGGTTCACCGGCAGCATGTTAAGCGGGAGAAGCGCAAAACTCGTCGGGAGCAGAAAAGTATGGCCGAGGAGCTCAGAAGAACCACCGGTGATTGTCGCATGGTTAACGCCGGGGAAGCGCAAATTCTCACATTCAGGAGTGACTCTGACGAGGAAATGGCTCTTAGCCCGCTCTTTAAAGAGCCTACCTCGAGAAAAGAGAAAGAGCCGAAGGCCTGCAAAAATATCCGGCTGCGCAATCGTACGCTACCCGAAAAGAATCTCGGACCCTCCAATAAAAAAGATAAGGGGAAAGAAAAGGTCTCTGAGGATATCGCCCTAGATGACCAAATCACGGAAGAGCTAACCGCCAAGGACCCGCCAAAGAAAAATAAGATAGACTACAATGTTCTGGCACACTTGAGGAAGTTACCCCGCAACTCAGTATTCTCGATGCCCTCTTATTATCAAAAGAAGCAAGAGAATCATTGATCAAAGCGCTACAGGAGCCAGAGCAATTCCAAGCGTTTCTCGCCGAAGAAAAAAATGAAGGACGAGCTAGAAGAAGTGCACACAGCCGATGTCACTTTCAGTGATGAAGACCTCCTCCTTGGGACATGCGAACACAATCGGCCCCTCTATGTCTCAGGATATTGCCATGATATAAAGATACGCAAAATCTTGGTTGACAATGGCTCTTCTGTCAATCTCCTCAATGTACGGGTGCTGAAAGAAATATGCATGAGCGTCCAGCACCTCGCTCGGGATAAGATCACCATCTCCGGGTTCGACTCTCAATCATCCAGGACTCTCGGGTCTGTGATATCAACGCTGCGCTTTGGGCTACTCGTCACGGACATTAAATTCCATATCATAGACGCCAAGACATGCTACAATGCTCTGCTCGGCCAGCCATGGTTACACGAGTACAACATCATCCCTTCTACACAGCACCAGTGTATGAAATATTTTAAGGATGGTCTCGAGTATACCGTAACGGGAGAACTGAACCCATTCTCCGTGAACGAAGTCCGCAAATATGAAGATGCAAAATACTTCTTACCGGATTTCGAAGACACGGAGAGGTGTCATAAGCCGGAGAACAAAACTAACGCCACCATCCCTGTCTTCGGGAGTGATACTGAGGAGGAAGAGGAAATAGTTTATTCGGGTCCGCCCCAATACAACAAGTCGGGACCATCCGCTCCTGCGTTGATCTTTGGTAGTGACTCGGAAGATGAGGTCCATGCTGTATTCTCTGCTCGGCCTTCAATACAAACATCCGCTGACGAAGTGCAAAGCCTGCAAATCGCCATGGTTCCGCTTAAACATCATAAAGAACTGGATGCGCTCGATGCCTACACTGTAGAGGAGCTGCGGAAGTTCTATGTCCCTCCCAGGCGAAAAGACGAAAAGGCAATTCTATTCTACCGCTCTGAAGAAACTAAAGTGGAGAAAGAAATCTGGCACGGTGCGGATCCTACGCTTGACATGCTTCAGCCCATCCGTCTGCCTAGATATTATACAGAAGACTTGAAGAGGTTGCTGAAACGCCAGGGGATACCCTTCAAACAGACCGCTCGAAAAGCCAAATTCTATGACATGGTCTGGAACGTCCCCGGAACTCAGCACAAATTTCCTAGTGGGAGGATGGAAACAATCGGGCTCGGATACATTCTGTAACACCCAGCCCCTTTTTATACCAATATACATATCTCTCCTTAACATATAAAGTTTGTTTTTATTAATTTATTTTAAAACCTTTTTAGCCCAAACCCAAACTATAGATTTATTCTTCATCAAAATATTTTCCTATATTACTATATTTCTAGTTTTCTAACTCTAGTTGTTTTATATTCTAATCTAAAACCCTAGTTCTAATTATTATCCTAAATCCAAGTCCACATTAATCACATTTTTCTTTAACCTATATCACCCAAACCACCATATAAATTCCCTCAGCCCAGCACCTTTTTTCTTTGAATAAAACCCCCAGCCCATTTTTCCCCATTTTATTTCTTTAAGCCCAGCCTTTTATTTCCCCATTTTATTAATTCCCTCGGCCCATACCCCAGTTTTTCCAACCCGAGCCTACCTCCTCAGCTTTTTTTATAAAAGGAATTATTTTTAAACGCCGGTCCGGCCCATCCGCTTCAGCCCGCACCGCGCCTCCGACCCGACCCGACCCGCTCCTATTCCTCTTCCTTCTCCAACGGCTCTTTCCTTATTTCCCGCTCGCGATCCACGCTCCCCGCCGCCCCCCACGCCAATGCCCACGCTCGCTTGGGCGTTACCCCACGACGCGCGCCCTCGACCTCTCCTTGTCGACACCCTCACTCCTCCTCTCTCTTCTCAAAATCTTCCCTCTCGTTCACCAAGCCGGCCACGACCCACTGCAGTTTCCCTCACCCGCTCCCCTCGACGACGACGACAAACCTCCTCCCTTCCTCCTCCACCAACTGAGCCCCTCACCACTCCACTCCGTCAACCAAGCACCCTGCCAAACTCCCCTGCTCACCCAACCCACTCACACACGAGCTCGGCCGCCTGCGCCCTCTCGTCGGCGAGCCCCCACTGCTTATCGTCGACTTCCCCGTACCCTCCTCGTCGTCAGCAGCATCACCATCACCCCCTACATCCACACCCAAGCCTCTACACCCCTCTCCCAAGCTCTCTCTATCTCCCTCTGCAACCTCTCTCTCTCTCTCTCTCTCTGTTTCTCTCTCTCTTTCTCTCAAATCTTTGTCTCTCTCCCTCTACAACTCTCTCTCTCTCTCTCTCTCTCTCTCTCTCTGTGTGTGTCCCTCTCACTCTCTCTTTCTCTATAACTCTCTCTCTCTCTCTGTGTCCCTGTCACTCTCTCTCCTTCTCACTCCCTCTCTCTGTTCTCACTCTCTCTCTTTCTGATCTCTCTCTCTCTCTCTGATCTCTCCACTCTCTCTCCCCCTAACTCTCTCTCTCAAAATCCCTCCCTCTTCCTCTACAGCCCCTCTCCGTCGCACACGCAAACAACCACTGCACCGAGCCGTCAAGCGAAGCTCGAGCCGAGGCCAATCTTTGTCGTATTGCGCCGTGATCGCATCGTGCCATTGCAATAGACCGCGTCGCTGCCGTGAATACCCGAGATGTTTCCAGGTAAGTTCCCTACTTGCTACATGCTACTTTATGATAATTACAAATTACAATCGTTTATACCCCATGTCTTACTTTTCTGTTAAACATTACGACGCAACTGTTCGATGCATGTTCTTAATGGAAATACTCACCTAATTTAACGGAACTGGATTGTTTATATTGTCCCATATAGTGATGAATACCTTGTACAAATTTTTCTGGAAAATATGACCGTTAATGACTAAAACGACTACCCCTAAGTTTACCTGTAAAACTGGAAATTTCTTGTACCTGAAAACCGTTAAAATCACCATAAATTATATACATACTGGAATGATGAGTTCGAGGGCTCAAATCAAAGCCGACTCGACGAGCTATAACCCTATGCAAGTTTCTATTAGTTTCGGTACATAAACTGTAACAATATTTGGATCGGAGTGCGACTCTGGACTGCAGTCCAGAGCGACTCTGTTTACTGTGTGCTGTCCCGTAATGGGTACCACACCGTTTCCTTAAATCGTAAGTTGCGGAACTCCATTGTTTATTATAAGTGAATCTTTTAGCTAGACAACATAAGTAGTTTTATTCTGTTTCGTTATCGTTTGTTATTTAATCTGTAATTTAATAGATGTGGACGTATAACAGTACCAACAGAATCATAATTGACATACTAGTATTGAACAGTGTATATCTCCTGACGTATAGATGCGATTTAAGATCCTTCTATTTCGTTGAAAACCTTACTGAAAACCCTAGATTTCATTCAACTGTAGCGTCGCTAAAATCTGATCCCAACTGGGATTAAAATGTGTTTCGAAACGAACTTCAGATTCTGAAACCGGATTTCCAGCCGTGAACGCTTAAAATGAAATGGCCATAACTAATGATCCTGAAACCCGATTGCCGTGAAACAAAATTCGATGGTTAGATAACCAATCATACTATTTATTCCCCATTTATCATTTCGCTAAACTGTACACGTTTGATTTATGATAAATATTGCAAGTGGTAGATTACTGATTCATGACATCCTAATCGTGCTTTACATACTGTTTACGCATCATATCATACATATGTCACTGCATTGATAACTTAGTGATAATGTGCATTATCCAGTATTAGGTATTAGTGATGATTGTGACAAGTACGTAAGTGTTCGTGCATACGTGAATAAGTGAAAGTGACACGTACTTGTACACAATCAGTTAACCTTATTATTCTATTGCATTGTCGACGTCTGTGGGACGCGTGTACGTGTGACTATAAGTGGTATGGGATACTTATGGAAGCTCTTGCACGGGTGTCACAGATAAGGCACCAGACACTGCCATTTATCGGGAGTATTAGTCGGGACGTGCTTGATGGAGGTCCTGCCTCCAGTTCTCACGCAGACTTGTCACAGACCGATTAGTATTTGAGGTTATGGTTAGCGTTTGATGTAGACCACGGGGTGTGGGGTAGTTTGAGTATGTGTTCAACAGAATCTCGGGAGTCCCATGCCGGCTTATATATATGGAGATATATGGAGATTTACAGGGTACATGATTATTACCGTGAGTTACATGTTGGGCCCGTGGTCCCTTACCCTTGGGTTCTACCCTTGGGTGGAGGACACTCGCGAGTGGTTGACTCTCACACTTGGACTGACGATAGGCTTAGTGACCTGTACAGTGGACTTAGAGACTGATAGGGATAATGGCATTGAGATACATTACTTACTGTGTTGACATACTTAGTATATCATTTTACTGCTTTTACTGTTCCACTGCATTGATTACTACATGTTCATACCTATACCATCATTGATTTACTATTTTATATATTTATTATCACTGTTAGAGTTGTCACTTGGATTTATATATTATATTGCTATTTTGTCGCTCTGACGACCTGAGTATGCATGCTCAGTGTGAGGAGTGGATTTAGCCGGGATCAGGATCAGACGCACATCACGGACATCTTGATTAGCTATCCAGGGTTATACCCTTCTGTTTCCGATCAGGTCAGTTCTTTATATTGTTTTGTTCAGTTACTGCATTTCTCATTACCTACGCATCATTTACTGTTTACCATGTAAAACTAGAAGCCGAAGTGTGACTACGGCAGGATATTTCCTTGACCGTAGGAGCATGGCTGGTCTTGTCAACCCCTCGTATTCCGTATTTTGGGAAGCGGGGCGTGACATGGTTTATTTCTGCCGTGCTACCTTTGATATACTTATACGTGCACATAGTTGAATTTCGACTTTATCGAGTACGCCTCGAATAATATTGTTCGTTACTGTTGTTAATTATATTCCCGTATATATGTAGTTTACTCTTATAGTTGTTCCTGCCTTATACTTATTTAGACCCATCCTTTTGTATGTTGTTCTTACATATATAAACCTTCAAATTTCTTCATCTGCCTATTTCAAGTAAAGCATTATGTGTTAGTTTGCAATATAATAGCTTTCGCTTATGTTTGTATAACTTATCATTTATTTTAAATTTCGAGGACGAAATTTTTGTAAGGGTGGTATGATATAACACCCAGCCCCTTTTTATACTAATATACGTATCTCTCCTTAACTTATAAAGTTTGTTTTTATTAATCTATTTTAAAACCTTTTTAGCCCAAACCCAAACTATAGATTTATTCTTCATCAAAATATTTTCCTATATTACTATATTTCTAGTTTTCTAACTCTAGTTGTTTTATATTCTAATCTAAAACCCTAGTTCTAATTATTATCCTAAATCCAAGTCCACATTAATCACATTTTTCTTTAACCTATATCACCCAAACCACCATATAAATTCCCTCAGCCCAACACCCTTTTCTTTGAATTAAAACCCCCAGCCCATTTTTCCCCATTTTATTTCTTTAAGCTCAGCCTTTTATTTCCCCATTTTATTAATTCCCTTCGGCCCATACCCCAGTTTTTCCAACCCGAGCCCACCTCCTCAGCTTTTTTTATAAAAGGAATTATTTTTAAACGCCGGCCCGGCCCATCCGCTTCAGCCCGCACCGCGCCTCCGACCCGACCCGACCCGCTCCTATTCCCCTTCCTTCTCCAATGGCTTTTTCCTTATTTCCCGCTCGCGATCCGCGCTCCTCGCCGCCCCCCCACGCCAACGCCCACGCTCGCTTGGGCGTTACCCCACGACGCGCGCCCTCGACCTCTCCTCGTCGACACCCTCACTCCTCTCTCTCTCTTCTCAAAATCTTCCCTCTCGTTCACCAAGCCGGCCACGACCCACTGCAGTTTCCCTCACCCGCTCCCCTCGACGACGACGACAAACCTCCTCCCTTCCTCCTCCACCAACTGAGCCCCTCACCACTCCACTTCGTCGACCAAGCACCCTGCCAAACTCCCCTGCTCACCCAACCCACTCACACACGAGCTCGGCCGCCTGTGCCCTCTCGTCGGCGAGCCCCCACTGCTTATTGTCGACTTCTCCATACCCTCCTCGTCGTCAGCAGCATCGCCATCACCCCCTACATCCACACCCGAGCCTCTACACCCCTCTCCCAAGCTCTCTCTATCTCCCTCTGCAACCTCTCTCTCTCTGTTTTCTCTCAAATCTCTGTCTCTCTCCCTCTACAACTCTCTCTCTCTCTCTCTGTGTGTGTGTGTGTGTCCCTCTTACTCTCTCTTTATCTATAACTCTCTCTCTCTCTCTGTGTCCCTCTCACTCTATCTCTCCTTCTCACTCCCTCTCTCTGTTCTCACACTCTCTCTTTCTGATCTCTCTCTCTCTCTCTGATCTCTCTACTCTCTCTCTCTCCCTAACTCTCTCTCTTAAAATCCCTCCCTCTTCCTCTACAGCCCCTCTCCGTCGCACACGCAAACAACCACTGCACCGAGCCGTCAAGCGAAGCTCGAGCCGAGGTCAATCTTTGTCGTATTGCGCCGTGATCGCGTCGTGCCATTGCAATAGACTGCGTCGCTGCCGTGCATACCCGAGACATTTCCAGGCAAGTTCCCTACTTGCTACATGCTAGTTTATGATAATTACAAATTACAATCGTGTATACCCCATGTCTTACTTTTCTGTTAACCATTACGACGCAACTGTTCGATACATGTTCTTAATGTAAATACTCACCTAATTTGACGGAACTAGATTGTTTATATTTTCCCGTATAGTGATGAATACGTTGTACAAATTTCGCTGGAAAATATGACCGTTAATGACTAAAACGACTACCCCCAAGTTTACCTGTAAAACTGGAAATTTCTTGTACCTGAAAACCGTTAAAATCACCATAAATTATATACTTACTGGAATGATGAGTTCGAGCGCTCAAATCGAAGACGACTCGACGAGTTATAACCTTATACAAGTTTCTATTAGTTTCGGGACTTAAACTGTGACAATATTTGGATCGGAGTGCGACTCTGGACTGCAGTCCAGAGCGACTCTGTTTACTGTGTGCTGTCCCGTAATGGGTACCACACCGTTTCCTTAACTCGTAAGTTGTGGAACTCCGCTGTTTATTATAAGTGAATCTGTTAGCTAGACAACACAAGTAGTTTCATCCTGTTTCGTTATCTTTTGTTATTTAATCTGTAATTTAATAGATGTGGGCGTATAACAGTCCCAACAGAATCATAATTGACATACTAGTATTGAACAGTGTATATCTCCTGACGTACAGACGCGATTTAAGATCCGTCTATTTCTTTGAAAACCTTACTAAAAACCCTAGATTTCATTAAACTGTAGCATCGCTAAAATCTGATCCCAACTGGGATTAAAATGCGTTGCGAAACGGAATTCAGATTCTGAAACCGGATTTCCAGCCGTGAACGCTTAAAATGAAATGGCCATAACTAATGATCCTGAAACCGGATTACCGTGAAAACAAATTCGATGGTTAGATAACCAATCATACTATTTATTCCCTGTTTATCGTTTCGCTAAACTGTACACGTTTGATTTATGATAAATATTGCAAGTGGTAGATTACTGATTCATGACATCCTAATCGTGCTTTACATACTGTTTACGCATCATATCATACATATGTCACTGCATTGATAATTTAGTGATAATGTGCATTACCCAGTGTTAGGTATTAGTGATGATTGTGACAAGTACGTAAGTGTTCGTGCATACGTGAATAAGTGAAAGTGACACGTACTTGTACACAATCAGTGAACCTTATTATTCTATTGCATTGTCGACGTCTGTGGGACGCGTGTATGTGTGACTATAAGTGGTATGGGACACTTATAGAAGCTCTTACACGGGTGTCACAGATAAGGCACCAGACACTGCCATTTATCGGGAGTATTAGTCGGGACGTGCTTGATGGAGGTCCTGCCTCCAGTTCTCGCGCAGACTTGTCACAGACCGATTAGTATTTGAGGTTATGGTTAGCGTTTGATGTAGACCATGGGGTGTGGGGTAGTTTGAGTGTGAGTTCAACAGAATCTCGGGATTCCCATGCCGGCTTATATATATGGAGATATATAGAGATTTACAGGGTACATGATTATTACCGTGAGTTACATGTTGGGCCCGTGGTCCCTTACCCTTAGGTTCTACCCTTGGGTGGAGGACACTCGCGAGTGGTTGACTCTCACACTTGGACTGACGATAGGCTTAGTGACCTGTACAGTGGACTTAGAGACTGATAGGGATAATGGCATTGAGATACATTACTTACTGTGTTGACATACGTAGTATATCATTTTACTGCTTTTACTGTTCCACTGCATTGATTACTACATGTTCATACCTATACCATCATTGATTTACTGTTTTATATATTTATTATCACTGTTAGAGTTGTCGCTTGGATTTATATATTATATTGCTATTGTGTCGCTCCGACGACCTGAGTATGCATGCTCAGTGTGAGGAGTGGATTTAGCCGGGATCAGGATCAGACGCACATCACGGACATCTTGATTAGCTATCCAGGGTTATACCCTTCTGTTTTCCATCAGGTCAGTTCTTTATATTGTTTTATTCAGTTACTGCATTTCTCATTACCTACGCATCATTTACTGTTTACCATGAAAAACTAGAAGCCGAAGTGTGACTACGGCAGGACATTTCCTTGACCGTAGGAGCATGGCTGGCCTTGTCAACCCCTTATATTCCGTATTTTGGGAAGCGGGGCGTGACACATTCGGTCCAAGAAATGAGAGCTACTCCACTGTTGCTACGTCGTGCATGACTTCAATGAAGAAGGGGATGCTCAATGGGAGGACGCTAATCCTGAACTAGTAAAAGTTCCTGATGCAAAGGTGCCCAGTCCGTCATTCGAATAACAAATGAACAGGCTTATAAGAGAAGCTGGTCAAAAAGTCTGAAATGACCACAACCGCGAAATGGCCATCTACGAGAAAGCCAAAATGCAACGCCTCCTACAATAGGCCGCGAAAGATGAAAATGCCGCTCCCTGTCAACCTGTTATAAAAAAGGCTCGACGCAGAGGCAGAAACAAGTCGAAAAGCGAAAAGGGCGCTCGACGGCAACAAAGCGGGACTAAGAAGCCACACAGTCGGGAATCGAACGGCCCGGATTTGTCCCTTATGAAGAAAATGAGTCGAGCATACTCTTTTCCTCAAGATAAGACGAAGAAGATACTTGACCTAGCTATCAAGCACCAAATGCTTACGCTTCCGGAGTCTAAGCACCCCGAACAAGCAGGTGAAGTCTCTCACCCGAACTATTGCTCCTATCACCGAGCAATAGGACACCCTCTCGACGACTGCTTCACCTTCAAGAACTGGGTTGAAGATCAGTATCAGCTCGGCAAGTTCGCTCTATCTGACAGTTGGAGGGTAACGTCACCACAGAAGCACGAACCCAAAGCCACGAAAGCAGAACCAGATCCACATCGGTCTTGGAAGCGAGCTCATACTTGTCACATGATAACAATATCAAAAGGAGGGTCCGAGAACATGGATGACTTTTCCTGGTGCTTCGAAAACAGCAATGACGAGGTGATCTCAGAATTTCCACCAGCGCCGAAAGAGCTGGAAGATGGAATACATACCACTGCGGATAACCTCAAGAAAGTTGAGTTAGGGACGGCGAGTGACCCGCGACCGACATTCGTCAGCGAGCTGCTATCTGAAGGAAGGGTGGCTGCGTTAAAAGACGTACTTATACAGCATAGAGATTGCTTTGCATGGAGCTATTCCGAAATGCCAGGACTAGATCCAGAAATCTCTGTGCATAAATTGGCAATATCCCCGGACGTCAAGCCAGTCAAACAGGCGCCGAGAAGAATGCGGCTCGAGCTTGAGATGAGCATTAATGCCGAAGTCAAGAAACTGATCGACTCTGGGTTTATTCAGGAAGTTTAGTATCCCGATTGGATCGCCAACATCGTCCCAGTGATGAAGAAAAATGGGACGGTGCGCATATGTGTAGACTTTCGGGATCTCAATAAAGCCTTCCCGAAGGACGATTTCCCAGTGCCAGTCACCGAGCTGATGATAGATACCACGTCCACTCACGAGGTTTTCTCCTTCATGGACGGCTCATCAGGATATAATCAGATAAAGATGCATCCCGAAGACCAGAAGCATACCGCTTTTTGGACCCCTCTAGGAATATTCTGCTACAAGGTGATGCCCTTCGGTTTAAATAACGCCGGTGCTACCTATCAGAGGGCCATGACGAAGATCTTCGACGACCTCATACATGAAATCGTCGAATGCTATATCGACGACCTCGTGGTGAAAAGCAAATCGTATGAGGAACATCTCGAGCATCTGAAAATTGTATTTCAACGCCTTCGACAATACAACTTGAAGATGAATCCTCTTAAGTGCGCATACGGAGTTTCCTCAGGCAAATTCCTAGGATTCATCGTCCGACACCGGGGTATCGAAATAGATCCGTCGAAGATCAAGGCGATCATGGAAATGCCTCTGTCAAGAACTCTCAAGTAACTGCGGTCTCTCCAAGGGAAGCTCGCGTACATTCGGCGATTTATAGCCAATCTTTCAGGCAAGTGCTGTCCTTACAGTCACCTAATGAAGAAGGGAGCTCCGTTCGTCTGGGATCATAAATGCCAAGACGCGCTAGACGAAATCAAGCAGTACCTGCAGAACCCGCCAGTGCTGGCTGCTCCGGTCAAGGGAAAGCCCCTCATTCTCTATACGACCGCCCTCGAAGTTTCCTTAGGCGCATTATGGGCGCAAGAGAACGACCAAGGGAAAGAGATAGCTCTCTATTACTTAAGTCGAGTTCTACTGGGGGCAGAAAGCAACTATTCCCCTATTGAAAAACACTGCCTGGCGTTGATCTTCGTGATAACAAAACTCAGGCACTATGCGTTGGCGCATGAAGTCTGTCTCATTTCGAAGGTGGACCCCCTTAAATATTTAATGTCGAAGGCCATATTGATGGGGCGACTCGCTAAATGGGCCCTGCTCTTGATGGAGTTCTCGATAACCTATCAGCCTCTTAAGGCAGTGAAAGGCCAGGCCATCGCCGACTTCCTCGCTGAGCATCCGATACCTGGCAATTCTCCTCTGAATTACGAAGTGTCAGACGAACATGCGTTTGATGCGATCGACGGTGGTGATACCCGATGGGAACTCTACTTTGATGGAGCGTCCTCCATGAAGAAGCGCAAACAGAACACTCCTATAATCAAATCAAGGGTAGGTCTCATCTTCGTGACCCCACATGGAGGGATAATGTGCTTCGCCTTCTCCTTAACGGATCCAAGGACGAACAACGAAGCCGAATATGAAGCTTTGATAGCAGGCCTCGAGATCGCCATTGACATGGGAATTGAAAACCTCCTCATATATGGAGATTCTCAACTGGTCGTCAGTCAAGTAAATGGCGACTACCAAATGTGCAAACCAGAATTAGTGAAGTACGGCGAAAAGGTGCACAACTGTTGACCCAAATTCCTTCCTATACTTTGGAAAACATACCGCGTACGGAAAACAGCAAAGCGGATGCGTTAGCCAAGCTCGCTAAAGAACTGGTGGACGAGAACCTCGATGATGTAAGAATCGTGATACAAAGCTGTCGGATGCTTGCCCCAGCAGAAATATCTCCGGAATCATACGAAGAAAAGGAAGCGACTGAGCGGAAGACCCTGCAAATAAAAGACCGGGAAAAGGCTGAGGATTGGAGAGAAGTCTTTATAGACTACTTCAAATACCGTCGAACGCCCGAAGATGCGTCCTCAAGACATCAGCTCATGAAACGAGCTCTGTCTTTCGCCTTCGTCAATGATACTCTGTACAAGAGGTCGTTTGATTCTCTGTGGTTGAGATTCCTGGGACCCGACGAAGCGAAAAGAGTCGTTCAGAAAGTTCACGACGGACTCTGCGGTTCTCACCAAGCAGGCCTGAAGATGAAGTTGAAGATAAAACGGATGGGTTACTACTGGCCCACGATGATTCAGGACTGCCTCGAGTATGCGAAGCAATTCCACTCATGCCAGATCCATGGGGACTTCATCCATCAACACCCAAATCCACTACATCCAACGATGGCTAGCTGGCCGTTCGAGATGTGGGGGATTGACATAATTGGCCCCATCGAACCAGCATCATCCAGGGGACATCGATTCATTTTGGCGACGACTGACTACTTCTCCAAATGGGCAGAAGCAGTACCGCTGAGGGAAGTGAAGACGGAGAATATCCTCCATTTCTTCAAGACTCACATCATTTATCGGTTTGGGACTTCGCGACGGATCATCTCCGATAATGGGCCAGCCTACAGAAGCCACAAGATCAGCCGTTTCGCGCAGCAGCATAATATAGACTGGAGATATTCCTCAGTTTATAATCCGCGAGCTAACGGTCTAGCTGAGGCCATCAACAAGACCTTGACGAAGATCGTGAAGAAAACGGTGTCCCGAAATAAGAAGGACTGGCACGAGAGACTGCAAGAAGCTCTCTGGGCATATCGAACTACGTTCAAGACGGCCACGAACACAACGCCATACGCGTTGGTATTCGGTACAGAAGCAGTACTCTCTCTCAAGATAGAGTTACCCTCTCTGCGAGTGGCAGTCCACTACGAGCTGACTGACGAAGAAAATGCTCACCTTCGGCTTGAGGAGATTGATGCCCTTGTTGAAACCCGGCTCATAGCGCAACAAAATCTAGAAGCTTATAAAGCAAAGATGACGCGCTCATATGAAAGATTGTTCCGACCGAGGACATTCCGCCAAGGCGAACTCGTGCTAGTGGTCAAAAGACCTATGATCCCCAATTGCGCCAAGCAGGGAAAATTCGAGCCGAACTATGAAGGCCCGTACATCATAGACAAGGTCTACCAGGGTGGAGCCTATCTACTCATGGATATGCACGGTGAAAGGCCTTTCAGGCCAATAAACGGTCGCTTCCTGAAGAAATACTACGCTTAATTAGCCACGACTTAGGTCAATGATAGATGACGACGACTATGTCCGCTCGCTATCTTCCTAAGCCCAAACTCTATAAGTAGTAACCGGCCTTCTTCAGCAACGAACCGAAACGTCCTTAAACTAATGACGGACCACTACGTCCTAAAACTAGCTGTTGACCGAGAAGTCGATAAACTACGGTGCATTGAAACGTCACAAAGCCGATATAAAAAAAATAAAATAAAAAAATATAATAAATTAAAAAAACGGTATGTCCATAAGCGAAATGGGCATGAATGAAAACCCGAAAGGGCTCCGTGAGTAAAAACAGCAGGGCTACTGGCGAGTGTTCGTGAAAACCCGAAGGGGCGCGACATCGTAAAAAAAAATAATAAAAAAATAAATAAATAAAAAGAATAAAAAAAGCGGTATGTCCATAAGCGAAATGGGTACGGATGAAAACCCGAAAGGGCTCCGTGAGTAAAAACCGCAGGGCTACCGGTGAGTGTTTATGAAAACCCGAAAGGGCGCAACCTCGTTAAAGGATACTTACAGGGTCCTCTCGACCTTGTAAGGAGAAACCACCCGCGTGAGATCCTTACGACTCACAATGGAGCAACACACTTAGGAATCCCCACGATTCCTAAGGAGAAAATACACTTGCGAGATCCTCACGACTCGTAAGGAGAACTCTCTTATGGGACCCTCACGGCTCACAAGATTTGAAAGTCTTAAGTTGCAGAGACCTAAACCTGTGCTTAAGCAACCCCCACAACTTTCGATATTGCCCTACAAGCGGCTCATACTGACCCTTGTATACAATCCACGGGCGTGAATAAACATTTCCCGAACGAAGTCCCACCCGTGACTAGGGATATGTCCATATGGTGAACAACCCTTGTAAGTCCTCTCGACTTATAAGGAGAAAACTCTTTTGTAAGATCCTTACGACTTACAGGAGAATATACACTTAGGAATCCTCACGATTCCTAAGGAGAACTTTTGACCTACAGGTGAAATCACGTCGATCCCTGTATACAATCCAAGGGCACAAACAAAGAGGGAACCATACCTTCCCAACAGGCTCCGCCAGAAAGCGAAGCCAAATCTCGACGGTTCACCAACAACCTAGAGACAACCGTGACATTCGTCTCGATACAGCAGACGCAGTGCCAGCAAACGAAGCGAAGATCAAATTTCTAGCTTCACGGTTTTGACGGTAACTCATATAAAACCTGAAAGACCACCAGAGATCGTTTCAACCCTTGAGGAAACCGGTGTTCTTGGCAACCTCCTCAATTCAGGGAAACTAGCGTCCTTGATGAGAGCTTCTTGATTCGCGTCGACCCGCAGAGAAACCAACGTCTTTGCAGGAACACTTCGATTCGTTTCAACCCCGAGGAAACTAGTGTCCTCGGCAAAATACTTCGACTCAGGAAAACCAGTGTCCTTGATGAGAACATCTTGATTCGCGTTGGCCCGCAGAGAAACTAGCGTCTTTGCAGGAATACCCCGATTCGTTTCAACCCCAGGGAAATCAGTGTCCTTGGCAAATACCTCAATTCAGGGAAACTAACGTCCTTGATGAGAGCTTCTTGATTCGCGTCGACCCGCAGAGAAACCAGCATCTTTGCAGGAGCACTTCGATTCGTTTCAACCCCGAGGAAACCAGTGTCCTCGGCAAAATACTTCGACTCAGGGAAACCAATGTCCTTGACGAGAACATCTTGATTCGCGTCGGCCCGCAGAGAAACTAGCGTCTTTGCAGGAATACCTCGATTCGTTTCAACCCCAGGGAAATCAGTGTCCTTGGTAAATACCTCGACTCAGGGAAACTAGTGTCCTTGACGAGAGCACCCCGATTCGCGTCGACCCGCAGAGAAACCAGTGTCTTTGCGGTAGCACTTCGATTTGTTTCAACCTCGAGGAAACCAGCGTCCTCGGCAAAATACTTCAACTCAGGGAAATTAGTGTCCTTGACGAGAGCTGCTCGATTCGTCTTGACTCATGAAGAAATTAGTGTCTTCGCGAGGACTTCCCAATTCGTCTCGACTTGCAAGATAAAGCCTTAGGCAGCAGGGATTAAAAAACTTGTTTCCTAAGCACTGGGACACGGCAAGTCGATCCAAAAAGGTCTCTTGCATACTATCCACGGGTCTCACTCTCTGAAGTCGAATCTCGACAAGGAGGGAAACAACCGCTTACAAGTCCTCTCGACTCGTAAGAGGGAAAATTCTCTTATAAGATCCTTACGACTTATAAGAGAAAACGCACTTAGGAATCCTCACGATTTCTAAGGAGAAAATCCACCTATGAGATCCTCTCGATCTGTAGGGAGAAAAGTCTCTATGAGACCCTCACGACTCATAGAGTTGAAAAGTCTTAGGCAGCAGATCTGAACCTGCGGCCTAAGCCATCGCTATCTCTTGAAGAAACCAAGATGCTTGCTCTATTATCTGTCAACCATATTTATTAAGACAGCATGCTGATAATAAAAGAAGGGAGAAAGCAAAGAAATGATACAAGACATTGCAAAGAAAAAATGTGTATCTTTATTCATTAATTCAATCAAGTACAAGGTGAATCGTATAAAAGAAAAAAGAATGGATACATCTTATTTGAAAAAGAAATTTTTTTACAAGTATATCGATACAAGGGCAGCTACTGGGAAGGAAGCGTCTTGAATAACCCTATCAATTGTTCGTGCACTTCCTTCCATGCTTTCTCCTGATCGGCCGCCACCGCCAATTCTGCTTCCACTTGAGCCCGCTGCTGCAAGAAGGATGAAAGCTGCTCCCCAACTGCCTGCTGAGCTGCTTCGCGGCCTTGGGCATCACGCTCGGCGGTATCGAGCTTCCGCTTCAGTGTTAGCCCGTTAGAGATACGTTCCAGAAGACCCTCGAAGATAGCCTTCACCTGGGCAGCGTTCGCCTCAACCTCAGCACGCAGACGAGCTGTCTCACTTGAGGTCTCTTGGCATTCTCTCAGCCTTAAAGCCGCTTCTTGTTCCAAGTGGCGGAAGTAAGAAGCGCTTTTCTCGATCCATGCTGCTCGTTGGTTTCTTGCGGCTAAGGTCTTGGGAGCGGGGCGCATAAACTCCGATTGATGCAGGCGGACCTCGATTTCCCTGCAGTGATTAACCCAAAACTCGACGACGCCTTCATCATGAAAATTTACAAGCGCTGCCAACATCGGGTTAACCTCCGCAGCGAAATCTGCAGCAGATGGGGGAGCGTCCGTGTCAAGCTCTTCGACGTATCCGCTCAGCATGCCCAAGCTCATTACGGCACCCTTTGAAGACGGACGTCTCAGGAAGGAGCCTGCCGACATTATGACGCGAGACTTAAAGGACGCTGAAATCGGAACGACAGCTGAAAAAACAAAATACGATCAGATGACGGTTCAAGAAATATGAAAAAGTTATCGATGGGATAGTTTACTATACCAGCTGCAGCAGGCGGCAAAGCCGGGAGGGCCGGTGGCGCAACCGATCTTTCATCTACTCCTTCAATTTGTAGCACTGCAATCAGGACGAGGAAGAGTCAGAAATAATTCCATTACTGAAAGAAAAAAAGGAAAGGCATCAATCGGAAACTATACTCACCAGCGCCACTGGAGGAAGAAGCGAGTTCAAATGGGAAGGAGAAGTGCGGGTGCAACTCTTGGTAGAGGTGATAAAAAAGCACTCCTGTAAAGACGCAATAGTACAACATTAGTACATAAATTATGCGGCCGAAAGATAAAACTAATGGGTTGCAAATCCATACCTTCCAGCTTCTGTGATGGCACAAGAGAAGGCTGAAAGGTGGCCACCGCCAAGGCAGTAGCTGACGGTGCTCCCTCGAGCAATGGAGCGTCAGCACTGGCCGCACCTGCGTTTAAAACAAAGATACACCTGTCAGGAAAGCTTACAAGATAAAAAAAAGGATAGTAACTCGAAATTTACCTGATGAGTCGCCAGCCGAAACGGAGGCGTCTCCTTCCTCCATGGACATGAGTCCACCTCCCGTGGCCTCATCACCAGACTCGACGGGGGCCGTCGTCGTGCTCACGAGGCCAGGAGATGGCGGAGGACCGTAGACGGGGAGAGCAATGATTGGAACATTGCCAGACTCTTGAGAAAGAGTGGATGGCTTGTCCCCGGGAGTCGTGCCCGTCTCACCCGCTACTCCCTCGGGCTTAGCAGTCGCTGCTGTCTCATCCGCCGTCACCATGGGGTCGCCAGTCTCAGGCGCTCCGTCCGCTGCTGCCCCAGACTCAGTTATAACAGTCGTCTCATTTACCGCTACCTCGGGCTCGGCATCGACGACCTTCTCTGGCGCAGTTTCTTCAGCCCCCAGCTCAGGTCCAGCAACCCCGGCGACGTCGCCCATCGTTGGCTCGGGTTCAGCCGGTGCCTTTTCCTCTGTCCCCTTAGGTTTGACGGTTTCTGCCTCCCCTTCGGTTGGACTTGGCTCTGCAGGACAAGATATATAAGAACCGACATGTTTTACAATTCTTACAACAAAATCTTGAAAGGCACATTACCTGAGGTGGACTGATCATTAGCCTCACGAGCTGCCCACGCCGCTTGTCTGTAAGCGGTAGACAAGGCGATCGAGGGCTCTTCAGAAGGAGAAGCAGCTGGAATAATGGTGCTTGGGCCCGCTCCCACGGCCAAAGCAGCTCTGCGCTCCTTCGCCTCGCGCCTCAACCACTTCCTCTCCTCCCGGGCCGTCATGACGGACCTCTTCGACGCTTCCTACATCAAAGTGTTGTCGTCCTCGTTTAGAGTTGCCTCCAGAGCCTTCAAGGCATCTCTCATTGGCTCCTCAAGTCGGGTCTCTCGCGGTAGCCCCGAAGAGGTCGGGACTTCAGTAGCTGGTTCGGGAAGAGCCCCCGCATCGGCGTGTGCAGAAGATCCCGCGGTCCCTGCAATAAGACAAAGAAAATGTTAGATTGACCGTCACAAAGGAGAATAAAGACTTAATGAATCGAAATGTACCGAGGCCTAAGGATGCTCTGAGTCGTTCCTCCTCTTGAAAAGTTTTGAGGGAAGCAGCGATAGCTTCTTCAGTGGTGATGTCTGTTTAAAGAGAAGAGGGGAAAAGCATTAGTCAAAGACAGTAATAAAAGTAAGATGCAGTAAAAAAATGCAACTAGTGATTACCCGATTGCGCAAGCTTAGCTAGCCATGCGTCACGCCTCGCCAATCGCTCTGAAGCTGCGATGGCGGCCGCCAGATCAGTGTCATCTGGCGGCATAACTAATCCTTTGTTGGTCCCGTACTCGCCCAAGCCCTCGCTATAGGGAGCATGAGGTTCCTGACCGAACGCAACTTCAGCAGAGAGGATCGACTTCTTCTTCCTCTTCTGCACGTGAGCCCCGGGTGCACCCAAGATCAATTTGCGTTTCGCAGGCACCTTAGGGTGGCGGGTCCCAATGTCCGCGCCTACGCTGGACTCCTGTGAAACCACATTTACCGTCTCCACTGGAGCACGGGAGGCTGGTGGCGCATCCACAGTATCGCGAAGCGGCAATCCATGCGGAGGGCTCAACACGCGCGGTGTACCAGCTCCGGCATCTTTCAGCGGAGGAACGACCGGGGTCCTTGGCTTCAGAGGAGCCTTACGGTCGCCGCCGGGAGGCGCACCCTTGCGGTCAACCAGCATGCGCTTCTCCATATGGATAACTGGACCCATTGCGTGCGCGTACCAAGCCACGTACTCGTTGAGGACCTTGGGAACGCAGCTTGGCTCGCTGATGAAGAAGTAGGAGCCCGTGTTCAGTCATATGAAATGGTGCATTGCGCTCCGTATCCCCTCCCTGTTGGCCGCGGGCTCTTCCAAAAACGCCTCCAGCGGGATCCCCTGGTGATAGCTTGATTGTTGGGCGAACCGGTGGGGGGTATACCTCATGAAAAGCGCCGTCTCGTTCTGCCTGAACACCAGGTAGCCCGGCCGAATAGAGTAGAGGTGAAAGATCTCCCGGGCTTTCAGTACGGAGGCCCTGTCCTTGAAGTCGTCACGCAGCGCCACCACCGACTTGGAGGTCTCTGAGCTTATAGTTATGACTTTATCCAAAAAAGAAATCTTCGCTCCGACCAGGTGTGGACGAAGGAGCAACCCCCTAGGTTCCCGGGAGGCACAGTCACGATCGAGGCGCCGACCAGCCGCATGACTCTTGGGAGTCTGCACTTCTCAAAAAACGAAGGGCTCTTATGGACGCCGAACACCCCGTGCACATGCATTTCCATCCATGAGGTGAAGTAGTGCATCGGGAAATTAGCAGGCTGCACCCCAGGTTCATTAGCGTCCGCCGCCATGCTAAGTCCATTGTATAGGTGAGCCAACCCGGCGATTCCTATTGTCAACTGCAGGCCAGCCACCATCCGATGCGCCGGGTAGAAAACGGACGGCCGCATGTGGCGCGGATGCATGGGGAGCGCGAAGCTGCACAGCCATAATCCCAGGAACCCTACAAAAAAGGTCTCCTCGTCCATGCCCAGGACGACGATTTCTGACAAGGGCATGATGGCGGCGCCGGGGAGATAAAAATCCTTTTGATCGTTCTCCGATGCTGGTCGACGGTCCAAGCCGAAGCCGAAAGGGTCATCAAGCTTGGCGAACTTCTCGCTCCGCTATGATAGAAACTCCGGTCGAATGAAGCGGGCGATAAAATCTGCGAAACTGACTCCCCGGACGCCTGATTCCAGATAGAGCCCTTCGTATATGGTCAGCACCTTCACCAAGCCCGGAAACTGGTGCTGAATAGCATTCTCCGGCATCAAATCAAACACCAGCGGCTTGGTGGCGAAGACGTACTCGTCAGGAGGAAGCAGCTCCTTGTAATGCTCCCCCCTCACCGGCAAGCCCGAGATCTCAGCGAACTCTTCCAGGGAAATGGAGACTTCCCGGTCCGTCATAAGAAAGGTGTGAGTGGGGATATTCCATTGTTCGATGAAAGCCTTAATCCACCACGTGGTTGGAGAGGGGTACTCAAAAAGCGAGACGTAGATTGCCGAGTACAAACCAATCTTCATTAGATGAGTCCTCTTCGCCGATAGGATGTACCTGGCCCACTGTAAATATCCGGCGGGTGGTCGCGGGGTCAATCCAATGTTGAAAGCCTGTCCCCAAGGGCGTGCCTTACCCTGACATATTCGCCTCCCCAAAATGTCTATTGCCGGCGGCGGCTGCACGGGAATGGCACCAATCGCTGGCTGGAGAAGATCATCCGAAGTCCAGTCTTTGACCTCCACGGCATACTTCACCGGGGGTTCATCCGCATACGGGATCGAAAATATGGGCTCAGACGGCGTAGCGGAACCGAAGTTTCGGCGACCCTGGATGATCTCATTATACCACCTACCCCATATGTGAAGGTTCTTATGCTCGGGGTCATGATCCTTGATGAGAGCGAGCACCTCTCGGTCCGCTGGTGCCTGGGGAAATCCTCCCTCCGAGCGAACAAACGGGAAAGACAAATCCGCAGACATGTTTCCTGCGGAGGGACAAAAATCAGCCGTCAGTGTTGTAATTCCAACGCTGGGCATTTTAAGATCTATAACACACTGCAATGCAGTGGGTAGGGGACCAAAGGGGGACCCACAAAATCTGGATGACAGTGCATCAGTTAATAAGACAGCCCCATCATTGGATTAGACTGTCAATTAATGAAGAGATCCCCAAGAGAATATTCTCATTAATGGGAAATCCCTAGAGACAAGGAGAAAATCTCCTCTTTCAGAGCAAAACTCTGTCATAGAGTGACATTTGTCAAACTCTGGTCTCAAGGGAATAAAATTCCCTAAAAGAGCCTAGCTCTGTAATAATGATGGAAAGATCCATTAAAAGAAAAATTTAACTCTTGAAAAAAATGAAAAATTTTAGGATCTTAAAGATCCATGAAAACTCTTAAGAGTTCTTCATTTTTAGATCAAAAAGATCTACATTTGATCCATGAGCAAAGCTCTGTTCATGGGTCAAAACCCATGAAACAAGATCTCTTTAGATCTATGGATTCTTGAGAGCAAGGCTCTGTTGGTGAAACCCCAAAGGGGTTTTCTTTAGATCAAAGATCTATGAGAGCAAGGCTCTGTTGATTAAAATTAATTTAATTTAATTTAAATTAAATTAAATTTTACCTAAGATGATCTAAAATTTGAACTCTGAAGTTCTTGAAAAGAAACGAGAGCAAGGCTCTAAAGTTCTTAAAAGCAAGAGCAAGGCTCTGAAAACAAAAGTTCTAAAGATGGTAACTATGTACTGAGGACCAAGGGTCCTATTTATAGGCGTTTGTGCCCCTTCAACTCATCAGTTGATCCAATGGCTAGGATCTTGCCACCACTGTACTCACGTGTGCGCCACGTGAGCGCAACGGTGGGGAGGGGGGCATTTGTTTCCCCCAATCAGAGCAAAGCTCTGTTTGAATTTCAAAAATTCAAAAATTGAAGTAATGCTTCAAATTTCTTGCGCAACGTGCAACGCGCCACGTGTCAAAAGCTGATACGTCAGCGCAGCGCCCAAGGCAGCGCACCCAATCAGAGTAAGGCTCTATTTAAAACAAAATTAAAAGAAGCAACGCTTCAGATGATCTGCGCTTTGCGCTGCGTGACACGTGGCAGCGCAGTTGAGCTGCGCTCTGCGCTGCGCGCCACGTGTCAAGCGCAGGATCTTTCTGTTCTTGTTAAAACAAGAAGATTGTTTTCTGTAAAATAGAAGCCCTTAGATCTAAGATCCAACGGTGAAGAAAAATCCCCAAATCACTCAGAGAATGATCTTTTTAACAAATTTAACAAATTAATGGGCACTATATAAAGGCCCCTAGACCCCAATTCCAAAATATACAGAGATAGAGAAAGAGAGACAGAAACATATTAACACAGAGAGAACTCATAGAAGTCTTCTGAAAACTTTGAGAAAGAACTCAGAAGAAAGAAAAAGGTAAAAACCTTTAGAAAAAGAAGAATTTCTTTTGAAAAGATCAATGATCTAAGAACAAGATCGAGGATCTTCAATATAAAAATATAATAAAGGCATTGCCTTTTTTATGAACCATTGGTTCTGGAATCTTAAAGATTCTTTTCTTGAATCCAAAATTGGATCAAGATATTAAAATAGTGTTTTGCACTTGTAAGTCTGCACTGTTGCGCTCTCGGGTTGGCGCAAGCCTCCAGAGAGCGCCACGTGTCAGCTCCAAAACCACTTGCGCTATGCGCTTTTAAAATAGAGCATTGCTCTATGAAATTGGCGCAACTCACCACAGCGCGTCACGTGTCAGCAGCGCAACAGCGCACTGCACTTGTGCTCACCAGAGCGTGACACGTGTCACCTCCACATGCGCTTGCGCTCAATAATTGGCGCAAAGCGCCTGACACGCCACATGGCCACTGTCAGATAATTAATGCACTGCATTATTTAAAGAAGGGTTGAGCCCAATTAAAAATGCAATGCATTATTTTAAAAAAGGGCAGAGCCCAAACAAAGGTCTGTCAGACCAAAATAGATGCTGTGCATCATTTAAAAAGGGACAGAGCCCAAATCAAAAAGGCCTAGCAGGCCAGAAGAAAATGCAGTACATTATTAAACAGGGGCAAAGCCCTAGCACAGGCCTAATAGGCCAAAGATAAAAACGTTGAACATTTTCAACTGGACTTAGCCCAATCATGGCCATAAGTCCTCAAATTAAATTGGCTGAGCACGACTGCTCTCTTAAATCAATTTACATCCGGTTCAATGGTACATCTCCGAACTCCCCTGACACCTATCATTGTAATCCTTCAACGACGTCAGAGAGATGACGGGTCCCGACAACCACACATCCATACGGGCTGTGAGGTCCTTAAACTCATGGACTTATGTGTCCTTAAACCAAGATACAGACTGTGGGGTCCTTAAACCCATGGATTAATGCGTCCTTAAACTAATATCCGTCCCTAAAACGGGAACGATGGACCACCATGTTCCTAAACTGGAAATGGACCGCAATGTCCTTAAACTACTATGGACCACTACGTCCTTAAACTGGAACAATAGAGCCCCCAAATGCTCTTTTGTCGGATCTAAACGATCCCGTTAAAGTCGATCTTAGTCTCAAATTAGACTAACGTATCCTTAACAAACGTTTAAGTTGATCTTAGCCTCAAACACGGCTAATGTATCCTCAAACCAAAACCCTAAACCCAAATCTAAGAAAATACGGATTTGGACTAATCCACATCCTACGGGTGACGACATAAATTAGTCTCCGTATACAATCCACGGGCAAACACAAACAAAATAAACACACACGACACGAAGTGAAATTCTAGAGAAGGAGAAAGTGGTTACCGCGATGCGGTAGCATAATTAACTGCAGAGGCTTGCGCCTGCAGGGAAAAGCGTCCCCACAATCAAAAACCCTTCAAACGAGGGGGAATCTGACGAAGTCTGCTACATCGGCCGCATCCGTCTAAACCTCCGATACACGGTGCCATAAATCAACTTGGCATCTTCGGAGAGGTAGACGGATAAAACCAAATAGCATCTGCCCCGAATCCCAGGCAAGACGTCTCCACGTCGTGCCGCCATTCGGAGGGGAACAGGTATTTTATTCTCCAAGGTTCTAAAATCGTTGGCCGAGTAATGTTTGGAGCATAACTTTTTGAAGAAATAACCCAAATCAGTCACAACTGATACAACGCCATTATTTGGTAACGCCCTAACAGCAATGGGAAGCAATTGCTGCATGATCACATGACAGTTGTGACTTTTCAGGCCGACGAGAGTTTTCTTTTTCAAGTTTACGCATTTACTGATATTCGCAGAATATGCATCCGGTACCCTTACTTGTTTAAATACCTTAAGAATACTCAGCTTCTCATTATCGGACATCGTGTGCTTTGCTGGTGGAATAGCCCATTTACCATTCTCTTTTGAAGTCGGGTGCAATTTTGGCCGCAAATTCTTTGTAGCAAACCATTGTTGTGTCGCCAGTGTATCTCTGTTTTTGAATTTGGTATTCAACAGGGTACCCAGCAAGAGCTCACAGACATTCTTCTCGATGTGCATGACGTCCAAGTTATGACGAAGATTAAGAAATCGCCAATACGGAAAATCATAAATATAGATCTTTTTCTCCAGTTATTTAATATCACATTCGGAATAGTATACTTATGTTTCTTACCAAAAACAATATTGATGTGCTATACGTTCACAAACGCTTCTATCCCCTTTGGCTCAGGAGGAGGGGGCCGATTGTTCTGCTCACCATTGAACTTGATTCCATTGCGTCGATAAGGATGATCAATATCTAGCTAATGACGATATCCAGTGTAACAAGAAATCCAATTTACTGGCGTTTCACAGACGATGTTCTCTTGACAACAGGGGCAAGCGTGATGAAATTTCATACTCCATCCCGACAATATGGTATATGCCGGGAAATCGTTTATTGTCCAAAGCAACGCCGCGCGTAGTGTGAATCTCTCTTTTTTTGTGGACATCATAAGCAATGATGCCGGTCTCTCATAGCTCATTCAACTCATCGATCAACAGTTTCAAATAAACATCGATATCAATACCCGGAGAGTTGCTTTCAGGGATTAATAGAGGCATTTGGATGTCAGATTGTCTCATACTCATCCACGGCGGGAGGTTATAAGACTATTAGTGTAACGGGCCATACACTGTGAGATGCACCTCCTTTAAACGGCTTCAATCCATCAGCCGATAATCCAAGTCTCACATTACGAGCTTCCGCAGCGAACTCTGGAAATTGAGCGTCAAATCTTTGCCACTCTTCACCATCAGTGGGATGCTGTAAGAATCCATCCTTCCTGCGACCATTTGCATGCTATGTCATATGTTCGGCGGTTTTAGACGACAGAAATAACCTGTGTAGTCTTTTTTTAATAGAAAAAAGCGCAACACCTTCACAGGAATTTTCAGAATTGACTCTTCATCCCTTGGGGGTCTTTTAAGTAATATCCACCTCGATTCCCCATAAGTTCTATACTTATTTAAATTCCTGTCATCATCTGTTATGAATAACATGCAGTTATTTGAACATGCATCGATTTTTTGATAACTAAAACCGATGTCGACAATAATTTTCTTCATCTCTTAAAAATTGAGAGGGAGATCGGAATTCGGGTAAGCCTTCTTCTCTATCTTTAGAAAGTCATCGACTGACTTGTTGCTCTATAAACTTTTGCATTTAATATGAAACACGCGAACCATCCAATCCAACTTCGTCATTGTTGCACCTTTGTAAAGAGTTTTCTTAGCATCCTTCATATACTTAAAAAAAACTAGCAGATTCGGAATCTGGAACCGCATCATTCGTAGGGGTATCATCGTTCATACCATCATATAACTCGTCCATCATATCATTTAAACTGGTAGTTTCTAGGGTTCTCATAGGAGGCGGCTGTAACAACCCTAAACTTTCTATACAATTTTTTCTTCAAAAATACAGAAAGGGGTACTTGAGCCTGAGCACAAGTTATAAGTTTGTTTTGCTTTTGAACAGCAAGGAAGAGCTTGTAGCTCATTGGTAAGATCTTGCACTGCTGAGACAAAGCACCAGAGTTTAAATCCCATTAGCCACATATTATTTTTATTTTAATTTCTTTTAATCTTTTAGAAGCCCAAGAGTCTACACATGCATAACTCGTAAAAACCAAGAGTCACACATAAAACAAATGACTCTACTGTAGTAACCAAGCGACAGGGGACACGTGGCGCCGAGTCGAGGCTCGACTAGGGCCGGCGGGAGGCGTGGATCGGCCGGCGCCGCCGGCCGACTCAGCCCCGATTCCCGATTTCCTTTTTTTCCTCTGTGCCTCTTGGTCTACCCTATAACCCCTATACTGTTTAAATTCCCTGCATTATTCCAGAGAATTAAAAATCCAATTAAACTCTTTTTAATGCATATTTTTAATGCATTTTTTATCACACCCTAACTCTAGTTTTTCCCATAAATACCCGCTCAATTTTTCACACCCTTCACACTGAAATTCCTGTCCAAACTCTCAAGAAAATTCCCTAGACTTTTTGTGTGCAAGTGGAGTTAGCGAAGGGCGAAACTCCGGCGAACTTCCGACGACGATCCGAAGAGATTCCGACGATGAAACGACGCACCGGAACCTTCCACTTCTTCCTTTTCCTCTCCTCTACACAATCAACCCGTAAGTCCCTTCTCCCCCTTCTCTTTACTATTCTAAAAACTTAGAATTCTAAAACCTGACGGAAGTGGAGTTAATCCGACTTCCGATTCGGTTTTTCCTTAAAAATCATATTTTTCTTAAACACAATAATACCAAACTCTCACATCATGATCATTAAACATTAACAAAACATATTGTCAAGTATCATAGTAAAATAATTCCTATTTTACTTTTTATCGCAATTTTACAGAAAAATACCATATAGTTTAGTTTCGACATAAAACATCATTACCCCTTGCTATACCTGTAGATAGTTCACGAGGTAATGACCTACCTGTTAGTGTTTATGCCCTAGAAGCCATTACTGTATCATACTAGTTTTTATATTACTTAATGGAAGCTTGGGATATTCACAGTTGTATTGACAGTCTTGCTAAAAATGGTAGTATGCTACTTGGTTTGTTTCTACTTTAATATGTGCATGCGTTTCTTTTAACATATCGCTTATACATATTAGTAGAGCCTTTAGGATCTTTGCTTGATTACCAGCGTTGTGATGGCAGTCACACTAGTGGGGGCTGGGTAGTCTATAAGCAACATCCTATAAAGGTCCCTGGTCGAAGGATTATCGGGACGGGGCATCGATACTCCGGAGTAGACTGGTGTGTACGCTTCTCATCCCAGTTGGGAAGATGGTCTGTCTCACAGCCATCAGTACGTCGTACTGGAGATAGTATGCAGGTGCTCGTTAGGTTACGGGTACACCGGACAGGACTCGCCGGGAACTGCTGGTTGGTTTTATACCCATCGTCAGATAGTAGTTCCCAGGTGACATGAGTATAGCTTAATCCGTCGACTTGACACTGCTGCTTCACCTCGAGTGTGTTCCCACAGTACTTAGATTACTACCCTACTACGGCTCAAAGGAGTCGTGCAAACAGGTAGTAGTTGGGTGCAGTCCTGAAGCACTTGGAGGCAGTGGCGGTTTGACAGGATTCGTCTCTCCCGGTATTGGGGGTTGATATCGCGCTGTGTATGGAGAGTTATTACGCAAAGTCCCTGGTCAGGGCAAGCGAGATTTACTGGTAGGCTTCCAGTAGTTTCTCAAGGTGTAATGGGCTTCACTCCGACACGACTTATACCGCTATTAGGGGTCTGACGTTTACTGCCCCTAGGCCCGATATACGATAGTCCTAGACGAACAGACCGGACTGTACGGAGATTGTCATATCAGGCTCAGTAGGAGTTCGGATGGGTTTCCTCATCGTCCTTCTTTTCGACATCTATCTGGGGACCGTTACGTACAGCTAGTACCGCTTGCGGCCTGTGGTTAAACCCACTGCCAGCGTAGTGTTGAGTTTTTAGAGTCCCACACAGAGAGTTTCCCTGCACCGGGCAAAAGGTGTAGAGGCCGTATGGTTTTACGGCAGGGCTGCGATCACTTACGTACACTTATGCACGTACTATGATCGGGCAGATAATACTAGCGGGCTTTGGTTTAAGCCAGATTCTAGTATTATACAGATGGATTTATTCAGTCAAAGATTATCCGTGTTTTTCTGAAATACGGATGGGAGGGGCAGTCTCGTAATTTGTCGGGAAGCTTCTAGAAGAAGATGACTCATTTATGTTTAATTCTTTTTAGAATTTAAACTAAATGAGGTGGAGGATGAGGTGTATGTTTAAATTAAATGCTTAATGACTCATGAGGTGATTCACCCTTAGAATTAAATGAAGCATGATGAATATTAGATAGATATTTATTTTGATAATATTATTATGCTTCATATTATTCTTTCATGAGATATTATTCATTTCATTATCACAAAAGCTTTCTCTCTCCTCAAGTTTTCATCTTCTTCCTCAAACCCTAAAAGCTCTCATGAGTTGAGAATCCTAGGCTTTAAGTGACTAAGTAATCCATCTAAATACTTTACACCCTCTAGGACTTATAGATTAGCAAACTAGAAGCCGTAGTTATCTCAGATTCGAGATAGGAGCTCGGACTATAGACTCTCGGGTGGATCGTCTTTGACTCAAGGAGGCCGTTGAGATACCCATGTTCCATAGAGCTGACGAGGTATGGAGGACAACGATGAAGACCCGAAGGACAAGTAACGTAAGGTATAACTTCGAATCAGAGTAGTTAAACCTCTCGTAGTTTGCTAGTAATGGTTTAGACACGATCAGTGTGCTCAAGTCCGTGTTACGAAGTTTTGATAATTGTTTTTCATATATTCCGCCTCCCCGCGAACACGTGGGGTGCGTGACATGGACTTACAGTGGTATCAGAGCCTACTAAATCTTTACTAGCTTGTTAGCAACTAATTAGAACTTCGATCGTCGGAAAAACACGAAAACTTAACCCCAGACCCCTCAAGTTTCTGTCGATTTTAAACCTGTCGAAAAAATTATTTCAGAGGTATGAAAATTCACAGCAGGGAATTCTAAGAATACTGGAGAAATACGAGTTCCTAACTCGGTGAGACGACCGCGGAAGCACGGCGGATTGGTGCAATCCGCCGCGGATCCGCGGCCGAGTCAACTCTGAGTTGACTCGTATTTACACAGTAACTCTTTTTATTGGGTGTTCTGTTTTTCTGTATATTTTGTTTCTGCCCAGGTTTTTTCAGTGCTGGCTTGTATTTGGGGTAGACACGGAAAAAGTTTGTCGATCGAAATTCTAAGTTATTTGTTAATCTGGTTTTATTTGTGATGTTTGATGTGTTCGTAAACCTTCCTTAATTGCTAGTATGTCGGTTAGTTGGGGGTTGCACATTTTTGTAATGGATATTGGTTTGTGGATATGAACTTCATTGGATTGTCGTGGATGAATAGCCGGGGATGTGAGATGAGAGTTTTTATCTTTCATTCGATATAAATTGTAATATGTTGTAATATTCTTTTGCGGGGCACATCCGGATTGAGGTTGTAGCCACCGTTGTATTATTTCATTTACTGTTTTCTGCTCCTAGGATAGACCCAAGGCGGGGTGCACAAACTACCGGGTACTTTGAAGTGCTTAGTGGCCTACTCACGTCGTTGAGGGAGACCGCTTCACTTCGGGTACTTGACGGGTAGTTTGCCGTACCCGTAGGAGTCTAGGGTGGGGTTTGGATATTCATCACGACTGTGTAATCCGTCTTTTGTTGCAGGCTCGAACGAAACGCGGATTCCTAGTATATCCAATATGTTCATCTATGATCTATAATGCCTATTATTGCGTCTGACGAATGTACAATATCTATATATGGTATCTAGTAGGCGTTGCTTATGTTTTGCATCCATGCTAGCCCATCCCCCGCTCATTCGTTAGTTAAGTAACCTAACGGGTGAATGACGGGGCCCAGTGGCGAATGCGGATGGCATAAGCGGACGTTGTATTTTCATTGTTTTCTGCAATGATAGGATAAATGATGGGACGCATTATATTAATGTAAAGAAAACAAACCAAAGTTGAATCGTTGGAACAAATTTAAAAGAAACCACTCGGTTATTTTAAAAGAGCACAATTTTTAATTACGGAGCTTTAACCACTCCTTTTAAAAAGCTATCAGGTTCCTTCGGTTATATCAAGTTCACTACATTCACGGTTTCGCCAAAACCAGTCGTAGCCCTCCGTCGTTTCATATGAATGGTCAGTAGTATTCAAGCTATGTTTGTTTGGCCCTTAGTCAAGACATAGTGATTGGTAGCTGCTGGGGTGTTCACATGTAGCATAGATAGATGAGTTAGTTTGGGACAGTCGTACTGCCATTTGGCCAACGTCAGGGGTATGTACGGGTGGGTTCAAATTAACAAGATAATGACGGGTAGAACTTGATATGTGACTTATGATTTGTTGGCCCTTAGTCAAGGTCATAAGAGCATGGGGAAAAAATCCACATCGGGAGTTTCTAAAGAAACTGAAACTTGCTGGTATTGCATACCATTTGGAGTTTGATTATGTTGGTAGGATTCCTTCAGCATTATCACACGATGATATTTGGATCCCGATCCTACTGTGAGTATATGCTACACATCAGGAGATTCATTACTTAACGATCAATGCTATAAACCAAGTAGGTGTCTAGAACAGTGTCAGCGGGGCTAAGCCTCCAGAGAAAAGAGGTTATTTAATTAAGGAACTTCGCGAAAGCGTCGTAAAACCTCCCTCGAAGTACCGACACTAGCCTGGCTGAACGGTTAAGCAAGAATTGTATGGTGAGATCAGTCCTGGCTAATTCTTCTTTTATGGTTTGAGGAAGGATTCGAGAAACAGTGGGAGTCATCCAGTTTAGATAAACTTAAAACCAATCTAAACTTGCAAGAGCATCATGCTAAAGTGTTTTCTTCTCTCTCTCAACTGCAGCGACCATGTGACCATGACTAGGTTACATCTAGATAACAAGTTGACTGAATCTGACTTTTATGACTGGCAAAGGTCTGTCCAGATGTCCATTACCTATGACAAGCTGGACCACCCTATTACTACTCAAGCCCCCGCCGTCCCAGGTCCAGTTTCTACAGTCGCGGATATGGATATCCGTCAGAATAGGGAAAAGGACAGTGCGAAAGCCAAGTGCCTCGTGTTGGCTTCAGTTGATGGTATATACCAGAAGCAGCACGAGAAGATGGACTTAGTCTCCATCTTCCTCCATAACAAAGATTTATATGGAGAGCAATCTCGTATCGCAAGATATGAGACCTCGAACGAATTGCTTTAAGCGAGGTTGGCTGTCGGGTCATCTGTAGGGGACGACGTCCTTACGATGACTAGCTATATTGATGAGCTCACGGACCTGGAGACTATGTTGGGAAACAGGTCATATGCTGACTTATTTCCACAGACCCTACCCTCTACTCACACCCTGAAAGAAACCAGGGAGACACCCGCTCTGCTTAATAGGGGACCTTATTCTTCTGCATCCAGGGCGAAAGCAAAGGGTGAAAAGAAGAAAACCTCCACAAAGCCGATGTACGGTGTCGGTGAAGTAGAAGGACAGGGAAGAGCAAAAGTTTCAGGACTTGGTGTAGGTAAGGAGGGATGTTCTTATTATTGTGGGAAGGGACATTGGCAGAAGGATTGCAGGGCTTTGGAAGCCAGTAGCCAGGATTCGAAGCATGTTGTGGCTTTGGCCTCGAGTGTGTTTGTAATTGAGAACTGTTTGTCAATTAACTCTACTTCCTGGGTACTAGATACCGGAGCAGGATCTCATATCTGTAATTCATTACATGGTTTGAGAAACCGTAGAGTTATCAGGGTAGGCGATTTGTCTCTCAGAATGGACGCTGAATCCATGGGAGAATATCGCCTAGGTTTGACAAGTGGGCAGATATTGATTCTACGTAACTTTTTGTATGTACCTAGTTTGACTTGTAATATCATATCAGTATCCTCACTTTCGAGAGAGGGATATGATTTTACATTCGCAAGCGATGTAGTAAACATCCACCTAAATCAAGTTCAGTTTGGGTCCAGTACATTAGATAACGGTATATACGTATTGAATCAAGCTCAGGTTTTCAATGTCCAGAACACACTTAAAAGAAAGTCTCCAGAAATAAATCAGGCTTTCTTATGGCATTGTAGACTAGGTCACATCAATGAAACACGGTTGACTAAGTTACATAGAGAAGGATATTTGAATCCGTTTGAATATCAATTTTATGCTACTTGTGAATCTTGTCTCATGGGAAAGATGACAAAGACTCCGTTTACTGGACACGGAGTAAGAGCGAGCGAGCTCTTGGGACTCGTACACAGTGACGTGTGCGGTCCAATGTCTACACATGCAAGAGGTGGTTATTCCTACTTCATTACTTTTACGGATGATTTATCTAGGTATGGACATATCTTCTTAATGAAACATAAATCCGAGGCCTTTGAGAAATTCCGGGAATACAAGAATGAAGTGGAAAAACAGACAGGCAAAAGTATCAAGACACTGAGATCTGATCGAGGTGGTGAATACTTAAATGCCGAGTTCCTGGGTTACTTAAAAGAGAATGGAATTCTCTCTTAGCTTACTCCTCTATACACACCACAATACAACGGTGTATCGGAAAGGCGGAATCGAACCCTATTGGATATGGTTCGTTCTATGATGAGTAAGACTGAGTTACCGCGATCTTTCTGGGGTTATGCACTAGAATCAGCTGCATATCTTTTGAACCAGGTTCCAACCAAGACTGTGCCTACCACACCATATCAGATGTGGAGTGGGAAGAAACCCTGTCTTAAACACTTTAGGACATGGGGATGTCCAGCTTTTGTTAAAAAGTAGCATGCAGACAAGCTCGAGGCACGCTCAGTACAGTGTAAGTTTGTGGGATATCCAAAGAACTCCAAGGGGTATTATTTCTATTAGGCAGAGGAACAAAAGGTTTTTGTTTCTCGTCATGCCCACTTCTTGGAAGCTGAATTTTTAGAAAATCAGAAGAGTGGGAGCGCAATAGAACTGGAAGAAATTCCAGAACCATAAGTTGTTACTGAAAGTTTGGTAGAACAAGAAGGTTCAGAAGAAAGGGACATCCCAGCGTCTATCCGCAGAAGTAGTAGAAAGTCTTATCCGCCCGAGAGATACTACGGTTTTCTCATAGACGGGGATCGAGAAGATTGCATCATTGAAAATGATAACCCTACTAGCTTCCAGCAAGCCACTCAGAGCGGCGACTCGGTAAAATGGCTGGATGCAATGCGGACCGAAATGGAGTCTATGTACACCAACAAAGTATGGACTTTGGACATTGCTCCAGATGGGGTAAAACTCGTAGGATGCAAATGGATCTTCAGAAAGAAGATTGGTGTGGATGGACAGGTTGAAACCTATAAGGCTAGACTTGTTGCAAAGGGTTTTCGTCAAGGACCTGGTTTGGACTATGATGAAACCTTTTCTCCAGTGGCTATGCTCAAATCCATTTGGGTTCTTCTTGCCATTGCTGCCTTCCACGATTATGAGATCTGGCAGATGGACGTAAAGACGGCTTTTCTAAATGGTAATTTGGAAGAGTGCGTCTATATGGATCAGCCGGAGGGATTCATTCAGAGTGGGAGCAGCGGTAAAGTGTGCAAGTTGCTTAAGTCCATTTATGGACTAAAACAGGCATCGCGGAGTTGGAACATCTGTTTTGATGATACTGTCAAAGAATTCGACTTTACCAAAAATTCAAATGAACCATGCATATACAGTAAGATTGTAGGGAGAGCTGTAGTATTCCTCGTTTTATACGTGGATGACATTCTCCTAATAGGAAATGATATTCCTATACTACAGTCAGTCAAATGATTCTTGTCACAGAAGTTCTCCATGAAGGACCTGGGTGATTCCACCTACATTCTGGGGATCCAGATCTATCGTGATAGATCAAAAAGGATGTTGGGACTTTCACAGTCCAGGTACATAGACACCATATTGAAAAGATTCAGTATGGAAGATTCTAAGCGCGGTAACCTACCGGCTTGTCACGGAATCACCCTCTCCAAAGAGATGTCTCCCAAGACTGATTTGGAAAGCTCTCGCATGTCGATTATACCCTACGCTTCTGCGGTAGGCTCTATAATGTATGCGATGTTATGTACTAGACCAGATGTAGCATACGCATTGAGCGTTGTAAGCCAGCATCAGGCAAACTCACGGGAGAAGCACTGGATAGCAGTAAAGAACATTCTCAAGTACCTGAGGAGGACTAAGGAGATGTTCTTGGTGTATGGCGGAAAGGACCTCCAGATCGAGGCCTTTGCCGACTCCAGCTTCCAGAGTGACAAGGATGACTCCAAGTCCATGTCGGGTTATGTCTTTACCCTCAATGGAGGGGCGGTCTGTTGGAAGAGTTCCAAGCAGGACACCGTTGCCGACTCAACAATGGAAGCAGAGTACATAGCTGCTTGCGATACCGCAAAAGAAGCTGTCTGGATGAAGAAGTTTCTCACAGAACTTCAGGTGGTTCCTACCAGTGTTGATCCAATACCTCAGTATTGTGACAACAACGGCACTATAGCTTTAGCGAAAGAACCCAGGTCCCATCAGAAGTCTAGACACATCTTAAGGCAGTATCACCTGATCAGGGAGATCGTAGATCGCCGGGAGATCGAGCTGAAGAGAGTAGATACGGAGAATAACACTGCTTATCCATTCACAAAGGCCATTCCTCAGACGCAGTTCGAGAGGCTATTCGAGATGATAGGTCTGCGATATGCCAGCACATGGCCCTGGTGCAAGTGGGAGATTGTTAGTGTTTATGCCCTAGAGGCCATTACTGTATTATACTAGTTTGTATATTACTTAATGGAAGCTTGGGATATTCACACTTGTATTGACAGTCTTGCTAAAAATGGTAGTATGCTACTTGGTTTGTTTCTACTTTAATATGTGCATGTGTTTCTTTTAACATATCGCTTATACATATTAGTAGAGCCCTTAGGATCTTTGCTTGATTACCAGCGTTGTGATGGCAGTCACACTGGTGGGGGCTGGGTAGTCTATAAGCAACATCCTATACAGGTCCCTGGTCGTAAGATTATCGAGACAGGGCATCGATACTCCGGAGTAGACTGGTGTGTACGCTTCTCATCCCAGTTGGGGAGATGGTCTGTCCCATAGCCATCAGTACGTCGTACTGGAGATAGTATGCAGGTGCTCGTTAGGTTACGGGTATACCGGAAAGGACTCGCCGGGAACTGCAGGTTGGTTTTATACCCATCGCCAGATAGTAGTTCCCAGGTGACATGAGTACAGCTTAGTCTGTCGACTTGACACTACTGCTTCACCTCGAGTGTGTTTCCACTGTACTTAGATTACTACCCTACCACGGCTCAAAGGAGTCATGCAAATAGGTAGTGGTTGGGTGCAGTCCCCAAGCACTTGGAGGCAGTGGCGGTTTGACAGGATTCGTCTCTCCCGGTATTGGGGGTTGATATCGCGCTGTGTATGGAGAGCCATTATGCAAAGTCCCTGTCCAGGACAAGCGAGATTTACTGGTAGGCTTCCAGTAGTTTCTCAAGGTGTAATGGGCTTCACTCCGACACGACTTATACCGCTATTAGGGGTCTGACGTTTACCGCCTTCCTAGGCCCGATATGCGATAGTCCTAGACAAACAGACCGGACTGTACAGAGATTGTCACATCAGGTTCAGTAGGAGTTCGGATGGGTCTCCTCATCGTCCTTTTTTTCGACATCTACCTGGGGACCATTACGTACAGCTAGTACCGCTTGCGGCCTGTGGTTAAACCCACTGCCAGCGTAGTGTCGAGTCTTTAGAGTCCCACACAGAGAGTTTCCCTGCACCGGGCAAAAGGTGTAGAGGCCGTATGATTTTACGGCAGGGCCGTGATCACTTACGTACACTTATGCACGTACTATGATCGGGTAGATAATACTAGCGGGCTTTGGTTTAAGCCAGATTCTAGTATTATACAGATGGATTTATTCAGTCAAAGATTATCCGTGTTTTTCAGAAATACGGATGGGAGGGGCAGTCTCGTAATTTGTCGGGAAGTTTCTAGAAGAAGATGACTCATTTGTGTTTAATTCTTTTTAGAATTTAAACTAAATGAGGTGGAGGATGAGGTGTATGTTTAAATTAAATGCTTAATGACTCATGAGGTGATTCATCCTCAGAATTAAATGAAGCATGATGAATATTAGATAGATATTTATTTTGATAATATTATTATGCTTCATATTATTCTTTCATGAGATATTATTCATTTCATTATCACAAAAGCTTTCTCTCTCCTCAAGTTTTCATCTTCTTCCTCAAACCCTAAAAACTCTCATGAGTTGAGAATCCTAGGGTTTAAGTGACTAAGTAATCCATCTAAATACTTTACACCCTCTAGGACTTCTAGATTAGCAAACTAGAAGCCGTAGTTATCTCAGATTCGAGATAGGAGCTCGGACTATAGACTCTCGGGTGGATCGTCTTTGACTCGAGGAGGCCGTTAAGGAACCCATGTTCCATAGAGCCGACGAGGTGTGGAGGACAGCGATGAAGACCCGAAGGACAAGTAACGTGAGGTATAACTTCGAATCAGAGTAGTTAAACCTCTCGTAGTTTGCTACTAATGGTTTAGACACGATCCGTGTGCTCAAGTTCGCGTTACGAAGTTTTGATAATTGTTTTTCATATGTTCCGCTTCCCCGCGAACACGTGGGGTACGTGACATGGACTTACACTACCTCCTCACAACACTCATATGTAACATAGCACGATGGAATTTAGGAATATAGATTTGGGGAAAATACGATTTTATACAAAACTACCTCCAACTTATAAAAAAAACCTTTTTCTATAAGATGTGTATTTTTAACAAATCTTTGCAATGTGCCGCTACAACCCATTTCGGGGAACCCGTTCGGGATGGTGTGGATTATCGCACATCCTCAGATTTAGTGGTGCGAGATGCAGACCTCCGCAAAGAGTATACGGTCTCAAAAGATTTAAAATACAATTTTCTTTAGAAAATGTGATTTCTATTATAAATAAAACTTATATTTTAAATAAATAAATAAATATAATTAATATAAAAATATCTATTTTTAATATTTATAATATTCCACATTTCCAAAATTCAAGAAAAATATCTCATTTATAAGAAAATACCAAACAATTCCAATATTACAAATAAATACCATATATTATAAAATTAGGTTTTATTCACTAGAAATGTCACATTGATAAAATATATATCCATGAAAACTCTAAAGACGATAATAAAATACTTGAGGTGTATTTTGAAAATTATACAAAACTATTTTTACATAAAACCCCCTCAAGTTATACTAAATTACAATAAGGACTATAGTAAACATAGGTTTAAGTGGGACCAGTCTCTTGAGTCTCAGGGAGCCGGAGATATGGGTGCTTGCCTATTTAAGGTAGACAACTTAACAAATGGTGTTATCAACACGGTAATCGTTTTTGAAAAAGACACAAATCCTGCCGTCCATGTGCAGCGGTTACCGATAACACCAAAACCTAATTCAGGATTCAATTTATTTTCTAATTGTCTGACTCAGACTAAGTCTCAATATAATCAATCTGACTTGAATGAGATTCAAGTATATATATCAATTCAATATGAATCTATATATTCAATCTAATCAATCTATTTTGACTGAACCGAACCATGGATATACATCCATCTACATGATTCTCCAGTTAAATCCATTTACTGATATCATGGTTCCGGCAAGTCATCCATCTATACAATCTATAATATAAGACAATACAATTTACAATTCAATACAATCAAGATATCACGAGGTTTATAAGGGGTAGATTGGTACGGAAAGTGCTAGAAGTGGCACGAGACTGCAACCATTAAGACACCTAACCTGAATTCAATCGCCGTTGTTCCGGGTATTATCACGGAGCCTTGTACTCTTGATTCCGTCCACCTTAGTCTCTGGTCTATTGAGACTCCTCTCGTATACACTGGCCTCTTCTGTACCAAGCTACAAACAACAGCGTTAACACTAAATACAATATTATAACAATATAATACCACTTTAAAAGTTACACACACACACACTCTCTCTGTCTATTCTACTTCTCCCTTATCTTTGGGACTTACCGAGCGATTTGTTCGCTGACGACATTCTCTTTCTTCTTCTTTGGAATGTCGTCAGGTGATTCGGACCTTCTGGAGACAGAGCCCAGCAGCGAGGACTTGGATCAGATAGCCTTCGACCCAGAGCTGTAGCCACTTGTACTTATTCCATTTTCATTTCTGTTATTCCACTGTTTAGGCATTGCTTTCCATTCCATGTATTTACTTTTCAGATGTATTGTAAAAATAATGTTAATAAATAAAGTTGTTGTTCATTACATTTGTCTCTTGTGTATATTTCTTTTATATTGCTTAGTTACGCTTAGCGTATTTACTTCTGAGTAAATACGTAGTGGCCTCGTCGCGTCCCCTTCGCCGTACACTGGGAAGTGGGGCGTGACAGCGGCAACAGACGATATGCACCGATTTTATAATCCACGACCTCTCCATGTAAGTGCTAGATAGTATAACCTTCACAGAATCCGTTAGCAAGTATATGCAGTCGAACCGCCCCTCGACTATCACTTCTATCATTACAACATTTCCTACAGGGACATGGGATCCGACTACCACCCACTCTTGACGAGAATTGTATAAACTCTTCTACACTGATTTTAAATTCAAAGCCAAACTTGTTCTTATTTATCCAAGTCTTATCCATTCTTTTCCAATACGTAAAACCTAATACTGTTCACAATTAATTATTATATTATAACAAACATTTTAAAATCATACACGATATTAACAATTTTATACCACAGTGAGAAAGCTAAGAACGAGATGGTTATAGACAAAGAAGAGAATGACAACAATGTCTCGAAAATACATTTGAGTGATTTATCATGGCTGGAAATAATATTAACGCTTCTATCTTGGATATCAATGGGTAACGACTGTCGGGGGTAAGACTTTTATCCCATTAAGAATGTATAACGCATACACCCTCTGGACTTATACTTTCATTTGTTTCAAGAAAATTTCGGCAGCACCTCTCCGTTGTTCTTCGAGTACGCTGCAACAGAAGAGATAAACATCTCAATACCATCAGTATTAAGATGATCATCTCAACTATATTTGTATACGGAGAACCAGCGGAAAGGTATTGACGATACTCATCTCGAAACAAATGAAAATTATAATTATATAGGGAAGTGTATACGTTATACATTCTTAACATGTCCAAAACGGGACAAATTTATCGGTTATAGTACGACTAGTGTTCTCTTCGCATAAACTACGAGATGGTTGTCAACAAAGAACGATTAACGTTCGAGGTTGACAACACACGTGTAGTTTTATGTCACAAAGAAAATCGTACGCATATAACTGATAGACAAGTTCTAAGTCGCGATATTTTTTCAATTTGAGATACTCGATGACGATATGTATTGGTTTACTATTTTCATCATCGATTATCATGCACTTAATTAGATTGGTTTTGATGGTTATCGTTTTAGTATCGTCGGTTATTTAAGTATTTTGTTTAAGGTTTTGGAATTTTCAGTTCGAATGGTAAGTTTTCAAAAAATTGATATTATTAATGAAGTATCTGCATTCATTAAAATAAACATGCATCTATACAACGAAAATTACATAAAGGTAAGTCTCACACACACTCTCTCACACAACCACATTTCCATAAAAAATATATTACACACACAGTAAACACACAACCACATTAGATCCCGACATTGACTATTTGTTTAAAGAATGATGATTAATTGATTTTAAACTCGTGAAAGAAAGCATGTATATAGCTAATTGGTTTATGGCATGTCAAGTATCTATATTTTCGATTTAATTGATGACTTGATATAGGTATGGTGACTTAGGCTAAGTTTGGTACTTAATAATTAAAAGTGATAAAGTTGTGTACCAGAGACTGACGTATATAGAAAGCGAAGAAAAAAGAGCAATCACGCCCAAGTTAACCCTACAATCACACAAATTTTTAGCTACATATGTTTCCATTCTCTATCAATAACAACAACACACACACACACATTCTTAACTATAATTAACTAAAATTAACAACCCAACCCAAACTCTAAATCTAAAATTTTCAACAAATAAACTAACTTAACCTTAACACTAATCCCAAAACTAACCATAACCCTAACCTTAACCCTAACACTAATCCCAAAACTAACCCTAACCCCAAAATCACCTAACCCTAACCCCAAAATTATTAACCCTAACCCTAACCTTAACACCAACCCCAAAATTAGCCATAACACAAACCATAAAATTAACCCTAATCCTAACCCAAACATCAATCCCAAAATTATCCCCAACACAAACCATAAAATTAATCCTAACCCTAACCCTAAAGGAAAATTAATCCTTATTCTAAATCTAAAATTAACCCTAACACTAAAATTAGTCTTTAACAATAACCCTAAAATTACTTAAATTTAAAAAAATTTCAAACAACCTAAATAAATTAATAAACCAACTCACCGATTGGCGTCAGAGACGGAGGTCGGAGGTGCTCGGAGAGGAGGATAGGAGACGGCTGGGGTAGATCTTCGATAAAGAAAAGCCTAGGAGACGGTCGGGGGAGTTCATCGGAGAGGAGGAGGCCAGGAGACGGTTGGGGGAGATCGTTGATCGTTGATGAAGGGGCTTGGATGATCGAGGAGGCGGGTGGAGGGCAAATCGGAGGACGGTGGAGATTTTTTGGGTGGCTCGAAAGGATAGAGGAGGAGGGGGAGATGGGGGAGATCGGAGCCGGGGAGGCCGAAAGAAATATTTTTAAGAGGGAAATGAAAAAAAATGGGGGAAAAGAATATTTAGTAAAAGGGAAAGAAGGATAGGTCAGAGGAAAATTTTAATGACTTGGAAACAAAATTTCAAGTATTTTTAACCTATTTGGATGGGTAAATCTAAATAAAATTCTGGTGGAAATTACACCCATTTTGCTGCTGCCGTGATTCTCGGATATAATCACAGGGGCAGCTATTTCCAATGGAGTCAACAGCAGATATTTTGAAGACGTCTCCTCCCCAAGAGTCTTCTCCGTTGCTTAGTCTTCTAATCTCTTGACTTGCAATCAATTTCTTGACTTGCAATAGTTATCATAGCAGAAAATCCCTCAAAACTGGAAACCTCTTGTTGCTCGCTAGTGTATTGTTCCCAGAGATGGCTCCTATCTACCTTCTTTTGCTATTATCATCATCATTCCTCGTACTATGCCGCCATCTCTGTCTCTGCATCGATTCCGGTCCTGGCAGGTGCAGTGAGGCTGAGATGAGAGCTCTGCTTGACATCAAAAATGACATCTGCGATCCTCACGGGCGGCTCTCTTCTTGGGGAAATGGAGGAGATTGCTGCAGATGGCGAGGAGTCCAATGCGACAGCTTAACCGGACATGTCGAAAAGCTCGACCTACAATCCCCGTATGATCCTTAACACACTAGATCTCTCGCGCAACAAACTCAGTGGTGAGATCAATGGTCTCATCGAAGATCTGTCAAGATGCATCGAGAACCGAAACCGTAATGGGAATAGTTCTGTGGGTGGTCTGCAAATTCTCATGTTAGGCAACAACAATTTCAGCGGCGTAATTGCAGAAAGTTTAGGCGAGTTCAGGCGGCTTCAGGTGCTGGATTTCTCCACAAACTCCTTCAATGGAGCTATATCGGCAGAGCACTTCATCAATCTCAAGGCCTTGGATCATTTGCGTCTGACACATAACAATCTTGAAGTGAATCTGTCTGCAGATTGGCTTCCATCATTCAGTGCTCGGTATGTTGAAATGGGCTCGTGTAAAATGGGTCCCAAATTCCCCGCATGGCTTCGGACCCAAACTAGATTGGTTATTCTCGACATATCAAATACCGGCATCACAGATGACATTCCCGCTTGGCTTTGGGATTTGGATCGTCTCCAGTCTTTCAATGCATCTTATAACCAGCTTAAGGGAAAGATACAATCTTCGTCAAAAACAGAAGAACTCACAACTCTTGATTTGAGCTGCAACAATTTGGACGGATATTTACCTACCATTTCATCACTACTGTCTATAAATCTATCAAATAACTCATTTTCTGGTCCTTTTTTCTCAAGCCTTGCTGCAAGTCCTTTTGTTGAAGTATTTATGGTGTCCCACAATAACCTCAGCGGTAGCATACCCTTGTCGTTTTGCAATCAAACTTCGTTGAATGTTTTCGATATCTCCAGCAACAAGTTATCTGGAGTCCTTCCACAATGCCAGAGCTTTCCTTCACTGTTAATCATTTTCGATTTATCAAACAATGGCTTATCAGGTCATATTCCAAATTCTTTTACATCACTCAATTTTCTCCAGTCGCTGCATTTCAGAAATAATAGCTTCACTGGAGAAATTCCTTCATCGCTGAATGAGTGTAAGACACTGGTAATTATTGATCTCGGTGAAAATAGATTATCAGGCAACATACCGGCATGGATTGGCGAAAATCTCACATCATTGAGAGTTCTTCGGCTGCATTCAAACTTTTTCAGCGGTATAATTCCAACTCAGATATCACATCTTACTCGTCTTCAAGTCTTGGACCTAGCAAACAACAATATAACTGGCCGTCTGCCTCGGTCTTTCGGAAATTTTAAATCCATGGTTGCACGACAAAATGAAGGAACACCCATGATATCAAGTTACTACATTTCTAGTTATTACGAGGAGAACCTCTTAGTGTCTGCAAAGGGACTGTCCATGGATTATACAACCGTGTTGACGTTTGTAACAAGCATAGACCTATCATGCAATAATCTGTATGGAGAGATTCCTTCCGAACTTATGCATCTTTCTGGCTTGTGTTTCTTAAACCTGTCATATAATCACTTTGATGGACAGATCGCAGAAAATATCGGTGCTATGCGACAATTGGAGTCGCTTGATTTTTCGATGAACAACCTCTCAGGTAGAATTCCAACAGAAATGTCGGCTTTGAATTTCCTAAGTCACTTGAACTTGTCCTACAACAACTTGTCGGGAAAAATTCCCTCAGGAAACCAATTTCAAACGTTCGCCGATCCAACTATTTACGTTGGCAATCCTGAGCTTTGTGGATGGCCCCTCCCTAAGTGCCCTAACGATGAGCCTTCTCAAGGTCCTTCTAAAGCCGATGGCGAGGATGAGGAAAAAGGAAAGGAAGACAAGACGGAGATGATATGGCTTTACGCTTGCATTGCCGGGGGATATGTCACAGGATTTTGGGTGACCGTTGGAACGCTAATAATCAAACAGTCGTTGAGGATTGCATATTTCCAATCTATAGACAGGCTACATGATTGGCTTTATGTGAAACTACTCAAACTCGCAATAAGCAATTGAAGTTTTTGAAAGTTCTCAAGAGTTCTGTTAAGCTCGGGGTCTTGTTTTTGTTTCCTCCATCTGTAAGAAACTTGAACAAGGGGAGGATGTTTCTTATTTTTCTTTTTCCTTTTTTCCCTTTTTATTTTGGTTATCTGGGAAGCAAAATGTACGGTAGTTTGGTGAAAATTTGTTTGACCAAATGATCCATTTTGCGAGATTAGTGAATGTTGGCTTATGTAACTCCTTCATTTATATTACACAAACACGCACACATACACAAACACAAACACACACATATACACAAGCACAGAATGTTCAGCCTTAATAAAATGATCTTTACCCATAGGATAAGTTTATTTGTTGTGTAACAATGCGTGTGATTTTAAAGGTGGAATATACCCTTCCAGTTTCAAATGTCTTGATGAGAAGTTTGTGTATAATATAGGTTCAAAACATATCATGGATAATCACAGTGCTAACATAAGTTTCTTCACGTTGAAATTTCCTAGAGAATATGTTGGGATGTCTTGAATCCCTATTCTGTTTGATTTCCAAGCTGGCTCAGCTCACCAGCTGTTCAGTATTTTTTGAAGCGGAGCGAGTCCGACGAGAATTTTGTATTTCCACTTGGCACATGTGCTCTACGGAGTTAATTACTCAGGAGCTAATTTGGGAACTCTGTATGTAATTAACCCTAAGTGGTACTTAAGTGTTTAGGGAGGCTAATGAGCCACCCATCCGGAAATTTGTGATCTTTTCATCAAAATTAGTGAAACAATGTAATACTCCAGGTGGAGTTGGGGCTGAATACCACCTACCACGTGAAGAAGTGAGGTGTTATCCAGTATCGAGGTAGGGATGTAACCTATACGGATACACACGGGGAACCACTATAGAACAATGGGGAGTATCGAATTCCATTCCGAAAGAGGGCACGATCTGAGCTATAAATGGAAATGACACACTTCTATAACACAGAGGCGTCTTTTGGATGAATCGGAACACCGGAGTTTGAAGAACTCCGTAGTTAAACGTGCTTGAGCCAGAGAAATTCTGGGATGGGTGACCTATTGGGAAGGTAGCACCGGGTTCATTCAAAGGGACAAAAACCGTACGGTTTCGGCCAGAGCGGACAATACCATCTGTGTTTGGGGGTCGGTCGTGAGAAATATGGTATCAGAGCCGGTCCCTCAAAAATATGGTACCGGAGTTTGAAGAAGTAGAAATTCTAGGATGGGTGACCTACTGGGAAGTAACCCCGGGTTCATTCAAAGGGACAAAACCATGCGGTTTTGGCCAGAGCGGGCAATACCATCTGTGTTTGGGGGTGGGTCGTGACAAACAATCTCTGTTGTTGCCCGTGATTTTCCCAATTTAGGTTTATCTACGTAAACCTATGTGTGGAGTCATAGCTTTATCGTTTAATTGTGGTTTGTTCATCTCTGTTTATCTCAATCATTCGTTACAGAATATGAGAGCACCTATCCTGCATCAGATAGACAACAATACCGATAAACATTTCGCCCTTTCAGAACGATCATAGTCAAACATTAAAAAAAGCAAATTAAATGGTCGACCTGGTCCTAATAGATCTTAGAAGCCAATTACAACATATATAAGCCACTCAGACAGTTAAACAGCAAGTGAAAGGACTGTATTTATATTTCATACATAAACATTCAGCTAAAGATGATTCAAAGCAGAGACAAGCCTATAAAAACCACAATCTATTCAAAGAAACCATGATCAAGCTCGTACCGGTTCAACTTTGGCTATTTCTCGTCGTCTCAAGTTTACAACCTCAAGAGACCACAATCTTTCTGGCATTAATTTTAACTAGTTCTTTAGGGGAGTTCAGATCTATGGCTGCACAAGGAAATCAGGGTAATTAACCCGATGCATGCATGCCCTCAAATGGTTATATATAACTTCTTATTACAAGGACTGAAGAGAGCCATTTTCGCTTTGTCTTTGGTTACAACCATAGACTTATCATGCAACAAGTAACTTGAACTTGTCCGAGAATCACTTGAATGGAAAGATGACAGAAAAACATTGGGGCAATCTTAGGATTAGAATCGCTTGATATATCAATAAACAACATCCAAGTAACTTGAACTTGTACTGCATGCAACAGCTTGCCGCGTTCAGAAAACCAGTTTTCAGACCTGTTCTGATTTCTCAATCCACAGCGGCAACCCTGATCTTCGCAGATGGCCTCTATCTATGTCAAAGCAATAATGATGAGCCTTCACGAGGTCCGGAGATACGGCTTTACGCTAGCATTGTGGCGGGGTTTGTTACAGGTTTGCTACACTAATACTTCAACTCTAACATGAAGTTGTCATCAGAGTCATGCATGTAGCTGCTGGTTGATTTTAACAAATATATATTTTCAAAATATCACACTCTCATGTGTTTTTAGCTTTACCAAGCATAAAGATATTACATATCTGTAAATGCCTTAATGTTTTTTTAATGATCTGACTAACAAACGTTCATGTATTCGGTCAAAAGGGAACAGCTACAATTACCGCCTGTAATATATTATAACGTAAAAACACAATCAGAATCGGAAGCAAAATAAGTTGAACGGGCCGCTTGCACTCTTGGTAACGCTCTTGGTAGCACAGGCGACCACGGTGCGGTATATTATTGAGGAAAATGTTTGCAACATTATAGGGCAGGCCATAAAATCAGGTAGCGATCTTTAGGTACAAGAAAGCAGCGAGAAGACAACAAGATGGTACCATTGCCTTCATTTATAGCATAATTTGCAGCTTATTATTATTATTTGTGGCCCACATCTGCATGCAGGGATAATTATAACCTGACACACCTCAGAAATTTCATGCACACTAGCTAGTACTATATATAACTTTACAAATTTAATAATTTATATCTTTTATGTGAGCCTTTTTGAAAAATTAGGGTTGAAGCAGTGAAGTATATATATATTGTTTTTAATGCTCAAGTTTCTAATATAATAATTAATTAACTACCATTTATTTTTTATCCAATTAATACTCATATCCAACCAACAAATTAATGAAAATAGAAAGAACAAAAAAGGAGTTAAAGAGAAGAAAAAGATCAGTGTGTCTAAGAAAAGCACGATAATTATAAGGAAATTTATGTAATATGCTAAATAAAGAGGTGAAAGTAAGCCTCTTCGATCCTTAGATTCAAAAGTAATTCAAAAAATACTCTAGATAGATAGATAAAATTACGGCTGAGATAGAAAGCGCGCATAAGTCTTTGTAGACACGAATTGTTATATCTCTACATATGTCCGCACTAGCATGTGAAAGAACTCTAGATGGTTAGATAAAATTGAAGATATTTGAATTTTATATAGTAAATCACCCTTTTTTATATAGTAACTATCTGCTTTCCTTGATCTTTCTTTTAAGTTTTTTTCACTTACACCAAGTGTAATTCATAAAAACAAATATGGATAAGGGTTTTTCTTCATTTTTCCTTTTTATTCCATGCACTCACTGCAAAATAAAACTATGTAAGCATGCAAGCTAAAAATTATCAAATTTGCGCACCCTTAGATAATAATTTTAAAAAATCAAATAACTAACCAAAGATCACAACCTAGAATACTACATTACATGTTGTGAATTTTGTGGTCCTTTTGTCACTAAAAATCACAATGGATGGTGCTAGAGAAAGAAGATCTTGCAATATTAATGTGGTCCTAAATCTCATGTGATCACTTCGACTTTATTGTGAAAGAGAGGTCAGGAAAGATATAATGGAGAGATTGTGAACAATGTACTAGTACTAGCATATTTTCTCAAAAAAATTGACTAGAGAGGTCAATTATCATTAATGTTGCTTGATGTCTAAGAACTCTATGGTTGCATTTAATAATTTCTAAATCTTTTTTTTTAAGAAAATGATTGGATAATTGGCCTCCCATGAACTTCATTAAAAAGTTTTTAATGAGTACAGACACTCCTTAAAACTTCTGATACAAAAGAAATTTCAAAGAGACGACTACAAATACAACATGACTTTAAAAAAAACATGAAATTAATGCCAAATACGTACTCTTTCGGTGCTAGCTATCTCCATGAATGCTAGAAATCATCACTTAATTAAGCATCTCTTGATGATCATGATCACCCAATGTAATGTGTTATGCCTCTTGATCTGTTTATGGTAAAATCCTCTTGATCCTTTTCTGAGTTCGATCTGCAGATGTAAAATATATCTGATTAGTAATGGAAACAAAAATGAAAGCAATAATATATAGAATGAAATTTGTTATTAAAGATGTGATCATTGCATTCTAATCACAAACCCCAAAAAATAGCCATAACGACCAAATCTCATCCATCCATGCTCTCCAAGATACCCAAAGGTCGAGTCCGGACAACCTCTAAATCCAAACCTAGTAAAAAAAATCTCCCCAAACCGTCCGATTGGAAACATGACACTATAGGCGATCGATTATTTCAGAATCCCCTTTACGGAATATAGAGACAGACGGCCTTATCCATCCTTTCCTTTGTAAATTTTCCATCATCAAAATCGCTTTTCTGTGTACCGACCAATAGAATGCCTTGACTTTGTACGCAGGGCGTGCGTAGCACTCTCGATCGAGCCTCCCTTATTCGGAATATCATATAAAGATTTGACGGTGAAACTCCTTTCACCTTCTCACTTTTATAAAAATAATCATTCAAATATCGCAGTAGGTAGCTCCAACAACTGTGTACGTTCAGATATATATGTAACCTTCTCTTGAATCGAATTTCCCTCTCGTTTCCGTTCCATTGACTCCTGACAATCTAATCATATGGAGGACATAAGTAACAAGTGGCTAACTAACTAATACCCCCTTAGGATGTTTAGTTGAAATTGCCTCATAAATTAATGCTGTTTAATGAACACGTAATAACATCTTAAAATTTCATAGATCAGCCTACTTTAGTAAAAAGAAGTTGAAGTTGTAAATATCAACCACTTGATTACAAGTAATAAACAATGAGTATGCGTCATTATATTACCTCATTCACAAGGGTTATTCATAAATCTACTACTATAAGTTATTATTATCGGCATGTTATTTCTGTAGCGATGAAGAAATATTGAAACCGGAATCTTGGCACAAATTACTTCATTAATCGATCTAAATTTAGACGAACCAAATCAAATTAACATGAACAAATGTTATAATTTCCACATTATTATTTCTCATAGTTGCAGCATGAAATAAATAATGCTTAAGAGTTATTTATTAATTAAAAACAGTAACACTCACAACTATTTTCCATGTGATCATGACGTCTTTAAGCAATCACCACTTCTTGATCTCAAATGTTAACTGAAACACAAAGGGCAGGATAAATGCAATTAGAAATAACAAGTTTAAATAACAAGACTATTAACACCATATATATGAAATGATATTATATGCAAACTTACCTTGTAAGAGAATTAACTTAATTATAAGTAATCAAATCTTGATGATCTGCATTAGATAGTCGATTATCGCCGATGCAGCATCATCAAGATTCTCAATAGAAAGATTTGTTGAATCATCCATAACTCTTTGTGAATCTTGATGATGCTCCACCCGCAAACACCGACTGTTTTCGATATGTTCACCCAATATCAGTATCCAAAAAAATCAAATAAAAATCTTTTTTTTGAAATAATTTTTTTTGAAAAAAGGCAAAGCATCATTCAAAAATTTCATTCAAAACCTATTAAATACCATCTAAAACTATAACCAAAAGTTCTTTTTAAGAAAAAAAACAAACTCAAGAGTAATTTACTTATTAAGAAGTAAGAAAAAGATCAAGACAAAAATTGGAAAGCTTCGATATATATTAAGAAAAAATATGAAGAAATCATAACTATATAGAAAACCCTAAGTTGAAGAAAGAGTCAAAAAAGAAAGGGAAAAAAAACCCTGTTTGGGTTTCTGGCAGAAACCCTAACTATAAACTGAATCCATGCCTGAGATCTCTCCTCTAACAAACCAAGAAGGTTACAGAGATAAGAGAAAATTAATAAATTGAGAAAAAATGAGTGGAAAATAGAAATATGAGAGAGGGAGAGGGGGTGCGGGGTGCGGTATAAGATAAGTGATGGTGTAGACATATTATGAAATGTGATAAATTTTGTGATTGCTTAGCTGTTATGTTTTTTACTGTGCTAGATCTTGATTTTTTTTAAAATTTTAAATTTAAATTTTTTTTTACAGTTATCCATATATAGCTAACGTATTCCAAATATAACTAATGAGGATCCCTAAATTAAGTTTAGGATCAATATGGAATTATACAGGCGTGTTTACTATTTGGACTCAATACAAGAATATTCATTCTGATGAACTGTAAATTTCCTGTGTCACATTTCACTCCCAAATAAATTAGATTTCACTTTTTCAATTTAACTAGCATATATTTTTCAATGTTGGAATTTGATGAATAAATAGCATATTGCTAGGTCTTAATATTCAGGAGACTTATATCAGATAAGCTATTTATTAAGGGACATTTCACAGTTTGATTGGAAGAAGTTTGTTGTACTTTGATTAAATTATATATTAGCTTGAAGTTTGTGTTGGTAAAACACTTAAGAAAATTAGTAGTTCATAAATGAAAACTGGAGGAAAATAGGATAGCTAAAAAAGAAGAAACGATTAAATAGTTCAAATTTCAAAAGGTTTTTTCATTTAGAATGGAGGAAAATATTCTCGAGCAATTCTTTTCTAAACAATTTTCTAAGGAACCAGGAACAAAAGAGGGGGTTTGGGGGCCACTGTCTCCATCCTTCTTTTGTTACTTATTGCTTGAAACAAGTGATTTAATCAATAGGACTTTCTTCTTTCGAATATTCGCTTCTCGGTTTAAGCAAGGAACAATCAACAAACATTTTTTTTAATATGAGATGTTCATCGTGTTTAGGGTTTGTATTTTGCAAGGGTCATGCACATAGGGATATAATGTTTTCATCATGAATCAATATTGATTTGTGAATATTTTTGAAGATTTTCAATTAAATTAACAACTTTTATAAAGGTTTTTCAATAAAGGGCTTACATATTTGAAAAGATTTGAACGATTAGAATGATTTTCAAAATATTATTTATCTTCACAAAGTTATGATGATCTCTTTTTCCCGTTTATCATGCTAAGAATAAATTGGTATTTCAATCTCAGCCCTTTCTTCTTTTTTTTTCTTCTTTTTGCTGATGATTGGCGTGCATAAAAAACATGGAACTTTCCAAAGCAATGCTTCTCACTATTTGCTACCAAAGAGTCTTACTTGGACCCGGGCCTCTTCCGTCAGATATCTATTAGTGTGGGCTACTAATAGGTAAAGAAATAGAGTGTATGTCTCTTGTATTTCATTTTATAGTCATAATAAAACTCCGTGTGAGATGATTGCCCCGAACTAGGCCGAAATGGTTGAATCATGTAAATATGGAATGTTGTACTTCATTTTGTTATATCATGTTACTAACTTTGTGCTCTCAATGGTTTGAAGGCAATGGCGGATCCAGAAATTTCGGATAATAAGGGCATAATATACAGTAATGTTCCATCGTAAAGACTAAGTGCATAATATATAAAATTAATTTCAATCGTTATATGTTTTTTCCTAGGCTTTACAGGTTGGACTTGGCATACAAACCATTCATTTGGTGAACACAATCTTATATTAGTGCATATGTGTTGAAATTGTGGAGAGTTTTCCTCAGAAAATTGAACAAGAAGGTCAAACGTATGGGCATACACGCATGCAGGAGCCAAAAGAGCATAGCATACCAGACGTCTGAAGATAAAGTTACAGGCGTCTGGCCAAATCCAGAGCCATATCCAGAGCGTTGGCAGACATTTGAGCAAGGAGTGACAGACATATGACCAAGAAGCTGACGCCGTTACAGAGAGTTGGCAGACGTCTGACAAAGTTTTCGTCAGACGTCAGCGCGGTGGGTTTTCTGTGCGAACCGAATATTTAATATTATGTTTTATATCTAATTTAAATGGGAATTAGGGTTAGGCTATATATAGGGATCTTGATAAAATGAAGGCCATTGAAACTATTGTATATATAGAGAGAGTGGTAGTTAAGAGATTTGAGAGATTTGAGAGAAATCTCCTAAGTTTGCTCTTGGTGTAAAACTTGACTAAAAGACCAGTAGAAGTTTGCAGATTCCGCTCTGCCGGGGACTATCCATACGGTGGTTGAAGCTCGTTAACAAATATCTTGTCTCTCTGGTTTGATTCTCTTGTTCTCGGTTTATTGTGTTTTGTTTTTTGTTGTTTAATTTACGTATTGCGTGAATTGGCCGTTAGCATGGTTTCCGCGTTATTGCTCCTTCTCCCATCCTAACAAAATGGTATCAAAGCTTAGGGAACCGAAGGATCTTCAATTCTACAGTTGAAGTTTATGGTGGGTGACGATACTTGTGTCCACTCTCCATTTTCTTAGATCTTATTTTTGAAGGTGTTGGTTCTGATCTGAGGAGAAGGTTGAGTTTGTTAGTGTTTATGCCCTAGAAGGCCATTACTGTATCATACTAGTTTGTATATTACTTAATGGAAGCTTGGGATATTCACATGTATATAACAGTCTTGCTAAACATGGTAGTATGCTACTTGGTTTTTCTATCTTAATATGTGAGTATACGTATTGATAGAGCTCTAAGGATCTTACTTGACTACCAGCGTTGTGATGACAGTCACACTAGTGGGGGCTGGGTAGTCTACAAGCACATCCTTATTCAGGTCCCTAGTCGTTGGATTATCGAGACAGGGCATCGATACTCCGGAGTAGACTGGTGTGTACGCTTCTCATCCCAGTTGGGGAGATGGTCTGTCCCACAGCCGTCAGTACGTCGTACTGGAGATAGTATGCAGGTGCTCGTTAGGTTACGGATACACCGGACAGGACTCACAGGGAACTGTTTGTTGGTTTTATACCAGTCGTCAGTGAACAGTTCCCAGGTGACATGAGTACAGCATAGTCCGCAGACTTGACACTGCTACTTCGCCTCGAGTGTGTCCCACTGTTCTTAGATTGCTACCCTACCACGGCTCAAAGAAGTCGTGCAAACAGGTAGCAGTTGGGTGCAGTCCCGAACACTTGGAGGCAGTGGCGGTTAGACAGGATTCGTCTATCCCGGTATTGGGGGTTGATATCGCGCTGTGTCAGAGAGCCATTACGCAAAGTCCCTGGCCAGGGCAAGCGAGATTTGCTGGTAGGTTCCAGTAGTTTCTCAGGGTGTAATGGGCTTCGCTCCGACACGACTTATACCGCTATTAGGGGACTGACGCTTGCCGCCCCCTAGGCCCGATATGTGATAGTCTTAGACGAACGGACCGGACTGTACGGAGATTGTCACATCAGACTCAGTAGGAGTTCGGATGGGTTTCCTCATCGGCCTTCTTATCGACATCTACCTGGGGACCGTTACGTACAGCTAGTGCCGCTTGCGGTCTGTGGTTAAACCCACTGCCAGCGTAGTAGTCGAGTCTCAAGAGTCCCACACAGAGAGTTTCCCTACTCCGGGCGAAACGATATAGAGGTCGTATGGTTTACGACAAGGGTTCGGACGCATACGTGTGTTTACGCACGTACGACTTTCGGACAGTTTTTACCAGTCGGCTTTGGTTTAAGCCAGTTACTGGTATCCGGTTATTGGATTTATACAGTCTAAAGTTTTTCCGTATTTTTGCGGAAAGGAGGGGCGTTCTCGTAATTGCGCGAGAAGCTTCTAGGAGATGGTGACTAAGGAGATTTAGGTGGCATATACAATGAATGTGATTAGTGAGTCATATGGATGATTCATCCATGTCATTAATGTATCATAAATGCTTAATGACTCATGGATGTGAATCATCACTAGATATTATCAAGCATGGTTGTTAAATTCATTTCTTTTCTTTTCTTGATAAAAGAAATGCTTGATATATATTATCATAACTCATTCTTCTCACTTCATTATTATCTTCACCTTCTCTCTCCTCAAGCTCTCCCTCTTCAAACCCTAATCCTCCCCTCTCATGTGTTGAGTACAAAGATTAGTTAGACTAATTAAACCATAACCCTCACTCTATATCACCTAGCTTCTTTGATTAGCACTTAAAGAAGGTTAGTTGCCTCAAGTTTAGAGGCTAAGCTTGGAGTAAAGCTCTCGGGTGGATCGTCAACTACTTCGAGAAGGCCGAGGAGGAGGAGGAGTTCACAAAGACGAAGGACACGTTTCGTTAGGTATAATCCCTAAATATAGTAGTATAGAACTTCTATGTTTCTTGTTAGTTATCGTTTAGCTTCGATTCGTGCGGTTAGTCGATGTTTAAGCAAAGAACAAGATCGTTTTTCATTTTTCCGCCTCCCCGCAAGTCGTGGGGTGTTGTACATCGACTTACAGTGGTATCAGAGCCTCGCTAAACAATAAATAACTTACTTGCAAATTTATATGAATTTCGAACGGAAAAAACGAAACCGGAAAACCCCGAAATCACTAGTTTCTGTCGAATTTTAAATGAAGTCCTAAAATTTTTCAGGGAGGTTCAGAAAGCTTAAAAAGACAGTAGAAGAACACCCAAGAAATTTGGGCCCCTGAATCGCTTAAAGCGCCGCGGAACCCCGGCGGATCGCACCGATCCGCCGCGCTTCCGCCGCCGAGTTGGCGATTCAGGAACCCAAATTTCCTGTGTTGCTTCTCTGTGATATTTGGTATTTTCTGGAAGTTTTTATTTTTGCTCAGGTTTCAGATTTACAGAGAAATATTGGAGCAAAATTAAAAGTGTTTAATCGATCGAAATTATACAGTATTTGCTTGTTGGATTATATCTGTGTTTGTATAATGTGTTCGTAAACCTCCCCTAACTGCTAGTATGTCGGTTGGCAGGGGGTTGCACATTTCTGTAATGGTTTTTACTGTTTGTGGATATGAACTGTGTTAGACTGTTGTGATGTATAGCCGGGGTTATGTGATGGGTTATTATTTAATTCATTTGATGTAAATGTAATTTGTTGTAATATTATTTTGCGGGGCACATCCAGGTTGCGGTTGTAGCCACCGTTGTATTATTTCATTTTACTGTTTTTGCTCCTAGGACAGACCCAAGGTGGGGTGCACAAACTGCCGGGCGGGTAGTTTGCCGTACCCGTTGGGGTCTTGGGTGGGGTAATGGCTATTCATCATAACTGTGTAATCCGTCTTTTGTTGCAGGCTCAAAACAAACACGGATTACTTGCAAATCCAATAAAGTTCATCTGTGATCTGGAATGCCTATTATTGCGTCTGACGAATGTACAATATCTATATGTGATAGCTATTTAGACGTCACTTATGTTTTCCACCCGCGCTAGCCCAGCCCCCGCTCTGTCGTTAGTTAAGTAACCTAACGGGTGATGACGGGACCCCGTGGCGAATGCGGATGGTATAAGAGGACGTTGTATTTTCGTTGTTTTCTGTAATGATAGGTTAATGATGGGACGCATTATCTATAATGCAAAGAAAATAAACCAAAAGTTTAATCGTTGGAACAATTTAAAAGAAACCACTCGGTTAATTTTAAAAACCAGATATTTTTAAATACGGAGCTTTAACCACTCCTTTTAAAAGCTATCAGGTTCCTTCGGTTATATCAAGTTCACTACGTTCACGGTTTCGCCAAAACCATTCGTAGCCCTCCGTCATTTCATTTGGGTATTCAGTAGTATTCAAGCTATGCATTTTGGCCAAAGTCAAGGCATAGTGTTTGGTAGCTGCTGGGTTTTCATTTGTTGCATAAGATAGATGAGTTAGTTTGGGACAGTCGTATTATCATTTGACCAAAGTCAGGGGTATATACGGATGGGTTCAAATTGACAAGATAATGACGGGTAGAACTTGACATGCGACTTATGACATTTTGACCAAAGCCAAGGTCATAAGAGCATGGGGCAAAAATATATATCGGGAATTTCTAAAGAAACTGAAATTTGCAAAGAAATGCATACCATTTGGAGTTTGATGAATGTTGGTAGGATTCCTTCAACATTATCATACGATGATATTTGGATCCCGATCCTACTGTGAGTATATGCTACTTATCAGGATATTCGTCACTTAACGATCAATGCTATAAACCAAGTAGGTGTCCAGAAAAGTGTCAGCGGGGTTACGCCCCCAGAGAAAAGAGGTTATTTAATTAAGGAACTTCGCGAAAGCGTTGGAAAACCTCCCTCGAAGTATCGACACTGGCCTGGCTGAACGGTTAAGCAAGTATTGTACGGTGAGAATAGTCCTGGCTAATTCTTCTTTTATGGTTTGAGGAAGGATTCGAGAAACAGTGGGAGCCATCCAGTTTAGATAAACTAAAAACCACTCTAAACTTGCAAGAGCATCATGCTAAAGAGTTTTCTTCTCTCTCTCCTAATTGCAGCGACCCTGAAAATGACTGGACTTAAGTTACTTTTAGAGAAAAATATACTGACAGGGCCAAACTATAAAGATTGGCTGCGGAATGTCAAAATGGCTTTGACCTATGACAAACTGGGGTACGTCCTCACCGCTACGGCACCTGCTGTCCCTGGTCCCAAATCCAGCAATGCGGATAAGGAAATCCGCAAAACCTGGGATTTAGATTGTGCGAAAGCCAAGTGCATCGTGCTTGCCTCAATGAACAATGAACATCAGAGGAGGCACGGGGATATGAACCTAGATGGCATATTTCTCCATACAAAGGAACTTTATGGAGAGCAATCTCGTATAGCAAGATACGAGACCTCTAAGAACTTGTTTCGAGCGAGGTTGGCTGTCGGGTCATCAGTAGGAGAACATGTCCTAAAGATGATCGGCTATATTGAAGAGCTCGCAGACCTTGGGACGACTTTGGACAATGAGCTCTATACAGACCTTATTCTCCAGTCCCTTCCTCCCACCTACGCCCAGTTTATCCTGAACTTCAACCTTCAAAGAAAAGAAGTTGAACTTCCGGAACTCCTGAACATGTTAAGGAGTGCAGAGGGCACCTTGCAGAAAGCAAGGGAAACACCCGCTACGTTTGTTAGCGGTGCATCTTCTTCCGGGTCCAAGGCTAGGGCCAAAGGAAGGAAGAAGAAGGCCGCCACCAAACCTAGAGGAGGTGTTAGTAAGGTGGGAGGGAAGGGAAAGAAAAAGTTTGCGGTACCGGTAGTTGGCCAGGATGAGTGCTTCCATTGTCACAGGAAAGGGCACTAGAAGAAGGATTGCAAGGCGTGGAACGCCAAGAACCAGGAACCGAAGCAAGCTGTGGCTTCGACTTCAGGTGTGTTTGTAATTGAGAATTGTCTGTCGATCAACTCTACTTCCTGGGTATTGGATACCGGATCAGGATCTCATATTTGCAATTCATTGCAGGCACTGAGAAACCGTAGAGTGCTGAAGGAAGGTGATATGACCCTAAAGGTTGCTAACGGAGCTAGCGTGGTAGCTGCGTCCGTCGGGGATTATCACCTAGGATTGACGAGTGGACACATTTTGGTTTTACATAACTGTTATTTTGTACCAAGCTTAACGTGTAATATCATATCAGTTTCCTTGTTATCAAATAAAGGTTATGATTTCACGTTTGTAAGAGATGTTGTTAACATCCACCTTAATCATGGTTTGATTGGGTCAGGTACACTAAATAACGGTATATATGTTTTAAACCAACTCCAAATTTTCAACATCCAGAACACACTAAAAAGAAAGTCTCCAGATTTAAATAAAGCTTTCTTATGGCATTGTAGACTGGGTCACATCAATGAGAGAAGGTTGACTAAGTTGCATAGAGAAGGATATTTGGACTCGTTCGAATATCAAACTTATGACACTTGTCAATCTTGTCTCAAAGGAAAGATGACAAAGACTCCATTTACTGGACAAGGAGTAAGAGCGAGCGAGCTCTTAGGACTCATACACAGCGATGTATGCGGTCCAATGTCTACACATGCAAGAGGTGGTTTTTCCTATTTCATTACTTTCACGGATGATTACTCAAGGTACGGATTCATTTATCTGATGAAACATAAATCCGAGGCTTTTGAGAAATTCCAAGAGTATAAGAATGAAGTAGAAAACCAAACCGGCAAAAGTATTAAGACACTGAGATCTGATCGAGGTGGAGAATACTTAAGTGCCGAGTTCCTAGGTTACCTAAAAGAGAAAGGAATTCTCTCTCAGCTTACTCCTCCATACACTCCACAGCACAACAGTGTATCGGAGAGACGGAATCGAACCCTATTGGATATGGTACGATCCATGATGAGTAATGCTGAGTTACCGCGATCTTTCTGGGGTTATGCGCTAGAATCAGCGGCATATCTTTTGAACAGGGCTCCTACCAAGATTGTGCCTACCACTCCATATCAGATGTGGACTGGGAAGAAACCCCATCTTCAACATATGAAGATTTGGGGATGTCCAGCTTTTGTTAAAAAGCAGCATGTGGACAAGCTCGAGGCATGATCAGTAAAATGTATGTTTGTGGGATATCCAAAGAACTCCAAGGGATATTATTTCTATTACGCAGAGGAACAAAAGGTTTTTGTTTCTCGTAATGCCCATTTTCTGGAAAATCAGTTTTTAGAAAAGGAAATAAGTGGGAGCGAAATAGAACTGGAAGAAATTCCAGAACCACAAACTGCTCCTGAAAGTTGGGTAGAACCAGGAGTTCAAGAAGAACAGGACATTCCCGCACCCCTCCGCAGGAGTAGTAGGCCGTCTCATCCGCCTGAGATATACTACGGTTTTCTCATAGATGGGGATAGAGAGGATTGCATCATAGATGATGATGAACTTACTGACTTCCAGCAGGCCATCCAGAGCGGCGACTCGGTACGATGGCTAGATGCAATGCGGACCGAAATGGAGTCCATGTACACCAACAAAGTATGGACTTTGGACTTTGCTCCAGATGGGGTAAAACCCATAGGATGCAAATGGATCTTCAAGAAAAAGATTGGTGTAGATGGACAGGTGGAAACCTATAAGGCTAGATTTGTTGCAAAGGGTTTTCGTCAAAGACCTGGTTTGGACTATGACGAAACTTTTTCTCCAGTGGCTATGCTCAAATCCATTCGGGTCCTTCTTGCTATTGCTTCCTTCCATGATTATGAAATCTGGCAGATGGACGTAAAGACGGCTTTTCTGAATGGAAATTTAGAAGAATGCGTCTATATGGATCAGCCAGAGGGTTTCAATCAGAGTGGCAGCAGCGGGAAAGTATGCAAGCTGCTTAAGTCCATTTATGGACTAAAGCAGGCATCGCGGAGTTGGAACATCTGTTTTGATGAGACAGTCAAAGAATATGACTTTATCAAAAATCCAGATGAACCGTGCATATATAGTAAAGTTGTATCCAGAAGTGTCGTATTCCTCGTCTTGTACGTGGATGACATTCTATTGATAGGAAATGACATTCCTATGCTACAATCTGTCAAAGGATTCTTGTCACACAGGTTCTCTATGAAAGACCTGGGTGATGCCTCTTACATTCTGGGGATCCGGATCTATCGTGATAGATCCAAGAGGATGTTGGGACTTTTGCAGTCCAGGTATATCGACACTGTACTGAAAAGATTCAGTATGGAAGATTCTAAGCGCGGTAATCTACCGGCTTGTCATGGAATCACCCTCTCCAAAGAGATTCTCCCAAGACTGATTTGGAAAGGGAACGCATGTCTATTATACCCTACGCTTCTGCGGTAGGCTCTATAATGTATGCGATGTTGTGCACCAGACCAGATGTAGCTTACGCACTGAGCGTGGTAAGCCGGTATCAGTCAGACCCAAGGAAGAAGCACTGGATAGCAGTAAAGAACATTCTCAAGTACCTGAGAAGGACTAAGGAGATGTTCTTGGTTTACGGCGGAAAAGACATTAGGTTGGAGGCCTTTGCTGATTCCGGTTTTCAGAGTGATAAGGACGATTCCAAGTCCATGTCGGGTTATGTCTTTACCCTCAATGGAGGGGCGGTGTGCTGGAAGAGCTCCAAGCAGGACACCGTTGCTGACTCGACGATGGAAGCGGAGTATATAGATGCTTGCGATGCCGCAAAAGAAGCAGTCTGGATGAAGAAGTTCCTAACAGAACTTCAGGTGGTTCCTACCATAGTTGATCCAATACCTCTGTATTGCGACAACAACGGAGCTATAGCTTTAGCAAAGGAGCCAAGGTCCCATCAGAAGTCCAGACACATCTTAAGGCGGTATCACCTGATCAGGGAGATCATTGATCGTCAGGAGATCGAGGTTCGGAGAGTTGCTTCTGAAGAGAACATTGCTGATCCATTCACAAAGGCCCTACCTCAGATTCAGTTCGAGAGGCAACTCGAGATCATCGGTCTTCGATACGCCAGTACATGGCCCTAGTGCAAGTGGGAGAATGTTAGTATTTATGCCCTAGAAGGCCATTACTGTATCATACTAGTTTGTATATTACTTAATGGAAGCTTGGGATATTCACATGTATATAACAGTCTTGCTAAACATGGTAGTATGCTACTTGGTTTTTCTATCTTAATATGTGAGTATACGTATTGATAGAGCTCTAAGGATCTTGCTTGACTACCAGCGTTGTGATGGCAGTCACACTAGTGGGGGCTGGGTAGTCTACAAGCACATCCTTATTCAGGTCCCTAGTCGTTGGATTATCGAGACAGGGCATCGATACTCCGGAGTAGACTGGTGTGTACGCTTCTCATCCCAGTTGGGGAGATGGTCTGTCCCACAGCCGTCAGTACGTCGTACTGGAGATAGTATGCAGGTGCTCGTTAGGTTACGGGTACACCGGACAGGACTCACAGGAAACTGTTTGTTGGTTTTATACCAGTCGTCAGTGAACAGTTCCCAGCTGACATGAGTACAGCATAGTCCGCAGACTTGACACTGCTACTTCGCCTCGAGTGTGTCCCACTGTTCTTAGATTGCTACCCTACCACGGCTCAAAGGAGTCGTGCAAACAGGTAGCAGTTGGGTGCAGTCCCGAGCACTTGGAGGCAGTGGCGGTTAGACAGGATTCGTCTCTCCCGGTATTGGGGGTTGATATCGCGCTGTGTCAGAGAGCCATTACGCAAAGTCCCTGGCCAGGGCAAGCGAGATTTGCTGGTAGGTTCCAGTAGTTTCTCAGGATGTAATGGGCTTCGCTCCGACACGACTTATACCGCTATTAGGGGACTGACGCTTGCCACCCCCTAAGCCCGATATGCGATAGTCTTAGACGAACGGACCGGACTGTACGGAGATTGTCACATCAGACTCAGTAGGAGTTCGGATGGGTTTCCTCTTCGGCCTTCTTATCGACATCTACCTGGGGACCGTTACGTACAGCTAGTGCCGCTTGCGGTCTGTGGTTAAACCCACTGCCAGCGTAGTAGTCGAGTCTCTAGAGTCCCACACAGAGAGTTTGCCTACTCCGGGCGAAACGATATAGAGCTCGTATGGTTTTACGACAAGGGTTCGGACGCATACGTGTGTTTACGCACGTACGACTTTCGGACAGTTTTTACCAGTCGGCTTTGGTTTAAGCCAGTTACTGGTATCCGGTTATTGGATTTATACAGTCTAAAGTTTTTCCGTATTTTTGCGGAAAGGAGGGGTGTTCTCGTAATTGCGCGAGAAGCTTCTAGAAGATGGTGACTAAGGAGATTTAGGTGGCATATACAATGAATGTGATTAGTGAGTCATATGGATGATTCATCCATGTCATTAATGCATCATAAATGCTTAATGACTCATGGATGTGAATCATCACTAGATATTATCAAGCATGGTTGTTAAATTCATTTCTTTTCTTTTCTTGATAAAAGAAATGCTTGATATATATTATCATAACTCATTCTTCTCACTTCATTATTATCTTCACCTTCTCTCTCCTCAAGCTCTCCCTCTTCAAACCCTAATCCTCCCCTCTCATGTGTTGAGTACAAGGATTAGTTAGACTAATTAAACCATAACCCTCACTCTATATCACCTAGCTTCTTTGATTAGCACTTAAAGAAGGTTAGTTGCCTCAAGTTTAGAGGCTAAGCTTGGAGTAAAGCTCTCGGGTGGATCGTCTACTACTTCGAGAAGGCCGAGGAGGAGGAGGAGTTCACAAAGACGAAGGACACGTTTCATTAGGTATAATCCCTAAACATAGTAGTATAGAACTTCTATGTTTCTTGTTAGTTATCGTTTAGCTTCGATTCGTGCTGTTAGTCGACGTTTAAGCAAAGAACAAGATCGTTTTTCATTTTTCCGCCTCCCCGCAAGTCGTGGGGTGTTGTACATCGACTTACAGTGGTATCAGAGCCTCGCTAAACAATAAATAACTTACTTGCAAATTTGTATGAATTTCGAACGGAAAAAACGAAACCGGAAAACCCCGAAATCACTAGTTTCTGTCGAATTTTAAATGAAGTCCTAAAATTTTTCAGGGAGGTTCAAAAAGCTTAAAAAGACAGTAGAAGAACACCCAAGAAATTTGGGCCCCTGAATCGCTTAAAGCGCCGCGGAACCCCGGCGGATCGCACCGATCCGCCGCGCTTCCACCGCCGAGTTGGCGATTCAGGAACCCAAATTTCCTGTGTTGCTTCTCTGTGATATTTGGTATTTTCTGGAAGTTTTTATTTTTGCTCAGGTTTCAGATTTGCAGAGAAGTATTGGAGCAAAATTAAAAGTGTTTAATCGATCGAAATTATACAGTATTTGCTTGTTGGATTATATCTGTGTTTGTATAATGTGTTCGTAAACCTCCCCTAACTGCTAGTATGTCGGTTGGCAGGGGGTTGCACATTTTTGTAATGGTTTTTACTGTTTGTGGATATGAACTGTGTTAGACTGTTGTGATGTATAGCCGGGGTTATGTGATGGGTTATTATTTAATTCATTTGATGTAAATGTAATTTGTTGTAATATTATTTTGCGGGGCACATCCAGGTTGCGGTTGTAGCCACCGTTGTATTATTTCATTTTACTGTTTTTGCTCCTAGGACAGACCCAAGGTGGGGTGCACAAACTGCCGGGCGGGTAGTTTGCCGTACCCGTTGGGGTCTTGGGTGGGGTAATGGCTATTCATCACAACTGTGTAATCCGTCTTTTGTTGCAGGCTCAAAACAAACACGGATTACTTGCAAATCCAATAAAGTTCATCTGTGATCTGGAATGCCTATTATTGCGTCTGACGAATGTACAATATCTATATATGATAGCTATTTAGACGTCACTTATGTTTTACACCCGCGCTAGCCCAGCCCCCGCTCTGTCGTTAGTTAAGTAACCTAACGGGTGATGACGGGACCCCGTGGCGAATGCGGATGGCATAAGAGGACGTTGCATTTTCGTTGTTTTCTGCAATGATAGGTTAATGATGGGACGCATTATCTATAATGCAAAGAAAATAAACCAAAAGTTTAATCGTTGGAACAATTTAAAAGAAACCACTCGGTTAATTTTAAAAACCAGATATTTTTAAATACGGAGCTTTAACCACTCCTTTTAAAAGCTATCAGGTTCCTTCGGTTATATCAAGTTCACTACGTTCACGGTTTCGCCAAAACCATTCATAGCCCTCCGTCATTTCATTTGGGTATTCAGTAGTATTCAAGCTATGCATTTTGGCCAAAGTCAAGGCATAGTGTTTGGTAGCTGCTGGGTTTTCATTTGTTGCATAAGATAGATGAGTTAGTTTGGGACAGTCGTATTATCATTTGACCAAAGTCAGGGGTATATACGGATGGGTTCAAATTGACAAGATAATGACGGGTAGAACTTGACATGTGACTTATGACATTTTGACCAAAACCAAGGTCATAAGAGCATGGGGCAAAAATATATATCGGGAATTTCTAAAGAAACTGAAATTTGCAAAGAAATGCATACCATTTGGAGTTTGATGAATGTTGGTAGGATTCCTTCAACATTATCATACGATGATATTTGGATCCCGATCCTACTGTGAGTATATGCTACTTATCAGGATATTCGTCACTTAACGATCAATGCTATAAACCAAGTAGGTGTCCAGAAAAGTGTCAGCGGGGTTACGCCCCCAGAGAAAAGAAGTTATTTAATTAAGGAACTTCGCGAAAGCGTTGGAAAACCTCCCTCGAAGTATCGACACTGGCCTGACTGAACGGTTAAGCAAGTATTGTATGGTGAGAATAGTCCTGGCTAATTCTTCTTTTATGGTTTGAGGAAGGATTCGAGAAACAGTGGGAGCCATCCAGTTTAGATAAACTAAAAACCACTCTAAACTTGCAAGAGCATCATGCTAAAGAGTTTTATTCTCTCTCTCCTAATTGCAGCGACCCTGAAAATGACTGGACTTAAGTTACTTTTAGAGAAAAATATACTGACAGGGCCAAACTATAAAGATTGGCTGCGGAATGTCAAAATGGCTTTGACCTATGACAAACTGGGGTACGTCCTCACCGCTACGGCACCTGCTGTCCCTGGTCCCAAATCCAGCAATGCGGATAAGGAAATCCGCAAAACCTGGGATTTAGATTGCGCGAAAGCCAAGTGCATCGTGCTTGCCTCAATGAACAATGAACATCAGAGGAGGCACGAGGATATGAACCTAGATGGCATATTTCTCCATACAAAGGAACTTTATGGAGAGCAATCTCGTATAGCAAGATACGAGACCTCTAAGAACTTGTTTCGAGCGAGGTTGGCTGTCGGGTCATCGGTAGGAGAACATGTCCTAAAGATGATCGGCTATATTGAAGAGCTCGCAGACCTTGGGACGACTTTGGACAATGAGCTCTATACAGACCTTATTCTCCAGTCCCTTCCTCCCACCTACGCCCAGTTTATCCTGAACTTCAACCTTCAAAGAAAAGAAGTTGAACTTCCGAAACTCCTGAACATGTTAAGGAGTGCAGAGGGCACCTTGCAGAAAGCAAGGGAAACACCCGCTATGTTTGTTAGCGGTGCATCTTCTTCCGGGTCCAAGGCTAGGGCCAAAGGAAGGAAGAAGAAGGCCGCCACCAAACCTAGAGGAGGTGTTAGTAAGGTGGGAGGGAAGGGAAAGAAAAAGTTTGCGGTACCGGTAGTTGGCCAGGATGAGTGCTTCCATTGTCACAGGAAAGGGCACTAGAAGAAGGATTGCAAGGCGTGGAACGCCAAGAACCAGGAACCGAAGCAAGCTGTGGTTTCGACTTCAGGTGTGTTTGTAATTGAGAATTGTCTGTCGATCAACTCTACTTCCTGGGTATTGGATACCGGATCAGGATCTCATATTTGCAATTCATTGCAGGCACTGAGAAACCGTAGAGTGCTGAAGGAAGGTGATATGACCCTAAAGATTGCTAACGGAGCTAGCGTGGGAACTGCGTCCGTCGGGGATTATCACCTAGGATTGACGAGTGGACACATTTTGGTTTTACATAACTGTTATTTTGTACCAAGCTTAACGTGTAATATCATATCAGTTTCCTTGTTATCAAATAAAGGTTATGATTTCACGTTTGTAAGAGATGTTGTTAACATCCACCTTAATCATGGTTTGATTGGGTCAGGTACACTAAATAACGGTATATATGTTTTAAACCAACTCCAAATTTTCAACGTCCAGAACACACTAAAAAGAAAGTCTCCAGATTTAAATAAAGCTTTCTTATGGCATTGTAGACTGGGTCACATCAATGAGAGAAGGTTGACTAAGTTGCATAGAGAAGGATATTTGGACTCGTTCGAATATCAAACTTATGACACTTGTCAATCTTGTCTCAAAGGAAAGATGACAAAGACTCCATTTACTGGACAAGGAGTAAGAGCGAGCGAGCTCTTAGGACTCATACACAGCGATGTATGCGGTCCAATGTCTACACATGTAAGAGGTGGTTTTTCCTATTTCATTACTTTCACGGATGATTACTCAAGGTACGGATTCATTTATCTGATGAAACATAAATCCGAGGCTTTTGAGAAATTCCAAGAGTATAAGAATGAAGTAGAAAACCAAACCGGCAAAAGTATTAAGACACTGAGATCTGATCGAGGTGGAGAATATTTAAGTGCCGAGTTCCTAGGTTACCTAAAAGAGAAAGGAATTCTCTTTCAGCTTACTCCTCCATACACTCCACAGCACAACGGTGTATCGGAGAGACGGAATCGAACCCTATTGAATATGGTACGATTCATGATGAGTAATGCTGAGTTACCGCGATCTTTCTGGGGTTATGCGCTAGAATCAGCGGCATATCTTTTGAACAGGGCTCCTACCAAGACTGTGCCTACCACTCCATATCAGATGTGGACAGGGAAGAAACCCCATCTTCAATATATGAAGATTTAGGGATGTACAGCTTTTGTTAAAAAGCAGCATGTGGACAAGCTCGAGGCACGATCAGTAAAATGTATGTTTGTGGGATATCCAAAGAACTCCAAGGGATATTATTTCTATTGCGCAGAGGAACAAAAGGTTTTTGTTTCTCGTAATGCCCATTTTCTGGAAAATCAGTTTTTAGAAAAGGAAATAAGTGGGAGCGAAATAGAACTGGAAGAAATTCCAGAACCACAAACTGCTCCTGAAAGTTTGGTAGAACCAGGAGTTCAAGAAGAACAGGACATTCCCGCACCCTCCGCAGGAGTAGTAGGCCGTCTCATCCGCCTGAGAGATACTACGGTTTTCTCATAGATGGGGATAGAGAGAATTGCATCATAGATGATGATGAGCCTACTGACTTCCAGCAGGCCATCCAGAGCGGCGACTCGGTACGATGGCTAGATGCAATGCGGACCGAAATGGAATCCATGTACACCAACAAAGTATGGACTTTGGACTTTGCTCCAGATGGGGTAAAACCCATAGGATGCAAATGGATCTTCAAGAAAAAGATTGGTGTAGATGGACAGGTGGAAACCTATAAGGCTAGACTTGTTGCAAAGGGTTTTCGTCAAAGACCTGGTTTGGACTATGACGAAACTTTTTCTCCAGTGGCTATGCTCAAATCCATTCGGGTCCTTCTTGCTATTACTGCCTTCCATGATTATGAAATCTGGCAGATGGACGTAAAGACGGCTTTTCTGAATGGAAATTTAGAATAATGCGTCTATATGGATCAGCCAGAGGGTTTCAATCAGAGTGGGAGCAGCGGGAAAGTATGCAAGCTGCTTAAGTCCATTTATGGACTAAAGCAGGCATCGCGGAGTTGGAACATCTGTTTTGATGAGACAGTCAAAGAATATGACTTTATCAAAAATCCAGATGAACCGTGCATATATAGTAAAGTTGTAGCCAGAAGTGTCATATTCTTCGTCTTGTACGTGGATGACATTCTATTGATAGGAAATGACATTCCTATGCTACAATCTGTCAAAGGATTCTTGTCACACAGGTTCTCTATGAAAGACCTGGGTGATGCCTCTTACATTCTGGGGATCCGGATCTATCGTGATAGATCCAAGAGGATGTTGAGACTTTCGCAGTCCAGGTATATCGATACTGTACTGAAAAGATTCAGTATGGAAGATTCTAAGCGCGGTAATCTACCGGCTTGTCACGGAATCACCCTCTCCAAAGAGATGTCTCCCAAGACTGATTTGGAAAGGGAACGCATGTCTATTATACCCTACGCTTCTGCGGTAGGCTCTATAATGTATGCGATGTTGTGCACCAGACCAGATGTAGCTTACGCACTGAGCGTGGTATGCCGGTATCAGTCAGACCCAGGGGAGAAGCACTGGATAGCAGTAAAGAACATTCTCAAGTACCTGAGAAGGACTAAGGAGATGTTCTTGGTTTATGGCGGAAAAGACCTCAGGTTGGAGGCCTTTGCTGATTCCGGCTTTCAGAGTGATAAGGACGATTCCAAGTCCATGTCGGGTTATGTCTTTACCCTCAATGGAGGGGCGGTGTGCTGGAAGAGCTCCAAGCAGGACACCGTTGCTGACTCGACGATGGAAGCGGAGTATATAGCTGCTTGCGATGCCGCAAAAGAAGCAGTCTGGATGAAGAAGTTCCTAACAGAACTTCAGGTGGTTCCTACCATAGTTGATCCAATACCTCTGTATTGCGACAACAACGGAGCTATAGCTTTAGCAAAGGAGCCAAGGTCCCATCAGAAGTCCAGACACATCTTAAGGCGGTATCACCTGATCAGGGAGATCATTGATCGTCAGGAGATCGAGGTTCGGAGAGTTGCTTCTGAAGAGAACATTGCTGATCCATTCACAAAGGCCCTACCTCAGATTCAGTTCGAGAGGCTACTCGAGATCATCGGTCTTCGATACGCCAGTACATGGCCTTAGTGCAAGTGGGAGATTGTTAGTATTTATGCCCTAGAAGGCCATTACTGTATCATACTAGTTTGTATATTACTTGATGGAAGCTTGGGATATTCACATGTATATAACAGTCTTGCTAAACATGGTAGTATGCTACTTGGTTTTTCTATCTTAATATGTGAGTGTACGTATTGATAGAGCTCTAAGGATCTTGCTTGACTACCAGCGTTGTGATGGCAGTCACACTAGTGGGGACTGGGTAGTCTACAAGCACATCCTTATTCAGGTCCCTAGTCGTTGGATTATCGAGACAGGGCATCGATACTCCGGAGTAGACTGGTGTGTACGCTTCTCATCCCAGTTGGGGAGATGGTCTGTCCCACAGCCGTCAGTACGTCGTACTGGAGATAGTATGCAGGTGCTCGTTAGGTTACGGGTACACCGGACAGGACTCACAAGGAACTGTTGGTTGGTTTTATACCAGTCGTCAGTGAACAGTTCCCAGGTGACATGAGTACAGCATAGTCCGCAGACTTGACACTGCTACTTCGCCTCGAGTGTGTCCCACTGTTCTTAGATTGCTACCCTACCACGGCTCAAAGGAGTCGTGCAAACAGGTAGCAGTTGGGTGCAGTCCCGAGCACTTGGAGGCAGTGGCGGTTAGACAGGATTCGTCTCTCCCGGTATTGGGGGTTGATATCGCGCTGTGTCAGAGAGCCATTACGCAAAGTCCCTGGCCAGGGCAAGCGAGATTTGCTGGTAGGTTCCAGTAGTTTCTCAGGGTGTAATGGGCTTCGCTCCGACACGACTTATACCGCTATTAGGGGACTGACGCTTGCCGCCCCCTAGGCCCGATATGCGATACTCTTAGACGAACGGACCGGACTGTACGGAGATTGTCACATCAGACTCAGTAGGAGTTCGGATGGGTTTCCTCATCGGCCTTCTTATCGACATCTACCTGGGGACCGTTACGTACAGCTAGTGCCGCTTGCGGTCTGTGGTTAAACCCACTGCCAGCGTAGTAGTCGAGTCTCTAGAGTCCCACACAGAGAGTTTCCCTACTCCGGGCGAAACGATATAGAGGTCGTATGGTTTTATGACAAGGGTTCGGACGCATACGTGTGTTTACGCACGTACAACTTTCGGACAGTTTTTACCAGTCGGCTTTGGTTTAAGCCAGTTACTGGTATCCGGTTATTGGATTTATACAGTCTAAAGTTTTTCCGTATTTTTGCGGAAAGGAGGGGCGTTCTCGTAATTGCGCGAGAAGCTTCTAGAAGATGGTGACTAAGGAGATTTAGGTGGCATATACAATGAATGTGATTAGTGAGTCATATGGATGATTCATCCATGTCATTAATGCATCATAAATGCTTAATGACTCATGGATGTGAATCATCACTAGATATTATCAAGCATGGTTGTTAAATTCATTTCTTTTCTTTTCTTGATAAAAGAAATGCTTGATATATATTATCATAACTCATTCTTCTCACTTCATTATTATCTTCACCTTCTCTCTCCTCAAGCTCTCCCTCTTCAAACCCTAATCCTCCCCTCTCATGTGTTGAGTACAAGGATTAGTTAGACTAATTAAACCATAACCCTCACTCTATATCACCTAGCTTCTTTGATTAGCACTTAAAGAAGGTTAGTTGCCTCAAGTTTAGAGGCTAAGCTTGGAGTAAAGCTCTCGGGTGGATCGTCTACTACTTCGAGAAGGCCGAGGAGGAGGAGGAGTTCACAAAGACGAAGGACACGTTTCATTAGGTATAATCCCTAAACATAGTAGTATAGAACTTCTATATTTCTTGTTAGTTATCGTTTCGCTTCGATTCGTGCGGTTAGTCGATGTTTAAGCAAAGAACAAGATCGTTTTTCATTTTTCCGCCTCCCCGCAAGTCGTGGGGTGTTGTACATCGACTTACAGAGTTTGCCGCGGTGATAAATGAAAGACGGCGGAGGATAAGATCAGAATCAAAAAGTTCATTGGTTATAACTAGGTTGGTGGCATATGCAGATGGAGAACTATTTATATAAGAATGATTTGTATCTTCCGTTATTGGGCGACAAGCCTGAGAAGATGCCCGATGAGAAATGGAATCTACTGGATAGGAAAGCCTTGACAACGATTAGCTTATCGTTGATTCCGCAAGTGGACTTTAATATCTTGAAGGAGAAAACAACCATGAGACTAATGAAGACATTAGTAAAGTTGTATGAGAAACTTTCAACGTCGAATAAGATAGTTCTGATGAAGAAACTTTTCAACATGAAGATATCAGAACACAGTTCAGTGACAGAGCATTTGAACGAGTTCAACAGTGTGAAAAACTAACTTGAATCAGTCTCAATCATGTTTGAAGATGAGATTCGAGCCCTATTGTTTCCATGTTCGTTGCCAGAGAGTTGGGAAAACCTGGTTATGGTAGTCACTAATTTGATCTCAGAGACTCTCAGATTTAATGATACGGTGATTTGCATATTAAGTGATGAGATGATGAGAAAGGCTGTGAGTGGGTGTTCGGAAACTTATGCACTCTCAGTTGAAACTCGTGGTAGGACATGTTAGTGTATATGTCCTAGAGGTTATTACTGTATCATACTAGTTTGTATATTACTTAATGGAAGCTTGGGATATTCACAGTTGTATAGACAATCTTGCTCAAAATGGTAGTATGCTACTTGGTTTGTTTCTACTTTAATATGTGCATGTGTTTGTTTTAGCATATCGCTTATATATATTAGTAGAGCCCTTAGGATCTTTGCTTGATTATCAGCGTTGTGATGACAATCACACTTGTGGAGGCTGGGTAATCTATAAGCACATCCTTATACAGGTCCCTAGTCGTAGGATTATCGAGACGGGGCATCGATACTCCGGAGTAGACTAGCGTATGTGCTTCTCATCCCAGCATGGGAGATGATCTGTCCCATAGCCATCAGTATGTCGTACTGGAGATAGTATGCGGGTGCTCGTTAGGTTACGAGTACACTGGGCAAGACTCGTTGGGAACTGTTGGTTGGTACTATACCTATCGTCAGATAACAGTTCCCAGGTGAAAGGAGTACAGCTTAGTCCGTCGACTTGACACTGCTACTTCGCCTCGAGTGTGTTCCCACTGTACTTTTATTACTACCCCACCACGGTTCAAAGGAGTCGTGCAAACAGGTAGTAGTTAGGTGCAGTCCCGAAGCACTTGGAGGCAGTAGCGGTTAGATAGGATTCGTTTCTCCCGGTATTGGGGGTTGATATCGCGTTGTGTCTAGGAGAGCCATTACACAAAGTCCCTGGCCAGGGCAAGCGAGAATTACTGGTAGTGTTTCCAGTAGTTTCTCAGGGTGTTCTGGGCTACACTCCGGCACGACTTGTACCACTATTAGGGGTCTGACGTTTACCGCCCTCTTAGACCCGCCATGCGATACTCTCAGACGAACAGACCGGACTGTACGGAGATTGTTACATTCAGGCTCAGTAGGAGTTCGGATGGATTTACCTCATCGGCTTTCTTATCGACATTTACCTGGGGACCGTTACGTACAGCTAGTGCCGCTTGCGGTCTGTGGTTAAACCTACTATCAGCGTAGTGTCGAGTTTTTAGAGTCCCACACAGAGAGTTTCCCTGCACTGGGCGAAAGGTGTAGAGGCCGTATTGTTTTACGGCAGGGCTACGATCACTTACGTGCACTTGTGCGCGTATGCTGTTCGGGCAGACAATACTAGTGGGTTTTGGTTTAAGCCGGATCCTAGTATTGCATGGATGGATTAGTTTTGTCTTCTGTGCATTCGCATTCTACGGAATGCGGATGCGGGTGTGTATGCACGGTTGTGAGGAGCGAAGAAGGAGGAGGTGCCTCATTAAGTTTTTGACCGTTGGTTCGGTCAAAACCATTATGAGGTGGGGAAAATATTTACTAATCTTTTTAATGATAATTATGTTATGGCTAATTGCTTTGACCTTTTGACCATGCTTGACCATGTTGACATTTTGACCATTGTTGACTTGGATCTTTCATGAGAGCACTAGACTCTTCTTTTGCTTTATACTTTATCAAGACATGATAGTGGTCAAATCAATCTTAGCCATCATAATTATGATAAAAGATTAGTTTTTATTTTTCCATGGTTCATTATTCTTTTGGCATTCTCTCTCTTCATTTTTTGAGCTCTCATGTTTTGTTCTTCTTCCTTCTCCTCACTAAGAAATCCTAAAGTTCTCATGTGTTGAGATAATTAGGATTTAAATAGACAAATAAATCCACCATCATATTCTACACCATCTAGGACATCAAGAGTAGCACACTTGTTGCCCTAGTTATCTCGGCTTGAGGTGGAGCTCGGATTACAAACTCTCGGGTGGATCGTCTTTGACTCAAGGAGGCCGTGGAGGTGACCAAGATCCGGATCGATCCTTGGAGCTTGCATGGATGAGGAGGAAAGCGGAGAGAAGACCCGAAGGAATTGGTTCGTGAGCTATAATCTCTTGAACATAGTAGATTGAACCTCTTCTAGTTTTGGTAGCAATGGTTTGGCAAAGATCCTCAAGTATTTAGTCCATGTTACCTTGTGTTAAAAAATTGTTTTTTACCTATTCCGCCTCCCCGTAAGCACCGGGGTGGGTAACGTGGACTTACAGTGGTATCAGAGCCTCGCTAAACCATTACTAACTTGTTAGCAAAGTGTTGAAAATTGATCGCCGGAAAAAATCGCAAAACACGTCGAAAAATGCACTTTTCTGTCGTTTTTAAAAACTGGTCCAAATTTTTTTTCAGGGGACCTTAAAAAACGTGCAGGGTTTTCTGGGAAAACTGTAGAAATTTGGGCACCTGAGTCACTCAGAAGACTGCGGATTCGCGGCCGATCCAAGCGATCCGCCGCGGATCTGCGGCCGAGTTGACTCGGCCGCGCACCAAATTTTTTCAGGTGTTCTCTGTGATGGTTTTGTGATTTTTAAGATAGATTGTTTCTGTCCAGATTTTGTTGAGTACTGTGTTGTGCTTGGGGTAGTTTCAAATCAAGTTTTCGATCGAAATTCTAAGTACTTTTGCTAATCGGATATTCTGTGATGTGATATATGTATTGAACGTCTACTAATCGCTATACGTCGATAAGTGGGGGTTATACATATCTGTGATCTGTGATATTGGTTTGTTTATATGAATTTGTTGGATTGTCGCGGATGAATAGCCGGGGTTTGTGAGATGAGAGTTTCTTTATCTTTCATTTGATGTAATATGTAAATTGATATAATATTATTTTTATGGCTGCACATCTGGGATGAGGTTGTAGCCGCCATTGTATATTATTTCTTTTACTGTTTTTGCTCCAAGGATAGACCCAAGATGGGGTGCACAAACTATCAGGTATTTTGAAGTGCCGAGTGGCCTACGCACATTGTTGAGAGAGGTTGCTCCACTTCGGGTACTTGGCGGGTAGTTTGCCGCACCCGTAGGGGTCTTGGGTGGGGTTTGGTTATTCATCGCGACCGTGTAATCCGTCTTTCGTTGCAGGCTTGAACGAAACGCGGATTCCTAGCATATCCAATGTGTTCATCTGTGATCTGGAATGGCTATCATTGCATCTGACGAATGTATATATATATATATATGATATCTAGTAGGCATTGCTTATGTTTTGCATCCGCGCTAGTCCAGCCCCCGCTCTGTCGTTAGTTAAGTAACCTAACGGGTGATGACGGGGCCCCGTGGCGAATGCGGATGGCATAAGTGTACGTCATATTTTCGTTGTTTTCTGCAATGGTAGGATTAATTGATGGGACGCATTAAATTAATGCAAGAAAATAAATCAAAGTTAAAATCGTTGGAACAATTTCAAAACCACTCGGTTTCTTTTCAAAACAGAAAACTTTTAAAAACGCGGAGCTTAAACCACTCCTTTTAAAATCTATCAGGTTCCTTCGATTATATCAAGTTCACTACGTTCACGGTTTCGCCAAAACCATTCGTAACCCTCCGTCATTTCATATGAATATTCAATAGTATTCAAGCTATGTATGTTGACCTTCGTCAAGGCATAGTGATTGGTAGCTGTTGGGTGTTCATATGTAGCATAGATAGATGCATTGGTTTGGGACAGTCGTATTACCTTGTTGACCTTCGTCAAGGGTATATACGGGTGGGTTCAAATTAACCTGGACAATGATGGGTAGAACTTGACATGTGACTTATGATTTGTAGACCTTCATCAAGGTCATAAGAGCATGGGGCAAAAATCCACATCGGGAGTTTCTAAAGAAACTGAAACTTGCTAGTGCTGCATACCATTTGGAGTTTGATAATGTTGGTAGGATTCCTTCAGCATTATCTCACAATGATATTTGGATCCCGATCTACTGTGAGTATCCGCTACTCCTCGGGAAACTTTTCACTTAACGATCAATGCTATAAACCAAGTAGGTGTCTAGAAAGGTGTTAGCGGGACTACGCCCACAGGGAAAAGAGGTTATTTAATTAAGGAACTTCGCGAAAGCGTCGTAAAACCTCCTTCGAAGTATCGACACTGGCCTGGATGAACGGTTAAGCAAGTATTGTACGGTGAGATTGATCCAGACTAATTCTTCTTTTATGGTTTGAGGAAGAATTCGAGAAACAGTGGGAGCCATCCTGTTTAGATAAATTAAAAACCAATCTAAACTTGCAAGAGTATCATGCTGAGTGTTTTCTTCTCTCTCTCTTAATTGCAACGACCCAGTGACCACACATAGGTTACATCTAGATAATAAAATGACTGAATCTGACTGTTATGACTGACAAAGGTCTGTCCAGATGTCCATTACCCATGACAAGCTGGGACACCTCTTAACTAATCAAACCCCTGCTGTCTCAGGACCAGTTTCCACTGTCGCGGATATTGATATCCATAAGACATCGAAAAAGGACTATGCGAATGCCAAGTTCTTCATGTTGGCCTCAGTTGATGGTGCATACCAGAGGCAGCACGAGAAGATGGACTTAGTTTCTATCGTCCTCCATAACAAAGATTTATATGGAGAGCAATCTCGTATCGCAAGATATGAGACCTCGAACGAATTGCTTCAAGTGAGATTGGCTTTCGGGTCATCTGTAGGGGACAACGTCCTTACAGAGACTGGCTATTTTGATGAGTTCACGGACCTGAAGACCACGTTGAAGAATGGGTCAAATACTGACTTGATTCTACATTCTCTGCCCTCTACTTATACCCTGAAGGAAACCAGGGAAGTAGAAGGAAAGGAAAGGGCAAAAGTTTCGGGACTGGATGTAGTAAAGGAGGGACGTTCCTATTGTTACGGGAATGAACATTGGCAGAAGAATTGCAGGGCTAGCAAAGCCAGTAGCCAGGATTCGAAGCATGTTGTAGTTTCGGCTTAAGGAGTGTTTGTAGTAGAAAACTGTTTGTCAATTAACCCTACTTCCTGGGTATTGGATACCGGATCAGGATCTCACATCTGTAATTCATTACAGGCTCTGAGAAACCGTAGAGTTATCAGGATAGGTAATATGACTCTCAGAGTTGCCAACGGAATGAGCATGGACGCTGAATCCGTAGGGGAATATCATCTTGGATTGACAACTGGGCAGATATTGATTCTGCATGACTGTTTGTATGTACCTAGTGCGACTTGTAATATCATATCTGTATCCTTACTTTCTAAGGAAGGATATGATTTTACTTTTGTAAGCGATGTGGTCCATATCCACCAAAATCAAGTTCTGATTGGGTCAGGTACATTAGAAAACGGGATATACGTATTGAATCAAGCTCAGGTTTTCAGTGTCCAGAACACACTTAAAAGAATGTCTCCGGAAACAAATCAGGCTTTCTTATGGTATTGTAGACTGGGTCACATTAATGAGACACGGTTGACAAAGTTACATAAGGAGGGATACTTGAATCTGTTCGAGTACCAGTCTTATGATACTTGTGAATCTTGTCTCATGGGAAAGATGACAAAGACTCCGTTCACTGGACACGGAGTAAGAGCCAGCGATCTCTTGGGACTCATACACAGTGACGTGTGTGATCCAATATCTACACATGCGCGAAGTGGTTATTCATACTTCATTACTTTTACGGATGATTTCTCTAGGTATGGACATGTCTTTCTGATGAAGCATAAATCCGAGGCCTTTGAGAAATTTCGGGAATACAAGAATGAAGTTGAAAAACAAACAGGCAAAAGTATCAAGACACTGAGATCTGATCGAGGTGGTGAATACTTGAGTTCCGAGTTTCTGGGCTACTTAAAAGAGAATGGAATTCTCTCTCAGCTTACTCCTCCATACACACCACAACACAACGGTGTATCGGAAAGACGAAATCAAACTCTATTGGATATTGTTCGTTTCATGATGAGTAAGGCTGAGTTACCGCGATCTTTCTAGGGTTATGCACTAGAAACAGCTGCATATCTTTTGAACAAGGCTCTAACCAAGACTGTGCCTACCATCCCATATTAGATGTGGAGTGGGAAGAAACCCTGTCTTAAGTATCTTAAGACATGGGGATGTCCAGCTTTTATAAAGAAGCAACATGCGGACAAGCTCGAGGCTATGCTCAGTACTGTGTAAGTTTGTAGGATGCCCCAAGAACTCCAGGGGATATCTTTTCTGTTCCACAGAGGAACAAAAGGTTTTTGTTTTTCAGCATACCTACGTCTTGGAAACTGAATTTTTAGAAAATCGGATAAGTGGGAGCGCAATAGAACTGGAAGAAATTCCAGAACCACAAGCTATTACTGAAAGCTCGGTAGAACCAGAAGTTTCAGGAGAACCGGACATCTCAGCGCCACTCCGCAGGAGTAGTAGACAGTCTCATCCGCCCGAGAGATACTACGGTATAGACGGGGATCGAGAGGATTGCATCATTGAAAATGATGAGCCTACTAGCTTCCAGCAAGCCATTCAGAGTGGTGACTCAGTAAAATGGATGGATGCAATGCGGACCGAGATGGAGTCCATGTACACCAACAAAGTTTGGACTTTGGACATTGTTCCAGAAGGGGTAAAACCCGTAGGCTGCAAATGGATCTTCAGAAAGAAGATTGGTGTAGATGGACAAGTTGAAACCTATAAAGCTAGACTTGTTGCAAAGGTTTCATCAAAGACCTGGTTTGGACTAGGACGAGACCTTTTCTCCAGTGGCTATGCTCAAATCCATTCGGATCCTTCTTGCCATAGCTGCCTTCCACGATTATGAGATCTGGCAGATGGACGTAAAGACGACTTTCCTAAATGGAAATTTGGAAGAGTGCGTCTATATGGATCAGCCGGAGGGATTCATTCAGAGTGGGAGCAGCGGTAAAGTGTGCAAGTTGCTTAAGTCCAAGCAAGCATCGCGGGGTTGGAACATCTACTTTGATGATACTGTCAAAGAATTCGACTTTATCAAAAATCCGGATTAACCATGCATTTACAGTAAGATTGTAGGGAGAACTGTGGTATTCCTCGTCTTGTACGTGGATGACATTCTCCTAATAGAAAATGATATTCCTATGCTACAGTCAGTCAAAAGGATTCTTGTCACAGAGGTTCTCCATGAAGGACCTGGGCGATGCCAACTACATTCTGGGGATTCAGATCTATCGTGATAGATCTAAGAGGATGTTGGGACTTTCGCAGTCCAGGTACATCGACACCATACTGAAACGATTTAGTATGGAAGATTCAAAACGCGGTAATCTACCGGCTTGTTACGGAATCACCCTCTCCAAAGAGATGTCTCCCAAGACTGATTTGGAAAGGGCTCGCATGTCATCTATACCCTACGCATCTGCGGTAGGCTCTATAATATATGCGATGTTGTGTACCAGACCAGATGTAGCATACGCATTGAGCATTGTAAGCCGGTATCAGTCGGACCCAGGGGAGAAACACTGGATAGCAGTAAAGAACATTCTCAAGTACTTGAGAAGGACTAAGGAGATGTTCTTGGTGTATGGCGAAAAAGACATCCAGATCGAGGCCTTTGCTGATTCCAGCTTTCAGAGTGACAAGGGTGACTCCAAGTCCATGTCGGGTTATGTCTTTACCCTTAATGGAGGGGCGGTTTGCTGGAAGAGCTCCAACCAGGAAACCGTTGCTGACTTAACTATGGAAGCGGAGTACATAACTGCTTGCGATGCCGTAAAGGAAGCTATCTGGATAAAGAAGTTCCTCACGGAGCTTCAGGTGGTTCCTACCATTGTTGATCCAATACTACTGTATTGTGACAACAACGGCGCTATAGCTTTAGCGAAGGAACCCAGGTCCCATCAGAAGTCCAGGAACATTTTGAGGCGGTACCACCTGATCAGGGAGATCGTAGATCGCCGGGAGATCGAGGTGAAGAGAGTAGATTCGGAGAATAACACTGCAGATCCACTCACGAAGGCCAAACCCCAGACTCAGTTCGAGCGGCTGATCGAGATGATAGGTCTTCGATACGCCAGTACATGGCCTTAGTGCAGGTGGGAGATTGTTAGTGTATATGCCCTAGAGGCCATTACTATATCATACTAGTTTGTATATTACTTAATGGAAGCTTGGGATATTCACAGTTGTATAGACAATCTTGCTCAAAATGGTAGTATGCTATTTGGTTTGTTTCTACTTTAATATGTGTATGTGTTTTTTTTAGCATATCGCTTATACATATTAGTAGAGCCCTTAGGATCTTTGCTTGATTACCAGCATTGTGATGGTAGTCACACTTGTGGGGGCCGGGTAATCTATAAGCACATCCTTATACAGGTCCCTAGTTGTAGGATTATCAAGACGGGGCATCGATACTCCGGAGTAGACTAGCGTATGCGCTTCTCATCCCAGCATGGGAGATGGTCTGTCCCACAGCCATCAGTACGTCGTACTGGAGATAGTATGCGGGTGCTCGTTAGGTTATGAGTACACTGGACAAGACTCGTCGGGAACTGTTGGTTGGTACTATACCTATCGTCAGATAACAGTTCCCGGGTGACAGGAGTACGGCTTAGTCCCTCGACTTGACACTGCTAGTTCGCCTCTAGTGTGTTCCTACTGTACTTTGATTACTACCCTACCACGGCTCAAAGGAGTCGTGCAAATAGGTAGTAGTTGGGTGCGGTCCCGAAGAACTTGGAGGCAGTAGCGGTTAGATAGGATTCGTCTCTCCCGGTATTGGGGGTTGATATCGCGCTGTGTCTAGGAGAGCCATTACACAAAGTCCCTGGCCAGGGCAAGCGAGAATTACTGGTAGTGTTTCCAGAAGTTTCTCAGGGTGTTCTGGGTTACACTCCGGCACGACTTGTACTGCTATTAAGGGTCTGACGTTTACCGCCCCCTAGGCTCGCCATGCGATACTCTCAGACGAACAGACCGGACAGTATGGAGATTGTCACATTCAGGCTCCGTAGGAGTTCGGATGGGTTTATCTCATCGGCCTTCTTATCGACATCTACCTGGGGACCGTTACGTACAGCTAGTGCCTCTTGCGGTCTGTGGTTAAACCCACTGCCAGCGTAGTGTCGAGTCTTTAGAGTCCCACACAGAGAGTTTCCCTGCACTGGGCGAAAGGTGTAGAGGCCGTATGGTTTTACGGCAGGGCTACGATCACTTACGTGCACTTGTGCGCGTATGCTGTTCGGGCAGACAATGCTAGTGGGCTTTGGTTTAAGCCGGATCCTAGTATTGTATGGATGGATTAGTTTTGTCTTCTGTGCATTAGCATTCTACAGAATGCGGATGCGGGTGTGTATGCACGGTTGTGAGGAGCGAAGAAGGAGGAGGTGCCTCATTAAGTTTTTGACCGTTGGTTCGGTCAAAACCATTATGAGGTGGGGAAAATATTTACTAATTTTTTTTAATGATAATTATGTTATGGCTAATTGCTTTGACCTTTTGACCATGCTTGACCATGTTGACATTTTGACCATTGTTGACTTGGATCTTTCATGAGAGCACTAGACTCTTCTTTTGCTTTATGCTTTATCAAGACATGATAGTGGTCAAATCAATCTTAGCCATCATAATTATGATAAAAGATTATTTTTTATTTTTCCATGGTTCATTATTCTTTTGGCATTCTCTCTCTTCATTTTTTGAGCTCTCATGTTTTGTTCTTCTTCCTCCTCCTCACTAAGAAATCCTAAAGTTCTCATGTGTTGAGATAATTAGGATTTAAATAGACAAATAAATCCACCATCATATTCTACACCATCTAGGACATCAAGAGTAGCACACCTGTTGTCTTAGTTACCTCGGCTTAAGGTGGAGCTCGGATTACAAACTCTCGGGTGGATCGTCTTCGACTCAAGGAGGCCGCGGAGGTGACCAAGATCCGGATCGATCCTTGGAGTTTGCATGGATGAGGAGGAAAGCAAAGAGAAGACTCGAAGGACTTGGTTTGTGAGGTATAATCTCTTGAGCATAGTAGATAGAAGCTCTTCTAGTTTTGTTAGCAATGGTTTGGCAAAGATCCTCAACTATTTAGTCCATGTTACCTTGTGTTAAAAAATTGTTTTTTACCTATTCCGCCTCCCCATAAGCACCGGGATGGGTAACGTGGACTTACAGGACGATGGAAAGGGGAAAGAGGAAGAAGTGGAAGTCAAAGTACTGAGAAAAATCTCAAGGAAAGATCCAAGGTAACTTTTGGAATTGCGGAAACAAGTGTCATTTAAAATCGGAATACAGACTCTTGAAGAAAGAAAAAGGCTCGGATAAGAAGTTATATAAAGAGAAAGCCAATGTGGTGTCTACACATGAACAAGGGGAATAAGGACTTTGTCTTTCGACGAATGAGAGTACAAAGGGAGATACATGGTTTCTAAATTCGGGAGCATCCTTTCACTGCACTTCAGGTTGGCATCACTTTAGTGACTATATTTAAGAGGATCTTGGGCATGTGACGGTGATAAACAATCGGCCGAGTAAAATCTTTAGAAAAGAGACGATTATACTGCAACCGTCAAGAGGTCAGATAAAACTGAAGAACGCTAGATACATACCAGATCTGAAGAAGAGTCTGATTTCTACAAGTAATTAAACAGCGAAGGGTATATTACAATGTTTGGGAATTCTCAGTGGAAGATTTCCAAAGGATCATTGGTGGTCGTGAGGAGAAAATTGAGCGGTTCATTGTATTCCTTCAATGGGAGTAGTGGAGATTCGATTGCATTGTTGATAGGTTCGGATACAGATTTTGAGACTCGCTGTGGCACAAGAGATTGGGGCACCTTAGCAAGAAGAATATGAACATTTTTCAGGGTAAGGGGCTTTTATCTGGGTTGAAGAAGGTAGAGTTGGGGCTCTGTGAGAATTGCGTTTGTGGAAAAGAAAGCGCACTCATATTTTAGATTGGAGCTATAACCAAGAAGACCAAGAAGCTATAGATGATGCATACTAATGTATAGGGACCGGCCTCAATAGAGTCTTATGGAGGAAACTGGTACTTCGTAATTTTCATTGATGATGTAAGCAGGAAGACCTGGATCTATATAATGAAGAAGGAGTCTAATATGTTTGGTCTCTTTAAACACTGCATGTTTGGTCTCTTTGCACAATTGGAGAACCAAATATGGACGAAAGTTAAGTACCTAAAATCTGATAATGGCGGGGAATATTGCATGTACGAGTTTGAGGGGTTTTGCTCGCAGAAGAGTATACGTTGGTTAAAGATGGTATCGGGGACACCACAACAAAATGGCGTCACTGAAAGAATGAACATGATGATCCTAGAGATGGTGAGAAGCATGACCTTGGATGCGAATACGCCAAAATTCCTATGGGCAGCAGCTGTCAATACTGTTATGTATTTGATCAATAGAAACTCGGCAACTGCGCTCGATGGAGGAATTCCGGAATAAATTTGGTCAGGTAAAACAGCCAATTACTCGCACATCAAAGTTTTTGGTTGTATTGCGTATTCGTTGATAGATAAGGCGGAAAGAAGCAAGCTTGACTCAAAATTTAAGAAGTGTGCTTTCATCGGTTATGAAGACGATGAGTTTGGATATCGGTGGTTGGATTATTCAAGAAAGAAGATAATACGAAGCTGAAATGTCGCCTTTAATGAGCAATACTTTTATAAGGAAGTAAAGCAAGCCAATGAACGTGCAATATCTGAGTTCATTGAGTTAGATGGAACTCAGAAGAGGAGTCGGGTGAATACATGCATAGATCGGAATATGGAGGAGACAGACACTGCGGTGCAGGATCAGATTCAGGAACAGGTTGAAGACCAAGTTTGGCAACTAGATATACGAATTTTGAGGAGATCTATATGATAGAAGAGGCAACCTGAAAGATTAGTTACTGACTTTATTTTATACACTGATTTGGGAGAGCCCAAATCTCTCACATAAGCAACGCAGGACAGTGCTAGCAAGCAGTGGGAGCAAGCCATGGATGAAGGGATAGATTCTTTGAAAAAGAATCGTACATGGGATCTAGTGAAGCTACCCAAGGATTGGAAGGTGTTACTAAATAGGTGGGTGTATAGAATTAAGGATTAGGCCAATGGTATAAAATGGTACAAAGCTCGCTTGGTAGTTAAGGGATATGCATAACAGCATGGGATTGACTATCAGGAGATATTTTCCCCAGTTGTGAAGATGATATCAATTCGGGCTATACTTATTAGTGTCTTGTGCTCACGCCGCAACACTTGCAGACAAGGTGGAATGAATCACAAAGAATTTTAAGCAAGCACAACCGACCAATACCCATAAAGATCATCCATACACTAAACGAGCACAAACTAGAGAGCTAGACGATGAGTTTATAGGAACTACAACCTTTGTAGCGTGTTTGCGAGGTGGTAGTTGTTGGATATAGTTTTAGGAATGCTATACTCATCTAGTAGTATTTTAAAGCGAAGCGGAAGACATAATTTAAAAAATCCAGAGAGCAATAGCATCAAATACCATGGAATCTACCCAAAAGACCTAACTTGAACACTACAAGAGAAGGAGTTTGGGGACTACAACCTTTGTAACGTGTCTGCCTATTCACGGAAGACCCTATCATCGCTCTAAGGACTTTAGCTAGGCTCCTACGCCGTTTAGATCAAGTTTGCACGACAACCGTCTTTTCAAAGAGGATCCACATCAAGGATGTCGGGGTAAAAAATTACACCCCGGTTGACCAAGTCAAAGTCAAAGTCAACCCCAAGTAAGTAAACCCCAGCCCAGGTCATGTGAGCCTATGCCCAAGTCGAGCTCCGTGGCCGGCCTCTCCCATGCCAAAATGAAAATTATGTAATAAATAATTTTGATGTAATTTTTATGAATAAAAGTAAGAAAAATGGGCATAAAGTCAAATTTTTATAAAGCTCATGGCTCATTTGCAAAAGAAATGAGCACATGAAGTATGGGATGTGCAAAATGCCATTTTGTAAAGCCCAAAGGGCTATATGTAAATTTGTAAGTCTATATAAAGCAATATGATAATGAAATAAAGGACAATAATTCGTTCCCCTAAGAAATTAGGGTTTCTGTGCCTCATTCTCCTTCTTCAAGGTTCTAGACCTTCTTCTCCTTATTTGAATTAAATCAAGAGTTTAACTCTTTATTTTCAAAAAGAAATAGTTTTTCACCATAAAATCCTTGAAGGGGAGCTCATATCTTTCGTCAAATCCCCAAAATGGGTGATTTTTAAGTCTCGCCCCCTTTTCTCCAAGATCCAGCCAACAGAGAGGAGGAAGATGGAGACCCATCTCCAAAAACCTCATTTTGGGAAGATCCAAGGCTCAAGAGAAGATTTAGGGCTCAAGAAAGAAGAAAGGGGTTCACTTTCATCATCTTCGAAATTCTCCTGGGAGTTTAACTCCGGAAAAAAAGTCTTTCTTTTTAGGAGTTTAACGCCAAAAGTCAATTGGAAGTACAACTCCCAGTGCCGGGGCTAAGCCCCTTTGTCCTTTTTTGGGAGTTTACTCCAAAAGTCAATTGGGAGTACCCCAGTATAGAGGCTAAACTCCTTTTTCCCGTTGGCACCCAGCGCCCGTGCGCCAAGCACGTGAGGCGCCGGCGCCCTGAGCCCGCGCCCCAAGCACGTGAGGCGCTGGCGCCCAGCACCCACGCGCCGGGCACCTGAGGCGCTGGTACCTACGCGTCCTTTGGATGCTATTCACCCTTTTTTATATATACACACTCCACAACACTTTTCCCGTTATAAAAAAATTTCTAACGGGGCGCTGCCCCGCACCACGTAAGCGGGTTGTTAGCCCCCTTGACCCCAGCTCACTATCCGGATAGCGGGACCTCCGTAAACTTTGCGAGACCCCCGATATATCTAAGACCCCTCAAAACATATACACAAGCACCGTACATTGAGTTTGCATGACTAGTTGATCCGTCAATCGAAGGTTCTTTCGCTTCAAAGGCGAGGGGTAATTAACGGTAGCTTAGTCCACGGCTGCCGAAGATTCAGATCCCCACAATCAATAAACCTCAGCCTACCTTGGGCAGAGGGAGTCTGTAGTACGCCTAACAAACAGCGCGTGTTCCCATCTCAATGGGGTGACGAGAAAAACCCTACAGAGGAAACCCTGCATCAAGCTCCATCTCCACTCATGCATAGCAATCAGTGAAGAAACTAAATCTAGTGGGATGATAGTCCACTAGATTAAGGATGTAGTGGATCACACTTATTTTTCTCTCATGTCTCACTCTCTCTAGAAAAATCAAGAGAGAAAAAGAATGAAAGAATGAGCTAAGAGAAAAGAGTGGAAGAAGCACAACCTTCTAGCTAAATCCTTTTTTTATCACTTCAAAACTTGCTAGAATATCCTACAACCCTCTCTTTTCATCATGCCTCATTTTTTTATAATTTAAAGAAACGAGTCAGTTATTTTAATCATAAATGAGAAATGAGGTTTCTTTCTAGATATATTAATGTATCAAATACATTAAAAATCTAGTATGTGTATCATATACACAACTGTATATGTATCGCATACATATACCCGAATTTGTATCGAATACAAATACCAAATAAGAGATAAATAGAAAATGAACATAACACTAGAAAATATATATATATATATATATATGTTATTAAATCACCACTTTATTCAATAATCCGGCTTAAACATAAAACGACTAGTATTAAAAACGTCCGATTAACATACTAGTATCAAATATACGTATTTAATCAAATTCCCGCACATATCACCATACGCACTCTACATCGATTCACTTGAGCATGAAAAACCTTTACGTGGGACTCTAAAGACTCAATTAATATGCTTGCAGTAGCTTAGGATCATATCCTTCAAGCCACAAGCACGTCAGCGGTACTAGCTGCATATAACGGCTACCCAGGTATTGATCAAAAGAAATCGAAAAGCAAACTTGTCCGAACGCAATCAGAGTCTATCAGTGACCGTTATTGTACAGTTCGGTCTCTTCGTCTGAGAGTTTCGCATACTGGGTCTGGGGGGTGGAATCTGTCAGACCCCCAATAACCATATAAGTCATGCTGATAGAGGACTCATAACCTTTAGAGATACAATAGATAACACTTATCAGTTTATTTCATCTTTCATGGACACAGACTTCAGGTTATAGTCGTGTCCTGTACAGCGCGACATCAACTCCTTATACCAGAAGAGATGAATCCTCTCTACCGCTCACTGCCTCCGTGTGCTTCGGGACTATACCCAACTAAAACTTGTTTGCACGACTTAGTAGAGCCATGGTAAAGTAGTAATCAAAGTATAGTGGGAACAAACATAAGAGAAATAACAATCTCAGGTTTAGGGACTACCCTGTACTCATGGCACCAGAAAACTGCTATCGAACAGTTGGTATAATACCAACTACGAGTTCTCGGTGAGTCCATCCAGTGAAACTCATTCTCCAATAAGCACATGTATATAATCTTTAGTGTTAAACACCAATAGTTATGGAATCAACCATCGCCCCGGTCAGGGTCAAGAAATGTATACAATAGTCTAAACTAGAGTACCGATACCCAGTCTCGATACTCCTATGATAAGAGAATTTTAAGGATGTTCTTATGGACTGCCAGACTCCACCAGTATGATCTCTATCATAATTCTAGTAGTCAAGCAAATATCCTATAGGGTTTATCTCATTTATTAGCGATACGTGATAACGAGTAAAACATATACACATAAAAAATAAACATGATAGATAAATCAAACCAGATAACATACTATCATCTCAAGTAAGATTACTCTCCGTATAGGTCCTCCTTCAATTACAATAATTGCATTGAGGGCACATATATCCAAAAATTGTGCCTCAAAACAATTATTGTAATTGTAGGTAGGACCTATCTTGCTCGAGATGATAGTATACTATCTGGTTTGTCTTTATCATTCTTATGTATGCGTTTTATTACGTGTCGCTAATACATAATGGTAAATCCCATAGGAATTTTGCTTGACCAGTAGCATTATGATAGCGATCATATACGTAGAAGCTTGGAAATCCATAAGCACATCCTTAAAGGCTCCTAGTCGTGGGAGTGTCGAGACTGGGCATCGATATTTCAGAGTAGACTAGTGTATACATTTTAGACCCTGTCGTGGGGAGATGGCCGGTCTCATAAGCCATTGGTGTTTTAGGGCACCTAAGATTGTATACAGGTGCTTACTGGAGGTGAGTACACCGAACGTACTCACCAAGAACTTCTAGATGGTATTATACCTATCATCAGATAGCAGTTCTCTGGTGACATGAGTACATGGTAGTCTTTAGAACTGAGATCATCATTTGTCTCGTGTGTGAGCTCCCACTGTACTTAGATTACTACCCTACCACGGTTCAAAAGAGTCGTGCAACAGGTTTTAGTTGGGTACGGTCTCGAGCTACATGGGGGCAGTGAGCGATCATCAGAGATTCATTCTCCCGGTATAGGGAGTCTATTTATCACCGAAAACTGGGAAGATGAATGTCTAGCTTGAATTTAAGGGCATATGCCATATGGAACAAATCCATCCACTTCTCTGAAGATACCAAGTTGATTTATAACACCGTCTATCGGAGATTTGGATATATGCGACCGTTTTAGTAGACTTATCAGATTCCCCCTCATTTGTGAGAGGTTTTTGATTGTGAGTACGCTTTTTCCTGCAGGCGCAAGCCCCTGAGTTAATTACGTTATCGCAACACGATAACGACTTTCTCTTTCTCCATGTGCATCACTTCGTATTGTGTTATATTTATTGTTTATTTTGGGGTTGCCCATCGATTGTATACGGAGACTAATTTTTTCGTCGACCGTAGAGTGCAGATTACTCTAAATTCGTACATTAGATTTGGGGTTGAACCTAAGTTATATCTGCTATCAGCTCAGAGATTTAAGAATCGTTAATCTTATTTTAGATTAAGATCGACTTAAACATGTGGTTAAGGACCGTTAATTTTGTTTTCGATTTAGGTCGACTTAAAAGTGTGAGCATATCGGCTCAAAGAAGTTTAAATTTCATAGACTTAACCAATTTGGTGTTAAGATTGGGTTTTTGTATCACCCGGCAGTGCTAAGTACTCACTCATATAGCATTCATGTGGATATCACGTGAAGCATTGTTTTCTTGGGCGCTCACGTGCGTTTTACGTGGGCTGCTTCTGTTTGCTTTTCTTCTTAACGCTTACATGCATTTCACATTAGCCGCCGTCTTCATGGGCGCTCACGTGCGTATCATGTAAGCTGCTGGGTTTTGGGCGCTCATGTGCCTTTCACGTGAGACTCTATTTCACTAGAGATTTAATCTCTGTTTATTTTTGAAACTTAAGTTTCATAGAAGCTTAGCTTCTGTTAACGGTATTTTGACCATTAACGATCACCAAAAACGATATTTGACAATCTGGGATCGAGTTCTTTTAAAACTTGAGGGAACTAAGTTACTGGAGTATATAAACTCCATCTTTCTTTCTTCTCTCTTTTTTTTTATGATGGTAGGAAAAACGTCAAAGTTCTTCTCTAGATCCTAATTTTAAGATCAAGATTTCTTTGTGAGAATTAAATTCTCTTTTTGTGGGGGACTTGTTTTGTGGATCTTAAATCTAAAGAAAGAACTAAGTTCTTTGAAGAGTTAAACCATGTTTTTATATGCATGATAGGTAAAAGGAGACATGTTTCTCTCTTATTTTTACCTAAGGTTTAAGATGTTGAAGATGATCTTTATTCGAAGAGAATTAAATTCTCTATTGCAGAAGCTTATGGGGGGGGGGGTCTCTTGTATATAAGATTTAATCTCTTGGGTCCTTTATACAGGAGAAGAGAAAAATCAAGTTGTTTGATAAAATCTCCCATTGAGAGATCTTGATTGATTTTATAATCAATCGGAGATGTTTAAATCACGTTGGATTTTTGATCCAAAGATTCTTTGTTTAACAGAGAATATATTTTATATTTGTTTAACAAGATTAGAAAAATATTTTTCTAACATAGAATTTAATTCTATCAGATGAATACCTTGTTTGTTTAAGAAGATTAGGAAAATATTTTCCTAACATAGAATTTGAATCTATCATATGAATATCTTGTTTGTTTAATAAAATTAGAAAAATATTTTCCTAATGTAGAATTTAATTCTATCAGATAATTTAATTAGTGATTGTTTTATCACCATTAGATTTTAAATCCAAACATTCTCTGTTAGAGAAAAATCTTTCCATATGAGAAAGATAAGGAAAAATATTTCCCAAATAGAATTTAATTCTATCACATAGAATTTAATTCTATTAGAAGCCAGCGCTTCAAATTGCGGCGCTCACGTTCTATCACATGGGCGCTGCTATAGACATATATAGCAGCGGCACTCACGTGTTTGGCATGTGAGCACTGCCACACGAATGTGGTAAGGGAACTCACTTGTTTAACACGTGAAAGCTATCATATGATTTAATCTTATCTGAAACCGGTACTGCTCACGTGTTTAATACGTGGGGGCAGACCTCTATTTTTTATGAGGGGACAAATGCAAGCTTTCAGCCAAATTTTTTAGCGGGAAAAATGACCCTTACTACTTTGCTCACGTAAATATGTACATGGGTTAAGTAGTGCAAAGTAATGCATCGCCAGAGATTTAATGGCTTAGGAAACAGGTTTGGGATCCCAGTCGCTTGAGGCTTTTTCAATCTTTATAAGACACGAGGGTCTTACAAAGTATTTTATCTCTACGAATCGAGAGGATCTCGCATGTGTATTTTCTCCTTAGGGGTCATGAGGATCCCTAAGTGTCCTTTTCCTTTGTAAGTCGTAAGGATCTTATTAGAGAGTTTTCTTCTTACGAGTCGAGAGGACATGTAAGTGGCTTCATCTCCTCATTAGTATCTTGGTTGGCTAATGGAGGATGATTTTGATGCAACTTTGTTTTTTATGGCCCATGGATAGTGTACAGTGGTCAATTTTTGAGACCAGCCGTGGAGCAGTGATGGCTTAGCAAACAGGTTTGGATCCCTGTCAACCAAGGCTTTTCAAATTTATGAGCCGTGAGTGTCTTATAAAGGTATTTCTTCCTACAAGTCGAGAGGATCTCGTATGTGCATTTTCTCTTTAGAAGTTGTGAGGACTTCTAAGTGTCTTTTCTCTTGAGAGTCATAAGGATCTCACAAGAGAATTTTCTCCTCATAAGTTGAAAGGACCCGTAAGTAGCTTCTTCACTCCATCGTTTGTGCTAAAGTGACCTGACTTAGTTTATTTACTCGTCCCGGAGCGTTTAGTTTATCCTTCCCTTAGGCTTATGGGTAAACTCATCCTAACGTTAAACATACATAACCACTGTTAACACAAGAGTCTGTTAGGTTTGTGGTACTGGGTTTAGTCCATCACATTGTTATGTCAGCCGATTTCTTCTCGATCCATGTCCACTCGGGTCGCTGGTTCTAGTAACCACGTATTTGCTGTATCATCCAACCCTACCGCTGCAGGATACAACATCTCAAGTAATCTTCTTAGGCCGGTATGTCCTTATTGCCGTCAGATGATTCAGCGTTATGTATCACCGTGGGGCTTTACCTTGAGGTCAGACTCCATTCTTTGAGGAGTTTCAAGGAAGTCAGAGCCGCATCAGTCCGAGGTGAGATAACATCTAATGGTCTTTAGGCTTCGTATGTATTTCCATCAAGACCAGAAACTAGGAATCTATCAACACTTCGCTTTTTCTTTGATGATGTCGCTCCAATTTCTTCACTGAAGTAGGATAGACTTCCATGTGATCACTATGCTGTATATATTAAGATATGGAGCAAGAATTTTGTAATACCCAGTACCTGTCATACTATTTATTTAAATAAACTTACATATTCTAATTTATTTATTTATATTTTAACCATTTTTCCTATTGTTTTCTAAGACCCATACCATATACTCCTTCATGTTATTAATTTGTTCTAATTAAATTTTATTAATGGTCATCAATTATTGTTAATTTTAATTATTCGATATTAATTGTCTGCAGCCAATTCTAATTAGTATTAAATTTTGAGATATGGGTTTTAGTAGGTATTAATTGATTTTGTATGAAGTTTTACACCTGTGAGCCCATTTTAAAAATCCAATTCTTAAATCCTATTAACTACAATTAAACCCTCATGTTCTAAATTCCAAACCCAGGCCCCCCACACTCTCTCACCTCCCACTTAATTTCTCATTTATATCCCATTATATTCATTCATAACTCTCTTTCTCTCTCAATCAGCCACTCTCTCTCTCTCTCTCCCCTCATTCTCACACACTCTGTCACCTCCCTATTCTCACCTCCCTTCCTCGTTCTCAAATTCTTCTTCTCGCCTTCGTCCCTCCTCCGCGAAACCTGAACCCACGCGTCGCCTGCCTTCGCCTCTCTATCTCACAACGTCGCCTCCTCATCTCCTCGACCTCACCTCACCACTCCTCATCGCCCTCATCCCCGACGGCCCAATCCCGAGCAACCCGGCTACCTTCGAACCCACGCTCGTCGCAGCCCATCCCTCCGTGCGACGCCGTTGCCGTCTTCACCCTCATTGTCGTCGACTACCTCACCTCCTCTCCTTCTTCTTTCCCGAATTCAACCAAGGAAAACCCCGACTGCACAACCCCGAACCCATAGCCCTGACCTTGCCTGTGCCCTCACCGCCGAGCACCTCGCTGTCACAACCTCGCCGTTGTCGGCCTCACCCGCTCACCGCCATCTTCTCTTCTCCTTCTTTGCCCCCTCCACTTCACCTCCGAAGAGATCCCCGAACATGCACCATCACCCGATCCAGCACAGAACCCTCGCCTGCACACCCACCTCGCCAGAGATCGCCCCGCCGTCGAGATTGCCACCGCCTCTTCACCACTGCTACCTCCACACCTCTGCACCATAACTGCACCCTCCACCGCAACAGCCGCAGCTCCTTCATCATCACCAGCCACCCGACTACCCTGCCCACCACAGCTCCGCCCACCGTCTCCAACGTTCACCGACCCCGAGACCCTTGCTTCCATACCCAACAGCCCCATTTCTATCAACCGAGCTCCACCATCGCCGACCCGAGTTACTAGCTGATTCTAAGCCTCGAAGCTGCACCGAGCTTGAGCCGTGACCAAACTTTTCGCGTAGCCATTTCATTCCTAGTCCGTGCATGCAACATGCCGTGCCGTTCATCACCGTCCGCTGCTGTCGTGTCATCGATCGTCGTCGTCAGGCAAGTTTTACAACTTGCTTATCATGCTACGATTAATATTGTGATTAGTTATAGATATAATTAAATCGTGAATTCGAACTCAATAACGAACATTTGTACAAATGGTGCTAACGAATCCCAACTAGGACTTATGACCAGTCTGATATTACATGAAAATTTTAAAGATAACAACTAGTTTCGAGTAGATGAGGAAAACGCGTGTTTTTGCTTGATACCGAATGTTTCCTTTAAGCGTTTGATACAAAACTTATGCGAAAACCCAAATCGAATGTGGCAAAATTTATGACTACTAGATTCCTGTAGTGATAATGGATAACGCGTAAAGATTTGGATTGAAAATACGGACTTTAACACCAGGAAATGTCATCCCCATTTAGATCCGTCAAGTTTAAAAATTTCTGTACTTGAATTTTGTGAAAATCATAGTAAATTGTTTACACTCTGGATTATTGTGTTCGAGATCTCATATTGAAGCCGACTCGACAAACTAGAACCCCATATAAATTATAATCTGTTTATATTTCTAAACGGTGATGGAAACTGTTCGGGAGTGCGGCTCTGGACTGCAGTCCAGAGCAGCACTGCTTGCCAACACTTGATTGGAAATGCTTTTACATCTCTGTGTGAAAATGGTATTATGCGTAACCCTATACTTTAGCGAAGATAAATCTGTTAGCTAACTATTGGAAGTGATTTCATTCATTTTTACCATCGTTTGCTATTTTAATCACATTTTAAAACATCAATACATATTGCTGTCCCAAGCAAGGACAGAACGTATATCCCGATATTACATAATTCATAACTCCCAGAACAATGTGGATATTATCAATCCGTATGGTGCATTGGAAACCTGACTGATAAATCTAAATATTATCCACTGTAGAGTCGCCTAATTATACTCCCAACTGAGAGTAAAACGTATTACGAAACAGACTTCCGGTTCAGAAATTTGATTTCCAGGAGTAAACACTTAAAATGAAATGACCATAACTAGTAAACCAGAAATCCGATTGACGCGAAACCAATTTTGATGGACATATAATTAAACATACTGTTGGAGATAGTGCCCTCAGAGTCAATTATTGGATCACAGGCATGTGATTGCAATGATTGAGGGAGGACCCATCCCGGTAGGACAGTCTTACTCGAGATGATAGTATGCTATCTGGTTCATCTTTATCATCGTGTACTGCTTTAGGTGACCTGACATGTCGCTATTGCACGTTGATAGAGCCCCTAGGATTCTTGCTTGACTACCAGCAGTATGATGGCGATCATATACGTGGGAGCTGGTAGTCTATAAGCACATCCTTAAAAGGTCCCTAGTCGTAGGAGTTTCGAGACAGGGCATCGATACTCCATTAGTAGACTAGTGTATACAGTCGAGACCCCGACGAAGGGCGGTGGCCGGTCTCACAAGCCACTGGTGTCAGTTGGTTCACCTAAGATGTATACAGGTGCTCATTGGCTTATGAGTACACCAGACAGGACTCGCCGGGAACCTGCTAGTTGGTCTTATACCAGATGTCAGATAGCAGTTCCCTGGTGACATGTGTACAGGTTAGTTCATCGACCTGAGATCGTCATTTGTCTCGTGTGAGTTCCCACTGTGCTTTGATTACTACCCTACCACGGCTCAAAGGAGTCGTGCAAACAGGTTTTAGTTGGGTACAGTCCCGAGCCACATGGAGGCAGTGAGCGGATCTTCAGGGGTTCGTCTCTCCCGGTATTGGGGGTGAGGTCGCACTGTGTCTAGGAGAGCAATTACGCAAAGCCCTCGGCCGAGGCAGGAGATTTACTGGTAGGTATTACAGTAGTATCTCAGGGCGTTCTGGGCTACGCTCCGACACGACTTGTACCGCTTTTGGGGGTCTGACTTTCACCAACCCCCTAGGCCCGCCATGCGATACTCATAGACGAACGGACCGGACTGTACGGATATTGTCACTGACAGGCTCAGTAGGGTGTCAGGATGAGTTCGCTCATCGACGTCCCTTTTGGTCAATAGCTGGTGGCCCGTCACGTATTGGCTAATACCTTTGACGTGCTAGTGGTTAAATCCACAGCCATAGTATTGACGAGTCTTTAGAGTCCACCACGCTTACAGTTACTCAAGCTTTCGGGCGAAACGCTGTAGATGCCATATGGAGATATGGCAGGGTCTGATCAGATACGTGCGGTATTGCACGGATCAGGATCGGACGGTTTGTACTGGTGGCCGTATGGATATATGGCAGGGTTCGATCAGATACGTGCGGTATTGCACGGATCAGGATCGAACGGATATTACTAGCCGGCTTTGGTTTAAGCCGGATCCTAGTTTAGTACAGTGTAGATTTTGTCTCATTGCATTTGTATCCGGTCGGAATACAGATGCGGGTGTGTATGCACAGTGTCGGGGTTTTCCTGTAATTTATTACGGGACCAGTTTTCTGGAGTTGCCAGTTTGCATTCCGTTCCGGCCGGTTTTCCTTTGTTCTTTCCCGGCCGGACTTTTCCGATGGAGGAGGTTATTTGCAAGTTTGCAAATAACTTTTTGAGGAGGGGTTTCTTGCTTATTGGTGGCATCATGATAGTTATTAATCATGAGATGCTTTCTTAGTCTTTTCCTTTGCTTTATTGTGATTGGATGAGATTAGAAATGCGATGAGAGTTGATGTGAGACTTGCTTTATGTTGTGGTCACCACCTTTGTTCCTACACTCACCTCCCTTAGTTGATTCTCTCCACCATTCTCACTTTGATATGGCCGGCCACATTTCTTTTGGATGAGGAGAGAAAAAGAAAGGAGTTCATTTGCATGAGAAAAATTATTCATCTCTCATTTTTCTTGCTACACTATTTCTAGCTCCCTTCAATGTTCTTCATCCCTCCATCACCATGGCAACTACTAATCCATAGAGACATAGACTATACACTACTTCTGCAGCAAACCTTGGGCACGTCGACTAGTCAGCTTCGTGCCCGAGTTGCTCGGTATTGAGGTGGGAGCCCGTAAAAGACGCAGGCGATGTGGTGCCCTTCCGGCGAGGAGGCGACGATATGGAGACATGACTTTCCGCGGGAGATCGGGACGATGACGAGAAGACCGGAGGACTCGGATCACTCGGTACACCTCTCACCCTTTCTCTTGATAGCTAGTATAGGTTAATGGTTAACGATCCGGGTTTTATTGTCCGCGGTAGCGCCAGTTTCCAAGTAAGGAAAATTTTTGATTCCGTATTTTGGCCTCGGTAAGACCGCCGGGGCGCTGCCGTGGCGCAACATGGTATCAGAGCCAGGCTATTAACCTAGCCTAGCTTTTTCTAATGCGTTTTACTTATCCGATCGACCAAAATTCCAAAATCCGCGTTTTTGAATGCATCAGTTTTCTGTCGATTTTTTCCGGGCTCTAAAAATTTTTCAGGTTGTAGAAAATTGATGTACATGAAATTCTAAGACTACTGGGAAAATTCGACACAGTCAGTCGATGACTGAAGCGCGGAACCGCGGCCAAACCCCCCCTGGGCCGCGGTTCCGCCGCGCATTGGTCTCTTCACTGTATCATATTTTTCCAGTGGGCTTCTGGGATAATTTTTGGGGTTTTGGAATATTAATATTGGGCCCAGATTTTCTGTGAGTGCTACAGTATTGCTTGGGGGCCCACTTGTTAATGTTTGATCGATCGGATATTTTAAACACATTATTTCACAGTATTTACATTATATCTGCGACCGTGAATATCACTTGATCGGTAAATCCTGTCTAACTGCTATAGCCCGGTTAGACGGATTTGCGAACGTGATTTTCACGTTGATGTTCTGTGTTTATGCTGTGTTGTTGCGGATCGGTCGTGGGGATAGCCTGAATGCAATGCTAGTACAGTTTCTATTGTATTATGTACATTTGATATTGCGGGGCGAGCGTCCGACATGTGGACTGCCGTCACTGCCTGTTTGTATTATTCTTTTGGGGCACGACCTGGTTGCGGTCGATGTACCCGTTGTATGTATATTTTACTTTCTGTACTAGGATTACCCCGCGGAGGGGTACACGGATAGCCGGGTTCTAGAGGGCAACGGGCCCGCATCTCATGGCATTGAGACGGAGGGGGCTTCACTCTAGGATTGGCGGGCTATTCGCCGCATTCGTAGGGGGTACAGGTTGACCCAGGAGGGGTGCCCAAGTTACCGGATTCCATGAAGTGCTGGGTGGTCCATTCACGTTGCTGAAGGGGGCTACCTCGCTTCAGATTTTGGTGGGTGACTTGCCGCGCCCGTAGGGGTCTAGGTTTTCATTGCACAGGCTATCCACACGACCAGGGGAACGTCGGGTTTCAGCAGCGGCTCTACGAAACCCGGGGCTTCCAGATATCTGTATTGTTCTGTGATGCTGCATATTTCTGTGATGTTGCATTTTATCACGCCTTGAGCGAATATAATATATTAGTATATATATTAGTAGATGTTGTATATGTTTTACATCCGCGCTAGTCCAGTCCCCGCTCTGTCGTTAGTTAGGTAACTTAACGGGTAATGACGGGACCCAGTGGCGAATGCGGATGGCATATACGTACATCAGTATATTTTCGTTCTTTGTGGTGTGATCAATTGATGGGACTGCGTTGATTCAGGTCAATGCAAGCTAAACAAACCTATTATGATGTTGTTGGAACATTTTTCAAAAAACTGTTATTGCAAGGGCGTTCACTTTTGTTTTGCATCGTGGTATTCAGTTGGAATATCCTGCTCCTCAGTCGACGAGGCAAGGGCCGAGATCCCTTCACCGGGAGTGATCCCTTGGACAGAAGTTTGCGTCAGGGCATTAACTTCACTATAGCCGATTACTTTTGCTTTGCATCGTGGTACTCAGTTGGAATATCCTGCACCTCATTCTATGGGGAAAGAGCTGAGATCCCTTCACCGGGAGTGACCTCTTTAGTAAAGGTTTTCGTCACTATATTTTCTAAAAAGGCTATGCAGTTCCTTCAACGATATCAAGTTCATTACGTTAAAGGTTTTTCGCCAAAAACCAGTCGTAGCCCTCCGTCATTTCTTACTAATATTACTTAGTATTCGTGCTGCGTTTGTTGACTGTGTCAAGGCGTAGTGTGCGGTAGCTAAGTAGTGTTTGTTTGTAGCATATTAATGGGATTGGTTAGGACAGTCGTGCGGCCTTGTTGACTGTGTCAAGGGCTCGTACGGGTGGGTTTAATGCAATCCAGGATAATGACGGGTTGAACTTGACTAGGACTCTTTGATTTGTTGACTGTGTCAAGGTCACTTGGGTCCTAGGGGTAAAAACACACATCGGGAGTTTCAAAAGAACTGAAACTTGCCAGATATGCGCATACCTTTTGGAGTGTGGTGACTTGAGTGGATTCCGTCAAGTTATCATGCGATGATAGTTGGATCCCGATTCCTGCTGATGAGTTGGTTTACTCCTCGGGTGATCCCAACTAGTTCTTCTTTCAGGTTTGGAGGAGAATTTGACGGTACAGTGGGAGGTTTCCTGATTAGATAAAGTGATAACCATTCTGATCTAGGTTAGAGTGCATGCTGAGTGTTTCTTTTCTCTCTCTCTTTGGCAGCGACCTTTGACCCGACCCTTAGACTATGACTCAGTGACCAAGTTGACCGAACCTTCTTAACACTGGCTTTTGGATTGTCAGAGTTGCAAACCTCATTGCCACTCCTACTTTTACCCTTTTCTCCAGGACACCCCGTATTACTACGAACGTCCACTTCCATTGGACAAAACCATCGTATGGTTAGATACGAACTCGAAGGAATTTATTCGAGGATGGTTTCCGGTTCTGGAGAAAACGGATAGGATTATTCAGTTGTCTTTTCCCTTTTACCTTCTCTCAAGTTGTGAGTACTCCTTGGTTTAGGAGATAGTACACCTATTATGCAAATTGGATGGTCTTCTTCCAAACCTTAGGCTGGTGCCGACCGGTAGGGAATGAAGAAAACCAATTAGCCTAAACGGTGTGCAGAAGGTATTAAGGTTAAGACAAAGCAAGGGATTAGTAAGAGGGCAAAAGTAAATTGCGACTGCTATTCACGACCAAACCGAGTATTTCTTCGCCAATCCTAAATCACCTTTGTATTTCTCCAGGACACTCCGTATCACTACGAAGATCCCAAGTTTTAGGATACTCCATCGTATGGTTATATACGAACTCGAAAGGAACTTGTTCCAGTTCGGGGATGGATTCTGGTCCAGGAGAAATAGGAATACGGTTTATTCGGTTGTCTTTTCTCTTCACCTTCTCTCGCATTGCGAGTGCTCCTAGGATTAGGACAGTACACCCATTATGCTTATTGGATAGTCTTCTTCCAAACCATAGGCTGGTGCCGAATGGTAGGGAGGGAAGAAAACCAATTGGCCTAAAGGGGTGTGCAGAAGGTAATGACTAAAGACATATAAAGGGATTTGGAGAGGTGGCAAAGAATTATACGGTTATAGTTGTGAATCTGGATAATGGAAGTGGCATTACTAAGAATACCGGAATACCCCACCGAAACATTTCAATGTTTCAGTTTCAACTGTGTACTGTTAAAAGAAAACTGATTTCCCGATTAGATACTTACTCCAGGGTATGTATTTACCAGGTATGATTCTCACACCTGTATGGTTTTACAGATGATGAGTGGGAGTAAGTTATTGGGAATTAGGTGACCATCCTCATTATATCGGGATTTGTTGTAATTGGTGATATTTGAGGAAGCCACCTGGGTTGTTTGCCGGTCGGCAAATATTTGGTTTTGAATATCCGTTGTTATGCACCAATTTCAAATTGATATATCTGTACGTCTATTTTCATAGAGTGAGATATACCGTTTGATATTATGTCGATGACATTTACCTATATCAGTGGATGGTTAGGTAAGGAGCATTAAACAGCGGTGTAATTCTTCTTAACCATAAGCACAGTTTTCAACCTACGACACACAGTGAAAGAGTTGTAAGACTCGGCGGACTTATACAGAGTATTGCATATTGTCCAGTGTCCATTAGGACAGTGGGGTTGGTCCTCATACTATATTCTGTTTACTTTTAACTACTCTAATTCTTAGACATGTGTTTCGTAGAAATACAGGGTCTGAGTTTTGAGGAGTTATTGGTATAATAATAGAGTAGAGAACCAGGTATTGCAAGTATCGGGATTCTTCAAGGTGATCGAAGATGTAGATACTTGTGTATGGTATTCAGTTGATAGTAATGAGAACTTGCTTCTCTTTCAGGTTACTCATAATTGGAAGCATTCCTAAGTTGGGTAACGCTGATCGGCCTCCTTCCATTTAGTTGACATGCACTGGAGACAGCTGCATGATTTGAATCTGGTTCAATTAAATCAGTGCCTCTGGCTCTATATTGGGTATAGAACAGTTCATATCTTAACGATGTTAAGGTACGGGGAGTTGTCCGGCTTATGATTAAAACCAGACACTGGACAACTCAAGGCGCGTTTCTGTAATGGCTGTTTGTGGGTTGACCCAGGCTATGACGAGGGTTGACTTTCTACCATCTGGAAGATCAATAGTGATATTGTTCTTAACTCACCACATTTTAAAAAGAAATGGTTATTTTTCAGAAAACAGTAGTGGGAGTATGGTAGAACTGGAAGCGATTCCAGAACCGCAAACGATTACTGAAGATTTGATAAGGAACCTAAAGATTCAATCTGATTTGACATTCCATTGGCCACTCCGCAGATAAGGTGGGTAACTTCAGACACCCGAGAGGTACTCCGGTAGCCTCAAGGATGGTGACAGGGAAGTTCTTGTTTACCCACACTTGCCATTGTTGTTGTTCCAGGCTGCGAGACCCGGCAGGAGGATGAGTATAGCGTCGTTCTAAACTAGCTTTAGAAGTGCACGTCTATATGACTCTGCCAGAGGGTTTTCGTAGTCAGTGGGAGCAGCGGAAGCATTAGTGGACATCAGGCTTATGTCTATTTATAGGCTAAAGCAGATATAGCGGAGATAGATCATCTATTTCTGATGTGACAGTCATAGGTTTGACGTCATCAGAATAGGGGATGGATCTGTTAAGAAGGTAGTAGGGTGTGATGTCCTGGTTTTGGATGACATATACAGAGTAGGAAAGGAAACTCCTATAATACGATCGGTTATACTTTGGTCGTCACACAGTGTTTTCTCCACATGGGACTTGGACATTATATCAGACATACTGGTTACTAGATCTATGGTTTTAGATCTAGATTTGGGTGGTTTCCCAATCAGGGTACTTTGACAGCATTCTAAGAGTATTTAGAATGGACGACTCCTGGCATGGTAGTGTACCTACAGGTAATGGAGTCACCCTCTCTAAAGGTGTCTTACAGACTAAAGGGGAGAGGATGTGCATGATTGGCAGATCACTTGCTTAGGCAATTGAGTCAATCATGAGATGTCAAGTACCACACCAGATGTTGTTCTTGCAGTATATGCAATAAGTTGATATTGATCCAATCCTGGAGAAACAGTCGGAAGCAGTTTTAGAACATAAGTTGATGTTCTAGGGATATGATAGCAGCAGCCTCCTTTAGGAGACGGTTATCATTCCAGGCTTCCAAGGTGACCTGGATAGCAGAGTGTCTGTCAGAGTTATAGTTTTTCCTTCTGACGAGGGGCAGTATTTTAGACAGGTGGTCCAAGGCAATACTGAGGGAGGCATGGCGCAGGATACTGATTAAATTCAGTTGACGATACAGTCTAAGAAGTTTGGATTTGGAGTTCATTTATGAACTAGGTCCCATCAGACATCCAGACATTCTTAGACAGGTATTGCTCATTTCGGGAGATAGTTTTCTCTGCGAACTTGAGATATAGAGAGACATAGAAAGAAACATCACAGCGGATCCACTCACTGAGGCTATTCCTCGAACACAATAGTTTCGCAAACGAGCTTTGTGAGACTGACTAGTAGAGGAATTGGGTGTTCGGTATCACACGGGCTGTGAGTACGCGACATCGCAATAATTAGCCTTGAGTGCAAGTGGGAGATTGTTGGAGATAGTGACCTCAGAGTCAATTATTGGATCACAGGCACGTGATTGCAATGATTGAGGGAGGACCAATCCCTGTAGGACAGTCTTACTCGAGATGATAGTATGCTATCTGGTTCATCTTTATCATCGTGTACTGCTTTAGGTGACCTGACATGTCGCTATTACACGTTGATAGAGCCCCTAGGATTCTTGCTTGACTACCAGCAGTATGATGGCGATCATATACGTGGGAGCTGGTATTCTATAAGCACATCCTTAAAAGGTCCCTAGTCGTAGGAGTTTCGAGACAGGGCATCGATACTCCATTAGTAGACTAGTGTATACAGTCGAGACCCCGACGAGGGGCGGTGGCCGGTCTCACAAGCCACTGGTGTCAGTTGGTTCACCTAAGATGTATACAGGTGCTCATTGGGTTATGAGTACACCGGACAGGACTCGCCGGGAACCTGCTAGTTGGTCTTATACCAGATGTCAGATAGCAGTTCCCTGGTGACATGTGTACAGGTTAGTTCATCGACCTGAGATCGTCATTTGTCTCGTGTGAGTTCCCACTGTGCTTTGATTACTACCCTACCACGGCTCAAAGGAGTCGTGCAAACAGGTTTTAGTTGGGTACAGTCCCGAGCCACATGGAGGCAGTGAGCGGATCTTCAGGGGTTCGTCTCTCCCGGTATTGGGGGTGAGGTCGCGCTGTGTCTAGGAGAGCCATTACGCAAAGCCCTTGGCCGAGGCAGGAGATTTACTGGTAGGTATTCCAGTAGTATCTCAGGGCGTTCTGGGCTACGCTCCGACACGACTTGTACCGCTTTTGGGGGTCTGACTTTCACCAACCCCCTAGGCCCGCCATGCGATACTCATAGACGAACGGACCGGACTGTACGGATATTGTCACTGACAGGCTCAGTAGGGTGTCAGGATGAGTTCGCTCATCGACGTCCCTTTTGGTCAATAGCTGGTGGCCTATCACGTATTGGCTAATACCTCTGACGTGCTAGTGGTTAAATCCACAGCCATAGTATTGACGAGTCTTTAGAGTCCACCACACTTACAGTTACTCAAGCTTTCGGGCGAAACGCTGTAGATGCCGTATGGAGATATGGCAGGGTCTGATCAGATACGTGCGGTATTGCACGGATCAGGATCGGACGGTTTGTACTAGTGGCCGTATGGATATATGGCAGGGTTCGATCAGATACGTGCGGTATTGCACGGATCAGGATCGAACGGATATTACTAGCCGGCTTTGGTTTAAGCCGGATCCTAGTTTAGTACAGTGTAGATTTTGTCTCATTGCATTTGTATCCGGTCGGAATACAGATGCGGGTGTGTATGCACAGTGTCGGGGTTTTCCTGTAATTTATTACGGGACCAGTTTTCTGGAGTTGCCAGTTTGCATTCCGTTCCGGCCGGTTTTCCTTTGTTTTTTCCCGGCCGGACTTTTCCGATGGAGGGGGTTATTTGCAAGTTTGCAAATAACTTTTTGAGGAGGGGTTTCTTGCTTATTGGTGGCATCATGATAGTTATTAATCATGAGATGCTTTCTTAGTCTTTTCCTTTGCTTTATTGTGATTGGATGAGATTAGAAATGCGATGAGCATTGATGTGAGACTTGCTTTATGTTGTGGTCACCACCTTTGTTCCTACACTCACCTCCCTTAGTTGATTCTCTCCACCATTCTCACTTTGATATGGCCGGCCACATTTCTTTTGGATGAGGAGAGAAAAAGAAAGGAGTTCATTTGCATGAGAAAAATTATTCATCTCTCATTTTTCTTGCTACACTATTTCTAGCTCCCTTCAATGTTCTTCATCCCTCCATCACCATGGCAACTACTACTCCATAGAGACATAGACTATACACTACTTCTGCAGCAAACCTTGGGCACGTCGACTAGCCAGCTTCGTGCCCGAGTTGCCTCGGTATTGAGGTGGGAGCCCGTAAAAGACGCAGGTGATGTGGTGCCCTTCCGGCGAGGAGGCGACGATATGGAGACATGACTTTCCGCGGGAGATCGGGACGATGACGAGAAGACCGGAGGACTCGGATCACTCGGTATACCTCTCACCCTTTCTCTTGATAGCTAGTATAGGTTAATGGTTAACGATCCGGGTTTTATTGTCCGCGGTAGCGCCAGTTTCCAAGTAAGGAAAATTTTTGATTCCGCATTTTGGCCTCGGTAAGACGGCCGGGGCGCTGCCGTGGCGCAACACATACTGCTTACTCCTTTTATATTGTTTTGCTTAATTCTGCACGTGTGACTTATAGTAAATTTGCGAGTGGTATGACACTGGCTGCTATATTTTATTCGTATTACAATTAATTGTATTCTCATCATATCATGTAGCGGTTATATCCTCATTTGAATAGTGGTCATACATATTGATAACCTACTGACCGTGTTACATTACTCAGTGATAAATATTAGTGATTGGATTATGGCAAATACGTTAGTGTTAAAGCGTGAATGAATAAGTGAAGTGACACGTACTTGTACACAATCAGCGGAACCCGTTAAATTATTGCATTGTCGACGCCTATGAGACATATATAAGTGTAACTATAACTGGAATGGAACAGTTATGGAAACACTTATATTAGTGTCATAGGTAAGACATCGAATACTGTCTATTTATCTTGGATACCAGTCGAAACATGCTTGTTGGAGACCCTGTCTCCAGTTCTCGAGTAGACTTGTCATGGGGCAACCAGTATTTGGGTTCATGATCGGTATTTGATGTAGACCGCGGATGTGGGGTAGTTTGAGTGTGAGTTCGATCAACGGAATCTCAGGATTCCCACTGCCGGCATATACAGCGATTTTGGGAATCGTATGAACTCCAAGTGGAGTCCTTTACCGATTCGAGCTTCCAGAGTGATAAGGACGACTCTAAGTCGGTCTTAGGATTTGTCTTTACCCTCAATGAAGGGGCGGTTTGTTGGAAGAGTTCCAAGAAAGAAACCGTGGCAGACTCGACGATGGAGGCTGAATATATCGCTGCCGAAGAGGTTTTCTAGATGAAAAAGTTCATAACTGAACTTGGAGTGGTTCCATCCATCGAGCATCCAATACCTTTGTATTGTGATAACAATGAAGCTGTGTCTTTGGCCAAGGAACCCATGTCCCATCAGCGATCCAGGCATATTCTGAGGCGGTATCACCTGATCCAGGAGATAGTTGATCGCCAGGAGATCGAGGTCAGGAGAGTTGACACGAAGAATAACACGGCGGATCCACTCAACAAGGCCATAGCCCAGATACAATTTGAGAGACTCTTCGGGATGTTGGGTATGAGATACTACAACAACTAGCCTTAGTGCAAGTGGGAGATTGTTAGTTATATGTATGCTCTAGAGGCCATTATTGTACATGATTGTATATTATAGTGGATGCATGGACATATATAGAGAGGACTTTCTTGCTCGACATGATAGTATGCTATCTGGTTGCTCTTTGTCTTAACATATTGACATGTATTGTGATACTCTCTTGGTCTTACATATTGATAAAGCCCTTAGGATGTGTACTTGACTACCAGGACTATGATGGAGATCATACTAGTGGGGCCAGGTAGTCCACAAGTTCATCCTTTAATTGTTCCTAGTCGAGGGTGTATTGAGACAGGGCATCGATATTTTAGAGTAGACTAGCGTATACGCCTCTTGACCCATATGATGGGCGATGGATGATCCCACATTCATTGGTGTTTGACATTAAAGATGGTATACGGGTGCTCAGTGGAGACAGGGTACACTGAACAGGACTTGCCAAGAACTCCGAGATGGTATTATACCTATCGTCAGATAGCAATTCTCTGGTGACACTGGTACAGGTCAGTCTGTTGACCCGAGATCGTCATAGAGTCTTATGTGATTCCCACCGTGCTTCAATTTCCACCTTACCACGTTCAAGAGAACGTGCAAAACGGTGGTTTTTGGGTACAGTCCCAAGTCACATGGAGGCAATGAGCGATAGGAGGGGATTCGTCTCTCCCGGTATTGGGGGTTGATGTTGCGCTGTGCTCAATTGGCTATAAAAGGAAGTCCCTGACCAGGGCTGATACGGAGATTTACTGGTAAGTGTTATAAGTAGTTTTTCAACCCATTATGAGCCTCACATCGGCATGACTTATCAAGTTACTAGGGTCTGACATTTACCGCCCCTAGAGTAGATATGTGATATATCATACGAAGAGACCGGACTGTACGGTAGTGTTATTAACAGGCTTTGCGGGAGTTTAGACAAGCTTTCTTTGTTAGGTCTACGTTACCCACCCCGGTTCTTTCGGGGAGACGGAATAGGTAAAAACCAAAATTTTCTCACAAGATAACATGGACCAACCATGAAGGATCTTTGCTAAACAAAACTAACATACTAACAACAAGTTCTATTTACTATGTTGAATGGTTATACCTAAATCTTGAACTCCTTCTCTTCTTGTTGTGGTCCTCCTTCTTTCTTGCTCCTTGGAGTGGTGTAGACGGCTCCTCCTCGTCGTCTTCTCTTTGCTGAAGAAAGATCCACCCGAAGGCCTCTACCTTGAGCTCCAACCTCAACCAAGAGGTAACTAGAGTGCTTGGCTTGCTAAACCTAGAACCCTAGAATAAGTAGAGAGAAGTCTTGATGGTTTTATCTCACAAGCTCATGGTTCTCAACACATGAGAGATGAGAGCTTTGAGAGGAAGAGGGAGAGCTTTTTCAAGAGAGAGAAAGAGCATGATAGAATGAACTAGAAAAACAATAACCATGCTCTCATATGAGAGAAAATGATAATAATAATAATATTAATTAAAAGAAATTGTGATATTTAGTATGGAATGACCATTATCATTTCACATTAAATGCATTTTGCAAGAAACAAGAAGTATCTTGCAAATGAAATGATGATGGTCAAAAGGTCAACAAAAGTCAACCGGTCAACCAAAGTCAAAAGGTCAACAAAAGTCAAATGGTCAATATAACCATGGCACAATTATCCTTAATTAATATTATAAATCATATTTCTCATTCTCATTAGGGTTTAGAAAAAGTCAACGGTCAACAACCCTAATGAGATTCCTCTGCCTCTGTCAACTGTGCATACACACCCGCATCCGTGTTCCGAGGAACACGAATACAATGAGACAAAACCAATCCCAAAACAAACACTAGGATCTGGCTTAAACCAAAGCCCGCTAGTAATAACTGTCCGGACAACAAACGTGCACAAGTGCGCGGATGTGAACGAACCCCGTCGCAAAACCATGCAACCTCTACTCTGTTTTGCCCAAAGGCGAATAACCCTCTGTGTGGGACTCTAAAGACTCGACACTACGCTGACAGTGGGTTTAACCATAGGCCGTAAGCGGTACTAGCTGTACGTAACGGTCCCCAGGTAGATGCCGATAAGAAGACCGACGAGGTGAACCCATCTGAACTTCTACTGAGCCTGAACGTGACAATCTCCGTACGGTCCGGTCTGTTCGTTTGAGAGTATCGCATGGTGGGCTTAGGGGGCGGTAAACGTCAGTCCCCTAATACTGGTACAAGTCATGTCGGAGTGTAGTCCAGAACACTCTGAGATAACACTGGAAACGCTACCAGTATATCTCACTTGCCCTGGCCAGGGACGACTATGTGTAATGACTCTCCTAGACACAGCGCAATATCAACTCCCAATACCGGGAGAGACGAATCCTGTCTAACCATCACTGCCTCCAAGTGCTTCGGGACTGCACCCAACTATTACCTGTTTGCACGACTCAATAGAGTCGTGGTAGGGTAGCAATCTAAGAACAGTGGGAACACACTCGAGGCGAAGTGATAGTGTCAAGTCAACGGACTAAGCTGTACTCATGTCACCTGGGAACTGTTAACTGACGATAGCTATAATACCAACCAACAGTTCCCGATGAGTCCTGTCCAGTGTACTCGTAACCTAACGAGCACCTGTATACTATCTCCAGTACGACGTACTGATGGCTGTAGGACAGACCATCTCCCCTGCTGGGATAAGAAGCGTATGCACCAGTCTACTATGGAGTATCGATGCCCTGTCTCGATAATCCTACGACTAGGGACCAAAATAAGGATGTGCTTATAGACTACCCAGCCCCCACTAGTGTGATCGCCATCACAACGCCGGTAGTTAAGTAAAGATCTTAAGGGCTCTATCAATATGTATTAGTGATATGTTAAAAGAAACATATACACATATTAAGATAGAAACAAACCAAGTAGCATACTACTATATTGAGCAAGACTGTCGTAAACCCGTATATATATCCCAAGCTTCCAAAATGTATTATACAAACTAGTACCATACAATAATGGCCTCTAGGGCATACATATCCAACATTCTTGTTGATCTTCTGATCGCTCAATACCCGGATAGCCGATACATCCATCTAGTACCACTGATAGCTTGTGGGTGACTGATATGATTATCACCTACTGCCGGCGTATTGACGAGTCTTTAGAGTCCTACACAGAGGTTTCCTAGCTCATGCGAAATGAAGCAGGAGCACATATGTGATATATGCGGGACCGAGATTAGTACGCGTATGTGATACCGTATTCTATTCTCGCAATATATGATATCAGTCGGTTATATGTGATATAGCCGGGTTGTCGAATCAAGCGTTGATTCGATTAGTTGATACAAATAATATTAGTCGGTTGTATGTGATATAGCCGGATTATTAAATCAAGTGTTGATTTAATAATTTAATGTATAATTATATATTTGATATATATTAACTTACATTAGCTAATATTAGCTCAGTTAAGCATTTCTTTTTTCACTAGTGTACACTTAATATATATGTGATGTATATTATTGTGTCATGCTTGTTGCTACATGCAACATGGGTGTATGAGACTCACACCATGCTTATGATAATATGGGGTTTATTTATTTAAAGAAAAACAAAATTAGTTGGAAATTAGTCACATGGTTTGAGCTTAGTGGAAGCTTGTAGAACCATTGACTTAGTCCACCAGTTTTGTTTTACATTAGATATTTATTAACCTAACCATTACCTTAAGTCATGGTTAAGTCTCTACATGAGTTAATATGAGGTATTATCTCATCTATGGTTTCTATTCTCACTCATTCTATTCTCCACTTTATCTTCTTCTTCATCTCCAAGAGCTCACTAGGTTTTTGGGAAGTGAAGAAAATTAGTGAGAAAAATATTTCTAAAGTGAGCAAAATTCCTACTTCATCAACCTACACTAGATTAGCCATTTAGTTTAGTTTGTTTGCTTCACTAATTCCTAATTAGTGAAGAGCTAGCTTGAGTTAGTGTCTTCTCGACGTAGATCATCTTAGGCCTCGAAAACTTCTAGCAAACTTGTTCCTTTCACCTTGTGGAGTACAACTAGAGTCCGGGAGATCACTACTTAGAATGAAGGGACTACTGCATGGAGCTTTTGAAGTGAAGGACCGGTCTACAGTTGTATTCCTTGTTCACTTTGTATATAAAGTTGTTTGCATGCTTGTTTACCCTAGTTCTCTGGTTAAGATCTTTTGTTAGGGTTTCTTAGCACGCTAAATTTTTGAAAACAGCATGGTAGATGCCTCCCGAAACCCAGTGGCCATGCTAGGTAACCCTACATTAGGTATTAGGGTAAGGGTACTATAGCTTGAATTGAATTTTTAAATGTAGCGAAGAAAATTTACACACGCGTAGGGGTATACGATTGATGTTTGGAGGAAAGATAGGGATGAAGAATAAGTCTTATGTTTTCTATAAACATGATAAAATTTTCGGATTGGAGACTGTGCTTTAGAAGGAAAACTCAAGAGAAACCGAGATCTTTCTAAAATGTCAAAACATATAGGATCTTGGGTTAAATAAATAGGAGGCGTGAAAAAATAAGGGATGGATATTTCTAACTTGGGATGATAGAATTTATAACTTAGATACTAAACTGTAGGAGTAGAATCGACGTTAACTTATGAAACTAGATTGACTGGATTTTGTGGGTAGTAACCGCTGAAAATCCTAAGGAGACAATACTCCTCCTACTAGGATACCTAGAGGTTTAAAGGCTTGTTGCACACGCTAAGTGCAACTGTGATGCCTACGAAAGTGAGCTTAGGACTTTTTGTGAATAAATGGTTTTGCTCGGGACGAGCAAAATTTAAGTTTGGGGGTATTTGTTCATACCAGAATATTGCATTTAATACCGTCCATTCTTCTGCTCGTTTGTTTATAGGCAGGCGCTTTTGATTCATGTTTGCTACATATTTACATGTTACAGGTTTCTAATCTAGAATAACGCAAATCATACAAAATCTCCATAGTTACACCAAAATTCAGTACATCTGCCATAGACAGATAAAAGCCGGGTTCCGGTCATCCGCATCCGTCTAGTGCCGCTTATCGGTTCAAGAGACAAGACGAAAAACAATGGTCATTTGTATCTTGGTCAAGCATAGAGCATGAGAGGGGCAGCATAAGATTCAATAGGTACGCGGAGCTCGAGAGAGATAAAAGTCAAATGAATTAAAAGTGAAGGCATTTTGGACTGTTGAAAATCTAAAGAAATTTTGGAAGTATTTTTCAATTTAGGACCTGTCAAACATAGAGAAACCCCAGAAAAATGAGACACCAATGCCTCCAAACCGTCGCGGAACCGCGGCAAACAGGCCATTTTCACGGCGGTTCTGTGGCGTCATCATGTCCTCTCTTTTCCGTGTTTTGGGGGTAGTTTGGTAATTGTATTGGGCCTCGGAATTAGCCCTAGGGTTTCAGCTCTCTGTCTATAAATACTCCATTTTTGAGCCCAATAAGATTTCTTCTTCTTTGTTAGGAATTAGTGTAGATTAGTTTGTATTTCTTCTTCTTCATCATCTATTCTCCATGAAAGTGTAGTGAGAGCTCTTGAGTGGAAAATCAATGAAGATGAGGGTTTTTATTTAACTTGTATCTTTATTTTCTTGTCTTATAATTTTACTTCATAATGTAATTTTATTTATTTTTGTTAAGTATTTATTGTTATTTCTTGTTATATTTTCCTTTTCTTCTTATCCGTATTTTCAAGTCATGATACTCTATGGAGTTCCTTGCTTAGATTAGGGCCCAAGTAGTTAGCTTGCTATCATTTGTAAAACTGTATTTTCCTTTCTTTCTTTACTTCCTTCTTGTTTTGTTTTTATTTTCATTTAAATGTGTGAATAATTTCCACACTTGTTAGGGGCTAAGGAAGGTTAGTATGAGAGACGGAAAAATCCCCCGTGCTTCTCTTCACCAAACATTCTAAAACGAACATAGACCAAACAAACACAACCCCCTCACTTAGACGCGCTATACGTGATATATAGCCACGACCTAAGTCGAGAAGTCCTTTGGGCGCACTACAACATGACATGTAGTTGTGACTTAATTGGATACATGGTTGTAGGTGTTTGGCCTAGGGTTGGAAATAAGCGCACGTAGCGGAAGGACAAGGGGCACTAGGAATGGATTTAGCGTTGCAAAGCTTGCTTAAACTCGCAAATCCCATTCCTATGCCCTCCTAATCCCCGCTACTTTCTATTATCCCAACATCATTTTAAGAATGGCAAAAGAAAATCACAAGAGTAATCCTAACTCTACTAACCAATCTTAACCCTAATAAGTTTACTTGAACATAAATACGAACACTTAGTATAGATTTGAACATACACATATACATTCTTAAATTGACTCGTCTAAGATAAGAACGGACATACAACCATCTCTCTACGGATCGACCCGTGCTCAACCGGCTAGCTGCAAAGCGACACCGTCTCGAATGCGGTAAGTAGAACAAATAGAACAAGTGGAATGTGAGTTTCTGCCACAATCAAGCAGCGCCAATTTCAAAGGCTTATTATCCGATGGTACCGGTAGAACTGGAAGAGGTAAAGAGATAAGTTTCTGTATTATTATAGAAGGGTTGAATTCGCAGCAGTGGTTCACCGTGGGGAGCTCCAGTTCTTTTGGTCAACAAGAAAGATGGAATGCGGAGAATGTGCATCGACTATCGAGAGTTAAATCGGGTGACCATCAAGAATAAGTACCCAATTTCTCGCATAGGCGAATCATTCAATCAACTCAGTGGTGCGAGAGTATTCTCGAAGTTGGATTTGCGATTAGGTTATCACCAAGTTCGGGTGAAAATAGAAGACATTTGCAAGACCGCGTTCTGAACTAGATATAGGCATTACGAGTATTTAGTTATGCCATTTGGTGTTACTAACATACCGATGATATTTATAGACTTGATGAATCTGATCTTTTCACCATTTCTAGTTCAGTTCGTGGTGGTATTCAATGATAATATTCTGGTCTACTCGAGATGCAAATAAGAGCATGAAGAACACTTAAGGATCGCACTGCAGACGTTGAGACAAGAAAAGTTGTATGCTAAGATGAGCAAGTATGAGTTTCGGCTCGATGAAGTAAAGTTCTTGGGTCATATTTTATCCGGAGATGGAATTGCAGTTGATACTGAAAAGATTGCAGCTGTTCATGATTGCCGACTCCAAAGAATGTAGGGGAGATCAGAAGTTTCTTTAGGCTTACTGGATACTATCGAAGGTTTGTGAAGAACTTCGCTCGGATAGCAGAACCCTTAACCAAGTTAACATGAAAAGAGGTTTCGTTTGTTTGGTCTGAGAAGTGTGAGTTAGTTTTTGAGCCGCTGAAGCAAAGGTTAACAACCGCTCCTATTTTAACCGTGTCAGATGGTTACGTAGGATTAGTTATTCACAGCGACACATCTGGGAAAGGCTTGGGATGTGTTTTGATGCAGCATGGAAAGGTTGTAGCTTATGCGTCGAGACAGTGGAAGACTCATGAGAAGAACTACCCAACTCACGACTTGGAATTAGCAGCATTTATCTTTGCGCTGAAGATTTGGAGACACTACTTATTGGGCGAAAAGGTCAAGGCGTTTACCGATCATAAGAGCCTAAAGTACATGTTCACACAGAAAGAGCTCAACATGAAGCAGTGTTGTAACGCTTTGAAAAGTCGTTTTGGTGTTTTCCCGAAAATCGGTGAAAATTTGGTATTTTTCCGTAAATCGTCTTTTTTGTTATTTTGCAGTTTAGGCCTAATTATGCCTAATTTGGATAGATAATTGCTAGTTTTTAGTAGCTAATGAGTTACTTATAAATTTCTGGTCATTTAAAAATTTTCCCTAATTTTTCAATTTTTAATATTATTTTAAGCCGGTAAAATAATACATTAAATTAGAGATAAATACAAATTTTTTTGGGATAATTTTAATCTTTAAAATAATGTTAATTAAAATCTAGTTGTAATATAAATTTTTAGTATTTTATTTCAATTTTTAATGGGTTTTTATTATGGAAAACAAAAATATGTTTATTTTGAGCTAAAACTTGCAATTTTGGACTTGTGGAGGGTCTTTTTGCATAAACAATTTTGTGCACTCTCTCACACACATCCTCACATCCCCTAAGCCGGCCCCACCAGCAGCAACTCAAGAATTTTCCTTGCCTCCTTTTGACTTTAAACCATGTGAAGAAGTGTTGGTTTTAAAAGGGTTTTAAAAGGGTAAATTTGGAAGTATGTGTGCTTTGATTGGAGAGGGTTGACTTGGGCTTTTTCCCACATCACCCACACCACTCTTTCCCATCCCTTGCAGCCGAGAATTCCGCAGTTGCAGCAGCCCCATCCCGCCTCCTTGTCTCATCTCTTTTCTTCATCAAAGTTCATCCAAAATTGCTCCAAAAATCAACAATTTCCTTCACAATTTCAAAGTAAAACCTTATTCCCTCTCTTCTCAAACCCAAATTGGCTCAAATCTTGGAGAAATATGGCATCTTGGGAGGCTTTAGCAACATAGGGTTTGGGCTTGTGAGGTATAATTTCAATCTTTGGTTAAATTGTAGTTTAAAGTGTGCTAATTAGAACCTTGAAAATTGTTTTAGTGTTAATTTCTAATCTAGTTTTTAAGAGGGTAGTTTGTTTTAAACTAGGGTTTTTAGCACACCATTAATTAGTTAATTAAATCTATTTTGCTATCTAGTTGGTTGCTAACCTAAGTTAATGAGGTTACTTTGCTTAAGTGGCTTCAAATTTTGCTAATCTAAGTTAATTTAGTGTGAAATTTTGATTGTGATTGCTAATTACAAAAATCAAGAAAAGGGTTATTTATGGAAATAGGTTTGAAGCATGGTTATTGTGTTGTAATTATAGTGTTTGTGGCTAATTAGTTGTGCCGTTGGATGTTTTAATTGATGGTAGTCTTTTGCCGCAAAGCGACGGTATTTGCACCGACTTTGGAATGCAAATGCTTACTAGGTTTTTATTAAAATTATGTGATGAATGAATTGTGATATCTTGATGATTGTATTGGCATCTCCTACGACTTTTAGGGTGTGTGAATGCGGATTTTTAGTTTTATCGGGTTTTAGCTTTGCCGGGCGCCCAAAACGACGGTTATAGTTAGTTTTTGTGATTTTCGTGTGTGTTCCGCGCACCTTATGCACGTTGTACCTAACTCCTGAGCGTTGATGTTTCGTTTGGGATTTGCGCCGTTTCATGATATATAACCTTATGTTTGGTATTGGTGCAAATTCCAGGTTCGGTCGCGGAGACTTCGGACGCGGCACGAAAAGGAAAGACGGTGATTGGACATAGCTAGCTAGGGATTCCGGTGAGTAGATATAACATCTACGAGGGACTATCGTTTGGATGGCGCAAGTCGCCCGATAGTTTAAGTAGTTAAAGATTTCTACTAATATTAGTAACTACATCCATACTTTATTTGACATACATATGCGAACCCATTCTATAGGACACCTACACCATTGCCAGGGTTTTTATATGCAGCACGAGCACTATTCATGCGTACACACACGCCCTGGTAATTGCCATGCCACCACACTAGATAACCTATAATTTGAAGCCTTTTACTATAATTGATGCTTAAACCTGTGCTATTGCTTTTAATTCCTTAAAATGAAATCGTAGGATTGCTATTCATGTGCATGTACCTCATCATATTATTTGTTCATGCCTAGTCTATTAATCATACATCGCAACTTGATTATTGATACCATATGCAATCATTATCATTGACATATGCACTTATGAGGATTTCTTGAGATTTTATGATATTTCTGGATTTCGGGGGAAAGCCGCAAAATTTCTAAACTTATTACCTTTTTAAAATATATAAATTGCGGTTTTCTAGTGATGTAAGTGTCGTCCACCATGAGTTTGCTGTGGTTTTCAAGACCCGTTTTGAGGAGTTGGATGAACCGTCTCGGATACATGGTGGGCCCGGTAAGGTACCCCGGGGCAAGAAGGTCGTGTTGCTGACGTTGAGCCTGGCAGGGGATGGACTACCTACTGGTGACTGTTTTGGCACGGCGGATATCCAGAGGATACCGACCATGGCCGCGAGATGATGAGATATTGATATTTGAGATGGGTCAGCCGGACGGCTGAGGCCAGAGATACTACGATATGGATATATGAGATTTGAGACAGTTTTGAGGTGTCGTTGCTGGATACGGATTCTGGTTGATTCTATTGGTATTGTGCTGATATTTCAAAAGAGATTCCTAAAGGAAAAAGATGATTTCTTATACTTACATATGCGGATCACGAGTTGATTCATATTGCATACATACCTGCTAGTATATTCATATTGCATACATACCTGCTAATATATCCTGCCATACCTGTATTATAGATGCTAGGATGCTTGTGTGCATACTTGCGATAGCCTATATAGATGTTATTTATTACTCACGAGTTGGCAACTCACCCCCGTTGTGCCACAGCCTTTTGCAGGTCCGCTCCGTCAGTACAGTAGCGGCGGGCGCACTTGCTTCTTTTGCCTGGACTCGAGGCTTTTGCTCGTAGGTGGGTTGTATTATTATTTTGTACCACCTTGTATATTCTTTGTATCTAGAGTACTCCATCTACTGTATCTACCAGTATTGTTGTATATTGACCTAGAGACGAGACTGTGAGATTTGTGGACTTTTTATGCTGTATTTTGGGGTCGAGCTCACTTGAGTCGACATGATATTTTACTTGTGCTTTTTTTATGTTTATTATGCACATTGCTGATTTACATTGCGTGGGATTTGTGACCGCCTTGTGGCGAAGAGCTAGCTCCCGCTTGGGGATGCCTTATTTGTTGTATTCATATATATTCTTGTTGTACCCATTTTGGGGGCCAGTATTTACAAAGGAGACTCTGCCGAAATTTTCGGAAAAATTGATATTATTTTTAAAAAGGCTTGATATGACTTATTTGATAAACTCGCTTTCAATTGATTGGTTTTCCTTCCCTCTCCTGCTTTTTGGTTTTGATTTCTGGGTTTTGGCTTACTTTTTTTACGGACGTCTTGAGACGTTTCGTAACTTAAGTGCCAGTCACGTTCCGTACCCTGCGGGTCATGACAAGTGTCGATGGTTGGAGCTGATGGCCTACTATGATCTTGATCTAAAGTACCATCCGAGAAAAGTTAATATAGTACCAGATGCTCTAAGTCGGTTGCCAGCAATATGGATGTTGACTTCGCAGAAGGAGATTATAGCGGATTTTCATAGGTTCGAGTTGGAGCTCGTACTACCAGATTCTTTTGGACAGTTGATGCAGTTGCAAATACAGTCATCGTTGATCGATAGCATTAAGGTAGCGCAATTGTACGATCCTAGATTGCAGAAATTTCGAGAACAGGTAGAGGCAGGATTTTGAACGGATTTATTGATACATGAAGATAGTTCTTTTAAGTAAAAAAGTCATTTGTGTGTGCCTAAAGCTGAAGTTCATGAAGAAGTGATGAAAGAGGCTCATAGTTCAGCATATTCGGTACATCAAGGAGGCACGAAAATGTATAAACATTTGTGACGACACTTTTGGTGGGAAGGCATGAAAACAGAGATCGCTCGTTATGTGTCGAGATGCTTGGTGTATCAATAAGTCAAGACTAAATATCAAAGGGTAGATGGTTTGTTGCATCCACTTCCGATTCCACAATGGAAGTGGGAACATATAATAATTGATTTCGTGACAGTATTACCACAGAGTCCAAAGGGTAATAACGTAATATGGGTGATTGTCAATCGACTGACCAAGACAGCTTATTTTATACCATTTCGAGTCGGTCAATCAACAAAAGCTTTAGCAGAAAGGTACATGCAGAAGATTATGAGAATGCATTGAGTACCAGTGAGTATTGTTTTTGATCGTGATACCCGGTTCCTATCATATTTTTGGAGGAGTCTACAAGAAAATTTGAGAACTCGCTTGAAATTTATTATGGCCTATCATCCTTAGACAAATGGACAGTCCGAGAGAACGATCCAAACTCTTGAAGATATATTGAGAGCTTGCATATCAAACTTCAAGGGTTCGTGTGAGGATCATTTACATTTAGTGGAGTTCTCGTACAATAACAGTTTTCATGCGATTATGCAGATGGCTCCATTTGAAATTTTGTACGGTTGTAAGTGTCCCTCGCCAATATGTTGGGACGATATTAGATAAAGAATATTGTTTGGACCGAAACTGATTGTGCAGACTATGGAGAAAGTCAACTTAATTCGTGAGCATATGAAGATGGTACAAGATCGACAGAAAAGTTGGACGGATACTGGAAGAAGACCTTTAGAGTTTGTTGTTGGTGATCATGTGTTCTTGAAGATATCAACGACTAGGGGAGTAATCCGGTTTGGTAGTCGAGGCAACCTTAGTTCTCGATTCGTGGGGCCTTTCGATATCATTGAGCGTATTGAAGAAGTAGCTTATCGATTGGCTTTACCATCATTCTTTGCGGGTGTTCATGACGTGTTTCATGTATCTCAACTTCGCAAGTATGTTCGAGAAGAGACGCGTGTCCTAAACCACTCAGAATTGACAATAAAGGAGGATTTGATTTATGAGGAGCAACCGATGGTTATTGTGGATCGACAAGAAAAAGTTCTCAAGAATAGAGTGATCTCTATAGTGCTTGTTTCGTGGGGAAATCGTTCGCATGGAGAATCTACTTGGAAATGTGAAGATGAAGTTCAACAAAAGTTTCCATGCCACTTTCCTTAGATCCATATCTTCATTGTTCTTGTATTTTCCTGTTTTGTGAATTTTGAGAACGAAATTATTTTGCAGTTGGGTATAATGTAACACCCTAACACGATCGTACGTTATTAAACGATATTAATTAGTATTTTGAATTTTTTTAATTAATATTGTTTGGATTGTGATTGGTTTGAATAATATATGTTTATCGGACCCGGCCCACTTGCGTGAAATCCGTTATGGTGCTAAAGTATATTTTTATTAATATTTATTCGTTTACTAAATCTATATAAATCATAAACAACAGATATATAATATTTAAATTATATATATATATACATATATATATTTTCTGGTAGCTGTTCCCTTATAAAAAAATAATAATAAGTAAAAAAGCAATGGGAAAATTTCCCAAATGAAGCATCACGTGCCCACACGTGATGCGCTTTGAAGCCGAGATTATAGTCATTGCACTTAACAAATAAGGCTGAAACTGAGCCTCACATGCAAACGCATAAGCATCTGTATACAAGATATATAGGCGCCTTCTTAAAAAACAAATAATTGGCAAAAAAGAAACTCATGTGTCAGCACGTGATACTCTTTGTTGGGCTTGACTTCGTGAAGTCACGTGCTGCACGTGAGGGTTTCTAAATGCCTTCTGAGCCGATAGAATTAAATTCTAGATAAAAAGATCAGAACCCTATTTTGGAAATATTTCCCCCAATCTTTCTAAACAAAAAAGATTGCGCTCTGTATATCAGAGCACCGCTGGATCAAAGATCCAATAGTGACTAAAAATCACCAAGATTCAGAATAAGCTCTGTATAGAAAAATATTTTTCCAATCTTGTTAAAAACAAGAAAATGTCTTCTGTAAAATAGGAGTCTCTGGATCAAAGATCCAACGGTGGATAAAATCCCCGAATCAATCAAAAATCTCTCAATGAGAGATTTCCTTAACAAAAATCAACAAACTTGCCTCTGCTATATAAGGGACTCAAGAAAACAGAGAGAGAAAAACCTCTGATAAATTTAAAAGAAAAGAGAATTTAATTATCTAGAGAGAAGAAACCCTAGGTAAGAAGGAACAGAACACAGAGAACATCTTACTTCTTCTTCGCCTCCACAAGAGTTTAACTCTTTCAAAAGAACTTAGTTTTTCCTCTGGTCAGAAGCAGATCTCTCCACAAGTTGAGAACTTAATTCTCATCGGGTAGATTCTGTTATGTGGATTCAAACCTAGGTGAAAGAACTAAGTTCAAAGAATTTAATTCTTAGAAGAAAATATAGGAATATAATTCCTCTACTAAAACTAGGGTTTAACCCTATAGAATAATTTAATTCTTATAAAACAATGGGTTTGAAATTCTCAAAACTCAAGATCTCCATGCACAACAACAACAACAACAACAACTGAGCCTTTTATCCCAAGCATAAGGGGTAGGCTACATGAACCAACATGAGAATCACGCCGGGTCCAACACATGAATCCTCTGTCTCCACTCACTTCTATCGAACAATATACTTTCATTGAGTCCTTTGGCAACCATATCGTTTCGTATCACCTCCATCCATGTTTTCTTCGGTCTCCCTTTTGCCCTTTTGCCATTACCCATATCGAGAGTATCTATTCGTCGAACCGGTGCTTCCATAGGTCTGCGTCGCACATGACCAAACCATCTAAGCCGGTTTTCCCGCATCTTCTCCTCCACGGGTGCTACACCAACTTTTGCACGAATATCCTCATTTCGCACCTTGTCTTTTCTAGTGTTACTGCACATCCAACGAAGCATGCGCATCTCCGCTACGTGCATCTTCTGTGTGTGATGCTTCTTAGGAGCCCAGCATTCCGTACCATATAGTAAGGCAGGCCGAATAGCGCTCCGATAAAACTTCCCTTTCAATTTTAACGGAAAGTTACGATCACACAAAATCCCTGTTGCACTCCTCCATTTCAACCAACCAGCTTGGATTCTTTGATTAACATCACTATCGATCTCTCCATTCCTTTGGATGATGGAACCTAGATATCTAAACTGGTCGCTCGGTGATATCTCTTGCCCTTCCAATGTTATACCAATATGGTTTTGATTTCTCTGGCTACTAAATTTGCAGTGCATATATGCTGTCTTGGACCTGCTCAATCTGAATCCCCGAGATTCCAATGTTTGTCTCCATAATTCCAATTTGGCATTAACCCCTGCTTTCGTCTCATTTACTAGAACAATATCATCAGCGAATAGCATACACCAAGGGACTTCATCTTGGATAGTTCTAGTAAGCTCATCCATCACGATGGTAAATAGGAAAGGACTTAATGCAGATCCTTGATGTAAACCAATAGTAATCGGAAAATCACTTGTTAAGCCACCGCAAGTTCTGACATTTGCCACTACTCCGTCGTACATATCCTTGATTATGTCAATATACTTGACGGGGACCCCCTTTTTCATCATTGTCCCCCATAATACCTCTCTAGGTACCTTGTCGTACGCTTTTTCTAAATCAATAAATATCATATGCAAATCTCTTCTCCTCTCTCGAAAGCGCTCGACAAGTTGACGAAGCAAATGAATCGCCTCTGTCGTCGATCGTCCAGGCATGAACCCAAATTGGTTCTCTGTTATCTTAATATCCTTCCTTAGCCTGTGTTCAATCACCCTCTCCCAAAGTTTCATGGTGTGACACATTAGTTTTATTCCACGGTAGTTTGAGCAACTTTGAATGTCACCCTTATTCTTGTAGATAGGTACAAGGATACTTTTCCTCCATTCATTTGGCATCTTTTTTGTCTGCCAAATCTTATTAAACAGATCTGTCAGCCATTTAACGCCTATTTCGCCTAAGCATCTCCAAATCTCGATAGGAATCCCGTCAGGACCAACCGCTTTTCTTAAACCCATTCTGTTCAACGCTTCTTTAACCTCAGTAAGTCTTATTTTACGCATGAAATCACGATTTATATCTTGAGATTGAATGACAAGTCCATCCAAATTCTTAGTAAAGCTCTCATTGAACAATTTGTCAAAATAATCTCTCCATCTTTCCTTGATATCCTCGTCTCGAACTAAAACCTTCTGATTTTCATTTTTGACACACTTCACCGCACATAAGTCTCTAGTCTTCCTTTCCCGCATTCGAGCAATCCGGTATATATCATTTGCAGCCTCTTTAGTGTCTAATTTCTCGTACACCTCCTTGTAGACCTTAGATTTAGCTTCCCGAACAGCTTTCTTAACTTCCTTTTTAGCCATTTTGTACTTCTCAAATCTCTCCACATCTCTACTTTTCTTCAAATCTTTATAAGAATCCCTTTTAATTTTAATAGCAGCCTTTACATCTTCATTCCACCATGATATGTCCTTAGATGGTGGAGCACCACCTCTCGACTCACCAAGTAGATCTCTAGCTACTTTCTTGATACAACTGGCCATTTTGTTCCATGTTTTGTCTGGATCATCTTCCGACTGCCAATCCGCTTCTTGTACTACACGATCTATAAAAGCCTTTTGATTACCTTCTTTCAATCGCCACCATTTAATTTTAGGCTCTACCTTACGTCTAATCTTCCTAGGTTCTCTTCTAAATCGAAAATCTAGAACTAAAAGTCTATGTTGAGTAGTTACACTCTCACCTGGCACTACCTTACAGTCGATACAACAACCTCTATCTATTCTTCTCGTCAGAAAAAAGTCTATTTGACTAGCATTTGATCCGCTCCTAAAAGTGATAAGGTGGGACTCTCTTTTCCTAAACCAGGTGTTTGCTAAGATCAAGTCATAAGATAAAGCGAAATCTAGAATCGAGTCACCTACTTCATTCCTTTGTCCGAAACCAAAACCTCCATGGATAGTATCAAACCCACTACGACTAGTACCTACATGTCCATTAAGATCACCACCAATAAATAACTTCTCTCCTCAAGATCTCCATGCACGTAGAAAGAATAGCACCTTGCATGATGATGGCATATCACATGCTCCCACATGAGCACCCTTGATAAAACAAAAAAACAACTGAGATCAGGTCACGTGTCCCAACGTGACCCCCCTAAAAAGTGCTTAGCACTTCCAAAAGAAAAAGGGAATAAACCCAAGACAGTTCCCATTTTGGGGGCGCCTTACGTGATCCCACGTGACCCTCAATAGGGCTCAGCATTTATTAAAGGAACAAGGGAATAACGCCAAAGAAACAACGCCAACTTTCAAGAGCATCTCATGCAACACGTGAGCAATCCTAAATTCTAATGTTCAATACTGCTTTAGAGTCTCACGTGCCACACGTGAGTACTTTCGACTTTCAGTGTTTAACACTGCCTTAGAGTATCACGTGGGAGCAAGTCGGCACTAAAGGTACATTAGTGTTTAACACTATAAGGAACCAACTCCAACCTCAAATTGGTTAAGTCCCTTATGAGATTAAATCTCCAAACAAACCGAGCCTCTATGCTCAAAACTGATAACTCCTCGATTTAAAATCTTGTTCAAGGGTACATCTCTCCACACCTCTTATATATGTCGTTGTAATCCTTCAACATCTTCAGAGAGGTGGAGGGTCCTAATAGGTAATAACTCTTGGCACACCCTCAAACTGATAAGCCAAAACTCTATGGACCGCGATGTTCTTAAACTAATGTTGGACTATGATGTCCATAAACTCTATGGACCGTAATGTCCTTAAACTAATGATGGACTATGATGTTCTTAAACTCTATGGACCGCAATGTCCTTAAACTAATGATGGATTATAATGTCCTTAAACCCAATGGACCGTAACGTTCCTAAACTAAACTCCATGGACTATGATGTCCTTAAACCCAAGGAACCGCAATGTCCTTAAACTAATGATGGACTATGATGTCCTTAAACTCTATGGACCGCAATGTCCTTAAACTAATGATGAACTATGACGTCCTTAAACACCATGGACCGCAATGTCCTTAAACTTATGATGGACTATGATGTCCTTAAACCCAATGGACCGCAACGTCCCTAAACTAAACTCCATGGACTATGATGTCCTTAAACCCAATGGACCACAACGTCCCTAAACTAAACTCTATGGATCGCAATGTCCTTAAACTAATGATGGACTATAATGTCCTTAAATCCAATGGACCGCAACGTTTCTAAACTAAACTCCATGGACTATGATGTCCTTAAACCCAATGGACCGCAACGTTCCTAAACTAAACTCCATGGACTATGATGTCCTTAAACCCAATGGACCGCAACATCCCTAAACTAAACTCTATGGACTATGATGTCTTGAAACTATGGACCGTGACATCCTTAAACTAAAACAATAGAGCCCAAATGCTCTTTCTCTGGATCTAAATGATCCTAAAATCTTGTTAAGTAGTTCTTAGTCTAAAAATTAGACTAACGTATCCTTAACAAACATTTAAGTTGATCTTAATCTCAAACAAGGTTAATGATCCTTAAATCAAACCAAACCCAAATCTAAGAAAATACGGATTTGGACTAATCCCCGCCCTACGGGCGACAACACAAATTAGTCTCCGTATACAATCTACGGGCAACCAAAAACAAAACGAACATACACGACATGAATTGAATATCTGGAGAAGGAGAAAGTGGTTACCGCGTTGCGGTAGCGTAATTAACTGCAGGGGCTTGCGTCTGCAGGGAAGAGCGTCCCCACAATCAAAACCCCCTCACAACGAGAGGGAATCTGACGAAGTCTGCTACAACGGCCACATCTGTCCAAACCTACGATACACGGTGCCATAAATAAACTTGGAATATTCGGAGAGGTGGACGGATAAACCCAAATAGCATCTGTCCCCCAAAATTCAAGCCAGTTGTCCTAACGTCCCGGCCGTGTTTTTCGGCGGTAAACAGATTCTGGCACGCCCGGTAGGACCTTTTCCTCTTTCCACTCCACACTTCGTGTGTCGTGTTTAGCAAAAAAATCGCGGTCTGCTATGGTTGCCTGTGGATTTGAGGTACTAAGATTTGGTGTCTTTCTGTTGTGCAAAGAAAAGAAGATCAATGGCTTCCAGCTGCACCAACTGCAGCAAAAACTCCCGCTTCATCCTGTCTGGAGGAGTAACTTACGGGCCTCAAGCGGCCTCCATCTATGCAATGCCGGTGGAACAGGTGACACAGGCCACCACTGGATTGTTTTTTAGGACCATGCTCCCACCAATGAGCTTCAACACCCCGGTGCCATCACAGGACGCTCCGAAGAAGTCGGTCTTCGATCGGCTTGCGACTACCACGACTCATCTCAGCGGGTCGTCCAAATCTACTGCCTCAGTCTTCGACAGGCTGAGCCTAACCTCAAATGGACCCGCGAAGAAACTCGCAATATCGAAGAAGGATATCCCAACTCCTGCTGCAGGTGAAGTCGTCCAAATTACTTCCTCTACTCGAAAGTCAGCCTTCGACGGGTTGACCATTTCTTCCCAGCGGATATCAGTCTTTGACAGGCTGGCGCCAATAACAGCCTCTCCTCAAAGCAAGGGGCATGACGAAGCTACTCCGACGATAGAGGCGATCTCGGCTACACGACATGCTCGATGTCGTTACTGGTGCCGAGTGAGAAAAGCTGGGGGCAGTTCCCCTTCTGGACTTACCCCACCAGCTCCAATGGTGAAAGTTGATACTGCTGTTCTAACTGGGAACAGTTTTGAGCCGCTCAGGAGGGTGCACAAGAATTATCCAATTGCCGTACTAAAATGGTCTCCTCCGCCTGCTGAAAACATCACAAAGGCGAAGCCGGAGCATCCCCCTCAGCGGCCGTCCTCCAAAATCCACAGGGTCTGGCGAAGAGTCCAAGACTCTGTAATCGACAAGGACTACTCCCGCCGATCGAAGAAAATGAAGGTTTGGCAAGAGGAGAGTCATCGCGCCGTCGTACCACAGAAAGTATCGTCTGCGACAGCCCCCTCAACTTCGACCGCCCATAAAAGGAGAAGGTCAGAGAAGATCCCCGTGTCTGCGACAAATCTCAAGGGCACTGAATCCAAACGCCCTAAGTCTGGGGGCATGATAGTGCACACCGTCTATATGGCTTCCGGAAAAGAGGAAAGCCGTGCTTCTGGGGGTCATCGACCACTTACGTAGTCCGTAACAAAGGCTCAGGAGCAACTTCAGAAACTCCAGGAGATGCTGACAAAAATGGTGGCACTTACTGGGCAGAAAGAAAGCCCGGAAGTGTCGTCGGAGCAACGTCAGGAACAAGAAACCGACCCCGAGTTCCTACGAAGGATGCTCGAGAAAAAAGGTAAAGAGGCCGTGGAACAAGCGGCTAATATAAAACAAATGGCGCTCCTGTTCCAAAATATGATGGGCAAGATGATCCAGCCGGACCCTTCAGCCGAAGATCCCCCAATAATCATTGAAGACGACAGAGGGGAGACATCAAACCCTCTTCCGGCTTTGTCAGCAGCCAGAGAGGAGACGACCTCAAAAGCTGCGCTTGATGACTACATAGCTCAACAAATACGAGCTCATCAGGCATGCGAAGCCACCGGCCAAGTCGTCAGAACTGGGTGACCCTATCCAAGCTGGTACGATCAAATTAAGTACCCGTCGGGATATACGATCCCTGAATTTTACGTGTACAAGGGGTTAGGAAACCCCTATCAGCATGTCGCTCAGTTCAGGGCTCTATACGGCAATACTGGATGTGAAGACAAACTGCCGCTTCGCCAATACGTCGGCAATTTAGCGGAGACGGCATTTGAATAGTACTCGAAGCTTCCGAATGACTCCATCAAAACATTCACAGAAATGGAGTTGCTATTCACCCAGCGTTTCACAAGCGCTAGCGAACGCACCCCAATCACGACGTTGATCAACGCCAGAGTGAAGCCAGGAGAGACATGGGTTCAGTATGAAATTTGGTGGCGAAACCTATGGTCGAGATGAGGACAACGCATAGAAGAGGCTCCTGCTATAGACATGTTCGTAGGAACCCTCGATCCGCAGGCGACTATATCCCAGTTTATGATGTTTTTTAAGCCCACCACTTTCCAGGCCTTCATCGACAAGCTGGTCCAAATGGACCGGATATGCCATAGACCATCCTCCTTAAAAACGGAGCTTCGAAATGAAAAGGGCAAAGGGAAAGCAACCTTCGTCACCAACGCTCAGCAACAGATGAGTGATCCGAAACCAGCTGCTCGCCAAAACGATAAACAGCGAACACTCGAAGAAAAACTGAGACGTCCTTACTTATTCTCTCGGGATAAAATGAGAAGACTGTTTGAACTGGCTGTACGCAACAGGCTTATCACTCTACCAGATCCGAGATGCCCGTTGCAACCGGACGACGTCAACAATCCCAATTACTGTCCTTACCACCGAATAGTGGGCCACCCAATCAAAGATTGGTTCGTTTTCAAAAACTGGATTGAGGACCAGTACCAACAAGGTAAATTCACGCTGTCTGAAAACCGGAGGGTAAATACGCTACAACCGCACGCTCCTAAAAAAGTTGACACGCCGGGGGCATCATGCTTATTTATAGAGGAAGCTGCATGGGAAGTTGTTCTTTTAGACAAGACTAAGAGAATGCTGAAGGATCTTCAAGCATGCCCGACAATTAGATGGAAAAGCCCGCTGGTGCCAGAGATCATTGAGGGAATGCTGAAACCGCGCCCAACACCGAAAGTTAGCAGCGATGGGCAAAATACCCAGGCCCAGCCGTCAAAGTCTTCAAAGAAAAAGAAGAAGACCAGGAAACCCGCGCAGCCTGACGACAAGCGCACGGACCTGCAAAAACATATTGATGCGCTGGAAGAATATGACCAGAAGGCGTGAACTCTAGTCACACTCTAAGAGTTTCTCTACCATATCCTTGAGGGCGGAGATAAGGACAATGATGATGGAGAAGACTAGTCAGAAGAACCCGAGGATTATGTGGCAAGTCATGATCTCTCATTCACTAATTGTTAGTGTATATGCCCTAGAGGCCATTACTGTATCATACTAGTTTGTATATTACTTAATGGATGCTTGGGATATTCACCTTGTATATACAATCTTGCTCAAAATAGTAGTATGCTACTTGGTTTGTTTCTACTTCAATGTGTACTTGTGTTTATTTCAGTATATCACTTATACGCATTAGTGGAGCCCTTAGGATCTTTGCTTGATTACCAGCGTTGTGATGGCAGTCACACTAGTGGGGGCTGGGTAATCTATAAGCACATCCTTATACAGGTCCCTAGTCGCAGGACTATCGAGACAGGGCATCGATACTCCGGAGTAGACTAGCGTATGCGCTTCTCATCCCAGTGTGGGAGATGGTCTGTCCCACAGCCATCAGTACGTCGTACTGGAGATAGTATACGGGTGCTCGTTGGGTTACGAGTACACTGGACAGGACTCGTCGGGAACTGACAGGTTGGTATTATACCTATCGTCAGTTATCAGTTCCCAGGTGACATGAGTACAGCTTAGTCCGCTGACTTGACACTGGCACTTCGCCTCAAGTGTGTTCCCACTGCACTTTGATCACTACCCTACCACGGCTCAAAGGAGTCGTGCAAACAGGTGGTGGTTGGGTGCAGTCCCGAAGCACTTAGAGGCAGTGACGGTTAGACAGGATTCGTCTCTCCCGGTATTGGGGGTTGACATCGCGCTGTGTCTAGGAGAGCCATTACACGAGTAGTCCCTGGCCAGGGCAAACGAGATATACTGGTAGGTTTCCAGTGTTATCTCAGGGTGTTTTGGGCTTCGCTCCGGCACGACTTGTACCGCTATTGGGGGACTGACGTTTACCACCCCCTAGGCCCGCCATGCGATGTATCAGACGAACAGACCGGACTGTACGGAGACTGTCACATTCAGACTCAGTAGGAGTTCAGATGGGGTTTCACCTCGTCAGCCTTCTTGTCGGCATCTACCTGGGGACCGTTACGCACAGCTAGTGCCGCTTGCGGTCTGTGGTTAAACCCACTGCCAGCGTAGTGTCGAGTCTTTAGAGTCCCACACAGAGGGTATTCGCCTCTGGGCAAAACAGAGTAGAGGTCGCATGGTTTTGCGACAGGGTTCGTTCTCATCCGCGCACTTGTGCACGTTTGGAGTCCGGACGGATTATACTGGCAGGCTCTGGTTTGAGCCAGATACTGGTATATATATTTGGGGTTGCTTTTATATCTTGGTATTCTTGTTCCTCGGAACGAGAATGCAGGTGTGTATGCACAGTTGCTTGAGGCGGAGGATGAGGTATTTCATTAGGGTTTCGGAACGGGTGCGTATGCACAGTTGACAGTTATCATTTTCCAAACCCTAATGGATTTATGAATTATCTATTAATAATAGTAATTAAATGAGAATTATGTTATGGTTGTTTCTTTGTTGACTTGTTGACCATGGTTGACTTGTTGACCATTGACCACCATCATGCTTTAAAAAGTCTTCCTTGATTCATGCTTACATTTCATTAAATGAAGCATGGTAGTGGTCATTCCAAATACTACCATCAACTATTCTCATTTTGATTTATTATTATTTAGATAATTCTTTTTGGCATTATGGTTGCAAGATAGAATAGAATAGCTCATTCTATCATATTCATTCTCTCTCCTCTCTTCATCTTCTTCTTCCTCTAGAAAAGAGAAACCTTCTCATGAGTTGAGAATCCTTCTCTTTAAAAAGAAAAGCAAACCCTAGTCACTCTCTACTCACTCTAGGATCAAAGGATTAGCAAGCCGGAGATTCTAGTTCACTCCAAGTCCGAGAAAGAGCCCAAGGTCGAACCCTCGAGGTGGATCCATCTTCGACGGAAGAAGGCGACAAAAGAGAACCGTCAACCTCTACAAGATTTCAAGAAGAAGGAGTTCAAGTTTAGCTATAACCTTCATCCGAGTAGCTAACTCCTTTTAGCGTATTTGCTAGTTTAGTTTAGACACGATCCCGACCTTGTTTAGTCCATATTGCCTCTTGCACTAAAAATTTGATTTTTATACCGTTTCCGCCTCCCCGTAAGAACCGGGGGTCGCAACGTGGACTTACAGTGGTATCAGAGCCTAACTAAACTTAAACTAGCTTGGTAGTGAAGTGTAACGAAGTTCGAAACCGAAAAAAATCACAAAACCGGAAAATTACAAAACCTGAGTTTCTGTTGAAAATTTTTTGGCTCAAATTGAAAAACTTTATACATGTAAATTCGGCTCAGGGTTTTGTGTGAACACCCAAGAAAAACGATACAGTGATTCGACCAAACCGCCGCCCTTCCACCGCATAAGCTAGGTAGTTGCCGCGGAACCGCCGCGTTTTGTCGTGTTCTCTACATCGTTTTTCGTGCAGTGTGTGTCTGTGTTGGTTTTGAGATTTTTGAAATATATTATATGTGCCCAGATTTTGCAGAAAAGAAATTTCCTTTTGGGGTCCTATAATTCCGTATTTTTTCCGAACTTCACTACACTTTGACTATGATGGTTATATCTGTGATGTTTGCATGTATTGAACGTCGGCTAATCTCTATAAGACGATTAGTCGGGGTTATACATGATCTGTAATGTGCTGGAATGTGTATATGAATGTGTTGGACTGTCGCGGGTGAATAGCCGGGGTGGATGTGAGATGAGCTTTTGTTTTTCTTTCATTCATTGTAAATGTAAATTGATGTAATAATATTATTTGTTTGGCCACACAACCGCGTCGGGGTTGTAGCCGTCATTGTATAATTCTTTTTACTGTTTTTGCTCCTAGGATAGACCCATGGAGGGGTGCACAAACTACCGAGGACTTGGCCGGTAGTTTGCCGCACCCGTAGGGGTCTTGGGTGGGGTATTTGGCTATTCACCGCGACCGTGTTATCCGCTTTTCGTTCCAGGCTCGAAAGGATTGCGGATTGCTAGTATATCCAATGTATTCATCTGTGATCTGTAATGTCTATCATTGTTTTCTATTTAGGCGTTGCTTATGTTTTACAGCCGCGCTAGCCCAGCCCCCGCTCTGTCGTTAGTTAAGTAACCTAACGGGTAATGACGGGGCCCCGTGGCGAATGCGAATGGCATAAGCGTACGTCATATTTTGGTTGTTTTCTGCAATGGTAGGATTAAATGATGGGACGCATTAAAAGTACTAATGCAAGAATATCACGCATTAAAAGAACTAATGCAAGATAATAAACCAAGTTTAAGTCGATGGAACACTTTCGAAAAACCACTCGGTTCTTTTCAAAACTAACTTTTAAATGCGGAGCTTGAGCCACTCATTCTAAAAGCTATCTCGTTCCATCGATTATATCAAGTTCACTACGTTCACGGTTTCGCCAAAACCATCCGTAGCCCTCCGTCGTTTCATATGAATATTCAACAGTATTCAAGCTGTGTTTGTTGGCCTTAGTCAAGGCACAGTGATTGGTAGCTGGTGGGTATTCATATGTTGCATAGATAGAATGCGTTGGTTTGGGACAGTCGTATTGCCTTGTTGGCCATAGTCAAGGGTATATACGGGTGGGTTCAAATTAACCTGGATAACGACGGGAAGAACTTGACATGTGACTTATGATTTGTTGGCCTTAGTCAAGGTCATAAGAGCATGGGGCAAAAATCCACATCGGGAGTTTCATAAGTACTGAAACTTGCTAGATTTGCATACCATTTGGAGTGTGATGATTATGGTAGGATTCCTTCATTTTCGTCACGCAATGATATTTGGATCCCGATCTTACTGTGAGTATATGCTACTCCTCGGGAAATTTCTCACTTAACGATCAATGCTATAAACCTAGTAGGTGCCTAGAAAGGTGTTAGCGGGGTTACGCCCCCAGGGAAAAGAGGTTATTTAATTAAGGAACTTCGCGAAAGCGTTGGAAAACCTCCCTCGAAGTACCGACACTGGCCTGGCTGAACGGTTAAGCAAGTATTGTACGGTGGGATTGATCCTGACTAATTCTTCCTTTATGGTTTGAGGATGGATTCGAGAAACAGTGGGAGCCATCCTGTTTAGACAAACTAAAAACCACTCTAAACTTGCAAGAGCATCATGCTGAGTGTTTCTTCTTCTCTCTCCTAATTGCAGCGACCAATCAACATGACTGGACTTAAGTTACTCCTAGATAAAAACAAACTGACAGGGCCAAACTACAAAGATTGGCTCAGGAATGTCAAGATAGCAATCACTTATGACAAGCTGGGGTATCTTCTTACCACCAAAGCTCCCCCTGTCCCTGGTCCAACTTCCAGTGTCGCGGATAAGGAAATCCGCAAGACTTGGGAGATTGATAGCGCGAAGGCCAAGTGCCTCCTGCTTGCCTCGATGGACAACGAACATCAGAGGAGGCATGAGAATATGGACATGGAGTCCATATTGCTCCATACAAAAGAACTGTATGGAGAGCAATCACGTATCGCAAGATACGAAGCGTCGAAAAAGTTGTTTTCGACAAGAATGGCCGTCGGATCATCAGTAGCCGAGCACGTGCTAAAGATGATCGGCTACATTGAGGAGCTCGCTGACCTAGGGATCACATTGGAGAGTGAGCTATATACGGATATAGTTCTCCAGTCCCTTCCTTCCACTTACGCCCAGTTTATACTGAACTTCAACCTACAAGAAAAAGAGGTTGAACTATCAGAGCTCCTCAACATGCTGAGGAGCGCAGAGGGCACCTTACAGAAAAGTAGGGATACATCCACTTTGTTTGTAGGAGGATCATCTTCTTCTAGGTCCAAGGCGAAAGCCAAGGGAAAGAAGAAGAAGGCCCCCGCCAAACCAAGGGGCGGTGTTAGTAAAGTGGATACGAAGGGAAAAGGTAAAGCAACAAAGATAGCGGGGAAGCTTGTGGATAAGGAAGAATGCTTCTTTTGTCATAAGAAAGGACACTGGAAGAATGATTGCAGGGCCTGGAAGGCCAGAACACAGGAATTGAAGCAGGTTGCAGCTTCAGCTTCAGGTGTGTATGTTATTGAAAACTGTCTTTCAATAAACTCTACCTCCTGGGTATTGGATACCGGATCAGGATCTCATATCTGTAATTCTTTGCAGGCGTTGAGAAACCGTAGGGTTTTGAAGGCAGGTGACATGACCCTCAGAGTTGCGAACGGAGCTAGCATGGATGCTAAAGCCGTGGGGGACTATCACCTGGGAATGTCAGATGGACATGTTTTGGTTTTGCGTAATTGCTTTTCTGTACCCAACGCAACTTGTAATATCATTTCTGTATCTTTAGTTTCTAAAGAAGGTTATGAATTTGCGTTTGTAAGTAATGTTGTAAACATTCACCTTAATCAAGTTCTGATTGGGTCAGGTACACTGAGCAATGGTATATACGTATTAAACCAACCACAGATTTTCAATGTCCAGAATACACACAAAAGAAAGTCTCCAGATATCAATCGGGCTTTCTTATGGCATTGTAGACTGGGTCACATCAATGAGACACGGTTGACTAAGTTACATAAAGAAGGATACTTGGATCCGTTCGAGTATCAGTCTTATGCCACTTGTGAATCTTGTCTCATGGGAAAGATGACAAAGACTCCGTTCACTGGACACGGAGAAAGAGCGAGCGAGCTCTTGGGACTCATACACAGTGACGTGTGTGGTCCAATGTCTACACATGCCCGAAGCGGTTATTCATACTTCATTACTTTCACAGACGATTTCTCTAGGTATGGACATGTCTTCTTAATGAAGCACAAATCCGAGGCTTTTGAGAAATTTCAGGATTACAAGAATGAAGTTGAAAAACAAACCGGCAAAAGTATCAAGATTCTAAGATCGGATCGAGGTGGAGAATACTTAAGTGCCGAGTTCCTGAATTACTTAAAAGAGAATGGGATTCTCTCTCAGCGTACTCCTCCATACACTCCGCAACATAACGGTGTATCGGAAAGGAGGAATCGAACCCTATTGGATATGGTTCGTTCCATGATGAGTAAGGCTGAGTTACCGCGATCTTTTTGGGGATATGCACTAGAAACAGCTGCACATCTCTTGAACCAAGTTCCTACTAAGACTGTGCCTACCACACCATATCAGATGTGGAGTGGGAAGAAACCCTGTCTTAAAGCCTTTAAGACATGGGGATGTCCGGCTTTTGTTAAAAAGCAGCATGCGGACAAGCTCGAGGCACGCTCAGTACAGTGCAAGTTTGTGGGATACCCAAAGAACTCCAAGGGGTATCTATTCTATTACGCAGAGGAGCAAAAAGTCCTTGTTTCTCGTCATGCCCACTTCTTGGAAACTGAGTTTTTGGAAAATCAGATAAGTGGGAGCGCAGTAGAACTGGATGAAATTCCAGAACCTCAGACTATTACTGAAAGCTTAGTGGAACCAGAGGGTTCAAATGAACAGGACATTCCTACGCCGCTCCGCAGAAGTAGTAGGCAGTCTCATCCGCCCGAGAGATACTACGGTTTTCTCATAGACGGGGATAGAGAGGATTGCATCATAGACTATGATGAGCCTACTAGCTTCCAGCAGGCCGTTCAGAGCATTGACTCGGTAAAATGGCTGGATGCAATGCGGACCGAAATGGAGTCCATGTACACCAACAAAGTATGGACGTTGGACATTGCTCCAGACGGGGTAAAACCCGTAGGATGCAAGTGGATCTTCAAAAGGAAGATTGGTGTAGATGGACAGGTTGAGACCTATAAAGCTAGACTTGTAGCAAAGGGTTTCCGTCAAAGACCTGGCTTGGACTATGACGAAACCTTTTCTCCAGTGGCTATGCTGAAATCCATTCGGATCCTTCTTGCCATTGCTGCCTTCCACGATTATGAGATTTGGCAGATGGACGTAAAAACCGCTTTTCTAAATGGAAATTTAGAGGAGTGTGTCTATATGGATCAGCCAGAGGGTTTCATTCAGAGTGGGAGCAGCGGAAAGGTGTGCAAGTTGCTTAAGTCCATCTATGGACTAAAGCAGGCATCGCGGAGTTGGAACATCTGTTTTGATGAGACGGTCAAGGAATTTGACTTTATCAAAAATCCAGATGAACCATGCATCTATAGTAGATTTGTAGCGAGAACTGTAGTATTCCTCGTTTTATACGTGGATGACATTCTCTTGATAGGAAATGAAATTCCTATGCTACAATCTGTCAAGGGATTCTTGTCACAAAGGTTCTCCATGAAAGACCTGGGTGATGCCTCATACATCCTGGGGATCCGGATCCATCGTGATAGATCCAAGAGGATATTGGGACTTTCTCAGTCCAGGTACATCGACACCATAGTGAAAAGATTCAGTATGGAAGATTCCAAGCGCGGTAACCTACCGGCTTGTCACGGGATCACCCTCTCTAAAGAGATGTCTCCCAAGACTGATTTGGAGAGGGATCGCATGTCTATTATACTCTACGCTTCTGCGGTAGGCTCTATAATGTATGCGATGTTGTGTACCAGACCGGATGTAGCTTATGCACTGAGTGTGGTAAGCCGGTATCAGTCTAACCCTGGGGAGAAACACTGGATAGCAGTAAAGAACATTCTCAAGTACCTGAGAAGGACTAAGGAGATGTTCTTGGTGTATGGCGGAAAAGACCTCCAGATCGAGGCCTTTGCTGACTCCAGCTTCCAGAGTGACAAGGATGATTCCAAGTCCATGTCGGGTTTTGTCTTCACCCTCAATGGAGGGGCGGTGTGTTGGAAGAGTTCCAAACAGGAAACCGTTGCAGACTCGACGATGGAAGCGGAATACATCGCTGCATCTGATGCCGCAAAAGAAGCTGTCTGGATGAGGAAGTTCTTGAAAGAACTTCAGGTGGTTCCGTCCATTGTTGACCCAATACCTCTGTATTGCGACAACAACGGGGCTATAGCTTTAGCGAAGGAACCCAGGTCCCATCAGAGATCCAGGCACATCTTGAGGCGGTATCACCTGATCAGGGAGATCGTGGATCGCAAGGAGATCGAGGTTCGGAGGGTTGCTTCAGAAGAGAACACTGCAGATCCATTCACCAAGGCCCTACCCCAGACTCAGTTCGAGCGCTGATCGAGATGATAGGTCTTCGATACGCCAGTACATGGCCTTAGTGCAAGTGGGAGATTGTTAGTGTATATTCCCTAGAGGCCATTACTGTATCATACTAGTTTGTATATTACTTAATGGATGCTTGGGATATTCACCTTGTATATACAATCTTGCTCAAAATAGTAGTATGCTACTTGGTTTGTTTCTACTTCAATGTGTACTTGTGTTTATTTCAGTATATCACTTATACGCATTAGTGGAGCCCTTAGGATCTTTGCTTGATTACCAGCGTTGTGATGGCAGTCACACTAGTGGAGGCTGGGTAATCTATAAGCACATCCTTATACAGGTCCCTAGTCGCAGGACTATCGAGACAGGGCATCGATACTCCGGAGTAGACTAGCGTATGCGCTTCTCATCCCAGTGTGGGAGATGGTCTGTCCCACAGCCATCAGTACGTCGTACTGGAGATAGTATACGGGTGCTCGTTGGGTTACGAGTACACTGGACAGGACTCGTCGGGAACTGACAGGTTGGTATTATACCTATCGTCAGTTATCAGTTCCCAGGTGACATGAGTACAGCTTAGTCCGCTGACTTGACACTGGCACTTCGCCTCAAGTGTGTTCCCACTGCACTTTGATCACTACCCTACCACGGCTCAAAGGAGTCGTGCAAACAGGTGGTGGTTGGGTGCAGTCCCGAAGCACTTGGAGGCAGTGACGGTTAGACAGGATTCGTCTCTCCCGGTATTGGGGGTTGACATCGCGCTGTGTCTAGGAGAGCCATTACACGAGTAGTCCCTGGCCAGGGCAAACGAGATATACTGGTAGGTTTCCAGTGTTATCTCAGGGTGTTTTGGGCTTCGCTCCGGCACGACTTGTACCGCTATTGGGGGACTGACGTTTACCACCCCCTAGGCCCGCCATGCGATGTATCAGATGAACAGACCGGACTGTACGGAGACTGTCACATTCAGACTCAGTAGGAGTTCAGATGGGGTTTCACCTCGTCAGCCTTCTTGTCGGCATCTACCTGGGGACCGTTACGCACAGCTAGTGCCGCTTGCGGTCTGTGGTTAAACCCACTGCCAGCGTAGTGTCGAGTCTTTAGAGTCCCACACAGAGGGTATTCGCCTCTGGGCAAAACAGAGTAGAGGTCGCATGGTTTTGCGACAGGGTTCGTTCTCATCCGCGCACTTGTGCACGTTTGGAGTCCGGACGGATTATACTGGCAGGCTCTGGTTTGAGCCAGATACTGGTATATATATTTGAGGTTGCTTTTATATCTTGGTATTCTTGTTCCTCGGAACGAGAATGCAGGTGTGTATGCACAGTTGCTTGAGGCGGAGGATGAGGTATTTCATTAGGGTTTCGGAACGGGTGCGTATGCACAGTTGACAGTTATCATTTTCCAAACCCTAATGGATTTATGAATTATCTATTAATAATAGTAATTAAATGAGAATTATATTATGGTTGTTTCTTTGTTGACTTGTTGACCATGGTTGACTTGTTGACCATTGACCACCATCATGCTTTAAAAAGTCTTCCTTGATTCATGCTTACATTTCATTAAATGAAGCATGGTAGTGGTCATTCCAAATACTACCATCAACTATTCTCATTTTGATTTATTATTATTTAGATAATTCTTTTTGGCATTATGGTTGCAAGATAGAATAGAATAGCTCATTCTATCATATTCATTCTCTCTCCTCTCTTCATCTTCTTCTTCCTCTAGAAAAGAGAAACCTTCTCATGAGTTGAGAATCCTTCTCTTTAAAAAGAAAAGCAAACCCTAGTCACTCTCTACTCACTCTAGGATCAAAGGATTAGCAAGCCGGAGATTCTAGTTCACTCTAAGTCCGAGAAAGAGCCCAAGGTCGAACCCTCGAGGTGGATCCATCTTCGACGGAAGAAGGCGACAAAAGAGAACCATCAACCTCTACAAGATTTCAAGAAGAAGGAGTTCAAGTTTAGGTATAACCTTCATCCGAGTAGCTAACTCCTTTTAGCGTATTTGCTAGTTTAGTTTAGACACGATCCCGACCTTGTTTAGTCCATGTTGCCTCTTGCACTAAAAATTTGATTTTTATACCGTTTCCGCCTCCCCGTAAGAACCGGGGGTCGCAACGTGGACTTACACCAATAAATGCCGAAGAAGCTCACTCGGCATCAGAAGATAATATAGAGGAGATGGGGGCAGGATCGGTGCCAAAATCCTTGGAATCATCAGACGAGATGATTGACATGCTGCTGAACGAAGCCCGTCAGAAGAGCAAAGCTGATTAAGAGCGTGAAATGACCATATTCGAAAGGGCCAAATGTCGGCGACAGGATGAAAAAGTTGAAGCACTCCAACCAGATCGAAGCATGTCCGCGATAGAAAAAAGAAGGCTTAAGACAAGGAAACGGTTTGATAAAGCCCTGTCAATGGGAATGAAGTTGCCACCTTTCAAAGGAGATACTTATGGCGGTATATACCTTGACGAAGCGGATGGGCATCCTAACTACTGCTTATACCATCGGAGGATTGCACATCCTACCAAAGAATGCATGGCCTTTAAAAAGTGGTGGCAGGGATATGTTGCTCACCGACAACATTTCAAGCGGATGAAGCGTAAAACTCGTCAGGAGCAGAGAAATACGACGGATGAGCATAAAAGAACCGTCGGCAACTGTCACACGGTTGATACCAAGAGATCTCAAGTTCTCACCTTCGGAAGCGATTCTGACGAAGAAATAGCCCTCGACCCTCTCTGTAAGGAATCCATCTCAGGAAAAGAGGAAGGGATGAAGAACTGTGAAAACATTCAGCTGCGTAATCGTATGTTACCCAAAAAGAATTTCGGACCTACAAACAAGGGATCGAACAAAAAAGATAAGGGGAAGGAAAAAGTCCCTGAGGATATCGCCATCGACGATCGAGTCGTCGAAGAGCTCACAGCCAAGGACCCACTCAAGAAGAACAAGGTGGATTACAATATCCTGGCACATCCGAGAAAGATACCCTCACAACTGAGTATCTTGGATGCCCTTCTCCTGTCTAAAGAGGCACGAAATTCCCTGCTCAAGGCATTACAAGTGCCCGAGCAGTTCCAAGCTTTCCTTGCCGAAGAAAAGATGATTGACGAGCTGGAAGAAATGCACACAGCTGACATCACTTTCGACAACGAAGATCTTCTCCTCGGAACGTGCGAGCACAACCGTCTTCTGTATATCACCGGGTACTGCCATGACATCAAGATAGGGAAGATCTTAGTTAACAACAGATCCTCTGTCAACCTCCTAAATGTGAGGGTACTAAAAGAAATCTGCATGAGCGTTCAGCACCTCGCTCGGGATAAAATCATTATCTCTGGGTTCGACTACCAGTTATTACGAACGCTCGGGTCTGTAATACTGACGTTATGCTTTGGGCTGCTTGTCACTGACATCAAATTTCATGTCATTGACGCCAAGACCTGCTACAACGCTTTGCTCAGCAAGCCTTGGTTACATTAGTACAACATCATCCCTTCTACACAATATCAGTGTCTGAAGTATTTCTAAGATGGTCTCGAGTACACCGTGACGGGGGAACTAAACCCATTCTCCATGAATGAAGTTCACAAGTATGAAGACGCTAAGTATTTCCTACCAGACTTTTAAGACACGGAAAGATGCCATAAACCGGAGAACAAGCAAAAAACTATCACCACTATCCCGGTCTTCGAGAGCTATACCGTGGAGGAAGAAGAGATAGTATATTCGGGGCCTCCCCAATGCAACAGGATGGGACCACCTACCCCTATTCTGGTCTTTGGCAGTGACTCTGAAGACGAAGTCAATGCAGTGTTCTCGGTCCGTCCATCAATGCAGGCCCTCACTGGAGATGATCAGAGTTTGCAAATCTCCATGGTTGCACGGCAGCACTACAGAGAGTTTGATGCGCTTGATACATATAGTGTGCAAGAGCTACAGACATTCTACGTCCCTCCCAGGCGAAGAGGTGAAAAGGCGATCCTATTCTATCGATCCGGGGAAACCAAAGTCGAGAGAGAAGTCTGGCATGGTGTCGAACCTGCGCTTGACAGGCTCCAACCAATCCGTCTGCCCAGATACTACGCAGAGGGAGTGAAAAGGTTATTGAGATGCCAAGGCGTACCCTTTAAAAAAACCACGCGACAGGCCCAATTCTACAACAGGATCTAGAACATCCCCGGAACTCAGCGAAATTGCCCAACGGAAAAATGGAAACGATCGGGCTTGGATATGTCCAGTCCAAGAAACGGGAACAATTCCATGGCTGCCATGTCATAAATGACCTCGATAAAGAAGGGGATGCTCTTTTAAAAGACGCTGACGCTGAACCAGAACGAGGTCCTGTCATAAAAATGCTGAGTCCGTCGTTTGAAGAACAGATGGAAAATCTACTGAGGGAAGCGAGTCAAAAGGTTCGGAACGACCACAGCCGTGAAATGGCCATTTACGAGAAAGCCAAGACGCAACGCCTCCTTCAACAGGCTACGGAAGATGACAATACCCTCCACCGTCAGCTCGCCATGCATTCCCAAGATAAGAAAAAGGCCCGATGCGGAGGGAAAAAAAATTTGAAAAACGGAAAAAACGTTCGACAGCGGCAAAACGGATCCAAAAGGGGACACGATCAAGAAAGGGTCAGCCGGAATCCATCTCTTATGAAAAATATAGGTCGCGCATATTCTTTCCTTCAAGACAAGACAAGGAGAATCTTTGACCTTATCATGAAATATCAGATGATGACAGATGATGACACTCCCAGAGTCTCGGCACCCCGATCAAGCAAACGGGGTTCATCACCTGGATTATTGTTCCTATCACCGAGTGGTAAGACATTCTCTTGAAGACTGCTTCACCTTCAAAAACTGGGTTGAAGACCAATATCAACTCGGAAGATTCGCTCTATCCAACAGTTGGAGGGTAGCCCCACTACAAAAGCATGTGCCCAAAGCAACGTATATAGCGAGAGTAGAACCAGATCAACATCGGTCTTGGAAACGATATCATACGTGTCATGTGATAACGCTGTCGGAAGAAAGAGTGCACGAGGATATGGATGAACTCTCTTGGTGCTTCGAAAACGAGAATGAAGAGGAATTGATCTCGGAATTTCCACCGGCGCCAAAAGAGTTGGAAGATGGAATACATACTACTGCGGACAACCTAAGGAAAATCGACTTGGGGACGACAAACGACCCGTGGCCTACGTTCGTCAGTGAGCTGCTGTCTAAAGAACAGGCGGCTACGCTAAAAGACGTGCTCATGCAGTATAAAGACTGCTTCATATGGATCTATTTCGAGATGCCAGGGCTAGATCCAGAAATAGCTGTGCATAAATTGGCAATATCTCCGGACGTCAAGCCAGTCAAATAAGCACCAAGAAGAATGCGGCTCAAACTTGAAATGAGTATCAACGCCGAAGTCAAGAAGCTAATCGACTCTGGCTTTATCCAAGAAGTTCAATACCCCGATTGGATCGCCAACATTGTCCCGGTGATGAAGAAAAATAGGACGGTACGTATTTGCGTGGATTTCCGGGACCTTAACAAAGCCTGTCCGAAAGATGATTTCCCCATACCGGTTACCGAGCTGATGATAGGCAACACGTCCACTCACGAAGTCTTCTCCTTCATGGACGGCTCATTAGGGTACAATCAAATAAAGATGCATCCCGAAGACCAGAAGCATACCGCTTTCCGGACTCCTCTAGGCGTATTCTGCTACAAAGTGATGTCTTTCGGTCTGAAGAACGCCGGCGCTACCTACCAGAGGGCCATGACAAAGATTTTCGATGACCTCATACATGAAATCGTCGAATGCTATATCGATGATCTCATAGTAAAAGGCAAATCGTACGAGGAATATTAGGAGCATTTGAAAATAGTGTTCCAACGTCTTCGTAAGTATAACCTGAAAATGAACCCTCTGAAATGCGCATTTGGAGTTTCCTTAGGCAAGTTCTTAGGATTCATCATACGACACTGGGGCATCGAAATAGATCCATCGAAGATTAAAGCGATTATGGAAATGCCCACCCTAAGAACTTTAAAACAATTGCAGTCTCTACAAGGGAAACTCGCGTATATCCGACGGTTCATAGCCAACCTCTCCGGAAAATGCCGTCCTTACAGTCACATGATGAAGAAGGGAACCCCGTTCGTTTGGGATCGTAAATGCCAGAATGCACTCGACGAAATCAAGCCATACGTGCAGAACCCACCGGTATTGATCGCTCCGGTCAAGGGAAAGCCTCTCATCCTATACACAACCGTCCTTGAAAGTTCCTTAGGCGCACTATGGGTACAGGAAAACGACCAAAGGAAGGAGAGAGCCATCTACTATTTGAGTCGAGTTCTCCTGGGGGCAGAAAACAACTACTCCCCTATCGAAAAACACTGCCTGGCATTAATCTTCGCTATAACGAAGCTCAGACACTATGCTTTGGCGCATGAGGTCCATCTCATATCAAAGGTGGATCCTCTCAAGTATTTGATGTCAAAAGCCATACTAACAGGACGACTCGCTAAATGGGCCCTCCTCTTAATGGAGTTCTCGATAGTTTATCGACCCCTCAGGGCAGTGAAAGGTCAAGTCATCGCCGACTTCCTCGCTGAGCATCCGATACCTAGCGACTCACCTTTAAATTGCGAAATGCCAGACGAGCACGCGTTTAACACGATCGATGTGGAGAAAGGAGGGAGTAATACCTGATGGGAACTCTATTTTGACGGAGTATCTTCCGTGAAGAAGCGACAGCACAATACCCCTATAATCAAATCTGGACTAGGCCTTATCTTCGTGACTCCGCAAGGAGGGATAATGCGCTTTTCCTTTTCCTTAACAGAGCCGAGGACAAAGAACGAGGTAGAATATGAGGCGTTGATAGCAGGTCTCGAGATCGCTGTTGACATGGGGATCGAAAATCTCCTTATATACGGAGACTCGCGGCCGGTCGTCAGTCAAGTAAACGGCGACTATCAAACGTGCAAACCAGAGTTGGTAAAGTACGGCGAGAGAGTGCAACAAACGCTGACTCAAATCCCTTCCTACGCCATACCATGTACAGAAAATAGCAAAGCGGACGCCTTAGCCAAACTCGCTAAAGAACTGGCTGACGAAAACCTCGATGACGTAAGGATCATTGTACAAAGCCGTCGAGTTCTTGTACCAGCAGAAATATCTCCAGAGTTGTCTGAAGAAAAGGAAGCGACCAAGAAAACAGCCCTACAAATAGAGGACCAAGAAAAGGCTAAGAGAAGTCTTTATAACTACTTCAAATCCCGTCAAACACCAGAAGATGCATCCTAAATACATCAGCTCATGAAACGAGCTCTGTCTTTCGCCTTCGTCAATGATACTCTATATAATAGATCGGTCGACTCTCTGTGGCTGAGATGCCTGGGACCGGAAGAAGCAAGGAGAGTCATCCAAGAAACTCACGACGGACTCTGCGGTTCTCATCAAGCTGGGTCAAAGACGAAGCTGAAGATCAAAAGAATGGGCTACTATTAGCCCATGATGATTCAGGACTGCCTCGAATACGCGAAGCAGTGTCACTCGTGCCAAAGTCATGGAGATTTCATCCACCAGCATCCAAACCCGCTACACCCAACAGTGGCTAGCTGGCCGTTCGAAATGTGGGGAACCGATATAATTGGGCCCATCGAACCAGCATCATCCAAAGGACATCGGTTCATATTGGCGACAACTGATTATTTCTCTAAATGGGTAGAAGCAGTACCGCTAGGAAAAGTGGAGACGGAGAATATTCTCCATTTCTTCAAGACATACGTCATCTATCGGTTCGGCACTCCGCGACGAATTATCTCTGATAATGGGTCGGCCTATAGAAGTCACAAAATCAGCCGCTTCGCATAGCAGCATAATATAGACTGGAGATACTCTTCGGTCTATAATCCCCGAGCTAACGGTCTAGCTGGGGCTTTCAACAAAACCTTGACAAAGATCATAAAAAAGACGGTGTCCAAAAACAAAAAGGACTGGCACGAGAGACTGCATGAAGCTCTCTGGGCTTATTGAACCACGTTCAAGACAGCCACGAACACAACGCCATTTGCATTAGTATTCGGCACGGAAGCGTTACTTCCCTTAGAAATAGAGCTACTCTCTCTATGAGTGGTGGTTCATTACGAACTGACAGATGAAGAGAATGCTCATCTTCGGCTCGAGGAGCTCGACGCCCTCAATGAAACTCGTCTCACGGCGCAACAAAACCTGGAAGCTTACAAAGCAAGGATGACGGGCTCATACGAAAAATTAGCTAGGCCAGGAATCATTCCGCCAAGGCGAACACGTGCTAGTCGTAAAAAGACCTATGATCCCCAATCGTGTCCAACGGGAGAAATTCGAGCCAAACTATGCTGGCCCATACATCATAGACAAAGTCTACCAAGGTGAGGCTTATTTGCTCATGGATATGCATGGCGAAAGACCCTTCCGGCCAATAAACGGCCGGTTCCTTAAGAAATACTTTGCTTGACAAGTCGCAACTCAGGTTAATGATAGATGACAACGTTTGTGTCCGCTCGCTGTCTTCCTGAGTTCCAAGCTCTGTAAGTAGTATTCAGCAAAACTTCGCCGCAGAAAACAAACAACGGACCGAAACGTCTCTAAACTAACTATAGACCATAATGTTCTTAAACTAGCTGTGGACTGAAACGTCCCTAAACTAACGATGGACCGTAATGCCTTTAAATTAGCTGCGGACCGAAACTTCCCTAAACTAACTATGGACCATAATGTCCTTAAACTAGTTGCGGACCGAAATATCCCTAAAACTAACAATGGACCGCAATGTCCTAAAACTAGCTACGGACCGAATCGTCCTTAAACTACTATGAACCGCAGCACCCTTACACGCTCAAAAAAACGGTACGTTCATAAGCGAAATGGGCACGGATGAAAACCCGAAAGGGCTCTGTGATTAAAAACAGCAGGGCTACCAGCGAGTTTGTGAAAACCCGAAAAGGCGCAGACTCGTAAAAAAAAATTCCTATGCACTTGCAAGATCCTCTCGACCTTGTAAGGAGAAAATACCCGCGTGAGATCCTTACGACTCACAAGGGAGCAAAATACTTAGGAATCCTCACGATCCCTAAGGAGAAATTACACTTACGAGATGCTCACGGTTTGTGAGGAGAATCCCCCCGTATGAGACCCTCACGGCTCACAGGATTCAAAAGTCTTAAGATACAAGGATCTGAACCTGTTCTTAAGCCATCATATCCCCCCAAACTGCCCTACAAGCGGTTCAATACTGACCCTTGTATACAATCCACAGGCATAAATAAGCGTTCCCTCGCCTAACCCCATCCATGGTGTGAAATTCTCCCATTTGGTGAACAACGCTTGTAGGTCCTTTCGACTTGCAAGAAGAAAATTTCTCTTGTGAGATTCTTACGACTTACAAGAGAAGATATCACTTAGGAATCCACACGATTCTTAAGGAGAAAATACACCTATGAGATCCTCACGACTCGCAGGGAGAAAACCCTTTGTGAGACCCTTACGGCTCATAAAGTCAAAAGCCTTAGTCGGCAGGATCCTAACCATGTTTGCTAAGCCACCTTTATTCAAGTTAACAAAGGCAAATGATGATTCGCTCCTGGCAATCTCCCAGTTGTAGCGATACTATGCCTAAATCGGTATCAAATTCTAAGTCCTTTCACGGCAATTGATGATTCGCTCCTGGCCACATTCCAGTCGCAGCAATGTTGATACTAAGATTGGTATCAGATCTCAAGTTCTATATTCGCAGCATAAAAAACTAGCGAGCCAAAAATGCATATGAAATAGCCGAAATGATAGGGCAACTTGAAACAAAGAGCAGCGAGTAAAATATATGCATATAAAAATAGCCGAAATGATAGGGTAACTCGCAATAAAAAGCAGCGAGTAAAGAGAAAGAAAAAAACAGCCGAAATGATTGGGCACCGTGAAAATAGCCGAAATGATTGGGCAATCGCGACTTTCGCGATATAAAAAGCTGAAATGATAGAGCATCGCGGAAAGAAAAACAAAAAAAAGAAAGATGAAACTTTTGCCCTACAGGTGAGGCCATACTGACCCATGTATACAATCCATGGGAATAAACGAAAAGGGAACCATGTTTCCCCACCAGACTCTGTCAAAAGGAAGCCAGATCTCATCGACAACATCTACTGCCTAAAGATCACCACGATGTTTCTTCTCACTCCAATCGAATGCAGACGTAACTTCAACAACCGACCTCAGGGTCACAACGAAACGGAGCCATGGCAAAGTCCCTATTTCCAGATCTCAACGGCAACATCTGTATCCTAAAAGATCAACACGGCGTGTAGGGATGCTTGGCACACGCACAAGGGTCTACGAGGCATCAACCATGCTCGATTTAAAATTTAGCCGTGCCGAACAACTCTAAACGAGATCTTTAAACTAGAGATTAGGCGAAAACAAGTATGTTAAACACTTTAACACTAAGTGAGAGGGATGAAAACCTTTGTAGATCCGGTCCTTCACTTCTTAAGCTCCGTGTTGAGGTCCCTTCGCTGCGATCATAGTGTTCCCGGACTCTAGAGAGGCTCTACGAAGAGAAAGATGCAAGCTTTCTTCCGATCTTCGATAACAAAGATGATCTACCTTAAAGTTTCATTAACACAACCTCTCACTCACTAAATGAAGTGAACACCCTCATCTAAATGGAAAGGATAGATGAGGATGATGAAGTAGGATTTTAGCTCTCTATTATTTTCATTAACCCACTCATAATCATTACTTAGAAAAAAAACTAGAAAGCTTTTTCTAAGGAAGAAGAAGAAGGATATCCAATTCCTTTTGTGATGAATAATGAAAGTTATGATAAGGTTAGAAATGCAACCATGGTCATGTAACCTTTGTAGAGATTGAACTAGAGTTAAGGGTTTGGGTTGGGTTAAAGAATATCTAGCAAAATATCTACACAAAAAACCTTTGCACAAAACAAAATAAAACTTTCTAGAAGGTTCTAGAAAAGATTAACCCAAATCAAACCCTAACCTCGTTTAATCTACACTAAACATGCTGCATTAATAACCGTATCATGTTACAATATTATATATCACATATATAATATTTATTGTAACAAAATAAAATAATACAATTAACATATATCGCATATATATCAATGTATTACCCGAGTGAGAAAGAGAATCTTTTAGTAAGCTTATATTAGTTAATGTAATTTAATATATCACATATATTATTATATATTAAATTATCGAATCAACACTTGATCCGACAATCCGGCTATATCACATATAACCGACTAATATATCATTTACCGATTTATCGAATCAACACTTGATCCGATGACCCTGCTGATATCAAATATCACGAGAATATAATACGGTATCTCATATCGCATTATCCTAGGTCCTGCACATATCACATATGTGCCCCTACTCCGTTTTGCTTGAGTCATGAAATCTCTGTGTAGGACTCTAAAGAATCGTCAATACGCCGGCAGTAGGTAATGATCATATCAAATACCCACAAGCTAAAAGCGGTCAGCTAAACGTAACAGCCACCCAGGTATTGAGCGATCAGAAGAACAACAAGCAAGCCTGTACATTCTCCTGGGAATCCAATCAGTAACACTCTCGTACAGTCCGGTCTCGTCGTCTGATATGTCGCATATCTCGCCTAGGGGTGGTAAACGTCAGACCCCAGTAGCTTGATAAGTCGTGTCGATATGAGGTCTATAACAGTTCGAGAAACTACTGATAACACTTACCAGTAAATCTCAACAACCCTGGTCAGGGATTTCCAGTTATAGCCAATCGAACACAGCGCAACATCAACTCCCTATACCGGGAGAGACGAATTCCCTCTATCGCTCATTGCCTCCATGTGATTCGGGACTATACCCAAAAGCCACCTTTTTGCACGCCCTCTTGGACGTGGTATGATGGAAATCAAAGCACAGTGGGAATCACACAAGACTCTATGACGATCTCGGGTCAATAGACTACTCTGTACCAGTGTCACCGGAGAACTGTCATCTGACGTGAGGTATAATACCATCTGTGAGTTCTCGGTGAGTCCGTCCAGTATACCCAGCCTCTACTGAGCACCCGTACACCATCCTTGATGTCATACACTGATGGATATGGGATCATCCATCGCCCATCATATGGGTCAAGATGCGTATACGCTAGTCTACTCTGGTGTATCGTTGCCCTGTCTCGATACACCCTCGACTAGGAACAGTTATAAGATGTACTCTTCGACTACCGTGGCCCCACTAGTATGATCTCATCATAGTCCCAGTAGTCGAGTACATATCCTAAGGGCTTTATCAACATGTAACATAGATACAATCAGAGTACATGTTAAGATAAAGGGTAACCAGATAGCATACTTTCATGTCGAGCAAGAAATTCCTCCCTATATATGTCCAAGCATCCACTACAATATACATCATATGTACAGTAATGGCCTCTAAGGCATACATATAACTAACACGGCGTTCCTTCTCGACACCGCAGAAAGTAAAGCAAGTCAACCTTGACACCGCAGAAAGCGGAGCAAGTTAGCTAATGACCTCCCCGCCAGAACAACGCTCCGTCTCGGAAATAAGTCAGCCAATGACCTCCCCGCTGGAACAACGCTCCGTCTCGGAAACAAGTCAGCCAACGACCTCCCCGCCTGAACAACGCTCCGTCTCGGAAACAAGTCAGCTATCACGCCTCGCTTACCAGAGTGCGCTAAGATCGGCACGTGACAGAGCCAACCATACTACCTGTGGCTAGGAAATATCCTTCTACAGTCAAATTATGGCTGTTTATAGGATATTAAGAACAGTAAAATGAAAATAAACTATCTAGTATATGTCCATATGCCAAAATAAACGAGTCAAGAAATATAAATGTGCGGAAGCAATAAATCTAATAAGCAAAACATCTGGAAAGTACGCCCCAAATACGGGCTCACATCAAGGAATAAAACTGCGGAAAGGAAACTAACTAAACTAAATACTAACATGATTCCCAATGCTCGGCCTGACGATGAAAATACTCCTGATCAGCCTGCGAAAGAGACAGAGGATCTGGGCCATGCAAAACCCAGATGTCAGTGCGTCATAATATCAAACAATAAAATATAATCAGGAGGTAACGAGATATGCAAGCATGAGTATGAACAGTAATAAGGGTATAACAGTAACACGAATATGGAACAGTGGAGTGTATAAGCACATATGACGTGCAGTCAGTAATCTAAACTAAACTACTGGGTTAATTACTCTCAAGTCTTTGAAATCAATTTAATGAATTGTCGATGTAACTTAATAGTATCCCGTGCATGCCCGGGACCACGGTTAAGACTCTCGGGCTGAATCCGTGACGTGCCGCTAAGCAGTAAACAGGTAATATGTACAGACGAATGATGTCAGCAGCAGCATCCCGGGGCTGGCCTAGCCCGTATAACTGATCAGTATAAGTATCGAACTGTTGAGTTACAAGTCAGGTTTCATCATTAATTTTCCCTTACCCCAAGTTATGTGTTCAAGTCAGGTATTGATAAATCTGGAGCTAATACCAACACGGGATCAAGCAGGTACAAGATTGTCTATGCAAACAACATGATACATCCGTCAGGACAACATGTCAGGATTGTCGGTATTAGAAACAGGATCAGGTAATATGTCAAGTAGTGGTATATCAGGTCATGACAGGTAGTGCACAGGTATCAAAAAAATGCTCATAATAAAACTGTAGCAAGTACAGGTGCACGATAAAAGTACGGATGCACAATAAAATACGAGTGCACAAATATCTATCAGGGATTACATCTACAACTTCATGACTATGAAGGATGCACGTTATCAAGTATGGGGTGTTAATATAACAGTAACATGAAATGATATGATCTGGCATGCAACTAGATGTATAATAAATGATACGGATGCGAACGGATATCGGAAAACGGTAAAACTGTAACATGGATGCACAATACCATAAACATGCAATATTTTTAGTAATATAGATCCGAGTATAATAATATAGCCTGTATCAAGCTACTTGCATGCAACCAGATATGTAATTATTGATATGGATGCGTACGGATATCCAAAAACAGTAAAACAATAATATGGATGTACAATGCGGTCTACATGTGATATTTTTATTTATATGGATGCAAAATATGTATCATAGCATGTAGTAAGGTAAACTTTCATGCGACTAGATATGTGATAAATGATATGGATGTGAACTGATATCGTAAAACAGTAAAATGGTAACATGGATGTACAATGCAATGAACATGTAATATTATTATTAATATGGATGCAAATATAATAGCATAGCATGTAGCAAGATAAACTTGCCTAGACGGATCGCACGACGGAATGCATACGCTGCGTCCGGCATCGGGTAAACGTCGCAATGTACACACACACGCACAGAACAGGGCCAGGAAAAGTAAGAACATGACCACGCTGGCTGGGAACGTCCACTGGGCTGCTCGGATCGTCGGCGGCGGCACAGCTCCGGTGATCACCGGAAAATATGGAATCAAGAAACAAGAAGAAGAGAAGAAGAAGAAGGAATGGGCTAGGTGGCTCTGGTGTTGGTGCTCTGGATCAGAGACGTTGCGAGGGGTGACGACAGTGATGGGTTGTCGACGGCGAGGATGCAGGCGGGGGTTTTCCGGCGAGGCAGTGGGGTTGAGATGTGCAGCGTCAGGTTCTTGCAGCAGGGTCGGGGTTAGGTTGCAGTGGGTGAGCTCGGGTATAGGGTGGTCTCGAGTGCGCGGAGACGACAGGGTCGGAGATCCGGCAAGGGTGCAGGCGAGGTCGGAGGTGTAGGCGTGCAGGGTAAGGGTCGTCGAAGTTAGGTGTGCAGGGTTCGTCGGGGTATTTACGGGGGCTCAGGAGAAGGAGGTGATGATGATGAGGGCGAGGTGAGACGCCGGCGAGGGTCGGAGCTCCCATGACGAGCGTGCAGCGAGGGTGTCGTGGTCGTGGGTATGGGTTGCAGGAGGTGCTCGGTGCAGAGGTTCGTCGCGGGGTGAAGCGAAGTGGGGGAGGAAGAGGAGGCGGTGACGAGGCCGACGAGGGAGTCGGCGGTGGCGAGAGGCGAGCGCGGACGAGGGCGAGGGGGTGGATTAGAACATAGGAGGCGGCGGGAAAAAAGAAAAGAAGAAGAAAGAAGGGAAAGAGAGAGAGAGGGTACGTGGGTAATATGTGTTTAAAAAAATATTTATATGCAGAGGAGAGAGAGAGAGAGTCACGAGAGAGAGAGAGAGAGAGAGAGATTTGAATACTGTTAGGATTAGATAGATTACGATTTTAAAATATATTTTTGTTAAAGAAAATTTGTAAATCTTATAAAATATAAATTTAACAGTTAAATGTTTATTAGAATAGAATATTAAGAAAATTTGAGTTTTCTGGCTAATACAAACTTACTCCAAAATATGCCCGGGTCGGGTCTAAAATTACAATTTGAAAATACGGTTAATATACGTGTCAACCAAAACCAAAATAGGATATCCGGATAATGAAAATGCATACCCCCAAGAACGGATACACGTAGCGTGCACGTAGCGATCAAAACAGGTACGTTTCACTGAACGGGACGGGAAAACGATATACGGATGTTACCACAGGGTCAGGGGTATGATGCAGGCCATACTAGATATTTTTAAAATATTTTATTTGACTTTATATGTTATATTGAAAAATGCAGATGCCAGATATAATGCAGTTATACAACATGAAATTGCACGGATTCTCATAACTAGCCGGGATAAATTATAAACAGGAATCAAGACGGGTTTCCAGCATGCTGGTCGGGTCGGATGCAAATACAGATGTCAATTACACTATTCGCACCCAAAACACAATAAATCAAGAAATAACCATAAATAAAGAAATACCCCATATAGAATTGGTATAAATGAACTAGGGTGTTACATCAGCCAATGACCTCCCCGCCGGAACAACGCTCCGTCTCGGAAACAAGTCAGCCAATGACCTCCCCGCCGGAACAACGCTCCGTCTCGGAATCAAGTCAGCCAATAATCCCTCGGTTCGTCTCGACTCATAGTAGAAAGTCTTAGGTAATAGGGATAAGGACCTGTTTCCTAAGCATTGGGGCCCTACAAGTCGGTCCAAGGTATGCCACTGCATACTATTCATGGGTCACACTCTCCAAAGTCGAATCTCGACAAGGAGGAAAACAATCACTTACGAGTCCTCTCGACTTGTAAAGAGGATAAATTCTCTTGTGAGATCCTTACAACTCTCAAGAGAAAATACACACTTAGGAATCCTCATGATTCCTAAAGAGAAAATACACCTACGGGATTCTCTCGACTCGTAGAGAGAAAAGTCTTTATGAGACCCTCACGGCTCATGAAATTGAAAAGTTTTAGGCGGCAGATCTGAACCTATTTCCTAAGACATCATTGCCCAGCAAAGAGATCAACATAAACTATCTACAAAATATATTTGCTAAAAAGGATACGCCAATATGAAATAAAATATGTCTTTTATTCATGAGTCCAAATGAATATAAGGTGCATTTCGTAAAAGAATCAAAAAACACTCTCATTCAGGAGTAAATACAAAAAGGAGAATAATATATATATATATATATATATATATATATATATATATATATATATATATATATATATATATATATATATCTTCAAGCCGGCGGACGGTGCAATAACTTCGATCATATACGTGCACTCGTGCACGGATCATGATCGGAAGGAACATACTAGTGGGTTTTGGTTTAAGCCGGATCCTAGTATTAGTTTTGTTGGATTACTTTAGTCTCATTGCATTCGCATTCAGTCAGAATGCGGATGCAGATATGTATATACAGGTGAGGGGTATCCTTATGATCTGTCACAAGTTTACTTTAGATGTTGCCATTCTCTTTTTGGATTAAACATTTTGGTTTAAATGTTTTGTGGTGAAAATTGTGAGTGGAAATCATCATGAAGAGCAATTAATGTGGCATGTGCATGGGTGATGACTCATGGTCTTATTTTTTGTGCTATATCAATGTGCATGGGTGATGACTCATGGTCTTATTTTTTGTGCTATATCAACATTTGTGATTGATTGTTGTATTGAAATGATGTGTGGAGAGAGAATGGACAGCCACAACTAGTGGGGTTGGTCTTGAGATTTAGTTCTAGTGCTCTCATTTTTCATTCCAACACAATAATAAGTCTAGCTCTTCATCTTCTTCCTTCTCTAGCTCACAAGTTTCATCCATGGCTTCATCTTCAACCTCCATCCATACAATCTCATGAGTTGAGAATCAATGGATGCTTGAGATAAAGTTATTACACACATTCTCTACTTCACCTTGGATATGTCGGCTAGCAAACTTCATGTCCGAGTTGCTTCGGTTTGAAGCGGGAGACCGTAAAAAGACTTCTTGATGTGGTGCCCTTTTTGACGAGGAGACCGAAGATCGAGTGAGATCGGAGATGCCGCGAGGAGATAGAGGTGGTGGCTAAAAACCGAAGGACACGGATCGATCGGTATAGCCATTCTAACTTCTTGTAGTTAGCTAGTTTAGTGTTAATAGTACGATCCGGGTAATGGTTATGGTAGCGCCAAGTTTTGAAAAGTTTTTGTTCCGCATTTGGTCTCGGATTGACGGCCGGGACGCTGCCGTAACCCAACATGGTATCAGAGCCACGCCATTAACCCTTTGCTAGCTTGTTCAGACAATGTTAAACTTTCGAAATCGAAACAAACCTGATACATTGCACTTAGCATTCCAGTTTCTATTGATTTTCATTTGGTCTTCAAAAACTATTTAAACAAGTGCAGAAGACTACTGACATGACCACTAGCCTACACCCCAAACACAACCCCAATCCCTCGGATTTTGGCCGTGCACATTGAGGAAAAATCCGAGCAGGCCAGTTTTTTTGAGGCTTCTGGGTTTGGTTTTTGGGGTGTGGTCTGGTCTCTGGAAAGTTGGTCCAGTGATATTGTTTGTTTAGCACAGTTTGGAAATAGTTTTATCAGGTTGTTTGGGGCTATTCGGGGGTTATTTTGAAGTCGATATTTCTAACATTGTTTAAAGTTTACAGTGCATTACATTACTATCTATGATCGTGAATGTCATTCGAGTGGTAAATCTTGTCTAATTGCTATAGTCATTTTAGACGGGTTTGCGAACGTGACATTCGCGTTGATGTTCTGTGTTGTGCTGTGATGTTACGGATTTGTCGTGGTGAATAGCTTGGATGCAGTGTTAGTACAGTTTAGTTTTATTTGTACATTTGATATTGCGGGGCGAGCGTCCGACATGCGGATTGCCGTCACTGCCTGTTTGTATATTATTCTTTTGGGGCACGACCGGGTTGAGGTCGATGTACCTGTTGTACATATTTTTCTTTTCTGTACTAGGATTACCCCGCGGTGGAGTGCACGGATAGCCGGGTTCTAGAGGGCAATGGGCCCGCATCTTATGGCTTTGAGACGAAGGGGGCTTCACTCTAGAATTAGCGGGCTATTCGCCGCACTCGTAGGGGGTATAGGTTGACCCAAGGAGAGGTGCTCAAGTTACCGGATTCCATGAAGTGCTGGGTGGCCCATTCACTTTGCTGAAGGGGGCTGCTTCGCTTCTGGTTTTGGCGGGAAACTTGCCGCACCCGTAGGGGTCTAGGTTTTCATTGCACAAGCTATCCACACAATCAGGGAACGTTGGGTTTCACTTGCGGCTTAAAGGAAACCCGGGGCTCCCAGATTATCTGTATTGTTCTGTGATGCTTATTACTTTTCTGTGATGTTGCATTTATCACGCCTGGAGCGATTATTATATATTGATATATATACTAGTAGATGTTGTATATGTTTTACACCCGCGCTAGTCCAGTCCCCGCTCTGTCGTTAGTTAAGTAACCTAACGGGTGATGACGGGACCCAGTGACGAATGCGGATGGCATATACGTACATTTTATTTTCGCTCTTTTGTGGTGTGATTAAATGATGGGACCGCGTTGATTTAGATCAATGCAAGGAAAACAAACCTATTCGATGTTGTTGGAACAATTTTCAAAAAGCTGTTATTATAAGAACGTTCTCTTTTGCTTTGCACAGCGGTATTCGGTTATGAATATCCAGCACCTCATTCGACGAGGCAAGGGCCGAGATCCTTTCATCGGGAGTGACCCCTTGGGCAGAGGTTTGCGTCAGGGTAATAAATTCACTATAGTCGATTACGTTTTGCTTTGCATTGCGGTATTCAGTTAGAATATGCTGCACCTCATTCGACGGGGAAAAAGCCGAGATCCGTTCACCGTGAATGACCTCTTTAGCAAAGGTTTTCGCCACTATACATTTGTAAAAGTCTATGCAGTTCCTTCAACGATATCAAGTTCATTACGTTAAAAGGTTTTTCGCTTAGTATTCACACTGCGTTTGTCGTTGCTATTCACCGAGGCGTAGTGTGCGGTAGCTCTGTTATGCTTTTCTGTTGCATGGATATGTGGATTGGTTAGGACGGTCGTACGAATTTGTTGATTACTCGTCAAGGGTCGTGCGGGTGGGTTTAATGCAATCAAGATAATGACGGGTTGAACTTGACTAGGACCTTTTGATTTGTTGATTATTTGTCAAGGTCACTTGGGTCCTAGGGGTAAAAATCACATCGGGAGTTTCTAAAGAAACAAAAACTTGCCAGGCATGCGCATATCTTCTGGAGCGTGGTGACTTGAGTGGATTCCATCAAGTTATCATGCGATGATAGTTGGATCCCGATTCCCACTGATGAGTTGGTTTACTCCTCGGGTAATCCCGACTAATTCTTTTTTCAGGTTTGAAGGAGAATTTGAGGATACAGTGGGAGATATCCTGATTAGATAAAATGATTAATCATTCTGATCTAGGTTAGAGTGCACGCTAAGTGTTTCTTTTCTCTCTCTCTTTGACAGCGACCATGGCCCGACCCTGGACTATGACTCAGTGACCAAGTTAACCGAACTTTCTTAAAACACTGGCTTTTGGATTGTCTGGGTTGCATACAACATTGCCACTCCTTCTTTTACCCTTTGCTTTTCTCCAGAATACCCCGTATCACTACGAACATCCACTTCCATTGGATAAATCCATCGTATGGTTATATACGAACTCGAAGGAACTTGTTCCAGATTCAAGAATGGATTCTGGTTCTGGAGAAATTGAAAAGGATTATTCAGTTGTCTTTTCCTTTTACCTTCTCTCAGGTTGTGAGGGCTCCTAGGATTAGGAGAGGATACACCTATTATGCTTATTGGAAAGTCTTCTTACAAACCATAGGCAGGTGTCGAAAGGTAGGGAATGAAGAAAATCAATTAGCCTAAGTGTGGTGTACAGAAGGTAATAAGTAAAGACATATAAAGGGATCAGCAAGAGGGCAAAGTAAATTGCGATTGCTATCATTCATGACAAAACCATATATATCATCGCCACTCCTACTTCACATTTGTATTTCTCCAGAACACTCCGTATCACTATGAAGATCCACAGTTATTGGATACTTCATCGTATGGTTATATACGAACTCGAAAGAACTTGTTCCAATTCGAGGATGGATTCTGGTTCAGGAGAAATATGAATAAGGTTTATTCAGTTGTCTTTTATCATTACCTTCTCTCAGATTGCGAGTACTCCTAGGATTGGGAGAGTACACCTATTATGCTTATTGGATAGTCTTCTTCCAAACCATAAGCTGGTGCCGAACGGTAGGGAAGGAAGAAAACCGTTTAGCCTAACGATGGTGTACAGAAGGTAATGAGTAAAGACAAATAAAGAGATTTGGAGAGATGACAAGGAAATATATGGTTACAGTCGTGAATCTGGATAATGGAAGAGGTATTACTAGGAATACCCGAATACCCCTTCGAAACATTTTCATGTTTCAGTTTCACTATGCATTGTTAATAGATAACTGATTTCCCAATTAAGCCATTTCTCCAGGGTATGTATTTACCAGGTATGATTCTCACATCTTACAGATGATGAGTGGGAGTAAGTTATTGGGAATTAGGTGATCATCCTCATTATATCGGGATTCGTTGTAATTGGTGATATTTGAGAAAATCACCTGGGTTTTTTCCGGACGGCCAATATTTGGTTTTGAATATCCGTTGTTATGCACCAATTTCAAACTGATATATCTGTACGTTTATTTTATAAAGTGTGATATAACTTTTTGAAATTATTTCCATGACATTTACCTATATCAGTTGATGGTTAGGTAAGAAGCATTAAACAGCGGTGTAATTCTTCTTAACCATGGTATAGTTTTCAACCTACGACGCACAAGGTTTGAGTTCAACTCAGGGGAATTATACAAAATATTGTATGTTGTCCAGTGTCCATTAGGACAGAGAGGTTGGTACTCGTACTATATTCTGTTTACTTGTGACTTCTCTAGTTTTTAGACAAGTGTTTCGTAAAATTACAAGGTCTAAGTTTTGAGAAGTTATAGGTACAAGAATAAAGTAGAGAACCACGTGTTGCAAGTATCGGGATTCTTTAAGGTGGTTGAAGATGTAGATACTTGTGTTTGGTATTCAGTCGATAGTAATGGTTTTGAGACTTGCTTCTCTTTCAGGTTACTCATAATTGGATGCATTCCTAAGTTGAGTAATGATGATCGGTCTCTCTCCATTCAGTTGACATGCACTGGAGACAGCTGCATGATTTGAATCTGATTCCAATTAAATCAGTGCCTCTGTTTCTATATTGTATATAGAATGGATCATATCTTAACGATGTTAAGGTATATGGAGTTGTCCGGCTTATGCTTAAAACCAGACTCTGGATAACTCAAGGCATGTTTCTGTAATGGCAGTTTGTGGGTTGACCCAGGCTATCACGAGGGTTAACTTTCTACCATCTGGAAGATCAATAGTGATATTTTTCTTGACTCGCCACAGTTTTAGTAAAATGGATTTTTTAAAGAAAACAGTAGTGGGAGTATGGTAGAACTGGAAGTGATTTCAGAACCACAAACGATTACCGAAAATTTAATAGAACCTAAAAATTCAATCAGGTTTGACATTCCATTAGCCACTACGCAGATATGGTGGGTAACCTCAGGCACCCGAGAGGTACCTCGGTATCTTCAAGGACGGTGACAGGGAGGTTCTTGTTTACCCAGACTTGCCATTGCTGCTGTTCTGGACTATGAAACCCGGCAGGAGGATAAGTATAGCGTCGTTCTGAACTAGCTTTAGAAGTGCACGTGTATATGACTCTTCCAGAAGGTTGTCGTAGTCGGTGGGAGTAGCGGAACCATAGTGGACAAGTAGGTTGTATCTATTTATAAATTAAAGCAGATATAGCGGAGATAGATCATCTATTTTTGATGTTACAGTCATAGGCTTTAACTTCATCAGAATAGGAGATGCATCTGTTAAGAAAGTAGTAGGGTGTGATGTCCTGGTATTTGGATGACATGCACGTTGTAGGAAGTAAAATTCCTATACTACGATCGGTTATACTGTGTTTGTCACACAGTGGTTTCTCCACATAGGATATAGATAAAATATCAGGCATTCTGGTTACTAGATCTATGGTTTTAGGTCTAGATTTGGATAGTTTCCCAATCCGGGTACTTAGACAATATTCTAAAGGTGTTTTAGAATGGACGACTCCTGGCATGTTGGTGTACCTGCAGGTGATGGAGTCACCCTCTCTAAAGGTGTCTTAAAGACTAAAGGGGAGAGGGATGTGCATGATTGGTATATCACTTGCTTAGGCAATTCAGTCAATCATGAGATGTCAAGTACCGCACCAAATGTTGTTTTTGCATTAGATGCAATAAGTAGATATATTAATCCAATTCTGGAGAAACGTTCGGAAGCAGTTTTATGAACATAAGTATATGTTCTAGGGATTTGATAACGACGGCCTCCTTCAGGAGACAGTTATCATTCCAGGCTTCCAAAGTGACCTGGATGACAGAGTGACTGTCAGAGTTATAGTTTTCCCTCTCACGAGGGGCAGACAGGTGGTCCAAAGGGATACTGAGGGAGGCATGGCATATGATACTGATTAAATTCAGTTGACGATACAATCTAAGATGTTTGCTGGATTTGGAGTTCATTTATGAACTAGGTCCCATCATATATCCAAATATATTCTAAGACAGGTATTGCTCATTTTAGGAGATGGCTTTCTCCGCGAACTTGAGATTAAGAGAGACATATAAAGAAACATCAGAGCAGATCCACCCACCGAGACTACTTCTCGAACGTAATAGTTTTACAAACGAGCTTTGTGAAACTGATTAGTAGAGGAGTTGGGTTCGTCTTGGGCAACAGCCTCAGATGCGAGCAAGAGCTCAAGCAGACCGGTAACCGTCTTCTTACTCCTTTTCGAGCCGGAGCTAACACTAGAAGAAGAGCGTTTCTTTCCCCTCGGCACCCTGACACGATGCTGCCCGACCTCACCTTCTGCATCACCCTTCAATGGTGTCATTATCGGCGCTTTCCCTGGAACTTCCACCTCCTCTCTGGCGCGCACGAGCATACCAGCGGTATGAGGAACTGGTCCGACTTCAGCAGTTTTCAGAATAACTACCGAACCGTTGTCCCTTAAAAGAGGGCGAACGATTGACCTGGGTCGCAACGGAAAGCTGGTAATTTGGGTTAGAACTGGAGTTTGTTGGCTATAGTGCCCTCAAGTCAATTATTGGATCGCAGGCACGTGATTGCAATGATTGAGGAAGGACCTATATCGGTAGAACAGTCTTACTCAAGATGATAGTATACTATCTGGTTTGTCTTTATCATCGTGTACATGCTTTAGATGACATTACAGATCACTATTACACGTTGATGGAGCCCATAATATTCTTGCTTGACTACCAGCAGTATGATGGCGATCATATACGTGAGAGTTAGGTAGTCTATAAGCATATCCTTAAAGTGTCCCTAGTCGTGGGAGTTTCGAGACTGGGCATCGATACTCCGAGAGTAGACTAGTGTATACAGATCGAGACCCCGACGAGGGGCGGTGGCTGGTCTCACAAGCCATTGGTGTCAGTTGGTTCACCTAAGATAGTATACAGGTGCTCATTGGGTTATGAGTACACCGGACGGACTCGCAGGGGCACTGCTGATTGGTACTATACCTATCGTCAGGAGCAGTTCCCAGGTGACATGAGTACAGCTTAGTCCATTGACTTGACACTGCTACATTGCCTCAAGTGTGTTCCCACTGTTCTTTGATTGCTACCCTACCATGGCTCAAAGGAGTCGTGCAAACAGGTAGTAGTTGGGTGCAGTCCCGAAGCACTTGGAGGCAGTGGCGGTTAGACAGGATTCGTCTCTCCCGGTATTGGGGGTTGATATCGCGCTGTGTCTGGAGAGCCATTACACAAAGTCCTTGGCCAAGGTAAGTGAGATTTACTGGTAGGTAGTCCAGTAGTTTCTCAAGGTGTTCTGAGCTACACTCTGACACGACATATACCGCTATTAGGGGTCTGACGTTTACCATCCCCTTAGGCCCGATATGCGATACTCATAGACGAACAGAACGGACTATACGGAGATTGTCACAGATAGGCTCAGTAGGGTTTCAGGACGAGTTCGCTTGTTAGCTTCCCTTTCGTTCAATACATGGGCAGCCGTTACGTATAGCTAGTGCCACTGACATGCTTGTGGTTAAACCCACTGCCAGCTTATTGACGAGTCTTTAGAGTCCCCACAGATAGTTTCCCAAGGTTCGGGCGAAACGTTGTAGAGGCCATATGGTTTTATGGAAGGGTTCGATCATATACATGCACTCGTGCACGGATCATGATCAGACGGATCATACTAGTGGGTTTTGGTTTAAACCGAATCTTATGATTAGTTTTGTTGGATTACTTTAGTCTCATTGCATTCGCATTCAGTCGGAATGCGGATGCAGGTATGTATATACAGGTGAGGGGTATCCTTGTGATCCGTCACGAGTTTACTTTAGATATTGCCATTCTTTTTTTGGATTAAACATTTTAGTTTAAATGTTTTGTGGTGGAAATTGTGAGTGGAAATTATCATGAAGAGCAATTAATGCGGCATGTGCATGGGTGATGACTCATGGTCTTATTTTTTGTGCTATGTCAACATTTGTGATTGATTATTGTGTTGAAATGATGTGTGGAGAGAGAATGGACAGCCACAACTAGTGGGGTTGGTCTTGAGATTTAGTTCTAGTGCTCTCATTTTTCATTCCAACACAATAATAAGTCTAGATCTTCTTCTTTCTTCTCTAGCTCACAAGTTTCATCCATGGCATCATCTTCAACCTCCATCCATACAATATCATGAGTTGAGAATCAATGGATGCTTGAAACAAAATTATTACACACATTCTCTACTTCACCTTGGACATGTCGGCTAGAAAACTTCATGTCCGAGTTGTTTCGGTTTAAAGCGGGAGCCCGTAAAAAGACTTCTTGATGTGGTGCCCTTTTCGATGAGGAGACCGGAGATCGAGCGAGATCGGAGATGCCGCGAGGAGCTAGAGATGGTGGCTAAAGACCGAAGGACACGGATCGATCGGTATAGCCATTCTAACTTCTTGTAGTTAGCTAGTTTAGTGTTAATGGTACGATCCGGGTAAAGGTTATGGTAGCGCCAAGTTTTGAAAATTTTTTGTTCCGCATTTGGCCTCGGATTAACGGCCGAGGCGCTGCCGTAACCCAACAGAGTTCTATACTCGAAAAGTACCCGCCTTTCCTCGGCGATGACAGGACCGACCCAATGGTGATACCAACCAGCGAAGGACCCCACAGACCTTGGAATATAGTCGGCCTCGGGGATTACGAAACGAGAGCCGGTGTTCAGCCGCATGAAATGATGGATGATGTCACGAACAACTCCCAGAGACGACTTGGGCTCCACCAAAAATGCCTCGAAAGGAACACCCTGGTTATAACCCAATTGCCGAGCAAAGCGGTACAGGTTATACCTCATGAAAAGAGCTGTATCATTTCGACGGAATGCCAAATAACCCGGCCTAATCGAATACAAGTGCATAATTTCCTTAGGCTTTAAGGATGGTGCTCCCACTTTCGATAAATCGAATAGCTGTTGAACAGGTCCCGAAAGAGCAGAGAGGACTCGATTGTTGAATACCATCCCGCCTTCGTTAGCATACGGGTTAAGAAACACAGGATGGGCCCCTAGCTGACTTGGATCAGTAGCAGAAGCGTCCACCAACCTCATGAGCCGCGGGAAGGTGTAAGCGTTATAGAAATCTGGCCTTCGATGCGCTACGAACGCCCCCAATACGTGCATCTCGATCCACGACGTGAAGTAGTGGAGGGAGAAACTCAAAACATCTACACCCGGGGCCGAAGTATTGGCCGCAGCGATCAGCCCATGGTATAAGTGTGATAGCCCCGCGATACCCACGGCCAGTCGTGTCCCTTCAGCCACGTGATGAGCAGGATAGATGACCGAAGCTTTCATGAAGTGACGATGCGTTGGAATGGAGAACCAGCTGAGCCAAAGGCTGATAAAACCGACAAAGAAGGTCTCTTCATCCATGCCGGGAGCTGTAATCGAATTGAAGGACACAACCGACAAGATTAGGATATAAAATTGCGGTAAATCTTCTTCTTTGGTCGGCAATTGATTTAGCCCAAACCTAAAAGGGTCGTCAATGTTCGCAAACTTTGGAGCCGTCTTGGTCAAAGCATCTTCGCGGATAAAGCAGGCAATGAAGCTCTCAAAAGTGACGCCATGACCTTCCGATGCCGCGAACAGTTTCTCAAAAATAACTGAAACCTTGATTAAGCTAGGATACTTATGGCGGACGGCGTTTTCAGTCGTCAAGCTGTTAAGCGAAGCCGGTGTCGTCTCAAATACATACTCATCGGGTGGCAGCAACTCTTCATAATGGTCTCCCCTGATTGGTAGTCTCGAAATCTCATGAAACTCTTCCAATGAAATAGAGACCTCATGATCCCCTAGCAAGAAGGTGTTGGTGGGAAGATTCCACTGGTTCACAAAAACCTTAACCCACCAGACATGAGGGGACTGGTAATAAAAAGGGACGCATACAACGCCTGATAGAGCCCGACCTTTTGCAATCATGCACGATGGGCGGACAGAACATATCGAGCCTAAGGAAGATAGCTCGTTGGGTGGCGAAGGGTAAGCCCTATCTTATAAATTTGTCCCCAAGGTTGGACTTCACCCTGACAAATGCGATGCCCCAAGATGTCTATAGCCGGCAAAGGATGGTTGGGTATCCCAGTTGTCGACGGTTCAAGCCGGCCTATAGGAGTCCAATCAGCCACCTCCACCGCAAAAGCAGTCTGCGGACGCTCCATCGGCGAAATCGGGTGAAGAGGTTCCGCTGGCTCTTCGCAAATAAAGTTGCGGCGGCCCGGGATGATATGTACATACCAAGTTCCCCACAAGAGCAAACTAGTACAGTCTCTGTCATTGGCCTTGTTCATCGCCATTGCTTCTTCGTCCGACGGCGATTGTGGAAAAGCAGCATCTGAGCGAGTAAAAGGAAGGTAAGGAAGAGAAGCCATTGTTCCTGAAATAAAGGGAAGAAAAACTATTAATGCAACCTATACGTATATATATATATATATATAAACAGCAGAAGAAAACGATAAGAAGTTTATTCCATGGGACCATTGATTGCAAAAATAATGGACCCCGCAAAATCAGTATGACGGCTCGCCAATCATGAGGCAGGGTAATCATTAAGAATAAAAAAAAGATTCTCAATAAATGCACATTGGAGTTCAAACGACTTGGGACATCCTCACAAAAGAACACCCATTACAAACTCTATCAAATGGGTGAAAATAAAGGAAAAATCCATTGAAAAAGATTTTCAAGAACACCGTGGAATCAAATTCCCGAAGGGCCCTCTTGATCTTTCAGAACTAAGCTCTTCGGTGAGGAATTAAATTCCTTTTATATGATGGAATTAAATTCCAGAAACCCCAAGACATTAAGGTCAACTATTCAAAGATCACGTTTTATGGTGGATATAAAATCCAGAAATTTTTGATAAAAATCGTTTCTCTGATGTTCAAAAGCTTTACTTAAAAAAGGGTTTCTTTTTCCAATAGAGTTTAAGTCTGGAATTGCAATGGCAGAGAACTAAGTTCTGAAGAGGAGAATTAAATTCTTAAAGAAAACAAAGAAAGAAGAAGATGAAAGAAACAGTGTCTGCCTAAAGACTAAACCCTTGTATTTATAAGACATGACAAGGACGGTTCACCTTCCCGTTCCCCTAGGCAATCCAACGGCTGTAAAGGTGACAGCGTTGCACTCACGTGCAAGCCACGTGAGAACAACGCTGTAAAGGAATTTGTTCCCTTATAAAAAAATAATAATAAATAAAAAAGAAATGGGAAAATTTCCCAAATGGAGCATCGCGTGCCCACATATGATGCGCTTTGAAGCCGAGATTATAGGCATTGCGCTTAATAAATAAAGCTGAAACTGAGCCTCACGTGCAAGCACATGAACATCTGTATACAAGGTATATAAGCGCCTTCTTAAAAAACAAATAATTGGCAAAAAAGAAACTCACGTGTCAGCACGTGATGCTCTTTGTTGGGCTTGACTTCGTGGATTCACGTGCTACACGTGAGGGTTTCTAAATGCCTTCTGAGCCGATAGAATTAAATTCTACATAAAAGGATCAGGACCCTATTTTGGAAATATTTCCCCCAATCTTTCTAAACAAAGAAAGATTGCGCTCTGTAAATCAGAGCACCATTGGATCAAAGATCCAATGGTGATTAAAAATCACCAAGATACAGAATAAGCTCTGTATGGGAAAATATTTTCTCAATCTTGTTAAAAACAAGAAAATGTTTTCTGTAAAACAGGAGTCCCTGGATCAAAAATCCAATGGTGGATAAAATCCCCAAATCAATCATAAATCTCTCAATGAGAGATTTTTTTAACAAAAATCAACAAACTTACCTCTGCTATATAAAGGACTCGAGAAAACAGAGAGAAAAAACCCCTGATAAGTTTAAAAGAAAAGAGAATTTAATTCCCTAGAGAGAAGAAGATCTTCTCAAAGAAGAGAAGAAACCCTAGGTAAGAAGGAACAGAACACAGAGAACATCTTACTTCTTCTTCGCCTCTACAAGAGTTTAACTCTTTCAAAAGAACTTAGTTCTTCCTCTGATTGAGATCTGCAGAAGCAGATCTCCACACAAGTTGAGAATTTAATTCTCACCGGGGAGATTCTATTATGTGGATTCAAACCTAGAGGAAAGAACTAAGTTCAAAGAATTTAATTCTTACAAGAACATATAGGAATCTAATTCCTCTACTAAAACTAGGGTTTAACCCTATAGAAGAATTTAATTCTTATAAAACAATAAGCTTGAAAGTCTCAAAACTCAAGATCTCCATGTACGTAGAAAGATTAGCAATTTGCATGATGATGGCATATCACGTGCTCCCACGTGAGCACCCTTGATAAAACAAAAAAGAACAACTAAGATCAGGTCACGTGTCCCCACGTGACCCCCCTAAAAAGTGCTTAGCACTTCCAAAAGAAAAAGAGAATAAACCCAAGACAGTTCCCATTTTGGGGGTGCCTCACGTGATCCCATGTGACCCATAATAGGGATTAGCATTTATGAAAGGAACAAGGGAATAACCCCAAAGAAACAGCGCCAGCTTTCAAGAGCATCACGTGCAACACGTGAGCAATCCCAAATTCCAGTGTTCAACACTGCTTTAGAGTCTCGCGTGCCACACGTAAGCGCCTTCGACTTTCAGTATTTAACACTGCCTTAGAGCATCACGTGGGAGCACGTGAGCACTAAAGGTATATTAGTGTTTAACACTATAAGGAACCAACTCCAACCTCAAATTGGTTAAGTCCCTTATGAGATTAAATCTCTAAACAAACCGAGCCTCTATGCTCAAAACTGATAACTCTTAGATTTAGAATCTGGTTTAAGGGTACATCTCTCCACACCTCTGATATATGTCATTGTAATCCTTCAATGTCTTCAGAGAGGTGGAAGGTCCCAATAGCCAATAACTCTTGGCACACCCTCAAACTGATAAGCCAAAACTCTATGGACCACAATGTCCTTAAACTAATGATGGACTATGATGTCCTTAAACTCTATGGACCGCAATGTCCTTAAACTAATGATGGACTATGATGTCCTTAAACCCAATGGACCGCAACGTTCTTAAACTAAACTCCAAGGACTCTAATGTCCTTAAACCCAATGGACCGCAATGTCCTTAAACTAATGATGGACGATGATGTCCTTAAACTCTATGTACCGCAATGTCCTTAAACTAATGATGGACTATGATGTCCTTAAACCCAATGTACCGTAATGTCCTTAAACTAATGATGGACTATGATGTCCTTAAACCCAATGAACCGCAACGTCCCTAAACTAAACTCCATGGACTATGGTGTCCTTAAACCCAATGGACCGCAACGTCCCTAGACTAAACTCCATGGACTATGATGTCCTTAAACCTAATGGACCGCAACGTCCCTAAACTAAACTCTATGGACCGCAATGTCCTTAAACTAATGATGGGCTATGATGTCCTTAAACCCAATGGACCGCAACGTCCCTAAACTAAACTCCATGGAATATGATGTCCTTACACCCAATAGACCGCAACGTCCCTAAACTAAACTTCATGGAATATGATGTTCTTAAACTATAGACCGTGACGTCCTTAAACTAAAACAATAGAGCTCAAATGCTCTTTCTCTGGATCTAAATGATCCTAAAACCTTGTTAAGTAGATCTTAGTCTAAAAATTAGAATAACGTATCCTTAACAAACATTTAAGTTGATCTTAATCTCAAACAAGATTAACGATCCTTAAATCAAACCAAACCCAAATCTAAGAAAATACGGATTTGGACTAATCCCCGCCCTACGGGCTACAACACAAATTAGTCTCCGTATACAATTCACGGGCAACCAAAAATAAAACAAACATACACGATATGCAGTAGCGTAATTAACTGAAGGGGCTTGCGCCTGCAGGGAAGAGCGTCCCCCGCAATCAAAAACCCCTCACAATGAGGGGGAATCTGGCAAAGCCTGCTACAACGGCCGCATCTGTCCAAACCTCCGTTATACGGTACCATAAATCAAATTAGCATTTTCGGAGAGGTGTACGGATAAACCCAAATCGTATCTGCCTCCCCCCCCCCCAAAAAAAATTCAGGCCAGACGTCCTAATATCCCGGTTGCGTCTTTCGTCAGTAAACAATAGCCATACGTTAGGAATATTTTTATATATTAATTGTCAGCATGTTATTTAAATATCTCATGATATTATATTGACAATTATCTATTGCAAGTAAATCGTAAACATCCTGAGATATCATGTATAATATATTAGATTAGAACATATTCTTTTAACCCTTAGATTTATAGTTTAAAGGGGCTAAGTATGTATAGATTATTTCTAATATATTTTCTTTGAGATTTAGTAGAGACGGATCGAGGATTTGTAATATCTTTTAAATATTATTAGTTATATACAAAACTGCATATATATATATATATATATATATATATATATACATAAACTATATAAACATATATATTTTCTATTTAAACAAAAACACACACACTCTCTCCCTCCCTGTGCATCATCTCTCTCTCTCTCTGTCCCCCCCCTCTCTCTCTTCCTTTCTTCTCTATCTCTCCTCCTCGTAGCTGACACCCATGCCTCGAATCCTTACCCACGTCGCCGACTACCTCTTCCAAGACCCTTCTCGTCACCAACCTCCATTACCCTTCTCCATCATCATCTTTATCCTCTCCAGGAAACCCACCATCAGCAGCCGTGCCTCCAAGCCGAGCATCGCCTGCACCAACCCATCCAACTCTGGTCGCCACCTTCCTCTTCTTTCCCTTAACCTGACCACCACCTCGAGTTCTCGTCGTCGTCTCCCTTCACCGTCTCTATCTTTCTCTTCAAGCCTCAAAATTTCTAGCCTTGAAACACAACCTTGACACCCTCCATCACCGAGCAACTCCAGCCCTCGACCCCAATAACCTTCGAATCCATCAACACCTAGCGAGCACCTTGCTCCTCACCTCCACCAACATCGCAACAGCACCAAAGACAGCATCCCAAAACCCCTAACCTCACGTCCTTCACCGATCACCAACCTCGACCGCACCCATCTCCTCGCTGTCGATCTTCCTAAGAACCCAACTCACCAGCAACCTTCTCGTCGATCGCTAGCACCCACCATTGCCGAGACCACCAACGATAGCAGTGCAATTCGTCATCAGCTTCATCTCTGAGCTTAGCAAGTTTGGAGGTTGCTTAGTATGGCCGTTGTTCCATGTCCGTATTGCTCCGTTCGTGTTCATACCCGCATTCGTCGAGACCGAGGCAAGTTTACAACTTGCTACATGCTATATTCTACGTAAAATTGTATATATATATATATTTATCGTAATATTACTTATTATTAGTATACCATTTTATATATATATAATCCGTATATCGATAAGTAGTTAACAATATCAAGTTTATAATTGCAGTTTATAATGGTTATGCAAATTAAATCTATAACTAATGTTTATAGCAACCAATTCTAGTTTAGTCTATCGATAAACTGAAGTGTAAGAATTAATGTGGTTATTTTTTCGTTACATTATTTATCTCACCTAAATAACGGTTACAACTATATTTCATCATGACCTGTTTGCAAGATAAATTAATATACTACCTTGAAATGCTTATAACCTGTCATATTGTTACTGATGTTGCTATCTTGCATGTACCTACTTACCTGTAATACTTACCGATACCAACAAATCGTGACCTGTTGTTTAGATTGACATAACATGTATCTGCATGTTCGTGTGTTGGTATTAGGTAGTATTATTCATACTCGACTTGGAAAATGAAACCTGAGGAAATGAGGAAATCAAAAGTTTAACTGAAGTGTAACTTAAAAAGATATTACATGTTTCCATAGTTCTGGAGGGTAACAGAACAGAATCATTCTTGATTCATACATCTTGCATCCGTGATCCCGGGGGGTAACGGGATATATCTTGGTCCATGGTCCTGGGAGTAACGTGATATATACTTTTGAGTTATATGAAGCAGTACTTTCATTGGTTTCAAATACTTGTAAGATAGTTAACATAAAAACACAGACCTTATGGTACACGTGACATATTTGATTACATATATCCTGCTGTTATAACACATGTGATTGATTTTGTTTATACTCATACATCACTCTTGCACGTGACATCCTATATAGCATACTGTTCAGTCTATTATTATTATTATTATTATTATTATTATTATTATTATTATTATTATTATTATTATTATTATTATTATTATTATTATGACGCACTTCCATCTGAATTTTTCATGACCTGGTTTCTTTAACATTATCGCAGGAAAATCAAGAATACTTTGACAGGCAAGCTGAGCAGTGAAGAGCTTTCTGCTGATTTAGTTTAGTGATACTTTAGATTTATTTTCTAGTTATAGTTTTGTCATTGTGATCCCATAAGGGACAAGATTAAGATATTATTTCTTATTGGATTTTTATTTGTTTCAGCCATCTTTCTCGTTATTATTTATTGTGGCAGTTTGGAAATGTGATAGGTAGATATTTATTTTATTGTTCTTGATATCTAATTGACAGCCGTAATGTGGCTTTGGAAGGATATTTTCCTCACTATAAGTAGCATGGTTGGCTTATTCACGTTCTTATTTACGTATTTTGAGAAGCGGGGTGTGACAGTAAAACTATGGAACAGGGATTTAGGAGGTGCCGGCAATGCAATCCAAGATTCTTCACGATTGGGATCTTTGCCATAGAAATACTACTCAGCTTGTGAAGCTAACATGAACTTATCATCTCGATAATTTTTTTTATTGAGATTGATAAGATAAAAACAGTACTCATCTATCTGGATGCAAGGGCACAAATGAACTTTGAACATAATAAATCTTTCTTACTCATTACTCCCGTAAAATAGCTCTATTATATCCTCCAGCTAACTGTAGTATTATTTTTTCCTCCTTGCGGTCATTGATCACAGGAACTTGAGAATCACGTTTGTTCAAACGGACAATAAATCTCATTATTTTGGGTAGTCAATTTCTCGGTTGTAAGAAATTTTAGGTTATTAATGCAATATAAGCCATATCGATTCACTTTTGCATTAGTACCTTTAAATAGTCGCACGATTACATTCGGGAATTGCATCCCTTTTGCTATGCCATCTTCCATCTACAATGCATTTACACGTAAAATATATAAGCTATATGTGATATATGTATGTGAAACGTGAAATATATTAGACATACGTACATGTTTACGGAACCACCATAAAAAGTGTTTTTTATGTTCTTAATTAATCTTCCAATTAGCACCTTTTTCGGAAATTCGTAAATTCTTCAATATGTCGGCTAAAAGAATAACAATATTAATTATTTAGGCATATCATATTAATTATTTAGGCATATCAAGATATAGACACTCAAAATATTAATGCGATAAATTTTTTTAATTTATATACCTTCTGTGATCGGCAGTAATTTCAAGGATATTAAGGATATACGAATGCGCTTGATCGAGTCATTCCCTCTGGTAGGATCGATCCTCCCCTTGTGGATGGGATAGCTGGTCATCGTTAATTCAAGAAGGATGGTTTAATCTTGTTTCAACTCTATACAAGTAACGAGAAGTGAAGTTGAGACATATGTTGGCGCAATAACTCTTGGCTATTGACCCTTCCGGTCGAGCTCGATTGCGCAATTACCGTTTCAAAACCCAAGTATTTAAAACGTTAACGAATATTTTAGAAAAATGTGAATATTATAATGAATTAAATAACATAATTGACTGAAAAAATATATTATCTTTCTACCGGATACATCCACCTATATGAAACAGGTCCAGTAATCATTGCCTCTGTAGCCAGATGCACAGAAAGATGAACCATGACGGTGAAAAAAGATGGTGGAAATATCATCTCCAACTTACAGAGGGTTTCACCAATACTCTTTTGCAACTCCTCGAATTTAGCCACATCTATCACTTTAGGAAAAAGTTTATTGAAAAAGTCGTAATACTTTTAAAGCCTTGGTGACATTGGATGGCAAATTATGTCGAACAGCCATTGGAAACAATTGATGCGGAAGGATACGACAATCATGAGTTTTAAGATTCAAGAGCTTTGGTGGCTCGACTTGCTCATTCTTTGCAATGTTAGAGAAGTATCCATCTGGTGTTTTGATGCCCTTTAGCATCTTACAAAATCTTTTCATAACCAATTTTGACATTGTATGATTCAAAACTTCTAAATTCATAGACAGCGTCATCATGAAGTACCAGATGCAATTCCTGTCGGATTCCAAGCTCCTCCAAGCACTCGCGAGCACTCAACTTATCCTTGGACTTAGAATCATGCCGTAACAATGTGCCAGCAATATTATCAAACACATTCTTCTCTGCATGCATGACATCAATATTGTATCGAATCAACAGAAATTTTCAGTAAAGAAGATTCCATAATATACTTTTCTTCTTCCACACACTCAACAATTCGTTATTTTCGGATTGATTCCTTTTTTTTGTTTATTGAAGAAACCATCTGAGTTAAAGTGATTAGAACCTTTCTAGAATTGACACGAGAAATCTGCTCAAAAATTTCTATCCTTGACAATTATTTTGGTGCTTCCCCCTTTTCCAATGTTCCATCAAACTTATTTGCCATTTTTCTTTATGGATGATTCATAGATAACCACCTACAATGAAACAAGTAGCAAAACTTACCACGTGTCTTAAGCTGTAAGGCACTGTAATCATGACCACATGATGGACATACATACTTCGCGTAGGTAAACCATCCAGATAACATGTCGTATGCTGGAAAATCGTTGATTGTCCAAATAACAGCCGCTCACATTCTAAACTTCTCCTCGGCGTACGCATCATATGTCTTTACTCCATGTTCCCAAAGTTCTATTTGCTCTTCAATTAAAGGTTCCATATAGACATCGATGTTCTGGCCAGGTGAATATTTTCTAGAAATTAATAAGGAAAGAATTATATACGGTTACTTTATACACATCCAGAGAGGCAGATTGTAAGGCATAATAAATATCGATCACGTGGACCAACTAAAGCTCATGAGTCCGTAAGGCATGAAATTGTCGGTTGCCAAACCTAAACGTGCATTTCTCGACTCATCCCCAAAATGATCAACGCTGTCTAATTGCTTTCATGCTTCTACATCAGCCGGATGCCTCAGCTTCCCGTCTTTGATCCGACGATCGGAAGCCATCACATGCTTTTCACCATATCCTTTGAAATATATAAATTTTGTAACATCTTAGCCATGGGGAAATAACGAAGGAGTTTAGCTGTGTAGGGTTCCTAGGCACACTCAAGAGGTTCCACAAGGCATCAACTATGCCAAAATCAAATTTTCTTGTGCCGAGAAACCCAAATGTTAGATCGTTAACTAGAAATTAGGCGAAACTACAAGCAAGCAAACAACTTTGCTAATAAGTGAAAGGGATTACAACCTTTGTAGATCCGGTCCACCACTTCTTTAGCTCCCAGACGACGTCCTTTCGCTGCGATCATCGAGATCCCGGACTCTAGCGTTGGTTTCATCGGAGAAATGAGCGGGCTAGGTCGTTGACTTCGGTGCCGAAGATGATCTACTTCGAGGCGACTCAAACTCAAGCTCCATCTTCACTTGGTCATGAACCTTGTGAAGAAAACACCCTATACAACTTGGCAAGTGGTAGAGGATGAAGAAATAGGAAGTGGGTTCACTTTGGATTTGGATTTCTCACTTAGATTCATTACTTGGAATTTTCTAGCAATGGTTTCTTCTCTTCATGAAGAAGAAGAAGAAGAAAAGAAAAAGAATAATGAATTATCTCCAAAAAGAAAATCAAGTGATGTCTATCATTTAGCAACCATGGGTGAGTAAACTCATGTAGATAATAAACTAGGGTTTAGGCTAATGGTTGGGTCAAGGAATAAAAACAAAATGGTAAGACTTTTTCAAAGATGCATGAAGCTTCTTGCATAAAACAAAGAAAGCCACTACCATTTTATTTTTGCCAAAAATGAATAAAGTTAATAAATAAGTAAATCAAACCCTAACCATTAACCTAATCAATGGTTTAAAGCATGCACACCCAAGTTTGCATGCATCATCAAACATGATACAAACTAGTGCACAAAGATATATCACATATACTACTTGTGCACATCAAGTGAGAAAATCCATCTTAAGTGAACAATACTGGTCAATGTAAAGTAATATATCAAATATATAATTATACATTAAATTATTAAATCAATACTTGATTTAATGATCCGGTCATATCGCATATAACCGACTAATATCAAGTGTATCAATGTATCGAATCAACACTTGATTCGGTAACCCGGCTATATCACATATAATCGTCCGATGATACAAATCGTGAGAATAGAATACAGTATCACATACTGGTATTATTCTCGGTCCCGCACATATCTCATATGCGCTCTTATTTCATTTCGCTTGAGCCAGGAAACCTCTGTGTAGGACTCTAAAGACTCGTCAATACGCCAGCAGCAGGTGATGATCATATCAAACACCTACAAGCCACAAGCAGTCTGCTAAACGTAACGGCCACCTGGGTATTGAGCGATCAGAAGATCAACGAGCAAGCCCGCTCATACTCCTGTGAATCCAACCAGTAACACTTACCGTACAGTCCGGTCTGTTCGTCTGATATGTCGCATATCTTGCCTAGGGGTGGTAAACGTCAGACCCCAGTAGCTCGATAAGTCGTGTCGATATGAGGTCTATAACAGTTTGAGAAACTACTGGTAACACTTACCAGTAAATCTCAGCAACCCTGGCCAGAGATTTCCGGTTATAGCCAATCGAACACAGCGCAACATCAACTCCCTATACTGGGAGAGACGAATCCCCTCCTATCGCTCATTGCCTCCATGTGATTCGGGACTGTACCCAAAAGCCACCGTTTTGCATGCCCTCTTGGACGTGGTAAGGTGGAAATCAAAGTACAGTGGGAATCACACAAGACTCTATGACGATCTCGGGTCTACAGACTAACCTGTAGCAGTGTCACCAGAGAACTGCCATCTGACGTAAGGTATAATACCATCTGGGAGTTCTCGGCGAGTCCGTCCAGTATACCCAGTCTCCACTGAGCACCCGTATATCATCTCTGATATCAAACACCAATGGATATGGGATCATCCATCGCCCATCTGTATGGGTCGAGAAGGTATACGCTAGTCTACTCTGGTATATCGATGCCCCGTCTCGATACAACCACGACTAGGGACCTTGAAGGATGTACTTATGGACTACCATGTCCCCACTAGTATGATCCGCATCATAGTCCAGATAGTCAAATACACATCCTAAAGGCTTTACTAACATGTAACAGAGAGACAATCAGTGTACACGTTAAGATAAAGAGCAACCAGATAGCATACTATCATGTCGAGCAAGAAAGTCCTCCCTATATATGTCCCAGCATCCACTACAATATACATCCTATGTACAGTAATGGCCTCTAGGGCATACATATAACTAACAATCTCCCACTTGCAATAAGGTGCAGGATATATCATATATACCGCTGTGCAAAGCAAAAACTATAGAAGCAATCAAAAGACAAACCGAGGGTTGTAGCATCTGCCAGTTATTGCTAAAGGGGTCACTCCCGGTGAAGGGATCTCGGCCCTTTCCTTATCGAATAAGGTGCAGGATGTTCTGCAACGAACACCGCGATGCAAAGCAAGAACTGTAGCTACCTGATTTTATTTTTGAAATTCGATTCCACAACATCTTAGGTTTCTTTTCTTTCATTAATCATATTAATGAAGTCCCATCATTTAAGTCATCTAAACATCACAGATAAATACGACGTACACTTATGCCATCCGCATTCGTCTCGATGTCCCCTCGTGCACCATTAGGTTAGGTAACTAACGGCAGAGCGGGGCAGGGCTAGCGCGGGTGTAAAATATAAGTAACGTCTATATAATATATCATATATACTATATACGGTATTTATCACAGAACATCAAATGATTACATCACAGATATCACAGCAGAAGAAACATATGAAACATTGGATATACTAGGACGTCCGTGTTTTTAATACGAGCCAGTATAAAACACGGATTCCACGGTCGCGATGAATAGCCAAACCCACATCCCTAGACCCCTACGAGAGCAGCAAGCAACCCTATCAATTCTAGAGTTAGGAGACCCGGACTCGACTCCTCGAGATGGTCTCCCACTGGACTCCTGAACCCGGTTACTTGTGCTCTCCTCCTTGGGTCTATCCTAGTGCGGAAAAGTAAATAATATACAAATGGTGACAACTTCAGCAACCTGGAAGTGCCCCAATAAAAGAATATTACATACAAGTTTTTACATGAATAAAAATGAAAAACACTCATCTCACATTAAAAAAAACCCCGGCTATTCAAACACGACGATCCAATATAACATATCCAGCAACACATAACATCACATGTCATCAACGTAAGTAAACATGCGTATCCCAATTGTCGTTGACATATAGCAACGAAACCGGCGATATCGCATATTACACTTACAGTCACAGAAAAGAAAGTGTAAAACTACAACAGTTGGAATCCGCAACCTGCATAGACATCGCATGCCTAACCAAATGAATTCCTTAGACATCACATGCCTAACTATTATAAACCCCGCATTTTAGTCTCATTATCGAAAACACTTTTCAATATCAAGTCGGGCAATTCAACAAGATTCTCGACATCCTGATCGAATGCTCGTCGCAAACTTTAGTAGGCAGCTGCACCCCCGATGCCGTCGACGAAGTGCACCAAGGTAGAACACCGCTGCCGCGAGCACCCGAACGGATGCTTTCGGCGACGGGGTTCTCCTACAGTCACTTGGTCGGGGCTATGGGGCGTGGCTATCTATTAAGTTTATCGGCGAGTATCCGCGTACGCTACGAGATTGCGATGGACTTTTGATCACATCAAAATTCAGTGGCAACCGATCAAGTGAGACTAAACTTCTATGTTTATAACATCCAAATCAGTTATCTCATAACTACTTGTGGATTCCAAATATTGTATTACATTCCGGATAAATAGAAAATGTTAAACTTTCCAATCGAACAATCAAACGCCCAAGTTTTCCCGAAACATCTCAACACATGAAATAAGTTTTAAAACATTCATTTCATGCCACAGTACTAACGGTCCAGCCGTAGAAGGGTCAAGCCAACGCCTCACATGTGGCACGCCGTACTGCCCCAAACCCTAAGGTTCAAAGGACAGTTCAAGACGGTCACATAATCGAGTTAAGGTTTGTTGTCTTCTAGAGGGACCATCGCGTTACTTGCACTACTTAGAACGTTCTTAAACCACAGAAAAATCCAACACTTGGAAATTTTCCGGCAGGGGAAAAATTGGGTATTTATATCCGGTCGAACTTTTTAACATATTCAAAAATTATCCGGAAAAACACATAGACGCAGTTAAAGTTTCCGATTGAATGATTGAATCCTCAATACACCGCAGATAACACAACAGTGGAATATAAATTAAAAATATCTAGAAGAATCAGGAATCAAATAGAGACATTACTGTGCAAACTGAAGAGAATAAAGTGCCCGTACGGCCGCGGAACCGCCGCATGATCCATGCTAATGTCGCGGTTCCGCCGCGCTTTTATGGACTTAACGCACGTGCTTCACAGTAATTCCCAAAACACCCTGCTGAATTTTTTGGCTATTTTTAATTAGGAAAAATCCACAATTTCAGAAAATGTACAGAGAAGGGTTTGAGTTAGGGTTTCGGGGTTCGATCGGATTTCTAACATCGTCTACACTTCACCTAAAGCTCTAGCTAGGCTCTGATACCACTGTAGGGTTCCTAGGCACACTCAAAAGGTTCCACAAGGCATCAACCATGCCAAAATCAAATTTTCTTGTGCCGAGAAACCCTAATGTTAGACCGTTAACTAGAAATTAAGCGAAACTACAAGCATGCAAACAACTTTGCTAATAAGTGAAAGGGATTACAACCTTTGTAGATCCGGTCCACCACTTCTTTAGCTCCGAGATGATGTCCCTCCATTGCGATCATCGAGATCCCGGACTCTAGCGTCGGTTTCATCGGAGAAATGAGCGGGCTAGGTCGTTGACTTCGGTGCCGAAGATGATCTACTTCGAGACGACTCAAACTCAAGCTCCATTTTCACTTGGTCATGAACCTTGTGAAGAAAACACCCTATACAACATGGCAAGTGGTAGAGGATAAAGAAATATGAAGTGGGTTCACTTTGGATTTGGATTTCTCACTTGGATTCATCATTTGGAATTTTCTAGCAATGGTTTCTTCTCTTCATGAAGAAGAAGAAGAAGAAAAGAAAAAGAATAATGAATTATCTCCAAAAAGAAAATCAAGTGATGTCTATCATTTAGCAACCATGGGTGAGTAAACTCATGTAGAGAATAAACTAAGGTTTAGACTAATGGTTGGGTTAAGGAATAAAAACAAAATGGTAAGACTTTTTCAAAGATGCATGAAGCTTCTTGCATAAAACAAAGAAAGCCACTACCATTTTATTTTTGCCAAAAATGAATAAAGTTAATAAATAAGTAAATCAAACCCTAACCATTAATCTAATCAATGGTTTAAAGCGTGCACACCCAAGTTTGCATGTATCATCAAACATGATACAAACTAGTACACAAAGATATATCACATATACTACTTGTGCACATCAAGTGAGAAAATCCATCTTAAATGAACAATACTGGTCAATGTAAAGTAATATATCAAATATATAATTATACATTAAATCATTAAATCAATACTTGATTTAATGATCCGGTCATATCGCATATAACCGACTAATATCAAATGTATCAATGTATCGAATCAACACTTGATTTGGTAACCCGGCTATATCACATATAACCGTCCGATGATACAAATCGCGAGAATAGAATACAGTATCACATACTGGTATTATTCTCGGTCCTGCACATATCTCATATGCGCTCATATTTCGTTTCGCTTGAGCCAGGAAACCTCTGTGTAGGACTCTAAAGACTCGTCAATACGCCGGCAGTAAGTGATGATCATATCAAACACCCACAAGCCGCAAGCGGTCTGCTAAACGTAACGGCCACCCGGGTATTGAGCGATCAGAAGATCAACGAGCAAGCCCGCTCACACTCCTGTGAATCCAACCAGTAACACTTACCGTACAGTCCGGTCTGTTCGTCTGATATGTCGCATATATTGCCTAAGGGTGGTAAACGTCAGACCCCAGTAGCTCGATAAGTCGTGTCGATATGAGCTCTATAACAGTTTGAGAAACTACTGGTAACACTTACCAGTAAATCTCAGCAACCCTAGCCAGGGATTTCCGGTTATAGCCAATCGAACACAGCGCAACATCAACTCCCTATACCGGGAGAGACGAATCCCCTCCTATCGCTCATTGCCTCCATGTGATTCGGGACTGTACCCAAAAGCCACCGTTTTGCACGCCCTCTTGGATGCGGTAAGGTGGAAATCAAAGCACAGTGGGAATCACACAAGACTCTATGACGATCTCGGGTCTACAGACTAACCTGTAGCAGTGTCACCAGAGAACTGCCATCTGACGTAAGGTATAATACCATCTGGGAGTTCTCGGCGAGTCCGTCCAGTGTACCCAGTCTCCACTGAGCACCCGTATATCATCTCTGATGTCAAACACCAATGGATATGGGATCATCCATCGCCCATCTGTATGGGTTGAGAAGGTATACGCTAGTCTACTCTGGTATATCGATGCCTCGTCTCGATACACCCACGACTAGGGACCTTGAAGGATGTACTTATGGACTACCATGTCCCCACTAGTATGATCCGCATCATAGTCCAGGTAGTCAAGTACACATCTTAAGGGCTTTACCAACATGTAACAGAGAGACAATCAGTGTACACGTTAAGATAAAGAGCAACCAGATAGCATACTATCATGTCGAGCAAGAAAGTCCTCCCTATATATGTCCCAGCATCCACTACAATATACATCCTATGTACAGTAATGGCCTCTAGGGCATACATATAACTAACAAGCTGAAGTTTTCTTGCTCTTTTGCTGACATCGGACGTTTCTGCGTTTGAGTTTCACTTAACATTTTTTCATCTAGACAAGTTGCAAGTGGGACACTTATTGAGAGACGTGTAATCCATGCGATACAGCACACAGTCATTGGGACATGTATCGATCTTCTCATACGAGAAACCAAGTATCTTGACAATTTTTTTTGCCTGGTAATGATTCTCTGGAACGCTTTCTTTTCCTTCAGAAATTACCTTGCGTAGGAGATCAAGAAGCACATCAAAGTGCTTGTTAGACATTCCGCTGATCATTTTCAGATGGAGGAGCCTTATTACAAATGACGACCTATTAAATTCCGTACATCCTTCGTACAGATCTTGTTCATTTTTCTCCAGAAGTTTATGCAATTTCTCTAATTCACTGGTGCCTTCAGACGGTTCAACATCATTCATTTCCTATCTAGCAAATAAATCTTCCAATATCTCACGCGTGTCATCTATCCTGTCACCCGTCCGCAATTCAGCTTGCGAAGCTGCGGTCTTATTATCCATCCTCATTTTCTCATCACGTATTCCCTCGCCATGGTAATTTCAATGTATGTAGTTCATTTCAAAATTCTCTACAAACACATGTTCTTCTATCACTTCACGTCGAAAATGGACTTTATTCTTGTCAGTTATATGTATGCCCTAGAAGCCATTATTGTACATATGATGTATATTATAGTGGATGCTTGGACATATATAGGGAGGACTTTCTTGCTCGACATGATAGTATACTATCTGGTTGCTCTTTATCTTAACATGTACACTTATTGTCTCTCTATTACATGTTGATAAGGCCCTTAGGATGAGTACTTGACTACCAGGATTATGATGCAGATCATACTGGTGGGGCAAGTGTAGTCGGTAAGTATATCCTTCAAATGTTCTTAGTCGTAGGAGTATCGAGACGGGGCATCGATATTCCAGAGTAGACTAGCGTATACGATTCTTGACCCATATGATGGGCGATGGATGATCCCACATCCATTGGTGTTTGACATCAGAGAAGGTATACGGGTGCTCAGTGGAGACTAGGTAAACTGAACGGACTCGCCGAGAACTCCTAGATGGTATTATACCTCACGTCAGATAGCAGTTCTCTGGTGACACTGGTACAGGTTAGTCTGTCGACCCGAGATCGTCATAGAGTCTTGTGCGGTTCCCACTGTGCTTTGATTTACACCTTACCACGTTCAAGAGATCATGCAAAATGGTGGTTTTTGGGTACAGTCCCGAGTCACATGGAGGCAATGAGCGATAGGAGAGGATTTCGTCTCTCCCGGTATTAGGGGTTGATGTTGCGCTATGCTTGATTAGCCATAACAGGAAATCCCTGGCCAGGATGCTGAGATTTACTGGTAAGAATTATCAGCAGTTTCTCGAACCGTTATGAGCCTCACATCGGCATGACTTATCAGGCTATTGGGGTCTGACGTTTACCACCCTCAGGCTGCGATATATGACATATCAGACGAAGAGACCGGACTGTACGGTAGTGTTACTTATTGGATTCACAGGAGTATGAGCAGGCTTGCTTGTTGATCTACTGATCGCTTAATACCCGGGTAGCCGTTACGTCCAGCTAGTACCGCTCACGGCTTATGGGTGTTTGATATGATCATCACCTACTGTCAGCATATTGACGGGTCTTTAGAGTCCTACACAGAGGCTCAGGCGAAACGAAGTAGGAGCACATATGTGATATGTGCGAAATCGAGATTAATAAGTGTATGTGATACCGTATTCTATTCTTGCGATATGTGATATCGGTCGGTTATATGTGATATAGCCGGGTTATCGAATCATGTATTGATTCGATAAGTTGATACATATGTTATTAGTCGGTTATATGTGATATAGCCGGATTATTAAATCAAGTGTTGATTTAATAATTTAATGTATAATTATATATTTGATATATTGATTTATATTAACTAATATTAGCTCACTTAAGAATTCTTTTTCTCATTTGTGCATTTAGTATATATGTGATATATATTAATGTACATTTTTGTGTGTCATGCTAGATGATATACGTAACATGGGTGTATGAGACTCACACCATACTTATCATAATGATAGGTTTTATTTATTTAAAGTAAATCAAAATTAGTTGGAAATTAGTCACATGGTTAGAAGATTGGAGAAGTTTGTAGTGACCATGGACTTAGTCCACTAATTTTGTTTTACATTGGATATTTATTAACCCAACTATTATCTTAAACCATGGTTATGTCTCTACATGAGTTATATGAGATGTTTCTCACCCATGTTTTTTTCCTCTTCACGTGACTTATTCCATTGTTGCTTTTCTTCATCTCTTTCCTCAAGCTCTTTAGCTTTTGGGAGGTGAAGAAAATTGTAACAACTCTAAATTTACTATACAAATTTTTACAAATATTTTTTCAAAAATTCATAAAGGGGTATTTATTGCCTGAGCACAAGATAAATAATTAATTAGCTATTTAATTACAAGAAGGAGCTTGTAGCACATTGGTAATACTTTGCACTGCTGAACCAAGCCACCAGAGTTCAAATCCCTTACCCCACATTATTTTTAATATTGTTTTATTTTAGATTTTTAGAATACCAACAGTTTACACGTGGATATCTCACAAAAACCCCACTACACATGAAAAGTTAAATATACCAGTGAGTACATGAACCGACATGACACTCACCGACCATCGAACTCGGCCCGGATCAGCCAACTCGGCCGGCGGACTGGCCGGAGTTGCCGATTCGGCCGAGTCGTCAACAGGTGAATTGTGCCTCTTGGCCTCCCCTACCCCCCTACACACTTCATTTACCTAGATCGGTTCCAGAGACTTCTTAATACCTCAATTACTCCACTTTTATTACATTTTAATACATTTTTTCAATTAAACTCTTCATCAACCCTAACTCTAGCCTAACCCTATAAATACCACCCCTAAACACTACTCTCTCACCCCAAAATTCTGAACCAACTCTCAAGAAATTCCTAGAAAACCCTTGTGTGCAATCGAAGTGAGCAAAGAGGCGAAGCTCCGGCGAATTTTCCGGAGACAATCCTAGGAACTCCCGACGACGAATCAATGCACCGGAGAAGCCTACGCTTCCCTCTTCCTCTCATCTAACCTTGAAACCCATAAGTCCCACCTTCCCCCTTCTCTACTCTTTCTGAAAGTACGAAATTCCAAAACCCGACGGAAACGGAGTAAATCCGATTTCTGATTCAGTTCTTTCTCAAAATCCAACATTTTCTTAATACAATCTTGTTAAACCATTTCATGTTGACTATTAATCATTAACCAACAGGTTGAACAAGTTTCATGACAATCTATATCATGTTGTAACTTTTATTGCTCTTTTTCGGTAAAATACCACGTAGTTTCATTTTGACATTAAAACATCACAAACTTGCTATACTTTTAAATAGATCGCGAGGTAATGACCTAGCTCCTCACAACACTCATATGCAACGTAGCACAATACTTTTTGGGAATCTAGAATATGGGAAAACGAAACATTTTAAATAACTACCATGAATTAATAAAACCATTTTCTAAAGGTACAAATCGTTGCAAAGCGCCGCTACAACCCATTTGGGGAACCCGACTAGGATGGTGCGGATTATCGCATATCCCTGGGCTTAGTAGTGCGAGATGCAGACCTCCGCAAGGAGTATTCGGTCTCGAAAGATTTAAAATACAAAAATCTTAAGAAAATGAGATTTCTAGAATTATAATATATATTAAAATTTATTTTTATAAATAAATACATCTGATAAAAACAATACGAGCAAATGGTCTTTTCCTGATATGGGGATCATTCTCACATACCATAGGAACTTGCCCACACAACCGAACTAATCCTAATTCCGCAGCTAGACCAGCTTTCCAAGCCCCACCTACCCGGTTAACTTTTCCTGCACCACCTCCACGTGGACTACCTTTACCTCGACAATCAGCATTGTACCAGCTTGCATGAAGAAACGTGCCGAGACGCCAGGCTTACAATTTGGCGGCCGTAGAAGCTGAGACGGTTGGCCAGGATAACCCTGGTAATTCTCTTCAACCATTTTCACACCTTTGTATCACTTTGTTACTATTCATACACTATCACCAAACTTTTCTTGAATCTGTTACACTTTCGTTTTACAAATTTCGAGGACGAAATTTTTATAAGGAGGGTAGAATGTAACAACCCTAAATTTACTATGCAAATTTTTACAAATATTTTTTTCAAAAATCCATAAAGGGGTATTATTGCCTGAGCACAAGATAAGTAATTAATTAGCTATTTAATTACAAGAAAGAGCTTGTAGCTCATTGGTAATATCTTGCACTGCTGAACCAAGCCACCAGAGTTCAAATCCCATATCCCGACATTATTTTTAATATTGTTTTATTTTAGAATTTTAGAATACCAACTGTTTACACGTACATATCTCACAAAAACCCCACTACACATGAAAAGTTAAATATACCAGTGAGTACATGAACCGACATGGCACCCACCGACCATCGAACTCGGCCCGGATCGGCCAACTCGGCCGGCGGACCGGCCGACTCGGCCTGCCGCCGGCCAGAGTTGCCGATTCGACCGAGTCGTCAACAGGTGAATTGTGCCTCTTGGCCTCCCCTACCCCCTGCACACTTCATTTACCTAGATCGGTTCCAGAGACATCTTAATACCTCAATTACTCCACTTTTATTACATTTTAATACATTTTTTCAATTAAACTCTTCATCTACCCTAACCCTAGCCTAACCTTATAAATACCATCCTTCAACACTACCCCCTCACCCCAAAATTCTGAGCCAACTCTCAAGAAATTCTTAGAAAACTCTTTTGTGCAATCGAAGTGAGCAAAGAGGCGAAATTCTGGCAAATTTTCCGGCGACAATCCTAGGAACTCCCGACGACGAATCGACGCACCGGTGAATCCTACGTCTCCCTCTTCCTTTCATCTAAGCTTGAAACCTGTAATTCCCACCTTCTCCCTTCTCTACTCTTTCTGAAAATACGAAATTTCAAAACCCGACGGAAACGGAGTAAATCCAATTTCCGATTCGGTTCTTTCTCAAAATCCAACATTTTCTTAATACAATATTGTTAAACCACTTCATGTTGACTATTCATCATTAACAAACAGGTCGAATAAGTTTCATGACAATCTATATCATTTTGTAACTTTTATTGCTCTTTTTCAGTAAAATACCACGTGGTTTCATTTTGATATTAAAACATCACAAACTTGCTATACCTTTAAGTAGATCACGAGGTAATGACCTACCTCCTCACAATACCCATATGCAACATAGCACAATACCTTTTGGGAATCTAGAATACGGAAAACAAAACATTTTAAATAACTACCATGAATTAATAAAACCATTTTCTAAAGGATTAAGTATTTTATACAAATTTTTGCAAAGCGCCGCTACAACCCATTTGGGGAACCCGATTGGGATGGTGCAGATTATCGCACATCCCTGGGCTTATTAGTGAGAGATACAGACCTCCACAAGGAGCATTCGGTCTCGAAGATTTAAAATACGAAAATCTTAAGAAAATGAGATTTCTAGAATTATAATATATATTAAAATTTATTTTTATAAATAAATATATATATGTAATATCAAAATACCTATTTTTATTATAATATAAATATTCCAACTTTTCCAAATCAAAGAATCACTTTACATTAAAATACCAAGAAATCCATACAAGTTCAATATTACAATTAAATACCATGTATTATGAAAAATAGGTTATTCTAACTAGAAATGTCACAAATATAAAATCTACGTTTATTACAACTCTAAAGACGATAAATAAACACTTGGGGTGTATTTTGAAAACTATACAAAGTATTTTTACATAAAACCCTCTCAAGTTCTATAAATTACCCTAAGTACCCTAGTAAATATAGGTTTAAGCGGGACCAATCTTTGGAGCCTCGGGGTGCTGGAGAAGTGGGTACTTGCCTATTTAAGGTAGACAAGTTAACAACGGTGTTATCAATACGGTAATCGTTTTTTAAAAAAACACAAATCCTGCCGCCCATGTGCAGCGGTTACCGATAATATCAAAACAATCAGGACTTCAATTTCTTTTCTAATTGTTCTGACTCAGACTGAGTCTCTTCTTAATAAACTGAATTGAATATGATTCAAGTACAATCTATAATCTACAATATTACAATTCAACATGAATTCATGAATCCAATTATCAATCTATACAACTTGACTGAACCGAATCATGGATATACTTCCATTTACATGATTCTCCAGTTACATCTATAATTCTACAGTTACATTCATTTACTGATATCATGGTTTCGGCAAGTCATCTATACAATTCAATTTTCAAGACAATACAATACAATACAATATCATCAATATAATCATTACTATCAATACAATAAATACACGGGGTATTGGGGTAGTTCATTCGTGAATCCAACATAATCTCAAGAGTCCCCCTAGATCATGAATCCATGTCTACTAACACAAGCAAGCAATCATGAGGGCCCGTGTTTCCATGCTCCTGGACTGTGGCCTGTTGAGTTTGGAATACTTCGACGACGATCGAAGTCCCGCTACCAACATATCATTTGGGCCCGTGGTTCCCTACCCCTGGACTGTGGCCTGTTGGGTTTGAGAACACTCTTGAGATTAGTCGACATTCACCATTGAACTTACGATAACAACAGCATTAACACTATAACAATATAATACAACTTTAAAATCTACACTCTCTCTTTCTTCTTTTCTACTTCTCCCTTATCTTTGGGACTTACCGAGCGTTTTGTTCACTGACGGCATTCTCTTTCTTTCTTCTTTGAATATCGTCAGGTGTTTCGGACCTTCTAGAGACAGAGCCCAGCATCGAGGACTTGGACCAGATTATTGAAGACTTAGAGCTCTAGCTTCATTGTACACATTTCATTCCAGTACTTTTCCTTTTCTGTTATACCATTGTTTAGACATTGTTTTCATCAGATGTATTTTTTTTCATGAATTGTATAGTAAGAATGTGAATAAATAAAGTTGATGTTTTATTATATCTTGTCTCTTATGGATTTACTTTTATAGTGCTTAGATACGCTTAGCGTATTTACTTCACAGTAAATACGCCGCGGCCTTGTCACGTCCTCCGCCCGTATACTGGGAAGCGGGACAAAAATTAGTGAGAAAATTATTTCTAAAGTGAGCAAAATTCCTACTTCATCAACATACACTAGATTAGCCATTTAGTTTAGATTGTTTGCTTCATAATTAGTGAAGAGGTAGCTTAAATTAGTGTCTCCTCGATATAGATCATCTTCGGCCTCGAAAACTTCAAGCAAGTTTGTTCCTTTCATCTTGTGGAGCCTTTCTAGAGTCCGGGAGTTCACTACTTGGAGCAAAGAGACTACTACACGGAGCTATTGAAGTGAAGGACCGGTTTACAAAGGTTGTATTCCTTATTCACTTAGATGTAAAGATGTTTACATGCTGGTTTCGTCTAATTCTCTAGTTAAGATTCTAGATTAGGGTGCGCACCAATTTTTTAAAAAACGGCATGGTCGATGCCTCTCAAAACCCAACGGCGACCCTAGGGAACCCTGCAGTGGTATGAGAGCTATGCTTGAGAATTAGACGATGTTTTTAGGATTACAAAACCGAAACAACTCCGAAACACTCGAAACAAAAACCTAGTTTCTGTCAAAATTTTCATAGTGTATAAAATTTTTTTAAGCAACTACAGAATGTTGCATGAGATGTAACATGAACACGGACGAAAACGAGCCCCACTCACTGGATTTAACCCGGCGACATGCAGGATTTTGACCGGCCCCACCGGTTTTTTTAGACTTGTTCTGGCTTCGTTTTCGTGTGGTATTCCAGTCTCTGGGTTTTGGTATTTCAGGCGTTGCTTGTTTTTTCTGAGATTGCATGTGATGTTATCTCTATATAAAGGCAATTCGGAGTGCTTCATAGTCGTAATTCTAATATCGTTTCGGGTTATCTTAACGACGTTAAAAATTTCGAACGAATATCAAATACCCATTTTTCTCACTTGTTGGAAATTTTCTAAGAGTTGGATTTTTCATGTTTAAAATCTTCAGAAAATCATGTAGGTGATTCTATGGACCCTCTAGAAGAACGAAACCCTAACTCAATTCTGTGACCGCCGGAACCGCCACCAAACCCTAGAGTTTGTAGTAGTTCCGCGGCGTCATAGGTGAGGCAAGGGTTGGCCCTTCTACGGTTGGTCCATAGGTGTTGTTGTATATTCTGGGTATTTTTAGATTGCGCTTAAGTGTTGAGCTCTTTGGGAAATTTTGGGTGTTTATTGATTCGATCGAAAAGTTTAATATCGTCTAGCTATCTGTGATTGTGATACAATACTTGGAATCCACAATATTTAGTTTTATGAAAACTAATTTGAATTTTATAAATCTATCAATTCAGTCTCATTTGATCGGTTGTCACGGGATTTTGAAGTGGATCAAAAGTCCGGCGCAATCACGTAACGTACGCGGATACTCGCCGGGTAACCTTACTAGATAGCCACGCCCTATAGCCCCGACCAAGTGACTGTAGAAGAACCCCGTTGCCAAAAGCATCCCCGTGGGGTGCTCGCGGCCGTAGTGTTCCACGTAAGTGCACCTTGTCAATGGAATGGGGGTGCGGCCGTCTACTAAAGTTTCCGACGAGCATTCGATCTGGTTGTCGGGAATCTTGTTGAATTACTCGACTGGTTATTGAAAAGTGTTTTCAATATCGAGACTAAAATGCATGGTTTATAATTGTTAGGCATGTGATGTCTAAGGAATTCATTTGGTTAGGCGTGAAATCCAAAATATGTGATACATTGGGTTTATGATGTCTAAGGTGGTTGCGGATTCCAATTGTTGTAGTTTTCACTTTCTTTTCTGCGACCGTAAGTGTAATATGTGATGTATCGCCGGTTTCATTGCTATATGTCAACGACAATTGGGATACGCATATTTGCTTACGTTGATGACATGTGATGTTATGTGTTGCTGTGATATGTTATATTGGATCGTCGTATTTTGAATAGCCGGGGTTTTTGCGTGAGATGAGAGTTTTTCATTTTCATTCATGTAAAAACTTGTATGTAATATTCTTTTATTGGGGAACTTCCGGGTTGAGTATGTTGTCACCATTGATGTATATTATTTACTTTTCCGCATTAGGATAGACCCAAGGTGGGGAGCACATGTCACCGAGTTTTAAAGTCCAGTGGGTGACCATCTCGAGGAGTCGAGACCGGGTCTCCTAACTCTAGAATTGGTAGGGTTGCTTGCTGCTCTTGTAGGGGTCAAGGGATGTGGGTTTGGCTATTCATCACGACCGTGGAATTCGCGTTTTTTACTGGCTTAATTTAAAACACGGAATTCCTAGTATATCCAATATTTCATATGTGTTCTTCTACTGCTGATATTCTGTGATGTGATCACTTGATATTCTGAAACGAATGGATTATTATATATATGATATATAATAAATGTTGCTTATGTTGTACACCTGCGCTAGTCCCGCCCCGCTATACCGTTAGTTAAGCAACCTATCGGTGCATAACGGGACAGTGTGGCGAATGCGGATGGCATAAACGTACGTTATATTTTCGTTTCTTCTGTGATGCTTAGGAAGCATAAATGATGGGACTTTATTAACGGGATAAATGAAATAAAAGAAAGCTAAAGATGTTGTAAAAATCTTGTTTTAAAAAAAATGGTAGCTCTAGTTCTTGCTTTGTATAGTGGTATTCCTGGTAGAATATCCAGCACCTTATTCGATGAGGAAAGAGCCGAGATTCCTTCACCGGGAGTGACCTCTTTAGCGAAACCGGAAGATGTTACAACCCACTCGGTTTTGTTTTTGATTGCTTTTTTAGTTCATGCTTTGCATAGTGGTATTTGTGAAATATCCAGCACCTCATTCGATGAGGAAAGAGCCGAGACCCCTTCACCAGGAGTGACCTCTTTAGAAAAACCAGTGAGGTCCTCAAAAACACTTCTTTGTCAAAATCACTCGATTCTACAACGATATCAAGTTCATTACGTAAAGGGTTTTCTTAAAAATATGTCGTATCTCTCCGTCATTTAAGATAAGGACTATTTAGTATTCGTGATGCGTTTGTTGGCCTTTGTCAAAGCGTAGTGTGTGGTAGCTGATTAGTGCTTATCTGCTTGAGCATGTGATGCGATTGGATTAGGGTAGTCGTGCGACCTTGTTGGCCTTTGTCAAGGGTCATGCGGGTGGGTTTAATTCAATCATGAAATGTACGGGTTGAACTTGACTAGCATCCTATGGTTTGTTGGCCATTGTCAAGGTCATAGGAGGTTAGGGGAAAAATATTATCGGGAATTTCAAGTGTTGAAATTTGCAATGAGATTGCATACTTTCTATGAGATAGTTGGATCCCGATACCCACTGAGAGTAAGAGTTACTCATGGGAGAGTTTTGCACATTACAATTAGCCGATCAAAGTAGGTGTCAAGAAAGGTGTTAATGGGGTTACGCCCCTGGAAAAATGAGGTTTATTTTAATTAGGTCCGTGCGAAAACACGGAGAACCTCCCTTAAAGTACCGACACTGGCCTGGACGAAAGATTGGCGAACTTATAGGGTGTAATTAATCCCGGCTAGTCTTACCTTTTAAGGTTTGAAGAAAGATTTGATAAAAACAGTGGGAGCTATCATGATTAGATAAAATAATAACCAATCCGATCTTACAAGAGCATACGCTGAGTGTTTTCTACTCTCTTTCTTCTGGTAGCGACCGTGACATGCCTTAATCAAGATAATAATATGGATATATTGACCGAACATGCTTATTATGCTGAGCTGGGGAACGTTGGTTCCGCTCTATATTATAATTGTTATAAGTCCGAGCAGGAAATAGGGGAATATCCAGATTCCTATGCGACCCAATCGAAGAAAAAGCATGTTGATGCATATTCTTCGGGTATGTTCATTACCGAGAACTGTTTCTCAGTATTCTCTACGTCCTAGGTATGAGATACCGGATCAGGATCCCACATATGTAACCTGTTACATGGGCTACAGAAAGGTAGAGAACTGGGATTGGCTGATATGTCTCTAAGTGTTAGAGAATGGTGCAATTGTTGCAGCCAAATAAGTTGGCAAATATCACCTTGTATTACCAAATGGTAAATACATTGATTCTGAACGAATGTTATTACATACCGAATCTGATATACAACATTACATTAGTTTCTTTATTAAAGAAGGATATAATTTTGTATTGCACGATAATGTTGTGAACATTTTCCTTAATCAAGAGTTGATTAGATCATGCACGTTATGTAATAGCATATACGTTCTAAATCAAATCACAGTTCAAATTATCAAGAACACACACAAGAGGAGTAGTTCAGAAATGAACGAATCCTTATTGTGGTATTGTAGACTAAGTCGTATCTATATGATACGACTAGCTAAGTTACATAAGGATGAATATTTGAATCTATTCGAATTTTCATCTTATGATACTTACCAGTCTTGTCTCAAAGGTAAAATGACCAATACTCCGTTTACTGGAAACAGAGAAAGAGTTATTGAACTCTTGAGACGGATACATGATGATGTATACGGTCCTATGTCTACAAATTCCATAGTTGGTTTCTCATACTTCATTACATTCATCGACGATCTCTCAAGATTCGGACATGTGTTCCTATTGAAACACAAGTCTGAAATTTTTGAGAAATTCAAGGAATATAAGCTTGAAGTTAAGAACTAGACGAGTAGAAGTATTAAAGTCCTTCGATGAGATCGAGGAGGCGAATACTTGGGCATGGAGTTCCTGGATTTTCTAAAAAGGAGAATGGGATTCTCTCTCATCTTACTCCTTCGAGTACACTACAGCACAACGGTGTATCGAGACGGAGGTATCGCACCCTATGAGATATGACGCTCTCTATGATGAGTACTGCTGAGTTACCTGTTTCCTTTTAGGAGTTATGCACTTGAGAAGTTGCATACCTATTAAATGAGGTTCCATCCAAATCTGTGCCTACCACTCCATATGAGATATGGTTTGGGAAGAGACCATGCCTTAAACGGGTTATGTTATGAGGCTGTCCGGCCTATGTTGAAAAGCAAAATCCGGACAAACTCAAAGCAAGGTCAGTTCTGTAAGTTTGTTGGATATCCCGAATATTCGCGAGGGTATATCTTCTACTACACTGAGGAGCAAAAGGTTTTTTGTTTCTCAGCATGCCACCTTTTTAGAAAAGTAATTTCTTATGAAGAAATTTGTGGTCATGAGGTAAAACTGGAAGGAGTTCTAGCTGGACAAACCAACAGCTGATGATTTAATGAAACCAAAAGATTCAATAGTCTCCAACGAAACTCAGCCTCTCCGCAAATCTGGTAGGGCTCTCCATCCACCTGAGAAATACTATGGTTTTCTCGGTGACGGTAGGAGCAAGGATTGCATCATGGTAGATGATGACCCAACTAGGTTCAGGCAGGCCATCACGAGTGGGGACTCAGTGAATTGGCTGGATGCTATGCAATCAAAGATGGAATACATGTACACCAACAAAGTATGACTTTGAATGTTGCACCTGAAGGGGTAAAACCCATTGGGAGCAAATGAATCTTGAGAAGATTTTTGGTATAGATGGAAAAGTTGAGACTTTCAAAGTTATGCTTAAGTCCATCAGGATTAAAGCAGATATCGCGGAGTTGGAACATCTGTTTTGATGTAGCAGTTAAGGAGTTTGATTTCATCAAAAAGGTAGATGAACGTTGTATATACAAGAAGGTAGTAGAGAGTAAGGCTGTCTTCTACGTATTGTACGTAGATGACATACTTTTGATAGGAAATGGTTTCATATGCTACACTCGGTCAAGCTCCTCTTATCACGAGGATTCTCCATGGAAGATCTGGATGATACCTACTATATATTATGGATGATCATCTATGGTGATAGATCTAAGTGGATGTTGGGAGTGTCCCAAATCCAGGTAGATTAACACCATACTAAAGGGGTTTAGTATGAAGGATTCTAAGCGTGGTGTTTGCCCACTTACTCGGGAATCACTCTCTCCAAAAAGATGTCTTCCAAGACTGATTTAGAGAGAGCTCACGTGTAAGGGATACCCTATACTTCAGCAGTAGGCTCTATCATGTATGCGATATTATGTACCAGACCAGATGTAGCTATATCACTAGGTGTAGTGATCAGGAATCAATCGAATCTTGGGAGAATCACTGGACAGCTGTGTAGGATATTCTTAAGTACTCGAGAAGCACTAAAGAAATGTTCTTGGTTTTTGGTAACGGTGAACTCCAGTGGGAGTCCTTTACCAATTCGTCCTCCTAGAGCGATAAGGTCGACTGAAAGTCAGTCTCGGGCTTTGTCTTTACCCTCAGTGCAGGGACGGTATATTGGAAGAGTTCCAAGCTATATACCGTGGCAAACTAGACAATAAAGGCTGAATACATCGCTACCAACGATGCTACCAAAGTGGAAGTCTGGATATTTCTTGTTCATGAGATAAATATGGTTCCTACCATTGAGCGTCCAATAACTGTTATTGTGACAAAAATGGAGTTGTGGCTTTGGTCTAGGAACGCCGGTCCCATCAGCCATCTAGACATATTCTGAGGACAATATCACCTGATCAGGGATATGGTTGATCTCCAAGGGATCCACGTAAGGAGAGTTGACGCGAAGGATAACACGGCGGATCCACTCACAGAGGCCTTTCCCTAAAGAGAATTTTATGGGGCGTTGAGTATGAGATACTACAACAAATGGCCTTAGTGCAAGTAGGAGATTGTTAGTTATATCTATGCCCTAGATGCCATTATTGTACATATGATGTATATTATAGTGGATGCTTGGACATATATAGGGAGGACTTTCTTGCTCGACATGATAGTATGCTATTTGGTTGCTCTTTATCTTAATATGTACACTTATTGTCTCTCTAATACATATTGATAAAGCTCTTAGAATGAGTACTTGACTACCAGGATTATGATGCAGATCATTCTAGTGGGGAAAGGGTAGTCGGTAAATATATCCTTCAAATGTTCCTAGTCGTAGGAGTATCGAGACGGGACATCGATATTCCAGAGTAGACTAGCATATACGGTTCTTGTCCCATATGATGGGCGATGGATGATCACACATCCATTGGTGTTTGACATCAGAGAAGGTATACGGGTGCTCAGTAGAGACTGGGTATGCTGAACGGACTCGCCGAGAACTCCTAGATGGTATTATACCTCACGTCAGATAGCAGTTCTCTGGTGACACTGGTACAGGTTAGTCTGTCGACCCGAAATCATCATAGAGTCTTATGTGATTTCCATTGTGCTTTGATCTCCACCTTACCACATTCAAGAGATCATGCAAAACGGTGGTTTTTGGATACAGTCCCAAGTCACATGGAGGCAATGAGCGATAGGAGAGGATTTCGTCTCTCCCGGTATTGGGGGTTGATGTTGCGCTATGCTTGATTGGCCATAACAGGAAATCCCTGGCCAGAATTGCTGAGATTTACTAGTAAGAGTTATCAGCAGTTTCTCGAACCGTTATGAGTCTCACATCGGCATGACTTATCAAGCTATTGGGGTCTGACGTTTACCACCCCCAGGCTGGGATATGCGACATATCATACGAAGAGACCGGACTGTACGATAGTGTTACTTATTGGATTCACAGGAGTAGGAGCAGGCTTACTTGTTGATTTTCTGATCGCTCAATACCCGGGTAGCCGTTACGTCCAGCTAGTACCGCTGATGGCTTGTGGGTGTTTGATATGATTATCACCTACTGCCGGCGTATTGATGAGTCTTTAGAGTCCTACACAGAGGTTTTCTGGCTCAGGAGAAACGAAGTAGGAGCACATATATGATATATGCGGGACCGAGATTAATACGCGTATGTGATACCGTATTCTATTCTTGCGATATGTGATATCGGTCGGTTATATGTGATATAGCCGGGTTATCGAATCAAGTATTGATTCGATAAGTTGATACATATGTTATTAGTCGGTTATATGTGATATAGCCGGATTATTAAATCAAGTGTTGATTTAATAATTTAATGTATAATTATATATTTGATATATTGATTTATATTAATTAATATTAGCTCACTTAAGAATTCTTTTTCTCACTTGTGCATTTAGTATATATGTGATATATATTAATGTATATTTTTGTGTGTCATACTAGATAATACATGTGACATGGGTGTATGAGATTCACACCATGCTTATCATAATGATTGGTTTTATTTATTTAAAGTAAATCAAAATTAGTTGAAAATTAGTCATATGGTTAGAAGATTGGAGAAGTTTGTAGTGACCATTGACTTAGTCCACTAATTTTGTTTTACATTAGATATTTATTAATCCAACCATTATCTTAAACCATGTTTATGTCTCTACATGAGTTATATGAGATATTTCTCACCCATATTTTTTTTCTCTACACGTGACTTATTCCATGGTTGCTTTTCTTCATCTCCTTCCTCAAACTCTCTAGCTTTTTGGAGGTGAAGAAAATTAGTGAGAAAATTATTTTTAAAGTGAGCAAAATTCTCACTTCATCAACCTATACTAGATTAGCCCTTTAGTTTAGCTTGTTTGCTTCACAATTAGTGAAGAGATACCTTGAGTTTGTGTCTTCTCGACGTAGATCATTTTCGGCCTCGAAGACTTCAAGAAAGCTTGTTCCTTTCATCTTGTGGAGCCTTTCTAGAGTCCGGGAGTTCACTACTTGGAGCGAAGGGACTACTACACGGAGCTATTGAAGTGAAGAACCGGTCTACAAAGGTTATATTTCTTATTCACTTAGATGTAAAGATTTTTACATGCTAGTTTCGTCTAATTCTCTAGTTAAAATTCTAGGTTAGAGTTCTTTAGCGTGCCAATTTTTTTAAAAATGGTATGGTCGATACCTTCCGAAACCCAGCGGCGACCCTAGGGAACCCTGCAATTCTTACATTTCTTATAAGGACAGAACAAGAGTCCGTCTCGGCTACGTTTTGGGTTCTTATCTGCGTAATCTAAAAAGACTTTAAGCCCATCTTTAAATATGGTGTCTCTCAAACTATACCTATCTTTTTCCCCATGTGTATAAACGATTTATCCGAAAGAATTCTCATATGTTATCACACAGATAATAATATGAGTTTAGCATATCTTATGAGTTTATTATAAGCTCATCATTAAATAAATTTTCAAGTCATAAATAAAATTTCATGATGTGGAAATATCAAAACATCTAAAATCATTTAAGATTGGCATAAGTACTCATGGCAAAAGGTCGGGACGAATAATTAGTTTCACGGCTATCAGGGATAAAGGTCTTAATTCCCATTACGAATGCAACACTCGCATCTCACATCCTCCTATTTTTCGTCCATTTCGAGAAAATTTCGGCAGCAGTTTCCTCCTGTTCCCCGTGTTCGTACATAAATATGTACACGGGGAACAAGTGGATAGCACAGTCGATACTTATCCAAATGGACGAAAATACAGGAGGATGTGAGATGTGAGTCTTGTTGCATTCGTAATATGTCCAAACTAAATAAATCCGACAATTATTGTTTATCAAATCCTCCCTTCGAATGCTACACATACGTTTGAAAAAATTGAATATGACACTCAACTCTTATAAACATATAATGCGATCCTATCAATTTGATGGGAAAAATATTTGACATACATCAATTGTCAGAAGAGAAACTATAGGTCGATCCTAAATAAATTTAAAACCTTTCGATTTTAAACTTACTAATTAAATGAAAACATAAAATCCTAATTAAGTTTCTAATCAAAATTTTAGGGTATCCCTTAATTATCTATTTAATCGGTTTTTAATGAAGGTCTCGGTTCACTATTATTTGGTCTTAATTAAAATTTCTTAATTAATGTAATTAATGTTATAGGTTAATTAGTGTTAATTTTTCTTAATCAGTTTGATTTTAATTTTGATTTATGCATCTACCATAGTTTAATTGGTATTAAAAATTTTGATTTATTAGGGACGGTATAAGTTCGGATGAATATATTTTTAAAATATTTCATATGCGGGCGCGGGCACACACATATGCACTCTCATACACTCACACATACGCGCGCGCGCTCAAACACTCATACAAACACTCGCTCATACACTCACGGACACTCGCTCACATACGTACACGTGGACACACACTTACACATACTCATAAACACACATGCGCGTGCGCGCACTCGCTCACACACCCTCAATTAACTATAATACATTTTACCTTAAATTCATCTAATATAATTCTATAATCCATCTTATCCTTAATTGATCTAACATGTAAATTCATCGATTACCTATAATCCTTATATCTTCACTCTATCCCTAAATTACCAAATTTATATTTGAATTTTTCATCTATTTTCAATTCTAAAACATATCTAAATCAATTTTCAATTCTAAAGAAAATTTAAACCACTCTTCAATTTCACCATATATAATTAACTCTCAACCACTATTCAATAACCCTAATCCTCAGTCACTAATTAATCAAAAATCAATCTTTACACTCACACAGACACACATGCACAATCACAGATTCTCATAACCCAATACATTTAAAAATGGGTTTCATACCAATTTAACTCTAGCTAGCTAGTAGTTTTAATTAATTTTAATTTTCAAACCAATTAAAAATGAGGAATTAAATGTAGAATTGCAATGAAAATCAAATATTTTCCTAACCCAGCATCACAATTACACGATTAAATTCAAAAAAATAAAAATTTGATGAGCCCTAACCTTTGGATAAGGATTGTGAAATTTTTGGAGAAAAATTTGAGCACCAACATCACTAGCAACGACGGGAACAACATTTTAAAAAATATTGGATCAAAAATTCGAAATTTTAGCATCAATCAAGATAAGAATTGGGGAAAAAATTCACCTTGGAGATTTTTTCGCACGACTGATAGATAGAAATTGAGGAAGAATGGGAAAAAAGAAGCTCTCTCGCTGGCTAAAATTGCAGGAAATATTAGCGACCGTTGCATACGGTCGCTAATACATTAGCGACCGGATATTAGTGTCCGTATGTTTTAAACGGGCGTTGATACTTCATTAGCGACCGTTTAAAAGTAAACGGTCGCTAATGAACTGTCCCTAATATGCACAGTTTCTATTAGTGTTAACGTGATTGATATATTTTAATCGTTTTTGATAATATATATCTGTAACTGCATCGAACGGCGGCACGTGGTGCAAGTCGACGGTGGCCAGCGACGGTGGCAAGCAACGTATGAGACGGCCTATGTTTGGGTGGGAAAGAGGATTCCCATAGTTCCAGGGCCATCTCAGTTCTGTGGAATCCTAAATTTTTGGGACTATAATTCATGTTAAATCAAGCATGGTCATTTGAGTCTAAGATCCCCGCTTAGATTACGGCCTACCTAGCAGCCAAAGTTTTTTAAATTAAAATAAATCCAAAACCGATTAGTTTGTAGTTAAATATAAAGGAGGGGGAAATGACCAAACTACCCCAGATGCGCTCAAGTTATAAATGTACCCAAATTTGTGTTAAATCCCTATATAAACTTTCTCCCCTTCAAACTCTTTTTTTGATCTGCCCATTCAAATTTATGAGAGTTTGAACCTAGTCTAAGACTACCCCACTTTAGGGCAATAATCCCATCTTGTGTGAGTAGTGAGTGATGATGTGAGAAATTAAAAACTTTGAGAGAAGGGAATATTTCTAGAGCTGTTTATAATTTGTCTCTTATATATATACTTAAAGATTTCTTGATGTATTTAAAGTTTGGAGGCCAAGATGCGCCGACATTTTTAAGCATGTATGATGGAGAGACCTTGGTCCACGTGTGCTGAGTTGTCACTTATGAGGCATGCATGTGATATTTTCCATAGGATCACTTTTGTTTTTCAGGCATGCATAATAGTACATATCACAAAATTTTTCCCTTCTCTAGTGTTGGTTTCTCTGTATCCGAACTTTCTCACATTACTGGATACTATACATATTAGACGGTCTCTAATACTAAAAGTACGGTCTCTAAAGAGTATTATTGACCGTTCTTATTTTAAACGGTCGCTAATACACCATCACAAAAAGAGTGGTCGCTAACACATGTATTAGCGACAGCCTACGAACGGTCGCTAATGACATATCAACGACCATTCATCACGGTCACCAATGCTATACCACGTGAACTAACCAGCGACTCTAAACTGTGTTCTGTATTAGTGAACGGTCGCTAATATGGGGTTTTAGAGACCGTTCCTGTAGCTTGAACGGTCGCTAATATCCATATATTTTTGGAAAAAATTTACAAAAAATGCCTTTTCTCCTACTATAATACATTTAATCACAATATAATACGCAAATATAGCATTTCGATCACAAACAAATATATAAACATGATATATCACAAACCAATAGCATTTTTGTCACAAATCATTCTAAATCCAACAATTTCAACAATTCAAACAATATGAAAAATACAAAACTCTTTCCAAATCAACACAGACAATATTATTTTGAATACAAATAATACATTGGTTACTAAATATCCAACAATATGAAAAACGCGATTTCAAATCGCGCGCTCAATCCTAGCTCACTCAGCCCTACAAACCCTGCAAATCCAAAACAAGTTTAATAAATACATAAACTCAAATCATAATTTTCAAAATTAAACAAAGCGCTGGCTCCATTAATTAACACATATAACACTCAACCTTACGGACCCTGCAAATCCAAAACAAGTTTAATAAATATATGAATTCAAATCATAATTTTCGAAATTAAACAACGCGCGTGTTTCCTGATTTAAAATCAGGAAAATTTACGAAGGAGGCATTACGTGCTAGCACGTGACCAGCAGTCATGTGTTGGCACGTGACATTTAAAAGCAGCGGCAAAAGCAGACTCATTCTCTGATTAAATCAAGAAAAAGGCTCCAGACGAGCGTCACATGCTCACACGTGACCAGTGGTCACGTGTTGGCACGTGATGACCAAGCAGCGGCAAAGATATAGCCCAGAAGAAAAAAAAAAGCTTGTTTCAGGGGGGCACGTGCTTACACGTGACCAAGGGTCGCGTGCCCACACGTGACCATGGGTCACGTGGTCACACGTGACCGGTTTTCAAAGCCCATTTATTTAACAGAATTAAATTCTAAACGACATTCGAATCTTTTCAAAGGAAAGTGATTATTTGGAACCAATTGGATTAAAAATTTAAAGGTGATTAAATATCATCTATTTGTGGAAAAAGCCTGAATTTGGAAAGATTTCCCCTTAAGATCTAACCGAAATAACAAAAGAGAATCTCTGGATTTAAAATCCAATGGTGAATAAAATTCACCTAATAATCCAAATGTCCAAACGAATGGTGAATACAAATTAAATCTCTCAATGAAAGATTCACCAAAACTAATTGATTCTGCTTCTTCTCCTATAAATAGGAGCCAAGAGCCAAGAGACAAAAAAAAAAGAAAAAAGAGGAAGAGAAAAAGAGGACAGAGAGAGAAAAGAGAGAGTCTCGATACTTTGGAGGAATTTGTATCTTCTGCAAAAGAAAAGCTCAGGTAAGAAAGGGAAGGCTTTTAAAAGAGAATTTAATTCTCAGCAAAGTTTAACTCTGATATTAAACAGAAGAACATAGTTCTCTCTTTAGTGGAGGATCTGCAAAGTGCACATCTCCCCTTGAATTGAGAATTTAATTCTCATTGGGTTGAGATCCTGCCATGCAGATCCAAAGCATAGAGAGAGAATGTGAGTTTGAGAATTTAATTCTCACAGAACTATAGGAATTTAATTCCTTTAAAATAAAATTAGGGTTTAACCCTATGTTGCAGGAATTCAATTCCTTCAGAATGAACAGATTCAGGGTTCAACCCTATTTAAGAACTGAGTTCTGTTAAAATAACAGGAATTTAATTCCCTTAAGAAAGAAGAAATTAGGGTTTTACCTTACGACAGAATCTCATTCCTCAGAATAAGTCTCTAAAAGAGAGTGGGAACTTGATTCCTTAAAACTGTTATTAGGGTTTAACCCCATTCAGAGTTCAACTCTATCCCAGAATATAAATCTTCAGAAGGAAATAGGAATTTAATGCCTCTTAAATTTATTGTTAGGGTTCAACCCTACGAAAAATTTAATTCTTAAAAAAGGGATTAACAGATCTTCTAAAAAAACATACAAAGAGGCAGGGTCACGTGCCACCACGTGACCCCCGAAAAGATCCGCAGAAAAGGCCCTTTGAGGCAGTGCCTCACGTGACCCACGTGACCCTTGGCAGAAGCTTTAACATACGAGCATTTCAATGCCCGTCACGTGATGGCACGTGATGCTCCAAAAGATACGATATTCTCAGCAGAACGAATGAAGGGAGGGCGCCCTCACGTGCTACCACGTGACCCCTCTTGCCTTAGTGTTTAACACTAAATTGGAATCCCAGAATCCATTATTAAACACTGTTTGGCCTTAGTGTTCAACACTAATCAAAGAACTTTATTTGCAGTGTTTAACACTGAATTTCTTAGTGTTTAACGCTAAATTAAACCCCTGTTAACATAGCTTAAGATTAACTCCCTTAGTGTTCAACACTAAATTAAAATCTCCGTCACCAGTGTTTAACACTGATTATTCTTAGTGTTTAACACTAATCTGAAATCTCTGCTGCTAGTGTTTGACATTGATTTGCTCTAATGTTTAACACTAATTTGAACCCCTGTTGCTGGTGTTTAACACCAACTGTCTTTTAGTGTTAAAACACTAACTTGTTCCCAGTGTTCAACACTGCTTATCTTTAGTGTTTAACACTAACTTCAGCCCAATTGGTTAAATGGCTAAAGGCAAAACCTCTCCTTCAATGGACCAACAGAAAGCCAATATTCTAAACATGATGGGACTTAGCCCAAGATGGCCATAAGTCTTCAATTCAAACTTAACTGGGCTAATGGGCTCATAACACAATTAATTGGTCTTGATCCCAAATTGGGCCAAAGACTGTTTAATCCACCCCGGTCCAAGGGTACATCTCTTCACTCCTTTGATACTTGGCGTTGTAATTCCTCAACGTCTTCAAAGAGGTGACGGGTCCCGATGACCACACATTGATACGGACTGTGTGGTCCTTAAACTCATGGACTATAAGGTCCTTAACCTTGACCGAGATGTCTTAAAACTAACGGACTGTGGGGTCCTTAAACTCATGGACTATGAGGTCCTTAACCTTGACCGAGATGTCTTAAAACTAACAACGGACTGTGGGGTCCTTAAACCCATGGACTATGACGTCCTTAACCTTGACCGCAACGTCTTAAAACTAACTTTGGACCGCAATGTCCTTAAATTACCTATGGACCGCAATGTCCTTAAACTACCCATTGACCGCAACGTCACTAAACTAAACAACAGGGCTCCCTTAACTGCTCTATTTTTGGATCTAAACAATCTCGTTGAGTCGATCTTAGTCTAAAAACTAGACTAACGTGTCCTTAACAAACGTTTAAGTCGATTTTAGTCTAAAAAATAGACTAACGTGTCGTTAACAAACGTTTAAGTCGATCTTAGTCTCAAACGAGGCTAACGTATCCTTAAACCCAAACCCCCAAACCCAAATCTAAGATAATACGGATTTGGACTAGTCCACGCCCTACGGGCGACGACATAACTCAGTCTCCGTATACAATCCACGGGCAACGAAACATAAAATAAACACACACGACACGAAGTGACCATCTGGAGAAGGAGAAAGTGGTTACCGCGATGCGGTAGCGTAATTAACTGCAGGGGCTTGCGCCTGCAGGGAAGAGCGTCCCCACAATCAAAAACCCCTCAAGCGAGGGGGAATCTGACGAAGTCTGCTATATCGGACGCATCCGTTTAAATCTTTGATATACGGTGCCATAAATCAACTTGGCATCTTCGGAGAGGTGGACGGATAGCACCAATTAGCATCTGCCCCGAATCTCAGGCGAGACAGCCCACATCTCGGCCGCCATTCGGAGGGGAACAGATTCTGGCACGCCCGGTGGGACCTTTTCCTTTTTCCACTCCACACTTCGTGTGTCGTGATTCGCGAACCAATCGCGGTTCGCTAATGGTTGCCCTTGGGTTGCAAGGTACTAAGACTTGGCGTCTTGCTTATTGCAGAAAGCAAAGAATCGATGGCTTCTACTTGTGTGAAATGCTCCAACTGCTCGGACTACCATTGCAACCAACGCTCTGCCTCGCCAGGAGGTATAGCCTACGGACCCCAAGCTGCTTCGCTATTCGCAATGCCCGTGGAACAAGTCACTCGAGCCACCACAGGATTGTTTTTTAGGACCATGCTCCCGCCGACAAGCTTCACCGCTCCGATGCTGACAAAGGAAGCTCCCAAGAAGTCGGTCTTTGATCGTCTTACCCCTGCCGCGGCCCTTCTCAACGGGTCGCCCAACACCAGCGCCTCGGTCTTCTCTAGATTGGGCCAGAACTCCTGTGGACCCGCAATGGGGCCTGCAATCCCAGAGAAGGCTGATTCTAAGAAAGTGACCGGTCCTGTTCCTGAAGTCGTCAAGGCGGCTTCCCCTGCCAAAAAGTCGGTCTTTAAAAGATTGACGTCTCCAGCTCCCGCTCCTGCTACCCAAAGGACATCAGTCTTTAACAGGCTGACACCAGCAGCGACCCCCCACCTGCATAGGGGGCAAGACGAGGCTATCGCCCTCACCACGCCGTCCGCTCGACACGCTCGATGTCGCCACTGGCGCCGAGTAAGGAAGGCTGGGGGCAACTCTCCCTCTGGGCTAACTCCACCAGCCCTGATGGCAGAAGTTAATGCTGCTGTTCCGACTGGGAACAGCTTTGAGATGCTAAATAAGGTGCGTAGGAATTCTCCTACCGCGGTGCTAAAAAGGTCTCCTCCTCCGCTGAAAAAGGCTGTGGAAGTAAAAACAGAACAGCCCCGATCTCCTCAACGGCTGTCCTCCCGAATCTATAAAGTCTGGCGGCAGGCCCGAGACTCGATGATCGATCCAAACTTCTCCCTCCAGCACAAGAAGCTGAAAATCCAACAGGAAGCCAGTCACCAGGCTAAACCACGAAAGGCTGTCTGGGTGCCCACCTCAACGGCCCCCTCAACTTCCACTGCTCATAAAAGGAGGAAGCCAGAGAAGATCCCCCAGCCTGCAACGACAGCTAAAGGCACTAAGCCCAGACGCCCTAAGTTTAGGGGCATGATGGTCCATACCGTATACATGGCGTCAGGAAAGGAAGACAGCCGTGCGTCTACAGGTCATAGACCGCTTACACGGGTCGGTGACCAAAGCTTAAGGGCAACAGCAAAAGCTCCAGGAAATGATGAATGCTATGGCCGCACTTACCGGGCCAAAAGAAAACCCAGAAACGTCCTCGGACGAACGCCGGGAGGAAGAAACCGACGCCGAATTCCTTCGCCGAATATTGGAGAAGAAGGACAAAGAGGCTGCTGAACAAGCAGCCAACATACAGCGTATGGGCCTTCTCTTCCAAGATATGATAGGAATGATGATCCAACAAGACCCACCCGCTGAGGATCCCCCGATCGTCCTTGAAGACGACATGGGAGAAACGTTAAATCCACCACCGGCCCTCTCAACGGCCAAGGAGGAGACAATCTCTAAGGCTAATTTGGTCGACTATATAGCCCAGCAAATCCGGGTTCATCATGCGACTGAGGCAGCTGGTCAAGTCGTAAAAACGGGGCGGCCATATCCAAGCTGGTACGACCAAATCAAGTACTCGCCGGGTTACACAATTCCTAAGTTCCATATTTACAAGGGGACCAGCAATCCCCACCAACATGTCGCCCAGTTCAGGGCCCTTTGCGGTAACACCGGCGGCGATGATAAACTGTTGCTTCGCCAGTTCGTGGGCAGCTTATCAGAAACAACGTTCGAATGGTATTCGGAACTCCCGAACGATTCTATCAAGACGTTCGCTGAAATGGAGTTGCTGTTCACTCAGCGGTTCGCGAGCGCCAGTGAACACACTCCAATAACGACATTGATTAATGCCAGGGTGAAACCAGGCGAAACTTGGGTCCAGTATGCTACGCTGGCGGAATTTGTGGTCGAAATGCGAGCAACGCATTGAGGAAGCGCCCGCGGTGGGCATGTTCATGGGAACCCTAGACCCTCACGTGACTATCTCCCAGTTTATGATGTTCTTTAAGCCAACCACATTCCAGGCTCTAATCGACAAGTTGGCCCAGATGGACCAAATGGGTCATACACCGTCTCCCCCGAAGCCCGAGCCTCGGAGTGACAAGGGTAAAGGAAAGGCAACCTTCGTCGCGAATGCCCAGCAGCAACCCAATGCCCCAAAGCTGGAGGATCAATTGGAAGAAAGACGCCGGTATTATAATGAGAAAATGAAGCGTCCCTACTCGTTCCCACGGGACAAGACGAAACGGTTATTCGAGCTGGCAGTACGCAACAGACTTATAAACCTACCAAATCCAAGGCGACCGCCACAACCCACTGAGGTGAATAACCCTAACTATTGCCCTTACCATCAAACGGTAAGTCATCCGATTGAGGATTGCTTCATTTTCAAAGGATGGATTGAAGATCAATACCTCCAGGGAAAGTTTGCGCTGTCCAAAAAGTGGAAGGTGAACCCGCCACAGCCGCATACTCCTAAGAAAGCAGACACACCGGGGGCAACCTGTTCCTTTATTGAAGAAGCTCCATGGGAGGTCGTGCTGTCAACTAAAACCAAAAGAATGCTGAGGGACCTTCATGCGTGCCCAGCGGTCGAATGGAAGGACCCGCTTGAACCTCAAATTATCGAAGGGATGTTGAAGCCGCGACCAACTACGAAGACTCATGGTAATGGCCCAAATACTCACGCCCAACCGTCAAAATCTTCGAAGAAAAAGAAGAAGAAATCCAAGAAGCCCGTGAAACCTGGAGACAAGCGCACGAACTTGCAGAAGCAAATCGACGCGATGGAAGATTACAATCAAAAGACGCAAACTCCTATCACGCTGCAAGAGTTCCTCAACCACATCTTTCAAGAGGAAGATGATGGAGAGAGTTCGTCGGATGAATCCAAGGGATATGTGGCGAGTTGTAACATAATCTCCCACTCGTTTACCGACGATGAAAAAACTCCTGGCACTAAGAAACTGGGGACAGAGCCTCAACCAGAGCGTGTGTGGCCAACAGATGAAATGATTGACGCCTTTCTAGACGAGATTCGTCTGAAGAGTAAAGCGGGTCAGGAGCATGAGATGGCCGCATCGGAAGGAGCTAAACGCAGGCGACTGAACGAAAGAGTTGAAGTACTCCCGCCAGATCGAAAGGCATCCGAGGCTGACAAGAAGATATTCAAGACGAGGAAAAGGTTTGCCAAAGCCATGTCAATGGGAATGAAGCTACCACCCTCGGAAGAAAACACGCTCAATGGGGCGGAGAGGCACCCTAATTATTGCGCATATCATCGGAAAATTTCACACCCTACGGAGGAGTGCGACGCCTTTAGGATATGGTGGCAGGGATATGTTGCTCATCGGCAACATTTTAAGCGCATGAAACGCAAGACTCGTCGGGAACGAAGAAGTACTGCCGACGGGCACAACAGAACTATTGGCAACTGTTACATGGTTAATGCCAGAGGGTCATAAGTTCTCACCTTTGGGAGCGACTCTGATGAAGAAATGGCTCTGGGCCCTCTCTTTAAAGAATCCGTTTTAGGGAAAGAGGAGGAACCGGAGGCCTGCGAAAACATTCAGCTGCGCAATCGCACGCTCCCGGAAAAGAATCTCGGTCCCGCAAATAGAAAAGATAAGGGAAAGGAAAAGGTCACTGAGGATATCACCTTAGATGACCAAGTTATGAAAGAGCTGACTGCCAAGGACCCTCCCAGGAAAGGTAAGGTGGACTACAACATCCTAGCGCACCTAAGGAAGCTACCTTCTCAGCTCAGCAATCTCGACGCCCTCCTATTATCAAAAGAAGCGCGAGATTCATTAATCAAGGCGTTACAAGAACCCGAGCAATTCCAAGCCTTCCTCGCCGAAGAAAGGATGAAGAATGAACTAGAAGAAGTGCATACGGCCGACATCACTTTCGGTGACGAAGACCTTCTCCTCGGGACGTGCGACCACAACCGTCCCCTATACGTCTCCGGATATTGCCACGATATCAAGATAGGAAAAATCCTGGTTGACAATGGATCCTCCGTCAATCTCCTTAATGTTCGGGTGTTGAAAGAAATCTGCATGAGTGTGCAACACCTCGCTCGTGACAAAATTACCATCTCTGGTTTCGACTCCCAGTCTTCACGGACTCTCGGATCCGTGATACTGACATTACGCTTCGGATTGCTCGTCACGGACATCAAGCTTCACGTCATTGACGCCAAGACTTGCTACAGCGCCTTACTCGGTCGTCCTTGGTTGCATGAGTACAACATCATCCCTTCTACACAGCATCAGTGTATGAAGTACTTTAAGGATGGTTTCGAGTATACCGTAACAGGTGAGCTGAACCCATTTTCCGTGAACGAAGTCCGCAAATACGAAGATGTGAAGTACTTTTTGGCAGATTTCGAGGATACAAAAAGGTGTCGCAAGCCGGAGAACAAAGCTTCCACAACCATCCCTGTTTTCGGGAGCGATACCGAAGAAGAAGAAGAGATAGTTTATACTGGGCCGTCTCAACGCAACAACCCGGGGACGTCCGCCCCCATGTTGATCTTCGGAAGTGACTCGGAAGATGAGGTTAATGCCGTGTTCTCTAATCGGCCGTCAATACAAGCATCCCCTAGCGATGATCAGAGTTTGCAAATCACCATGGTGCCGCGAGAACATTACAAGGATCTCGACACACTTCAAGCTTACAATGTGCAGGACCTGCAGACGTTTTACGTCCCTCCCAGGCAAAGGGGTGAGAAGGTAATCCTATTCTACCGATCCTCAGAGACGAAAGTAGAGAAAGAGATCTGGCATGGCGCGGATGCTACACTCGACAGGCTCCAACCCATCCGTTTGTCCAGATATTACACAAATGGACTAAAGAGGCTATTGAAGCGCCAAGGAGTACTCTTAAAACAGACTGTTCGACAAGCTCGGTTCTACAACAAGATTTGGAATGTCCCTGGAACTCAGTGCAAATTGCCTAACGGGAGAATGGAAACGCTCGGCCTTGGATACGTGAGATCCGGTAAACGGGAGCGAATCCACGGTAGCTACGCCGTATATAATTTCGAGGAGGAGGAAAACGCCCTGTCCAGCGATGCCAACCCTTCATCAAAACTGGATCCCGCGAGTGAAGTGCTGAGTCCGTCATTTGAAGAACAAATGGACAAGCTTATCAGGAAAGCAGGTCAAAAGGCTCGGGAAGACCACAACCGCGAGATGGCCATCTACGAGAAGGCCAGGACGCAACGTCTGTTTCAACAGGCTGCAAAAGACAAAGATGCTCCTCCCTGTCATCCCGTTGTACAAAAGGCCCGACGCAGAGGCAGAAATAAATCAAGAAGCGGAAAGAAGAGCCGACAACAACGACGCAGGATTAGAGAGTCGTGTGATCGGGCATCGCGCGGTCCGGATTTGTCCCTCATGAAGAAGATGAGTCGAGCGTATTCCTTCCCTCGAAACAAGACGAAGAAGCTACTCGGGCTCGTTATAAAACATCAAATGATCGCACTTCCGGAGTCTAAGCACCCTGAGCAAGTTAACGAGGTTTCTTATCCGGGCTATTGCTCTTATCACCAAGCCATAGGACACCCTATCGAAGACTGCTCACCTTCAAGAAGTGGGTCGAAGACCAGTACCAACAAGGCAGATTTGCTTTATCCAGCAGCTGGAGGGTAACGCCGCCACAACAGCACGAACCTAAAGCCGCGAGAGCAGAGCCAGACCCACATCGGTCTTGGAAGAGGATTCGCACTTGTCACATGAATACAATATTAAAAGAAGAGCCCAAGAACATGGATGACTTTCCCCGGTGCTTTGAGAACAGCAATGATGAGGTGATCTCAGAATTTCCGCCAGCTCCGAAAGAACTGGAAGATGGCATACATACTACTGCAGATAACCTCAAGAAGATTGAGTTGGGATCGGCAGATGATCCGCGACCGACATTCGTCAGCGAGCTACTATCTGAAGAAAGGGTGGCAGCGTTAAAGAACGTGCTTCTACAGCATAAAGATTGCTTCGCGTGGAACTATTCTGAGATGCCAGGATTAGATCCGGAGATTGTTGTGCATAAATTAGCAATATCCCCGGATATCAAGCCAGTCAAGCAGGCGCCGAGAAGGATGCGGCTCGAGCTTGAGATGAGCATCAATGCCGAAGTCAAGAAGCTGATCGATTCTGGATTTATCCAAGAAGTCCAATATCCCGACTGGATCGCCAACATCGTCCCGGTAATGAAGAAAAATGGGACGGTATGCATATGCGTGGATTTCAGGGATCTCAATAAAGCCTGCCCGAAGAACGATTTTCCAGTACCAGTAACCGAGCTAATGATAGAGAACACGTCCACTCACGAGGTTTTCTCCTTCATGGACGGCTCATCAGGGTATAATCAAATAAAAATGCATCCTGAAGACCAGAAACATACGGCTTTCCGGACCCCTTTGGGAATATTCTGCTACAAGGTAATGCCCTTTGGTCCAAAGAACGCCGGTGCTACCTATCAAAGGGCCATCACAAAGATCTTCGACGATCTCATACATGACATCGTCGAGTGCTATATTGATGACCTCGTGGTGAAGAGCATGTCATACGAAGAGCACTTAAAGCATCTGAAGACTGTATTTCAACGCCTTCGGCAATATAATTTGAAGATGAATCCCCTCAAATGCGCGTTCGGAGTCTCCTCGGGTAAATTCCTGGGATTCATCATCCGACACCGAGGTATCGAAATAGATCCATCTAAGATCAAGGCGATCATGAAAATGCCTCCGCCAAGAACCCTCAAACAGTTGCGGTCTCTTCAAGGGAAGCTCGCATACATCCGGCGGTTTATCGCCAATCTTTTAGGCAAGTGCCGTCCTTACAGCCACCTGATGAAGAAAGGAACTCCATTTGTCTGGGATCAAAAATTCCAGGGCGCGTTGGACGAAATTAAACAGTACCTGCAGAACCCGCCGGTGGTGGCTGCTCCGGACAAGGGAAAACCCCTCATTCTTTATACAACCGCCCTCGAAGGTTCCTTAGGCGCATTATGGGCACAAGAGAACGATCAAGGAAAAGAAAGAGCACTCTACTACTTAAGTCGAGTTCTGCTGGGGGCAGAACTCGACTACTCTCCCATTGAAAAACACTGCCTGGCGTTGATCTTCGCGATAACAAAGCTCAGGCACTATGCGTTGGCGCACGAAGTCTGTCTCATCTTGAAGGTGGACCCTCTTAAATAGTTGATGTCAAAGGCTATATTGACGGATCGACTTGCTAAATGGGCTCTGCTCTTGATGGAGTTCTCGATAACGTATCGATCTCTCAAGGCAGTGAAAGGCCAGGCCATCGCCGACTTCCTTGCTGAGCATCCAGTACCTGCCGGTTCTCCTCTGAACTGCGATTTGCCGGACGAACATGCATTTGATGCGATCGACGGCGGTGATACCCGATAGGAACTCTATTTTGATGGAGCATCTTCTATGAAGAAGAGCAAACAATGTACCCCCATAATCAAATCAGGAGTAGACCTCATCTTCGTAACTCCACAAGGAGGGATTATGCGCTTCGCCTTCTCCTTAACAGAGCCGAGGACGAATAACGAAGCCGAATACGAAGCTTTGATAGCGGGCCTCGAGATCGCTATTGACATGGGAATTGAAGACCTCCTTATATACGGGGACTCTCAACTGGTCGTTAGTCAAATAAATGGTGACTACTAAACGTGCAAACCGGAGTTGGTGAAGTACGGCGAAAAGGTGCAACAACTGTTGACCCAAATTCCCTCCTATACTTTGGAAAGCATACCACGCGCGGAAAATAGCAAAGCGGACGCGTTAGCTAAGCTCGCTAAAGAATTGGCCGACGAGAACCTTAATGACGTTAAAATCATGGTACAAAGCCGTCGAGTGCTCGCCCCAGCGGAAATATCCCCGGAATCATACGAAGGAAAAGGAGCGACTGAGCAGACGACCCTACAAATAAAAGACCGTGAGGAGGCCGAGGACTGGAAGGAAGTCTTCATAGACTACTTTAAGTCCCAACGAATGCCTGAAGAAGCGTCCTCAAGACATCAGCTCATGAAACGAGCTCTATCTTTCGCTTTCGTCAATGACACTCTGTATAAAAGGACGTTTGCTTCTCTGTGGCTGAGATGTTTAGGATCTGACGAAGCAGAAAGAGTCGTTCAGGAAGTTCATGACGGAATCTGTGGCTCTCATCAAGCAGGCCCGAAGATGAAGTTAAAAATTAAACGGATTGGTTACTACTGGCCCACGATGATCCAGGACTGCCTCGAATATGCGAAGCAATGCCACTCATGCCAAATCCACGGGGATTTCATCCACCAGAATCCGAATCCACTACATCCGATGGTGGCTAGCTGGCCATTCGAAATGTGGGGGACTGACATAGTCGGCCCTATTGAACCAGCATCGTCCAGGGGACATCGTTTCATCCTGGCGACGACTGATTACTTCTCCAAATAGGCGGAAGCAGTACCGTTGAGGGAAGTGAAGATGGAGAATATCCTCCACTTCTTCAATACGCACGTCATCTATCGGTTTGGAACTCCACGGCGGATTATCTCCGATAACGGGCCAGCCTACAGAAGCCATAAGATTAGTCTCTTAGCGCAACAGCATAATATAGACTGGAGATACTCCTCAGTTTATAATCCACGAGCTAACGGTCTGGCCGAGGCCTTCAAGAAGACCCTGACGAAGATCATAAAAAAGACGGTGTCCCGAAATAAGAAAGACTGGCACGAGAGGCTGCAAGAGGCTCGTTGGGCCTATCGAACTACGTTCAAGACGGCCACGAACACAACGCCGTACGCGTTGGTATTTGGGACAGAAGCAGTACTTCCCCTCGAAATAGAGCTACCCTCTCTACGAATGGCAGTCCACTACGAACTGACGAACGAAGAAAATGCTAACCTTCGGCTCGAGGAGCTTGATGCTCTTGAAGAAACACGGCTCATAGCGCAACAAAATCTAGAAGCTTATAAAGCAAAGATGACGCACTCATACGAAAGATTGACCCGACCGAGAACATTCCGCCAAGGCGAACTCGTGTTAGTGGTCAAAAGGCCTATGATCCCCAATCGCGCCAAGCGGGAAAATTCGAGCCAAACTATGAAGGCCCGTACATCATAGATAAGGTCTACCAGGGTGGGGCCTATCTACTCATGGACATGCACGGTGAAAGGCCTTTCAGGCCGATAAACGGTCGCTTCCTAAAGAAATACTACGCTTAATGAGCCACAGCCAGGTCAATGATAGATGACGACGACTATGTCCGCTCGCTATCTTCCTAAAGCTCAAAGCTCTATAAGTAGTTGCCGGCTCTCTCCTCAACGGACCGAAACGTCCTTAAACTAACGATGGACCGAAACGTCCTTAAACTAATGACGGACCGAAACGTCCTTAAACTAATAACGGACCGAAATGTCCTTAAACTAACGACGGACCGAAACGTCCCTAAACTACTACCGCAGTATTCTTAGGCCGACGAGATGAATAAAAAAAAAGAAAAAAAGAAAAATATATATAAATAAAAAATATATATAAAAAAATAAAATAAAAACGGTATGTCCATAAGCAATAAGGCCACGGATGAAAACCCGAAAGGGCTCCGTGATTAAAAACAGCAGGGCTACCGGCGAGTGTTTGTGAAAACCCGAAGGGCGCAACCTCATTAAAGGACACTTGCGGGATCCTCACGACCTTGCAAGGAGAAACCACCCGCGTGAGATCCTTACGACTCACAAGGGAGAAACACACTTAGGAGTCCCCATGATTCCTATGGAGAAAATACTCTTGCGAGATCCTCACGACTCGTAAGGAGAACTTTCTTATGGGACCCTCACGGCTCATAAGATTTGAAAGTCTTAAGTCACAGAGACCTAAACATGTGCTTAAGAAAAATTCCTCATACCCTTCGACACTGCCCTACAAGTGGTCCAGTACTGGCTCTTGTATACAATCCACGGGCGCGAATAAATAATTCCCCAGCAAAGTCCCACCCGTGACTAGGGATATGTCCATATGTTGAGCAACCCTTGTAGGTCCTCTCGACCTATAAGGAGAAAGCCCTCTTGTAGGATCCTTACGACTTGCAGAGGAACATACACTTAGGAATCCTCACGATTCCTAGGGAGAAAATACACCTACAAGATCCTCACGACTTATAGGGAGAAATACCTTTGTGAGACCCTTACGGCTCATGAAGTCAAAAGCCTTAGTCGACAGGACCCTAACCCTGTTTGCTAAGCCACCTTTGTTCAACATCGACAGAGGCAAATGATGATTCGCTCCTGGCAATATCCCAGTGGTAGCGATGCTGATACCAAAATCGGTGTCTAAAAACCCAAGCTTGCGGCGAAAAAGCTAGCAAGCCACACATGCATACAAAATAGCCGAAATGATGGGGCAACTTGCAATAAAAAGCAGCAAGTAAAAATGTATGCATGAAAAATAGCCGAAATGATGGGGCAACTCGCAATAAAAAAGCAGCGAGTAAAAATAAAATAAACAGACGAAATGATTAGGCACCGCGAAAAATAGCCGAAATGATGGGGTAATCGCGACCTTCGCAATATAAAAGCTGAAATGATAGAGCATCGCGGAAATAAAATAAAATAAAATAAAAAGTTTTAATTTATGCCCTACAGGTGATGTTCCATCACACCCTGTACACAATCCAAGGGCGTAAACAAAAAAGGGATCATACTTCTCCCACAGATTTCATCAGAAGAAGAAGCCAAATCTCGACGGGCCAAAGAAGACCTAGAGATCGTTTCAACACTCGTCTCGTAACAACGGACACAACTCTAAGCTAAGCGGAACAGCGGCAACTCCCAGTTCCATGGCTCGGTGGTATACATATCGCCAACAGTCAAACCTCCATCCCGTGAAATGCGGATACAATCAGCAAAATTCCTGGTTACGTAGAACGCGGATAACGTCACTCTTTGACCCCATGGAAAACGTCCAGAGCAGATCCTGGTCCTCGCGGAGCACGGCAGTGAACCCGTGTGAAGCATCCAGAGCAGAGCCTAGTCCTCGCCGAGCACGGTAGTGAACCCGTGTGAAGCATCTAGTGCAAAATTTCTGGTTACGTGGAACGCGGATAACGTCACTCTTTGACCCCGTGGAAAACATCCAGAGCGGATCCTGGTCCTCGCGGAGCACAGCAGTGAACCCGTGTGAAGCATCCAGAGCGGAGCCTAGTCCTCGCCGAGCATGGCAGTGAACCCGTGTGAAGCATCTAGTGCAAAATTCCTGGTTACGTGGAACGCGGATAACGTCACTCTTTGACCCCGTGGAAAACGTCCAGAGCGGATCCTGGTCCTCGCAGAGCACGGCAGTGAACCCGTGTGAAGCATCCAGAGCGGAGCCTAGTCCTCGCCGAGCACAGCAGTGAACCCGTGTGAAGTATCTAGTGCAAAAATTCCTGCTTACGTGGAACGCGGATAACGTCACTCTTTGACCCCGTGGAAAACGTCCAGAGCGGATCCTGGTCCTCGCGGAGCATGGCAGTGAACCCGTGTGAAGCATCCAGAGCGGAGCCTAGTCCTCGCCGAGCGCGGCAGTGAACCCGTGTGAAGCATCTAGTGCAAAATTCCTGGTCATGTGGAACGCGGATAACGCCACTCTTTGACCCCGTGGAAAACGTCCAGAGCGGATCCTGGTCCTCGCAGAGTACGGCAGTGAACCCGTGTGAAGCATCCAGAGCGGAGCCTAGTCCTCGCCGAGCACGGCAGTAAACCCGTATGAAGCACCTAGTGCAAAATTCCTGGCTACGTGGAACGCGGATAACGCCACTCTTTGACCCCGCGGAAAACGCCCAGAGCGGAGCCTGGTTCTCGCCAAGCACAGCAGTGAACCCGTGTAAAGCATCCAGAGCAAACACCGGACTGTGGAGTCCCTAAAATCCACGGACTATGATGTCCTTAACCTCGACCGTAATGTCTTAAAACTAACGATCAGCCACCCCGATTCCCTACAGATTCTACCTTGGTTTAAGGGTACATCTCTTCACTCCTTTGATACCTGGCGTTGTAATTCCTCAACGTCTTCAAAGAGGTGACGGGTCCCTGCAACCAAATATCGGACTGTGGAGTCCTTAAATCTATGGACTATGAGGTCCTTAACCTTGACCGTGATGCCTTAAAACTAACATCGGACTGTGGAGTCCCTAAATCCACGGACTATGAGGTCCTTAACCTTGACCGTGATGTCTTAAAACTAACATCAGACGGTGGAGTCCCTAAATCCACGGACTATGAGGTCCTTAACCTTGACCGTGATGTCTTAAAACTAACATCGGACTGTGGAGTCCCTAAATCCATGGACTATGAGGTCCTTTACCTTGACCGTGATGTCTTAAAACTAACATCGGACTGTGGAGTCCCTAAATCCACGGACTATGAGGTCCTTAACCATGACCGTGATGTCTTAAAACTAACACCGGATTGTGGAGTCCCTAAATTCATGGACTATGAGGTCCTTAACCTTGACCGTGATGTCTTAAAACTAACACCGGACTGTGGAGTCCCTAAATCCACGGACTATGAGGTCCTTAACCTTGACCGAGATGTCTTAAAACTAACATCGGACTGTGGAGTCCTTAAATCCACGGACTATGATATCCTTAACCTTGACCGCGACGTCTTTAAACTACGATGCCTTGAGCAACCCCCGACCCCGTGAAACACGGATAAGGGTGACCACATCCAGCACTTGCAGGTCCTCACGACCTGTAAGGAAGAGAGCTCTCTTGTGAGATCCTTACGACTTTCAAGGGAAAACCCGCTTAAGAATCGTCATGATTCTTAAGAAGAACTTACACCTATAGGATCCTCTCGACCTATGGGGAGAAAAACTCTTTATGAGACGCTCGTGGCTCATAAGGCGCAAAAGTCTTAGGAAGCAGATCTTAACCCTGAATCCTAAGCCACCGATGCCCTGCAAGGAGATCAAGATAAATTGTCCGCAAAACACATTCAACAAAAAGGAGACGCGTCATTGAGAAGAAAAATGTATCTTTTATTCATAAACCAAAATGGATACAAAGTACAATTCATGAAAGAACAAAAGAAAACACTCTCATCTATGAGTATATACAAAACGGCAGGAAAAGATACAAATGTTTCAAGCTGGCGGGCGATTTAGCAGCTTGGTCAGTTCATCCTGCTTTTGTTGGGCCATGGCCTCATGATTTAAGATCGCCAAAAGACGGGCCTCCGCCTGAGCCTGCTGGGCCTGATACGAAGCGAGCCGGCTTTTAAGCTCTTTCTTGGTGGCCTTATGAGCCTCGACCCTCTCGCGAGTGAACATAGCAGCTTTATCAAGAGTCACCACCTCCCTGATAGACTCTTGAAGCACCTGCCAGAGTTCATACGCATTGTTGGCCTTGGCAGTAAGACTCGCCTGAAGCTCGCTCAGCGCCTTAGAAGCCAGCTCCCTCTCCGAGAATTTACGACCGAGCCTCGTCTCACACAACAATGTGTTCGCCACGCGTCGCTCTATTAGACCACATAAGCTCGCTTTCGCGACCGCAACCTCGGGAAACGGGACATACACGCTCAAGACCATATAAATGGGCTTCCGGTCGACAGCAATAATCGATCTAAAACGCGCTCACATCACCTGGTATGAAAAGCAACGAGAAAATTTCCGATGTTATCCTATCGAGCATGTGTTCGCAATCATGTGAACATCCGAAAAAGAAATAAAATTCGAAGCTTTAATGTGCATGCGACATGATGACAGTGTTGATAATTAAAGGAAGTTTTCATAAAAAGAACACAAATTTTATTCATGCAAGCGAAAACATACATACGAGTACCGAGCCTACATGGAAGTTCAACATAAAGCATACAAAGAGAAGGTCTAATTTAAAAATGCTACGCTAACGGGAAAAGGTCACCAAACACGGGATCAATGGCACAAGGGTTAACAAAGCAGAGCACAAAATTCTCCATCTCTCTCTCTCTGCTTTCTCCAGCACATCAAAGCGACGGTTCTTGCGAGGAGTTGCTCCCCATCGATTGGCGCCATGTTCGTTCGCGAAAGCAGACATAATAGCTCGCCGGGCATTTATCTGGCTCAGCAGATGAATTGAGCAATCCTTCAAAGCCTGAGTAATCAGGCACGCTTCGTGAAAGCCCTCGAGCTTTTCTTCAGCCGCGTCAAGTATCGCCAGGGTCATCTCCGCCGGGTGAGGAGGGATGTCGGCAAGCACGGCCGCGAGAATCATCCGAAGCCAGAGGGACTCCATCGAGAGGGGGACCCCCTACGGATCGAGAGTTCATACATTGCCGAGTCGCATTCGTCGTCGGTAAGGAGTGGATCCACCAACCGAGCAGCAAAGCGGGGGATCATCTCCTCGATAGGGACTTCCCATGGCTGTCGACGAGCATGAGGGCGATTGCAAGCCATGGCGCTTGTTTGTTTCTCAAGACAAATTACACCAAATTAAGAAAGAAAAAATATAAATCTCTCTGTGAAGGGAAAAGAAGGCTATAGCCTCAGACATAAAGAAGTGCATTAAGTGTTGAACGCGGAAAATCTTGCATGATGAAGCGATTTCCAAGGCCCAAAAAAGGAAAGGCATCGAAAATTAAGGGGATGGAACTATTTCCAAGGCTCCTTTTCTGCATCTGATATTGTGCACTAAAAATGTGACATGGAAAAATTTTGAACAGTCCCATCAAAGGACCCCACGTGCAGAACACGTGAGCCCCAAACTTGACGTGCACTAAAAATGGAATAGCACCATGCATATTAAAAGCATCAGCAACAACAATAGTGAAATGATAAAATCCCACAGAAAGGCATGCAAACATACAAAGACATAATAGAATTTATCATTCATACTTCAAGAAGGTCATACAAAATAAAGGGAAACACGTTTATAATGGCAAGACTTCAGACGCGGGGCATGGATTGAGAAACTCAAGCTTAACTTTGTCCAAGATCCTCCAACCATTTCGAACCTCCCGAGTATGTTTTCTCTCACGATCACAAGCGTCGCGGTCCTCACGAATGTCCTCCACCCTCTGATAGGCGGCAAGTATGGCTGACTGCTGAAAGGCTTGGTGCAAGAGATCAATGAGGTGATCTCGCCTCCTCTTTGAGATCAAGCTCATCAAGTACATCGAATGTATCTTGTCCTCGGCAGCGTCCAATGCCCTGAGCGGTACACCGGCGCAGAAGAGAGGAAGCGCCTCCCAAATGGCCAGCACGATGAGTTTCAAAATAGAAGAGCGAAGGGGGAGTAGCCGATGGTTGTACTCGCCAAAGCGGCTCATGATCTCGGCGCATTGAGCATTGGTGAACTCCTGGTTCTGACTGCGGCCCAGTGCACGAATGTTTCCATAGGAAATGATTTCGTCAAGACCATACATATGAGCATCCATAATACCTGAAATAAAGGTCATGAGAATTGTTATAAAGCTTCTATTGCATTGAGTACAGAAGGACAACCTAGGGCAAGGAAACCCTAAGAAGCCTCCATGTGAAAAAAACTGAGTTCTTCATAGGAATTAAATTCCTTATTAAGAGAAGGGAATTAAATTCCCAGAAACATTTTCTTCAAACGGAATTAAATTCCTTAAAAAGAGGTAACGGATCTCATCATCTCCCTAAAAGTATCAAGTGAACCCTAGGAGATCCATTGTTCGAAGATTAAATGGTTCTCTATTTTCGCTGATAAATTCGAAAAAAATGGGTTCATATTAAAAGAGGTAAAACCCCTAATGTCGATTTAAAATCCAGAGAGTTCTTTTAAAATAAAGGTGCTTCGACCGTTCAACATCATTACCTGAGGAAAAAGGATCATTCAACAGAGTTAAACTCTGGAAAATGTTTGAGACAGAGAACTAAGCTCTGGAAACGAGAATTAAATTCTCAAGGGAAAAAGTTCTCAAAGAAAGAAGATGAGCAAAGTGAAGGCTCTTCTGAAGAGACATGGGAATTTATAGGATGTGATGGAGACGCTTCATCTCCCCAAATCTCTAGAGGAATCCAACGGTCACAAAAAGTGACAGCGTTGTACTCACGTGCAAACACGTGAGAACAACGCTGTGGGGGCATTTGTTTCCTGATTTAAAATCAGGAAAAGTTACGAAGGAGGCATCACGTGCTAGCACGTGACCAGCAGTCACGTGTTGGCACGTGACATTTAAAAGCAGCAGCAAAAGCAGACTCATTCTTTGATTAAATCAAGAAAAAGGCTCCAGACGAGGGTCACGTGCTCACACGTGACCAGTGGTCACGTGTTGGCATGTGATGACCAAGCAGCGGCAAAGACATAGCGCAGAAGAAAAAGAAAGCTCGTTCCAGGGGGGTCACGTGCTTACACGTGACCAAGGGTCACGTGCCCACACATGACCATGGGTCACGTGGTCACACGTGACCGTCTTTCAAAGCCCATTTATTTAACAGAATTAAATTCTGAACGGCATTCGAATCTTTCCAAAGGAAAGTGATTATTTGGAACCAATTGGATTAAAGATTTAAAGGTGATTAAATATCATCTATTTGTAGAAAAAGCCTGAACTTGGAAAGATTTCCCCTTAAAATCTAACCGAAATAACAAAGGAGAATCTCTGGATTTAAAATCCAATGGTGAATAAAATTCACCTAATAATCCAAAGGTCCAAACGAATGGTGAATACAAATTAAATCTCTCAATGAAAGATTCACCAAAACTAATTGATTCTGCTTCTTCTCCTATAAATAGGAGCCAAGAGACAAAAAAAGAGAGGAAGAGAAAAAGAGGACAGAGAGAGAAAAGAGAGAGCCTCGATACTTTGGAGGAATTTGTATCTTCTGCAAAAGAAAAGCTGAGGTAAGAAAGGGAAGGCCTTTAAAAGAGAATTTAATTCTCAGCAAAGTTTAACTCTGATATTAAACAGAAGAACATAGTTCTCTCTTTAGTGGAGGATCTGCAAAGTGCACATCTCCCCTTAAATTGAGAATTTAATTCTCATTGGGTTGAGATCCTGCCATGCAGATTCAAAGCATAGAGAGGGAATGTGAGTTTGAGAATTTAATTCTCACAGAATTATAGGAATTTAATTCCTTTAAAATAAAATTAGGGTTTAACCCTATGTTGCAGAAATTCAATTCCTTCAGAATGAACAGATTCAGGGTTCAACCCTAGTTAAGAACTGAGTTCTGTTAAAATAACAGAAATTTAATTCCCTTAAGAAAGAATAAATTAGGGTTTCACCCTACGACAGAATCTCATTCCTCAGAATAAGTCTCTAAAAGAGAGTGGGAACTTGATTCCTTAAAACTGTTATTAGGGTTTAATCCCATTCAGAGTTCAACTCTATCCCAGAATATAAATCTTCAGAAGGAAATAGGAATTTAATTCCTCTTAAATTTATTGTTAGGGTTCAACCCTGCGAAGAATTTAATTCTTAAAAAAGGGATTAACAGATCTTCTAAAAAAACATACAAAGAGGCAGGGTCACGTGCCACCACGTGACCCCCGAAAAGATCCGCAGAAAAGGCCCTTTAAGGCAGTGCCTCACGTGACCCACGTGACCCTTGGCAGAAGCTTTAACATACGAGCATTTCAATGCCCGTCACGTGATGGCACGTGATGCTCCAAAAGATACGATATTCTCAGCAGAACGAATGAAGGGAGGGCGCCCTCACGTGCTACCACGTGACCCCTCTTACCTTAGTGTTTAACACTAAATTGGAATCCCGGAATCCAGTGTTAAACACTGTTTGGCCTTAGTGTTCAACACTAATCAAAGAACTTTATTTTCAGTGTTTAACACTGAATTTCTTAGTGTTTAACGCTAAATTAAACCCCTGTTAACAGAGCTTAAGATTAACTCCCTTAGTGTTCAACACTAAATTAAAATCTCCGTCACCAGTGTTTAACACTGATTATTCTTAGTGTTTAACACTAATCTGAAATCTCTGCTGCTAGTGTTTGACATTGATTTGCTCTAGTGTTTAACACTAATTTGAACCCCCTGTTGCTGGTGTTTAACACCAACTGTCTTTTAGTGTTAAAACACTAACTTGTTCCCAGTGTTCAACACTGCTGATCTTTAGTGTTTAACACTAACTTCAGCCCAATTGGTTAAATGGCTAAAGGCAAAGCCTCTCCTTTAATGAACCAACAGAAAGCCAGTATTCTAAACATGATGGGACTTAGCCCAAGATGGCCATAAGTCCTCAATTCAAACTTAACTGGGCTAATGGGCTCATAACACAATTAATTGGTCTTGATCCCAAATTGGGCCAAAGACTGTTTAATCCACCCTGGTCCAAGGGTACATCTCTTCACTCCTTTGATACTTGGCGTTGTAATTCCTCAACGTCTTCAAAGAGGTGACGGGTCCCGATGACCACACATTGACACGGACTGTGGGGTCCTTAAACTCATGGACTATGAGGTCTTTATCCTTGACCGAGATGTCTTAAAACTAACAACGGACTGTGGGGTCCTCAAACTCATGGACTATGAGGTCCTTAACCTTGACCGAGATATCTTAAAACTAACAACGGACTGTTGGGTTCTTAAACCCATGGACTATGACGTCCTTAACCTTGACCGCAATGTTTTAAAACTAACTTTGGACCGCAATGTCCTTAAACTACCTATGGACCGCAATGTCCTTAAACTACCCATTGACCGCAACGTCACTAAACTAAACAACAGAGCTCCCTTAACCGCTCTATTGTTGGATCCAAACGATTCCGTTGAGTCGATCTTAGTCTAAAAACTAGACTAACGTGTCCTTAACAAACGTTTAAGTCGATCTTAGTCTAAAAACTAGACTAACGTGTCCTTAACAAACGTTTAAGTCGATCTTAGTCTAAAAACTAGACTAACGTGTCCTTAACAAACGTTTAAGTCGATCTTAGTCTCAAACGAGGCTAACGTATCCTTAAACCCAAACCCCCAAACCCAAATCTAAGATAATACGGATTTGGACTAGTCCACGCCCTACGGACGACGACATAACTTAGTCTCCGTATACAATCCACGGGCAACGAAACATAAAATAAACACACACGACACGAAGTGACCATCTAGAGAAGGAGAAAGTGGTTACCGCGATGCGGTAGCGTAATTAACTGCAAGGGCTTGCGCCTGCAGGGAAGAGCGACCCCACAATCAAAAACCCCTCAAGCGAGGGGGAATCTAACGAAGTCTGCTACATCGGACGCATCCGTTTAAACCTTCGATATACGGTGCCATAAATCAACTTGGCATCTTCGGAGAGGTGGACGGATAGCACCAATTAGCATCTGCCCCGAATCTCAGGCGAGACAGCCCATGTCTCGGCCGCCGTTCGGAGGGGAACAGCGCTAGCTACATTAATTAACACATGTAAATGCGTACTTCACTAACTTCCACTGCTGTCATCGCCACCAGAATCTCGTCTTGAAAAGTATCAATCCACATTGTCCAACAATACAAAAAAAACTCTCCAAATCATACGCACACTGAACCCTGTGAACCTTGCAAATCCAAAAAAAATAAAATAAATACATGAACTTAAATCATAATTTTCGAACCGACGCTAGCTACACTAACACATATACATAAGTATTTCACTAACTCTCGCCACTGTCATCGCCATCAGAAGATTATTCTTAAACAGTATCGCATGGTATCCTGAAAACTTTCCTCACTAATTAGATACCTAGCTTATACGCTTGATGGTAAATTATAAATATCAATCACATGCACGCACACACTCACTCACACGTCAACAATATACTTGTGAAAGCTTATAAGCTTAGGCTCAAACTTAGTTTTAAAGAGTATGGTGTGATCCATTTTTTCCTACAACATACTAATTTAGATATTTTTCGGTTTTGTTTACATGCATATTTTTAAAAGATAAATTGAAAATTATTAACTCATACTATAACTGTAAGAGAGCTTACATACACGTATTTTTTGGTTTTGCTTATGGCGTCTAGGACGGTGGAAAAGTGCTCCACCTCAAAGTATTTAGGAAATCTGGCGCATCTGCCCCTCGCTGCAACCCTGGGCAAACAAAAACTCAAGTAAAACATGGATATTGTCACGCCCCGCTTCCTGGTGTACGGGAATGGGAACGCGACTGGCCTGCTATGCATTTACTCAGAAGTAAACACGCTAAGCGTATATAAGCAATATAAAATAAAATATATAGAAGAAACAAGATATAAATAAATAGCAACTTTATTTATTAAACATTCTTTTACAATACAACTGAAATGAAAATACATGGAATGAAAGCAATGCCTAAACAATGGTATAACAGGAATGAAAATGAAACGTAATGTACAAGTGCATCTAAAACTCTGGGTCTTCAATAAACTGATCCAAGTCTTCGCTGCCGGGCTCAATCTCCAGTAAGTCCGAATCATCTGACGACATTCCAAAAAAGAAGAAAGAGAATGTCGTCAGCGAACAAATTGCTCGGTAAGTCCCGCAGATAGATAAGAATAGAATAGACAGAATAGAGTATAGATGTTTAATGTTGTTATTTAGTATTAACGTTGTTGTTTGTACCTTGGTACAGAAGAGGCCAGTGTATACGAGAGGAGTCTCACTACCCCGGAGACTAAAGTATACGGAGTACAAAGAACCGTTCAGCCACGGTACAACGGCAATGGAGATTCAGGTTAGTTGTCTTATGGTTGCAGTCTCGTGCCACTTTTAACACCTTCCGTACCAATCTACCCCTTATAAACCCCGCGATGTATTGATTGTATTTTATTGTTTTGTAAATTGTATAGATGGATGACTTGTCGAAACCATGATATCAGTAATGGAACGGATATAATGGAAGAATATGTAAATGGAATATATCTATGGTTCGGTTCAGTCAATACAGATTAATATAGATTGAATAGATGGTTTCATATTGAATCATATTGTATTGTAGTTTGTACTTTAATCACATTCAAGTCATATTGATTAGGTTGAAATTCGGTCTGGGTCAGACACTTTTAAAAGAACTTAAAATCCTAATTGTTTTAGTGTTATCGGTAACTGTTGCATATGAACGGCAGGATTTATATCTTTTTCCAAAATAATTACCGTGTTGATAATACCGTTTGTTAAGTTGTTTACCTTAAATAGGCAAGCACCCATATCTTCGGCTCTCTGAGGCCCAAGAGACTGGTCCCGCTTAAACCTATGTTTACTAGGGTCTTTATTGTAATTTAATATAACTTGCGAGGGTTTTATGTAAAAATAGTTTTGGTATAATTTCAAAATACACCTCAAGTATTTAATTATCGTCTTTAGGGTTTTCGCTGATGTATATTTTATAAATGTGACATTTCTAGTGAATAAAACCTAATTTTATAATATATGGTATTTATTTGTAATATGAATATTGTTTTGAATTATCATAGTAGTTTCATGTAATATTTGAATTCTTTTCTTGAGTTTTGGAAACATGGAATATTATGCATATTAATGAAAATAATTTTATTTATTTTCTTGTAAAAAAGCTCATTTTCTAAAGAAAATGTATAAAAATTCCATCGAGACTGAATACTCCTTGTGGAGGTCTGCATCTCACTCTACTAAGCCCGAAAATGTGCGATAATCCGCACCATCCCGAACGGGGTTCCCCAAATGGGTTGCAGAGGTGCAATTGTATGGAAATGTTTTAATACATTTTTTAAAGAAAACGGTTTTATAAGTTAAAGGTATTTATTTGCAAAGTCGTATTTCCCGTATTTTATTATCCCAAGATTTATCATGCTATGATAGATTTGTATGTTGTGATTAGTTAGGTCATTACCTCGTGAACTATCTAAAGGTATAGCAAGAAATAAGGTTATAATGTCGAAATGAATAGTTTATGGTATTTTTATATAAAAATGCGATAAATGTCACAAAAATAATTATTTAGACGTGAAACTTGATTTAATGGTTTTGTTATTGTTTGTTAAACAATATGTGAGAATATGAAGTTATTTTGATTAAGAAAAATATAGTTTTTAAAGAAAACCGAATCGGAAGTCGGATTAACTCAGCTTCCCTCGGGTTTTAGAGTTGAAACTTTTTAAAGAATAAGAAGAGAAGGGGAAATGGGACTTACTGGCTTTGATGAGAGGAGAGAGGTAGGAGAAGATCTAGAATTTATCAGTGCTTTGTTTCATTGCCGGAAACTCCTCGTATCGTCGCCGGAACTTCGTCGGAACTTCGCCCTTCGTTAACTCCACTTGCACACTATAAGAACTTGGAAATTTCTTGAGATTTTTGGCAGGGAATTATGAGTGAGGAGGTGTGAAATGAGGGTGGTATTTATAGGAAAAATTAGAGTTTAGGCTGTTTAAAGAATGCATTAAAATATGCATTAAAATTAGATTAATTGGGCATTTTATTGCTCTCTGGAAATAATCAGAGTAAACAAGTAATGTGGGGTTAGTGGTGTAACAACCTAGTTCATTTATACCAATTCCAGCTCTCGTATTTTCTTATTTATGGTATTTCTTGATTTATTGTGTTTTGGGTGCGAATAATATTTTACATTTTACATTGCATTCGATCCGACCCGCTTGCTTGAAACTTGTTTGATTTATATTTATGAATTACCCTGACTTGTTACGTAGACTGTGCATTTTCATATTTAGTACATACTGGCATTTTATCTGGAATTGCATCTTATACCATATAACATTTTAGATCATGTAAAATAATTCAAAATTTCATAACTTGGCCTGCATGATACCGCTAATCCCGTGGTAGCATCCGCGCATCTTTTTCTCGTCCCGTTCAGTGAAACGGACGTGTTTGGATGGCTACTCGCACGTACGTGCATCCGTTCTTGAGGGTATATATTTTCGTTACCTGAGCATTCATTTTGAATTTTGGAAGTTGCATATATTTTTCATATTTTAATCTAAATTTTTAGACCCGACCCGGGCGCGTTTTGGAATATTTTTGTGTCCTGCCTAAATTCAAATTTATTTTAAATTTTACATTTAAAATTTTTGTTAACAGATAATATTTCTAAACAAACTAAAATATTTTACAAAATTAAAATCCTAACTACAAACTCTCTCTCTTCCTTTACCTGGCCCCACTCTCTTCCCTTTCTCCCTTTCTCTCTCCTTCACGCGCTATCTCTTTCTTTACCTGGCCCCACTCTCTTCCCTTTCTCCCTTTCTCTCTCCTTCGCACGCTATCTCTTTCTCTCCCCCCCCCCACAAAACGATGAGTTTATATCTCCTCACTGTTCACTCTCTTTCTCTCCCCTCCCGCTCTCTCTCTATCTCTCTCCTCTCGCGACTCCTTTCTCTCTCATCTCGCGGATACTGTAGCGTCCTCGGATCGCGTCACTTCCCCACGAGTGCGGTCACCTCCCTTCACCATTTCTATATTTTTTCCTTCTTCTTTTCTTTAAAAACCCCAGCAGCCGCCATGAGAACCCATCATCAAAAACTCCCCTCTGCCTCCTCAAACCCTAACCCAATCTCCCATGCACCCTAAAACTCCCTGCCTCCTCCTCCTCATCACCTTTCCCTCTATCTTCTTCCTCCTTCCACTGCACCCTGCATACCCACATAACCCACAAAACCCATCATCACCACCTTGCACACCTCGTCGCCGATCATCCCTCACCGTCGCCATCTCCCTCCACCTCTTCTCTTCTCTCCTCTCTCCTCTGTCCTCTCTCCTTCACAAGAACCCTGCACCATCCCTGCACCAACACCCAGCGATAAAAACTATAACCAAACCCTAGCCGAACCCTAGCAATCCAAACCCTTCACCGGAGCTCCGTTCATCGCCGTTGACACCCTCACCCTCTCTGTCTTCGCCTCTGGGCACAACTACAGTGAGCAATCCCTTTCTCTCTCTTCCTCTCTTCCTCTTTCTTTTCTTTTCTTTTCTTCTTGATTCTTGATCTTTGTCTTTTTGTAGTTCGCCGGAGCCGTGACGACGCCGACGATCCAGACGACCCAGCGAACGTGCCTTGACTGCGTAATCACCTCGCGCGTTACTTGGACCCGTTCCGTGTGCCGTGCGTGCGTCGCAACTTTTCACCGATGTGAGACGTTCCGTACACATCCGTTCATGTTCCGTCTAGGTAAGTTAATCTTGCTACATGCTATATAACTCATTATATACCTATTTAAATAAATATCACACCTATATTTTAAATCAAGCATCCCATGTTTCATATTACAGCTTTTTGACGTTCCGTTTACATCTGTATAGTGCATTTCAGATCTAAAGCATGCAAACCAATCTTAATTACATGCTACATTACTTTAGAAGAATCTATTTTAACAAATGGAATACCTATATTTTAAATCATGCGCCCCATGTTTAGTTTTATAACTTTTCAATATTCCGTTTGCATCCATTCATATCATTTTAGATCTAGGTCATGAAAACTTATCTTGTCACATACTATATTACAACATACTGCACCCAATAGAATATTTACATAATATATTGCTTGGTTGTACATCCCACATTACCATTTTATAGTTTTACTGATTTCGGAAACCCGTTTGCATCCATCTCATTTAAAATATATATAACTGCATCCATAGATCACATTAATACATAACACTGAGATATTAACACCCCATGTTTAATAAAGTGCATCCTAATTAGTGTTGGAACTATAAATGTAACCCTAATTGATAATTGTGCATCCATATCGTTGAATTTATATCTATTTGCATACCATATCACATTATTCCATTTTATTGTTATATTAGCACCCCATACTTGTTTTTGTGTACCCATACTTATTACAGTTTGATTATGAGCACCCACTTGATACATGTGTACTACCTGACTTGACCTGATACACTACTACTTAACACAACTTAATACATACACCACTACTTGACATAATTTGATTCCATGTACACTACCTGACGTGACCTGATGTATCACAGCCTGACTTGATACCGATCTTATTACTAATGCCGACAACCTTGACCTGTTGTCCCTACGGACATTTCCTGTTGTCTATTCAGACAAACCTGTACCTGCTTGATCCTGTATTGGCATTAGCTCCAGATTTATCAATACATGACTTGAACACATAACTTGGGGGTAAGGGGAAATCAATGATGAAACCTGACTTGTAACTCGACAGTTCGATGCATTTACTGATCAGTCTTATGGACTAGGCCAGTCTCGGAATGATGCTGCTGACATCATTCGTCTTTACATACTACCTTTTACTGCCTAGCGGCACGTCTCGGATTCAGCCTGAGAGTCTTGACCATGGTCCCGGGCACGCACGAGATACTATTGAGTTATACCGACGATTCATCAAATTGATTTCAAAGACTTGAGAGTAGTTAACCCAGTAGACCAGTTTAGATTACTCACTGCACGTCACCTGTGCCTTTTCCCTTCACTGTCCTTATGTATGTTACTGTTATACCTGTTTTACCGTTCATACTCGTACCTGCATGCCTTGCTACTCCTTGATTTTATTATTGCTTGATATTATGACGCACTGACTTCTGAATTTTGCATGGCCCAGATCCTTTACCTTTGCTGCAGGCCGAGCAGGAGCATTTCAGTGAACAGGCCGAGCGGTGAGGACCTGTTATTAGTTTAGTTTAGTTTCCTTTCAGTATTTTCATTCCTGATGTGAGCCCGCATTATGGGACGTGCATTCTAGTTCATTATTGTATTGGATCTTTTACCTTCCGCATTATTTTATTCTTGACTCGTTATTCTGGCTCATGGACATGTATTAGATAGTTGTTTATTTTTGTTCTTGATATCTCTACAGCCGTAATGTGACTGTGGAAGGATATTTCCTATCCACAAGTAGCATGGTTGTCTTTGTCACGTGCCTATCTTAGCGTACTCTGGGAAGCAGGACGTGACAAGTGGGGCAGCCGAAAGGTTGCGGGGGTCGAAGTGTGGGGGCAATACCGTCGGTTTAGACCAGCAGTGCCGGTTCTTTGTGTGGGTGTCGCCGGTTTTGTACCGTCGGGTGGGGCTAGGGTTTAGGCCACGTGTCGGGGTCGCTTACCCTATTACGTGTGTTGCACGTGTAGACTCTTGGATTTTTAAAAGGTTAAAAGAAAATTAAATAAAAAGATTATGTGGCTGATGGGATTTGAACTCTGGTGCTATGGTTCAGCAGTGTAAGGCCTTACCAGTGAGCTACAAGCTCTTTGTTGTTGTTCTAAATCAAAAGAAATATTTATAGATTTCACAGGAATTGTAAATACCCCAATTGTACATTAACTTTAAATAAAATTTATGTACACTGAAATTGGAGTTGTTACAGTCTACCCTCCTTACAAAAATTTCGTCCTCGAAATTTATAATTTATTTTAAGGACTAGTTTATAAATAAGTGAGGGTATCTTGCACGCATCTCATCTTCGCTTTCCCATGTCGATTCTCCTTAGAGTGTCTCTTCTCCACATCACTCGAACCAAGTTGACTTCGTTGTTCCGAAGTGACTTCACTTTCCTGTCCAGGATCTCAACATGTTGCTGCTCACAAGATAAGTCGGGCTGTACAGTGAGCTCGGAATGATCGAGAATATGGCTGGGGTCACTCGCATACCTTCTGAGTTGGGATATGTGGAACACTTTGTGCACTCTTTCCAATGAAGGTAGAAGTGCCAAGCGATAAGCCACTTCACCGACTCATTCGAGTATGTCGAATGATTTAATGTACCTTGGACTTAGCTTATCCCGTCTTCCAAAACGAATCACTCTGCGGTTTGGAGATATCTTCATAAATACATGATCTCCTGGCTGGAACTCCAAATGACGGCGTTTTGCATCAGCCCAGTACTTCTGTCGATCTTGGGTTATGCGCATTCTTTCCCTGATAGTACGAACTATGTCGGTCGGGCTATTAGATAGGTCCTTTTCATTATCGTTCCGAGGTCGAACAAACATTTCTTATCCAACGACCGGATAGCGAGGCCAGCTCTCTACCGACTATCATCTTAGGTCCAAGGGTTGTACCGATGTTCAAACTTGTTCCCAAGCTCGCTTGCAGGCTGATTGGTAGAGTTTTTGCGTGCTTAATTAATTACCGCAATCAAGACGGTTTCTCTTGTAGCTAGCCGGTTGAGTACGGGTCGTCCGCAGGGAGATGGGAATCTTTTTCTATGTGCTTTAACGAGTTAAGTCCAAATGTCCAGATTTATTTGAGATTAACTATGTGCTAAAATGTTATATAAAGAGAGCTAGTTAAGGTTAGGAATAGGTTAGTTTGAGTTAGGAGTCGCTCACTTTTTTCATTGCCACTCTTAATATCGGTGTTACGGTAATCGGCAACAACGGGGATTAGCACGACTAGGAAAGAACTTGCGAGTATAAGCTAGGCTTTCCAACGCTTAAGTTCTTCGTTTTGGTGCTTGTCCGTCCGTTCTTGGCTCTTAGCCTTCACCTCCGGTTAATTCGACCATAACCGGTCTCACTAAGGAATCACCGCTATCATGTAGGATAGGGTGCCGTAGGGAGCGGATTGTGGTTGAATTAACGGGAGTCCGAATTAAGATGTTGGGTAAAGAAAGAGTGTGAGAGATTTCCTTCTCTCAAACTTTCCTTATCCTACCCTAACAAGTAAGAAAACTACTCACCCATTACAAGAAAAAGAAAATACAACAAAAGGAGGAAGATAGAAAGAAAGAGGTTAGGAGATTACAACTAGCTATTTGAGACCTCACCTTGGCAAGGATCAAGCTTAAGCATCATTGTTGTTAAGGATAAAGAAAAAGAGAACAAGAAAGAAAAAAACAACAAATAACAACAACTATATTAGCAAATGAAAAATACAAGCAATTATAATTAACAACATAACAAGACAAGCATGATAACAAAAAGAACTCTTTTATTCATCACTTCACTCATGAAACCTCACTATAAGATTTTAATGGAGAAAAGATGAAAAGAGGAAGAAGAACAACAAAGTATATCTAAAACCTAATACAAGAATTAAGCACCCTTGGCTTGGCAATGTTCTAGGCTATTTATAGGCAGGAAACTGGAAAACTAGGGTAACAATCTGCCACCAAATAAAAGTACCAAACTACCCCTGAAAAAGTTCCATCTACCGAGCCCATATGGCCGCGGATCCGCGGGCTAGACCCCATGTTGGCCGCGGATCCACGGCCATATAGAGGAATTTTCTCCTCAAATTTTGTGGTTTTCCCTGGTTTTCTGTACTCTTCAGTGTGGTATATGTTGTTTCTCAGAAGCTCTTCACAATTTTTCCAGAATTTCAGTAGATCAAAAGGTGATGTGATGTGGATCTTTTGCCATGATTTTTCTTGAGCTCCGCGTAGACATGTTGGATCTTGTGTTGACATTGTGCTTTGTGCATGAAAATGACATCGATTTGCCATTTTGTCCCTTAAACTGGTGTGCGGCAACATATGGATAGAGAGCGGAGACCCGTGTTTTATCTGTGGTTGGCAGTAATCCGGAATTTGTCATGCTTTTCCATGAATTTCACTGTTTAGAGCTGAGAACCTGTATCCTGCAACTAACTAGCAAACACGGCTCAAGAGTACTTACCGATAAGCAATGTGATAAAAATTGGGCGGTATAAAAATGAAAAAAATCTGATATGAACAAATACCCCCAAACTTATCATTTGCTCATCCCTAGCAAAACCAATTTATTCACAAAAATTCCTAACCTCACTTTCGCAGGGAACACGATTGCACTGAGCATGTGCAACAAGCCATTAAACCTCTAGGTGTCCCTACTAAGAGGAGTGTTGTCTCCTGAAGGTTTTCAACGAATACTACCCACAAAATCTGGTCAAGCTAGTTTTGCAAAATAACTATGATTCAAACCCTAAGGTTTTGTTTCAGAAAATAATAATTCTATTATCCTAAGTCTAGACTATCGAACCTTTATTTTTCACACCTCGCTTCTTATTTAACTTAAGATTTTATATGTCTTTACGTGCAGTGCAAATAGTGTCGTTAAGTTCCAGAAGGATCGATTAAAGTCATCATGTCACAAAATAAAGCCCAGATAAAAATTTTAAAAGGATCACATAAGTTTTATAAAGAGTTAAGTATTTTTCAAGTTTCGTTTTCCAGTAAGGTTTCAATTTCAGAATTTCTATCTTGCTTAACAGAAAACTAGGTCATATTTTTCACTCCACATTTTTCTTGTTTTCATTTCATAAACACCTCTGTGAACGTGCAATAGTCTTTATCATAGAATAAGTCTTTCATATCTCCTCTAGAAATATTTTTTTTATAAAAACCTATCTTTTGTCAAGATTATTCTCACACAAATAATCGTTAGGAATTTTAACTTGAAGAGAACACTTGCTTGATTTTGTTTTAATCTGGACTTTCTAGGCTTCTTAACGAGCTTTGGGCCAATGCACCCAAACCAGTTGGGTTTAGGGCATTAGGTGTAGAGACACCCCAGCGGACTTAATTACTCAAGTTACCTAGGCCCAAAAACAAAAGACAATTTAGCGTGAAAATCATGATGATTTAATACGAACGGAGATATAACCGGCAGTTCAATTATTTTTTGGATAAAAGACGTGTTTAGTGGGTTCGGTGTGTAATCATTCCAATCAAGTTCCAGATGGGTTTTTTTTTCAGAATTAGTTCCAATTAAGGCATCAATAACATTCCTTCATATTCGCTTCACTTCATAAACTATTCTTGATATTACTTATTTCAGAACAAACCTATTTGATCCTCAGAAAATAATTTATCCATTTAAAAGTTTTTAGACACAATAGACTTGTCATCTAATTTTCAAAACTCACGACACGTCTAGTGTGATGTAAAGACATATATCAGTTATAGTTAACTTCAAAAGAGAGTTATCTTTCAGGTTTTCAAAATCTAAAAATAAGATTTAGTTATTCTTATCTTATCAAACAAAACCGTCGAAATGTTGAATCTGAGTTCTCCCACTAGCTAACTTGACAAAAAAGTTTTTATGTTTTTAGAATTTTTTCGATTTTTATGGGTTTTATGGATTTTAGTATGCAGATGCAAAATATACATATGAATGCGAAGGTTAGAAATACGTACCGAGCGTACCCCAAACTTAAACTGGACAGTGTCCTCACTGTCGTTGCATGAAGAAATCATTGAAGGGTCAAAATTGTCGGTTAGATATACAAAAAAGTTTTTTTTTTTTCAAAAAGAAAAGAAAAATAATAAAAATGGATATGCACCGGACAAGAATATCCACATATATATACAAAATGGTATATACATACCCCCAAACTTATTTGAAACAGTGTCCACTGTTTTGGCTGGATAACCGAAGTTTGGTGGTAGGCAAAGGAAGATTATGTAAGGTAAACCGGCTTCTGTAAGACCAGGAGCTCCTCTGTTGGTTCGGCGCTAAGGTACGGTTTTAGTCGGTGTCCATTTACTTTGAAAAATGAACAGTCCTTTGGATTCTCCAAATCCACAGCGCCATGCGGATACACATTCCGCACAAAATATGGCCCTTTCCAGCGAGATCTGAGCTTACCTGCATGGAAATGTAGCCGGGTGTCGTAAAGCAGCACCTGTTGACCAGGTGCGAATGTTTTGCGCAAAAGATTTTTATTGTGAAACACCTTCGTTCGGTTCTTAACGACAACCGCGTTTTCGTAAGCCTCATCCCGAAGCTCGCTCAATTCGTTCAACTGCAGCTTCCGATGGCTGCCCGCATCTTCGAGAGACAGATTCAGCTCCTTTATCGCCTAAAATGCGCGATGCTCTATTTCCGCAGGAAGGTGGCAAGCCTTTCCTTAAACAAGCCGATAGGGAGACATGCCAAGATCGGTCTTATAAGCAGTTCGAAATTCCCAAAGGGCATCAATGAGTTTTAACAACCAATCTTTACGGTTCTTGGAAACCGTCTTCTCCAGTATCTGCTTGATTTGCCGATTTGAAACTTCGGTTTGCCCACAGGTTTGGGGGTGGTAGGGCGTAGATAGCTTATGATTAATGGAATATTTCCGCATCAAGGCCTCGAAAGTCTTATTGCAGAAATGTGTTCCATTGTCGCTAATGATCGCTCGGGGGTGCCTAAATCGGGAGAAAATGTTTTCCTTAAGAAATCTAACGACAACCTTGTTGTCGTTAGTCCGGCTGGGCACAGCCTCGACCCACTTAGAGATATAATCAACAGCGAGAAGGATGTACAAGTTCCCAAAAGAGCTGGGAAACGGCCCCATGAAATCGATCCCCCAAACATCGAAAATCTCCACAACCAAGATTGGTTGGAGTGGCATCTCGTTCCTCCTGGATATCTAGCCCAAGTGTTGGCACCAGGAGCAAGTCTTGCAGTAGTCATGAGCGTCTTTGAAAAGTTGTGGCCAGTAGAAACCACACTGCAAGATCTTCTCGGCTGTCTTTCTGGGGCCAAAATGCCCGCCACATGCTTAATCGTAGCAAAACGACAACACACTCTTGAATTCAATGTCAGGGACACACCGACGAATAATCTGGTCGGGACAGTACTTGAACAGATTGGGTTCGTCCCAGTAAAAGTGTTTTACTTGGGATAAGAATCGAAGTCTGTCCTGACTTGACCATTCAGTCGGTAGTAATCCTGTGGCCAAATAGTTCACAATATCTGCGAACCAGGTTTCGCAAGATACTGTCAAGAGCTGTTCATCCCGAAAAACGTCGTTGATCGGAATTTGAAGCGACGGCGAAGAAGGAAGTCGTGAGAGATGGTCGGCGACTACATTTTCACATCCTCTTTTGTCCTTGATGACAAGGTCAAACTCTTGAAGCAAGAGGATCCAACGTATCAGCCGAGATTTTGCGTCTTTCTTCGCAAAAAGATGGCGCAGAGCAGAATGGTCCGTGCAGACGATGACTGGAAAGCCGATGAGGTAGGGCCTGAACTTTTCTAAGGCAAATACAACAGCCAAGAATTCCTTCTCAGTTGTTGTATAGTTCAGTTGGGCGTCGTTCAGGGTTCGGCTAGCATAATAGATTACGTGCGGCATCTTGTTGATGTGTTGTCCAAGGACAACACCGATGGCAAAGTCCGATGCATCGCACATAATCTCAAATGGGTGCGTCCAGTCAGGAGAAGAAAGAACGGGAGCAGAAGTGAGTGAGCTTTTTAATGACTCGAACGCAGTCATACAGCTCGAGTTGAAGTTGAATGTCGTGTCCTTGGCCAGCAAAAGAGTCAAGGGCCTGGCAATCTTGCTAAAGTCCTTGATGAACCGTCTATAGAAACCGGCATGGCCAAGAAAGGCTCGGATGTCTCTGACGCATCTGGGAGGAGGGAGATTGGAAATGACCTCAATTTTCGCTTTGTCAACCTCTATGCCATTTTGCAAAATGATATGTCCTAAGGCAATACCTTCGCGCACCATGAAGTGGCACTTCTCCCAATTCAAAGTGAGGTTCTTGTCCTTACATCGGGTAAGGACAGCGTCGAGATGCAGCAAACACTCATTAAAGGAATCGCCAAAAATGGAGAAATCGTCCATGAAGATTTCCAAGAATTTTTCCACCATGTCTGAGAAGATTCCCATCATACACCGCTGGAAGGTAGCGGGCGCATTGCATAACCCAAAGGGCATGCGATGATATGCAAACGTGCCGAAAGGACAAGTGAATGGGGTCTTGTCCTGGTCTTTTTCGGCGATGGGAATCTGATTATAGCCGGAGTAGCCATCAAAAAAGCAGTAGTATTCGTGTCCGGCCAATCGTTCAAGCATCTGGTCAATGAAAGGTAGCGGAAAGTGGTCTTTCCGCATTGCGGCGTTGAGTTTGCTGTAATCGATGCATACTCGCCACCCACTCTGGGTGCGAGTAGGGATTAACTCGTTCGCCTTGTTGGTTATGACCGTTATGCCTGATTTCTTAGGGACAACGTGAATGGGGCTAACCCACTGGCTATCAGAGATAGGGTAAATGATACCACTATCCAGACACTTTACGATCTCCTTTTTTACAGCCTCCTTCATGACTGGGTTGAGTCGCCTTTGTGGATCCCTGGCTGATTTGGCATCATCCATCAGATGAATGTGATGTTCAACGATCAGGGGACTAATCCCCTTAATGTCCGCCATGGACCAGCCAAAAGCTTGCCTATTGCTGTGCAAGACCGCGAGAAGGGCACTCTCTTGCTCGGGAGCTAGAAAAGCCGAGATGATAACAGGAAGGGTCTCGTTCTCACCCAAGTAAGCGTACTTAAGGTGAGATGGCAAAGGCTTGAGTTCGAGCGTTGGAAGTGAAACGATTGAAGGCAAGATTGGTGAAAAGGTCTCGAACTCAAAGGATTCCAGCAGAGCTTCAAAACGAGTGTAAGCGACCGAGTTGGATGGTTCAGGTAACTCATCCGGAAATTTGAAAGATTCAAACTCGGGTGGTGAGTGGCTAAGATCGTTCGAGAAAGTGAAACACTCATAGTCATTGTCGGGCGCAGAAACAGCAGCAGGTTCGAAGAGGAACGCACTAGTGGCGTTAAAGTTGTCGTGATCGAACAAAAACTCCTCGAATTCACACTCTTCCGGGGTGGTCTCATGGATTGAACAAACGTCTAGTATATGAGCATTAGGTTCGGAGGGCTGATTTCCCAACCTAAAAATGTTGAGTTCAATTATCATATTTCCAAAAGATAGGTTCATCGAACCATTTCGATAATTGATCACAGAATTTGAGGTTGCAAGGAATGGGCGACCGAGTATCACCGGAATTTGATTCCGGGGGTAAGCTACAGGCTGTGTGTCTAAAACAATGAAGTCAACAGGGAATATGAAGTCCCCAACCTTGATTAACACATCCTCTAGCTCTCCCCTATGATAGGTGATCAATCGGTCGGCCATTTGGAGAGTGCAGTGTGTGGGTTTCAGCTCTCCTACACCTAGTTGCTCATATACTGAGTATGGAAGCAGGTTAACACTGGCACCAAGATCTAAAAGTGCGCGGTTGATGTTCTTATCCCCAATGGTAATAGAAATCGTAGGACAGCCAGGGTCCTTCCATTTTTGAGGTAAAGATTGGGTAAGAGCATCACTCACAGCACTAGCCAAGAAAACTTTCTTGGGTACCTGAGATTTCCTCTTTTTCGTGCACAAGTCCTTTAAGATTTTCGCGTAGGAAGGGACTTGTTGGATAGCATCTAAAAGGGGAATGTTGATGTTAACCTGCTTAAACAACTCCAGAATCTTCTCCATTTATGGATTTTGTTTATTGGACCTCAACCGGTTTGGAAATGGAACGTTTTTAAAATTGGTTGAGTCCAATGCTTGTGAAGGAGATTGTGGAGTTGGAACGGATCCCGGAGCTGGTGTTTTCGTGGAGTGAGAAATGGGTCCGTTTAGAGCAGAAGAAAAGAAAGGGCCTTTTGAAGAATGGAGAATAGGCTCAGAAGACGAAGAAGAAGAAGAAGCGGCCGGGGTGTCATCGTCGATCCGCGTGCCAACCTTGTTTTGCGGTATCCTTCCTGATCTCAATGTAGTCACGGCACTCACATTATGGTTCTGTTGTTCAAGAGCAACATGTACATTATGTGGGTGACCGGGATTTGGGAGTAGTTGAGATGGAAGCTTCCCCTTCTCTCGCTCTCTTAAGGCAGCATTCAGTTGTGCTATCTGGGCTTCGATGGTTTTGATACTTTGCCCGTGAGCGGCAGTGTGTTGCACCAAGGACTGAATGGAAGACTGGATGTTAGCGGTGGACTGAGTTGATTGCTTTACAAACGCCTCCAAACTTCGTTCGAGCAAGGAAACCTTATCGTTGTTTGACGGAACAAAGTTGTTTTGGGGAAAAGAATTGTTGGGTGCAAAGTTGTTCGTTTGATTTTGAAAAGGTTGGGGTTGGAAGGGCTGCTAAAATTGATGTTGAGTTTGTTGCTGAGCTTGTTGTTGCGGAGGAGGGGGCCTCTGGAAATTGTTGCCTTGGAATTGATGCTGGTTCTGATTCCAGGCGAACTTGGGGTGGTTCCTCCAACCGGGATTATAGGTGGAAGAGTATGGATCGTTTCTTGGTCTTTCCTGAAATGCAGCATTAACCTGATCCTGACCTTGAGATGGTGGATTGTAAGGACACTCTTTGGTTAAGTGAGAAGGATCGGAACAACAAGCACAAATGGTACAAAGGGGAAGAACAGGGGCAGGAGCAGGAGATGAAAATTTGCTCTCTATCGCTTCAAGATTTCTCGTTATTGCAGCCATTTCAGCTTTCATTGCAATAGAGACATCGAGTTGGTGAATTCCTACCCTAGACTGAACAGTAGAAGTGGAGGAAGAAGAAGAAGAAGTTGGTCTGGTGCTCTCCCATTGAAGCGTTTCTTCCATAAGGTCGTCGAAGAATTGCCATGCTTCCTCGTCAGATTTGGACAGGAAGTGGCCCTGACAAATAGTTTCCAACAACTGCTTGGTTGCTAGGTTCAGGCCCTCGTATAAGGTTTGGCAAAGTTGCCATTTCTCAATACCGTGGTGAGGGTACTGAACAAGAAGGTCTTTATACCGGTCAAAGCACTTCCAAAATGGTTCATTAGGAAGCTGGGAGAATTGGTTGATTTCGTTACGGATCCTCGCGGTTTAATGATTCGGATAGAATTTCTTGAGAAACGCTTTCACAAACTCATCACAACTGGTTATGGAGTGGGAAGTGGTGCTATAAAACCATTTTTCAGCAAGATCGCACAAAGTGAACGGAATGACCCGTAGCCGTATAGCATCGACTGACAGCTGGGTTGTTTTCATCATGGCACAAACATTTTGGAACTTGTTGATGAAGATATAGGCATCTTCAGATTCAAGCCCATAAAATTTCGGAAGCATGTTAATAAAGTGGGGCTTAATTTCAAAATTATCCCCATTGGCCGGTGGAAGGGAAAGACAGGTGGGAAGTGCAGAGCGGGTGGGATAGAAACGATCCTGGAGCGCGATTCGTTGTGGCGCTACAACAAGCGGTGGTAGTGGGTTATTCGCATCCATAGGAGGCGGAATCAATCCCGGGGGAGTCAAAGGGATGTTTGGATTAAATCCTGACATCGCAGAAGAAGAGGTTGGTGATGGTGAAGGTGAGGATGTATGAACAGAATTCCGGTCAACGTCGGAGTTGGCCGGCAAAGGTAGGGGTGAAAGAGGCGTGGAAGGAGTTTCGACGTCTGAGTCGATCGCGTAGTCGGTAGCGACTAACGTAACGCGGACTAGACGGGCGCTAGTGTCCTGAGTCCAAGCAGACATACACTAAACGAGTTTAGTGTAGTCAAAGCGGAGAAGGTGAGGATAAGAAAACGTCAATGGAGAAATACGATGGGTGGTGGGTGAAAAAAAATGGATTCTGGCGACAAAGGGCAAGTTTTTATAAAAGTTTTTGTTTTGTGTTTTTTTTTAGAAAGAGCTTTACAGAAATATGTACGGACTTACGGCTTCAAACAATCACAGACAAAAATATGCGCAATCACACCTAGATCTAGGGTCACCTAGGTCAGCTAGACAGCTCCTAACTGTTCCAAAGGGCTAGAAATAGGACCTCAAACCGCCTCTTCTCCGCCAATTGCGGCCAGGTAAGTGCTAGGTAAGTGGGAAGCTCCCTACTACATAAGTAGTGGTCCTAATTAAGTAACCACTTGCCTTCGACACACTTGCCTAGACACCGCAAAGTCAGGATAGGATAAACGGCCGATGCCTATAACCAGTCCTCTGTCCTATTGAGCGCGACGTCCATAGGGCTGAGTCTAGTATTTTTTAATTAAATAATGGTCAATGCATATGCTTTTTGTGATTTCTGGGATCCTGGGAAGGGTGATGAAATCCCCACCCAATCTGGATTTGTTTCAAGCCCCTTAAAGTCCGATTAAAATATGCAAAGCAGTAACAATCAACTGCAATCAAATTTTTTTTTATTTTTATAGCGCGGCGCAAAGAATCCTGCACAAAAACAATTTATTGGAAGGGGAAGAGATTTTGCGCAAAGAATACTGCAGAAAAACAGTTCACTGGAGTTCAGAGGAGTGGGGAAGAGGTTAGAGACACTCACAGAAAAATTGAAACCCTGAAGGCACCAAATGGCCACGGTTCCGCGGCCAGACACGTGGTTAGGCCGCGGTTCCGCGGCAAGAAGGAGGAATTGGGCCTCCAATTTTCTTGTGTGTGCTTGATGGGGTGTCCTCTTCTTGTCTGGAGCTCCTGAATCTTGATTTGCTTACTGGATCTGCTCCAGAATCTTTCAATAGACTGTTTGTTCCGTCTTGATCACCCGCGGTGTAGCCGCAAGATATGGGTCTAACTTCCCACGTCTTTGGCACTGAACTCGACCTTTCCTTTTATCCTGCACACTTGCACAAACACTAATAAAAAATAACAAGATGATTTTTTTACAATATATTTTTTTTGTTTTGTTTTTCGGTCATATTCACAAATTAACCCGAAATTACACAAAGAAATAAACTACCATCTCCCCGGCAACGGCGCCATTTGATTGGTAGAGTTTTTGCGTGCTTAGTTAATTACCGCAATCAAGACGGTTTCGCTTGTAGCTAGCCGGTTGAGTACGGGTCGTCCGCAGGGAGATGGGAATCTTTTTCTATGTGCTTTAACGAGTTAAGTCCAAATGTCCAGGTTTGTTTGAGATTAACTATGTGCTAAAATGTTATATAAAGAGAGCTTGTTAGGGTTAGGATTAGGTTAGTTTGAGTTAGGAGTCGCTCACTTCTTTCGTTGCCACTCTTAATATCGATGTTACGGTAATCGGCAACAACAGGGATTAGTACGACTAGGAAGGAACTTGCGAGTATAAGCTAGGCTTTCCAATGCTTAAGTTCTTCCTTTTGGTACTTGTCCGTCCGTTCTTGGCTCTTAGCCTTAACCTCCGGTTAATTCGACCACAACCGGTCTCACTAAGGAATCACCGCTATCATGTAGGATAGGGTGCCGTAGGGAGCAAATTGTGGTTGAATTAACGGGAGTCCGAATTAAGATATTGGGCAAGGAAAGAGTGAGAGAGATTTCCTTCTCTCAAACTTTCCTTATCCTACCCTAACAAGTAAGAAAACTACTCACCCATTACAAGAAAAAGAAAATACAACAAAAGGAGGAAGATAGAAAGAAAGAGGTTATTACAACTAGCTATTTGAAATCTCACTTTGGCAAGGATCAAACTTAAGCATCATTGTTGTTAAGGATAAAGAAAAAGAGAACAAGAAAGAAAAAAACAACAAATAACAACAACTAGATTAGCAAATGAAAAATACAAGCAATTATAATTAACAACATAACAAGACAAGCATGATAACAAAAAGAACTCTTTTATTCATCACTTCACTCATGAAACCTCACTACAAGATTTTAATGGAGAAAAGATGAAAAGAGGAAGAAGAACAACAAAGTATATCTAAAACCTAATACAAGAATTAAGCACCCTTGGCTTGGCAATGTTCTGGGCTATTTATAGGCAGGAAACTGGAAAACTAGGGCAACAATCTACCACCAAATAAAAGTACCAAACTACCCCTGAAAAAGTTTCATTTGCCGAGCCCATATGGCCGCGGATCCGCGGCCTAGACCCCATGTTGGCCGCGGATCCGCGGCCATATAGAGGAATTGGCTCCTCAAATTTTGTGGTTTTCCCTGGTTTTCTGTACTCTTCAGTATGGTATATGTTGTTTCTCAGAAACTCTTCACAATTTTTTCAGAATTTCAGCAGATCAAAAGGTGATGTGATGTGGATCTTTTGCCATGATTTTTCTTGAGCTCCGCATAGACATGTTGGATCTTGTGTTGACATTGTGCTTTGAGCATGAAAATGACATCGATTTGCCATTTTGTCCCTTAAATTGGTGTGCGGCAACATACGGATAGAGAGCGGAGACCCATGTTTTATCCTTGGTTGGCAGTAATCCGGAATTTGTCGTGCTTTTCCATGAATTTCACTGTTTAGAGCTGAGAACCTGTATCCTGCAACTAACTAGCAAACACGGCTCAAGAGTACCTACCGATAAGCAATGTGATAAAAATTGGGCGGTATAAAAATGCAAAAATCTATGAACACAGGCTTTGCCAAAATTGCGATCGAAATCTAGTGTCACGATCGGAGACAATGCAGACCGGTACTGCATGAAGTCTCATAATCTCCTGTATGAGTTTATGGGTATCAGAGATTGTACATATTTGAATAATTTAAAATCTTACTTAGATTCTTACCTCCATGTACTTCTTTGCTAGTGTTTAAGTTGATTGGCCAATTCGAAATGGGATGAAGTGAGCCGACTTTGTGAGTCGATCCACAATAACCCATACCGCGTCGTTACCCTTTGTGCTATGAGGGAGTGCAGTCACAAAATCCATTGTGATGTGTTGCCACTTCCATTCTGGGATCGGTAACGGTTGAAGTAATCCAGCAGTCCTGTGATGTTCAGCATTTATTTGCTGACACACCAAGCATTTAGCGACGCTTCTTGCTATTTCACGCTTCATTCCATACCACCAGTAATTTTGACGCAGATCCTTATATATCTTTGTACCTCCAGGGTGTACTAAATAAGGAGAGCTGTGAGCTTCCTTCATCAACTCTTCTCGCACAGAACCTTTTGATACACACAATCTGCTGCCGTATCTCAAAGATCTGTCTTCATGAATGATGAAGTCTGTTCTGAGTCCATTCTCCGCTTGTTCTCTGATCTTTTACAACTTAGCATCACTTACTTGAGCTGTTTTGATCTGATTGATAATGGTAGATTGAACTTGTAAATTCATCAAACTTGAAGCGTTACCTGGCATGACTACTTCAATCTCCATCTGATGCAAATCCTGTTGAAGCTTCCACTGGGCGGTTGGATTCATTGATAATGGTTGGCGACTAAGTGCATCAGGTATTACATTCACCTTTCTTGGGTGATATTGCAGGTTGATGTCGAAATCCGCCATGAGTTCTAACCATCGTCTCTGCCGCATATTAAGCTCCTTTTGAGTAAACACATATTCCAGACTCTTATGATCTATGTATATGTCAACTCATTCACCAAGAAGATAATAGCGCCAAATGTTAAGAGCAAAGATTACGACCGCCAACTCCAAATCATGCGTCGGGTAATTACGCTCATGAATCTTCGGCTGTCTTGAAGCATAAGCCACAACCTTACCGTGCTGATATAGAACACATCCTAATTTCTTACCGGATGCATCGCAATGCACTTCAAAACCTCCAATTTGGTCCGGTATGACGAGAATAGGCGCTAATTTCAACCTTGACTTAAGTTCTACGAAAGCTTGTTCGCATGTTTCTGACCATAAAAAATCTTCATCTTTACATGTGAGCTTGGTCAAGGGTGTTGCTATCTTCGAAAATCCTTCAATGAGCCTTCTGTAATATCCAGCTAGACCCAAGAAACTTCGAATGTCCTTCACTGACTTTGGTGTCGGCCATTCGCTTACTGCTGAAACTTTCGCTGGATCCACAGAGATTCCTTCGCCCGATACAATATGTCCGAGGAAACCGACTTGATCTAGCCAAAACTCGCATTTGCTGTACTTGGCATATAGTTGATGTTGTCGTAGAGTTTTTAAGACAATTCGTAGGTGCTCGGCATGTTCTTTCCGGCTCTTAGAATACACCAGGATGTCGTCCATGAAGATGACAACAAACCTGTCTAGGTATTCCCGGAAAACTTGATTCATCAGGTTCATGAATATTGCTGGTGCGTTGGTCACTCCAAATGGCATCACAAGAAATTTGTAATGACCATAACGAATTCTGAATGCTATTTTATGAATATCAGCTTCCTTGACCTTCACCTAATGATAACCTGAACGGAGATCTAGCTTGGAAAAAACACAGGATCCACTTAGCTGATCGAATAAATAGTCAATGCGCGGGAGTGGATACTTGTTCTTTATCGTTACTTAGTTTAAGGCTTTATAATCAATGCACATTCGATATGAACCCTCCTTCTTCTTTACAACCAGTACTGGTGATCCCCAACTTGAAGTGCTGGGACGAATCCATCCTTTCGCTAATAATTCGTCCAGCTGAGTTCGGACTTCCTTCAAACCTTCCGGACTTAATTGATAAGGTGCTTTGATCACCGGTTGTGCTCCTGGTACTAAATCAATACTGAATTCAAGAGCTCGATTGGGAAGCAAACCTGATATGTTTTCAGGAAATACGTCATCGAACTCTCGAACTACTTCTGACTTTGATCCTTCCTCTGCTAGAATTGTTGCAATCACTGCTTCCTTCCCGGGCTTCGCCTTGTATGTACTTGGCTCTAGTGTACGGACTCCACTTTTGAAATAGAAAACCGGATGGTCTGGAATCTCGAACACTACCCTCCTTTGATGACAGTCGATGGTAGCGTAGAAGGTTCCTAACCAATCCATACCCAGAACTACATCGAAGTTCGGTATGTCCGGCACCTTGAAGCCAGCATAGAATTCTCTGCTGCAGACAACTACTGGACAAAAGTCGTATCCCGATGTTGCCTTTAGAACTTCGTTCTCTGAACTGACATTCCAGCTGGATACAAGCGGTTTAACTGGAATCGCATGTGTTTGGATGAACCGTTGTGACATAAAGCAATGAGATGCTCCAGTATCGAAGAGTGCTAGTGCAGGAAGTGAGGCTACTAAGATTGTACCTAAGTTAGGTGGGATAGGTTTTAGGTATAGGGAAAAATATGTAGGTAGGTGTTAAGACTGAAAGACAAGCTTGAGCAGAAAGGGTTACCGGTGATGACTTTGCCAGTGGCCCCGGCTTCTTCCACAGTCATCGTGAAAGCCTGTCGCCGTGGTGCATTACTCCTGGCCGGAGGAGCATTTCTCTGAACGTTCCTTTGAGCTTGATGGAACTGACGAGGAGGAGGTGCAGTCGGTGGTCCTCTAGGTGGTGGAGCAGGGAGAGCAAGTCTTGGAGCAGGTGCCTGAAGGGCTGGTCTTCGCTAGTAAGTGATTGCTGGCCTGGGTGCAGCAATTGGATTGTGACTTCGAGGATAAGACCCAATATCATGAGTAGCTGAGCCGCAGACTAAGTAAAGACGGTTGGCTCGCCGGCAGTCTTTCGCCAAATGTCCATCTCTCCTGCAGTAGGTACAAAAGGCTGGGCCGGGCCGGTTGATTGGTACTCCCGGTCTCCTGCGCATAAATGGTGGCCTTGAAAGGCTCCTCCTGCCATCTGGGTGGCAGGGCGCTTCATTCCGGCAGATTGGGGTCTGCCCTTCATTTTTACTACTGCCTTATAACGATGGGCAGCCTTTAGAACCGATTCATGGGTCGGGAAATCCACTGTAGCTAAAACAGCCTGGATTTCTAGATCTAACCCTTGCTGAAATCGTCTGGATCTGATCTCAGCGGTCGGTATTAAATGTGCCGTGAATCTGCTAAGCATGGTGAACTCAGCGTCATACTCATCCACTGATTTGGTCCACATTGAACCCTGTTGTAGGTGGATGAACTGTTGTTCCATGTCGAATCTGGCAGTCTCGGGGAAGTACTTTGAGTCGAATCATGATCGGATGGATAATACTAGCGGGCTTTGGTTTAAGCCGGATCGTAGTATTGTACAGTGTAGATTTTGTCTCTTTGCATTTGTATTCAGTGGGAATACAAATGCAGGTATGTATATACAGTCGCGGAGTTTTCCTGTAATTTATTACGAGATCAGTTTTTTGAAGTTGCTAGTTTGCATTCTGTTTCGGCCAGTTTTCCTTTGTTCATTCTCGGCCGGATTTTCCTGATGGAGGGGCTAATTTGCAAGTGTGCAAATTAACAATTGTGGGGCGTTTCTTGTAAATGGAGAGATTATGATTATTCTAGCATCTTATGATGCTTTTCTTGTGATCATTTCTTTAGCATTAAATGAGATGGAAATGTGATGGGATTTGATATAGCTTTGGAGTGACTCTTTTACCTCATTATCATACATTTCTTCTCTTGCATTATTGATACATTTTTTCCTTCCACCATTGAGGGAGGGCCGGCCACATTTAGTGAGGAGAGAGGATTATTTTTGGTGTGGAGAAAATCATTCATCTCATTCTATGCTTGTATCAAAAAATCCAAAAGCTCATTCCCTCTTGCTCATCATTCTTCTCCTCCATCAAATGGCAACTTCATACCCCAACGAGACAAACCTTTCTACACTTCATCTACAGTATTCTTGGACACGTCGACTCGCCAACTTCGTGCCCGAATCGCCTCGGTCCAGAGGTGGGAGCCCGTAAAAGAACCCGGCGATGTGGTGCCCGTTCCGACAAGGAGCTGAAGACCGGAGATTCCGCGAGGAGATCGGAGTAGAGACCGAAGGACACGGATCGCTCGGTATAGCTTCCTTCCCATTCTCTAGTTTGATAGCATTAGGTTAATGACCCGATCCGGGTTTATAGTGCGCGGTAGTGCCGGTTTTAAAGTTAAAGAAAAGTTTCGTTTCCGCATTTTGGTCTCAGACAGACGGCCGGGGCGCTGCCGTGCACTTACATTGGTATCAGAGCCACGCCATTAACCTAGTCTAGCTTGCTCTAATGTGTTTTTAAGTTCGATCGAACGGATTTTCCAAAAACCGTATTTTCAAGTCCAATTTCTGTCGAATTTTTACTGTGGTCAAAAAATTATTTGGTATATTGTAAAAATACGAGCAGGGTTTTTTAAGCATTCTGTGAAAATTTGGTCGCGTGAAGTTACTGTTCCACCGCGGAACCGCGGCCAAACCCATGCATTGGCCGCGGTTCCACTGCCATTTTAACTCTTCACAGTACCAAATTTCTACAGTGCTCTTCTGACATGGAAATAGGGTTTTTAGAATATTCTGTTTGTGCCCAGATTTTCTTTGAGTGCTACAGTTGTGCTTGGGGCCCACTTCGGGAATTTTGGTCGATCAAAATTTTTAAATATGTTAGTTCACAATATTTACATTATATCTGCGACCGTGAATGTCATTTGATCGGTAAATCCTGTCTAACTGCTATAGCCCTTTTAGACGGATTTGCGAACGTGACATTCACGTTGATGTTTTGTGTTGTGCTGTGATGTTGCGGATTTGTTGTGGTGGATAGCCTGGATGCAATGGTAGTAGAGTTTGGTTTATTATGTACATTTGATATTGCGGGGCGAGCGTCCGACATGTGGACTGCCGTTACTGCCTGTTTGTATATTATTCTTTTGGGGCACGACCGGGCTGAGGTCGATATACCCGTTGTATATTTTTACTTTCTGTACTACGATTACCCCGTGGAAGGGTGCACAGATAGCCGGGTTCTAGAGGGCAACGGGCCCGCATCTCATGGCGTTGAGACGGAGGGGGCTTTACTCTAGAATTGGCGGGCTATTCGCCGCACTCGTAGGGGGTATAGGTTGACCCAATGTCACGTCCCGCTTCCCAAAATACGGAATACGAGGGGTAGACAAGGCCAGCCATGCTCCTACGGTCAAGGAAAAGTCCTGCCGTAGTTACACTTCGGCTTCTAGTTTATCATGGTAAACAGTAAACGATGCGCAGGTAATGAGAAATGCAGTAACTGAAAGATACAATAATGTAAACTGACCTGAAGTGGAACAAACGGATGTAACTAGGAACAGCAAGTCAGGAAGTCTGTGATGCACTGGTCCAGGCTAAATCGTCTTCTCACACTGAGCATGCATACTCAGGTCGTCAGAGCGACACAATAGCAATATAATATATATAAAATCAAGTGACAGTTCTAACAGTGGTAATAGATGTGAATAACGGTAAAACAACATGAATATGAATGTGCGGTAATCAATGCAGCGGGGACAGTAAAGCAGTATAACGATATGTCATGTATGTCAACACAGTATATAAGGAATGTAAATGACAGTATCCCTATCAGTCTCTAAGTCTCATTGTACAGGTCACTAAGCCTATCGCCAGTCCAAGTGTGAGAGTCAACCACTCGCGAGTGTCCTCCACCCAAGGGTAGAACCCAAGGGCAAGGGACCACGGGCCCAACATGTAACGAGAATATCACGGTGTATATATCCCGTACCCTGTAAATCTCCATATAACTTCCTAAATATATAAGCCGGCATGGGACTCCCGAGATTCTGTTGAACTCACACTTAAACTACCCCACACCCCGTGGTCTACATCAAACGCTAACCATCACCCTAAATACTAATCGATCCGTGACAAGTCTGCGCGAGAACTGGAGGCAGGACCTCCATCAAGCACGTCCCGACTAATACCTAAGACAAATGGCAGTGTCGGATGCCTTATCTGTGACACCCGTGCAAGCGCTTCCATAAGTGTCCTATACCACTTATAGTCACACGTACACGCATCCCACAGACGTCGACAATGCAATAGAACAATGAGGTCACTGATTGTGTACAAGTACGTATCACTTTCACTTAATCACGGATACACGAACACTGACGTACTTGCCACAATCACCACTAAAATCTAACACCGGGTAAATGCACGATGTCACTAGGTTATCACTATAATGATATAGGTATGATATGATGCATGAACAGTATAAGAAGCACAACTAAGGTATCATAAAAACAACAGTTTATCACTTGCACGATTTATCATGAAACATATGTATATAATTTAGCGAAATGATAAACAGGTAGTAATTAATATGTTCAGTTTTCCATCCATAGAATTTAGTTTCAAGCCAATCGGGTTCCAGGATCATTAGTTATAACCATTTCATTTTAAGCGCACGCGGCTGGAAATCCGGTTTCAGAATCAGGAATCCATTTCGGAACGCATTTTAACCCCCGTTGGGATCAGATTTTAGCGATGCTACAGTTGGATGAAATCTAGGTTTTTAAGTAAAGTTTTCAACGTAATAGACGGATCTTCAATCGCGTCTGCACGTCATAAGATATACACTATTTAACACTAATATGTCAGTTCTGATTCTGCTGGGACTGTTATGTGTCCCGACCTAATAAATTACAGATTAAAGATCAAACGGTAACGAAACAGAATGAAATCAATTGTGTTGTCTAGATAACAGGTTTATCTACAATAAACAGCAGAGTTCCGCAACCTAAGAGTTAAGTAAATCCTGTGGTACCCTTTACGGAACAGCAACCAATAACTGGAGTCGCTCTGGACTGCAGTCCAGAGTCGCACTCCGATCCAATTTTCATCATGGTTTAAGTACAGGAATGTCTGGAAACTAGTACAGGGTTAAAGTTTGTCGAGTCGGATTCGATTTGAGCCCTCGAATGCACCATTCTCGTATGTATATAATTTATGGTGAATTTAACGGTTTTCAGGTGCAACAGAATTACAGTTTTACGGTTAAACTTGGGGGCAGTTGTTTTAGTCATTATCGATTACAACATCCAACAAAATTCACACACTATGTTCACAGCCCTACGGGCCAACCTACACCATTGAGTTCCGTCAAATTAGATAACGTTTTCCTAAGAGAACAAGCATCGAACAGTTATGGCACATAGTAGTTTTAAACTTGTAACAGTATAATTCATGTATTTAACGATTGTAACTTAGATAAATAGCATGTAAGCAAGTAGAATACTTGCCTGGAGGTGTCAAGGCGATGCACTGTAGCGTAATACAGCACGGTCGCATGACGAATTGGCACGATGACAGCAACAGCTCCGGGTGAGCACGGGTTTCCGAAGGGGTTCTTGCTCGGGAATGATAAGAAGACGAGCTCTGGCGAGGGCGTGTGCAGGCGATGAGTTCAGTTGCGACGGGGTTGGAGTTCAGGTGAGGTGCAGGGACGAAGGGTTGGTCCTGTAGCTGTTCGGCTGAAGGTCAGGGATGCTGGTGCTCGAAGTGGCCGGAGCTCGGGTGTCTGGTGGTGCTGGGTCGCAAGGCTCGATGCAGCGATGGAGAAACTGTCCTGTGGTCGTGGTGATGTGAGGTTACGGCTCGTCGGAGGAGGGTTCGATGGTTGGGGTCGATGGGTTCCAAAGTTCGGGTGCTCAGTCGATGGTGTCGGGGGTGTTGGAACGAGAGAAAGAGAGAGATGAGAGGGAGGCAGTTAGAGAGAAATGTAGAGAGAGGGAGAGAAAGAGAAGTGTAGAGGGAGAGAGAGAACACGGTGAGAGAGACAGTGAGTGAGAGTGTTGAGAGAGGGAAAGAGAGAGAGAGAGAGAGAGAGATAGAAGCAGACAGAGAGAGAGGGTTACAGAGTGAGGACAGAGATAATTGAAAGAGAGAGAGAACAATTGTGAGAGAGAGATGCAGGTAGAGAGAGAGAGTGAGGGACTGGATTGAGAGAGTTAGAGAGTGAGAAAGGGAGAGAGAGAGAAACTGAGAAGGAGCAGAGAGAGAGAGTAGAGTGAGAGGGAAGAACAGAGGGAAGAGAGGGGTGAGATACAGAGCTGAGAGAGAGAGAGTGATCAAGATCAGAGAGGGGCAGAGTGAGAGAGGTGATGACGACGACGACGTCGACGATGGTAATGAGGTCGACGACGTGGTGCAGGGGGTGACGGCGGCGACGGTGCAGGGGAGTCGACGAGACGTAGAGAGCTCGTGCTCGGGTGCAGGGGAGTTTGGTCGGTGGGGGGGAGATGAGGGCAGTGACGGTGGTAGACGGAGGTCAAGGCGAGCCGGCGGGTTTTGTGAGGAAAAGGGAGGTCGAAGGGAGAGAGATCAGGGCGGTTAGTGGGTTCGAGGGAGGAAGAAGGAAAGGAAGGAGGGAGCGAGTGATTGAGGGTGTAGTGGGTAGAGGGGAGAGGGTCATGGGGGAAAACTCGCACGTCGTGGGTAACGCTCGCGCGAGCGAGGGCGACGGCGGAGTAGGCGGGTCGCGCGCGCAAATTTGGGAGGTCACCGTTGGGATTTTAAGCGAGGAGATGAACAGTGGAGCGGGTGCGTTGAGGAGAAAGGAAAGGAGTTGGGCTGCTGAGCTGGGCCGGGCCCGTTTAAAAAAAGAAATTCCCTTCAAAATACTTCGTGGGCTGTGGGGAAGTATGGGCCAGAAAACTCAGTAAAATAATTAAGGGAAGGATAGGGCCGGGCCGAGGCTGGAAAAATAATAAGAATTGAATTTTAAATAACGAAGTGGGCTGGGCTCGGGCTAGATTAAAAGAATTGATGATTAAATAGAAAAAGGAAATGGGGCCGGGCTTGGAATTTAAATGGGAAAAATTAATGGGAGAATAGAGAGGGCCGGAAAGATTTTGGGCCGAGGATAATAAAAAGGAATTGACTCTACGAAAAGATACATGAATGGGTTTGGGGTTGGTTTGGAAAAGTGATTAGCATTAGGGTTTGGTTCAACGGGGTTTGAAAAATAAAATATAATAATTAATTTATAAATAGAATAAATAATTCCTAATTAAGAATAAAGAGAATTCTAAGTAACAAAAATACGGTCTTTGGTCAAAAAGGGGCCGGGTGTTACACCCAAGGAGGGGTGCCCAAGTTATCGGATTCCGTGAAGTGCTGGGTGGTCCATTTACGTTGCTGAAGGGGGCTGCCTCGCTTCAGGTTTTGGCGAGTGACTTGACGCGCCCGTAGTGGTCTAGGATTTCCATTGCACAGGCTATCCACACGACCAGGGGAACGTCAGGTTTCAGTAGCGGCTCTGTGAAACCCGGGGATCCCAGATATCTGTATTGTTCTGTGATGCTTATTACATTTCTGTGATGTTGTATTTTATCACGCCTTGAGCGAATATTATATATTGATATATATACTAGTAGATGTTGTATATGTTTTGCATCCACGCTAGTCCAGTCCCCGCTCTGTCGTTAGTTAAGTAACCTAAAGGGTGATGATGGGACCCAGTGGCGAATGCGGATGGCATATACGTACATCATTATTTTCGTTCTTTTATGGTGTGATCAATTGATGGTACTGCATTGATTCGGATCAATGCAAGCTAAACAAACCTATTCTGATGTTGTTAGAACATTTTTCAAAAAGCTGTTATTGCAAGGGCGTTCTCTTTTGTTTTGCACAGTGGATTCGGTTATGAATATCCAGCACCTCAGTTGACGAGGCAAGGGCCGAGATCCCTTCATCGGGAGTGACCCCTTGGACAGAAGTTTGCGTCAGGGCAATAACTTCACTATAGTCGATTACGTTTGCTTTGCATCGTGGTATTCAGTTGGAATATCCTGCACCTCATTCCATGGGGAAAGAGCCGAGATCCCTTCACCGGGAGTGACCTCTTTAGCAAAGGTTTTCGTTACTATATTTTTATAAAGCTATCCGGTTCCTTCAACGATATCAAGTTGATTACGTTAAAGGTTTTTCACCAGAAACCATTCGTAGCCCTCCGTCATTTCAGACGGGTAGACGTAGTATTCATGCTATGTTTGTTGACCTTCGTCAAGGAATAGTGTATGGTAGCTGCTTGTTACCTTTCTGCTGCATAGATAGATGTGTTGGTTTGGGATAGTCATATAGCTTTGTTGACCTTCGTCAAGGGCTTGTACGGGTGGGTTCAAATTAACCTGGACAATGACGGGTAGAACTTGACATGTGACTTATGATTTGTTGACCTTCGTCAAGGTCATAAGAGTATGGGGCAAAAATCACATCGGGAGTTTCTAAAGAAACTGAAACTTGCCAGATATGCGCATACCTTCTGGAGTGTGATAACGTGAGCGGATTCCGTCACGTTATCATGCGATGATAGTTGGATCCCGATTCGCACTGATGAGTTGGTTTACTCCTCGGGTGATCCTGACTAATTCTTCTTTCAGGTTTGGAGGAGAATTTGACGGTACAGTGGGAGGTTTCCTGATTAGATAAAGTGATAACCATTCTGATCTACGTTAGAGTACACGCTGAGTGTTTCTTTTCTCTCTCTTTTTGGCAGCGACCATGACCCGACCCTTGACTATGACTCAGTGACCAAAATTAACTGAACCTTCTTAAACACTGGCTTTTGAATTGTCAGAGTTGCATACCTCATTGCCACTCCTACTTTTACCCTTTTCTCCAGGACATCCCGTATTATTACAAACGTCCACTTCCATTGGATAAAACCATCGTATGGTTATATACGAACTCGAAGGAATTTATTCGAGGATGGTTTCCGGTTCTGGAGAAAACGAATAGGACTATTCAGTTGTCTTTTCCTTTTTTACCTTCTCTCAGGTTGCGAGTACTCCTTGGTTTAGGAGATAGTATACCTATTACGCAAATTGGATAGTCTTCTTACAAACCATAGGCAGGTGTCGACCGGTAGGGAATGAAGAAAACCAATTAGCCTAAACGGTGTACAGAAGGTATTAAGTTAAGACAAGTAAAGGGATTAGAAGGAGGGCAAAGTAAACTGCGACTGCTATTCACAACCAAACCAAGTATTTCATTACCACTCCCTCATCACCTTTGTATTTCTCCAGAACACTCCGTATCATTATGAAGATCCACAGTTTATTGGATACTCCATCGTATGGTTATATACGAACTCGAAAGGAGCTTGTTCCAGTTCGGGGATGGATTCTGGTTTAGGAGAAATAGGAATAAGGTTTATTCAGGTGTCTTTTATCTTTACCTTCTCTCGGGTTGCGAGTGCTCCTAGGATTAGGACAGTACACCCATTATGCTTATTGGATAGTCTTCTTCCAAACCATAGGCTGGTGCCGAACGGTAGGGAAGGAAGAAAACCATTTAGCCTAAGAGGGTGTACAGAAGGTAATGACTAAAGACATATAAAGCGATTTAGAGAGATGACAAAGAAATATACGGTTACAGTTGTGAATCTGGATAATGGAAGAGTCATTACTAGAAATACCTGGATACCTCATCGAAACATTTCAATATTTCAGTTTCACTGTGTACTGTTAAAAGAAGACTGATTTCCCAATTGGTCCTTGCTCCAGGGTATGTATTTACCAGGTTTGATTCTCACATCTGTATGGTTTTACAGATGATGAGTGGGAGTAAGTTATTGGGAATTAGGTGATTATCCTCATTATATCGGGATTCGTTGTAATTGGTGATATTTGAGGAAATCACCTGGATTATTTTCCGAACGGCAAATGTTTGGTTTTGAATATCCGTCGTTGTGCACCAATTTCAAATTGATATATCTGTACGTCTATTTTTATAGAGTGAGATATACTTTTTTGAAATTATGTCTATGACATTTACCTATATCGGTGGATGGTTAGGTAAGGAGTATTTAACAGCGGTGTAATTCTTCTTAACCATAAGTACGGTTTTCAACCTACGACACACAGGAAATGAGTTATTAGACTCAAGGGACTTATACATAGTATTGCATGTTGTCCAGTGTCCATTAGAACAGAGGGGTTGGTACTCGTACTATATTCTGTTTACTTTTGACTTCTCTAGTTCTTAGACATGTATTTCGTAGAAATGCAGGTTCTGAGTTTTGAGAAGTTATAGGTATAAGAGTAAAGTAGAGAATCAAATGTTGCAAGTATCGGGATTCTTCAAGGTGATCGAAGATGTAGATACTTGTGTATGGTATTCAGTTAATAGTAATGATTAAGAGAACTTGCTTCTCTTTCAGGTTACCCATAATTGGAAGTACTCCTAAGTTGAGTAATGTTGATCGGGCTCTCTCCATTTAGTTGACATGCACTGGAGACAGATGCATGATTTGAATCTGGTTCAATTAAATCAGTGTCTCTGTTTCTATATTGGATATAGAACAGTTCATATCTTAACGATGTTAAGGTACGGGGAGTTGTCCAGCTTATGCTTAAAACCAGATTCTGGATAACTCAAGGCACGTTTCTGTAATGGCTGTTTGTGGCTTGACCCAGGCTATGACGAGGGTTGATTTTCTACCATCCAGAAGATCAATAGTGATATTGTTCTTGACTCACCACAGTTTTAATAAAAATGGATTTTTTCAGAAAACAGTAGTGGGAGCATGGTAGAACTGGAAGTGATTCCAGAACCGCAAACGATTACTAAAAATTTGATAAGAACCTAAAGATTCAATCTGATTTGACATTCCATTGGCCACTCCGCAGACATAATGGGTAACCTCAAGCACCCAAGGACGGTGACAGGGAGGTTCTTGTTTACCCAGACTTTCCGTTGCTGTTGCTCCAGACTGTGAGACCCGGTAGGAGGATGAATATAGCGTCGTTCTAAACTAGCTTTAGAAGTGTACGTCTATATGACTCTGCCAAAGGGTTGTCGTAGTCAGTGGGAGCAGCGGAAGCATAGTGGACAAGTGGCTTATGTCTATTTATGGACTAAAGCAGATATCGCGGAGATAGATCATCTATTTTTGATGTGACAGTCATAGGTTTGACTTCATCAGAATAGGGGATGGATCTGTTAAGAAGATAGTAGGGTGTGACGTCCTGATACTTGGATGACATACACAGAGTAGGAAGTGAAATTCCTTTACTACGGTCGGTTATACTTTGGTCGTCACACAGTGGTTTCTCCACAAAGGAAATGGATTTCATATCAGACATTCTGGTTACTGGATCTATAGTTTTAGATCTAGATTTGGGTAGTTTCCCAATCAGGGTACTTAAACAGCATTCTAAACGTGTTTTAGAATGGACGACTCCTGGAATGGTGGTGAACCTGCAGGTGATGGAGTCACTCTCTCTAAAGGTGTCTTACAGACTAAAAGGGAGAGGGATGTGCATGATTGGCAGATCACTTGCTTAGGCAATTGAGTCAATCATGAGATGTCAAGTACCACACCAGATGTTGTTTTTGCAGTAGATGCAATAAGTTGATATTAATCCTATCCTGGAGAAACGATCGGAAGCAGTTTTAGAACATAAGTGGATGTTCTAGGGATTTGATAATGGCTACCTCTTTTAGGAGACGGTTATCATTCCAGGCTTCCAAGGTGACCTGGAAGACAGAGTGGCTGTCAGAGTTATAGTTTTCCCTCTGACGAGGGGCAGTAGTTTAGACAGGAGGTCCAAGTGGATACTGAGGGAGGCATGGCGCAGGATACTGATTAAGTTCAGTTGACGATATAGTCTAAGAAGTTTGGATTTAGAGTTCATTTATGAGCTAGGTCCCATCAGATATCCAGACATATTCTAAGACAGGTATTGCTCATTTCGGGAGATGGCTTTCTCCGCGAACTTGAGATAAAGAGAGACATAGAAAGAAACATCTGAGCGGATCCACTTACTGAGGCTATTCCTCGAACGCATTAGTTTCGCAAACAAGTTTTGTGAGACTGATTAGTAGAGGAGTTGGGTATTCGGTATCACACGGGTTGTGAGTATGCGACATCGCAATAATTAGCCTTGAGTGCAAGTAGGAGATTGTTAGATATAGTGCCCTCAGAGTCAATTATTGGATCACAGGCACGTGATTGCAATGATTGAGGGAGGACCTATGCCGGTAGGACAGTCTTACTCAAGATGATAGTATGCTATCTGGTTTACCTTTATCATCGTGTACTGTTTTAAGTGACCTTACAGGTCACTATTGCGCGTTGATAGAGCCCCTAGGATTCTTGCTTGACTGCCAGCAGTATGAGGGCGATTATATACGTGGGACCTGGGGTCTATAAGCACATCCTTAAAAGGTCCCTAGTCGAGAGAGTTTCGAGACAGGGCATCGATACTCCAGAGTAGACTAGTGTAAACAGTCGAGATCCCGACGAGGGGCGGTGGCCGGTCTCACAAGCCACTGGTGTCAGTTGGTTCACCTAAGATGTATACAGGTGCTCATTGGGTTATGAGTACACCGGACAGGACTCGCCGGGAACATGCTAGTTGGTCTTATACCTGACGTCAGATAGCAGTTCCCTGGTGACATGTGTACAGGTTAGTTCATCGACCTGAGATCGTCATTTGTCTCGTGTGAGTTCCCACTGGACTTTGATTACTACCCTACCACGCTCAAAGGAGTCGTGCAAACAGGTTTTAGTTGGGTACAGTCCCGAGCCACATGGAGGCAGTGAGCGGATCTTCAGGGGTTCGTCTCTCCCGGTATTGGGGGTGAGGTCGCGCTGTGTTTAGGAGAGCCATTACACGAAGTCCTTGGCCAAGGCAGGAGATTTACTGGTAGCTATTCCAGTAATATCTCAGGGTGTTCTGGGCTACACTCCGACACGACTTGTACATCTTTTGGGGGTCTGACTTTTACCAACCCCCTAGGCCCGCCATGCAATGCTCATAGACGAACGGACCGGACTGTACGGATATTGTCACTGACAGACTCAGTAGGGTGTCAGGATGAGTTCTCTCATCGACATCCCTTTTGGTCAATACCTGGTAGCCCGTTACGTATGGCTAATACCTCTGACGTGCTAGTGGTTAAATCCATAACCAAGGTGTTGACGAGTCTTTAGAGTCCCCTACAGATAGTTTCTCAAGTTTCGGGCGAAACGCTGTAGAGGCCGTATGGAGATATGGTAGGGTTCGATCGGATACGTGAGGTATTGCACGGATCATGATCGGACGGATAATACTAGCAGGCTTTGGTTTAAGCCGGATCCTAGTATTATACAGTGTAGATTTTGTCTCTTTGCATTTGTATTCAGTGGGAATACAAATGCGGGTATGTATATACAGTCGCGAGGGTTTTTCTGTAATTTATTACGGGATCAGTTTTTTGAAGTTGCCAGTTTGCATTCCGTTTCGGCCAGTTTTCCTTTGTTCCTTCTCGGCCGGATTTTTCTGATGGAGGGGCTAATTTGCAAGTGTGCAAATTAGCAATTGTGGGGGGTTTCTTGTAAATGGAGAGATTATGATTATTCTAGCATCTTATGATGCTTTTCTTGTGATCATTTCTTTAGCATTAAATGAGATGGAAATGTGATGGGATTTGATATGGCTTTGGAGTGACTTTTTTACCTCATTATCATACATTTCTTCTCTTGCATTATTGATACATTTTTTCCCTCCACCATTGAGGGAGGGCCGGCCACTTCTAGTGAGGAGAGAGGATTATTTTTGGTGGGGAGAAAATCATTCATCTCATTCTATGCTTGTATCAAAAAATCCAAAAGCTCATTCCCTCTTGCTCATCATTCTTCTCCTCCATCAAATGGCAACTTCATACCCCAACGAGACAAAACTTTCTACATTTCATCTACAGTATTCTTGGACGCGTCGACTCGCCAACTTCGTGCCCGAGTCGCCTAGGTCCAGAGGTGGGAGCCCGTAAAAGAACCCGGCAATGCGGTGCCCGTTCCGATGAGGAGCTGAAGACCGGAGATTCCGCGAGGAGATCGAAGTGGAGGCCAAAGACCGAAGGACACGGATCGCTCGGAATAGCTTCCTTCCCATTCTCTAGTTTGCTAGTATTAAGTTAATGGCCCAATCCGGGTTTATAGTGCACGGTAGTGCCGGTTTTAAAGTTAAAGAAAAGTTTCGTTCCCGCATTTTGGCCTCGGACAGACGACCGGGGCGCTACCGTGCACTTACACATACATTCAACGGATCACTATGTCCCTAAACTGGAAAAATAGAGCCTCAAATGCTTTTTTGTCGGATCTAAACGATCCCGTTAAGTTGATCTTGGTCTCAAACTGGACTAACGTATCCTTAACAAACGTTTAAGTTGATCTTAGCCTCAAATACGGCTAACGTATCCTTAAACCAAAACCCAAAACCCAAATCTAAGAAAATACGGATTTGGACTAATTCACGTCCTACGGGCGACGACATAAATTAGTCTCCGTATACAATCCACGGAAAACCACAAACAAAACAAACACCCACGACACGAAGTGAAATTCTGGAGAAGGATAAAGTTGTTACCGTGATGCGGTAGCGTAATTAGCTGCAGGGGCTTGCGCCTGCAGGGAAAAGCGTCCCCACAATCAAAAACCCCTTAAGCGAGGGGGAATCTGACGAAGTCTGCTACATCGACCGCATTCGTCTAAACCTTCGATACACGGTGCCATAAATACACGGTGCCATAAATTACCTTCCATTTTTCGGACAACGCGAACTTGCCCTGTTGGTATTGGTCTTCAACCCAGTTTTTAAAAACGTAGCAGTTTTTGATTGGATGGCCCAATACTTAGTGGTAAGGGCAGTAATTAGGATTGTCGACATCATTCAGTTGTAGCTGGTGTTTCGGCTCCAGTAGAGTGATAAGCTTGTTGTGCACTGTCGCTTCGAACGGTCTCCTTATTTCATCCTGGGGAAATAAGTAAGGACGTTTCAACCTCTCATAGAGGGGCTGCCGCTTGTTGTTTTGGCGAACAACCGGTCTAAGGCCACTCGATTGTTGTTGAGTGTTGGCGATGAAGGCCGTTTTTCCTTTCCCTTTATCCTTTTTGTTCACTCCTTTGTTTGTGGATCCGAGATTCCATCCGGGTATCGTGCAATCACACGGCTGAATGTTCCCGCAATTCCTTAATTCTTCAGAGATGGACTCCTTGAAGAAAGGGCCGAGGGCTACTTTTTCGTCGGATTCGCTCCCGAAGGTGAAAACTCGTAATCCCCCGGGCTCATCCCTATGACAATTGCCGGCAACTCTTTTGTGCTCATCCGCCGTATTTTTTCGCTGTCTACGAGCTTCCCGCTTTGTTCTGTTGACGTGTTGCCTGTGAGCGACATACCCTTGCCACCAACACTTAAAGGAGTCGCAGTCTTCAGTAGAATGTGTGATCTTCTGATGATATAAGCAGTAATCAGGATGCATCTCTACTCCACCAAGAGTGTTTTCTTCAGAGGTTGGTAGCTTCATTCCCATTGATATGGCTTTAGCGAACCTGTTCCTCGTCTTGAATTTATTTTTATCGGCAGCGGATGTCTTTTGATTTGACGGGAGTGCCTCGGCTCTTTCGTTTAGTCGCCGGCGTTTGGCTCCTTCCAATATGGCCATCTTGCACTCCTGTTTGGCTTTACTTTTCAGACAGATCTCATTCAGGAAGGTATCGATCATCTCGTCTGACGGCCACAGAAGTTCTGGTTCAGGACCCGCCCTTGGTTTCTCGGTGCAAGGAGCCTCTTCATCATCTATCAATGAGTGAGAGATCACATGACAACTTGCTCTGTAGTTCTCAGATTCATCTGACGAGTCTTCTCCGTTGTTTTCGTCTTCAATGAAAGAACTAGTTGCCCCCGGCGTGTCCGTCCTCTTTGGAGCGTGCAGCCGTGGTGGGTTTACTTTCCACTTTTCAGACAGCGCAAACTTGCCTTATAGGTACTGATCTTCAATCCATCCCTTAAAGATGAAGCAATCCTCAATCGGGTGACTTACCGTTTGGTGGTAAGGGCAATAATTGGGATTATTCACCTCACTGGATTGCGGTGATCTCCTTGGATTCGGGAGATAGATAAGCCGATTGCGCATCGCCAGCTCGAACAGTCTTCTCGTTTTATCTTGAGGAAACGAGTAAGGACGTCCTAGCCTCTCCTCGAGGGATACGCGTAGACGCATATTGTTTTGACGGACAACCGGCTTCAAGTTGCTCGGCTGTTGTTGAGCATTAGCGATGACAATCGCTTTTCCTTTCCCCTTCTCATTTTGAGAGTCCAGGTTTGGAGGAGACGGCGTATGGCCCATTTGGTCCATCTAGGCTAGCTTGTCGATCAGGGCCTGGAACGTGGTTGGTTTAAAGAACATCATGAACTGTGAAATAGTTGCATGAGGATCTAGGGTGTCCACGAACATGCCTACCGCAGGTGCTTCTTCGATCCGTTGTTCACATTTCGACCATAGATTCCGCCACCGTGTTGCGTATTGAACCCACTTCTTGCCTGGCTTCACCCTGGCATTGATTAGTGCTGTTATCGGGGTGTGTTCACTAGTGTTCCCCTCCGAAAGGCGGCGCACAGGACCGCGAAGTCCTGACGCTGAGATTCGGGGCAGATGCTATTTAGTTTTATCTGTCCACCTCTCCGAAGATGCCAAGTTGATTTATGACACCGTGTATCGGAAGTATAGACGGATGCGGCCGATGTAGCAGACTTCGTCAGATTCCCCCTCGCTTGAGGGGTTTTTGATTGTGGGGACGCTCTTCCCTGCAGGCGCAAGCCCCTGCAGTTAATTACGCTACCGCATCGCGGTAACAACTTTCTCCTTCTCCAGAACAACTTTCTCCTTCTCCAGAATTTCACTTCGTGTCATGTGTGTTTGTTTTATTTGTGGTTGCCCGTGGATTGTATACAGAGACTGAGTAATACCGTCTCCCGTAGGACGTGGATTAGTCCAAATCCGTATTTACTTAGATTTGGGTTTGATATTTTAGTTTAAGGATGCGTTAGCCTCGTTGAGGCTAAGATCAACTTAAACGTGATTCATTTAATATATGGTCGTCGGGACTCGTCGCCTCTCTAACGTCGTTGAAGGATCACAACGACAGGTGTCAGAGGAGTTCGGAGATGTACCTTCGAACCGAAGTTGATTTAGTGTTTTATATTTTATTTGAATGTTTAAGGATACGTTAGCCATGTTTGGGGCTAAGATCAACTTAAACAGTACCATTTAGATCCCGCAAAAGAGCATTTGGAGGCTCTATTGTTCCAATTTAGGGACATGCGTAGTCCAATTTGGGACTAAAGTCTGTTTGGAGGATACGTTAGCCATTTTTGAGGCTAAGATCGACTCAAACGTTTGTTAAGGATACGTTAGTCCATTTTGGGACTAAGATCAACTTAACGGGACCGTTTAGGTCCGATAAAAGAGCATTTGGGCTCTATTGTGCCAGTTTAGGGACGTGGTGGTCCGTATTCCAGTTTAGGGACGTGGTGGTCCAATATTAGTTTAGGGACGTTTCGGTCCGTCATTAGTTTAAGGACGTCTCGATCCGATATTAGTTTAAGGACGTCTCGGTCCAATATTAGTTTAGGGACGTTTCGGTCCAATATTAGTTTAGGGACGTTTCGGTCCACGAGTTTGAGGACCCCGCAGTCCATATCGATGTGTGATCGTTGGGACCCGTCACCTCTTTGACGTCGTTGAGGAATTACAACGATGGATGTCAAAGGAGTTCGGAGATGTACCCTCGAACCGGATGTAAATTGATTTAGGAGAGTCATTTTGCTCAGTCAATTTAATTTAAGGACTTATGGCCACGATTGGGCTAAGTCCAGTTAAAAATGTCCAATATTTTATTTGCATTTGTTTTTATTTTTATTTGGGCTTTGCCCAGAAAAGATGCAGGGCATCAATTTGTTTTGGACACTGCCCTTTATAAATGATGCAAAGCATCAATTTATTTGGGCTCTGCCCATTTATTGCCTTGCAATTTATTTTGGCCTGTCAGGTCATTTTGATTTGGGCCTGGCCCTTTTAGTAATGCATTGCATTTGTGCAAAGCACTGTTAATTTGAGAATCTTTTAGATTAAAGAACCGATGGTTCAAAAAAAGAAGTGCAAAGCACTATTTGATTTAGATCTAAGAAAAAAAGAACAAGTTTTTTCTTGTTTTTCTTATCTCAAAGAACCAAAAGTTCATAAAAGTGCAAAGCACTATTAATTTAAGAACCTTTTAGGTTCAAGAACCGATGGTTCATAAAACAAGTGCATGGCACTATTGAATTTAGATTTTAAAAAAATAACAAGTTTTTTTCTTGTTATTCTTATCTCAGAGAACCAAAGGTTCATGAAAGTGCAAAGCACTATTAATTTAATAACCTTTTAGGTTCAAGAACCCATGGTTCATAAAACAAGTGCAAGGCACTATTTTATTTATTTATTTATTTATCGTTAAAGATCTATGATCTTGTTCATAAGAGAATTTTCTCTTCTTTAAAAGGTTTTTAAAATGGTTTTTACCTTTTTTTTATTCTTCAAGAGTTCTCTTCTCTTTTTCTTTTTAGCAAGATGTTGATGATGATCAAATGAAGTCTGGGGTCCTTTTTATAGTGCTCATAAATTAGTTGAATTTGTTAAAAAGATCTTTTCTGAGTGATTTGGGGAATTTTTCCCACCGTTGGATCTTTGATCCAAAGGCCCCTGATTTACAGAAGGAAATCTTCTTGTTTTAACAAGAACAGAAAAGATTTCATTAAATTTTATTCTGTTTCTGCACAACTCCCCAGTGTTTGACACGTGCCGCGCAGTGGAAGGCTTGCGCAGCAGCGCTTGTGCAACTGCGCAGAGACGTGTCGCGCAATGAAGCACTTGCGCAAAAGCGCTTGCGCAACTGCGCAGACACGTGTCGCGCAGCGGTGCGCTTGCGCAGTTGCGCAGACACATGTCGTGCAGCGGTGCGCTTGCGCAGTTGTGCTTGCGCAACTGCGCAGACACGTGTCGCGCTGCCGTGCGCTTGCGCAGTTGAACGTTGCTTATGTTTTTTTAAAGAGCCTTGCTCTGATTGGACGTACTGTCTTGGGCGTTGTGCTGCCGTGTCAACTTCTGACACGTGGCGCGTAGCGCGTTTTGCGCAGCGCACTGGAACTGAAGCGTTGCTTCAAAAATTTGAATTTTCAAAATTTAAGCAGAGCCTTGCTCTGATTGGGGGAACAAATGCCCCCTACCGTTGCGCTCACGTGGCGCGCACGTGAGTGCAGCGGTGGCAAGATCCTGACTGTTGGATCATGGGGGTCAGTTGAAAAGGCGCAGGCGCCTATAAATAGGACCCTTGGTCCTTGGTAATTCTTTGCCAATTTCGAGAATTTGAATTTCAGAGCTTTGCTCTTGCTTAAGAACTTTCAGAGCCTTGCTCTTGTGAGAACTTCAAAGTTCTAGTTTTAGAATCACTCTAGGTAAAATTAATTAAATTAAATTAATTTAAATTAAATTTAATTGACAGAGCCTTGCTCTTATAGATCTTTGATCTAAAGGAAAACCCCTTTGGGGTTTCTTCAACAGAGCCTTGCTCCTCTTTTTTTTTTTTTTATAAAGTTTTTTAGAAGAACTTCAGGTAAAATCGATTCTGAGATCAATCTTAAATAGCAGAGCTCTCGTCTAGTGGGTTTCATCTTTGAACACAGTTTTGCTCTCTAGAAATTTAGTCATCCATGTATATTATTGCTTTTCCGTCGTTGATCTTCCTGTAATATTTTCTCCAGGCATAATGGCGGCGGTGCATCTATACAGTCTGCACGAGTTCATTACCTACGATGATATCCGCGCTCAGGGTCGTCAACAAAACCAGGAGTTTACAGATGCTGAATGTGCAGAAGTTATGGGTCGTCTGAACGCAAGCGGTGGTTGGCTGTTGCCTCGGCGTTCGGCTCTTTTGAAAGTCGTGCTGGGAGCAATATGGAGGGCACTTCCGGGTCTTCACGAGGCCCTACCACTCAATGCGATGGATGATGCCGAGGACAAGGTGCATTCAGTGCACCTGACAGGGCTGATCTCAAAGAAGCGATGGAACGACCTCGTTGACATCCTGCATCAAGTGTTTCAGCAGACGACGATCGTTGCTGCTTATCAAAGGCCGGAAGGGCTTGCCGATGATATCGACACCGAGGAGCGCGAAAGACTGCGCATAAGAATAATTAGAAAGGCCAGAAGAACTCTGGATGGCCTTACTTTTGATTTCCTCAATCCGTACCCCGGATCCGAGGTTATACCGTCGTAATATTTTGAACAATGTTTCTCATGCATTATTCTTATTCTTGTAAAAACTTTTAGCGGTATGAATGAAAACCCTCCCCCTTTTCTATGAATGTGCCTTGAACGCTTGATCAAATGTAAATCAGATGCTCTTTCTGTTGCTTTTCCTCTTTTTCAGCATGTCGTCACAATCAGCAGGTAATAGAGTAAGCTCCTTGATTTCTTCACGAGATAGCGAGGCCTTAGGCCGCAGGTTCAGATCTGCTGCCTAAGACTTTTCAACTCTATGAGCCGTGAGGGTCTCATAGAGACTTTTCTCCCTACGAATCGAGAGGATCTCGTAGGTGGGTTTTTCTCCTTAGGAATCGTGAGGATTCCTAAGTGTGGTTTTCTCTTGTAAGTCGTAAGGATCCTACAAGAGAATTTTTCCCTCTTACGAGTCGGGAGGACTTGTAAGCGGTTGCTTCCCTCCTTGTCGAAGTTCGACGTTGGAGAGTGAGACCCGTGGATGGTATGCAAGAGACCGTTTTGGGCCAACTCGCAGGGTCCCAATGCTTAGGAAACAGGCTTCTTTTATGCCTACTGCCTAAGGCTTTATCTCACGAGTCGAGCCGCCTCGACAATTTTTCACAAGTCGAGACGAATCGAACGTTTCTCGCAAGAACATCTTAACGTCGTATTTAACCTCTGCTCTTTACGCCAGAAGCCCATTAAGGTTGGTGGTACTTAGGGTTTTGGCTATCGTACCGTCGCATAAGCTGATATAGTCCTCGATAGGCAATCGTGCTGTTCGAGTAGCCCTGCGACTGCCGTGTCTCTGATCCCTTCGGGGGCTGGACAAGACGTCTTCAAGCAATCCTCCTTGGCAGTTTGACCGTCGGAAGAGCAAGCGCTAGGAATTTGCCATGCCGCTTTTTACTTGAGATTAGGCTCATTTTGGAGAGCCCCGATGAGTCATAACCACTCCGCGCTGGTGTGGGATGATCTCCGATAGTCTTTCGGGTTTTATATGAGTTGCCGTCAAGACCCTGAAGCTAGGAATTTGGCCTTTGCTTCGTTTGCTGGCATTGCGTCTGCTGTATCGAGACGAATGTTGCGGTGGGAACTAGGGATTTTGCCGTGGCTCCGTTTGTTTGATGACGTTGCGTCTGCTGTGTCGAGACGAACGTTGGGGTGACATCTCGTCTGCTGTATCGAGACGGACGTCGAGGTTGTCTCTAGGTTGCTGGTGAACCGCCGAGGTTTGGAACTAGGGATTTTGCTGTGGCTCCATTCGTTTAATGACGTTGCGCCTGCTGTGTCGAGACGAACATTGGGGTGACATCTCGTCTGCTGTATCGAGACGAACGTCAAGGTGGTGACCACTCTGTGCTGATGCGAGATGATCTCCGATTGTCTTTCCGGTTTTATGTGAGTTACCGTAAAGACGTCGAAGCTAGGAATGTGGCCTTCGCTTCATTTGCTTTGTCATGTCTGAATCCCTGCTGGAGGAAGAACGCTGAGGTTGACATTTCGTCTACTGTATCGAGACGAACGTCATGGAGGTGACCACTTCATGTGAGATGGTCTCTAATTGTCTTTCCGGTTTTATGTGAGTTACCGTCAAGACGTCGAAGTTAGGAATGTGTGCTTCGCTTCGTTTGCTTTGGTGTGTCCAAATCCTGTTGGAGGAAGAACGCTGGGGTTGACATTTTGTCTGCTGTATCGAGACGAACGTCAAGGTGGTGACCACTCTGTGTGAGATGGTCTCCGATTGTCTTTCCGGTTTTATGTGAGTTACCGTAAAGACGTTGAAGCTAGGAATGTGGCCTTCGCTTCATTTGCTTTGTCATGTCTGAATCCCTGCTGGAGGAAGAACGCTGAGGTTGACATTTCGTCTACTGTATCGAGACGAACGTCAAGGAGGTGACCACTTTATGTGAGATGGTCTCCGATTGTCTTTCCGGTTTTATGTGAGTTACCGTAAAGACGTTGAAGCTAGGAATGTGGCCTTCGCTTCGTTTGCTTACACTGCGTCTGGTGTATTGAGACGAATGCTGAGGTGGAGCTGGGATTTTGCCATCACTCCGCTTTGTTTCGACCATGGGGTCTTTTGTTAACTTTGCATGTACACCCCGCTGGGCTGCGAAGGAACGTCGTTGTTGACATTGCGTCTGTTCTAACGAGACGAATGCTAAGGTGGAGTTGGGATTTTGTCGTTACTCCGCTTTGTTTCGACCGTGAGGTCTTTTGTTGACGTTGCATTTGCCTCCAGCTGGACTGCGGAGGAACGCTGTTGTTGACATTGCGTCTGTAATATTGCGACGAATGTCGAGATGGTCTCTAGGTTATCTATGAACCGTCGAGATTTGGCTTCGCTTTCTGGTGGGGCCTGTTGGGAAGGTATTGTTCCCTTTTTATCTATGCCCCTGGATTGTATACAGGGATCGATGTGATTTCACCTGTAGGGCAAAAAGTTTCATTTTTTCATTTTTTTTTATTCTTTCCGCGATGCTCTATCATTTCAGCTTTTTATTTCGCGAAAATCGCGATTGCCCAATCATTTCGGCTATTTTTCGCGGTGCCCAATCATTTCGGCTATTTTTCTTTTTACTCGCTACTTTTTATTGCGAGTTGCCCAACCATTTCGGCTATTTTACATGCATACATTTTTACTTGCTGATTTTGTTTGCAAGCTGCCCCATCATTTCGGCTATTTCGTATGCATATATACATATATATATATATATGTGTGTGTGTGTGTGTGTGTGTGTGTGTGTGTGTGTGTGTATTTTTTTTTTGGCTCGCTGATTTTTTTTTTTTTTTGCGAGTAGGGGATTTGGGATCTGATATCAATCTTGTCATCAGCATCGCTGCGACTGGAATATTGCCAGGAGCGAATCATCATTTGCCGTAAAAGGACTTGGAATTTGATACCGGTCTAGGCATCAGCATCGCTGCAACTGGGATATTGCCAGGAGCGAATCATCATCTGCCATGAAAGGACTTGGAATTTGATACCGATTTAGGCATCAGCATCGTTACAACTGGAATATTGCCAGGAGCGAATCATCATTTGCCATAAAAGGACTTGGAATTTGATACCGGTCTAGGCATCAGCATCGCTGTAACTGGGATATTGCCAGGAACGAATCATCATCTGCCATGAAAGGACTTGGAATTTGATACCGATTTAGGCATCAGCATCGCTGCAACTGGAATATTGCCAGGAGCGAATCATCATTTGCCTCTGTCGATCTCGAACAAAGGTGGCTTAGTAAACAGGATTAAGGGTCCTGTCGGCTAAGGCTTTTGACTTCATGAGCCGTAAGGGTCTCACAAAGGTATTTCTCCCTACAAGTCGTGAGGATCTTGTAGTTGTGTTTTCTCCTTGGGAATCGTGAGGATTCCTAAATGCATGTTCTCTTGTAAGTCGTAAGGATCTTACAAAAGGGTTTTCTCCTTATAAGTCGAGAGGACTTACAAGTGTTGTTTGCTGTACAAGCATATCCCTAGTCACGGATGGGACTTTGTTAGGGAAATATTTATTCGTGCCCGTGGATTGTATATAAGGGTCAATATGAGCCGCTTGTAGGGCAATATCGAAGGTTGTGGGGGCTGCTTAAGAACAGGTTAAGGTTTCTGCAACTTAAGACTTTCAAATCTTATGAGCCGTAAGGGTCCCACAAGAGAGTTCTCCTTACGAGTCGTGAGGATCTCACAAGTGTATTTTCTCCTTCGGAATCGTGGGGATCCCTAAGTGTGTTGTTCCTTTGTGAGTCGTAAGGATCTCACGCAGGTGGTTTCTCCTTACAGGGTCGAGAGGACCCTATAAGTGTTTTTTAACGAGGTTGCGCCCTTTCAGGTTTTCACAAACACTCGCCGGTAGCCCTGCTGTTTTTACTCAAGGAGCCCTTTCGGGTTTTCATCCGTGCCCATTTTGCTTATGGACATACCGTTTTTTTTTTATTCTTTTTATTTTTATTTTTTTTTTACGAGGTCGCGCCCTTTCGGGTTTTCACGAACACTCGCCGGTAGCCCTGCTGTTTTTACTCACGGAGCCCTTTCGGGTTTTCCTCCATGCCCGTTTTGCTTATGGACATACCGTTTTTTTTTGTTTTTTTTTTAACGTCAGCCTGAAGATGCTGCGGGGTGGGAGTAGTTTAACGACGTTTCAGTCATTTGCAGGTTTTAGGACATTGCGGTCCGCCGTTAGTTTAAGGACGTTTCGGTCCGTTGTTAGTTTAAGGACGTTTCGGTCCGTTGTCGTCGTATTTGAGGCGAATATCTAGTTTATTCACTTTTCGGTCTATGAGTCTTTCTCCATGAGTGAACATGATGCCCCCGGCATATCCATCTTCTTCGGAGCGTGCGGTTGTGGCGAACTCACCTTCCAGTTCTCAGACAGCGCAAACTTGCCCTGTTGGTATTGGTCTTCAACCCAGTTTTTGAAGAAGTAGCAGTCCTCGATCAGGTGACCTACTGTCTGGTGGTAAGGGCAATATTTAGGATTATTAACATCGCCTGGCCGCAACGGACGTTTTGGAGCCGGCAGATTGATGAGTCTGTTGCACACTGCCAGCTCGAACAGTCCCCTTGTTTTATCTTGCGGAAACGAGTAAGGACGTTTCAACTTTTCTTGGAGGGATTGCCGCTTGTTGTTTTGGCGAGCAACCGGTCTAGGGTCACCTGATTGTTGTTGAGTGCTGGCGACGAGGGCCGTTTTTCTTTTTCCTTTATCCTTTTTGTTCGATCCTTTGTTTACGGGGCCGAGATTTTTTCCGAGTAGCATGCGATTGCACGGCTGAACGTTCTCGCAGCTTCTCAATTCCTTTATTTTTGAAATAGATTCCCCAAGAGAAGAGTTGGGGGTAGCTTCTTCGTCAGAGTCGCTTCCAAAGGTGATAATTTGTGATCCCTTGAAGTCGGCTATATGACAGTCAGCGGCGGCTCTTTTACGCTCATCTATCGCATTTTTCCGATGTCCACAAGCTTCACACTTTGTCCTGTCGAAGTGTCGCTTTTGAGCGACATACCCTTGCCACCAACAGTTAAAGGATTCGCAGTCTTCGGTAGGATGTATGATCTTCTGATGATATAAACAGAAGTTAGGGTGCATCTCTACCTCAGAGAAAGAATTTTCTTCAGAGGGCGGTAGCTTCATTCCTACTGATAGAGCTTTGGCGAACCGTTTCCTCGTCTTGAATTTGTTTTTACCCGCAGTTTGTGGCTTTTGATTTGACGGGAATACCTTGGTTCTTTCAAGTATGGCCATTTCATGCTCTTGATTGGCTTTTGCTTTCAGACGAATTCCATTTAGGAAGGCATCGATCAACTTGTCTGACGGCCGCGGAATTTCTGTTTCAGGGTCCGCCATTGATTTCTCAGCGCAAGGATCCTCCTCATCATCCGTCAGTGAATGAGAAATCACATGACAAGTCGCTACGTAGTCTTCGGATTCATCCGATAAGTTTTCTCCATCGTTTTCATCCTCGACGAAAGAACAAGTTGCCCCCGGCGTGTCCGTCTTCTTTGGAGAGTGCGGCTGTGGTGGGTTTACCTTCCAGCTTTCAGATAGCGCGAACTTGGCTTGCAGGTATTGATCCTCGATCCATCCCTTAAAGACGAAAAAATCCTCAATCGGGTGACTTACCGTTTGGTGGTAAGGGCAATAATTGGGATTATTAAGATCGCCTGGCTGCGACAGACGCTTTGGACTCGGCAGATTGATGAGTCTGTTACGCACTGCCAGCTCAAACAGTCTTCTCGTTTTATTCTGAGGAAACGAGTAAGGACGTCCTAGCCTCTCTTCGAGAGATGGGCGTGAACGCACGTTGTTTTGGCGAACGACCGGCTTTGAGTTGCTCGACTGTTGTTGAGCATTGGCGACGATGATCGCTTTTCCTTTCTCATTTCGGGGATCGGGTCTTGGAGGAGACGGTCTATGGCCCATCTGGTCTATTTGGGCTAATTTGTCGATCAAGGCCTGGAAGGTGGTCGGCCTGAAGAACATCATGAATTGCGAGATGGTCGCCTGCGGATCGAGAGTGCCCACAAACATGCCTACCGCAGGTGCCTCTTCTATGCGTTGTTCGCATTTCGACCATAGGTTCCGCCATCGTGTTGCGTATTGAACCCACGTTTCGCCGGGCCTTATCCTGGCATTTATCAGTGCTGTAATCGGGGTGCGTTCACTAGCACTTGCGAATCTTTGTGTAAACAGCAGTTCCATCTCTGCAAATGTTTTGACAGAGTCGTTAGGTAGCTCCGAATACCATTCAAAGGCTGTTTCTGCTAAGCTGCCGACGAATTGGCATAGCAACAATTTGTCATCGCCTCCAGTATTGCCGCATAAGGCCCTGAATTGAGCGACATGCTGATGCGGATTCCCTGTCCCTTTATATACGTGGAATTTAGGGATCGTATATCCTGGCGGGTAATTGATTTGGTCATACCAGCTCGGATATGGTCGTCCGGTTCTAACAATTTGCCCAGCCGCTTCATTTGCCTGATGAACCCGGATCTGCTGAGCTATATATTCATCTAGGTCAACTTTGGAGATTGCCTCTTCCTTGGCTGTTGATAGAGCCGGCGGAGGATTTGACGTTTCTCCTCTGTCATCTTCAAGGACGATCGGAGGATCTTCAGCAGGAGGGTCCGGCTGTAACATTATCTCTACCATATCTTGGAAGAGGAGCGCCATCTGTTTTATGTTAGCCGCTTGCTCTGCAGCTTCTTTGTCCCTCTTTTCGAGGACTCTGCGTAAAAAGTCAGCGTCGGTTTCTTGTTCTTGACGCTCATCCAAAGACGTTTCAGAGCTTTCTTTTGCCTCAGTGAGTGCAGCCATTGTAGTCATCATTTTCTGAAGCTTTTGTTGTTGCTCCTGGGATTTCATCACGGATCGGGTGAGCGGTCGGTGGCCCATAGAAGTGCGGCTTTCCTCTTTTCCAGAAGCCATATAAACAGTGTTCACCATCATGCCCCCAGATTTGGGGCGTTTGTGTTCAGCGCTTTTATGCTTCGCCATGTTCACAGGGGCTTTTTGTGGCCTCCTTTTTTGAGTGATTGGAGTTAAGGGAGCCGTTGTAGTGGGCACCCAAGTAGCTTTTGCTTTTTGTAGTTTGACAGAGTAATCCTTCCCCTGCCGAACCTTCATCTTTTTCTGTCGTCGGAGGCAGTCTTGATCGATCACCGACTCTTGGACCCGTCGCCAGACTTTGTAAATTTTAGAGGACAGCCGTTGAGGGGGCTGCTCTAGCTTCTTCTCTGGAGTATTCTCCACAGGTGAAGGAGTTCATTTCAACATCGCAGTAGGAGAGTTTCTGCGCACCTTGTTGAGCAGTTCAAAGCTGTTCTTGATTGGAACAGCAGCATCGATCCTCACCATCGGAGCTGACGGAGTTATCCCAGAGGGGGAGTTGCCCCCAGCCTTCCTTACTCGACGCCAGTGGCGACGCCGAGCGTGTCTAGCGGATGGAGTTGTTTCAGCTATGAGGGTGACTTCCTCATGCCCCCTGTGTTGGTCAGAATATACTGGTACCAGCTTTTTAAAGATCGACGTCCGTTGAATGGGGATGGCCAACTTGTCAGAAGCGGACTTCTGAACATGGGGAGCAACCTTGGTGATTTTGCCAGGAACGGGAGTTGGAATAGCTATCCGCTTCGGGATAACGCCTTCTGGTATGGCAGGCTTCTTCATGAGCCTGTTAGAGCTCTGGCCTAGTCCGTTAAAAACTGAAGCAGTGGAATTGGACGACCCGTTGAGAGGGGTCGCGGCAGTGGTAAGTCGATCGAAGACCGACTTCTTTGGAGCTTCTTGAAATGTCATTGGGGCGTTGAAGCTCATTGGTGGGAGCATGGTCCCAAAAAATAGTCCAGTGGTGGCTTGAGCCATCTGCTCCACCGGCATTTTGAAAAGGGAGGCCGCTTGGGGCCCATAAGTCACTCCTCCAGCAATGACGGAGCGAGAGTTATCGCTGCGGGCGGTGCAGTTCGAAGCCATCGATTTTCTGTTTTCTGCATAAAGCAAGACACCAAATCTTAGTACCTTGAATCCACAGGCAATCATAGCAAACCGCGATTTGTTCGCGAACACAACACACGAAGTGTGGAGTGGAAAGAGGAAGAGGTCCCACCGGGCGTGCCAGAATCTGTTCCCCTCCGAAAGGCGGTGCACAGGACCGCGAAGTCCTGACGCTGAGATTCGGGGCAGATGCTATTTGGTTTTATCCGTCCACCTCTCCGAAGATGCCAAGTTGATTTATGGCACCGTGTATCGGAAGTTTAGACGGATGCGGCCGATGTAGCAGACTTCGTCAGATTCCCCCTCGCTTGAGGGGTTTTTGATTGTGGGGACGCTCTTCCCTGCAGGCGCAAGCCCCTGCAGTTAATTACGCAACCGCGTCGCGGTAACAACTTTCTCCTTCTCCAGAACAACTTTCTCCTTCTCCAGAATTTCACTTCGTGTCATGTGTGTTTGTTTTGTTTGTGGTTGCCCGTGGATTGTATACGGAGACTGAGTAATACCGTCGCCCGTAGGACGTGGATTAGTCCAAATCCGTATTTACTTAGATTTGGGTTTGATATTTTAGTTTAAGGATGCGTTAGCCTCGTTGAGGCTAAGATCAACTTAAACGTGATTCATTTAATATATGGTCGTCGGGACACGTCGCCTCTCTAACGTCGTTGAAGGATTACAACGACAGGTGTCAGAGGAGTTCGGAGATGTACCTTCGAACCGAAGTTGATTTAGTGTTTTATATTTCATTTGAATGTTTAAGGATACGTTAGCCATGTTTGGGGCTAAGATCAACTTAAACAGTACCGTTTAGATCCGGCAAAAGAGCATTTGGAGGCTCTATTGTTCCAATTTAGGGACATGTGCAGTCCAATTTGGGACTAAAGTCTGTTTGGAGGATACGTTAGCCATTTTTGTGGCTAAGATCGACTCAAACGTTTGTTAAGGATACGTTAGTCCATTTTGGGACTAAGATCAACTTAACGGGACCGTTTAGATCCGACAAAAGAGCATTTGGGCTCTATTGTGCCAGTTTAGGGACGTGGTGGTCCGTATTCCAGTTTAGGGACGTGGTGGTCCAATATTAGTTTAGGGACGTCTCGGTCCGTCATTAGTTTAAGGACGTCTCGGTCCGATATTAGTTTAAGGACGTCTCGGTCCAATATTAGTTTAGGGACGTTTCGGTCCAATATTAGTTTAGGGACGTTTCGGTCCACGAGTTTAAGGACCCCGCAGTCCATATCGATGTGTGGTCGTTGGGACCCGTCACCTCTTTGACGTCGTTGAGGAATTACAACGATGGATGTTAAAGGAGTTCGGAGATGTACCCTCGAACCGGATGTAAATTGATTTAGGAGAGCCATTTTGCTCAGTCAATTTAATTTAAGGACTTATGGCCACGATTGGGCTAAGTCCAGTTAAAAATGTCCAATATTTTATTTGCATTTGTTTTTATTTTTATTTGGGCTTTGCCCAGAAAAGATGCAGGGCATCAATTTGTTTTGGGCTCTGCCCTTTATAAATGATGCAAAGCATCAATTTATTTGGGCTCTGCCCATTTATTGCCTTGCAATTTATTTTGGCCTGTCAGGTCATTTTGATTTGGGCCTGGCCCTTTTAGTAATGCATTGCATTTGTGCAAAGCACTGTTAATTTGAGAATCTTTTAGATTAAAGAACCGATGGTTCAAAAAAAGAAGTGCAAAGCACTATTTGATTTAGATCTAAGAAAAAAAAGAACAAGTTTTTTCTTGTTTTTCTTATCTCAAAGAACCAAAAGTTCATAAAAGTGCAAAACACTATTAATTTAAGAACCTTTTATGTTCAAGAACCGATGGTTCATAAAACAAGTGCAAGGCACTATTGAATTTAGATTTTAAAAAAATAACAAGTTTTTTTCTTGTTATTCTTATCCCAGAGAACCAAAGGTTCATGAAAGTGCAAAGCACTATTAATTTAATAACCTTTTAGGTTCAAGAACCCATGGTTCATAAAACAAGTGCAAGGCACTATTTTATTTATTTATTTATTTATCGTTAAAGATCTATGATCTTGTTCATAAGAGAATTTTCTCTTCTTTAAAAGGTTTTTAAAAAGGTTTTTACCTTTTTTTATTCTTCAAGAGTTCTCTTCTCTTTTTCTTTTTAGCAAGATGTTGATGATGATCAAATGAAGTCTGGGGTCCTTTTTATAGTGCTCATAAATTAGTTGAATTTGTTAAAAAGATCTTTTCTGAGTGATTTGGGGAATTTTTCCCACCGTTGGATCTTTGATCCAAAGGCCTCTGATTTACAGAAGGAAATCTTCTTGTTTTAACAAGAACAGAAAAGATTTCATTAAATTTTATTCTGTTTCTGCGCAACTCCCCAGGGTTTGACACGTGCCGCGCAGTGGAAGGCTTGCGCAGCAGCGCCTGCGCAACTGCGCAGACACGTGTCGCGCAATGAAGCACTTGCGCAAAAGCGCTTGCGCAACTGCGCAGACACGTGTCGCGCAATGAAGCACTTGCGCAAAAGCGCTTGCGCAACTGCGCAGACACGTGTCGCGCAGCCGTGCGCTTGCGCAGTTGTGCCTGCGCAACTGCGCAGACACGTGTCGCGCTGCCGTGCGCTTGCGCACTTGAACGTTGCTTATGTTTTTTTAAAGAGCCTTGCTCTGATTGGACGTACTGTCTTGGGCGTTGTGCTGCCGTATCAACTTCTGACACGTGGCGCGTGACACGTTCCGCGCAGCGCACTGGAACTGAAACGTTGCTTCAAAAATTTGAATTTTCAAAATTTAAGCAGAGCCTTGCTCTGATTGGGGGAACAAATGCCCCCCCACCGTTGCGCTCACATGGCGCGCACGTGAGTGCAGCGGTGGCAAGATCCTGACTGTTGGATCATGGGGGTCAGTTGAAAAGGCGCAGGCGCCTATAAATAGGACCCTTGGTCCTTGGTAATTCTTTACCAATTTCGAGAATTTGAATTTCAGAGCTTTGCTCTTGCTTAAGAACTTTCAGAGCCTTGCTCTTGTGAGAACTTCAAAGTTCTAGTTTTAGAATCACTCTAGGTAAAATTAATTAAATTAAATTAATTTAAATTAAATTTAATTGACAGAGCCTTGCTCTTATAGATCTTTGATCTAAAGGAAAACCCCTTTGGGGTTTCTTCAACAGAGCCTTGCTCCTCTTTTTTTTTTTTTATAAAGTTTTTTAGAAGAACTTCAGGTAAAATCGATTCTGAGATCAATCTTAAATAGCAGAGCTCTCGTCTAGTGGGTTTCATCTTTGAACACAGTTTTGCTCTCTAGAAATTTAGTCATCCATGTATATTATTGCTTTTCTGTCGTTGATCTTCCTGTAATATTTTCTCCAGGCATAATGGCGGCGGTGCATCTATACAGTCTGCACGAGTTCATTACCTACGATGATATCCGCGCTCAGGGTCGTCAACAAAACCAGGAGTTTACAGATGCCGAATGTGCAGAAGTTATGGGTCATCTGAACGCAAGCGGTGGTTGGCTGTTGCCTCGGCGTTCGGCTCTTTTGAAAGTCGTGCTGGGAGCAATATGGAGGGCACTTCCGGGTCTTCACGAGGCCCTACCACTCAATGCGCTGGATGATGCCGAGGACAAGGTGCATTCAGTACACCTGACAGGGCTGATCTCAAAGAAGCGATGGAACGACCTCGTTGACATCCTGCATCAAGTGTTTCAGCAGACGACGATCGTTGCTACTTATCAAAGGCCGGAAGGGCTTGCCGATGATATCGACACCGAGGAGCGCGAAAGACTACGCATAAGAATAATTAGAAAGGCCAGAAGAACTCTGGATGGCCTTACTTTTGATTTCCTCAATCCGTGCCCCGGATCCGAGGTTATACCGTCGTAATATTTTGAACAATGTTTCTCATGCATTATTCTTATTCTTGTAAAAACTTTTAGCGGTATGAATGAAAACCCTCCCCCTTTTCTATGAATGTGCCTTGAACGCTTGATCAAATGTAAATCAGATGCTCTTTCTGTTGCTTTTCCTCTTTTTCAGCATGTCGTCACAATCAGCAGGTAATAGAGTAAGCTCCTTGATTTCTTCACGAGATAGCGAGGCCTTAGGCCGCAGGTTCAGATCTGCTGCCTAAGACTTTTCAACTCTATGAGCCGTGAGGGTCTCATAGAGACTTTTCTCCCTACGAATCGAGAGGATCTCGTAGGTGGGTTTTTCTCCTTAGGAATCGTGAGGATTCCTAAGTGTGGTTTTCTCTTGTAAGTCGTAAGGATCCTACAAGAGAATTTTTCCCTCTTACGAGTCGGGAGGACTTGTAAGCGGTTGCTTCCCTCCTTGTCGAAGTTCGACGTTGGAGAGTGAGACCCGTGGACGGTATGCAAGAGACCGTTTTGGGCCAACTCGCAAGGTCCCAATGCTTAGGAAACATGCTTCTTTTATGCCTACTGCCTAAGGCTTTATCTCACGAGTCGAGCCGCCTCGACAATTATTCACAAGTCGAGACGAATCGAACGTTTCTCGCAAGAACATCTTAACGTCGTATTTAACCTCTGCTCTTTACGCCAGAAGCCCGTTAAGGTTGGTGGTACTTAGGGTTTTGGCCATCGTACCGTCGCATAAGCTGATATAGTCCTCGATAGGCAATCGTGCTGTTCGAGTAGCCCTGCGACTGCCGTGTCTCTGATCCCTTCGGGGGCTGGACAAGACGTCTTCAAGCAATCCTCCTTGGCAGTTTGACCGTCGGAAGAGCAAGCGCTAGGAATTTGCCATGCCGCTTTTTACTTGAGATTAGGCTCATTTTGGAGAGCCCCGATGAGTCATAACCACTCCGCGCTGGTGTGGGATGATCTCCGATAGTTTTCGGGTTTTATATGAGTTGCCGTCAAGACCCTGAAGCTAGGAATTTGGCCTTTGCTTCGTTTGCTGGCATTGCGTCTGCTGTATCGAGACGAATGTTACGGTGGGAACTAGGGATTTTGCCGTGGCTCCGTTTGTTTGATGACGTTGCGTCTGCTGTGTCGAGACGAACGTTGGGGTGACATCTCGTCTGCTGTATCGAGACGGACGTCGAGGTTGTCTCTAGGTTGCTGGTGAACCGCCGAGGTTTGGAACTAGGGATTTTGCTGTGGCTCCATTCGTTTAATGACGTTGCGCCTGCTGTGTCGAGACGAACATTGGGGTGACATCTCGTCTACTGTATCGAGACGAACGTCAAGGTGGTGACCACTCTGTGCTGATGCGAGATGATCTCCGATTGTCTTTCCGGTTTTATGTGAGTTACCGTAAAGACGTCGAAGCTAGGAATGTGGCCTTCGCTTCATTTGCTTTGTCATGTCTGAATCCCTGCTGGAGGAAGAACGCTGAGGTTGACATTTCGTCTACTGTATCGAGACGAACGTCATGGAGGTGACCACTTCATGTGAGATGGTCTCTGATTGTCTTTCCGGTTTTATGTGAGTTACCGTCAAGACGTCGAAGTTAGGAATGTGTGCTTCGCTTCGTTTGCTTTGGTGTGTCCAAATCCTGTTGGAGGAAGAACGCTGGGGTTGACATTTTGTCTGCTGTATCGAGACGAACGTCAAGGTGGTGACCACTCTGTGTGAGATGGTCTCCGATTGTCTTTCCGGTTTTATGTGAGTTACCGTAAAGACGTTGAAGCTAGGAATGTGGCCTTCGCTTCATTTGCTTTGTCATGTCTGAATCCCTGCTGGAGGAAGAACACTGAGGTTGACATTTCGTCTACTGTATCGAGACGAACGTCAAGGAGGTGACCACTTTATGTGAGATGGTCTCCGATTGTCTTTCCGGTTTTATGTGAGTTACCGTAAAGACGTTGAAGCTAGGAATGTGGCCTTCGCTTCGTTTGCTTACACTGCGTCTGGTGTATTGAGACGAATGCTGAGGTGGAGCTGGGATTTTGCCATCACTCCGCTTTGTTTCGACCATGGGGTCTTTTGTTAACTTTGCATGTACACCCCGCTGGGCTGCGAAGGAACGTCGTTGTTGACATTGCGTCTGTTCTAACGAGACGAATGCTAAGGTGGAGTTGGGATTTTGTCGTTACTCCGCTTTGTTTCGACCGTGAGGTCTTTTGTTGACGTTGCATTTGCCTCCAGCTGGACTGCGGAGGAACGCTGTTGTTGACATTGCGTCTGTAATATTGCGACGAATGTCGAGATGGTCTCTAGGTTATCTATGAACCGTCGAGATTTGGCTTCGCTTTCTGGTGGGGCCTGTTGGGAAGGTATTGTTCCCTTTTTATCTATGCCCCTGGATTGTATACAGGGATCGATGTGATTTCACCTGTAGGGCAAAAAGTTTCATTTTTTCATTTTTTTTTATTCTTTCCACGATGCTCTATCATTTCAGCTTTTTATTTCGCGAAAATCGCGATTGCCCAATCATTTCGGCTATTTTTCGCGGTGCCCAATCATTTCGGCTATTTTTCTTTTTACTCGCTACTTTTTATTGCGAGTTGCCCAACCATTTCGGCTATTTTACATGCATACATTTTTACTTGCTGATTTTGTTTGCAAGCTGCCCCATCATTTCGGCTATTTCGTATGCATATATACATATATATATATATATATATATGTGTGTGTGTGTGTGTGTGTGTGTGTGTGTATTTTTTTTGGCTCGCTGATTTTTTTTTTTTTTTTGCGAGTAGGGGATTTGGGATCTGATATCAATCTTGGCATCAGCATCGCTGCGACTGGAATATTGCCAGGAGCGAATCATCATTTGCCGTAAAAGGACTTGGAATTTGATACCGGTCTAGGCATCAGCATCGCTGCAACTGGGATATTGCCAGGAGCGAATCATCATCTGCCATGAAAGGACTTGGAATTTGATACCGATTTAGGCATCAGCATCGTTACAACTGGAATATTGCCAGGAGCGAATCATCATTTGCCATAAAAGGACTTGGAATTTGATACCGGTCTAGGCATCAGCATCGCTGTAACTGGGATATTGCCAGGAACGAATCATCATCTGCCATGAAAGGACTTGGAATTTGATACCGATTTAGGCATCAGCATCGCTGCAACTGGAATATTGCCAGGAGCGAATCATCATTTGCCTCTGTCGATCTCGAACAAAGGTGGCTTAGTAAACAGGATTAAGGGTCCTGTCGGCTAAGGCTTTTGACTTCATGAGCCGTAAGGGTCTCACAAAGGTATTTCTCCCTACAAGTCGTGAGGATCTTGTAGTTGTGTTTTCTCCTTGGGAATCGTGAGGATTCCTAAATGCATGTTCTCTTGTAAGTCGTAAGGATCTTACAAAAGGGTTTTCTCCTTATAAGTCGAGAGGACTTACAAGTGTTGTTTGCTGTACAAGCATATCCCTAGTCACGGATGGGACTTTGTTAGGGAAATATTTATTCGTGCCCGTGGATTGTATATAAGGGTCAATATGAGCCGCTTGTAGGGCAATATCGAAGGTTGTGGGGGCTGCTTAAGAACAGGTTAAGGTTTCTGCAACTTAAGACTTTCAAATCTTATGAGCCGTAAGGGTCCCACAAGAGAGTTCTCCTTACGAGTCGTGAGGATCTCACAAGTGTATTTTCTCCTTCGGAATCGTGGGGATCCCTAAGTGTGTTGTTCCTTTGTGAGTCGTAAGGATCTCACGCAGGTGGTTTCTCCTTACAGGGTCGAGAGGACCCTATAAGTGTTTTTTAACGAGGTTGCGCCCTTTCAGGTTTTCACAAACACTCGCCGGTAGCCCTGCTGTTTTTACTCAAGGAGCCCTTTCGGGTTTTCATCCGTGCCCATTTTGCTTATGGACATACCGTTTTTTTTTTATTCTTTTTATTTTTATTTTTTTTTTACGAGGTCGCGCCCTTTCGGGTTTTCACGAACACTCGCCGGTAGCCCTGCTGTTTTTACTCACGGAGCCCTTTCGGGTTTTCCTCCATGCCCGTTTTGCTTATGGACATACCGTTTTTTTTTGTTTTTTTTTTAACGTCAGCCTGAAGATGCTGCGGGGTGGGAGTAGTTTAACGACGTTTCAGTCATTTGCAGGTTTTAGGACATTGCGGTCCGCCGTTAGTTTAAGGACGTTTCGGTCCGTTGTTAGTTTAAGGACGTTTCGGTCCGTTGTCGTCGTATTTGAGGCGAATATCTAGTTTATTGACTTTTCGGTCTATGAGTCTTTCTCCATGAGTGAACATGATGCCCCCGGCGTATCCATCTTCTTCGGAGCGTGCGGTTGTGGCGAACTCACCTTCCAGTTCTCAGACAGCGCAAACTTGCCCTGTTGGTATTGGTCTTCAACCCAGTTTTTGAAGACGTAGCAGTCCTCGATCAGGTGACCTACTGTCTGGTGGTAAGGGCAATAGTTAGGATTATTAACATCGCCTGGCCGCAACGGACGTTTTGGAGCCGGCAGATTGATGAGTCTGTTGCACACTGCCAGCTCGAACAGTCCCCTTGTTTTATCTTGCGGAAACGAGTAAGGACGTTTCAACTTTTCTTGGAGGGATTGCCGCTTGTTGTTTTGGCGAGCAACCGGTCTAGGGTCACCTGATTGTTGTTGAGTGCTGGCGACGAGGGCCGTTTTTCTTTTTCCTTTATCCTTTTTGTTCGATCCTTTGTTTACGGGGCCGAGATTTTTTCCGAGTAGCATGCGATTGCACGGCTGAACGTTCTCGCAGCTTCTCAATTCCTTTATTTTTGAAATAGATTCCCCAAGAGAAGAGTTGGGGGTAGCTTCTTCGTCAGAGTCGCTTCCAAAGGTGATAATTTGTGATCCCTTGAAGTCGGCTATATGACAGTCGGCGGCGTCTCTTTTGCGCTCATCTATCGCATTTTTCCGATGTCCACAAGCTTCACACTTTGTCCTGTCGAAGTGTCGCTTTTGAGCGACATACCCTTGCCACCAACAGTTAAAGGATACGCAGTCTTCGGTAGGATGTATGATCTTCTGATGATATAAACAGAAGTTAGGGTGCATCTCTACCTCAGAGAAAGAATTTTCTTCAGAGGGCGGTAGCTTCATTCCTACTGATAGAGCATTGGCGAACCATTTCCTCGTCTTGAATTTGTTTTTACCCGCAGTGTGTGGTTTTGATTTGACGGGAATACCTTGGTTCTTTCCAGAATGGCCATTTCATGCTCTTGATTGGCTTTTGCTTTCAGACGAATTCCATTTAGGAAGGCATCGATCAACTTGTCTGACGGCCGCGGAATTTCTGTTTCAGGGTCCGCCATTGATTTCTCAGCGCAAGGATCCTCCTCATCATCCGTCAGTGAATGAGAAATCACATGACAAGTCTCTACGTAGTCTTCGGATTCATCCGATAAGTTTTCTCCATCGTTTTCATCCTCGACGAAAGAACAAGTTGCCCCCGGCGTGTCCGTCTTCTTTGGAGAGTGCGGCTGTGGTGGGTTTACCTTCCAGCTTTCAGATAGCGCGAACTTGGCTTGCAGGTATTGATCCTCGATCCATCCCTTAAAGACGAAACAATTCTCAATCGGGTGACTTACCGTTTGGTGGTAAGGGCAATAATTGGGATTATTAAGATCGCCTGGCTGCGACAGACACTTTGGACTCGGCAGATTGATGAGTCTGTTACGCACTGCCAGCTCAAACAGTCTTCTCGTTTTATTCTGAGGAAACGAGTAAGGACGTCCTAGCCTCTCTTCGAGAGATGGGCGTGGACGCACGTTGTTTTGGCGAACGACCGGCTTTGAGTTGCTCGACTGTTGTTGAGCATTGGCGACGATGATCGCTTTTCCTTTCTCATTTCGGGGATCGGGTCTTGGAGGAGACGGTCTATGGCCCATCTGGTCTATTTGGGCTAATTTGTCGATCAAGGCCTGGAAGGTGGTCGGCCTGAAGAACATCATGAATTGCGAGATGGTCGCCTGCGGATCGAGAGTGCCCATAAACATGCCTACCGCAGGTGCCTCTTCTATGCGTTGTTCGCATTTCGACCATAGGTTCCGCCATCGTGTTGCGTACTGAACCCACGTTTCGTCGGGCCTTATCCTGGCATTTATCAGTGCTGTAATCGGGGTGCGTTCACTAGCACTTGCGAATCTTTGTGTAAACAGCAGTTCCATCTCTGCAAATGTTTTGACAGAGTCGTTAGGTAGCTCCGAATACCATTCAAAGGCTGTTTCTGCTAAGCTGCCGACGAATTGGCGTAGCAACAATTTGTCATCGCCTCCAGTATTGCCGCATAAGGCCCTGAATTGAGCGACATGCTGATGCGGATTCCCTGTCCCTTTATATACGTGGAATTTAGGGATTGTATATCCTGGCGGGTAATTGATTTGGTCATACCAGCTCGGATATGGTCGTCCGGTTCTAACAATTTGCCCAGCCGCTTCATTTGCCTGATGAACCCGGATCTGCTGAGCTATATATTCATCTAGGTCAACTTTGGAGATTGCCTCTTCCTTGGCTGTTGATAGAGCCGGCGGAGGATTTGACGTTTCTCCTCTGTCGTCTTCAAGGACGATCGGAGGATCTTCAGCAGGAGGGTCCGGCTGTAACATTATCTCTACCATATCTTGGAAAAGGAGCGCCATCTGTTTTATGTTAGCCGCTTGCTCTGCAGCTTCTTTGTCCCTCTTTTCGATGACTCTGCGTAAAAAGTCAGCGTCGGTTTCTTGTTCTTGACGCTCATCCAAAGACGTTTCAGAGCTTTCTTTTGCCTCAGTGAGTGCAGCCATTGTAGTCATCATTTTCTGAAGCTTTTGTTGTTGCTCCTGGGCTTTCGTCACGGATCGGGTGAGCGGTCGGTGGCCCATAGAAGTGCGGCTTTCCTCTTTTCCAGAAGCCATATAAACAGTGTGCACCACCATGCCCCTAGATTTGGGGCGTTTGTGTTCAGCGCTTTTATGCTTCGCCATGTTCACGGGGGCTTTTTGTGGCCTCCTTTTTTGAGTGATTGGAGTTAAGGGAGCCGTTGTAGTAGGCACCCAAGTAGCTTTTGCTTTTTGTGGTTTGACAGAGTAATCCTTCCCCTGCCGAACCTTCATCTTTTTCTGTCGTCGGAGGCAGTCTTGATCGATCACCGACTCTTGGACCCGTCGCCAGACTTTGTAAATTTTAGAGGACAGCCGTTGAGGGGGCTGCTCTAGCTTCTTCTCTGGAGTATTCTCCACAGGTGAAGGAGTTCGTTTCAACATCGCTGTAGGAGAGTTTCTGCGCACCTTGTTGAGCAGTTCAAAGCTGTTCTTGATTGGAACAGCAGCATCGATCCTCACCATCGGAGCTGACGGAGTTATCCCAGAGGGGGAGTTGCCCCCAGCCTTCCTTACTCGACGCCGGTGGCGACGCCGAGCGTGTCTTGCGGATGGAGTTGTTTCAGCTATGAGGGTGACTTCCTCATGCCCCCTGTGTTGGTCAGAATATACTGGTACCAGCTTTTTAAAGATCGACGTCCGTTGAATGGGGATGGCCAACTTGTCAGAAGCGGACTTCTGAACATGGGGAGCAACCTTGGTGATTTTTCCAGGAACGGGAGTTGGAATGGCTATCCGCTTCGGGATAACGCCTTCTGGTATGGCAGGCTTCTTCATGAGCCTGTTAGAGCTCTGGCCTAGTCCGTTAAAAACTGAAGCAGTGGAATTGGACGACCCGTTGAGAGGGGTCGCGGCAGTGGTAAGTCGATCGAAGACCGACTTCTTTGGAGCTTCTTGCAATGTCATTGGGGTGTTGAAGCTCATTGGTGGGAGCATGGTCCCAAAAAATAGTCCAGTGGTGGCTTGAGCCATCTGCTCCACCGGCATTTTGAAAAGGGAGGCCGCTTGGGGCCCATAAGTCACTCCTCCAGCAATGACGGAGCGAGAGTTATCGCTGCGGGCGGTGCAGTTCGAAGCCATCGATTTTCTGTTTTCTGTATAAAGCAAGACACCAAATCTTAGTACCTTGAATCCACAGGCAATCACAGCAAACCGCGATTTGTTCGCGAACACGACACACGAAGTGTGGAGTGGAAAGAGGAAGAGGTCCCACCGGGCGTGCCAGAATCTGTTCCCCTCCGAAAGGCGGTGCACAGGACCGCGAAGTCCTGACGCTGAGATTCGGGGCAGATGCTATTTGGTTTTATCCGTCCACCTCTCCGAAGATGCCAAGTTGATTTATGGCACCGTGTATCGGAAGTTTAGACGGATGCGGCCGATGTAGCAGACTTCGTCAGATTCCCCCTCGCTTGAGGGGTTTTTGATTGTGGGGACGCTCTTCCCTGCAGGCGCAAGCCCCTTCAGTTAATTACGCTACCGCATCGCGGTAACAACTTTCTCCTTCTCCAGAACAACTTTCTCCTTCTCCAGAATTTCACTTCGTGTCATGTGTGTTTGTTTTGTTTGTGGTTGCCCGTGGATTGTATACGGAGACTGAGTAATACCGTCGCCCGTAGGACGTGGATTAGTCCAAATCCGTATTTACTTAGATTTGGGTTTGATATTTTAGTTTAAGGATGCGTTAGCCTCGTTGAGGCTAAGATCAACTTAAACGTGATTCATTTAATATATGGTCGTCGGGACTCGTCGCCTCTCTAACGTCGTTGAAGGATCACAACGACAGGTGTCAGAGGAGTTCGGAGATGTACCTTCGAACCGAAGTTGATTTAGTGTTTTATATTTCATTTGAATGTTTAAGGATACGTTAGCCATGTTTGGGGCTAAGATCAACTTAAACAGTACCGTTTAGATCCGGCAAAAGAGCATTTGGAGGCTCTATTGTTCCAATTTAGGGACATGCGTAGTCCAATTTGGGACTAAAGTCTGTTTGGAGGATACGTTAGCCATTTTTGAGGCTAAGATCGACTCAAACGTTTGTTAAGGATACGTTAGTCCATTTTGGGACTAAGATCAACTTAACGGGACCGTTTAGGTCCGACAAAAGAGCATTTGGGCTCTATTGTGCCAGTTTAGGGACGTGGTGGTCCGTATTCCAGTTTAGGGACGTGGTGGTCCAATATTAGTTTAGGGACGTTTCGGTCCGTCATTAGTTTAAGGACGTCTTGGTCCGATATTAGTTTAAGGACGTCTCGGTCCAATATTAGTTTAGGGACGTTTCGGTCCAATATTAGTTTAGGGACGTTTCGGTCCACGAGTTTAAGAACCCCGCAGTCCATATCGATGTGTGGTCGTTGGGACCCGTCACCTCTTTGACGTCGTTGAGGAATTACAACGATGGATGTCAAAGGAGTTCGGAGATGTACCCTCGAACCGGATGTAAATTGATTTAGGAGAGCCATTTTGCTCAGTCAATTTAATTTAAGGACTTATGGCCACGATTGGGCTAAGTCCAGTTAAAAATGTCCAATATTTTATTTGCATTTGTTTTTATTTTTATTTGGGCTTTGCCCAGAAAAGATGCAGGGCATCAATTTGTTTTGGGCTCTGCCCTTTATAAATGATGCAAAGCATCAATTTATTTGGGCTCTGCCCATTTATTGCCTTGCAATTTATTTTGGCCTGTCAGGTCATTTTGATTTGGGCCTGGCCCTTTTAGTAATGCATTGCATTTGTGCAAAGCACTGTTAATTTGAGAATCTTTTAGATTAAAGAACCGATGGTTCAAAAAAAAAGTGCAAAGTACTATTTGATTTAGATCTAAGAAAAAAGGAACAAGTTTTTTCTTGTTTTTCTTATCTCAAAGAACCAAAAGTTCATAAAAGTGCAAAGCACTATTAATTTAAGAATCTTTTAGGTTCAAGAACCGATGGTTCATAAAACAAGTGCAAGGCACTATTGAATTTAGATTTTAAAAAAATAACAAGTTTTTTTCTTGTTATTCTTATCTCAGAGAACCAAAGGTTCATGAAAGTGCAAAGCACTATTAATTAAATAACCTTTTAGGTTCAAGAACCCATAGTTCATAAAACAAGTGCAAGGCACTATTTTATCTATTTATTTATTTATCGTTAAAGATCTATGATCTTGTTTATAAGAGAATTTTCTCTTCTTTAAAAGGTTTTTAAAAAGGTTTTTACCTTTTTTTTATTCTTCAAGAGTTCTCTTCTCTTTTTCTTTTTAGCAAGATGTTGATGATGATCAAATGAAGTCTAGGGTCCTTTTTATAGTGCTCATAAATTAGTTGAATTTTTTAAAAAGATCTTTTCTGAGTGATTTGGGGAATTTTTCCCACCGTTGGATCTTTGATCCAAAGGCCCCTGATTTACAGAAGGAAATCTTCTTGTTTTAACAAGAACAGAAAAGATTTCATTAAATTTTATTCTGTTTCTGCGCAACTCCCCAGTGTTTGACACGTGCCGCGCATTGGAAGGCTTGCGCAGCAGCGCTTGCGCAACTGCGCAGACACGTGTCGCGCAATGAAGCACTTGCGCAAAAGCGCTTGCGCAACTGCGCAGACACATGTCGCGCAGCGGTGCGCTTGCGCAGTTGTGCTTGCGCAACTGCGCAGACACGTGTCGCGCTGCCGTGCGCTTGCGCAGTTGAACGTTACTTATGTTTTTTAAAGAGCCTTGCTCTGATTGGACGTACTGTCTTGGGCGTTGTGCTGCCGTGTCAACTTCTGACACGTGGCGCGTTGCGCGCAGCGCACTGGAACTGAAGCGTTGCTTCAAAAAATTGAATTTTCAAAATTTAAGCAGAGCCTTTCTCTGATTGGGGGAACAACTAGCACTCGCGAATCTTTGTGTAAACAATAACTCCATCTCCGCAAATGTTTTGACAGAGTCGTTAGGTAGCTCCGAATACCATTCAAAGGCCGTCTCCGATAGGCTGCCGACGAATTGGCGAAGCAGGAGCTTGTCGTCGCCTCCAGTGTTGCCAGAAAGAGCCCTGAATTGAGCGACATTCTGATGGGGATTCCCTGTCCCTTTATATACGTGGAACTTAGGGATCGTATATCCTGGCGGGTAACTGATTTGGTCATACCAGCTCGGATAGGGCCGTCCGGTTCTAACAATTTGCCCAGCCGCTTCATTCGCCTGATGAATTCGTATTTGCTGAGCTATATATTCATCCAGGGCAGGTTTAGAGATAGTTTCTTCCTTAGCTGCTGAAAGAGCCGGAGGAGGATTAGATGTCTCCCCTCTAACTTCTTCAACAATGATTGGAGGGTCATCAACTGGAGGGTTCGGCTGTAACATCATTCCTACCATATCTTGGAAGAGGAGAGCCATTTGTTTTATGTTAGCCGCTTGCTCTGCGGCTTCTCTGTCCTTCTTTTCGAGAACTCTGCGTAGAAAGTCAGCGTCGGTTTCTTGTTCGTGACGCTGTTCTCACGATGCCTCCGAGCTTTCTTTTGGCCCGGTAAGTGCGGCCATTGTAGTCATCATTTCCTGAAGCTTCTGCTGCTGTTCTTGAGCTTTCATCACGGATCGGGTGAGTGGTCGGTGACCCGTCGCAGCGCGGCTGTCTTCTTTCCCGGATGCCATATAAACAGTATGCACCACTATGCCCCCAGACTTGGGGCGTTTGTGCTCAGCGCTTTTACGGTTCGCCATATTCACAGGGGCTTTTTGCGGCCTCCTTTTCTTTTGAGTGATTGACTTCGAGGGAGCCGTTGCAGTGGGCACCCAGCCAGCTGTTGGTTTTTCTGGCTTGACAGAGTAGTCCTTCTCCTGCCGAACCTTCATCTTTTTCTATCGGCGGAGATAGTCTTGATCCATTACGGAGTCTTGGACTTGACGCCAGACCTTGTAAATTTTAGAGGACAGCCGTTGAGGGGGATGCTCCAGCTCCACATTTGGGGCATTATCCACAGGTGTAGGAGATATTTTCAATACGGCAATTGGCGAGTTTTTGCGCACCCTTCTTAGAGGTTCAAAGCTATTCCCGGTCGGAACAGCAGCATTGATTTCTACCCTCGGAGCTGGCGGAGTTAGCCCAGAGGGGGAGTTGCCCCCAGCCTTCCTTACCCGGCGCCAGTAACAACGGCGAGCATGTCGTGCGATTGGAGTTGGTTTAGCCGTAGGGGTGACCTCCTCATGCCCCCTATGGTGGTCAGAATTCGCTGGTATCAGCCTTTTAAAGGCCGACGTCCGTTGAATAGGGACGACCAAACTATCAAAAACAGACTTCCGAGTAAGGAAAGCAACCTTGGTGATTTCGCCTGGAATGGGAGCAGAAATAGTCAGTCTTGTGAAGACCGACCCTTTGGCAGGAGAAACCGTCTTGGCGATTTTAGGAGCAGGGATGGCTATCCGCTTCAGGATAACGCCTTCCGGTATTGCAGGCTTCTTCATGGGCCCGTTGGAGCTCTGGCCTAGTCTGTTAAAAACCGAGACAGTGGAGTTGGGCGACCCGTTGAGAGGGGCCGCAGTAGTAGCAAGCCGATCGAATACCGACTTCTCTGGAGCTTCTTGTGATGGTACAGGGGCGTTGAAGCTCATAGGTGGGAGTATGGTCCCGAAGAATAGTCCAGCGGTGGCTTGAGTTACCTGCTCCACTGGCATCTTGAAAAGGGAGGCCACTTGGGGCCCATAAGCCACTCCTCCAGCAAGAACGGAGCGAGAGTTGCAGTTGCAGGTAGTGCAGTTTGAAGCCATTGATCTTCTATTTTCTGCACGGAGCGAGACACCAAATCTTAGTACCTCGAATCCACAGGCAACCACAGCAAACCGCGATTCGTTCGCGAACACGACACACGAAGTGTGGAGTGGAAAGAGAAAGAGGTCCCACCGGGCGTGCCAGAATCTGTTCCCCTCCGAAAGACGGCCAAGACATAGGACGTTTTTCGGAGGGGAACAAATTCTATCCCACCGGGCGTGCCAGAATCTGTTCCCCTCCGAAAGACGGCCAAGACATGAGACGTCTTGCCTGAGATTCGGGGCAGATGCTAATTGGTTTTATCCGTCCACCTCTCCGAAGATGCCAAGTTGATTTATGACACCGTGTATCAAAGGTTTAGACGGATGCGGCCGATATAGCAGACTTCGTCAGATTCCCCCTCACTTGAGGGTTTTTGATTGTGGGGACGCTCTTCCCTGCAGGCGCAAGCCCCTACAGTTAATTACGCTACCGCATCGCGGTAACAACTTTCTCCTTCTCCAGAATTTCACTTCGTGTCGTGAGTGTTTGTTTTGTTTGTGGTTGCCCGTGGATTGTATACGGAGACTAATTTATGTCGTCGCCCGTAGGACGTGGATTAGTCCAAATCCGTATTTTCTTAGATTTGGGTTTGGGGTTTTGGTTTAAGGATACGTTAGCCGTATTTGAGGCTAAGATCAACTTAAACGTTTCTTAAGGATACGTTAGTCCAGTTTGAGACCAAGATCAACTTAACGGGATCGTTTAGATCCGACAAAAGAGCATTTGAGGCTCTATTTTTCCAGTTTAAGGACATAGTGGTCCGTTGAATGTATGGCCGTCGGGACCCGTCACCTCTCTGACGACGTTGAAGGATTACAACGACAGATATAAGAGGAGTTCAGAGATGTACCCTTGAACCAAAGTTAATTGGGGGATCTATAGTCTAATTTGGGACTAAAGTCTATTTGAAGGTTTAAGGATACGTTATCCATATTTGAGACTAAGATCAACTTAAACGGGATCGTTTAGATCCGACAAAAGAGCATTTGGGGGCTCTATTGTTCCAGTTTAGGGACATAGTGGTCCAACATTCCCATTTTGGGGACGGATGTTAGTTTAGGGACGAGTCCATGAGTTTAAGGACGCGTCAGTCCATGAGTTTAAGGACCCCACAGTCCATATTGATGTGTGGTTGTCGGGACCCGTCACCTCTCTGACGACGTTGAAGTATTACAACGACAGATGTCAGAGGAGTTCGGAGATGTACCCTTGAACCGGGTGTAAATTGATTTAAGAGAGCAGTCATGCTCAGTCAATTTAATTTGAGAACTTACGGCCAGAATTGGGCTAAGTCCAGTTGAAAATGTTCAACATTTTATTTGCATTTGGCCTATTAGACCTTTACTAGGGCTCTGCCCCTGTTTAATAATGCATGGCATTTTTTGTTTGGTCTATTAGACCTTTATTTGGGCTCTGCCCCTTTTAAATGATGCACAGCATCTGTTTTGGTCTGACAGACCTTTGTTTGGGCTCTACCTCCTTTTAATAATGCATTGCATTTTTTATTAGGCCTGTTAGGCCTTTTTAGTTGGGCTCTGTCCCTTCTTTTTAATAATGCGGTGCATTAATTAGCCTGACAAAGCGCCACGTGGCTTGTCAGGCGCTTTGCGCCAGCGCAAGGCGCAAACGCATGTGGAGGTGACACGTGTCGCGCTCTGGTGAGCGCAAGCGCAGTGCGCTGCGCTGTTGCGCTGCTGACACGTGGCGCGCTCTGGTGACTTGCGCCAAATTTAAGAGAGCAGTGCTCTGTTTTTAAAAGCGCAAGGCGTAGTTTGTTCTGGGGCTGACACGTGGCGCTCTCTGGTGGCTTGCGCCAACCTAAGAGCGCAACAGTGCAAATTTTACAAGTGCAGGGCACTGCTTAATCTCTTGATCCAATTTTGTATCAAAGAAAAGAATGTTTTAAGATTCCAGAACCAATGGTTCATCAAAACGCAATGCCTTTATGTAGATCAAATGATCTGTGAAGTAATACTTCTTTTTTTTTATCTTTTTGTGATTGGATCTTTTTGATCTTTTTTTCCTTTTTAATTGAAGATCTTGATCTTGTTCTTAGATCATTGATCTTTATAGAAGAAAGTTCTTCTTTTATTTAAAGGTTTTTACCTTTTTTTCTTTCTGAGCTCTTCTCAAAATTTTCTAGAGGAGCTCTGAATATCTTTGTGTGTTTTAGACTTGGAGTCTAGGGGCCTTTTTATAGTGCCAATTGATTTGTTCAATCAGTTAAAGAGATCTTTCTCTGAGTGATTTAGGAATTTTTCCCCACCGTTGGATCTTTGATCCAAGGGCTTCTCTTTTACAAAAGAGAATCTTATTGTTTTAATAAGATCAGAAAGATCTTTTTAGAATTTTAATTCTGTTTTGGTACTGGCACAGTTGGCGCAAGCGCACTTGCGCTTGACACGTGTCGCGCAGCGCAGAGCGCAGCACAGAGCGCAGCGCAACTGCGCTGCCACGTATCGCGCAGCGCAGAGCGCAGGTCAGCTGAAACGTTGCTTCCTTTATTAAAATTTGAATTTTTGAAAATAGAGTTTTGCTCTGATTGGTGGAAATAGAAGCGTTGCTTCATTTCCCGCCTTGGAATTTGAACAGAGCTTTGCTCTGTAAGGGAGATTTTCTCCTTTATTATTATTATTTATTTATCTTTATTTTTTTTTAATTTTATTGTTATTATTTTATACGGAGCGGGTTTTGAGACAAAATTTTGGCGGGAACAGTTATATCGATAGGCAATTCCCAAATTTGAATTGAGCTGAAGATATGTCATCGAGTGTCGACGGGTGTTGTGTCTTGTGTCTCACTTTCTATCCATGTCTACTAGAATCGTGAGATTTGTGATTGGAAGATAGATACTGAAATTACAAGAGAAAAAGAAACTTGTGTTTGAAGGGTAATATTTGTTTGATATAAACCATCTTATAAGTTAGACACCAACAGAGACGAAGCGGGTACATCGAGCATAACTGCAGTTTAGACAAAACAAAGATATTTAATGAATTATTACACTAAACTACCTTAAAAATTATACTGACACACACAAGTATATACGTATACACGAACAGAAATTACATACCAGATGTGCGGCACGGATGTTTCACACGACCGTTTAGATTATTACGGTCACTAACGTACCGTCCCTAATTTGTACAGTTTCTACTAGAGTAAGTTACAGCCCAAAAGATCCTCAACCCTCAAGACATACTAGAATATAAAAATACGTTCGCTCGAATTTCCTGATAGATCAAATTTCATTATAGGCGTAAGGCTCTCAAGACAACAATATTTAAAAATTTGATATAAATTTTGATTTGGTTTATAGATAAATTTACGATTTAAAATTTTAAATGGTAAATCATAAATAACAAGATTTTGAATTATTAAATTTACAAAATACAAGCTAGAACTTAGGATGAATATATTTGTGAAATATTTTATATGCGGGTGCGCGCACATATATACACACTCACACATACACGCGCGCACACTCACACATACACTCGCTCACACACTTACACACTCACATACACACGCGCGCACTCACAAATACGCACAAACACACTTGCGCGCGTGCATTCGCTCACACATACCCTCAATTACCTAAAATTCATCTTACTCTAAATTCTTATAATAATTTCTTATAATCCATATTATCCTAAACTAATCTAACAATCATCATAAATGTCACAAATACCAATTAGTGAGGTATAATTTGTAATCAGGGTTTATAATTTATTGTTAAGGTTTATAAGTTGTTATTAGGGTTTATAGATTCTTCAATTTGTACAACCCATCATCATAAATTTCATAACCTAATATCTACATGTAATTGAAAAACCCTACTATCCACATTTAATTTCAAAAATTTATAACCTAACATCCACATCACAATTTCACAACCTAACAACAAAATTACATCACAATTCATAACCTAAACTGACAATTCATAACCTAACATCCATATTTAATTTAAAAAATAATAATCGGAAAAGAAAAACTAAAATCATTGATCGGATTTTGAACACCAGCAGCAGCAACAATACCTAAAAAAATAGATAAGAAAAGGGAATTATTTTGGAAGAATTGGGGAAAATGAAGAGGGAAATCACCTCTTGGAGTCAATTTCGCGGGCTGTGAAAATTGTATGGAAGAATAGGAAGAGTAAGTCATCTCACAGGCTAAAAGATCAGAGAACAATATGAATCCACCAGCAATAAATCATACACGACAACAAAATTTTGAAGCATTAAATTTTAAAAATACAAACTAAAAGTGTCGGGACCCGATTCTTGCTCACGGAACAAAGTGCCACGGCAAGTGTCATGTTAAGTGGGCGGGGCCACCTCTTGAATCCGTGGGGGCCACCTCTTGAGTCTGTGGGACCCACTTTAGAACAATGGGGACTCTTCGGAATACATTCCGAAAGGGGCCAAATCTGTACTATAAATGGAATGATACCCACTCTTCAATACAGAGACACCTTTTAAGTGAACCGGAACTACAGGAGCTTGAGAACTCCGTATTTAAGCGTGTTCGGACCAGGGAAGTTCTCGGATGGGCGACCTCCTAGGAAGTGGCCCCTGGTCGGATCCGGTTCGCTCCGAAGGACAAAACCGTGCGGCTTCAGCCAGAGCGAACAATACTCTCTGTATTGGGGGTGAGGCGTAACAGAATAGTATCAGAGCCGGTCCCTCAATAGTAGGTCTGTGGTTCGAGGATGAACCATTGTTCAAAGGTGGGGAGAATATCGGGACCCGGTTTTTGCTCACGGAACAAAGTGCCATACAGAACAAAGTGCCACGCCAAGTGTCGTGTTAAGTGGGCGGGGGCCACCTCTTAAATCTGTGGGGGCCACCTCTTGAGTCCGTGGGACCCACTTTAGAACAATGTGGACTTTTCGGAATACATTCCGAAAGGGGCCAAATCTGTACTATAAATGGAATGAAACCCACTCTTCAATACAGAGGCGCCTTTTAAGTGAACCGGCACTACAGGAGCTTGAGAACTCCATAGTTAAGCGTGCTCGGACCAGGGAAGTTCTGGGATGGGTGACCTTCTGGGAAATGGCCTCTGGTCGGGTCCGGTTCGCTCCGAAGGACAAAACCGTGTGGCTTCAGCCAGAGCGAACAATACTCTCTGTATTGGGGGTGGGGCATGACAAAAAGTTAGGATGAATTTGTGAAATATTTCATACGTGGGCGCGCGCGCGCGCGCGCACACACACATATATATATATGCACTCACATACTCACACATATGCACATGCACGCTCACACGTTCACACACTCACATATACACCCGCTCACATACGTACGTGCGTGCATACACACACACTCGCACACAAACACTCTTCAAATTTCTGTGCCAAATTCTCAATTTTCACATTAATAATCCTAAAACCCATCAACCACTCTTTAAATTCTCCATTTTCTCCATTTTTAATTCTAAAACCCAACACCAAACACATTTTTCAATACCTCATCCTAAAATCCAACACCAAACACATTATTTAATTTCTTATCTTTAATTCTTCATATATCCTAAAACCCAACACCCTATCAAAAATTTTCATAACCTAACTTCACAATTACTTGATTTAATTCAAAAAAGTAATAAGCGGATGAGAAAAATCCTAACCTTGGACCGAATTTAGGAATGAGAATGGCGATTTCGAGCTCCAGCAGCAGCAGCAGCTTAGGGGGAAAAATTTGTGGAAGGATTAGGAAATTTTTTAAAGGAATTTGGGAGAATTGGTGGAGAAGGGGAAATGGGAACCTGTGCGGGTGAAAATTGGGAAGAAGGGAGAAGAGAAAGCCTTCACGGCTGAAATATTAAGGGGGTATTAGCGACCGTTTTATACGGTCGCTAATACTTAATACACGGTCGCTAAAGCATTGACGACCGTTTATTAGAGACAGTATATTACCCTATCAGGGACGTATATAAATGAACGGTCTCTAATACTCCGTCTCTAATACGCACAGTTTCTAACAGTGGCATCCATCTAATTATGTGTTATTCATAAATTAATCTTCATACAACACCTGTACTGTCTCCATTTACTGACTATCGACCAGAACATCAAGGATTCTCAATAGATGGACAAACTAATTGTAAGATATGGCTTCCATTTTAAATTACACCTAGGGCAAATTTATTATTTTTTTAAAAAATGGATTTGAGAACTTACTACTAAGAAATAAGAGAAATTAATTCATCATATAAATATCATAATTTTTTATAAGCGTGGAAATACGGTGCTGTACGGACAAGAACAATCGCATATGCGACAAAAGCCAAGACACGGGCGCGTGAGAAAAGGGATTAATTACTTAATTAATAAACTACTAATTGATGCGTGGTCCCTCACTAAGTACTAATTATTTCCAAAATTTTTGGACTCATCTGCTATCATTTATGCATAGTACTATGATTTTACTATTGGTTTGCAAGTTTGGATCGTCATGATTTTGTAAAAATTTGCTGTGACTTGTCCACGAATTAATTTATATAAGCTCCAATATGAATCCACTCGTTACTTATGTAATAGTATATAATGGTTCGGATTTTTATCAATATAGGACACCTGGCAGTTACAACAGGTGGAAAAAAAAGAGATTTGGTTGTAATGTGTGACGAAAAGATAGATTTCTCAATGTTTCATAATAGCATGGATACAGATGATGTAACATTGAGAAGCAGAGCAAAAACAGTTCGGGTTTATACAGCTGGGCCATCTGACTTTAGGGATCCATGTATATAAACAAGCTTCAAAACCAATACGTAAAGGATTCTCTTAAGAAACATAATACGATAAATATCATTCAACGATGTTGCTGTACTTGGCTAGATCTTTTTGGTCCGGAGCATTGTTTTTCAATATTGCGTTTTTCAATCCTTTATATACTACTTGTTTTTGTCCTACCAAACAATGTATTACTATATCTATGTCTTGTCTAACAAAATGTGCTGGCTCCGCCGCTGATAGCATATCCAACCTGTGTTACCATTGTTTAATTAGAAAAAGGAAATTCTCAACACTAAGGTCTAGCATCTACACTCATATGCTCGCGGCCATTCTATAATTTCATCAAACTTTGATTATAGAAATTCGGCAAGATTTTTAGGGATCCCCACACCGAGTGTGCATCCAAATCCACGTAGCTTACACCATCTACACCGGGTGTGCATCCAAATCTGTGTAGGACCCGGTAAGGATCACAAAACCGACACATGCTCCTTTGTCAAGAAACGACTAAGTGGGATGGAATTGTCAAGGACTTGTGGGCCATGCCTGTCAATAGCATGGTACGGAACCGAGGCAGATGTTTGTCTTCTGTATGATATGATGTCGTCGTGCCTCTATCAAATCGCCGTTTGAAGGATCCATCGACGTGTATGTCTGTGTTTTTTTTTGCCCGTTTTAATAAATATCATACCCGAAAACCTATTTGTCAGATTTTAAGAAAATATTTGGAAACACAACTTCAGATATTTCTTATAAAATGGCTTTACCATCTATATTAGCAGCCAAATTTCTTTAAAAATCTTTTCGGTTTTGAAGAAAGATGTGAACATTATTCACATATGCATCGAGAAAAGTAGTCGAAAATATTTAAATTAGTAAAAATCTGTATATGGAAAAAACCGGATACAGGCACAGACACAGACGAATGTTACCAAATCATATATATGAATAAAATCAAATATGATATTTATTGGTTTGAATTAAAAACAAAGTATCTTTATTTTTGTGATTGGAAGGCAAACTCTCAAAGGTAGTATTCGTTTTCAGATTTCCCTAACGCAACAGAAACGTGATGTCAAGTTGAATTTTATTGAAAAGAGTGTCACACGACTTATTGGATACAATATTCACATCTAATTTTCAATTTTGAAGTTTTGCTTACAACATGAGAGATTTTAGAGTTCAAAATATGTGCGCTTGCTATCCACTGTTCATAACACATGTGATACAGTTTGTACATCTCTAATAAATTACTACACAGGAGTTGTTAGTGGTGGGGCAGCATGCCCTTGCTGTGGGCAACAACCTGATGATACCATTATTTACTCTCTTTTTTAAATTTTACAGTGTTGTTTTGTTCAAGAGATAAAGTAAGGGCCTACCTAAGATAATGCAAAAGTTTATGATGTGATTAATTTCTAATTAAGCTAAACTTTCATCTTAACCAAGATGGTTTAGCACACTGTTGTGTCTCCAAGGTTTTGCCCGACATGACATCATTTATATTAATACATTAATATAGATGCATGCCGCTGTTGGATATATATTTTATTATGGAAAAGAATAAATTTTTTTTATACTATTAAATAATTATGTCGCATCATGATCAATTAGATAATTGATCTAATTAATCTTATTAGTGTAATCATCTTTATGCCTATTTTTACAAATTAGTGAGTCTTTATATGGGATGTGTAAGGTCTATGTTTTTCCATACATAAATAAAAGCTATTTTTTTATTTTTCAGCTGTCGAAATACTTTTATTAAGACTTTATTTATTGGAAGATGCTTTTAAATTTTTGTTCCAACTTTAAAACTAATTAATATAATTTTTAGTAATTTTCAAAACATTATTTTAATTTTTTTAGAAGAGAAAAAGTGCTTTAAAGAGTATTTTAATATTATAAAAATATAATTAATTCTATTCCAAACTTTTCCCCCAGACGAAGAAAACTTTAAAATAAAATTTTCAAGAATTTTCTGACATATCTCTGAATTTAGAAAGTATTTTAATGGTTTTTCCAAAGATTAAAACAGTTTAAAAATATTTTGTATTTATAAAAAGAAAGAAAAAAATAAAATCATATCGGATCAGATCCGGGCTCAAACGAGCCCAAACCCGACCTGATCCGATCTGCACTCGCCAACAGGAGCTGGAGAGTGGGGTCCACGAGCTTGCTTGCGCAAACGCGTGGCAGCACGTGGGTGGCTTGCGCCCACGTGCGCTCGCCCCAACCGTCTGATCTCGAGATCGGACTGCTCTAGGTGAGTGGGGTGCAGCCGAGCGCTATCTGGGGGACCCGGTCGGCTTGATGAGCGGGACTAGGTCAGCTCTAGTTAGGGTTTTTGAACCCTATATAAACCCCTTCACTTCTTTAGCTTTTTCTCCCTTTTTACTCATCCGGAAATTCCCCAAAAAATACCCACTTCTTCGTTTTTCCAACGCCCACGCAGTGGTGCCTCCCGTTTCTACAGCAAAAATAACAATTGGGAGATGTCCCTTTTTTCGTACCACTCGACGATCTCCCAACAACCGGTAGGATTCTCACTTCCCTACTTGCCCTCATCCCTTTCACTACACTTGCTAACTACAGTAGATCTCTTATAATCATCACCTTAACACAGTTCTTTTTATATACCTTGTTTGCATGTTGTACCAAATATGCTAGATCCGAAGAACACCCTTTACATCATCTAATAATCAATTATACCTAATAAGAACCTTGTGCAATATAGGTTGGGATGTTGAACTATTCCAATCCTTTTCAATGCTAGACTCTTAAAACCGTTCATGCCGTTATGCAGCCCAAATCTAAACTAGGAAAACGCCATTTTACAAGCTGAAGTGCTGTCCAATTTGAGAATGAACTTTTGTCGCAAAAATACCCTATAATTAAACAGTTCGTATTTCATCAAAATTTTCTCGAAGCTCTAACCTTGTTTTTCCAAAATACCCTTAATTATTTTGATACATTAAAATACCCTAGAGTTTCCCAAAGCCCGTTTGCACTAAAACACCTTAACTTATTTCTAAAGGTCGTATTTTTCTAAAATAAATCTTCGACCTCTTTAAGTCGTATTTTCTAAAATAAAACTTCAACTTTCCAAAGTCTTATTTTTTAAAATAAAACTTCCACTTTCCAAAGTCATTATTCCCAAAATAAATAGACCCTAACAGGTACAACTTCTATTTCAAATAAATCCCTTATCTTATATAAATTCTTTTTCACAATAATACCATGAACTTGAAACCCCTTTTTTTTATTAAAATGTCATAAACTTTTATAAGGTTATAACTTCACTAAAATACCATAAACTTTTCTAAGTTATAATTTACTAATATAGCTTGAACTTTTGCAAAACCCTAAGACATGAACATACTTATACTTACCCTGTTATTTGGAAATACAACCTCCCGACTTGAACATGATACTTAACCTTATATATGGAATACCACATGACATATTATCTGATGCAGTTAGGGTTAAACGCGAGCATCAAGGCATAGAGGTTCATATAGATTTTGTATTTATGGATGACCAGTAGATTCCGTCTTTACGAATGACGAGAAGGGAACCCTTTTTTGTGACACTGCCTAGTAGTGCCGTGTGCTAACACCGACCTGTATTCCTGTATGATTGAACAAGACCGGGGTGGAGCAGTTTTGATAGACAAGGCTGTATTAAGGGTCTCAGATTCTCCTTTTAATTAACCATGGTCTGGAGAGTGAAACAAAATACTGTTCACTCTCGATTGTTGTTGTTATGTGGATCCAACGGAATAATCGCGATAGCCCGGTACCCTTGTCTACCAAACAGAGACAAGCACACCACGTAGTAGATACCCGATGTTCTCTTATCACTACACACACATGACATCATGTATCACACACATCTCTTTTACCTTACTCATACTTATCCTTTATGAGATCTCCTACCTGAGTGTAACTCGTTGACAGACATCTCTTTTACCTTATGTTTTCCAACGGGATGTCCGTTAGATAAGGACGGAGCGCACGATGGAGGCCAAGAAGATGCGGAACTGTCACGCACCGCTTCCGAAGATACCAAAATTTTGGGACGTTGCTCGACCACGCATGCTACCTACAGTAAGTAAATATCCTTCTACAGTCACATTGAGGCTGTCAATCAATAATCAAGAACAATAATATAAATATCTATATCTAGACATGACCAATAGCCACAATAAACAATAACCGGAAACGATAGAGAAAGCAATAAAGACCTAAGGAAGAAACAAGAATACCTAACTATAATAAGGACTATATCGGTGGAATGCTCCTCACCGATCCGCAATCCTGTCAACCTACTCACGATCCTCCTGTGCTAAAATCAAAGAATCTAGGCCATACAAAACTCAGATGTCGGTGTGTCATAAATTTTATAATAATAATATAACCAGTATGAAACATAGTATACCATATGCAATAAACTCAATGTCATGGGTATAAAAATAATCAATATCAGTAACATATGAAGTAACGAGTAAGATATCAATATCCATCATATCATGTGTATCATAAGGATCCATGTCACTAGATTATCTATTTTAAAGGTATTTAAAACCAATTAATATAATTATTCATGTAACTCAACAGTATATATCCCGTTACCCCCGGGACCACGGACGCAAGATATATCCCATTACCTCCCAGGACTACGAACGCATGTATGAATCAAGAATGATTTGTTCTGTTAACCCCTGAAACCACGAAAACATATAATATCCTTTTGAGTTACACTTTAGTCATATTTTTTATTTCCCCATTTCCCCAGATTTTATGTTCATGTCAGGTATAGAAATAATATCTACCTAATACCAACACAGGAACAAGCAGGTACAAGATACGTCCATCAGGACAACATGTCAAATCAATCAAGTCAATATCAGCATTGTTAGAATTGGTAAACATTACATGGAAAGTATGTACTGGCATGATAACGATAACGGTACAGTAAAAATAACATGATAGCAGTGATCTATGCTATAAAATGGTATACAAGCATGTCAAGGATAAAGTAATCATATTATGTACAAGATCAAGATAATATCATTAACAAGGATAATATATTCAATCCGATTACTAACAATAAAAGTGGTGTTGATTAACCATACACAAGAAAATTCCGTTCAGAAATTCAGTGTCATCCTGATTTGTAAAGTAGCTTAAAATAACAAACGTTCTCCAAAAGGGACGTGCCATATACCAAAACAAAGATAATTCAATAAGATTTTCAATTTTATAAGTTAAAGAATCTCAGATTATTCTTATAAAAAGTTATGAACGTTTGAAATTGAAAATTTGTTGTTGGAATATCCCTGAACAGCAGTTCAGAGGTAGTTTCATTTGCAGTTTACGTTATTTAAACAATTTATTTTGCAAGTAAATCTTTTACAGGGTTACAATATTTTGAGTTAGCTTCGTAACGAACTAAATAACATGTGATAATAATTTTTCTATGATTTATAATGAATTTTATAAGGTAAAGTGTATAGTAAATTCCAGATTTGTCATATCTGCTTAGCGACGACGTTTCATGTGTAAATTATAATATTTTCAAACTATATCTTGCAACAATCATTACCTATCAAAATAACATTATTAATTATGTATGATTATTCTCTTAAAACATATACTAATTTTAACCGTTATAAATAAATAATATTATAACGACCGTAATTGTCATAGTAGCTAGCATGTACGAACAAATATTAGATACTTGCCTCGGAGACGACGAAGACAAGGAAGATAGATGCGCTTTGATGGTGATCATTCTCATCTGGAGTTAGGATCGGTCGTTGCGGCGGTCGGGGGTGATAGGTTTGGAAGAGATGAAAACGTGGATAAAGATGGTTGACTTAGATTTATATTAAAGGAGAGAGAAAGATGAGAGAGAGAGAGAGAGTTATTGGAGAGAGAAAATAAGATTTGTTTTTGAAAGAGAGGGATGGATAATGAGTTATATATATATATATATATATATATATATATATATATATATATATATATATATATATATATATATATATATATTAATGCAAATCTCAAATAACCCCCCCTCCCCAAACTCAAACTTCTCACAACACAACCCCAAATATTTGTTTAAGGATCACATAAAGATTCTCAAAGGATTAACCGTATCTAAGCATATTTTTTATTTAAAACTGCCACAATAAAATATATTTTTTGTTAAAAGAATATACTAATATATCTAATATTTAAATATACTATATAAATATTAAAATAAAATATTATTAGACTAGCAAACAAACTTAAAACTAATTATCATATATTTAACTATTTAGATAACCATAATATTTTTGGTTACAAAACTAATATTTGATAATATATTGTATGGATATTAAAACAGATGTTAATAGATTAGCAGACAAAATATTAGATACTAATTATCCTTTATTTAACAAACTAAATAACCATAAATATATTCTATTAACATAATACCATTTTCTTATCTCATGATATTTTAACATATATTATATGAATAAGATATATACGGTTAGCAATAAAACTTAAGTACCAACAAATTAAATGTCATAGGTTAGCATGCATGCGGGTCGGGTACCAATATTATATCAATTCGAACTAAAGATCAAGGCAAGCTAAAACAATACGATTATCATAATAACCATTCAAATATCAATCACAACTTAATAACAATAATAATATAAATGCCTAACATATTTATTTAATATAATTAAATAACGTACGATCGTGTTATGGTGTTACATTATCCCCAACTATAAAAAGAATTTCGTTCTCGAAATTCACGATAATGAAAAAACCTAGACAAGGAAAAGAACAGGAACAAACAATCCCATATTCATGTTAAACAGAAAACGAATAATAATAAGGAAAGGACAAGAATAAGAATCTTAGATTTATGAAAACAAATTCGGAATATCATGGACGTGAAGTAATGTGAGAACATGTGCTATCAAATTAATATAAATGCAGAAAGATAGACATGCAGGAAGACCATGCAAACAAACAATATGTCAAACCGGATGTCAATCATCGAGTCAGACAGTGTCAATCTAAAGGTCAATCGAATCGGATATTAATCTAAAAGTCTAACAAGATGTGTAATGAAATTGGCTGATGAACATACTCGTATTCTTGGGATATCTCATAACCAGCTGGAAGCGGTATAAACAGAGCACTCGTGCCTGGGACAACAACAATATCAAGAATCAGGTCAGTAACGTGAACATCTTCGAGAGGTGTCTCATGACTATGATGGAGATTTGTTTAGCGTGAATGTTACCCAAGCGTATAGATAAGATATCTTGTTACCATATCTTAATCAATACAGATGAAAGACGTTATAAATCAGATACATGCAGATGGAATAATGTCATAAGTGAGATACATATAGATACACTTTTGACCAGAATACAAATACCCACTTGACCATAATTCAGATGTCCCCTTTGACCATAATTCAGATGTCATGCTTAGACTAGAATACAGATGTGAGGATGTACAATTAAGTTAAACGATTTATCAGGGAGATATGCATGCGCCAATGTATACTAAACTATGTTGGAGATAGTGCCCTCAGAGTCAATTATTGGATCACAGGCACGTGATTGCAATGATTGAGGGAGGACCTATACCGGTAGGACAGTCTTACTCAAGATGATAGTATGCTATCTGGTTTATCTTTATCATCGTATACTGCTTTAGGTGACATTACTGATCACTATTGCACGTTGATAGAGCTTCTAGGATTCTTGCTTGACTACAAGCAGTATGAGGGCGATCATATACGTGGGAGCTGGGGTCTATAAGCACATCCTTAAAAGGTCCCTAGTCGTGGGAGTTTCGAGACAGGGCATCGATACTCCAGAGTAGACTAGTGTATACAGTCGAGACCTCGACGAGGGGCGGTGGCCGGTCTCACAAGCCACTGGTGTCAGTTGGTTCACCTAAAATGTATACAGCTGCTCATTGGGTTATGAGTACACCGGACAGGACTCGCCGGGAACATGCTAGTTGGTATTATACCTGATGTCAGATAGCAGTTCCCTGGTGACATGTGTACAGGTTAGTTCATCAACCTGAGATCGTTATTTATCTCGTGTGAGTTCCCACTGTGCTTTGATTACTACCCTACCACGCTCAAAGGAGACGTGCAAACAGGTTTTAGCTGGGTACAGTTCTGAGCCAAATGGAGGCAGTGAGCGGATCTACAGGGGTTCGTCTCTCCCGGTATTGGGGGTGAGGTCGCGCTGTGTCTAGGAGAGCCAGTACATGAAAGTCCTTGGCCAAGGCAGGAGATTTACTGATAGGTATTCCAGTAGTATCTCAGGGTGTTTTGGGCTACAATCCGACACGACTTGTACCGCTTTTGGGGGTCTGACTTTTACCAACCCTCTAGGCCCGCCATGCGATACTCATAGACGAACGGACCGGACTGTACAGATATTGTCACTGACAGGCTCAGTAGGGTGTCAGCATGAGTTCGCTCACAGACGTCCCTTTTGGTCAATACCTGGTAGCCCGTTACGTATAGGCTAATACCTCTGACGTGCTAGTGGTTAAATCCACAACCAAAGTATTGACGAGTTTTTAGAGTCCCCCACAGACCAGTTTCTCGCGTTTCGCGCGAAACGCTGTAGAGGCCGTATGGAGATATGGCAGGGTTCGATCAGATACGTGCGGTATTGCACGGATCGTGATCGGACGGATTTTACTAGCGGGCTTTGGTTTAAGCCGGATCCTAGTATTGTACAGTGTAGATTTTGTCTCTTTGCATTTGTATTCAGTGGGAATACAAATGCGGGCATGTATATGCAGTCGCAGAGTTTTTCCCTGTAATTTATTACGGGATCAGTTTTCTGAAGTTGCCAGTTTGCATTCCGTTCCGGCCAATTTTCCTTTGTTCCTTCACGGCCGGATTTTTCTGATGGAGGGGCTAATTTGCAAGTGTGCAAATTAGTTTAGTGGAGGGTGTTATTTGAAAATGGAGGCATCATGAGGGTTCATGAATCATGAGATTCTTTTTACATCTTTTCCTTTGCATTTATTGTGATGGAAAATGAAGGGATTTGATTTGGCTTTGGTGTGACCATTTTTCTTGATCATTATCATTCTTTTTCTCTTCTTGCTTGAGGCCATTCATTTTTTTCATCCTCCACATTATTGGCCGGCCACATCTATGAGGGAGGATGAGAGAAAATCACATTTTGATGAGGGAAAAATCTTCATATAATTCTATGCTTGAAAAATGAGAGCTCCATTCTTTTTCAAAGATCATTTCTTCACCTCCATCAAAGGCAACTTCATAACCCCAAAGAGACAAGTGTTCTACACTAGCCTACAACATTTCTTGGGCACGTCGGCTCGCCAACTTCATGCCCGAGTTGCCTTGGTCCAGAGGTGGGAGCCCGTAAAAGAACCCGGAAATGTGGTGCCCATTCCGACGAGGAGCCGAAGACCGGAGATTCCGCGAGGAGATCGGAGTGAAGGCCGAAGACCGAAGGACACGGATCGCTCGGTATAGCTTCCTTCCCTTTTTCTAGTTTGCTAGAGTTAGGTTAATGGCCCGATCCGGGATTTTTGTGCGCGGTGGTGCCGGTTTCTAGTTTTTAGAAAAGTTTCGTTTCCGCATTCCGGCGTCGGATTGACGGCCGGGGCGCCGCCGTGCACTTACATTGGTATCAGAGCCACGCCATTAACCTAGTTTAGTTTGCTCTAACATGTTTACAAGTTCGATCGATCGGAATTTCCAAAAACCGTGTTTTCATTGCATCAATTTTCTGTCGAAATTATTTTAGCTCAGAAAATTTTTCAGTACATTGCAGAGAATCGTGCAGGCAATTTTAAAGCTTCTGTAAAAATTTGGTACAGTAATGCTTCAGTGGGACCGCAGAACCGCGGCCAAACCCCTGTTGGGGCCGCGGTTCCGCGGCAAGATAGTGTCAGAGCCGTACCTAATTTCTGCAGTTGCTTTCTGGGTTGAGAATGGGGGTTTTGGAATATTCTTTTTGGGCCCAGATTTTCTTTGAGTGCTACAGTAGTGCTTGGGGCCCATTTCGGTAAATTTGATCGATCGAAAATTTTAAACATGTTAGTTCACAGTTGTTTCGCCCAATCAGAGCAGAGCTCTGTTGAAATTCAAAAATTCAAAATTTTGAAGCAACGCTTCAAATCTCGGACGCAACGTGCCAAATGTCAGGCGCTGATATGTCATCGTAGCACCCAAGAAGGCCCACCCAATCAGAGCAAAGCTCTATTTTTCTGAAGCAACGCTTCAGCTGCGCTGCGCTCTGCGCTGCGCGACACGTGTCAGCGCAGTTGCGCTGGCGCAGTTGCGCTGCGCTCTGCGCTGCGCGACACGTGTCAGCGTTGCGCCAGCGCAGAGCTGCGCAGTGCGCTGCGCGACACGTGTCACGCGCTGGGGCGCGCCAAACAGAATTAAATTTTCAAGAAATCTTTTCTGTTCCTGTTAAAACAAGAAGATTTTCTTCTGCAAAGCAGAAGCCCTTGGATCAAAGATCCAACGGTGGGGAAAATTCCCCAAATCACTAAAAGAAAGATCTCTTTAACAAATTTAACTAATTTATGAGCACTATAAAAAGGACCCCAGACCTTAATTCAAGATGATGAACATCTTTCTAAAAAAAAAGAGAGAAGAGAACTCTTGAGAACTCCTCAAGAACAACAGAAGGTAAAGACCTTTAGGAAAAAGAGAAAATTCTCTTATGGACAGATTATTAATCTAAGAACAAGATCAATAATTTTAAAATAAAAGAAAAATAGGTAATAATAGTGCTTTGCACTTTTTTATGAACCTCTGGTTCTTGAAACAAAAAATTTTATTTTCTTTGATCTAAATTAGATCAAGAAATCAAATAGTGCTCTGCACTACTGTTCTTGAATCTAAAAAATTCTTAGTGCTTTGCACTTCCAAACTGCGCTGTTGCGCTCTTGAGAGAGCGCCACGTGTCAGCTACAAAACAACTTGCGCTACGCGCTCTCGAAATAGAGCTTTGCTCTCTGGAATTGGCGCAACTCACCAGAGCGCGCCACGTGTCAGCAGCGCAACAGCGCAGCGCATGAGCGCAGCGCACTGCGCTATTGCGCTTGCGCTCATTAGAGCGTGACACGTGTCACCACCATATGAGCTTGCGCTCATTACTTGGCGCCAAGCGCCTGACAAGCCACGTGGGGCACTGTCAGAGTACTTAATGCCCTGCATTATTAAAGAAAAGGGACAGAGCCCAATTAAAAGGCCTAACAGGCTTAATTAAATATGTTACGCATTTTAAAAAGAGCAGAGCCCAAACAAAATAGATGCTCTGCATCATTTATAAAGGGCAGAGCCCAATCAAAACAAGAATAATGCAGTGCATTACTAAAAAGGGGTAAAGCCCTAGAACAGGCCAAAGACAAAAAAAAATAATATTGAAACTGGACTTAGGCCAATTTTGGCCATAAGTCCTTAAATTAAATTGACTGAGCAAAATTGTTCTCCTAAATCAATTTACATCCGGTTCGAGGGTACATCTCCGAACTCCTTTGACACCCGTCGTTGTAATTCTTCAACGACGTCAAAGAGGTGACCGGTCCCAACGACCACACATCGATACGGAGCGGGGTCCTTAAACTCATGGACCGAAACGTCCTTAAACTAATATCGGACCGAAACGTCCCTAAACTAATATCGGACCGAGACGTCCCTAAACTAATATCGGACCGAGACGTCCCTAAACTAATGGTGGACCACTATATCTTTAAACTGGTATTGGACCACCATGTCCCTAAACTGGCACAATAGAGCCCAAATGCTCTTTTGTCGGATCTAAACGATACCGTTAAGTCGATCTTAGTCCCAAACTGGACTAACGTATCCTTAACAACCGTTTAAGTTGATATTAGCCTCAAAAATAGCTAACGTATCCTTAAACCTTCAAACAGACTTTAATCCCAAATTGGACTATAAATTCCCCCAATCAATTTTGGCTCAAGGGTACATCTCTGAACTTCTCTGACATTTGTCGTTGTAATTCTTCAACGTCGTCAGAGAGGTGACGGGTCCCGACGACCATACATGCAATGGACCACTATGTCCCTAAACTGGAACAATAGAGCCCAAATGCTCTTTTGTCAGATCTAAACGATCCCGTTAAGTTGATCTTAGTCTCAAACAGGACTAATGTATTCTTGACGAACGTTTAAGTCGATCTTAGCCGCAACGCGACTAAGGCATCCTTAAACTAAAAACACCAAATCCAAATCTAAGTAAATACGGATTTGGACTAATCCACGTCCTACGGGCGACGGTATTACTCAGTCTCCGTATACAATCCACGGGCAACCACAAACAAAACAAACACTCACGACACGAAGTGAAATTCTGGAGAAGGAGAAAGTTGTTACCGTGAAGCGGTAGCGTAATTAACTGCAGGGGCTTACGCCTGCAGGGAAGAGCGTCCTCACAATCAAAAACCCCTCTAGCGAGGGGGAATCTGACAAAGTCTGCTACATCGGCCGCATCCGTCTAAACCTTCGATACACGGTGCCATAAATCAACTTGGCATCTTCGGAGAGGGGGACGGATAAAACCAAATAGCATCTGCCCCGAATCTCAGCGTAGGCCATCGCGGTCCTGTGCGCCGTCTTTCAGAGGGGAACAGATTCTGGCACGCCCGGTGGGACCTTTTCCTCTTTCCACTCCACACTTCGTGTGTCGTCCTCGCGAACCAATCGCGGTTTGTTAAATGGTTGCCTTCGGATTTCAAGTTACTAAGATTTGGTCTTTTTCCTGGCGCAGAACTCAAGATTCAATGGCCTCTAACTGCACCAATTGCTCGAAATGCCACTGCAGTGGACGCTCCACCTCCCCCGGAGGTGTAGCATATGGGCCCCAAGCGGCTTCCTTCCTCACTCTGCCGGTAGACCAGGTGACCCAAGCCACCACTGGTCTGTTCTTCGGGACCATGATCCCACCTACAAGCTTCCCTACGCCAATACCTGCACTGGAAGTGAAAAAAAAGTCGGTCTTCGACCGGCTCACTGCTACGACGGCCCCTGTCAACGGGTCGCTCACTACCGAACCGACAGCCTCTGTTTTCACCAGGCTAAATCAGAACTCTAAATTGGCTGTCCCGAGGAAGGCGATAACTGTTTCTCCGGAAGTCGTCAAGGCGGCTTCCCCTGTCAAAGAGTCAGTCTTTTCAAGACTGACGATTCCTGCTCCTCCCCCTACTCGAGGATCTGTCTTCGACAGGTTGAATATCACCCCTCAAAAGACAACCTCAGTCTTTAAGAGGTTAACACCGGCGACGCCTCCTTCAAACAGGGAGCAAAAAGAAGATGTCTCAATCTCCGAGCCAGTCCCAACGGCTCGTCATGCTCGACGTCGCCATTGGCAACGAGTGAGGAAGGCAGGGGGCAACTCTCCCTCAGGGCTAACTCCATCGGCTCCAGTGGTGAAAGTCAACGCTGCTGTTCCAACTGGGAACAGCTTTGAGCTGCTGAGAAGGGTACGGAAGAACTCTCCAACCGCTACATTGAAGAGATCTCCTCCACCTGCGGAGAGAGCTCCAGAAACGAAGCAAGAACATCCCCCTCAACGGCTGTCCTAAAAAATATACAAGGTTTGGCGTAGAGTTCAAGACTCCGTGATTGACCCGGACCACTTTCATCGCCAGAAAAAGGCAAAGGTGAAAAAAGACAAAAACCGCCCCATTAAACAAAAGGGGGCAACAATTGCTAGGATGCCCACTTCAACGGTCCATAAAAGAAGGAGGCCAGATAAAGCTCCCGTGACAATGGCAAAGTCTAAAAGCGGTGAACCTAAACGCCCCAAGTCAGGGGGCATAACAGTTCATACGGTTTATATGGCTTCTGGAAAGGAGGAAAGCCGCACTTCTACGGGTCACCGACCACTCACCCGATCAGTGACCAAGGCTCAGGAGCAGCAACAAAAGCTCCACGAGATGATGAATGCTATGGCCGTGCTTACAGAGCCAAAAGAAAACCCTGAAGCGTCCTTAGATGAGCGCCGAGACGAAGAGACCGACGCCGAGTTCCTTCGCCGAATATTGGAAAAGAAGGATAAAGAGGCTGCTGAACAAGCGGCCAACATACAACGTATGGGCCTCCTCTTCCAGGACATGATAGAGATGATGATACAGCAAGATCCCCTAAATGAAGAACCTCCGATTGTCCTTGGAGACGATAGGGGAGAGACATCGAATCCTCAGCCCATTCTATCAACGGCTAAAGAGGATACAATCTCTAAAACTGATCTGGACGAATACATAGCCCAGCAAATAAGGGTTCATCATGCGGCCGAAGCAGCTGGCCACGTCGTAAAAATGGGGCGGCCATATCCAGGCTGGTATGACCAAATCAAGTACCCACCGGGTTACACAATTCCCAAGTTCCATGTCTACAAGGGGACCGGCAATCCCCATCAGCATGTTGCCAAGTTCAGGGCGCTTTGCGGTAACACCGGCGGCGATGACAAGCTTTTGCTCCGCCAGTTCGTTGGAAGTCTGTCAGATACGGCGTTCGAGTGGTACTCTGAACTCCCTAATGATTCTATTAAAACCTTCGTGGAAATGGAGCTGCTGTTTACCCAACGCTTTGCAAGTGCCATTGAATGTACCCCGATGACGGTACTGATTAACGCTAGGGTAAAACCTGGCGAGACATGGGTTCAGTACGCTATACGGTGGCGTAATCTATGGTCGAAGTGTGAGCAGCGCATAGAAGAAGCCCCTGCGGTGGGAATGTTTGTTGGAATCCTTGATCCACAAGCAACCATCTCACAGTTTATGATATTCTTCAAGCCGACTACCTTCCAGGCTTTGATTGACAAACTAGCGCAGATGGACCAGATGGGCCATAAACCCCCTCTCCCAAAGCCGGACTCCCGAAATGACAAAGGAAAGGGAAAAGCGATCGTTGTCGCTAATGCTCAACAACAACCGAGCGACTCGAAGCCGGTTGCTCGTCCAAACAATACGCGCCCGTACGTACCCCTTGAGGATAGGATGGGACGTCCTTATTCCTTCCCCCGCGATAAAACGAGGAGGTTATTCGAGCTGGCATTGCGCAACAGACTCATAAATCTGTCGGATCCAAAACGACCGTTGCAACCAAGTGACGTCAACGAGCCTAATTACTGCCCTTATCATCGAGTACTAGGCCACCCGATCGAAGATTGCTACGTTTTCAAGAATTGGCTTGAAAACCAATACCGACAGGGCAAGTTCGCGTTATCTGACAAATGGAAGGTCAATCCCCCGCAGCCCCACACCTCTAAGGGGACGAATACGTCGGGGGCAACATGCTCCGTCATTGAAGAAGCTCCTTGGGAGGTCGTATTATCAGCCAAGACAAAGAGGATGCTAAACGATCTTCAGACATGTCCAGCAGTCAAGTGGAAGAACCCATTGGAGCCGCAAATTATGGAGGGAATGCTAAAACCTCGTCCGATTCAAAAGATTGGTGGAAGTGGCCCAAACACTCATAACCAGCCATCAAATCTTCGAAAAAGAAGAAAAAGAAATCTAAGAAGCCCGTGAAGCCTGGCGACAAGCGCACGGACTTACAAAAGCAAATTGACGCGCTGGAGGAATACAATCAGAGGGCACGAACCCCCATTACATTCCAAGAGTTCCTCAGCCATGTCTTTCAAGAAGAGGATGAGGGAGAAAGTTCATCAGATGAATCCGAGGAATATGTGGCGAGCTGTCATATGATTTCCCATTCGATCACGAATGATGAGGAGATTCCTTGCACCGAAAAGCTGGGAGCAGATCCTGAACCAAAAGTTCTGGGGCCATCAGATGAAGTAATAGACGCACTCCTTAATGAAGCTCGGTTGAAAAGTAAAGCTGATCGGGAGCACGAGGCGGCTATATTTGAAAGCGCCAAGCGCCAGCGACTTGATGAAGGAGCTGAGACGATCCCGCTGGAGCAAAACACCTCAGCTACCGACAAAAGCCAACTCAGGATGAGGAAAAAGTTCGCTAAAGCCATATCAATGGGCATGAAGCTACCATCCTCTGAAGGAAACATCGCCGGTGAAGTGGAAACGCACCCCTCGTATTGCTTATATCATCAGAGGATTTCGCACCCCACTCAAGAGTGCAAAGCTTTCGATAGATGGTGGCAAGGATACGTTGCTCATCGACAACGCTTTAAGCGGGAAAAACGTAAAACTCGTCGGGAGCAGAGAAATACGACCGAAGGACTTAAAAGAACTGCTGGAGATTGTTGCATGGTTAACACCGGTGGATCACAAGTGCCTACATTCGGGAGTGATTCTGATGAAGAGCTAGAACTTGCCCCTCTCTTTAAAGAGTCCGCCTCAGGAAAAGAAGAAGAACCGAAGGTCTGCGAAAATATCCGGCTGCGGAATCGGACGCTGCCTGAAAAGAACCTCGGACCCTTGAACAGAAAAGATAAAGGGAAAGAAAAGGTCTCTGAAGATATCATCTTAGATGACCAAGCGGCGGAAGAGTTAAACGCCAAGAACCCGCCGAAGAGAAATAAGGTAGACTACAACGTTTTGGCGCATCTGAGGAAGCTGCCCTCACAGCTCAGCATTCTTGACGCCCTTTTGCTATCAAAAGAGGCGAGAGATTCGTTGATTAAGGCGCTCCAAGACCCGGAACAATTCCAAGCATGCCTGGCCGAGGTAAAGATGAAGGATGAATTGGAGGAAGTGCACACGGCCGATGTCACTTTTGGCGATGAAGACCTTCTACTTGGGACGTGCGAACACAATCGCCCTCTCTATGTCTCGGGATACTGCCATGATATAAGGATAGGCAAAATCCTGATCGATAACGGGTCGTCTGTTAACCTACTCAACGTGCGGGTGTTGAAGGAAATCTGCATGAGCGTCCAGCACCTTGCTCGGGACAAGATCACCATCTCCGGGTTCGACTCCCAATCGTCAAAGACTCTTGGATCTGTGATACTGACGCTGCGCTTCGGGCTACTCGTCACGGACATTAAGTTCCACGTCATAGACGCCAAGACATGCTACAACGCTTTGCTCGGCCGACCATGGTTACACGAGTACAACATCATCCCTTCTACACAACATCAGTGTATGAAGTATTTTAAGGATGGTTTCGAGTATACCGTGACGGGAGAACTGAACCCGTTCTCTGTGAACAAGGTCCGCAAATACGAAGATGCCAAATACTTCTTGCCGGATTTCGAAGACACGGAGAAATGTCACAAGCCGGAGAATAAAACTAACGCCACCATCCCTGTCTTCGGCAGTGATACCGAGAAGGAAGAGGAGATCGTTTATTCGGGTCCGCCCCAACATAACAAGCTAGGACCGTCCACTCCTACATTGGTCTTTGGTAGTGATTCGGAGGATGAGGTCCATGTCGTATTCTCTGCTCGACCTTCAATACAAGCTTCCGCTGACGAAGAGCAAAGTCTGCAAGTCGCCATGGTGCCGCCTAAACATCATAAAGAACTGTACGCACTTAATATCTACAGTGTAGAAGAGCTGCGGACATTCTATATCCCTCCCAGGCGAGAAAGCGAGAAGGCAATCCTATTCTACCGTTCTTAAGAAAACAAGGTGGAAAAAGAAGTCTGGCATGGCGTGGATCCCACGCTCGACAGGCTTCAGCCTATCCATCTTCCCAGATATTATACAGAAGGTTTGAAGAAGCTGCTGAAACGCCAGGGGATATCCTTCAAACAGACCGTTAGAAAGGCCAAATTCTATGACAGGGTCTGGAACATTCCCGGGATCCAAACGCAAACTGCCTAACGGGAGAATGGAAACAAGAGGGCTTGGATACATCCGTTCAAAGAAACGAGAGTTACTACCCGGCTGCTACGTCATATATGACCTTGATGAAGAAGCGGATGCTCAATGGGAGGACGCTAATCCTAAGCCAGTGAAAGTTCCAGGTGTAAAAGAGCCCAGTCCGTCGTTCGAGGAACAAATGGACAGACTTGTAAAGAAAGCTGGTCAAAAAGTCCGAGATGATCTCAACCGTGAGACGGCCATCTATGAGAAAGCCAAGACACAACGCCTTCTCCAACAGGCCGTAAAGGATGAAAATGCCGCTCCTTGTCAACCCGTTATAAAGAGGGCTCAGCTCAAAAGCAGAAATAAGTCGAAAGGCCAAAAAGGCTCAACAACCACAAAGCAGAGCTAAGAAACCACGCATACGAGAGTCGAGCCTTATGGACCTAGCCCTCATGAAGAAAATGGGTCGAGCATATTCATTTCCTCGGAGCAAGACGAAGAAGATACTTGATCTTGCTCTAAAACATCAAATGCTTACATTGCCGGAGTCTAAACACCCTGAACAAGCAGGCGAAGCCTCACACCCGGACTATTGCTCTTACCATCAAGTAGTAGGTCATCCTCTTGAAGATTGCTTCACCTTCAAGAATTGGGTCGAAGATCAGTACCAGCTTGGTAAATTCGCTCTGTCCGACAACTGGAGGGTAGCACCACCACAAAAGCACGAACCCAAGGCCACGAAAGAAAAGCCAGTTCCACATTGGGATTGGAAGCGAATTCGTACCTGTCACATGATAACAATACTACAAGAAGAATCCGAGAACATGGACAGCCTTCCCTGGTGCCTCGAAAACAGCAATGATGAGGTAATCTCAGAATTTCCCCCAGCTCCGAAAGAACTAGAGGATGGAATACATACCACTGCAGATAACCTCAAGAAAATCGAGTTGGGAACGATGAACGATCCGCGACCGACATTCGTCAGTGAGCTGCTGTCTGAAGAAAGGGTGGCTGCGTTAAAGGTCGTCCTTGTGCAGCATAAAGATTGCTTCGCATGGAACTATTCCGAGATGCCAGGACTAGATCCAGAAGTTGTTGTACATAGACTAGCGATATCCTCGGGTGTCAAGCCAGTCAAACAAGCGCCGAGAAGAATGCGGCTCGAGCTCGAGATGAGCATCAACGCTGAAGTCAAAAAGCTGATAGACTCCGGCTTTATCCAGGAGGTTCAATACCCTGAATGGATTGCTAATATCGTCCCAGTGATGAAGAAAAATGGGACGGTGCGCATATGCGTGGACTTTCGGGATCTCAACAAAGCCTGTCCAAAGGATGATTTCCCAGTACCAGTCACCGAACTGATGATAGACAATACGTCCACGCATGAGATTTTCTCATTCATGGACGGCTCATCAGGATATAATCAAATAAAAATGCATCCTGAAGACCAGAAACATACGGCTTTCCAGACTCCTTTGGGAATATTCTGTTACAAGGTGATGCCCTTCGGTTTAAAGAACGCCGGTGCCACCTACCAAAGGGCCATGATGAAGATCTTCGATGACCTTATACACGAAATCGTTGAATGCTATATCGACGACCTCGTTGTTAAAAGCAAATCATATAAGGAACATCTCGAGCATCTGAAGACCGTATTTCAACGTCTTCGGCAATACAACTTGAAGATGAATCCGCTCAAGTGTGCATTCGGAGTTTCCTCAGGAAAATTCCTGGGATTCATTGTTCGACACCGGGGTATCGAAATAGATCCGTCCAAGATCAAGGCAATCATGGAAATGCCTCCGCCAAGGACTCTCAAACAGTTGCGGTCTCTCCAAGGGAAGCTCGCATACATACGGCGATTTATAGCCAATCTTTCAGGCAAGTGCCGTCCCTATAGCCACCTGATGAAGAAGGGAACCCCATTCGTCTGGGATCAAAGATGCCAAAGCGCACTAGACGAGATCAAGCAATACCTGCAGAACCCGCCAGTATTGGCTGCTCCGGTTAAGGGAAAGCCTCTCATTCTTTATACAATTGCTCTCGAAGGTTCTTTAGGCGCGTTATGGGCGCAGGAGAATGACCAGGGAAAAGAAAGAGCACTCTACTACTTAAGTCGAGTTCTGCTGGGGGAAGAAAGCAACTACTCCCCCATTGAAAAACACTGCTTGGCGTTGATCTTCGCAATAACAAAGCTTAGACATTACGCATTAGCACATGAAGTCTATCTCATTTCAAAGGTGGACCCTCTCAAATACCTAATGTCAAAGGCCATATTGACGGGACGACTCGCTAAATGGGCCCTACTCTTAATGGAGTTCTCGATAACGTACCGACCTCTCAAGGCAGTGAAAGGCCAGGCCATCGCCGACTTCCTTGCTGAGCACCCGATACCTGCCGATTCTCCCCTAAAGTGCGATTTGCCAGACAAACATGCGTTTGACGCAGTCGACAGTAGTGATACCCGTTGGGAGCTTTATTTCGATGGAGCATCTTCCATGAAAAAGCACAAACAAAGTACGCCAATGATCAAATCGGGAGTAGGCCTTATCTTCGTGACCCCACAAGGAGGAATAATGCGCTTCGCTTTCTCCTTGACAGAACAGAGAATGAATAATGAAGCTGAATATGAAGCTTTGATAGCAGGTCTCGAGATCGCCATTGACATGGGAATTGAAAGCCTCCTCATATATGGGGACTCCCAGCTAGTCGTCAGTCAAGTGAACGGCGATTACCAAACATGCAAACCGGAATTGGTAAAATACGGGGAAAAGGTGCAACAACTGCTGACCCAAATTCCCTCATATACTTTGGAAAGTATACCACGCGCAGAAAATAGCAAAGCGGACGCGTTAGCTAAGCTTGCTAAAGAACTGGCTGACGAGAACCTCGATGAGGTTAGAATCATGGTACAAAGTCGTCGGGTGCTCGCCCCCGCAGAAATACCTCCGGGATCACCCAAAGAAAAGAGAGTGACTGAACAAGCGACCTTACAAATAAAAGACTATGAGAATGTTGAGGATTGGAGGGAGGTCTTTATAGACTACTTCAAATCCCACCAAATGCCCGAAGATGCGTCCGCACGACACCAGCTTATGAAACGAGCTCTGTCTTTCGCCTTCGTCAATGATACTCTATACAAGAGGTCATTCGATTCTCTGTGGCTGAGGTGCTTAGGACAGGACGAAGCGGAAAGAGTCGTTCAAGAAGTTCATGACGGAATCTGCGGTTCTCACCAAGCAGGCCCAAAGATGAAGTTAAAGATCAAACGGATGGGCTACTACTGGCCCACGATGATTCAAGACTACCTCGAATATGCGAAACAATGTCACTCATGCCAAATTCATGGGGACTTCATCCATCAGCATCCCAATCCACTACATCCAACGGTGGCTAGCTGGCCATTCGAAATGTGGGGGACTGATATAGTCGGCCCCATCGAACCAGCATCGTCTAAAGGACATCGTTTCATCCTAGCGACGACTGACTACTTCTCTAAGTGGGCAGAAGCAGTACCGTTGAGAGAAGTGAAGACTGAGAATATCCTCCATTTCTTCAAAACGCACGTCATATATCGGTTTGGAACTCCAAGACGGATCATCTCCGATAACGGGCCAGCTTACAGAAGCCACAAGATCAATCGCTTCACGCAACAACGTAATATAGACTGGAGATATTCCTCGGTTTATAACCCGCGAGCCAACGGACTAGTTGAAGCCTTCAACAAGACATTGACAAAAATCATAAAGAAAACGGTGTCCCGTAATAAGAAAGATTGGCACGAAAGGCTGCAAGAAGCTCTTTGGGCATATCGAACTACATTCAAAATGGCCACGAACACAACGCCGTACGTGTTGGTGTTCGGTACGGAAGCAGTACTCTCCCTCGAGATAGAATTACCCTCTCTGCGAGTAGCAGTTCACTATGAGCTGACGGATGAAGAAAATGCTCACCTACGGTTTGAAGAGCTGGATGCTCTTGATGAAACCCGGCTCATAGCGCAGCAAAATCTGGAAGCTTATAAAGCAAAGATGATGCGCTCATACGAAAGATTGACCCGACTTAGGACATTCCGCAAAGGCGAACTTGTGCTAGTGGTCAAAAGGCCTATGATCCCCAATCGCGCCAAGCGGGGAAAATTCGAGCCGAACTATGAAGGCCCGTACATCATAGATAAAGTTTACCACGGTGGGGCCTATCTACTCATGGACATGCACGGTGAAAGGCCTTTCAGACCAATAAACGGTCGCTTCCTAAAGAAATACTACGCTTAATGAGCCACAGCCTAGGTCAACGATAGATGACGACGACTATGTCCGCTCGCTATCTTCCTAAGCTCAAACTTTATAAGCAGTAGCCAGCTTCTCAATAGCGGACCGAAATGTCCTTAAACTAACAGCGGACCGAAATGTCATTAAACTAATAGCAGACCGAAACGTCTTTAAACTACTACCGCAGCATCTTTAGGCTGACGAGATATAAAAAAAAACATATAAAAATAAAATAAAATAAAAACGGTATGTCCATAAGCAAAAAGGGACACGGATGAAAACCCGAAAGGGCTCCGTGAGTAAAAACAGCAGGGCTACCGGCGAGTGTTCGTGAAAACCCGAAAGGGCGCGACCTCGTAAAAAATAAAAAAAAAGAGAGAGAAAAAAGAAAATAAAAAAGAAAATAAAAGCGGTACGCCCATAAGCAAAATGGGCACGGATGAAAACCCGAAAGGGCTCCGTGAGTAAAAACAGCAGGGCTACCGGCGAGTGTTTGTGAAAACCTGAAAGGGCACAACCTCGTTAAGAAACACTTATAGGGTCCTCTCGACCCTGTAAGGAGAAACCACCCGCGTGGGATCCTTACGACTTACAAGGGAATAACACACTTGGGAATCCTCACGATTCCTAAGGAGAAAATACACTTGCGAGATCCTCACGACTCGTAAGGAGAACTCTCTTACGGGACCCTCACGGCTCGTAAGATTTGAAAGTCTCAAGTTACAGATACCTAAACCTGTGCTTAAGCAACCCCCACAACTTTTGACATTGCCCTACAAGTGGTCCTATATTGGCCCTTGTATACAATCCACGGACGCGAATAAACATTTCCCTAACCAAGTCCCATCCGTGACTGGGGATATGTCCACACGGTGAATAACCCTTGTAAATCCTCTCGATTTACAAAGAGAAAACCCTCCTGTAGGATCCTTACGACTTACAGAGGAACAAAACACTTAGGAACCCTCACGATTCCTAAGGAGAAAATACACCTATAAGATCCTCACGACTTGTAGGGAGAAATAGCTTTGTGAGACCCTTACGGCTCATAAAGTCAAAAGCCTTAGTCGATAGTACCCTAACCCTGGTCGCTAAGCCTCCTTTGTTCGACAAGGACAGAGGCAAATGATGATTCGCTCCTGGCGATATCCCAGTTGTAGCGGTGCTGATGCCGAAATCGGTGTCCAATTTTAGGTTTACGGCAAAAAGCCGTTAGGCAGCACATGCATACGAAATAGCCGAAATGATGGGGCAACTTGCAATAGAAAAAAGCAGCAAGTAAAATGTATGCATGCGAAATAGCCGAAATGATGGGGCAACTCGCAATAAAAAGCAGCGAGTAAAGATAAAATAAATAGCCGAAATGATTGGGCACCGCGAAAAATAGCCGAAATGATTGGGCAATCACGACCTTCGTGATATAAAAGCTGAAATGATAGAGTATCGCGGAAATAAAACAAAAAAAAATGACGATAAAACTTTGGCCCTACAGTTAGGATCACATCGATCCCTGTATACAATCCAAGGGCGTAAACAAAGAGGGAACCATACTTTCCCAGCGGGCTGCGTCAGACGACGAAGCCAAACCTCGACGGTTCAATTCAACCGAAGAAGCCAGTGTGTTCAACAAACTCCTCGACTCACGGATACAAACACTCCTTGACGAGAGCCTTCTGATTCGCGTCGACCTGCAGAGCCACCAGTACCTCCGCGGGAATCCTCGACTCGTTTCAAACCCTAAGGAAACAAATAATCCTTGGCGCTTGGGAAACAAATAATCCCTAGCAAACTCCTCGACTCACGGATACAAACACTCCTTGACGAGAGCCTTCTGATTCGCGTCGACTCGCAGAGCCACCAGTGCCTCCGTGGGAATCCTCGACACGTTTCAAACCCTAAGGAAACAAATAATCCTTGGCGCTTGGAAAATAAATAATCCCAGCAAATTCCTCGACTCACGGATACAAACACTCCTTGACGAGAGCCTTCTGATTCGCGTCGACTCGCAGAGCCACCAGTGCCTCCGTGGGAATCCTCGACTCGTTTCAAACCCCAAGGAAACAAATAATCCTTGGCGCTTAGGAAACAAATAATCCCAGCAAATTCCTCGACTCACGGATACAAACACTCCTTGACGAGAGCCTTCTGATTCGCGTCGACTCGCAGAGCCACCAGTGCCTCCGTGGGAACCCTCGACTCGTTTCAAATCCCAAGGAAACAAATAATCCTTGGCGCTTGGGAAACAAATAATCCCAGCAAATTCCTCGACTCACGGATACAAACACTCCTTGACGAGTGCCTCCTGATCCGCGTCGACTCGCAGAGCCGCCAGCGTCTCCGTGGGAATCTTCGACTCGTTTCAAACCCCAAGGAAACAAATAATACTTGGCGCTTGGGAAACAAATAATCCCTAGCAAACTCCTCGACTCACGGATACAAACACTCCGTGACGAGAGCCTCTTGACCCACGCAGAGCCACCGCTGTCTCTGTGGGAGAATTCCCGATTCGTCTCAACTTGCAAGATGAAGTCTCAGGCAGCAAGGATTGAAAAGCTTGCTTCCTGAACAATGGGGCCCTGCAAGTCAATCCAAAATGGTCTCTTGCATACTATTCACGGGTCTCACTCTCCAAAGTCAATTTTCGACAAGGAGGGAAACAACCGCTTACGAATCCTCTCGACTCGTAAGAGGGAAAATTCTCTTATAGGATCCTTACGACTTATAAGAGAAAACCACACTTAGAAATCCTCACGATTCCTAAGGAGAAAACACACATACGAGATCCTCTCGATCCGTAGGGAGAAAAGTCTCTATGAGACCCTCACGGCTTATAGAGTTAAAAATTCTTAGGCAGCAGATCTGAACCTGCGGCCTGAGCCATCGTTATTTCCTAAGAAAGTCAGGATACTCATTCTAATCATCCGTCAACAATGTTTGCTAAGGTGATATGCTGATAATAAAAGAAAGGAAAGACGGAGAAAATAACAGAAAGAACATCTGATTTACATTTAATCGAGCATTCGAGACACACTCATTCATGCATGGGCAGAAGACTCAGGACGAGAAATAAGACAAGCTGAAATAAAAAGTTTCCATTCATATTGCCAAAAAATTCTTACAATCATAAAAAACAGTGAACGAAAAATATTATTACAATGGAATAACTTCAGATCCAGGGCACGGATTGAGAAAATCAAAAGTAAGGCCATCCAGAGTCCTTCTGGCCTTTCTGATTATTCTTATGCGCAGCCTTTCGCGCTCCTCTGTGTCAATATCATCGGCAAGCCCTCCCGGCCTCCGATAAGCAGCAACTATCGTCGTCTGCTGGAAGATTTGATGTAGGATGTCAATGAGGTTGTCCCGCCGTCTCTTCGAGATCAGCCCCGTCAGGTATACTGAATGCACCTTGTCCTCGACATCATCCAGCACATTTAGCGGCAGGACCTCGTGAAGACCCGGAAGTGCTTTCCATATTGCTCCCAGCACGACTTTCAAAAGAGCCGAACGACGGGGTAGCAGCCAACCACCGCTTGCGTTCAGACGACCCATAACCTCTGCACATTGAGCGTCTGTAAACTCCTGGTTTTGTTGACGACCCTGAGCGCGGATATCGTCATAGGTGATGAACTCGTGCAAACTGTATAGGTGCACCGCCATTATGCCTAGAGGAAATACCACAGGAAGATTAGCGATAGAAGAAAAATAATATACATAGAGGGTTAAATTCCTAGAGAGCAAAGCTCTGTTCAGGGATTAAAACCCATGAACAAAAGCTCAATGAAACCCCAATGGGGATCTCTTTAGATCAAAAGATCTGTGAGAGCAAAGCTCTTTGACTGAGATTAATTTAAATTAATTTGATTTATATTAATTTTACCTAAAGTCTCTAACTTTGAAAATAAGCAAAGCTCTGCTAGTGAAACCCCAATGGGGATCTCTTTAGATCAAAAGATCTATGAGAGCAAAGCTCTGCTGGTTAAGATCAATTAAAATTAATTTAATCTAAGAATCAATTTTACCTAAAGTTTTTTCTAAAAAACTTTGGAAAGAAGAGCGAAGCTCTAGAGTTCTTGAAGGCAAGAGCAAGCTCTGAAGTTTTTGAAAATAAAAATCTGAAAGATGATAAGCATCTGTGGGGGACCAAAGGTCCTATTTATAGGCCTCAAGTGCCTCTTCGACTTCCAAAAGTTGTCGCGGCGGTTGGAATTCCGCTACCGTTGCGCTCATGTGTGCGCCACGTGAGCGCAACGGTGGGGGGGCATTTGTTTCGTCCAATCATAGCAGAGCTCTGTTGAAATTCAAAAATTCAAAATTTTGAAGCAACGTTTCAAATCTCGGGCGCAACGCGCCACATGTCAGGCGCTGATATGTCAGCGCAGCGTCCAAGAAGGCGCACCCAATCAGAGCAAAACTCTATTTTTCTGAAGCAACGCTTCAGCTGCGCAAGCACTGCGCTGCGCGACACGTGTCAGCGCAGATGCGTTGGCGCAGTTGCGCTGCGCTGCACGACACGTGTCGGCGCAGTTGCGCTGCGCAGTGCGCTGCGCGACACGTGTCACGCGCTGGGGCATCTGCGCCAAACAGAATTAAATTTCCAAGAAATCTTTTCTGTTCCTGTTAAAACAAGAAGATTTTCTTCTGCAAAGCAGAAGCCCTTGGATCAAAGATCCAACGGTGGTGAAAATTCCCCAAATCACTCAGAGAAAGATCTCTTTAACAAATTTAACTAATTTATGAGCACTATAAAAAGGACCCCAGACCTTAATTCAAGATGATGAACATCTTTCTAAAAAAAAAAGATAGAAGAGAACTCTTGAGAACTCCTCAAGAACAACAGAAGGTAAAGACCTTTAGGAAAAAGAGAAAATTCTTTTATGGACAGATTATTAATCTAAGAACAAGATCAATAATTTTAAAATAAAAGAAAAATAAGTAATAATAGTGCTTTGCACTTTTTTATGAACCTTTGGTTCTTGAAACAAAAAATTTTATTTTTTTTGATCTAAATTAGATCAAGAAATCAAATAGTGCTCTGCACTCCTGTTCTTGAATCTAAAAGATTCTTAGTGCTTTACACTTCCAAACTGCGCTATTGCGCTCTTAAGAGAGCGCCACGTGTCAGCTACAAAACAACTTGCGCTACGCGCTCTCGAAATAGAGCTTTGCTCTCTGGAATTGGCGCAACTCACCAGAGCGCGCCACGTGTCAGCAGCGCAACAGCGCAGCGCATTAGCGCAGCGCACTGCGCTATTGCGCATGCGCTCACTAGAGCGTGACACGTGTCACCACCATATGAGCTTGCGCTCATTACTTGGCGCCAAGCGCCTGACAAGCCACGTGGGGCACTGTCAGAGTACTTAATGCCCTGCATTATTAAAGAAAAGGGACAGGGCCCGATTAAAAGGCCTAACAGGCTTAATTAAATATGCTACGCATTTTAAAAAGGGCAGAGCCCAAACAAAATAGATGCTCTACATCATTTATAAAGGGCAGAGCCCAATCAAAACAAGAATAATGCAGTGCATTACTAAAAAGGGGTAAAGCCCTAGAACAGGCCAAAGACAAAAAAAAATAATATTGAAACTGGACTTAGCCCAATTTTGGCCATAAGTCCTTAAATTAAATTGACTGAGCAAAATTGTTCTCCTAAATCAATTTACATCCGGTTCGAGGGTACATCTCCGAACTCCTTTGACACCCGTCGTTGTAATTCTTCAACGACGTCAAAGAGGTGACGGGTCCAAACGACCATACATCGATACGGACTGCGGGGTCCTTAAACTCGTGGACCGAAACGTCCCTAAACTAATATCGGACCGAGACGTCCTTAAACTAATATCGGACCGAGACGTCCCTAAACTAATATCGGACCGAGACGTCCCTAAACTAACGGTGGACCACTATGTCCTTAAACTGGTATTGGACCACCATGTCCCTAAACTGGCACAATAGAGCCCAAATGCTCTTTTGTCGGATCTAAACGATCCCGTTAAGTCAATCTTAGTCCCAAACTGGACTAACGTATCCTTAACAACCGTTTAAGTTGATATTAGCCTTAAATATGGCTAACGCATCCTTAAACCTTCAAACAGAATTTAATCCCAAATTGGACTATAAATTCCCCCAATCAACTTTGGCTCAAAGGTACATCTCTGAACTCCTCTGACATTTGTCGTTGTAATTCTTCAACGTCGTCAGAGAGGTGATGGGTCCCGACGACCATACATGCAATGGACCACTATGTCCCTAAACTGGAACAATAGAGCCCAAATGCTCTTTTGTCAGATCTAAACGATCCCGTTAAGTTGATCTTAGTCTCAAACAGGACTAACGTATCCTTGACGAACGTTTAAGTCGATCTTAGCCGCAACGCGACTAAGGCATCCTTAAACTAAAAACACCAAACCCAAATCTAAGTAAATACGGATTTGGACTAATCCACGTCCTACGGGCGACGATATTACTCAGTCTCCGTATACAATCCACGGGCAACCATAAATAAAACAAACACCCACGACACGAAGTGAAATTCTGGAGAAGGAGAAAGTTGTTACCGCGAAGCGGTAGCGTAATTAACTGCAGGGGCTTGCGCCTGCAGGGAAGAGCGTCCTCACAATCAAAAACCCCTCTAGCGAGGGGGAATCTGACAAAGTCTGCTACATCGGCCGCATCCGTCTAAACTTTCGATACACGGTGCCATAAATCAACTTGGCATTTTCGGAGAGGGGGACGGATAAAACCAAATAGCATCTGCCCCGAATCTCAGCGTCAGGCTATCGCGGTCCTGTGCGCCGTCTTTCGGAGGGGAACAACATTTTTTACATTATATCTGCGAACGTGACATTCACGTTGATGCTCTGTGTTGTGCTGTGATGTTGCGGATTGTCGTGGTGGATAGCCTGGATGCAATGGTAGTGCAGTTTCGTTTTATATGTACATTTGATATTGCGGGGTGAACGTCCGACATGTGGACTGCCGTCACTGCCTGTTTGTATATTATTCTTTTGGGGCACGACCGGGCTAAGGTCGATGTACCCGTTGTATGTATATTTTACTTTCTGTACTAGGATTACCCCAAGGAGGGGTGCATGGATAGCCGGGTTCTAGAAGGCAACGGGCCCGCATCTCATGGCGTTGAGACGGAGGGGGCTTTACTCTAGAATTGGCGGGCTGTTCGCCGCACTCGTAGGGGGTATAGGTTGACCCAGGAGAGGTGCCCAAGTTACTGGATTCCGTAAGGTGCTGGGTGGTCCATTCACGTTGCTGAAGGGGGCTGTCTCGCTTCAGGTTTTGGCAGGTAACTTGCCGCGCCCGTAGGGGTCTAGGATTTCATTGCACAGGCTATCCACACGACCAGGGGAACGTCGGGTTTCAGTAGCGGCTCTATGAAACTCGGGGATCCCAGATATCTGTATTGTTCTGTAATGCTTATTACATTTCTGTGATGTTGCATTTTATCATGCCTTGAGCGAATATTATATATTTATATATATATTAGTAGATATTGTATATGTTTTGCATCCACGCTAGTCCATTCCCCGCTCTGTCGTTAGTTAAGTAACCTAACGGGTGATGACGGGACCTAGTGGCGAATGCGGATGGCATATACGTACATCATTATTTTTGTTCTTTTGTGGTGTGATCAATTGATGGGACTGTGTTGATTCGGATCAATACAAGTTAAACAAACCTATTCTGATGTTGTTAGAACATTTTTCAAAAAGCTGTTATTGCAAGGACGTTCTCTTTTATTTTGCACAGTGATATTCGGTTGTGAATATCCAGCATCTCAGTCGACGAGGCAAGGGCCGAGATCCCTTCACCGGGAGTGACCCCTTGGACAGAAGTTTGCGTCAGGGCAATAACTTCACTATAGTCGTTATCTTTTGCTTTGCATCGTGGTATTCAGTTGGAATATCCTGCACCTCATTTCACAGGGAAAGAGCCGAGATCCCTTCACCGGGAGTGACCTTTTTAGCAAAGGTTTTCGTCACTATATTTTTAAAAAGCTATCCAGTTCCTTCAACGATATCAAGTTCATTACGTTAAAGGTTTTTGCCAGAAACCATTCGTAGCCCTCCGTCGTTTCATATGGATAGTCAATAAGTATTCAAGCTGTGTTTGTTGGCCAAAGTCAAGGCACAGTGATTGGTAGCTATTGGGTATTCATATGCAGCATAGATAGATGCGTTGGTTTGGGACAGTCGTATAGCCTTGTTGGCCAAAGTCAAGGCACGGTGATTGGTAGCTATTGGGTATTCATATGCAGCATAGATAGATGAGTTGGTTTGGGACAGTCGTATAGCCTTGTTGGCCAAAGTCAAGGGCTTGTACGGGTGGGTTCAAATCAACCTGGACAATGACGGGTAGAACTTGACATGTGACTTATGATTTGTTGGCCAAAGTCAAGGTCATAAGAGCATGTGGTAAAAATCACATCGGGAGTTTCTAAAGAAAATGAAACTTGCCAGATATGCGTATACCTTCTGGAGTGTGATAACGTGAGCGGATTCCGTCACGTTATCATGCGATGATAGTTGGATCTCGATTCCCACTGATGAGTTGGTTTACTCCTCGGGTGATCTCGACTAATTCTTCTTTCAGGTTTGGGAAAGAATTTGACGTTACAGTGGGAGGTTTCCTGATTAGATAAAGTGATAACCATTCTGATCTAGATTAGAGTGCACGCTGAGTGTTTCTTTTCTCTCTCTCTCTTTGGCAATGACCATGACCCGACCCTTGACTATGACTCAGTGACCAAGATTAACCGAACCTTCTTTAACACTGGCTTTTGGATTGTCAGAGTTGCAAACCACATCGCCACTCCTACTTTTACCCTTTTCTCCAGGACACCCCGTATCACTACGAAGATCCACAGTTATTTGGATACTCCATCGTATGGTTATATACGAACTCGAAAGGAACTTGTTCCAGTTCGGGAATGGATTCTGGTTCAGGAGAAATAGGAATAAGGTTTATTCGGTTGTCTTTTATCTTCACATTCTCTCGCATTGCGAGTGCTCCTAGGATTAGGGAAGCACACCCATTATGCTTATTGGATAGTCTTCTTCCAAACCATAGGCTGGTGCCGAACGGTAGGGAATGAAGAAAACCATTTGGCCTAAAGGGGTGTACAGAAGGTAATGACTAAAGACATATAAAGGGATTTGGAGAGGTAGCAAAGAATTATACGGTTACAGTTGTGAATCTGGATAATGGAAGAGGCATTACTAGGAATACCGAGATACCCCATCGAAATATTTCAATGTTTCAGTTTCACTGTGTACTGTTAAAAGAAAACTGATTTTCCAATTAGACACTTGCTCCAGGGTATGTATTGACTAGGTTTGATTCTCACATCTGTATGTTTTTACAGATGATGAGTGGGAGTAAGTTATTGGGAATTAGGTGATCATCCTCATTATATCGGAATTTGTTGTAATTGGTGATATTTGAGGAAGTCGCCTGGGTTGTTTATCGGACGGCAAATATTTGGTTTTGAATATCCATTGTTATGCACCAATTTCAAATTGATATATCTGTACGTCTATTTTTATAGAGTGAGATATTTTTTTTTGAAATTATGTCTATGACGTTTACCTATATCAATGGATGGTTAGGTAAGGAGCATTAAAACAGCGGTGTAATTCTTCATAACCATAGTACAGTTTTCAACCTACGACACACAGTGAATGAGTCACTAGACTCAGGGGACTTATACAGAGTATTGTATATTGTCCAATGTCCATTAGGACAGAGGGGATGGTCCTCGTACTATATTCGGTTTACTTATGACTTCTCTAGTTTTTAGACAAGTGTTTCGTAGAAACACAGGGTCCAAGTTTTGAGAAGTTATAGGTATAAGAGTAAAGTAGAGAACCAGGTATTGTAAGTATCGGGATTCTTCAAGGTGATCGAAGATATAGATACTTGTGTATGGTATTCAGTTGATAGTAATGATTAAGAGAACTTGCTTCTCTTTCAGGTTACTCATAATTGGAAGCATTCCTAAGTTGAGTAACGCTGATCGGCCTCCTTCCATTTAGTTGACATACACTGGAGACAGCTGCATGATTTGAATCTGGTTCAATTAAATCAGTGCCTCTGTTTCTATATTGGATATAGAACAGTTCATATCAAGGTACGGGGAGTTGTCCAGCTTATGCTTAAAACCAGACTATGGATAACTCAAGGCACGTTTCTGTAATGGCTGTTGGTGGGTTGACCCGGGCTATGACGAGGGTTGATTTTTTACCATCTGGAAGATCAATAGTGATATTGTTCTTGACTCGCCACAGTTTTAATAAAAATGGATTTTTTCAGAAAACAGTAGTGGGGGTATGGTAGAACTGGAAGTGATTCCAGAACCACAAACGATTACTGAAGATTTGATAAGAACCTAAAGATTCAATCTGGTTTGACATTCCATTGGCCACTCCGCAGATATGGTGGGTAACCTCAGGCACTCGAGAGGTACTTCGGTATGCTCAAGGACGGTGGCAGGGAGGTTCTTGATTACCCAGACTTGCTATTGCTGTTGTTCCAAACTGTGAGACCCGGCAGGAGGATGACTATAGCGTCGTTCTAAACTAGCTTTAGAGGTGTACGTCTATATAACTCTGCCAGAGGGTTGTCGTAGTCAGTGGGAGCAGCGGAAGCATAATGGACAAGTAGCTTATGTCTATTTATAGACTGAAGCAGATACAGCGGAGATAGATCATCTATTTATGATGTGACAGTCATAGGTTTGACTTCATCAGAATAGGGGATGGATCTGTTAAGAAGGTAGTAGGGTGTGATGTCCTGATATTTGGATGACATACACAGAGCAGGAAGTGATATTCCTCTACTACGATCGGTTATACTTTGATTGTCACACAGTGGTTTCTCCACTTAGGATATTAATCCTATCCTGGAGAAACGATCGGAAGCAGTTTTAGAACATAAGTGGATGTTTTAGGGATTTGATAACGGCAGCCTACTTAGGGAGACGGTTATCATTCCAGGCTTCCAAGATGACCTGGATGACAGAGTGACTGTCAGAGTTATAGTTATCCCTCTGATGAGGGGCAGTATTTTGGACAGGTGGTCCAGGCCGATACTGAGGGAGGCATGGCGTAGGATACTGATTAAGTTCAGTTGACGATACAGTCTGAGAAGTTTGGATTTGGAGTTCATTTATGAACTAGGTCCCATCAGATATCCAGACATATTCTAAGACAGGTATTGCTCATTTCGGGAGATGGTTTTCTCCGCGAACTTGAGATAAAGAGAGACATAGAAAGAAACATCACAGCGGATCCACTCACTGAGGCTATTCCTCGAACACAATAGTTTCGCAAATGAGCTTTGTGAGACTGACTAGTAGAGGAGTTGGGTGTTCGGTATCACACGGGCTGTGAGTATGTGACATCGCAATAATTAGTCTTGAGTGCAAGTGGGAGATAGTTAGAGATAGTGCCCTCAGAGTCAATTATTGGATCACAGGCACGTGATTGCAATGATTGAGGGATGACCTATACCGGTAGGACAGTCTTACTCAAGATGATAGTATGCTATCTGGTTTATCTTTATCATCGTGTACTGCTTTAGGTGACATTACTGATACTATTGCACGTTGATAGAGCCTCTAGGATTCTTGCTTGACTACCAGCAGTATGAGGGCGATCATATACGTGGGAGCTGGGGTCTATAAGCACATCCTTAAAAGGTCCCTAGTCGTGGGAGTTTCGAGACAGGGCATCGATACTCCAGAGTAGACTAGTGTATACAGTCGAGACCTCGACGAGGGGCGGTGGCTGGTCTCACAAGCCACTGGTGTCAGTTGGTTCACCTAAGATGTATACAGGTGCTCATTGGGTTATGAGTACACCGGGCAGGACTCGCCGGGAACATGCTAGTTGGTATTATACCTGATGTCATATAGCAGTTCCCTGGTGACATGTGTACAGGTTAGTTCATCAACCTGAGATCGTCATTTATCTCGTGTGAGTTCCCACTGTGCTTTGATTACTACCCTACCACGCTCAAAGGAGACGTGCAAACAGGTTTTAGTTGGGTACAGTCCCGAGCCACATGGAGGCAGTGAGCGGATCTGCAGGGGTTCGTCTCTCCCGGTATTGGGGGTGAGGTCGCGCTGTGTCTAGGAGAGCCAGTACATGAAAGTCCTTGGCCAAGGCAGGAGATTTACTGGTAGGTATTCTAATAGTAACTCAGGGTGTTCTGGGATACACTCCGACACGACTTGTACCGCTTTTGGGGGTCTGACTTTTACCAACCCCCCAGGCCCGCCATGCGATGCTCATAGACGAACGGACCGGACTGTACGGATATTGTCACTGACAGGCTCAGTAAGGTGTCAGCATGAGTTCGCTCACAGACGTCCCTTTTGGTCAATACCTGGTAGCCCGTTACGTATAGGCTAATCCCTCTGACGTGCTAGTGGTTAAATCCACAACCAAAGTATTGACGAGTCTTTAGAGTCCCCCACAGACCAGTTTCTCAAGTTTCGGGCGAAACGCTGTAGAGGCCGTATGGAGATATGTCAGGGTTCGATCAGATACGTGCGGTATTGCACGGATCGTGATCAGACGGATTTTACTAGCGGGCTTTGGTTTAAGCCGGATCCTAGTATTGTACAGTGTAGATTTTGTCTCTTTGCATTTGTATTCAGTGGGAATACAAATGCGGGCATGTATATGCAGTCGCAGGGTTTTTCCCTGTAATTTATTACGGGATCAGTTTTCTGAAGTTACCAGTTTGCATTCCGTTCCGGCCAGTTTTCCTTTGTTCCTTCACGGCCGGATTTTTCTGATGGAGGGGCTAATTTGCAAGTGTGCAAATTAGTTTAGTAGAGGGTGTTATTTGAAAATGGAGGCATCATGATGGTTCATGGATCATGAGATTCTTTTTACATCTTTTCCTTTGCATTTATTGTGATGGAAAATGAAGGGATTTGATTTGGCTTTGGTGTGACCATTTTTCTTGATCATTATCATTCTTTTTCTCTTCTTGCTTGAGGCCATTCATTTTTTTCATCCTCCACATTATTGGCCGGCCACATCTATGAGGGAGGATGAGAGAAAATCACATTTTGATGAGGGAAAAATCTTCATATCATTCTATGCTTGAAAAATGAGAGCTCCATTCTTTTTCAAAGATCATTTCTTCACCTCCATCAAAGGCAACTTCATAACCCCAAAGAGACAAGTGTTCTACACTAGCCTACAGCATTTCTTAGGCACGTCGGTTCGCCAACTTCGTGCCCGAGTTTTCTCGGTCCAGAGGTAGGAGCCCGTAAAAGAACCCGGCGATGTGGTGCCCGTTCCGACGAGGAGCCGAAGATCGGACATTCCGCGAGGAGATCGGAGTGAAGGCCGAAGACCGAAGGACACGGATCGCTCGGTATAGCTTCCTTCCCTTTTTCTAGTTTGCTAGAGTTAGGTTAATGGCCCGATCCGGGATTTTTGTGTGCAGTGGTGCCGGTTTCTAGTTTTTAGAAAAGTTTTGTTTCCGCATTCCGGCATCGGATTGACGGCCGGGGCGCCGCCGTGCACTTACAAACTAATCATGATATGCTATATCGATCTAAACAATACTAGTGAATGGAACGAAACCAAACGAGTACGGTAATAAGTAGAATCAAACCGTGCCAAGACATCAGTCTTTGGCAAGCAAGTCCCATACAAACTCCCAATGTACTACATATGATTCTCTTTTAACGCCTCCAGAATGTAACAAGTATACCGAGCTATATGCCCCCTTCATAATTTCTTCATGAATTTCCCCTTTGGGCACACACATATGGTTCCCATACCATAAAAACCCTGCTCCTTGAATTTGCAAACCTGCTTTAAGATCTATGGGTCATGGGTCTACCACGCTTCCACGGCGCTACTCTGATAAGTTTAGGCAGGTCTTTACAACCTCTTCAAATGAATATACTACGCACGAGCAGCCTTGATGCAATCTATCCATGATGGTTATACTCAACACCCGAAGAGTTCGGTAAAGCCAATTCCAACTCATATCTTCGACAATCAGTTATCAGTTCCTCTTGCAATGTCAAAGTCATTCCAACTGGAAACCGACTTACAGCATCCGACATGACACTTTCCTTTCCGGGTGATATTTCTAGATCCAGGTTATAGTCAGCCGTTAAATCCAACTATCTCAGTTATCTCATGTTAGGCTCCTTCCACGTGAACATACTCTTAAGTTTTTACGATTGGTGGATGTCTCTACCTTCTCACCTAAAAATTAGTGTCTCCCTAACTTCAATACGAATATCACCACAACTAATTTCCGAGTAATGCGTTGGCAAATCTTCTCCAACATCTTCAGCTGTTTGACGTATAGGCCATCACCAGTTCTTGATGTCTCAATACATTGCTCAAAACCTTTCCTGATATGTCGCTGTGAATCTATTATCCTTACGAAACCGTTCGGCGCAGTTAGAACAGGAGCGGTCATTAACCTATACTTCCACGAGTCGAAAACTTGCGCACACTTCTCAGACTAACCAACTGCTCGTCCCTTCTAGTCAACTTGGTCAACGACATCACTATCCATACGAAAAAACTTACACGAACCTCCGATAGTAATCAGTGAGTCCAACTTATGCTTATTCGAAGTTCCCTCGGACTCGTTCAATCTCAAGTTGTCGCAATCTTTCCAAGTCTATTGCGATCTCATCTCCCGATATGTTATCACCCAAGAACTTCACTTCATTGAGTCGAAACTCACATTTGCTCAACTCGGCATACAGTTTCTCTTGCCTCAAAGTCTGAAGTATACTCCTTAAATGCTTCTAAGAACTAAAAGGATTTTATCGCAACTGGACAAGGTATATATCACGCGATCGCTTATCACCTTCCCATCACATCAGATAGGTAAGAAAGGATAAGATAAACTAAAGGACAAGATATACATCCGAAATGGAAGTTCCAAGACCTAAGTATAGGATGTAAAAGATGAACCGCGAGGGGGAAAATGATCATACATGAATTTTAAGGATTCAAGAAATCAAGAAGTGAACTTCAAGAGAATCGAAAAAAGGAGTCGAATTCAACTTTCAAGGTAAGACATAGGTTTGGAAATAATTGAAAAGAGGGAAAAATAAGGTAGTACAACAAAATCAAGAAATGGATCAAGAGTAGGACTTTCAATTACTTAAACAGAGTACCGTATTGTAATCATACCGCGGTACATGATTACAATCACATAATTTCATCCAAATCACCAAAATCATACTATCAGAGTCAATAGGAAGAGAACAATATGGAATCAAGAAGATTTCAGAATACAATCAACAGTGATGAAAGGTTTGCAATTTCGTTTTCCTTCAGCCGAGATACGGTCGTTAGGAAAAGTAGGAAGGAATTAAAGGAATAGGATTTAGGGATGAATCATGGTGCAAATTTTATAGTCTCACTCTAATAACAATTTGGGCACGAAAGGTATCAAGACAATCCATACCCAAACCACCTCGCAGCCGCCGCAAAATAAGTCTCGGCTACCAACTACGATGGGACACTCCTAATACTCCCTTCTAGAAACAATCTTCTCATTCCGGTGTAAGTCTCGGATCAAATCTAGAAATAACATACTACAATCAATGCCAAGTTTATCTAGAAGGTAGACTAGCTAGTATAGGAGACCTAAGTGACGGAATAAGATAAAATCAGCTAACAATGCTACTGGGAAGGAGTTAAACGGGAAGAATACCTAATACCATCTACTTAGAAATCTCCATTTTTATGGTACAAACAGTGCTCATGGAACATCACTCCTCAACTAATATCTTGACGGACAGATGTCGATCTTATGGTCAAGAGTTCTACAACCAACACGCTGCCATTTTTCTTTTTGACAAAACCACCAAGCATGGCCTGGCCGTCGGTAGTAGTTACAGGTCACGGTTTTCTTCTAAGCTAAAACAACTAGCAGCTTCATGGGGCAATTCCATATCTCCACCGAAATGCTCCTACGTGCTTGAACTTTGGTTGTCGTCCGTACTACCATATATGCTAGAATATCCTGCTGATGATCATCTCTTCCTGCGTTCGTGAGTGTCTGTTACCCACTCAAAGGCAACAGTAGCAGTCTGTTGAACCGCCCTCAAACTCTCCTGAAACGGCATAGTCCTTAAGTTGAGGATGGAAGAAGGGTTTAATGAAGAAAACAAGATTCAATGGAAGCAAGGGATTCAATGGAATCAAGATTCACTAAAGACAAGGATTCAAGAATTTGAATGGCAAGGTAATAGTATGGCAGGGCATGTTCTTATGTACTGGAATTTAAGGTCAATGAATTGGATAGAATACCCAACTACAAATTGAACCAAACTCAGCTAATCTAAACCTATACTCTGATACCAACAAAACCTTGTCATGCCCCGCATCCCAAGATACCAAAATTTCAGGACGTAGCTCGGCCAGCCATGTTACTTACGGCAAGAAAATATCCTTCCATAGTCACATTGAGGCCGTCAATCAGTAATAAAAAAATAATATAAATATCTATATCTAGACATGTCCAATAGCTACGATAAAAAATAATCAGAAACGATAGCAGAAGCAATAAAGATCCAAGAAAGAAATAAGAATACCTAACCATAATAAGGACTATATCAGTGGAATGCTCATCACTGATCCGCAATCCTATCAACTTACTCACGATCCTCCTGTGCTAAACTCAAAGAATCTGGGCCATGCAAAACCCAGATGTCGGCGTGTCATAAATATTATTATAATAATATAATCAGTATGAAACATAGTATACCATATGCAATAAACTCGATGTCATGGGTATAATAATAATCAATATCAGTAACATGTGAGGTAACAAGTAAGATATCAATATCCATCATATCATGTGTATCTTAAGGGTCCATGTCACTAGATTATTTATCCTAAAGATATTTGAAACCAATTAATGTAATCATTCATGTAACTCAACAGTATATATCCTGTTACCCCCCGAGACCACGGATGCAAAATATATCCCGTTACCTCTCGGGACCACGGACGCATGTATGAGTCAAGAATGATTTGTTCCCTTAACCCTCGGAACCACAGAAACATATAATATCCTTTTGAGTTACACTTCAGTTACATTTTTAATTTCCCCATTTCTACAGGTGTTATGTTCATGTCAGATATAGAAATAATATCTACCTAATACCAACACAAGAATAAGCAGGTACAAGATATGTCCATCAGGATAATAGAAATACGTTCATAAGGACAACAAGTCAAGTCAATCAAATCAATATCAGGATTATTGGAATTCGTAAAAATTACATGGAAAGTATGTACTGGCATGATAACGATAACAGTACAATAAAAATAACATGATAGCAGTGATATATATTATAAATCGGTATGCAAGTATATCAGGGATAATCTTATCATATCATGGACAAGATCAAGATAATATAATTAACAAGGATAGCATATTCAATCCGATTAATAACAATAAGAATGGTGTTGATTAACCATGCAAAGTTCCGTTTAGAAATTTAGCATCATCCAGATTTATAAAATAACTTAAAAATAACAAACGTTCTCCAAAAGGGATATGTTATATACCAAAACAAATCTAATTCAATAAGATTTTCATTTTTATAAATTAAAACATCTCTCGTTGTTCCTACAAAAAGTTATGAACATTCGAAATTGAAAATTTGCTGCTGGAATTTTCCTGGACAGCAGTTCAGAGACAACTTCATTTGCAGTTTACGTTATTTAAATAATTTATTTTACAAGTTAATCTTTCACAGGATTATATTATTCTGAGTTAGTTTCGTAACAAACTAAAGAACACATGCTAATGATTTTTGTATAATTTATTATGAATTTTTTAAGGTAAGGTGTACAGTAAATTCCAGATTTGTCATATCCGCTTGGCAACGACATTTCATGTATAAATTATAATATTTTCAAACTATATTTTGCAACAATCAATACCTATCAAAATAACATTATTAATTAAGCATGATTAATCTCTTAACGTATATACTAATTTTAACTGTTATAGATAAATAATATTACGATGACCGTAATTGTCGTCGTAGCTAGTATGCATGAACAGGTATTAAATACTTGCCTCGGAGATGACGAAGACGAGAAAGATTGCTGCGATTTAATGGTGATCATTCTCGTCTGGAGTTGGGGTCGGTCGTTGCAGCAGTCGAGGGTGATGGGTTTGGAGGAGATGAAAACGTGGGTGAAGGGTGTCGGCTTAGGTTTATATTAGAAGGGAGAGTAAGATGAGAGAGAAAGAGATTGGAGAGAGAAAATAAAATTTGTTTTTTAAAGAGAGATAGACAGATGATGGGTTATTGTCACGCTCCGCTTCCCAGAGTGCGCTAAGATCGGTACGTGACAGAGCCAACCATGCTACCTGTGGTTAGGAAAGATCCTTCCACAGTCGCATTACGGCTGTTTAGAGATATCAAGAACGGTAGAAGTAAAATAAATTATCTAGTACATGTCCATAAGCCAGAATAAATGAGTCATGAAATAAAATAATGTGGAAGCAAGAGATTCAAATACAATACTCTGGAATGTACGTCCCATAATACGGGCTCACATCAGGAATGAAAATACTGAAAGGAAAACTAAACTAAACTAATAACAGATCTTCACTGCTCGGCCTGTTGATCAAAATATTCCTGAGCAGCCTACGATAAGGATAAGGGATCTGGGCCATGTAAAACCCAGACGTCAGTGCGTCATAATATCAATAATTCTAACCAAGCAGGATGTAATGAAATATGCAGGCATGAATTATGAATAGTAACAAGTTATCAAGAAATAAGCAGTAACATGAATATATAGATCAGTAAACAGGATATATACAGGTGAAGTGCAGTGAGTAGTCTAAAATGTGCTACAGGGTTATCTACTCTAAAATTATTCGAAATCAATTAATGCAGTCCTCATCGTAACCCATCGGTCTATGCCCCGTTCATTCCCCACAGGACCACGGTAAAATGATATAATAGACTGTGAGTCTATACCCCGTTCATTCCCCACGGGACCACGGTAAAATGATATAATAGACTGTGAGTCTATGTCCCGTTCATTTCCCATGGGACCACGGTAAAATGATATAATAGCCCTTTGAGTTACGTTCAGCTACATTTTTGATTTCCCCATACCCCCAAATTATGTATAAGTCAGGTATTGATAAATCTGGAGCTAATGCCAACACAGGATCAAGCAGGTACAGGTTTGTTTATATAGACAACAGGATATGTCCGTAGGGACAACAGGTCAAGATTTGTCGGCATTGGTAACAAGATCAGGTATCAAGTCAAGCTGTGGTATATCAGGTCATGTCAGGTAGTGCACATGTATCAAGTCATGTCAAGTAGGGTATCAGGTCATGTCAGGTAGTGCACAGGTATCAAGTGGATGCTCATAATCAAACTGCAATAAGTATGGGTTGCACAAAATCAGGTATAGAGTACTAATAAAATAAAATAACACGAATGGTATGCAAATAGATACAAAATAAATGGTATGGATGCACAACTATCGATTAGGGTTACCTTTTATATTTCCAATACTAATTAGGATGCACTTTATTAAATATGGGGTGTTTAAATAACAATATTATGTAATAATGAGATCTATAGATGCAACTATATGTATACTATATGATATGGATGCAAACGGGTATCCGAAAACTGTAAAACTTTAATATGGATAAATAATGTGATAAACGGGTAACCTTTGATTCATATGGATGCGTACTACTATACCTAGCATGTAGCAAAATAATTTAGTATGCGACTAGATGTGTAAATCATGATATTGATGCATACGGATATCATATAACCGTAAAATGATAAACTGGTAAATACAGGATGTACAATTTAAACAATATGTAAGGTTATATTCAATTGGATGCAGTAGATGGTAGTATAGTATGTAACAAGATAGGTTTTCATGCACTAGATCTGAAATGATATATACGGATATATACAGATGTCGAATAAACCGATAAAATTGAAAAACAATAATGTGTATTGCAAAATTAATCATTTTGAAGTATTATAATTCAAATAGATATAGATTATAGTATTATAGCATGTAGCAAGATTAACTTGCCTAGACGGATCACGAAACGGATATGTACGGTACGTCCGACGTCGGCAAAATATCGCGACGCACGCACGGCACACGGGACGAGTCCAAGCAACTCAAGAAGGTGATCACGCAGGTAAGGTACTTCTCCTGGGTCGTCTGGATCGTCGGTGTTAAACCCGGCTCCGGCGGCGGCTGAAAATGCACGATTCAAGAAACTAAAGAAAAGAAAAAGAAAAGAAAGAAAGAGGAAGAAGAAGATAGAGGGAAGAGGTTGCTGCTTACATGGTTGTGGGTGTTCTGTCTTTCAGAAAGGAGGTGCTGGTGTAGTAGAGAGGTGGTTGTCGGCGGCGGAGTGAGCAGCTAGGGTTAGGTTAGGGTTTTGTGTTGGCCGGGGTTGCAGTTTGAAGGTTGGTTGAGTGCAGGGTTGGTGTAGGAGGGAGAGCAGAGGAGAGTGAGGAGAGGAGAGGAAGGAGATGGCGACGGCGAGGTGAAGGTGTCGTCGACGATGAGGTGAGGTGATGGGTTCTCGGTGTGTAGTGGTGTGCAGGGGTGTTGGTGAAGGCTCGAGAAGGAGGAAGAAGATGGAGATGGCGAGAAGGAGGAGCTCGGTGAGTTGAGGTGATGGAGTTTAGGGTTAGGGTTGAGGAGGAAGGAGCTGTTGTGATGGGTTAAGGGAAGCTCTTGGGGTTTCAAAGGAGAAGAGAGGGAGAGAAAGAAAGGAGGTGACCGTATCGGCGCGGGAGGTGACACGACTCATGCTCACCGTGAGATAAGAGAGAGAGAGATGCATGAGAGGAGAGAGAGGGGGGGCAGGAAATATAAATTTATTTTCTAGTGAGGGGAGAGAGAAAGAGAGAAAGAAAGAGAGGAGGGGGGAGAGAGGGTCTGCATGAGAGAGAGAGAGATGAGTGGGGGTTGTTTTAATTTGTTTTGATTTTACATTTTAAAAGATTTTAGTTAGTTATAAAATTTAAACTATTGATTAGAATAAATATATTAAATTAAATAAATTCGAATTTTGGCGGTATACAAAAATATTCCAAAACACGCTCGGGTCGGGTCTAAAATTCAGTTTTAAAATATGAAAAATATATGCGACATTCAAAATTCAAAATGAATGCTCGGGTAACGAAAATGCATACCCCCAAGAACGGATGCACGTACGTGTGCGTAGCCATCCAAACAAGCCTGTTTCACTGAACGGGACAAGAACAAGATGCACGGATGCTACGACAGGGTTAGGGGTTTCAAGCAGGCCATGTAATGTATTTTTAAAATATTTTACGTGACTTAAAATGTTATATGGTAAAAGATGCAATGCCATATAAAATGCCAGTATGCAGTATTTATGAAAGTGCACATGTCTATGTAACAAGTCAAGATAATTCATAAATATGAATTAAACAAGTTTCAAGCATGCGGGTCGGGTCGGATGCAATACTAAAGTAAAATACTATTCGCACCCAAAACACGATAAATCAGGGAAATACGATAACTGGAATTGGTATAAATGAACTAGGGTGTTATATTATACCCAACTACAAAAAGAATTTCTTCCTCGAAATTCCAAGAACAAGGAAAGATAAACAATCATGAAACTACAAGAATAGATATGGAAACTTTTGTCGAATTTCATCTTCTCGTTCCCAAGTTGATTCTCCATGCGAGCGATTTCCCCAAGAAACAAGTACGAGAGGGATAACCTTATTCTTAAGGACCTTTTCTCTTCGATCAACAATTGACATCGGTCGTTCCTCAAAATTCAAATCCTCTCTTACAGTCAGCTCCGAATGATCCAGCACGTGTGTTTCATCTCGAACATACTTACGGAGTTGAGATATATGAAACACGTCATGAACATTCGCCAAAGATTGTGGTAAAACCAATCGATAAGCCACTTCTCCAACACGCTCCAAAATCTCGAAAGGCCCTACGAATCGAGGACTAAGCTTGCCTCGACTCCCAAAACGAATCACTCCTCTAATAGGTGATGTCTTCAAAAACACTAGATCACAAATAGCGAACTCTAGAGGTCTTCTCGATATATCGGCCCAACTCTTCTGCCGATCTTGTGCTGCCTTTATATGATTCCGGATAGTATTAACTTTCTCAACTGTCAGTACGATCAAATCCGGTCCTAATAATCTTCGTTCTCCAACATCGTCTCAACAAACAGGTGAGCAACACTTGCGACCATACAATGCTTCGAATGGAGCCATCTGAATAGTCTCCTGAAAGCTGTTATTGTAAGAAAACTCTACCAAGTGTAGATGATCCTTCCACGAACCCTTGAAATCTAACATACGAGCTCTTAATATGTCTTCAAGAGTTTGGATCGTTCTCTCCGACTGGCCATCTGTCTGAGGATGATAAGCTGTGCTAAACTTCAATCGCATCCCTAAACTTTCCTGTAAGCTCCTCCAGAAGTGTGATAAGAAACGGGTGTCACGGTCGGACAAGATGCTCACCGGTACTCCATGCAATCTCACAATCTCCTGCATGTACCGTTCAGCTAACGTTTTCGTTAACTAGCCAACTCGAAATGGTATAAAATGAGCTGCCTTGGTCAATCGATCAACAATCACCCAAACTGCATTATTACCCTTTGGACTCCGCGGTAAAGCTGTCACGAAATCTATGGTTATATGTTCCCACTTCCATTGAGGAATCGGAAGTGGTTGCAATAAACCAGCAACCCTTTGGTGTTCAGCCTTAACATGCTGACACACTAAGCACTTCGCTACAAAACGGGCGATCTCCTATTTTCATGCCTTCCCACCAGAAATTTGTCTTAGATCGCGGTACATCTCCGTGCCTCCAGGATGTACGGAATACGCGGAACCGTGTGCCTCTTTCATAACCTCTTCACGAATGTCTCCTTTTGGCATACAAACGGCTACCATATCGCAACGAACCATCTTTATGAATCAACAAGTCTGTTCGAAGTCCAGCTTCAACTTGTATCAACTTCCATCGACGAAAGAACATTGTCTGTCGGCCTAGCCCTAAACTCGACTGGCCTGACAGAACAGCTTCTTCCAGCAAAACAAACTCCGAATGTCTGGGAATATGGAAAATCACTTTCTTTGCCCTACAATCAATGTGAGCGTGGAAAGTGAGACCATCCATTTCCAAGACAACTTCATAACTTCCGGTTATCAAACACCAAGAAATTTGCGAATAACTCCCGTCCACAAGTAACTACAGAACAATCCTTACATTCTCTACTAGTTATGATCTTCCCATTCCCAGTGTGTATGTCCCAACAACTAGACAGGGTCGTGCAAGTAATCGAGTGTGTAGCGGTACACTTGGACGACACAAAACAATGGGATGCACTAGAATCGAATAATGCTAATGCGGAAAAATCACGAACAAGTAGGATACCTGAAACGACTTCCTCTAAAGCCTTGGCCTTTTCAGCCGTCAGGGTAAAAGCTCGAGCTTGATTAGATCCCTGAGTTAACTGCTCCTACTCCCGAATCTGCTTCTGTGGTGGCCTCTGAACATCATCTTTCATGCGAAGCTTCGACGGACAAGTATCAGTGGTATGATCAGCTGATCCACAGATAAGATAAAGTTTAAGTCTCCTTCGACAATCTCTCCAGAAATGATCCGGTCGTTGGCAGTAATCGCACAACACCCTTCCTTTTTGCTCGGGCAAAACTGGCTTCTTCATTGGTGTAACGCCACGTCTGTCCACCGGAATACCTCTGCGTATAAGCGCTCGATTCGGCGTAAATGCCGGCTTCCGTACCGTAACCGTCGGCTGCTGCGTACTTCCAGTCTTCATTGATAGGCTCTGCTACTCTCGAGTCGCTTTAAGTACTTGTGAGAAAGTGGTCATACCCAGAGATATAATTTGCCTCTGGATGTCCACGTCCAAATTGCGCATGAACCTCCTTGCCCTATCAATATCGTTGGCCGCACAAAGGGAGATCATTGCGGATTTTCAGAGATTTGACTTGGAGGTTGTGCGTCCACGTGCTACAGGACAGTTGATGCAGTTGCAAGTACAGTCGTCCTTGGTTGAGAAGATTAAAGCGACACAATCGCAGGATCCTAGACTGCAAAAGTTTCGAGAGCAGGTTGGAGCCGGACTACGAACCGATTTACTGATCCATGAAGACGGTTCGTTGAGATATGGTAGCCGTGTGTGTGTGCCAAAAGGAGATGTGCGTGAAGAGCTCATGAGGGAGGCACACAGTTCAGTACATCCAGGAGGGACAAAGATGTACCGAGACTTTCGACAGCACTTTTGGTGGGAAGGTATGAAACGGGAAATTGCTCGCTTCGTGGCTAAGTGCTTGGTGTGTCAGCAAATCAAGGCTGAACATCAAAGGGTTGCTGGTTTGTTGCAACCACTTCCGATTCCTCAGTGGAAGTGGGAACATATAACCATGGATTTCGTGACGGCTTTACCGCGGAGTCTAAAGGGCAACAATGCTGTATGGGTGGTTGTCGATCGGTTGACCAAGGCAGCTCACTTTATTCCTTTTCGGGTTGGTCAATCGACAGAGACTTTGGCAGAGCGGTACATGCAGGAGATTGTCAGATTGCATGGAGTACCGGTAAGCATCGTGTCCGATCGGGACACTCGGTTCTTGTCGCACTTTTGGAGGAGTTTACAAGAAAGTTTGGGGACTCGATTGAAGTTTAGCACAGCTTATCATCCTCAAACTGATGGACAATCGGAGAGAACGATCCAGACCCTTGAAGATATGTTGAGGGCTTGCATGTTGGACTTCAAAGGTTCTTGGGAAGATCATCTACACCTGGTGGAGTTTTCGTACAACAATAGCTTCCAAGCAACTATTCTGATGGCCCCGTTTGAAGCACTGTATGGTCGTAAGTGCCGTTCACCTGTCTGTCGGGATGATGTTGGTGAATGAAGGTTACTAGGACCAGATTTGGTGGTACAGACAGTCGAGAAGGTGAATACAATCAGGAAGCATATGAAGGCAGCTCAAGACAGACAGAAGAGTTGGGCCGACACGTCAAGAAGACCTCTAGAGTTCGCCGTGGGTGATTTGGTATTCCTGAAGGTATCACCGACTAGAGGGGTGATTCGCTTTGGAAGTCGGGGAAAGCTTAGTCCTCGATTCGTTGGACCCTGCGAGATTTTGGAGCGTGTTGGAGAGGTATCGTACCGGTTGGCGTTACCACCGTCATTAGCAGGAGTTCACGATGTGTTTCATGTGTCTCAACTACGGAGGTATGTTCGTGATGAGACTCATGTCTTGGATCATTCGGAGTTGACCGTACGGGAGGACCTGACTTTTGAGGAGCGACCAGTTGAAATCAAGGATCGAAGAGAAAAGGTTCTTAAGAACAAGGTTATCCCTCTTGTGCTAGTTTCTTGGGGTAATCGATCGCATGGAGAATCCACTTGGGAGCGAGAAGACGAGATCCGTCAGAAATTCCCTCACCTTTTCCCAGTAGTTAGCTATCTTGTACTCTTGGAATTTCGAGGACGAAATTCTTTTGTTGTTGGGTATGATGTAACACCCGAGCCCGATAATACTATTTATGTTACTAGTTGAGGGTTATATATTGCTCATTTCCAATTATTCTGTTTTTCTGGGGTTTATTGCTAAATTTTAACCGGTTAAGTCATTTTGGCACATAACAAATTTTAACTCCTAAAATGAAATTTAAAGTGTCCATGTTGGCCTACTCGTCGCCACTAGTCGCGTGGTAGCGTCCGCGTGTCGAGATCCCGTCCCGTTCGGCTAAACGGGCATGTTTGGATGACTACGCGCGCGTGCAAGTGTTCGACTTGGGGGCATGCATTTTAATCATTAAACACCTCTTTTCAAAATTTGGAACCCGCTTAAAATCCTACAATTTGAATTTGGAACATTTGGGCGCAACCCGGGCGCGAATTGAAAATGTTTCATTTAGCGCCAAAAAGGACCCATTTAATAAAATATGGTGAAGCTATAAATATATATATATTCTGTGTTTTTAACGTTGAAATCACTGTTTGTTATCCTTTATATATTTTTTTACCTTCAAAAGATTCGTGCGCAGCCAATCACGAGAAAGGAAATTCTCGTGGGCCCCACCTTTTTCCCTATCTCTCTCTCTCTTCCCTCAATCTCTCTCTCCCTCTCTCTCCAATCTCTCTCTCTCTTCCTATATTTTAAACCCATGCAGCCGCCCTGTTCCTTCCTCATCCATCGCGAGAACACCCCAGCGAACCCCGAACCCTAACCCTAGCTCCTCGCGACCTCACCGCCGACCTCCTCACGACCTCGCCGTCGCCGTCACCACCTCGTCGACCTCACCGCACCCACTTGCCTCCTTCTTCCGCCGATTCCCGCACCTGCACCCAACCCCGACGACGCCTCCAACCCTCGCAGACCTCGCCGTCGACGCCACCTCCCGTCGCCGACGACTCCCGCGACACCCTCTCACCCTCCTCGTCCCGACCTCGTCGTCGCTTCCCTCCTCCCCTCGCCGGACCACCAACCCGAGACCATAACCCCATCACCTACCTCTGCTGTTCGCCGGAGAATGCGCCGGCGATCCTCGCCGTCGTCACCAGAGCCACCTCCTTTCCCCTCGACCACCAGAGCCGACCACCCTCTCCCCCACTCGTCGCAGCACCCTCTCCCGCGAACCGTGAGGCCGTTCAAGCCTTTGCGGCCGCCGTCGTTGCCTCGCCGGCGTTCCAGCGCCGTCGAGCTCGCCGGGGTTACCCCTGGTACCTCCCGGTAAGCCTTCCTCACCTTTCCTTTGTGCAGTAAACCCCCCCCGGCTGATCGCATTAAGTTTATCGTGTGTTGCTAACTCGTTGCCGTGTTTTTACCGGAATCCGACCGTGCCGTCTTGGCGAACCCGACGCTCCAGCGAAGTACCCTGGTCCGTGTGATCCCGTTGTTCTCTGTTGGGGCTCGATCCGTGGCCCGTGCTATCATATCGCGTTTTCTGCCGACATCGCATCCGTGTTCCGGTTTGCAAAACCGTCGAGGCAAGTATCTGAATACTTGCTTTAACATGCTAGCGTGCGAGACCTAGTCTTGCCACGCAGTTGAATTCATACTATATAACACAACAACTTAATGATGGTAATTGATATCATATTATAAGTTAGAATTGACAGTTGCAGTTATCTTTAACATGGAATCGTTATGATAGTTTTCGTAATTAATCGACCCACTATCAATCCATATTTCAACTAAATAAAACAATTGGATCATATCTGCTTTAATTGTTAAATCATTCACGAGACAATTATTATACTTAGTGTAAATTCATGTAGCTTCATTACTTTATGATTGTGGATATTGCTTCACCTTGTGGCTAGTGCACCCCAAAGGTGCGTGAACCTGTTAATAAGAGAATACAGAACATCATTGTGTTTACATGGAATAATATGGTTATTTACTGTTTCCTGCTGTTGTTCATTATTTGATTGCATACCTGTTGTGAGCACCTACTCGATTGCACTACATATTGGCCTGACCCTGCTACACATGACATATACATACATACCGACTCATCCTGTTGTACCATGACATGACTTGTTTCATGATTTCTTGCCTAATGCCGACAAACCCGACCATCCCTGCTGTCTATCCAGACAGACCTACTTTCACCGGATTTTCTGTTGGCATTAGTCCTTGACTACTGAATACCTGACCTGACATACTTAGCTTGGGGGTATGGGGAAATCAAAGATGAACCTGACTTGTAACTCGACAGTTCACTACCGTTCGAGTGTACACATTCCTATTCTGTGCCTAACGGCATGTCTCGGTTTCGGCCGAGAATATTGTGGTCGTGATCCCGGGTATGTACGGGGTAATACCGAGTGTACACTTTCCTATTCTGTGCCTAACGGCATGTCTCGGTTTCGGCCGAGAATATTGTGGCCGTGATCCCGGGTATGTACGGGGTAATACCGAGTGTACACTTTCCTATTCTGTGCCTAACGGCATGTCTCGGTTTCGGCCGAGAATATTGTGGCCGTGGTCCCGGGTATGTACGGGATACTATTGAGTTACATCGACGATTCATCAATTGGTTTCAAAGACTATAGAGTAGAAAACCTGATAGGACAGTTCAGTCACCATTGCACATTACCCTGATTGTTATTTCTTATTATTGCTTTATTCATGTTCATATTTGCATTGCTTATTACCATGTTTACATTATATACTTGATGTCATGACGCGCTGACGTCTGGGTTTTGCATGGCCCAGATTCCGTACCACTGTCGACGACCGAGCAGGAGTACTTCAGCCAGCAGGCTGAACTGTGAGTTCCTTAGGGTTTAGTTTATTTATTTCATTTCATTTCCAGATGTGAGCCCGCATTATGGGACGTACTGTTTATTCATTGTATTGGATCATTAGCTTCCGCACTTATTGTTTATTGACTCTCGTTATTATGGATTTGGACATGTATTAGATTAGCTTATTATCTTGTTCTTGATATCCTTACAACCGTAATGTGACTGTGGATGGATACTTCCTACCCACAGGTAGCATGGTTGGCTATGTCACGTGCCCAATCTTGCGTACTCTGGGAAGCGGGGCGTGACATGGTTCTTTTGGTATCAGAGCCATAGGTTAGTCGGGTTGATTCTTTTGTAGTTGGGTATTGTACCCAATACACGAATCAGAATACCCGTGTTTAGGAAACATGTCCAGCCACATTGACCGTTTTACCATTCTTGAATCACATTCTTCCTGATTATATCTTTTACGACGTGCAAACTTACTTTGCATGTCGACTCGGAAACCTGATTTCTTGTTATCCCTAGGACTTGGGCGACTTGGGTGGAGTTAAGTAATTGCGGCTATGATACCGCGGCATAGCTATAATGCAGCACTCTATTTAAGTATCTTGGAGTTCTAGCCTTGATCCACGTTCAGAATCTATCATCATGCTAATGTTGGGTGTTTTGAGTTCAGGATTATGACAGGTAAGAAGTTGAAGACGTACCGGAGGCGTGTGAACGAAGCCGCCATGCTTGGAGAGATAAGAGGAATACTGGAAATCAAAGAAACAGACCGAGCTGATCCAGCAGCACGCGGACTTGTTTCAGGAAGGTTTGCAGATCGTTCAGCAGTCTGTAAACGAAGTTGGAACTAGACCAGTCGACCGAGTAAGGAGGTAGCAGATTTCGGACTTTGGGTCCGTCTACATTTACTGGTTTAAAGGAGCTGTTACCAGCCGAGCAGAGGCTAGTGACACGGAGGATTTACTGATTGCGGCACAGATCCCAGAGGACAAGAGAGTTGTTGTGGTGCGCTTCAGCTAGTGGTTTACGCCGAGAGTGATGGCCTGTGGAGGAAACCCGCTTGCCCAAGCCAATCAGTTGAGCGGATTTCTCTAAGAGTTTCCTGGAGAAATTCTTCCCGCGGACCGCACGGGAGGAAATGGAAGAGAAGTTCATCGGACTAAGGCAGAATGGAGCAGCCGTGGACGTGCATGCAGCAGAGTGGACGAGACTCAGTAGTCTCGCTGGACCTTTCGCGGCCAACGATGTAGACAGCAGTTGCGGTAAGGAAGCAGTTCTGTCGGGCCAGTCGAGTTTAGGACTAGGCCGACAAACAGTGTTCTTGCAGCTATGGAAGTTAATAGTAATGAAGAGCCGGCAGTTGTTCGCGACTTTATGGATGTGTTTGAAGATATTTCGGGCTTACCGCCGAAGCGAGAGGTGGAGTTTGCGATTGACCTTATTCCTGGTGCAGCGCCAGGATCAACATCTTATTATCCGATGGCACCGGTGGAATTGGAAGAAGTTAAGAAACAAGTTGGTGAATTACTCGAGAAGGGATGGATTCGAAGCAGTAACTCACCTTGGGGAGCTCCAGTCCTTTTGTAAAGAAGAAGGATGGCACGAGAAGGATGTGCATTGATTATCGAGAATTGAACCGGGTGACTATTAAGAACAAATACCCGATCCCTCGCATTGGAGAACTTTTTGAGCAGCTTAGTGGCGCGAGGGTATTCTCGAAACTGGACTTGTGATCAGGATATCATCAGGTCCGAGTGAAGGCAGAAGACATTTGCAAGACGGCGTTTCGGACTCGGTATGGGCATTTCGAGTATTTAGTGATGCCCTTCGGAGTGACTAATGCGCCGGCAATATTTATGGATTTGATGAACAGGATCTTTTCACCGTTCTTGGACCAGTTTATTGTGGTATTCATTGACGATATTCTGGTGTTCTCGAAGAGTCCGGAGGAGCATGCTGAGCACTTACGGATCGCACTGCAGACGCTGAGACAAGAGAAGTTATTCGTGAAGATGAGTAAGTGCGAATTCTGGCTGGAAGAAGTGAAGTTTCTGGGGCATGTCGTGTCGGGCGATGGAATCGCCGTCGATCCCGAAAAGATTACAGCGGTTCGAGATTGGCCTACTCCAAAGAATGTTGCGGAGATAAGAAGTTTCCTTGGACTCGCCGGATACTACAGAAGATTTGTGGAGAACTTCGCTCGCTTAGCTGAGCCGTTAACCAAGCTTACGCGTAAGGAGGTACCGTTTGTTTGGACGGATGGATGTGCATTGGCCTTCGAGACGTTGAAGCAGAAGTTGATAACCGCCCCGATCCTGACCGTACCGGATAATTCAGGAGGACTGGTGATTCACAGCGACGCATCTGGAAAAGGATTGGGATGTGTTTTAATGCAGAATGGGAAAGTCGTCGCTTACGCATCGAGACAACTGAAGACTCACGAGAAGAATTATCCGACTCATGACTTAGAGCTTGCAGCCGTGATCTTCGCCCTGAAGATTTGGAGACACTACCTTTTGGGCGAGAGAGTCGAAGTCTTTACAGATCACAAGAGTTTAAAGTATGTGTTCACTCAGAAGGAGTTGAACATGAGGCAACGCAGATGGTTGGAGCTGATGGCCGACTATGACCTCGATCTTAAGTACCATCCGGGAAAGGTCAACGTCGTGCCGGATGCGCTGAGCCGGTTACCAGCAATTCAGATATTGACTGCACAGAGAGAGATCATTGCGGATTTTCGGAGATTTGACTTGGAAGTTATGCTACCACATGCTACAGGACAGTTGATGCAGTTGCAAGTACAGTCGTCCTTAGTTGAGAAGATTAAAGCGACACAATCGCAGGATCCTAGACTGCAAAAGTTTCGAGAACAGGTTGGAGCCGGACTACGAACCGATTTACTGATCCATGAAGATGGTTCGTTGAGATATGGTAGCCGTGTGTGTGTGCCAAAAGGAGATGTGCGTGAAGAGCTTATGAAGGAGGCACACAGTTCAGCTTACTCTGTACATCCAGGAGGGACAAAGATGTACCGAGATATTCGACAGCACTTTGGTGGGAAGGTATGAAACGGGAAATTGCTCGCTTCGTGGCTAAGTGCTTGGTGTGTCAGCAAGTCAAGGCTGAACACCAAAGGGTTGCTGGTTTGTTGCAACCACTTCCGATTCCTCAGTGGAAGTGGGAACATATAACCATGGATTTCGTGACGGCTTTACCGCGGAGTCCAAAGGGCAACAATGCTGTATGGGTGATTGTCGATCGTTTGACCAAGGCAGCTCACTTTATTCCTTTTCGGGTTGGTCAATCGACAGAGACTTTGGCAGAGCGATACATGCAGGAGATTGTCAGATTGCATGGAGTACCGGTAAGCATCGTGTTCGATCGGGACACTCGGTTCTTGTCGCACTTTTGGAGGAGTTTACAAGAAAGTTTGGGGACTCGATTGAAGTTTAGCACAGCTTATCATCCTCAGACTGATGGACAATCAGAGAGAACGATCCAGACCCTTGAAGATATGTTGAGGGCTTGCATGTTGGACTTCAAAGGTTCTTGGGAAGATCATCTACACCTGGTGGAGTTTTCGTACAACAATAGCTTCCAAGCAACTATTCTGATGGCCCCGTTTGAAGCATTGTATGGTCGTAAGTGCCGTTCACCTGTCTGTTGGGATGATGTTGGTGAACGAAGGTTACTAGGACCAGATTTGGTGGTACAGACAGTCGAGAAGGTGAATACAATCAGGAAGCATATGAAGGCAGCTCAAGACAGACAGAAGAGTTGGGCCGACACGTCAAGAAGACCTCTAGAGTTCGCCGTGGGTGATTTGGTATTCCTGAAGGTATCACCGACTAGAGGGGTGATTCGCTTTGGAAGTCGGGGAAAGCTTAGTCCTCGATTCGTTGGACCCTTCGAGATTTTGGAGCGTGTTGGAGAGGTATCGTACCGGTTGGCGTTACCACCGTCATTAGCAGGAGTTCACGATGTGTTTCATGTGTCTCAACTACGGAGGTATGTTCGTGATGAGACTCATGTCTTGGATCATTCGGAGTTGACCGTACGGGAGGACCTGACTTTTGAGGAGCGACCAGTTGAAATCAAGGATCGAAGAGAAAAGGTTCTTAAGAACAAGGTTATCCCTCTTGTGCTAGTTTCTTGGGGTAATCGATCGCATGGAGAATCCACTTGAGAGCGAGAAGACGAGATCCGTCAGAAATTCCCTCACCTTTTCCCAGTAGTTAGCTATCTTGTACTCTTGGAATTTCGAGGACGAAATTCTTTTGTAGTTGGGTATGATGTAACACCCGAGCCCAATAATACTATTTATATTACTAGTTGAGGGTTATTTATTGCTCATTCCAATTTTTTCCTGATTGTTTGGTGCTTTTTGCTAAATTTTAACCGGTTAAGTCATTTTGGCACATAACAAATTTTAACTCCTAAAATGAAATTTAAAGTGTCCATGTTGGCCTACTCGTCGCCACTAGTCGCGTGGTAGCGTCCGCGTGTCGAGATCCAGTCCCGTTCGGCTAAACGGGCAAGTTTGGACGACTACGCGCGCGTGCAAGTGTTCGACTTGGGGGCATGCATTTTAATCATTAAACACCTCTTTTCAAAATTTGGAACCCGCTTAAAATCCTATAATTTGAATTTGGAACATTTGGGCGCAACCCGGGCGCGATTTGGAAATGTTTCATTTCGCGCCAAAAAGGCCCATTTTAATTTAATATCTTAAACTATTTTATACGAATGTATATTTTTCCCTAACTGTAAATCATTCAAATCCTCTTAAATCCCTTCTTAAATCTCATGATCAGCCAATCGCAGCGAGGGAATGTGCCCGCGTGGGCCCCGCATTCAATCTCCCTCTCCCCGTTTCACTCAATCTCTCTCTCTCTTCTTATATTTAAACTCTTCTTCTTCTTCTCATGCAGCCGCCTTCTTTTCCCCTCTTCATCACGAGAAAGCGTCTCAGAACCCTAACCCTAGCCCCTCGTTCTTCACCGCCGACCTCCTCACGACCTCGCCGTCGCCGTCACCACCTCGTCGACCTCACCGCACCCACTTACCTCATTCCTCCGCCGATTCCCGCACCTGCACCCAACCCCGACGACGCCTCCAACCCCCGCAGACCTCGCCGTCGACGCCACCTCCCGTCGCCGACGACTCCCGCGACACCCTCTCACCCTCCTCGTCCCGACCTCGTCGTCGCTTCCCTCCTCCCCTCGCCGGACCACCAACCCGAGCCCATAACCCCATCACCTACCTCTGCTGTTCGCCGGAGAACGCGCCGGCGATCCTCGCCGTTGTCACCAGAGCCACCTCCTTTCCCCTCGACCACCAGAGCCGACCACCCTCTCCCCCACTCGTCGCAGCACCCTCTCCCGCGAACCCCGAGGCCGTTCAAGCCTTTGCGGCCGCTGTCGTTGCCTCGCCGGCGTTCCAGCGCCGTCGAGCTCGCCGGGGTTACCCCTGGTACCTCCCGGTAAGCCTTCCTCACCTTTCCTTTGTGCAGTAAACCCCCCCCGCTGATCGCATTACGTTTATCTTTGTTACTAACTTCGTTGCCGATGTTTTGCCGGAATCCGACCGTGCCGTCTTGGTGAACCCGACGCTCCAGCGAAGTACCCTGGTCCGTGTGATCCCGTTGTTCTCTGTTGGGACTCGATCCGTGGCCCGTGCTACCATATCGTGTTTTCTGCCGACATCGCATCCGTGTTCCGGTTTGCAAAACCGTCGAGGCAAGTATCTGAATACTTGCTTAAACATGCTAGCGTGCGAGATCTAGTCTTGCCACGCAGTTGAATTCATACTATATAATACTACAACTTAATGATGGTAATTGATATTACATTATAAGTTAAAATTGACAGTTGCAGTTATCTTTAACACAGAATCGTTATAATAGTTTCTCGTAATTAATCAACCCACTATCAATCCATAGTTCAACTAATTAAACAACTGGATCATATCTGCTTTAATTGTTAAATCATTCACGAGACAATTATTATACTTAGTGTAAATTCCTGTATCTTCATTACTTTATGATTGTGGATATTGCTTCACCTTGTGGCTATGGCACCCCAAAGGTGCTTGAACCTGTAAATAGAGAATACAAAACATCATTGTGTTTACATGGAATAATATGGTTATTTACTGTTTCCTGCTGCTGTTCATTACTTGATTGTATACCTGTTGTGAGCACATACCCGATTGCACTACATATTGGCCTAACCCTGCTACACATGACATATACATACATACCAACTCATCCTGTTGTACCATGACATGACTTGTTTCATGATCTCATGCCTAATGCTGACAAACATGACTATCCCTGCTGTCTATCCAGACAGACCTACTTTTATTGATCATATGTTGGCATTGATCCTTGACTACTGAATACCTGACCTGACATACATAACTTGGGGGTATGGGGAAATCAAAGATGAACCTGACTTGTAACTCGACAGTTCACTACCGTTCGAGTGTACACATTCCTATTCTGTGCCTAACTGCATGTCTCGGTTTCGGCCGAGAATATTGTGGCCGTGATCCCGGGTATGTACGGGGTAATACCGAGTGTACACTTTCCTATTCTGTGCCTAACGGCATGTCTCGGTTTCGGCCGAGAATATTGTGGCCGTGATCCCGGGTATGTACGGGGTAATACCGAGTGTACACTTTCCTATTCTGTGCCTAACGGCATGTCTCGGCTGCAGCCGAGAATATTGTGGCCGTGGTCCCGGATATGTACGGGATACTATTGAGTTACATCGACGATTCATCAAATTGATTTCAAAGACTTTAGAATAGAAAACCTGTTAGAACAATTTAGTTACCCACTGCACATTGCCCAGCACTGTTGTTTCATATTACTACTTTATTCATGTCTATCCCTGCATTGCTTATTACCATGTTCATGTTTATACTATATACTTGATGTCATGACGCGCTGACGTCTGGGTTTTGCATGGCCCAGATTCTTTACCACTGTCGACGACTGAGCAGGAGTACTTCAGCCAGCAGGCTGATTTGAGTTCTACAGTGGTTAGTTCGTTTTATTGCATTTTATTTCCAGGTGCGATCCTGTATTATGGGGCGTACCTTTCTATGATTATATTGGATCATTTGCTTCCGCACTTATTGTTTATTGACTCTCGTTATTATAGATTTGGACATGTATTAGATTAGCTTATTATCTTGTTCTTGATATCCTTACAACCGTAATGTGACTGTGGATGGATACTTCCTACCCACAGATAGCATGGTTGGCTATGTCACGTGCCCAATCTTGCGTACTCTGAGAAGCGGGGCGTGACACCCAGAGATATAATTTGCCTCTGGATGTCCACGTCCAAATTGCGCATGAACCTCCTTGCCCTATCAATATCGTTGGCAACCAAAGGTCCAGCGAATCTACTGAGCCGTGTCCACTCAGCCGTATGTACATCCACGGGTATGCTGTTCTGCTTCAAACTGATAAACTTTTCTTCCATTTCCTCCCGTGCAGTCTGCGGGAAGAACTTCTCCAAGAAACTCTTCGAAAAATTTGCCCAACTGATCGGCTTGGACAAGCGGGTCTCTTCCATAAGCCACCATTCACGGGCATAGTCTACCAATTGGACGCGTACTACATCCACTCTCTTGTCCTCTGGAATCTGTGCTGCAACGAGCAAATTCTCCGTATCGACTAGCCACTGCTCTAATGGCAACGGCTCCTCCAGACCAGTGAAAACGGATGGACCGAGCCTCCTGAAATCCGCCACGGTACCCACACGCTCTATTGGTTTGGCTACAACATTGTTTATGGACTGCTGGACGGTCCGCAAACCTTCCTGAAAAGCTTCGGCTTGCCGCTGGTTCAGCTCAGTCTGCCATTTCTGGTTCTCTAGCAAGCCACGAATTACTCCAAATAAGGCGGCGTCATCCACACGCCTCTGGTACGTCTTCAAACTTCTGTCTGCCATGATTCTGCAACCAATACACCAAAAAGGATTAGTATGATGAACAAGATTCAAAACTTGCGATGAATGATGACCATGAATCAAGGATATGAATCAAGGCTAGAACTCCAAGTTACTTAAATAGAGTACCGCATTGTAACCATGCCGCGGTACATAGTTACAATCATATAACTCCACTCAAGTCGTCCAAATCCTAGTATCAGAATCAAGGAACAGGAAGAAACAATAGGGAACCAAAAATTTCAAGTCGAGATGCAAAGTGGTTTGCATATCGTCAAGGCAAAGGATCAAGAGAAAGATATGATTTAAGAATCATGATAACAATGTGGCAGGACATGTTCCTAATCACGAGTATTCTGATTCATGTATTGGGTCCAATACCCAACTACAAAAGAATCAAACCCGATTGACCTAAATCCTATGGCTCTGATACCAAACAAACCCTGTCACGCCCCGCTTCCTAGAGTGTGCTAAGATCGGCACGTGACAGAGCCAACCATGTTACCTGTGGCTAGGAAAGATCCTTCCACAGTCACATTACGGCTATCTAAAGATATCAAGAACAGTAGAAGTAAAATAAACTATCTAGTACATGTCCATAAGCCAGAATAAACGAGTCATGAAATAAAATAATGCGGAAGCAAGAGATTCAAATACAATACTCTGGAATGTACGTCCCATAATACGGGCTCACATCAGGAATAAAAATACTGAAAGGAAAACTAAACTAAACTAATAACAGATCTTCACTGCTCGGCCTGTTGATCAAAATATTCCTGAGCAGCCCGCGATAAGGATAAGGGATCTGGGCCATGCAAAACCCAGACGTCAGTGCGTCATATTATCAATAATTCTAAGCAAGCAGGATGTAATGAAATATGCAGGCATGAAGTATGAATAGTAACAAGTTATCAAGAAATAAGCAGTAACATGAATATATAGATCAGCGAATAGGATATATACAGGTGAAGTGCAGTGAGTAGTTGATTGAATTGATTTCCGATTGTGTAAGTAAATCAAATGATCCCCGGCAACGACGCCATTTGATTGAATACGATTTCGGATTGTGTAGAATGAAAAATTATGTAGAAATCACAACCAAAAATATTTTGACCGCAATCAATAACGGTGTCGAATGTAGCGCGTTAGTAAGTGCGGATCGTCCACAGGGAAAGTGTAATCGTTCGTGTTTCGAATTAGATGAGTCGAAACTTTAAAAAAAAGAAAACAAACAATTCATGATTTGTAATTGAATTTCAAGAATTAGAAAATCTAGATCTAATAACAAGAAAATGATAAAATCAAGAATTGAGAGTTTGATGATTTTCCAAACCAAATATCAAGAATCGAAATGAGGCTCGTAGTAATCGATCGGATCTATAGATGTGATGAAATCTAGTGATTACGTATTCTTATCCTTCGATGAATTGATGCTAGATCGATGATGATCGACGAGAATTAGGGATTTCTAGCGAAACTAGGGTTTCATCATTTATCCCTTGTTCCTTCGTCGATATCATTCACATTCTAGTCTCTAGTAAATTCAAAAATCGATCGTGGATCCCTAATTTCGAGCGATCACAATCAAGAAAGTATCGCAACGAAACTAGGTCGTCGATTCTTCAATTTGTTAGGGTTTACAAAACTCGTAGGACTTAAGAATCGTTTTAAGATTTGTTACATCATCATTCTATTGATCGTCTCGCCTCCTTTACGAGCGGAGTTTTACTCAAACATCACAACAAGAATCACAATCACAAATTAAGATCGAATCATGATGCAAGAATTTAAAGAAAGCAAGATTAAAGAATTTCACCTTTTATTTATATAAACAATTCCGTTACAAATCGCTCAAGAACTACAAGAGGAAGAACTCGATCGTCGATTTGGCTTCGCTCGTCTCCTTGAGTCGCGGATCGGCTTGGATCACTTGCTCGATTAAAGATCGGCTTCGCTCCTAAAAGATTGAAGGCTTCTCGCTTGAATGGTACTCGGGATCTTGAATTTGGCTTTGGATTAGGGTTAGGGTTTGGCACAAGTCATGTCACTCAACTTGTGTTAGAAATGGGGGGAGATTAAAGATTGATGAACCACCCAACCCTTAGAGCTAGGCTCCTTTTTATAGACCTCAAAATCCTAGATTTAGGATTTCAAATTTGAATTTCCCTCCAAAAGTTTGTTATAGGGAGAGGCTTCTAGAAAAGGTTAGCTAGGGGGAGCTTCTAGAACTAGTTTGTTAGGAGCTTAATCAAGATTAGCTTAATTTAATGATCCTTGCCGATCTGGAGAAGCTTCTGGAGTTCAGTAGAAATTGCATCGGCTTGCTGAGGTGTAGGAGCTGAGATATGAGTTCTGCACTGAAAATAAACTGATGACATGGCCAATCCACCGCGGATCCGCGGCGCCAAGTGGGTTTGGGCCGCGGATCCGCGGTCCTTTGTGGGCCTTAGGGCTTGATATTTTCTGGTTTTTTCTTTTTCTGACATTTGGGCCTTGTTTTGATATGTTGAATTTCGAAATAAATCCTTTATCACCGCCAGATTTCTGGCCTTTGAGTTGGCGTAATTTTTTATCAGCACTTTTGACAATTTGGCTCGGTTTCTGGAATTTCCTGCACAGACTTCGAAACAAGTGTTGCGCAATACAGGGATGATGCAATGCCATGATAAACAGTCAATTTCCCTTAGAAATGTCGGTTTTAGAGTATAACACATGCAATCTGGTATTTCAGAGATGTTTTGCTAATATGTGCCATATGAATACCGAACACTTCTAGATGAGTGCAAATGATAGGGAAATTGCCGTGTCAAAAATGCAGTATTTTCGACTGATCAAATTCCCCCAAACTTATTTTCGATCGTCTCGAGCGAACTGTTTTATTAAAAAGAAAAGGAGAAAATAAAGAAAGAGAAAAACTAACTAGCACACTTTCGTAGGCAACACGATTGCACTGAGCACGTGCAACAAGCCTTTAAACCTCTAGGTGTCCCTAGTAGGAGGAGTGTTGTCTCCTGAGGGTTTTCAGCGGATTGCACCCACAAAATCCAATAATAAAAGGAAGATCGTGAATATTACATTTAAAGACAAGAATCGTAAAAGAAAAGTCTTGAAAATTAGGGTTTCTAACTATGCTAGCTTTTCGGTTGTCATGAGCCCTATCTTAATAGTCATGAAAAGATATTAGAAATCACGTCCTCCCTCAATAAAACATCGTCTTATTCTTCATTCCTATCTTTCTTCCAAATATCGATCATATCACCCTGCGTGTGTGTAAAGGACATCCCTACACCCGGAGAATTCAATTCAAGCTATCATACTCTTGCCCATCAGCCTCAGTACTTTTTTAATTAATGAATATTTAGATGAGATTTGCTCACACACTTTCATGCGACCGTTAATACTTCTTGAGGTACTAACCGACCGATTACTTATATGCTTGCTTATTTGGTGTATTTTCCTCGTCTTGCACCACCTAAGGCATAGCAGTGACTCCCAGACCAGTTGGCCTTAGGGCACTAGGTGAAGAGACACCCTCGCTATATTTTTTTATTGCTGCCTTGGCGATAACAAAACCAGTGTTCATTTTTCTCACCATTTTTATATTTTATTCATTTTTTTAAATTTCCTTCATACATCGGCTTTAAGACAAGAGCATTTCAAGGTATCCTCTACTATCCTGAGCTTCAAGACGTGTGTAAGTGCGAATAGCAGGGTATCAACGTTCAAAATGTTTGGCTTGCAGAATAGAAACTATTTTTCAGACTTATTTTTATCCTCAGATTAGTGACTTCCTTCATCTTACTAACCCTTGGGACAACGGTTCATAATTACTTATTACTAGTTCGTATAAGAAAACTTCTAATTTTCTTGGTTTTCTTAAATTTTTCCAATCTTTTGGATGTAATTTTTCACTGTCTAATCTTTTATTATCTTATTTATATACAAAAAAATTTATATATATTTTTTTAAAATTTTTTTTATAGGTTTTCAAACTTTTTTAAATTTTTATAGGTTTTCAAAAATGTTTTGTGCTTATGCAAAGTATGATGCAAATGATGCGAAAATAAGCACAAACCTCCCCCAAACTTGTTTTCAACAATGTCCTCACTGTTGCCATCAGCTAGATCTTGAAAAACTTGTAAGCTTGGGAGGAATTTATTAGTGGGGGCAAAATATTTAAGTGAAGACCCTTCCCCAAACTTATCCTTGGCTCATCATTTTGTAAAAATTTTCTTTTCAAGAGCCCGATTATACCGCCCCCCCCCCAAAACTTGAGTTAAGCAATGTTAATCTTTGAAAATCACATGAGGGGGTCAAGAATCATTGGTCAATACCAAGCTTTGCAAAGACCGAAAGTTAACACCAACCATTCGAAAATTTTATCAATGCAGTGCTCTGGTTGGTGGAAGAAGAAGTGGGGAAAAGGTAAGTGGTGGAATAGAATGTGTGTGCGTCTCATTTTGGAGAGATGATGCAGTGAATGTGATGGATTGCTCGCATTCTTTTTACAGTCCAGAAGAAGGGGTGGAGGTTCAATTTCATTAATTGGGACATGATTCATCTCAACACCCGTGTCATTCAAAAATGCGAGTTCATCAGCGAAAATCTCCTCAAAAGTTCCATCAATACCCCGAAGAATAATGTCATCACAAAGTGCGGGATGATCTTCAGACTCTAAAAGCAGTTCATAATCAGTGTTAGATGTTGATCCGGACATCTCAGTGGAAGAGTCCGTATGTGTATGATACTTAGTTGGGTCAAAAAATAACGTATGAAAAGAGTCAAGATCAGTATCATGAGGATCATCAAAATCGCTGCTGTCGACATCCATTAATTCGACAGAACAGACCTGAGCAGTAGGTTCGGAAGGTACACTTCCCAACTTGTAAATGTTCAGCTCAATTGACCTATTCCCGAAAGATAGGTTCATAGAACCATTACGACAGTTGATGATAGCGTTGGAAGTGGCCAAAAAGGGGCGACCTAAAATCACCGGAATTTGATTCCGTGGGTTCGCTACAGGCTTTGTATCAAGTACAATAAAATCCACAGGGAATACGAATTCCCCGATTTTTATTAACAGATCCTCCAGTTCATCCCTAGTTTTGGTGATTGATCGGTCGGCCATCTGGAGAGTTATGCTCGAGGGCTTTAACACTCCGATACCTAGTTGCTCGTAAACTGAGTATGGAAGCAAGTTAACACTAGCACCAAGGTCTAGTAGAGCACGGTTGATATGTTTTTCCCCAATAGAAATAGAAATAGTAAGACAGGCAGGGTCCTTACGTTTTCTCGGTAGTTATTGGGGGAAAGCTGTGTCTACTGTCTTTGCCATGAAAATCTTCTTGGGCACTTGAGTCTTCCTCTTCCTAGTGCACAAGTTCTTAAGAGTTTTCGCATATGACATAACTTGTTGGATAGCATCTAGGAGAGGGATGTTGATGTTAACTTGCTTAAACATGTCCATAATCTTCTCCATATGTGGACTCGATTTGTTAGACCTTAACCGATTAGGATAAGGTGCTTTAGCAATAAGCGCTGGGTCCATCATAGGAGAAGGAAGTGTGTGTGGACCCGATCCCAAAATAGAAGTGGGGATCGTCTGTGGAGGAGTAGAAGAGGTGGGCTGAGGTGGCGAGTCTTGTGGGAAACAAAGAATAGGCTCGCAAGAAGGTGGTGGGGTAGAAGAACTGGGGTCAGAATTAGAAGTGGAAGTGGAAGGAAAGGTCTCTGCCGGTGTATCATCGATAGATTTTTCAGTGTCATCAATCTCTTCCCCAACGTGATTGGCAAGCACTCTTCCAGATCTTAACGTGATTGCATTCACATGATGTGAATAGCCAGGATTGGGTAAAGGTTGAGCTGGAAGTTTCCCTTTCTCTCTTGCACTCATTTCGGCTTTTAGTTGTGCAATTTGTGCTTCCATCGATTTGATATTCTCATTTTGAGAGACAATGATCTTCATCACATTCTCGACGGAAGATTGCAAACTTGCCATCCCTTGGATGGATTGTTTCATGAAAGTATCCAAGGTTTGTGCTAATGCAGAGGTATTATCTGTACCGGTCAATTGCAAAGAGTTTTCATGTGGTGCAAAAGTGTTGGCCGGATTTTGGAAGTTTTGTGATTGGTAGGGGTGCTGACTCAAATGAAGTGGTTGCTGTTGTGGTGGAGGGACCCTTTGGAAATTGTTTTGGGTTGGAACCGTATTTTGATTTTGTGATTGGTTCCAAGCAAAGTTAGGGTGACTCCTCCAATCCTGATTATATGTGGAAGAAAATGGATCGTTTCTAGGTCTTTGAAATGCGGCATTAGTAAGCTCGTGACCTTGAAAAGGAGAATTTCGTGGACATTCTTCCGTCAAATGAGAAGGATCAGAACAACATCCACATATAGTTTTGGAGAGTGACATTTGATTTAGGGCGGCGGCTAAAAATTTGTTTTCCATAGTCTCGGGTTTCTTTTGTATAGCTGAAATGTCAGCTCTAACTCCTATGAAAACTTCCGATTGGTTATCGCTAGCCCTAGACGATTGACTCACACCCTCCCACTGTAAAGATTTTTCAGCGAAATCTTCTAGAAATTTCCAGGCTTCCCCATCATCTTTGGTCATGAAATTGCCTTGACACATTAATTCAAGGGTCTGTCTTGTGTTAGGATTAATGCCCTCATAAATGATTCGGCACAGATCCCATCTGGGGATTCCGTGATGTGGACATTGAACTAACAGATCCTTAAAGCGTTCAAGACATTGTGAAAATGTTTCATTTGGAAGCTGGGTGAATTGATTTATTTCGCTACGGACTCGTGCTGTTTTATGATGTGGGTAGAATTTCTTAAGGAATGCTTTGACGAATTCTCCCCAATTTGAAATGGAATGTGCGGTAGTGTTATAAAGCCACTTCTCGGCTATATCGTACAAGGTAAATGGGAGAAGACGTAGACGCATAGCATCCATAGAAAGCTGTGAGGTACCCATCATTGCGCATACATTTTCAAATTTGGTGATAAAGGCATATGCGTCTTCAGTCTCGAGACCGTGAAATTTTGGTAGAAGGTTGATGTATTGGGGTTTTATTTGAAAATTGTCCCCGTTGGCTGGTGGAATGGAGAGACAGGTGGAAAGAGGACCTCGTTTAGGATAGCACCTCTCTTGGAGAGAGATGCGAGGTGGATTCTGCGCATCAATGGACGGCGGCAGAGTAGTGGTAAAGAAATTCGATGGAGACGGATCCATCGGAATAGGTGTGGTGGTGGGTAAAGAAGAGGTAAATGTAGAAATACCGACTTTTGGGTCGATCAGGGGAACGCGGACTAAACGGGCACTAGAATCCCGTGTCCAGCCTATCTTGCACTAAAAAGGGTTAGTACAAGTGGCAGCGTGACTTATAATTAGGGGAATGAATGAATGTGTTGGTGTTTGTTCTGAAAATTTTACGGATTTTTGAAAAAATGATGCGATCACAACAAATACAACAAGCAAAACCCTAATTCTATTGGTTACCTAGGTCAAAGCTCTAGACCGCTCCTAACTGCCAAAAGACAAGTCGCAGGATCAATCCTCCACTGCCTCTTTGTCTCTCCTGTGGCCAGGTAAGTGCCCGGTAAGTGGGAGGTTCTCCACTACGTAAGTAGTGGGCCTAATTAAGTAACCACTAGCCTTCGACACACTTGCCTTAGACACCACAAAAGAAACGCGGATAAGCAATGAATTACCCACGGCTTTCTTTTGTCCTAAGTGAGCGCGACGGTCCTTAGAGTCATCTCTAGATCTTTTTTAGTTAATGAGGGTAATGCGGATGCAAGTTTGTGATTTTTGGGGCTTAGGAAGGGTAATGAACTCCCCACCTAATCTGGATTTGGCTGTGACCCTTAATTTCCGTATTAATATGCAAACAACCAGAAATCAAAAACACGCAAAAAAATTTTATTGCTTTGCGGCGCTGCGATTTATTTGCAAAGAAACCTGCAGAAAATTGTTATTTGGAGCAGCTGAGGAAGGGGATAAGAAAGTAAGAAGAATACCTGCAAAATTTTGTACAGAGAGCAAATCAACTTGCGGCGGATCCGCCGCAATAGCGTCCTAATGCCGTGGAATCGCGGTCTATTGTGCTGTTCACTGCACAAAAATTCTTCAGCAAGCTCCTATTCAATTCCTCAGCTCTCTGGAATTCTCTGAAAAAATTTTCCTCGGCTCCAATGATTCCAGATTTTCTCGCGCAAATCACAACATCTCGTATTAGTGTTTACGCGAATTTTGATCGAAAATTTATAATGGAATAAACTTTTCAACTCAAATTTCAAAATACAAACAATTAGCGCACAATCCCCGGCAACGGCGCCATTTAATTGAATTGATTTCCGATTGTGTAAGTAAATCAAATGATACTCGGCAACGGCGCCATTTGATTGAATACGATTTTGGATTGTGTAGTGTGAAAAATTATGTAGAAATCACAACCAAAAATATTTTGACCGCAATCAATAATGGTGTCGAATGTAGCGCGTTAGTAAGTGCGGATCGTCCACAGGGAAAGTGTAATCGTTCGTGTTTCGAATTAGATGAGTCGAAACTTTAAAGAAAAGAAAACAAACAATTCATGATTTGTATTTGAATTTCAAGAATTAGAAAATCTAGATCTAATAACAAGAAAACGATAAAATCAAAAATTGAGAGTTTGATGATTTTCCAAACCAAATATCAAGAATCGAAATGAGGCTCGTAGGAATCGATCGGATCTATAGATGTGATGAAATCCAGTGATTACGTATTCTTATCCTTCGATGAATTGATGCTAGATCGATGATGATCGACGAGAATTAGGGATTTCTAACGAAACTAGGGTTTCATCATTTATCCCTTGTTCCTTCGTCGATATCATTCACATTCTAACCTCTAGTAAATTCAAGAATCGATCGTGGATCCCTAATTTCGAGCGATCACAATCAAGAAAGTATCGCAACGAAACCAGGTCGTCGATTCTTCAATTTGCTAGGGTTTACAAAACTCGTAAGACTTAAGAATCGTTTTAAGATTTGTTATATCATCATTCTATTGATCGTCTCGCCTCCTTTACGAGCGGAGTTGTACTCAAACATCACAACAAGAATCACAATCACAAATTGAGATCGAATCATGATGCAAGAATTTAAAGAAAGCAAGATTAAAGAATTTCACCTTTTATTTATATCAACAATTCCGTTACAAATCGCTCAAGAATTACAAGAGGAAGAACTCGATCGTCGATTTGGCTTCGCTCGTCTCCTTGAGTCGCGGATCGGCTTGGATCACTTGCTCGATTGAAGATCGGCTTCGCTCCTAAAAGGTTGAAGGCTTCTCGCTTGAATGGTACTCGGGATCTTGAATTTGGCTTTGGATTAGGGTTAGGGTTTGGCACAAGTCGTGTCACTCAACTTGTGTTAGAAATGGGGGGAGATTAGAGATTAATGAACCACCCAACCCTTAGATCTAGGCTCCTTTTTATAGACCTCAAAACCCTAGATCTAGAATTTCAAATTTGAATTTCCCTCCAAAAGTTTGTTATAGGGAGAGGCTTCTAGAAGAGGTTAGTTAGAGGGAGCTTCTAGAACTAGTTTGTTAGGAGCTTAATCAAGATTAGCTTAATTTAATGATCCTTGCTGATCTGGAGAAGCTTCTGGAGTTCAGTAGAAATTGCATTGGCTTGCTGAGGTGTAGGAGCTGAGATATGAGTTCTGCACTGAAAACAAACTGATGACGTGGCCAATACACCGCGGATCCGCGGCGCCAAGTGGGTTTGGGCCGCGGATCCGCGGTCCTTTGTGGGCCTTGGGGCTTGATATTTTCTGGTTTTTCTTTTTCTGACATTTGGGCCTTGTTTTGATATGTTGAATTTCGAAATGAGTCCTTTATCACCGCCAGATTTCTGGCCTTTGAGTTGGCGTAATTTTTTATCAGCACTTTTGACAATTTGGCTCGGTTTCTGGAATTTCCTGCACAGACTTCAAAATATGTGTTGCGCAATACAGGGATGATGCAATGCTATGATAAACAGTCAATTTCCCTCAGAAATGTCGGTTTTAGAGTATAACACATGCAATCTGGTATTTCAGAGATGTTTTGCTAATATGTGCAATATGAATACCGAACACTTCTATATGAGTGCAAATGATAGGGAAATTGCCGTGTTAAAAATGCAGTATTTTCGACTGATCAGTAGTCTAAACTGTGTTATAGGGTTATCTACTCTAAAGTTATTCGAAATCAATTAATGTAGTCCTCATCATAACCCATCGGTTTATGCCCCGTTCATTCCCCACGGGACCACGGTAAAATAATATAATAGACTGTGAGTCTATGCCCCGTTCATTCCCCACGGGACCATGGTAAAATGATATAATAGCCCTTTGAGTTACGTTCAGCTACATTCTTGATTTCCCCATACCCCTAAATTATGTGTAAGTCAGGTATTGATAAATCTGGAGCTAATACCAATACAGAATCAAGCAGGTACAGATTTGTCTGTATAGACAACAGGATATGTCCGTAGGGACAACAGGTCAAGATTTGTCGGCATTGGTAATAAGATCAGGTATCAAGTCAAGCTGTGGTACATCAGGTCATGTCAGGTAGTGCACATGTATCAAGTCATGTTAAGTAAGGTATCAGGTCATGTCAGGTAGTGCACATGTATCAAGTGGGTGCTTATAATCAAACTGTAATAAGTATGGGTTGCACAAAATCAGGTATAGAGTACTAATAAAATGAAATAACATGAATGGTATGCAAATAAATGGTATGGCTGCACAACTATCGATTAGGGTTACCTTTTATATTTCCAATACTAATTAGGATGCACTTTATTAAACATGGGGTGTTTAAATAACAGTATTATGTAATAATGAGATCTATAGATGCAGTTATATGTATACTATATGATATGGATGCAAACGGGTATCCGAAAACTGTAAAACTTTAATATGGATAAATAATGTGATAAACGGGTAACCTTTGATTCATATGGATGCATACTACTATATCTAGCATGTAGCAAAATGATTTAGTATGCGACTAGATATGTAAGTCATGATATTGATGCATACGGATATCATATAACCGTAAAATGATAAACTGATAAATACGGGATGTACAATTTAAACAATATGTAAGGTTATATTCAATTGGATGCAGTAGATGGTAGTATAGTATGTAACGAGATAGGTTTTCATGCACTAGATCTGAAATGATATATACGGATATATACGGATGTCGAATAAACCGATAAAACTGAAAAACAATAATGTGGATTGCAAAATTAATCATTTTGAAGTATTATAATTCAAATAGATATAGATTATAGTATTATAGCATGTAGCAAGATTAACTTGCCTAGACGGATCACGAAACGGATATGTACGGTACGTCCGACGTCGGCAAAATGTCGCGACGCACGCACGGCACACGGGACTAGTCCAAGCAATGCGAGAGGGTGATCATGCAGGTAAAGTACTTCCCCTGGGTCGTCTGGATCGTCGGCGTCAAGTCCGGCTCCGGCGACGGCTGAAAATGCAATATTCAAGAAACTAAAGAAAAGAAAAAGAAAAGAAAGAAAGAGGAAGAAGAAGAGAGAAGGGAAGAGGTTGCTGCTTACATGGTTGTAGGTGTTCTGTGTTTCAGAAAGGAGGTCCTGGTGCAGTAGAGTGGTGGTCGTCGGCGACGGAGTGAGCAGCTAGGGTTAGGTTAGGGTTTTGTGTTGGCGGCTGGGGTTGTAGTTTGAAGATTGGTTGAGTGCAGGGTTGGTGTAGGAGGGAGAACAGAGGAGAGTGAGGGGAGGAGAGGAAGGAGATGGCGACGACGAGGTGAAGGTGTCGTCGACGATGAGGTGGGGTGATGGGTTCTCGATGTGTAGTGGTGTGCAGGGGTGTTGGTGAAGGCTCGGGAAGGAGGAAGAAGATGGAAATGGCGAGGAGGAAGAGCCCGGTGAGTTGAGGTGATAGAGTTTAGGGTTAGGGTTGAGGAGGAAGGAGCTGTTGTGATGGGTTAAGGGAAGCTCTCGGGGTTTTAAAGGAGAAGAAAGGGAGAGAAAGAAGGGAGGTGTCCGTATCGGCGCGGGAGGTGACACGACTCATGCTCACCGTGAGAGAGAGAGAGAGATGCGCGAGAGGAGAGAGATAGAGGGAGGAGATATAAATTTGTTTTTTAGTGAGGGGAGAGAGAAAGAGAGAAAGAAAGAGAAGAGAGAGGAGAGAGGGTCTGCGTGAGAGAGATGAGTGGGGGTTGTTTTAATTTGTTTTGATTTTACATTTTAAAAGATTTTAGTTAGTTATAAAATTTAAACTGTTGATTAAAATAAATATATTAAATTAAATAAATTCGAATTTTGGCGGAATACAAAAATATTCCAAAACACGTCCGGATTGGGTCTAAAATTCAGTTTTAAAATATGAGAAATATATGCGACGTTCAAAATTCAAAATGAATGCTCGGGTAACGAAAATGCATACCCCCAAGAACGGATGCACGTACGTGTGCGTAGCCACCCAAACAAGTCTGTTTCACTGAACAGGACAAGAACAAGATGCGCGGATTCTATGACAGGGTTAGGGGTATCAAGCAGGCTATATAATGTATTTTTAAATTATTTTACGTGAATTAAAATGTTATATGGTAAAAGATGCAATACCAGATAAAACGTCAGTATGCAGTATTTATGAAAGTGCACATGTCTATGTAACAAGTCAAGATAGTTCATAAATATGAATCAAACAAGTTTCAAGCAAGCGGGTCGGGTGGGATGCAATACTAAAGTAAAATACTATTCGCACCCAAAATACGATAAATCAAGAAAATACGATAACTGGAATTGGTATAAATGAACCAGGTTGTTACAGTTATAAATATATATATAGATAGATAGATATAAATGCAAATCTCAAATAAACCCCCTCCTCCCTCCAAACTTAAATTTCTTACAACACAACCCAATATATTTGTTTAAGGATCACCTAAAGATTCTTAAAGGATTAACCATATCTAAACATATATTTTATTTAAAACTATCATAATGAAATATATCTTTTGTTAAAAGAGCATATTAATATATCTAATATTTAAATATATTATATGAACATTAAAATAAGATATTATTAGATTAGCAAACAAATTTAAAACTAATTATCATATATTTAACTACTTAAACAACCATAATATTTTCGGTTACAAAACTAATATTTGATAATATATTGTATGGATATTAAAACAAATATTAATAGATTAGCAAACAAAATATTAGATACTACTTATCCTTTATTTAACAAATTAGATAACCATAAATACATTCTATTAATATAATACCCTTTTCTTATCTTATGATATTTTAACACATATTATATGAATAAGATATATACGGTTAGCAATAAAACTTAAATACTAACAAAATGTCATAAGTTAACATGCATACGGATTGGATACCAATATTATATCAATTTGATATAGGGATCAAGATAAGGTAAAATAATACGATTATCATAACAACCATCCAAATATCAAACACAACCCAGTAACAATATTAATATAAATGCCCAATATATTTATCTAATATAATTAACTAGTGTACGAACGTGTTAGGGTGTTCAGAACCCACGGCTGAGGAATACTAAGAGCTGTCTACCTATTATTAGGACTAGTTTCTTTTGCTTACCTTCCGGTCCACATGTTCAGGCTTTATACTTTGGTTTGATATAATAAACTCTATGTTATTTGAAGTCTCTGTGATGTAATAAGTTCCAAGTTGATGAAATAAATGTTACTGTCATTATATATTGTTTTGGTACGATGTTAGCATGCCTTTCCTTTCCTTACGCTTAACGTAACTGTATCGAGTTAGACCACTCTTACTATAATTAGGTTGCGGACCGAGCCGCGTAACCGTTTCAGTACTCTGAGAAGCGGGACGTGACATGATGCAGCAATAGTTTTGTAAATGAATAATAATTAGTGATTTCTTGACATTAATAGGTGGATCCAATATTCTCTAACCGGTCTATATATTCCTGGGATTAGGGAATGCAAATAAACACGAACAGAAAATAAAAGTATTTCTCTATCTGCCTATAAAATATTATCTTCGCTTTTCTGGTTCTCAGAAACCACAATTATTTTCATATTACTTTATTTTTGGGTATTGGCTAGTAACTCGAGGTCCCTCTCTCGACAGTCACGACATGTCCAGATCATCGGTAGACAAACGTTTGTACCGCTAAAGGGCACATTTGCCAAGGCTGGCTGTCCGAGGCGGTCGATATTTCCTTTAGGGCGGTGCGTTTGCATGCCTACCCCAGATAGTAGCATCTTTCTATTTATTTTTGACTTATAATATCTAACAATAAATCAAAAATAAATAGAGGCGTGCAAACGCACATCCCTAAAGGACATATCGCCGGCCTTAGACGGCTAGCCTAGACAGATGTGCTCTTTAACGGTACAAACCCTTGTGTACCGATAATCTCGGCTGTCGCGGACGTCTAGAGAGAAACCTCGGGTTGCTATAATGTAATTATGAAAATAATGATTTTGTAGTCTTTTGAGAAGAAGAAAAATGAAGATAGCAGCAGCCACATGAATGGCAAGTATTCAAAAAAAAAAAAATTATGTATAGTATTTTTCAAAATCTTAACCATGATGGTTTACCTAAAAGAGGACTCTCATTGGTGCAAAGATTTTGTTTGTTATCAAACTTTCAGATTGGATGCAAACAGATCGACGCTTGATCTGCATCCATTTTATGTGCATAGATGTTTTTATCGAAGTTGAGTGTTAACACTATGGCATGTGATTATCAACTAGGACTAGACCATATAATCTCAACTTAATTTAAAATATATGTCCGATTTTTAATTTTGATAGGCCTATTATCTCTAACACTCTATGGGTCATTGACAAGCCCATTAATGAAGTAAAGCCTTTTTTAAGGCCCGCTTAAAGATATACAGCACGCCTTCCCGCTCTCTGAGCTGGACGGGCCCTATCCAGCTCAATACCAGTGACCTCTTCCCTAGTTTTACCCTACTTGCTCTCTGCGTAGCGCCAGAGGAGGGCCGCAGACATATCATTTTCGTTCTCCTTCCTCTAGAACGAAGACTCGATCTTACGTTCAACAGCTTGGCCCAAATGTTTTGCGCTATAGTTCTCTTCCTTGATTTTTATTTTTCACTCCTTCTCTTTTATAGTTTGCACCTAGAGAATATAGTACACAAAAGTAAGAAAACAAAAAATAATGAAATCTAAACCTAAGAGCAAGTTATTTTAGTAAAACGATTTGTGGAATATTCAGATTTCTTTTGATCATGCAGTTTTCCGAAATTTTACAGGCCTGTGACTCATCAGACAAATGCAAATAATCACGATAGGCCCAACAAAGAAACAAAGCCTAAATCTATATATTATCTCTGGTTCTTTCTAAATGCACCATTCATATTAATTAATAAGGTTTAAACACCAATTAAAATGGCACTTGCTTGATTTGTTATCCATATCTGTGGAAATATTGATTATAACTTTTTCTAAAATAAAATATTCAAGTTCTACTTGTTTCTTGGGCATTAATTTACGTACCAATCAATATATCCGCCATTGGTTTTCCTGGCTAGTTTTGGTTCAATTTAATTTTTTTTGCTGTTTGGTCATAAATTAAGAAATCGATGCTCCAAAAGTTAGAATCTATCAAATTGGTAGATTCCAAGCAACTGAACTTACCGAGTTAGTGATTGGCTACAGGACGGAGTCTAAATTTTAAGTCTCAAAACCACTCATTTGTATAACCAATTGTCAATCTGGTAGACTATGTGGAGTTTACATGGTACATTTAAAGGACACCCCATTTGTACTCCTATGGTTATGAGTAGATTTCCCAATGTAATTTCGTAATTTAGTAGAATTTAAGTAGGAGAGTTTATTTACTAATCTACTTTTTAAATCATTTCAAGGTAGAAGAAGAAGAAGAACTCAATGCACCTAATCCCCAGCAACATAGAATAGAGCCTTAAATTTAAGACATAACACATGATTCTATTAATTCATGATTCATTAGATTGATCATGAATTTAAGCAACATAACACACGGTTCTATGTCTTCGTACAACTGGTCCATGACTTCCAGCCATCTAATCAGTTGTCGTGAGAGCGCCGTGGTGTATTATTAAGTTTTTTGGACTTTTGAGTTCCCTATTTACGCATTTTCCGTCCGATAAAAACCCTAGATTCCATCTTTACTTTACAACAAACCAATTCGATAGGATGGTTTTCAACGAGTAAATCCATCAGGAAATTATTTGTTCTTCTGTATCAAAAAATTTAGGTTTTAGTTGGTTAGAACAAATTATTTTAATCCTAATTAAGACTACATGCCTGTTTAAGCTTTTTTTGGAACTTGTATTTCTCGTCATATTTTCTGTTTTATTTCTCTTATCTTTTCTCATTTAAAATCCTAATATATTCTTTACTTTTCAACTTCCAAGATCATTAACAAAATTATAAATGAAATCCCATTCCAAGCCATCCAAACATGTATTTAGCATGAATTCTTAAAGATTTTTAAATTGAAAGAACATAAGTGCATTATGTAATATTTCAGCAAAGGGATTGTTTGTTTGAAAGGAATTATCAAAACTTTTGGGAATTGGAAAGACAAAACACTATACACCAAAATTAAAAATGGCGAAATTGTCATTTCTTTGTTTGTCTGCTTAGAATTAGATCAGCTTGTTTTGGGAATTGACATCAGTAAAATGGGAATCGACATCACCATTTTGGTAATTCAATTTCCAAGCTTTTTTGGAATTGTCCATACCCAAAGACATATGGGACATGGGAGAAAGACTGTTATTTTATTAGAAAAATAGTAGAGGTTACATGTTTAAGTTATAGGTTTAAGTTTCTACAGTACAATATATCAAATACATTTTATATTTTAATATTCCCATAATACCCTTATCAACTTCTGGTATGTAAACTGCTACATCTAGCATGTAAACTGTTGCATCTAGCATGTAAACTGCTACAACCGATAAATTAATGTAGCATTTATTTGCTAACTGTAGCGGCTAATGTAACATGCCATATCTTCTAAGTATAGCAGTTTGCCTGCTAAATACAACAGTTATCTGGCGGAAGTTGACAAGCGTATTATGGAAATATTAAAAGATAAAAAGTGCTTCGTTATACTGTAAGGACTTAAACCTATAGCCTTTTGAATCCGTGGAGTTTTTCATGGATTTTTTTGGATCGGGCTGTTTTTTTATTGCTTTTCAAGCCTAGCAAGTTAGACTCATTTTTTCCCTTTTTTGTATCTGTTCAACCAAACAAAGAAAAAAATAGAGGAGACAAAAACCATTCCAATTCTTCTCAAACAAACAAACGAAGGTCAATTTCAGGGACGCAAAAAATATTTATAAGATCTCTATCCTCATTCTGTATCGTTTTTTTTATACCAGCAAACAAACAACTCCGATGGTATAATAATACATAAAATATCTTACCAGACAAACTTCAAACCCACAATCAACTAAATTTCCCTCTGGGCCCACACTTGCAATTATATCATGCGACCAGGGCCCTGCCAGCTGGCCCCAAACAGAGACTCCACACTAAAAACTAAGCCATGCAAGAGGCTCACACCATTCCCTCCCTCTTAAAAAAAATGGACAAGACTGCAGTTATGAAGCCTTAAATATTGAAGCGACACCAAATAATTCAGTGAGCAACCAACAAAAATCAAACAATTACTATAAATTACACCAAAACCCTCACCTCTCTCTCTCTCTCTCTCTCTCTTTCTCTCACAGACACACACACACACTCTCTCTCTCTCTCTCTATAAAGAGCTAGACTAAATTAAGAGCTAAGCTCAATGAGATCAGATCAGAGAAAATCAATGGATATGAAGAAGGAGAGCTTCTGCGTCCGGCACGTGCGGGACCCGTGCAGGTCGTTTAGCCGGCGGTGCCGGATTCTGGTGAGGGAGCAGAGGGCGAGGTTCTACATACTCCGCCGCTGCATCGTAATGCTTGTTTGCTGGACCGAGCATGGTGACATTTGATTTTTTTTTCCTTTCTTTTTTTTCCCCTTTTTGATCGATCGTGTGTAGAATTATATTTTTAAGAATATTATTAGAGTATATATGTGTATTATAATTAGTATAATTGTAGGCTCATTTTAAGATGTGTAAGCATGGAGCATACAGTAATTATGTTTGCTTTAAATTTAAAGGTCTGATTATTTTTTCTAAATCTTTTAGAATATTTGTCTTTTTTTATTATTATTATACCGGCACTCACAGAAATCGAACCAGTAAACTATCGATTTTCTAGTTATTGTTTGAGGTTCTAATTAAATTGTAAAGTTAATTAGAACTTATAGGAGTGGAATGATTTTGTTGGAATTGGTTGGATTTTCGTCAATCCCTTTCATGAGAAATTATTCTCTCATAGGGCCGGAAAAGGCTTAATTTTCTTGCCCATTACATTACAAATGAATTATATATATATATATATATATATATATATATATATATATATATATATATATATATAGATATTAAAAAATTCGTTTTACTAAATGCATCCCTAGAAAGTTAAAGAACATATACCATGAATATCTATCTTATGGAGAAAGGAAGAAGATCAAATGATATTGTGAAGTAGCTAGGAAAGGATCTTTTGATTGATTTGTTTTCTAAAAATTTGAAGTAAAGGTTTCAAGCTTTTGATATAGGCTCCAAGTTTTATATTGTTGATTCAATCAATTCTTTATGCTTTATTTACATATTTTGGTTCCCATGGCCTTTCTTTGTCACAATTCTTATCTAGATCTATATATGTGGCATATATATAATTTTGTTATAAAATGTAGTCGAGACTTAAGATTTTCCTAATTAGGGTCAAGTATATAATTAATCATAACAACCAAGATGTGAACATACAAACCTATCATGTGTCTTATATGAAGCTAGATTTAAGCTTTTTGCCAAGTTTAGAAGGGGAAACAACTCAAATCTCTTAGCATGACCAAATTCTTTGATTTGTTTAATTTCCTTGTGATATAACTGGCTAGTTAATTATTTAAATTATCACATGAAAAGAAAACAAATACTATGTAGTTGTACCTTCTCCCAAATGATTCCATGGATAGGGGGTCACAATCACACATTTCTTTAAAAAAAAAAATACAAGGGTGATTGGGCCACATCAATGTTGTTCACTCACCTGTTTCATGCAATTATATGAATGGACTGTTTATTGAATTTAGCAGGAGAATTTTTGCAATTATGCGCATGGACTGTATGTTGAATTTAGTAAGCTAGAGAATATTGTTGCAATTATATCCATGGACTGTTTATTGAATTAGGGAAAGAGATATTATTGAGGATTGGAGGACCATATATGTGCTCAAATAATTCACAAAATATATAGCAGGAGGCTATAATATGAATCAAATATATTTTAAGGCTTTATTTGGTCGGGTGTATCTGGACGCTCATATATTATCGAAATACTGAAACCCATAGTGATCAGATCCTGGACCTCTTTTCAGGCGAGACAAGAAAATCTATATTGTATATAGAAACAATGAAGCCAGGAATTTATGTCAGGTGGAACATAATCTAAGAAGGAAAAATTGTTGCAGACATGATTTAAGGCTAAGTAAACATGAGCATACTATCTTCACACTAACTATAACTCTTGTCTCATATAGCACCTTTTGTCCATAAAGTTTAGAAATAATTAAGTTACTTGACTTAAAAGTTCTATTCTACAAGCAACTTTTGGAAATATATAGCTGTATATATACAGTTTTTAGATGAACGATTAATATAGCAAAAATATGATGATTGTTAGTATATTTGTTCACCGTTCACTTAATATTTGGATTGTGAGCTAGCGTGCATATGCAAAAAAAAAAACTTTAACAAGGGATAGTAAAACTCTGAACTTTTTTTATTAAATAAAAAAATTTAAATCATAAATTGGTTGTATAAGTTTCATTCTAGGCATCTTTTGTTTTGTCCAGATATAAAATTTATAGAATTTGTTAAAAGGCATAGAATGAAAACAGCAAAAAATATAATTTCTTGAGAACAAAGCGTGTAGTGATAATGGGATAAATTTTGGTCTCGTGAGCAGCAAAATTTTGTTGCCAAAGGAAAAAATGCAGAACAAGAGAATCGAACATGAGACCATCCATATCAATCTAAACTTCAAACTCAAAAACAATTACCAACAAGCCGTATGCGAACTCTCCTTTGGATTTGGCAGCTTGATTTATTATATTAAATTACCAACCCACACACTTGTGTGTGTGTATATATATATATATATATAACCAATTCTTCTATCCAGATGAGGCGACTGTCTAACCTCGCCTCCATGAGGATCCGCCCAAGCACGAGTATCTTTAGTTTCTGTGGTTGCTCCAAAATTTGAAACTGATGGCGAGACAAGTTGAAAAATATGTTATATATTCTAACATGACTCCGAGTTTAGCGTTAATTTATAGGCCAAAATCAACGTGCAATGCACGGTAGCATCGTTCATAATGGATCCGTTTTAAACATCCAGTTATTGCACCTGGATCATCTGACACAGTTGTAAAGTTGGTGCTAACTATAGAGTTGGTACTGCAACTGCATGCGTATATTTGACCAAACATACACACACACACACAACATATAATATAACTTCATCTTAACCAAACATAGAAATACAATTTCAAATGTAGTGGTTGGATTTGCAATCAGATGCATTGTATCTCCAACTAAGTCTATCCTAACTTAAACTGAGGGACCCCAACTCCCATTACCCTCGTAAGAGCCGGGATGGGCTCCTTTCCAATCTAGTATCACCTTAATTATCAAGAAAATACAAAAAACCCTGGAAACAGAAAAAAGGAGGCAAAAGAGAGCAGTGCTAATGTTGTCATATCATGCAGCCTGCTTTGATCAAAATCACAAATAAATCCAATATGTACACAGGATATAAAAGATCTCATAGCTATACCTAGGCATATTTATATAGGGTCACATTTGTGTAATCATCCATCGTCATCGTGTCATTTTCCATTAGATTGCAAAGAATGTAATGGACGTTGACGTGCATGCAGTTAATTAACATCCATGGAAACTACTAATTATGACTTTTTTTGCATTCAGATTCCCCAAGTTCATAACTTGCATTTTGCTCCCTCTAAATCTAACAGCGATAGTTTTATTCATATGGAAATTCGTTTTTTTGGGAGGAGGAAGGATTGGGTGGAAAAACATACAGTGTAAAATTTTATGGGATAAATTGCAGGATTTTGAAGCTTAGAGGAATTTACTGTTTATCAGTCAAAAGTGAGGGGATTTTCTCCATTTCGGTCTCTTACTTATAACAAATAAGTAAATTCCTTCTTGAAATTAAATCCAGGACGGCTCTACATCGATCCTAGCTTGTTGGGTCAAGCTCACATGGTTAAAAAGGAAATTTGGCAACAAACTATTGCTATAGAACTTATAATTCATGTAAGTTGTGACTATATATATATTCTTTATTTAGTGGATACTATATTTGTAATTACCTGTATCAAAGTACAGTATTTTGCTTAAATAAGTTATTTTTAAGGGAAAAAAAGGTCCTTAAATAAATAGAGACATCTTCAAATAACAAATTACAAATATTTATTATTTAACAACAAACAGAGGAAACATACAACCTTAATGTTTGTAGCTAACCAAGTATTTCAGTAATTATATTTTAGACGTGAAAATAAAGAAAGGTAATCAAAAGAGGACAAAAGAATAATTAAGATGAGAATTTGGAGGGAAGCTGAAGGCGACAGGAGGAATCCTGGTGGGCCCGCAAAGCTCAGCGAGATCTGCACTCGTGCGGGTTCTGTGGGGCCCACAGAAACTTGCCCGAACTACTCACACACGTACACACCATACAAGTGAGGATATTAAATTATGTTACCGAGAAAAAATTAGCATGAAATTTTATGCCTTAATTTGTAAATATAATTGCAATACTAGTTCACTTTTCAATAAATACTGTCAATTTTTTGTTTGTTATATTGAATACACAATTTTGTTGCAAAATTTATTAGCATGCATTGTTTACAATAAATATTTAAATCTTACGACAACTCAAAATACTGAATAGTCAAACCGTTTCCTCTCTCAATTCTCAAAAAATCTTAATTTTATGGATATATCCCATATGGATTCTAATATTACTCATAATCATCTGACCTATATTTTGAATTAATTAGTATGTACCATCCTTCCTTCCCGCATGATCAAAAGAAAAGGAGAACGTTAAAAAACGATAAATATTGAAATCCATATGCTGTAATGATTTTGTTTTGACTCCTTTAAGAAGTATAATAATTTGTTCTGTTCCTCACCAAATTGATTAACTAGTCATTAATCCAATTATATTTATGTACTAATTAACCCATACCTTAAAAATATTCATTTTTAAGAAACTATCTCATGTATAATTGACTTTTTAATTCCTTAAAAAGCATTGTGGAATTGGGGATTTATATATTAATTAGGTAGCAAATGTACAAAGCTTATCTTAAAATAAAAGGTATCAATCATTGAGAGGTTAGTGCATTGATTTAATTATATTTATTAAATGTCATTCTAAGAATATTTAGTAGGAGTCCATTAATCAATTGATTAATAAGAGGAATAGTAGCTAAGATTTATCAGGAGATTCTTCAGATATTCAAGACGATATCATGCTTGTTGATCCACAGAGGAGCTACATGCACCTAATGGATATAGTCCATTTAATACTAATTAAATTCATGGGGCCTCTCACCTTTTTTTTCTTTTCTAGTTTTATTTTTATTTCCTTGTTTTAAAAATAATGCAAGATACATGCTTAATTATCAATTTTCAGTTTAATTATCTATATGAATAGCTTAACTGAATGGACCATATGATGTCACATGGTTTCAATCAGCCTTTCGAAAGCAATTATGTTTAATATGTTTAAAGTAACTTGATGAAGCTAAGAATGAATTTATACATTACTATGTATATGGCTTGTCTTTACAGACAAAAATATCACGCATAGGGGCAAAACTTTGCTCTTAGGGTGCCAACCGTTCGGGCAAAAATTTAATTTTTTTTTATAAAAAATACTGTATCTATTTTTTGTCTGCCCTGTACACAATAATATATTACACACTATATCATATATCCAAATACAAAAATTTATATCAATAACATCCCATGCATAATACATAACGAAATAAACAAATATAATACGAAATCACTTTAAAATCAGGATCATAATCATCATATACAACCGATATCCAAAATATACACGTTGCAAATATAATACAGACATTCTACAAAAGTATAAAAATTATTTAAAAAACCATTGCTGGCTCGGTCCAGGTGCTCTATCTCCAAGTAACTGGCGCATCTGGCGAATCCGGTCCTGGGTGTAGCCCTGGAGCCTCAAATGCTCAAGAAATGATGCTGCAGTAATACCTGGAGCTGAAACAACTGGAGCTGGAGCAGAAGAACATGGAAGAGTGACATGTGAAGCCGTAGCACTAGTAAAATAGGGGGTTGTCCCTACGGATATTGGAATCCATAGGGGCAGATTTAACCTGTCCCTACGAATTAATCCGTAGGGCTAAAAGGTTGCCCCTACGGGCACAGACGTCTAAGAATAAAAATATTAATTCTTAATTTGGTGTTTACCCCTACGGAGCCGCAAACAAAGGACCTACGGATATATCCGTAGGGGCAAGTAAATATCGATTTAACAAAATCCCAGATCGATCGCCTACGCTCACTTTCTCTCTCTCTCTCGATCGCGCGCGAAAAAAATCCCCAAATCGCCACGCCGTCGTCGCCACCGTCGTTCTCCTCGTCGCCACCGCCGGTTTCGTCGCCACCGCAGTTCTCGTCGCCACCGCGGTTCAGGTCGTCGCCACCGCCGTTCAGGTCATCGCCCCAGCCCCAGCAGCAGCCGTTCAGGTGAGTAAATCTCGAGGTAAATTAAAGAATTTTTGGATTATTTTGGGCTTAGGGTTCATGGCTGGGTCTGGGGTTGCGCGCGCGAGTTGGGGTTAGGCAGGGGTCGCGGTCGGGGTCGGGGTCGGGGTAGGGTTAGGGTTGGGGTTCGGCTTCTGCTGGGGTGGGGCTGGGGTTAGGGTTTGCCTTAGGGTTGGTGTTGGGGTTTAGCTGGCCGCGCTGGGGTTAGGGTTAGGTTGGGGCTGGGATGGGGCTGGGGCTGGGTTGGGGTTAAGTGGTGGGGAGTTGGAAAAAAACAAGAAAATGAAAAAGTAATGAATGTGAGAAATTAAGAATGAGAACAATTGCACAACAAATTTGTTGACAAGAAAATGAGAGAGTAATGAATGTGAGAAATTAAGAATGAGAACAATTGCACAGAAAAAGCTATGCTTGACTAGGGGGGATGGTTCTATGTGCTTTCAGAGAGCAACTTGGGGTTAGGGTTAGGTGGATTGATGACAACAAAATTCCATAATTTATAACTATATTACTCATATAATGTGTATGTCATGTAAAAGCTAGATGAATGTCGAGGCAAGCACAATAAATTTGTTAGATGGGACAATGTCAATAGGAGCTCAATGCTATTTGGAAAAATAATAATTCAAAGACATAGTGGAGTTTCCAATTGATGGCATGGACTAGTTTGATATATGTAGTTGGTTTGATTTATGAAAAAATGGGGAGACAACATGCATGTATGCATATAGGTAACATCTGCCAATATGCCATATCCAGACCGCAATCTATTTTTGCCTATTGGCTAATATGAAAATATCGGCCCGCGTATATGACATAATCAAAGTTGTTAAATCTTGATACGGTTTGTGTTTCGTTTTTTTATTTATCAGTTCTATCAATGTTGCGTATAACGCTTTATGATATCAGTATCCTACATTTATAGTTTTAATTGTTGATTGTTATAGATGAATACCATTGCAATAATAGTTTTTGGTTGATGAATGCTATTGCAATGTAGGATGATCAGTTCTATCAATCTTGATCTCAATGGTTTAAAATCATGTTACACATACAACACGAATGCACAACAAACGCATAATTAGAGAGCGACTCGAGATATTCAGGTTAAAACCAATATATGATACTCGATGATAATATGAAACCTTCATATTCCCATCGATACTCATATATGAAACTAAAAGCGCCACTTAGTCCCCGTCTATCGGTTAACATACGTGCGATGCTCGTCGTGACCAAGAACTATACGAAGGTTGTTAAATATCGGACAGTATAGCACGATACTAACAACCGTCGTATAGTCTACGCGACGAGAAAATTCAATCGTATGGTAACCCATAGATTTGTCCCGTGTGGACAAGTTAAGAATGTATAAAGCAAACGCCTTCATTCACTTGTGTTTTCATCCGTTTCGAGATATTTCGTCGGTACCTTTCCGCTGGTTCTCCGTGTACAAAGATAAATTAGATGTTCATTTCAACGTTGTTTCACAGCTTTAAAATGATTATCTATTCTATTACAGTGTACTCGGAGAACAGCGGGGAGGTGCTGCCGAAATTTACTCGAAACGGTTGAAAGCACAAGTGATGGGCGTTCGCTCTATACATCCTTAATGGGATAGAAGCCTACCCCCGACAGCCGGAACACACACATACAAACGCATAATTAGAGAGCGATTCGAGATGTTCGGGTTAAAACCAATATATGATACTCGATGATAATATGAAACCTTCATATTCCCATCGATACTCGTATATGAAACTAAAAGCGCCACTTAGTCCCCGTCTATCGGTTAACATACGTGCGATGCTCGTCGTGACCTAGAACTATACGAAGGTTGTTAAATATCGGACAGTATAGCTCGATACTAACAACCGTCGTATAGTCTACGCGACGAGAAAATTCAATCGTATGGTAACCCATAGATTTGTCCCGTGTGGACAAGTAAAGAATGTATAAAGTAAACGCCTTCATTCACTTGTGTTTTCATCCGTTTCGAGATATTTCGTCGGTACCTTTCCGCTGGTTCTTCGTGTACAAAGATAGATTAGATGTTCATTTCAACGTTGTTTCACAGCTTTGAAATGATTATCTATTCTATTACAGTGTACTCGGAGAACAGTGGGGAGGTGCTGCCGAAATTTACTCGAAACGGTTGAAAGCACAAGTGATGGGCGTTCGCTCTATATATCCTTAATAGGATAGAAGCCTACCCCCGACAGCCGGAACACACACATACAACAAGAATACACAACAAACGCATAATTAGAGAGCGATTCGAGATGTTCGGGTTAAAACCAATATATGATACTCGATAATAATATGAAACCTTCATATTCCCATCGATACTCGTATATGAAACTAAAAGCGCCACTTAGTCGCCGTCTATCGGTTAACATACGTGCGATGCTCGTCGTTTACTATACGAAGGTTGTTAAATATCGGACAGTATAGCTCGATACTAACAACCGTCGTATAGTCTACGCGACGAGAAAATTCAATCGTATGGTAACCCATAGATTTGTCCCGTGTGGACAAGTAAAGAATGTATAAAGTAAACGCCTTCATTCACTTGTGTTTTCATCCGTTTCGAGATATTTCGTCGGTACCTTTCCGCTGGTTCTTCGTGTACAAAGATAGATTAGATGTTCATTTCAACGTTGTTTCACAGCTTTGAAATGATTATCTATTCTATTACAGTGTACTCGGAGAACAGTGGGGAGGTGCTGCCGAAATTTACTCGAAACGGTTGAAAGCACAAGTGATGGGCGTTCGCTCTATATATCCTTAATAGGATAGAAGCCTACCCCCGACAGCCGGAACACACACATACAACAAGAATACACAACAAACGCATAATTAGAGAGCGATTCGAGATGTTCGGGTTAAAACCAATATATGATACTCGATGATAATATGAAACCTTCATATTCCCATCGATACTCGTATATGAAACTAAAAGCGCCACTTAGTCCCCGGCTATCGGTTAACATACGTGCGATACTCGTCGTGACCTAGAACTATACGAAGGTTGTTAAATATCGGACAGTATAGCTCGATACTAACAACCGTCGTATAGTCTACGCGACGAGAAAATTCAATCGTATGGTAACCCATAGATTTGTCCCGTGTGGACAAGTTAAGAATGTATAAAGCAAACGCCTTCATTCACTTGTGTTTTCATCCGTTTCGAGATATTTCGTCGGTACCTTTCCGCTGGTTCTCCGTGTACAAAGATAGATTAGATGTTCATTTCAACGTTGTTTCACAGCTTTGAAATGATTATCTATTCTATTACAGTGTACTCGGAGAACAGCGGGGAGGTGCTGCCGAAATTTACTCGAAACGGTTGAAAGCACAAGTGATGGGCGTTCGCTCTATATATCCTTAATGGGATAGAAGCCTACCCCCGACAGCCGGAACACACACATACAAACGCATAATTAGAGAGCGATTCGAGATGTTCGGGTTAAAACCAATATATGATACTCGATGATAATATGAAACCTTCATATTCCCATCGATACTCGTATATGAAACTAAAAGCGTCACTTAGTCCCCATTCTATCGGTTAACATACGTGCGATGCTCATCGTGACCTAGAACTATACGAAGGTTGTTAAATATCGGACAGTATAGCTCGATACTAACAACCGTCGTATAGTCTACGCGACGAGAAAATTCAATCGTATGGTAACCCATAGATTTGTCCCGTGTGGACAAGTTAAGAATGTATAAAGCAAACGCCTTCATTCACTTGTGTTTTCATCCGTTTTGAGATATTTCGTCGGTACCTTTCCGCTGGTTCTCCGTGTACAAAGATAGATTAGATGTTCATTTCAACGTTGTTTCACAGCTTTGAAATGATTATCTATTCTATTACAGTGTACTCGGAGAACAGCGGGGAGATGCTGCCGAAATTTACTCGAAACGGTTGAAAGCACAAGTGATGGGCGTTCGCTCTATACATCCTTAATGGGATAGAAGCCTACCCCCGACAGCCGGAACACACACATACAACAAGAATACACAACAAATGCATAATTAGAGAGCGATTCAAAATGTTCGGGTTAAAACCAATATATGATACTCGATGATAATATGAAACCTTCATATTCCCATCGATACTCGTATATGAAACTAAAAGCGCCACTTAGTCCCCGTCTATCGGTTAACATAAGTGCGATGCTCGTCGTGACCTAGAACTATACGAAGGTTGTTAAATATCGGACAGTATAGCTCGATACTAACAACCGTCGAATAGTCTACGCGACGAGAAAATTCAATCGTATGGTAACCCATAGATTTGTCCCGTGTGGACAAGTTAAGAATGTATAAAGCAAACGCTTTCATTCACTTGTGTTTTCATCCGTTTCGAGATATTTCGTCGGTACCTTTCCGCTGGTTATTCGTGTACAGAGATAGATTAGAAGTTCATTTCAACGTTGTTTCACAGCTTTGAAATGATTATCTATTCTATTACAGTGTACTCGGAGAACAGCGGGGTGATGCTGCCGAAATTTACTCGAAACGGTTGAAAGCACAAGTGATGGGCGTTCGCTCTATACATCCTTAATGGGATAGAAGCCTACCCCCGACAGCCGGAACACACACATACAACAAGAATACACAACAAACGCATAATTAGAGAGCGATTCGAGATGTTCGGGTTAAAACCAATATATGATACTCGATGATAATATGAAACCTTCATATTCCCATCGATACTCGTATATGAAACTAAAAGCGCCACTTTGTCCCCGTCTATCGGTTAACATACGTGCGATGCTCGTCGTGACCTAGAACTATACAAAGGTTGTTAAATATCGGACAGTATAGCTCGATACTAACAACCGTCGTATAGTCTACGCGATGAGAAAATTCAATCGTATGGTAACCCATAGATTTGTCCCGTGTGGACAAGTTAAGAATGTATAAAGCAAACGCCTTCATTCACTTGTGTTTTCATCCGTTTCGAGATATTTCGTCGGTACCTTTCCGCTGGTTCTCCGTGTACAAAGATAGATTAGATGTTCATTTCAACGTTGTTTCACAGCTTTGAAATGATTATCTATTCTATTACAGTGTACTCGGAGAACAGCGGGGAGGTGCTGCCGAAATTTACTCGAAACGGTTGAAAGCAAAAGTGATGGGCGTTCGCTCTATACATCCTTAATGGGATAGAAGCCTACCCCCGACAGCCGGAACACACACATACAACAAGAATACACAACAAACGCATAATTAGAGAGCGATTCGAGATGTTCGGGTTAAAACCAATATATGATACTCGATGATAATATGAAACCTTCATATTCCCATCGATACTCGTATATGAAACTAAAAGCGCCACTTAGTCCCTGTCTAACATACGTGCGATACTCGTCGTGACCTAGAACTATACGAAAGTTGTTAAATATCGGACAGTATAGCTCGATACTAACAACCGTCGTATAGTCTACGCGACGAGAAAATTCAATCGTATGGTAACCCATAGATTTGTCCCGTGTGGACAAGTTAAGAATTTATAAAGCAGACGCCTTCATTCACTTGTGTTTTCATCCGTTTCGAGATATTTCGTCGGTACCTTTCCGCTGGTTCTTCGTGTACAAAGATAGATTAGTTGTTCATTTCAACGTTGTTTCACAGCTTTGAAATGATTATCTATTCTATTACAGTATACTCGGAGAACAGCGGGGAGGTGCTGCCGAAATTTACTCGAAACGGTTGAAAGCACAAGTGATGGGTGTTCGCTCTATATATCCTTAATGGGATAGAAGCCTACCCCCGACAGCCGGAACACACACATACAACAAGAATACACAACAAACGCATAATTAGAGAGCGATTAAAGATGTTCGGGTTAAAACCAATATATGATACTCGATGATAATATGAAACCTTCATATTCCCATCGATACTCGTATATGAAACTAAAAGCGCCACTTAGTCCCCGTCTATCGGTTAACATACGTGCGATGCTCGTTGTGACCTAGAACTATACGAAGGTTGTTAAATATCGGATAGTATAGCTCGATACTAACAACCGTCGTATAGTTTACGCGGCGAGAAAATTCAATCGTATGGTAACCCATAGATTTGTCCCGTGTGGACAAGTTAAGAATGTATAAAGCAAACGCCTTCATTCACTTGTGTTTTCATCCGTTTCGAGATATTTCGTCGGTACCTTTCCGCTGGTTCTCCGTGTACAAAGATAGATTAGATGTTCATTTCAACGTTGTTTCACAGCTTTGAAATGATTATCTATTCTATTACAGTGTACTCAGAGAACAGCGGGGAGGTGCTGCCGAAATTTACTCGAAACGGTTGAAAGCACAAGTGATGGGCGTTCTCTCTATACATCCTTAATGGGATAGAAGCCTACCACCGACAGCCGGAACACACACATACAAACGCATAATTAGAGAGCGATTCGAGATGTTCGGGTTAAAACCAATATATGATACTCGATGATAATATGAAACCTTCATATTCCCATCGATACTCGTATATGAAACTAAAAGCGCTACTTAGTCCCCGTCTATCGGTTAACATACGTGCGATGCTCGTTGTGACCTAGAACTATACGAAGGTTGTTAAATATCGGACAGTATAGCTCGATACTAACAACCGTCGTATAGTCTACGCGACGAGAAAATTCAATCGTATGGTAACCCATAGATTTGTCCCGTGTGGACAAGTTAAGAATGTATAAAGCAAACACCTTCATTCACTTGTGTTTTCATCCGTTTCGAGATATTTCGTCGGTACCTTTCCGCTGGTTCTCCGTGTACAAAGATAGATTAGATGTTCATTTCAACGTTGTTTCACAGCTTTGAAATGATTATCAATTCTATTACAGTGTACTCGGAGAACAGCGGGGAGATGCTGCCGAAATTTACTCGAAACGGTTGAAAGCACAAGTGATGGGCGTTCGATCTATACATCCTTAATGGGATAGAAGCCTACCCCCGACAGCCGGAACACACACATACAACAAGAATACACAACAAACGCATAATTAGAGAGCGATTCGAGATGTTCGGGTTAAAACCAATATATGATACTCGATGATAATATGAAACCTTCATATTCCCATCGATACTCGTATATGAAACTAAAAGCGCCACTTAGTCGTCGTCTATCGGTTAACATACGTGCGATGCTCGTCGTGACCTAGAACTATACGAAGGTTGTTAAATATCGGACAGTATAGCTCGATACTAACAACCGTCGTATAGTCTACGCGACGAGAAAACTCAATCGTATGGTAACCCATAGATTTGTCCCGTGTGGACAAGTTAAGAATGTATAAAGCAAACGCCTTCATTCACTTGTGTTTTCATCCGTTTCGAGATATTTCGTCGGTACCTTTCCGCTGGTTCTTCGTGTACAAAGATAAATTAGATGTTCATTTCAACGTTGTTTCACAGCTTTGAAATGATTATCTATTCTATTACAGTGTACTCGGAGAACAGCGGGGAGGTGCTGCCGAAATTTACTCGAAACGGTTGAAAGCACAAGTGATGGGCGTTCGCTCTATATATACTTAATGGGATAGAAGCCTACCCCCGACAGCCGGAACACACACATACAACAAGAATACACAACAAACGCATAATTAGAGAGCGATTCGAGATGTTCGGGTTAAAACCAATATATGATACTCGATGATAATATGAAACCTTCATATTCCCATCGATACTCGTATATGAAACTAAAAGCGCCACTTAGTCCCCGTCTATCGGTTAACATACGTGCGATGCTCGTCGTGACCTAGAACTATACGAAGGTTGTTAAATATCGGACAGTATAGCTCGATACTAACAACCGTCGTATAGTCTACGCGACGAGAAAATTCAATCGTATGGTAACCCATAGATTTGTCCCGTGTGGACAAGTTAAGAATGTATAAAGCAAACGCCTTCATTCACTTGTGTTTCATCCGTTTCTAGATATTTCGTCGGTACCTTTCCGCTGGTTCTCCGTGTACAAAGATAGATTAGATGTTCATTTCAACATTGTTTCACAGCTTTGAAATGATTATCTATTCTATTACAGTGTACTCGGAGAACAGCGGGGAGGTGCTGCCGAAATTTACTCGAAACGGTTGAAAGCACAAGTCATGGGCGTTCGCTCTATACATCCTTAATGGGATAGAAGCCTACCCCCGACAGCCGGAACACACACATACAAACGCATAATTAGAGAGCGATTCGAGATGTTCGGGTTAAAACCAATATATGATACTCGATGATAATATGAAAGCTTCATATTCCCATCGATACTCGTATATGAAACTAAAAGCGCCACTTAGTCCCCGTCTATCGGTTAACATACGTGCGATGCTCGTCGTGACCTAGAACTATACGAAGGTTGTTAAATATCGGACAGTATAGCTCGATACTAACAACCGTCATATAGTCTACGCGACGAGAAAATTCAATCGTATGGTAACCCATAGATTTGTCCCGTGTGGACAAGTTAAGAATGTATAAAGCAAACGCCTTCATTCACTTGTGTTTTCATCCGTTTCGAGATATTTCGTCGGTATCTTTCCGCTGGTTCTCCGTGTACAAAGATAGATTAGATGTTCATTTCAACGTTGTTTCACAGCTTTGAAATGATTATCTATTCTATTACAGTGTACTCGGAGAACAGCGGGGAGATGCTGCCGAAATTTACTCGAAACGGTTGAAAGCACAAGTGATGGGCGTTCGCTCTATACATCCTTAATGGGATATAAGCCTACCCCCGACAGCCGGAACACACACATACAACAAGAATACACAACAAACGCATAATTAGAGAGCGATTCGAGATGTTCGGGTTAAAACCAATATATGATACTCGATGATAATATGAAACCTTCATATTCCCATCGATACTCGTATATGAAACTAAAAGCGCCACTTAGTCCCCGTCTATCGGTTAACATACGTGCGATGCTCGTCGTGACCTAGAACTATACGAAGGTTGTTAAATATCGGACAGTATAGCTCGATACTAACAACCGTCGTATAGTCTACGCGACGAGAAAATTCAATCGTATGGTAACCCATAGATTTGTCCCGTGTGGACAAGTTAAGAATGTATAAAGCAAAAGCCTTCATTCACTTGTGTTTTCATCCGTTTCGAGATATTTCGTCGGTACCTTTCCGCTGGTTCTCCGTGTACAAAGATAGATTAGATGTTCATTTCAACGTTGTTTCACAGCTTTAAAATGATTATCTATTCTATTACAGTGTACTCGGAGAACAGCGGGGAGGTGTTGCCGAAATTTACTTGAAACGGTTGAAAGCACAAGTGATGGGCGTTCGCTCTATACATCCTTAATGGGATAGAAGCCTACCCCCGACAGCCGGAACACACACATACAAACGCATAATTAGAGAGCGATTCGAGATGTTCGGGTTAAAACCAATATATGATACTCGATGATAATATGAAACCTTCATATTCCCATCGATACTCGTATATGAAACTAAAAGCGCCACTTAGTCCCCGTCTATCGGTTAACATACGTGCGATGCTCGTCGTGACCTAGAACTATACGAAGGTTGTTAAATATCGGACAGTATAGCTCGATACTAACAACCGTCGTATAGTCTACGCGACGAGAAAATTCAATCGTATGGTAACCCATAGATTTGTCCCGTGTGGACAAGTTAAGAATGTATGAAGCAAACGCCGTCATTCACTTGTGTTTTCATCCGTTTCGAGATATTTCGTCGGTACCTTTCCGCTGGTTCTCCGTGTACAAAGATAGATTAGATATTCATTTCAACGTTGTTTCACAGCTTTGAAATGATTATCTATTCTATTACAGTGTACTCGGAGAACAGCGGGGAGATGCTGCCGAAATTTACTCGAAACGGTTGAAAGCACAAGTGATGGGCGTTCGCTCTATATATCCTTAATGGGATAGAAGCCTACCCCCGACAGCCGGAACACACACATACAACAAGAATACACAACAAACGCATAATTAGAGAGCGATTCGAGATGTTCGGGTTAAAACCAATATATGATACTCGATGATAATATGAAACCTTCATATTCCCATCGATACTCGTATATGAAACTAAAAGCGCCACTTAGTCCCCGTCTATCGGTTAACATACGTGCGATGCTCGTCGTGATCTAGAACTATACGAAGGTTGTTAAATATCGGACAGTATAGCTCGATACAAACAACCGTCGTATAGTCTACGCGACGAGAAAATTCAATCGTATGGTAACCCATAGATTTGTCCCGTGTGGACAAGTTAAGAATGTATAAAGCAAACGCCTTCATTCACTTGTGTTTTCATCCGTTTCGAGATATTTCGTCGGTACCTTTCCGCTGGTTCTTCGTGTACAAAGATAGATTAGATGTTCATTTCAACGTTGTTTCACAGCTTTGAAATGATTATCTATTCTATTACAGTGTACTCGGAGAACAGCGGGGAGGTGCTGCCGAAATTTACTCGAAACGGTTGAAAGCACAAGTGATGGGTGTTCGCTCTATATATCCTTAATGGCATAGAAGCCTACCCCCGACAGCCGGAACACACACATACAACTAGAATACACAACAAATACATAATTAGAGAGCGATTCGAGATGTTCGGGTTAAAACCAATATATGATACTCGATGATAATATGAAACCTTCATATTCCCATCGATACTCGTATATGAAACTAAAAGCGCCACTTAGTCCCCGTCTATCGGTTAACATACGTGCGATGCTCGTCGTGACCTAGAACTATACGAAGATTGTTAAATATCGGACAGTATAGCTCGATACTAACAACCGTCGTATAGTCTACGCGACGAGAAAATTCAATCGTATGGTAACCCATAGATTTGTCCCGTGTGGACAAGTTAAGAATGTATAAAGCAAACGCCTTCATTCACTTGTATTTTCATCCGTTTCGAGATATTTCGTCGGTACCTTTCCGCTGGTTCTCCATGTACAAAGATAGATTAGATGTTCATTTCAACGTTGTTTCACAGCTTTGAAATGATTATCTATTCTATTACAGTGTACTCGGAGAACAGCGGGGAGGTGCTGCCGAAATTTACTCGAAACGGTTGAAAGCACAAGTGATGGGCGTTCGCTCTATACATCCTTAATGGGATAGAAGCCTACCCCCGACAGCCGGAACACACACATACAAACGCATAATTAGAGAGCGATTCGAGATGTTCGGGTTAAAACCAATATATGATAATATGAAATCTTCATATTCCCATCGATACTCATATATGAAACTAAAAGCGCCACTTAGTCCCCGTCTATCGGTTAACATGACGTGCAACGACAAACGCACACACAAAGCATATACACGGATTTTCTCCTTTGTCAGTAACTATTCTGTTCTTATATTTCTCAATATAGTCAGCATAATCTACAATTTATATGTTATTCAGTCTAACATGGCCCATGAGTACGTCCGAGTTAAGGACTGGATGTATGTGGATTGGAAACAACGTATGCAATCTAAGTTTGTCGCAGGAGTTGCTGCTTTCCTTGAATTTGCACGCGCACATAATAAGATCATAATAGAGAAGATTCTCTGTCCGTGCGATAGATGTCGCAATAAGTACTGGCAGAAGGTAGAATTGGCAGAGCTTCATATTGTAAAACATGAGTTTACTAGACTTTATTCAAGTTGGAAATATCACGGGGAAGGAGAAGAATGCAGTACTGCGGTAGAAGAAGAAGGAGAACACGATAATGCGGCAGGAGAAGAAGAATTCGGTAATACGGCAGGAGACGGAAATTTATTTCCATCAGAAAAAATGGAGGATATGGTAGAGGCTGCCCTAGGTGAATCTATTCGTACCGAAGATGACATTCCTTCCGGTCAAGGACCGCATGCGGATAAATATGAAAATTTCATGAATGATGCTAGGAAACCAATTTATGAGAATGCGAAGTATTCCCCCCTCTCATGGTTCGTCCAACTTTTCCAGATTAAGTGCCTAAATAGATGGAGCAACAAGTCATTCACAATGCTTCTTTCGTTCTTGAAAGATTCTATGCCTCCGGGAAATAATGTGCCCGAAAGCTGGTACGAAGCCCAGAAAATGATGTCTGATTTGGGTCTAAAGTGCGAGAAGATTCAAGCATGTCCTAAAAATTGCGTGTTGTACCGGAAAGAGAATTCAGATTTGAAAGAGTGTCCAACATGCGGAGAGGCCAGGTATAAGCCGAAAGATTCTGATAAGAAACCTGATATACCTGTGAAGATAGCACGATATTTTCCCATAACACAGAGGCTACAGAGGCTATTCAGGTGCAAGAAAATAGCCGAGGCAATGATTTGACATCACCGTGCTCCTCCAAGCGAAAATGGAAAAATGAGCCATCCAAGAGATTCACCGGCATGGAAGGATTTCGATAGGAGGCACGCAATATTCAGTAGCGATCCTCGCAATGTCCGGCTCGGACTGGCTACCGATGGCTTCTGCCCATTCAACTATATGGCTGGAAGTCACAGTACATGGCCCGTTGTAATGATAATTTATAATCTGTCGCCTTGGTTGGCTATGGACCAATCATACTTTATGATGTCTCTTCTTATCGACGGACCAAGCTCACCGGGAAACTGTTAGTTATATGTATGCCCTAGAGGCCATTACTGTACATTGGATGTATATTGTAGTGGATGCTGGGACATATATAGGGAGGACTTTCTTGCTCGACATGATAGTATGTTATCTGGTTACTCTTTACCTTAACGTGTACACTGATTGTCTCTCTGTTACATGTTGGTAAAGCCCTTAGGATATGTACTTGACTACCTGGACTATGATGCGGATCATACTAGTGGGGACAAGGTAGTCCATAAGTACATCCTTCAAGGTCCCTAGTCGCGGGTATATCGAGACGGGGCATCGATATACCAGAGTAGACTAGCGTATACCTTCTCGACCCATACAGATGGGCGATGGATGATCTTATATCCATTGGTGTTTGACATCAGAGATGATATACGGGTGCTCAGTAGAGACTGGGTACACTGGACGGACTCGCCGAAAACTCCCAGATGGTATTATACCTTACGTCAGATGGCAGTTCTCTGGTGACACTGGTACAGAGTAGTCTGTTGACCCGAGATCGTCATAGAGTCTTGTGTGGTTCCCACTGTGCTTTGATTTCCACCTTACTACGTCCAAGAGGGCGTGCAAAACGGTGGTTTTTGGGTACAGTCCCGAATCACATGGAGGCAATGAGCGATAGGAGGGGATTCGTCTCTCCCGGTATAGGGGGTTGATGTTGCGCTGTGTTCGATTGGTTATAACCGGAAATCCCTGGCCAGGGTTGCTGAGATTTACTGGTAAGTGTTATCAGTAGTTTCTCGAATTGTTATAGACCTCATATCGACACGACTTATCGAGCTATTGGGGTCTGACGTTTACCACCCCTAGGCGAGATATGCGACATATCAGACGACGAGACCGGACTGTACGGTAAGTGTTACTGGTTGGATTCACAGGAGTGTGAGCGGGCTTGCTCGTCGATCTTCTGATCGCTCAATACCCGGGTGGCCGTTACGTTTAGCAGACCGCTTGCGGCTTGTGGGTGATTGATATGATCATCACCTGCTGCCGGCGTATTGACGAGTCTTTAGAGTCCTACACAGAGATTTCCTGGCTCAAGCGAAACGAAATAGGAGAGCATATGAGATATGTGCGGGACCGAGAATAATGCGTGTATGTGATACCGTATTCTATTCTCGCGATGAATGTATCGATTGGTTGTATGCGATATAACCTGGTTATCGAATCAAGGGTTGATTCGATAAGCCGATACATTGGATATTAGTCGGTTGTATGCGATATGACCGGATCATTGAATCAAGTGTTGATTTAATGATTTAATGCATAATTATATATTTGATATATTACTTTGCATTAACTAGTATTGGTTCACTTTAAATGGATTTTCTCACTTGAAGTTCACAGGTTGTATATGTGATATACTTTTGTGCACTTGATTGTATCATGTTTGATGATGCATGCTTACTTGAGTTTGTGTAAAGTTTAAACCTTGATTAAGTAAATGGTTAGGGTTTTGTTTAATTTATTTATTCATTTATTGATTTGTTTATTTCATTTTGGCAAAAGGAAAATGGTGGCTAATTTTGTATCTTTGTTGAAGTTTCATGAAGTTTTGAAAAAGTCCACCATTTTTGTTTTATGCCTAACCTAACCATTCACCTAACTATAGTTTGCTCTCTACACATAACCATGGTTGGTTTATGATAAGTATTCTATGATTTTCTTTTTTAAAGAATAACTTATCATAATTCTTTTCATCTTCTTCTTCTTCTTCACTTGAAGAAAGCTTCCTCCATCAATGGCAACTCTTGAAAATGAGTGAGAAATCCAATTCTAAAGTGAACCCACCTCCTATTTCTTCATCCTCTACCTCTTGCCAAGTAGTATAGGGTGTTTCCTTCACAAGTTTTCATGGCTTGGTGAAGGTGGAGCTTGATCATGTGATGCCTCGACGTAGATCATCTTCGGCATCGTCGTCGATGACCTAGCCCACTTTTTCTCCGATGAAGCCGACGCTAGAGCCCGGGATCCGATGATCGCAGCGAGGAGACATCATCGCCGAGCTATGGAGGTGGAGCACCGGATCTACAAAGGTTGTATTTTCGTTAACTCATAGTTAAGTTGTTAACTAGTTGCATCTTTCGCCTATATATCTAGTTAACGATCCGTATTAGGGTTTCTCGGCACCCGTAAAATTTGAAATTGGCATGGTTGATGCCTTGTGAGACCTCTTGAGAGTGCCTAGGAACCCTACAGTGGTATCAAAGCTACTAGACATTAGATGTCGACCTATGGGGGATTCTCACTGTGTGACAGTGTGGCGAAGCATAGGCTCTTACCCCCAGGGTGTCCCGAGACCGGAAGGTGTTCCGGCGGGTTGTAGTCCTCGCGAGGGGGCTTGCGTAAAAAGTAGCGGCTGAGGGACTCGTTGGTGCCACGGCGACCCCATTGGATGGAGTGGCTGCCTGACCTACAGTGGTATCAGAGCCTAGCTAGAGCCTTAGGCAAAGTCTAGACGAAGTTTGAAACCCGAACGAACCCGAAACCCTAACACAAACATGCTCTCTGGACTTTTTCTAAAATCTGGAGTTTTTCGATATTAAAAATATGTAGAAAAATCAGCAGGAATATCTAAGAGTTACTGTAAAATTCGACAGCCCAATTCCACAAAGTCGCCGCGGTTCCGCGGCACGAGCATGGCTCGTGCGACGGTTCCGCGGCCGTACGGCCTCATTATATAATGTATTTTGCACAGTAATTCTAAGTTTCAAGTGCTGGTTTTCCTGGGAATTTTTAATATTTTTTCAAGAGTTGAATTTTCTGGGTTGTTTTAGGGATTCGAATGTTCGATCGGATTATCAGATTTTGTCTATGTGGATTCCGGATAATTTTTGAATATGTTAAAAAGTTCGACCGGATATAAATACCCAATTTTTCTCCTGTCAGGAAATTTCCAAGTGTTGGATTTTTCCGTGGTTTAAAGACGTTCTAAGTAGTGCAAGTAACTCGATGGACCCTCTAGAAGACAACAAACCTTAACTCGATTATGTGACCGTCTTGAACTGCCCTTTGAACCTTCGGGTTTGGGGCAGTACGGCGTGCCACATATGAGGCGTTGGCTTAACCCTTCTACGGCTGGACCGTTGGTACTGAGGCACGAACTGAATGTTTTTAGACTTGTTTCATGTGTTGATCTGTATCGGGAAAACTTGGGTGTTTGACTGTTCGATCGAAAAGTTTAACATTTTCTATTTATCTGGAATGTGATACAATAATTGGAACTCACAAGTAGTTATGAGATAACTGAATGAATGTTATAAACATAGCAGTTTAGTCTCACTTGATCGGTTGCCACGGAATTTTGATGTGATCAAAAGTCCGTCGCAATCACGTAGCGTACGCGGATACTCGCCGGGTAAACTTAATAGACAGCCTCACTCCATAGCCCCGACCAAGTGACTGTAGGAGAACCCCGTCGCCGAAAGCATCCGTTCGGGTGCTCACGGTAGCGGTGTTCCGCCTTGGTGCACTTCGTCGACGGTATCGGGGGTGCGGCCGTCTACTGAAGTTTGCGACGAGCATTCGATCAGGATTTCGGGAATCTTATTGAATTGCCAGACTTGATATTGAAAAGAGTTTTCGATAATGAGACTAAAATGCGGGGTTTATAATTGTTAGGCATGCGATGTCTAAGGAATTCATTCGATTAGGCATGCGATGTCTATGCAGGTTGCGGATTCCAACTGTTGTAGTTTTACACTTTCTTTTCTGTGACCGCAAGTGTAATATGTGTTATCGCCGGTTTCGTTGCTATATGTCAACGACAATTGGGATGCGCATATTTACTTACGTTGATGACATGTGTTGTTATGCGTTGCTGGATATGTTATATTGGATCGTCGTGGTTGAATAGCCGGGGGTTTTTATGTGAGATGAGTGTTTTTCATTTTCATTCATGTAAAAACTTGTATATAATATTCTTTTATTGGGGCACTTCCAGGTTGCGGAAGTTGTCACCTTTTGTATATTATTTACTTTTCCGCACTAGGATAGACCCAAGGAGGAGAGCACAAGTAACCGGGTTCTGGAGTCCAGTGGGAGACCAACTCGAGGAGTCGAGTCCGGGTCTCCTAACTCCAGAATTGGTAGGGTTGCTTGCCGCTCTCGTAGGGGTCTAGGGGTGTGGGTTTGGCTATTCATCACGACCGTGGAATCCGTGTTTTATACTGGCTCGTACTGAAAACACGGACGTCCTAGTATATCCAATGTTTTATATGTTTCTTCTGCTGCGATATCTGTGATGTGATCATGTGATGTTCTGTGATGGATACTATATATAGTATATATGATATATTATATAGACGTTACTTATGTTTTACACCCGCGCTAGCCCTGCCCCGCTCTGCCGTTAGTTACCTAACCTAACGGTGCACGAGGGGACATCGAGGCGAATGCGGATGGCATAAGTGTACGTCATATTTATCTGTGATGTTTAGGTACTTAAATGATGGGACTTCATTAATGTGATTAATGAAAGTAAAAGAAACCTAAAGATGTTGTAGAATCGAATTTCAAAATAAAACAGGTAGCTACAGTTCTTGCTGTGCACAGCGGTATATATGATATATCCTGCACCTTATTCGATGAGGAAAGGACCGAGATCCCTTCACCGGGAGTGACTCCTTTAGCAATAACTGGCAGATGCTACAACCCTCGGTTTGTCTTTTGATTGCTTTTAAGAGTTTTTGCTTTGCACAGTGATATATATGATATATCCCGCACCTCATTCGACGAGGAAAGAACCGACGATCCCTTCACCGGGAGTGACTCCTTTAGCAAAACTAGAAAAGCCTCAAAAACACTCTATTTTAAAATCATTCGATCCTACAATGATATCAAGTTCATTACGCAATAGGTTTTCAGAAAAACCTGTCGTAGCCCTCCGTCATTTCAGATAAGTCCTATTTAGTATTCGTGCTACGTTTGTTGACCTCCGTCAAGACGTAGTGTGCGGTAGCTAACTAGTATTTATCTGCTTATGCATATGATGCAGATTGGATTAGGGTAGTCATGCGGCCTTGTTGACCTCCGTCAAGGGTCGTGCGGGTGGGTTTAATTCGATCAAGAAATGACGGGTTGAACTTGACTAGTAGCCTATGGTTTGTTGACCTCCGTCAAGGTCATAGGACTCTAGAAGCAAAATATTATCGGGAATTTCAAGTGTTGAAATTTGCAATGAGATTGCATACCTTCTATGAGATAGTTGGATCCCGATACCCGCTGCGAGTAAGAGTTACTCCTGGAAGAGTTTTATACATTACAATTAGCCGATCAAGTAGGTGTCTAGAAAGGTGTCAACGGGGTTACGCCTCTGGGAAAACGAGGTTTACATTAATTAGGTTCGTGCGAAAGTACGGGGGACCTCCCTCAAAGTACCGACACTGGCCTGGCTGAAAGATTGGCGAACTTGTAGTGTGTAATTAATCCCGGCTAGTCTTTCCTTTTAGGGTTTGAAGGAAGATTTGATAAAAAGCAGTGGGAGCCATCCTGATTAGATAAAATAATAACCAATCTATTCTTGCAAGAGCGCACGCTGAGTGTTTTCTTCTCTCTCTCTCTCCTGGTAGCGACCATGTCACGCCTTAATCAAGATAATAAAACGGATATATTGACCGAACCCGCTTGTTATACTGAGCTGGGGAACGTTGGTCCCGCTCCAACTTATAATTGTTATAAGACAGAGCAAGAAATTGGGGAATACCAGATTTCCCGTGCCGCTCAAACGAAGAGAGTGCATGCTGATGCATCATCTTCGGGTGTGTTCATTACAAAGAACTGTTTCTCAGTATCCTCTGCGTCCTGGGTATGTGATACCAGATCAGGATCCCAGATATGTAATCTGTTACATAGGGCTACAGAAAGGTAGAGAACTGAGAACAGGTGATAAGTTTCATGAGGCAGAAAACGGGGCAAGTGTTGCAGCCAAGTCTGCTGGTCACTGTCACCCTGTATTACCAATACATCGATTCTGAACGAATGTTATTAGATACCGAACCTGATATACAAAATCATATCAGTCTCTTTATTAGTAAAGAAATGATAAAATTTTGTATTGTTGGATAATGTTTTGAACATTTTCTATATCAAAAGTTGATCGGTTCAGGCACGTTATCTAAAAGCATTGAAGTTCTAAATCAAACTACAGTTCTTTAGTATACTGAACACACAAAAGAGGAAGAGTTCAGAAATGAACGAATCCTTCTTGAGGCATTGTAGACTAGGTCATATCAATGTGACCCGACTAGCTGAAGTTACATGTAGATGCATATTTAAATCAGTTTGAATCTACATCTTGTGAAACTTGCCAGTCATGTCACAAAGATATAATGACACCAGCTCTGTTTATTGGAAACAGAGAAAGAGTTAGTAAACCCTTGGGATGATACATGTTGATGTATGTAAGGTCCCCTGTCTACACATGCCAAGACCGGTTCTTTGTACTTCATTACATTCTCTGATGATCTCTCAAGATTCAGACATATGTTCCTGTTGAAACACAAGTCCGAACCTTTTGAGATATTCACAGAATATAATTTAGAAGTAGAGAACCAAATACAGGTAAAAGTATTATGTCCTATGATGAGATCAAGGAGGAGAATACTTGAGCACGAAATTCTTGGACTTTTCTAAAGGAGAATGAGATTCTCTCTCAGCATTACTCCTCCGTATACACCATAGCACGATGGTATATCGGGGTGGAGCAATCACACCCTATATAATAAGGTGTGCTCTATGATGAGTACTACTGAGTTACCTATTTCCTTTTTGGGAGTTATGCACTTGAGAAGCTGCATACCTATTGAATAGGGTTCAAATCAAATCAGTTGCCTACCACTTCATATTTGATATGATAAGGGAAGAGCCCATGTCTTAAGCTAGTTAAGATTTGGGGTTGTCCGGCCTATGTCTAAAAACAAAATCCGGACAAGCTCGAGGCAAGGTCTGTTATGTAGAACTGGAAAGGTTCCAGCTATGCAAACTGAAGCAGCTAATTTGGTAGAACCAAAGGATTCAGTAGATTCCAACGAACCTCAGCCTCTCCGCCGATCTAGTAGGGTTCCTCACCCACCTGAGAGATACTTTGGTTTCTCTATGACAGTGGGAGCGAGGATTGCATCATGAGATGATGACCCAACTAGTTTCGAGCTGGCCATCAGGAGTGGGGCTCTGTAAGAATGGCTGGATGTTTAGTGATCTGAGATGGAATCCATATACACCAACAAAGTATGGACTTTGGTTGCTATATCTGAAGGGTTAAATCCCCATCAGGAGCAAGTATATCTTGAGAAGATTACTTGGTGTAGATGGAAAAGTTGAGATTTTCAAAGCTAGACTTGTTAAAGGTTTTCGTCATCGACCAGGCGTGGACAATGATGAAACCTTTTCAAGTGGCTATGCTTAAGTCCATCCAGATCTTACTTGCCACGGCTACATACCATGACTACGATATCTGGTGGTTGGGTGTCATGACAGCTTTTCTAAATGATGTTTTAGAAGAGAGTGTCTATAAGTACACAGCCAGAGGACCTCGTAGACAGTGGGAGCAGCGGAAACGTGTGCAAGATGCTTTATAGGATAAAGCAGGCATCGCGGAGTTGGAACATCTGTTTTGATGGATTAGTCAAAGAAGTTGACATTATCAAAATGGTAGATGAACCTTGTATAAACATAAAGGGAGTAGGGAGTATGGTGACGATCCTCGTAGAGTACGTGGATGACATACTCTTGATAGAGAAGGAGTTTCCTATGCTACGCTCGATCAATCTCCGCTTATCACAATGATTCTCCATATAGGATCAAAGTGATACCTCCTAAATCCTGGGTTTTGGATCTATGAGATAGATCTAAATGAATGTTAGGATACTCACTAGTTGTAGTGAGATGGTATCAATTGATCCTGGGAAGAATCACTGGAAGTGTTCCAGGGTGATAAAGACGACTGAGTGTCAGTCACAGGCATTGTCTTTACCCTCAATAAAGGGACGGTATGTTGGAAGAGTTCCAAGCTAGATACCGTGACATACTAGACGATAAAGGCAGGATACATCGCTACTTAAGATGCTACCGAAGAGGCTATTTGGGTGTATATTGGTTCATGAGATGAACTACGTTCTCACCATTGTGAGACAATGGAGTTGTGGCTTATGCCAAGGAACGCAGGTCCCATCAGTGATCCAGACATATTCTAAGGCAGTATCACCTGATCATGGAGATGGTAGATCTCCAGGGGATCGAGGTCAGGAGAGTAGACTCAGAGGACAACACAGCGGATCCACTTACAAAGGCCTGTTCCCAGAGAGAGATTTTTATGGGATGGTTGAGTATGAGATACTACAACCACTGCTATCAGATGGCCCTAGTGCAAGTGGGAGATTGTTAGTTATATGTATGCCCTAGAGGCCATTACTGTACATTGGATGTATATTGTAGTGGATGCTGGGACATATATAGGGAGGACTTTCTTGCTCGACATGATAGTATGCTATCTGGTTACTCTTTACCTTAACGTGTACACTGATTGTCTCTCTGTTACATGTTGGTAAAGCCCTTAGGATATGTACTTGACTACCTAGACTATGATGCGGATCATACTAGTGGGGACAAGGTAGTCCATAAGTACATCCTTCAAGGTCCCTAGTTGTGGGTATATCGAGACGGGGCATGATATACCAGAGTAGACTAGCGTATACCTTCTCGACCCATACAGATGGGCGATGGATGATCCCATATCCATTGGTGTTTGACATCAGAGATGATATACGGGTGCTCAGTAGAGACTGGGTACACTGGACGGACTCGCCGAGAACTCCCATATGGTATTATACCTTACGTCAGATGGCAGTTCTCTGGTGACACTGGTACAGAGTAGTCTGTTGACCCGAGATCGTCATAGAGTCTTGTGTGGTTCCCACTGTGCTTTGATTTCCACCTTACCACGTCCAAGAGGGCGTGCAAAACGGTGGTTTTTGGGTACAGTCCCGAATCACATGGAGGCAATGAGCGATAAGAGGGGATTCGTCTCTCCCGGTATAGGGAGTTGATATTGCGCTGTGTTCGATTGGTTATAACCGGAAATCCCTGGCCAGGGTTGCTGAGATTTACTGGTAAGTGTTACCAGTAGTTTCTCGAATTGTTATAGACCTCATATCGACACGACTTATCGAGCTATTGGGGTCTGACGTTTACCACCCCTAGGCGAGATATGCGACATATCAGACGACGAGACCGGACTGTACGGTAAGTGTTACTGGTTGGATTCACAGGAGTGTGAGCGGGCTTGCTCGTCGATCTTCTGATCGCTCAATACCCGGGTGGCCGTTACGTTTAGCAGACCGCTTGCGGCTTGTGGGTGATTGATATGATCATCACCTGCTGCCGGCGTATTGACGAGTCTTTAGAGTCCTACACAGAGGTTTCCTGGCTCAAGCGAAACGAAATAGGAGCGCATATGAGATATGTGCGGGACCGAGAATAATGCGTGTATGTGATACCGTATTCTATTCTCGCGATGAATGTATCGATTGGTTGTATGCGATATAACCTGGTTATCGAATCAAGGGTTGATTCGATAAGCCGATACATTGGATATTAGTCGGTTGTATGCGATATGACCGGATCATTGAATCAAGTGTTGATTTAATGATTTAATGCATAATTATATATTTGATATATTACTTTGCATTAACTAGTATTGGTTCACTTTAAATGGATTTTCTCACTTGAAGTTCACAGGTTGTATATGTGATATACTTTTGTGCACTTGATTGTATCATGTTTGATGATGCATGCTTACTTGAGTTTGTGTAAAGTTTAAACCTTGGTTAAGTAAATGGTTAGGGTTTTGTTTAATTTATTTATTCATTTATTGATTTGTTTATTTCATTTTGGCAAAAGGAAAATGGTGGCTAATTTTGTATCTTTGTTGAAGTTTCATGAAGCTTTGAAAAATTCCACCATTTTTGTTTTATGCCTAACCTAACCATTCACCTAACTATAGTTTGCTCTCTACACATAACCATGGTTGGTTTATGATAAGTATTCTATGATTTTCTTTTTTAAAGAATAACTTATCATAATTCTTTTCATCTTCTTCTTCTTCTTCACTTGAAGAAAGCTTCCTCCATCAATGGCAACTCTTGAAAATGAGTGAGAAATCCAATTCTAAAGTGAACCCACCTCCTATTTCTTCATCCTCTACCTCTTTCCAAGTAGTATAGGGTGTTTCCTTCACAAGTTTTCATGGCTTGGTGAAGGTGGAGCTTGATCTTGTGATGCCTCGACGTAGATCATCTTCGGCATCGTCGTCGATGACCTAGCCCGCTTTTTCTCCGATGAAGCCGACGCTAGAGCCCAGGATCCGATTATCGCAGCGAGGAGACATCATCACGGAGCTATGGAGGTGGAGCACCGGATCTACAAAGGTTGTATTTTCGTTAACTCATAGTTAAGTTGTTAACTAGTTGCATCTTTCGCCTATATATCTAGTTAACGATCCGTATTAGGGTTTCTCGGCACCCGTAAAATTTGAAATTGGCATGGTTGATGCCTTGTGAGACCTCTTGAGAGTGCCTCGGAACCCTACAGGAACAATATCGACTTCTATCTCCGACCTCTGATCAAGGAGCTGAAAACTTTGTTCATTGATGGTGTAGAGACGTATGATTCAAACACAAATACAACCTTCATACTGCGTGCGGCTTTAATGTGGACAATTAATGACTTTCTTGCGTATGGAATGCTATCAGGTTGGTCCGTACATGGTCACAAAGCATGTCCTCATTTCCATGAACACACAACATCAAAAATTTTGAATTTTAGTAGGAAGGTTTGTTATTGCGGCCATCGACGTTTTCTGCCTCCAGATCACCCCTATAGGTTAGACACGGTTCACTTTGATGGTCATCAGGAGCTTCTTGGAGCTCCATCCCCATTATCCGGAGAGGACGTGACTGCTAAATGGGATGGTTACAATAACGTGACCTTCGGGATGGATCCGACGAAACAGGTCAAACCACAATATTGGAACAAGTTAAGCATTTTCTTTGAGCTTCCGTACTGGTCTACAAATTCAGTGCGTCATTTTCTGGACGTCATGCATATAGAGAAGGGAGTATCAGTGCACATACTTAACTTGCTTCTGTGTAAAGACGGGAAATCGAAAGACAACATGAATGCTCGGATGGATCTACAAGAGTGGGGAATAAGAAGTGAATTGCACCCTAGACCGGTAGCGGGTAAACCGGGCAAGTTTGTACTTCCCAATGCCGCTTATCATATGTCACAACCGGAGAAGAAAAGATTCCTGTAGGTGTTGCATGATTTGAAAGTCCCCACAGGTTTCTCAGGATCATTCAACAAGAAAATAAAAATTGTGAAGGGCAAGATCGATGGGCTGAAAAGTCATGATCACCATGTTATCGTGGAGCACCTTCTTCCATTAGCCCTCAGGACTTCTCTCCTCGACTCGGTTGGTCTAGTAATCAATGACCTATGTTGTTTTTTCAGGGAGTTGTGTGCTAAAACACTGGAGGTTGCGACGCTGGATAAACTAGAAAATTCTATTGCGTTGATACTTTACAAGTTTGAGCGTATTTTCCCACCGTCATTTTTCGATATCATAATACACTTGACGGTTCATCTTGCAACTGAGGCGAAGTTAGCCGGACTAGTACAATATCGATGGATGTATCCCGTCGAGAGGTACATGTAATTTTTCGTTTCGCGCAATTTATAAATTTATTGTTGTCATGTATGCCCGTATTTATTTATTCAATATATTCTCATTAGGTACCTCTACACTCTTAAGAAGTATATACGCAATAAAAATCGACCAGAGGGTTCTATCATGCAAGGTTATCTTCTTGATGAAGCAACCACATTTTGTTCCCGCTATCTGGACGAGAACATTGAGACAAGGCTTAACCGACCACGAAGAGTTCAAGACGGGCCATATGGTAAAGCCGAGTATAAGAGGGTAGACACTATGTTTTTCAACAAGATATACCGGTTTATCTTGCTTAATTGCGCATATCTTGAACAAATTAGAGAGTAAGTTCTTTTGGATTAATTGTTATATCTGTGTTTGTGTGTGTATGAAATGACATAATATTAATGTCACAATTACTTGTCGAAAACAGAACTCATTTTAACGAGGTACGTGAGGGGCATCCTGATTGGAACGAAGAACGTTTGGAAAAATACCATCAGGATAATTTTTGTGACTGGGTCACAGATCATGTAAGTTATTCGAATAACATTTTATTGCTATCAGTTTTAATCTAAACTTGTATCGTTATGTATTTTGTCGTAAAATTTGTTTTGTTAGATCCACGATCCGAACTTGTCTGCATCATTTGAGAGTGATTCAAGATGTTTAGCTCAATTTCCTAGTATGGAGGTTGCATATTACAAAGGATTTGGTGTCCTTGGATACAAATTCGAAGTTAAGGACATAGAAACATCTAGAACCACTCAGAATAGTGGGATTGCGACGGTAGGATCGGACGGTGTGATTTACTATGGGTACTTAAATTGTATACTCGGCATCCACTATCCCGGACGATCAGAACCCTTTTATATATTTCAGTGTACTTGGTACGATCCGCGAACCGATACGGACAGGTAGAGAAGCAGTCTTGGGACTTGGAAAGATGAATATGGATTGACCAGTGTGAACACACTTCGATTTTACGGTCAGGACGATCCGTTTATCTTTTCGAACCAAGCGTTCCAAGTATACTACTCACAGTGTTTGAAGCATCCGGGGTGGAGTGTTGTATGCCGATGGAAACCTAGAGATGTCTACGATGTCCCAGAATACGAGGACAGCGATGAGGATGAAGAAGAGAGAAGGCTTAAAGTGCTCCGACCGTCTGTTTTGAAGGACGGGTTGTCTTCGACCGATCATGAAGTTACGTGGGTTAGAAATGACATCAACGATGAAATCCAAGTTGATATGTATGATGCGCCCACGAAACGAAAAAGGTTATCAGTAATGTTATATTATTACTTCACATTTTACGCTCTAGATCATATATAGTCAATACTTTTAATGATTGTCTAATGCGTCCACGAATCGTTTATCTAGATTTGATGACGATATCGGGAGCAGCGAGGGGCGGCAGGAGCTCCAGCCGCGGCAGAGGCAGAGGCAGAGCGGTTCTGCCGCCCGGAGAGCTCCGTAGGGAGCTTCAGAGGGCCGGTCTTGCACCCAGATCGGAGACCCCTTCGGATGCCTCCTTCCGTGTTGATTTGGCCACACCTCCAGGTATACTTCACGCATATCCATTTTGAATATAATATTACAGATATTCATGCATGTTTATGTTAAAATTACTTATATTGTCAATATTTGATTGTCTAGTTGTTGGTGATGCGTCCATATCTGGGACAGAGGCCACCCCCGCTTCTCCAGGTATGTTTATATATTATATAGTGTATGTATATTGATTTAGAATGCTATATCATAAATACACACATTTCTTTTGCTCTTACTTAGCAATTTTTATTATTGTCTAGCTGTATGTGGTGACACCACCGCACCTGCGGGTATGTTTATATATCCTATAGTGCATGCATATTGATTTAGAACGTTATATTATTGATCTACACATTCTTTTTGCAATTACTTATATAATCTATTTTTAATTGTCTAATTATAGGTGGTGCGGCCACACCTTCCACAGGGGCCACTCCTGCCGCTTCCATACCCTCCGCATCGTCTGCAGGTTAGTATGAATAAATTTAAAATATTTATTCATTTTACATATGCTCTATAGAATAAATATGAACTTCATGGAAATTTAGCGTCGATGTTTATTTTATAGTTGGAGGGGATGCGTCCGGGTCCGGGACCCCGGTTGTTCCTCACCGGAGGAACTATCGTCCCGCTCGTGCTGCTGCTCGGGCCCAGGCTCGTGCGCTAGTCACCGGAGGTATATATCATACTTGAATTTTTGTTTAACCTTGATTTCTTAATACAATTTTGTCTTATTATTGATTGTCTTGATATTTCGTGCAGACGCAGGGCCTCTCCATCCCCAGAGGGCGACTCGAGGCCCGAATCAGTCCCATAGGCTGAGACCTGATAGAGCTAGGGGGGAGGCAGCATTCCCCCTATTTTTTACCCTTGACTATCGCTATACCGGTCCTCATGCCGAGAGGTTCGGCCGGTATTTGGGGGACGAGAGCCGGATCGTGAAGAACTATCCACTTCACGTTGAGTGGGGCGAGCAGCGCCAGCGCTCATTCGCCCTCTTCTTTGATCAGGCTCGGGTATGTATTAATATATATTTTCATTTGATCTATCCAATATATTTATTATTAACACTTGCAATCTAATAACAATGTTTTTTTTGTATTTTCAGTTGGATTACGATTTTCAGCCTGTAGCCGACCCTGATCACCCGGGGAGGGTGCTCGACCTTCATGCTCTGTACAATGGCCTGATGAAGAACATGCAGGCCAAGGTCCGATACAACAGGAATGAGCTGAAGGCCGACTGCTACTCCCTGTGGATGGCGACCCCCGAGGCAGAGAGAGCGGCCCTCCTATCTACTCCGGCGTTTGCGAGAGTCGACGTAGAGACATGGCCTCTATTGTGCGCTTATTTTGACTCCCAACGCAAATAGGTATGTATTTTAAATTTAATTCATTATTTATGATATAATTTATTTCTTTGTGTTTCTTAATTAGAAAACTAAATGTTAATGCGTTGTGCAGAAACAGGCCGCTCAGAATACGGAGAACAGGAAGTCGGCGAAGAGGGGTCGCCCCACTTATACAGGTGGCTCGAGGAACATTACTCGAGTCATCGAGTTATCGGTAAATTAAGAGTTATTCTCTAATATTCTGCAATATTAAGAGTTATTCTCTAATATTTCTAATATTAAGAGTTACTTTCTAATATTGCAGACATCTCGGACCGTGGCGTCAGGTGGTACACCGAGCGTGCTATTCGCATATCTTGCCGTCCACGGCACCTCGACAGATCCCGCCACGGGCGAGCTTCGATATCCCGACGTCGCTACCCAGGAGTACTGCGTAAGTGTTAATATTTTTTCTACCCAAATTTGAAATTTTAGTTTTGGAAGGTTCAAGTTTAAATTTTATACTTATACTTTTCTGCTTAATGTGGGTGTAGGAGCGGGTGGTTGAGCAGGCCCAGGCCTCGGGGATCGATTTTACCGGACAGAACGATCCGAGGCTGCTGACCCCAGTTCTGGACGCCGCACACGGAGGGCACCATGGAGGTTGGGAGAGAGGCCGGGGATTGGGCCCTAGCAGGGCCCATATGAGGTTGGACTCCACCCCGGCGGTTACTTCCTCCGTCTCCAGTGATCGGCATGTCCATCAGGAACTGGATAGCTTGAGGGCCACCGTTCAGGAGTTGAAGGAGATGCTGGTATATATACTGGTTTATAGTAAAATATCATTTCATATTATATACATATCAACATATCCATAATTAGTACGTAGCTTGAGCTTATTTGGTTTTAGACTTAAGTTTGATTAATCATACATACATATGTAATTAAAATAAACAACGCTTTTCCAAACTACATATCCAAACAGGGTTTCGAAATAACTTAATAATGATACGAATTCGAATAATACACAGTTCTTACACGCTTCTTACACACGTTATGTCCAGACGCGACAGGGTAGATCGGCCGAGCCTCCATACGCATCTCCTTCGGCTGCGGCTCCGCAAGCCACTACATCGGCTGCGGTTCCGCAGACAGCTCCTGTAGCTCCACCGCCCACTCAGACTCCCGCAGCCGCGGTTCCGCAAGCGACTACCTCGACGGCGGCTGCGCAGACCACATCGCCAGTTCCACATGCCGCTCAGACTCCCGCTCGCGACGAATTGCAGAGTTTATTGACCGAGGAGCAGGCGCGCGTTATTCTATCGTTATTCAGAGGTGGAGCTGGACCGAGCTAGGGTAGATTTTTGGTTCTTATTTTTTGAAACATGTATTTATTTATATCATACACATTGTACTACATTTTGAAACAATATTGATATTGGTTTGTATTTATATCATATTCAGTTTTTGGGTTTCTTTTGTATATTATATATATGCATGAGATGTGATTATGAATACTGCAATATATGATTTGATTGATGTATATATTATTGTGCACAGGGCGGGAAAAAATCAAGCAGCCCATTTTTAAAAAAAAAATACAGACAATATGTACCTACGGATTAATCCGTAGGCACACATGTTATCCCTACGGATATATCCGTATGGGCAAAATATCAGCAGTAACTGATATTTCCCCCCTGATCTCAGTGCCAGGAGGTTGGGAATGCCCCTACGGACATAGCCGTAGGGGCCACTGCCTATCCCCTACGGCGTTATCCGTAGGGGCAAAATATCAGGAATCCTGATATTTTGCCCCTACGGAAACGTACCTACGCACATATCCGTAGGGGGTAGTATATGGACCTACGGACATGTCCGTAGGTACAAGTAATATATTAAAAAAACCCGTAAATAATATAAAATCTTATACCCTACGGCTTAATCCGTAGGGGCAACAGTAACCTACACATAAATCCGTAGGGGCAAGAATTTGCCCGTAGGGGCAAGTTCAGGGCCTCAACTTGCACCTGCGGCCTTTGCACCTACGGGGTATTTTTTCGCCCCTACGCATATATCCGTAGGGGCAGTGGGTTGCCCCTACGGATTTATCCATAGGGGCAACCCTTATTTGTAGTAGTGTAGCCGAAGAAGTGTCTTGAGAAGCCACAACTGAAGGAGAGGCATACGGAGCTATCGACGGTATCCCGGAGACCGGACCAGGACGAATAGAAGAATGAAGCTGTAAAGGTTTTAAGTTTGTGTAATAAAAGAATGAGGAATAGTGTACTAGATTTAGTCTATTTGTCTTGTTGTTAAATTCTAAGTCTAAAAATCAAGTCTTGTGAATTGAAATGATGTGTTGTTGATTTATCGGATTCGTGTCAGATTCGTATTAGTATCTCCATATCGGACTCGTATCCGTATTTAAATATGTGCTATGTAGATTAGAACTATCAACATATACGTATACACAAATAGAATTAACATACATACCAACTCTTTCAATGTGGCCATATCGGACTTTAATGTGGCCATCTCCTTCTAGAGATGTCGCTTGCGGGGGTTAGAAGAAGTAACCACAAGAATGGGGGACAATCTCATAAGGGCCCTACTGGGACCAAGTCCCCGACCTCTCTCGTAACCACCGTGATGCCTTCCGTGTATGACGTCTAGGATAGGGGTCAGCAAGGTCGGATTGGTCTCTCCGTTGAAATCAACCCTCAATAAGCTCGCCCGCTTCACCACCCGCGTCTACATCCATGTAAGGTATTCAAACGTAAATAAACCATTTAAATTTAAACTTATCAAAAAAAATTATTCGAATTAGAACGAATATTAACACTAACACAATAATCCTCTGTAGCAGCTTCGGGATATTTAACCGTGCCAGTGGCTGGATCTATCAATGTGGCGTGCACACTCGAATACTCCTGCAACACGCTTGGTGCACCAGCTTCTGCCATGATCCGAGCTCTCTGCAATTCACCAAAAACACATATATATAATATAACTTTTCATATTGCATTATATCAAAAGAAATATATTATGATTTATGTTGGATATAGTGCCCTTAAGGTAATTATTATGATTGCAAGTAGGCGATTATGATAATTGAGGGAGGACCTATACAGGTATAACAGTTTTACTCGAGATGATAGTATACTATCTGGTTTGTCTTCATTATTGATGAAGCCTGTAAGATTGTTGCTTGACAACCAACATTATGATGGCAATCATATATATGGGAGCTGGGTTGTCCATAAGCACATCCTTAAATGCCCCTAGCCGTGGGAGTATCGAGACTCAGCATCGATATTCCGGAATAGACTAGTGTATACGCTTCTAGACCCCAATGAGGGGCGGTGGCCGATCTCACAAGCCATTAATGTTGTGTCATCTAAGATAGTATACAGGTGCTCACTGGAGGTGAGTACACTAGATAGACTCGTCGAGAACTTCTAGATGGTATTATATCTAGCGTCAGATGGAAGTTCTCAGGTGGTATGAGTACAGATTAGTCCTTTGACCCGAAGTCGTCATTTGTCTCTGTTCTCCGCCGAATATAGAGACGCGACCGCGTAGGTTCGTCTTGCCTGAATTAGGGGGCAGATACTATTTGGTTTTATCCGTCCACCTCTCCGAAAATGCTAAGTTGATTTATGGCACGGTGTATCGAAGGTTTAGACGAATGCGGCTGATATTGCAGATTTCATCAGATTCCCCTCGTTTGAGGGTTTTTTGATTGTGGGGATGCTCTTCCCTGCAGGCGCAAGCCCCTTCCAGTTAATTATGCTACCATATCGCGGTAACAACTTTCTTCTTTTTCAGATGGTCATTTCGTGTCGCGTGTGTTTGTTTTGTTTTTGGTTGCCCGTGGATTGTATATGGAGACTAATGTATATTGTCGTCCGTAGGGCGTGAATTAGTCCAAATCCGTATTTGCTTAGATTTGGGTTTTGCTTTGGGTTTAAGGATACGTTAGTCTCATTTGAGACTAAGATCAACTAAACGTTTGTTAAGAATACGTTAGTCTAATTTTAGACTAAGATTAACTTAACAGTTTGTTAAGGATACGTTAGTTTAATTTTTAGACTAAGATCTACTTAATAGGGTCATTTAGATCCAACAAAAGAGCATTTGAACTCTATTGTTTTAGTTTAGAAATTTTGCGGTCGAGTTTAAAGACGTTATAGTCTGTAAATTTTAAGGACATCATAGTCCATGAGTTTAAGGACCCCACGGTCCGTAGTAGTTTAGAGACATCATAGTCTGTAAAGTTTAAGGATATCATAGTCCATGAGTTTAAGGACCCCACAGTCCGTGTAATGTCTGGTTGTTGGGACCCGTCACCTCTCTGAAGACGTTGAAAGATTACAACGATAAATATCAGAGAAGTGAAGAGATGTACCCTTGAACCAATATTGGTTGGGAGATCTGTAGTCCAATTTAGGACTAAGATCAAAGGTTTATGAGCATATGGGCTCAATTAATCTGAGGTAGGATTTTGTGGCCACTTTGGGCTCGGCCAATTTAGTTAAAATGTTGAATATTTAACAATACTGAGTATTGGTTTGGGCTCTGACAATTTTTTTGTCTTTTATTGAGTGTTGGGCACCCATCATAACTCTGGGGTTTTATTATTTAAAGAACAATTTATATTCTCTTAGCGCCCACGTGAGGAGCATGTGGCGCGCTTGGCGCTGTGCGCCAGTTAATCAGCGCAGAGCGCTTTTTTTAAGTAGCGCACATGTGAGGAACACGTGACGTGCTTGGCGCTGTGCACCAGACAATGAGTGAACGCTGTACGCCAGACAATGAGCGCGGAGCGCTTCTTTTAAGTAGCACACACGTGAGGAGCACATGGCACGCTTTGCGCTCTGCACCAGACTTTGGAGCGCTGAGCTGCTTTTTTAAATTTGGAGCGTTGTGCGCTAGATTTGGAGTGCTGGGGGCTTCTATGAAATAGCGCACATGTGAGAAGCACGTGGCGCGCTTGGCGTAGTGCGCCGGACAATGAGCGTGGAACGCTTCTTTAAATTTAGAGTGCTAAGGCTCTGCAGCGCTGTGCGCTAAATTTGGAGGGCTGGGGCGCTTCGTTTAATTGGAGTGCTGAGGCTCTTTATAGATAGCTTTGCGCTCTGAGAATTAATTCTCTCTTATAAGAGACTTTGTTTTATGGATCTAAGAACAAAGTTCTTATTTTTATATGAGATATTTCAATCTCTTATATTCTTTGTGAAAGGCTTTGCCTTTATGAATCTTTGATCCTAAGAGAATTGAATTATTCTCCCCCCCTTTTTTATAATGAGATGTTATGATCTCTTTTGTGAAAGACAGTTTGTCGTAAAGATCTATGATCTAGCATAAGAACTAAGTTCTTTTTCTGATGAGATTTTTTTACCTCTCTGTTTTTACCTTGAAGAAAGGTTTCCTTCTCAGAGCTTGCTCCCTTCTTTGAAATTTTTTCAAAGCTTGTAGGGGGGTTCCTCCATATGAGACTTGAAGTCTTGGGTCCTTTATATAGGGTAGGCTGATTTGTTGAATCGGTTGAAGAGATTTTTTCTCTAATTGATTTGGGAATGTTTCCCACCGTTGGATCTTTGATTCTAGGCTTCTGTTTTACAGAAGGCAATCTTCTTATTTTTAACAAGATTGGGAAATCTTTTCCCATACAGAATTTATTCTGTATATTGGTGATTTTTAATCACCATTGGATCATTGATCCAACGGTGCTCTGACTTTCAGAGCACAATCTTTCCTGTTTAGAAAGATTCTGAGGAATGTTTCCTTAAAAGAATTTTATTCTGGTCAATTGATGATATTTTAATCATGTTCGTTGGATTTTTGATCCAACAGTGGGGAACATTTAGTTCCAGCGCTAGCGCTCACGTGCTTTGCACGTGGTGCGCTGCTTAAAGTGCAACGCTTTTAGCACTAGCGCTCACATGCTTTGCACGTGGTGTGCTGTCTCAGAGTTTTTGACTCTCAGCGCTGGCGCTGCTATGAAGCGCTCACTGAAGGTGTCTTTTCACCTTGCTTCTCCATTTTTCCTGAGTCAAGCTTCTCTTTCCCAGTGCTTGGAAATAATTCCATCATGCACAGCATTTTTTGTGCCTAGACTTAAATGTCTCCCTTCATAATCTGAAGCAATACTTCTTTTCTCTTTCATTTTTAGAGAATCATTTTAATAGAGAAGAGCCGTTTCTTGTAATCGCCCACATGCTCGGCGTCAGCTATGAGAGGTGCCAATTGAGGAAATTATTCCTCGTTTTGCTGCGCACTTGGTGAACCCTACTCTTACGGATGACCAATGCGACATGGTGCTGCACAAGCTCTTGACTCGTATAGGATCTCCTCTCCCCATCGGCTCCATTTGGCTCCGAATGGTTTTCTTGTCTGTGATCAATGATATTCCCCCTCCTCCAGTGGAGATGACTCCGGCCATTCTCGACGCCGCGAAAGACAAGATCGAGTGCTTCCACGAGGCACTTTTGATCACCGCGGTTTTGAGGGATCGCTCTGTCCGGCTGCTAAGCCAGATATGGGCTCAGCGGGTCGTCATGTCTGCCTTTACTGATGGATACGGTGCTGACCGATGGGTAGCTACTCTTCGTGAAAATTGCCGCTTTGTCATGGTGGAGAAGGCAAAGAGGGAGTTAGATAATTTTATCCATAGTTTTGTGAATCCCTGTACTTTCGATCCCATATTTGCTGATCTATTTCCTGTAGAATAAAATGTTCAATTAAATGCTTTGTTTTTGTCATCGAACACCTATTTTTCCTCTGATATGTGCATGCGCGTATACGAATGAGCCTGGTTTCACACATATTTGTAAACGAGACTTAAGCTGGCATAAACAGGAACTAACAGCTCTTGGCCGAAGATTTTGGCGGGAACAGTCTCGTGTGAGTTCCTACTGTACTTTGATTACTATCCTACCACGGCTCAAAGGAGTCATGGAAATAGGTTTTAGTTGGGTATAGTCCCGAGCCACATGGAGGCAGTGGTCGATTATCAGAGATTCGTCACTCCTGATATTAGGAGTAGATGTCGCGCTGTATTCAGTCAACTATCACTAGAAATCTGTGGTTATGGTGGATAAGATTTACTGATAGTTGATCAGTAGTATCTCTGAAGGTGACGAGCCTGACTCAGACATGACTTATCAGGTTAGTAGGGGTCTGACGTTATCCACCCCCTAAACCCAATATACGATACTCTTTGACGAAGAGACCGGACTGTATGGAGATTGTCACATTCAGACTCAGGAAGATAAGGACGCACTTGATTGTCGACCCCCCTTTCGACAAGTATCTGGTTAGCCGTTACGTACAGCCAGTGCCGCTGACGTGCTTGTGTTTAAGCCCACTACCAGCGTATTGTCGAGTCTTTAGAGTCCCACATAGAGGGTTTTTTCAATTCAGGCGACAGATGTAGGAGCCGTACGTTGGTACGTATAGGGGTCCAATTAAATATGTGTACAGGATAGACGGATTTTAATAGGACGGTTGATAGTACTAGCCGACTTAGGATTAAGCTGGATTATTAAATCATGTTTTGATTTAATAATTTATGTATGTATTTTGATACATATATTTTAGTATTATTGTTCATTATTCATTTTCTCTCTTTGGTGATATCCGTATTTTTATACGGATGCGCGTATGTGTAGCGATAAATATACTGGATGAAGTATTCCGTATTTATACGGGAATGCTTCTAGAAAAAGGACACCTCATATTTATTTTTCTATTTAGAAAAATAAACAGGGAAATGAGGTATAAAGTGAGGTGTCATGAAACATGGTTCTTTGCATGTAGAGAGGGATGACTTTGGATTTTATATTAATAAAACGCATTTATGTTCACTATTGGTGCATGATTGTTTTATTTGTAGCCATTTCTTTTTACATAAGGATGATGGTATTCTTTTCATCTTGTGAGTCTTCATGCTTCATGGATTCGTCTCTTCCACGCCTCTTCTCTTTCTTCTTTCTCTTGCTCACTTGAGCCTGAGAATTAAAGAGAGAAAAATTTAGTGAAGTATTCTTACATCACCGATCATCCACACCTAGCAAGTATGGATCATCTGTTAGAGCCTCCTCCGGTTTTCCTTGGCTGGATCGTTTTCGGCGAGGGTGGTCGATTTTCAAACACGATCTCGTCGGCTACGAGCTTGAAGGGGTCTTCCACAATTGGGTAGACATGCGACAAAAGTTGTAAATTCTCAACCCTTGCACTCTTAGTTAGCTAGTTTAGGTTATTGGACCGTATCCTGGGTTTTACGGGCGTTCAGTGCTCACAAAAGTTTTTGTTTTCGCTTCCGCCTTGGCCGCGGCTTCCACGGCTCGGGCACCGAAACCCAACATGATATCAGAGCCACTCCATAAATCTTAACTAGCTCGTTTGCACTTGTTTAGAATTTCCATCGAAGGATTTTTCCGAATCACATTTCCATTTTGCATGCCCGTTGTTCGAATTTTAAAATTGTTCAAAAAATTGTTCAACTTGTATTGAAATTATGTGCCGGCAATTATAGGGACCATAAAGAAATTTAGGCATATGATCCCACATATTGGCCGCGGAACCGCCGCGTAGGATCCTATCGGCCGCGGTTCCGCGGTCTAATTTGGTCCTTTGTGCCTCAATTTTTTTCTTGTACTCTAGAACTTGGAAATGCGATTTTTTGGCTAATTGGTTTTAGCCCAAATTTGTTTGAGTACCGGTTTGCACTTGTGACCAATGCGGAAAGTTTTAATTGATCGAAATTTTGAATTCATTTTTTTCAGTGTATATGTTAGTTTCTGTGACCGTGAATATCATAGCGCGGAACAATTCGACTGGTTGCTATATGTACAATCAGACGGGTTTACGGACATGATATTCATGTTGATATTCTGTGTTGCACTGATATTATGGATGGATTGTCATGATGGATAACCTTGTGTATAATGTTAGATATACAGTTCAGATTCATTTGTATATTCATTATTGCGGGACGAGCGTCCGACATGTGAACTGTCGTCACTGCCAGTTATGTATATTATTTTATTGGTGTAACGACCTTAATTTTTCTGTACAAAATTTTTCTTTCTAAAATACAGAAAGGAGTTTGCAAGCCTAATCATAATTTAAAAGTTATTCTTGTTTAAGAATAGCAAGAAATAACTTGTAGCTCATTGGTAAAGTTTTACACTGCTGTGACGTAGCCCCTGTGTTTGAATCCCCTCAGCCACATATTATTTTTTCTGATTTTTCTTTTAAACGTTTTGGAAGCCCAAAAGTTTACACGTGCAATACACGTAAAAATGAAAAGTCACAGAAAATCATACATATGAAAATTGATAATAACAGCGAATAGGACACGTGGCAAAAATCCAAGCACCCAACGCTTCAGTTCAACCGGCGAGATCGGCCCAAACCCCGGCGCCGACGGTCCCCCCGTGGGGAAAATTCCCCGTGTTTTCCCCACTAAACCCCTTGGCTTACCCTACTACTCCTGTTCTGTTTATTTTTCTTGCAATTATTCAGAGAATTTATATTCATCATAAATCCTATTTTTAATGCATTTTTAATACTTTCCTCAATTCCAGAACCCTAATTTTACACTATAAATACAACCCCATACCCTAACCTCTTCATTCTGAAATCTATTACAAAAATTCTCAAAAAATTTCTAAGTCTAAGAAGAGTACAAGTGGAGCTAGCACTAGGTCAAATTCCGGCGAAAATTCAAGACATTTCCGGCGACCCCGCGACTCCACGAAAGCTACTACCCTCATCATCTATCTCCCATCTCTCCTTTAAACTTGTAAGTTTTATATCTCTTCTTCTCTTTCTACTATAAAACTTCACTTTTTCGAAACACGTCAGTAAGTTGAGTTGTACCGACATTTGTTTATAAAACCTTTGAAAACCACAATTCTTCTTAAGAATCACTTGTACTCATGTATATACTTTACTTGTAATCATTTAACTAATATTTAGAAACCAATTTCACTCTAAAACTCCATATTAAATAACTTTAATTAATTTTTTACGTTTAAATACCATGAAGTTTACATATGATATCTTTTAATTGTTTTGCTTAATATTATCTTTAGAAAACCTCACGAGATATTGACCTACTTCTCACATACACACATCTTGACATAGCATGATTCTCTTGAACAATATTTTTATGGCAAAATATGACTTTTCATCAAAATAGTTTAAACTATTAAAAACCCGGATTTCTTTAAATCGTGCTACTTAATTTTTTGCGATTGTGCCTCTACAATCCATTTTGGAAAACCCGGTTTGGATGGTGCGGATTATCGCACATCCTCAGAACTAGTAGAGCGAGATGCAGACCTCTTCACGGAGCATACGATCTCGATTGAATTTTAATACAATTTTTAAGAAAAACGAGATTTTCTACTTAATAAATAAAATTAATTTTAATAATTATATAAATATTATCAAATTATATATTTTTCATATATAATAAAATTCCATGCTTTCTAGAAAATAAACGAATGAAAAGTTTTACTAAAATACTATCAAGTATCAATACAAGACAAAGTTTACATTAAAAAACCTTGAATTATTCAAGCTATGTATATTTTCACTAATATACCTCACTCTTTAAAGTTCACATCCATAGAAACCCTAAAGAACATAAATAATTACTTAAGATTTATTTTGAAAGTATATAAAATATTTTTTATAAAACCCCTCAAGATATATAAAATTACATTAAGGACCCTAGTAAATATAGGTTTAAGCGGGACCAATTTTCTTAAGCCTTAGGGAGCCGGAGAAAATGGGTGCTTGCCTATTTAAGGTAGAAAACTAAAATGGAGTTATCAATGGTAATTGTCTTGGAAAAAGACACAAATCCTGTCGTCCCTGTACAGCAGTTATCGATAACTCCTAAAACTAATTCAGGATCCAATTCTGTTTAAAGTGTCTGACTAAAGTCTGAGTCTAAGTATTTATCTGAATCCAATCCAAACATGAATCCAAGTCAACATGAATACTTGAATATGAATACCAGAACAATATCAAACATGCAACTGTAGAGTGTTTTTCATCACCCCATTGAAATGGGAATACGCGCGCGCTTGTCAGGCGCATTACAGATTCCCCTTGCCTAGGGTAGGCTGGGGTTTATTGATTGCGGGGATCCAAATCTCCGGCAGCCGCGGACTAAATTGCCGTTAATTACCCCTCGCCTTTAGAGCGAGAGAACCTCCGATTAACGGGTCAAACCGGTCATGCGAACTCAATATGTAGTGTATGTGTTGTGTTTTGAAAGGGGGGTTTTGGATATATCGGGGGCCCCGCAGAATTTTTTACGGGGGTCCCGCTACCCAGATAGCGGGCTAGGGGTCAGGGGGCTAGCAGCTCCCTTGTAGGGGGCGGGACAGCGCCCCGTTAGAAATTTTTTCTAACGGGGGAGGTTTTTTTAGTATGGAGTGTGTGTGTGTGTGTGTGTGTGTGTGTGTGTGTGTGTGTGTAAGGGAAAAGGGGGCATCCAAAGGATGCCTGGGAGAAAACGCCAGCGCTTTAGGTGCTAGCGCTTTGAGCAAAAGGACGCTGGCGCTTTGGGAGCTAGCGCCCCACGTGCCAGGCACGTGGGCGCTCGGGCGCTAGCGCTTTGAGCGCCAGAATGCTAGCGCCCCACATGCCAGGCATGTGGGCACTCGGGCGCTAGCGCTTTGGCGTTAGCGCTCTGAGCGCAAGAGCGCTAGCGCCCCACGTGCCAGGCACGTGGACGCTCGGGAGCTAGCGCTTTGGGCGCTAGCGCTCTGAGCGCAAGAGCGCTAGCGTTTTGAGTGCTAGCGCCCCACGTGCCAGGCATATGGGCGCTCGGGAACTAGCGCCCCACGTGCCAGGCACGTGGGCGCTCAAGAGGCAAAAGGGACTTGGTCCCTGCAATGGGAGTTGTACTCCCAGAAAGGAGCACTTATTATTTTGTGTGTGTGTGTGTGTGAGAGGAGTTAAACTCCTAGGATATTTTGAAGATGATGAAGGGGCTTCTCCCCTTGAGCCCTGGGTCTTCCCCAAAATGAGGTTTCTGGAGATGGGACTCCTTCTTCTTCCTGTCGTTTGGCCGGATCTTGGAAAAAGGGGGTGAGACTTAAAAATCTTCTCCTTTTGAGATCTAATGGCAGATCGAAGTTCCCCTTTATGGGTTTTGTGGTGAAAAACTATTTAGTTTTGGAAAAGGAAGTGTAAAACTCTTGATTTAATTCAAAAAAAAGAAGGTTTTAGAACCTTTAGGAAGGAGAAAGAGGCACGGGCCCTAATTTTTTGGGGAATGAAAAGTATATCTTTTATTCATGATCATGTTGCCTTATATAGGCTTACATATTTACATATAGCCCCTTGGGCTTTACAAAATGGCATTTTTCCCATCCCATGTCTCATGTGCTCTTTCTTTTTGCACATAAGCCATGGGCTTACAAAAATTTGGCTTTATGCCCATTTTGTTTATATTCATGCATAAAAAATTATTTATTACATGATTTCACTTTGGCATGGGGGAGGGCCGGCCGCTTCATGTTCGGACTTGACCTGGGCATGGGCCCACTTGGCTTGGGGTTGATTTTGACTTTGACTTGCTCAACCGGGGTGCAATTTTCGACTTCAACAAAATGCCCCCCATCAATAAATGCACACCACATATGTGAGTCGTGTGCATGAAATTGATGGATCTTCTTTTGCGTGGAGGCGAATTGCTTTGGTTCCCACATTTTGGGATGCACTGTCCTTTTTACGACATGGACGATCGACGCTTGACGCATCTCCGAGACAGAGTGTCTGTGGTAGACATTTCCCTGGCCCGGAGCGATTTGGTTCCCTCTTTGTAGGAAGCCTGCACTGCCCTTTTTGCGACATGGACGGTCGACGCTTGACGCGTCTCCAAGACGGAGTGTCCGTGGTAGACGTTTCTCTGTCCCGGAGTGATCTGGTTCCCGATTTGTGGGAAGCCTGCACTGCCCTTTTTGCGACATGGACGGTCGACGCTCTGATCCGGAGCGATTTGGTTACCGATTTGTGGGAAGCCTGCACTGCCTTTTTTGCAATATGGATGTTCGACGCTCTGATCCGGAGAGATTTGGTTCCCGATTTGTGGGAAGCCTGCACTGTCCTTTTTGCGACATGGACAGTTGATGCTCTGATCCGGAGCGATTTGGTTCCCGATTTGTGGGAAGCCTGCACTGCCCTTTTTGCGACATGGACGGTCGACGCTTGACGCGTCTCCGTGACGGAGTGTCCGTGGTAGACGTTTCCCTGGCCCGGAGTGATCTGGTTCCCGATTTGTGGGAAGCCTGCACTGCCCTTTTTACGATATAGATGGTCGACGTTCTGATCCGGAGCGATTTAGTTCCCGATTTGTGGGAAGCCTGCACTGCCCTTTTTGCGACATGGACGGTCGACGCTCTGATCCGGAGCGATTTGGTTCCCGATTTGTGGGAAGCCTGCACTGCCCTTTTTGTGACATGGACGGTCGACGCTCTGACCCGGAGCGATTTGGTTTCCGATTTGTGGGAAGTCTGCATTGCCCTTTTTGCGATATGGACGGTCAACGCTTGACGCATCTCCGAGACGGAGTGTCCGTGGTAGACGTTTCCCTGGCCTGGAGTGATCTGGTTCCCGATTTATGAGAAGCCTGCACTTTCATTTTTGCGACATGGACGGTAGCGATTTGGTTCCCGATTTGTGGGAAGCCTGCACTGCCCTTTTTGCGACATGGACGGTCGACGCTCTTATCCGGAGCGATTTGGTTCCCGATTTGTGGGAAGCCTGCACGGCCCTTTTTGCGACATGGACGGTCGACGCTCTGATCCGGAGCAATTTAGTTTTTGATTTGTGGGAAGCCTGCACTGCCCTTTTTGCGACATGGACGGTCGACGCTCTGATTCAGAGCGATTTGGTTCCCGATTTGTGGGAGCCTGCACTGCCCTTTTTGCGATATAGAAGGTCGACGCTTGACGCGTCTCCGAGACGCAGTGTCCGTGGTAGACGTTTCCCTGGCCCGGAGTGATCTGGTTCCCGATTTGTGGGAAGCCTGCACTTCCCTTTTTACGACATGGACGGTCGACGCTCTGATCCAGAGCGATTTGGTTCCCGATTTGTAGGAAGCCTGCACTGCCCTTTTTCCGACATGGACGGTCGACGCTCTGATTCGGAGCGATTTGGTTCCCGATTTGTAGGAAGCCTGCACAACCCTTTTTGCGACATGGACGGTCGACGCTCTGATCCGGAGCGATTTGGTTCCCAATTTGTGGGGAGCCTGAACTGCCCTTTTTGCGACATGGACGGTCGACGCTCTGATCCGGAGCGATTTGGTTCCCGATTTGTGGGAAGCCTGCACTGCCTTTTTTGCGACATGGACGGTCGACGCTCTATTTGTCCTGCAGTGTCTGGGGTGAACTTGACTTGCTCCGCTTCTTGCGGTGTCGAGATTGGATTCTGACTTGCTCCACTTTCTGCGGTGTCGGAGTTGAAGTTGACTTGTTGATTGTGATTTGGGTCGACATCAGCATCGCTATACTGGAATATGGTACCAGGAGCGAATCATCATCTGTCTTTGAGAGGATTTTGGGATTGGTTTTTTGTCGGCATCTACATTGCTGCACTGGAATAATGCCAGGAGAAACTCATCATTTGCCCTGGGAGGATTTGGGAATTGGTTTTTTCTTGGTATCAGTATCGCTACACTGGAATATGGTACCAGGAGCGAATCATCATTTGCGCTTGCTTATCAGGAAGCGATGGCTTAAGATACAGGTTTTAGGTCCCTATCACCTAAGACTTTTCAATTTTATGAGCCGTAAGGGTCTCACAAAGCATTTTCTCCCTACGGGTCGTAAGGATCCCGTAGGTGTATTTTCTCCTTAGGAGTCGTGGGGACTCCTAAGTGTGTTGCTCCTTTGTGAGTAGTAAGGATCTCACGCGGGAATTTTCTCCTCACAAAGTCGAGAGGACTTTGTGAGTGCATTTCATCTCTTTTTCACGAGTTTCCACCCTTTTGGGTTTTCACAAACTCCCCGGCAGTCCTGCTGTTTTTACTCACGGAGCCCTTTCGGGTTTTCATCCGTGCCCATTTTGCTTGTGGACATACCTTTTTTTTTTGAATCTTCACCGCCGGTGGGACTTTGAATGTGGTCTCACCGGCAGGACTTGGGAGGGATTGGGATTGTTTTACGCTCGTGGATTGTATACGAATTTGCAGGATGTATGATCCAGACCGTAGGGCCGAAAAAATTTTGGGGCTTTGTTGGCGTCTGCATCACTGCACTGGAATATGGTCCCAGGAGCGACTCATCATTCGCCGTTGGGGTATGGGATTTGGAATTTGGTTGGCATCTGCATTGCTGCACTGGAATATGGTACCGGGAGTGACTCATCATTCGCCACTTGGGGATTTGGATTTTGGCCGGCGTCTGCATCGCTGCACTGGAATATGGTACCAGGAGCGACTCATCATTCGCCACTTGGGGATTTGGATTTTGGCCGCCGTCTGCATCGCTGCACTGGAATATGGTACCAGGAGCGACTCATCATTCGCCATTGGGAATTTGAGTTTGGAATTTGGTTAGCGTCTGCATCGATACACTGGAATATGGTACCAAGAGCGACTCATCATTCGCCATTTGAGAGTTTGGGTTTGGTTGGCATCTACATCGCTGCACTGGAATATGGTACCAGGAGCGACTCATCATTCGCCGTTGCCTATTGGGAAGCGATGGCTTAGGAGACAGGTTTAGATCCCTATCTCCTAAGGCTTTTCAATTTTATCGGCAGTAGGGGTCCCATAAAAGCATTTTCTCTCTACGAGTCGTAAGGATCCTGTAGGTGCATTTTCTCCTTAAGAGTCGTGAGGACCCCCAAGTGTGTTTTTCCTTTGTGAGTCGTAAGGATCCCACGAAGGTTTGTTCTCCTCATGCATCGTGAGGACACATGAGTGGGTCTTCCCAATGGAGCATAATTCCAAGGGCGAAGACCGGCCGCGTAACTGGTGATTACGGTGGGGTATGGGTATGATGAGGATTATTTGAGCTCGTGGATTGTATACGGTAGTCAACTTGAGGACCGGCCGGAGGGCTTGAAGAATTTTGGGAAATTGGATTTTGATTGGCGTCTGCATCGCTACACTGGAATATGGTACCAGGAGCGACTCATCATTCACCGTTTTTTTTACCGCGATTGCTCTATCATTTCAGCTTTTCTTATCGCGAAGGTCACGATTGCCCTATTATTTCGGCTTTTATTCGCTGTTGCCCTATCATTTTGGCTTTTATCCGCTGTTGCCCTATCATTTCGGTTTTATTTTTCATTTTTATTTTACTCGCTGATTTTTATTGCGAATTGCCCCATCATTTCGGCTTTTCTTTTTACTTATTTATTTACACATTTTTACATCCCCAGTTTAACGACTTAGAGGTCGATTGTTCCCAGTTTAATGACGTGGTGGTCGATTGTTCCCAGTTTTAATGACGTGGTGGTCGATTGTTCCCAGTTTAACGACGTGGTGGTCATCTGTTTCCAGTTTAACGACGTAGAGGTCATCTGTTTCCAGTTTAATGACTTAGAGGTCATCTGTTTCCAGTTTAACGACATAGAGGTCATCTGTTTCCAGTTTAACGACGTAGTGGTCATCTGGCGGGGAGCTTAGAGAAGATACCCGATTGAGAAGTTGTCAGAGGCACCGCTGGAGCTTGCCCGAATGCCTTATTACTTTGTCGGTGTTGATGGCCTTGCCCCCAGCTGGGGCCGAGGAAAGTCGTTCAAATACCGACTTGCGTTTGAAGATGGCAACTGAAAATTGTTAACCCCTGCAAATAGAAACATGATTTCAGTATAGACAATCGATATATACATTGATTGAGCTCGCATGAACGTCGAACCCGAAATATGGGAGGAGAGATAGGTCCCACCGGACGTGCCAGAATCTGTAGGGTGTTTTTCATCACCCTATTGAAATGGGAATACGAGCGCGCTTGTCAGGCGCATTACAGATTCCCTCTGTCTAGGGTAGGCTGGGGTTTATTGATTGCGGAGATTCAAATCTCCGGCAACCACGGACTAAGCTGCCGTTAATTACCCCTCACCTTTGGAGCGAGAGAACCTTCGATTAACAGGTCAAACCGGTCATACGAACTCAATGTGCATTGTACGTGTGTTGTGTCTTGAAAGGGGGGTTTGGATATATCGGGGCCCCCGCAGAGTTTTTTACGGGGGTCCCGCTACCCGGATAGCGGGCTGGGGATCAAGGGGGCTAGCAGCCCCCTTTCGGGGTGCGGGGCAGCGCCCCGTTAGAAATTTTTTCTAACGGGGGAGGTATTTTTAGTGTGGAGTATGTGTGTGTGTAAGGGAAAAGGGGGCATCCAAAGGATGCGTGGGAGAAAGTGCCAGCGCTTTGGTTGCTAACGCTTTGAGTGCAAGGGCGCTAGTGCTTTGGGTGCTAGCGCCCCACGTGCCAGGCACATGGACGCTCGGGCGCTAGAGCACTAGCACCCCACGTGCCAGGCACGTGGGCACTCGGGCGCTAGCGCTCTGAGCGCAAGAGCGTTAGCGCTTTGAGAGCTAGAGCCCCACGTGCCAGGCACTTGGGCACTCGGGCGCTAGCGCTTTAAGCGTTAGGGCGCTAGCGCTTTGGGTGCTAGCGCCTCACGTGCCAGGCACGTGGGCGCTCGGGAGGCAAAAGGGACTTGGTCCCTGCAATGGGAGTTATACTCCCAGAAAGGAGCACTTATTATTTTGTGTTTGTGTGTGTGTGTGTGTGTGTGTGTGTGTGTGAGGAGTTAAACTCCTGGGATATTTTGAAGCCGATGAAGGGGCTTCTCCCCTTGAGCCCTGGGTCTTCTCCAAAGCGGGGTTTCTGGAGATGGGTCTCCTTCTTCTTCCTGTCGTTTGGCCGGATCTTCGAAAAAGGGGGTGAGACTTAAAAATCTCCCCTTTTTAAGATTTAATGGTAGATCCAAGTTCCCCTTTGTGGGTTTTGTGGTGAAAAACTATTTAGTTTTGGAAAAGGAAGAGTAAAACTCTTGATTTAATTCAAAAGAAAAAAGAAGGTTTTAGAACCTTGAGGAAGGAAAAAGAGGCACAGGCCCTAATTTTTGGGGAATGAAAAGTATATCTTTTATTCATGATCATGTTGCCTTATATAGGCTTGCATATTTACATATAGCCCCTTGGGCTTTATAAAATGGCATTTTGCTCATCCCATGTCTCATGTACTGTTTCTTTTTGCACATAAGTGATGGGCTTACAAAAATTTGGCTTTATGCCCATTTTGTTTACATTCATGCATAAAAAATTACATAAAAATTATTTATTACATGATTTCATTTTGGCATGGGGGAGGGCCGGCCGCTTCATGTTCGGATTCGACCTGGGCATGGGCCCACTTAGCTTGGGGTTGATTTTGACTTTGACTTGGTCAACCGGGGTGCAATTTTCGACTTCAACAGCAACATAACCTGACTTGACCGAACTATGGCTATATCCTGAACTTGACTACATGACTACCGTTTACATCCTGAATCAGTTTACATGAACAACTTATACTATGGTATCGGCATATCTGATAACTACAAATCAATACAATCAATACAATATACATTATGGGGTTTTAACGGGATAGACTGGTACGGAATGTGTTAAAGTGGTACGATGATGGACAAAAAGACACCTACATGAACATCCATGCCGTTATCCCGTGGGTATTGATGGGGACTTGCACTTTCCGTTTCTCATAGTCCACGGGATAGTTGGACTCCTCTCGTAAACATTGATACATTCTGTATCAAATTACAAATAACTACGTTAGTATAACAGACATAAATACTTGTACAAATTACCGGTTCTATTCTCTTTACTTATTTATTTCATTCCATCTTTTGGGACTTACCGAGCGCTAGTTCGCTGACGACATTCCTGTCTCTTCTTTCTATAGAATTTCGTCAAGAGGATCCAACTCTCAAGAGATCGAGCCCAGTCAGGACGATTTGGAGCAGTTCACAGAGGAGCCTGACTTCTAGGATTTTACTTGTACTTATTTCAGTCCATATGCCATTGTTTAGGCATCGCTTTCTATCATTGTACTTTCCTTTTCAGTTGTATGTAAATAATGAATGTTAATAAAAGTTGCTGTTATTATTACATCACTTGTTATTCTTGTGCATTTTATTTATATATTGCTCATTTACGCTTAGCGTGTTTACTTCTGAGTAAATACGTCACGGCCCGTCATGTCTACTTCTCCGTACTCTAGGAAGCGGGGTGTGACAATTGGGGCACGACCGGGTTGAGGTCGATGTCATCATTGTATATATATTTTCTTTTCTGTACTCGAATAACCCCGCGGAGGAGTGCTCGAATAGCCGGGTTCTGGAGGCCAACGGGCCCGTATCTTATGGTGTTGAGACCGGGGGGGCATACTCTAGAATTGGCGGGCTATTCGCTGCTCTCGTAGGGAGTATAGGTTCACCGACGGAGGGGTGCTCAAATTGCCGGATTCCGTGGAATGCTGGGTGGCCCATTCACTCTGTTGATTGGGGTTGTCTCACTTCGGGGATTGGCGGGTAACTTGCCATACTCGTAGGGGTCTAGGTTCTTCCTTGCACTGGCTATCCACACAACCGGGTAACTTCGTGTCTCATTTATGGCTTAAATGAAACGCGGGACTTTTAGATTTTCCGCTATTCCTATTGTTGTTCGCATGCTCGTGATAATTTTTATCTGCCTGTGATGACTATTATCTGCCGGCGATGTTGATATATATATATATATATATATATATATATATATTAGATTCTTTTATATGTTTTGCATCTGTGCTAGTCCTGCACCCGCACTGCCGTCAGTTAAGTAATCTAACGGTGCATGACGGGGGCTTGTGGCGAATGCAGATGGCATATTAAAAAACATGTTATTTTGGTTGTTTCTTTTGTGGCTTGGAAACTTAAAATGATGGGAACACATTATTTAAATAATGCAAGGAAAATAAACCTAAATGATATTGTCGGAACCAATTTTAAAACTACTCGGTATTCTTCAAAACTCACGGTCGTACTCTTTTGCATTGCATAGAGGTATTCGGTTTGGAATATCCCGCATCTCATTCTATGAGGGAAGAGCCTTGATCCCTTCATTGGGAGTTCGCTCTTAAGCAAAAGTTTATGTTACTAGTCCCAAGTAGTCAGTTGCTTTCTTCTACATCATTCTTTTCTATCTTCTCTACGTGTTTTATTTTGTTTTTTCATAATTAGTGAGCAGATCACTCACTTGTTAGGGTTAAGAAAGGGTAGTATGAGAGATGGAAAAATCCTTTGTGCTTCTCTTTTCCAAACAACTTGAATTGAATTTAGACCAAACAAAAACAACCCTCTCCTTTAAGCGCACTATCATGACATATAGTCGCACATATAGTCATGACCTAAGTTGAAAATTCCTTTAGACGTACTACAACGTGACATGTAGTTACGACCTAATTGGAGACTTGTTATGTTATGTTTGGCATAGGGTTGAAAATAAGAGTATGGAACGGATGGACAAGAGGCACTAGGAATGGATTTAGCGTCAGAAAACTTGCTTAAACTTGCAAATATTGTTTCTATTTCCTCCCAATCTCCATTATTTCCGATTATTCCAATATCATTGAAATGCGCAAGGAGCATTAGGAATGGATTTAGCATTGGAAAGTTTGCTTAAACTTGCAAATACTATTTACATGTCCCCCCAATCTCCATTACTTCCAATTATTCCAACATCATTTCAATGATAGCATAAAGCAAAACACATGGATAATTCCTAACTCTACTAACCAATCTTAATCCTAACAAATTATCTTGAACATAAAAATACACATCACTTAGGATAACTCAAACACACTTGGAAATTTTTACTTGACTCGTCTAAAATGAGAATGGAAATACATACCATCTCTTCATGAATCGACTCATACTCAACCGGTTAGCTCAAGCGAAACCGAGTGATTGCGGTAAGTAGAACACATAGAACGCATTTCATAAATTCTACCAATCAAATGACGCCATTGCCGGGGAGACGGTAACGCATTTCTTTCTTTTTATTTGGGTTAATTTGTGTATATTTTAAAAACAAAAAATCCATAAATATTATAAAAAAAAATCATAAACATCTATCTTGTTATTATTTAATTTTTTTTGTGCGAGTGTGCAAGATAGGGAAAAGATCAAGTTCATTGCTAAAGTCGTGGGATGTTTAACCCATATCTCGTAGCTACACAGTAGTGGATCAAGGCGAAACCATAACAAAACCGTACCAAAATCTGGGGCAAATCTAGTGAACAAATTGAGAATCAGAGGCTGAAAATCAGAAGAACGGAATAAGAGGGGTGCACCAAAGAAATTTGAAGACTAAACTCCAAAATTCCACCGCTGTTTCGCAGCTGTTAAGAAGGATTTAGCGGCGGTTCCACGGCCTAAATTTGGCTTCAGAGTCCCAAATTTTTTGTGAGCCCTTCACTTCTCCAGAAACACCCTCTGAGCTTCACTGAATTGCCTTTTCTGTGGTATTATTTGCTCAAACTCTCTCCATTTCCAATAAACTGTTTTTGTGCAGGATTCTTTGCGCTACCGCTAATAAATTTTTTTGCAAGTGTTTTAGATTTTGATTGTTACTGTTTTGCATAAATAATACGGACTTTAAGAGGTTATAACACCAATTCAGATTGGGTGGGGATTTTACCGGATTTAGCGGCGGTTCCGCGGCCTAAATTTGGCTTCAGAGTCCCAATTTTTTTGTGAGCCCTTCACTTCTCCAGAAACACCCTCTGAGTTTCACTGAATTGCCTTTTCTGTGGTATTATTTGCTCAAACTCTCTCCATTTCCAATAAACTGTTTTTGTGCAGGATTCTTTGCGCTACTGCTATTAAATTTTTTTGCAAGTGTTTTAGATTTTGATTGTTACTGTTTTGCATAAATAATACGGACTTTAAGAGGCTATAACACCAATTCAGATTGGGTGGGGATTTTACCACCCTTCCTAAGACCCCAAAAATCACAAAAAGTATACGTATTACCATTGACATTAATTAAAAAATATCCAGACTCAGCGAATTAAAGACTTTTCACGCTCATTAGGACATAGGAAGGTTGTGCGCATTCGGTCGTTTATCTAAACTTTACTTCGTGGTGCCTAGGATAGATAAGTGAGGAGGTAATTTTAAAAGGCCCACCTTATAGTGATTCGTGAGCGGAACACTCCTTACTTCACTTGTGCTTACCTGACTACAATGGGCAGTGAAGAGGCGATTCGAGAGTTATCTCACAATTTGTCGTTTTGGAACAGTTAGGAGCGGTCTAGTTGGACTTTGAGAACCCAAGCTCTACGTCTGATTGTGCATATTTTGATTGTGATTGTTTGAAGTTGAGTTCTATAATTTTCAAAACCAAACAAAATTTTCAAAAATCCTAAAACACTAAAGAAAAAAATTCAAAAACAAAAAAAAATCCAAATTTTTTTATAAAAACTTGCCATTTGTCACCTAAATTTCTCATAGTCATTTTCTTACCCGCACATTTTACCAATACGCTTTGACAACACTAAAATTGTTTAGTGTGTGTCCGTCTGGGCTTAGGACACCAGTGCTCGTTTAGTCTGCGTTTCTCTAGTCCCTACCGACTACGCGGTCGACTCCGAAGTCGAATCTTTTTCCCCTACGTACACCTTACCTTTATCAATCAACACCGAAGTTGACTGTGATTCTGTTCACATATCTTCACCTTCTTTTTCCCGTACCTCTTCTCGTGAAATATCGGGACCTCCACTTTTTCTCGACCAAAACAATCCCAAATTTCCCAACATGATTCCACCACCTTTTGGTGAGAATAATCAACCTCCTCTGGGAATAATTCCATATCCACTTGGTGCGAATAATCTACCACCTCTCATAGGAGCATTACCATGCATCGCGTTACAAGACCGATGCTAACCAACCCGTATATCTCTTTCCACATGTCTTTCTTTACTACCAGCCAACGGGGATAATTTTGAGATTAAACCCTATTTTCTCAACATTCTTCCCAAATTTCATGGGCTTGATTCTGATGATCCATGCGTCTTCATCAACAAATTTCAGCAAGTTTGCCAGATGATTAAAACCACACAGCTTTCTAGTGATGTGATCCGCTTAAGGATGATCCCTTTCACCCTTTACGATTTAGCGGAAAAATGGCTTTATTCTACCGCATCTCATTCCATTTCCAGTTAGGATGTGTTTTTAAAATCCTTTTTAAAGAAGTTTTATCCAAATCACAAAACTGCGCGCATCAGAACTGAGATCAATCAATTCACACTACTTCCTAATGAACCATTTTGGAAGTGTTTTGAACGGTACAAGGATCTCCTTATGCAGTGTCCTCACCATAGTTTTGAAAAATAGCAACTTTGTACTTTATATAAGAGTCTGCTTCCAACAACTAGACAATTATTGGAAACCATATGTCAAGGCCACTTCCTATCTAAATCCGACGGGGAAGTCTGGACATTCTTAGATGATCTTGCTGAGCAAATACTGCAGTGGAAAAGTACCCGACCGGCCGCTTCATCTTCTACATCTTCTTCTGGTCAATGTAGGGCAGGAGATCACCATCTTGATATTTCAATTGCGATGAAAGCTAAACTGGCCTCAATTACGTAGAAACTCAAAGCAATTGAGAGCAAATTTTCATCTCCTACCCCTACCTCTATTTCTCCCCTTCGAACCGTGTGTGCTTGTTGTTCAAATCCGTCATATTTGACGGAAGAGTGTTCTCTGAATCCAGTAGTTCAGGAACAGGATCAAGCTAATGCTGTATTTCAGCAAAGAAACGATCCTTACTCTTCCACATATAATCCTGTTTGGAGGAATCACCCTAATTTCTCCTGGAACCAAACGCAATTTCGACTAATCAAGGCTTCATAAAGGTAAATTAGTTGACTTGTAAATGAAAAAGCAGCGCCCAAAGGTGCATCAAAACCAAAACCAAAACCAGTTTCAAGGGCAAAATAACTTTCAAAGGGCTCATCCTACTCAGTAACAACAAACACAACAACAATTTCAACAACCTTTCCGACCGCAACAACTTCAAAACCCGACGAACAATTCATTATCTCAAAAAACAACTTTGTTCCATCTGGTAATGATAAGGTCTCCGCTCTTGAACGGAGTATTGATGTTTTTGTAAAGCAATCTACTCAATCCACCGCCAGCATTCAATATTCAATTCAGTCTTTTATGCAACATATTGCTTCTCATGAACAAAGTATAAAATTCATTGAAGCACAAATTGCACAATTGAATGTGGCAATGAGTGAGAGAGTGAAAAGAAAGCTTCCATCTATACCTATTCCAAACCCCGTGCATCCCAATCATGTTGTGGCTGCTATCACTGTGTTGAGATCTGAAAGAGTGCTAAATGACGAGGATGACACACCGATCAATGTTGATGATGATTCTCCAGCTAAAATTTCTTCTTTCGTTCCACCCCTCTTCTTTTAAGCCCATTCTCTATTCTTCACCGGGATCTAGTTCTCCGTCTACTTTTTCGAATGGACCCTCTTCTCACTTCACTCATACACCAGCTCCGGGATCCATTTCGTTTACACAACCTTTTCCACAAATGTTAGACCCAACTACTTTTTCAAAATAGGTTGCGGTAAAACACAACAAATCCATAAACAGAGAAGTTTGTGGAGATGTTCAAGGAAGTGAAAATCAACATCTCTCTTCTTGATGGAATCCAGCAAATTCCAGCTTACGCTAAAGTTCTTAAAGATCAATGCAAGAAGAAGAGGCAGAAACAATGTGAGTCATGTTCTTTCCAGTTCCTTACCAACCAAATGCAAGGACCACGGGTGTCCTACCATTTCAATAACGATTGGGGAAAAGAACATCAATCGTGCTCTACTGGACCTTGGCGCCAGTGTGAACTTGCTTTCATTCTCAGTGTACGAGTAACTTGGCTTAGGCGAGTTGAAACCTTCAAGCTGTCTATTGCAAATGGTCGACCACTTTATCACCAAAACGAGAGGAATGTTAAAGGATATGTTAATCAAAATAGGAGAATTTGTTTTTACCATAGACTTCATTTTTTTAGACACACAACATGTAACAAACCCACGAAATATAATTTCGGTGATCCTCGGTCGTCCCTTTCTTGTGACATCAAATGTGGTAATAAACTGTCGAAGTGGATCCAAGTCCTTATCTTTTGGAAAAAGGACCATTAATCTCAACATCTACAAGATAGTTCATCTACCTTCTGAGCTGAGTTCTCATTTTCTCGACATTTATTCCATTGACGGTATCGATCCAAATGCTTGTAAATTTGAACATCAGATGGATCCTAGTGATCTATATGCCGAGAATGCATCTCTGTGCGATCCTTTCGATGCCGGGAATGAGTGTGAGTATAAGTTTTTTATTATTCCTAATATACCAATTTCGGAGTCTCCCATTCTTCCAATTCCTGAAGAATCAAGTTTAATTCTTCCGAGTTCTTCGAACGCTGATACATCGCAAATAAACTTTGAGCCTTTCACGTTCTCCAGTGAGTCCGACTATTCGATTGATAGGGAATTCGATTCTGATTCTTTCCTTTCTGATAAAATTCTCAATACTCGAGTTATAGATTTTTACAACGACAGGTTCAAAGACATATTTGCTGAAGAAATGGCACTTCGGGCAGAGTTGGATGCTCAACCAGTGTTTCATCTGCCTCCGCTTGAGGACGAAGAAGCTGATCCACTACATCATCCTCTCATCACATACACAATCCTTCCGGAAATTCCTTCTCAATCTCATTCCCACCATTTATTCCGCCTACACTAACCAAGATGGAAAGCTATTCGCCATCATTCTCTCTTATCACACGAAGCGATGAAACCACCATTTTCTTCCTCTTCCCTATTTTTACATGCGAGTCGTTCGTCCATTCCTTATCACACACACACACACTTGTTCTCTCATCTCCACCGATCGAGATGCAAAACTCTTCGCCTACACTTCGTACCTTTCCTTTCCACTTTCTTTCACTAACCCTGGTCTCACTGTGATAAAACATTTGAGTGGTTGGTTTTGACCTTTGGTATGTGTAGAGCCTTTTATAGATTAATAATTTTCTCTCCCCACTTATTTAAAACACTGTGTTGATTAAGTTTAGGGGGGAGCAATTTGTGTGTTTTTCTTTTTGGGAATTTCTTGCCTGTTGAAATTACCCATTTTATGACTATTCTTGTCCGGTGAATAATCATTTTATTCTAAAAAAAAATACATAGGACTCTCCGAAATTTTGTAACCTCAACAGTTGTGTAAACTCTTTGTGAGGCATGACAGTGCAGACACTGTCACATATAAGTTTGGGGGATGCTTGATGAGCGTGTTCTATCTTTGAATGCATGTTTAATTCCTGTATTGCATCATAATTTTGCATTGCACAAAAAATTAAACTCATAAAAATTTGCAAAAATTTCAAAACTCATAGAAATTGAAAATCTTTTCCAAAACATAAAAATTAGGCCGTCAAGTTAACCAGTGGGGAAAATTAGACTCAAGTCCGACAGTTTAGATTGATAGGTTAGAAATAAGTAAATCTTAGGTTTAGGAATTGAAAACTCTAAAAATAACCCTCCTTGAGTTTAACCGTAGTAAATATACGTCCTTACAGTTTATTTAGAAGTAATCTTGAGTTCAGTTCTTGAGTTAAATTGAGATGAAGGGAAAGTATTGAAAGCTTTATTGAAGGGTAAGTCTGAAAAATAGTTCCTATTCTTGAGTCCAAATTCAGAAAGTATATACCTTACAAACTGAAGTTACACATACCTTGAAACTTGGGATAGTCGAGAATAATTAAAAATACTCATGCCTGAAAGCTTAGTATGAAAAAAATGGTATTTGAAACTAACCACCAAAAGAGCGTCGCTGAAAAATATATCCATTCTTAGAAAAAAAGAAGGAAAAAAAAAAATATTGCAAGACCTGGAAACTGCTATTTACGCCTTAATAAACTTACACATTCGGTATTCGGCTGATTACTGTCTCAGGAAGCAGTAGTAGTCGCATGAAAGGTGTGCGAGAGAATTCGCTCATTATTAATAAAAAGAAGTAGTACTAAGTATTAGGGTAAAACTATTATAGCTTGAATTGAATTCTTGAGTGTAGGGGTGAATTTACACACACGTAAGGGTATATGATCAATACTTGGAGAAGAGGTAGGAATGAAGAATAAGTCTTATGTTTTTCTTAAAAATGATAAAAATTCCGGATTGGAGACTACGTTTTAGAAGGAAAACTCAAGAGAAACTGAGGTCTTTATAAACTGACAAAACATATAGGATCTTAAGTTAAATGAATAGCAGGTGTGAAGAATAAGAAGTGGATATTTCTAAGTTAGGATGATAGAGTTTCTAATTTAGATACTAAACCATAAGATTAGAGTCAAGCTTAACTTATGAAACTAGTTTGACAGGATTTTGTGGGCAGTATCTGCTGAAAATCCTCAGGAGACACAACTCTTCCTACTAGGGATACCTAGAGCTTGAACGGCTTATTGCACACGCTAAGTGCAACCGTGACATCTACGAAAGTGCGTTTAAGACTTTTTGAAAATAAAATTGTTTGCTCGGGTTGAGCAAAATATAACTTTGGGGGTATTTGTTCATATCAAAATACCGCATCTTGTTACCACCCATTCTTGATCGCATTGCATATAAGTTTGTGCTTTTGATCTGTGTTTGCTATATGATTACAGGCTACAGATTCTCAGTCCAGAACATTGCAAATCATGCACAGTTATGAAAAATCCAGGACAGCTGCCAACAAACGGATAAAATACGGGTTCCGGTCATCCATATCCGTCAGGTGCCGTTTACTAGTACAAAGGAAAAGATCAAACGACGGTCATTCGTGTCTAGGACAAGCACATAGTACGTGGGAGGCAGCAAAAGGATCAAGAGTGGCGGCGTGGATCTTGAGAATGATCCAAGACACAAAATTCAAATGATTAAATGGAGAAAAACTCAAAAAGAGTTGTCATTTTGGACTGTTGAAAATATGAGAATATTTTGGAAGGATTTCGAAAATGTGAACGTACCAAACAGAAGAAGAGAGCAGCACAAGAACCCACAAGAAAAACAAAGCCTTAAATCAACAATCCCACCATGGATCCGCGTCCACCAAAAAGTAATTGGCGGCGGATCTGCGATCATTATGTGGCATCATGCGACGAATTTTTTGGGCGCTTTGGTCATTTCATTTGGCTTCAGAATATTGCCCTAAGCTTTCATTTCACCGTCTATAAATACTCCAATTCAAAAGCAAACAAGCATGTATTATTTTCCCTAGGTTTAGTGATAAAATAGATTAGCCTTCTTCTTCTTTTTCTTCATCTTTCCACCATTAAAATTGTAGTTAGAGCATTTAAGTGGATTGTTCCCGCCAAAATTCTTGGTAAAGAGCTATTTGTTCCCTTAAAAAAAGAAGAAGAAAAGAGTCCTCATAGTTTGGTATCACGTGTTAAACACGTGGGCGCTTATATGAAAAGCATATAAGCGTTGAAAATAAATAACTAAGGATCAAATTGGCCTCATGTGTTAAACACGTGAGCGTTCATATGCTTTGCATATGAGCGCTGAATAAAATAAACTTAAAGGCCAAACTGGCCTCACGTGTTAAACACGTGAGCGCTCATATGCAAAGCATATAAACACTGAAAACAAATAACTAAGGGTCAAACTGACCTCACGTGTTAAACACGTGAGCGCTCATATGCAAAGCATATGAGCACTGAACATAAATAACCAATGGCCAAATAGGCCTCACGTGTTAAACACGTGATCGCTCATATGCAAAGCATATGAGCACTGAAAATAAACAGGCTAAAATACACATTAGAGGTCACGTGTTAAACACGTGAGTTCTCTTGCTACACTCTTTGGCAAGATAGAATTAAATTCTATGTGGAAAATATTTTCTTGAACTTTCGCAAACTAGAAAGATGTTCTCTGTTAAAAAGAGAACCCTAGGATCAAAAATCCAACGGTGATTATAAAATCACTCACCGATCATCTGATAGAATAAAAATTCTATCTTAGGAAAAGATATTTGCCTGTTACGTAAACAAGAAAACTTCTCTGTTAAACAGAGAGCCTTTGGATTAAAAATCTAATGGTGAATAAAATTCACCAAGTGATCCAAGAGATCATTTAGATTGATCATAATCTCTCAATCAGAGATTTTCCTAATTGATCATTTCTCATCCTATAAACAGAAAGGAAAAACAAAAAAAGGAAAGAGAGAACTTGACACAAGCTTCTTCAAAAAAGAGTACAGTGAGATCTTGATAGAATAAGAGAATTTAATTCTCAAAGAAGAAGACTTTCCTCATTGAAACTAGACGTAAAAAAACCAGAGATCATATGGTCTCTCCTTTACCTATCTAAGGATTTAACTCTTCATTTAAGAACTTAGTTCTCTCCCTTGTTGAGATTTGCAGAAGCAAATCTCCCCACAAGTTGAGAATTTAATTCTCATCGAGGAGATTTTGCTCTACAGATTCAAAACTTAGGGGGAAAAATTAAGTTATAAAAAAAAGAAGAGGAACGAAAACATATAGGAATTTAATTCCTCCAAAAATTAAGGTTTAACCCTATATAAAGTACTTAGTTCTTCCATAAAAAACAATGATGATGATCTAAGATCTTCAAAACCAGAATTGCTAGTGGTTAGCACTATTTCGAAGCCTCGCCTCTTTCCCACGTGAGTGCTTCAAACGAACAAAGAGAGCAACTAAAACTACCTCACTTGTTTCCCACGTGAGTGTTAAAGCACCCCAGTATCATAAAAAGGGGGCAGCCACATGTTTTGCACGAGAACGCTAGCTAAATGCTTAGCACTTCTGTAAAAAAACGAAGGGGAAATAAAACCCAATGGGCATTGCCCATATTTGGGTGCCTCACGTGAGTCACGTGAGCGCCACAAAACTCTAATATTGAACACTAATCCGATGCCCATGTGAAACGCACGTGAGCACTGTATGCCTCAGTGCTTAGCATTGTTGGGTAATTATGGAAATCCAATCTCAGCCTAAATTGGCTAAATTTCCTGAGGTTAAACCTCTTTGATTCTAAAACAGCCGAGCCCATATTGCTCATGTTTTTCCAAACCGACCTTAGTCTCAAAAATGACTACTGGTCTCCCATTAATGATATCCCAAATGATATTTATCTTACATCTCCTACGATAATTTTAGTCTCAAACATGACTAACATTTCTTAAGTCTACAACAGCCCCCATTTTTTTCTTCAAATATGGGATTTGGTTTAAGGGTACATTTATCCACACTTCTGATATATGTCGTTGTAATTTTTCAACGTCTTCAGAGAGGTGGCAGGTTCCGACGACCAACAACTCCTTTCATCTCACATTGATGCACTTCCAAATTGACGTGCACACCTTAAATTGGATTGCACCCCAAACTGGGCGCATTCCATGTCACCGTCGTTCACTTCGCCACATAACAAATACTTGTGCACACAAGATGAATTCGAACCGAAATGTCCCTCAACTAACATTCATCCCTAAATACGGTGATAATGGACCGAAATTTCCCTAAACTAATATTCGCCCCCAAATATGGCGATAATGAACCGAAATGTTCTTAAACTAATATTCGCCCCCAAATACGGTGATAAAGAACCGAAACGTCCTTAAAATAACATTTTGCCTCAAACATGTCGATAATGGAATGCGATGTCCTTAAACTAAATTAATCGAGCCCAAATGCTCATATATTTAAGTTGATCTTAATCTCAAACCATATTAACGATCCGTAAATCAAACCAAACCCAAATCTAAGAATATATGGATTTGGACTAATCAACGCCCTGCGGGCGACAACATAAAATAGTCTCCATATACAATCCACGGGCAACCAAAATAAAACAAACATACACACGACACGAAGTGAACCTCTGGAGCAGGAGAAAGTAGTTATCGCGATGCGGTAATGTAATTAACTGCAGGGGCTTGCGCCTGCAGGGAAGAGCATCCCCATAATCAAAAACCTCTCACAAACGAGGGGAAATCTGATAAAGCCTACTACAACGGCCGTATCCATTCAAACCTACGATATATGGTGACATATATCAACTTGGCATCTTCGGAGAGGTGGAAGGATAAATCCAAATAGCATCTGCCCCCAGAAATCAGGCCAGACGATTCATCCCAGTTCGTCTCTGTTTTCGGCGGAGAACAGATTCTGGTACGCCAGGTTGGACCTTTTTCTCTTTCCACTCCACACTTCGTGTGTCGTGTTTCGTGAACAAAAATCATGGTTCGTTATGCTTGCCTTTGGATTTGAGGTACTAAGATTTGGTGTCTTGCTCCTGTAGAGAAGAAGAAGAAAAAATCAATGGATTTTAACTGCACAACTTGCAACAACAACCCCTGCTCCGCCCCAACTGGAGGAGTGACTTATGGGCCCAACGAAGCCTCCATCTTTTCAATGCCGATGGGGCAGGTAACTCAAGCTACTACCGGATTGTTCTTCGGGACAATGCTCCCACCAATGAGCGTCGGTGCCTCAACACCGCAACCCGATGTTCCCAAGAATTCGGTCTTCCACCGACTGACGACCACAACGGCTCCTCTCAATGAGCCATCCATAAAGGGGGTCTCAGTCTTTAATAGGCTGAGCCAAAGCTCAAGCGGGCCCGCAAAAAAACCCGTGATTCCTGAAGGGGTTACCACAAAAAGGATAGCCCTTCTAATTCCTGCTGCAAATGAAGCCGTCAAAATTGCTTCACCAGTCAGACGATCGGTCTTCAAGAGGCTGAGCATCTCCAATCAAATCTTACTAAGGACGTCAGTCTTTAACAGGATGGCAACTGCTAAAGCTCCTCAACAAAACCAGGGGCAAGCTGCAACAGCTTCCATAATTGAGGCGGTCCCTTAAGAAAGGCATGCTCGACATCACCACTGGCGCCGAATAAGAAAAGCCGGGGGCAACTCCCCTTCTGGACTTATCCCACTAGCTCCAATGGTGGAAGTCGATATTGTTGTTCCAACCGGGAACTGGTTTGAATCGCTAAAGATGGTACGCAAATACTCTCCCACAGCGGTACTGAAGAAATCGCTTCTTTCTGTTGAGGTCCCTGTGCTGGAAAAGCAGGAGCGACTCCATCAGCGGCTCTCTTTCTAAATTCACAGAGTCTGGCGAAAAGTCCAGGACTCTTTGATTGACGAAAACTACTTTTGCTGACCGAAAAAATCGAAAGCTCGGCAAAAAAAAGATCATCCATCCATCATACAGCAAGGGGCTTCTTCTACAGAGGTGCCTGTCATAACGGCTCCTTCAACTTCGACCTTGTTCCCCGCCGAAAGTCGCGGACGAAGACGCGGCGAACGTCTTGCCTGAATTTCGGGATAGATACTAATTGGTGCTATCCGTCCATCTCTCCGAAGATGCCAAGTTGATTTATGGAACCATGTATCGAAGGTTTAAATGGATGCGGCCGATGTAGCAGACTTCGTCAGATTCCCCCTCGTCGAGGGGTTTTTGATTGTGGGGACGCTCTTCCCTGCAGGCGCAAGCCCATACAGTTAATTACGCTACCGCATCGCGGTAATAACTTTCTCCTTCTCCAGATGGTCACTTCGTGTCGTGTGTGTGTTTTGTTTTTGGTTGCCCGTGGATTGTATACGAAGACTAATTTATGTTGTCGCCCGTAGGGTGTGGATTAGTCCAAATCCATATCTTCTTAGATTTGGGTTTGGAGTTGGGTTTAAGGATACGTTATCCTCATTTGAGACTAAGATCAACTTAAACGTTTGTTAAGGATACGTTAGTCTAATTTCTAGACTAAGATCAACTTAACAGGATCATTTAGATCCAACAAAAGAGCATTTGAACTCTTTTGTTTAGTTTAGGGACATTGTGGTCGATTACCAGTTTAAAGACATGATGGTCTAATATTAGTTTAAGGACATTACGGTCTAGGTTAAGGACATCATAGTCTGTGAGTTTAAAGACATTACAGTCTGTGAGTTTAAAGACATTACAGTCAAGGTTAAGGACATCATAGTCCGTGAGCTTAAAGACCTCACAGTCAAGGTTAAGGACATCATAGTCCGTGAGTTTAACGACCTCACAGTCCATAGAATGTTTGGTTGTCGGGACCCGTCACCTCTCTGAAGACGTTGAAGGATTACAACAACAGATATCAGAGGAGTAAAGAGATCTACCCTCGAACCGGTGTAAGTTAGTTGAAAGATCTGTAGCCCAATTTGGGACTAAGACCTGTCAAATATTTATGAGCAGATGGGCTCAATTAAATATAAGTTGAGGACTTATGGCCAATATTAGGCTAAGTCCAATAAACATTTTGTTTATTCTGGCTATTGAGCCTTTATTTGGGCTTGGCCCTTTTAATAATGCTGACCAAAAAATATTTTCTTTTGTCTAGTATTGAATGCAAAGCATTCAGCAGAGCTCTGGCTCATTAAAGAACAATTTGTGTTCTTTCACCGCAACCTATGGTGCGCCAGGCGCTTTGCGCCAATCAAAAAGCGCAGTGCGCTTCTGCCACGTGGCACATATGTAAGGGACACGTGTCGCGCTTGGCGCTAAGCGCCAGATGATGGGCGCATTGCGCCAGTTTATGAGCGCTAAGTGCTAGTCCATGAGCGCATTGCGCTATTAATTTAGTGGAGCACACATGAGTGACATATGGCGCGCTTGGCGCTGAGCGCCAGCCCATGAGCGCAGTACGCTATTTTAGAAGCGCAAAGCGCAAATTGCATACGTGGTTGACACGTGGCATATTTTGGTGCTGAGCACCGGTCTAGAGAGCGCAGAAGCGCTGTTCAAGAGCGCAAGGCGCATTTCAATAGCGCAAAGCGCATTTCATTAGTGCAAAGCTCATGTTGATCAATTTTATGATCTGAGAACAAATTTATGTTCTTTTTAGAAGAGACTTTGTCTCAATATTTAAGAACAACAGTTCTTATTTTTGAAAGGGTTTTGCCTTTATAGATCAATGATCTGTGTGAAGAATATGTTCTTCTTTTACTATGTGATGAGATCTTTTGGTTTTTTTTATGAAAGACCTTGGTCTTTGTAGATCCATGATCTTTTAAAAAGATGATTCTTCTTTTTATGAGATGATTTCATCCCTGTGTTCATCGTTCATGATCTTTACTTTGAAGAAAAATCTTCTTTCAAGAGCTTGCTCTTCTTTCTTTGAATTTCTCAAAGTTTATAGGGGGGTTTCTCTTTATCAGACTTGATGTCTTGGGGCCTTTATATAGGGCAAGTTGATTTGTTGAATCAGTTAAAGAGATCTTTCTCTGATTGATTTGGGAATGTTTCCCCACCATTGGATCTTTGATCCTAGAGCTTCCATTTTACTGAAGACAATCTTCTTGTTTTTAACAAGATTGAAAGAAAATCTTTCCATAACAGAATTTTAATTCTGATTAATGATTTATCATTATTTATTAGATCTTTTGATCTAAGGGTGGGGAATTTTTTAATTCCAGCGCTGGCGCACCCGTGCTTTGCATGTGGTGCGCCGCTCAGAGTGCAGCGCACTTTGCACTGGTGCACCCATGCTTTGCACGTGGTACGCCGCTCAGAGCACAGCGTACTTTGCACTGGCGCACCTGTGTTTGACATGTGGTGCGCTGCTCAAAGCGCAGCGCATCCTGCACTAGCGCACCTGTGTTTGACACGTGGCACGCAGCACGCCTAGTGCTAGAGCACACATGGTGCACAGCCTAGGGCGCAGCGCACCTGGCGCTCGCACATCAGTGTTTGACACGTGGCGCGCAGCGCGCCTAGCTCTGGATCTGAAGCGTTGCTTCAATTTTTTTGAAATTCAAATTTCAAACAGAGCTTTGCTCTGATTGGGGGAAACAAATGCCCCCCACCGTTGCGCTCACGTGGTCCACACGCGAGTGCAGCGGTGGCAGCATCTGCGCCCTTGGATCAACTCAGAACTTGAAGAGGCGTTTCAATGCTTATAAATAGGACCTTTGGTCTCTTAGATGATTTTCATCTTCTTTTTGAGAATTATCTCTTCTTCAGAGCATTGCTCTCTTGTTTAAGAACTTTTCAAGAGTAAAAACTCTGTTAAAATTTTAGGTAAAATTTAAAACTTTTAACAAACTAGGGATTTACCCATTAACAGAGCCTTACTCTTCATAGTTCTTAGATCTAAAGAAAACCTTTTTAGGATTTCATTAACAGAGCTTTACTCTTCTGAACCCATAGATCTAAAGAGATCTTTTCTTAGGATTTCATAGCCCATGAACAGAGCTCTGCTCTTTTGATAACATGTAGATTTCTTAATCTCTTATGAAGAACTCTTAAGAGTTTGTTCATGGATCTTGAAAATCCCAGAATTTTTAAATTCATAAAAATTAATTTTAATTAATTCTTTTCTGACGGATTTTTCCATCATCATTACAGAGCCAGGCTCTTAAGGAATTTTATTCCTTCATGATCAGAGTTTGACAAGTGTCACTCTGTCATAGAGCATTGCTCTCAAAGGGAGATTTTCTCCTTTTCCCGAGGGATCTCTCATTTAATGAGAATTTTCCTGAGGATTTCCTCATTTAATTAACAATCTCATCCAATGATGAGACTGTTTTGTTAATTATTAATTGATGAATTGTCATCTAGATTTTATGGGGCCCCTTTGGTCCCTCTCCACTGCATTGCAGTGTGGTGCAAATTTTAAAGTAGCGAGCGTCAGAATTTAAAATTATAGCACTGACAGTTGACTTCTGTCCCTTTTTGCGCAGGCGACGTGTCTTTCAACACTTCGTTTCCATTTGTCCGTTCAGAGGGAAGATTCCCTGAGGCGCCTGTGGACCGGGAGGTTCCTGCGCTCATCAAAGACCATGACCCGAAACACAAAAATCTTCACTTATGGGGTAGATGGTACGACCAGATTATCAGAGGCCGCCGGAGCTTTTCTTGTGCGACGCCTTCGGAGCCTATCTCGGCGATCCCGTATGCAGATGCACCCCCGGTGAATTATGCCGTGGAGGTGGTTAATTAGACTTCGAAGGACCTCCTTCAGCCTTCGATTGCCGCTATACCCGTGCAGCCGCCGGCAGCTTTAGATACCCTAGGGCGGCGCATATATCAGGGCGAGTCGCGCCCTTGGGGACAAACCTACAACATCGAGCTAACTCCCCGTCATCCTGCCGGGTACTTGCAGTGGGCCCGGTACATCTTGTCGGCGAAGAAATCGCAACTGCTAAAGCTCAGCTTATACCCTGCGGTCTGCGCTTCGTTGTTCCAGTATTCTGCACCTCCCACATGGTGGATCAAGGCGTTTTTGGAGCAGTGGAACATCCCGACCCATACCTTCCTTCTATTGGATAGAGAGGTCTCTATTTCCTTGGAAGAATTCGCCGAGGTTTCTGGTCTACTAGTTAGGGGAGAGCACTACGAGGAGTTGCTTCCTCCGGACAAATATATTTTTGCCACTAAGCCAGTGGTGATGGGCCTCACACCGGAGAACGCCATTCAGCACCAGTTCCCGAGTCTGATAAAGGTGCTAAACATGTATGAGAGCCTCTTCCTTGAATCTGGAGGCCGAGGGGTCAGCTTTGCGGACTTCATTGCCCGTTTTCTTCGCCCGGAGATTTTGTCGCAACAAGGCGAAAAGTTTGCTAAACTTGACGATCCCTTCGTCTTTGGATTGGACCGTCGGCCGATACTGGAAGTTGATCAAAAAGGTTTCTTCCTTCCTGACGTCGCGATCGTCCCTCTGTCAGAAATCACCGCTCCGGGCATTGATGAGGAAGCATTTTTTCTTGGGTTTCTTAGGCTATGATTGAGCTGGTTTGCGCTTCCTATGCATCCCCGTTACATGAGGCCTTCCGTCTTCTACCCCGCGCATCGCATGGTTACCGGAATACAAGTGGCCATCGGGATCGCCGGGTTGTCCCACCTATATCACAGTCTTAGCTTAGCGGCGGATACCACTGAACTCGGGGTGCATCCTGCCAGCTTCCCGATGCATTACTTCACTTCATGGATGGGGCTGCACGTGCATGGGGTCTTTGGCATCCACAAAAGACCTTCTTTTTATGACAGATGCAAGTTCCCACGGATAATGCGGCTGGTTGATGCCTCCAACGTGAGTCCGTCACTACGGGAAGCTAGGGGCTTGCTCCTCCGTCCCCGCACAGTTGGAGATGATATATCTTTCACAGACAAAGTCTTAACCATCGGCCAGGAAACTTCAAAGGCAGTGCTTCCACTGCGAGACTTTTTTAAAGATGGGGCCTCCGTGTTGAAAGCCCGGGAGATTCTTCATTTGTACTCTATCAGGCCGGGCTTTCTTGTATTCAGACAAAATGATGCGGCGCTATTCATGAGATACAACCCCCATCGTTTTGCTTAGCAGTTGAGTTACAATCAAGGAGTTCTGCTGGAGGTTTTCCTGCTGGAACCTGCTGCCACCGAAGAGGGAATGCGGAGCGCGCTGCATCATTTCATGCACTTGAATACAGGGTCTCACTTCTTTATCAGCGAACCGAGTTGTGTCCCGAAGGCCCTTAATGTACACGTGGCCTGGTACCAACATGCAATGGGCGCTGTTATCAGGGAGGAGAAGCGAGTGCTACTCGACCACAAGGGTGCACCCCCCGTTGGTGATCGAAACATCCCCTTGAAGCGATGGACCATTGTCCTCCCTCCGCTAAGAGAAGCTGCCGTGATTGAAGTCTCCCACGACAGGTCTGAGCTACCGGTGCCCCGTGCTCCCATGGAGACGGTGGATGTACTACCGGTGCCCCGTGCTCCCGTGGAAATGGTAAATGTAGCTTCCCCTGAGTCTGGCGTGGGCTCAGACATCGGGACTCGTCGCCCCAAAGTGCCCACCAAGCGTAAGCTTGTGCTGGATGCGACTAGAGCTCGCTTGCATAAGAGGAAGAAGAAGTCGATCCTCTCTATAGACGTTGTACTCGGCCCAAAGTAAACATCAGTCGCACCTTCCGCTATTACATTATATTTTTATTATCATGTTTTGACTGGCATTTTTCCTTTTGTAACAGGCTTTTCCACTGAAGAGGCTCTAGCGGCTTCCCTTAGGACCTTTGAGGAGGAGGAGAGGGCTCGCGCTTTGCTAGGCATTGGTATTTCTCGGCTCATTGCATATTCATTCTCCTTTCTTATGGACGATCTGATCCCTTCTTTATCTTATCGCAGGGACTACAATGCCAGTCCCGCAAAGTGATGCGGAGATGCTTCCCAGGCCAGCCATCGAAGTCCCGGCCTTCTCTGCATTGCCGAAAGAGGCCTTACTCAAACGACCGATGACGGATGCCTTGACGGCTTCAGAGGTAACCCTTGGTGTGGACGATGACGTCCTATTTATGGAGGCGTCTAGAAGATCTGCTCTGACGGCCCGAGCAGAAAGGAAGCGCAGAATGCGCGCGGTAAGGGAGCATAGTGCTGCCTTGGCCGCGGGTGCAGGTTCGAGCACCGCTACCCCTGCCCCTGCTCCATCAGAGGAACCTCCGCTGCCTTGTCCACCGCCCACAGACAGTCAGCACGTGCGGCTCGGGAGGCAATCGGAAGAACAACTCAAGGTAACGTGACATTGGGTTCTTTTGTCAAAGTTTTAACTTTCAGGTTCTCATATATCCCATCTTGCAGGGCCGAGTCTTGCCGCAGAAGTGGCGGCAACCACTGAGCTTGGGGTAGCGGTAGAGGAGATAGCCATGATCGCCGAACCCGAGGCAGCGGTAGGCGAGATGGCTACAATCGCCGAGCTCGAGATAGCGGGTGGTGAGATGGCTACCATTGCCGAGCTCGAGGTAGCGGTGGATGAGATGGCTACAGCCGCCGAGCCCGAGATAGCCACTCTTTCTCAGGAGTCGGGCACTGCCCCAATCGTCGCTCTTTCCCCTTGCGGCTCCTTGCCGTTGCCGGGCGCTGCAAGTATCACGACGATTCTCGTGGAGTTGGGGGATGAAGCCACGGGCGGCGAAACCATTCCGATGGAGGAGGGTGAAGCAGTCACTGCATCAAGTGATGCCCTTGTCGCGGTTCCGACCGGTGACTCACCAGGTAGACTTTGGGTCATTGCTTTTCTTTTTATTCTGCAATCCCTTTCAATCCTTCCTGATAGTATTTATGTCGTTTCTAATGCAGGTGTGGTGAGCGTTGAGGTTGTGCTACCCGAGGCAGCGCCATCAATTACCACTTTGACGGTGACCACTCCTCTACCTTCTCTCGTACCTTCTCAGATGTTGGAAGGTGAGGATTTGTGACCCATCATTTTTATCTCTAGGCTATACAATTTATGTACTGACATTGCATTACTGCGTCTTTGCAGGAGTCCTTTTTGATCACCTGTATCAGGTGCTACACCCACACTTTTCCTTCCAATCAGAGATTAGTCCGCCCGCTGGTGTCGGTGAGTATCTTTTCTAACCGACGTCCTTTCTTTAACGGGCAGTCACGTTATTGCTAATTCTTCTTTGCATTGCTTGTAGCCTTACAAATTGAAGGAGGGGACGAGGGTATCTTTGTGCCACCAGTACTCCCAGCTCTGCCCCCTGTTGCAGCCGGTATAGTAGACTCTATTGTTCGTGTATTTTCTTTATTTATTGAGCCGATATCTGACTATGATTTATTTTGCAGCAATCACGTCGACTCTAGCTCCGTTCGAGTCTCGCATTATAATGCCGGCAAGGCCCTTTTCTAGACGTCCATCTTCCAAAGGCGCCGTGACCAGCCTGCGTATGCTGAGCGAATACGTCGAGGAGCTTGACGCGGAGGCCCCTACACTTGCCGCAGATTTTGCTGCCGAGGTTAATCCAATGCTGGCGACGCTTGTGAACTTCCATAATGAAAGCATCGTCGAGTCTTGGGTTAATCATTGCAGGAAGATCGAGGCATGCCTGCATGAGCTTGAGCTTAGGCATCCTGCTCCTGAGATTCTGGTCGAGAACTCCCAGCGGGCTGCGTGGGTTGAGAAAAGTGCCTTTTTCCTTCGTCATTTCGAACAAGAGGCGATCCTTAAGCCTAAGGAACATGAGGCGACTTCCGCTGAGTCTGTCCAATTGCTTGCCCAGGTCGAAGCGAACGCCGCGCAACTGAGAGCCGTCATTGACAATTTGCAGCGATGTATTTCTGATGGGCTGGTATTGAGGCGGAAACTCGACTTCATTGAGCGGGTTACCCAGAGTCGTGAAGCTGCCGAACGGGAAATCGATGAGAAGGTTTCATCGTGCTTGCAGTAACGGGCTCGAATCGAAGCGGAGCTGGCTGCGGCGGCTGACCTTGACAAGGAGTTGAGAGGAGTGCGCGAGGAACTGGCTGACTTATTGAAAACGCCTCCTTCTCAGTAGCTGCCTTGTATTAATTAAACACTTGTAATCTTTGACATGTATCCATTTTTTTATTTTTTTATATGATGTATCTTGTATTCAATTGAGTTCATGAATAAAAACACATTTTTCTTATCTCTATTCTCTTTGCTGTGTTGTTGGTATGTTACTCTGGCATGTGTGGCCTGTAGATAATAAAGAACATTTCATCTTGAACTCTCCGAGGGGTAGTGATGGCTTAGGAAGCAGGTTCAGATCTGCTACCTAAGACTTTTCAACTTCATGAGCCATGAGGGTCTCATAAAGACTTTCTCTCTACGAGTCGAGAGGATCTCGTAGGTGTATTTTCTCCTTAGGAATCATGAGGATTCCTAAGTGCGTTTTCTTTTATAAGTCGTAAGGATCTTATAAGAGAGTTTTCTTCCTTATGAGTCAAGAGGGCCCGTAAGTGTTTAATGAGATTGACGTTATCCGCATTTCACGGCATCATTGGGTGACGTACTTCCAGGGCGGGGTCATATAGATGACGTATTTCCGAGACGGGGTCATGTGGATGACGTATTTCCGCGACGGGGTCATGTGGATGACGTATTTCCGAGACGGGGTCATGTGGATGACGTATTTCCATGACGGGGTCATGTGGATGACGTATTTCCGATACGGAGTCATATGGATGACGTATTTCCAAGATGGGGTCATGTGGATGACGTATTTCCGAGACGGGGTCATGTGGATGACGTATTTCCATGACGGGGTCATGTGGATGACGTATTTCCGAGACGGGGTCATGTGGATGACGTGTTTCCGCGACGGGGTCATTTGGATGACGTGTTTCCGAGACGGGGTCATGTGGATGACGTGTTTCCGAGACAGGGTCATGTGGATGACGTATTTCCGAGACGGGGTCATGTGGATGACGTATTTCCGTGACGGGGTCATGTGGATGACGTATTTCCGAGACGGGGTCATGTAGTGACGTATTTCCGTGACGGGGTCATTTGGATGACGTATTTCCGCGACGGGGTCATGCGGATGATGTAATTCCGAGACGGGGTCATGTGGATGACATATTTCCGTGACGGGGTCATGTGGATGACGTATTTTTGAGAAGGGGTCATATGGATGACGTATTTCCGAGACGGGGTCATGTATATGACGTATTTCAACGACAGGGTCATTTGGATGACGTATTTCCTAGACGGGGTCATATGGATGACGTATTTCCGAGACGGGGTCATGTAGATGACGTATTTCCGCGACGGGGTCATTTGGATGACGTATTTCCGAGACGGGGTCATATGGATGACGTATTTCCGAGAAGGGGTCATGTGGATGACGTATTTCCGTGACGGGGTCATGTGGATGACGTATTTCTGAGACAGGGTCATATAGATGACGTATTTCCGCGACGGGGTCATGTAGATGACGTATTTCCACGACGGGGTCATGTAGATGACGTATTTCCGCGACGGGGTCATGTGGATGACGTATTTCCGAGACGGGGTCATGTGGATGACGTATTTCCGAGACGGGGTCATATGGATGACGTATTTCTGAGACAGGGTCACGTGGATGACGTATTTCCGAGACAGGGTCATGTGGATGACGTATTTCCGTGACAGGGTCATGTGGATGACATATTTCTGAGACGGGGTCATGTGGATGACGTGTTTCCGCGACGGGGTCATGTGGATGACGTATTTCCGAGACGGGGTCATGTGGATGATGTATTTCCGAGACGGGGTCATGTGGATGACGTATTTCCGCGACGGGGTCATTTAGATGACGTATTTCAGAGACGGGGTCATATGGATAACGTATTTCCGTATCGGGGTCATGTGGATGACGTATTTCCGCGACGGGGTCATGTGGATGTTGTATTTCCGAGACGGGGTCATGTAGATGACGCGTCTGTTGTAATGAGACGAATATCGAAGCGGTCTCCAGGTTGTCTGGGAACCATCGAGATTTGGAGTAGGGGCTTCGCCGTAGCTCCAGGGTTGATTGCAGCGTCTGAATTCTGCTGGAATGGGGGAAACGCTGTTGATGATTCTAGGCTATCCCTGAACCGTCGAGATTTGGCTTCGTTTTCTGATGGAGCCTGGGGAGGGAAGGTGTGATTCCTTCTTTGTTTGCGCCCCTAGATTGTATACAGGGATTGATGTGATATCACCTGTAGGGCATAAATTTCATTTTTCTTTATTTCTTTCCGTGATGCTCTATCATTTCAGCTTTTATATGGCGAAGGTCGCGATTGCCCAATCATTTCAGCTATTTTTCGCGGTGCCCAATCATTTCGGCTATTTATTTTACTTTTACTCGCTGCTTTTTATTGCGAGTTGCCCAATCATTTCGGATATTTTGCATGCATGTGTGGCTCGCTAGCTTCTTTGCTGCAAGCTTGGAGTTAGACACCGATTTCGTTATCAGCACCGCTACAACTGGGACATTGCCGGGAGCGAATCATCATTTGCTCCCGTCGATGTCGAACAAAGGTGGTTTAGCGAACAGTGTTAGGATCCTATCGACTAAGGCATTTGACTTCATGAGCAGGGTCTCATGAAGGTATTTCTCCCTATGAGTCATGAGGATCTCGTAGGTGCGTTTTCTCCTTAGGAATCATGAGGATTCCTAAATGTGTGTTCTCTTATAAGTCGTAAGGACCTTACAAGATTGTTTCTCATTATAAGTCGAGAGGATTTACAAGGGCTGTTCACAGTGTAGACATATCCCTAGTCACCGATGGGACTTTGTTAGGGAAATGTTTATTCGCGCCCGTGAATTGTATACAAGAGTCAGCGTTGAGCCACTTGTAGGGTAGTGTTGGAGGTTGCGGTGGCTGCTTAAGAAAAGATTCAGATCCCTGTAACTTAAGACTTTTGAATCTTATGAGCCGTGAGGGTCTCATAAGAGAGTTCTCTTTACGAGTCGTGAGGATCTCGCAAGTGTAATTTCTCCTTAGGAATCGTGGGGATCCCTAAGTGTGTTGCTCCCTTGTGAGTCGTAAGGATCTCACGCAGGTGGTTTCTCCTCACAAAGTCGAGAGGACCTTGCAAGTGTCTTATAACGAGATTGCGCCCTTTTGGATTTTCACAAAACTCGCCGGTAGCCCTGCTGTTTTTACTCACGGAGCCCTTTCGGGTTTTTATCCATGCCCTTTTTGCTTATGGACATACCGTTTTTTTTATTCTCTTTTTTTATTCTTTTCTCTTTTTTTTTGTGTCAGCCTTGGGATGCTGCAGTCCACAGTAGTTTATCGACGTCTCGGTCAACAGCTAGTTTTAGGACATAGTGGTCCATTGTTAGTTTAAGGACGTTTCAGTCCGTTGTTAGTTTTAGGACATAGTGGTCCATCGTTAGTTTAAGGACGTTTTGGTCCATCGCCAGTTTAGGACATAGTGGTCCATTGTTAGTTTTAGGACATTTCGGTCTGTTGTTAGTTTTAAGACATTTCGGTCCGTTGTTAGTTTTAAGACATTTCGGTCTGTTGTTAGTTTAAGGACGTTTCGGTCTGTTGTTAGTTTAAGAACGTTTCGGTCCGTTGTTAGTTTAAGAACGTTTCGGTCTGACGAAAAGGAAGCCGGCTACTACTTACAGAGTTTAGGCTTAGGAAGATAGCGAGCGGACATAGGCGTCGTCATCTATCGTTGACCTAGGCCGTGACTCGTCAGGCGTAGTATTTCTTTAGGAAGCGACCATTTATTGGCCTGAAAGGTTTTTCACCATTCATGTTCATGAGTAGATAGGCCCCACCCTGGTAGACCTTGTCTATGATATACGGGCCTTCATAGTTCGGCTCGAATTTCCCCCACTTGGCGCGATTGGGGATCATAGGTCTTTTAACCACTATCACGAGTTCGCCTAGGCGGAATGTTCTCGGCCTAGTCAATCTTTCGTATGAGCGCGTCATCTGCGCTTTGTAAGCCTCCAGGTTTTGTTGCGCTATGAGCTGGGTTTCATCAAGGGCATCGAGCTCCTCAAGCCGAAGGTGAGCATTCTTTTCGTCTGTTAGCTCGTACTGAACTGCCACTCGTAGAGAGGGTAACTCTATTTCAGAAGCGCAAAGCGCAAATTGTATACGTGGTTGACACGTGGCACATTTTGGTGCTGAGCACCGGTCCAGAGAGCGCAGAAGCGATGTTCAAGAGCGCAAGGCGCATTTCAATAGCGCAAAGCGCATGTTGATCAATTTTATGATCTGAGAACAAATTTATGTTTTTTTAGAAGAGACTTTGTCTCAATATTCAAGAACAACAGTTCTTATTTTTGAAAGGGCTTTACCTTTATAGATCAATGATCTGTGTGAAGAATATATTCTTCTTTTACTATGTGATGAGATTTTTTGATCTTTTTTATGAAAGACCTTGGTCTTTGTAGATCCATGATCTTTTAAGAAGATGATTTTTCCGTTTATGAGATGATTTCATCTCTGTGTTCATCGTTCGTGATCTTTACCTTGAAGAAAAATCTCTTTCAAGAGCTTGCTCTTCTTTCTTTGAATTTCTCAAAGTTTATAGGGGGGTTTCTCTATATCAGACTTGAAGTCTTGGGGCCGTTATATAGGGCAAGTTGATTTGTTGAATCAGTTAAAGAGATCTTTCTCTGATTGATTTGGGGATGTTTCCCCACCATTGGATTTTTGATCCTAGGGCTTCCGTTTTACAGAAGGCAGTTTTCTTGTTTTTAACAAGATTGAAAGAAAATCTTTCCATAACAGAATTTTAATTTTGATTAATGATTTATCATTGTTTATTAGATCTTTTGATCTAAGGGTAGGGAATTTTTTAATTCCAGCGCTGGCGCACCCGTGCTTTGCACGTGGTGCGCCGCTCAGAGCGCAGCGCAGCCTGCGCTAGCGCACCCGTGTTTGACACGTGGCGCGCAGCGCGCCCAGCGCTAGCGCACAAATGGTGCACTGCCTAGGGCGCAGTGCACCTGGTGCTCGCACATCAGTGCTTGACACGTGGCGCGCAGCGTGCCTAGTGCTGGATCTGAAACGTTGCTTCAATTTTTTTGAAATTCAAATTTCAAACAGCGCTTTGCTCTGATTGGGGGAAATAGACCTCCCATAAAAGGAGGAGGCCGGAGAAAATCCCACCGCCTGCGGCAAATTCTAAAGGCGATGAACCCAAACGCCCCAAGTCTGGGGGCGTGATCGTATACACGGTTTACATGGCTTCCGGAAAAGAGGAAACCCGTGATTCCGTAGCTCGTCGACCATAAACTCAGTCATTGACAAAAGCTCAGGAGCAACAACAAAAGATCCAGGAAATGCTGACCAAAATGACAGCACTTACCGGGCAGAAAGAAAGTCCGGAACTAGCATCCGAACAGCGCCAGGAGCAGGAGACCGATACAGAGTTCCTGCAAAGGGTGCTTGAAAGAAAAGACAAGGAAGCCGCAGAGCAGGCTGGTAACATAAAGCAGATGTCTCTCTTGTTCCAGTACATGATTGGAATGATGATACAGTCAGAACCCCCAGCTGAAAATCCGTTGATAATCATCGAGGATGACAAAGGGGAAATATCAAACCCTCTTCCAACCTTATCGGAAGACAAGAAGGAAACGATTTCCAAGGCCGCTCTTGATGATTATATAGCTCAATAAATACGAGCTCATCAAGTTAATGAAGCGGCCGGTCAAACTGTCAGAACTGGGTGACCGTATCTAAGCTGGTATGACGAAATTAATTACCCGCCGGGATATACGATCCCCAAGTTCCATGTATACAAAGGAACAAAAAACCCACACCAACACGTCACACATTTCAGATCCTTATACGGCAATACTAGAGGCGATGACAAACTGTTGCTTCGCCAGTTCATTGGTAGCCTGTAAGAGACGGCCTTTGAATGGTACTCGGAGCTCCTAAATGACTCCGTAAAGACATTCACAGAATTAGAACCGCCGTCCACACAGCGGTTTACCAGCACAAGCGAGCGCACCCCGATCATGTTATTAATCAATGCCGGGGTAAAGCCGGGAGATACCTGGGTCCAATATGCGATCCGGTGGCGGAACCTGTAATCTAAGTGCGAACAATGCATCGATGAATCTCCTGCAGTAGACATGTTCATTGGGACCCTCGATCCTCAAACGACCGTATCCCAGTTTATGACGTTCTTCAAGCCCACAACATTCCAGGCTATGATTGATAAACCGGACTAAATGGACCAGATGGACCACATGCCTTACTCTTCAAATAAGGACCCTCAAAATGCCAAGGGTAAAGGGAAAGCGGCCTTCGTCTCCAACAATCAACAACAATCGAGCGACCCAAAACTGGCAGCTAGACAAACCAATCCACATCCACGCCTATCTCTTGAAGAAAGGCTAGGACACGCTTACTCGTTTCCCCACGATAAGACGAGGAGGCTATTTGAGTTGGCAAAGTGTAACAAACTCATCACATTGCCAGACCCACGGTGTCCACAGCAACCCGACGACGTCAACAACTCCAACTACTGCTCCTATCATAGAATGGTGAGCCACCTGATTGAGGATTGCTATGTCTTTAAGAACTGGGTCAAGGATCAGTATCAACAGGGGAAGTTCATGCTTTCTGAGAACTAGAGGGTGAACCTGCCATAGAATCACACTCCCAAAAAGGTGGATGCACCGAGGGCATCATGCTCGCTCGTGGAAGAAGCTCCATGAGAAGTCGTTCTTTCAGCAAAGACCAAAAGAATGCTGAAGGATCTACATGCATGTCCGGCGGTCAGGTGGGAGAGTCCACTTGAACCTGAAATCATCGAAGGGATGCTGAAACCGCGTCCCATACCGAAAGTTGTTGACAAAGGGCAAAATCCTAAAGTCAAACCTTCAAAGTCTTCGAAGAAAATAAAGAAGACCAAAAAGCCTGTGCAGCCTTCCGAGTATGACGACAAACTCACAAACATACAAAAGTACATTGACGCGCTGGAGGAGTACAACCAAAAGGCATGGAAACCGGTCACGCTCGAAGAGTTCCTCAAGCATATTCTTGAGAACGAAGATAATGACAACGATAAGGAAAACAAATCGTCAGAAGAAAATGAAGACTATGTAGCAAGTTGCCACATGGTCTCCCATTCGTCTTTAAATGGTGAAGAAGCTCCCTCGGCGTCAAAAGGCAACGCGGAGGAACTGGGGGCAGAATCGGCGCTAAAATCCCTCGAACTGCCAGAAGGCCCGATCGATAGGCTGTTATACGAAGCCTTTCGGAAAAGCAAAGCTGACAGAGAATGCGAAATAGTCATAAACGAAAAGACTAAGCATCAACGTCAGGATAAAGAAGTTGCGGTGAGGAAGAGTCGTAAAGTACTTCAACCTAACCGAAGCACACCTGCGACATATAAGAACCAGATCAAAGCAGAGAAGCGGTTCGTCAAAGCTTTGTCAATGGGAATAAATCTGCCATGTCTCGTAGGGAACACTCCTGGGGTCATATGCCTCGGCGGAGAGGATTCACATCCAAACTACTGCCTATATCATCGGAGGATTACCCACCCCACCGAAGAATACAGTGCCTTCAAGAAGTGGTGGGAAGGATATGTGGCCCATCAAAAACACTTCAAGAGGATGAAGCGCGAAGCTCATCGACTGTAAAAAAGTGCGGCAAATGCGCGTAAGAAAACGACTGGCAGCTGTCATATGGTTGATACCAGTTCAGAAGGGGATAAACCTTAGGTTCTTACCTTCGGGAGCGACTCTGAGGATGAAATGACCCCCAACCCTCTTTTCAAAGACTTCACCTCCGAAAAAGAAGAAGGGGAGAAGAACTGTGGGAATATTCAGCCGCATAACCACACGCTGCTGGAAAAGAATCTCGAACCTACAAACAAAAGTTCGAGCCAAAGAGACAAAGGGATAGAAAAAATCCCTGTGGAAATCATCCTCGATGATGGAGTCGTCAAAGAGCTCGCAGCCAGGGACCCGCTAAAGAAAAACAAGATGGATTACAATATCTTAGCACATCTGAGGAAAATGCCCTCATAATTGAGCATATCGGATGCTCTCCTCCTGTCCAAAGAGGCATGAGATTTTCTGATCAAGGCATTACAAGAGCCTGATCAATTCCAACATTTCTTCGCAAAAGAGAAGATGAAGAACGAGCTGGCAGAGGTTTACACAGCTGACATTATATTCAGCGATGAAGATCTCCTCCTCGGAACGTGCGAGCATAATCACCCGTTATACGTCATCGGGTACTGCCACGATATCAAGATAGGCAAAATCCTTGTCGACAACGGATCGTTTGTCAATCTTCTCAACGTGAAAGTACTGAAGGAGATTTGCATGAACGTTCAGCACTTGGCCCGAGAAAAAATTACCATCTTCGGGTTCGACTCACAGTCGTCACGGACGCTTGGGTCTGTAATACCAACGTTGCATTTCGGGCTGCTCGTCACTGACATCAAATTTCATGTCATTGACGCCAAGACTTGCTATAATGCTCTGCACGGCAGGCCTTGGTTATATGAGTACAACATGGTCCCTTCTATACAACATCAGTGTATGAAGTATTTCAAAGACGGCTTAGAATACATCGTCATGGGAGAACTAAACCCATTCTCTATAAACGAGGTCCGAAAATATGAAGACGCAAAGTACTTCTTACCAGACTTCGAAGATACAGAGAAGTGTTTTAAGCCGGAGGATAAACGGAAGTCCTTGCCACCATCCCGATCTTTGGGATCAGCACCAAGAAAGACGAAGAAATAGTCTACTCGGGGAAACCCCAATACAACAGACCCGGACCATCTACTCATATTCCGATCTTTGGCTGCGACTTTGAAAACGAAGATAATGCTATTTTCTCCATCCGCCCGTCAGTGTAAATCCTCGCCAGAGCGGATCAGAGCCTGCAAATCACAACGGCTTCCCCTCGGCATTATAAAGAACTTAATGCGCTCAATACATATATCGTACATGAACTACAGACTTTCTACAAGCCTCTCAGGTGAAGAGGTAAAAAGGCGATCCTCTTCTACCAATCTATGGAGACCAGAGTAGAGAAAGAAGTCTAGAACGATGCCGATTTTACACTTAATAGTCTTCAACCAATCCGTCTGCCAAGGTACTACGTGGAGGGATTGAAAACGCTGTTAAGATACCAAGGTGTACCCCTCAAACAAACTGTTCGACAAGCCTACTTCTACAAAAATATTTGGGATATCCCTAGGACCCAGTGAAAGATGCCCAACGGGAAGATAGAACAACCGGGCTCGGATACGTTCGGTCCGAGAAATGGGAATGATTATACAGCTGTCGCGTCATAAACTGTTCTGGTGAAGAAGAGAACGCTCTTCTAAATAGTTGCGACTTTGAAACAGAACGAGATCCCGCTCTGAGAACGTTAAGCCCATCGTTCGAAGAACAAGTTGACAAGCTATTAAAAGAAGCCTGTCAAAAGAATCAGGATAACCACATCGCGAAATAGCTATTTATGAAAAGACCAGGACACAACGTCTCAACTAGCAGTCCACGGAGAAAGTAGATTACAATGCCCTTCATCCTCAGCCAGCTGTACGTTCTCGCCTCGAAGGAAAATCCCGAAATAGAGGCAAAAACAAGGCGAAGAAAGCAAACAATGCTCGAAAATAGCAAAACGGATCTAAGAAGCCGTACAATCGAGGAGAAGCCAGCTGGAACCCGTCCTTTATGAAGAAGATGGGCCGGGAATACTCTTTCCCTTAAGACAAGACAAGGAAAGTATTCAACCTTGTCATGAAGTATCAAATGATGATTCTTCTGGAGTCTCGGCACCCCGAACAAATAAACGAGGTCCATCATCCGGATTATTGCTCCTGTCATCGAGCAATAGGTCATCCCCTTGAAAACTGCTTCACCTTCAAGAACTGGGTCGAGGACTAATATCAACAAGACCGGTTCGCTTTGTCCGGCAGCTGGAGGGTAACCCCGCCGCAAAAGCATGAGCCAAAGAGGACCTATACCGTGAGGAAAGTACCAACTCAACGTCAAGAATGGAAGCAACCCTATACCTGCCATGTGGTAACACTCTCAAAGAAGGGAGGGCACGAAACTATAGATGACCCCTTCAAGTGCTTCGCAAATAAAGACGAGGATGAGGTGATCTCAGAGTTTCCACTAGCACCAAAAGAGCTGGAAGACGAGATACACACTACGGTGGACAACCTAAGAAAAATTGACTTTGGGACGGAAAATGAGCCGAGGCCAACGTTCGTCGGTGAGTTTCTATCTTAAAAAACAGGTAGCCACGTTAAAAGACATGCTCATGCAATTTAAAGACTGCTTCGCCTGGAACTATTCCAAAATACCAGGTCTAGATCCAAAGGTGGCAGTACATAAACTGGTCATATCACCGGATATAAAGCCAGTTAAACAGGCGCCAAGAAGAATGCGGCACGAACTTGAGAAGTGTATCAACGCTGAAGTCAAGAAGCAAATCGATTCCGGCTTCATCCAAGAGGTTCAATATCCCGATTGGATCGCTAATACCGTTCCGATGATGAAGAAAAAGGGGACGGTGCGTATCTGCGTGGACTTTCGGGACCTCAGCAAAGTATGCCCGAAGGATGACTTCCCAGTACCTGTTATCGAACTGATGATCGATAACACGTCTACACATGAGGTCTTCTCCTTCATGGATAGATCTTCAGGATACAATCAAATAAAAATGCATCCTGAAGGTCAAAAGCATACCGACTTCCGGACTCCGCTGGGTATATTCTGCTACAAAGTGATGCCTTTCGGTTTAAAGAACGCTTACGCTAACTACCAGAGGACCATGACAAAGATCTTCGACGACCTCATCCATGAGATCATCGAATGCTACATTGACGACCTTGTGGTGAAGAGCAGATCTCAAGAGGAGCATTGGGAGCATATAAAAATAGTGTTCCAATGTCTTCGAAAGTACAATCTGAAGATGAATCCTTTGAAATGCGCGTTTGGAGTCTCCTCAGGCAAATTCCTAGGATTCATCATACGGCACCGGGGTATTAAAATCGATCCCTCAAAGATCAAGGCGATTGTGGAAATACCCACTCAGAGAACCCTCAAACAACTACGCTCTCTTTAAGAAAAGCTCGCATATATCCGGCAGTTTATAGCCAACCTCTCCAGGAAATGCCGTCCCTACAGCCATTTGATGAAGAAGGAGCCCCGTTCTTCTGGAATCAAAAGTGCCAAAATGCGCTAGACAAAATCAAGCAATACCAGCAAAAATCCGCCGGCATTGACCGCTCCGGTTAAGGGAATACCCATTATCCTATAAACAACAGCCCTTGAGGGTTCTCTAGGCGAGCTATGGGCACAAGAGAGCAATCAGGGAAAGGAGAGAGATTTCTACAATTTGAGTCGAGTTCTCCTGGGGGCAGAAAACAACTACTCTCCCATCGAAAAGCATTGCCTGGTACTGATCTTCGCGCTAACGAAGCTCATGTATTACGCCTTGGCGCATGAGGTCCATCTCATATCAAAGGTGGATCCTCTCAAATATCTGATGTCAAGAGCCATACTAACATGAAGGCTTGCCAAATGGGCCCTCCTCCTGAAGGGGTTCTCGATAACGTATCGGCTTCTGAAAGCAGTGAAAGGCCAGGCCATTGCCGACTTTCTTGCCGTGCATCCGATACCAGCCGACTCCCCGTTAAATTCGAGTTGCCGGATGAACATGCATTCGACAAAATCAAAGGAGAGAAAGAAGAAAATGATTTCCAATGGGAACTCTACTTCGATGGAGCATCTTCCATGAAGAGGCGAAAGCAAAATACCTCCATAATTAAAGCCGGGGTGTGCCTTATCTTCATGACTCTGCAAGGAGGGATATTGCGTTACGCCCTCTCCTTAACGAAGCCAAGGACTAATAATGAAGAAATATATGAAGCCTTGATAGAAGGTCTCGAGATCGCTGTCAACATGGGAATCAAAAATCACCTCATATATGGAGACTCCCAGCTGATCGTTAGCAATGTAAATAGCGACTATTAGACATGCAAACCAGAGCTGAAAAAGTATGGCGAAAGAGCACAACAAATATTGACACAAATCCCCGCCTACATCCTGGAGAGTATACCGCATGTAGAAAATAGTAAGGCGGATGCGTTGGCCAAATTGGCTAAGAAATTAGCCGACGAAGACCTCGATGACGTAAAGATCATTATGCAAAGTCGCAAGATTCTCGCGCCAACAGATATATCCTCGAAAGACTTAACAAAGCTATCCGAAGGAAAAGAAATGACCGAACAAGTAGCCCGTCAAATAGAGGACGAAGGAAAGGTCAAGGACTGGAAAGAAGTCTTCATAGACTACTTCAAATCATGACGAACGCCTGAAGATGCGTCGTCTAGACATCAGCTCATGAAACGAGCTATGTCCTTCGCCTTCATCAATGATACTCTATATAAGAGATCATTCGACGGTCTGTAGCTAAGATTCCTGGGGTTAGAAGAAGCGAAGAGAGTCATCAAAGAAACTCACAACGGACTCTGTGGTTCTCACCAAGCTGGATCAAAGATGAAGCTGAAGATCAAAAGAATGGGATATTATTGGCCCACAATGATTCGGGACTGTCTCGAATATGCGAAGCAGTGTTACTCGTGCCGAATTCATGAAGACTTCATACACCAGCATCCGAACCCACTACACTCAATAATAGCTAGCTGGCCGTTCAAAATGTAGCGAACCGATATATTTAGCCCCATTGAACCAGCATCATCCAAAGGAAATTTGTTCATATTAGAAACGACCGACTACTTTTCTACATGGGAAGAAGCAGTACCACTAAGGGAGGTGAAGATGGAGCATATCCTCCATTTCTTCAGGACACATGTCATCTAACGGTTCGGCACTCCGCAGCGATTTATCTTAGATAATGGGCCGGCCTACAGGAGGCATAAAATTAGCCGTTCGCACACCAACATAAATAGATTGGAGATACTATTCAGTCTATAATTCTCGTGCCAACGGTCTAGCTGAAACTTTCAACAAGATCTTGACGAAGATTATAAAGAAAACGGTGTCCAGGAACAAAAAAGACTGGCACGAAAGACTGCAAGAAGCTCTTTGGGCATGCCGCACAAAATAACTATGAATACAACACTATACAAGTTAGTATTCGGTATGGAAGCAATGCTCCCAATGGAAATAGAGCTCCCCTCTCTCGATGAAATCCGCCTTATAGCACAGCAAAACCTGGAGGCTTATAAAACAAGGATGACACGATCATATGAAAGACTGACCAAGCCGAGAACATTTCGCCAAGGCGAACTCATGCTAATCGTCAAAAGACCTATGATCCCCAATCGGGAAAAACAGGAGAAGTTCGAGCCAAACTATGAAGGACCGTACATTATAGACAAACTCTACCAAGATGGAGCCTACCTGCTCATGGATATGCATGGCGAAAGACCCGTCCGGCCAATAAACGGTTGATTAATCAAAAAATACTACGCCTAACGGGTTACAACCTGGGTCAATAATAAATGACGACGCTTGTGTCCGCTCACTATCTTCCTGAGAAAGAACTCTAAAAGTAGTATCCAAAGGATCTGTCGCCTCGAAAATAGGCGATAATGGACCAAGACATCCCTAAACTAAGACCCATTTCCGAATGAAGGACCGAGATATCTTTAAACTAAAATCTCGCCTCAAACACGGCGACAACGGACCGAGAAGTCCTTAAACTAAAATTTTGCCTCGAACACGGCGACAAAAGAACGAGATGCCTTTAAACTAAAACCTTGCCTCAAACATGGCGACAACAGACCGAGAAGTCCTTAAACTAAAATTTCGCCTCAAACACGGTGACAACAGACCGAGAAGTCCTTAAACTAATATCCGTCTTAAATATGGCAATAACGGACCGAGATGTTCTTAAACTAAATATCCGCCTCAAAAATGGTGACATAGGAACGAGACATCCTTAAACTAAAAATTCGTCTCAAATATGGCGACAACGGACCGAGATGTCCTTAAACTAAAACCGGTCGCCTCAAATACGACGACATCGGACAGAGATGTCCTTAAACTAAAAATTCGTCTAAAAAATGGCGATACCGGACCAAGAAGTACTTAAACTAATCGTTCGCCTCAAATATAGCGGCAACAGACCGAGATGTCCTTAAACTAAAAATTTGCCTCAAACATGGCGATAACGGACGAGATGTCCTTAAACTGGCACATCGCCTCCAAAACGGTGATATACTTCCTTGAGATCTATATTACAATTGAAGTCTCAATAGCAGAGGTTGCAACTCAAGTCCCACTGGTTACACAGCTACATTAGCGATGAAGCCAACCCTAAATCCCACCAGTAAATAGATGGGTCACCTACAGTGAAACTACTTTTGAGAGTTCCATCGTTCGTTAAAAAAATAAAAAAAATAAAAAAACGGTATGTCCATAAGCAAAATGGGCACGGATGAAAACCCGAAAGGACGTCGTGAGTAAAAACAGCAGGACTGTCGGCAAGTTTATGAAAACTCGAAAGGGCGCAATCTCGTTAAAAAAAGGGTATCTCCACAAGCGAAATGAGCACAGATGAAAACCCGAAAGGGCGCCGTGAGTAAAAACAGCAGAGCTACCGGCGAGTTTGTGAAAATCCGGAAGGGCGCGATCTCGTTAAAAAATAAAAGGTATGTCCACAAGAAAAATGGGCACGGACGAAAACCCGAAAGGGTGACGTGAGTAAAAACAGCATGACTGCCGGCAAGTTTATGAAAAACCCGAAAGGGTGTGAACTCCTAAAATAAAAATTTATATGCACTTGCAAAGTCCTCTCGACCTTGTGAGGAGAAAATATCCACGTGAGATCCTTACGACTCACAAAAGAGCAACATGCTTACAAATCCTCATGATTCCTAAGGAGAAATTATACATGCAAGATCTTCACGACTCGTAAGGAGTATCCCCTTATAAGACCCTCACAGCTCATAAAATTCAAAAGCCTTAAACTACAGGGATCAGAATCTGTTCTTAAGCCGTCACATTCCCCAAAGTTGCCCTACAGGCGGTCCAATATTGACCCTTTATACAATCCACGGGCACAAATAAACATTTCCCCATCAAGTTCCATCAATGGCGAGAAATGTCCCCATATGTTGAACGACAATTGTAAGTGCTCTCGACTTATAAGAAGAAAACACTCTTAGAAGATCCTTACGACTTACGAGAGAAAATATCACTTGGGAATCCCCATGATTTCTAAGGAGAAAATACACCTATGAGATCCTCACGACTCATAGGGAGAAATACCATTATGAGACCCTTACGACTCATAAAATCAAAAAGCCTTAGTCGACAGGATCCTAACCCTGTTTGCTAGGCTGTCTTTGTTCAAATCGACAAAAGCAAATGATGATTCGCTCCTGACAATATCCCAGTTACAGCGATACTGATGCCTAAACAGGTGTCAAACCCCAAGTCCTTCCACAGTAAATGATGATTCTCTCCTGGCAATATTCTAGTCGTAGCGATACTGATGCCAAGGTTAGTATCAGATTCCAAACACGCAATAAAAAAACAACAGTGAGTAAAAAAAACGTTAACAAAATACATATAAAATAGCTGAAATGATGGGGCAACTCACAATAAAAATCAGCGAGCAAAAAATATATATGCATAAAAAACAGCCGAAATGTTTGGTCAACTCGCAATAAAAAGCAGCGAGTAAAAAATATAAAAATAGCCGAAATGATTGGGCACCGCAAATAAAAAGCTGAAATGATTGGGCAATCGCGACTTTCGAGATATGAAAAACTGAAAAGATAGAGCATCATGGCAATAAAAAATTAAATAAAATAAAATTTCCTCTACCCTGCAAGTATGTCCATATTGACCCTTGTATACGATCAATGGGCACAAATGAAAGAAAGAGAACCATATTTTCCTATTAGGCTCCGTCAAAGGGAGAGCCAGATCTTGATGGCAACATTACAGCCTAAAAATCAGCTCGACGCTCTTCTCATTCCAGAAGGATGCAAACGTAATGTCAACAAAAGACCCAAGGGTCGAAATAAAAAAGGAGTAATGGCAAAATCCTAGCTCCAACTCGACGTTCCCTCTTGGTGCATATACAACGTCAACAAACAAAAGTAGAATGATAGTAAAAATCCTAGCTCCAGTCCAACGTTCTCCTCATTCCAGCAGGGTGCGGACGTAACTGTCAAACGAAATTGGAGCAATGGTATATTCCAAGCTCCGGACCTCGATGGCGATACATACAACATAAAGGCCATTTGGATGTGTACCCAAAATCAACCAAGAATCGGTATGACATCACCAAAATAAAGTAGAGAAACGACATATCCCTAGCTCCAGATCTCGATGGCAATATCTACAGCCTAGAGATCAAACCGACGTTCCTTCTCGGCGCAGAAGCGACGGCAACAAAGACCCAAGCGTTGAACAAAAAAGACGGCACGGCAAAATCCTAGCTCCAAATCTTGATGGTTCATATACAACTCAGAGACTATCTCGACGTTCTTTCTCATTATAGCAGGATGCAGACGTAACGTCAACAAAAGACCCAAGGATCGAAACAAAAAATGGAGCCATGGCAATATCCTAGCTCCAAGTCTTGACGGTTCATATATAACTCAGAGACTATCTCGACATTCCTTCTCATTCCAGTAGGATGCAGACGTAACGTCAACAAAAGACCCAAGGGTCGAAATCAAAAAGGAGTAATGGCAAAATCCCAGCTCCAAATCGATGTTCCCTCTCGAGGCAGACGCAACGTCAACAAACAAGAGTAGAGTGATGGCGAAAATCCTAGCTCCAGCTCGACGTTTTCCTCATTTCAGCCGGATACAGATGCAATAATCAAATAAATGTGAAGTGACGGAAAAATCCTAGCTTCAGATCTTAATGGCAACATCTAAAGCCTAGAGATCACCCCAACGTTCTCCTCATGCCAACAGGGTGCAGACACGACGTCTACAAAGACCCAAGGGTCAAAAAGAAATGGAGTCACGACAAAATCCTATCTCCAAGTACTGACGGTTCATTTACAATCTAGAAACTATCCCGGCTTTCCTTCTCACTCCAGCAGGATGTAGATGGAACGTCAACAAAAGACCCAAGGGTCGAAACAAAAAAGGAGCAATGGCATATTCCTAGCTCCGGACTTCAACTGCGACACATACAGCATGGAGGTCCTACATATGTCCACCCTACTCCAGCAAAGAATCGGCGTGATATCGTCAAAGCAAAAAAAATGAAGTGACGGTATATTCCTAGCTTCGGGTCTTGACGGCAACTCATATAAAACCTGAAAGACCATTGGAGATCATCCCACCCCAAAAGGGTGCGGTTATGACTTATCGGGGCTCCAAATGGAGCCTAATCTCAAGTACAAAGCATCATGGCAAATTCCTAACGCTTGCTCTTCTAACGGTAATATAACCTAAGGAGATTACTTGAAGACGTCTTGTCCAACCTCCGAAGGAATCAGAGACACGACAGTCGTAGGGCGATGGCATATTCCTAGCTCCGGGCGTCAACTGCGATATATACAGCATAAAGGTCCTACAAATGTCTGCCCTACTTCAATAAAGAAATAGCATGACATCGTCAAAACAAAAAAATGAAGCAACGGTATATTCCCAGCTTCGGGGCTCGACGACAACTCATATAAAGCCTAAAAGACTACCAAAGATCATTCCACTCCAGCGCGGAATGGTTATGACTCATCAGGGTTCTAAATTAAAACTAACCTCAAGTAAAAAGCGTCATGGCAAATTCCTAACGTTTGCTCTTCCGACGGTAATATGACCTAAGGAGATTACTTGAAGATATCTTGTCCAGCGTCAGAAAAGATCAGAGACACGACAGTCGCGGGGCTACTAGAACAGCAGCTTAAAAACTGCATATCGAGGAATACATCAGTCAATGCGACGGTACCACGGACTAAAACCCTAATACACAAACCTAAGGACCCCTGTCATAAAGAATAGGGGTTATCTATATTTGACGTTAGGATACACCTGCGAGATCCTCTCGACTCATAAGGAAAAACATCTTTATGAAACCATTATGGCTCATGAAGGTGAAAAGCCTTAGGCGATGGGGATATCAACCTGTTTCCTAAGCACTGTAGCCCTACAGGTAGGTCTAAAATGACTCTTGTATACTATCCATGGGTCACATTTTCCAAAGTCGAATACCGATGAGGAGGAAAAACCACTTACAAGTCCTCTCGACTTGTAAGGAGAAAATTCTCTTGTGAGATCCTTATGACTCTCAAAAGCAAACGCACTCAGGAGTCCTCACGACATCTAAGGAGAAAATACACCTACGAGATCCTCTCGACTCATAGGGAGAAAAGTCTATATGAGTCCCTCATGGCTCATAAAGTTGAAAAGTCTTAGGCGACAGATCTAAACCTATTTTCTAAGCCATCGCTGTCCTACAAGTAGGTCCAAACTGACTCTTGTATATTATCCACGGGCCACATTCTCCAAAGTCGCGTACCGATGAGGAGGAAAAACCACGTACGAGCCTCTCGACTCGTAAGGAGAAAATTCCCTTGTGAGATCCTTATGACTCTCAAGAGAAAATGCACTTAGGAGTTCTCGTGACTTCTAAGGAGAAAATACACCGACGAGATCCTCTCGACTCGTAGGGAGAAAAGACTTTATGAGACCCTCACGACTCATAATGTTGAAAAGTCTTAGATGACAAATCAAAACCTATTTGCTAAGCCATTGCTGCCCTACAAGTAGGTCCAAACTGACTCTTGTATACTATCCATGGACCACATTCTCCAAAGTCGCATACCGATAAGGAGGAAAAACTACTTATTGGTCCTCTCGACTCGTAAGGAGAAAATTCTCTTTTGAGATCCTTACGAATCTCAAAAGAAAACACACTTATGAGTCCTTACAACTTCTATGGAGAAAATACACCTACGAGATCCTCTCGACTCGTAGGGAGAAAATTCTTTATGAGATCCTCATGGCTTATAAAGTTAAAAAGTCTTAGGCGACAGATCTAAACCTGTTTTCTAAGCCGTCGTTGCCCTATAAGTAGGTCCAAACTGACTCTTGTATACTATTCACGGGCCACATTCTCTAAGGTCGCGTGCCGATGAGGAGGAAAAACCACATACGAGTCCTCTGGACTCGTAAGAAGAAAATTCTCTTGTTAGATCATTACGACTCTCAAGAGAAAATGCACTTGGGACTCCTCACGACTTCTAAGGAAAAAAACCTACGAGATCCTCTTGACTCATAGGGAGAAAATTCTTTTTGAGACCCTCATGGCTCATAAAGTTGAAATGTCTTAGGCGAAAGATCTAAATATGTTTCCTAAGCCATCACTGCCCTACAAGTAGATCCAAACTGACTCTTGTATACTATCCACAGGCCACATTCTCCAAAGTTGCATACCGATGAGGAGGAAAAACCACATACGAGTCCTCTCGAATCGTAAGGAGAAAATTCTCTTGTGAGATCCTCACGACTCTTAAGAGAAAACGCACTTAGGAGTGCTCACGACTTCTAAGGAGAAAATACACCTACGAGATCTTCTCGACTCGTAAGGAGAAAAGTCTTTATGAGACCCTCATGGCTCATAAAGTTGAAAAGTCTTAGGCGACATATTTAAACCTGTTTCCTAAGCCATCGCTGCCCTACAAATAGGTCCAAACTGACTCTTGTATACTATCCAAGGGCCACATTCGCCAATGAAATGAAGAAGCTACTTACGGGACCTCACGACTCGTAAGGGAAAAAAAGAATACCCGAGAGAGATCCTTACAACTCACGGAGGCGATGAACACTTAGAAATTCTCACGATTTCTAGGGAGAATACACACCTATGAGATCCTCAAAACTCATAAGGAAAAAAACCTTCTTGAGACCCTTATGGCTCATGAAGATAAAAAAAAGCCTTAGGCTACAAGTATCCTAAACTTGTCTCCTAAGCCATCAATTGTATGGCCATGCATAACTCTGCATTACTTCACCCACGTACATACTTACGTGGGTAAAGTAGTGGGGGACATTTGTTCCCGCCAAAATATTTTGCAAAGAGCTATTTGTTCGCTTAAAAAAAGGGAAGAGGAAAAGAGTCCTCATAGTTTGGCATCACGTGTTAAACACATGGGTGCTTATATGCAAAGTATCTAAACGCTGAAAACAAATAACTAAGGGTCAAATTGGCCTAACGTGTTAAACACGTGAGCGCTCATATGCAAAGCCTATAAGCGCTAAATAAAATAAAATTAAAGACCAAACTGGCATCACGTGTTAAACACGTGAGCTCTCATATGCAAAGCATATAAACGCTGAAAACAAATAACTAAGGGTTAAACTGGCCTCACGTGTTAAACACGTGAGCGCTCATATGCAAAGCATATGTGCGCTGAACATAAATAACCAATGGCCAAACAGGCCCCACGTGTTAAACACGTAAGCGCTCATATGCAAAGCATACGAGCACTGAAAATAAACAGGCTAAAACCCACACTAGGAGTCACGTGTTAAACACGTGAGTTCTCTTGCTGCACTCTTTAGTAAGATAGAATTAAATTTTATATGGAAAATATTTTCTTGATCTTTCTCAAACTAGAAATATCTTCTCTGTTAAACAGAGGACCTTTAGATCAAAGATCCAACGGTGATTATAAAATCACTCACCGATCATCTGATAAAATAAAAATTCTATCTTAGGAAAACATATTTGCCTGTTAAGTAAACAAGAAAACTTCTCTGTTAAACAGAGAGCCTTTGGATTAAAAATCCAATAGTGAATAAAATTCACCAAGTTATCCGAGAGATCATTTTGGATTGATCATGATCTCTCAATCGGAGATTTTCCTAATAAATTGATCTTTTCTCTTATCCTATAAATAGAAGGGAAAAACAAAAAAAGAAAGAGAGAACTTGACACAAGCTTCTGCAAAAAAAGAGTACGGTGAGATCTTTGAGAGAACAAGAGAATTTAATTCTCAAAGAAGAAAACTTTCCTCATTGAAACCAGAGGTAAAAAAACAGAGATCATATGGTCTCTTCTATGCCTATCTAAAGGTTTAACCTTTCCTTTAAGAACTCAGTTCCCTCCCTAGTTGAGATTTGCATAAGTAAATCTCCCCACAAGTTGAGAATTTAATTCTCATCGGGAAGATTTGCTCTGTAGATTCAAAACCTAGGGGAAAAGAATTAAGTTATAAAAAAAATGGAGAAGAAGAACGAGAACATATAGGAATTTAATTTCTCCAAAAATAAAGGTTTAACCCTATATATAAAGAACTTAGTTCTTCCATAAAAAAACAGTGATGATGATCCAAGATCTTCAAAACCAGAATTGTTAGTGCTTAGCACTATTTTGAAGCCTCACGTGTTTTCCACGTGAGAGCTTCAAACGAACAAAGAGAGCAACTAAAACTATCTCACGTGTTTCCCACATGGGTGTTAAAACACCCGAGTATCAAAAAAATGGGGCAGTCACGTATTTTGCACGAGAATATTAGCCAAATGCTTAGCACTTTTGTAAAAAAAGAAGGGAAGATAAAACCCAATGGGCAGTGCCCATATTTGGGTGCCTCGCATGTGTCACATGAGCGCCACAAAACTCTAGTGTTTAACACTAATCCAGTGCCCACGTGAAACGCACATGAGCACTGTATGCCTCAGTGCTTAGCACTGTTAGGTAATTATGGAAACCCAATCTTATTCCAAATTGGCTAAGTTTTCTGAGGTTAAAGCTCTTTGGTTCGAAAACAACCTAGCCCATATTGCTCATGTTTTCCCAAACCGGCCTTAGCCTAAAAAATGAATAGTGATCTCCCATTGATGATATCCCAAATGATATTCATTTTATATCTACTAAGATAATTTTAGTTTCAAACATGACTAACATTTCTTAAGTCTACAACGGCCCCCCTTTTTCTCTCAAATATGGGATTTGGTTTAAGGGTACATTTCTCCACATCTCTGATATATATCGTTGTAATTTTTCAACGTCTTCAGAGGTGGCAGGTCCCGACGATCAAAAACTCCTTTCATCCCACATTGATACATTTTCAAATTGACGTGCACACCTTAAATCGGGTCGCACCCCAAACTGGGCGCATTCCATGTCACCATCGTTCACTTCACCACGTAACAAATACACGTGCGCGCAAGATGAATGTTGGATCGAAATGTCCCTAAACTAACATTCGCCCCCAAATACGGCGATAATGGACCGAAATGTTCCTACACTAATATTCGCCCCCAAATACGGTGATAATGGACCGAAATATCCTTAAACTAATATTTGACCCCAAATACGGCAACAAAGGACCGAAATGTCTTTAAACTAATATTTCGCCTCAAACATGGCGATAATGGACCGCAATGTCCTTAAACTAATATAATCGAGCCTAAACGCTCATATGTTTAAATTGATCTTAATCTTAAACCAGATTAACGATCCTTAAATTAAACCAAACTCAAATCTAAGAATATAAGGATTTGAACTAATCCACGTCCTACGGGCGACAACATAAAATAGTCTCTGTATACAATCCACGGGCAACTAAAATAAAACAAATATACACACGATACGAAGTGAACCTCCGGAGCAAAAGAAAGTGGTTATCGCAATGCGATAACGTAATTAACTGTAAAGGCTTGCGCCTGCAGGGAAGAGCGTCTCCATAATCAAAAACCCCTCATAAATGAGGGGGAATCTGATAAAGTCTGCTACAACGGCCGCATCTGTCCAAACCTCCGATATATAGTGCTATAAATCAACTTGGTATTTTTGGAGAGGTGGAAAGATAAATCCAAATAGCATATACCCCCATAATTCAGGAAAGACGATCCATCCAAGTCGGTCTCTGTTTCCGGCAGAGAACATGGATGATAAATGAAAATTGAGAGTTTTAGTATCTTGTCTTGCCTAAATTGTTAACTTAGTTTTTATTACTTGCTTATTATTTTCTTAGTAGTATAATTTTGTTTTATTGGTTTTCATTGCCATATTTTTCTCTTCTCTTTTATTTTATCATTGCAACCATGAAAACTCAAGTGTGATTCTTACAAGGTGAGATCCTAAGTAGTTAGTTGCCTTCATGTATCTCATTCTTTTCTATCTTCTCTACTTTTTTATTTTCTTTTTTCATAATGAGTGAGTAGATTACTCACTTGTTAGGGTTAAGGAAGGGTAGTATAAGGAATGGAAAAATCCATTGTGCTTCTCTTTGTTAAACAACTTGAATTGAACCTACACCAAACAAACATAATCCTCTTCCTTAGGTGCACTATCGTGACATATTGTCACGATCTAAGTTGAGAATTTCTTTAAGCGCACTACAACACGACATATAGTTGCGACCTAATTGGAGACTTGTTGTATTATGTTTAGCCTAGAGTTGGAAATAAGAGCATGGAACGAACGGACAAGAGGCACTAGGAATGGATTTGGCGTTGGAAAACTTGCTTAAACTCGGAAATACCATTTCTATGTCCTCATAATGCTCAATACTTCTGATTATTCCAACATCATTTCAATGATGGCACAAGGCAAAGAATAAGGATAATTCCTAATTCTACTAACCAACCCTAATACTGACAAGTTCTCTTGAACATAAAAATAGACATCACTCAGGATTGCTAAAACACACCTGGACATTTTTACTTGACTTGTCTAAAACAAGAATGGAAATACATACCATCTTTTCGTGGATCGACTCATACTCAATTGGCTAGCTTAATCGAAACTTGGTGATTGCGGTAAGTAGAATACATAGAACACATATCATAAATTCTACCAATCATCAACTTCCCTCCTCCTCGTCTCCTTTTATCCTTAATGAAAAAACTGAGATGCCGCCGCTGTCATCACCGCCGCTGGGCCACGCTACCACCGTGCCCAGTAAAGTCCAGTACCGGACCATGCCCACGTCGTGGATGCACCCAACGTGTAACAACTCTAAATTTCCTGTACAAGTTTCTTTAGAATTTTTTTCAAAAATACAGAAAGGGGTATTTTGCCTGAGCACAAGATATAAGTTTGTTTTGCTTTTTAATAGCAAGAAGGAGCTTGTAGCTCATTAGTAATACCTTGCACTGCTGAACCAAACCACCAGAGTTCAAATCTCATACCCCACAATATTTTTAATATTGTTTTATTTTGAATTTTTAGAATACCAAGAGTTTACACGTGCATAACTCACAAAACCCCCCACTACACTAGAAAACCTAACTGTACCAAGAAAATAATGAAGCGACGGCGAGAGCTCCGGCCACCTGACTCGGCCGGACTCGGCCGAATCGGCTGACGGACCGGCTGACTCGGGCCGCCGCCGCCGGCCGGACTCGGCCGGACCGCCGAGTCACCAACTGAAGAGTTATGGATTTTCACCTCCCCTGTACTCCTGTAGAGTTTAAATGTGCAGACCAGTAACAGAGACCCTTTAAAACCCTAATTACCCCATTTTAATACAATTTATCACATTTTTTCATTCAACCTTTCACCTACTCTAACCCTAGCCTTACCCTATAAATACAACCCCTAAACACCCCCACTCCAAAATTCTAATCAAAACTCTCAAAAAAAAATTCCTAGAAGTTTAGTGTACTTTTGGAGTTAGTAAAGGGGCGAAACTCCGACGATCTTCCGATGACGTTTCAAGGAGCAACCGGCGACGAAACGATGCACCGGCGATTCCTCTCACCCTCTATCTCCTCTACTTCTTTTTAGAGAGTAAGTCCCCCTCCATCTTCTCTAATCTTGTTCTAAAAATACGAAATTTCAAAACTCGACGGAATTGGAGTTAAACCGATTTCCGATTCGGTTCTTTCTAAAAATCCAACATTTTCTTCAGTACATTCATGCAAAAATCTTACATATTGACTACTAAACATTAATAAACATGTTGATCAAGTTTCACAATAATATAATCCATTTTGTAACTTTTACCGTACTTTTTCACTAAAATACCATATAGTCTCATTTCGACATTTAAAGATCACAAACTTGTTATACCTTCAAGTAGATCACGAGGTAATGACCTACCTCCTCACAACACTCATATGAAATATAGCACAATACCTTTCAGGAATATAGAATATGGGAAAACGAAACATTTCAAATAAATACCATTACTATTAAAACCGTTTTCTAAAAAATTAGTATTTTACACAAATCTTTGCAAAGCGCCGCTACAACCCATTTTGGAGAACCCGACTGGGATGGTGCGTATTATCACACATGCCTGGGTTTAGTAGTGCGAGATGCAGAGCTCTGCAAGGAGCATTCGGTCTCAAGAGATTAAAATACGACATCTTAAGAAAATATGATTTTTAGAAATATAATATATATATTATTTTTATATAATTATGTATATATATATAACATTAAAATATCTATTTTGAAATAATATAAATATTCCAGCTCTTTTCAAAAATCACAAGAATCACTTTACACTAATATACCATGAATTCCATACAAGTCAATATTACAAATAAATACCCTTTATTATGAATTTAGGATATTTTCACTAGAAATATCACAATTATAAAATCTACATTCATGATAGCTCTAAAGACAATAAATAAATACTTGGGGAGTATTTTGAAAAGTATATAAAAGTATTTTTATATAAACCCCCCTCAAGTTCTATAAATTACCCTAAGGACCCTAGTAAACATAGGTTTAAGCGAGACCATTCTCTTAAGCCTCAGGGAGCCGGAGAAGTGGGTGCTTGCCTATCTAAGGTATACAACTTAACAACGATGTTATCAATACGGTAATCGTTTTTGAAAAAGACACAAATCCTGCCTCCCATGTGCAGCGGTTACCGATGATATCAAAACAATCAGGACTTCAATTTACTTTTCTAATTGTCTGACTCGGATTGAGTCTTATTAATAATCTGACTTGAATATAATTCAAGTACAATCTACAATCTACTATCTACAAACTACAATTCAACATGAATCCATGAATCCATATATTCAATTTATTAATCTATACAACTTGACTGAACCGAACCATGGATATACATCCATTTATATGATTCTTAAGTTACATCCATTTACTGATATCATGATTTCGGAAAGTCATCCAATTATATAATCTATATTACAAGACAATACAAGTTGCAATACAATTTACAATACAAACACTACAACCAAGACATTGCGGGGTTTAAGGGGTATATTGGTACGGAAGGTGTTAGAAGTGACACGAGACAGTAACCATAAGACGTAATTATATCCATGCCGTTGTTCCGTGGTATTATTGACGGAGCCTTGTACTTCCATTTGCCTCTAGTCTATGGCATATAGAGACTCCTCTCGTATACACTGGCATCCTTCTGTACCAAGCTACAAACAACAGCGTTAACACTAAATACAACATTATAAAAATATAATACAACATTAAAAGCTACTCTCCCGCTCTCTTACTCTCTGTCTATTTTACTTCTCCCTTATCTTTGGGACTTACCGAGCGATTTTTCACTGACGACATTCTCTTTCATTCTTCTTTAAATGTCGTCAGGTGATCTGGACACTCCGGAGATGGAGCCCACTAGCTGAAGACTCGGACCATTTCATTGAAGACCCAGAGGTTTAGTTCATTGTAAACTTTTATTTCAGTACCTTTCCTTTTCTGTTATGCCATTGTTTAGGTATTGCTTTCTTCCAGATATATTTACTTTTCCATGCATTGTACAAAAATAATGTGAATAAATAAAGTTGTTGTTTCTTTACTTCTTGTCTCTTGTGCATTTTTTTATATTGGTTAGATACGCTCAGCGTATTTACTTCATAGAAAATACATAGCGGTCTCGCCGCGTCCCCTTCCGGTATACCGGGAAGCAGGGCGTGACACAACGCGCATCACGCACGCACCACGCACTGTACCCAGCTCTGTGCCACTTCATCGCCATCTCGCATGTCAAGGTGATCCTCTACGTTCGTGTCGCTTATATTTCAGTGACCTAAGGCAAGTGAATCCCCTCACTTGCTATCATGCTATCATATGAATATATATATATATATATATATATGTATATATATATATATATGTATATATATATATATATGTATATATATTCATATGATAGTTTTCCCCTCATGTTTAATTGTTCATGTCATATAACAGAATGTCACTGTATAGTTATAGCTTCACTCATGTTTAAAACCTGAAAGCTCCTAGTGCCCTTGCCGCTACAACCACGGCCGATGCGGAATCGAAAAACAAAAAATTTACGGGGAGAACTAGAAACTAATCCCTACCGATCGTTTCAAACACTAAACTAGAAAACTAGCATGCAATGTTTATGGATTCTACAACCTTTGATGCGTGTCCATCCTATCGTAGAAGACCCATCTAAACTCCTTGTAGGCCGTCGGGAATAAACTTGCGATGCGACCGCCCATACCGAAGATTATCCACCAAAGAGAACCGATCTAAGTTCCAGCTTCACCTGGTGAAGCAACCGATGCTCCAAGCTTGCTAGGAATGGAGAGTGGGGATGTAAGAATTTTCCACTGTCATTTTCACTCTCAATCTAGTGCTCAAGAGAGTAATGAGGATGGAGGAGGAGAGAATGAAGAAGTGGCCATGATACAAAATAAGCTAAGTGTTCATTGAATGAATGAGAGAATAAAGAACGGCATCATAATTTTTCCAACCCTAAAAAATATCACTATTTTTAGTATAAATAAATGAAGTCCCTCCCTCTCTACATTCCCCCAACCATACCCAAAGGCAACCTCACACTCCACCTCATATTTGATTTTTCTAAAATAAAAATCAACAAATGAGATGTCCTTCTTCTAGAAGTATTTCTGTATAAATACAGAATACTTCCCGGTATACGTATCGAAATACTTATAAGCGTATTCGTCTAAAAATACGAATAGCCAAGAGAGAGAGAGAGAGAAAATGAATAGTGAACAATAATACTAGAATATATATATATATATATATATAAATTATTAAATCAAAACTTAATTTAATAATCTGGCTTAATTCTAAGCCGCTAGTATTATCAACCGTCCGATTAACGTCCGTGTAGCCTGTACACGTATTTAATCGGATCCCTTGTATCAATATACGTCATCTACATCACATTGCCTGTTCCCACCAAAAATTTGGCTCAAAGTATACATTTGTTCCCGTATTCAAGTAGTGCACGCCTATACACGCGCACTTAGCAAGATTGCTAAGTTGTATCATATGTGTGACGTGCAATGCACGTGTGCATGAGTCAAATGACTTAGCCTAAGTTGTGCGCATCTATACATACGCACTTGGCAAGATTGCCAAGTTGAATCATATGTGCGACGTGCAATGCACGTACGCATGTGTCAAAGGTCACAAGTGTGCAAGTACATTTCCTAAAGCAAACGCTTCTAACAAGAAATAAATTTTGTTATTAAGGAATCAAGTCCTTAATTAGAAGAAAAAACTTCTGCTAAGATCCATGATCTCTATCCAACGGTGATTAAAGTTCACCGTTTGATTATGAAATAAATTGAGATCTCTAAATAAGAGATTCTCTCAAACTGATTGATTTTCCTCATACCCTATATAAAAGACCCATGAGATTAAATTAAGAGAGGAGAATACCTCTCACAAGCTTCTAAATGGAAGAATAGAGAATTGAATTCTCTTTGAAGACCATCTTCATCCTTCTAAACCCTAGTTAAAAACAATGGAGAAATATCTTTCATATACCTATCATGCATGTAAAAACAGGGTATAAACCTTCGTTAGAACTTAGTTCTTTCTCTGGATCTAAGATCTATAAGACAAGTCCCCCATAAAAAGAAAATTCAATTCTCACATAGGGATCTTGATCTTAAACACAAGGTCCAGAGAAGAAATTTGGTGTTCTGCCCAGCATCAAACAAAAAATAACAAAAATAAGAAGAAAAGAATGAAAGATGGAGTTTCTATCTCTAGGAACTTAGTTCCTTTACAAAAATGTCAAGAACTTAGATCTTAGATGAATAAGATCTTCAAGTTCTTAAAGAACTTTTCTTCCCTTGATTCTAGATCCTCAAAATGGTGATCTTGGTGATCATTAATGGTCAATATTAACAGAATTTTAACTTCTTTAAAAACATGAGCAGAGATTAAATCTAGATTAAATCTCTGAGTGAAAGTCTACCCTAGCACCGCTATGGGGTCCTAATAGCGTCAACCATGCCGCATTTAAAAATTTTCGGTGCTAGGCTAGACTTATGCAAGATCGTAACTAGAATTTTTGGGTTTAACATATGATGGTATGTAAACTAGAGAGGTAAAAGATGGCTATACACTCGTAGATCGAGTCCTTCAATTCACATGCTCTGTGTTGTAGTCCACGCGACTCCACTAGGCTCCACTTGAGAGTTTGGACGAGCTTCCTCCGAAGACCTTCGTGCCGAAGATGAGCCATATGAAGTCCCTCTAACTCAAGCTATCTCTACACTAAACTCTTTTAGTATAGGAAACACGCTACACTTGATCGCTAGTCAAGTATGGGATAGTGAAATAGGGGTTTAAAGGCTCACTAGTTTATGTTCAAGGTTCCATGGTTCACATCTTATGTAAGGGGTTGGAACCTTGATGCATGAAGAGGAGGAAGAAGAAGATGTGAGCATGAGAGCAACACTTGCAAAAAAATGGCTAAGTGTTGGAATGAGTTGAATGAATGGCAACCCCTTGGCCCTCACTCATTCAAGCATGGAAAAATAGTAATATAAAATTGCAACCATGCTTGAATAGTGAGTCAAGATGAATAAACAAATATAAATGCCATACTTGAAACCATGCTCTCATTTTCCACCCCATTTCAATTTTTCTCAAAAATAGAAAATAAGCCATGCTTCATTATTATATATGTATATTATATATATTATAAAGAATAATTAGTGAGCTAATGATGTTAGTTAAGATATAATTATATCAAATATAATATACATCACATTATTAAATCAATACTTGATTTAATAATCCAGTTATATAACATATAACCGAATAATATCATTTATCTGTGTATCACATTATCAAATCAACACTTGATTCGATAATCTGGTCATATCATATATAACCTGACTGATAACAGATAACTGCCAGATTACAATACAGTAACACATACACGTATTTAATTAAGCCCATGCACATATCACATATGTGTCCTACTTCGTTTCGCTTGAACCAGGGAACTTCTGTGTGGGACTCTAAAGACTCGTCAATACGCCAACAGTAGGTGATGATCACATCAGTCACCTATAAGCCGTCAGCAGTACTAGCTGGACGTAACGGCTACCCGGGTATTGAGCGATATGAAAATCAACAAGAAAGCTTGTCCATACATTCCATGAAGCCTATTAATAACACTACCGTACAGTCCGGTCTCTTCGTCTTATATGTCGTATATCATGTCTAGGGGTGGTAAACGTCAGACCCCAGTAACGTGATAAGTCATGTCAATGTCTGGTTTATAACGGTTCGAGAAACTACTGATAACTTTTATCAGTAAATCTCAGCAGCAGCCCTGGCCAAGGACTTCCAGTTAAAGCCAATCGAGAATAGCGCAACATCAACCCCCAATACCGGGAGAGACGAAACCCCTCCTATCGCTCATTGCCTCCATGTGACTCTATACCCAAAATCCACCTGTTTGCACAACTCCTTTTGAGCGTGGTAGGGAGGAAATCAAAGCACAGTGTGAGCCACACAAGACTCTAAGATGATCTCGGGTCCATAGACTAACCTATACCAGTATCACCAGAGGACTGTTATCTGACGATAGGTATACTACCAACTAGGAGTCCTCGACGAGTCCGTTCGGTGTACCTATTCTCTAATGAGCACCTTTATACAATCTTTGATGTCACACACCAATGGTTATGGGATCAACCATCGCCCTCCAAGGGACATGAAACATACACACTAGTCTACACTGTAATATCGATACCCTGTCTCGATATCCCCTCGACTAGGAACAGTTAAAGGATGTAATTTTGGACCACCCTGGCCCCACTAGGATGATCTCATCATAATCTTAGTAGTCAAGTACATATCTTAAAGGCTTTATCAACATGTAAGAGACAGACAATATAAAAATACCAGTTAACATATTAAGATAAAGGTAACCAGATAGTATACTATCATGTCGAGCAAGGAAGTCCTCTATATATATGTCCAAGCATCCACTATATCAACAATAATGGCCTCTAAGGCATACATATTCCTAACAATCTCCTACTTGCACTAAGGCCAGTTGTTGTAGTATCTCATACCCAACGTCGTAAAAGTCTCTCGAATAGTATTTGGGGGAGGGCCTCGGTGAGTGGATCCGCCGTGTTATCCTATGTGTAAACTCTCCTAACCTCAATCTCCCGGAGATAACTATCTCCCTGATCAGGTGATACTGTCTAAGAATATGTCTGGATCGCTGACGGGACCGGGGTTCCTAGGCCAAAACCACAGCTCCATTGTTATCACAATACACAGGTATTGGATGCTTAATAGTAGGAACCAAGTTCATCTAATAAACTTATTCATCCAGACAGGCTCTTTGGCAGTATCGTTGGTAGCGATGTAATTATCCTCTATCCACGAGTCTGCTATGGTATATAGCTTGGAACCCTTCCAACATACCGTCCCTCCACCGAGGGTAAAGACAAAACCCGAGACTGACTTTCAGTCGTCCTTATCACTCTGGAAGCTTGAATCGGTAAAGGACTCCACCTGGAGTTCACCTTTACCATACACTAAGAACATTTCTTTAGTCCTTCTCAGGTACTTAAAAATGTTCTTCATTGCTTTCCTGTGTTTCTTCCCTGGATCTTATTGATACCCACTCACTAAACCTAGTGAGTAAGCTACATCCGGTCTAGTACACAATATCGCATACATGATAAAGCCTACCGCCGAAGCATAGGGTATCCGTTGAATGCGAGCCCTCTCCAAATCAGTCTTGGGAGACATCTCTTTGGAGTGTGTGATTCCTGAACAAGCGGGTACATTACCACGCTTAGAATCTTCCATACTAAACCCCATTAGTATGGTGTCTATGTAGCTGAATTGGGACAATCCCAAATCCATTTAGATCAATCTCTATAGATCAATATCCCCAGGATGTAGGAGGCATCAGTTAGATTTTTCATGTGCGATAAGAGAAGCTTGACCGAGGGTATCATAGGAACATCGTTTTCTATCAAGAGTATGCAATCCGCATATAATACAAGGAAGACAACCATATTCTCTACAACCTTCTTATATATACACGGTTCATCTACATTTTTGATGAAGTCAAACTCTTTGACAGCTGATTAGTAGAGATTTTACGATCAAAAATATATTACCGCAATCAAGAACGGCGTCGCTTGGTAGTTAGCCGGTGAGTACGGGTCGGTCCACAGGGATGTTGTAAATTTCCTAAATGTTCCTACGAGCTAATTCCAAAGGGTGTTGGATCTTTTAATTAAATCTAAAACTAAGTTGAGTTATACTAGGATTAGGAAACTTACTAGGATTAGATTTAGGTAAAGTTTGGTAAATAAAGATCTACACCTCTTTTCAATGTCTTAAATTAGATATCATATTAGGGGTTATGGTAATTATTAATACAGGGGATTAGGATGGTTGGAAAGATGTTTCTTCCTCTAGATCCTTGTCCGTCCTTTATTAATCCTTACCTTAACCTCCATGGAAAACTTACAGATCCGGTCTTTTATACTACGGTATCACCGTTACCTCGTGGGTAGAGTGCCGTAGAGAGTGGAATAAGAAAGTATGCATGGAGTCCTAATTGTTCATAAGAGAATGGAAAAGAAAGAGATGAGAGATTTTCATCTCTCAAACCCTTCCCTATTCCTAACCCTAACAAGCGAGGAAACTACTCGCTCATTGAGAGATCTACGAAAGACATAATTTTTATTTTGTTTTGATTTAAGAGATGAAAGATCTACTGCAAGTTAATAAAAATTCTAAACTTGATTAAACTAGGGCAAGAAAAGAAATTACCTAGGGCAGAAATTAAAACTAAAACTAGGGCAGAAAATAAACCTACTTACAAATTTGATGCTCTCCAAACTTCAAAAGAAATCTGAATTTTTATTGATGAAAAGAGGCATGCAAAAATACAATGAATTGGGTCTCTATTTATAGGACATAGAAAACCCTAGGTTTACAATTGCCGCACGTCTGCATTTACAAAAATACCCCTAGGAAGACTTTTCAGCGCCGCCTCTAAGTTATGGTAAAATTTTTACCAAGTACGGGCATTAGATAGCCGCGGAACCGCGGCCGCAGCAAGGGTTGGGCCGAGGTTCCGCGGCCCAATAAGAGGCTTGTTGCCTCAATTTTCTTCTGCTGACTTTGGGCTTTTTGGGCTTCCTATTTCTTTGGTTCTTTTATCAAAATGGCTTGTACGTTTCTTCCAGATCTCCAGTGAACAATTGCAGTGGACTTTTAACCATTCGCTTTGTAATCTTGGACCTTGCGTTGCCTTGTACTGATCTTTTGTGTAGGCTTGATTAAGATCCTTCTATTTGTTGGTCAAAGTCCCTCTTTTGTGTCGTATTTTGTCTTTTTCACTGTTTTTGCTCCAAGAACCTGTAACCTGTACTATGTAGCAGACATGGGTCAAAAATACCTGTTTTATTTGTAAAATTCATAAGAATGTGGAATATAATAATGCAAGAATATGATATGAACAAATACCCCCAAACTTATTTTTTGCTCGTCCTCGAGCAAACTTAGTTTTATTCATGACAAAAACCTAACCTCACTTTCGCAGGGAATCACGATTGCACTGAGCTCGTGCAACAAGCCGTTGAACCTTTAGGTGTCTCTAGTAGGAGGAGTGTTGTCTCCTGAGGGTTTTCAGCGGATACTACCCATAAAATCCTATCAATTCAGCCCATTAACTTTTATTCTCCAATTAGGTTTTCCAACAAGGAATTCTATTATTGCTGACTCATAAATTATCCACCCATATTCTTCACACTTTCTCATCATTTAACTTAAGATTATATATGTTCTGCAGGTTTACTTAGCTTTCGGTATCTTTTAAGTTTTCCTTCTAGGGTTCCATCTCCACTTAGGAATTTTTATCAACTCTACTAAAGATACAAGTTCTATTCTTCATTCCTTCTTCTCATCTAAACTCCAATTACATACCCCTACGTGTGTGTGTATATCACCCCTACACTAGGAAATTCAAATCAAGCAATCATACTCTTGTCCGTTGTCCAAAGTACTAATTGGTGAATTTTTAATTGAATTTTGCTTACACATCCTTCATGCGACCGTTAATACTTCTTAAGGTACCAACGACCGATTACAAAATGCGTTTGCACTTTAAAGCGTAATTTCTAGTCTTGCAACACCCAAGGCTTTAGCAGTGACTCCCAAACCAGTTGGTCTAAGACACTAGGTGATGAAGCACCCTCGCTAAATATTTTTCTATTTTTTAGCCTTAAGTAATCACAAAAACCAGTGTTCATTTTTTTTTTCTTTATTCACACTTGTATATTTTTTTTTCATTTTCTTCGTTCTAAGGACTTTAGACAAGAGCATTTCAAGGTCTCCTCTACTATTCCAAGTTTCAAGATACGTATTAATGCAATTTGCAGGGTATACATTTTCAGAATCTAGACTTAAGCTAGGAATTATTTTTCAAACTTATACTCTAATAAAAATATCAATACTTTTCCTTTGTTTCGACTTAGCCCAAGAAGTGAACTCGAAATTTGCCTATTTCTAAATAAACTACAAAGACATATACTTTCTACCGTTAAACTTTAAGAAAGGTTATTTTTAGGGTTTTTAATTTACAAAGTCTAAGATCTAGTTTTTCCTAGTCAGTCAACCTTTTTGTCAAACTTAAGTCAAATACAGCCAAAATTGAATACATTAATTTTTATAATTTTTAAAAATTTCAATTTTTATGGGTTTTTCTTTTTCTATTCTTTTTCTTTTTCAATTTTTCAATTTTTATGATTTTTATATAAGGATGCAAATCCAACTATACATATGAATGCGAAGGAAGAAAACTTACCGAGCATACCCCCAAACTTAAACTGGACAGTGTCCTCACTGTCATACTGCACCAAGTGGGTTGATAATGTCGGCAACTTCCTGTTTATTAACATATTTACAAATGATACACACCCCCAAACTTATTTGAAATAACGTTTTGGAAAAATTGATTGGAAATTCGGGGGTGAAAGTGGAGGAGATTTAATCGGTGTAGATCGGCTCCTGCAAAAACAGGAGCTCTTCCGATGGGTCCGCTGTGCGAAACGGTTTCAATCGATGTCCATTTACTTTGAATAAAGTACCATCCTCCGGATTTTCAAGATCGACCGCACCGTGCGGATAAACGGTGCGAACTACAAATGGTCCTTTCCACCTAGAACGGAGCTTGCCGAGGTGGCAATGTAACCGAGTGTCATAGAGTAAAACCTGTTGACCAGATTTAAATGTTTTTCGCTGAAGGTGTTTATCGTGGAACACCTTAGTTCGGTTTTTAACAATTACGGCATTATCATAAGTCTCATCCCGCAGCTCTTCTAGTTCATTTAATTGCAGCTTTCGATTGCTGCCCGCATCTCCTAATGATAAATTCAACTCTTTGATTGCCCAAAATGCCTTATGCTCAATCTCTACTGGGAGGTGGCAAGCCTTCTCGTAAACAAGCCGGTATGGAGACATACCAAGATCGGTCTTGTATGCAGTACGGAAAGCCCATAGTGCATCGATCAGTTTGAGTGCAATCTTTACGGTTTTTAGAAACCGTTTTCTCCAAGATTTGCTTGATTTTCTTATTTGAAAGCTCGGCTTGCCCACATGTTTGGGGATGGTATGGCGTTGACAGTTTGTGGGTAATAGAATATTTGTGCATTAAGGACTCAAAAGTCCTATTGCAAAAGTGAGAACCATCATCACTTATTATCGCTCGAGGGTGCCCAAACCGAGAAAAGATATGTTCTTTAAGAAATCGAACGATAACCTTGTTGTCATTCGTTCGGCTAGGCACAGCCTCGATCCACTTTGAAACGTAGTCAACAGCCAAAAGAATATACACATTCCCAAAAGAATTGTGAAATGGTCCCGTGAAGTCTATTCCCCAAATATCAAAAACATCCACAACCAAAATTGGTTGGAGCGGCATTTTGTTTCTCCACGATATCCGGCCCAAGTGTTGGCACCGGGAGCATATCTTGCAGTATTCATATGCATCCTTAAAGAGTCGTGACCAATAGAAACCACACTGCAAGATTTTCTCGGCTGTCTTCTTTGGGCCAAAGTGCCCGCCACATGCTTGATCGTGGCAAAAAGACAGCACACTCTTAAACTCATTTTCCGGTACACACCGATGAATGATTTGGTCGGAACAGTATTTAAAAAGATAAGGTTCATCCCAGTAAAAATGCTTTGCTTGGGACACGAATTGAAGTTTATCCTGTTTAGACCAATCTTTAGGTATCAAGCCGGTGGCCAAGTAGTTTACGATATCAGCGAACCATGGTTCGCAAGAAACGGTTAAGAGTTGCTCATCGGGAAAAACATCTTTGATTGGAAGTTCAAGTGTAGGCGAAGAAGGAAGTCGTGAAAGGTGATCGGCCACTACGTTTTCACATCCTCTTTTGTCCCTTATGACAAGGTCAAATTCTTGTAGCAAGAGGATCCAACGTATTAGCCTCGATTTAGCACCCTTCTTCGCAAAAAGGTGGTGAAGAGCTGAGTGGTCCGTATACACAATGACTGGAGAGCCGATTAAGTAAGGCCAGAATTTTTCAAGTGCAAACACAACTGCTAAAAACTCTTTTTCTGTTGTTGTGTAGTTTAGTTGGGCCTCATTTAATGTACGGCTAGCGTAATAAATCACGTGCGGCATTTTATTAATGTGCTGTCCAAGAACAGCACCAATGGCAAAATCTGATGCGTCGCACATAATTTCAAAGGGATGCGTCCAGTCTAGAGATGAAAGAATGGGCGCAGAAATGAGAGAGTGTTTCAATGACTCGAACGCTTCCATGCAAGTAGAGTCAAAATCAAATATTGTGTTCTTGGCCAATAAGAGAGTCAAGGGTCTAGCAATCTTGCTAAAATCCTTGATGAACCGTCTATAAAAACCGGCGTGGCCAAGGAAAGCTCGGATGTCTTTGACGCATTTAGGAGGAGGAAGATTAGAAATGACCTCAATCTTGGCTTTATCAACCTCTATGCCGTTTTGCGAGATGACATGTCCTAAGACAATACCTTCTCGTACAATAAAGTGGCACTTCTCCCAATTTAAAGTTAGGTTCTTATCCCTACAGCGGGTAAGAACTGCATCAAGATGTAGCAAACACTCGTCGAAGGAGTCACCAAAAATGGAGAAATCATCCATAAAGATCTCCAAAAACTTTTCAACCATGTCCGAAAAGATCCTCATCATACACTGCTGAAATGTAGCGGGTGTATTGCATAACCCAAAGGGCATGCGACGATAAGCAAAAGTGCCAAAAGGACAAGTAAATGTGGTCTTGTCTTGATCCTCTTTGGCTATGGGGACTTGGTTATAGCCGGAATAGCCATCCAAAAAGCAATAGAACTCGTGCCCAGCTACGTTCGAGCATTTGGTCAATGAAAGGTAAAGGAAAGTGGTCTTTCCTTGTCGTGGCATTGAGTTTTCTATAGTAGATGCAAACTCGTCACCCAGTTTGGGTGCGTGTAGGAATTAACTCATTTGCCTCATTGGTAATGACCGTGATGCCCGATTTCTTTGGCACAACATGAATGGGGCTAACCCATTGGCTATCCGAGATAGGGTAAATGATACCACTATCAAGATATTTAACAATCTCCTTCTTGACAGCTTCTTTCATTATGGGGTTGAGGCGTCTTTGTGGATCTCTTATCGGCTTGGTATCATCCATCAAGTGTATATGATGTTCAACTATGAGGGGACTAATCCCCTTGATGTCCGCCATAGACCAACCAAAATCTTGCCGATTATTTTGTAAGACCATTAAAAGGGCCTTTTCTTGCTCGAGGGCTAGAGAGGCCGATATGATAACGGGTAGGGTCTCATTCTCACCTAGATAAGCATATTTTAGGTGCGACGGTAAAAGCTTTAGTTCGAGTTTAGGAGGTGAAACAATTGATGGTAACAATGGTGTAACTATTTCAAACTCGAAGGATTCCATCAAAGGTTCAAATCGAGTGTACGCAACCGAGTCAGATGGTTCAAGTAACTCATCCGAAAAAGCAAAAGACCTAAACTCGGGTGGTGAGTCTTCAAAATCGTCTACAAAGGTGAAACACTCATAATCGTTGTCCGCCGTGAAAGCTGTATCGGATTCTAGGAGGAACGCACTAGTGGAGTCAACACTGCTGTGATCAAACATAAAATTTTCGAACTCACAGTCCTCCTCCGCGATCTCATTGATCGAGCAAACATCAAGTACGCTAGAATTAGGCTCGGCAGGCTGATTTCCCAACTTAAAAATGTTGAGTTCAATTGTCATATTACCAAAAGATAGATTCATTGAACCGTTACGACAATTGATCACCTCGTTAGAAGTTGCAAGCAATGATCGACCAAGTATCACCGGAATTTGACTCCGAAAGTTAGCTACAGGTTGTATATCCATAACAATAAAGTCAACGGGGAAAATGAAATCCCCTACTCTAATTAACACATCCTCCAACTCTCCCCTAAGATGGGTGATGGATCGGTCGGCCATTTGGAGAGTACAATGAGTGGGCTTAAGCTCTCCAACGCCTAATTGCTCATACACCGAATAAAATAGCAAATTGACACTAGCACCAAGATCTAATAGTGCACTATTGATGTTCTTGTCCCCAATTGTTATCGAAATAGTAGGACAACCGGGGTCCTTGTGCTTTTGGGGTAAAGATTGGACAAGAGCATCGCTAACAGCATTAGCCATGAAAACTTTCTTTGGTACTTGTGACTTCCTATTTTTGGTGCATGAGTCCTTTAAGATTTTTGCATATAAAGGAACTTGATGGATTGCATCCAAAAGATGAATATTGATGCTAACCTGTTTGAACAACTCTACAATCTTCTCCATTTGTGGAGTTGGTTTATTGGATCTCAACCGGTTTGGAAAAGGAACATTTTGAAAATTTGTTGAGTCCAATTTTTGCGCATCAGATTGTTGAGTTGGAACGGAACCCCGTATAGATGTGTTCGTGTTGTGAGAAGTGGGTCCGTTCGAGCTAGAAGAAGTAGAGCCGTGTGAAGGATGAAGAATAGGCTCTAACGACGAAGAAAAAGAAGAAGAAGGTGAAGAAGATGAAGAAAGACCACCGGCAGGGGTGTCATTGTTAATTCCCACATTATTTTGCAACACTTTTCCGGATATCAACGTGGTCACAGCATTTACGTTATGATTCAACTGTTCATATGTAACATGTGTGTGACCGGGATTTGGCAGTGGTTGAGATGAAAGCTTTCTTTTTTCTCGCTCTTTCAACGCAGCATTGAGTTGTGCAATTTGTGTCTCAATAGATTTGATACTTTGATCAGGTGAGGCACTATTTTGCACCAAAGATTGAATAGAAGTCTCTAACCTTGCTGCGGATTGTGTAGATTGCTTTAGGGACACATCTAGACTTCTTTCAAGTGAGTTAACCTTGTCATTATTAGGTGGAACAAAATTATTTGATGGGTAAGAATTATTGGGCACAAAATTGTTCACTTGATTAGGGTAAGGTTGCTATTGGAAAGGTTGCTGAAATTGAGTTTGTGGAGGTGCTTGTTGTTGTGGAGGAGGAGGCCTTTGAAAATTGTTGTTTCCTTGGAATTGTTGATTTTGGTTCCAAGCGAAATTTGGGTGACTCTTCCAACCCGGATTGTATGTCGAAGAGTATGGATCGTTTCTTTGTCGTTGCTGAAAGGAAGCATGGACTTGATCATGTCCTTGAGTAGATGAATTGTAAGGACACTCTTCTGAGAGATGTGATGGATCCGAACAATAAGCACAAACAGTTCGTGGAGGCACAACAGGGGCAGGAAAAGGCGATGAGATTTTGGTCTCAATCGCTTCTAGCTTTTTCGTAAGAGCGGCCATCTCGGCCTTCATAGCAATCGACATATCTAAGTGATGAGGTGGTCTTGGTGCTCTCCCACTGAATTGTTTGTTCACTAAGGTCCTCGAGAAACTGCCAGGCTTCCTCACTGGATTTGGTTAAAAAGTGACCTTGACAAATGGTTTCGAGCAACTGTTTCGTTGCCGGGTTCAATCCCTCGTATAATGTTTGGAAAAGTTGCCAATTTTCGATCCCATGGTGAGGGCATTGGACGAGTAGGTCTTTGAATCTTTCAAAACACTTTCAAAATGGTTCGGAAGGAATAATCTCATTACGGATTCTAGCAGTTTTGTGATGAGGATAGAACTTTTTAAGAAAAGCTTTCACAAACTCTTCCCAATTCTTAATTGAATGCGACGCGGTGCTGTATAGCCACTTCTCGGCTAAGTCACATAAGGTGAAAGGAATGACCCTTAGCCTTATAGCATCGTCGGATAATTGGGTAGTTTTCATCATAGCGCAAACGTTTTGGAATTCGTTGATAAAGATATATGCATCTTCGGATTCCAAACCATGAAACTTAGGTAGCATATTGATGAAGTGGGGTTTGATCTCAAAATTGTCCCCATTTGCCGGTGGGAGTGAAAGACAAGTAGGTAGGGCGGTGCGGATGGGGTAGAAAAGATCCTGGAGCGCGACTCGTTGGGGCGCTTCAACAGGCGGGTGATTCGGGTTATTCGCACTTAACGGAGGTGGAATCAGTCCCGTCAGTAAGTTGTTGTTAGGATTGTATCTCGACATACCTTCGGAAGAAGAATTTGAAGGTGAAAGTGAAGAAGTGGAAAGGAGTTCGACTTCGGAGTCGAAAGGTTCGTCGGTCGGTACCAATGAAATACGAACTAATCGGGCGCTAGTGTCCCTAGTCCAACCGGACATACACTAAAACGGTAGTGTAGTCAAAATGGTGAAAGACAGAATGTGGAGGTAAGGAAACGTTAATGGGAAGAAGTGGTGTAAGTGGGTGCAAAGATTTCTTTAGCGACAAGTTGCAAGTTTTTAAAAAGATTTTTCCTTTTTTTTTACGTGAAGCTTTTTGCAAAAAGATTTTCAAGAAGAGACTTTTGAAACAAATGTAATCAACCACAAGTGCACAATCAGGCCTAGATCTAAGGTCACCTAGGTCAGCTAGACAGCTCCTAACTGTTCCAAAGGGCTAGAAATAGAACCTCAAACCGCCAATTGCGGTCAGGTAAGTGCCAGGTAAGTGGGAGGCTCCCCGCTAGAAGTAGCGGTCCTAATTAAGTAACCGCTTGCCTTAGACACACTTGCATAGACACCACAAAGTCAGATTAGGATAAACGGCCGATGCCTATAACTAGTCCTCTGTCCTATTGAGCGCGACGTCCTTAGGGCTGAGTCTAGTATTTTTTAATTAAGAATGGTCGATGCAAATGCTTTAAGTGATTTCTGGGGTCCTGGGAAGGGTGATGAAATCCCCACCCAATCTGAATTGGTCAAAAGCCTCTTAAAGTCCGATTAAAATATGCAAAGCAGTAAATCACTTGCAATCAATTTTCTTTTTAGCGCGGCGCAAAGAATCCTGTAGAAAATTAATTATTGGAAAGGGGAAGATTTTTAGCGCAAAGAATCCTGCAGAAGATTTGGCAAAAGATATATGGAGATTTGCAGAAGAGAGAGAGAGAGAGAACAAACAGTGCAATTTTTACGCGATGAAGAAGCCAGAGAGCCGTGGTTCCTTGGCAGGAGGGCTTCCGCGTGGGGGGTTCAGGGCTCCGTATTTTTTCTGCTGTTCTGTTGTACCAATTTCCCTCTGTTCTGATGTACTCTTTTCTGTTTCGCACTCTGGATTTTTCCAAATCCGTCGATCCTGCAAAGATTCACACAAGAAACCCTTCAAACAATAAAAGATGATAGAATTTTTATATTTTTGATTTTTTAAATTTTTATGATTTTTATATTTTATATTAACCCGAAATTAAAAAAAGGAAATTTTTACGCCATCCCCGGCAACGGCGCCATTTGATTAATAGAGATTTTACGATCAAAAATATATTACCGCAATCAAGAACGGCGTCGCTTGGTAGCTAGCCGGTGAGTACGGGTCGGTCCATAGGGATGTTGTAAATTTCCTAAATATTCTTACGAGCTAATTCCAAAAGGTGTTGGATCTTTTAATTAAATCTAAAACTAAGTTGAGTTATACTAGGATTAGGAAACTTGCTAGGATTAGGTTTAGGTAAAGTTTGGTAAATAAAGATCTACACCTCTTTTCAATGCCTTAAATTAGATATCATATTAGGGGTTATGGTAATTATTAATAGAGGGGATTAGGATGATTGGAAAGATGTTTCATCCTCTAAATCCTTATCCGTCCTTTATTAATCCTTACCCTAACCTCCATGGAAAACTTACAGATCCGGTCTTTTATACTACAGTATCACCGTTACCTCATGGGTAGAGTGCCGTAGGGAGCGGAATAAGAAAGTATGCATGGAGTCCTAATTGTTCATAAGAGATTGGCAAAGAAAGAGACGAGAGATCTTCATCTCTCAAACCCTTTCCTATTCCTAACCCTAACAAGCGAAGAAACTACTCGCTCATTGAGAGATCTACGAAAGACATAATTTTTATTTTGTTTTGATTTAAAAGATGAAAGATCTACTGCAAGTTAATAAAAATTCTAAACTAGATTAAACTAGGGAAAGAAAAGAAATTACCTATGGCAGAAATTAAAACTAAAACTAGGGCAGAAAATAAACCTACTTACAAATTTGATGCTCCCCAAACTTCAAAAGAAATCTGAATTTTTATTGATGAAAAGAGGCATGCAAAAATACAATGAATTGGGTCTCTATTTATAGGACATAGAAAATCCTAGGTTTACAATTGCCGCATGTCTGCATTTACAAAAATACCCCTAGGAAGACTTTTCAGCGCCGCCTCTAAGTTATGGTAAAATTTTTACCAAGTACGGGCATTAGATAGCCGTGGAACCGCGGCCGCAGCAAGGGTTGGGCCGCGGTTCCGCGACCCAATAAGAGGCTTGTTGCCTCAATTTTCTTCTGCTGACTTTGGGCTTTTTGGGCTTCCTATTTCTTTGGTTCTTTTATCAAAATGGCTTGTACGTTTCTTCCAGATCTCCAGTGAACAATTGCAGTGGACTTTTAACCGTTCGCTTTGTAATCTTGGACCTTGCGTTGCCTTGTACTGATCTTTTGTGTAGGCTTGATTAATATCCTTCTATTTGTTGGTCAAAGTCCCTCTTTTGTGTCGTCTTTTGTCTTTTTCACTGTTTTTGCTCCATGAACCTGTAACCTGTACTATGTAGCAGACATGGGTCAAAAGTACCTGTTTTATTTGTAAAATGCATAAGAATGGGGAATATAATAATGCAAGAATATGATATGAACAACAGCTTCATCAAAACAGATGTTCCATCTCCGCGATACCTGCTTTAATCCGTAAATGGTTTTAAGCAGCTTGCATATGCTTCTGCTACTCCCACTGTCTATGAAGCCCTCTGGCAGTGTCATATACACGCTCTCTTTTAAATCACCATTTAGAAAAACGGTTTAGACATGAATCTGCCATATTTCGTAGTTATGATATGCAACAATGGCAAGTAGGATCCTGATGGACTTAAGCATAGCGACAGGAGAAAAGATTTCATCATAGTCGACACCAGGTTGTAGACAAAAACCTTTTGTTGCAAGTCTAGTTTTGAAAGTCTCAACATTTTCATCTACACCAAATTATCCTTCTCAAAGATCCACTTGTTCCCGATAGGTTTTACCCCTTCAGGAGCAACATACAAAGTCAATAATTTGATGGTGTACATGTATTCCATCTCAGATCGCATAGTATCCTGCCATTTCACAGAGTCCCCACTCATGATGGCCTGCACGAAACTAGTTGGGTTATCATCTACATAATGCAATCCTCGCTCCCACCGTCTATGAGAAAACCGTAGTATCTCTCAGGTGGATGAGGAACCCTACTAGATTTGCGGAGTGGCTGCGGTTCGTCGGGGACTATTGAATCCCCTGGTTCTGCCAAATCGTCAGTTATAATTTGCGTTGCTTGAACTTCTTCCAGTTTTACCTCACTGCCACTAATTTCTTCCACAAGAAATTCCTTTTTCAAAAAGGTGGCATGTTGAGAAACAAAACACCTTTTGTTCCTCGGTGTGGTAGAGGATATACCCTCACGAATGTTTAGGATATCCTACAAACTTGCACAGAACTGACCTTGCCACAAGCTTGTCCGGATTTTGCTTTTCAACATAGGCTGAACAACCCCATATCTTAACTCGTTTAAGAGATGTTCTTTTTCCATTCCATATCTCATATGGAGTGGTAGGCAACAGATTTGGTCGGAACTCTATTCAATAGACATGCAGCTGTCTCAAGTGCATAATCCCAAAACGAATAGGCAACTCAGCAATACTCATTATAGAGCACACCATATCTAATAGGGGGCGATTCCTCCACCCCCGATATACCGTTGTGTTGTGGTGTATACGGAGGAGTAAACTGAGAGAGAATCTCATTCTCTTTTAAATAATCCCAGAATTCCGTTGCTCAAGTATTCTCCTCCCCGATCATATTGAAGGATTTAATACTTTTACCCATCTGGTTCTCAACTTCGTACTTATATTTCTTGAATTTCTCAAAAGATTCAGATTTGTGTTTCAACAGGAACACATGTCCGAACCTTGAGAGATCATCAATGAATGTAATAAAGTTCGCGGAACCATCCCTGGCATGTGTACACATAGGACCGCATACATCACCATGTATCTGTCCAAGAGTTCAGTAGCTCTTTCTCCGTTTCCAGTAAACGGAGATTTGGTCATCTAGATTTTGAGACATGATTAGCAAGTTTCATAAGATGCAAATTCGAACGGATTTAAATATACATCCTTATGCAACTTTAGCTAGTCTTGTCTCATCGATATGACCTAGTCTATAATACCACAAGAAGACTTCGTTCATTTCTGAACTGTTTCTCTTGTGTGTGTTCTGTACGTTTAGAACAGTGGTTTGATGTAGAACGTGTATACTGTTATAAAACCTACCATACCCAATCAAAAATTGATTCAGGAAAAATTCACAATATTTTTGGTACGAAATAACAGTCGCTCAGAATCATTATATTATCAGTTGGTAACACTAGGTGATATTTGCCAATTACTTTGGCTGCAACAATTGCACCATTCCCTACTACTAGAGACATATCACCCATTCCCAGTTCTCTACCCATTTGTAGCCCATGTAACAAATTACATATGTAGCATCCTAATCCGGTATCCAATACTCAGGACGTAGAGCGAACTAAGAAACAGTTCTCGGTTACGAATACACCCGAAGACAAATGCATCAACATGTTTATTCTTCGATTGGGTGGCATGGGAATCCGGATATTCTCCTATTCCTTGCTCAGAGTTATAACAATCATAAGATAGAGCAGAACCTAGCCAAGTATAATAAGTAGGTTCAGTCAATACATCCATATTATTATCTTAATTAAGGCATGTCATTAGTCGCTACCAGGAGAGAGAGAAGGATAATCACTTGCGTGTGCTCTTTGCAAAATTAGATTGGTTATTATCTAATCAGGATGGCTCCCACTATTTTTATCAAATCTTCCTTCAAACCCTAAAAGGTATGATTAGCCGGGATTAATTACACCCTATAGGTTCGCCAATCATTCGGCCAGGCAGATATCAGTACTCCGAGGGAGGTTCCCCGTGCTTTCGCACAGACCTAATTAAAATAAACCTTGTTTCCCTATAGGCATAACCCCGTTGACACCTTTCTAGACACCTACTGGATTAGCTAATTGTAAAGTGCAAAACTCTCCCAGGAGTAACACTTATTCGCAGTGGCTATCGGGGTCCAACTATTATATAGAAGGTATGCAATCTCATTGCAAATTTCAACACTTGAAATTCCCGATAATGTTTTTACCCCTAACAACTTATGACTTTGGTTATGGTCGACAAATCATAAGCGCTAGCCAAGTCCACCTGTCATTTCTTGATTGAATTAAACCCACCCGTGCGACCCTTTGCTAAGCTCAACAAAGCCGCACGACTACCCTAATCCAATCGCATCACATGCTGCAGACAAGCACTAATTAGCTACCGCACAATATGCCTTGGCTATGATTAACAAACGTAGCATGAATACTAAATAGTGTTTATCTGAAATGACGGAGGTCTACGCAGGTTTTTAAGAAAACCGTGAGCGTAATGAACTTGATATCGTTGTAGAATCTAATGATTTTGAAAAAGAGTGTTTTTGAGGCTTTTGTTAGTTTCGCTAAAGAGGTCACTCCCAGTGAAGGGATCTCAACTCTTTCCTCATCGAATAAGCTGCTGGATATTCATCAAGTAATACCACTATGCAAAGTAAGAACTAGAGAAGCAATCAAAAACAAAAGTGAGCGAGTTATAGCATTTGCCAGTTTCGCTAAAGAGGTCACTCAAGGTAAAGAGATCTCGACTCTTTCCTCATCGAATGAGGTACTGGATATTCATCAAGGAATACAACTTTGCAAAGCAAAAACTAGAGCTACCCTTTTTGAAAATTTGATTCTACAACATCTTTAGGTTTCTTTCTTTTCATTAATCTCATTAATGAAGTCCTATCATTTAATGTTTCCTAAACATTACAGAAAAATGAAACGAAAATAGAACGTACGCTTATGCCATCCGCATTCGCCACTGGGCCCCGTAATGCACCGTTAGGTAACTACCGGCAGAGCGGAGGCTAGACTAGCACGAGTGCAAAACATAAGCAACGTTTATTATATATCATATATATAATATAACATTCGTCTCACGCAGTTATATGATCACATCACAGAACCAAGCAGCATAAGCAATATATGAAATATTGGATATACTAGGATTTTCATGTTTTAAATTTAGCCAGTAACGTAAAACACGGATTCCGTGGTCGTGAAGAATAGCCAAACCCATATCCCTAGACCCCCACGAGAGCGTCAAGTAACCCTACCAATTCTAGAGTTAGGAGACCCGGTCTCAGCTCCTTGAGATGGTCTCCTACTGGACTCTAGAACCCAGTTACTTGTGCTCCCCATCTTGGGTCTATCCTAATGCGGAAAAGTAAATAATATACAACAGTAGTGACATCATCCTCAATCCGGATGTGCTCCAATAAAAGAATATTATATACAGATTTTACATGAATGAAAATAAAAACTCTCATCCCACATAAAACCTCCGGCTATTCTTACACAACGATCCAATAAATCATATCAACAGCAACACATAATATCGCATGTCATCAGCATAAGTAAATATGCGTATCCCGAAAAATCGTTGACATATAGCAACGAGATCAGGATACCCCACATATTACATTTACGGTCGCAGAAAAGAAAATGGAAAAGTACAATAATTAGAATCCGTATATCCTTAGATATCATAAACCCGGAATATCTCATATTCCGGATTTCATGCCGAACCTATAAACCTTGTATTTTATTCTCAAATTGAAAAGACTTTTTAATTATTTTATTCGGGTAATTCAATAGGATTCCCGACTACATTATCGAATACTGATCGAAAACTTTAGCAAATGGCCGCACCCCCGATGCCATCGACAAAGTGAACTAAGGCGGAACACCGTGGCCGCAAGCACCCGAGTGGGTGTTTTTGGCTTCGGGGTACTTCAGCGGTCACTTGGTCGCGGCTATGGGGCAAAGTTATCCGGCGAGTGTTCGCGTACAATACGCGATTGCGACAGAGTTTTGATCCGAATCAAAACTCCGTGGCAAATGATTAACCGAGACTAATACACTAGGTTTATAATATACTAACTAGTTTTCACAAAACTGATTATTTCGGATTCTAACAATTGTATCACATATCATCAAGATCTATACAACGTTAAACTTTTCGATCGATTTAGCAAATACCCGCAAATGCCAAAGACCTCAACAACTTGAGAAATATTAAAAACATCCATAGAGTGAAAAACTACCAAATGGAGCAGCACAGAAAGAAAGAGCATATAAAACCTCAAAAGCGCAGCGGAACCACGGCCAAACAGGCGTTTGGGTCGCGGTTCTGCGGTCCTTTGGGGGAATTAGGAGCTCAAATTTTCTGGAGATCCATAAAAAACCCTGCACAATTGTTTGGCTATTTTTAATTACGAAAATTCCAACGTTTGAAAATTTCGACAGAAAGTAGTAATTTGCGGATTTCAAAACTCCGACTGAACACTTTAATACCGTAAAGACCTACCCAAATATCCTAGCTTGGCTCTGATACTATGAAAGTCTACTCTAGCACCGCCATGGGGTCCTAATGGCATCAACCATGCCGGATTTAAAAATTTTCGGTGCTAGGCTAGACTTATGCAAGATCGTAACAAGAATTTTAGGGTTTAACCTAAGATGATATGTAAACTAGAGAGGTGAAATATGGCTATACACTCGTAGATCGAGTCCTTCGCTTCACATGCTCCGTGTTGTAGTCCATGCGACTCCACTAGGCTCCATTTGAGAGTTTGGACGAGTTTTCTCCGAAGACCTTCGTGCCAAAGATGATCCACGCGAAATCTTTCCAACTCAAGCTACCTCTATACTAAACTCTTTTAGTGTAGAAAAAATGCTACACTTGATCGCTGGTCAAGTGTAGGATGGTGAAGTAGGTGTTTAGAGGCTCACTAGTTTGTGTTCAAGAATCCATAGTTCACAACTCATATGAGGGGTTGGAACCTTGATGCATGAAGAGGAGGAAGAAGAAGATGTGAGCATGAGAGCAAGAGAGCAACACTTGCAAAAAAATATAAATGCCATACTTGTAACCATGCTCTCATTTTCCACCTCATTTCTATTTTTCTCAAAAATAGAAAATAAACCATGCTTCATTATTATATGTATGTGTGTGTGTGTGTGTGTGTATTATGAAGAATAATTAGTGAGCTAATGATATTAGTTAAGATATAATTATATCAAATATAATACACATCACATTATTAAATCAACACTTGATTTAATAATCCGGTTATATCACATATAACCGACTAATATCATTTATCTGTGTATCACATTATCAAATCAACACTTGATTCGATAATCTGGCCATATCACATATAATCTGACTGATAACAAATGACTGCCAGATTATAATACGGTATCATTACACGTATTTAATCAAGCCTATGCACATATCACATATGTGTTCTACTTCATTTCGCTTGAACCAGGAAATTTCTGTTTGGGACTCTAAAAACTCGTCAATACGCCAGCAGTAGGTGATGATTACATCAGTCACCGACAAGCCGTCAACGGTACTAGCTGGACGTAACGGTTACCCGGGGATTGAGCGATATGAAGATCAACAAGCAAGCTTATTCATACTCTCCATGAACCCTATTACTAACACTACCGTACAGTCCGGTCTCTTCATCAGATATGTCGCATATCATGTCTAAGGGTGGTAAACGTCAGACCTCAGTAACATGATAAGTCATACCGATGTCTGGCTCATAACGGATCGAGAAACTACTGATAACTCTTATCAGTAAATCTCAGCAGCAACCCTGGCCAGGGACTTCCAGTTATAGCCAATCGAGCATAGCGCAATATCAACCCCCAATATAGGGAGAGACAAAACCCCTCCATCGCTCATTGCCTCCATGTGACTCGGGACTGTACCCAAAATCCACCTGTTTGCACAACTCATCGTGAGCGTGGTAGGGAGGAAATCAAAGAACAGTTGGAGCCACACAAGGCTCTATGACGATCTCGGGTCTACAAACTAACTTGTACCAGTGTCACCAGAGGACTGCTATCTGACGATCGGTATACTACCAATTAGGAGTCCTCGGTGAGTCCGTTCAATGTATCTATTCTCTAATGAGCACCTGTGTACAATCTTTGATGTCACACACCAATGGTTGTGGGATCAACCATCGCCCTCCAAAGGACAAGAAACGTACACAATAGTCTACTCTGGAATATTAATGCCCTGTCTCGATATCCCCTCGACTAGGAATAGTTAAAGGATGTACTTTTGGACCACCCTGGCACCACTAGTATGATCTCATCAAAATCCTGATAGTCAAGTACATATCCTAAGATGCTTATTCAACATGTAAGAGACAGATAGTATAAAAATACCAGTCTACATGTTAAGATAAAGGTAACCAAATAGTATACTATCATATCGAGAAAGAAAGTCCTCTATATATATGTCCAAGCATCCACTATATCAACAATAATGGCCTCTAGGGCATACATATTCCTAACACTGAGGACTCAGTGTAACGATTCTAAATTTTCAGTACAAAATTTTTCAGTTAAATGTACAGAAGAGAGTATAACAGCCTGGGTACAAGTTATAAATAAATTTTTGCTAAAGAACAGCAAGAAGCCACCTGTAGCTCACTGGTAAAGTCTTTCACTGCTGTGAAGTAGCCCTATGTTCGAACCCCATCAGACACATTATATTTTTCTGATTTTTTTCTTTTAAACTTTTGGAAACCCAAAAGTTTACACGTGCAAAACACACAAAAATGAAAAGACAGAAAAATCAAATATGTCAAAAAGGGGGTTAACACTAGCGTGAACACGTAGAACAAATCAAACGGCCTAACCCCTTCTTTTGGCCGGCCAAAACCCCATAAAAACCAGCCTCGACGGTCAGAACTTGGCCAAACCCGTCCGTGCTTTGCACACTTGACCTTTCCCTTACCCCTAACTCTCCTGCACTGTTTGATTGCTCTGCAATCAAACAGAGACCATTCAATGCCCCCATTTATCCTCATTTTATTGCATTTTAATTCATCTTTTTTAATTTCAAAACCCTAATTCCACACTGTAAATACTATCCCGTGCCCTAGCCCATCATCATTTTGAAAATTATAGCCAAAATTCTCAATGTTTTCTAAGTACAAGAAGAGTACAAGTGGAGTTAGCAAGCAACTAACTTCCGGCGAAAATCAAAACTAATTCCGGCATTTCCGCGACACCCCAAACCTTTCCAACCCTTATTCTACATCTTCCTAATATAATCAAACGGTAAGTGCCTCCTAATCTCTCTTCTTCCTCTTTGAAAATCTTTTTTTAAAACGAACATCGGTAAGTGGAGTTAATACCGATGTCAATCTTCTAAATCCTAAAACTCATCATTTTTCTTACATATTGTTTATACAACTTTTACAAAATACTTGTAACATTATTATAAATGTTTAGAATAAATTGTAACCTAGAATTCCATGCAAAATAACTTTAATCTATATTTTTCGTTTAAATACCATGAACTTCACATATCACATCTTTTAGTATTTTTTTAATTATACATTTAGAAAACTTCATGGGGTAATGACCTACCCTTCACATACACATATGTTTCCATAGCACGAAACTCAATGAACGCATTTTTGATACGAATACAACGTTACACTAAAAAAACCCTTTACTATACAAATCGGGTTTCTTTAAAAAATTGTATTTTAATTTCCTTTGCAAATAAGTCTCTACAACCCTTTTTAGGGGGCCTGCTATTGGATGGTGCGGATTATCGCACATCCTTAGGCTAGTAGAGCGAGATGCGGACCTCCTCACGGAGCATTCGGTCTCGAAAGGTTTTTATACGATTTTTAAGAAAAACGAAATTTTCTACTTAATAATCAAAATTAATTTTTAATAATTATAAAAATATTAAAAATCCATATATTTTCAAAATATAATAACTAATATTTTTTTCAAATAAAAGAATTACTAGTTTCGTCAAAATACCATCAAGATATCAATACAAGACAAGTTTAAAGTAAAATACCAAGAACTATTCAAGTTAAGCTAATTATCACTAAAATACTTCAATTCTTAAAATACACATCCATGGAAACCCTAAAGAATATAAATAATTTCTCGAGATTATTTTGAACTATATTAAAAATATTTTTCATAAAACCCTCTCGGGCTATATTAAACATTGTTAAAGACTTTAGTAAATATGGGTTTAAGCGGGATCAATTCTCTTGAGTCTCAGGAAGACGGAGAAAGCGAGTGCTTGCCTATTTAAGGCAGAAAACTTAATGGTGTTATCAATGGTAATTGTCTTTCTAAAAGATATATAGCATGCCGTCCATGTGCAGCAGTTACCGATAACTCTTGAACCTAATTCAAGATCTAAATCAGTTTAAAGTGTATGACTCAAGTCTGAGTCTAACCCATGTCTAAATCCAAACTCAAACCTGAATCTAAAACCAAATATGAATACTTGATCATGAAATTGAATCCAAACACAAGTCAGAATCCAATTCAAATATGAACCCAAAGTATAGCATGCATACTTGAACATGAACCTGAATACCTGAATTCAAATACATATATCAAACATGAATATATGACTTGACTTGATTCGAATCATGAATACATACTTGACATGAATACAAGAATACTTGCCATGAACACTTGATATATACATGAACTCTATCTTGCAAACTGATGTATTCCTGAATTCGAGCAAGGCTGGTAATTTTAACTGTAATTTAGCATATACGGGGTGCTGGGGTAGTTCATTCGTGAATCCAACAAAATCTCAGGAGTCTTACTAGATCATGAATCTATATCTACTAACACAAGCAAGCTATTGTGAGGGCCCGTGTTTCCTTACTTCTGAATTACAACTCATTGAGTTTTGAATACTTCAACACTAGGTTGAAGTCCCTTTACTAACACTTGATTCGGGCCCATGGTTTCTTACCCCTAAATTACAACCTGTTGGGTTTGAGAACACTCTTGAGATTGATTGACATTCACCCTTGAACTTACATTAATTTAGTGTACCCAATTAGAGAACTGTTAAGACACTTACATTCACTGCATGTTCTCTATACTTACACTACACGGCCATGTTACATTTGTTTGCCATGCTCATGTTATGTTGTCATGTTTATCGACTTGTCATATTTTACCATACTTGTTCACAGGTACGATAAAACACCATGCTAAACAAACTTGCCAAGTTTATATTAAACGACATGCTGACACAACATACTTCATACTCACTTGTCATAATATACTTTTCCATTATCATTACACTTTATACTTCATTTCTTGGGGACTTATTCGCTCACGGGCATTCTACACATCTTTGTTTTCTTGGAATGTTCGTCAGATACTGTAGAGACTGAAGAGGTAGATATCTCAGAGGAAGAGCACGATCAAACCGATGCCCAGGCCTAGACCAGTTGCCTCTTCTCAGGATATGTATGCCACCTGTTTAGGATTTTCATCATTCTATTTTCTTTCAGTTAAAATCATGTATTGTAAATGAATTAAGTTAAATGTAAATAAAGTTGTTGAACTTTTAATCTCATATTTATTCTCTTGTCATTTTATATTGCTTATTTTATGCTTAGCGTATTTATTCCGGGAAATGACCTTCTCGAAATAAATACGTCGCGGCCACGTCACGTACCTACTTCCGACTTTTGGGAAGCGGGGCGTGGCAAGTTTTCTTGGCGGTCCATGCAGGTCCATTCTGCATGAAATCATAAACAATATATAATAAGAAATATGATATTCAACAACTTTACATTCCTTGCAATTCAATTTTCTTGAATCTGTCCTAATTTTTCTTCTCTATCTAAGGTGATGGATTCTCCCAACAGCCCTAGCACCAATGATGGAAGTACACCACTACCTATCCTTACCGTTCTACCACCTCCACCTACCGTAACCGCACCACTCACAGAACAGACGATACTTCTGGAAGCTATCACAAGCTTACTTGAGGGTCGGCAGGCTCAAAGCACGATTTTGCATGAGCAGACCGCTCTCCTTCAACAAAGTTTCACCCGCTCTGAAGCAGAACATCGGGAGTGAAACAATTTCGGGCTTTACACCCAAAGAACTTCTCAGGAAAGGAGAAACCACCTAAGGCTAAGGAATGTGCACAGAGCATTGAAGACGACCTAGCCGCAGCTCAAGTTTCAGAAGTGGCTTGGGTCAGAATAGCCAAACTCCAGCTCACCGACAATGCCAGAATCTGATGGAAGGCCGAGGAGAGCCGCCTTGAGCAGCCAATCGAGTGGAAGACTTTTCATGATCCCTTTGATGCCTAGTATTTTCCAGAAACTGCGCACTTTGAGATGGAACAAAAATTCATCCACCTGCAATAAGGATCCATGTGGGATAAATCAATGGACGAGTACGATACTGAATTCACCATGCTCGGCAGATTTGCCGCCCATCTAATTTCTACTGCAGAAATCAGAGCCAGGTGCTTCTAGCAAGGATTAGACCCCGAGATCCAGACTGCCCTAGCAACAGGAGAATACCTGACACATGAAGCAGCGTTGAAGTCAGCCCGTCGCTATGAAGCTGTTATTAAGAAGAAGGGAAGGCCACAGTTGGTCAGTATGAAACGTCCTGCCAACCAGATTACTGGAGGAGTCTCTTCTAGGCCAGCTCTCCCAGTGCCAGCTATGAGGTCCGGAGGATCATTTTTCGAGACTGAACCAAACTTCTGCATCTATTGTAAGAGGACCGGACACCAAGTCAAGAATTATCATCGAGCAAATGGTCTTTGTCTAATATGTGGATCATCCTCATACACTATTGATACTTGCCCACACAACCGAACTGGCCCAATTCCTACAGCTAAACCAGCTATCCAAGCTCCACCTATTCGTTTAGCTCTTCCTGCACCACCTCCATGCGGACCACCTTTACCTCGTCAGCCATCGATATACCAGCATGCACAGAGAAATTTGCCGAGACGTCTGGCTTACACCATGGCGGCCGTGGAAACCGAGGCTATAGGTCAAGGCAACACTGGTAAATTCCATCCCATCTTTTTCAGCCTTTACAAAACTCTTGCATCCTTTCGTTCTTTCAAATATTTTTCCGGCACTTTCAGTACCATATCAGTAGTTCATTCACCACCATTGTAATCAAATTTTTCTTGAATCTGTTACAACTTCCTCCTATAAATTTTGAGGACGACATTTTTTATAAGGAAGGAAGAATGTAACGAATCTGAATTTTCGGTACAAAAATTTTCAGTTTAGCGTACAGAAGAGAGTATAACAGCCTGGGTACAAGTTATAAATAAATTTTTGCTGAAGTACAGCAAGAAGCCACTTGTAGCTCACTGGTAAAACCTTGCACTGCTGTGACGTAGCCCTGTGTTCGAACCCCATCAGACACATTATATTTTATTGATTTTTTTCTTTTAAACTTTTGGAAGCCCAAAAGTTTACACATGCAAAACACAAAAAAATGAAGACAGAAAAAATAAAACATGTGCAAAAGGGTGTTAACACTGGCGTGAATACATGGCACAAATCCGACGGCCTAACCCCCTCTTTTGGCCGGCCAAAACCCCACAAAACCGTCCTCGACGGTCAGAGCTTGCTCAAACCCCTCCGTACTTTGCACACTTAACCTTTCCACTACCCCTAACTCCCCTGCACTGTTTGATTGCTCTGCAATCAAACAGAGACCTTTCAATTCTCCATTTATCCTCATTTTAATATATTTTAATTCATATTTTTAATTCCAAAACCCTAATTCTACACTATAAAAACTACCCTATGCCCTAGCCCATCCTGATTCTAAAAATTATAGCCAAAATTCTCAAAATTTTCTAAGTACAAGTAGAGTTAGCAAGCAAGTAACTTCCGGCGAAGATCGAAACCGGCATTTCCGCGACACCCGAAAGCTTTCCTACCCTTCTTCTACCTATTCCTAACATAATCAAATGGTAAGTCTCTCCTAATCTATCTTCTTTCTCTTTGAAAATCTTTTTTTAAAACAAATATCAGTAAGTGGAGTTAATACCCGTGTCGATCTTCTAAACCCTAAAAACTCACCCTTTGTCTTATATATTGTTCATACAACTTTTACACAATACTTATAACATTATTATAAATGTTTAGAATAAATTGTAACCTAGAATTCCATGAAAAATAACTTTAATTTAAGTTTTTCGTTTAAATACCATGAACTTCACATATCACATCTTTTAGTATTTTTGTTAATTATACCTTTGGAAAACTTCACGAGATAATGACCTACCCCTCACATACACACATGTTTCTATAGAACGATACTCTGTGAACATATTTTTGATACGAATACAACGTTACGGTAAAATACCCTTTACTATAAAAATCGGGTTTCTTTTAAAAATTGTATTTTAATTTCCTTTGCAAATAAGCCTCTACAACCCTTTTTAGGGGACCCGCTATTGGATGATGCAGATTATCACACATTCTTGGGCTAGTAGAGCGAGTTACAGACCTCCTCACGGAGCATTCGGTCTCGAAAGGTTTTTAATACGATTTTTAAGAAAAATGAAATTTTCTACTTATTAATCAAAATTAATTTTTAATAATTATAAAAATATTAATAATCCATATATTTTCAAAATATAATAACTTATATTTTTTTCAAATAAAAGAATTATAGGTTTCATCAAAATACCATCAAGATATCAATATAAGACAAGTTTACAGTAAAACACCATTAACTATTCAAGTTAAGGTAATTATCACTAAAATATCTCAATTCTTAAAATACACATCCATAGAAACCCTAAAGAATATAAATAATTTCTCGAGGTTATTTTGTACTATATTAAAAATATTTTTTATAAAACCCCCTCGAGCTATATAAAACACTGTTAAGGACTTTAGTAAATATGGGTTTAAACGGGATCAATTCTCTTGAGCCTCAGAGAGTCGGAGAAAGTGAGTGCTTGCATATTTAAGGTAAAAAACTTAACGATGTTATCAATGGTAATTGTCTAGGAAAAAGACACAAATCCTGCAGTCCATGTGCAGCAGTTACCGATAACTCCTGAACCTAATTCAAGATCTAAATCAGTTTAAAGTGTCTGACTCAAATATGAGTCTAAACCATGTCTAAATCCAAACTCAAACTTGAATCTAAGACCAAATATGAATACTTGATCATGAACTTGAATCCAAACTCAAGTCAGAATCCAATTCAAACATGAACCCAAAGTCTAGCATGCATACTTGAACATGAACCTGAATACCTGAATTCAAACACATATATCAAACATGAATACATGACTTGACTTGACTCGAACCATGAATACATACTTGACAAGAATACAAGAATACTTGACATGAATACTTGATATATACATGAACTCTATCTTGCAAACTGATGTATTCATCGATTCGAGCAAGGCTGGTAATTTTTACTGTAACTTAACATATACGAGGTGCTGGGATAGTTCATACGTGAATCCAAAGAAATCTCAGGAGTCCTACTAGATCATGAATTCATGTCTACTAACACAAGTAAGATATCATGAGGGCCCGTGTTTCCTTGCTCCTGTATTACAGCATGTTGAATTTGAAATACTTCAACACTAGGTTGAGATCCCGTTACTAACACTTGATTCGGGCCTGTGGTTCCTTATCCTTGGATTACAGCCTGTTGGGTTCAAGAACACTTTTGAGATTGGTTAACATTCACCCTTGAACTTACGTTAATTTAGTGTACCCAAGTAGAGACCTATTAAGACACTTACATTCTCTGCATATTTACTATACTTATACTACACGGCCATGTTACATTTGCTTTCCTTGCTCATGTTATGTTGTCATGTTTATCTACTTGTCATATATTACCATACTTGATCACATGTATTACAATAAAACTGCATGCTAAACAAACTTACTAAGTTTATATTAAACGACATGCTGACACAACATACTTCATACTCACTTGTCATAATATACTTTTCCTTTATCATTACACTTTATACTTCACTTCATTTCTTGGGGGCTTACCGAGCGAAAGATCGCTGACGGGCATTCCACCCACCTTTGTTTTCTTGGAATGTTCATCAGATACCGTGGAGACTGAAGAGCTAGACATTTCAGAGGTAGAGCACGATCAAACCGATACCCAGGCCTAAACCAGTTATCTTTCCTCAGTTTATGTATGCCACATGTTTAGGCATTTTCATCCTTGTATTTTCTTTCAGTTAAAATCATGTATTGTAAATGAATCAAGTTAAATGTAAATAAAGTTTTTGAAGTTTTAATCTCATATTTATTCTCTTCTCATTTTATATTGCTTATTTTACGCTTAGCGTGTTTATTCCAGGAAATGACCTTCTCGAAATAATTACGTCGCGGCCTCGTTACGTACCTGCTTTCGACTTTTGAGACGCGGAGCGTGACACGCAGCGCCTCATATGATATTCACATGAGCAGTCAGAAAAAAATTAAGACTCAGATGTCTACGTGATACGCACATGAGTACTCAAAAGCCGCGCTACATGTGATATCCGCGTGAGCACTCAGATACTGCAGACTTAGCGTCTCACGTGCCATACACGTGAGCGTCTCACGTGATACACACATGAGCAAAATATATATCTGGGTGCTTAGCACTACTGGGTAACATAAAAGCCCAACATTTAGCCCAAAATGGGTTAGGCTCCCAGAAGTTAAACTTCTCTTATTATAAATCAACAGAGCCCATATGCTCGCTATATTTGAATTGATCATAGTCTAATACATGACTAATAGTCCTTAGACATATACTCTGAACTGGTGGAACATATGACTTAGGTTCAAACCCATGCTACGGATTTAGACTAATCCGCGCCCTACGTGCGACGACATAAACTAGTCTTCGTATGCAATCCACAGGCAATCTCATATAAACAAATATAATACGACACAAAATGATCTGTCTGGAGTAGGTGAAAGTTGTTATCGAGTTATGATAGCATAATTAACTGTGGGGGCTTGCACCTGAAGGGAAAAGCATCCCCAAAATTAAAAAAAAATCCCCTCACATACGAAAAGGAATCTGATAAGTCACGCAACATCGATCGCATCCATCCAAACTTCCGATATACGGTGCCATAAATCAACTTGGTATCTTCGGAGAGGTGGATCAGTACGTTCCATATAACATCTACCCCCGCATTTAGGGTGGACGTCCTCCCGACGCCTCGGACTCGTCTTCGGCGGTAAACAGATTCTGGCATGCCCGGTGGGAGCTCTTCCTCTTTCCACTCCACGCTTTGTGTGTCGTGTTTTTCCGTGATTAAATAATCGTGGTATATATATGTTTGTAGTTGCCTTTGGGTGATAGGATATTGAAGTTGACGTTCCCTTTCTATGTAGGAATCAATGGCGTTCGCTTCCATTCACTGCTCGGGCTCTGTCATATCCGGTGGAGTTAAGTATGGATCACTTGTAGCCTCAGTTTTCTGCATCCCGGCTCTTTAAGAAATCAACGGGCTTTTCTTTGGGTCGATATTCACACCCCCTACTTTCGGTGCCACAACACTGAAGGAGGAAGCCTAGAAGAAGTCTGTCTTGCATAGGCAGGCTCCCAAAGCTTCAGATCTGCCGACGACATCATTCTTCATACGACTGGCTCCTGTCGAGGAACAAGGTCAGTACAGGGGGCATAATATTCATGCTCTCAAAGAAAATAGGGGGAGATCTCAGCAAACCCCTGAGACAGATGAGACTCCTGTCGCAAGACATCACCGACGTCGATGTTTCCCCAATCAAAGCAAAGCTCTGTTCAAATTCTGAGACTCGAAACGAAGTAACGCTTTATGAAAAGCGCTAGCATCAAATGCGCCAGCACTAAGAGTCAAAAACTCTGAAGCGGCACTCACGTGCAAAGCACGAGAGCGCTGAGCGCCAAGAGCGCTAAGTGCCAAAGGCGCTTCACTCTCGCAAGGATCACTTGCGCCTGTTTATAACATTGTGAATTCTATAGCGCGTATGCGCCTGACAGAGGAAGAACAAAAGAATTAAAATAAGAGGAACACTTGACAGATAATGACAAAAAGGAAGAAAACACTTAATTAAACATTTTATTGCAATGGAAATAGATCTCCAAACATGGGATCAAAAGTACAAGGGTTTACAAGCATATAGATAAAATTATCTAGTTCCCTCTCTGTCTTTTCCACCATGTCAAAGCGACGATCTTCACGAGGAGTAGCTACCCATCGGTTAGCACCGCATTCACCAGCGAAGGCAGAGATGGCGGCCCGATGAGCCCGTACTTGGCTCAGCAACTGAACAGAGCAATCCCTCAGGGCTTTGGTGATCAAGTGCGCCTCGAAGAAGCACTCGATCTTGTCTTCAGCGGTATCGAGAATCACTGGGGTCATCTCCGCCGGAGAAGGGGGAATATCAGCGAGCATGGACATAAGGATCATCCGAAGCCAAATAGAGTTGGGAGGGAGAGGAGATCCTACACGAGTCAAGAGCTCGTGTAGCACTGAGTCGCATTGGTCATCCGTAAGAGCAGGATTCACCAAGCGCGTAGCGAAGCGAGGAACAATGTCCTGAATGGGCACTTCCCATGGTTGTCGACGAGCATGTGGGTGGTTACAAGCCATAGTTAAGATGGTTCTCTAAAAATGAGAAAAGAAAGAAGCATTGGTTCAGATTATAAAGACTAGGCACAGAAAATTTTGAGCATAATGGAGCTATTTCCATGATCTGGGAAATGTAAGTTCTGGGGAATATAAGTTTCACTTAAAAGAAAGGTGAAAAGACACCTCTAACAATTGAAGCAACGCTTCATAGCAGTGCCAAGTGCGCTGCGCCCAGCACACCACGTGTAAAGCACGGATGCGCTAGCGCTAGGTGCGCTGCGCTCTAAGCAGCGCACCACGTGTAAAGCATGGATGCGCTAGCGCTCAGTGCAGCGCATCACGTGCAAAGCACGTGTGCGCTAGCGCCAAGTGCGCTGCACTCTAAGCAGCGCACCATGTGCAAATCACGGGTGCGTTAGCGCTGGAACTAAAATCTCCCCACCGTCAGATCAAAAATCTAATAATAATGATGAATCATTAATCAATCAGAATTAAATTCTGTTAAGGAAAGATTTCTCAAATCTTTCCAAACAATAAGATTGTGCTCTATAAATAAGAGCACCGTTGGATCAATGATCCAATGGTGATTAAAAATCACTAAAACATAGAATAAATTATGTATGGAAAAATTTATCAATCTTGTTAAAAACAAGAAAATTGCCTTCTGTAAATCAGAAGCTCTTCGATCAAAGATCCAACAATGGGAAATTCCCCAGATCAATTAGAGAAAAGATCTCTTCAACTGATTGAACTGATCAGCTTACCCTATTTAAAGGCCCCAAGACTTAAAGTCACAGGATATACAGAAGCATAGAAAGGAACCCCCCTCCCATAAGCTTAGAGAGATCTCAAGAGCCAAGCTCTCAGAAAAAGAAGAGTTTCTTCAAGGTAAAAAATGAACAGAGAGATGAAATCATCTCATGATTAATAAAAAGAAGAATTCACTTCTTTACAGATCATAAATCTATAAGACCAAGTTCTTTCACAAAGAGATCCAAAGATCTCATCATAAAAGAAGAACATAATTCTTCTCGCAGATTATAGATCTATAAGACAAGTTGTCTTTCAGAGATCATAAACCTTTTATTATAAAAAACGGGGGGGGGGAGGAGAATAATTCAATTCTCCTAAGGATCACAGATCAATAAAAGCAAATCCTTTCATCAATCAAAGAGATTAAAATATCTCCTACAAAATAAGAACTTTTATTCTTAGAATCTTGAGACAAAGTCTCTTTTTGGATCAAGAAGTTGATCAGTTAGCGCTTGCGCTCATAAGATAGCGCTCTGCGTTCAAGACTGGCGCTCAGCGCTAAGCGCGACACGTGTCCTTCACGTAGGCGCCACCTAACTGTTAGAGCTTTGCGCTCTTGAAATAGCGCACTTCGCTCATAAGACTAGCGCTCAGCGCTAAGCGCACCACGTGCTCCCCACATGTGCGTCACTGAACAAATAGCGTTTGTGCTCATGAGATAGCGCTCTGCGCTCATAAACTGGTGCAATAATCCCATCATCTGGCGCTTAGCGCCAAGTGCAACACGTGTCCCTCACGTGTGCGCTACTCGGCAGAAGCGCACTGCGCTCTTTGACTGGCACAAAGCGCCAAGCGCGCCGCATGCTGCGCTAAATTGTTCTTTAATAAGCCCAGGGCTATGAGGAATGCTCAGCTTTCAGTAAAAGACAAAACACTGTCAGGGCCAAGCTCAAATAAAGGCTCAACGGCCCAAAATAAAATGTTAAACATTCTAACTTGATTGGACTTTGCCCAAGATTGGCCATAAGTGCTCAACTCATATTAATTGAGCCAATCTGCTCAAAAATATTTTAACAGATCTTAGCCCAAAATTGGACTACAGATCTTTCAACCAACTCAAATTGGTTCAAGGGTATATCTCTGAACCCCTCTGATATATGTCGTTGTAATCCTTCAACGTCTTCAGAGAGGTGACGGGTCCCGACAACCTTACATTTCATAGACTATGACGTCTTTAAACTGGACTGTGGGGTCCTTAAACCCATGGACTATGATGTCCTTAACCTCGGACTGCGGGGTCCTTTTAAACCCACGGAATATGATGTCCGTAACCTCGGACCGAGATGTCCTTAAACTAACAATGGACCGTAATGTCCTTAAACTAATTATAGACAGCAATATCTCTAAACTAAACAATAGAGCCCAAATGCTCTCTTGTTGGATCTAAACGATCCCATTGAATTGATCTTAGTCCAAAATTAATGTATTCTCAATGAACGTTTAAGTTGATCTTAGTCTCAAATGAGACTAACGAATCCTTAAACCCAACCCAAACCCAAATCTAAGAAAATACGGATTTGGGCTAATCCACACCCTACGAGTGACAACATAAATTAGTCTTCGTATACAATCCACGGGCAACCAAAAACAAAACAAACACCCTCGACACGAAGTGATGATCTGGAGAAAGAGAAAGTAGTTACCGCGATGCGGTAGCGTAATTAACTACAGGGGCTTGCGCCTGCAGGGAAGAGCGTCCCCACAATCAAAAACCCCTCAAATGAGGGGGAATCTGACGAAGTCTGCTATATCGGACGCATCCGTTTAAACCTTCGATACATTGTGTCATAAATCAACTTGGCATTTTTGGAGAGGTGGACGGATAGCACAAATTAGCATTTGCCCCGAATTCAGGCAAGACGGACCTATGCGGTCGCGTCTCCATGTTTCGGCGGGGAACAGATTCTGGCACGCCCGGTGGGACCTTTTCCTCTTTCCACTCCACACTTCGTGTGTCGTGATTTCGCGAACGAATCGCGGTTTGACATGGTTGCCCTTGGATTCGAGGTACTAAGATTTAGTTTTGCTCCCGTGCAGAAAACATAACATCAATGGCCTCTAACTGCTCCAGCTGTAACTGCAACTCCCGTTCCGCCTCATCTGGAGGTGTAACCTACGGGCCCCAAGCGGCCTCCCTGTTCAAGATGCCAGTGGAGAAAGTAACTCAGGCCACCACTGGGTTGGTCTTTAGGACTATGATCCCACCAATGAGCTTCAATGCCCCGCTGTTGTCGCAAGAAGCCTCAAAGAAGTCGGTCTTTGATCGATTTACCATTGCCGCGGCCCCTCTCGACGGGTCGCCCAAATTCAATGCCTCAGTTTTCAACAGACCGGGCCAGAACGCCAACAAGCCCGTGATACCTGAAGCAGCCATCCCAAAACGGATAGCCATCCCGGCTCAAGAAGACGAAATCATCGGAGAGGCTTCTTCTGCCAAGAAGTCAGTCTTCATAAGGCTGGCCATTCCGGATCCCGCTCCAGGTGAAGTCCTCAAAGATGCTTTCCCTGCCCAGAGGTCTCTCTTTGACAGATTGGACATTGCTTCTCAACGGACATCGGTCTTTAAGAGGCTGACGCCGGCAGCAACCCTTCGCCAAAACAGGGGGCAGGATGAAGTCATCCCTACAGCTAAGACAATCCCATCTGCACGACATGCTCACCGTCGTCACTGGCGCCGAGTAAGGAAGGCTGGGGGCAACTCTCCTTCCGGACTGACTTCGCCGGCTCCAACGGTGGAAATCGATGCTGCTGTTCCAACTGGGAACATCTTTGATCCGCTAAGTAGGGTGCGCAAAAACTCTCCGACTGCCGTGCTAAAAAGATCTCCTCTACATGTGGAGAATGCTACAGAAAAGAAGCCAGCGCAGCCACCTCAGCGGTTATCCTCCAAAATTTACAAAGTCTGGCGACAGGTCCAGGAATCGGTGATTGACCAGGATTACTCTCGCCGATCAAAGAAGATTAAAGCTCAGCAAGAAAAGAGTCATCCCGTGGTACCACAGAAGATGTCATCCGTCTGGGTGCCCGCTGCAACGGCTCCCTTTACGTCAACCGCTCACAAGAGAAAGAGACCAGAGAAAGCCCCTGTGACCGCAGCGAATCGCAAAGACGCTGAGTCTAAATGCCCCAAGTCTGGGGGCATGGTAACACATACCGTTTATATGGCTTCCGAAAAAGAGGAAAGCCTTGCTTCTATGGGTCATCGACCGCTTATCCGATCGATAACAAAGGCTCAGGAGCAACAGAAGCAAAAGCTTCAAGAGATGCTGACTACAATGGCCGCACTCACTGGGCCGAAAGAAAATCCGGAGACCTCAGAGCAGCGTCAGGAACAAGAAACTGATGCTGAATTCCTTCGAAGAATGCTCGTGAGGAAAGAAAAAGAGGACGCGGAACAGGCGGCCAACATAAAATGAATGGCTCTTTTGTTTCAAGACATGGATGGGATGATGTTACAGCCGGAACCTCCAGCTGAAAACCCCCCAATTATCATTGAAGACAACAGAGGGGAGACATCGAACCATCCTCCAGCTCTTTCAGCAGCCAAGGAGGAGACCATCTCCAAGGTCGCTCTGGATGATTACATTGCTCAGCAAATACGAGCTCACCAGGCGAATGAAGCGGCCGGGTAGATTGTTAAGACTGGACGACCCTATCCGGGCTGGTATGACCAAATAAGGTACCCGCCGGGATATACGATCCCCAGATTCCACGTATATAAAGGGACGGGGAATCCCCACCAGCATGTCGCCCAGTTCAGGGCTTTATGTGGCAACACTGGAGGTGACGATAAACTGTTACTTCGCCAGTTTGTCGGCAGCTTATCGGAGACAGCGTTCGAGTGGTATTCTGAACTTCCAAATGACTCTGTCAAGACATTTGCGGAGATGGAACTGCAGTTTACACAGAGGTTCGCAAGCGCTAGCGAGCGCACCCCAATAACCGTACTAATTAACGCCAGGGTGAAGCCGGGCGAAACTTGGGTCCAGTACGCAATATGGTGGCGGAATTTATGGTCAAAATGCGAGCAGCGCATCGAAGAAGCGCCAGCAGTGGCCATGTTCGTGGGCACTCTTGACCCTCAGGCGACCATCTCCCAATTCATGATGTTTTTCAAGCCGACCGCTTTTCAGTCCTTGATTGATAAGCTGGCCCAAATGGACCAGATGGGTCACAGGCCTTCCTCTTCGAAGCCCGAGCCGTGGAATGAAAAGGGAAAGGGAAAGCGACCTTCGCCGCCAATGCTCAACAGCAGCCCAGTGGTCCAAAATTAACGGATCGTCTAGACGAGAGACGACGATACTATAATGAGAAAATAAAGCGCCCTTATTCGTTTCCCCAGGACAAAACGAGGAGATTGTTCGAGCTGGTAACGCGCAACAGGCTCATTAATTTGCCAAATCCAAAACGCCTATTGCAACCCGGTGAAGCTAATAGTCCCAATTATTGCCCCTACCATCAAGCGGTAAGATTGAAGATTGCTTCGTCTTTAAGGGCTGGATCGAAGACCAATACCAACAGGGTAAGTTCGCACTGTCCGAGAATTGGAAAGTAAGCCCACCACAGCTGCACGCTCTCAAAAAGACAGACACACCTAGGGCATCATGCTCTTTTGTAGAAGAAGCTCCATGGGAGGTCGTTCTTTCAGCCAAGACGAAAAGAATGCTGAAGGATCTCCAAACATGCCCGACGATCAGGTGGAAAATTCCACTGGAACCTGAGATCATCGAGGAAATGCTGAAACCGCGCCTAACTCCAAAATCTGGTAGTGATAGTCAAAGCGCTCACACCCAGCCGTCAAAATCTTCGAAGAAGAAGAAGAAGACCAAAAAGCCCGTGAAGCTTAATGACAAGCGCACGGACTTGCAAAAATATATCGACGCGCTGGAAGAATATAACCAGAAGGCGCGGACCCCAGTCACACTCCAAGAATTTCTAAGCCACGTTCTTGAGGACAGAGATAGCGACAACGATGAGGGAGAAGACTCGTCAGATGAGCCTGAAGATTATATAGCATGCTCCCATGTGATCTCTCACTCGTTAACAAACGATGAAGAACCTCCTTACGCAGAGAAACTGGGGGCAGATCCTGAGCCGGACCTTCTAAGACCATCAGACAAAATGATTGATGCAATCCTAAACGAAGCTCTTCTTAAAAGAAAAGCTGATCGAGAGCGCGAGATGACCATATTTAAAAAGGCCAAACGCCAGTGACAGGACGAAAGGGTCAAAACAATCCCACTAGATCAAAGTACATCCGCTGCAAATAAAAGCAGATTCAAGACGAGAAAAAGGTTCGCCAAAGCCATATCAATAGGAATGAAGCCGCCACCCTCGGAAAGAAACACTCCTGATGAAGCGGATATACATCCTAGCTACTGCTTATATCATTGAAAGATTGCGCACCCCACCGAAGGGTGCAACGCTTTTAGGAACTAGTGGCAGGGATATGTTGCTCACCGACAATATTTTAAGCGGATGAAACGCAAAACTCATCGGGAGCAAAGAAATAAGACCGAGAAGCGCAAAAGAACGACCGACAACTGTCACATGGTCGATGCAGGGCGATCGCAAGCTCTCACCTTTGGGAGCGATTCTGATGAAGAAATGACTCTCGGCTCTCTCTTCAAAGAATCCACCTCAAGAAAAGAAGAACCAAAGAGCTGCGAAAACATTCAGCTGCGCAATCGTACGCTACTAGAAAAGAATCTCGGACCTGCAAATAAGGGATCGAACAAAAAGGATAAGGGGAAAGAAAAGGTCCCTGAGGATATCGCCCACGATGATCGAGTCGTCGAAGAGCTGGTAGCCAAGGACCCGCCCAAGAAAAGTAAAGTGGATTACAACGTTTTGGCATACCGGAGGAAGATACCCTCGCAGCTCAGCATTCTCGACTCCCTTATGCTATCCAAAGAGGTGAGAGATTCGCTGATCAAGACGTTACAAGAGCCTGAACAATTCCAAGATTTCCTCGCCGAAGAAAAGATGAAATACGAGTTGGAAGAAGTGCACACAGCCGATATCACCTTCGGCGATGAAGATCTCCTCCTCGGGACGTGTGAGCATAACCGTCCCCTTTATGTCTCCGGATACTATCATGATATCAAGATAGGCAAAATCCCGGTTGACAATGGGTCCTCCGTTAACCTCCTCAATATAAGAGTGTTGAAGAAAATCTGCATGAGCGTTCAACACCTCGCTCGGGATAAGATCACTATCTCCGGGTTTGACTCCCAGTCATCACAGACGCTCGGGTCTGTGATACTGACGCTGCGCTTTGGGCTGCTAGTCACTGACATCAAGTTTCACGTCATTGACGCTAAGACCTGCTATAACGCTTTGCTCGACCGGCCTTGGTTACACGAGTACAACATTATCCCTTCTACGCAACATCAGTGTATGAAGTACTTCAAAGATGGTCTCGAGTACACTGTGACAGGGGAACTAAACCCATTCTCCATGAACGAATTCCTCAAATATGAAGATGCCAAGTACTTCCTGCCAGATTTTGAAGACACAGAAAGATGTCGCAAACCGGAGGACAAGAACAAAGCTATAACTGCTATTCCCGTCTTCGGGAGTGATACCGAGGAGGAAGAAGAAATAGTTTATTCAGGGCCACCCCAATACAACAAGCCGGGACCGTCCACCCCTATTCTAGTCTTCGGCAGCGATTCGGAAGATGAGGTCAATGCCGTATTCTCTACTCGGCCATCGAGGCAAGCCTTCGCTGATGAAGATCAAAGTTTGCAAGTTGCCATAGTTCCGTGGGAGCATTACAAAGAGCTCGATGCACTTGAAACTTATAGTGTGCAAGAACTGCAGACATTCTATGTCCCCCCCAGGCGAAAGGGTGAAAAGGCGATCCTATTCTACAGATCCGGGGAAACCAAAGTGGAAAAAGAAATTTGGTATGGTGCGGATTCTACACTTGACAGGCTCCAGCCCATCCGTTTGCTCAGATATTACACAAACGGATTAAAAAGACTGTTGAGGCGTCAAGGCGTAGCCTTCAAACAGACTGCTCGACAAGCCCAGTTCTACAACAAGATCTGAAACGTCCCCGGAACTCAGCGGAAATTGCCCAATGGGAGAATGGAAACGAGCGGGCTCGATATGCTCAAACCAAGAGACGGGAGCGATTCCATGGCTGCTGCGTCATACATGAGTTCGATGAGGAAGGAGATGCTCTGTGGGAAGATGCTAACCCTGAACCCAAACGAGGTCCCGCCATGAAAATGCCAAGTCCTTCGTTCGAAGAATAGATGGACAAGCTTATAAGGGAAGCGGGTCAAAAAGTCCGGGATGACCATAGCCGCGAAATGGCCATTTATGAGAAGGCCAGGACGCAGCGCCTCTTTCAGCAGGCTGCGGAGAATGATGATGCCCTTCGTCGTCAACCTATCATACAGAAGACCCAACGCAGAGGCAAAAATAAACTGAAGAACGGAAAATATGTTCGACAGCAGCATAGCGGGTTCAAGAAGCCTCGCGATCGAGAATTGGGCGGCCTGGATTCGTCTCTTGTAAAGAAGATGGGTCGAACATATTCTTTTCCCCAAAACAAGACAAAGAAGATATTCGATCTTGTCATACAACATCAGATGATGACGCTCCCGGAGTCCAAACACCCCGAGCAAGCAGGCGATGTCTCTCACCCGGATTATTGCTCTTATCACCGAGCGATAGGATATCCTCTCAAAGACTGCTTCATATTCAAAGACTGGGTAGAAGACCAGTATCAGGAAGGCAGGTTCGCTCTATCCAGCAGCTGGAGGGTAACCCCGCCGCAGAAGTATGAACCGAAATCCACGAAAGTAGAACCGGATCAACATCGGTCTTGGAAGCGATCCCGTACCTGTCACGTGATAACGCTGTCAGAAGAAGAGCCCGAGAATATGGATGATCTTCCCTGGTGCTTCGAAAACGATGATGATAAGGTGATCTTAGAGTTTCCACCGGCGCCAAAAGAGCTGGAAGATGGGATACATACTACTACAGATAACCTCAAGAAAATTGACTTGGGAGCGGCAGATGACCCACGGCCGACATTCGTCAGCGAGCTATTGTCTGAAGAAAGGGTGGCTACGCTAAAAGACGTGCTCATGCAGTATAAAGACTGCTTCGCATGGAACTATTCCGAGGTGCCGGGACTAGATCCAGAAATAGCTATGCACAAAATGGCGATATCTCCGGACATCAAGCCAGTCAAACAAACGCCGAGAAGGATGCGGCTCGAGCTTGAGATGAGCATCAACGCTGAGGTCAAGAAGCTAATCGACTCTGGCTTAATCCAAGAGGTGCAGTATCCTGACTGGATCGCTAACATCGTCTCGGTGATGAAGAAAAACGGGACAGTGCGCATATGTGTGGACTTTCGGGATCTCAACAAAGCTTGCCCGAAGGATGACTTTCCAGTACGAGTCACCGAGCTAATGATAGATAATACGTCCACTCACGAAGTTTTCTCTTTCATGGACGGCTCATCAGGATATAATCAGATAAAAATGCATCCTGAGGACCAGAAGCATACCGCTTTTCGGACCCCTTTGGGCATATTCTGCTACAAGGTGATGCCTTTCGGTCTGAATAACGCCGGTGCCACCTATCAGAGGGCCATGACGAAGATTTTCGATGACCTCATACATGAAATCGTCGAATGCTATATTGACGACCTCGTAATTAAAGCAAATCATACAAGGAACATTTAGAGCATCTGAAGATCGTGTTTCAGCGCCTTCGAAAATACAACTTGAAGATGAAACCTCTCAAATGTGCATTCGAAGTTTCCTCAGGCAAGTTTCCAGGATTCGTCGTCCGACACCGTGGCATCGAGATAGACCCGTCAAAGATCAAGGTGATCATGGAAATGCCTCTGCCAAGGACTCTCAAGAAACCGCGGTCTCTCCAAGGGAAGCTCGCATATATCCGGCGATTCATAGCTAATCCCTCCGGCAAGTGTCGTCCTTACAGTCAGCTGATGAAGAAGGTAACCCCGTTCGTCTAGGATCGCAAATGCCAAAGCGCACTAGACGAAATCAAGCAATACCTACAGAATCCTCCGGTGCTGACTGCTCCGGTCAAGGGAAAGCCTCTCATTCTGTATACAACCGCCCTTGAGGGTTCTCTAGGCGCATTATGGGCACAAGAAAACGACCAAAGGAAAGAAAGAGCTCTCTACTATCTGAGTCGAGTTATTCTAGGGGCAAAAAACAATTATTCTCCCATCGAAAAACATTGCCTGGCGTTGATCTTCGCGATAACGAAGCTCAGGCACTATGCTTCGTAACATGAGGTCCACCTCATATCAAAAGTGGATCCTCTCAAGTATTTGATATCAAAGGCCATATTGACGGAATGGCTCGCAAAATGAGCCCTACTATTAATGGAATTCTCGGTGACATACCGACCCCTCAAGTCAGTGAAGCGCCAGGCCATCGCCGACTTCCTCGCTGAGCATCCAATACCTACCGATTCTCCATTGAACTGCGAACTGCCCGACGAGTACGCGTTTGACACGATCGACGGGGAGAGAAGAGAGAATGATACCCGATGGGAACTCTAATTCGATGGAGCATCTTCCATGAAGAAGCGCAAATAAATCACCCCCATAATCAAATCCAGGGTGGGCCTCATCTTCGTAACTCCACAAGGAGGGATAATGCGCTTTGCCTTCTCCTTGACAGAGCCAAGGACAAACAACGAAGCCGAATACGAAGCTTTGATAGCAGGTCTTGAGATCGCCGTCGACATGGGAAATGAAAACCTCCTCATATACGGAGACTCCCAGCTGATCGTTAGTTAAGTGAATGGCAATTATCAAACATGCAAGCTGGAGCTGGTGAAGTACGGCGAGAGAGTGCAGCAACTGTTGACTCAAATTCCTTCCTATGCCCTGGAAAGCATACCGCGCGCGGAAAATAGCAAGACAGATGTATTAGCCAAGCTCGCTAAAGAACTGGCCGACGAGAACTCGATGAAGTAAGGATCGTTGCGCAAAGTCGTCGGGTTCTTGCACCGGCAGAAATGTCTCCAGAGTCGTCCGAAGAAAAAGGAGCAACCGAGCAAACGGCCCTACAAATAAAAGACCAGGAAAAGGCTATGGATTGGAGAGAAGTCTTTATAGACTACTTCAAATCTCATCGAACACCTGAAGATGCGTCCTCAAGATATCAGCTCATGAAACAAGCTCTGTATTTCGCCTTCGTCAATGATACTCTGTATAAGAGATCATTTGATTCTTTATGGCTAAGATGCCTGGGACCGGAAGAAGCAAAAAGAGTAGTCCAACAAACTCAAGTTGGACTCTGCGGTTCTCACCAAGACGGGCTGAAGATGAAGCTGAAGATCAAAAGGATGGGCAACTATTGGCCCACGATGATCCAGGACTGCCTCGAATACGCAAAGAAGTGCCACTCATGCCAGATTCACGGGGACTTTATCCATCAGCATCCGAATCCGCTACACCCAACGGTGGCTAGTTGGCCGTTCAAAATGTGGGGAACAGACATAATCGGCCCCATCGAACCAGTATCGTCCAGAGGACATCGGTTTATATTGGCAACAACTGATTACTTCTCCAAATGGACAGAAGCAGTACCACTAAGAGAAGTGTAGATGGAGAATATCCTCCATTTCTTCAAGACACACGTCATTTACCAGTTCGGCACTCCGCGACGGATTATCTCCGATAACGGGCCAGCCTATAGAAGCCACAAGATCAGCCGCTTCGCATAACAGCATAACATAGACTGGAGATATTCATCGGTCTATAATCCCCGAACTAACAGTCTAGCTGAGGCTTTCAACAAGACCTTAACAAAGATCGTGAAAAAGACGGTGTCTCGAAATAAGAAGGACTGGCACGAGAGACTGCATGAAGCTCTCTGGGCGTATCAAACCACGTTCAAAACGGCCACAAACACAACGCCGTATGCATGAGCATTCAGCACAGAAGCGGTACTCCCCCTCGAGATAGAGTTACCCTCTCTACGAGTGGCAGTTCACTATGAACTAACAGACGAAGAAAATGGTCATCTTCGGCTTGAGGAACTTGATGCCCTTGACGAAACCCGGCTCATGGCGCAGCAAAATCTGGAGACTTATAAAGCAAAGATGACATGCTCATATAAGAGATTGACTAGGCCGAGCACATTCCGCCAAGGCGAACTCGTGCTAGTGGTCAAAAGACCTATGATCCCCAATCGTGCCAAGAGGGGGAAATTCGGACCGAACTATGAAGGCCCGTACATCATAGACAAGGTTTACCAGGGTGGAGCCTATCTACTCATGGACATGCATAGTGAAAGACCTTTCAGGCCAATAAATGGTCGCTTCCTGAAAAAATTCTACGTCTGATGAGTCACGGCCTAGGTGAACGATAGATGACGGTGCCTATGTCCGCTCGCTATATTTCTAAGCCCAAACTCTATAAGTATTAATCGGCTACGGACCGAAATGTCCTAAAAACTAACGACGGACCGAAACGTCTTTAAACTAACAACGGACCGAAATGTCCTAAAACTAACGACGGACCGAAACGTTCTTAAACTAACAACAGACCGAAATGTCCTAAAACTAACAACGGACCGAAATGTCTTTAAACTAACGATGGACCACTATATCCTAAAAACTGGCTGTTGACCGAGACGTCGATAAACTACTACAGACCGCAGCATCCCAAGGCTGACACAAAAAAAAGGTATGTCCATAAGCAAAATGGGCACGGATGAAACCCCGGAAGGGCTCCGGGAGTAAAAACCGTAGGGCTACCGGCGAGTTTTGTGAAAACCCGAAAAGGCGCAATCTCGTTAAAAGACACTTGCAAGGTCCTCTCAACCTTGTAAGGAGAAATCACCTACGTGAGATCCTTACGACTCACAAAGGAGCGACACACTTAGGGGTCCTCACGATTCCTAAGGAGAAATTACACTTGCGAGATCCTCACGATTCGTAAGGATAACCCTCTTATGAGACCCTCACGGCTCATAAGATTCAAAAGCCTTAAGGTACAGGGATCTGAACCTGTTCTTAAGCAGTCATACACCATGATTTTTCCCTACAAGCATTTCGATATCGACCCTTGTATACAATCCACGGACGCGAATAAACATTTCCCTAACAAAGTCCTACCCGCGACTAGGGATATGTTTGCACAGTGAACGGCCCTTGTAAGTCCTCTCGACTTATGAGGGAAATGCACTCTTGTAAGATCCTTACGACTTATAAGAGACCATACACTTAGGAATCCTCACGATTCTTAAGGAGAAAACGCACCTACGAGATCCTCACGACTCGTAGGGAGAAATACCTTTATGAGACCCTTACGGCTCGTAAAGTTAAAAGCCTTAGTCGACAGGATCCTAACCCTGTTTACTAAGCCACCTTTGTTCGACCTCGACAAAGGCAAATGATGAGTTGCTCCTGGAAATATCCCAGTAGTAGCGAAGCTGATGCCTAAATCGGTATCAAATCCCAAACTCGCGGTGAAAAATCAACGAGCCACAAATGCATACGAAATAGCCGAAATGATGGGGCAACTTGCAAATCAGCAAGTAAAAATGTATGCATACAAAATAGCCGAAATGATTGGGCAACTCGCAATAAAAAGCAGCCGGTAAAAATAAAACAAATAGCCGAAATGATTGGTGTTCAGTTGAAAATATTGCACTTTGGTATAAGTATTTTCCTTACATTTCTTAATAATAAAAGGTGTTTATTATAAATATTAAACATATTTGGATTTATCTGCAAAATACTATTTTTCATATGTTTATATATTATAATTAATATTATGAAGGAAAATATATGCATTTTATATTTATATAATATTTTGGTAATTGAAAATATGCATATCATATCAAATATTCTAATCACAATTCTTAAAAGATATAATATCATACAAATGGTTAGAATAATATTTCAAAATATATGCATAATATTTTATTAATTAAAAGATGCATAGCATATCAAATATTCTTAATCATGCTTTTTAAAGATTTATTACTATATAAAGTGCATAGCATATTAAATATTCTTAATCAAGTTTCTTAAAGATTTATTACCATATATAGTGATTAAGACACTCTCTCTAATTTAATAAATAAACTAACATTATTCATAGAGATATTGTGCAAGATTTAGCTCAGGTCAAGAGATCAAGATATTCAAGATGTCAGGATAAAAAATCTGCCAAAATCATAAAATCAATACTGACGGGGACTCAGAATCCAGGCATGGAAAGTTACCATATTAGGAAGTCACCATATATGGTAACTAGTTTTTCTTCTTTGAGGGCTATATAAAGGACCAAGGGCTAAAGTTAGAAGACATCAAGCCGAAGAGATCACGAAGCCCCTGACGCTCACGCATCCAGGCTGATCATCAACTGTTCGTCTACCTCCTTGGAAGAGATCGAGAAGCAAACTAGTCTTTGTAATCATTTTCTAAGGAATCAAAGTGTAGATTGTTCAAGTTGATTAATAAAGGTAGTTGTTTTATTTAATTCTTTTGCATTTTACATTATGTTTTCCCTCTCTATCTTTTCATCTTCTTTTCCCAACATGCGCGAGTAATTCTCCGCTTGTTAGGGTTCGTAGGATTAGGGTAGGCTAATGGACGATGAAAATAATTAAACCCTTTTTAAGTCCTATAAAGTTTAGGAACTTTATCAAAAGAATCATTAACATCCTAATCGGGCGCGCTAGCAATTCTTTGCTAGTTCAGACCGCGATTAGAGATTAGATTAATGATTGTTTTGGTAAAGGCTAGATAATGAACGGAGTTCCGTGTCGAGGTAAGGGTTAAGAGTGGGATTCCTTTTCCCTCCAGAAACCCTAATCTACACGCATCACTGTCGTTCTAGTTCTAAATCTATTAATGGATAAAAAGGGTAACTTTTAATTAATCGTCCATAACTACTAAATCCTAACGAACCCTACAAGCCCTATTATTATATTAATTGCATCTTCAAAATAATCTAGATCTATATTTTACATTCTTGTTTAAAATAGATCCAGAAACTTTTCACAAAATTCTTTCTTCCTCCTCTCTTTTTCAACACATCTAAAGTAAAAATAAAAGGTTCAACGTTTCCCAGAGGACGACCCGTACTCATCTCGGTCTAGCTACACGCGACACCGTTATTGATTGCGGTTAACTACAAACACACTTTTTCACATCAATCAAATGGCGCCGTTGCCGGGGATACGTGCGTAATTTTTTATTTTTACTATTTGTGTTGAATTCTTCGACGAGTCATATCATTATTAAAACAAAACTGCAAATTGTATATTTAACGATTATTGTGTGAATTTTTACGAGGAAATCTGGAGTCACGGACTTGAGGAAACAGGAGATCTAGGGTTCACACTTCTCTGGTAAGATTCTAACTCCCTTCTCTCTCCTCTAAAATCCAATAAAATCGATTTTCTGCAGGATTCTTTGCAAAATATCGCCGCTCAAAAATCTTTTTGCAAAGTTTTGTTTTTCAGTTTGTTTTTGCATATTTTAATACGGATCTTTAAGGGGCAAGGACCAAATCAAGATTAGGTGGGGATTTCATCACCCTTCCTAAGCCCCACAAATCACAAACCGAGCATATAGATCAACCCTTCATTAATTTAAAAAATATCTAGACCAGACTCTAAGGACTGTCGTGCTCAATAAGGACAGAGGAAGGTCGTGGGTAATCTATCGTTATCCGCATTACTTTTGTAGTGTCTAGGCAAGTGTGACAAAGGCTAGTGGTTTTTAATTAGGCCCACGACGTGGTTCCTTCCCACTTACCTGGCACTTACCTGGCTACAAGGGTAGTACGGAGGCGGTAGAGGATTTATCCTGCGGCTTGTCCTTTGGAAGTCTAGGAGCGGTCTAGAGACTGGATCTAGGTAACCATAGTTCTAGGGTTGTGCATTTTTGTGTGATTTGTCTAAATCCGTCATTTTTCAAAACAAACCAATTAATTTCTCTCCTTGTTACCCCTTCCCCCTTCTTCTCTTCTTATAATGGGTGACCTAAACAGAAGAACACTTGCCGAGCTTTCCTGTCCACAACCAGATATCTCTTGTTTTCGAAATCCCTTCGGTATACCGTCCGGCTCTTCCATGTCCTTAAGAGATCATATAGAACAAGCAGGAAGAAACAGTTGGCCACCTCAGTCTAGGTCTTATCAACCATATCATAATCTTACACCTGTTTCAGTTCATACCCAGAGTGAGGAAGCCCCTAGACGAATGTCCATTGCTGAGCACATAGCTAGGTCTAGAGGCCAAAGTTTCAACCCGGACCAATATCAACCATCACCACCACTGTCCGGAGAAGAGTTTGATATGCGGTTTGTGGCATATAAGATGTCTGTTGAAAATAGCCAACCAACCAACCCATATCAATATTCTTCTTATCATAATATTGATCCTACTCCTACCCAAGTTCCGCAACCATTCTATTCCTATCAATCCAATCCGACTTTTCCACCTACTCTAGACAGTTCTTCTAATCAGTCATTTGGGAGTTTTAATTATCCACAGGAATTTCAATCTTATACTAAAACCCCTTATCAGCCCAAGACTAGTCTGGAGCAGACATTAGAAAAATTTATGGAAATGTCGAACCAAATTATGAAGGATTTGGGTAGTAAGACAGAATTGTACCTCCAAACTGAAATTCATAACTCCGGTTTCATAGATTCATCAAGTACACCAAATAGAATGACTGATAAGTTGTGTGACTTTGTAGTGTTTGATTTACCAAACTGTGAAGGGTCCCTTTCAAGTGAAACCATACCCAACCCTTGTGATCTCTACACCTCCACTCTTGAACCAAAACTGATTGAAAACCATACTTTTGATGAGGAGTTTGAGAATTTTAACCTTCACTTGAATGAGGTGATTGATGTTGGGGATATTTTGATTGATGAACCCGAAATTTTGGATGATTTTGTCCCACCAATTCATCAAATCCTTTCACTTCCTTGTGGTCATCATCTTGAGCCTTTAATTCTTCCCGAACCCCAAATATGTCTTGAAGTTGATGATAATGGTATACCCGAAGTTCAGACCGAAATACAGCCTCCATCTTCCACATCTGGTTCAGCAACACTCGACATACCAATTTGTTTACCCATTTCACCTTCTACTTTCTCCGGTTCTTCTTCTGTTCCTATAGTTTCAGTGAGTTTTGATAAATCACAATCTGTTAATTCAAGTTCAATAATACCAGAAATTCAACTTGATTTGGATATTTTTGAAAAAGAGGTAGATGAGTTTTTCGAGTCCTCTACCTCAGTGATTTTTTATGAATCAAGTAGAATAAATTCTGGCATAAAACTCTTTGACAGCAAAATGTTCAATCACACCATTGATAAAAGTTTTGAAGAACTTTTTGCTGACGAACTTGAATTTTTAAACAATACTGATTTTGTGATTAATCAATCTCCACCTATAGAGGTTGAACCGTCACCATTCCTTCTTCCTAATCATTCACATTTCTCCTCATTCTTTCTTTTCTCTAAATTCAAACCCTTTCCAGACCACCTCTTATCCCTTCCCCATTTTTTCTTGACTCGATACAACACATTCTTCCACCAACCTATACGCTATACTGATAAAATCTTTGAATGGTTGGTATTAACTTTTGGTCTTTGTAAAGCTTTATTTTGATCAAAAGACTCACCCCCTCTTAAAATGCTTCGTATTGTCTAACTCATGTTTGAGGGGGGGTATATTTTTGGCTCTTGAACATAACTTTTGTCCTCAAATTTGTGAGCCAAAAATAAGTTTGGGGGAGTATTTTCACTTTCATATATTTTTGCCCCCATTAATAATTTCCTCCCAAGTCTACAGGTTTTCGAGCTTAACGGATGACATCAGTGAGGACACTGCTGTAAACAGGTTTGGGGGAGGTTTGTGCTTATTTACACATCAATTTGCATCATATTTTGCATAAGCACAACATTTTCAAAAATTTAAAAAAAAAATTATAACAAAAGAGTAGAAAGTGAAAAATTACATCCAAAAGATTGGAATAGTTTAAGAAAACCAAGAAAATTAGAAGTTTTCTTACACGAACTAGTAATAAGTAGTTATGAGCTGTTGTCCCAAGGGTTAGTAAGATGAAGGAAGTCACTAATCTGAGGATAAAAATAAGTCTGAAAAATAGTTTCTATTCTGGAAGCCAAACATTTGAATGTTGATACCCTACAATATGCACCTACACACGTCTTGAAACTCGGGATAGTAGAGGATACCTTGAAATGCTCTTGTCTAAAAGCCAAAGTATGAAGGAAGTGAAAAAAATGAAGAAAATATAAAAATGGTGAAAAGAAAAAAATGAATACTGGTTTTGTTATCGCCAAGGCAGCAATAAAAAAATATAGCGAGGGTGCCTCTTCACCTAGTGCCCTAAGGCCAACTGGTCTGGGAGTCACTGCTAAGCCTTAGGTGGTGCAAGACGAGGAAAATATTATCACCTAATCAGCAAGCACAGGAGTAATCGGTTGGTTAGTACCTCAAGAAGTATTAACGGTCGCATGAAAATGTGTGAGCGAATCTTAGTATTCATAAAATTAAAAAGTACTGAGGTAGATAGACAAGAGTATGATAGCTTGAATTGAATTCTCCGAGTGTAGGGATGTTCTTTACACACACGTGGGGTTATATGATCAATGTTTGGATGAAAGGTAGGAATGAAGAACAAAGACGATGTTTTATTGAGGGATGATGTGATTTCTAACATTTTTTCATGACTATTAAGATAGGGCTCATGATAACTGAAAAGCTAGTATAGTTGGAAACTCTTATTTTCAAAGTCTTTCTTTTATGGTTCTTATCTTTATATGTAAATTTCACCATCTCTCTTTTGTTATAGGATTTTGTGGGTGTAATCCGCTGAAAACCCTCAGGAGACAACACTCCTCCTACTAGGGACACCTAGAGGTTTAACGGCTTGTTGCACGTGCTCAGTGCAATCGTGTTTGCCTACGAAAGTGTGCTAATTAGGTTTTTCTTTTTCTTTTTCTCTTGAATAACTAGTTTGCTCGGGACGATCAAAGTTAAGTTTGGGGGTATTTGTTCAGTTGAAAATATTGCACTTTGGTATAAGTATTTTCCTTACATTTCTTAATAATAAAAGGTGTTTATTATAAATATTAAACATATTTGGATTTATCTGCAAAATACTATTTTTCATATGTTTAAATATTATAATTAATATTATGAAGGAAAATATATGCATTTTATATTTATATAATATTTTGGTAATTGAAAATATGCATATCATATCAAATATTCTAATCACAATTCTTAAAAGATATAATATCATACAAATGGTTAGAATAATATTTCAAAATATATGCATAATATTTTATTAATTAAAAGATGCATAGCATATCAAATATTCTTAATCATGCTTTTTAAAGATTTATTACCATATAAAGTGCATAGCATATTAAATATTCTTAATCAAGTTTCTTAAAGATTTATTACCATATATAGTGATTAAGACACTCTCTCTAATTTAATAAATAAACTAACATTATTCATAGAGATATTGTGCAAGATTTAGCTCAGGTCAAGAGATCAAGATATTCAAGATGTCAGGATAAAAAATCTGCCAAAATCATAAAATCAATACTGACGGGGACTCAGAATCCAGGCATGGAAAGTTACCATATTAGGAAGTCACCATATATGGTAACTAGTTTTTCATCTTTGAGGGCTATATAAAGGACCAAGGGCTAAAGTTAGAAGACATCAAGCCGAAGAGATCACGAAGCCCCTGACGCTCACGCATCCAGGCTGATCATCAACTGTTCGTCTACCTCCTTGGAAGAGATCGAGAAGCAAACTAGTCTTTGTAATCATTTTCTAAGGAATCAAAGTGTAGATTGTTCAAGTTGATTAATAAAGGTAGTTGTTTTATTTAATTCTTTTGCATTTTACATTATGTTTTCCCTCTCTATCTTTTCATCTTCTTTTCCCAACATGCGCGAGTAATTCTCCGCTTGTTAGGGTTCGTAGGATTAGGGTAGGCTAATGGACGATGAAAATAATTAAACCCTTTTTAAGTCCTATAAAGTTTAGGAACTTTATCAAAAGAATCATTAACATCCTAATCGGGCGCGCTAGCAATTCTTTGCTAGTTCAGACCGCGATTAGAGATTAGATTAATGATTGTTTTGGTAAAGGCTAGATAATGAACGGAGTTCCGTGTCGAGGTAAGGGTTAAGAGTGGGATTCCTTTTCCCTCCAGAAACCCTAATCTACACGCATCACTGTCGTTCTAGTTCTAAATCTATTAATGGATAAAAAGGGTAACTTTTAATTAATCGTCCATAACTACTAAATCCTAACGAACCCTACAAGCCCTATTATTATATTAATTACATCTTCAAAATAATCTAGATCTATATTTTACATTCTTGTTTAAAATAGATCTAGAAACTTTTCACAAAATTCTTTCTTCCTCCTCTCTTTTTCAACACATCTAAAGTAAAAATAAAAGGTTCAACGTTTCCCAGAGGACGACCCGTACTCATCTCGGTCTAGCTACACGCGACACCGTTATTGATTGCGGTTAACTACAAACACACTTTTTCGTGTCAATCAATTGGGCACCGCGAAAAATAGCCGAAATGATTGGGCAATCGCGACTTTCGCGATATAAAAGCTGAAATGATAGAGCATCGCGGAAAGAAAAATATATAAAATGAAACCTTTCGCCCTACAGGTGAAATCACATCGATCCCTGTATACAATCCAGGGGCACAAACAAAGAAGGAACCATGCTTTCCCCCCAAGCTCCATCCGAAAGAGAGCCAAGTCTCGACGGTTCATAAACAGCCTGGAGATCATCTCAACATTCGTCTCATTACCACAGACGCAACATCAGCAAAGCGGAACCGCGGCAATCCCTAGTTCCATGACTTGGCGGTGCACAGACAACCGGGAGTCAACCCCCGACTCCGTGAAATGCGGATAAAGTCAACCCTTCCTGGTCCTTGCGGAACACGGCTAATGTCAATTCTGACCCCGTGGGATGTGCCCAGAGCAAATCCCAGTCTAGTGGAACACGGCTTATGTCAATCCTGACCCCGTGGGAAGCGTCCAGAGCGGATCCTGGTCCTTGTGGAACACGGCTAATGTCAATCCTGACCCCGTGGGAAGCGTCCAGAGCGGAACCTGGTCCTTACGGAATACAGCAATGTCAATCCTGACACCGTGGGAAGCATCCAGAGCAAATCCTGGTCTAGTGGAACACAGCCTATGTCAATTCTGACCCCGTGGGAAGCGTCTAGAGCGGAACTTGGTCCTTGCGAAACATGGCTATGTCAATCCTTACCCCGTGGGAAGCGTCTAGAGCAAATCCTGGTCCTTGCGGAACACGGCTATGTCAATCCCGACCCTGTGGGAAGTGTCCAGAGCGGAACTTGGTCCTTGCGGAACACAGCTATGTCAATCCTGACCCCGTGGGAAGCGTCCAGAGTAAATCCTGGTCCTTGCGGAACACGGCTATGTCAATCCTGACCCCGTGGGAAGCGTCCAGAGTAGAATCTGGTCTTTGCGGAACACGGCAATGTCAATCCTGACCCCGTGGAAAGCATCCAGAGCAAATCCTGGTCTAGTGGAACACGGCCTATGTCAATCCTGACCCCGTGGGAAGCATCCAGAGCGGAACCTGGTCCTTACGGAACACGGCTATGTCAATCCTGACCCCGTGGAAAGCGTCCAGAGCAAATCCTGGTCCTTGCGGAACACGGCTATGTCAATCCTGACCTCGTGGGAAGCGTCCAGAGCGGATCCTGGTCCTTACGGAACACGGCTATATCAATCCTGACCCCGTGGGAAGCATCCAGAGCAAATCCTGGTCCCGTGGAACACGGCTAGAGTCAATCTCGACCCCGTGGGAAACGCCCAGAGCAACTTCTAACTCCGTGAAATGCGGATAATGTCAACCTCATCAATCACTTACGGGTTCTCTCGACCCGTAAGGAAAAAAACTCTCTTGTAAGATCCTTACGACTTATAAGAAAAAACACACTTAGGAATCCTCACGATTCCTAAGGAGAAAATACACCTACGAGATCCTCACGACTCGTAGGGAGAAAAATCTTTATGAGACCCTCACGGCTCATAAAGCTGAAAAGCCTTAGGCAGCAGATCTGAACTTGCTTCCTAAACTATCACTACCTCTCGAAGAGTTCAAAACGTAATATTCTCTATCATCTACAAGCTACACTTTCTAAGGTAACACGTCGGCAACACAAAAAAGAGAAGAAAGTATAAGATGAACACATGAAAATGGAAAAGCTTGCCATTCATACTTCAGAAAATTCTTACATTGATGAAAAAGGTAAACAAAAACTCCATTAAAATGTTTACAAAGGCAGGACATCAAATCCAGGACATGGATTAAGAAATTCAAAAGTAAAGCCATCCAAAAATTTTCGTGCCTCTCGGACCATCTTCGTGATTGCAATATTATATTCCCCATTCTTATTCTTTTTACAAATAAACAGGTGCTTTTGATCCATGTCTGCTATATAATTGCAGGTTACAGATTCTCGGAACAAAACAGTGAAAATGATGAAAAGACGCTACAAAAGTGGGACTTCGACCAACAAATAGAAGAATCTTGATCATGCCTACAGTTTGAGGAACAAACGAAGATCAACAAACAGTTCGATTGCACAAAGGCAGCACAAAATTCAAGACTTCAACACGAAGCAAGCGGTAAAAGTCCACAACATTCTACACTGTGGAAATCCGGAAGAGAATAGAAGACATTCTGAAGAACCAAGTAAAGAAAAGCCAAGTAAAAAGCAACATGAGAATTACCAGAGAGACAGAAGCCCAAGATCCCTCTATATGGCCGCGGATCCAAGGCCAAACATGGCTTTTGGCCGCGGTTCCGCGGCCATGATGAGCGCGTGTCGGTGCAATTTTTGTCGGTGGTGGCGGTGCGTTAACTAGTCTTCTTAAGGTATAAATGCAGATCTGTATCGAATGTAATCTTAGGGTTTCTATGATCTATAAATAGAAACCCTAATGCTCTTTTTGAGAGCATGCCTCTTCCCATGCCTCATTTTATTTATCATAATTCAGAATTTTAACTCCTATAATGTTTGAAGAGTGCGTCAAATAAAAAGTAGAAAGTAAGTTTTTTTTTCTTACCTTAGTTTAATTTTCCTTTCTGCCCTACTATAACTTTTATTTATCTTCCCTAATTTAGATTTTATTTATCTGCCGTAGATTAGATAATTAGGTTATCAAAAACAATCATAAAAATGAAATCTTTTAATTCCCTAATGAGTGAGTAGTTCTTCACTTGTTAGGGTTAGGAATAGGAAAGGTTTGAGAGATGAAAATCTCTCATCCCTTTCTTGCCCGTCACATATTTTAATAGGACTCTATGCATACATACACACACCGCTCACTACGGCACCCTATCCCATGAGGTAGCGGTGATACCGTAGTTTAAAAGACCGGTTGTATATGTTTTCCATAGAGGTTAGGGTAAGAGTTAAGAAAGGACGGACAAGGACCTAGAGGAAGAAACCTAGTTTCTTCCCGATCGTGCCAATTTCCCTATATTAATTATTACTATAACACCTAAATAGATCTAAATTAGGGCATTGAAAGCGGTGGGGAATATTGACTTTCCAAACTTATCCTAAACCTAACTCTAGCAAGATTTTAATCCTAATCAACTCATTTCAGTTTTTAGCGATAATCAATCCTACAACAATCCAAATTAACTCGTTAGAACAATTAGAAAATACACAAAATCCCTGTGGACCGACGCCGTTCTTGATTGCGGTAAAATATTCTTTGATCACAAAATCTCTACACCAACCAAATGGCACCGTTGCCGGGGATGGCGTAGTTATTTCCTTTTTGTAATTTCGGGTTAATATAAAATCATAAAAATCATAAAAACTGAAAAAAAAAATTATAAAAATTTTATCATCTTGTTATTTTTTGAAGTGTGTTTTGTTTGAATTGTGCAGGATCGACGACCAAATTCAGATCTGGAAAATTCCAGTGAGCAAAACAGCAAACATCAGATCTGAACAGACAGAGGAAAATCAGAACAAAGAAACATAAGTAATTTTGGGATCTGAACCGCAAGGACCGCCGCGGAACCGCCGCTGATCTGTGCCATTAGCCGCGGAACCGCCGCGGTCTGCTGACGTCAGCAGACCAAATCTCCTCTGTAAGCCTTCTGTTCTTCTTCTGGACCCCCTGATATCCTCTGAAATATTTTCCTGCAGGGTTCTTTGCGCAAAAACTTCTCCCCTTCTCAAATAACTTGATCTTGTGCAGGATTCTTTGCGCCGCAAAATTAAAAAAAATTGTTTGCAAGTGTTTGATTGTGTTTACTGCTTTGCATATCTAAAATTGATTTTAAGGGGCTTTTACACCAATCCAGATTGGGTGGGGGATTTCATTACCCTTTCTAGGACCCCAAAAATCACATAAAGCATATTGCATTGACCAACAAATTAATTAAAAAAGATTAGACTCGGCCTTAAGGACTGTCGCACTCGATAGGACAAAGGAATAGTTGTAGGCATCAATCGTTTATCTAAACCTGACTTTGTGGTGCCTAGGCTAGACAAGTGGGGAAAGGTAACTTTAAAAGGCCCGTCTCACGGTGATTCGTGAGCGGATCCCTCCTTTCTGTACTTGTCTTTACCTAGCCACGATTGGCGGTGAAGAGGCGATTTGAGAACCTCACAACTTGCCCTTTGGAAAAGTTAGGAGCAGTCTAGTTGACCTAGGAAACCCTAGATCTAGGCTTGATTGTGCATATTGTGATTGTTTGAACGTGCGTCTAAGCTTCTTATTAAAAATCTTTTTGCAAAAAGCTCCTTATAAAAAAACACAAAACAGAAAATTTTACAAAAAGACTTGCCAATTTTGTCGCTAGAAATCCATTGCACCCTACTTGCACCTACATTCTTTTTCTTCTCCTTTCTTACATCATGGGTACCCCACCTCGAAAAACTCTTGCCGAACTTTGGTACCCTCATCCAAACATTGCTTCCTACGCGAATTGTTTTGGTCGAATTACAGACGACCCCTCCATACCCAAAATTTCTTTGAAAGATCGAATAGAAGCGTCTAGGAGAAACAGTTTGACTCCGCAATCCACTTTGTATCAACCATTTCAACCTTCACCACCTTCTTACGTTGATACTCCTTTTTCGAGTTTTGTTGTAACTCCGAAACCCATGTCTATTGCTGAACATATTGAACAATCTCATAACCGATCTTTCACTCCTTTCAACACTTCCAGTTCTTGGGATCAACAAGTCCATTCATCTTTTTATCCAAATGTTGATCCTACTCCTATCCACCCATTCAATTCCTACCAGTCCTACCCGACTTTCGCACCTTCCCTCGACATTGCTTCTACACAACCATTTAGGAGTTTCACGTATCCAAACAACTTTGAAGGTTTTACTGAAACCCCTTCACAACCCATGTCTAGTTTGGAATAGTCGTTGGAAGCTTATATTGTAGTGAAAAATCAACAGATGAGGAATTTGGATGCGTCCATTGCCGCCCTTATGCAACCTAGTGATCCGGTAGCTAGTTTCCAACTAGCTCCAAAAATTCCAATGTATGATAAGGCGGTTGGACAGATTGAGAATTTGAGTGGAGAGAGTAACCTGTGCACCCTTCCAAATCAAACCTACCCATCACCAATTGAATCCCACAACTCCGGTTTTGAATGTCTATCAAGTGTCCCAAATGATTCACTAGTTGAAAATAAAACGTTTAATGAGTTGTGCGACTTTGTAGTGCCTGATTTGCCAGATTGTGAAGGGTCCCTTCACTAATCCTTTCGACCTCTACACCTCCAATCTAGAACCTGAATTGATAAATATCCATGCTTTTGATGAGGTGTCCGAAAAAATTGATTTCACTTGATTGAGGATATTGACGCAGGGAATAATTTGGATGATGAACCCGCAGATTTAACTGAATTTTTCTCTCCAATTCATCATCCCGAGTTATTAAATGTTTCTCCCGAACTTCATATGCGTCTTGATTTTGATGATAATTGCATGAATGGGATAACTTTTGAGGAGAATTATGAGGATAGTACTGAGGAGACTATTGAGGATGAACCAGTTTTGTTTGATGAGTCGGATTTTCCAATTCATCCTCCTGAATCTTTAACTGTTATACTTCCTAAATCACCCCGCTTCATCTGTTCCATCGTTCCGACCACGCAAGAGATCACGCAGGAATACTGTGAGCTTGAAAAATTTCTGTTTGATCACAGCAGTTTGACACCACTAGTGCGTTCCTCTTTGAATCTGACACAGTTCTCACAACCGATAACGATTACGAGTGTTTCACTTTTACGGACGATTTTGAAGACTCACCACCCGAGTTTGAGTCATTTGAATTTTCAGATGAGTTAGTTGAACCCTCAGACTCTGTTGCTTACAGTCATTTCGAACCATTGATGGAATCCTTCGAGTTCAAGACAGTTTCACCAATTTCACCTTCAATTGTTTCACCTTTGAAACTCGAACTGTTGCCGCCTCACCATACATACGCTTACTTAGGTGAGAATGAGGCCCTTCCTAAATCACTCCCTTTCGTCCTTTCCATCGTTTCAACCAAGCAAGAATCCGTCACGCTTCCATTTTCAATGTCTGGTTTACCAAGTTCAACGTACCCATGTTTTCTCGCAAATCTTGAGAGATTTGACCCCATTTCTCGACGGGTTGATAGATTAGCACAATCTCTTTTAACAAATCGGTCATCACAATTTTTGCTAATTTATTCACTCAATTTACATCCTCAATTTTGTACTACACTTCTTTCTTTTTTCCGCCATTCTTCTCCTAATATACCGAGACCATATTCCACCTTTCTTCCCATACGGTCTCGTGTGCTTCTCATTTCTTTTCTCTACACTCCATTCTTTCACCAACCACACCATTATAACGATAAAAATTTTGAATGATCGGTGCTAACCTTTGGCCTGTGTAAGGCCTTGTATAGCTTGATACTGTGTTTTTCTCCCCCCTAACTCTAAACTTTAATGTTTAAATAGTGGAAACACTGTTTCACTTAAGTTTGGGGGAGACCTTTTTGTATATATATTTTGTTTTGTTTTTCTGTTAACAATAAAAAAAAATATAACAAGGGAATACCGGGCATTTTGACCCTCTTGGTGTAGCCTGACAGTGAGGACACTGTTAAGTTTAAGTTCGGGGGTGTGCTCGGTAAGCTTTCTTCCTTCGCATTAATATGTATATTTTTGCATTTGCATACTTATTTTTAAACCCATAAAAGCTGAAAATTTTGAAAAATTATAAAAATTAAAACATTCAATTTTGGCCATAATTGACTTGAGTTTGACAAGAAGGTTAACTAGCTAGGAACAACTAGATCTTAGACTTAGTAAATTAAAAACCCTAAAAATAACCTTTCTTAAAATTTAACGGTAGAAAAATATATGTCTTTGTAGTTTACTTAGAAATAGGCAAATTTTGAGTTCACTTCTTGGGCTAAGTCAAAACAAGAGAAGAGTATTGATATTTTTATTAAAAGTATAAGTCTGAAAAATAATTCCTAAGCTTAAGTCTAAATTCTGAAAATATATACCCTACAATTTGCACAAACACGAATCTTGAAACTTGGAATAGTAGAAGAGACCTTGAAATTCTCTTGTCTAAAGTCCTTAGTATGAAGGAAAATAAAATAAAAAAACCAAGTGTGAATAAAGAGGAAAAAAAAATGAACACTGGTTTTTGTAATTACTTAAGGCTGCATAAATAGAAAAAATATTTAGCGAGGGTGCTTTATCACCTAGTGCCTTAGACCAACTGGTTTGGGAGTCACTGCTAAAGCCTTAGGTATTACAAGACGAGGAATTACGCCTTAATGTGCAAACACATTTTGTAATCGGTCGTTAGTACCTCAAGAAGTATTAACGGTCGCATGAAGAACGTGTGAGCAATTTCATCTAAAAATTCACCAACTAAAAGTACTTTGGATGATGGATAAGAGTATAATAACTTGAATTGAATTTCCAAGTGTAGGGGTGATTCATACACACACGTAGGGGTATATGATTGGGGTTTGGATGAGAGATGGGAATGAGAAATATGATTTATATTTTTAGTAGAGATGATAAAAATTCCTAAGTTGAGATGGAACCTTAGAAGGAAAATTCAAAAGAAGCTAAAAGCTAAGTAAATTTACAGAACATATACAATCTTAAGTTAAATGATAAGGAAGTGTGAAAAATACGGGTTAATAATTTCTGAGTTGAAGATAATAGAATTTCTTACTAGAAAACAGAATAGAAGAATAAAAGTCAATATGTCGAATTGATAGGATTTTGTGGGTAGTATCCGCTGAAAAACCCTCAGGAGAGAACACTCCTCCTACTAGAGACACCTAGAGGTTTAACGGCTTGTTACACGAGCTCAGTGCAATCGCGTTTCCCTGCGAAAATGAGGCTAGGTCTTTTTCGAGAATAAAATTAGTTGTGCTCGAGGACTAGCAAAAGATAAGTTTGGGGGTATTTGTTCATATCATAATTTTGCATTATTATATTCCCCATTCTTATTCCTTTTACAAATAAACAGGTGTTTTTGATCCATGTCTGCTACATAGTTGGAGGTTACAAGTTCTCGGAATAAAACGGTGAAAATGATGAAATGACGCTACAAAAGTGAGAGTTCGACCAACAAATAGAAGAATCTTGATCATGCCTACAATTTGAGGAACAAACGAAGATCAGCAAACAGTTCGATTGCATAAAGGCAGCACAAAATTCAAGACTTCAACACGAAGCAAGCGGTAAAAGTCCACAACATTCTACACCGTGGAAATCTGGAAGAGAATAGAAGACATTCTGAAGAACCAAGTAAAAAGCAACATGACAATTACCAGAGAGACAGAAGCCCAAGATCCCTCTATATGGCCGCGGATATGCGGCCAAACATGGCTTTTGGCCGCGGTTCCGCGGCCATAATGAGCGCGTGTCGGTGCAATTTTTGTCGGTAGGTGGCGGTGCGTTGACTAGTTTTCTTAGGGTAAATTTATAAATACAGATCTGTATCGAATGTAACCCTAGGGTTTTTATGATCTATAAATAGAAACCATAATTCTCTTTGTGAGAGCATGCCTCTTCCTATGCCTCATTTTATTTATCATAATTCAAAATTTCAACTCCTGTAATGTTTGAAGAGTGCATCAAATAAAAAGTAGAAAGTAAGTTTTCTTTTCTTTCCTTAGTTTAATTTTCCTTTCTGCCCTAGTATAACTTTTATTTATCTGCCCTACTTTAGATTTTATTTATCTACCGTAGATTAGATAATTAGGTTATTAAAAACAATCATAAAAATGAAATCTTTTAATTTCCTAATGAGTGAGTAGTTCCTCACTTGTTAGGGTTAGGAATAGGAAAGGTTTGAGAGATAAAAATATCTCACCCCTTTCTTGCTCATCATATATTTTAATAGGACTCTATGCATACATACACACACCGCTCACTACGGCACCTTATCCCACGAGGTAGCGGTGATACCGTAGTTTAAAAGACCGGTTGTATATGTTTTCCACGGAGGTTAGGGTAAGAGTTAAGAAAGGACGGACAAGGACCTAGAGGAAGAAACCTAGTTTCTTCCCGATCATGCTAATCCCCTTTATTAATTATTACCATAACACTTAAATAGATCTAAATTAGGGCATTGAAAGCGGTGGGGAATATTGACTTTCCAAACTTATCCTAAACCTAACTCTAGCAAGATTTTAATCATAATCAACTCATTTCAGTTTTTAGCGATAATCAATCCTACAACAATCGGAATTAACTCGTTAGAACAATTAGAAAATACACAAAATTCCTGTGGACCGACCCGTACTCACCGGCTAGATACCAAGCGACGCCGTTCTTGATTACAGTAAAATATTCTTTGATCACAAAATCTCTACCCCAATCAGCATCTTCTCACGATCACAAGCGTCAGGATCCCCACTGATGTCCTCCACCCTTCGATAGGCAGCAAGTATCGCCGCTCGTTGAAAAGCTTGATGCAGGATATCAACGAGGTGGTCTTGCCTTTCTTTTGAGATTAAGCCCATCAGATACACCGAATGCACCTTATCTTCAGCGTCGTCCAATACTTTAAGCGGCATGCCAGCATAGAATAGAGGAAGTGCTCCCCAGATCGGTCCCACAATAACCTTCAAGAAAGAGGAACGACGAGGAAGCAATCGACCTTTGTATGCATCAAAGCGACCCATAATTTCAGTGCACTGGGTGTTTGTGAATTCTTAGTCTTGGGAATGGTCGAGTGAGCGGATGTCCCCATAAGAGATAATCTCATCGAGATCATATAAATGAACAGCCATAGTACCTGAAAAGGAGACATCATTGAAAGATTAGTAATGAGGAAAATCAGATATTGGGATTTAAACAAGTTCACGGGAAAACAAGTTCTGTCTAGCGACAAACAAATTCAAAATTTGTGCGATTAAGGAAGAAAACTTTCAAAAGACTCCCATTTAGGTCCCTCGGGCCAAGGAGTAAATCTCCCTTGAGAGCAATACTCTTCAGCAGAATGACAACTGCCATAATTAATAGGGGAATAAAATTCCCCGAAAATGCTAAAGAGCAACGCTCTGTAGAGAAGATGTAATGATCCATCAAGAAACCCTGAAAGCAAAACTATCTGCAGAAGTAAAAACTTCGAAATCTTTAAGATCTGTAAAGTGAATTCCAAAAATTCTTCATCAATAGGTCGAAAGAAACCCTAAAAAGGTTTTCTTTTTCGGATCCATGATCCAAATAGAACAAAGCTCTGATAATGAATTCGAATCTTACCAGAATGAAAAAGATCTGACAAAGTTTTGATTTTTAGAAGATCTCTAAAAGAAAAGAGCAATGCTACGAAAGAGAAATAATTCTCTGAAAAGGAGATGAACAATGTTCATCTCAGAGGGCCAAAGGCCCTATTTATAGGCGTTGAGAGCCGTTTCAACTCTCAAAAAGTTGATCCAATGGCAGAAATACTGCCACCGCTGCACTCACGTATGGGCCACGTAAGCACAACGGTGGGGGGCATTTGTTTCCCCGATCAAAACAAAACTCTGTCCAAATTCCGAGATTCGAAACGAAGCAACGCTTCGTGAAAAGCGCTAGCATACAAAGCCAGCACTAAGAGTCAAAGACTCTGAAGCGGCACTCGCATGCAAAACACGAGAGCGCTAGCGCTAAGCGCCAAAGGCGCTTCACTCTCGCAAGGATCACTTGCGCCTGTTTATAACAGTGTGAGTTCTATAGCGCGTATGCGCCTGACAAAGGAAGAACAAAAGAATTAAAATAAGAGGAACACTTGACAAATAATGACAAAAAGGAAGAAAACACTTCATTAAACATTTTATTGCAATGGAAATAGATCGTCAAATATAGGATCAAAAGTACAGGGGTTTACAAACATATAGATAAAACTATCTAGTTCCCTCTATGTCTTTTCTACCATGTCAAAGCGACGATCTTCACGAGGAATAGCTACCCATCGGTTAGCACCGCATTCACCAGCAAAGGTAGAGAAGACGGCCCGATGAGCCCGTATTTGGCTCAGCAACTGAACAGAGCAATCCCTCAGGGCTTTGGTGATCAAGTGCGCCTCGAAGAAGCACTCGATCTTGTCTTCAGCGGCATCGAGCATCACTGGGGTCATCTCCACCGAAGGAAGGGGAATATCAGCGAGCATGGACATAAGGATCATCCGAAGCCAAATAGAGTTGGGAGGGAGAGGAGATCCTACACGAGTCAAGAGCTCGTGTAGCGCTGCGTCGCATTGGTCATCCGTAAGAGCAAGATTCACCAAGCGTGCAGCAAAGCGAGGAACAATGTCCTGAATGGGCACTTCCTATGGTTGTCGACGAGCATGTGGGCGGTTACAAGCCATAGTTAAGATGGTTCTCTGAAAATGAGAAAAGAAGGAAGCATTGCTTCAGATTATAAAGACTAGGCATAGAAAATTTTGAGCATAATGGAGCTATTTCCATGATCTGGGAAACGTAAGTTCTGGGGAATATAAGTTTCACTTAAAAGGAAGGTGAAAAAACACCTCCAACAATTGAAGCAGCGCTTCATAGCAGCGCCAAGTGCACTACACCTTAAGTAGCGCACCACGTGCAAAGCACGTGTGCGCTAGCGCTAGGTGCGCTGCGCTCTAAGCAGCGCACCACGTGTAAAGCACGGATGTGCTAGCACACAGTGCGCTGCGCCCTAAGTAGCACACCATGTGCAAAGCACGTGTACGCTAGCGCCAGGTGCGGTGCACTCTAAGCAGTGCACCACGTGCAAAGCACGGGTGCGCTAGCGCCAGGTGCTCTAAGCAGCGCACCACGTGCAAAGCACGGGTGCGCTAGCGCTGGAGCTAAAAGCTTCCCACCGTCATATCAAAGATCCAATAATAATGATGAATCATTAATCAATCAGAATTAAATTCTGTTAAGGAAAGATTTCTCAAATCTTTCCAAACAATAAGATTGTGCTCTATAAATAAGAGCACCGTTGGATCAATGATCCAATGGTGATTAAAAATCACCAAAACACAGAATAAATTCTGTATGGAAAGATTTGTCAATCTTGTTAAAAACAAGAAAATTGCCTTCTGTAAATCAGAAGCCTTTGGATAAAAGATCCAACGATGGGAAATTCCCCAAACCAATTAGAGAAAAGATCTCTTCAACTGGTTGAACTGATCAGCTTGCCCTATATAAAGGCCCTAAGACTTCAAGTCTCAGAATATATAGAAGCATAGAGAGGAAACCCCCCCATAAGCTTGCAGAGATCTCAAGAGCCAAGCTCTCAGAAAGAGAAGAGTTTCTTTAAGGTAAAAAATGAACAGAGAGATGAAATCATCTCATGATTAAAAAAAGAAGAATTCACTTCTTTACAGATCATAAATCTATAAGACCAAGGTTTTTCACAAAGAGATCCAAAGATCTCATCATAAAAGAAGAACATAATTCTTCTCGTAGATCATTGATCTATAAGACAAGTTGTCTTTCAGAGATCATAAACCTTTTATTATAAAAAAGGGGGGAGGAGAATAATTCAATTCTCCTAAGGATCACAGATCCATAAAGGCAAAGCCTTTCATCAATCAAAGAGATTAAAACATCTCTTACAAAATAAGATCTTTTGTTCTTAGAATCTCGAGACAAAGTCTCTTTTTGGATCAAGAAGTTGATCAGTTAGAGCTTGCGCTCATAAGATAGCGCTCTGCGTTCAAGACTGGCGCTCAGCGCTAAGCGCGACACGTGTCCTTCACGTAGGCGCCACCTAACTGTTAGCACTTTGCGCTCTTGAAATAACGCACTGCGCTCATAAGACTAGCGCTCAGCGCTAAGCGCACCACGTGCTCCCCACATGTGCGTCACTGAACAAATAGCGTTTGCGCTCATGAGATAGCGCTCTGCGCTCATAAACTGGCGCAATGCGCCCATCATCTGGCGCTTAGTGCCAAGCGCAACACGTATCCCTCACGTGTGCGCTACTCGGCGGAAGTGCATTGCGCTCTTTGATTGGTGCAAAGGGCCAAGCTCGCCACGTGCTGCGCTGATAGAACATAAATTGTTCTTTAATAAATCCAGGGCTATGAGGAATGCTCAGCATTCAGTAAAAGACAAAACACTGTCAAGGCCAAGCTTAAATAAAGGCTCAACGGCCCAAAATAAAATGTTAAACATTTTAACTTGATTGGACTTTGCCCAAAATTGTCCATAAGTCCTCAACTCATATTAATTGAGCCTATCTTCTCATAAATATTTTAACAGATCTTAGCCCCAAATTTGACTACAGATCTTTCAACCAACTCAAATTGGTTCAAGGGTACATCTCTGAACCCTTCTGATATATATCGTTGTAATCCTTCAACGTATTCAGAGAGGTGACGGGTCCCGACAACCATACATTTCATAGACTATGACGTCTTTAAACTGGACTGTGGGGTCCGTAAACCCATGGACTATGATGTCCTTAACCTCGGACTGTGAGGTCCCTTTAAACCTACGGACTATGATGTCCTTAACCTCGGACTGAGATGTCCTTAAACTAACATTGGACCGTAATGTCCTTAAACTAATTATGGACCGCAATGTCCCTAAACTAAACAACAAAGCCCAAATGCTCTCTTGTTGGATCTAAACGATCCTGTTGAGTTGATCTTAGTCTAAAATTAGACTAACGTATCCTCAACGAACGTTTAAGTGGATCTTAGTCTCAAATGAGACTAACGAATCCTTAAACCCAACCCAAACCCAAATCTAAGTAAATACGGATTTGGAATAATCAACGCCCTACAGGCGACAATATAAATTAGTCTCCGTATACAATCCACGGGCAACCAAAAACAAAACAAACACCCACGACACGAAGTGACCATCTGGAGAAGGAGAAAGTGGTTACCGTGATGCGGTAGCGTAAGGCAGGGGCTTGCGCCTGCAGAGAAGAGCGTCTCCACAATCAAAAACCCCTCAACTGAGGGGGAATCTGACGAAGTCTGGTACATCGGACGCATCCGTTTAACCCTTCGATACATGGTGTCATAAATCAACTTGGCATCTTCGGAGAGGTAGACGGATAGTACCAATTAGCATCTACCCCGAATTCAGAAAAGACGGACCTACGCGGTCGCGTCTCTGTGTTTCGGCGGGGAACAGTCGATATCAGTGTCAAATAAGACAAACTAGGGGCAGTTCTCTATCTGGTCCTGCTTCAACTCCAATGGTGAATACTGCAGTTCCAACCGGGAACAGGTTCGAGCTGCTGCGAAGGGTCAGACAAAATTCCCCCACCGCAGTACTGAAGAAGTCTTTGCAGGCTGTGGAGATCCAACGAGAGCAGAAAATAGTTTGCTCCCTAAAAAGACTTTCCTCATCTATATATAAGATGTAGAAGGAAGTGAAGAACTTAGTCATTGTCCGCGGCACTTCCCCTAAGCATCAGCCAAATTCTGACAGCCCCCTTCCAAATACAAGGAGACTCATCCCAAGGCGGTTCCTAATATGATGGTTCTTCCTAAAGTAGCTTCTCACAAAAAAGAGAGGCCAGATAAAACTCAAGCGCCTGAGGCAAAATCCAAAGGCCAAAGTTCAAAACGCCCCAAGTGTAACAATCCTAAACTTTCTGTAGGATTTTTTTTCAAGTACAGAAAGGAATACCTAAGCCTGAGCACAAATTATAAATTTGTTTTGCTTTTGAACAGCTAGAAAGCACTTGTAGCTCATTAGTAAAGCCTTGCATTGCAGTGACATAGCCCCTGTGATCGAATCCCATCAGCCATACATTATTTTTATTAAATTTTCTTTTAATTTTTTAGAAGCCCAAGGGTTTGCATGTGCACTACACGTAAAATGAAGAGTCATAAATAAAACAAACATGTGCACGAGAGTATATAAGACGACAGGGACACGTGGCGTGAATCTAGAGCCCGTCTCACCGGATCGGACCGGCGAGATTAGTTGATGGGGTCGGCACTGCCGGGCCCCCATAGGGACTGCTCTCCATTCTTTTCCCCTTGCAACTCTTGGCCTACCCCACTTCCCCCATATTGTTTGATTTTTCTGCACATTAGCAGAGGGATTAAAATCACCCCTTTAATCCTTTTAAATGCAAATTTTTAATTCTCCAATTCAATATGCTAAACCCTAATTTCCCCTATAAATACCACACCATATTTCACACCTCCTCATTCAGAATTTCCCTACAAAAACTCTCAAAAATTCTCAAGTCTTATAGTGTGCAAGTGGAGTTAGCAAATAGTGAAGTTCCGACGAAGTTCCGAGAAGATTCCGGCGAAGAAACGACGCCCCGAAGCTTCCCTAGTCTTCCTCTCTCTCTTCTCTTGCTCCCTAGACAGTAAGTCCCCTCTCCCCCTCTCTTCTTCTACTCTAAAAACTTTCATTTCTAAAACCCGACGGAAGCTAAGTTAATCCGACTTCCAATTCGGTTTTCTTTAAAAACACTATTTTTCTTAAACAAGAAAATACCATACTCTCATATAATGTTTAACAAACATTAACAAACACAATAAAACAAGTTTCATCACAAAAAAATCATATATGCAATTTTTATTGTATTTTTACGGTAAAATACAACATACTTTAGTTTCGATATAAATCAATATAATACTTGTATTATCTTTAGATAACTCACGAGGTAATAACCTATCTCATCACAACACACATCTTTGATATAAAACGATTTACTTTGAGGCAATGTTTTTGAGAATAGCACGAGTTACAATAAAATACCTTAAACTATTACAAAACCATTTCTTTAAGAAGTGTGTTAAACAATTTCTTGCAATTGCGCCTCTACAACCCACTTTTGGGGACCCCGTTAGGGATGGTGCGGGTTATCGCACATCCTTGGGCCTAGAGCGAGATACAGACCTCCTAAAGGAGCATTCGATCTCGATGGAATTTTAATGCATTTTTCTTTTAGAAAATGAGATTTTTACAAAAATAAATAAAATTTATTTTTAATAAATAAATAAATATATATATATATATTATCAAAATATCTATTTTAATTATATTATATAAATATTCCAAGTTTTCAAATGGAATCACCATTATATGAAAATAGCATCACATGAAAATACAATCCAAATACAAAACAATTCTGATATTTCAATAAAATACCATATACTATGAAAACTAGGTTCTACTCACTAGAAATTTCACATTTATAAAATATATATCTATGAAAACCCTAAAAACGATAATTAAATACTTGAGGTGTATTTTGAAAATTATATCAAAACTATTTTTACATAAAACCCCCTCAAGTTATACTAAATTACAATAAAGACCCTAATAAACATAGTTTTAAGCCGGACAAGTTCTCTTGAGCCTCAGGGAGCCGGAGAATATAGGTACTTACCTATTTAAGGTAGATAATCTAACAAACAGTGTTATCAACATGGTAATTGTCTTGGAAAAAGACACAAATCCCGCCGTCCATGTGCAGCAGTTACCGATAACATCAAAACTAATTCAGGATTTCAAGTTCTTTTCAAAGTGTCTGACTCAGACTGAGTCCTAATCTAATCAATCTGACTTGAATATAATTCAAGTATAAAACTACAATAAAACATGAAACCATGAATCCGTCTATTCAATTTATATCAATCTATATTGACTGAACCGAACCATGGATATATTCCGTTTACATGACTATCCATTCATATCCATGCCAGTTACTGATATCATAGTTTCGGCAAGTCTTCCATTTATTATAAGAAAAGACAATGCATTCAATATAATCAATACAATAAACATCACGGGGTTTATAAAGGGGTAGACTGGTAAGGAACATGTTAAAGGTGGCACGAGGGGGTCACTTAAGACATAATTATATCCACGCCGTTGTTCCGTGGTATTTTCTACAGACCCTTTTATTACGGGTTACGAAAGTCTACGGTGTAATTTGGACTCCACTCGTATACACTGGCATATTCTGTACCAAACTATAAACAACTGCGTTAACAATATAATCAAACATTAATAGTTACATTCTCTTTCTTTATATTCTATTTCTTTCTTCCTTTGGGACTTATCGAGCGATTGTTTGCTAACGACATTCCTTTTCTTTTTTCTTTGGAATTTTGTCAGGAGGACCCGACTCTGAGGAGTTCGAGACCAGCCAGGAGCGCTTAGAGCAGTTCACAGAAGATCCTGAGCAGTGACTTTACTTGTACATACTTTTAATTTCAGTTATACCATTGTTTAGGCATTGCTTTCCGGACTTGTATTTACTTTTCCAATTGTACCTGTAAAAGAATGTTTAATAAATAAAGTTGTTGTTCATGACATTCATGTATCTTGTGTACATTTACTTTATATTGCTTAGATACGTTTAGCGTGTTTACTTTTGAGTAGATATGTAGCGGACATCGCCGCGTCCCCTCCCGTATATTGGGAAGTGGGGCGTGACACCAAGCCTGAGGGCATGGTAGTTCATACAGTCCACATGGTGAACTCCAAAGACGAAGGTCGTGCGTCTACTAATCAAAAGCCGCATACTCGATCTCTGACAAAATCTCTGCAGTAACATGAAAAGCTGCAGGAGATACTTGCTCAGGCGGCAGCACTTATGAGTCCACTGTTTAAAGCAAACCCTGAAGATGCACCCGAAGAAAGGACAGGGAAAGAGTCAGATATCGTTTTTTTGAAGCACGCTCTAAAAAAGAGAGATAAAGAAACGACAGCGATATCCGCTTAAATGAACAAGATGTCCCTCTTAATCCAGAATATGGCTGGAATGATGGTCCAATCAGAACCACTGGCAAATGAACCGCCGGTAGTCATTCTTAATGATAAGGGTGATACTTCAAATCTTCCGCAAGCCCTATCAACGGCTAAAGAGGAAATGATCCCAAAAGAAAAGCTGGACGAATACGTCGCTCAGCAAATCAAAACTTATTAAGCCAGTGAAGCGGGAAATAAGTTGACCAAGAGTGGTCGAACGTATCCGGCATGGTATGATCAAGTACAGTGCCCACCAGGATACACGTTTCCGATGCTTCATATGTACAAGGGGACCAGGAATTCTTGCTAGCATATCGTGCGGTTTAAATCCATGTGCGGCAACACTGGAGGAAATAATATACTGCTCCTCCGACAGTTCGTCTGCAGTCTAGCGGGTACCACATTCGAATAGTATGCGGAACTCCCAAATGACTCCGTGAAGACCTTCGACGAGATAGAGATGCTCTTCTGTCAGAGATTCGCTAGTGCAAATACATGCACTACCTTGCCGGCGTTGGTCAACGAAAGGGTTAGACCAAATGAGACTTAGGTCTAATATGTTACCCGATAGTGAAACCTCTGGTCAAAATACGAGCAGCGCATCGACGAAGCTCTAGCCGTGAGAATGTTCATAACACCCATTACTTAAATTCAAAGGTGTTCCCATATCTGGCCCTCTTCAAGCCTTCGACCTTCCAAGAGCTCATAGATAAACTGGCTCGGTTGGATCAGATAGGTCAAGACCCTTCCTTTTCCGATGAAGATATATGAAAAGCAAAGGCAAGACGGCGTTTGTCGCCAACGCTTAACAATAAATGAGCAACTTTGAAGCAACCTGTCGCCAAAATAACGACCTTGCGGGTCCTACCCTTGAAAAGATTGGGACGCAAATATTTGCTCCTCCAAACTATACGCAAGGGGCACCTGCTCGCTGGCGGAGGAATCTCTGTATAGATGTAGTCCTTTCTTCAAAGAACAGAAAGGTTTTTGAAGGACCTATAAGCGGGTCCTGCAATCAAGTGGAATAGCCCACTTGAACCAGAAATCATGGAAGGAATGTGGAAGCCATATCCCACTCTAAAAACAGATGATGAGGGGAAAAGCCCCCAAGTAAAGTTCATTCTTCTAAGGAAGAAGAAGACTCAGCAGAAGAAGTGACCTGATATCTCGTTCCTTCGTATATGAAGAAGATATTCCGTCAGCGTTAGAAAGCGACATTGATGAGCAGGGGGCAGGTACCGTGTAAAGTGCACGGTATTACCCATAAAACAGCCCGATTTGTACGATGATAAAAGAAACAGTCCAAGAGACTCAAGATAGCCTAAGGCGTGAAGTGACCACTTGTTCACACCATAATATTGTATTTTATATTCCCCATTCTTATGCATTTTACAATGAAAACAGGTGCTTTTGACGCATGTCTGCTACATGTTACAGGTTACAGGTTCTTGGACAGGAAACAGTGAAAACGATGAAAAGATAATGCAAAAGTGGACTTTAACCAACAAACAGAGAATCTTGATCAAGCCTACATAAAGATCAGTTCACAAAGCAAGATTCAAGATATCGACTCAAAGCGAACGGTTAAAAATCCATTGCGAATTGTTCACTGGAAATCTGGAACTAACCTAGAAGCCCAAATGGAAAATTACATATATAAACAGTAAGAAAAAGTCACCAGAAGACAAACCCAAAAAGCCCAGAGCCCAACTCCAGATTTTGGCCGCGGAACCGCGGCCAAACCAGGCCTCGAGCCGCGGTTCCGCGGCGGTCTAGGGCACGGAGTTCGAGAAAAGTTGCCAAAATGCTGAGGCGGCGTGGATCTTTGACTTGGTGTTTTCTTAGAGGGCATTTTTGTAAATACAGATGTGCGAATCAAAATGTAACCTAGGGTTTCCTATTATCTATAAATAGGACTCTAATTCATTGTAAACTTTATGCCTCCCTTGATTAATAAATTTTAGAATTCTTTTGGAGAGCATCGGTGTTTCTTTTCCATTCAGAAATTCAGATCTGACAAACCTGCATGGATGATTGGAGGGATGCATCTGTAAGTATTTTAATTCCTTGCCTTAGATGTTAGCTTAGGGAAAGGCTTTTGAGAGATGAGATCTCTCATCCCTTTCTTACCCATCAATTAGAATCTATAGGACTCCATGCATACATGCACATACCGCTCCCTACGGCACTCTATCCCTCGAGGTAGCGGTGATACCGTAGTATAAAGGCCCGGTTGTGATGTTTTCCATGGAGGTTAGGGTAAAGATTGATAAAGGAAGGACAAGAACCTAGAGGAAGGAACACCTTCCCGAACGGATCTAATCCACTTTATTGATAATTACCATAACTCCTCTTAGATCCTAATTTGTGTATAGAAAGCGTTGAGATTTATTTACATTTCCAAACCATTCCTAAACCTAACGCTGGCAAGATTTAGATTTAAATAATTGCCCTAGCTTAATTAGATTTTTAGATTTAATAAACAACCGAACACCCTTCGAAATTAACTCGTAAGAACGAATCGGAAATTCACAACATCCCTGTGGACCGACCCGTACTCACCGGCTAGCTGCAAAGCGACGCCGTTCTTGATTGCGGTTACAAATATTTTTGATCTATCTTTTAGAAAGCGCAAGCACGCTAAATCCATTCAAATCAAATGGCGCCGTTGCCGGGGATGGCGTAGAACTTTCCTTTTCGCAATTTCGGGTTAATCATAAAATTTAAAAATTCATAAAAATCTAAAAATCCAAAAAAATATAAAAAATATATAATCTGTTATTTTTGGAAGGGATACTTTGTGGTTGAATTTTTGCAGGATTTACAAAGACGATCTGGAAATTTCCAGAGATCAAAACAGGAAATAAAAGATCCTAACAATAGAAGATTACAACAACAGAGGAGCGCACAAAATCTGGAGAGCTGAAACCTTAAGCCAACCGCGGATCCGCCGCGCCAAGCTGCTTCAGACCGAGATAAAACCCTAGAAGGAAAACTTAAGAAATGCCGAAAGCTAAGTAGATCTGCAGGATATATATAATCTTAAGTTAAATAATGAGGAAGTGTGAAGAATATGGGTGGATAATTTGCGAGTCAAAAGATAATAGAATTCTTAGTGAGAAAACCTAATTGGAGAACAAAAGTCAATGGGCCAAATTGATAGGATTTTGTGGGTGTAATCCGCTGAAAACCCTCAGGAGACAACACTCCTCCTACTAGGGACACCTAGAGGTTTAACGGCTTGTTGCACGAGCTCAGTGCAATCGCGTTTCCCTGCGAAAGTGCGGTTAGGTTTTTTGTAGAGAATAAAACAATAAGTTTGCTCGAGGACGAGCAAAAGATAAGTTTGGGGGTATTTGTTCACACCATAATATTGTATTTTATATTCCCCATTCTTATGCATTTTACAATGAAAACAGGTGCTTTTGACGCATGTCTGCTACATGTTACAGGTTACAGGTTCTTGGACAGGAAACAGTGAAAACGATGAAAAGATAATGCAAAAGTGGACTTTAACCAACAAACAGAGAATCTTGATCAAGCCTACATAAAGATCAGTTCACAAAGCAAGATTCAAGATATCGACTCAAAGCGAACGGTTAAAAATCCATTGCGAATTGTTCACTGGAAATCTGGAACTAACCTAGAAGCCCAAATGGAAAATTACATATATAAACAGTAAGAAAAAGTCACCAGAAGACAAACCCAAAAAGCCCAGAGCCCAACTCCAGATTTTGGCCGCGGAACCGCGGCCAAACCAGGCCTCGAGCCGCGGTTCCGCGGCGGTCTAGGGCACGGAGTTCGAGAAAAGTTGCCAAAATGCTGAGGCGGCGTGGATCTTTGACTTGGTGTTTTCTTAGAGGGCATTTTTGTAAATACAGATGTGCGAATCAAAATGTAACCTAGGGTTTCCTATTATCTATAAATAGGACTCTAATTCATTGTAAACTTTATGCCTCCCTTGATTAATAAATTTTAGAATTCTTTTGGAGAGCATCGGTGTTTCTTTTCCATTCAGAAATTCAGATCTGACAAACCTGCATGGATGATTGGAGGGATGCATCTGTAAGTATTTTAATTCCTTGCCTTAGATGTTAGCTTAGGGAAAGGCTTTTGAGAGATGAGATCTCTCATCCCTTTCTTACCCATCAATTAGAATCTATAGGACTCCATGCATACATGCACATACCGCTCCCTACGGCACTCTATCCCTCGAGGTAGCGGTGATACCGTAGTATAAAGGCCCGGTTGTGATGTTTTCCATGGAGGTTAGGGTAAAGATTGATAAAGGAAGGACAAGAACCTAGAGGAAGGAACACCTTCCCGAACGGATCTAATCCACTTTATTGATAATTACCATAACTCCTCTTAGATCCTAATTTGTGTATAGAAAGCGTTGAGATTTATTTACATTTCCAAACCATTCCTAAACCTAACGCTGGCAAGATTTAGATTTAAATAATTGCCCTAGCTTAATTAGATTTTTAGATTTAATAAACAACCGAACACCCTTCGAAATTAACTCGTAAGAACGAATCGGAAATTCACAACATCCCTGTGGACCGACCCGTACTCACCGGCTAGCTGCAAAGCGACGCCGTTCTTGATTGCGGTTACAAATATTTTTGATCTATCTTTTAGAAAGCGCAAGCACGCTAAATCCATTCAAATCAAATGGCGCCGTTGCCGGGGATGGCGTAGAACTTTCCTTTTCGCAATTTCGGGTTAATCATAAAATTTAAAAATTCATAAAAATCTAAAAATCCAAAAAAATATAAAAAATATATAATCTGTTATTTTTGGAAGGGATACTTTGTGGTTGAATTTTTGCAGGATTTACAAAGACGATCTGGAAATTTCCAGAGATCAAAACAGGAAATAAAAGATCCTAACAATAGAAGATTACAACAACAGAGGAGCGCACAAAATCTGGAGAGCTGAAACCTTAAGCCAACCGCGGATCCGCCGCGCCAAGCTGCTTCAGACCGAGATAAAACCCTAGAAGGAAAACTTAAGAAATGCCGAAAGCTAAGTAGATCTGCAGGATATATATAATCTTAAGTTAAATAATGAGGAAGTGTGAAGAATATGGGTGGATAATTTGCGAGTCAAAAGATAATAGAATTCTTAGTGAGAAAACCTAATTGGAGAACAAAAGTCAATGGGCCAAATTGATAGGATTTTGTGGGTGTAATCCGCTGAAAACCCTCAGGAGACAACACTCCTCCTACTAGGGACACCTAGAGGTTTAACGGCTTGTTGCACGAGCTCAGTGCAATCGCGTTTCCCTGCGAAAGTGCGGTTAGGTTTTTTGTAGAGAATAAAACAATAAGTTTGCTCGAGGACGAGCAAAAGATAAGTTTGGGGGTATTTGTTCACACCATAATATTGTATTTTATATTCCCCATTCTTATGCATTTTACAATGAAAACAGGTGCTTTTGACGCATGTCTGCTACATGTTACAGGTTACAGGTTCTTGGACAGGAAACAGTGAAAACGATGAAAAGATAATGCAAAAGTGGACTTTAACCAACAAACAGAGAATCTTGATCAAGCCTACATAAAGATCAGTTCACAAAGCAAGATTCAAGATATCGACTCAAAGCGAACGGTTAAAAATCCATTGCGAATTGTTCACTGGAAATCTGGAACTAACCTAGAAGCCCAAATGGAAAATTACATATATAAACAGTAAGAAAAAGTCACCAGAAGACAAACCCAAAAAGCCCAGAGCCCAACTCCAGATTTTGGCCGCGGAACCGCGGCCAAACCAGGCCTCGAGCCGCGGTTCCGCGGCGGTCTAGGGCACGGAGTTCGAGAAAAGTTGCCAAAATGCTGAGGCGGCGTGGATCTTTGACTTGGTGTTTTCTTAGAGGGCATTTTTGTAAATACAGATGTGCGAATCAAAATGTAACCTAGGGTTTCCTATTATCTATAAATAGGACTCTAATTCATTGTAAACTTTATGCCTCCCTTGATTAATAAATTTTAGAATTCTTTTGGAGAGCATCGGTGTTTCTTTTCCATTCAGAAATTCAGATCTGACAAACCTGCATGGATGATTGGAGGGATGCATCTGTAAGTATTTTAATTCCTTGCCTTAGATGTTAGCTTAGGGAAAGGCTTTTGAGAGATGAGATCTCTCATCCCTTTCTTACCCATCAATTAGAATCTATAGGACTCCATGCATACATGCACATACCGCTCCCTACGGCACTCTATCCCTCGAGGTAGCGGTGATACCGTAGTATAAAGGCCCGGTTGTGATGTTTTCCATGGAGGTTAGGGTAAAGATTGATAAAGGAAGGACAAGAACCTAGAGGAAGGAACACCTTCCCGAACGGATCTAATCCACTTTATTGATAATTACCATAACTCCTCTTAGATCCTAATTTGTGTATAGAAAGCGTTGAGATTTATTTACATTTCCAAACCATTCCTAAACCTAACGCTGGCAAGATTTAGATTTAAATAATTGCCCTAGCTTAATTAGATTTTTAGATTTAATAAACAACCGAACACCCTTCGAAATTAACTCGTAAGAACGAATCGGAAATTCACAACATCCCTGTGGACCGACCCGTACTCACCGGCTAGCTGCAAAGCGACGCCGTTCTTGATTGCGGTTACAAATATTTTTGATCTATCTTTTAGAAAGCGCAAGCACGCTAAATCCATTCAAATCAAATGGCGCCGTTGCCGGGGATGGCGTAGAACTTTCCTTTTCGCAATTTCGGGTTAATCATAAAATTTAAAAATTCATAAAAATCTAAAAATCCAAAAAAATATAAAAAATATATAATCTGTTATTTTTGGAAGGGATACTTTGTGGTTGAATTTTTGCAGGATTTACAAAGACGATCTGGAAATTTCCAGAGATCAAAACAGGAAATAAAAGATCCTAACAATAGAAGATTACAACAACAGAGGAGCGCACAAAATCTGGAGAGCTGAAACCTTAAGCCAACCGCGGATCCGCCGCGCCAAGCTGCTTCAGACCGCGGAACCGCCGCCGTCTGCTCAACTTGGAACGTCAGAAAAATTTTGGGGATCCGCACCGGTCACGTGACCGCCTTTCCGCGGTGGGATCTACGTTAAGACCGCGGAAACGCGGCTGCATAGTTTCTTCAGTTCGTGAAAATTGCACTGTAAGTTCCTCTTTTCTTGCTCTGGAAATCTAGATAAATATTTTCTGAAAAATTCCTGCAGGATTTTGTGCGCTATAAAAATATATTCCCTTCCAATAACGATCTTGTGCAGGATTTGTGGGCCCCGCTTGAACTAAATTGATTGCAAGAAATATTTTGCTGTTAATTCTTTCCAAATAAAGATTCTTGTGATATGCTTCAAATAATAACCAATTGCAAGTAATATTTTGTTGTTGCATATCTTTTCTATAAAATATTTTGTTGTTACATATCTTTTCTCTAAAATCTTTTTGCAACAAAATTTTTCCAAATAAAGAGAAAGAAACAAATTAATGAAAAATGAATATAACAAGGATAAATATTTTGTAGAGCTTGCAAAAAAAAAAAAAATTTTTTATTAGCCCCAAATAAATCCTTGCATCACCAACCATCCTTCTTGTCACCTTTCTTTTTCTAGCATGGGTACCCCACATAAAAAATCATTAGCCGAACTTTGGTACCCCGAACCTAATTTTGCGTCATATGTCAATGTGTTCGGTCAATTTAAAGACGATCCTTCCATGCCTAAGAAATCTTTGAAAGATCACATAGAAGAGTCTAGGAGAAACAGTTTGGCTTTTCAACCCACTTTGTGTCAACCGAGTCAACCTTTACAACCTACATATGTTGATACCACTTCTTCAAGTCCTTCTGTCACTCCTAGGCCGATGTCCATTGCTGAGCATATTGCTCAATCTCGCAGTCGATCTTTCACCCCTCTCCACTCATCTAGTTTTAGGGATCCACACTACTATTCACCTTCTTATCCATATGTTGACCCTACCCCTATCCTACCACCCACTTCCTATCAGTCCTACCCGACTTTTCCATCTTCACTAGACACTGTTTCTTCACAGCCATTAGGGAGTTTCACATACCCAACCAATTGTGAATCTTTTACTGAAACCCCATCACCACCTAAGTCTAGTTTGGAAGAGTCGTTGGAAGCATATATTGCTGCAACAAATAAAATGATGAGGACAATGGAAGCATCCATGGCCGCCCTTACGCAACCTAGTGAACCGGTAGCTAGTGTCCCGCTAGCTCCGAAATTTTCAATGTATAAGGCGGCAGTTGGACAGAGTGAGAATGAGAGAGGATTTTCAAATCAAACCTACCCTTACCCAATTGAAACCCACAACTCCTGTTTTCCTTCGATTGCCCCAAATAGATCACCTGTTGAAAATAAAAATGAGTTGTGTGATTTTGTAGTGTTTGATTTGCCAGATTGTGAGGAACCCCTTTCGAGTGAAACCGCACCTAATCCTTTCGATCTTTACACCTCCACTCTAGAACCTAAATCGATAGATATCCATGCCTTTGATGAGGTGTCTAAAGAAATTGACTTTCACTTGATTGAGGATATAGACGCCGGGAATATTTCGGATGATGAACCTGTCGATTTAATTGAAATTTTATGTTCAAATCATCATCCTGAGTTATTAAATGTTTCTCCCGAATCTCATATGCGTCTTGATTTTGATGATAATGGCATGGATGAGTTGAATATTGAGGAGAATTATGAGGATAATATTGAGGAGAGTAGTGAGGATCATATTGAGGTTGAACCATTTTTCTTTGATGTGTCTGATTTTCCAATTCATCCTCCTGAACCTTTGACTGTTATATCACCCTCCCTCTTTTCCATCGTTCCGACCACACTTCATTTCACGTTTGACGACTGTGAGCTTGAAAACCTTTCCTTTGAATCTGACACAGTTGCCACAGCCGATGACACTTACGAGTGTTTCACTTTTTCGGACGATGTTGAAGTCTCACCGCCCGAGTTTGAGTCCTTTGCATTTTCAGATGAGTTAGTTAATCCTTCAGACTCGGTTGCTTACAGCCGTTTCGAACCATTGATGGAATCTTTCCAGTTCGACACAGTTTACTACGGTGAGAATGAGACTATCCCTAATTCACTCCCTTTCGTCTTTCCCATTGTTCCGACTGAACAAATGACCGTTACGCTTTCTTCTCCTATACCAAGTTCGGCGTACCTATGTTTTCTCACGAATCTTGAGGGATTTGATCCCATTTCTCGACGAGTTGATAGGTTAGCGCAATCGCTTTTAACACATCGGTCATCACAAATTGCGCTAATTTATTCACTCAATTTACACCCTCAAGATCGTACTCCACTTCCTTCTTCTTTTCGCCATTCTTCTCCCCCACCGAGACCATATTCTACCATTCTTCTTTCCACACGGTCTCGCGTGCTTTTCATATCTTTTCTTTCCATCCCATTCTTGCACCAACTATACCATTTCCACGATAAGATTTTTGAATGGTTGGTGTTAACTTTTGGCTTGTGTAAGGCCAAGCTTAAGTTTGGGGGGAACCTTTGTATATATGTATATATATTTTCGTTTTCCTCTTCTATTAAAAAAAAAAATTCGAAACATTAAAAATATAAAAAAAAATTGTAAATAAATAAACAGGGGAGTATCGGCATTTTGACCCTCTTTGGTTAGCATGACAGTGAGGACACTGTCAAGTTCACGTTTGGGGGTATGCTCGGTACGTCTTCTTCCTTCGCATTCATTTGTACATATTTTTGCATTTGCATACTTATTTGAAAACCCATAAAAATTTGAAAAATTTCAAAAATTATAAAAATAATTGTATTCAATTTTGGCTAATTGACTTGAGTTTGATAAAAAGGTTAACTGGCTAGGGAAAACTAGATCTTAGACTTAGTAAATTAAAAACCCTAAAAATAACCTTCTTTAGAGTTTAACAGTAGAAAGTATATGTCTTTGTAGGTTATTTAGAAATAGGCAAATTTTGAGTTAACTTCTTGGGCTAAGTCGAAATGAGGGAAGAGTATTGATGTTCTTATTAGAGTATAAGTTTGAAAAATAGTTCCTAGCTTAAGTCTAGATTATGAAAACGTATACCCTACAATTTGCACAATCACGCACCTTGAAACTTGGAATAGTAGAGGAGACCTTGAAATGCTCTTGTCTAAAGTCCTTAGTACAATGAAAATAAAAGAAAAAAAAAGTGAATAAAGAAAAAAAAAATGGACACTGGTTTTTGTGATTACTTAAGGCTGTAAAAATAGAATAATATTTAGCGAGGGTGCTTCATCACCTAGTGCCTTAGACCAACTGGTTTGGGAGTCACTGCTAAAAGCCTTGGGTGTTGCAAAACTAGGAAGTACGCTTTAAAGTGCTAACGCATCTTGTAATCGGTCGTTGGTACCTCAAGAAGTATTAACGGTCGCATGAAGGATGTGTAAGCAAATTTCATTCACCAACTAATTAGTACTTTGGACAATGGACGAGAGTACGATTGCTTAATTTGAATTTCCAAGTGTAGGGGTGATCTATACACACACGTAGGGGTATGTGATTGGAATCTAGATAAGAGAAAGGAATGAAGAATAGAACTTGTATCTTTAATAGAGTTGATAGAAATTCCTAAGTGGAGATAAAACCCTAGAAGGAAAACTTAAGAAATGCCGAAAGCTAAGTAGATCTGCAGGATATATATAATCTTAAGTTAAATAATGAGGAAGTGTGAAGAATATGGGTGGATAATTTGCGAGTCAAAAGATAATAGAATTCTTAGTGAGAAAACCTAATTGGAGAACAAAAGTCAATGGGCCAAATTGATAGGATTTTGTGGGTGTAATCCGCTGAAAACCCTCAGGAGACAACACTCCTCCTACTAGGGACACCTAGAGGTTTAACGGCTTGTTGCACGAGCTCAGTGCAATCGCGTTTCCCTGCGAAAGTGCGGTTAGGTTTTTTGTAGAGAATAAAACAATAAGTTTGCTCGAGGACGAGCAAAAGATAAGTTTGGGGATATTTGTTCACACCATAATATTGTATTTTATATTCCCCATTCTTATGCATTTTACAATGAAAACAGGTGCTTTTGACGCATGTCTGCTACATGTTACAGGTTACAGGTTCTTGGACAGGAAACAGTGAAAACGATGAAAAGATAATGCAAAAGTGGACTTTAACCAACAAACAGAGAATCTTGATCAAGCCTACATAAAGATCAGTTCACAAAGCAAGATTCAAGATATCGACTCAAAGCGAACGGTTAAAAATCCATTGCGAATTGTTCACTGGAAATCTGGAACTAACCTAGAAGCCCAAATGGAAAATTACATATATAAACAGTAAGAAAAAGTCACCAGAAGACAAACCCAAAAAGCCCAGAGCCCAACTCCAGATTTTGGCCGCGGAACCGCGGCCAAACCAGGCCTCGAGCCGCGGTTCCGCGGCGGTCTAGGGCACGGAGTTCGAGAAAAGTTGCCAAAATGCTGAGGCGGCGTGGATCTTTGACTTGGTGTTTTCTTAGAGGGCATTTTTGTAAATACAGATGTGCGAATCAAAATGTAACCTAGGGTTTCCTATTATCTATAAATAGGACTCTAATTCATTGTAAACTTTATGCCTCCCTTGATTAATAAATTTTAGAATTCTTTTGGAGAGCATCGGTGTTTCTTTTCCATTCAGAAATTCAGATCTGACAAACCTGCATGGATGATTGGAGGGATGCATCTGTAAGTATTTTAATTCCTTGCCTTAGATGTTAGCTTAGGGAAAGGCTTTTGAGAGATGAGATCTCTCATCCCTTTCTTACCCATCAATTAGAATCTATAGGACTCCATGCATACATGCACATACCGCTCCCTACGGCACTCTATCCCTCGAGGTAGCGGTGATACCGTAGTATAAAGGCCCGGTTGTGATGTTTTCCATGGAGGTTAGGGTAAAGATTGATAAAGGAAGGACAAGAACCTAGAGGAAGGAACACCTTCCCGAACGGATCTAATCCACTTTATTGATAATTACCATAACTCCTCTTAGATCCTAATTTGTGTATAGAAAGCGTTGAGATTTATTTACATTTCCAAACCATTCCTAAACCTAACGCTGGCAAGATTTAGATTTAAATAATTGCCCTAGCTTAATTAGATTTTTAGATTTAATAAACAACCGAACACCCTTCGAAATTAACTCGTAAGAACGAATCGGAAATTCACAACATCCCTGTGGACCGACCCGTACTCACCGGCTAGCTGCAAAGCGACGCCGTTCTTGATTGCGGTTACAAATATTTTTGATCTATCTTTTAGAAAGCGCAAGCACGCTAAATCCATTCAAATCACCACTCATACAATGGCCAGACAGCAGTGCCCAAGAAAGCAAGCATTGGAAGGGATGAGTTATGTAACTCCCTAACCGAATGATTAATATTGGACCGAAATGTCCCTAAACTGGCACGTCTCCTCAAACACGGCGATGTTGGACCACGATGTTCCTAAACTAAAAATAGACCACGATATCCTTAAACTAAAGATGGACCGTGATGTCCCTAAACTAGCCCATCACCCCAAACACGAGGATGTTAGACTAAAATATCCTTCAACTAATATTCCGATCTGAACACGGGGTTGTTGGACCAAAATTTACCTAAACCAATATGTCGTCCCAAACACGGGAATGTTGGACCGAAATGTCCCTAAATTAGGGCGTCTCCTCAAACATGGCGATGTTGGACCACGACGTTCCTAAACTAAAGATGAACCGTGATATCCTTAAACTAATGATGGACCGAAATTTTCCTAAACTAGCCTGTCATCCCAACATGGCAATGTTAGATTGAAACGTCCCTAAACTAATATGTTTTTTAAGATCGACATTGCAATTGAAGTCCTACCGGCGAAGATTGCAACTCAAGTCCTACCAGCTTCACAACTACTCCAGTGACGAAGCTATCCGTGTTCCCTTGTACAAAAATTATTATTGGTTAAAAATAATAAGCCAGCGCCTCAAGTGAAACACATATGAGCGCCGGCGTCAGGCTTTAGTAGAATTAAATCCTATACCGGCGCTACACGTGAAAGGCACGTGAATGCTAGCGTGCAAAGCACGTGGACGCTTGATCGAGTTCTAGGACCAGCGCCTCACGTGAAAGGCACGTGAGCAACGGCATGCATAGCACGTAAGCGTCAGCGCCCAAATTAAAGCGGGTCTGCTTGGATAGAATTAAATTCTACATGCAAAATATTTCCATAAATATTCCCTATTAAACGGATCTATTGGATAAAAGATCCAATGGTAATTAAAAATCATTAAAAAAAAATAGAATTACATTCTAAATGGGAAAATATTTCCCTAATCTTTCTAAACAAGAAAAATATACTCTGTTAATTAGAGAACCCTTGGATTAAAAATCCAATGGTGATTAAAAATCACCGTTTGAATTAAAAGATAGAATTAAATTCTATGCATGGGAAAATATTTCCCTCATTTTGTTAAAAAATAGAAAATATATTCTGTAAAACAAAAAATCACCGGATCAAAAATCCAACGATGGATAAAATTTCTCGAATAATGTTCGAGACCAATTAAATCAATTGGTATCTCTCAATGAGAAATTTTCTCAAAATTGATTAACAGCTTACAATCCCTATATAAAAGACTTGAGACTTCAAGTCTCGAGAGACACCCATAGATAAAGACATACATATATAGAAAGGAGACCCCCATAAGCTTTTGTAAAAAAAAATATAGAAGGTCCTCTACAAGCTTCCACAGAACAATAGAGAATTTAATTCTCAATAAAGAAGAAAGATCGTCTTCCTCCTCAAAACCCCAAGTAAAGAAAAAAAAAAGAGATCAAAATATCTCATTTACCTATCATATCATATCTAAGTGTTTAACCCTTTAAAATAACTTAATTCTTTCTCTAGATCTGAGATCCATAAGACAAGTATTTCACAAGTTGAGAATTTAATTCTCATCGGGAAGATCTTATTCTTCAGAATTAAAGATTCAATAAAGAACAATGGAAAAAGACATGAATAAGTTAGAGTTTATACTCCACGAATTTAGTTCTCTCATATAACAAGAACTTAGTTCTTAAAAAAACCTGATCTCATATCCTCAAAATAGTGATCTTGGTGATCGTTAATGGTCAAAATACAATTAACAGAAGCTAAGCTTCTCTGAAATTTAAAAGATAAGCAGAGATTAAATCTCTAAGGAAAAGCGCCTCATGTGAAAGGCACGTGAGCACCCATAACAGCAGCTCACATGAAAAGCACTTAAGCATTCAAAAGAAACAATGAAGAAAGCGCCTCACATGAAAGACACGTGAGCGCCTTAGGCCCATGAAGACAGCGCCTCACGTGATAGCACGTGAGCGCAAGAAAATAAAATAGATTAGTCCTTAGAACTATTGCAGTGCCTCACATAATAGCACATGAGCGCCAAGAACTCAGTGCCTCACGTGAAACACACGTGAGCGTCCAAGAACTCAGCACCTCACGTGAAACGTATGTGAGCGCTCAAGAAACATAGCGCCTTATGTGATATTCACGTGATGCTATGTGAGCGAGTGTTTAGCACTGCTGGGTGGTATAGAATCCCAATCTTAGCCCAAATTGGCTAAGTCTGTGAAATTTAAGCTTCTTCTTTAATCAATTGAGCCTATATGCTCATGATATGATCTTAGTCCCACATATGACTAATGAACTTTCATCAATGATATCCAAGCTAATCTTAGTCCCAGATACGACTAATGATCTTCATTCCATATCTTCTAAGTTAATTTTAGTCTTATATAAGACTAATAATTCTTAGATCCACCATGATCTGTTCCTTCAAATACGAGATTTGGTTCAAGGGTATATCTTTCCACACCTCTGATATATGTCGTTGTAATTCCTTAACGTCTTCAAAGAGGTGGCGGGTCCCGACAACCAACAAATCTTCTTCCTTCGTCCCAAACATGGGAATGTTAGACCAAAATGTCCATAAACTAATATTCGTCCCAAACTTGGGAATGATGGACCGAAATGTCCCTAAACTAGCGTGTCACCCCAAACACGGTGATTTTGGACCGCGACGTTTTTAAACTAATATGTTTTGCCTTGCGGGCTATCTCCATGCTAACTACCGTATACTATCTATGTGCTATTCATATATGATCCAATGATCAGTTGAGCCCATATGCTCATCTGTTCCTAAGTCGATCTTAGTTTCATAAATGACTAACGATCCTTATATCAAACCCAAGTTTCCCATGAAAGGATAGACCTCACAAACGTGAAAAATGCGTCATAAATTCATTCCCGTTGACAAACCAAGCTATCAACGTGGACCCTGTCAAGTAAATACTTGAACCAAAACATCTAAATTGATCTTAGTCTCAAATAAAATTAACGAAGCTTAGATAAAGCCCAAATTTCATATGAACCGATAGACCTCACAAATGTGAGAAATGTGTCCCAAGTTCAATCCCGTTGGCAAACCAAACTACCAGCGTGGACCCGTCAAGCAAATGCTTGACCCGAATCATGAAAATATATGTACTGATTTGGAATAATTCGCGCCCTACGGGCAATGACATAAACTAGTCTCCGTATACAATCCACGGGAAACCAAAATAAACTAAATATAACACAACACGAAGTAAAATACTAGAGCAGGAGAAAGTTGTTATCGCAACGTGATAACATAATTAACTGTAGGAGCTTGTGCATGCAGGGAAGAGCGTCATCACAATCAAAAACCCCTCATAAATGAAAGGGAATCTGATGAAGTCTGCTACATCGGTCGCATCTGTCCAAACCTCCGATATACGGTGCTATAAATCAACTTGGTATCTTCGGAGAGATGGATGGATATATCCAAAAAGCAATTCAGGCTAGGCATCTCCACGTCTTAGTCCAGTTTTCGGTGGTAAACAGATTTTGACATGCCCGGTAAGATCTCTTTCTCTTTCTACTCCACATTTCGTGTGTCATGTTTTTCCGCGATCAAATAACCACGTCTCACCTAAGTAAGAATCATACTTGAGTTTTCATGGTTGCAATGATAAAATAAAAGAGAAGAGAAAAAGAAGGAAATGAAAACTAATAAAACACAATTATACTACTAAGAAAATAAAAGGCAGGTAATAAAAACTAAGTTAACAATTTAGGCAAGACAAGATAAAAAAGACTCTCGATCTTCATTTATCATCCACTCAAATGCTCTCATTACAATTTTAATGGAAGAAATATGATGAAGAAGAAGACTAATATATTTTATCACGAAACCTAGAGAAAATAATACATGCTTGTTTGCTTTCTAACTGCAGTATTTATAAGCAGTGAAATGATGGCAGCGGATCCACGTAAAATGAACAAAACGCCTAAAAAACGTCACATGATGCCACGTAACGGCAGCGGATCCGCCGCCAATTACTCTTTGGTGGCCACGGATCTGCAGTGGGTTGTTGATTTAGGGCTCCGTTTTTCTTGTAAGTTCTCGTGCCGCTCTCTTCTTCTGTTTGGTAGGTTTACATTTGCAAAATCCTTCCAAAATATTCTCAGATTTTCAACGGTCCAAAATGACAACTCTTTTTGACTTTTTCTCCATTAAATCATTTGAATTATGTGCCTTGGATCTCCCTCGAGCTCCGCGCTGCCACTCTTGATCCTTTTGTTGCCTCCCTTATGCTTTGTGCTTGTCCTAGACACAAATGACCATCGCTTGATCTTTTCCCTTATATTGGTAAATGGCACCAGACGGATGTGGATGACCAGAACCCTTATTTTATCCTTTTGTCGGCTGTTGTCCTGAATTTTTCATAACTGTGCGTGATTTGTATTGTTCTGGACAGCGAACCTATAACATGTAATCATGTAGCAAACATAGAACTAAAGCACCCATCTCTATGCAATGCGATCAAGAATGGGTAGTAACAAGATGCAGTATTTTGGTATGAACAGTTGACGAGGATGTTGGCTCTGAATGTGGCCGGGGTGGTGTCTGGGTTGCTGGAGATGGTCAGCGATGGTCGCAGAAGAGCTCGGTTGTGTTTGATGGGTGCTTGGAATTGATTTGGAAGGAGGAAGTAAGGGAGCTAGTGTGTGGTGCAGAGGTGATGATGGCGCTGAGTTTGTTTCTCGGTTTGAAGGGGAACCAAGAGAGGGAGGTGATGGAGGAGGTACGGCTAGTGATGGTGATGTTGTGGGTTATGAGGGGAGGCTGGTGGCTCTTCGCGGCGGCGGTAGCGAGGTGATGCTCAATGGTGGCGATTCAGTAGGGGCTTAGGTGCTTGCTGGGTGAGGGGAAGAGAAGCTCGCGTGATGATGTGGTGGTGGTCGGAGCTGTCGGTGGAGGTTAGAGAAAGAGAGATTGAAGGAGTGAGAGAGAGCGGGAGATATGAAAGACACTTGGAGAAGGGGGGTTGAGAAATAAGGGGTCACAAAATTAGGAGGTAGGCGCAAGGATCGCAGAGGTGGTTGAGCAAGGGTGACGTGGGTCATTGGTTTGAACGAGGGAGAAGGAGAAGAAATGGAGAGAAAGAAGGAGTGGGTAGGGGCTGCTCGGCTGGGCTTGGGCCTATGAAAAAAGAAAATGGAAACAAAAGAAAAGAATAGAGGAGGGGAGTACTTAGGCCGGGCCGGGCCAGGTTGCTAGGCAAAGGAAAAAAAGATGTAACTCTGAATTTACTATACAAAATTTTTCATTTTAATGTACAGAAAAGAGTTTACAAGCCTGAGTAAAATTTATAAGTTAATTTTTGTTTAAGAACAACAAGAAACAACTTGTAGCTCACCGGTAAAGTCTTGCACTGCTGTGATGTAGCCCCTGTGTTCGAACCCCATCAGACACATTATATTTTTTCTGATTTTTCTTTTAAACTTTATGGAAGCCCAAAAGTTTACACGTGCAATGCACATAAAAATGAAATGACAGAGAAAACAAACATGTGCAAAATGTTGTATACGGATGTGAACACGTGGTTTCAATCCGACGGCTCCCCCTCACCAAACGACCGGCGGATCATCAATTGGGCCGGTGCCGACGGTCCCCCCATAGCCAATGGTGCCCGTGCTCTGCACACACGACCCTTCCCTTACCCCTAACTCACCTGCACTGTTTGATTACTCTGCAATCAAACAGAGACCACTCAATTACCCATTTATCATCTTTTTAATGCATTTTAATTCATCTTTTTAATTCCAAAACCCTAATTACACACTATAAGTACTACCCCATGCCATAGCCCTTCCTCATTCTGAAAATTATAGCCAAAATTCTCAAATTTTTCTAAGTACAAGAGGAGTAGAAAAGGAATTAGCAAGTAATCAACTTCCGGCGAGGATCAAAGCAAGTTCCGGCGACCCGGCGACGTCATGACGACAACCCTCTCTTCCTATACCTTCCTTTAATTCACTTCACTTGTAAGCCTCTCCCAATCTCTTTTCTTCTTCTTTGAAAATCTCTTTTCAAAACAATATGTCGGAAGTGGAGTTAATTCCGACATCTTCTTTTAAAACTCTAAAATTCCACTTTTTCTTACATATTTTCATCTATAGTCTTACACCATATTTTTAATCATATAACCAATGCTTAGAACCAATTTTAATCAAGAATATCATGCAAAATAGCTTTAACTTAACATTTACGCTAAAATACCATGAACATCACATATCACATCTTTTAGTATTTTTGTTAATTATACCTTTAGAAAACTTCACAGGGTAATGACCTACTCCTCATATACACACATGTTCCATAGCACGATAACTCTTTCATGTAGATTTCTGTTTCAAGAAAATATTTCATTTAAATGCCTTTTAATATAAAAACCGGGTTTCTTTTAAAATTTTATTTTAATTTTCTTTGCAAATATTCCTCTATGACCCTTTTTAGGGGACCCGCTATTGGATGGTGCGGATTATCGCACATCATTGGACTAGTAGAGTGAGATGCAGACCTCCTCACGGAGCATTCGGTCTCGAAAGGTTTTTAAATACGGTTTTTAAGAAAAACACATTTTTCTATTTAAATAAAATTAATTTTTTTATAATTATATAAATATTACAAATCCATATATTTTCAAAATATAATAACTTTATATTTTTTTCAAATGAAAGAATTATAAGTTTCATCAAAATACCATCAAAATACCAACAAAAGTCAAACTTTAAAGTAAAATACCATGAACTCTCCAATCTAAGCTATTATCACTAAAATACCTCAACTCCTTAAAATTTACATCCATGAAAATCCTAAATAATATACATAAATTCTTGAGGTTATTTTGAAACTATATAAAATACTTTTCATAAAAACCCCTCGAGTTATATAAAACAATATTAAGGACTTTAGTAAATATAGGTTTAAGCGGGATCAATTCTCTTGAGCCCCAGCGAGCTGGAGAAAGTGAGTGCGTGCCTATTTAAGATAGAAAACTTAACGGTGTCATCAATTGTAATTGTTTTGGAAAAAGACACAAATCCTGCCATCCATGTGCAGTGGTTACCGATAACTCCCGAATCTAACTTAGGATCTAAATCAGTTATAAGTGTCTGACTCAAGTCTAAGTCTAAATCAAGATTATCCAAATTCGAACCAGAATCCAATTCAAACATGAACTCAAACTCTAACATGTATACTTGGACATGAACCTGAATACAAGACTTGACTTGACCGAACCATGACTATAACTTGACATGACCACAAACTTATATCTTGAACCTGACTACTTGAACAACTTGTTACCATGGTTTTGGCAAGACTTATAATATAATCTATACAATATATTATGGGGTTAATGGAGTAGATTGATACTGAATGTATAGCATGGCATGAGATGATCACTAAAAGACACCTACATGAACTCTCGTGTCGTTGTCCCATGGGTTTTGATGGGGCCTTGTACTACATGTTACCATAGTCCACGGAGAAAGATGGACTTCTCTCGTATATACAAATATCTTCTATACCAAATTACAAACAACTACATTAGAATAGCAATCTTATACCTATACATCTTACCAGTTCAAATTCTTATTACTTGCTATATTCCTTTCTTTCATTTGGGACTTACCGAGCGCTAGTTCGTTGACGACATTCCTGTTTATTTTTTTCTTTGGAATTATTTCAGAAGGACAGAACTCTCTCGAGATAGAGCCTAACCAGGAGGACGTGGACGAGCTCACTTTCCAGCAGGACTTCTAGCTTCTTGTGCTTACTTTTCATTTGGTATGCCACTGTTTAGGAATAACTTTATATCATTGTACTTTCCTTTTCAAATCTGTTGTATTGTAAAGATGAAAGTTAATAAAAGTTGTTGTTCATTTTATATCTCTTATCAATTCTTATACATTTTATACATATATTGCTTAATTACGCTTAACATATGTATTTCTTAGTAAATACGTTGCGAGCCTACCACGTCTCAGCTTCCGTACGCTGGGAAGCAGGGCGTGACAAAAGAATAGGAAAAATACGAAAATATTATTTATTCTAATACAGATATAATATAAAAGAACCGGGTATTACACCTAACCCTAACCCTAACAAAAAATTTCAAAATTACACAAAAATACCCTTAAATATTGTTATTTTCACTAAACTACATAAAAAAAATTCAAAATTACACTAAACTCCCATTAACTATTACTTTTTTACACTAAAATACCCTAACCCTAACCCTAAACTCTAACCCGCCGCCGCCGGCAGCTACCACCACCTCCGGCCATCGCACACCACTTCCGAGCGCCGTCGCCCAGCTCTTTACCCCCTCCCATCCTCCACAACCATCAACCTCCTCTCCTTTCCCCACCACCTCCCACTCCCTCCTGCCCACCCCTTCCCTCCTCTCCTATGACCCTCCTATCGCCTAAATCCTTCCCTCGCCCCACATCTCTCCCCTCCCTGCTACCCCCTCTCACCATCTCGAGTTCCCGAACCCAAACCCTGACCTGACCCAACCAGCCACTACGATCCCTCGACCCCCAAAAGTTCCAAATTACACAATTTTTAAAATATGTGGAAAATTCTACCTGAATCAATCAATCACGAAAGGAATTAGGGTTAAGGAAGCGATGAGCGAGCCTTGGAGAAGGAGGAGGCGGCGGCGAGCAAGCGATAAGCGGAGACAGCGAGCGAGCCTTGAACAAGGAGGAGGAGGCGGTGGCGAGGTGCTGGCGATGGTTAGGGCAGAAGGGGAAAGGGGGAAATTTGGGAAGAAGGATTGGGGCGTAGTGGAAAGGGGGAAATTTTCTGTTGTATTTTTTTAAAAATCCCCCACATTTCCCCTACGGTATCCATGGTAGGAGTTTCTCTTACGGCACCGTAGGGGCAACTACAAAAGTCACATTTTTTATAGAACTGCCCTACGGTGAGAACCATTGAGGCAACCGAAAAATTGTTCCTACGGTTTTTCCCAACCGTAGGTGATGGTGCTCACGAGTAAGGATTCTCTAAATCAAGGCACGTGGCAGATGGCAAGTCTCTCACGTGTACTAACTAGCTACTTGAAGTCTACGGAGCTGAGATAAGTACCGTGCAAGGAGGACGTTCCTAGGCGCCTCGCCTCTGAGGTAGGATCCAACCTTTGGGGTCCTCTCCTGAAAACGTTCCCTCTTTGCCTAACCATCGGCCAATAGCTGGCCTCTGAGCAATCCTATAGCCAAGCTTCCTTATCTTCCTTGCTTATCTCCGAGCAATCCAATAGCTGAGCTTTCTCGGCTTCCTTGCTCATCTCCGAGCTATCCTATAGCTGAGCGTCCTTAGCATCCATAGAGCACGGGCGTCCCCGTAACAGTTCCGTGTATCTCGCCACAACGAGATCTCCGCCGCTCCACGTCCCGTATCCCACGCTAGCGTATCTCGCTATCAATGTGGACGTTGCGCATGGACAGAATGAACGGCGAGAATCTCGCATCGGCTCGCCCTCAGGTGACTCCTATATAAACTCCTCCTCCAGACGATTAAGGTAACTCAAACTAATTTGAATACGTCGTTAATGTGCTGAATATTGCTCAGTACTTACTTGATCGTCGGATGGTCCTAAGGTGGTCTCCCACCTCTGGACTTCTTTGTAGGTAGCCCGGTGTCAACATCAATCAACCATCCATTGAGATCCACACTTTCTCCAAATCACAGCTCTTCAACCCTGCTGGCCACAAAATCGACGGATGACATCATCTGAGGGGGATCCCGACCTCCATCAGTTGGCGCCGTCTATAGGAAATGAGAAAATTTTCCACCAAAAAGTTGATCTTCTGCCTTCGACCCGATGGCTAGAGGTCATCGCAGCGAAGATCCTAACACGATCCATCTCGTCCTCCGCAACGGAGGCGAGGGCGGTTCCACTCCTCCTCCCAACATCGTTGAAGCCTTAACGGCATGGATCGACCGAATGACAGCGATGGTAGACGCGCTAGCTCATGTTCAAACTCCATGCCTGGCAAACCGTAACCCCTGTTCCCCAGAATGGCAGCGTGCACGAGGCGACAGACAGCTGCGTTCAAGTCCTCAACCTCGCTCGTGCCAATCTTGACACCATGGAACACCGGCGTGCCGATTCTAGTAGTCGCGACCTCCATACGAGAAATGATTCCATAACTCGTTGGACGCCGGACAGTCCAACGCAGAAGTCTCGGGACCAACCGAACTGTCGCTTCAACGCTCGCCACGCTCCCATGCCCTTCGAGGCAAAGTCAGTCAGGTCGCCTAATTTCAAGAAATTCTGACATCACCATAACCACCGAGGATGTGCACAAGGCACACATCGGGGGGCACAAAGGGATCACCCTAAAGATTTGAGGAATGTGATAGAGCGAAGCCGAAGCAGCTCCATCGCCTAAGCCCGAAGCAGAGACAGTAGGCACACCGATTACAGAGAATCCTTAGGGTACCAACAGCGAATCTAGGTCCTCGATTATAATATCGAGGACATGCAGCTCGCCACCCATTTGCCCGGCGGATCGGTAAAATACTCCATAGAATCTCACACGAAACCCTTCACTGAGCAGTTACTGAGAGAGCGGGTCTCATCTCGGAACAAACCGCCCAAAGTGGCTCTCTTCGATAGGAAATCTGACCTAAAAGACTGTTTGGACGTGTTCACCTCGAGCACAAGCTTTCAAGATAACTCGGACGTAGCTCAGTGCCGAGCATTCCCCACCACTCTCACCTGGGCCGGGCGAGATTGGTTCTGTGGTCAGACACTGCTCTCAATCTCAACTTTCGACGAGTTGACCACTCAGTTCCTTAGCCACTTCGTCGCCAACCAACGATAGAAGAGGTCGGTTGACTTCCTATTCACCATCAAGAGTGAGAACAAAGAATCTTTCAAAGGCTATATCAACCGGTTCTGCAATGCTCTCCTAGAAGTACCCGAGCACCGGGACGAGATGGTCATCACCGGCCTGAGATCCGGTCTTAGGCACAAAGTGTGGCTCTGCTCTTTTCCATTGGCACAACCTAAGACCATGGCCGAGGTAAAAATCTGGACCGAACGGGAAATCCAAATCGAGTCTGAGGTGAACGCTAATCTTCCCCGCGGAGCCAGACAGACCGAAAGAAACAGGACCGGGAAGAGAAGAAGAAGACTGGTCCTTCGAAACCCTATTCTCCAAGGTTTCATGAGCACACTTCTCTGAACTTCTTTCAGGTCGAGTAGATAGAGGGGGCAAAGAGCGAGAGATTCTTTAAGCTATCGCTGATGATACAAAGGCCGACCAAGCGACTCCGCGACCCGTATTTTGCCTTTCATCTATCACAGGGACACCCGACTGAGAACTACAAACAGTTGCACGATTGCATCAAGGATCTGATCCACTCTGGTCGCTTGGAAAAGTACTTATAAGATAAACGTCAAGTAGATAGGGAGAAAGCAGACCAACCTCCCACCAGGGAGTTGACAGTTGACAGATCATGGTTGTCTTTGTTGGGTTGACTCCGAGCAACGAAGACACCCGCCGTATCTAGCTGGTCATGACCTTAGATTCTCCCCCTCCAAGAAGTACAAGAAGGTTACTCCCATCAACTTCACCGATGGGACCTGCATGGCATATCGGTCCCGCACAATGATCCCTTGATAATCATGGCCCGGGTAAATCGGTACAAAGTCAGGAGAATCTTTGCTGACTCGGGAAGCTCCATGGAAATCCAATTTTACGACTGCTTCCAGCGTATGGGATTAAACCGGTTCGATCCCCAGCCAACCTCGCATGTTCTCTCCAGGTTCACTAACCGCTCCATTCAAGCTGAGAGAACGATCACTCTCCATTTCAATATTAGGAGGCCGGAAGAACCCGAACAATATCAGTGAGTTTCCTCGACGCACGGGTTCCTTCCTCTTATAATATCCTTCTGGGTCGTCCCACCTTAAATGCCCTTCAAGCTCAGATCTAGACCTACCACTTCATGCTCAAGTTTCCTATGAGCAATGGTGGGATAGGTCGGGCCTTCAGAGATCAGCAAATCGCTAGGGTATATCTCGCCACGACAGTTCTAGAAAATAGAGAAGTTGATCTGACCAACGGACCGTGTGATCCCGGAAGTTGCTGGATACCCGTAATGATAAGAAGGAGATCCGGGGTTCCCCGGTAGAAGCCTTGTCCGAGATTCCCCTTAAAGAGGGAAACAGCAACCGAACCATCCAGATATGCTTCCTCTTAACCAGGGAAACCCGGGACAACCTTATCCAATTCCTCCGAGCCAACTCCGATGTGTTCGCATGGACTCCGATGGACGTGCCAGGGATCGACCCTAAAGTGATCTCCCATAAACTCGGAGTCGATTCAAAAGCCGGTCGGTGCGACAGAAGAAAAGGAGCTTCACGCTTGTCAAGCAGAAGGTGATTAAGTAGGAAGTGGGCCAACTGCTCGCAGAAGACTTCATCAGACACCTGGATACCTCGGCTTGGCCAGCCAACATAGTCATGGTCAAGAAAGTGAACGGGAGGTGGCGCATGTGCGTCGACTTTACTGATCTGAATAAGGCATGCCCGAAAGGCAACTATCCACTTCCTCAAATAGAACCGCTGGTAGATAGCTCAGCTGGTCATGAGCTGCTAAGCTTCATGTACATGTTCTCCGGTTACAATCAAATCTGGATAGATCTGGCCGACGAAGAGCACACCGCTTTCACCAATGACCGGGTGGTCTATTGTTACAAAGTAATGTCCTTTGGTCTCAAAAATGATGGGGCAACTTCTCAACGGCTGGTCAACAAGCTGTTCAAGTCTCAGATTGGGTGGAACATGGAAGTCTACATCAATGACATGCTTGCGAAGTCCTCCAAGTCAGCCGGACATACCACGGACCTTAGTGAAACCTTCGAGGTCCTACAAAAGTACAAGATGAATTTGAACACGACTAAGTGTGCTTTCGGCATCATAGGCGGAAAGTTCCTCGGGTTGATGGTCACCCACTCAGGAATCGAAGCGAACCCAGAGAAGATCGAAGTCTTCGTTGACATGACGATGCCAAAGAACAACATAGAAATCATGCGACTCACCGGCAGAGTGGCTGCTTTAAGTTCTTCATATCCAGATCCGGGGAGAAGTGCCTACCTTTCTTAAAGGCTTTGAGGAAGATCCTAGGGTTTGAGTGGTCCGAGAAATGCCAAGTCGCCTTTGAGCAGCTCAAGACGCATCTGTCGACACCACCACTGCTCACCCAGCCAGCCGAAAGAAACAAGCTACTACTGAACCTGGTCGTCTCCGGCCAAGCAGCTAGCTCGGTACTCATCAAAGAATTTGAGGGAAAACAGAGACCGGTTTACTACGTCAGCGACGTTTTCAGGGACGTGGAGACAAGGTACCGGCCATCAAAAAGATAGTCTTAACGCTCATCGTCGCCTCCAGGAAGCTCCGGCACTACTTCCAGGCTCATACTATAATCGTTTTCACTGACCGGCCTCTCGGGAACATCCTCGGTTCCCCCGAGTCATCGGGCTGCTTAGAGAAATGGAGATGCGAGTTGTGGCAGTTCGACATCCAATACCGACCAAGGAAAGCCATCAAAGCCCAAGCCGTAGCGACTTTGTGGTCGAATGCACCATTCCCAACAGAGAAGAGGCATCGGCATGAGATCCGGGCCCATAAAGCTCAGTCGAAGAAAAGCTCGGTCCGATTCCAGACAGGGTACTCTATGTGGACGGTTCCTCCACAAAGGAAGGAAGTGGAGCCAGATTGGTCATCCGCGGCCCCAAACGAAGCCGAGATGGAGTATTCTCTGTGGTTCGGCTTTAAGGCCTCGAACAACGCCGCGGAGTATGAAGCCTTATTGTCCGGCCTACAAATCACCTCAGGGTGGGGCTAAAGAAAATTAGAGCCCGCAACGATTTCGCTTTGGTCATTGGGCAAGTGATCGGGCGATTCAAAGCCCGAGAACCCCTCATGATGAAATACCTTGCCGAGATGAAAAGGCTAAGGAAAAGTTTCGACGAATTCCAAGTAGAGCAGGTTCCTCGGAGTATGAACGTCGAAGCCGATGCCTTGAGCAAGCTCACCTCCTTCTATTCAGCCAACCACAGGAGGAACATCCTCTTTGAAATCCTGTCGCGACCCAGCGTCAAAGATACATAAATGATACACCAGGTCTACGCTACTCAGGGAGATACCCCGAATTGGAAAAACCCCATAGTGGAATTTCTCAAGGATGGAATGCTCCTAAAGGACCGAATAGAAGCACGCAGGCTCCACATGAAATCTCGGAACTTTGTGTGAAGCAAAAGCAGCTTATATAAAAAATTGTATACCCAACCTTTGCGCAGATGTGTCGATTCCGATGAAGATGAGTATGTTCTCCAAGAGATACATGAAATAGTCAGTGGGGCACATCAGGGGACCCGCAATCTAATCCAAAAGACGCTGCTGCAGGGCCATATTGGCCAACAATCCATGCTGATACAAAGAAACTCGTACAGAGGTATAAGACGTGTCAACTCTTTAGCAGCGTTCCTCGGCTACGAGCCACAGAGCTGACACTCCTGAGCTGCCCTTGGCCATTCACCCAGTGGGGAATAGACATGATCGGCCAGCTCTCCATGGGCACATGGGGCACAAGTATATCCTCATCACCATAGATTACTTTACAAAATGGGTCGAAGCCACACCGATCAGAAAGCCAGACGCCGCCTCCACACTGAAGTTCCTGCAGAACAACATAATTGCAAGGTTTAGAATTTCGAGGTGCATCATCACCGACCATGGAACCTACTTCGAGAACGAAAAAGTCAGAGAGTTCTGCAACGATTACCAAATACTGATGAAGTTCTCTATGGTCGCTCATCCGAAGTGCAACGGGCAAGCCGAGATTGTAAACCGAGATGTCATCCGGGGACTCAGAGCCCGCCTGGAAGGAAGGCAAGGCTGATGGGTCAAAGAACTGCCTTGGGTATTCTGGGCATTGCGAACGTTGAGGAAGACACCCATGGGGGAGACCCTATTCCGTCTCTTTTATGGCACCGAGGCAAAGGTCCCCACGGAAATTGGCATACCCAGTTATCGGGTCGAACACTTCGACGACGAAGCCAACGTCTTGGCCCTTCGAAGCAACATGGACATCCTGCTGGAGAAGAGAGACCGGGCATAAATAAGGCTGGTCGTATATCAGCAGCAGACCGTCCGGTACTACAATGCTCAAGTCAAACACCGAGCGTTCAAATCAGGAGACTTGGTCCTCCGACGCAACGAATTCGAGGACCAAGGAAAGCTACATAAGTTCTTCCCGAAGTGGGACGGCCCCTTTCTCGTGACCGAGGTATTGCCCGGAGGAGCATACCGCATCTAAGAATCCTTAGGACGTAACTTTTGCTGCCATATAATGCAAAAAATATTAAATTGTATTGTTAAACTTGCGCTTCCTTTAATAATAAAGATACTTGCTTCTCTGCAATCTGGACGGTTTCTCTCGATTCCAAACTAAGACACCGTACAAGGCCGGTGGGCAGCCTCCTGCCCATCACGCCCATTCAAAATAGGTAGTTTCCTTCCTGACCTAACTGAGGATCTGAACCTCTCTCACGAGCCTACTGGATGTTTCCAGCCCTGCTCGGAGACAAGAAAAGTATTCCAGGCTAGCCCTTTACTCGGGTAAATAAAACACCGACCTAAGTCTCGCTCCGCTCATCATACCTCGACTTTGGGATGAAGGAGGGGCACCAATCACTGATCTACCTACACTTGGAAAAATAAACCTAATGTTCGCTCGACTCACGTTACCTCGTCTCCGGGGTGAAGGAGGGACATCGGTCTAACCACACTTAGAAAAACAGAAATGAAAATTTTACGAACATTTTCGATGTTCTGACATTCTGAGCAAAGAAAAATTCATTAATAAGAGGTATTCTCGACAGCTCGGCCTTACAAAAGTGTCCGGGGCTTTCAAAAGAAAACACTATTTTGTCACTTAACAATTACAACAAAGGAAGAAGAGGCTCTTGAAACTATTGGTCGTGGTACTCGAAGCAGAAGTTCGCTAACCGATCCCAGGCAGCATCCCATCGCTCCTTCGCCTATGTTCTTAGACCCGAGCAGCTATGGTGCCGATGGGAAATCCCGTCGTCGCGCATGAAGCTATGATCGGTCTTTGTTGGAAAGATCGCAACAGAAGATCTATCGACCGATCTCGTCTGCTTTTCGAGATTAGGGCCAACTTATGGGCCATGCACATCTTATTGAAGTCTTCTTCTAGCGCTTGTTAAGACAACGCCCTAAAAAGGCCAGGAGAGGACCTCCAGATCACGTGGACCAGCACACACAGGAGAGAGGATCGGCGTGGAAGTAACCGCCCATTATGGTGTTGCAGCCGACCTATCACGGCCTCGTATGTGTCAACTGAGCCGTCGTGGCTGTAATAGTATACGTCGTTGCAAGAGACCTGCATGGGCCACCAACAAAACCTGTCACGCCCCGCTTCCCGGTATACAGCGAAGGGGACGCGACGAGGCCCGCTACGTATATACTCAAAAGTACATACGCTAAGCGTATCTAAGCAATATAAAATAAATACACAAGAGACAAGAATAAAAAGAACAGCAACTTTTATTTATTAACATTCTTTGTACAATACATGAAAGGAAATACAACTGAAATAAAAGATGCCTAAACAGTGGTATAACAGGAATGCAAAGTACTGAATGGAAAAGTGTACAATGAAATAAAGTGCTGGATCTTCGACAAATTGCTCCAAGTCTTCTGCAGATGGCTCGATCTCTGCCGGGTCCAAACCACCTGACGACATTCAAAGAAGAAAGAAATAGAACGTCGTCAGCGAACGCTGTTGTTGTAGTTTGGTACAGAAGGTCGCTCGGTAAGTCCTAAGATAAGAGGAGAATAGAATAGACAGAGAGTAAGAGAGAGAGGGAGAGAGTGGCTGTTACAGTTGTATTACATTGTTATATTATTGTAGTATTGAGTTAACTCTGTTGTTGTAGTTTGGTACAGAAGGATGCCAGTGTATACGAGAGGAGTCTCACTTGCCCCGGAGACTATGGTATCAGGAACTCAAGGAACCGTTTATGCCACGGTACAACAGCAACGGAATATAGGTTAGGTGTCTTAATCCGACCATCTCGTGCCACTTTTAACACCTTCCGTACCAATCTACCCCTTAAACCCCGTGATATCTTGTTTGTATTGTTATCTTGTAAAATTGTATTGATTGCATGATTGATTGACTGACTGACCGAAACCATGATATCAGAAAACGGTTATAACCGTAGAGTCATGTAAATGGAATACTGGGAATCATGTAAAAGGAATATCCATGGTTCGGTTCAATCAAGTTATATAGATTGTTAACTGGATTCAGGGATTCATGTATTCATCTTGAGTTGGAATATGAAAGAATATATATTGATTTGAATCATATTCAAGTCAGAAATAGTCAGACTCTAACCCGAGTTAGACTAAAAGAAAGTGAGTTGAAGTTCAATAATTGTTAGGGGCCTTATTGTAATTTATAAAACTTGAGGGGGTTTTATATAAAAAGGTACTATTGTATAGTTTTCAAAATACACCTCAAGTATTTGTTATTCGTCTTTATAGTTATAATGAGTGTGGATTTTATTTGTATTATTCTAGTGAATATATCCTAATAAAAGTATTAATTGATTTATTTGAAATTCATGGTATTTTAATGTAACTTTTAAACTTGTAATTTTAGAAAGAGTGGAAACTTTATATTTAATAAAATAGGTGTTTAAATGATATTTATATATATATATTAATACAAGAATAATTTTTAAATAATTATTTTATTTTTCCAAAATCTCATTTTTCTTAAATGTCGTATTTTAAACCCTTCGAGACCGAATGCTCCTTGCGGAGGTCTGAATCTCGCACTTACCAGCCCGCGAGTGCACGATGAACCGTACTTTCCCTAACAGGTTCCCCAAAAGTGGGTTGTAGCGGTGCTTTGCTTAGGTTTAACAAATACTATTCATTTAGAAAAACGGTTTTATAAATATAAGGTATTTATTTGTAAAAGAGTATAGTTTTCCGTATTTTAGTTGTTAGGGTTTCCTAAGCCAACTAGCATATTTCTAAGGTCTAAACGACAAGTCATTAGAAGCCTCAAATCGCCTCTTCACCGTCAATTGAGACCAGGTAAGTGCCAGGTAAGTGGGAAGGAACCACAGTCGTGGTCCTAATTAAAAACCACTAGCCTAGACACACTTGTCTAGACACCACAAGACAGTTTAGATAAACGATCGATGTCCATGACATATCGTACTTTTATTTTAAAAGATTTTATTTAGAATTGTGTACCACTTAAATATTTTAGAAAAGATTTATAAAGAATATGGTATTTTAGTGAAAAGTCATGTATTTTCGTATTCTATATTTTGATATTTATCAATTAGGGTTATATTTGTGTGTGTGTAGAGGTAGGTCATTATCTCGTGACTTATTTTAAGTTTTAATGAAGTTTAGAGGTTAAACATGATATATTAAACTTGAAGGTATTAAAGCGCAAGAATACGGTATTTGAAAACGTTATCATTTCATGTGTGAAAATTCATTCAAATTGATTTCTACAAGTTTATTTATCAAGATGAACATGTTTAGGAATGAGGGATTTGATTAGAACAAGAAAAATAAACTTCATGGTATTTTTATGAAAAGAATACGGTTTTACAAGAAAGCTATCATTTCATGTGAGAAACTTTATTCAAATTGATTTATAGGTGATTAATAGTCAACATGAATATGTTAGGGTATTATGGATTAGGTGACAAGTGAAATTTTGTAGAAAAACCGAATCGGAAATCGGTTTGTTCCGATTTCCGCCGGGTTCCATAAATCCGTATTTTTAAGAAATAGAAAGGTGAGAAGGATGGGACTTACGGGTTTAAACTCTTCTAAAGAGTAAATAGAACTAGGGAGGAAGACCGAGGGGTGGTTTTGTCGCCGGTTGCTTCAAATCACGTCGCCGGAATTCCGTCAGGGCTTCGCCGGGAACTCGATTTCAAAGCACACTTCTTGTGGAAATTTCAAGAGAGTTTTTCTAGGGTTTTGGAATGAGAAGGTAGAGGTTAGGGGTCTATTTATAGGGTAGCTAGGGTAGGGTAGGTGAAGGGTCTTTTTTTTATTAAAAAAATTATAAAAATTAAAGAAAAACATTAAAATTTTGCATTAAAAGGGTTATATTTAACATTCAGAACTGCTACATTAAAAATGGAGTAAACCATGAGTTTCAGAAGGCCAAAAGACGCAACATTGGTGTTGGGACCCCGGCCGTCGGCGCAACTCCGGCCGGCGACGCCGGCCGATTTCGGCCGGCGTTGGGTCCGAGGTCTCGCGACTAAGCTTTTGGCACGGTTCAAATTTTGGGTTCAGTTCACTATTTGGGTGTTATGACCTATAGAATTTTGGACTTCCAGAAAATTTTAAAGAAAAATGTGCTAAAAATAATGTGGGATGTGGGATTCGAACTCTGGTGGCTTAGTTCAGCAGTGCAAGATATTACCAATGAGCTACAAGCTCCTTCTTGTAATCGTTGTAAAGAGATAGATACTTAAAGTGTTAGCAGCAACATTAATACTCTAAGTATACTTCAAATTTAATTCAAATTTAGGTATACAAAAATTGGAGTTGTTACAGCCGGCCATCGAAAAATGAATCAATTATGAAGGTCGGAAGGAGAACCAAGGGAGGAGCCAAGTAAGCGTAAGAAAACTAAAAGCAAATAAGTGGAAGTGCCTGAGGGGAGGTTGAGACCCCGCTATTTATAGCCTCAGCAAAATTTCCCTTACGATCGAGATTCCCTCTCGCCAAGGCATGAATTACGGAGCCTCGCATACATCGGATGAGGCGTCGCCACGAGGCTTCCGATCATTGGCTGCCTCCCTTTCACGTGGATCCGGGCATATCAAACGACACCGCCAGAAGATACATGCGGATTCTATGATACCTACCAGAAACCACGTGGCCTATGAATCGGGGAAGCGCAAATGTCTACGTCACGGCAATCTGACCTTCCATAGATCCGAAGACCTCTCACGGGGCCGCTGGGTAGCTTCCTTCCCATCCTATTCACTGCGAGTGGATTCTTGCTCGACCTAAACTGTGAATCCTAAGTTCTCATGCAGGTAGACTCCAGCTCGTCCCTGAGACACGCCCATCCATAACGAGTAGATTCCTGCAAGTCCTCTCACGAAGCCGCTGGGCAGCTTCCTGTCTGGCCAATTCATATCGAGTGGATTCCCGCTCGACCTAAGCTGTTAATCCTAAGCCCTCATGCGGGTAGATTCCTGCTTGTCCCCGAGACACACCCATCCATAGCGAGCAGATTCCTACCCGGGCCGAACTATAGATCTAAAGCTCTCTCACAAGGCCACTGGGAAGCTTCCTGCCCGGACAATTCACAGCAAGTAGATTCATCCTCAACCTGACCTATGAATCCTAAGACCTCCTGGGAGGCCGTTGGGTAGACTCCTACCCGGCACGCATGCTTGAACTATACAAACTCATGTGTAACCCAAGTAAAGAAAGCTCGTCTACAATCGACAGTCGGTCTAACTCTTGTTTCGCTTACATTACCTCGTCTTCGAGGTGAAGAGGGGACACAGATCTACCTAGAGGGTATAATACTAGGCTTTGCAAAGTTTCCAGAGATTCCAAGGGGATACCGAGCTATATAGACTTGAAAGGCTTATCCTGAGTTTACCCAATGTTTACTAGACTCATATTACCTCGTCTCCGGGGTGAAGGGGGACATCGGTCTATGCACACTTGGAAAAATAAACCTAATGTTCGCTCAATTCACGTTACCTCGTTTCCGGGGTGAAGGAGAGGCACCGGTCTATCCACACTTAAAAAAATTAAAACGAAAATTTTCTAATCAGACACATTACAGACGAGCAAAAATACTTCATTAATTTCAAAGTTGATGTAAAAGATATTATGAGCTCCTCAGTTTTACAAAATTGCTACAAAATTGCCCGAAAGTATATAAAGGAAAACAAAAAAAGAGGAGAAGAAAGAGAGCGGCGGCTTCAAGCCGTCTTCTCGCCCAAGGTCTTATCGACGCCCGTCTGTGCAGCACCTCCACCATTTGGCTATTCCTCAGGGAGGTGGTACCTCATGCGGAGATCTTGGTCATCGAGCCCAGGCATGATCTCCTTAATAGCTTCAAGGGCATTATGCTACCCAACAGCCACAGAATCGGTGAAATCGAGGCAGAACTGATTCGACATTTTATTAGTCCTCCACAGCCTTCTCCGCCCTCTCCTCGGCCTTTTTCATCGCTTCGTTGGCCGCCTGGGAAACCTTCTTAAACGAGTCTCTCTGCTTCTCCATCACATCGAAGAGCTCATTCACTTCACCAACCTGAGCCTGGAGGGCCCAGTTGGACTCGGTCAGAGCCCGGATGGACTCGGTCAGCCTCACGGCCTTCACCTCCTCCGAGACCAGCCGCAACTCGAAGGAGTCGGTGTTTTCCTCGGCCTCCTTCAGCTTAGCAAGGATCTCTTCCTCGCGTGAAGAGGTCTCCCCCACCCTTTTTATCGATGGGGCAACCTCTTCGATCTCCATTGCGGTTGGGAGGGCACAGTGATGATGAACATGCAGAAGGAAACAAACCACATCCGTCAGGGACTGAACAGGGGAAAATTACGTGAAAATTTTACTAAGAGTTCACTAACCTGGACGGCCTCGTAGGCTATCACAATGACCTGGGCTTTTATAGTGCTTCAAGGTATCTTGTCCCCACCGCTTTCTCCATGTCCGCCGGAGGCTATCGGCCACAAATAGTCCTGACGGCTCCTCAAGGCGGAAGTCGCCCTCCTGACTATGTATCCCGACCGACGACGGCCGGGAAATCACCTTCTTGAGCTTCTTGGCCAGAGACTCGGCAGATGAAGGCACCTCCGACCTCATCCGGGGAATCTATTCCCAGGCTTGTTTTTTCCTGCCACTCCTGTGCTCCTCGGGGACTGGCGGAGAGACGGCGGTGTTTGTTGAAGACCACTGGCGGGGCACCCCGTTCGGCGTAGGCTTGGATGAGCTTGTGCTGCCACCCTTTCTATCCTGTGCCTTGGCGGCCAAGGCGGCCATAATCTTTGACCGGTCCATGGGCTATGCGAATGGAAACCAAAAATGATTAGTAACGAAAACAGCAAAATATATAAAGTCTAAATTTATTGGTGGGGACCTAACTTATCTAGAAAGCACGCAGGATTGAGTCCCGCCCAGCTTAAGACCTACTCGGAAAGCAGGGTGTCAGCCTGCTAGATGGGTTGTCAAAGGGAAACGACCCCTGCCTCCTAGGCTTTCGACAACTTGGCCTTCGAGCAATCCACCATATGCCACTCGATGGAAACTGGCCAGTCCTCTCCCTTCGGAGGACCGACGAAGATAAACTTCTCCTTCCACTCATAGATGGAAGAAGGGACGACCACTACCCCTGACCCGGCCGTCCTACCCTTATGCTTCTTAAAGGAAAAGTATACCTAACTCGGCTCGTCCTTACGGGTACCCGGATGGTTCTTATAGCAAAGAAAGGCCAAGAAGAGCCCTAGATTAAAGGGGATGGGATCGACTTTGAGCTGGACCAGAAACCCGAGGAGAATCCTCTACGAATTCAATGCTAGCTGGCCTGGGGCGAGTTGGAAATAGTGAAGGACTGCACAAACCTCGGACGAAAAGGGAAGACGCGTCCCTGCTCGGAATGCTTCAAAGTACAGGTCAATCTCGTTACCTTTTACCCGGTCTGCCCGTTCACCCTACCTTGGCCAAACGAAGCGTAAAGCCAGAGGAAATGTGAAAGCGAGCTCGTATGTCGGAAAGCTTGTCCAACCTGTTCAGCACCGAGGCAGCGTCATGATTGTTCTCAAAGCGTACCTTAGGGGGCCAAGAAGGCTACCCCTTAGGGGCAAACCCGACACAGCAGAAAAAGAACTTTCTCGGCTATCAGAAATCAAGGAAGATGAAGATGACCCACTAGACTCGGCTTCAGAGGACGAAACCTCATTGCCTGACTCTACCCTAACTACATCTACTAATGGATCAGAGGAAGATATCTGACCTGATTCAAAGGAGGGAAGAGCTGAGGGAGGGTTTGAACTGCAAAGCCGACCTAAGAGCGGGAGCAAACCACCCCTATTTATACCCTCAACGAAGGTCATCCTACGACCCAGATCCTCTCCCACCAAAATGAAGTATCGCACCCAACGATCCATGTAGCGCCACGCGATAGCCTACCATTGGATGCCTTCCCTTCACACGGATCCGATTGGCTAAAGCGACGTCTCATCTCTGTCGTCCAGATGCAGCCGCGTGGCATAGAATCGACGACCGGCTTGGCGCCATGACGATACGGGCAGGCGAAACGACGTTACCTTAATGGTGCCGTCTCATCAGTGATCCACTGACGTCATCCGAAAATACGCTCAAAGATTAAAGCGCTCGAGGATCGCTATATGGCTACGAAGTTCCAGGATTATCCACCGCGTAGATCCCTCGGTGAAAGGCCGAAGATAGAAGGCCAAGCAATCCACTCTCGACCCAACTCATAAATAGGTCAGAACAAGTGTGGGGAGCTAATGATGGTGCTCATGAGTAGGGATTCCCCAAATCAAGGCACGTGGTGGATAACAAGTCTCCCACGTGCACTAACTACCTACTTAAAGTCTACGGAGCTGATATAAGTACCATGCAAGGAGGACATTTCTCGGCGCCTCGCCTCCGAGGCAACATCTGACCTTTGGGGGCCTCTCCTGATACGTTCCCTCTTCGTCTAACCATCGGCCAATAGCTCGCCTCCGAGCAATCCTATATCCGAGCCTCCTCGGCTTTCTTGATCACCTCCGAGAAATTCTATAGCCGAGCCTTCTCAACTTCCTTGCTCGTCTTCGAGCTATTCTATGGCTGAGATTTCTCAGCATTCATGGAGCATGGGTGTCCCCGTAACGGCTCCGTGTATCTCGCCATGACGAGATCTCCGCCGCTCCACGTTCTGCATCTCATGCTAACATATCTCGCAATTAATGAGTGTATCTCGCCATCAATGCGGACGTTACGCATGGGCAGAACGGACGGCGAGAATCTTGCATCGGCTCTCCCTTAGACGACTTCTATATAAACCCCTCCTCCAGACGATTTAGGTAACTCGAACTAATTCGAATACGCCACTGCTTTGCTGAATATTCCCCGGTACTTACTTGATCGTCGGATGGTCCTAAGATGGTCTCCCACCCTGAAACTTCTTTGTAGGAAGTTCGGCGTCAACATCAATCAACCATCTATTGAGATCCACACTCTCTCCAAATTACTGCTTTTCAATTCCGCTGGATACAAGATCGACGGAGGACAAAATCTGATGGAGATCTCGTCCTCCAGCAACAGGGGCAATCCCTTTTGTGGATTTATATATTAATTTGGGAGCAAATGTACAAAGCTTATCTTAAAATAAAAGGTGTCAATCATTGAGACGTCACTGTATTGATTTAATTATATTTATTAAATGTCATTCTAAGAATATTTATTAGTAGTCCATTAATCAATTGATTAATAAGAGGAATAGTAGCTAGGATTTATCAGGAGATTCTTCAGATATTCAAGACAATATCATGCTTGTTGATCCACGGAGGAGCTACATGCACCTAGTGGATATAGTCCATCCAGTACTAATTAAATTCATGGGGCCCCCCACTTTTCTTTTCTTTTTTTGTTTCTAGTTTTATTTCTATTTCTATTCTTGTTTTAACAATAATGCAAGATGCATGCTTATCAATTTTCAGTTTAATTAACTATCTATGAATAGCTTAACTGAATCGACCATATGATGTCAGATGGTTTCAATCAGCCTTTCGAAAGCAAGTATGTTTAATATGTTTAAAATAACTTGATGAAGCTAAGAATAAAATTTAACCTTCAACCTCTAAATAAATTAACCTGTCATGTTGAATAAGAGACGGCTAGCATAATCTACTTACTGATATAATAAATGGTCGAGGGCTAACTCAATTAAAATGGAAAGTCATGTTTCTTATCTGTTTATGTTTTCTATACCAACTAACCGATATGAATCGTATCAAAATCGCCGTCTAAGATAATTCCCCTCGAATTAGATTAAGATAAGATGAGTATATATAGACAAAAGGCAAGGCAAAAGAGATGAACTTTAAATGGGCACTAACAAACTTTCATACAAAACTCAAAGCACAACTATATCAAGGTAATTAATTGCCATATCTCTTTTTCTTTTTTGCATATATTGTTCGAATCAAATAGTACATGAAATAAAAAGGAACAAGAGCCCCTTACTGCATACATATGTAAGCATAAACAAAAGGATGAGAGATGATTCACACCTAGTGAACAGTGAAAGAGATCGCAATATCTTCCACATGTGTAAAAGCCCAGGGTGGAGGTGGGACCCACATGATTCAATGGGATGCCACGTGGAAAGTTGAGGGGGTGCACGTGTTGGGGCTGACAATATTGATCAGGATGAGGAGTGAGAGCATGCTCGCAGTTGGTCCAAGGACGATCCTTTTCAAACGTGACCGTGACCCCTCTTCCTTTCACATCGCACGTGGGAATGTGGGTCCCACACTTGAATAGATCATGGTCCCATGCTTTTACTGTTTTTGGTCGTCCTCCTCGCATGCTCCAGACCGTCCATCAACCAACAAAACCCTCTCCATGACAGCCCGGCCGGACAATCTCTCATGATGCTTATAGGTGAGAATTCTTCATATCACGACACGTGGCGAATGACGCGTCATCCGTGATAGCTCACTAAACTCCTGAGGGGCTACCGAGGCAAAATCAGTGTAGAGCACCGATGACCTTCCTTGGTTCGTCTCCGAGCTTACACTCCGTCTGTTATCCAATAGCGATCTAGCCGCCGAACTGGCGCCCATCCTCTTGTGCCCGTCTCCGACTTATTGCAAAGCTGAGCTTCCTCGGCCTCCTGGCTCGTCTCCGAGCCTTACGCCGAGCTAAGCCACCCTCCCCCAGCTCCCGGACAAACGAGGACGCGAAGCCCTAGCGCTTCCGCAACGGCTCCGCGTATTTCGCTAAAGCGAGGTATTCGCCGCCCCACGTCCCGCATCCCACGCCGGCGCATCCCCTATTAATGGGTGTATCCCGCCATTAATGGGGAATCCCGTCATTCACGCTGACCTAACTTCATGGACGTAACCGAAGACGATGATCCCGCGTCTGCTCACTCCATGCGACCACTATAAAAACCCCTCTCTCAGACGACTCAAGTAAGGTAATTATAATCCAATAAGCCGCTACTCTGCTCATTTTCCTCGGCTAACTTGATCTTCGGAGGGTCCTACGTGAAAGTCTACCTTAACACCACCATGAGTTTCTAGAGGCATCAAGCATGCCAAATTTTAATTTTTATTAGGTGCTAAGTTAAACTAACAAGATCTTTACTAGATTATTAAGGGTTTGCCTTTATGATGTGATTAACTCAAGAGAAGAAAAGAGCATACAACCATTGTAGTTTGTTCATATCAAAATTTTGTATTATTATATTCCTCATTCTTAATCATATTGCAAATAAATAGGTGCTTTTGATCTATATCTGCTAAATAGTTGCAGGTTACAGGTTCTCAGAACAATTCAGTGAAATTCATGAAAAGATGTTACAAAAGTGAGACTACAACCAACAATAGATGAATCCATATAATACCGCCTAACAGTTCAAGGAAAAAATGAAGATCAGCAAACAGTTCAATTGCACAAAGCACAAGGGCTGCACAAGATTCAAGATTTCAACGCGAAACTTACGGTAAAAGTCCACAAATTCTGCACTATTGAAAATCTGGAAGAGAATTGAAAAGATTCTGAGAGACCAAGTGAAGAAAACAGAAGATAAAAGCAATTTGAAGAAACCCTAAAGAATTGGGCCCATGAGCCCACTATATGGCCGCGGAACCGTGGCCAAACAGGCCTTTATGCTGCGGAACCGCGGCCGTGTGGTGCATGTGTCGGTGGAGGTGTCGGTGCTTTGACTCGGTCTTTGGGGTTGTTTTGTAATTTCATGTATGGATCAGAATATAAACCTAAGGTTTTTCCTATCTATAAATAGGAGGATGCCTTTCTCTAGTTTTTGTGCCTCTTCTAGGGTGTCTCTTTTAAGATGCCTCTTTTTAATTCTGGATTAAATTTCAATTCCTTGTAATCGTCAAGTGGTCATCAATAAAGGTATTTTTTTTATCGTGCATTCTTTTATCTGAATTTAATTCCTGAATTTTTATTTGTCTTTTATTATCTACAACTTAGATAGTCTTTTAAAATTATAAAAATGAATCTTATCATAACTTCCCTAATGAGTGAGTAATTTCTCACTTGTTAGGGTTAGGATTAGGAAGGTTCGAGAGAAGTAAATCTATCTCTCCTTTCTTTTCCTATATAATTTTATTAAAAGGACTCTATTTAAATTAACCACACACCGCTCACTACGGCACCCTATCCTTCAAGATAGCGGTGATTTCCTAATTAGACCGGTTGTGGTTGATTTAAATAAAGATTAGGGCTAAGAGTTAAGAAAGGACGGATAAGGACCAAAAGGAAGAAACTAAGTTTCTTCCTAGTCGTGCTAATCCCCTTTGTTGACTATTACTTTAACACCTATATTCTTCATTAGGGCATTGAAAACAATGGGTAGAATCTCTTTTCCAAACTAACATATTCCTAACCCTAGCAAGACTTTTAATCAATTTAATCTCATTCTTAGATCGTAAAACAAAACCCGACTTGATTGGATTAACTCGTTAGGACATAAAGAAAAGGAATCTATCTCCCTGTGGACCGACCCATACTCAACCGGCTAGCTACCAAGCGACACCGTCTTGATTGCGGTATATTCTATTCTTTGATTTCAAAATGCACGTACGCAAAATCTCTACAATCAAATGGTAGTTCGAGTCCTTCTCTTTTATAGCTTCGGATTGAAGTCCACGCGGCTCTACTAGGCTCCTTTTCGAGTTGAACGAACCTCCTTCGTGATTTTCACGCCAAAGACGATCCACCGTTCCTCTAGCCCAAGCTAACTCTACACTAAAATCCTTTAGTATAGGAAACACACCACACCAAATTGCTAGTTTATTATGGGATGGTGAAGCAGGGGATGTTAAAAACTTACAAGTTTGTGTTCAAGCTTCATGATTCACATCTCATGTGAGGGTTGAAGCTTGAAGCATGGGATTGAGGAAGAAGAAGAAGTTAGAGAGCAACCATGGGAGCAATGCAAGCAAAATGGCTAAGAGTTGAGAATAAGACTAGAATAAATGGCAACTCTTGATCCCCACTCATTCAAGCATGGAATTTTGCAATATAAAATTGCAACCATGCTTGAATAGTGAGTCAAGATGAATAAACTATGAATAAAGCCCATACTTACAGTCATGCTCTCATTTTCCACCTCTTTTATATTTTTCTCAAAAATAGAAAATCAAGTCATGCTTCATTACACACACACACACGCACATCATATACATCATATATATTTATATATATATATAATGAAGAATAATTAGTGAGCTAATGATATTAGTTAAGATATAATTATATCACATATAATATATATCACGTTATTAAATCAACACTTGATTTAATAATCCGGTTATATCACATATGACCGACTAATATCATTTATCTGTATATGAGATTATCAAATCAACACTTGATTCGACAATCTGGTTATATCACATATAACCGAACCGATAACAGATAACTGCCAGATTACAATACGGTATCACATACTCATATTTAATCAAGCCCACGCACATATCAACATATGTGCCCTACTTCGTTTCGCTCGAACCAGGAAACTTCTGTGTGGGACTCTAAAGACTCGTCAATACGCCAGCAGTAGGTGATGATCACATCAATCGCCTACAAGCCGTCAGCGGAACTAGCTGGACGTAACGGCTATCCGGGTATTGAGCAATATGAAAATCAACAAGCAAGCTCATCCATACTCTCCATGAAGCCTATCAGTAACACTACCATACAGCCCGGTCTCTTCGTCCGATATGTCGCATATCATGTCTAGGGGTGGTAAACGTCAGTCCCCAGCAACGTGATAAGTCATGCCGATGTCTGGCCTATAACGGTTTGAGAAACTACTGATAACTCTTATCAGTAAATCTCAGCAACAGCCCTGGCCAAGGACTTCCAGTTATAGCCAATCGAGTATAGCGCAACATCAATCCCCAATACCGGGAGTGATGAAACCCCTCCTATCGCTCATTACCTCCATGTGACTCGGGAATGTACCCAAAATCCATCTGTTTGCACGACTCCTTTAAGCCGTGGTAGGGAGGAAATCAAAGCACAGTGGGAGCCATACAAAACTCTATGACGATCTCGGGTCTACAGACTAACATGTACCAATATCACCAGAGGACTGCTATCTGACGATAGGTATACTACCACATAGGAGTCATCGGCGAGTCCTGTTCGATGTACATATTCTCCAATGAGCACCTGTGTACAATCTTTGATGTCACACACCAATGGTTGTGGGATCAACCATTGCCCTCTGAAGGACAAGAACCGTACACACTGGTCTACTCTGGAATATCGATGCTCTGGTCTCGATATTCCCACGACTAGGAACTGATTAAAGGATTTTGATTGATGTGTATTTATGTAGTGTGTAGTTAACCGCAATCTGGACGGTGTCGCGTGTAGCTAGACCGAGATGAGTACGGGTCGTCTTCATGGAAACGTTGAATATTTTATTCTTACTTTAGGCGTGTTGAGAAAGAAATGAGGAAGAATAAAGAATGGTGAAGAATGGTTGTAGGATCTAGATCTACGTTAAACACGGATGCAAAATATAGATCTAGATTAACTACGGATGTAGGTTTTATAGTAGAAGGGGGCTTATAGGGTTCATTGGGATTTAGTGGTTATGGATGATTAATTAAAGATTACTCTTTTTATCCTATAATAGATTTAAAACTAGAACGACAGTGATGCATGTAGATTAGGGTTTCTGGAGGGAAAAGGGTTCCCACTCTTAACCTCTATCCCGATATGGAACTCCGTTCATATCTAGCCTTTACCAAAACAATTGTTAATCTAATCTCTAATCACGGTCGAGACTAGCAATAAATTGATAGCGCGCCCGATTAGGATGTTAACTATTCTTTTGATAAAATTTATAAACTTTATACGACTTAAAAAGAGTTTAGGATCTTCATCATTCATTAACCTACCCTAATCCCATGAACCCTACAAGCCCCCTTCTACTATAAAACTTATATCCGTAGTTAATCTAGATCTATATTTTACATTCGTGTTTAACGTATATCTAGATCCTACAACCATTCTCACCATTTTTTATTTTTCCTCCTTTCTTTCTCAACACGCCTAAAGTAAGAATAAAATATTCAATGTTTCTCAGAGGACGACCCGTACTCATCTCGGTCTAGCTACACGCGACACCGTCCTGATTGCGGTTAACTACACACTACATAAATACACATCAATCAAATGGCGCCGTTGCCGGGGATACGTGCTTAATTTTTTATTCTTACTATTTGTGTTGAATTCTTATTCGATCTATATCATAAAAACAAAACAAACTGCATCTTGCATATTTAACGATAAGTGTGCGATTTTTGCGAGGGAATCTGGAGTCACAAACTTGAGAAAACAGAGATCCAGAGACATTCATCAAGATCCAGAGGAGGAAAGGAGACCACGAGCAAAAATCTTCTTTAGATCTTTCTAGTCAGCGGCAGAACCGCGGCATAAAGAGCATATTGGCGGCTGAACCGCGGCGCATTAGGGGATTTAGGCTTTCCAAATTCTCTGGTATCTTTTATATATCTTTCTCTCTTCTCTGAAATCCAATAAAATATCTTTTCTGCAGGATTCTTTGCAAAATATCGCCGCTCAAAAATCTTTTTGTAAAGTTTTGTTATTGGTTTGTTGTTGCATATTTTAATACGGACTTTAAGGGGCAAGACCACAATTCAGATTAGGTGGGGATTTCATCACCCTTCCTAGGCTCCACAAATTACAAAACGAGTATCCGCATCAACCCTACATTAATTAAAAAATATCTAGACAAGACTTCTAAGGACCGTCGCGCTCAATAAGGATAAAGGAAGGTCGTGGGTAATTTATCGTTTATCCGTATAACTTTTGTGGTGTCTAGGCAGATGTGTCTAAGGCAAGTGGTTACTTAATTAGGCCCGCTATTTTCGGTGATTCATATAGTGGATACCTCCCACTTACCTGGCACTTACCTGACCACAAGAGTAGTAAAGAGGTGGTAGAGGATTGATCCTGCGGCTTGTCCTTTGGAAGTTTAAGAGCGGTCTAGAGACTTGATCTAGGTAACCTTAGTAATAGGGTTGTTAGTGCATTTTTGTGTAATTTGTCTTAAGTCCCACTTTTTCAAAACAAATAAATTTTTTAAAATCACACACACGCTGCCACTTGCGCTAAAACCATTTTGTGCATGCTTGGCTGGACACGGGATTCTAGTGCCCGTTTTGTCCGCGTTCCTTCTACCGACTCCGAAATCGGTGCTTCTTCATTTTCTTTTCCCCCACCACCCACCACATAAACCGAGATGGATGGTACTCCATCAAATTATAATACCACGCTGCCACCCCCCGTAGGTGAGAAGAATCCACCGCGCATCTCTCTCCAAGAAAGATGTTATCCTATCCGTGGTCCACTTCCCACTTGCTTATCTATTCCACCAGCCAATGGGGACAATTTTGAAATCAAACCACAATACATCAATCTTTTACCAAAATATCACGGTCTCGTGTCTGAAGACGCATATGTCTTTATTACCAAATTTGAAAATGTATGCGCTATGATGGGTACTTCACAGCTTTCTGTGGATGCTATGAGATTACGTCTTCTCCCATTCACTTTGTGCGATATAGCCGAGAAGTGGCTTTATAACACAGCCACACATTCTATTTCAAACTGGAGGGAATTCTTCACAGCGTTCCTTTGTCCTTATTGAGCGCGACAGTCCTTAGAAGTCTTGTCTATATATTTTTTAATTAATGTAGGGTTGATGCGGATGCTCGTTTTGTGATTTGTGGAGCCTAGGAAGGGTGATGAAATCCCCACTTAATCTGAATTGTGGTCTTGCCCCTTAAAGTCCGTATTAAAATATGCAACAACAAACCAATAAAAAAACTTTGCAAAAACATTTTTGAGCGGCGATATTTTGCAAAGAATCCTACAGAAAAGATATTTTATTGGATTTCAGAGAAGAGAGAAAGATATATAAAAGATACCAGAGAATTTGGAAACCCTAAATCCCCTAATGCACCGCGGTTCAGCCGCCAATATGCTCTTTGTGCCGCGGTTCCGCCGCTGACTAGGAAGATCTAAAGAAGATTTTTGCTATGTGGCCTCCCTTCCTCCTCTGGATCTTGATGAATGTCTCTGGATCTGTTTTATGTGAGTGTGTTGTAACCGCAATCAGAACGGTGTCGCACGTAGCTAGACCGAGGTGAGTACGGGTCGTCCTCAGGGAAACGCGGAACCTTTTATTCTTACTTTAGGCGTGTTAAGAAAGGGAAGAATAAAGAATGGTGGAAAAATTTTCTGGATCTACGTTAAACAAGGATGCAAAATATAGATCTAGATTAAATACGGGGTAAGTTTAATATTAAAAGGGGCTTGTATGGTTCATTAGGATTTAGTAGTTATGGATGATTAATTAAAAATTACTCTTTTTATCCTTTAATAGATTTAAAACTAGAACAACAGTGATGCATGTAGATTAGGGTTTCTGGAGAGAAAAGGGTTCCCACTCTTAACCCCTATCTCGACATGGAACTCCGTTCATATCTAGCCTTTACCAAAACAATTGTTAATCTAATCTCTAATCGTGGTCGCGATTATCAATGAATTGATAACGTGCCCAATTAGGATATTAACTATTCTTTTGATAGAGTTTATAAACTTTATAGGACTTAAAAAGAGTTTAAGCATTTTCATCATCTATTAACTTACCCTAATCCCATGAACCCTAACAAGCGAAGAATTACTCGCGCATGTTGGGAGAAGAAGAGATGGAGAGAGAAATCAAATTAAAACTACAAAGAGATAGAATAAGAAAACAACTACCTTTATTAATCAACAAAATTCATTTACACTTTGTTCTCTTAGAAAATGATTACAAAATGCTAGTTTGCTTCTCAATCTCTTCTAAGGAGGTAGATGAACAGTTGATGATCAGCCTGGATGCGTGAGCCTGTCATGGACTTCGTGATATCTTCAGCTTGATAATTTTTCCAAGAGGCTCTCGGTCCTTATTTATACTCACAGAGCCGGAACCCTAGTTTCCTAATATGATAACTAGTTGTTACGATTCTAACCAAAAAAATCCAGAATCCCAACTCGCTTAAAGTGTGGTGGAACCACGGCCGTTGGATGGATTTGACCGTGGATCCGCGGTCTTATGGTGGGATCTTGGCCTTAAATTTTTGAGGCTTCATCTATATAGCTCATGGTGATTTTTTGAATATCTAGACTTTGAAAATCTTCTCTATGTTTCTGCCAGAATTGGTTTCTTCAATTTACTTGAATATTTTCGGCAGATTTGATCTCGCCAACTCGGATTTCCTTGATTTTAGTCATGATATAATTCCTACACAATTATCTCAATAAATGATGTTAGTAGAATTTGTTTTTATTGAGATATTATCTTAACTATTTGTCATGATATTTTAGTTTTAAGAGAATTGATCAAATATTTCATATTAAAATAGTCCAAATATTATATGAATATTATATGCTTACCATTTTCCTTTATAATGTTAATTATAATATATAAACACATGAAAATAGTATTTTTACGGATAAACCCTTATATGTGTCATATTATTAATAAACATCTTTTATTATATATAAATAGTAAGGAAAATGTCATATTAAAAGTGCAGTTTTATCAACTGAACAGATGTACTTATCGACCACCCTGGCCCCACTAGTATGATCTCATCATAATCCTGATAGTCAAGTGCATATCCTAAGGGCTTTATCAACATGTGAGAGCAAGACAGTAAAGAATACCCGTCAACATGTTAAGATAAAGAGTAACCAGATAGCATATTATCATGTCGAGCAAGAAAGTCCTATATATATATATATATATATATGTCCAAGCATCCACTATAATATACATCATATATACAATAATGGCCTCTAGGGCATACATATAACTAACAACCTTCCACTTGCATTAAGGCCATGTGTTGTAGTATCTCATACCCAGCATCCCAAAAAGTCTCTCAAATTGTATTTGGGGGAGGGCCTTTGTGAGTGGATCCGCTACGTTGTCTTTTGTGTCAACTCTCCTGATCTCGATCTTCCGGCGATCTACTATCTTCCTGATCAGATGATACGGCCTCAGAATATGTCTGGATCTCTGATGGGATCTGGGTTCCTTGACCAAAGCCACAGCTCCATTGTTATCACAATACACAGGTATTGGATGCTCAATGGATAGAACCACACCAAGCTCAGCAATGAACTTCTTCATCCAGACAGCTTTTTTGGCAGCATCGTTGGCAGCGATGTATTCAGCCTCCATCGTGGAGTCTGCTATGGTGTCATTCTTGGAACTCTTCCAATACACTGCCCATCCGTTGAGGGTAAAGACAAAACCCGAGACCGACTTACTGTCGTCCTTATCCACCTGGAGTTCACCGTTACCATTCACCAAGAACATTTCTTTAGTCCTTCTCAAGTACTTAAGAATGTTCTTCACAGCTTTCCAGTGGTTTTCCCCAGGATCTGATTGATACCTGCTCACTACACCTAGTGAGTAAGCTACATCCGGTCTAGTACATAACATCGCATACATGATAGAGCATACTGCTGAAGCATAGGGTATCCCTTTCATGCGAGCCCTCACCAAATCAGTCTTGGGAGACATCTCTTTGGAGAGAGTGATTTCTGAACAAGCGGGTACATTACCTCTCTTGGAATCTTCCATACTAAACCTCTTTAGTATGGTGTCTATGTACCTGGATTGGGACAAATTCCAAAATCCGTTTATATCTATCCCAATTGATCTTTATCCCCAGAATGTAGGGGGCATCACCAAAATCTTTTATGGAGAACTTGAATGATAAGAAAAGCTTGACCGAGTATAACATAGGAACATCGTTTCCTATCAAGAGTATGTCATCCGCGTACAATACGAGGAAGACTGCCTTACTCTCTACAGCCTTCTTATATATACAAGGTTCATCTATATTTTTGATGAAGTCAAACTCTTTGATTGCTTCATCAAAACAGATGTTCCAACTCCGCGACGCCTGGTTTAATCCGTAGATGGATTTAAGCAGTTTGCACACTTTTCCGCTGCTCCCACTGTCTACGAAACCCTCTGGCTGTGTCATGTACACGCTCTCTTCTAAATCACCATTTAGAAAAGCGGTCTTGATGTCCATCTGCCAAATTTCGTAGTCATGGTATGCACCAATGGCAAGTAGGATCCTGATGGACTTAAGCATAGCGACTGGAGAAAAAGTTTCATCATAGTCGACGCCAAGTCGTTGACAAAAACCTTTTGCTACAAGTCTAGCTTTGAAATTCCCAGCTTTTCCATCTACACCTATCTTCTTTTTGAAGATCTACTTGCTCCCAATGGGTTTTACCCCTTCAGGAGCCACTTCCAAAGTCCATATTTTGTTGGTGTACATAGATTCCATCTCGGATCGCATAGCATCCAGCCATTTCACAAATTCCCCACTCGTGATGGCCTGCTCGAAACTAGTTGGGTCATCATCTTTCATGATGCAATCCTCGCTCCCACCGTCTATGAGAAAACCGTAGTATCTTTTAGGTGGGTGAGGAGCCCTACTAGATCTGTGGAGTGGCTGGGGTTCGTTGGGTACTATTGGATCCTCTGGTTCCACCAAATTGTCAGTTGTAGTTTGTGCTGCTGGAACTTCTTCCAGTTTTGCCTCATCGCCACTAATTTCTTTAACAAGAAATTCCTTTTCTAAAATGGTCGCATGTCGAGAAACAAACACCTTTTGTTCCTCTGAGTGGTAAAAGATATACCCTCGCGAATTCTTGGGATATCCTACAAATTTGCACAATACTGACCTTGCCTCAAGCTTGTCCGGATTTTGTGTTTTCACATAGGCCGAACAACCCCATACCTTAACATATTTAAGGTATAGTCTCTTCCCATTCCATATCTCATATGGAGTGGTAGGCACAGATTTGGTGGGAACCATATTCAATAGGTCTGTAGCTGTTTCAAGCGCATATCCCCAAAAAGAAATAAGAAACTCAGCAGTACTCATCATAGAGTGCACCATATCTAATAGGGTGTGATTTCTCCACTCCGATACACCGTTGTGCTGTGGTGTATACGGAGGAGTAAGCTGAAAGAGAAGTCCATTCTCGTTTAAATAGTCTCGGAATTCCCTGCTCAAGTATTCTCCTCCCCGATCAAATCGTAAGACTTTAATACTTTTGCCCGTCTGGTTTTCAACTTCGCACTTATATTCCTTAAATTTCTCAAAAGTTTCAGACCTTTGTTTCAACAAGAACACATGTCCGAACCTTGAGAGATCATCGGTGAATGTAATAAAGTACGAAAAACCATTTCTGACATGTGTAGATATAGGTCCGCATACATCACTATGTATCAGTCCCAAGAGTTCAGTAGCTCTTTCTCCGTGTCCAGTAAACGGAGTTTTGGTCATCTTTCCTTTGAGACATAAATGGCAGGTTTCATAAGATGAAAATTCGAACGGATTCAAATATCCATCTTTATGCAACTTAGCCAGTCTTGTTGCATTGATATGACCTAGTCTGCAATGCTACAAGAAGGTTTCGTTCATTTCTGAACTTTTCCTCTTGTTTGTGTTCTGTATGTTAAGAACTGTACTTTGATTAAGAACGTATATACCGTTACATAACGTACCAAATCCAATCAACACTTGATTCTGGAAAATGTTCATAACATTATCCTCTAATGTGAGATGATATCCTTCTTTAGTTAGTAAATAAACCGATATAATGTTGCACATCATCTTTGGTACGTAGCAAAAGTCGTTCAGAATCAATGTATTACCAGTTGGTAATACAAGATGATAATCGCCAACTGCCTTGGCTGCAACAATTACACCATTCCATACTGTTAGGGATTTATCACCTTTTCCCGGTTCTCTACCTTTCTTTAGCTCATGTAACAAATTACATACGTGAGATCCCGATCCGGTATCCAATACCCAGGATGTAGAACAAACTGAGAAACAGTTCTCGGTAACGAACACACCCGAAAAAGATACATTAACATGTCGTTTCTGAGTATAGGTGGCGCAGGAATCCTGATATTCTACAATCCCTTGCTCAGACTTATGACACTCATAAGATAGAGCGGGACCAACGTTCCCTGGCCCTGTATAAAAGGAGAGTTTGGTCAATACATCTATATTATTATCTTGATTAAGGCATGGCATTGGTTGCTGCCAGGAAAGAGAGAGAAGGAAACGCGTTAGCGTGCGCTCTTTGCAAGATTAGATTGGTTATTATCTTATCTAACCAGGACGGCTCCCACTGTTTTTATCAAATCTTCCTTCAAACCCAAAAAGGTAAGATTAGCCGGGATTAATTACACCCTATAAGTTCGCTAATCGTTCGGTCAGGCCAGTGTCGGTACTTTGAGGGAGGTTCCCCGTGCTTTCGCACGGTCCTAACGTTCTATGACCTTGACGCAGGCTAACAAACCATAAGGCGTTAGTCAAGTTCAACCCTTTCATTTCTCGATTGAATTAAACCCACCCGCACGACCCTTGACGCGAGCCAACAGAGTCGCACGACTATCCTAATCCAATCGCATCACATGCTGCAGATAAGCACTAGTTCAGCTACCGCGCACTACGCATTGACGCGGGCCAACAAACGTAGCACGAATACTAAAATAGCACTTATCTGAAATGACGGAGGGCTACGCAAGCTTTTAAGAAAATCGTGAGCGTAATGAACTTGATATCGTTGTAGAATCTAGTGATTTTGAAAAGGAGTGTTTTTGAGGCTTTTGCTAGTTTCGCTAAAGAGGTCACTCCCGGTGAAGGGATCTCGGCTCTTTCCTCATCGAATGAGGTGCTGGATATTCAAGAATATCACTATGCAAAGTAAGAACTAGAGAAGCAATCAAAAGACAAAACTGGGTGGGTTGTAGCATTTGCTAGTTTTGCTAAAGAGGTCACTCCCGGTGAAGGGACATCGGCTATTTCCTCATCGAATGAGGTGTTGGATATTCATCAAGGAACACCACTATGCAAAGCAAGAACTAGAGCTACCCTTTTTGAAAATTTGATTCTACAATATCTTTTGGTTTCTTTCTTTTCGTTAATCACATTAATGAAGTCCCATCAATTAATGTTTCCTAAATATTACAGAAAAATGAAACGAAAATAGAACGTACGCTTATGCCATCCGCATTCGCCACGGGGCCCCGTCATGCACCGTTAGGTTACTTAACTACCGACAGAGCGGGGGCTGGACTAGCGCGGGTGCAAAACATAAGCAATGTTTATTATATATCTTATATATAATATTACATTCTTCTCACGCAGTTATATGATCAACATCACAGAATCAAGCAGCAGAAGCAACATATGAAATATTGGATATACAAGGATGTCCATGTTTTAAATTTAGCCAATAATGTAAAACACGGATTCTACAGTCTTGATGAATAGCTAAACCCACATTCCTAGACCCCTACGAGAGCGGCAAGTAACCCTGCCAATTCTAGAGTTAGGAGACCCGGTCTCAACTCATTGAGATGGTCTCCCACTGGACTCTAGAACCCGGTTACTTATGATCCCCGTCTTGGGTGTATCCTAATGCAGAAAAGTAAATAATATACAACAGTAGTGACATCATCCTCAACTCGTAAGCGCCCCAATAAAAGACTATTATATACAGATTTTACATGAATTAAAATAAAAACTCTCATCTCACATAGTACCCTCCGGCTATTCTTTCACGACGATCCAATAAATCATATCAACAGCAACACATGATATCACATATCATCAACGTAAGTAAATATGCGTATTCCTAAAACTTGTTCACATATAGTAACGAGATTGGGATACCAAACATATTACACTTACGGTCGCAGAAAAGAAAACAAAAACTATAATAATTAGAATTCGCAATATCCTTAAACATCATAAACCCGGAATATCTCATATTCCGGATTTCATTCCTAACTCATAAAACTTGCATTTTAGTCTCAAATTGAAAACACTTTTTAATTGTTTGTCGGATAATTCAATAAGATCCCCGACTTAGTGATAGCGTACAATACGCAATTGCGACGGAGTTTTGATCCGAATCAAAATATCATGGCAATCGATCAATTGAGACTAAACGGCAAGATTTACAATATACTAACTAGTATTCATAAAACTAATTAATCCGGATTCTAATAATTGTATCACATATCACAAAGCTTGTAAATTAACCGCGACATTAGAATTCTGCACGCAATTAGCAAACTAAACCAGTTTTTCCAAGACATGAAAAATCAAGTGAGCTAAAATTCCAAAACTGATCGTTTTAAGCTAATCTGGGAGTCAAAATGAACTCGAAATCCGTACGAATCGTCACAGGGGCTAAGATCCCAAAACTAACTATCAAATGGGAGGCGTAGAGGGGGTACCCCACCCCCGAGGCCACCACAAGATGGCAAGGAGATGTGGCAGACCCGAAACTGCATAAGGTGGGGCAGTTTCAGGTCCCCACCGCCAAGACGACCTTGTGATGGTCTTGGGGAGTGGGCCCAGCCGTTCGGTCTCCTTGCCCCCCGGGTGTGCACGCTCCACCTCGTGGCTTCTCAGTTCAAACCGTGAGCCCGCGGAATGTGCAAACAACTCAAAACATCAATTTTGAAAACGGTTTTTATGGGCAGTTTTTGCGTGACAAAAACAGCGGATTTCTAACATCGCTACAAGTTACCCTAATGTTCTAGCTTGGCTCTGATACCATGAAAGTCTACCTTAACACCACCATGAGATTCTAGAGGTATCAAGCATGCCAAATTTTAATTTTTATTAGGTGCTAAGTTAGACTAACAAGATCTTTACTAGATTATTAAGGGTTTGCCTTTGTGATGTGATTAACTCAAGAGAAGAAAAGAGCATACAACATTTGTAGTTCGAGTTCTTCTCTTCAATAGCTCCGGTTTGAAGTCCACGTGACTCTACTAGGCTCCTCTTCAAGTTGAACGAACCTCCTTCGTGATCTTCACGCCAAAGACGATCCACCCGAAGTTCCTCTAACCCAAGCTAACTCTACACTAAACTCCTTTAGTGTAGGAAACACACCACACCAAATTGCTAGTTTGTTGTGGGATGGTGAAGTAGGGGATATTAAAAGCTCACAAGTTTTTGTTCAAGCTTCATGATTCACATCTCATGTGAGGTTTGATGTTTGAAACATGGGATTGAGGAAGAAGAAGAAACTAGAGAGCAACCATGGGAGCAATGCAAGCAAAATGGCTAAGAGTTGAGAATGAGACTAGAATGAATGGCAACTCTTGACCACCACTCATTCAAGCATGGAATTTTGCAATATAAAATTTCAACCATGCTTGAATAGTGAGTCAAGATGAATACACTATGGATAAAGCCCATGCTTACAACCATGCTCTCATTTTCCACCTCTTTTCTATTTTTCTCAAAAATAGAAAATCAAGTCATGCTTCATAATTATATATATATATATATATATATATATATAATGAAGAATAATTAGTGAGCTAATGATATTAGTTAAAATATAATTATATCACATATAATATATATCACATTATTAAATCAACACTTGATTTAAAAATCCGGTTATATCACATATGACCGACTAATATCTGACCCCGCCAAAATTTTCGGCCAAGAGCTATTTGTTCCCTTATAACCCTTATAAAAAAGGAAAAGGGAGAGGGGAAAGAGGAAAAGAATTCACAGTTGGATATCACGTGTAAAACACGTGGGCGCTCATATGCAAAGCATATGAGCGCTGAACATAAATAACCAAGGGCCAAACAGGCATCACGTGTAAAACACATGGGTGCTCATATGCAAAGCATATGAGTGCTGAACATAAATAACTAAGGGCCAACACGTGAGCGCTCTGAACATAAACAGGCTAAAACCCACACTAGGGGTCACATGTTAAACACGTGAGTTCTTTTGCCGCTCACATGCAAACACCCCAATTTAAAATGTTCCTATCAAATTCTAGAATTAAATTTTATTTGGAAAATATTTTCTTGATCTTCCTTAAACTAGAAAGATCTTCTCTGTTAAATAGAGGACCCTTGGATCAAAGATCCAGCGGTGATCATATGATAGAATAAAAATCTATCATAGGAAAATATTTTCCTAATCTTATAATAAGAATAAAATTCTATGTTAACAAGATATTCATATTAAGAAAATATATTTCTGATCTTGTTAAACTAAAAATATTTGATAGAATAAAATTCTAATTTTGTTAAAACTAACAAAATATTCATAATCTTGCTAAACAAACAAGAAATCCTCTCTGTTAAACAGAAAGCCTTTGGATTAAAAATCCAACGGTGGATAAAATTCATCGATTGATCTAAAAGATCATGGAATCAATCACGATCTCTCATTGAAGGATTTTCTTAATAAATTGATTCTTTTTCTTCTCATATCAATAGGAGTAAGGAGAGGAGGAAAGAAACACACGGAGGGAGGGAAAGAAAAATATAGAGAGAATTTAATTCTCTAAAAAGAAGAAGAGAGCCCCCATAAGATTTGAGAAAACAAAGAAGAAGAGAAGTTATCTTGGAAGAAAAAGAAACCCTAGGTGAGGAAAAAGACCTAGAGATCATTTTATCTCCTCTTACAAGAGTTTAACTCTTCCAAAAAAAGAATTTAGTTCTTCCTCTGGTTGAGGTCTGCAGAAGCAGATCTTCCCACAAGTTGAGAATTTAATTCTCATCGGGGAGATTCTGTTATGCAGTCCCTAACTTAGAGGAAAGAACTAGATTTGAAGAATTTAATTCATCCAAAGACATAGGAATTTAATTCCTCTGATAAAACTAAGGTTTAACCCTGCATAAGAATTTAATTCTTATAAAACAAAGGAATTGAAATTCTCAAGACTAAGATCAAGAGCCCCATGCATATTAGCGTTCAACGCTATAACGACAGATCACGTGTTGCCACGTGAGCACCTCTAAGGACCAAAAAAGAATGACTGAGATCGAGTCACATGATCGCACATGACTCCTAATAGTGCTAAGCACTTGTAAAAAGGGAAGGGGATAAATTAAGACAGTTCTCATTTTTAGGCGCCCCACGTAATCCCACATGACCCCCAATAACGCTTAGCACCTAGAACAGAATAGGAAGATAAATCCAAAGAACGCAGTGCCTAACTCTGGAGCACCTCACGTGCCCACACGTGATAGCCACAAAGACTAAGTGTGTAACACTAGTATACATATGAAGATTTAGACCCAAGTGCATAACGCCCATGTTAGTTATATGTATACCCTAGAGGCCATTACTGTACATACGATGTATATTGTAGTGGATGCTTTGACATATATAGGGAGGACTTTCTTGCTCGACATGATAGTATGCTATCTGGTTGCTCTTTATCTTAACTTGTACATTGATTGTCTCTATATTACATGTTGGTAAAGCCCTTAGGATGAGTACTTGACTACCAGGATTATGATACAGATCATACTAGTAGGGACAGTGTAGTTGCCAAGTACATCCTTCAAATGTTCCTAGTCGAGATTGTATCGAGACAGGGTATCGATATACCAGAGTAGACTAGCATATAGCTTCTCGACCCATATAGATGGGCGATGGATGATCCCATATCCATTGATGTTTGACATCAGAGACAGTATACGGATGCTCAGTGGAGACTGGGTACACTGGACGGACTCTCCGAGAACCCCCAAATGGTATTATACCTCACGTCAGATGGCAGTTCTCTGGTGACACTGGTACAGGTTAGTCTGTAGACCCGAGATCATCATAGAGTCTTGTATGGTTCCCACTGTGCTTTGATTTCCACCTTACCACGTTCAAGAGAACGTGCAAAACGGTGGCTTTTGGGTACAGTTCCGAATCATATGGAGGTAATGAGCGATATGAGGGGTTTCGTCTCTCCTGGTATTGAGAGTTGATGTTGCGCTGTGCTCAATTGGCTATAACAGGAAGTCCTTGGCCAGGGCTGCTTCAGATATATACTGGTAAGTGTTATCAGTAGTTTCTCGACCCGTTATGAGCCTTATATCGACACCACTTATCGAGTTACTGGGGTCTGACGTTTACCACCCCTAGACAAGATATGCGACATATCATACGAAGAGACCAGACTTTACGGTAGTGTTACTGATTGGATTCCCAGGAGTGTGAGCAGGCTTGCGTGTTGATCTTTTGATCACTCAATACCCGGGTGGCCGTTACGTTTAGCAGACCGCTTGTGGCTTGTGGGTGTTTGATATGATCATCACCTACTGCCGGCGTATTGACGAGTCTTTAGAGTCCTACACAGAGGTTTCCTAGCTCAAGCGAAACGGAGTAGGAGCACATATGTGATATGTGCGGGACCGAGATTGATATGATATGTAATACCGTATTTTATTCTCGCGATATGTGATATCGGCCGGGTATATATGATATAGCCGGGTCATCGGATCAAATGTTGATTCGATGAATTGATACATAGTATATTAGTCGGTTATTTGTAAAATAGCCGGATTATTAAATCAAAAGTTGATTTAATAATTTAATGTATAATTATATATGTGATATATTATATTACATTAACTAATATAAGCTCACTTAAATGATTCTTTTTCTCACTTGATGATACATTGATATATATGTGATATATGTTAATTGTATTTTTTTTTGTTACAAAATTGTATATATGAGATATGTATAATTGTAACATGTTAGGGTACAAATGCAACTAGGGTTTTTTGAGATTATACCACGCTAGAGTTTAGTTTAGGGTTTATATTTTATTTTGGATAAATCTAAAATGAGTGGATTATGCAAAGATATTATGCTCTTGTTGACTTAGTCCACCCTTGTAGATATTTCTAAGATATTTTATTAACCTAACCCTAACCCTATCCCATGGTTTATTCTCTATAAGGGTTAAGCATGCCATGCTTAATCAATGGTTGCATTTCTAACCTCACACAATTAATTCATTTCATCACTTGTTCTTCTTCTTTTTCTACACAAAAAAGCTTTCTAGCTTTTTCAATGGTGATGAATGATTGTGAGAAAATCAATTCTAAACTGAGCCCACTTCCTACTTCATCATCCTCTACTACTTGCCATTTAGTATAGGATGTTTGCTTCACTAATTCTATAATTAGTGAAGAGATAGCTTGGGTTAGTGTCTCCTCGACGTAGATCATCTTCGGCCTCGAAGTCTTCTAGCAAGTTTGATCCGTACATCTTGTGGAGCCTCTCTAGAGTCCGGAGTTCATGATCGCAGTGAAGGGACGACTACACAGAGCTAATGAAGTGAAGGACAGGTCTACAAAGGTTGTATTCCTTGCTCTCTTTTGGTTGCAAAGTGTTTGCATTTCTATTCAGTCGATTTCTAGTATACGATTCTGGGGTTAGGCTTAGCTAGAACGGCAAAATTTTAATTTGGCATGAAAGATACCTCCCGAAACCTTGCTGCCGTGGTAAGAAACCCTACAGTAGTATCAGAGCCATGCTAGAAATTTAGACGAACTTTGTTAAGATTACGAAACCGAAATACTCCGAGACTTGAAACGCGAAAATTCACTTTCTGTCGATTTTAAACTATTGTCAAAAAATTTTTTTAACAAGTACAGAGTGTTATATGGGATATATCATGAACACGGTGGAAAATTCAGGGGGTTTGCTCGGATTTTGGCCGAGCACAAGCATGTTGAGGCCGGCCACTTTTTGGCAGAATTGCATGAAATTTTCACTGTGTTCCAGTGACTTGGGTTTGGTGTTTCAGGTGTTGTTTGTTTTTGCTAATTTTGCATGTGATGTGATCTTACACTATAAGCAATTCGGAGTGTTTCATATTCGTAGTTTTAACATTGTTTCGGGTTATTCGCATGTTGTCTAGACGAAATTAAAAAGTTCGATCGATGTCAAAAACCCATTTTTCCAAGTTTAACATATTCGGAAAAACATGCAAGTAATTCTATGAACCCTCTATAAGAATAATGAAACCCTAACTCGAATTTTTGGATTGCGGAACCGCGGTCATACCCTAGGGTTTGCCGCGGTTCCATAGCGACATGAGTGAGGCTTGGGTTTGCCCTTCTACGGATGATGCATAGGTACTGTGGCATATTCTGGGTATTATTAAAACGGTGCTCAAGTGTTGAGCTGTCGGGAAATTATGGGACTTTGATGAATCGATCAAAAAGTTTAACCTTCGTCCGGGTATCATGTGATGGGATATAATATTTGAAATCCACAAAAGTAGTTATGAGATAACTCATTTGAATATTATAAATCTAGCAGTTTAGTCTCATTTGATCGGTTGCCACGGGATTTTGATGTGATCAAAAGTCCGTCGCAATCATGTAGCGTACGCGGATACTCGCCGGGTAACCTTATTAGATAGCCACGCCCCAAAGCCCCGACCAAGTGACTGTAGGAGAACCCCGTCACCAAAAGCATCCGTTCGGGTGCTCGCGGCAGCGGTGTTCCGCCTTAGTGCACTTCGTCGACGGCATCGGAGGTGCGGCCGTCTACTAATTTTTCCGACGAGCATTCAATCAGGATGTCGGGAATCTTGTTGAATTGCCCGACTTGATATTGAAAAGTGTTTTCGAGATCGAGACTAAAATGCGGAGTTTATAATTGTTAGGCATGCGATGTCTAAGGAATTCATTTGGTTAGGCATGAATTCCAAAGTATGTGATACATCGGGTTTATGATGTCTAAGGTGGTTGCGGATTCCAACTGTTGTAATTTTTACTTTCTTTTCTGTGACCGTAAGTGTAATATGTGGTGTATCGCCGGTTTCGGTGATATATGTCAACAACAATTTGGGATACGTATATTTACTTACATTGATGACATGTGATGTTATGTGTTGCTGTGATATGTTATATTGGATCGTCGTGTTTTGAATAGCCGTGGGTTTTATGTGAGATGAGAGTTTTTCATTTTCATTCATGTAAAATTTATTGTATGTAATATTCTTTTTTTGGGGCACTTCCGGGTTGAGGATGATGTCACCATTGTATATTATTTACTTTTCCGCATTAGGATAGGCCCAAGGCGGAGAGCACAAGTAACCAGGTTCTAGGGTCCAGTGGGAGACCATCTCGAGGAGTCGAGATCGGGTCTCCTAACTCTAGAACTGGTAGGGTTGCTTACTACTCTCGTAGGGGTCTAGGGATGTGGGTTTGGCTATTCATCACGACCGTGGAATCCGTGTTTTATACTGGCTTAATTTAAAACACGGAAATCCTAGTATATCCAATATTTCATATGTTATCTTCTGCTGCTCTGTGATGTGATCGCAGTGTGTTCAGACGAATGCTTATATTGTATATATATGATATATATTATATATTGTTGATTTCGTTTCATATGTAATAGTTGGAAAGCATATTTTGATGGGACTTCATTAATGAGATTAATGAAATAAAAGAAACCTAAAAGATGTTGTAGAAACTTGTTTTAAAAACTGGTAGCTCTAGTTCTTGCTTTGCATAGCGGTATTTCTTGTAAAATATCCAGCACCTTATTCGATAAGGAAAGAGCCGAGATCCCTTCACCGGGAGTGACCTCTTTAACGAAACTAGCAGATGCTACACACTTGGTTTGTTTTTTGATTGCTTCTATAGTTTTTGCTTTGCATAGTGGTATTGTGAATATCATGCACCTCATTTGATGAGGAAAGAACCGAGATCCCTTTACGGGGAGTGACCTCTTTAGCAAAACTAGTAAAAGCCTCAAAAACACTCCATTATAAATCACTCGATCCTATGACTATATCAAGTTCATTACGCAAAAGGTTTTCTTAAAAACCTGTCGTAGCCCTCCGTCATTTCAGATAAGTAGTATTTAGTATTCGTGCTGCGTTTGTTGACCTCCGTCAAGGCGTAGTGTGTGGTAGCTGATTAGTGCTTATCTGCAGCATACGATGCAATTGTTTTAGGGTAGTCGTACGACCTTGTTGACCTTCGTCAAGGGTCGTGCGGATGGGTTTAATTCAATAAGGAAATAACGGGTTGAACTTGACTAGCATCCTATGGTTTGTTAACCTCCGTCAAGGTCATAGGAGGTTAGGGGGAAAATATTATCGGGAATTTCAAGTATAGAAATTTGCAATGAGATTGCATACCTTCTATGAGATAGTTAGATCCCGATACCCACTGAGAGTAAGAGTTACTCCTGAGAGAATTTTACACATTACAATTCGCCGATTAAGCAGGTGTCTAGAAAGATATTAACAGGGTTATGCCTCTGGGAAAACGAGATTTATTTTAATTAGGTCCGTGCGAAAGCACGGGGAACCTCCCTCAAAGTACCGACACTAGCCTGGCCGAAAGATTGGCGAACTTGTAAGGTGTAATTAATCCCGGCTAGTCTTTCCTTTTAGGGTTTGAAGGAAGATTTGATTAAAACAGTGGGAGTCATCCTGATTAGATAAAATAATAACCAATCTAATCTTGTAAGAGCATACGCTGAGTGTTTTCTTCTCTCTCTCTCCAGGTAGCGACCATGTCACGCCTTAATCAAGATAATAATATGGATGTATTGACCGAACCCGCTTGTTATACTGAGCTAGGAAACGTTGGTCCCGCTCCAACTTATAATTGTTATAAGACCGAGCAGGAAATAGGGGATTACCAGGATTTCCGTGCCGCCCAAATGAAGAAAGTACATTATGATGTATCTTCTTCGGGTGTGTTCATTACCGAGAGTTGTTTCTCAGTATACTCTACGTCGTGGGTATGAGATACCGGATCACGATCCCATATATGTAATCTGTGACATGGGCTACAGATAGGTAGAGAACTGAGAATGGGTGATAAGTTTCAAGAGTTGGAAACGGTGCAAGTGTTGTAGCCAAGTATGTTGGCAGTTATCACCCTGTATTATCAAATACATTGATTCTGAACGAATGTTATTAGATACCGAACCTGATATACAATATCATATCAGTCTCTTTATTATGTAAAGAAGGATATAATTTTGTATTGTTGGATAATGTTTTGAACATTTTTCCTATATCAAGTGTTGATCGATTCGGGCACGTTATCTAATGACATATACGTTCTAAATTAAACCACAGTTCTTAACGTACAGAACACACACAAGAAGAAGAGTTCAGAAATGAACGAATCCTTCTTGAGGCATTGTAGACTAGGTCATATCAATGCGACTCGACTAGCTGAAGTTACATTTAGATGCATATTTAAATCAGTTTGAATTTACATCTTGTGAAACTTGCCAGTCATGTCACAAAGATAAAATGACCATAGCTCTGTTTATTGGAAACAGAGAAAGAGTAATGAACTCTTGGGATTGATACATGATGATATATGTAGGTCCCCTGTCTACACATGCTAGGACAGGTTCTTTGTACTTCATTACATTCACTGATGATCTCTCAAGATTCGGACATATGTTCCTGTTGAAACACAAGTCTGAACCTTTTGAGAAATTTAAAGAATATAAGTCAGAAGTAGAGAACCAAGACGGGTACAAGTATTATGTCTTTTGATGAGATCAGGGAGGAGAATACTTGAGCATGGAATTCTTAGACTATTCTAAAAGAGAATGAGATTCCTTCTCAGCATTACTCCTCCGTATACACCATAGCATGTTGATATATCGGGGCGGAGCAAATCGCACCCTATGTGATCTTGTGTGCTCTATGATGAGTACTACTGAGTTGCCTATTTCCTTTTGAGAGTTATGCACTTAAGAAGCTGCATACCTATTGAATAGGGTTCCAACCAAATCAGATGCCTACCACTCCATATGCGATATAGTATGGGAAGAGCCCATCTCTTAAGTAAGTTAAGATTTGGGGTTGTCCAGCTAATGTCTAAAAGTAAAATCCGGACAAGCTCGAGGCAAGGTCAGTTCTATGGAAGTTTGTTGGATTTCCCAAGCATTTGCAGGGGAATATCTTCTACCACACTGAGGAGAAAAAGGTGTTTTGTTTCTCAGCATGCCACCTTTGGAAAGGAATTTCTTGTGAAGAAATTTGTGGTCATGGGGTAAAACTGGAAGAAGTTCCAGCTATACAAACTGCAGATGATGATTTGATAGAACCGGAGGATTCAATAGCTTCCAACGAACCTCAGCCTCTCCGTCGATCTGGTAGGGTTGCTCATCCATCTGAGAGATACTTCGGTTTTCTCTATGACGGTAGGAGCGAGAATTGCATCATGAGATAATGACCCAACTAGTTTCGAGGAGGCCATCAAGAGTGGTGACTCTGTAAGAATGGCTGGATGCTAAGCAATCTGAGATAGTTTCCATATACACCAACAAAGTATGGACTTTGGTTGCTATATCTGAAGGGTTAAACCCCCATCAGGAGCAAGTATATCTTGAGAAGATTACTTGGTGTAGATGGAAAAGTTGAGACTTTCAAATCTAGACTTGTTGCAAAAGGTTCACGTCATTGATTAGATGTGGATTATGATGAAACATTTTCTCCGATAGCTATGCTTAAGTCCATCCGGATCCTACTTGCCATTGCTACATACCATGACTACGATATCTGACGGTTGGGTGTCATGACTGCTTTTCTAAATAGTGATTTAGAAGAGAACGTCTATAAGTACACGGCCAGAGGGCTTCATAGACAGTGGGAGCAACGGAAATATGTGCAAGTTGCTTTACGGGCTAAAGCAGGCATCGAGGAGTTGGATCATCTGTTTTGATGTAATAGTCAAAGCGTTTGACTTCATCAAAATGGTAGATGAACCTTGTATATACAAAAAGGTAGTAGAAAGTAAGGTGGTCTTCCTCGTATTTTACGTAGATGACATACTCTTGATAGGAAAGGAGTTTCCTATGCTACACTCGGTCAATCTCTCTTATCACAAGGATTCTCCATATAGGATCAAGGTGATACCTCATAAATCCTGGTTTTTAGATCTATGAGATAGATCTAAGTGGATGTTAGGATTCTCACTAAGTGTAGTGAGATGGTATCAATCAATTCTGGGGAGAATCACTAGATAGCTTCCAGGGTGGTAAGGTCGACTGAATATCAGTCACAGGCATTGTCTTTACCCTCAGTGGAGGGACGGTATGTTGAAAGAGTTCCAATCTATATACCATGGCAAACTAGACGATAAAGGCTGAATACATCGCTACCAAGGATGCTACCAAAGAGGTAGTCTGGATATATATTAGTTCATGAGATGAACTTCGTTCCCACCATTGTGTGATAATGGAGTTGTGGCTATGGCCTAAGAACCTCCGTCCCATCAGTGATCCGGACATATTCTGAGACAGTATCACCTGATCATGGAGATGGTTGATCTCCAGGGAGATCGAGGTTAGGAGAGTAGACACAAAGGAGAACAGAGCGGATCCACTCACAAAAGCCTATTCCCAGGAGAGACTTTTATGGGATGGTTGAGTATGAGATACTTCAACCACTGTTGATTGTTGGGTATGGGATACTACAACAGATGGCCCTAGTGCAAGTGGAAGATTGTTAGTTATATGTATTCCCTAGAGGCCATTACTGTACATACGATGTATATTGTAGTGGATGCTTCGACATATATAGGGAGGACTTTCTTGCTCAACATGAGAGTATGCTATCTGGTTGCTCTTTATCTTAACCTGTACACTGATTGTCTCTATGTTACATGTTGGTAAAGCCCTTAGGATGAGTACTTGACTACCAGGATTATGATACAGATCATACTAGTGGGGACAGTGTAGTCGCCAAGTACATCCTTCAAATGTTCCTAGTCGAGATTGTATCGAGACAGGGTATCGATATACCAGAGTAGACTAGCGTATAGCTTCTCGACCCATATAGATGGGCAATGGATGATCCCATATCCATTGATGTTTGACATCAGAGACAGTATACGGGTGCTTAGTGGAGACTGGGTACACTGGACGGACTCGCCGAGAACTCCCAGATGGTATTATACCTCACGTCAGATGGCAGTTCTCTGGTGACACTGGTACAGGTTAGTCTGTATACCCGAGATCGTCATAGAGTCTTGTGTGGCTCCTACTGTGCATTGATTTCCACCTTACCATGTTCAAGAGAACGTGCAAAACGGTGGCTTTTGGGTACAGTCCCGAATCACATGGAGGCAATGAGCGATAGGAGGGGTTTCGTCTCTCCCGGTATTGGGAGTTGATGTGCGTAGTGCTCGATTGGTTATAACAGGAAGTCCTTGGCCAGGGCTGCTTCAGAGATTTACTGGTAAGTGTTATCAGTAGTTTCTCGACCCGTTATGAGCCTTATATCGACACGACTTATCGAGTTACTGGGGTCTGACGTTTACCACCCCTAGACGAGATATGCAACATATCAGACGAAGAGACCGGACTGTATGGTAGTGTTACTGATTGGATTCACAGGAGTGTGAGCAGGCTTTCTTGTTGATCTTCTGATCGCTCAATACCCGAATGGCCATTACGTTTAGCAGACCGCTTGCAGCTTGTGGGTGTTTGATATGATCATCACCTACTGCCGGCGTATTGACGAATCTTTAGAATCCTACACAGAGGTTTTCTGGCTCAAGCGAAACGGAGTAGGACCACGTATGTGATATGTGCGGGACCGAGATTGATACGATATGTGATACCGTATTCTATTCTCGCGATATGTAATATCGGCTGGGTTATGTGATATAGCCGGGTCATCGGATCAAGTGTTGATTCGATGAATCGATACATATTATATTAGTCAGTTATTTGTAAAATAGCTGGATTATTAAATCAAAAGTTGATTTAATAATTTAATGTATAATTATATATGTGATATATTATATTGCATTAACTAATATAAGCTCACTTAAATGATTCTTTTTCTCACTTGATGATACATTGATATATATGTGATATATGTTAATTGTATTATTTTCTTTTGTTACAAAATTGTATATACGAGATATGTATAATTGTAACAGGTTAGGTTACAAATGCAACTAGGTTTTTTTGAGATTATACCATGCTAGGGTTTAGTTTAGGGTTTATATTTTATTTTGGATAAATCTAAAATGAGTGGATTATGCAAAGATATTATGCTCTTGTTGACTTAGCCACCCTTGTAGATATTTTATTCACCTAACCCTAACCCTAGCTCATGGTTTATTCTCTACAAGGGTTAAGCATGTCATGCTTAACCCATGGTTGCATTTCTAACCCCACACAATTAATTTATTTCATCACTAGTCTTCTTCTTCTACACAAAAAAGCTTTCTAGCTTTTTCAATGGTGATGAATGATTGTGAGAAAATCAATTCTAAAGTGAGCCCACTTCCTATTTCATCATCCTCCACTACTTGCCATTTAGTATAGGGTGTTTGCTTCACTAATTCTACAATTAGTGAAGGGATAGCTTGGGTTAGTGTCTCCTCGACGTAGATCATTTTCGGCCTCGAAGTCTTCTAGCAAGCTTGATCCGTACATCTTGTGGAGCCTCTCTAGAGTCCGGAGTTCATGATCGCAGTGAAGGGACGACTACACGGGGATAATGAAGTGAAGGACGGGTCTACAAAGGTTGTATTCCTTGCTCTCTTTTGGTTGCAAAGTGTTTGCATTTCTATTCCGTCGATTTCTAGTATACGATTCTAGGGTTCGGGTTATCTAGAACGGCAAAATTTTAATTTGGCATGAAAGATACCTCCCGAAACCATACTACCGTTCTAGGGAACCCTGCAGCCCAATCTTCAGGAGCCTCATATATCGCACATGAGCGCTCCAAATTTCAGTGTCTAACACTACTTATGAGCCTCACGTGGGAGCACGTGAGCGCCAAGCAGATACCAGTGTTTAACACTGTGAGAGTCCAACCTTAGCCAAAATTAGCTAAGTCTCCCGATGCCAAAACCTTTTGACCATTAATCAACCGAGCCATCCTATACTCAGGTCTTCCCGAATCGATCTTAGTTCCAAAGATGGCCAATGATCTCCTGACACATGGTATCTAAAATGATGTTCGTTCCACCACGATCTCTCCCTTCAATCTGAAGTTCGGTTCAAGAGTACATCTCTCCACACTTCTGATGCATGTCGTTGTAATTCTTCAACGATGTCAGAGTGGTGGAGGGTCCCGACAACCAAAAGCTCTTGGATACACTCTCAAACACATGAGCATACCCCAGTGGACCGTAATATCCTTAAACTAACAACTGGCCGCAATGTCCTTAAACTAGCTATGGACCGTAATGTCCTTAAACTACTATGGACCGTAATGTCCTTAAACTAGCTGTGGACCGTGATGTCCTTAAACTAGCTGTGGACCGCAACATCCTGAAACTAAAACGATAGTGCCCAAATGCTCTTTCGTTGGATCAAAAATGATCCCGAAACCCCGTTAAGTAGAGCTTGGTCCAATATTGGATTAACGTATCCTTAACAAATATTTAAGTCGATCTTAATCTCAAACAAGGTTAATGATCCTTAAATAAAACCAAACCTAAATCTAAAAAATACGGATTTGGACAAATCTATGCCCTACATGCGACAACACAAATTAGTCTCCGCATACAATCCACGAGCAACCAAAAATAAAACAAACACACACGACACGAAGTGACCTTCTGGAGTAGGAGAAAGTGGTTATCGCTATGTGGTAACGTAATTAACTGCATGGGCTTGCGCCTGCAGGGAAGAGCGTCCCCACAATCAAAATCCCCTCACAACGAGGGGGAATCTGATGAAGTCTGCTACAACGACCGTATCCGTCCAAACCTCCGATACACAGTGCCATAAATCAACTTAGCATTTTCGGAGAGGTGGACGGATAAGACCAAATAGCATCTGCCCCCAAATGCAGGCAAGACGTCTGTCTTTCCCGGCTTTCCGCGGTAAACAGATTCTGGCACGCCCAGTGGGACCTTTTCCTCTTTTTACTCCCAACTTCGTGTGTCGTGTTCACGAACGAATCGCGTTTTAACATGGCTTCCCCTGGATTCGAGGTACTAAGATTTGCTGTTTTGCTCCGTGCAGAAGAGAAGATGACATCGATGACTTCCAACTGCACCAATTGCAACAGCAACTCCCACTCCATCCCTGCTGGAGGAGTGACTTATGGGCCCAAAGCGGCCTCCATCTTCGCAATGCCAGTGGAACAGGTGACTCAGGCCACCACTAGACTGTTCTTCGGGACCATGCTCCCGCCAATGAGCTTCAATGCTTCAATATCATCACAGGAGGCTCCAAAGAAGTCGGTCTTCGATCGGCTTGCAACTACCACGGCTCCTCTCAACGGGTCATCCAAGTCCACCGCCTCAGTCTTCAACAGGCCGAGCCAAACCTCAAGTGGGCCCGCGAAGAGGCCCGCGATACCTGTAAGGGTTATCCCGAAGCGGATAGCCATTCCAGCTCTGGCAGACGAAGTCGTCAAAGGGGCTTCTCCTTTTAAGGGATAGGTCTTCTCAAGACTGGCCATTCCAACTCCTGCAATAGGTGAGGTCGTTACAAGTGCTTCCCCTATTTGAAAGTCAGTCTTCGACAGGTTAGACGTTCCCTCTCAACGGACGTCAGTCCTCGACAGGTTGGTACCAAAAGCAGCCTCTCATCAAAGCAAAAGGCATGACGAAGACACTCCCGTAACTGAACCATGCCCATCTGCACGACATGCTCGACGTCGCCACTGGCGCCGAGTAAGAAAGGCTGGGGGCAGTTCCCCCTCTAGACTTACCCCACCAGCTCCAATGATGGAAATTGATGCTGTTGTTCCAACTGGGAACAGCTTCGAGCTGCTTAGGAAGGTGCGCAAGAACTCTCCAACCGCCATCTTAAAGAAGTCCTCCGCCTATCGAAAACACAACCTAGGTGAAGCCGGAATAGCCTCCTCAGCGGTTGTCCTCCAAGATCCACAGAGTTTGGTGGAAAGTCCAAGACTCTGTAATTGACAAAGAATACTCTCTTCGACTGAAGAAAACAAAGGCTTAGCAAGGGGAGGACCATCATGCCGTCATGCCACGGAAAGTATCGTCTGCACGGATGCTCGCTGCAACGGCTCCCTCAACTTCAGCCTCCCACAAAAAGAGAAGGCCAGAGAATCAACCACCGCCGGCGACAAATTCTGAGCGTGATGGATCCAAACGCCCTAAGTCTGAGGGCATGGTAGTGCACATGGTGTGCATGGCTTCCAGCAAAGAGGAAAGCCGTACTTCCGCGGGTCATCGACCACTTACACGGTCTGTAACAAAAGCTCAGGAGAAACAACAAAAGCTTCAGGAGATGTTGACAAGGATGGCCGCACTTACTGGCTAGAAAGAAAGCCCAGAAGCATCATCGGAACAACGCCAGGAGCAGGAAACCGACACCGAATTCTTACGGAGGGTGCTTGAAAAGAAAGATAAAGAGGCCGCGGAATAAGCGGCTAATATAAAACAGATGGCGCTTCTCTTCCAAGACATGGTGGGGATGATGATCCAACCGGATCCTCCGGCCGAAGACCCTCCAAGAATCATTGAAGACGACAGAGGGGAGACATCAAACCCTCCTCCGGCTTTATCAGCAGCCAGGGAGGAGACGATCTCCAAAGCTACCCTTGATGACTACATAGCTCAACAAATACAAGCTCATCAAGCGAATGAAGCGGCGGGACAAGTCGTCAGAACTGGGCAACCTTATCCAGGCTGATATGACCAAATTAAGTACCCGTAAGGATATACGATCCCTAAATTCCATGTGTATAAGGGGACGGGAAATACGCATCAGCACGTTGCTTAATTCAGAGCTTTGTGTGGTAATACTGGGGGCGATGGCAAACTGTTGCTTCATTAGTTTGTTGGCAGCTTGTCGGAGACGGCATTTGAATGGTACTCCGAGCTCCCAAATGACTCTGTCAAGACATTTACGGAGATGGAACTACTGTTCACACAGCGGTTCGCAAGCGCAAGCGAGCGCATCCCAATCATAGCATTAATCAATGCCAGAGTGAAACCGGGAGAGACTTGGGTTTAATACGCAATTCGGTAGCGTAACCTATGTTCAAAGTGTGAACAGCGCATAGAAGAACCTCTTGTTGTGGGCATGTTCATGGAGACCCTTGATCCTCAGGTAATTATATCCCAATTTATGATGTTCTTCAAGCCGACCAACTTCCAGGCCTTGATTGACAAACTGGCCCAAATGGACCAGATGGGCCATACGCCGTCCTCTTCAAAGACAGATCTTCGGAATGAAAAGGGCAAAGGGAAAGCGGCCTTCCTCGCCAACGCTCAACAACAATCGAGTGACCCGAAGCCGGTGGCTCGCCAAAAAAACAGACCCCGAGCCCTCAAATAGAAGTTGAGACGTCCTTACTCGTTCCCCCGGGAGAAAACGAGGAGATTATTCGAACTAACGGTGCGCAACAGGCTCATCACTCTGCCGGATCTGAGACGTCCACTGCAATCAAGCGATATCAACAATCCCAATTACTGCTCCTACCACCAAATAGTGGGCCACCCAATCGAAGATTGCTACGTCATTAAAAACTGGGTCGAAGACCAGTACCAACAGGGCAAGTTCACGCTGTCCAAAAACTGGAAGGTAAACCCGCCGCAGCAGCACGCTCCTAAAATGGTGGATACGCTGGGGGAATCATGCTCATTTGTAGAAGAAGCTCCGTGGAAAGTGGTCCTTTCAGCTAAAACTAAAAGAATGCTGAAGGATCTTCAAGCATGTCCGGCAATTAGGTGGAAAATCCCGCTGGAGCCTGAAATTATTGACGGAATGCTAAAACCGCGCCCAACATCAAAAGTTGGTAACGATGGACTAAACCTCCAGGCCAAACCTCCGATTTCTTCGAAGAAAACAAGAAGGCCAAGAAGCCCATCCAGCTCAACGGCAATCGTACAGGTCTGTAGAAATACATCGATGCACTGGAGGAATACAACCAAGAGGCACGGACCCCAGTCACACTGGAAGAGTTCTTCAAGCATGTTCTTGAGGACGAAAACGGTGGCATTGATGAAGGAAACGAGTCTTCGAAAGAACCCGAGGATTATGTAGCGAGTTGCCACATGATCTCCCACTCGTCAATAAATAGCAAAGAAGCTCGTGACGTAGAGAAACTGGGGGCAGATCCAGAACAAGAATCCATGGAACCATCAGATAACCTCATCGACAAGCTGCTGAATGAAGCTCTTCAAAAGACCAAGGCAGATCGAAAACATGAAGCGCCCATTTACGAAAAGGCCAAGTGTCGGTGTCAGGCCGAAAAAGCTCTGGTAATGAGAAGCTATAAAGTATCTTAACCGGAGCGAAGCGCCTTTGCCGCCAGCAAGAGCAGAATCAAGATAAAAAAGCAGTTTGCCAAAGCTCTGTCAGTGGAAATGAAGCTGCCACCTTTCAAAAAAAATACTTCCGGGAGTACATGCCCCGACGAACCGGACGTACTTCCAAAATACTGCTTGTATCATCAGAGGGCCACATACCCCACCGAAGAGTGCAATGCCTTCAAGAAGTAGTGGCAGGGATACGTTGCCCATCGACAACAATTTAAGCAAATGAAGCGCAAAGCCCGTCGGGAACAGAGAAGCGCGACAGACGAGCATGAAGGAACAGCCGGTAACTGTCATATAGTTGATGCCTTCCCGACAAGAGCAAAACCTCAAGTTCTTACTTTCGGGAGGGATTTGGACGAGGAAAATGCCCTCGGTCCTCTCTTCAATGAATCCACCTCTGGAAAAGAAGAAGAGATGAAGAACTATGAGAACATTCAGCTACGTAACCGTACGTTGCCTGAAAAGAATCTCAGACCTTCAAACAAAGGTTTAGGCGAAAGGGTCAATGGAAAGGAAAAAGTCCCCGAGAAGATTACTCTCGATGATAGAGTTGTTGAAGAGCTCACAGCCAAGGACCTGCTCAAGAAGAATAAGGTGGATTACAATGTCCTGGCACATCTGAGAAAAATACCCTCACAATTGAGTATCTTGGATGCCCTTCTCCTGTCTAAAGAGGCACGGGATTCCCTGATCAAGGCGTTACAAGAGCCCGACCAGTTTCAATCCTTCCTAGCGGAAGAAAAGATGAAGGACGAGCTGGAAGAAATCCGCACGGCTGATATCACCTTCAGCGATGAAGACCTCCTTCTCGGAACGTGCGAGCACAACCGTCCACTGTATGGAACAGGGTATTGTCAAGATATCAAAATAGGAAAGATCTTAGTCGACAACGGGTCCTCCATCAACCTTCTTAATGTAAGAGTGTTGAAGGAGATTTGCATGAATGTGCAGCACCTAGCTCGGGATAAAATTACCATCTCCGGTTTTGACTCCCAATCATCACAAACGCTCAGGTCTGTAATACTGACATTACACTTCGGGCTGCTTATCATTGACATCAAGTTCCATGTAATTGACGCCAAGACTTGCTACAACGCTTTGCTCGGCAGGCCTTGGTTACATAAGTACAATATCATCCCTTCTACACAACATCAGTGTATGAAGTACTATAAGGACGGTCTCGAGTACATAGTTACAGGGGAGATGAACCCATTCTCTGTAAATGAAGTACGCAAATATGAAGATGCCAAATACTTCTTACCAGACTTCGAAGACATGGAAAGAGGTCACAAACCGGAGAACAAACAAAAATCCATCGCCACCATCCCGATATTTGGGAGTGATACCGAAGAGGATGAAGGGATGGTCTACTCGGTACAACCCCAAGACAATAGGCCAGGACCATCTACTCCTATTCTGGACTTTGGCAGCGACTCTGAAGACGAGGCCAACACAGTGTTCTCCGTCCGCCCGCCAATGCAGACCTTTGCTGTAGCTGACTAAAGTTTACAGATTACCCTAGTCCCATAGCGGCATTGCAATGAACTTGATACACTTGATATGTACAAAGTGCAAGAGCTGCGGATCTTCTACGTCCCTCCAAAGCAAAGAGGTGAGAAGGCGATCCTTTTCTACCAATCCACGGAGACTAAAGTGGAGAAAGAAGTATGGCACGGTGCCGAACCTGCGCTCGACAGGCTTTAACCAATCCGTCTGCTCAGATACTACGCAGAGGGACTGAAAAGGCTATTGAGACACCAAGGCGTACCCTTCAAACAGACTGCTCGACAAGCCTAATTCTATAACAAGATTTAGGACATTCCCGGGAATCAGCGGAAGATGCCTAACGGAAGAATAGAGACGACCGACCTTGGATACGTTCGGTCCAATAAAAGGGAGCGATTCCATGGCTGCCATGTCATAAATAACTCCGGTAGAAAAGCGAATGCATTTCCAAATAGCGTTGATGTTAAACCAGAGCGAGATCCCGCCATGAGAATACCAAGCCCGTCATTCGAAGAACAGATTTACAAGCTAATAAGAGAAGCGGGTCAAAAGGTTCGGAATGACCATAGTCGCGAAATGGCCATTTACGAGAAGGCCAGGACGCAACGTATCATTCAGCAGGTTACGGAAGGAGAAGACGATGATGCCCTTTACCCCCAGCCCGCTGTGCGCTCTCATAGCAAGAAAAAAGCCCGACATAGAAGTAAAAGCAAGGTGAAGAACAGGGACGGCGTTCGAAAACAACGAAGCGGATCCAACAAGCCGAGCGAGCGAGAAAAAGTCAGCTGGAGCCCGTCTTTTATGAAGAAAATGGGTCGGGAGTACTCTTTCTCTCAAAACAAAACAAGGAAAATATTCAACCTTGTTATAAAGTACCAAATGATGACGCTCCCGAAGTCTCGGCACACTGAGCAAATGAATGAGGTCCATCACCCGGATTATTGCTCCTACCACCAAATAATAGGACATCCTCTTGATGACCGCTTCACCTTCAAAGACTGGGTTGAGAATCAGTATCAGCAAGGCAGGTTTGCTCTATCCGACAGTTGGAAGGTAGTCCCGCCATGAAAGCATGAGCCGAGAGCAACCTACACTGCGAAGGAAAGTCTAGATCAGCATCGAGCTTGGGAACGAGCTCGTACCTGCCATATGATAACATTCTCAAAGGAAAGAGAGCACGAGAATACGAACGACCTCTCCCAGTGCTTCGCAAATGAAGATGTGGACGAGATGATCTCAGAATTTCCACCAGCGCCAAAAGAGCTGGAAGATGGAATACACACCACAGCAGACAAGCTGAAAAAAATCAACTTGGGGACAGCAAACGAGCCAAGACCAACGTTCGTCAGTGAGCTACTGTATGAGAAACAGGTGGCCACGTTAAAGGACATGCTTATGCAGTATAAAGACTGTTTCATATGGAACTATTCCGAGATGCCGGGATTAAATCCAGAGATAGCTGTGCATAAACTGGCAATATCTCCGGACGTCAAGCCAGTCAAACAGGCGCCAAGAAGAATGTGGCTCGAGCTTGAGATGAGTATCAATGCCGAAGTGAAGAAGCTAATCAACTCCGGCTTTATCCAAGAAGTTCAATACCCTGACTGGATCGCCAATATCGTTCCAGTAATGAAAAAAATGGGACAGTATGCATCTGCGTAGATTTTCGGGATCTCAACAAAGCTTGTCCGAAAGATGACTTCCCAGTGCCTGTTACCGAGCTGATAATCGATAACACATCCACCCATGAAGTCTTCTCCTTCATGGACAGATTCTCAAGGTACAACCAAATCAAGATGCATCCTGAAGACCAAAAGCACACTGCTTTCCGGACCCCGCTAGGCATATTCTGCTACAAAGTGATGCCCTTCGGTCTGAAGAATGCTGGCGCCACTTACCAAAGAGCCATGACAATGATCTTTGATGATCTCATACACGAGATTATCGAATGTTATATTGACGATCTCGGGGTGAAAAGCAAATCGTATAAAGAGCACTGGGAGCATCTGAAGACAGTGTTCCAGCGCTTTCAAAAGTACAAGCTGAAAATGAACCCTCTGAAATGCGCATTTGGAGTTTCCTCAGGAAAATTCCTAGGATTCATCGTATGATACCGGGGCATCAAAATAGGCCCTCGAAGATCAAGGTGATTATGGAAATACCTTCACCAAGAACTCTCAAGCAACTGCGGTCCCTCCAAGGAAAGCTCGCATATATCCGGCGGTTTTTAGCTAACCTCTCCAGAAAATGTCGCCCCTACAGTCATCTAATGAAGAAGGGCACCCCGTTCATTTGGAATCGTAAATGACAAAACGCACTGGACGAAATCAAGCAATATCTGCAGAACCCGCCGGTATTGACCGCTCTGGTCAAGGGAAAGCCCCTCATCCTGTACACAACAGCCCTTGAAGGTTCGTTAGGCGAGCTATGGGCACAGGAGAACGATCAAGGAAAGGATAGAGCTCTCTACTATTTGAGTTGAGTTCTCCTGGGGGCAGAAAACAACTACTTCCCAATCGAAAAGCATTGCCTGGCATTAATCTTCGCGGTAATGAAGCTCCGACATTATGCATTGGCACATGAGGTCCGTCTCATATCAAAGATGGATCCTCTCAAGTATTTGATGTCAAGAGCCGTGCTAACAGGAAGGCTTGCCAAATGGGCCCTCCTCTTGATGGAGATCTCGATAGTATATCGACCCCTTAAGGCAATAAAAGGCCAGGCCATCGCCGACTTTCTAGCTGAACATCCGATACCTGCCGACTCTCCCTTGAACTGCGAGTTACCAGACGAACACACGTTTGACGCAAATGACAGGGAGAAAGAAGAGAATGATACCCGATAGGAACTCTACTTCGATGGAGAATCCTCCTTGAAGAAGCAAAAGCAAAGCACCCCCATGGGGTGGGCCTTATCTTTGTAACTCCACAAAGAGGGATGGTGCGTTTCGCCCTTTCTTTAACAGATCCTAGAATAAACAATGAGTCTGAGTATGATGCTCTGATAGCAGGCCTTGAGATTACTGTCGACATGGGCATCAAAAGCCCCCTCATATATGGAGACTCCCAACTATCGTTAGCCAAGTAAATAGCGATTACTAGACATGCAAACCAGAGCTGATCAGATATGGCGAGAGAGTGCAGCAATTGCTGATGCAAACCCCCTCTTACACCTTAGAAAGCATATCGCGTACGGAAAATAGCAAGGCGGATGCATTAGCCAAGCTCGCTAAAGAACTGGCCGACGAAAACCTCGATGACGTAAGGATCATTGTGCAAACCCGCCGGGTTCTCGCACCCGCAGAAATATCTCCGAAGACGTCTAAAGGAGAGGAAGCAACCGAACAAGAGTCCTTCAAATTGGAGGATGAAGAAAATGCGAAAGATTGGAGAGAAGTCTTCATAGACTACTTCAAATCCCATCGAACGCTCGAAGACGTGTTGTCAAGACATCAGCTCATGAAGCGAGCCCTCTCTTTCGTCTTCGTCAATGGTACTCTTTATAAGAGATCGTTCGATTGTCTATGGCTGAGATGCTTAGGACCAAAAGAAGTAAGAAGGGTCGTTCAAGAGACTCATGACGGACTCTGCGGTTCCCATCAAGCTGGGCCGAAGATGAAGCTGAAGATCAAAAGAATGGGTTACTATTGGCCTACGATAATTCAGGACTGCCTCGAATATGCGAAGCAGTGTCACTTGTGCCAAATTAACGGGTACTTCATCCACCAGCATCCAAATCCGCTACACCCAACATTGGCTAGCTGGCCATTCGAAATGTGGGGAACCGATATAATCGGGCCCATCGAGCCAATGCCATCCAATGGACATCGGTTCATACTAGCAACAACCAATTGCTTCTCTAAATGGGCAGAAGCAATACCGTTATGAGAGGTGAAGATGGAGAACATCCTCCATTTCTTCAAGATACATGTCATCTACCGTTTCGGTACTCCGCGACGGATCATCTCAGATAATGGGCCGGCCTACAAAAGCCATAAGATCAGTCGCTTCGCACAACAGCATAATATAGATTGGAGATATTCTTCAGTTTATAATCCCCGAGCTAACGGTCTAGCTGAGGCTTTCAATAAGACCTTGACAAAGATGATAAAGAAAATGGTGTCCAGAAATAAGAAGGACTGGTACGAGAGATTGCATGAAGCTCTCTAGGCCTATCGGACCAGTTCAAGACGACCACAAACACAACGTCATTTGCGTTAGTATTCGGCACGGAAGCGGTACTTCCCTTGGAGGTAAAGCTACCCTCTCTACGAGTGGCGGTTCAGTACGAACTAACGAACAAAAAGAATACCCATCTTCAGCTTGAGGAGCTAGACGCCCTTGATGAAACCCGTCTCATGGCGTAGCAAAACATAGAGGCTTACAAAGCAAGGATGACGCGCTCATACGAAAGATTGACTAGGCCGAGAACATTCCGCCAAGGCGAACTCGTGCTAGTTGTAAAAAGGCTTATGATCCTCAATCGTGCTAAACGGGGGAAATTCGAGCCGAACTATGAGGACCCGTACATCATAGACAAGGTCTACCAAGATGGGGCCTATTTGCTCGTGGATATGCATGGCGAAAGACCTTTCCAGCCAATAAATGGCCGGTTCCTTAAGAAATACTATGCTTGACAAGTTACAGCTCAGGTTAATGATGGATGACGACGCTCGTGTCCACTCGCTATCATCCTGAATCCAAACTTTATAAATAATATCCAGCGAAACCTCGCCTCAAAATGCTACGGACCGAGATGTCCTTAAACTAACAATGGACCAAGATGTCCTTAAACTAACAATGGATTGAGATGTCCATAAACTAACATTGGACCGAGATATCTTTAAAGTAACAATGGACCGAGATGCCCCTAAACTAACGACGTCGCCTCTAACACGGCGATAGTGGAATGCAAGTCCACAAGTCCCAGCGGTGAGGACTACAACTCAAATCCTACCGGCAAACAGATGGGTCACATGCGGCGAAACTATTCTCGAGAGTTTCATCGTGCAAAAAAAAACGGTACGTCTACAAGAAAAATGGGCACGGATGAAAACCCGAAAAGGCGTAGACTCGTAAAAAAGTTCATGCAGACTTGCAAGATCCTCTCGACCTTGTATGGAAACAATACCTGCATGAGATCCTTACGACTCATAAGGAGCAACACACTTAGGGATCTTCACGATTCCTAAGGAGAAATTACACTTACGAGATCCTCACGACTCGTAAGGAGAATCCCCCTTATGAGACCCTCACGGCTCATAGGATTCGAAAGCCTTAAGTTAGAACATGTTCTTAAGCCATCACATCCCCCAGTTTGCCCTATAAACGGTTCAATATTGACCCTTGTATACAATCCACAGGCCCAAATAAACGTTTCCCCCACCAAGTCTCACCAACGACGATGAATGTCCTCATGGGGTGAACGACACTTATAAGTCCTCTCGACTTATAAGGAGAAAACACTCTTGTAAGATCCTTAAGACTTAAAAGAGAACACACACTTAGAAATCCTCACGACTCCTAAGGAGAAAACACACCTACGAGATCCTCACAACTCGTAGGGAGAAACTCCTTTATGAGACCCTCACGGCTCGTAAAGTCGAAAAGCCTTAGTCAACAGGATCCTAACCCTATTTGCTAAGCCACCTTTGTTCAAAACGACAAAGGCAAATGATAATTCGCTCATGGTAATATCCCAGTAGTAGCGATACTGATGCCTAAATTGGTACCAAATTCTAAGTCCTTTCACGGCAAATGATGATTCGCTCCTGGCAATATTCCAGTCGCAGTGATACTGATGCTAAGATTGGTATCAGATCTTGAGTTTCATACTCGCAATAAAAAAATGCATATGAAATAGCCGAAATGTTTGGGCAACTCACAATAAAAATCAGCGAGCGAAATATATGCATATAAAAATAGCCAAAATGTTTGGGCAACTCGCAATAAAAAAGCAGCGAGTAAAAAGAAAAAACAGCCGAAATGTTTGGGCAACTCGCAATCAAAAGCAGGGAGTAAAAAGAAAAAAACAGCCAAAATGATTAGGCACTGCAAAAAATAGCCGAAACAATCGCGATATAAAAAGCTGAAATGATATAGCATCGCGGAAAGAAACAAAAAAATGAAATGAAAATTTTTGCCCTGCAGGTGAGATCACATCGACCCCTGTATACAATCCATGGGCACAAACGAAAAGGGAACCACATTGTCCCACCAGGCTTTGTCAAAGGGGGAAGCCCGATCTCAATGGCTACACCTACAGCCTAGAAATCAATAACGGCGTTCCTTCTCGTTCCAACCAGAAGTAGATACGACGTCAACAAACGGAGCCATGGCAAAAGTCCCCTAGTTCCAAATCTCGACAGTTCACAGACAGCCTAAAAACTACCACGGAGCCATGGCAAAGTCCCCTAGTTCTAAATCTCAATGGTTTACAGACAACCTAGAGACTATCTCAGAACCATGGTAAAGTCCCTAGTTCCAAGTCTCGACGGTAGCATCCACAGCCTAGAGATTAACCAACAGCGTTCTTCCTCCCACCAGCAGGATACAGGCGCGACATCAACAAATGGAGCCATGGCAAAGTCCCCTAGTTCCAAATCTCGATGGTTCACAGACAACCCAAAAACAACCTCGACATTCGTCGCAATATTGCAGACACAATGTCAACCAACGAAGTAAAGGAAGATCCCCAGTTTCAGGGTCTTGACGGCAACTCAAATGAGACTTGAAAGACTATCGGAGATCATCCCACTCCAGCGCAGAGTGGTCATGACTCATCGGGGCTCCCAAACTGAGCCTAACCTCAAGTAAAAAGCGATATGGAATATCCCTAACGCTTTCTCTTTCGACGGTAATATTACCTGGAAGATTACTTGAAGATGTCTTGTCCAGCCACCGAAGAGATCAGAAACACGACAGTCGCGGGGCTACTCGAACAACAAGATTGCATATCGAGAAATACAGAGGCCAACGCGACGGTCCGACGGGTATAAAACCCTAGTACCACAGACCCTAACGGACTTCTATTAGCAGGAGTTAACTGTGACGTTAGGATATCCTTACGAGAACTTCTCGATTCGTCTCGACTCGTGGGGAAAATAACGCTCCTGCAAGAACTTCTCGACTCGTCTCAACTCGTAAGGAAAAGCCTTAGGCAATGGGGATAAGGACCTGTTTCCTAAGCACTGGGGCCCTGCAAGTCGGTCCAAGATGGATTATTGCATACTATTCACGGGCCACACCCTCCAAAGTCAAATATCGACAAGGAGGGGAACAACCACTTACGAGTCCTCTAGACTTGTAAAGGGGAAAATTCTCTTGTGAGATCCGTACGACTCTCAAGAGAAAACGCACTTAGGAGTTCTCACGACTCCTAAGAAGAAAATATACATACGGGATCCTCTCGACTTGTAGGGAGAAAAGTCTTTTATGAGATCCTCACGGCTCATAAAATAGAAAAGTCTTAGGCGGCAGATCTAAACATGTTTCCTAAGCCATCGCTTCTCATTTCGTCTCGACTCGTAAGGAAATTAGTGTCCTTACGAGAAATTCTCAATTCGTTTCGACTCGTAAGGAAATTAGTGTCCTCGCGACAAATTCTTGATTCGTCTCGACTCGTAAGGAAATTAGTTTTCTTGCGAGAACTTCTCGATTCGTCTCGACTCGTAAGAAAATTAGTATCCTTATGAGAACTTCTCGATTCATATCGACTCGTAAGGAAATTAGTGTCCGTACGAGAAATTCTCGATTCGTCTTGACTCGTAAGGAAGTTAGCGTCCGTACGAGAAATTCTCGATTCGTCTCGACTCGTAAGAAAGTTAGTGTCCGTACGAGAACTACTCGATTCATTTTGACTCGTAAGGAAGTTAGTGCCCTTACAAGAAATTCTCGATTCATCTCGACTCGTAAGGAAGTTAGTTCCCATACGAGAACTTCTTGATTCTTCTTGACTCGTAAGTAAATTATTGTCCATGCGAGAAATTCTCGATTCGTTTCGACTCGTAAGGAAATTAGTGTCCTTACGAGAAATTCTCGATTCGTCTCGACTCGTAAGGAAATTAGTGTCCTTGCGAGAAATTCTCGATTCGTCTCGACTCGAAAGGAAATTAGTGTCCTTGCAAGAAATTCTCGATTCGTCTCGACTCGAAAGGAAATCAGTGTCCTTACGAGAACTTCTCGACTCGTCTCGACAAAATGTCTTAGGCTACAAGGACTCTAAACTTGTCCCCTAAGCCCTCAATTCTATGGCCATACATAACTCTGCACTACTTCACCCACGTACATTCTTACGTGGGCAAAGTAGTGGGGGCATTTGTTCCCGCCAAAATTTTCGGCCAAGAGCTATTTTTTTGCTTATAACCCTTATAAAAAAAGGAGAGAGGAAAGAGGAAAAGAATTCACAGTTGGACATCACGTGTAAAACACGTAGTCGCTCATATACAAAGCATATGAGTGCTGAACATAAATAACCAAGGGCCAAATAAGCATCACGTGTAAAACACGTGGGCGCTCATATGCAAAGCATATAAGCGCTGAACATAAATAACCAAGGGCCAAACATATCTCACGTGTTAAACACGTGAGCGCTCTGAACATAAACAGGCTAAAACCCACACTATGGGTCACGTATTAAACACGAGAGTTCTTTTGCCGCTCACATGCAAAGCATGTGAACACCCCAATTTAAAATATTCCTATCAAATTCTAGAATTAAATTCTATTTGGGAAATATTTTCTTGATCTTTCTTAAACTAGAAAGATCTTCTCTGTTAAACAGAGGACCCTTGGATCAAAGATCCAGCGGTGATCATTTAATAGAATAAAAATCTATCAAAGGAAAATATTTTCCTAATCTTATAACAAGAATAAAATTCTATGTTAACAAAATATCCATATTAAGAAAATATATTTCTGATCTTGTTAAACTAAAAAGATTTGATAGAATAAAATTCTAATCTTGTTAAAACTAACAAAATATTCATAATCTTGTTAAACAAACAAGAAATGCTCTCTTTTAGACAGAAAGCCTTTAGATTAAAAATCCAACGGTGAATAAAATTTACCGATTGATCTAAAAGATCATGAAATCAATCATGATCTCTCAATGAGGGATTTTCTTAACAAATTGATTCTTTTTCTTCTCATACAAATAGGAGCAAGAAGAGGAGGAAAGAAACACACGGAGGGATGGGGAGAAAAATACAGAGAGAATTTAATTCTCTAAAAAGAAGAAGAGGCCCCCTATAAAATTTGAGAAAACAAAGAAGAAGAGGAGTTCTCTTGGAAGAAAAAGAAATCCTAGGAGAGGAAAAAGACTTAGTGATCATTTTATCTCCTAGGGTTTCTTTTTCCTCCTATACTCAGGTCTCCCTGAATCGATCTTCGTTCCAAAAATGGCCAATGATCTCCTGACACATGGCATCTAAAATGATGTTCGTTCCACCATGATCTCTCCCTTCAATCTGGAGTTCGGTTCAAGGGTACATCTCTCCACACCTCTGATGCATGTCGTTGTAATTCTTCAACGATGTCAGAGAGGTGGAGGGTCCCGACAACCAACAGCACTTGGATGCACTCTCAAACCCATAAGCATACCCCAGTAGATCGTAATGTCCTTAAACTAACAACGGACCTCAATGTCCTTAAACTAGCTATAGACCGTAACGTCCTTAAACTAATATGGACCGTAATGTCCTTAAACTAGCTGTGGACCGTGATGTCCTTAAACTAGCTGTGGACCGCAACGTCCTGAAACTAAAACAATAGTGCCCAAATACTCTTTCGTTGGATCAAAAATGATCCCGAACTCCCATTAAGTAGAGCTTAGTCCAATATCGGATTAACGTATCCTTAACAAATATTTAAGTCGGTCTTAATCTCAAACAAGGTTAACGATCCTTAAATCAAACCAAACCCAAATCTAAGAAAATACGGATTTAGACTAATCAACGCCCTACAGGCGACAACACAAATTAGTCTCCGTATATAATCCATGGGCAACCAAAAATAAAAAAAATCAAACACGATACGAAGTGATCTTCTAAAGCAGGAGAAAGTGGTTATCGCTACGTGGTAACGTAATTAACTGCAGGGGCTTGCGCCTGCAGGGAAGAGCGTCCCCATAATCAAAAACCCCTCACAACAAGGGGGAATCCTATAAAGTCTGCTATAACGGCCGCATCCGTCCAGACCTCTGATATACGGTGCCATAAATCAACTTGGCATCTTCAGAGAGATGGACGGATAAGACCAAATAGCATCTGCTCCCAAATGCAGGCAAGACGTCTGTCTTTCCCGTCTTTCAGCGGTAAACAATATCATTCATCTGTATATCACATTATTAAATCTACACTTGATTCGACAATCTGATTATATCGCATATAACCGAACCGATAACAGATAACTGCCAGATTACAATTCAGTATCACATACTCATATTTAATCAGGCCCACACACATATCAATATATGTGCACTACTTCGTTTCGTTCGAACCAGGAAACTTCTGTGTGGGACTCTAAAGACTCGTCTATACGCCAGCAGTAGGTGATGATCACATCAATCACTTACAAGCCGTCAGCGGTACTAGCTGGACCTAACGGCTACCTAGGTATTGAGCGATATGAAGATCAACAAGCAAGCTCATCCATACTCTCCATGAAGCCTATCAGTAACACTACCGTACAGTCCGGTCTCTTCGTCTGATATATCGAATATCATGTCAAGGGGTGGTAAACGTCAGTCCCTAGTAACGTGATAAGTCATGCCAATGTCTGGCCTATAACGGTTTGACAAACTACTGATAACTCTTATCAGTAAATCTCAACAGCAGCCCTGACCAGGGACTTCCAGTTATAGCCAATCGAGTATAGCACAACATCAACCCCCAACACCGGGAGAGACAAAACCCATCCTATCACTCATTGACTCCATGTGACTCGGGACTGTACCCAAAATCTACCTGTTTGCGCGACTCCTTTGAGCCATGGTAGGGAGGAAATCAAAGCACAGTGGGAGCCACACAAGACTCTATGATGATCTCGGGTCTACAGACTAACCTGTACCAGTGTCACCAGAGAACTGCTATCTGACGATAGGTATACTACCACATAGGAGTCCTCGGCGAGTCCTATTCCGTGTACCCATTCTCCAATGAGCACCTGTGTACAATCTTTGATGTCATACACCAATGGTTGTGGGATCAACCATCGCCTTCTAAGAGACAAGAAACATACACACTGGTTTACTCTGGAATATCGATGCCCTGGTCTCGATATTCCTACGACTAGAAACTGATTAAAGGAAGTACTTGTGGACCACCCTGGCCCCACTAGTATGATCTCATCATAATCCTGGTAGTCAAGTACATATCCTAAGGGCTTTATCAATATGTGAGAGCAAGACAGTAAAGAATACCAGTCAACATGTTAAGATAAAGAGTAACCAGATAGCATACTATTATGTCGAGAAAGAAAGTCCTATATATATATATATATGTGTGTGTGTGTGTGTGTGTGTGTGTGTGTGTGTGTGTCCAAGTATCCACTATAATATACGTCATATGCACAATAATGGCCTCTAGGGCATACATATAACTAACACTACGGTGGTCACCCTCCCCGGGACTTCTTTGCAGATAGTTCGGCTTCACCTCAAAATCAACCCATTGAGATCCACACGCCCAAGGAGACAACATTCAAACCAAATCTCAGCCGTTCAACAGCACTCGCTACAGATCGACGGAGGATAGCATCTGAAGGAGATCCGACCTCCATCAGTTGGCACCGTCTGTGGGAATAGCTTGTAAGTTTTTCCCCCCATCAAAGTTGATCTTCTGTCTTCGACCTAATGGCGAGCGAGAATCGTAGCGATCCCAGTATGAGTCGTCGCCTCCCCCACAACGGTAGCGGGATTGGCTCGTCTCCTCCTCCCAATGCCATTGTCGCCTTATCTGCCCGGATCGATAGACTCATGTCGATGGTGGATGCGCTTATTCATGTTCAGGCGGCAGGCCCATCCCCCCAGATCGTAGTTCCCCCTCCCAAGGATCACGACGTCGGCAGAAGAGCAGATAACATTACTCCCCTCGATGCCACCGAATACAGGCATGCCGACTACGACAACCGCGGCTCCCACGCAATGACCGAGTCAATGACCCGCTGGGTGCCGCACGGCTCTACGCCGTGATCCCGGGAAAGAGACCATCGTCGTGATGCCCATCGCGCTCCCGTGCCACTCGAGAAGGTGTCGGTCAACTCGCCCGCTTCCAAGCACAACCGACGCCCTCTCCCTCACCGGGACCACACAAACAACTCGCATCAAGGCTGCTCCAAAAGGACGTTGCCCGAGGATCTAAGAAATTTGATAGAGCAGAATCGAAGCCGCACTACCGTGCAGACCAGGAGCGGAAATGGCCACCATTCTAACTGTGCCAAATCCTCAGGGTACCACAACCGCCTCGAAGCCCTCGAGAAGAAAATCGAGGGCATACACCAGGATGGCCAGGCGTCCGGCGGAGGGGCCCGATACTCCGCCGATTCACTGAAAAAAACCCTTTATGGAGGAACTGCTGGACAAGCACGTCTCTTCCAGGAATAAACCGCCCAAGATGGCCCTCTTCGATGGGAAATCTGACCCAAATGACCATCTAGATGCATTTACGGTGGGCATGTACTTCCAGGATAACTCCGACGCTACCCAATGCCGAACATTTCCCGCCACCCTCATCCGGACTGGACGAGACTAGTTCCGAGGACTGACGCCACACTCCATCTCTATCTTTGATGAGCTGGCCACCCAGTTCCTCGGTCACTTTGTCAGAAATAGACGACAGAAAAGGATTGTCGATTACCTTTTCACCATAAAGAGCGGGGACAAGAAATCCTTTAAGGGATGCGTCACTCGCTTCTACAACGCTCTCTTCGAGGTCCCCGAGCACCGGGATGAAACTTTCATCACCACACTAAGGTCGGGTCTTAGGCACAAAGAGTGTCTCCGCTCTTTTGCATTAGCGCAACCTAAGACCACGGCCGAGGTAAAAGCTTGGACCGAACAAGAGATCCAACTCGAGTCGGAGGTGAAAGCCAACCTGCCCCGGGGCGACCAAGCCGACCAAAAGATGAGGGGAGGAGAAGAGAAGAAGAAGGTCGACCGACCAAAACCATACTCCATAAAGTTTCAAGAGTACACTCCTCTTAACATCTCCCAAACTAAGCTGTTGGAGGAGGCGAAGGGCGAGAGATTCTTAAAGCTCCCACCAATCACCCTTAGAGCGGCTAAGCGTATCCGGGGCCCGTACTGCGCCTTCCATAGGTCGCAGGGTCACCCGACTGAAAACTGCAAACAACTCCATGACTATATCAAGGAGTTGATTCGCTCTGGCCACCTGGCGAAGTACCTGCGGGACAAGCGACAAGCGGATCGGGAACGGTCGAACCAGCCCTGTTCCCTGATAAAATATCAGGAAATTCCCCAATGGGGTATCGCATGCTCACACGTGACCAAGGGTCACGTGCTGACACGTGATAGGTTCATGTGATCTCAACTTTATAGAATTAAATTCTAGTCAAACAAAAATATAACAAAACAGCAAGGAAAAACCTCAATGAGGCGTCACGTGCTCACACGTGACCAAGGGTCACGTGCTCACACGTGATGATTCTTCAGCTCCGTAAAAACAGAATTAAATTCTGGTCACGTGTCAACACGTGATGGGCTCCTAAGCTCTTTAATCAATAGAATTAAATTCTATTTAATAATCAAATAATGGGATCACGTTCCAATATGTGATAGACTTTTAAAAGGCTTCTGAACTAATAGTTAAATTCTAATTAAGGGAATCAAAGACCCTAACTGGGAAAATATTTCATTAAATCTTTCCAAACAAAAAAGATGGTGCTCTGAAAAATAGAGCACCGTTGGATTAAAAATCCAATGGTGATTAAAAAATCACTAATTTATAGAAATATTTTTTACAAGGAAAGATTTCCCTGAAATTCACCAAGAATAACAAACAGAATATCTTCTGAATTAAAAATCCAATGGTGAATAAAATTCACTGAGTGATCTAAAAGATCATGTTACAAAAACAACCAAAATCTTTTAATGAAAAATTCACTAAACAAATTGATTCTTTTCTTTCTCCTATAAATAGGAGCCAAGAAGAGAAGAGAAGGGATCTTTTGGAATTTTGATTTTCTGGAGAAAAAGCAACAACAAAGAGAAAAGAGGGGAGAATTTAATTCTCAAGAGAGAAAAGAAGTTCCTTTCAGAGAAAAGAAACCCTAGGTGAGAAAAGGGAAAGAGATCTAAGCTCCATAAAATAAAAGAGAATTTAATTCTTAAATTTAAGAGTTTAACTCTTCTGAATAAGAACTTAGTTCTTCCTTTGGTTAAAGATCTGCAGAAACAGATCTTCCCACAAGTTGAGAATTTAACCCAGATTCTGCCATGCAGATCCAATACCTAGAGGGAGAATTTGAGTTTAAGGAATTTAATTCCCCCAAATTCATAGGAATTTAATTCCTTCAAATAAAACTAGGGTTTAACCTTATATGAGAATTTAATTCTCCCAAATTCATAGGAATTTAATTCCTCCAAATAAAACTAGGGTTTAACCCTATATGAGAATTTAATTCTCCCAAATTCATAGGAATTTAATTCCTCTAAAACAGAACTAGGGTTTAACCCTATATGAGAATTTAATTCTCCCAAATTCATAAGAATTTAATTCCTATAAAACAGAACTAGGGTTTAACCCTATATGAGAATTTAATTTTTCCAAATACATGGAATTTAATTTCTCTAAAGCAGAATTAGTGTTTAACCCTACAGAGAATTTAATTCTTAAAACAAGAGACTTAAAGCTCTCCATGCACGTAAAGAATTTGGTCACGTGGTAACACGTGACCCCCCATTCTCAATAAGCAGAAAAGAGCAAACACGACTAGGTCACGTGCCCTCACGTGACCCTTAAACAGACTCCCCAAAATGAGAAGAAAAAAGCTTGGAGGCAATGCCTCACGTGCTCACACGTGACCCTCAAAATAAAGGGAACAAAGCCAAAGGCAGAATAGACTTTGGGCACCCTCACGTGTCCCCACGTGACCCCTAATAAACACTTTAATAATCAATACATGGGTACCCATCACGTGCCAACACGTGATGGCCAGAAGATCAAAAGTGTTTAACACTTATTTGCATATTTGAGAGTAAAATAAAGGAGGTCTGGCCCCACCTTTGGGTGCCCTCATGTGCCTCCACGTGACCCCTTCCTTTCTAGTGTTTAACACAATTTTGAGTATTTTGTCTCCAGTGTTTAACACTGTTTTAAATACATCACGTGAGGACACGTGACCGCCAGATGTCCTCTAGTGTTTAACACTATTTTCAAACCAGCTTAGCCCAAATTGGCTAAGTTTTCCAGAGGCAAATCTCCTATTCAAATGAGCCTTAAAATCCAGAGCTATAATGTTTAGTGCTCGACCAAAGACAAAATGTCATCACAGCCCTCAAACCCCTGTTTAGCATTGCTAAATAAGGAGGGGCTGAACCCAGACAAATGTTCAATAGTCCAATAAAGGGCCAACATTTCAAACTTATTTGGACTTAGCCAAAATTGGCCATAAGTCCTCAATTCAGATTTAACTGAGCCAATGTGCTCATAATCTAATTAATTGATCTTAGTTCCAATTTGGACTATAGTTCTCCCAATCAACTTTGGTTCAAGGGTACATCTCTTCACTCCTTTGATATTTGTCGTTGTAACCCTTCAACGTCTTCAGAGAGGTGACGGGTCCCAACAATCACACATTTCACAGACTATGACGTCTTTAAACTGGACTGTGGGGTCCTTAAACTCATGGACTATGATGTCCTTAAGCTCGGACCGTAAGGTCCTTAAACTCATGGACTATGATATCCTTAACCTCGGACTGTAGGGTCCCTTTAAACTCATGGACTATAATGTCCTTAACCTCGGATTGTGGGGTCCCTTTAAACCCACGGACTACGAGGTCCTTAACCTTGGGCCGTAATATCCTTAAACTAACCATTGACCGCAATGTCCCTAAACTAAACAACAGAGCCTAAATGCTCTTTTGTTGGATCTAAACGATCCCGTTGAGTTGATCTTAGCCTAAAAATTAGACTAACGTATCATTAACAAACGTTTAAGTTGATCTTAGTCTCAAATGAGACTAACGTATCCTTAAACCCAACCCTCAAACCCAAATCTACGAAATACGGATTTGGACTAATCCACGCCCTACGGGCGACGATATAAATTAGTCTTCGTATACAATCCACGGGCAACCAAAAACAAAACAAACACACACAACACGAAGTGACCATCTGGAGAAGGAGAAAGTGGTTACCGCGATGCGGTAGCGTAATTAACTGCAGGGGCTTCCGCCTGCAGGGAAGAGCGTCCCCACAATCAAAAACCCCTCAAATGAGGGGGAATCTGACGAAGTCTGCTATATCGGCCGCATCCGTTTAATCCTTCGATATACGGTGTCATAAATCAACTTGGCATCTTCAGAGAGGTGGACGGATAGCACCAATTAGCATCTGCCCCGAAATTCAGGCAAGACGGACCTGCGCGGTCGCGTCTCCGTGTTTCGGAGGGGAACGAATTCTGGCACGCCCGGTGGGACCTTTTCCTCTTTCCACTCCACACTTCGTGTGTCGTGTTCGTGAACGAATCGCGGTTTGATATGGTTGCCCTTGGTTTTGACTTACTAAGATTTGGTGTCTTGCTCCGTGCAGAAAACAGAAGATCAAATGGCTTCAACCTGCACTAACTGCAACTGCAACTCTCACTCCGTCCTTTCCGGAGGAGTGACTTACGGGCCCCATGCGACCTCCATCTTCACTATGCCGGTGGAACAGGTCACTCAGGCCACCACTGGATTGTTCTTCGGGACCATGCTCCCGCTATCGAGCTTCAGCGCTCCTGTACCAACACAAGAAGCTCAGAAGAAGTCGGTCTTTGATCGGTTTACAACTACTGCAGCCCCTCTTAACGGGTCGTCCAGCTCCAACGCCTCAGTCTTTGACAGACTGGACCAAAGTTCAATTAGACCCATGAAGAAGCCCGCAATACCAGAAAGGGTCATCTCAAAAAGGATAGCCATCCCTGCTCCCGAAGTCGTCAAGGCGGCTTCTCCTGCCAAAGGATCGGTCTTCATAAGACTGACTATTTCACCTCCTATTCCAGGCGAAATCGTCAAGGTTGCTTCCCTTACTCGGAAGTCTGCCTTTGATAGATTGGCCATCCCACTCAGCGGACATCAGTTTTCAATAGGCTGACAACGACAACTTCTGACCAACACAGGGGGAATGAGGGAGTCACCCTTAAGGCTGAGACAATCCCATCCGCACGAAATGATCGTCGTCGTCACTGGCGCCGAATAAGGAAGGCTGGGGGCAGCTCCCCTTCTGGATTAACTCCGCCAGCTCCCATGGTGGAAATCAATGATGTTGTTCCAACTGGGAACAACATTGAACCGCTTGGGAGGGTTCGCAAGAACTCTCCGACCGCCGTACTTAAAAGATCTCCTCCACCCATGGAGAAAGCCCCAAAGAAGCCGGAGCAGCCCCCTTAGCGGCGTCCTCCAAGATTTATAAAGTCTGGCGACAGGTTCAGGAATCGATGATTAACCAGGACTACTCTCGCCGACCAAAGAAGCTTAAAGCTCAGCAAGAAAAGAGCCATCCCGTGGTACCACAGAAGATGTCATCCGTCTGGGTGGCCGCTGCAAAGGCCCCCTCGACTTCAACTGCTCACAAGAGAAGGAGGCCAGAGAAAGCCCCTGTGAACGCGGCAAACCGCAAGGACATTGAATCTAAACGCCCCAAGTCCGGGAGCATGGTAATACATACCGTTTATATGGCTTCCGGAAAAGAAGAAAGCCGTGCTTCTATGGGTCATCGACCGCTTACCCGATCGATAACGAAGGCTCAGGTACAATAGCAGCAGAAACTTCAGGAGATGCTGACTGCAATGGCCGCACTCACTGGGCCAAAAGAAAATCCAGAGACCTCGGAGCAGCGTCGGGAACAAGAAACTGATACCGAGTTCCTCCGAAGAATGCTCGAGAGGAAAGAAAAAGAGGCTGCGGAGCAGGCAGCCAATATAAAATGAATGGCTCTTTTGTTCCAAGACATGGCTGGGATGATGTTACAGCCGGAATCTCCAGCTGAAAACCCCCCGATCATCGTCAAAGACGATAGAGGGGAGACATTGAACCCTTCTCAGGCTCTTTCAGCAGCCAAAGAGGAGACCATTTCCAAGGCCGCTCTGGATGATTACATTGCTCAGCAAATACGATCTCACCAGGCAAACGAAGCGGCCGGACAGATCGTTAAGACTGGACAACCTTATCCAGGCTGGTATGACCAAATAAAGTACCCACCGAGATATTCGATCCCTAAATTTCATGTATATAAAGGAACGGGGAATCCACATCAGTATGTCGCTCAATTCATAGGCTTGTGCAGTAACACCGGGGGTGATGATAAACTTCTGCTCCGCCAGTTTGTTGGTAGCTTGTCGGAGACAGCATTCAAGTGGTATTCTGAACTTCCAAACGACTCCGTCAAGATTTTTGCAGAGATGGAGCTATTATTCACCCAGCGTTTCGCGAGTGCTAGTGAACGCACCCCAATAACTGCACTGATCAATGCCAGGGTGAAGCCAGGTGAAACGTGGGTGCAATACGCAATACAATGGCGAAACTTATGGTCAAAATGTGAGCAGCGCATCGAGGAAGCGCCTGCAGTGGGCATGTTCGTGGGCACTCTTGACCCTCAAGCAACTATTTTCCAATTCATGATGTTCTTCAAGCCGACCACGTTCCAGGTCTTGATCAACAAACTGGCCCAAATGGACCAGATGGGTCATAGACCGTCTCCTTCAAAGCCGGAGCCGCGGAACAAAAAGGGTAAAGGGAAAGCGACCTTCGTCGCGAATACTCAACAGCAGCCCAGTGGCCCAAAACTAACTGATCGCCTAGACGAGAGGTGGCAATTCTATAATGAGAAGATGAAGCGCCCTTATTCGTTTCCCCGGGACAAAACGAAGAGATTGTTCGAGCTAGCGGTACGCAACAGGCTCATCAATCTGCCGAATCCAAAATGACCGTTGCAACCCGGCGAGGCTAATAGTCCCAATTATTGCCCCTACCATCAAACGGTAGGCCACCCAATTGAAGATTGCTTCATCTTTAAAGGCTGGATCGAAGACCAATACCAACAGGGAAAGTTTGCGTTGTCCGAGAATTGGAAGGTGAACCCACCACAGCTACATGCTCCCAAGAAGACGGACACACCGGGGGCATCATGCTCTTTCATAGAAGAAGCTCCATAGGAGGTCGCTCTTTCAGCCAAGACGAAAAGAATGCTGAAGGATCTCCAAACATGCCCGGCGATCAGGTGGAAAAATCCACTGGAACCCGAGATCATCGAAGGAATGCTGAAACTGCGCCCAACTCCAAAGATTGGTAGTGATAGCCAAAGCACTCACACCCAGCCATCAAAGTCTTCGAAGAAGAAGAAGAAGACCAAAAAGCCCATGAAGCCTGGTGACAAACGCACGGACCTGCAAAAACAGATTGATGCATTGGAAGAATATAATCAAAAAGCATGGACTCCAGTCACACTCCAAGAATTTCTCAGCCACGTCCTTGAGGACGGAGATGATGACAATAAAGAAGACTCGTCGGATGAATCTGAAGGTTATGTGGCAAGTTGCCATGTGATCTCTCACTCGTCTATAGACGATGAAGAAGCTCCTTATACAAAGAAACTGGGGGCAAATCCTGAGCCGGAACTTCTAGGGAGATCAGACGAAATGATTGATGCATTCCTGGACGAGGCTCTTCTTAAAAACAAAGCTGCTCGAGAACGTGAGATGGCCATATTTGAAAAAGCCAAACGCCGGCGACTGGACGAAAGGGTTGAAACACTCCCGCCAGATCAAAGTACATCTGTCGCAAATAAAAGTAGGTTCAAGACGAGGAAGAGGTTCGCCAAAGCCATAACGATGGGATTGAAACCGCCACCGTCCGAAGGGAACGCTCTTGGTGAAGCGGAAACACATCGTAACTACTGCTTATATCATCGAAAGATTGCGCACCCCACCGAAGAGTGCAACGCTTTTAAAAGCTGGTGGCAGGGGTATGTTGCTCACCGACAATATTTCAAGCGAATGAAACGCAAAACTCGTCGGGAGCAAAGAAATGCGACCGAGAAGTATAAAAGAACTACCAGCAACTATCGCATGGTCAACGCTGAGGGATCGCAAGTTCTCACCTTCGGGAGCGACTCTAACGAAGAAATGACTCTTGGCCCTCTCTTCAAAGAATCCACGTCAGGAAAAGAGGAAGAACCGAAGAACTGCGAGAACATTCAGCTGCGCAATCGCACGCTGCCTGAAAAGAATCCCGGACCCGCCAACCAGGCTTCAAACAAAAAGGATATAGGAAAAGAAAAGGTCCCTGAGGACATCGTCCTAGAAGATCAAGTCGTCAAAGAGCTGACAGCCAAAGACCCGCCAAAGAAAAACAAGGTGGACTACAACGTCCTGCATACTTGAGAAAGCTACCTACGCAGCTAAGCATTCTCGATGCCCTTCTGCTATCCAAAGAGGCGAGAGATTCTTTGACCAAGGCACTACAAGAGCCCGAGCAATTTCAAGCTTTCCTTGCCGAAGAAAAGATCAAAGACGAGCTGGAAGAAGTGCACATGACCGATATCACCTTCGGCGATGAAGATCTCCACCTCGGGACATGTGAGCATAACCGTCCCCTTTATGTCTCCGGATACTGTCATGACATCAAGATAGGCAAAATGCTGGTTTACAATGGGTCTTCCGTCAATCTCCTCAACATGAGGGTGTTGAAGGAAATCTGCATGAGCGTTCAACACCTCGCTCGGGATAAAATCACCATCTCCGGGTTCGACTCCCAGTCATCACGGACGCTTGGGTCTATAATATTGACACTACGCTTTGGGCTGCTTGTCATGGACATTAAGTTCCATGTCATTGACGCCAAGACATGCTACAATGCTTTGCTCGGCAGGCCTTGGTTACACGAGTACAACATTATCCTTTCTACACAACATCAATGTATGAAGTATTTCAAGGATGGTCTCGAGTATACCGTAACAGGGGATCTGAACCCATTCTCCGTGAACGAAGTCCGAAAGTATGAATATGCGAAATACTTCTTACCAGATTTCGAGGACATGGAAAGATGTTACAAACCGAAGAACAAAGCCATCACTACTATTCCGGTCTTCGGGAGTGATACCGAGGAGGAAGAAGAGATAGTTTATTCAGGACCGCCCCAGTGCAACAAGCCGGGACCGTCCACTCCTATGTTGATCTTCGGCAGCGACTCGGAAGATGAAGTCAATGCCGTATTTTCTGTTCGACCATCAATTCAAGCCTTCGTTGATAATGATCGAAGTTTGCAAATTACTATAGTTCCACAAGAGCATTACAAAGAGCTCGACGCACTTGGTACCTATAGTGCGCAAGAACTGCAAACATTCTACGTCCCTCTCAAACGAAGAGATGAAAAAGCAATCCTCTTTTATCAATCCACGGAAACCAAAGTGGAGAAAAAAGTTTGGCATGGTGCGGATTCTACACTTGACAGACTCCAGCCTATCCGTCTGCCTAGATATTAAACGGAAGGCTTGAAGAGGCTGTTGAAGCACCAAGGTGTACCCTTCAAACAGACCGCTCGACAAGCTCGGTTCTACAACAGGATCTGGAACGTCCCCGGAACTTAGCAAAAGTTGCCCAACGGGAGAATGGAAACGATCAGGCTTAGATATGTTCAATCCAAGAAACGGGAGTGAGTCCATGGTAGCTACGTCATACATGACTTCGATGAAGAAGGAGACGTTCCGTTAAAAGACGCTGACCCTAAACCAAAACAAGGTCCTGCCATCAAAATGCCGAGTCCGTCTTTTAAAGAACGGATGGACAAGCTAATAAAGGAAGCGGGTCAAAAGGTTCGGGATGACCATAACCGCAAAATGGTTATTTACGAGAAAGCCAGAACGCAGCGCCTCCTTCAGCAGGCCGCGGAGAATGAAAATGCTCCTCATCGCCAGCCTGTCATACAAAAGACCCTGCGCAGAGGCAAAAATAAACCAAAGAACGGAAAAAACATTCGACAACGGCAAAGCAGGTCTGAGAAGTCACGCAATCAATAATCGAGCAGCCGGGATCCGTCTCTTATAAAGAAGATGGGTCCAAAATATTCTTTTCTCCAAGACAAGACAAAGAAGATATTCGATCTTGTCATGAAATATCGGATGATGACACTCCCGGAGTCCAAGCATCCCGAGCAAGCAGGCGAGGTCTCTTACCCAGACTATTGCTCTTACCACCAAGCAATAGGGCATCCTTTCGAAGACTGCTTCACCTTCAAGAACTGGGTTGAAGACCAATATCAACAAGGCAAGTTCGCTCTATCCAGCAGCTAGAGAGTAAGCCCGCCACAGAAGTATGAACAAAAAGCAACGTGTATAGCAAGAGTAGAACCAGATCAATGTCGGTCTTGGAAATGATTTCGTACCTGCCACGTGATAACGCTGTCAGAAGAAGAGCCCGAGAATATGGATGACCTCCCCTGGTGCTTCAAAAACGATGATGGCGAGGTGATCTCAGAGTTTCCACCGGCGCCAGAAGAGCTGGAAGATGGAATACATACTACTACAGATAATCTCAAGAAAATTGATTTGGGAACGACAAGTGACCCGCGGCCGACATTCGTCAGTGAGCTGTTGTCTGAAGAAAGGGTGGATACGCTAAAGAACGTGCTCATGCAGCATAGAGACTGCTTCGCATGGAACTATTCCGAGATGCCCGGACTAGATTCCAGAGATTGCTATACACAAATTGGCGATATCTCCGGACATCAAGCCGATCAAACAAGCACCGAGAAGAATGCGGCACGAGCTTGAGATGAGCATCAATGCCGAGGTCAAGAAACTAATCGACTCCGGGGTTTTATCCAAGTGGTTCAATATCCTGATTGGATCCCCAACATCGTCCTGGTGATGAAGAAAAATGGGACGGTACGCATATGTGTGGACTTTCGAGATCTCAACAAAGCTTGCCCAAAGGATGACTTTCCAGTACCAGTCACTGAGCTGATGATAGATAACACATCCACTCACGAAGTTTTCTCCTTCATGGATGGATCATCAAGATACAATCAGATAAAGATGCATCCGGAGGACCAGAAGCACACCGCTTTCCGGACCCCTTTGGGCATATTCTGCTACAAGGTGATGCCCTTCGGTCTAAAGAATGCCGGTGCCACCTATCAGAGGGCCATAACGAAGATCTTCGATGACCTCATACATGAAATCGTCGAATGTTATATCGACGACCTCATAGTTAAAAGCAAATCATACAAGGAACATCTAGAGCATCTGAAGATCGTATTTCAACGCCTTCGGCAATACAACTTGAAGATGAACCCTCTCAAATGCGCGTTCGGAGTTTCCTCGGGCAAGTTCCTAGATATTCGTGGTCCGACACCGAGGCATCGAGATAGACCCGTCGAAGATCAAGGAAATTATGGAAATGCCCCCGCCAAAGACTCTCAAGCAACTGCGGTCTCTCCAAGGAAAGCCCGCGTATATCCGGCGATTCATAGCCAATCTCTCCGGCAAGTGCCGTCCTTATAGTCACCTAATGAAGAAAGGGACCCTTTTTGTCTAGGACCGCAAATGCCAAAGCGCGCTAGACGAAATCAAGCAATACCTACAGAATCCTCCAGTGCTGACTGCTCCAATCAAAGGAAAGCCTCTCATTCTGTATACAACAGCCCTCGAGGGTTCTCTAGGCACATTATGGGTACAAGAAAACGACCAAGGGAAAGAAAGAGCTCTCTACTATCTGAGTCGAGTTCTCCTGGGGGCAGAAAACATTATTCTCCCATCGAAAAACACTGCTTAGCATTGATCTTCGCAATAACGAAGCTCAGACACTACGCGTTGGCATATGAGGTCCATTTCACATCAAAGGTAGATCCTCTCAAATATTTGATATCAAAGGCCATATTAATGGGACGGCTCGCTAAATTGGCCTTGCTCTTGATGGAGTTCTTGATAACTTATCGGCCTCTTAAGGCAGTGAAAGGCCAGGCCATCGCCGACTTCCTCGCTGAGCATCCGATACCTGCCGACTCTCCCTTGAACTGCGAATTGCCAAACGAACATGCGTTTGACATGATCGACGTGGAGAGAAGAGAGAATGATACCCAATGGGAACTCTACTTCAATGGAGCATCTTCCATGAAGAAGCGCAAACAAAGCACCCCAATAATCAAATCAGGAGTAGGCCTCATCTTCGTAACTCCACAAGGAGGGATAATGCGCTTTGCCTTCTCCTTAAAAGAGCCGAGGACGAATAATGAAGCCGAATACGAAGCTTTGATAGCAGGTCTTGAGATCGCTATCGACATGGGAATTGAAAACCTCCTCATATATGGAGATTCCCAACTGGTCGTTAGTCAAGTAAATGGCGACTATCAAACATGCAAGCCAGAGCTAGTGAAATACGGCGAGAGAGTGCAACAACTACTGACTCAAATCCCTGCCTATGCCCTGGAAAGCTTACCGCGTGTGGAAAATGGCAAAGCAGATGCATTAGCCAAGCTTGCTAAAGAATTGGCCGACGAAAACCTCGATGACGTGAGGATCATTGTGCAGAGCCGTCAGGTTCTTACACCAGAAGAAATATCTCCAGAATCATCCGAAGAAAAAAGAGAGACCGAGCAAACGGCCCTATAAATAAAATACCAGAAAAAGGCTAAGGATTGGAGAGAAGTCTTTATAGACTACTTCAAATCCCATCGAACGCCTGAAAATGCGTCCTCAAAACATCAGCTCATGAAGCGAGCTCTATCTTTTGCCTTCGTCAATGATACTCTATGTAAGAGATCATTTGATTCTCTGTGGCCAAGATGCCTAGGACCTGAAGAGGCAAGGAAAGTCGTCCAAGAAACTCACGATGGACTCCGCGGTTCTCACCAAGCCAGCCCAAAGATGAAGCTGAAAATCAAAAGGATGGGCTCCTATTGGCCTACGATGATCCAAGACTGCCTCGAATACACGAAGCAATGCCACTCGTACCAGATTCACGGGGACTTTATCCATCAGCATCCAAATCCACTACGTCCAACGGTGGCTAGCTGGTCGTTCGAAATGTGGGGAACCGACATAATCGGGCCCATCGAACCAGCATCGTCCAGAGACATCGGTTCATTTTGGCGACAACTGATTACTTCTCCAAATGGGCAGAAGCAGTACCGCTGAGGGAAGTGAAGACGGAAAATATACTCCATTTCTTCAAGACGCTCGTCATTTATCGGTTTGGAACTCCGTGACGGATCATCTCCGATAACGGGCAAGCCTATAGAAGCCACAAGATCAGTCGCTTCGCACAACAGCATAACATAGACTGGAGATAATCTTCAGTCTATAATCCTCGAGCTAACGGTCTAGCCGAGGTTTTCAATAAGACCTTGACAAAGATCGTGAAAAAGACGGTGTCTCGAAATAAGAAGGACTGGCACGAGAGACTGCATGAAGCTCTCTGGGCGTATCGAACTACGTTCAAAACGGCCACGAACACAACACCGTACGCGTTGGTATTCGGTACAGAAGCGGTACTCCCCTCGAGATAGAGCTACCCTCTCTGCGAGTGGCAGTTCACTACGAGCTAACAGACGAAGAAAATGCTCACCTTCGGCTTGAGGAGCTCGATGCCCTTGATGAAACCCGGCTCATAGCGCAACAAAATCTAGAGGCTTATAAAGCAAAGATGATGCGCTCATATGAGAAATTGACTAGGACGAGAACATTCCGCCAAGGCGAACTCGTGCTAGTAGTCAAAAGACCAATGATCCCTAATCGTGCCAAACGGGGGAAATTCGAGACGAATTATGAAGGCCCGTATATCATAGATAAAGTTTACCAAGGTGGAGCCTACCTACTCATGGACATGCATGGTGAAAGACCTTTCAGGCCAATAAACAGTCGCTTCCTAAATAAATACTACGCCTGACGAGTCACGGCCTAGGTCAACGATAGATGACGACGCCTATGTCCGCTCGCTATCTTCCTAAGCCTAAACTTTGTAAGTTGTAGCCGGCTTCCTTTTCTTGGACCGAAACGTCCTTAAACTAACGATGGACCACTATGTCCTAAAACTGGCGATGGACCGAAACGTCCTTAAACTAACGATGGACCACTATGTCCTAAAACTGGCGATGGACCGAAATGTCCTTAAACTAACAATAGACCACTATGTCCTAAAACTGGCGTCGGACCGAAACATTCTTAAACTAATAATGGACCACTATGTCATAAAACTGGCTGTTGACCGAGACGTCGATAAACTACTGTGGACTGCAGCATCCCAAGGCTGACACAAAAAAAATAATAAAATAAAAAAAAGAAAGAAGAAAAAAAACGGTATGTCCATAAGCAAAATGGGCACGAATGAAAACCCGAAAGGGCTCCGTGAGTAAAAACAGCAGGGCCACCAGCGAGTTTTTGTGAAAACCCGAAAGGGCGCAACCTCGTTAAAAGACACTTGCAAGGTCCTCTCGACCTTGTGAGGAGAAACCACCTGCATGAGATCCTCATGACTCACAAGGGAGCAACACACTTAGTGATCCACACGATTCCTAAAGAGAAATTACACTTGCGAGATCCTCACGACTCGTAAGGAGAACCCTCTTATGAGACCCTCACGGCTCCTAAGATTCAAAAGTCTTAAGCTATATGGATCTAAACCTGTTCTTAAGCCATCACAACCTCAAATTCTACCCTACAAGCGTCTCGACCCTTGTATACAATCCACGGGCGTGAATAAACATTTCCCTAACAAAGTCTCATCCGTGACTAGGGATATATTTGCACAGTGAACAGCCCTTGTAAGTCCTCTCGACTTATAAGGAGAAAGCACTCTTGTAAGATCCTTACGACTTATAAGAAACCACGCACTTAGGAATTCTCATGATCCCTAAGGAGAAAACACACCTACGAGATCCTCACGACTTGTAGGGAGAAATACCTTTATGAGACCCTTACGGCTCATGAAGTCAAAAACCTTAGTCGACAGGATCTTAACCCTGTTTGCTAAGCCACCTTTGTTCAACATCGACAGAGGCAAATGATGATTCGCACCTGACAATATCCCAGTTGTAGCGATGCTGTGCCGAAATCGGTGTCAAATCCCAAAATTCGCAGTGAAAAGCCAGCGAGCCACAAATGCATACGAAATAGCTGAAATGATGGGGCAACTTGCAAACAAAATCAGCAAGTAAAAATGTATGCATGCAAAATAGCCGAAATGATTGGGCAACTCGCGATAAAAATCGGCGAGTAAATAAAACAAACAACCGAAATGATTGGGCACCGCGAAAAATAGCCGAAATGATTGGGCAATCGCGATATAAAAGCTGAAATGATAAAGCATTGCGGAAAGAAAAATATATAAAATGAAACTTTTTGCCCTACAGGTGATATCACGTCAATCCCTGTATACAATTCAAGAGCGCAAACAAAGAAGGATTCACACCTTTCCTCACCAGGCTCCATCAGAAGAAGAAGCCAAATCTCAACGGTTCACAGATAGCCTGGAGATCATCTCAACATTCGTCTCATTACAATAGACACAACATCAAGCAAAGCGGAACCGCGGCAATTCCCAGTTTCATGACTCGGCAGTGCACAGATGACCGAGAGTCAAACCCGGACTCCGTAAAATGCGGATAAAGTCAACCCTTCCTAGTTACGTGGAACGCGGCCTATGTCAAGCCTGACCCCATAGTAAACGTCCAGAGCGGAGCCTACTCCTCGCAGAACACGGCTATGTCAATCAGACCCCGTGAGAAGCATCCAGAGCAAAATCCTGGTTACGTGGAACGCGGCCTATGTCAATCTTGACCCCGTAGGAAACGTCCAGAGTGGATCCTGGTCCTCGCAGAATACGGCTATGTCAAACCGACCCATGGGAAGCATCCAGAGAAAATTCCTGGTCACGTAGAACACGGCCTGTGTCAAACCGACCCGTGGGAAGCATCCAGAGCAAATTCCTGATCACGTGGAACCCGGCTTATGTCAATCCTAACCCTGTGGGAAACGTCCAGAGCGGAGCCTAGTCCTCGCAGAACACGGCTATGTCAATCAGACCCCGTGGGAAGCACCCAGAGCAAATTCCTGGTCACGTGGAACACGGCCTATGTTAATCCTGACCCTGTAGGAAATGTCCAGAGCGGAGCCTGGTCCTCGCAGAATACGGCTATGTCAATCAGACCCCGTGGGAAGCATCCAGAGCAAAATCCTGGTTACGTGGAACGCGGCCTATGTCAATCCTGACCCCGTGGGAAACGTCCAGAGCGGATCCTGGTCCTCGTGGAACACGGCTATATCAAACAGACCCCGTGGGAAGCATCCAGAGCAATATCCTGGTTACGTGGAAAATGGCCTATGTCAATCCTGACCCCGTGGGAAACGTCCAGAGCGGAGATTGGTCCTCGTAGAACACGGCTATGTCAATCAGACCCCGTGGGAAACATCCAGAGCAAAATCCTGGTTACGTGGAACGCGGCCTATGTCAATCCAGACCCCGTGGGAAACATCCAGAGCGGATCCTGGTCCTCGTGGAACACGGCCTATTTCAATCCTGACCCCGTGGGAAGCATCCAGAGCGGAGCCTGGTCCTCGCAAAATACGGCCTATGTCATTCCTGACCCCGTGGGAAGCATCCAGAGCAAATCCTGGTCCCATAGAACATGGCTAAAGTCAATCTTGACCCCGTGGGAAATGGCCAGAGCAACCCCTGACTTTGTGAGATGCGGATAATGTCAACCTCGTCCATCACTTACAGGTCCTCACGACTTGTAATGGAGAAAACTCTTTTGTGAGATACTTATGACTCTCAGAAGAAAACGCACTTAGGAATCCTCACGATTCCTAAAGAGAAATTACACCTACGGGATCCTCTCGACCTGTAGGGAGAAAATTCTTTATGAGACCCTCACGGCTCATAAAGTTGAAAATTCTTAGGAGGCAGATCTTAACCTGAATCCTAAGCCATCGCTGTCCTACAGAGAAATCAAAATAGATTATCCACAGAATGCACTTACTAAAAGGGACACACCATCATGAAGCAAAATATGTCTTTTATTCATGAATCAAAATGAATACAAAGTACAATTTATGAAAAAATAAAAGAAAATATACTCTCATTCAGGAGTATGTACAAAAGAAGAATAAAAGATATATATACAATTCTTCAAGCCGGCAGACGATTTAGTACATTTGCCAGTTCATTCCTTTTCCGCTGGGCCTCGGCTTCGTGATTCATTATCGTCAAAAGACGGGCCTCCGCTTGAGCTTTTTGGGCCTGGTATGAGGCAAGCCAGCTTTCAAGCTCTTTTTTAGTAATCTTACTGGCTTCGACCATTTCACGAGTAAAAATGACGGCCTTATCAATGGCTACCACCTCCTTGATAGCCTCTTGAAGCACCCGCCAAAGTTCATATGCCTTAGTGGTCTTGGCCATGAGATTGGCTTGAAGCTCTCTCAGCGCTTTGGAAGCCAGCTCCCTCTCCGAAAACTTGCGGCTGAGCCTCTTCTCGCATGATGTCATGTTTGCAGTGCACCGCTCAATCAGCCCTCGTAAGCTCGCCTTCGCGGCCACAACCTCTGAAAGAAGGCGTGTACATTCAAGAATATGCAAGCAAGCCTCCACCTGCCGACAAAACTCAACCCAAACTTGCACCAATGTTTCACTATGGTAGGTGGCAAGAAAGGGAAGAGAACCATTGTTTTCAGCGGCAAATGCCTCAGCCGTGATCAGACTGCCGGCACGAAGGTCTTCAATCAGGGCTGATAGGGAGTGAAGGCTTAGCTTTGCCATCCGTTCCAAGACACGCAGAGCATAGGGGTCGGGTGGCATGACGATGCGAGATTCCAGCGTGGTAAGAACTGGAAAAGCTGTTAAGATTTATATACAATCAGCGAGTCTTGTAAGCAAAGAGCAGATGGAACAACGTTGAGACTTTACTTACCCACAGTCATGCAAGAGGGGTCTGAAGGCTCCCCAGGTCCGTCAAGAATCTCGACCTCGTCATTGGCTTTCAGAACTGTAGAAGACATCAATGTCATTATATAGAATAACAATAATGCCGTGAGGAGAGGGCAAACGACACTAACCTTGCCCGGAAGAGAGGATGAAGCGTTAAGGAGATATCGCCTGCAGAGCGGCCATCTCCAACAGGCGCTGAAAAGACTTCCTAGGAGACAGATAAGCAATAGACGCCGCCAATCCGTGCAATTCTGAAAAGACAGAAAGGTTCAGACAATGGAGAAATTATTAATATAAAATATAGAAGGCTACCTTCGATACTTCTCCCATTCTGGACTGGAGGGATAGCAGCTTCGGCGGCCTCCTCCATGCCCCCAAGCACATCATCGGGGACATGGGCCGGTATAACAACTTCCGATCGAGGAGCAGTGGCCGCCACTGCAGGCTCCAGCGGAAGGACGGTAGCCTCTACTAACTGTCCCCTAATCTCCGGGCCATCCCCAGAAAGATCCATTAAATCGGCGACCAATGAAGATGCCTCTTCCGGGAGAGCAAGCACTTAGGGAGCGGGAATCACCGAGGGAAGCTCCATCGCAGGAGCAACAGTTGCATCGACCCCCTTTACACTGATTAGTGTCTCATTAGGGATATTTGCGGAGTCCACAGTCAAAGCGCGACTCAAACTCAGATCCTCCACCATTGCCGAAGTCCCTGCAAAGTTTTCATGAAGATAAGGATATATATATGTATATGAGCAATACAAAATATAACAAAGAGATGCATGATCATACCGATGCGCAAAAGAGCCTCTAGTATGGCTTTTTCGAGCCGACGCTCCTTCCTGAGGAAGTATGCTCGCCGAGGTTCCAGGGTAGACTCGTGGCCACCGGTCCACAACGAAAGCGCATCTTTAGCGTCGGCTGAGACAGCCTGCTTAAGGGCCCTCTCTTCCTATTCTTCCAAAGGGTCTATGAATAGCCGCCGTATCGATGGAGGGTCTTCGTAAAAGATGATGGCAGGATAAGGCCTTTTTGGGATCCTTACATTCTCGGATTCGTCTTATGAGTGTCTTATAGCCTCGGCCAATTGTGCGGTTTCCTCGGCAAATGAACCCGGGAAAAGTAGACCACCATCTGATTCTTGCATGGCTAGTGGTTCATCTTGAAGAATAGGCTTGGATTCCACTAAAGAGTCGAGCAGGTTGGTGGCTATCTTCCTCCGCCTCTTGGGCCCAGAACTAACCGCCGAAGACGATCGCTTCCTTCCCATTGGTGCTTTGGTATGGTGTTGACCCACTTCGCCTTCAATGTCCTCACTCGGCGGTGCTACCGATGACGACACGGCCATTGTTGACGCCGCAGCTGATGACGCTGCTACTGGCGCCTTATTGGCCCTTGATTGAGCTCTAGTACGCAGTAGCATACCCGCTGTGGGAGTTAAATCCACTTCCGCCTCCTCCGGAATAAGCACGACACTAGTATCTCTCAAGGGAGGGCGAACCGCTGCACGTGGTCGCAGTGAAACTCCCGTGACTTAGATCGAAGTAGGAGCCCTATATCCGAGGAGCACCCTCCTCTCTTCGGCAATAATGGGACTGACTCGGTGGAGGTACCAGCCCGTGAAGGACCCCACACATCGAGGAATATGATCAGTTTTAGGAATCACGAAGCGAGAGCCAGTGTTCAGCCGCATGAAGTGATGAGCGGCGTCACGAACAACTTCTGACGACGGGCTAGGCTCCAATATAAATGCCTCAAAGGGGATGCCTTGGTCATATCCGAGTTGCCGAGCAAAGCGGCGTGGGTTGTACCGCATAAAAAGGGCCGCACCGTTCTGACGAAATACCAGATAATATGGTCTGATTGAATATAGGTGCATGGCTTCCCTGGGCTTCAAAGAAGGTACCCCCTCTTTCGACGAGTCGCAGAGCTGTTGAACTAGTCCTGAGGGAGCAGAGAGGACTCGATCGTTGAATACCATCCCACCCGCATTGGCATAGGGATTATTCAGCACACGAATAGCTCCGAACTGAGTCGGGTCGAGGGCAGAAGCGTCCACCAGCCGCATGAGTCACAGAAATGTGTAAGCGTCATAAAAGCTAGGTCTTTGGTGCGCAGCAAATGCTCCCAGCACATGCATCTCAATCCAGGACGTAAAGTAATGAAGAGAGAAATTTACCACATCTACGCCTGGGGTTGAGGTATTAGCCGCAGCACTTAGCCCATGATACAGATGCGCCAGCCCCGCAATACCCACAGCTAGTCACGTCCCCTCGGCAATGCGATGAGCAGGGTAAATAACTAAGGCTCTCATGAAACGACGGTGCATAGGAATGGCAAACCAACTGAGCCAAACACTGATGAAGCCCACGAAGAAAGTCTCCTCATCCATACCAGGAGCTGCGATCGACTCGAAAGACACGGCCGACATGATAGGAATGTAGAACTGTGGCAAGTCCGCTTCTTTAGCAGGCCGCTTATTTAAACCAAACCTAAAGGGGTCGTTGATGTTTGCGAACTTCGGAGCCGTCTTTGATAAAACGTCTTCGTGAAGGAAGCAAGCGATAAATCTTTTGAAAGTGACGCCCTGCTCCTCTGACTCTATGAATAGCTTCTCAAAAATCCTCAGAGTCTTGATCAAACTTGAGCGCTTGTGGCGGACAGCATTCTCGGTCGACAGGCCGTCAAGCATGCCAGGATCGGTTTCGAAGACATACTCATCGGGAGGCAGTAGTTCTTCATAGAGTGTCCCCCTGACCGGCAACCCTGAGATTTCGCGAAACTCTTCCAGAGAAATTGAAACTTCACGGTCCCCTAGAAAGAAGGTGTTGGTGGGAAGATTCCATTGGTTTAAGAAGGCTTTAACCCACTAGACATGGGAAGACTGATAGTGGAAAAGAGACGCATATACCGCCTGATAGAGTCCGACCCTCTACAGTCGCGCACGATGGGCGGACAGGATATAACGGGCCCAGAGAAGGTAGCCCGTGGGATGTCGAGGAGTAAGCCCTATCTTGTAAATCTGTCCCCATGGCTGGGCTTCGCCTTGGCAAATGCGGCGCCCTAAAATGTCTATAGCCGGCACAGGATGGTTCGGAATACCAGTTATTGATGGCTCAAGCCGTCCCATAGGGGTCCAATTCAGTATCTCCACAGCAAAGGTGATCCGTGGGTGATCCATCGGCAGAAATGGATAGGTAGGCTCTGTCGGTATCTCGCAAAGAAAACTACGGCGACCGCGGATGATATGACCGTACCAGGTCCCCCATAAAAGTAGGTTGGTGCAATTAAGGACGTGAGCTCTAATTATCGCCATCACCTCTTCATCAGACTGTGACTGAGGAAAGGCAGCTTCCGAGCGGGTGAAAGGAAAGTACGGTAGAGAAGCCATTGTTCCTGAAACAAAGGAAAGGAAGTTGTTAATGAAGCCCGCATATGTGTATATATTCATAAATATATATATATATATATATATAAGACAGTGAAAGAAAACGACAAAGAACTTATTTTATGGGACCATTGGTTACAAAACGCATGGGCCCCACAAAATCAAGATGGCGGCTCACTAATAATGAGGCCAAGCAATCAACATGAGAATAAAGGGAAGATTCTCAATGAATTCAAATGACTCTACGCATTCCCTCAAAGGGAAACCCATCTTGGACTCTGCGAAAATCAAGTAGAATCTATACTGCAAAGAACAACTCAAGAGGAAAAATCCCAAGAAGCCTTCTTTTAAAGAATTAAGTTCTTTAGAGGAATTAAATTCCTTTTGAAAAGGGGAATTAAATTCCCAGAAGACATTTTTCAGAGCCAAGATTCTTTGGAGTGGAATTAAATTCCAGATAAAGGTTAAGTATTGCCATCGATCTCTGAGATCAAAGGAGCCCTAACAAAAGGGATTTATGATTTAAAGATTGAGTAGTTTTCTTTTTAAAGAACATAAAAAAATGGGTTCTTGTTAAAGGGAAAAACCCTTAGTATGGATTTAAAATCCAACGAAGATTTCTACAAAAAGCTCTTCGGCCGTTCAAGATTCTTACCTGAAAAAGGAAATCTTTTGTTGACAGAGTTAAACTCTGGAAATTTTTGAATTAGAGAACTAAGCTCTGGTAAAGAGAATTAAATTCTCAGAGGAAAAACGAGCAAGGAAGAAGATGGAAAAAAGTAGAGGCGCCTCTGAAGGGACTCCTGCATTTATAGGATGTGATGGAGAACGGTTCATCTCCCCTGTTCACTAGACAGATCCAACGGTCATAAAGATGACAGCGTTGCACTCACGTGCAAACATGTGAGAACAACGTTGTGGGGACATTTGTTCCCTGATAAAATATCAGGAAATTCCCCAATAGGATATCACGTGCTCACACGTGACCAAGGGTCACGTGCTGACACGTGATAGATTCCTGTGATCTCTACTTTATAGAATTAAATTCTAGTCAAACAAAAATGTAACAAAACAATAAGGAAAAATCTCAATGAGGCGTCACGTGCTCACACGTGACCAAGGGTCACGTGCTGACACGTGATGATTTCTCAGCTCCCTAAAAACAAAATTAAATCCTGGTCACGTGTCAACACGTGATGGCTCCTAAGCTCTGTAATCAATAGAATTAAATTCTATTTAATAATCAAATAATGGGATCACGTGCCAACACGTGATAGACTTTTAAAAGCCTTCTGAACTAATAGAATTAAATTCTAATTAAGGGAAATCAAAGACCCTAACTGGGAAAATATTTCTTTAAATCTTTCCAAACAAAAAAAGATGGTGCTCTAAAAAATAGAGCTCCGTTGGATTAAAAATCCAATGGTGATTAAAAAATCACCAATTTATGGAAAGATTTTATACAAGGAAAGATTTCCCTGAAATTCACCAAGAATAATAAATAGAATATCTTCTGGATTAAAAATCCAATGGTGAATAAAATTCATTGAGTGATCTAAAAGATCATGTTAGTTACAAAAATAACCAAAATCTTTCAATGAAAGATTCACTAAACAAATTGATTCTTTTCTTTCTCCTATAAATAGGAGCTAAGAAGAGAAGAGAAGCGATCTTTTGGAATTTTGATTTTCTGGAGAAAAGGCAACAACAGAGAAAAAAGAAAAGAGAATTTAATTCTCAAGAAAGAAAACAAGTTCCTTTCAGAGAAAAGAAAGCCTAGCTGACAAAAGGGAAAGAGATCTAAGCTCCATAAAATAAAAGAGAATTTAATTCTTAAATTTAAGAGTTTAACTCTTCTGAATAAGAACTTACTTCTTCCTTTGGTTGTAGATCTGCAGAAGCAGATCTCCCCACAAGTTGAGAATTTAATTCTCATCAGGGAGATTCTGCTATGCAGATCCAATACCTAGAGGGAGAATTTGAGTTTAAGGAATTTAATTCCTCCAAATAAAACTAGGGTTTAACCTTATATGAGAATTTAATTCTCCCAAATTCATCGGAATTTAATTCCTCCAAATAAAACTAGGGTTTAACCCTATATGAGAATTTAATTCTCCCAAATTCATAGGAATTTAATTCCTCTAAAATAGAACTAGGGTTTAACCCTATATGAGAATTTAATTCTCCCAAATTCATAGGAATTTAATTCGTCTAAAACAGAACTAGGGTTTAACCCTATATGAGAATTTAATTCTTCTACGTATATAGGAATTTAATTCCTCTAAAGCAGAATAAGGGTTTAACCCTACAGAGAATTTAATTCTTAAAACAAGAGATTTAAATCTCTCCATGCACGTAAAGAACTTGGTCACGTGGTAACACGTGACCTCCCATTCCCAATGAGCAGAAAAGAGCGAACACGACTAGATCACGTACCCCCACGTGACCCTTAAACAGACTCCCCAAAATGAGAAGAAAAAAACTTGGAGGCAATGCCTCACGTGCTCACACATGACCCTCAAAATAAAGGGAACAAAGCCAAAGGCAGAATAGACTTTGGGCGCCCTCACGTGTCCCCACGTGACCTCTAATAAACACTTTAATAATCAATACATGGGTACCCATCACGTGCCAACACGTGATGGTCAGAAGATCAAAAGTGTTTAACACTTATTTGCAGATTTGAGAATAAAATAAAGGAGGTCTGGTCCCACCTTTGGGAGGTGCCGCCGTGAAGATCTAGGAGTGTGAGCAGTACGAGCTGAAATCCGTACTGCTCTCCGTTTTCTTGCTGCATCCGTTTTCTTGCCCTCACGTGCCTCCACGTGACCCCTTCCTTTCTAGTGTTTGACACTATTTTGAGCATTTTGTCTCCAGTGTTTAACACTGTTTTAAATACATCACGTGAGGACAAGTGACCGCCAGATGCCCTCTAGTGTTTAACACAATTTTCAAACCAGCTTAGCCCAAATTGGCTAAGTTTTTCAGAGGTAAATCTCCCCTTCAAATGAGCCTTAAAATCCAGAGCTATAATGTTTAGTGCTCGGCCAAAGACAAAATGTTATCAGAGCCCTCAAACCCCTGTTTAGCATTGCTAAATAAGGAGGGGCTGAACCCAGACAAATGTTCAATAGTCCAACAAAGGGCCAACATTCAAACTTAATTGGACTTAGCCTAAATTGGCCATAAGTCCTCAATTCAGATTTAACTGAGCCAATGTGCTCATAATCTAATTAATTGATCTTAGTTCCAAATTGGACTATAGATCTCCCAATCAACTTTGGTTCAAGGGTACATCTCTTCACTCCTTTGATATTTGCCGTTGTAATCCTTCAACATCTTCAGAGAGGTGACGGGTCCCAACAACCACACATTTCACAGACTATGACTTCTTTAACTGGAATGTGGGGTCCTTAAACTCATGGACTATGATGTCCTTAATCTCGGACTGTGGGGTCCTTAAACTCATGGACTATGATGTCCTTAACCTCGGACTGTGGGGTCCCTTTAAACTGATGGACTATGATGTCCTTAACCTCGGATTGTGGGGTTCCTTTAAACCCACGGACTATGATGTCCTTAACCTTGGACCGTAATGTCCTTAAACTAACTATTGACCGCAATGTCCCTAAACTAAACAACAGAGCCCAAATGCTCTCTTGTTGGATCTAAACGATCCCATTAAGTTGATCTTAGCCTAAAAATTAGACTAATGTATCCTTAACAAACGTTTAATTTGATCTTAGTCTCAAATGAGACTAACGTATCCTTAAACCCAACCCCCAAACCCAAATCTAAGAAAATACGGATTTGGACTAATCCACGCCCTACGGGAGACGACATAAATTAGTCTCCATATATAATCCACGGGCAACCAAAAACAAAACAAACACACACAACACGAAGTGACCATCTGGAGAAGGAGAAAGTGGTTACCGTGTTGCGGTAGCGTAATTAACTGCATGGGCTTGCGCCTATAGGGAAGAGCGTCCCCACAATCAAAACCCCTCAAATGAGGGGGAATCTGACGAAATCTGCTATATCGGCCGCATCCGTTTAAACCTTTGATAGACGGTGGTATAAATCAACTTGGCATCTTCGGAGAGGTGGACAGATAGCACCAATTAGCATCTGCCCCGAAATTCAGGCAAGACGGACCTGCGCGGTCGCGTCTCCATGTTTCGGAGGGGAACAAGCCCTCTCCCGGGGAATTATCGATCGGACAAATTTTTGTCATTACCGCAGAATCTGCCTTGGGTGCCAGCGAAAATCACCGCCTACTACCCGTCGAGGGTAATAGCGACCCACCCCAGAAGAAGTGCAGGACGGCCGAGCCCATCATCTTCACCGATGAAGACCTCCATGGTATATCCTTGCCTCACAATGACCCTCTCATTACAACTTCCCAGGTCTACCGTTACGAGGTACAGAGGATATTGGTCGATTCCGGGAGCTCGGCTGACATCCTCTTCTACGACTGCTTCCAATGTATGGGGCTTGGACCGTCCGACCTAAGGCCCACCTCCCACGTCCTCTCGGGGTTTACCAACCACTCTATCCCGGCTAAGGGAGTGGTCACCCTCCTCCTCAACATTGGAGAAGCGGGCCATACGAGGACCATACCTGTAGAATTCATCGTCGCTAGGGTCCCCTCATCTTACAACATCCTCCTAAGCCGCCCGACATTGAACGCCCTCCGGGCCCAAATCTCCACCTATCACATCGCGATCAAATTTCCATTAGACCAAGGGGGATAGGTCGGACCTACGGGAACCAGCAGATCACCGAGATATGCTTAACCTCGACGCCCCACGAAGGCGAAGGGAAGTCTAAAAACCCCTCATCTCGAGGCTACCGAGCATCTTCCCTGCCCGGTCCATCCATAGCGGGTAGCTTCCTACCCATCCACGCTAAGGATCGAAGCCCTCATAACGAGGCCACCGAGCAACTTCCCTGCCCGATCCATCCATGACGGATAGATTCCTACCCATCTACGCCAAGGATCAAAGCCCTCATCACAAGGCCACCGAGCAGCTTCTCTGTCCGGTCCATCCATGGCGAGTAGATTCCTACCCGTATACGCTAAGGATCGAAGCCCTCATCTCGAGGCCACCGAGTAGCTTCCCTGCCCTGTCCATCCCTGGTGGGTAGATTCCTACCCATCTACACCAAGGAACGAAGCCCTCATCTGGAGGCCATCGAGCAGCTGCCCTGCCCGGTCTATCCCTGGTGGGTAGATTCCTACCCATCTATGCCAAGGATCGAAGCCCTCATCTCGAGGCCACCGAGCATCTTTCCTGCCCGGTCCATTCTTGGCGGGTAGATTCCTACCCGTCTACACCAAGGATCAAAGCCCTCATCTCGAGGCCACCGAGCAACTTCCCTGCTCGGTCCATCCTTAGCAAATAAATTCCTACCCATCTACGCTAAGGATCGAAGCCCTCATAACGAGGCTACCGAGCGGCTTCCCTGTCTGTCCGTCCATGACGGGTAGATTTCTACCCATCTACGCCAAGGATCAAAGCCCTCATCACAAGGCCACCGATCAGCTTCCCTACCCGGTCCATCCCTAGCGGGTAGATTCCTACCCATCTACGCTATGGATCAAAGCCCTCATAACAAGGCCACCGAGCAACTTTCCTGCCCGGTCCGTCCCTGGCGGGTAGATTCCTACCCATCTACGCTAAGGATCAAAGCCCTCATCATAAAGCCACCGAGCAACTTCCCTGCCCGGTCCATCCCTTGCGGGTACTACCCATGTACGCTAAGGATTAAAGGCCTCATCACAAGGCCACCGAGCAGCTTCCGTACCCAGTCCATTCCTAGCAAGTAGATTCCTACCCATCTACGCTAAGGATCTAAAGCCCTCCTAAAGAGGCCACCATTCAGGTTACTCTCCGATGGGTTGATTTCTACCCTACGAAAAGACGTGGTCGTCAACCCGGATCTGAGAATGGACTATTACCGACCTTCCAATACTTGGATATCTCTTGATTCATCCTAATGAACGATCGCCACCTCGACTTCAGGGAGTGGAAGGGCACCAACCTTCCTACACCTGGCGGTCAATCGACTTACACTCGACGCGTGATCATCATCTAAAAGACCGGTCATGACCTGCAGCCTAACACTTGATTCGAAAAAAAAGACTGGCAAGCTGAAGTACTCACGCAGAAAACACATAGTCATGCAGAGGAAAATAAGCTCATCTTTATTTATGTTTCAAAAATTTTTACAAGGTACTCTAGGCTTCTCAGCCTTACAAAAAGGTGCCCGGAGGCTTACAAAATTTGAAGAAAAAAAAGGAAAAACAAAAAACACACAAGGCAAAAAGGCTCATGCTGTGGGATCCGCCCGGGTCTCACCTTGCTCGGCACCGTCCTCAGGGGCCGGGGCTTCTACCTCCGCAACCTCCTCTCCCCCGATGGCCTCCCCGGCGCCAGCCACTTGCAGCGTATCCACCGAGAGCGGGACTCTGGTGCAGAGCTCACCATCGGAAAACTCTAGCATCAATGCCTTGACGGCATCAAGAGACTCATGCCAAATGATAGCCGAGGCTTCACCGATGTCGGCGTAGAACCGGTCTCACGCCTTATACTTCTCCACTGACTTCGAGGCTCGGAGCTCGGCAATCTTCGCCGCCTCAAGCGTCACCTCAGCCTCCCTCTTGCTGGCATCCCATGACTTCTTCATTGTGGCATAGCGCTTGCCAAACTCCTCCAACTTAGCCTAAAGGGCTTGGTTAGACGCACTCAGAAGTCGTTGGGACTCCTGGCACTTGGAGACCATTAACGCCTCGGCGGCCAACCAGGTTTCGAGGGCGGTTATCTTCTCCTTCTCCTGCTGCAGCTCAAGGCGCAGATCCTCCTCCCGTGAAGACGATTCCCCCACCTTCCTCATGGCTGGGGCAATCTTCTCGGATTACATATTTACGATGAGGGAGCAGTGTTGGAGTGTAGGGTGTTTTTCTTCACCCCATTAAGATGGGAATACGCGCGCTTGTTAGGCGTATTACAGATTCCCCCTGCTTAGGATAGGCTGGGGTTTATTGATTGTGGGGATCCGAATCTCCGGCAGCCGCGAACTAAGCTGCCGTTAATTATCCCTGGCCTTTGGAGCGAGAGAACCTCCGATTGACGGGTCAAACAAGTCATGCGAACTCAATGTGCTCATTTCTTTTGCACATGAACCATGGGCTTTACAAAAATTTGGCTTTATGCTCATTTTCCTTACATTCATGCATAAAAAAATTACATCAAAATTATTTATTACATGATCTCATTTTGGCATTGGGAGGCCGGCCGCGGGGCTCAACTTGGGCATGGGCCCACTTGATCTGGACTTGGGACCGCTTATTTGAAGTTAACTTTGACTTTGGCTTGGTCAACCGGGATGTAATTTTTGATCCCAACAAAATGCCCCTCATCAATAAATGAACACCACACATGAGTTGTGTGCATGAAATTGATGGATCTTGGAGTTGGACTTCAAGGTGAAACATCCTTCCGGGGGCGGGGTATCATTCCGGGAGCATAATTTCGAGGATCGGAGCATAATTCCGAAGGTCGGAGCATAATTCTGGAGAGCGGGGCATAATTCTGAAATCGGAGCATAATTCCGAGATCGGAGCATGATTCCATGGATCAGAGCATCATTCCGAAGAGTGGACCGAAGCATAATTTCGGAGTGCGGCAGACATTCCGGCCGAAGCATAATTTCGATGTTGAGGTTGATTCCCAGACGAAGCATGATTTCAACACGGGGTACATTCTGAGACGAAGCATGATTTCGTCACAGAGCTTGTTGGTTGGCTTGATTCCGAGACGAAGCATAATTCTGATGGGAAGGTCGTTGGTTGACTTGATTTCCAGACGGAGCATAATTCCGACGAGGAAGGCAGATACACCGAGGCAAAACATGATTTCGACATAGGGTATACTCTGAGACGAAGTATGATTCCGTCGCAGAGCTTGTTGGTCGACTTGATTCCGAGATGGAGCTTAATTCCGACGGGGAGGTCGTTGGTTGACTTGATTCCGAGTCGGAGCATAATTCCGACAGGGAGGTCGGTGGTTGACTTGATTCCGAGTCGAAGCATAATTCCGACAGGGAGGTTGCCGGTTGACTTGATTCCGAGTCGAAGCATAATTCCGACAGGGAGGTCGCTGGTTGACTTGTTCCCGACACGGAGTGTCTATAGTCGACGTTTCCCCAGCACAGAGTGTCACTGGTTTTGATGTAGAGGCTGATTCCCGGGCGAAGCATAATTCCGACAGGGAAGGTAGATACTCCGAGGCGAAGCATGATTTCGACACGGGGTACATTCTAAGAAGAAGCATGATTCCGCCGTAGGGGTTGTTGGTTTGATTTGGGTGATACCAGGAGCGAATCATCATTTGCCATGAGAGGATTTGGGGATTTTGGTTTTGATCTGGCATCAGCATCGCTACACTGTACTATGGTACCAAGAGCGAATCATTATTTGCCATGAGGAGATTTCCCTCGTTCCCAGTTTAATGACTTAGGGGTCTTCTGTTCCCAGTTTAACGACTTAGAGGTCATATGTTCCCTGTTTAGAGACTTAGGGGTCTTCTGTTCCCAGTTTAACGACTTAGAGGACATCTGTGCCCAGTTTAACGACTTAGAGGTCATCTGTTCCTAGTTTAACGATTTAGGGGTCTATTGGATCGGAAGCTTAGAATTTTGAGGTAAGGGTCAGCATCAGCGTTGCTAACACTGAAGCATAGGTTCCAGGAGCAATTCATCATTTGCCTTTTCCTGTTGGGAAGCGATGGCTTAGGAGACAGGTTTGGCTCCTTATCACCTAAGGCTTTTCAATTTTATGAGCTGTAAGGATCCCATAAAAGCATTTTCTCCCTACGAGTCGAAAGGATCCCGTAGGTGTATTTTCTCTTTAGGAGTCGTGAGGACCCCCAAGTGTGTTTTTCCTTTGTGGGTCGTAAGGATCCCACAAAGGTGTTTTCTTACGAATCGAGAGGATCTCGTAAATTTGTTCTCCTCATGTATCATGAGGACACATGAGTGGGTCTTCCCAAATGGAGCATAATTCCAAGGGCGGAGACCGGCCGCTGGACTGGTAGTTGCGGTAGGGCATGGATGTGATGAGAATTATTTGAGCCCGTGGATTGTATACGGTAGTCAACTTGGGGATCAACTGTAGGGCTGGAAGAATTTTAGGAAATTGGATTTCGGTTGGTGTCTGCATCGCTGCACTGAAATATGGTACCAGGAGAGACTCATCATTCGCCATTTTGGGATTTGGAATTTAGTTGGCGTCTGCATCGCTATACTGGAATATGGTACCAGGAGCGACTCATCATTTGCCATTTAGGAACTTGGATTTTGGTTAGCGTCTGCATCGCTGCATTGGAATATGGAACCAGGAGCGACTCATCATTCGCCGTTTGGGAACTTGAATTTTGGTTGGCGTCTGCATCGCTGCACTGTAATATGGTACTAGGAGCGACTCATCATTCGCCTTTGGAGTTTTTTTTGTTTTTTTTGTTTTTTACCGCGATTGCTCTATCATTTCAGCTTTTCTTATCACTAAGTTCGCGATTGCCCTATCATTTCGGCTATTTATTCACGGTTGCCCCATCATTTCGGCTGTTTATTTTTATTTTTATTTTACTCACTGATTTTTATTGCAAGTTGCCCCATCATTTGGCACTTTTTTTATTACTTTTTTTTGTTTATTTACACATTTTCGTACATCCCCAGTTTAACGACTTAGAGGTCGATCGTTCCCAGTTTAACGACGTGGTGGTCCATCATTCCCAGTTTAACGACGTGGTGGTCAATCATTCCCAATTTAACGACGTGGTGGTCAGGTGTTTTCAGAGAAAGGCAGATGTCTGAGAAAATCAGTTTCACGAAGGACTTCGATCTCCGTTTGTATGAAATTGGCGGTCGCAGCCTGACTGCTTGTTAACATGCCTTTAGACTGCTTGTTAACACGCCTTTAGACAGTTCTATCTCTCCTGCCTTGTATTGCTTTTCGACCCAATCTTTGAAGACGAAGCAGTCCTCAATGGCATGACCTATCACTCTGTGATAGGGGCAGTATTTGGGGTCATCGGTCATATTTGCTTCTTGCGATATTTTTGATTCTGGCAATTGTAGACCGTTTCTTAGGGCGTTTTTGAATATTTTACGGACTTTGCCTCTTCTGAAGGAATAGACCTTAACCAGCTTCTCTTTCAGTGGAGCTTCTCCTCCCTCTCCGAACACTGGATTCCGAGGCTGGTTGGCATTAGGCCCGCTCATCCCTCGCTTACTTCGGTTAGCCGAAGTGTTGAAAGATTCAGTATCGTCGGAACTTCCGCCTTTACGATTATCATCCTTTCGGTTTCTCCAGGACCTATTGTTATTTTGGGAATCATAGAAGGACTCCTGCTTTGAGCGCTCCGACATCTGGACTTTCCTGGTCAGCTCTTGGAATGTTTTGAGACCCGCGTTGCATAAAAACGGGGCCATCCAATTGTTGAGATTTCTAACGAGGAAGCTGACAGATCGGACATGCTCTATCAGCGGTTCACACTTGACGGAGAGATTGCGCCATCGGGTTATAAAATCCGTGATGCTTTCATTGTTCTTTGGCTTGGCCCTTACGAGGTCGGCAATAGTGATCTTATCGCTGACACTTATGAACCTTTGTCGGAATAGAGATTCCATTTGGATGAAAGTGGTAACGGAGCCATCCGGTATGCTCGCGTACTAGTCGAAAGCGATATCGGTTAAGCTATTAACGAACTGGCGGAGGAGAAGCACATCATTGCCCCCAGTATTTTCGCATGAGGCTTTAAAATGGGCGATGTGCTGTTTCGCATTTCCCGTCCCATCAAATCTTCCAAATTTGGGGATGACATAGCCGCTAGGAAATTCTACCAGATCATACTGAGCATGATATGGTCTCCCGTTACTACTAACATCTTTTTGCACTTCGGCTTCGTCTACGAATGTTTTGACTTTGTTATCAACCAAATCCATGATTTGATCTTGAGTTAGTGGGCTACTGTCATCGGTAGCCAAGACATTTTCCAAGATAAGATGCGACTGACTTTCATGCAGTCTGTCCACCTTTGGATTTGAGGGAACAGGCATTGGCTTCCTCGGGACACCGTTTCTCGGTTCATGAGCAGAGTTGTTCCCTACCGAAACACGGAGACGCGACAGCGCAGGTCCGTCTCGCCTGAATTTCGAGGGCAGATGCTAATTGGTGTTATCCGTCCACCTCTCCAAAGATGCCAAGTTGATTTATAACACCATGTATCGAAGGTTTAGACGGATGAGGCCGATGTAGCAGACTTCGTCAGATTCCCCCTCATTTGAGGGGTTTTTGATTGTGGGGACGCTCTTCCCTATAGGCGCAAGCCCCTACAGTTAATTACGCTACCGCATCGCGGTAACCACTTTCTCCTTCACCAGATGGTCACTTCGTGTCGTGTGTGTTTGTTTTGTTTTTGGTTTCCCGTGGATTCCCGTGGATTGTATACGGAGACTAATTTATGTTGTCGCCCATAGGGCGTGGATTAGTCCAAATCCGTATTTTCTTAGATTTGGGTTTGGGGTTGGGTTTAAGGATACGTTAGTCTCATTTGAGACTAAGATCAACTTAAACGTTTGTTAAGAATACGTTAGTCTAATTTTAGAGTAAGATCAACTTAACGGGATCATTTAGATCCAATAAGAGAGCATTTGGGCTCTATTGTTTAGTTTAGGGACATTGCGGTCGATTACCAGTTTAAGGATATGGTGGTCCAGTGTTAGTTTAAGGACATCACGGTCCATTGTTAGTTTAAGGACATCTCGGTCCATTGTTAGTTTAAGGACATCTCGGTCTATGGGTTTTAAAACACCCCACAGTCTGAGGTTCAGGACATCATAGTTCATGGGTTTTAAAGGACCCCACAGTCCAAGATTAAGGACATCATAGTCCATGAGTTTAAGGACCCCACAGTCCGTGGAATGTTTGGTTGTCGGAACCTGTCACCTCTCTGAAGACGCTGAAGGATTACAACGACATATATCAGAGGGGTTCAGAGATGTACCCTTGAACCGATGTGAGTTGGTTGAAAAATCTGTAGTCCAATTTGGGGCTAAGATCTGTTAAAATATTTATGAGCAGATGGGCTCAATTAATATGAGTTGAGGACTTATGGCCAATTTTTGGCTAAGTCCAATCGATTTAAAATGTTTAACATTTATCTTGGGCTGCTGAGCATTTACTTGGGCTTGGGCTTGGCCCTTTTAACAATACTTGAATTCTGACAATATCTTGTCTTTTATTGAATGCTGGGCAGTCATCATAGCCTTGGGCTTATTAAAGAACAATTTATGTTCTATCAGCGCAACATGTGGCGCGTTTGGCGCTTTGCGCCAGTAAAAGAGCGCAGTGCGCTTCTGCCAAGCAGTGCACAGGTGAAGGACACGTGTCGCGCTTGGCGCTAAGCGCCAGATGATGGGCGCATTGCGCCAGTTTATGAGCGCATTGCGCTAGTAGTTTAGTGGCGCACACGTAATTGACACATGGTGCGCTTGGCGCTGAGCGCCAGCCCATGAGCGCAGTGCGCTGGTTCAAGAGTGCAAAGCGCTAGCTGTCAAGAGCGCAGACGTAGGGGACACGTGTCGCGCTCGGCGCTGAGCGCTAGTCTAAGAGCGCAGAAGCGCAATTCAAGAGCGCAAAGCGCAGCTCCAGAGCACAAAGCGCATATGATCAATTTTGTGATCCAAAAAGAGATTTTGTCTCAAAATTCTAAGAGCAAAACTTCTTCAATCTCTTATGTTGATGAAAAACTTTGCCTTTATGGATCAATGATCTGTGAGGAAGAAGTAAATTCTTCTTTTATTTTATGATGAGGTCCTTTTGATCTCTTTGTAAAAGATTTTTTGTCTTTGTAGATCTATGATATGTGAGAAGATTTATATTCTTCTTTTTATTTTATAATGGGATCTTTTGATCTCTTTTTGAAAAGACCTTGGTCTTTGTAGATCTATGATCTTTTAAAGAAGTGAATCCTTCTTTTCAAATTAATTACGAGATAATTTCATCTCTCTGTTCATCACCATTCTTTTTTACCTTAAAGAAAAAATCTTCTTTCTCTGAGAGCTTGGCTCTTCTTCTTTGAATTTCTCAAAGTTTTTGAGGAGGTTTCTCTCTATGCTTCTGTATATGAGACTTGAAGTCTAGGGGCCTTTATATAGGGCAAGATGATTTGTTCAATCAGTTAAGGAGATCTTTTCTCCAATTGATTTGTGGAATTTCCCATCGTTGGATCTTTGATCCAAGAGCTTCTGATTTACAGAAGGCAATCTTCTTGTTTTTTAACAAGATTGGGAAATCTTTCCATACAGAATTTATTCTGTACTTTTGGTGATTTTTAATCACCATTGGATCATTGATCCAACGGTGCTCTGATTTACAGAGCACAATTTTGTTGTTTTGGAAAGATTTTGAGAAATATTTCCTTAACAAAATTTAATTCTGGTTAATTAATGATTCATCATTATTATTAGATCTTTGATCTAACGATGGAGAGATTTTAGTTCCAGCGCTAGCGCACCCGTGCTTTGCATGTGGTGCGCTGCTTAGAACGCAGCGCACCTAGCGCTAGCGCATCCGTGCTTTGCACGTGGTGCGCTGCTTAGAGCAAAGCGCACCTAGCGCTAGCGCACGCGTGCTTTGCATGTGGTGCGCTAGCGCACGCGTGCTTTGCATGTGGTGCGCTACTTAGGGCGCAGCACACTTGGCGCTGCATCTGAAGCGTTGCTTCATTTCAAAATTTAAATTTTAAACAGAGTTTTGCTCTGATTAGGGGAAACAAATGCCCCCCACCATTGCGCTCACGTGGCCCACATATGAGTGCAACGATGGCAGCATCTGCGCCCTTGGATCAACTCAGAAGTTGAAAAAGCATTTCAATGCCTATAAATAGGACCCTTAGCCCTCTAAGATGACCATTGTTCATCTTCTTCTTTCTGAGAATTATTATTCTCTTGCAGAGCATAGCTCTTTGGCTTAAGAACTTTCTTAAGGGCAGAAATCTGTCAAAATTTAGGTAGAGATTAAAACTTCTAATAATCTAGGGTTTCACCCATTAACAAAGCTTTTCTCTTCATAGATCTTAGATCTAAAAAATGTTATTAGGGTTTTACCCATAACAGAGCTTTGCTCTTCATAGATCTTAGATCTAAAGAAAACCTTTTGAGGGTTTCTTGACCCATTAACAGAGCTTTACTCTTTTAAATAACGAAGATTTGTTAATCTCTTATGAAGAACTCATAGAGTTTGTTCATAGATCTTGGAGATCTCAGAATTTTAATTCAGATCTCAGAATTTTAATTCATATCTAAAAAATTGATTTCAATTTTTCTGATGGGTTTTTCCATCTTCTTTACAGAGCCAGGCTCTTGAGAAATTTTTATTCCTTCATCATTAGAACTTGACAGGTGTCATTCTGTCATAGAGCACTGCTCTCAAGGGGAGATTTACTCCTCAGCCCGAGAGATTTCTCATTAAATGAGAATCAGTTGAGGATTTTCTCATTTAATTGACAGTCTCATCAAATGATGAGGCTGTCTTATTAATGATGAACTATCATCTAGATTTTGTGGGTCCCCCTTTGGTCCCCTTTTTACTGCATTGCAGTGCGGTACGAATTTTAAAGTACCAAGTGTCAGAGTTTAAATTATAGCACCGAGGGTTGACTTTTGTTCCTTTTCGCGCAGGTGACATGTCTTTTAACACTTTTTTCCGTTCGTCCGCTCAGAAGGCGGATTTCCTGAGGCGCCCGTGGACCGAGAGGTTCTTACGCTGATCAAGGACCATGACTCGGAGCACAAGAATCTCCACCAATGGGGTAGATGGTATGATCAAATTATCAGAGGCCGCCGGAGCTTTTCTTGTGCGACACCCTCGGAGCCTATCTCTGCGATCCTTTATGCAGATGCACCCCCGATCAATTATACTGTAGAGGAGGTAAATTGGACTTCAGAAGGTCTCCTTCGGCCTTCTATTGCCGCAGTACCCGTGCAGCCGCCGGTGGCTTTGGACACCCTGGGGCGGTGCATATGTCAGGACGAGTCGCGCCCTTGGGGACAGCCCTACAACATCGGACTAACTCCCCGTCATCCGGCCGGATACTTACAGTGGGCCAGATATATCTTATCGGCAAAGAAATCACAGCTGCTGAAGCTTGGCTTATACCCTGCAATCTACGCTTCCTTGTTCCAGTATTCTGCACCTCCCACATGGTGGATCAAGGCATTTTTAGAGCAGTGGAACATTCTGACCCACACTTTCCTTCTATTGGATCGAGAGGTCTCCATTTCCTTGGAGGAATTTGCCAAGGTTTCTAGTTTACCAGTTAGGGGGGAGCACTACGAGGAGCTGCTTCCTCCGGATGAGTATATTTTTGCCACCAAATCAGTAGTGATGGGTCTTACCCTAGAGAACGCCATTCAGTACCAGTCCCAAGTCTGATAAAGATGTTGAATATGTATGAGAGCCTCTTTCTTGAATCCGGAGGCCGGGGGGTCAGCTTTGCGGACTTCATTGCCCGTTTTCTTCGCCCAGAAATTTTGTCATGACAAGGTGAAAAGTTTGCTAAATTTGATGATCCTTTCGTCTTTGGCTTGGATCGTCGGCCAATATTGGAAGCCGATCAAAAAGATTTCTTTCTTCCCAACGTCGCGATCGTTCCCCTGTCAGAAATCGCCGCTCCGGGCATTGATGAGAAAGCGTTCTTTCTCGGGTTTCTCGGTTTATGGTTAAGCTGGTTCGCGCTATGCACCCTCGTTACATGAGGCCTTCTGTCTTCTACCCTGCGCATCGAATGGTTGCCAGAATACAAGTGGTCATCGGGATCGCCGGGCTAGCCCACCTATATCACGGCCTCAGCTTAGCAACGGATACCACTGAACCAGGGGTGCAGCCCGCCAACTTCTCAATGCATTACTTCACCTCATGGCTAGAGTTGCACATGCTTGGGGTCTTCGGTATCTACAAAAGACCTTCTTTTTACGACAGATGCAAGTTCCCTCAGATAATGCAGCTGGTTGACGCCTCCATCGTAATACCGTCACCGCGGGAAGCTAGTGGTTTGCTCCTTCGTCCGCGCACGATTGGAGATGGTATGTCTTTCACCGACAAAGTCTTGACCTTCGGCCAGGAAACTTCAAAAGCGGTGCTGCCATTGCAAGACATTTTAAAAGACGGGGCCTCTGTGTTGAAAGCTCGGGAGATTCCTCATCTGTACTCCATCAGGTCGGGCTTTCTCGTATTCAGGAAAAATGATGCGGCGTTATTCATGAGATACAACCCGCATCGTTTCGCCCAGCAGCTAAGTTACAAACAGGGTGTCCCACTTGAGGCTTTCTTAGCAGAACCTGCTGCTACAGAAGAGGGAATGCGGAGTGCGCTGCATCACTTTATATGCCTGAACACAGGGTCCCATTTCTTTATCAGCAAACCGAGCTGTATTCTGAAGGCCCTGAATGTGCATGTGGCCTGGTATCAGCATTCAATGGACGCCGTCATTAGGGAGGAGAAGCGATTGCTGCTTGATCGCAAGGGTACCGCTCCGGCCGGTAATCCAAGTGTTCCTCTGAAGCGACGGACCATTGTCCATCCTCCCTTAAGAGAAGTTGCTGCGGTCGAGGTCCCGCACGATAGGCCCGAGCTACCGATGCCCCGTGCTCCCGTAGAAATGGTGACTGTAGCTTCCCCTGAGTCTGGTGTGGGTTCAGATATCGGGACTCGTCTTCCCAAAGTGCCTACCAAGCATAAGCTTGTGCTAGCTGCGACCGAAGCTCGCTCGCAGAAGAGGAAGAAGAAGTCGATCCTCTCTGCCGACGTTGTATTTGGTCAGGAGCCTCATGCTCCTTATAGTGAGGGCTTGGGCGAATATGGGACCAACGAGGGTCTATTTATAGCACCGGACGATACCGACCTCGAGGCTGCTATTGCAGCTTCCGAGCGACTAGCAAGCTACAAAGCGGGACTGGCCATCCTCACGCGATCGAGTAAACATCAGTCGTACCTTTTGTCATTGCATCATATTTTTATCATCATGTTTTGACTGACACTTTTCCTTCTTTAACAGGCATTTCCACCGAAAAAGCTCTCGCAGCTTCTCTCAAGACGTTTGAGGAAGAGGAAAGATTTCGAGCATCCTTAGGCATCGGTACATTTCAGTTCACCGCGTCTCCACTTCCATTTCTTATGGGTAATCTGACCCCTCCTTTTCATCTTATTACAGGAACTATCTCTACTCAGGTTATTCCAGGTGTGGTACCGACTTCGCAGGGTGGTGCGGATATACTTCCAGGGTCGGCTATCGAAGTCTCAGTTCCGCCGGTATTGCCGAAAGAAGCTTCACTTAAGCAACCGATGACGGATACCATAACGGCTCCAGAGGTAATCCTTGGTGCGGACGATGACGTCCCGTTGACGGAGGTCTTGAGAAGATCTGCTCTCACGGCCCGAGCGGAAAGGAAGCGTAGAATGCGCGCGGCAAGGGAGCGTAGCGCCGCCTTGGTCGCGGGTGCAGGTTCGAGCGCTGCTACCCCTGCCCCTACTCCTTCAGAGGATGTTTCGGCCGCCTTGTCTACCGTCCACAGACAGGCAGCACGTGCGGCTCGGGAAGCAGTCGAAAGACCGACCTAAGGTAACGTGGCATTGAGTTCTTTTTGTCAAAATTTTAATTTTCAGATTCTCATATATCCTATCCTGCAAGGCCGAGTCTTGATGAGGTAGCGGTGGATGAGATGGCTGTGATCGCCGAACCTGAGGTAGCGGTAGGTGAGATGGCTGTAATTGCCGATCCTGAAGTAGCCACTCTTTCTCAAGAGTCTGGCACTGCTCTAATCGCCACTCTTTCCCCTTACGGTTCCTTGCCGTTGCCGGGCGTTGCAAGTATCACGACGATTCTCGTTGAGTCGGGGGATGAGGCTACGGGTGGCGAGACCGTTACGGTGGAGGAGGGTGAAGCATTCGCTGCATCCAGTAACGCCCTTGTCGCGTTCTCGATCGGCGACTCACCAGGTAGATTTTGGGTTATTGCTTTCTTCTTTATGCCGCAATCCCTTTCAATCTCTTTTGACAGCGTTTCTCTTATTTCTAATGCAGGTGTGATGAGCGTTGAGGTTGTGCCACCCGAGGAAGCATCTCCAGTTGCTGCTTTGACGGTGACCGCCCCTTTGCCTTCTCTCGTACCCTCTCAAATGCTGGAAGGTGCGGATTTGTGACCCATCAGTTTCATTGTAAGCAGTTATTTTATGTACTGACATTGCATTATTATATTCTTGCAGGAGTCCTTTTTGATCACCTGTATCAGGTGCTGCACCCACATTTCTCCTTCCAGTCAGAGATTGCCTCTTCTAATGGCGCTGGTGAGTACAGTCTTTAGCTAATGCTTTTTTTTCTTTCACAGGTGGCCAAATCGTTTCTAATCCCTCTTTGTTTTGACTGAAGCACTACATATTGAAGGGGGAGACGAAAGAACAGTTGCGCCACCGGTGCTCCTAGCCTTGCCTCCTGCTGCAGCCGGTATCGTAAACTCCACTGTTCATGAGCCTCCTTTATTTCTTGAACCGTCACTTGACTGTGATTTGTTTTGCAGCGGCGATACCAACTTCAACTCCACTCGAATCTTGAATCATAATGCCAACAGGCCCCTTTTCCAGGCGTTCTTCTTCAAAAGGCGCTGCGAATAGTCTGCGCATGTTGAGCGATCACCTCGAGGAGCTTGACGCGGAGACTCCTGCCCTTGCTGCAGATTTTGCTGCTGAGGTTAATCCCATGCTGGTGACGCTTGTACACTTTTACAGCGAGGGCGTCATTGAGTCTTGGGTTAATCACTGTAGGAAAATTGAGGCTTGTCTGCATGAGCTCGAGGTCAGACGTCCCGCTCCAGAGGTCCTGGCTGTGAACTCCCAGCGGGCTGCATGGGTCGAGCAGAGCACTCCCTACTTCCGCTATCTTGAATAAGAAGCGGCCTTGAGGTGTAAGGAGCGCGAGGAGATTTCAAGCGAATCTGTCCAGCTGCATGCTCAGGTTGATGCAAATACCGTACAGCTGAAAGCTATCTTCAAAAACCTTCTATGATGTATTTCCAACGGGCTAACGCTGAGGCAGAAGCTCGACCTCATTGAGCGGGATGCGCAGAGTCGTGTGGCAGCTCAATGGGTCGTTGAAGAGCAACTTTCTTCATATTTGCAGCAACGAGCTCAGGTTGAAGCAGAGTTGGCCGTGGCAGCTGACCATGAAAAGGAGCTTAGGGAAGTGCGCGAGCGGCTAATTAGACTACTGAAAACGCTTCCCTCCCAATAGTTATTCTTGTACCAATTTGTAAATTTTGAATAATATGCATCCACCTTGAATAATATTTGTTTTCTCTTATAAGTCGTAAGGATCTTACAAGAGAGTTTTCTTCCTTACGGGTCGAGAAGACCCGTAAGTGTTTGATGAGATTGACATCATCCGCGTTTTACGGAGTCAGGAGTTGCTCCGGGCGTTTCCCACGGGGTCAAGATTGACATAGGACGTATTCTAAATGACCAGGATTTGCTCTGGATGCTTTCCACGGGGTCGAATTGACATAGCCGTGTTCCGTAAGGACCAGGTTCCACTCTGAGCGTTTCCCACAGGGTCAGGATTGATATAGGCCGTGTTCCACGTGACTAGGATTTGCTCTGGATGCTCCCCACGGGGTCAGAATTGACATAGGCCGTGTTCTGCGAGGACCAGGATCCGCTCTGGACGTTTCCCACGGGGTCAAGATTGACATAGGCCGTGTTCTAGTAGACCAGGATTTGCTTTGGATGCTTCCCACTGGGTTAGGATTGACATGGCCATGTTCTGCGAGGACTAAGCTCCGCTCTGGACGTTTCCCACGGGGTCAGGATTGACATAGGCCGTATTCCACGTGACCAGGAATTGTTCTGCTTGCTTCCCACGGGGTCAGGATTGACATAGCCGTGTTCTGCGAGGACCAGGATCCGCTCTGGACGTTTCCCACGAGGTCAAGATTGACATAGGCCGTGTTCCACGTGACCAGGAATTTGCTCTGGATGCTTCCCACGGGTTAGGATTGACATAGCCGTGTTCTGCGAGGACCAAGCACCGCTCTGGACGTTTCCCACGGGGTCAGGATTGACATAGGCCGTGTTCCACGTGACTAGGAATTTTCTATGGATGCTTCCCACGGGGTCAGGATTGACATAGCCGTATTCTGCGAGGACCAGGCTCCGCTCTGGACGTTTCCTATGGGGTCAGGATTGACATAAGCCGTGTTCCACGTGACCAGGAATTTACTCCGGATGCTTCCTACGGGGTCAGGATTGACATAGCCGTGTTCTGCGAGGACCAGACTCCGCTCTGGACGTTTCCCACAGGGTCAAGATTGACATAGGCCGTGTTCCACGTGACCAGGAATTTTCTCTGGTTGCTTCCCACAGGGTCAGGATTGACATAGCCGTGTTCTGTGAGGACCAGGATCCACTCTGGACGTTTCCCACAGGGTCAGGATTGACATAGGCCATGTTCCACATGACCAGGAATTTGCTCTGGATGCTTCCCACGGGGTCAGGATTGACATAGCCGTGTTCTGCGAGGACCAGGATACACTCTGGACGTTTCCCACGGGGTCAGAATTGACATAGGCCGTGTTCCACGTGACCAGGAATTTTCTCTGGATGCTTCCCACGGGGTCAGGATTGACATAGCCGTGTTCTGCGAAGACAAGGATCCGCTCTGGACGTTTCCCACAGGATCAGGATTGACATAGGCCGTGTTCCACATGACCAGGAATTTGCTCTGGATGCTTCCTATGGGTCAGGATTGACATAGCCGTGTTCTGCGAGGACCAGGCTCCGCTCCGGACGTTTCCCACGTAGTCAGGATTGACATAGGCCGTATTCCACCTGACCAGGAATTTGCTCTGGATGCTTACCACGGGGTCAAGATTGACATAGCCATGTTCTGCGAGAACCAGGATCCGCTCTGGACGTTTCCCACGGGGTCAGGATTGACATAGACCGTATTCCACGTGAGCAGGAATTTGCTCTGGATGCTTCCCACGGGGTCAGGATTGACATAGCCGTGTTCTGCAAGGACCAGGCTCCGCTCTGGACGTTTCCCACGGGGTCAGGATTGACATAGGCCGTGTTACACGTGACCAGGAATTTGCTCTGGATGCTTCCCACGGGGTCAGGATTGACATAGCCGTGTTCTGCGAGGACCAGGATCCGCGGTGGACATTTCTCACGGGGTCAGGATTGACATAGGCCGTGTTCCACGTGACCAGGAATTTTCTCTGGATGCTTCCTACAGGTCAGGATTGACATAGCCGTGTTCTGCGAGGACCAGGCTCCACTCTGGACGTTTCCCACGGGGTCAGGATTGACATAGGTCGTATTCCACTTGACCGGGAATTTGCTCTGGATGCTTCCCACGGGGTCAAGATTGACATAGCTGTGTTCTGCGAGGACCAGGATCCGCTCTGGACGTTTCCCACGGGGTCAGGATTGACATAGGCCGTGTTCCACGTGACCAGGAATTTGCTCTGGAAGCTTCCCACGGTGTCAGAATTGACATAGCCGTGTTCTACGAGGACCAGGCTGCACTCTGGACGTTTCCCACAGGGTCAGGATTGACATAGGCCGTGTTCCACGTAACCAGGAATTTGCTCTGGATGCTTCCCACGGGGTCAGGATTGACATAGCCGTGTTCTGCGAGGACCAGGATCCGCTCTGGACGTTTCCCACGGATCAGGATGGACATAGGTCGTGTTCCACGTGACCAGGAATTTACTCTGGATGCTTCCTACGGGTCAGGATTGACAAAGCCGTGTTCTGCGAGGACCAGGCTCCGCTCTGGACGTTTTCGACGGGGTCAGGATTGACATAGGCCGTGTTCCACTTGACCAGGAATTTGCTCTGGATGCTTCCCACGGGGTCAGGATTGACATAGCCGTGTTCTGCGAGGACCAGGATCCGCTCTGGACGTTTCCCACAGGGTCAGGATTGACATAGGCCGTGTTTCACGTGACAAGGAATTTGCTCTGGATGCTTCCCACGGGGTCAGGATTGACATAGCCGTGTTCTGCGAGTACCAGGCTCCGCTCTGGACGTTTCCCACAGGGTCAGGATTGACATAGGCCGTGTTCCATGTAACCAGGAATTTGCTCTGGATGCTTCCCACGGGGTCAGGATTGACATAGCCGTGTTCTGCGAAGACCAGGCTCCGCTCTGGACGTTTCCCATGGGGTCAGGATTGACATTGGCCGTGTTCCACGTGACCAGGAATTTGCTCTGGATGCTTCCCACGAGGTCAGGATTGACATAGCCGTGTTCTGCGAGGACCAGGATCCGCTCTGGACGTTTCTCACAGGGTCAGGATTGACATAGATCGTGTTCCACGTGACCAGGAATTTGCTCTGGATGCTTCCCACGGAGTCAGGGTTGACATAGTCGTGTTCTGCGAGGACCAGGCTCCGATGTGGACGTTTCCCACGGGTCAGGATTGACATAGGTGTAACGTTTCCAAAATAATAAAATATTATTTTCGGGAATTTTTATAATTTAATATTATTTTAATGAATATTTTAATGTTCGGGTGGAATTAAATACAAATAAATGGGGAAAAAATTTGGAAAATTTTGGAAAATTCTAAAATAAGGTATTTTATGGAATTATGCCATTTTAAAGTTTTTAAGATTAGTTATATGCTAATTTAGTGCTAATCGCGATTAAGAATCGCTAATTGGATTTTTAGCATTTTTGTGCAAAAATGTGCACATATCATTTTTACACTTGTTACACTTGTGTTATATTTTTGTTGCCATGGTTCATTTGGATTCACTATTGGAGTGAGAAGGAAAAGATAAAAGAAAAGAAAAGGAAAAAGGGTAGGTAATGAGTGAGAGAGAGAGAGACCAAGTCAAACACCCCACTTTTTGAACCATCCCTTCTCATTCTCTCTCCTCTCTTTCCCTCGCTGCTGCAGCTCCCTTTCCCTCTCTCACCCTCTTCACTAAAACCCTAGATCCACCATGAAAACAAAGCCAAAACCCCATTCCCACTTCACAAAACTTACTCCCAAGCTCACTAGATACACATTGAACCTAGCAAGATTGGATTTGGAGGACTTTGAGCAACTCAAGAATTTTTTTGAGTTGCCAAAGGAGGTAATTTCTGCACCTATTAGAGTAGTATTTCATTTCCTTATGCATCTATTCTAGTTTCATATCGATATTGTGTTGTTTGTGGACTTTAGAGAATTCAAGTTAGGGTTTAGGGTAAAACTGAAATCAAAGATGGAATTGAGGATTGTGTTGACCTTAGAATCCCTTGTGTGATGCTAATTTGGACCCGAACCTGAACTTGAAACTAGAATACGGAATTACGGAATCGATATCGGGGAAAACTGTAAATCTGGAAGTGTTTTGTGGAATCTGCTATTACCCCGAGACCCCAAAAATAAAACTGAGTTGACAGTGAGATGTGCAGGCACCAATGAACCACCACACCAAACCCTAGCCCCCAACTCAAAACTGAGGCCGCCAATTAATTCCTTCTGGCCGCAAATTACGGCCAGAGCAGGAGGGAATTGCCTCGATTTTTGTGCATGGCCCCATTTCCTATATTCTTGACCCTGGGTATGTCTAGTTTTGACTGATTCCATCTAGGGTGAAATCTGGGTTGATTTTTCCTATGTTGGTGCATGGTTTACGACTTGTGTTAGTATGGATTTTGGTATTTGGTGTTTCGTTCCTGTCGGGTGGCGTTTGGACGTCAACGACAAGGGGATATTGATCGTATTTGCATGCGAGGTTATAGGTTTTTACCTATAGGCGTAGCGTGTGCCGTTTTGGTTTCCGATGTGATTTTCATGTGCTTTAGCGTTTATGATATCCTTGTAGGTACCCTACGAGATGTGAGGCAAAGAAGATGAAGATGGCGACATCGGCACCGACACATGAGAAGCAAGGTGAGTAGATTATATCTATGGGGAGAAGTCGGGTGGATGGCATATAGCACCCCCGCAGTCCGTGGTGGTGTATACGAATACGTATACACACATATATTTATTATATGTTGTTTAGGATTATTGATAATAAGGATGTATTGGTTTAGTAGTGCGACACCCTAGAGTAGTGGTTGCACCCACACTCACACATACACACATACTTGCATACATCCTTTTATATATCTGTGCGCATATGATGGTGTGTATATCTACACATGGGTATGGGACTATGTGTTTATATACGGGTTTTGAGGATGATACGTGGGATTGAGATGAGTCGATGAGATTCGATTGAGGCCGTGAGATTTGGCGACATGACAGAGTTCGTATTGGAGATGTGATATGATGGTAGTGATGCTTGTCATGTGATGAGATATTGTGATATCGACTCAGATTTAGGTGGTTTCCATACCCCTCTCTATTGACTTGATTGTCGGGTTCGTAGTTCGCATAGTAGGCGTTAGGCTAGACCCGAGTCATACCTATTTCAAAAGTAACGAATCGGGGATATTTTAAAGATAGGCAAAAAGGGTTTATACGGATATTTTCCAACGACGCATCTTTTCTTAAAACACCGTAGCCCTTATTTTACCCAAAAGCCCCGATTCGTCTTATTTCAAAAGGCAAGGTTGCATGATATAATTATTGAGGCAGGTTCTCTACTGTTGCGTTGATTACTCGATTCCGTACATTCATGCTGTTTGCTTTGCATCGCTTATATTGTTGATACATTTCAGTCATGCTGCTAGGACACCAGCACCATTATCGATGATGCATATGTTCCACGTACACTCGTTGCCGGCTCACACACTTATCATCGATAATTGCCATGTCACTACACTGTAGTACTATTGCATTCAGTATATGATCCTTGCATGACACGATGATATGCATACCTTCCTTTACATGTCACATACTTCATGCTCTTCGATTATACGCATTGAGATATGTTGTTTCTATGATATTTCTGGATTTGGGAACCGAAGGTGTTTCAAAAGAGAATATTTCATTGCTTTAAAAACCCGATTACCCTTGATATGATATTTCAGTGCGTCCACCATGTGTTTTCTCGGTGCTGAGAGCGACATGTGAAACCCGATTCGAGGAGTGGACGAGCCGATTGCGGGTACATGGTGGACCCGGTATGGTTCCCCTCGGCAAGATGATCGATGAGCTTTGCCGATTGAGCCTGGAGGCGGGCGAGTACCTACCGGTGATTGGTTAGACCTGGCGGTTATCCGGAGGATACTGACCAGTGTCGATAGATGGATATGGGCATACTGCCGGGGCCGAGGGCCGATACCGCAGACAGAGCCCGCGGGCCGATACGGACTGACGGAGCCCGATATATGAGGATTTACGTGCCGATGCTGGGTACAGTTTTCATGATGTTTTCGAGTGTCGATGCTGGGCACTCCGGTTTCATGATTTTGACGTGTCGCGAGGGACACAGATGGTTTATATCCTCATATTATTCCCATGCACATGATTTATGATATTTACATGCATGGTGGTTATTGTCAGTAGGTGACGAGTGGACGGGATCCACGTGTGTGCAGATTTGATTACTTTGATCATACCTCATATTCATGACATGCTATTACCTGAGGCACTAGCACGAGCACTTAGCACTATTCTCATGTATAGAGATTACCTTGCCAGTTTAGCATGTTTCAGCTTTATTCATATTGAGGTTTATTTATATCTGATCGTATTGACCTAGGTTGGGTCATGCATTCGATCTCTGCTTGTAGATATTTTCTATTCACGAGTTGGCAACTCACACCCGTTGTGCCACAGTCCTTGCAGGTTTTTGCCGTACAGATTCTATAGCGGCATTTCTGGCACACTGCTTCCATATGGGTGACTTGCGTTGGTAGGTGGGTTCTTTGTATCAGAACCGCCATTGTTCCTGTATTGTTTATTGTATCTAGAATTCCATCAACCAAAACTTGTATATTGTTTCAGACTTAGAAAACAGTGTTGTATTATTTCGACCTTAGAGTCGCGCTTGTAGTATTACGGTTTTCTGGCTGTTTGAGTTTCTTTTTGGGTTTTGATCCTCGCCCTTTGGCGTTGTATATTATTATTACTTGCGTGGTTGTGACCGTCGATTAACGAAGAGCTAACTCCCGCTTGGGGATGCCTTTTATCATTTCTTATATTATTCTTGTTGTACCCCGTTCGGGGCCAGTTTTTACAAAGGAAACTCTGCCGAAATTTTCAGGAAAGGTTACACATTTTTAAATACACATTCGGCTTAGTTATTTAAAAATTTTGATTTTCGAAACATGATTTCTTTACTTTTCAAAACCAGTTTTCCTTATTTACTCTTTAAATGGTTTTAGATTGCTGGGCTTTTGGCTTACTTGGATCAGATGGGGTCCTATAGACTTCATATGGTTCAAGGGCCAGTCACATGCTCTTTCGGGTCGTGACAAAGTTGGTATCAGAGCCAGGTTGACCTTGGTTCGAGTCTGAGTTTGACTATGTGGAGCCTAGGGCGTTATTTATATACGGAACTTAGGCTTGACCTTACGGAACTTAGACTTAGTCGAGGGGGTATTAGACCCAAACTTTCGCCGTGTAGGATGACCCTTGGTTGATGGAATAGGTGACTAAAGTAGAGTGACATACCGTGGGTATGTTCCGCGGCATACTTACGACACGCCACTCCGCTTAAGAAACCTTAGGTTGTACATTTCCTTGCACCGTATTATATTCCTTCCTATGATCTACCTTCATCGATACTGGTTATGGTTTTGCTGCCGCGATTGCACGGGCAGAGTGAGCTACGGCTCGAGTCGTGTCAGCATGAGCTCGTCAGGGACGAGGGCTGACCAGGGCGTGATTCCAGAGGCATACGGTTGCATTGAGGCCTCGTATTTTGTGTTTCCGCACTATGAGCGTTTGACAGATCGCTGTTGCGAGATTTTTCGGATGTACCGGTTGGTACCAGAGGATTGAGCCACTGATAGAGGCCAGCCAGGTTATGACGACCGTCGATATTATCGCTTATCCAGGATGGTTGAGGCGCTGCTTAGCGTACTGACGAATGAGCCAGTCGTTGCTGCTAATGATGAGATATCGTCCAGATGATGGGAGCTACTGCAGCATGAGCATATTCTTAGAGATATGATAGTGAGTCGCTAGTCACCGAGGATGAATGACTAGGACATGTGGTTCATTCACTTACCCCGATGCGAAGTCATCAGGTAGATTGATTCCAGCTAGAGGCGACTTCACGCAAATTCGTTGAGAGTCGATTGAGACGATCGAATGTCAGGAACCCCTTTTCCAAGTTTAAAGTATACGGAAAGACATGCAGGTGACTCTATGGACCCTCTAGAAGAATGAAACCCTAACTCGACTTAATGACCGTGTGAAAGCCTTTGAACCTTAGGGTTTGCGGCGGTTCCGCGGCGCCATTAGTGAGGCTTAGGTTTGCCCTTCTACGGCTGGACCACCGACGCTGTGGCATGTACTCGATACTATTAAACTGTACCCGAGATGTTGAACTCTTAGGGGATTGTGAGGTTCTGACGAGTCGATCGGATGAGTCGACATCATTCGGATATCATGTGATGGGACACTGCTTGGGAGACTCCAGATACGAGCATAGCCGTTGGAGCGCAGTCTGTGTAGCCACGATGAGATGAGTCCGAATCAGTCGATATTGGAGCAAGGTGGAGTAAAGAGTTGCACGAGATTTCGACGAGATGACGTTTCACTCCGCTGACATCAGAGATGTGATATGCACGCTGAGGACGTGTTCGGCTAGATATCTCCTACTGAGTGATGAAGATACTGAGTTCGTGATTTCGAGTCCGTGTTAGAGACTTCGGATGGACCGTAGCCGAAGACATTGCAGTGCGCAGATAAAGACGCGACGTCGAATGGTCGATGATACAGACAGGCGGGACAAGAAGTTCGTGCGAGATGCAGATGAGCTGTCACTACACCCCGTTAAGATTAAACGACGGATATGCTTACGGAGGCGTTGGGATGCGACCAATTTCCGAAGAAATGCCGGGCTGAGGACACAGATGTCCATGGAACGAGAAAAGACTAAGCAAGAGTACCAGCCTCCGTACAGATCGACATAAGCAAGATCGGCAGAGACTTTGAGCAGGATTCCTTCCAGGACACCGCTGTAATGGTGTTTGCACCCAGGATCAGATGTGCGATGTGCATTTAGAGAGCCGGAGGCCGACACCAGTGACATATTGCTTTACGAGCAGTCGTGAGGATTGACCGAGAGATTACCAAGGAAGTGCCAGAACGGAATCGTTCCTGTCAGCGCTCCTAACCGGGCCGATGAGCCGGTGGATTGCGAGGTTGGTAATCTACAGGAAAGATCAGGAACCAGAGGCAGAGGATGCCAGCCGCGAGCAAGAGGCAAGTAGATATCTTGCGCCGCTAGCATTGGATGTACCGGCACCTTCTCGACTTTGAAGGAGGATATACCGACGACGGTATTTATGATTTGTGATTTTGTGATTCGACTATCACGTATCCGTCACTTTGGGATTTCGGTATTTTGGGCGATCTATTTGCATGATTGGTTTTGGGTGACCGAGTTCTATGATATTTGATTTTGTGCACTATGGTTGCACCTACTGGATATTTATACCTTGCACATAGTTATTACTCTTGAGGTGTTGATTGTGATTTCATGCCTATTTTAGGCCGGTGATTTGATTTACGCTTCCAGCATAGTTTCATGTACTCTTAGTGTTTTGATTTGTGCACGCTGATGCACGCGGTTGTGAGTTTTTCCATCGCGGTACACCTGATTTGATTAAGCCGCGTTGTATGTCGTTTCGTGCCTTGGCTGCACCTGCTTATGACTTTATGGATTTCATACGGTTGATTTGATGTTGTGCATATGTTACGCACATGATTTGATTTTTGCACTCGGTATAGCTTATATGTGCTTGTAGTGCATTGATGTGTGTTTTGTGCACGCAGTTGCACACGTTTATGATTTCCTTTATACCTGGGTACACTTGGTGTTGCTGCTTACGTATTTGAGTTATTGCTTGATATTTGTGCATGGGATGCACCAGTTCTATACTTCGTGCATTTGTCGCACTAGTTTTATGTTTCTTGCGTTTATCGCATCAGATTTATATTTCGTGCCTTTGTTGCACCGGATTTACATTTTGTGCATTACGGTTGCACCTGACTTCGATTTGATGTCTTTCGATATGTCGATTTTGATTGTGATATTGATGTGGATTCTTGCACTCCGTGCTTTTGACTGGACTTACGCATGTTCGGCGTTGCTATTGGATTTTGTGATTCCGTGCATGTTGAGTGCGCAGGCTTTAGATTTTCATTCGTGCACGATGGATGCACCGATTTGGATTTTCGCGCATGTTGGGCGCATGTTTTGAGATACGATTTTGGGGCACACCAGATGCACTAAATCGAGATTCTTCGTGCATGTCAGATGCACATGTTTGGGCTGTCAGGCACACACGTTGCCTATGACAGATGTTTCGTGCACACCCGTTGCACCTAGATATTGTTTTGTGCACCTGTATGGCACATATATGGATTTTGATTTCCGTGCGCACCAGATGCACAGGGTGGTGTTATGTGCATTTTTGGGACTTATTCCTTTTGGAGCATTACATTTCTATGATATCTGATATTCATTTTGTACCGAGCAGGACTAGTCAGAGGACAGTACCTGGATATATTTTGCATGCATTGATAGTTCGAAGGGATTTCCAAAGAGCGAGCTATGCTCTCGATATATATATATATACCTACGTGTCAGATATGACACGGAACGTTTTAAAAACAAGGAAACCCTTCAAAATTGTTTTCAAAACGGCGGAACGTACCTATTAAACAAAGGATATATATATACATATATAGTTATTTTCTTGTGAAAAACGTCCGCCACTGTGCAGTGTTACGCGCATCGCACAGCGACTTAAAAAGATTGGGCATGCATTTGCATCAGCTATTCACATATATAGATTGGATGTCTACATGTGTAGTTCTGATCCATATCATATCGGTTTTGTATTGGATTTGACATTGTGTCTTTACCTTGACTCCGATGATTGCGAAATGCTTGACGGGGTTTCGATTTTGAGTTATTTGCTCATTACTCATGCGCATGCATTGCGCTGTGACGTTTTATGTATTGATGATTTCGGGGCCCCGACGACTTGGAATTTGTATCGAAATGTTTTAGTACTTGGGGGTTTTAAATTTAAATTCGGGGACCGAATTTCTTTAAGGGGGTAGATTGTAACGTTTCCAAAATAATAAAATATTATTTTCGGGAATTTTTATAATTTAATATTATTTTAATGAATATTTTAATGTTCGGGTGGAATTAAATACAAATAAATGGGGAAAAAAATTTGGAAAATTTTGGAAAATTCTAAAATAAGGTATTTTATGGAATTATGCCATTTTAAAGTTTTTAAGATTAGTAATATGCTAATTTAGTGCTAATCGCGATTAAGAATCGCTAATTGGATTTTTAGCATTTTTGTGTAAAAATGTGCACATATCATTTTTACACTTGTTACACTTGTGTTACATTTTTGTTGCCATGGTTCATTTGGATTCACTATTGGAGTGAGAAGGAAAAGATAAAAGAAAAGAAAAGGAAAGGAAAAAGGGTAGGTAATGAGTGAGAGAGAGAGAGACCAAGTCAAACACCCCACTTTTTGAACCATCCCTCATCATTTTTCCCTTCTCATTCTCTCTCCTCTCTTTCCCTTGCTGCTGCAGCTCCCTTTCCCTCTCTCACACTCTTCACTAAAACCCTAGATCCACCATGAAAACAAAGCCAAAACCCCATTCCCACTTCACAAAACTTACTCCCAAGCTCACTAGCTACACATTGAACCTAGCAAGATTAGATTTGGAGGACTTTGAGCAACTCAAGAATTTTCTTGAGTTGCCAAAGGAGGTAATTTCTGCACCTATTAGAGTAGTATTTCATTTCCTTGTGCATCTATTCTAGTTTCATATCAATATTGTGTTGTTTGTGGACTTTAGAGAATTCAAGTTAGGGTTTAGGGTAAAACTGAAATCAAAGATGGAATTGAGGATTGTGGTGACCTTAGAATCCCTTGTGTGATGCTAATTTGGACCCGAACCTGAACTTGAAACTAGAATACGAAATTACGGAATCGATATCGGGGAAAACTGTAAATCTGGAAGTGTTTTGTGGAATCTGCTATTACCCCGAGACCCCAAAAATAAAACTGAGTTGACAGTGAGATGTGCAGGCACCAATGAACCACCACACCAAACCCTAGCCCCCAACTCAAAACTGAGGCCGCCAATTAATTCCTTCTGGCCGCAAATTGCGGCCAGAGCAGGAGGGAATTGCCTCGATTTTTGTGCATGGCCCCATTTCCTATATTCTTGACCCTGGGTATGTCTAGTTTTGACCGATTCCATCTAGGGTGAAATCTGGGTTGATTTTTCCTATGTTGGTGCATGGTTTACGACTTGTGTTAGTATGGATTTTGGTATTTGGTGTTTCGTTCCTGTCGGGTGGCGTTTGGACGTCAACGACAAGGGGATATTGATCGTGTTTGCATGCGAGGTTATAGGTTTTTACCTATAGGCGTAGCGTGTGCCGTTTTGGTTTCCGATGTGATTTTCATATGCTTTAGCGTTTGTGATATCCTTGTAGGTACCCTACGAGATGTGAGGCAAAGAAGATGAAGATGGCGACATCGGCACCGACACATGAGAAGCAAGGTGAGTAGATTATATCTACGGGGTGAAGTCGGGTGGATGGCATATAGCACCCCCGCAGTCCATGGTGGTGTATACGAATATGTATACACATATATATTTATTATGTGTTGTTTAGGATTATTGATAATAAGGATGTATTGGTTTAGTAGTGCGACACCCTAGAGTAGTGGTTGCACCCACACTCACACATACACACATACTTGCATACATCCTTTCATATATATGTGCGCATATGATGGTGTGTATATCTACACATGGGTATGGGACTATGTGTTTATATACGGGTTTTGAGGATGATACGTGGGATTGAGATGAGTCGATGAGATTCGATTGAGGCCGTGAGATTTGGCGACATGACAGAGTTCGTATTGGAGATGTGATATGATGGTAGTGATGCCTGTCATGTGATGAGATATTGTGATATCGACTCAGATTTAGGTGGTTTCCATACCCCTCTCTATTGACTTGATTGTCGGGTTCGTAGTTCGCATAGTAGGCGTTAGGCTAGACCCGAGTCATACCTATTTCAAAAGTAACGAATCGGGGATATTTTAAAGATAGGCAAAAAGGGTTTATACGGATATTTTCCAACGACGCATCTTTTCTTAAAACACCGTAGCCCTTATTTTACCCAAAAGCCCTGATTCGTCTTATTTCAAAATGCAAGGTTGCATAATATAATTATTGAGGCAGGTTCTCTACTGTTGCGTTGATTACTCGATTCCGCACATTCATGCTGTTTGCATTGCATCGCTTATATTGTTGATACATTTCAGTCATGCTGCTAGGACACCAGCACCATTATCGATGATGCATATGTTCCACGTACACTCGTTGCCGGCTCACACACTTATCATCGATAATTGCCATGTCACTACACTGTAGTATTATTGCATTCAGTATATGATCCTTGCATGACACGATGATATGCATACCTTCCTTTACATGTCGCATACTTCATGCTCTTCGATTATACGCATTGAGATATGTTGTTTCTATGATATTTCTGGATTTGGGAACCGAGGGTGTTTCAAAAGAGAATATGTCATTGCTTTAAAAACCCGGTTACCCTTGATATGATATTTCAGTGCGTCCACCATGTGTTTTCTCGGTGCTGAGAGCGACATGTGAAACCCGATTCGAGGAGTGGACGAGCCGATTGCGGGTACATGGTGGACCCGGTATGGTTCCCCTCGGCAAGATGATCGATGAGCTTTGCCGATTGAGCCTGGAGGCGGGCGAGTACCTACCGGTGATTGGTTGGACCTGGCGGTTATCCGGAGGACACTGACCAGTGTCGATAGATGGATATGGGCATACTGCCGGGGCCGAGGGCCGATACCGCAGACAGAGCCCGCGGGCCGATCCGGACTGACGGAGCCCGATATATGAGGATTTACGTGCCGATGCTGGGTACAGTTTTCATGATGTTTTCGAGTGTTGATATTGGGCACTCCGGTTCCATGATTTTGACGTGTCGCGAGGGACACAGATGGTTTATATCCTCATATTATTCCCATGCACATGATTTATGATATTTACATGCATGGTGGTTATTGTCAGTGGGTGACGAGTGGACGGGATCCACGTGTGTGCAGATTTGATTACTTTGATCATACCTCATATTCATGACATGCTATTACCTGAGGCACTAACACGAGCACTTGGTACTACACTCATGTATAGAGATTACCTTGCCAGTTTAGCATGTTTCAGCTTTATTCATATTGAGGTTTATTTATATCTGATCGTATTGACCTAGGTTGGGTCATGCATTCGATCTCTGCTTGTAGATATTTTCTATTCACGAGTTGGCAACTCACCCCCGTTGTGCCACAGTCCTTACAGGTTTTTGCCGTACAGATTCTATAGCGGCATTTCTGGCACACTGCTTCCTTATGGGTGACTTGCGTTGGTAGGTGGGTTCTTTGTATCAGAACCGCCATTGTTCCTGTATTGTTTATTGTATCTAGAATTCCATCAACCAAAACTTATATATTGTTTCAGACTTAGAAAACAGTGTTGTATTATTTCGACCTTAGAGTCGCGCTTGTAGTATTACGGTTTTCTGGCTGTTTGAGTTTCTTTTTGGGTTTTGATCCTCGCCCTTTGGCGTTGTATATTATTATTACTTGCGTGGTTGTGACCGTCGATTGACGAAGAGCTAGCTCCCGCTTGGGGATTCCTTTTATCATTTCTTATATTATTCTTGTTGTACCCCGTTCGGGGCCAGTTTTTACAAAGGAAACTCTGCCGAAATTTTCAGGAAAGGTTACACATTTTCAAATACACATTCGGCTTAGTTATTTAAAAACTTTGATTTTCGAAACATGATTTCTTTACTTTTCAAAACCATTTTTCCTTATTTACTCTTTAAATGGTTTTAGATTGCTGGGCTTTTGGCTTACTTGAATCAGATGGGGTCCTATAGACTTCATATGGTTCAAGGGCCAGTCACGTGCTCTTTCGGGTCGTGACAATAGGCCATGTTCCACGTGACCAGGAATTTGCTCTGGATGCTTCCCACGGGATCAGGATTGACATAGCCGTGTTCTGCGAGGACCAGGATCCGCTCTGGACGTTTCCCACGGGGTCAGGATGAACATAGGTCATGTTCCACGTGACCAGGAATTTACTCTGGATGCTTCCCACGGGGTCAGGATTGACAAAGCCATGTTCTGCGAGGACCAGGCTCCGATCTGGACATTTCCCACGAGATCAGGATTAACATAGGCCGTGTTCCACGTGACCAGGAATTTGCTCTTGATGCTTCCCACGGGGTCAGGATTGACATAGCCGTGTTCTGCGAGGACCAGGATCTGCTCTGGTCGTTTTCCACGGGGTCAGGATTGACATAGGCCGTGTTTCACGTGACCAGGAATTTGCTCTGGATGCTTCCCATGGGGTCAGGATTGACATAGCCGTGTTCTGCGAGGACCAGGCTCCGCTCTGGACGTTTCCCACGGGGTCAGGATTGACATAGGCCGTGTTCCACGTAACCAGGAATTTACTCTGGATGCTTCCCACGGGGTCAGGATTGACATAGCCGTGTTCTGCGAGGACCAGGATCCGCTCTGGACGTTTCCCACGGGGTCAGGATTGACATAGGTCGTGTTCCATGTGACCAGGAATTTGCTCTGGATGCTTCCCACACGGTCAAGATTGACATAGCCGTGTTCTGCGAGGACCAGGCTCCGCTCTGGACGTTTCCCACGGGGTCGGGATTGACATAGGCCGTGTTCCACCTGACCAGGAATTTGCTCTGGATGCTTCCCACATGGTCAGCATTGACATAGCCGTGTTCTGCGAGGACCAGGATCCACTCTGGACGTTTCCCACGGGGTCAGGATTGACATAGGCCGTGTTCTACGTGACCAGGAATTTGCTCTGGATACTTCCCACGGGGTCAGGATTTACATAGGCCGTGTTCAACGTGACCAGGAATTTGCTCTGGATGCTTCCCACGGGGTCAGGATTGATATATCCATGTTCTGCGAGGACCAGGCTCCGGTCTGGACGTTTCCCACGGGGTCAGGATTGACATAGGCCGTGTTCCACATGACCAGGAATTTGCTCTGGATGCTTCCCACGGGGTCAGGATTGATATAGCCGTGTTCTGCGAGGACTAGGATCCGTTCTGGACATTTCTCACGGGGTCAGGATTGACATAGGTCGTGTTCCACGTGACTAGGAATTTTCTCCGGATGCTTCCCACGGGATCAGGATTGACATAGCCGTGTTCTGCGAAGATTAGGCTCCGCTCTAGACGTTTCCCACGGGGTCAGGATTGACATAGGTCGTGTTCCACGTGACCAGGAATTTACTCTGGATGCTTCCCACGGGGTCAGGTTTGACATAGCCGTATTCTGCGAGGACCAGGATCCGCTCTGGACGTTTCCCACGGGGTCAGGATTGACATAGGCCGTGTTCCATGTGACCAGGAATTTGCTCTGGATGCTTCCCACGGGTCAGGATTGACATAGCCGTGTTCTGCAAGGACCAGGCTCCGCTCTGGACGTTTCCCACGGGGTCAGGATTGACATAGGCCGTGTTCCACGTGACCAGAAATTTGCTCTGGATGCTTCCCACGGGGTCAGGATTGACATCGCCGTGTTCTGCGAGGACCAGGATCCGCTCTGGGCGTTTCTTATGGGGTCAGGATTGACATAGGCCGTGTTCCACGTGACCAGAAATTTGCTCCGGATGCTTCCTACAGGGTCAGGATTGACATAGCCGTGTTCTGTGAGGACCAGGATCTGCTCTGGACGTTTCCCATGGGGTCAGGATTGACATAAGCCGTGTTCCACGTGACCAGGAATTTGCTCCGGATGCTTCCCACGAGGTCAGGATTGACATAGCCGTGTTCTGCGAAACCAGGAAGGGTTGACTTTGTCCGCATTTCACGGAGTCGAGGGCTGACTCTCGGTTGTCTGTGCATCGGCGAGTCATGGAACTGGGAACTTTGCCGCAGCTCCGATTTGTTGATGTTGTGTCTGTTGAAATGAGACGAATGTTGAGATGATCTCCAGGCTGCTTTGTGAAACGTCGAGACTTGGCTTTCTTTCAGATGGAGCCTAGTGGGGAGGGTATGGTACCCTCTATGTTTGTGCCCCTGGATTGTATACAGGGATCGATGTGATCTCACCTGTAGGGCAAAAAGTTTCATTTTATATATTTTTCTTTCCGCGATGCTCTATCATTTCAGCTTTTTATATCGCGAAAGTCGCGATTGCCCAATCATTTCGGCTATTTTCGCGGTGCCCAATCATTTTGGCTATTTGTTTTATTGACTCGCTGCTTTTTAGTGCGAGTTGCCCAATCATTTCGGCTATTTTGTATGCATACATTTTTACTTACTGATTTTGTTGCAAGTTGCCCCATCATTTTGGCTATTTCGTATGCATGTGTGGCTCGCTGGCTTTTTACTGCAAGCTTGGAATTAGACACCGATGCCGGCATCAGCACCGCTAAAACTGGGATATTGCCAGGAGTGAATCATCATTTACCTCTGTCAATGTCGAACAAAGGTGGCTTAGCAAACAGGGTTAAGATCCTGTCGACTAAGGCTTTTGATTTCATGAGCCGTAAGGGTCTCATAAAGATTTTTCTCCCTACGAGTCTTGAGGATCTCGTAAGTGCGCTTTCTCCTTAAGAATCGTGAGGATTCCCATGTGTATGGCTTCTCGTAAGTCGTAAGGATCTTACAAGAGTGCTTTCTCCTTATAAGTCGAGAGGGCTTACAAGGGTTGTTCACTGTGTAAACATATCCCTAGTCGCGGGCGGGACTTTGTTAGGGAAATGTTTATTCGCGCCCGTGGATTGTATACAAGGGTCAATACTGAACCGCTTGTAAGGCAGCATTGGAGGTTGTGATGGCTGCTTAAGAACAGGTTCAGATCCCTGTAGTTTAAGGCTTTTGAATCCTATGAGCCGTGAGGGTCTCAAAGGGAGAATACTCCTTTCGAGTCGTGAAGATCTCGTAAGTGTAATTTCTCCGTAGGAATCGTGGGGATCCCTAAGTGTGTTGCTCCCTTGTGAGTCGTAAGAATCTCACGCAGGTGGTTTCTCCTCACAAGGTCGAGAGGACCTTGCAAGTGTCTTTTAACGAGATTGCTCCCTTTCAGATTTTCACAAAACTCGCCGGTAGCCCTGCTGTTTTTACTTACGGAGCCCTTTCGGGTTTTCATCCGTGCCCATTTTGCTTATGGACATACCGTTTTCTTCTTTTTTTATTTTTTTTTGCCAGCCTTAGGATGCTGTGGTCCGTAGTAGTTTATCGACGTCTCGGTCAACAACCAGTTTTAGGGCATAGTGGTCCATTGTTAATTTAAGGACGTTTCGGTCCAACGCTAGTTTTAGGACAGAGTGGTCCATCGTTAGTTTAAGGACATTTCGTTCCGAGAAAAGGAATCCGGCTACTACTTACAGAGTTTAGGCATAGGAAGATAGCGAGCGGACATAGGCGTCGTCATCTATCGTTGACTTAGACCATGACTCGTCAGGCGTGGTATTTCTTTAGGAAGCGACCGTTTATTGGCCTGAAAGGTCTTTCACCATGCATGTCCATGAGTAGATATGCTCCACCCTGGTAAACTTTGTCTATGATATACGGGCCTTCATAGTTCGGCTTGAATTTCCCCCGCTTGGCATAATTGGGGATCATAGTCCTTTTGACCACTAGCACGAGTTCGCCTTGGCGGAATGTTCTCGGCCTAGTCAATCTCTCATATGAGCGCATCATCTTTGCTTTATAAGCCTCCAGATTTTGTTGCGCCATGAGCCTGGTTTCATCAAGGGCATCAAGCTTCTCAAGCCGAAGGTGAGCATTTTCTTCGTCTGTTAGCTCGTAGTGAACCGCCACTCGTAGAGAGGGCAACTCTATCTCAAGGGGGAGTACCGCTTCTGTGCCAAATAGCAATGCATACGGCGTTGTGTTTGTGGCTGTTTTGAACGTAGTTCGATATGCCCAAAGAGCTTCATGCAGTCTCTCGTGCCAGTCCCACTTATTTCGAGACACCGTCTTTTTCACGGTCTTCATCAAGGTCTTGTTGAAAGCTTCAGTTAGACCGTTAGCTCGGGGATTATAGACCGAAGAGTATCTCCAATCTATATTATGCTGTTGTGTGAAGCGGCTGATCTTGTGGCTTCTATAGGCTAGCCCGTTATCGGAGATAATCCGTCGCGGAGTGCCAAACCGATAAATGACGTGTATCTTGAAGAAATGGAGGATATTCTCCGTCTTCACCTCCCTCAGCGGTACTGCTTCTGCCCATTTGGAAAAATAATCAGTTGTCGCCAAAATGAATCGATGTCCTCTGGACGATACAGGTTCAATGGGCCCGATTATGTCAGTCCCCCACATTTCGAACGGCCAGCTAGCCACCGTTGGATGTAGTGGATTCGGATGCTGATGGATAAAATCTCCATGAATCTGGCACGAGTGGTATTGCTTCGCGTATTCGAGGCAGTCCTGGATCATCGTGGGCCAATAGTAGCCCATCCTTTTGATTTTTAGTTTCATCTTCGGCCCGGCTTGATGAGAGCCGCAGAGTCCGTCGTGAGTTTCTTGGACGACTCTTCTTACCCTTTCAGGTCCCAGGCATCTTAGCCACATAGAATCAAATGATCTCTTATATAGAGTATCATTAACAAAGGCGATGGATAGAGCTCGTTTCATGAGCTGATGCCTTGAGGATGCATCTTCAGGTGTTCGACGGTATTTGAAGTAGTCTATAAAGACTTCTCTCCAATACATAACATTTTCCTGGTCTTTTATTTGTAGGGACGTTTGCTCGGTTGCTCCTTTTTCTTCGGATGACTCCGGAGATATTTCTGCCGGTGCAAGAACCCGACGGCTTTGTACCACGATTCTTACGTCATCGAGGTTCTCGTCGGCCAATTCTTTAGCGAGCTTGGCTAGTGCATCCGCTTTGCTATTTTCCGCGCGGGTATGCTTTCCAGTATGTAGGCAGGGATTTGAGTCAGCAGTTGCTATACTCTCTCGCCATACTTCACCAATTCTGGCTTGCACGTCTGATAGTCGTCGTTTACTTGACTAACGATCAGTTGGGAGTCTCCGTATATAAGAAGGTTCTCGATTCCCATGTCGACAGCGATCTCAAGACCTGCTATCAAAGCTTCATATTCGGCTTCATTATTCGTCCTCGGCTCTGTTAAAGAGAAGGCAAAGCGCATTATCCCTCCTTGTGGAGTCACGAAGATGAGGCCTACTCCGGACTTAATTATGGGGGTACTTTGTTTGCGCTTCTTTATGGAAAATGCTCCATCGAAGTAGAGTTCCCATTGGGTATCATTCTCTCTTCTCTCCCCGTCGATCGTGTCAAACGCGTGTTCGTCTGGCAATTCGCAGTTCAAGGGAGAGTCGGCAGGTATCGGATGCTCAGCGAGGAAGTCGGCGATGGCCTGGCCTTTCACTGCCTTAAGAGGACGATAAGTTATCGAACTCCATCAAGAGCAGGGCCCATTTAGCGAGTCGTCCCGTTAATATAGCCTTTGACATTAAATATTTGAGAGGATCCACCTTCGATATGAGATGGACCTCATGTGCCAACGCATAGTGTCTGAGCTTCGTTATCGCGAAGATCAACACCATGCAATGTTTTTCAATGGGGGAGTAACTGCTTTCTGCACCCAGGAGAACTCGACTCAAATAGTAGAGGGCACTCACCTTCCCTTGGTCATTCTCTTGTGCCCACAGTGCGCCTAAGAAACCTTCAAGGGCAGTTGTATACAGAATAAGGGGCTTTCCCTTGACCGGAGCAGTCAGCACCGACGGATTCTGCAGGTATTGCTTGATTTTGTTGAGTGCGCTTTGGCATTTGCGATCGCAGACGAAAGGGATTCCCTTCTTCATCATGTGACTATAAGGACGGCACTTGCTAGAGAGATTGGCTATAAATCGCCGGATATACGCGAGCTTTCCTTGGAGAGACCGCAGTTGCTTGAGAGTCCTTGGCGGAGGCATTTCCATGATCGCCTTGATCTTCGACGGGTCTATCTCGATGCCTCGGTGGCGGACGACGAATCCTAGGAATTTTCCTGAGGAAACTCTGAACGCGCATTTGAGAGGGTTCATCTTCAAGTTATATTTCCGAAGGCGATGAAACACGATCTTCAGATGTTCTAAATGTTCCTCGTATGATTTGCTTTTAACCACGAGGTCGTCGATATAGCATTCGACGATTTCATGTATGAGGTCATCGAAGATTTTCATCATGGCCCTCTGATAGGTGGCACCGGCGTTTTTTAGACCGGAAGGCATCACCTTGTAGCAGAATATACCCAAAGGGGTCCAGAAAGCGTTATGCTTCTGGTCCTCGGGATGCATCTTTATCTGATTGTATCCTGATGAGCCGTCCATGAAGGAGAAAACTTCGTGAGTGGACGTATCATCTATCATCAGCTCAGTGACTCGTACTGGGAAGTCGTCCTTCGGGCGGGCTTTATTAAGATCCCGAAAGTCCACTCATATGCGCACCGTCCCATTTTTCTTCATCACCGGAACGATGTTGGCGATCCAGTCAGGATATTGAACCTCTTGGATGAAGCCGGGGCCGATTAGCTTCTTGACATCGGCATTGATGCTCATCTCAAGCTCGAGCCGCATTCTTCTCGGTACTTGTTTGATCGGCTTGACGTCCAGGGATATTGCCAATTTGTGGACAGCAATCTCTAGATCTAATCCTGGCATCTCAGAATAGTTCCATGCGAAGCAATCTTTATGATGTATGAGCACGTCCTTTAGCGTAGCCACCCTTTCTTCAGACAACAGCTCACTGACGAATGTCGGCCGCGGGGCACTTGCCGTCCCAAAATCAATTTTCTTGAGGTTATCTGCAGTAGTATGTATTCCATCTTCCAGCTCTTTTGGCGCCGGTGGAAACTCTGAGATCACATCGCCATCATCGTTTTTGAAGCACCAGGGGAGGTCATCCATATTCTCGGGCTCTTCTTCCGACAGTGTTATCACGTGGCAGGTACGAGATCGCTTCCAGGACCGACATTGATCTGGTTCCATTCTCGCTGCATACGGGGCTTTTGGTTCATGCATCTGCGGCGGGATTACCCTCCAACTAATGGATAAAGCGAACCTTCCGAGTTAATATTGGTCTTCAATCCAGTTCTTAAAGGTGAAGCAGTCTTCGAGAGAATGTCCTATTGCTCGGTGATAGGAACAATAGCCTGGGTGAAAGACCTCGTCTGCTTGCTCGGGGTGCTTGGACTTCGGGAGTGTCATCGTCTGGTATTTCATGACAAGATCGAATATCTTCTTTGTCTTGTGTTGAGGAAAAGAATATTCTCAACCCATCTTCTTTATAAGAGACGGATCCCGGCTGCTTGATTCTTGATCGCGTGGCTTCTCAGACTTGTTATGCTACTGTCGAACGTTTTTCCCATTCTTTGGTTTCTTTTTTCCTCTGCGCCGAGTCTTTTGGCGACGAGGAACATTGTCATTCTCAGCGGCCTGTTGAAGGAGGCGCTGCGTCCTGGCTTTCTCGTAAATGGCCATTTCGCGGTTATGGTCATCCCGGACCTTTTGACCCGCTTCTCTTATAAGCTTGTCCATTTGTTCTTCGAACGACGGGCTTGGCATTTTCACAATGGGAGCTCATTTTGATTCAGGGTTAGCGTCTTCCTATAGAGCATCCCCTTCTTCATCGAAGTCATGCATGACGTAGCAGCCGCGGAATCGCTCCCATTTCTTGAATCGAACATATCCAAGCCCGATCGTTTCCATTCTCCCGTTGGGCAACTTTCGTTGAGTTCCGGGGACGTTTCAGATCCTGTTATAGAACTGGGCTTGTCGAGCAGTCTGTTTGAAGGGTATGCCTTGGTGCCTCAACAGTCTTTTTAATCCGCTTATGTAGTATCTGGGTAAACGGATGGACTGAAGTCTGTCAAGTGTCGAGTCAGCACCATGCCAGACTTCTTTCTCCACTTTGGTTTTCGTGGATCGATAAAAGAGGATCGCCTTTTCATCTCTTCGCCTGGGAGGGACGTAGAACGTCTGCAGTTCCTGCACATTATAGGTATCAAGTGCGTTGAGCTCTTTGTAATGCTCTTGTGGAACCATGGCAATTTGCAAACTCCGATCATCGCTAGCGAGGGCTTGCATTGATGGCCGAGCTGAAAATACAGCGTTGACCTCATCTTCCGAGTCGCTGCCGAAGATCAACAAAGGGATGGACAGTCCCGGCTTGTTGCATTGGGGCGGCCCTGAATAAACTATTTTTTCTTCCTCCTCGGTATCACTCCCGAAGACCGGAATAGTGGTGATAGCTTTGTTCTTCGGTTTGTGACATATTTTCGTGTCCTCAAAATCTGGTAAGAAGTATTTTGCATCTTCATATTTTCGGACATCATTCACGGAGAATGGGTTCAACTCCCCCATCACAGTGTACTCGAGACCGTCCTTGAAATACTTCATACACTGATGTTGTGTAGAAGGGATGATGTTGGACTCGTGTAACCAAGGCCTGTCGAGCAAAGCATTGTAGCATGTCTTGGCGTAAATGACATGAAACTTGATGTCCGTGACAAGCAGCCCAAAGCGTAGTGTCAATATCATAGACCCGAGCGTCCGTGATGACTGGGAGTCAAACCCGGAGATGGTGATCTTATCACGAGCGAGGTGCTGAACGCTCATGCAGATTTCCTTCAACACTCTCACGTTGAGGAAATTGACGGAGGACCCATTGTCAACCAGGATTTTGCCTATCTTGATATCATGACAGTATCTGGAGACATAAAGGGGATGATTATGTTCGCACGTCCCGAGGAGGAGATCTTCATCGCCAAAGGTGATATCAAGAAAATCTTGAAATTGGTTGGGCTCGTCTTTCATCTTTTCTTCGGCAAGGAAAGGTTGAAATTGGTCGGGCTCTTGTAATGCCCTGATCAGCGAATCTCTCGCCTCCTTAGATAGCAGAAGGGCGTCGAGAATGCTTAGTTGTGAGGGGATCTTCCTCAGGTGTGCCAGAACGTTGTAATCCACTTTGTTTTTCTTGGGCGGGTCCTTGGCTGTCAGCTCTTCGACGACTCAATCATCGAGGGCGATATCCTCAGGGACCTTCTCTTTCCTCTTATCCCTTTTGTTCGATCCCTTTTTTGCGGGCTCGAGATTCTTTCCGGGCAGCGTACGATTGCGCAGCTGAATATTTTCGCAGCTCTTCAGTTCTTCCTCTTTTCCCAAGATGGATTCTTTAAAGAGAGGTCCAAGGGTCATTTCTTCGTCAGAGTCGCTCCCGAAGGTGAGAACTTGCGATCCCCCATAGTCAACCATGTGACAGTTGGCGGCAGTTCTTTTGTGCTCCTCGGTCGTATTTCTTTGCTCCCGACGAGCTTTGCGTTTCATCCGCTTGAAATGTTGTCGGTGAGTAACATATCCCTACCACCAGTTTTTAAAAGCGTTGCACTCTTCGGTGGGGTGCGCAATCTTTCGATGATATAAGCAGTAGCTAGGATGTATATCCGCTTCATCAGGAGTGTTTCCTTCGGAGGGTGGAAACTTCATTCCCATCAATATGGCTTTGGAGAACTTTTTCCTCATCTTGAACCTGCTTTTATTTGCGGCAGATGTAGTTTGATCTGGCGGAAGTTCCTCGACCCTTTCGTCCAGTCGCCGGCGTTTGGCCTTTTCAAATACGGCCATCTCGCGCTCTCGATCGTCTTTGTTTTTAAGAAGAGCTTCGTTCAAGAATGCATCAATCATTTCGTCTGATGGTCCTAGAAGTTCTGGTTCAGGATCTGCCCCCAGTTTCTCTGTGTAAGGAGGTTCTTCATCGTTTATCGACGAGTGAGAGACCACATGGCAGCTTGCCACATAATCTTCAAGCTCATCCGACGAGTCTCCTTCACTTTCATCATCTCCGTCCTCAAGGACGTGGCTGAGAAATTCTTGGAGTGTGACTGGAGTCCGTGCCTTCTGATTATATTCTTCCAGCGTGTCAATCTGCTTTTGCAGGTCCGTGCGCTTGTCACCAGGCTTCACGGGTGTCTTGGATTTCTTCTTCTTCTTCGAAGACTTTGACGGCTGGATGTGAGCGCTTTGGCTATCACCACCAATCATTGGGGTTGGGCATGGTTTCAGCATTCCCTCGATGATCTCAGGTTCCAGTGGATTTTTCCACCTAATCGCGGACATGTTTAGAGATCCTTCAGCATTCTTTTAGTCTTGGCTGAAAGAACGACCTTCCATGGAGCTCCTTCCACAAAAGAGCATGATTCCTCCGGTGTGTCCCCCCTTTTAAGAGCATGCGGTTGAGGCGGGCTTACTTTCCAATTCTCGGACATGGCGAATTTGCCCTTTTGATATTGATCTTCAATCCAGCCTTTAAAGACGAAGCAATCTTCAATTGGATGGCCTATCACTTAGTGATAGGGGCAATAATTGGGATTATTAGCCTCACCGGGTTGCAATGGGCATTTCGGATTTGGCAGATTGATGAGGCTGTTGCGCACCTATAGTTTAAACAATCTCCTCGTTTTGTCTCGGGGAAACGAGTAAGGGCGCTTCATTTTCTCATTATAAAATCGTCATCTCTCGTCTAGGCGATCAGTTAATTTTGGACCACTAGGCGGCTATTGAGCATTGGCGACGAAGATCGCTTTTTCTTTTGCCTTTTCATTTCGAGGTTCCGCCTTTAAATAAGAAGGTCTGTGGCCCATCTGGTCCATTTGAGCCAGTTTTTCAATCAGGTCTTAGAAGGTGGTAGGCTTGAAAAACATCATAAATTGTGAGATGGTCGCTTGAGGGTCGAGAGTACCCACAAACATGCCTACCGCAGGCGCTTCTTCGATGCGCTGCTCGTATTTCGACCACGGATTCCGCCATCGTATTGCGTATTGAACCCATGTCTCGCCTAGCTTTACCCTGGCATTAATTAGCGCGGTAATCGGAGTACGCTCGCTAGCGCTTGCGAATCTTTGTGTGAACAACATCTCCATTTCTGCAAATGTCTTGACAGATTCGTTCGGGAGTACAAAGTACCATTCGAACGCTGTCTCCGACAAGCTGCCGATGAACTGGCGAAATAGCAGTTTATCGTCACCTCCAGTGTTGCCACATAGAGCCCTAAACTGGGAGACATGCTGGCGGGGATTGCCCATCCCTTTATATACATGGAATTTAGGGATCGTATATCCCGGAGGGTACCTTATTTGGTCATACCAGCCTGGATAGGGTCGTCCAGTCTTAACGATCTGCCCAGCCGTTTCGCTCGCATGATGAGCTCGTATTTGCTGAGCGATATAATCATCCAGAGCGGCCTTGGAGATGGTCTCCTCCTTGGCTGCTGAAAGAGCCGGAGGAGGGTTCGATGTCTCCCCTCTGTCGTCTTCAATGATAATCGGGGGGTCTTCAGCTGGATATTCCGGCTGTAACATCATCCCGGCCATGTCTTGGAACAAAAGAGCCATTCGTTTTATGTTGGCCGCATGTTCCGTGGCCTCTTTTTCTTTCCTCTCGAGCATTCTTCGAAGGAATTCAGCATCAGTTTCTTATTCCTGACGCTGCTCTGAGGTCTCTGTATTTTCTTTCGGCCCAGTGAATGCGGTCATTGCAGTCAGCATCTCCTGAAGTTTTTGTTGTTGTTGCTCCTGAGCCTTTGTTATCGATCGGGTAAGCGGTCGATGACCCGTAGAAGCACGGCTTTTCTCTTTTCCGGACGCCATATAGACGGTATGCACCACCATTCCCCCAGACTTAGGGCGTTTAGGTTCAGTGGTCTTGCGATTCGTCGCAGACTCAGGGATTTTCTCCGGCCTTCTCCTCTTATGAGCAGTCGAAGTTGAGGGGGCCGTTGCAATGGGCACCCAAATAGCTGTCGCCTTTTGTGGCTTGACAGGATGGTCCTCTTCTCGCTGAACTTTCACCTTTTTCTGTCGGCGAGAGTAATCTTGATCAATCACCGAGTCCTAAACCTATCGCCAAACTTTATAAATTTTAGAGGACGGCCGCTGAGGGGGCTGCTCTAGCTTCACCTTTGTAGCATTCTCCATGGGTGGAGGGGATTTCTTCAGCACGGCAGTCGGAGAGTTTTGCGTACCTGCCTTAGCGGTTCAAAGTTGTTCCCAGTTGGAACAACATTCGCCACTGGGGTTGAAACAGGACCATACGGAGAACTGCCCCCAGCTCATTTTGTATGACACTGATAATCGATGTCGACCGTTTCTTACGGCCGGGATTTGATTAGCTTCAGGATTTTGCCGAGCCTGCCCCATATTTCCTTTAGGAGGTTGAATATTCTGCCCCCCTGCGTCGACCTTGGTCCTTAGCAGGTTCCAGTTGTTTGAGGACTGATTCCGTCGGCAAAGTTGCAGCTTGGGGAACCAGCCTATGGAAGACAGACTTCCTCTGGGCTTCCTCCATCGGCGTTGAGGCACCGAGGGTGGGAGGTGGGAGTATCGATCCAAAGAGAAGCCCGTTGATTTCTTGAAGAGCCAGATTGCAGAGATTTGAGTCTGCAAGTGGCCCATACTTGACCCCACCAGATATGACAGAGCCTGCGTTGCTAGGGTAGAAACAAACGCCATTCTTTATAGAGATGAAACACCGGCTTCAATATCCCATCACACAATGACAACCACAAACATACATACCACGATTATTTGATCGCGGAAAAACACGACACACGAAGTGTGGAGTGGAAAAAGGAAAAGAATCCTACCGGGCATGCCAGAATCTGTTCCCCACCGAAACACGGAGACGCGACAGCGCAGGTCCGTCTCGCCTGAATTTCGAGGGCAGATGCTAATTGGTGTTATCCGTCCACCTCTCCGAAGATGCCAAGTTGATTTATGACATCATGTATCGAAGGTTTAGACGGATGCGGCCGATGTAGCAAATTTCGTCAGATTCCCCCTCATTTGAGGGGTTTTTGATTATGGGTACGCTCTTCCCTGCAGGCGCAAGCCCCTGCAGTTAATTACGCTACCACATCGCGGTAACCACTTTCTCCTTCTCTAGATGATCACTTCGTGTCGTAGGCGTTTGTTTTGTTTTTGGTTGCCCGTGGATTGTATATGGAGACTAATTTATGTTGTCGTCCGTAGGGCGTGGATTAGTCCAAATCCGTATTTTCTGAGATTTGGGTTTGGGTTGGGTTTAAGAATACGTTAGTCTCATTTGAGACCAAGATCAACTTAAACGTTTGTTAAGGACGCGTTAATCTAATTTTAAAATAAATCAACTTAACGGGATTATTTAGATCCAACAAGAGAGCATTTGGGCTCTATTGTTTAGTTTAGAGATATTACGGCCGATTACCAGTTTAAGGACATGGTGGTCCAGTGTTAGTTTAAGGACATCTTGGTCCATTGTTAGTTTAAGGACATCTCGGTCCATGGGTTTTAAAGGACCCTACAGTCCGAGGTTAAGGACATCATAGTCCATGGGTTTTAAAGGACCCCACAGTCCGAGATTAAGGACATCATAGTCCGTGAGTTTAAGGACCCCACATTCCGTAGAATGTTTGGTGGTCGGGACCCGTCACCTCTCTGAAGACGCTGAAGGATTACAACGACAGAGGGGTTCAGAGATGTACCCTTGAACCGATGTGAGTTGGTTGAAAGATCTGTAGTCCAATTTGGGGCTAAGATCTGTTAAAATATTTATGAGCAGATGGGCTCAATTAATATGAGTTGAGAACTTATGGCCAATTTTGGGCTAAGTCCAATCGAGTTAAAATGTTTAACATTTATCTTGGGCTGCTGAGCATTTGCTTGGGCTTGGCCCTTTTAACAATGCTTGAATTCTGACAATATCTTGTCTTTTATTGAATGCTGGGCATTCATCATAGCCTTGGGCTTATTAAAGAACAATTTATATTCTATCAACGCAACACGTGGCGCGCTTGGCGCTTTGCGCCAGTCAAAGAGCGCAGTGCGCTTCTGCCAAGTAGCGCACACGTGAAGGACACGTGTCGTGCTTGGCGATAAGCGCCAGATGATGGGCGCATTGCGCCAGTTTATGAGTGCATTGCGCTAGTAGTTTAGTGGCGCACACGTAATTGACACGTGGTGCGCTTGGCGCTGAGCGCCAGCTAATTGATCGATGTTTGTTTTGCATATGCGTTTTAAAATCAAAGTTAAGAATACCGCAATCAATAATGGTGTCGCTTAGTAGCTAGCCGATTGAGTACGGGTCGGTCCACAGGGAAAACGTGTTCTTTTCTTTATGTTCTTACGAGTTAAATCCTATTTTTGGTAGGTTTTGATTTTTATAAAAACTAAGATTGAATTTAATTCGATTTAAAACCTTGCTAGGGTTAGGTTAGTTTGGAAAGATAATTCTACTCACTACTTCCTTTGCCCTAATTAAGAACATAGGTGTTAGGGTAATAATTAACAAAGGGGATTAGCACGACAAGGAAGAAACTTCGTTTCTTCCTTTTAGTCCTTGTCCGTCTTTTCTTAACTCTTAGCCCTAAGCTCTATCTAAATCAACCACAACCGGTCTAATTAGGGAATCACCGCTATCTCGTAGGATAGGTGCCGTAGTGAGCGGTGGGTGTTTGATTTACATAGAGTCCTAATTTAAAATATTAAACGGGCAAGAAAAGAGTGAGAGATTTCCATCTCTCAAACCTACCCAATCCTAACCCTAACAAGTGAGGAACTACTCACTCATTAGGGTATTAACAATGGAATTCATTTTTATATTTTATTTTAAAAACTATCTAAGTTGCAAATAATAAAAGACAAAATAAAATAGCAGATATTAAAAGAACAGATAAAAACGCAAGAATTAAATTCAGATAAAAAGTCTTACTTTATTGATGCACTCTTGACGATTACAAAGGAATTGAAATTTAATCTAGAATTAAAAAGAGGCATGCCCCAAAAGAGGCTGTAGACTTTTCTATTTATAGATAGGAGAAACCCTAGGATTTATATCTGATCCACATTTGAAATTACAAGACTACCTTAAGAAAGCCGGGTCAAAGCACCGACACCCACCGACACATGCACCGACACATGCACAGCACGGCCGCGGATCCGCGGCGGAATGCCATGTTTGGCCGCGGATCCTGTTCAGACTATAATATTGCATTTATCATTCCCCTATTCTTATCCTTTTTATAAATAAACAGGTACTCTTTACGCACGTTTGTTGCATATTACAGGATACAAGTTTCTGGAGCAAATACAGTGAAAAAGACACAAAACAACATAAAAGGGACTTTTGACCAACTATTAGACGGATCCTAGTCTAGCCTAGATGAAGAACAATGCAAGGTCCAAAATGTTAATGCAAACGGTCAAAAGATACTTACAAGTGTTCACTGAAACATCTGGAGGAAAACCAGAAGCTCAAAAGAGAAAATAAGTGAAGAAACAGAAGCCCACAGAGACACTGAACCAAGCCCAAACTTTTGGCAGCCCAAGACCACCAAAGGGCCGCGGATCCGCGGCCCAAGCCATCAAATGCCGCGGATCCGCGGCCTTACAGAGAGCTTGTCGGTGGAAATTTGATGCGTCGGCGCGTCGGTGCAGATGTTAGGATTTTAAGTGGGCAAATCTGTAATTTTGCATGTGCGAGAGTCTGTAGCCCTAGGTTTCCTATTTTCCTATAAATTGTAATCTTAGATCTAAAAATTTTATGCCTCTTTTCAATAAATAAAATTCAGAAATTCTGGAAGTGACATTCAGATCTGTTCTTTATCGCTTGGAGGGAGCCATCACCATTAGTAAGTGTTTTTCTTTTATTCTTTTAATGTTATTTCATCCCCTAATGAGCGAGTAATCTCCTCGCTTGTTAGGGTTAGCCTTAGGGAAAGGGTTGAGAGATGAGATCTCTCACCCCTTTCAATGCCATATTAAACTAACCCATTAAGAACTCCATGCATGCGTGCACAACCGCTCCCTGCGGCACCCTACCCCTCGAGGTAACGGTGAACCGCAGTATAAAGGGCCGGTTGCGCACGTTTTCCATGGGGGTTAAGGTAATTAACGATAAAGGAAGGATACGAATCTAGAGGAAGAAAACATCTTCCCAAAAGAGTCGTATCCACTTTATCGATAATTACTATAACACCTAATGGATCTAAAATACGGCATTGAAAGCGGTGAGGAAACATCAATCTCCAAAACTTCCTCTAAGCCTAACCCTAGCAAGAATTTAAATTAGATTAATTAAGTTTTAGATCTAGATTTTTATAAAAAACCAAAACGACAAATAGAATCAACCCGAAAATTCACAAAAAGAAAGATTACGCCGTCCCCGGCAACGGCGCCATTTGATTTGTGTGTCAAAAACTGTAAGTTTACCGCAATTAGAAACGGCGTCGCTTCGCAGCTAGCCGGTGAGTGCGGGTCGATCCACAGAGACGGGTAAATTCCTTTTATGTGTTTTAACGAGTTGATTCTATTTGTCGTTTTGGTTTTTTATAAAAATCTAGATCTAAAACTTAATTAATCTAATTTAAATTCTTGCTAGGGTTAGGCTTAGAGGAAGTTTTGGAGATTGATGTTTCCTCACCGCTTTCAATGCCGTATTTTAGATCCATTAGGTGTTATGGTAATTATCGATAAAGTGGATACGACTCTTTTGGGAAGATGTTTTCTTCCTCTAGATTCGTATCCTTCCTTTATCGTTAATTACCATAACACCTAATGGATCTAAAATACGGCATTGAAAGCGGTGAGGAAACATCAATCTCCAAAACTTCCTCTAATCCTAACCCTAGCAAGAATTTAAATTAGATTAATTAAGTTTTAGATCTAGATTTTTATAAAAAACCAAAACGACAAATAGAATCAACTTGTTAAAACACATAAAAGGAATTTACCCGTCTCTGTGGATCGACCCGCACTCACCGGCTAGCTGCGAAGCGACGCCGTTTCTGATTGCGGTAAACTTACAGTTTTTGACACACAAATCAAATGGCGCCGTTGCCGGGGACGGCGTAATCTTTCTTTTTGTGAATTTTCGGGTTGATATAAATTTTAAAAAAATTATAAAAATCTGAAAATATAAAAAATAAAAAAAAATTATCAAATTTGATCTGTTTGAAGGGTGTATATTTTTGAATCTTGCAGGAACAGCGGCGAATCGCGGATCTGAAATTTTACAGAGGGCAAATAAAAATTTGGTACATAAGAACAGAGAGGAACTGAAGGTACAGAACCACAGAATTTTTTCCAGCGGCCGATCTCTCCACTTTACCGCGTTTCCGCCGCATAATGGGGCCATCCGCCGCGTTTCAGCGCTCTGAAGGACACGTCAGCAATTGAAATCTTGTGGGTTTGCTCTTTTTTCCTCTCCTCTGTAACCTCCATATCTCTATCTGTAAAAATTTTCTGCAGGGTTCTTTGCGCTAAAAAATCTTCTACCCCCTTCTCGATAACAGATTTTCTGCAGGTTTCTTTGCGCCGCGCTAAAAATTGATTGCAAGTGAAATCTTATCTGTTTTGCATAATTTAACCGGACTCTAAGGGGCTATTTGACCAAACTCAGATTGGGTGGGGATTTCATCACCTTTCCCAAGACCCCAGAAAACACCTAAAGCATTTTGCATCGACCACAAGTAATTAAAAAAGATTAGACTCAGACCTAAGGACAGCGAGCTCAATAGGAAAAGGACTAGGGTAGGCATCGGCCGTTTATCCTAACCGACTTTGCGGTGTCTAGGCTAGTGGCTATTAATTAGGCCCACTGTAGTGGTGGTTCCTTCCCACTTACCTGGCCGTATTTGTCCGTGAAGAGGCGGTTTGAGGTCTATTTCTAGCCCTAGTTAGGAGCTGTCTAGTAGACCTAGGCGACCCTAGATCTAGGCCTGATTGTGCATGTGTGGTTGATTCAGTTGTGTCACGAGTCCGTTTTCAAAAACCTCCTTGCAAAACTCACAAAAAAAAAATAAAGAAAAATCTTTTCAAAAACTTGCAACTTGCCGCTAAAGAAAACTTGCAAACCACTTCCACCACTTCTTCTCACTGACGTTATCTTACCCCCACATTCTGTTTTTCTCTTTTTTTCTGACTGCACTACCCTTTAGTGTATGTCATTTTGGACTAGGGATACTAACGCCCGATTAGTCCGTGTTTCGTTGGTACCGACCGACGAACCCTTCGACGAACCCTTCGTCGATCTTCCGTCCACTTCCTTACCTCCACATTCAAATTCTTCTTTCGAAGGTATGTCGGGATTCAACCCCAACGCTACCTTAACGACGGGAATGATTCCACCTCCGCCAGGTGCGAATAACCCGAATCTTCCGCCTGTTGTAGCGCCCGCACGAGTCGCGCTCCAGGATCTCTTCTACCCCGTCCGCACTTCTTTACCTACATGTCTTTCACCCCCACCGGCAAATGGGGATAATTTTGAAATAAAACCACACTTCATCAATATGCTGCCTAAGTTTCATGGTTTGGAATCCGAAGATGCTTATATTTTCATTAATAAATTCCAAAACGTTTGCGCCATGATGAAGACAACCCAATTAAGTGATGACGCAATAAGGCTAAGGGTCATTCCTTTTACCTTATGTGACCTAGCCGAGAAGTGGCTATACAGCACCGCATCACACTCCATTAGAAATTGGGACGAGTTTGTGAGAGCTTTTCTGAAAAATTTCTACCCTCATCATAAAACTGCTAGAATCCGAAACGAGATTATACAATTTTCACAGCTTCCGTCCGAACCATTCTGAAAGTGCTTCGAGAGATTTAAAGACCTACTTGTTCAATGCCCTCATCATGGGATAGAAAATTGGCAACTTTGCCAAACTTTATACGAGGGATTGAACGCAGCAACGAAGCAGTTGCTAGAAACAATATGTCAAGGTCATTTTCTCTCTAAGTCTAGCGACGAAGCTTGGCAGTTTCTTGAGGACCTAAGTGAGCAAACAATTCAGTGGGAGAGTACCAAGACTACATCATCTTCTTCAGTTGGTCAATCTAGGGCAGGCATACATCAAATAGATATGTCGATAGCTATGAAAGCCAAGATGGCCTCACTTATGAAAAAGCTAGAAGCCATTGAGACCAAAATCTCATCGTCTTCTCCTGCCCCTACTCTACCCACACGAACTGTTTGTGCTTGTTGTTCGAACCCATCGCATTTAACCGAAGAGTGTCCTTATAATGCACCTATTCAAGGACAGGATCAAGTCAATGCTGCATTCCAGCAACGACAAAGAAATGATCCCTACTCTTCGACATACAATCAGGGGTGGAGGAGTCACCCAAATCAACAGTTCCAAGGGAATAATAATTTTCAAAGACCTCCTCCACAACAACAAGCACCCTTACAAACTCAAAACCAGCAACCTTTCCAACAACAACCTTATACAAATCAAACGAACAATTTGGTTCAACCAAATGATGATAAGGTTAGCTCGCTCGAGAGAAGTCTTGAAGCATTTCTCAAGCAAACTACAGAATCCGCAGCAAGATTTGAAAGTTATGTGCAATCTTTAATGAATAACAATGCCTCACACGATCAAAGTATCAAATCTATTGAGGCACAAATTGCACAATTAACTGCTGCGTTGAGCGAGAGAGAAAAGGGAAAGCTTCCATCTCAACCATTGCCCAATCCCGGTCACCCACAAAACGCATATCACAATCACAATGTAAATGCGGTGACCACGTTGAGATCCGGAAGAGAGTTGCAAAATAATGTGGAAACTAGTGATGACATCCCCGCCGGTGGTTCTTCTTCCCCTTCTTCATTTTCTTCACTTCCTTCTTCACCTTTTTCTTTAGAGCCTATTCTCCACCCTTCACACGGCTCTACTTCTTCTGACTCGAACGGACCCATTTCTAACAACACGAACACATCCACACTGGGATCCGTTCCTATTCCACATTCTACTCCACAGACTTTTGACTCAACAAATTTTCAGAATGCACCATTTCCAAACAGGTTGAGTCCTAATAAACCAAATACACAAGTGGAGAAGATTGTGGAGATCTTTAAGCAGGTTAGCATAAATATACCTCTCTTGGATGCTATCCAACAAGTCCCTTCATACGCGAAAATCTTAAAGGGCTTGTGCACCTCGAAGAGAAAGGCATCACAAGTGCCCAAGAAAGTGCTAGTGGCTAGTGCAGTGAGCAATGCTATTAACCACCATCAAACCTTACCCCAAAAACGAAAGGACCCCGGCTGTCCTACGATTTCAATTACGATTGGGGATAAGAAAATTAATCGAGCACTTTTAGATCTTGGGTCTAGTGTTAACCTGATTCCTTACTCCGTGTACGAACAATTAGGGGTTGGAGAGTTGAAACCCACTCGTTGCACTCTCCAAATGGCTGATCGATCAATCGCCTATCCAAGGGGTCAACTAGAGGATGTGTTGATCAAAGTCGGGGAATTCATATTCCCCGTTGATTTTATCGTTATGGATACACAACCTGTTGCTAACCCAATAAACCAAATTCCGGTGATTCTTGGTCGACCATTTTTGGCCACTTCCAATGCCGTAATAAATTGTCGCAATGGCTCCATGACCCTATCCTTCGGAAAGAGGTCTAGTGAGTTCAATATTTATAAGATGGGAAGTCTGCCCCCCGTGCCTAAAAGTAGTACACGAGAAGTTTGCTCTATTCACGAAATCACGCAGGAGGACTGTGAGCTTGAAAGATTCTTGTTTGATGAAAACAGTTTTGACGCCACTAGTGCGTCCCTCCTTGAGCCTACTACCGTTGACACAACCGATATTGATTATGAATGTTTCATTTTTTTGGATGATGACGACTCACAGCCCGAATATGAGTCGTTTGAATTTTTTGATGAGTCAGTCGAACCATCCGAATCGGTTGTTTGCAGTGATTTCGAACCTGTGTTGGAGTCCTTTGAGTTCGAGGTAGATTCAGCCATGATTCTTTCGCCTCAGAAATTCGAACTCACGCCCTTGCCGTCTCACCCTAGATATGCCTACATAGGTGAGAATGAGACCTTTCCCATTATCATATCGGCCTCTCTAGCCATCGAGCAAGAGAACGCCCTCTTAACGGTCTTACAAGATAGGCGGCAAGTTGTCGGTTGGACTATGGCGGACATCGAGGAGATCAGTTCTCTCATAATTGAATATCATACAAAATTGATGGATGATGCCATGTCAATAGAGGACCCACAGGAATATCTTGGGGGTATTGTGGTGAGTCAACCTCCTCCCTTAGAAGTTGAAATACCCCCATTTCTTTTAATAAGGTACGAGAATGCCAACACTCCACTGATTGCTGATCTTTTACATTCTCGTTTCGATGCATCACCATCACCTGTATATTTACCTCCACACCTCCCATACCACTACTTCTATCTTCCCCAATTCTTTGCGGACCACCACAACTTATTTTTCCACCACCCAATATTCTTTACTGATAAATTTTTCAACTGGTTGGTGTTGACTTTTGGCCGATGCAAGGTTTGGCAGTATTGTCTAACATAGTTTAATTGAAGTTTGGGGGAGGGTCTTTTTGTATATATTTTTGTTTTTCTTAACAATAAAAAAAATTTATAAATAAACAGGGGAGTATCGGTATTTTGACCCTCTTAGTTTAGCATGACAGTGAGGACACTGTCAAGTTCAAGTTTGGGGGTATGCTCGGTACGTCTTCTTCCTTCGCATTCATTTGTACATATTTTTGCATTTGCATACTTATTTGAAAACCCATAAAAATTTGAAAAATTTCAAAAAAATTATAAAAATAATTGTATTCAATTTTGGCTAATTGACTTGAGTTTGACAAATAGGTTAACTGGTTAGGAACAACTAGATCTTAGACTTAGTAAATTAAAAACCCTAAAAATAACCTTCCTTAAAGTTTAACAGTAGAAAGTATATGGCTTGTAGTTTATTTAGAAATAGGCAAATTTTGGGTTCACTTCTTGGGCTAAGTCGAAACAAGGAAAGAGTATTGATGTTCTTATTAGAGTATAAGTTTGAAAAATAGTTCCTAACTTAAGTCTAGATTCTGAAAACGTATACCCTACAATTTGCACAATCACGCACCTTGAAACTTGGAATAGTAGAAGAGACCTTGAAATGCTCTTGTCTAAAGTCCTTAGTACAATGAAAATAAAAAGAAAAAAAAAGTGAATAAAGAAAAAAATGGACACTGGTTTTTGTGATTACTTAAGGCTGTAAAAATAGAAAAAAAATATTTAGCGAGGGTGCTTCATCACCTAGTGCCTTAGACCAACTGGTTTGGGAGTCACTGCTAAAGCCTTGGGTGTTGCAAAGACTAGGAAGTACGCTTTAAAGTGCAAGCGCATTTTGTAATCGGTCGTTGGTACCTCAAGAAGTATTAACGGTCGCATGAAGGATGTGTAAGCGAATTTCATTTAAATTCACCAATTAATAAGTACTTTGGACAATGGACTAGGGCATGATTGCTTGAATTGAATTTCCAAGTGTAGGGGTGATCTATACACACACGTAGGGGTATGTGATTGGAATTTAGATAAAAGAGAGGAATGAAAGATAGAATTTGTATCTTTAATGGAATTGATAGAAAATTCCTAAGTAGAGATGAAACCCTAGAAGGAAGACTTAAAAGATGCCGAAAGCTAAGTAGGTCTACATAACATATATAATCTTAAGTTAAATAATGAGGAAGCGTGAAGAATAGGGGTGGATAATTTGCAAGTAAAAGATAATAGAATTCCTTATTAGAAGACCTAATTGGAGAACAAAAGTCAATTGGCTGAGTTGATAGGATTTTGTGGGTAGTATCCGCTGAAAACCCTCAGGAGACAACACTCCTCCTACTAGGGACACCTAGAGGTTTAACGGCTTGTTGCACAAGCTCAGTGCAATCGTGTTTCCCTGCGAAAGTGCGGTTAGGATTTTAGTGAATAAAATAATAAGTTTGCTCGAGGACGAGCAAAAGGTAAGTTTGGGGGTATTTGTTCAGACTATAATATTGCATTTATCATTTCCCTATTCTTATCCTTTTTATAAATAAACAGGTACTCTTTACGCACGTTTGTTGCATATTACAGGATACAGGTTTCTGGAGCAAATACAGTGAAAAAGACACAAAACAACAGAAAAGGGACTTTTGACCAACTATTAGACGGATCCTAGTCTAGCCTAGATGAAGAACAATGCAAGGTCCAAAATGTTAATGCAAACGGTCAAAAGATACTTACAAGTGTTCACTGAAACATCTGGAGGAAACCAGAAGCTCAAAAGAGAAAATAAGTGAAGAAACAGAAGCCCACAGAGACACTGAACCAAGCCCAAACTTTTGGCAGCCCAAGACCACCAAAGGGCCGCGGATCCGCGGCCCAAGCCATCAAATGCCGCGAATCCGCGGCCTTACAGAGAGCTTGTCGGTGGAAATTTGATGCGTCGGCGCGTCGGTGCAGATGTTAGGATTTTAAGTTGGCAAATCTGTAATTTTGCATGTGCGAGAGTCTGTAGCCCTAGGTTTCCTATTTTCCTATAAATTGTAATCTTAGATCTAAAAATTGTATGCCTCTTTTCAATAAATAAAATTCAGAAATTCTGGAAGTGACATTTAGATCCGTTCTTTATCGCTTGGAGGGAGCCATCACCATTAGTAAGTGTTTTTCTTTTATTCTTTTAATGTTATTTCATCCCCTAATGAGCGAGTAATCTCCTCGCTTGTTAGGGTTAGCCTTAGGGAAAGGGTTGAGAGATGAGATCTCTCACCCCTTTCAATGCCATATTAAACTAACCCATTAAGAACTCCATGCATGCGTGCACAACCGCTCCCTGCGGCACCCTACCCCTCGAGGTAACGGTGAACCGCAGTATAAAGGGCCGGTTGCGCACGTTTTCCATGGGGGTTAGGGTAATTAACGATAAAGGAAGGATACGAATCTAGAGGAAGAAAACATCTTCCCAAAAGAGTCGTATCCGCTTTATCGATAATTACTATAACACCTAATGGATCTAAAATACGGCATTGAAAGCGGTGAGGAAACATCAATCTCCAAAACTTCCTCTAAGCCTAACCCTAGCAAGAATTTAAATTAGATTAATTAAGTTTTAGATCTAGATTTTTATAAAAAACCAAAACGACAAATAGAATCAACTCGTTAAAACACATAAAAGGAATTTACCCGTCTCTGTGGATCGACCCGCACTCACCGGCTAGCTGCGAAGCGACGCCGTTTCTGATTGCGGTAAACTTACAGTTTTTGACACACAAATCAGATCCACGGCCATCTTGAGGGATCTTTGGCTCTTCTTTTCAGGGTTGCTTTATATTGCTATTTCCTTCTATTTTCTTCTCTTGGTTCTTCAGAATCTTTTCTACTTTCTTCCAGATTTCCAACAGTGCAGAATTTGTGGACTTTTACCGTAAGCTTCGCGTTGAAGTCTTGAATCTTTGTGCTGCCCTCGTACTTGGTGCAATTGAACTGTTCATTGATCTTCGTTTGTTCCTTAAACCGGTAAGCAGTATCTTGCAGATTCATCTATTTGTTGGTCGTAATCTCACACTTGTAACGTCTTAACCTGAATTCACTATATTGTTCTGAGAACTTGTAATCTGCAACTGTTTAGCAAACATGGATCAAAAGCACCTATTTATTTGCAATATGATTAAGAATGGGGAATCGCGAGTAAAACCAATTTATTCTCGAAAAAACCTAATCTCACTTTCGCAGGGAATCGCGATTGCACTGAGCTCGTGCAACAAGTCGTTAAACCTCTAGGTGTCCCCAGTAGGAGGAGTGTTGTCTCCTGAGGGTTTTCAGCGGATACTACCCACAAAATCCGATCAATTTGGCATATTGACTTTCATTCTTCAATTCGGTGTTCTAGCAAGAAATTCTATTATCTTCAACTTAGAAATCATCAACCCGTATTTTTCACACTCACTTATCATTTAACTTAAGATAGTATATGTTCTGTAAATTTACTTAGCTTTTAGCATCTTTTGAATTTTCCTTCTAAGGTTCCATCTTAACTTAGGAATTTTTATCATCTCTACTGAAAATATAAGTCCTGTTTTTCATTCCTATCTCTCATCCAAACCCCAATTATACCCCTACGTGTGTGTATGTATCACCCCTACACTTGGAAATTCAATTCAAGCTATCATACTCTTGTCCATTGTCCAAAATACTTTTAGTTAGTGAATTTTTGATGAAATTGCTCACGCATCCTTCATGCGACCGTTAATACTTCTGGAGGTACTAACAACCGATTACAAAATGTGTTTGCGCATTAAGGCGTAATTCCTCGTCTTGTAATACCTAAGGCTTTAGCAGTGACTCCCAAACCAGTTGGTCTAAGGCATTAGGTGATAAAGCATCCTTGCTATATATTTTTTTTATTTTACGCTGGCTTAAGTAATTACAAAACCAGTGTTTATTTTTTTATATCTTTTTATTCACACTTATACTTTTATTTTTCTCATACTAAGGATTTTAGGCAAGAGCAATTCAAGGTATCCTCTACTATCCCAAATTTCAAGGTGCGTGTATGTGCGAGTTGTAGGGTATATATTTTCAGAATTTAGGCTAAAGGTTTGGAATTATTTTTCAGACTTACACTTCAATAAAAATTTCAATACTCTTCCCTTATTTTGACTTAACCCAAGCACTGAACTCAAAATTTGCCTATTTCTAAATAAACTACAAGGACATGTATTTTCTATCGTTAAACTTTAAGAAAGGTTATTTTTAGTGTTTTTAATTTACTAAGTTTAGGATCTAGTTTTTCCTAGCTAGTTAACCGTCTTTGTCAAACTTAAGTCAAATATGGCCGAAATTGGAAAAAAAATATCTTTTTAGTTTTTCAATTTTTTATTTGATTTTACTTTTATATTTTTTTCATTTTTTAATTTTTATAATTTTTCATAAAGATGCAATGCAGAATTAAACATGCAAAGAAAGAAAAAAAATATGTACAAAAATTAAAATATGCAATGCAATGATAACTATTTACAAACCACCTCCTCCCCCAAACTTACCAAAAGCAGTGCCCTCACTGCTCAGGCCCTCGCCGTCCCCTTGAACGTGAACGAGAACACTCCTCTCGCGCCACAGCGTAGATACGCCATGTTCAATCTCTGTCACCCGGTGATCCAAGTTGGTCACCATCCCCACCAAATTATCAATCCCCCTAATGGCTCTTCTAAGAAGACGTGCATGTTCTATTGGGGTAAACTCTTCCTCGCTCGCGGTCGAGCTAGAGTTGGGTGTCCTGGCGGGTACATGTTCGGCCGGTTCTCTTCATGACCAAACATCAGTTAGGCGGGTATAGGACGTGGATACGTCCTCAATAAGAGGCCTAATGGGTATACCTCCATGCATGTAAAACTCAAATTCCTCCACCGGGAGGAAATAGCGACACAGTTATGTCACTAATATAGGGCATGGGTAATTTGCGGCCCTTTTGCCAGCACCAATTGAATTAAGTAAAACCGTGCACGTGTCAAATCTAGGGTTCCTAGTCATTAAGGTGTGCACGATATGAAGAGATGGGGTGAAAAATGTTGTATCATGTGAACTACCAAAAATGTTGTTTTGTGCCCAACGGCACACGGTTAATATATTGGCGAAAAAGGTTCTAGCATGTATGCCCTTCCTAGTTTCCCTCGAACAGTCATTACCCATTAAGGGTAAGTAGTCTTCAAATTGAAGAGGTTGGTCGTGAACAGGTAAACTAGGAATTAAAGTGACTTCATGGATGAAGTCCATGTCAATGATTATTTCCCTATCGCCCCAAAGTAATTTAATAAAACCGTATTATGTTAGACAACCTTCCTCCATGCACTCGTAAAAACGAGTAATTAGATCTGGAAGAGCATAGGCATTGGGATAATTATAAATTAAAAAGTTCCACCCTCGCCGTGTGATCTCCTCACCAAAATAACTTCCGTAAATTGTGTGTGAAAAGATTTATGAAAAATCTCGTTCTAATTTCATAGTTGGTGCCATTCAGAAAGCTCACAGATTAATAAAAAAAATTAACAGACAGGGAGAGATGATGCAAACCTCCTCTGAAAAAATTCAGAGGGTGAAGAGGTAAAGGCGCGGCGGATCAGCGGCGGAAAGGGGGCTTCGGCGGCGGTTGCGCGGCGCTCTGGAGGAGACTGCTTGCTCTGGCTGCAGCGGCGGTTAGGGTTTTCTGAGAGCATTTTTTAGGGTTTGATAAAACAGAGAGGGGTCGGGTTCTATTTATAGGGGGATGTGTTGATTATTTGCAAAAAAACTCCTCCTGAAAAGAGGAAATTATTTGTAAATAAAAAAAATTTATTTTTTTCCTTTTTTTATTAAAACTGGAAATTTACAAGAATACCCAAAAAAAAATATTTTCAAAAATTTTTATTTTTTATTTTGTTTTTATATAATTACAAGTGATACATACCCCCAAACTTGTTTGAAACGGTGATTTGGCTAGATAATCGAAATTTAGGGGTAGATGGAGAAAGATCAGTCAATGTAGATCGGCTCCAGCAAAAACAGGAGCTCCTCCGAAGAGTCCGCAGTGAGGAACGGTTTAAGTCTATGTCCATTCACTTTAAATAGTGAACCGTCCTCCGGATTTTCTAGATCGACCGCACCGTGCGGATATACGGTGCGCACAAAAAATGGCCATATCCATCGAGATCTGAGCTTGCCGAGAAGGAAATGTAACTGACTGTCGTAAAGCAAAACCTGTTGACCAGGTTTGAAAGTCTTGCGCATAAGATGTTTATCGTGGAACACCTTCGTTCGGTTTTTGACAATTATTGGGTTCTCGTAAGTTTCATCCCGAAACTCGTTCAATTCGTTCAACTGCAACTTTCTATTGCTGCCCGCATCTCCTAGAGATAAATTCAACATTTTTATTGCCCAAAATGCTTTATGCTCTATTTCAACAGGAATGTGGCAAGCCTTTCCATAAACAAGCCTATATGGAGACATGCCAAGATCGGTCTTATAGGCAGTTCGGAATGCCCAAAGGGCATCAATAAGTTTCGATGACCAATCATTACGGTTTTTGGAAACCGTTTTCTCCAATATCTGTTTAATCTGCCGATTCGAAATCTCGGCTTGCCCATAAGTCTGGAGATGATAGGGTGTTGACAGCTTGTGAGTAATGGAGTATTTCCGCATTAAGGACTCGAAAGTCCTATTACAAAAATGAGATCCATTATCGCTGATAATTGCGCGAGGATGCCCAAACCGAGAAAAATGTTTTCTTTGAGAAATCTAACGACAACCTTGTTGTCATTAGTTCGGCTGGGCACATCCTCGACCCATTTTGAAACATAGTCAATAGCGAAGAGTATATACACGTTCACAAAAGAGTTGGGAAACGGTCCCATAAATTCTATCCCCCAAACATCAAAAATTTCAACAACCAAAATTGGTTGGAGCGGCATTTCATTTCTCCGAGATATCCGGCTTAAGTGTTGGCACCGGGAGCATGTCTTGCAGTACTCATGTGCATCTTTAAAAAGTTATGGCCAGTAGAAGCCACACTGTAAGATCTTTTCTGCTATCTTTTTGGGGCCAAAATGCCCGCCACACGCTTAATCGTGGCAGAATGACAGCACGCTCTTAAACTCATTGTCGGGGACACACCGACGAATAATTTGGTCGGGACAGTATTTGAATAGATACGGTTCATCCCAGTAAAATATGTTTTACTTGGGATAGAAATCTGAGTCTGTCCTGATTTGACCATTCGTTTGGTATAAGTCCGGTGGCCAAATAATTTACAATATCTACGAACCAAGGTTCCATGACACGGTTAAGAGATGCACATCTGGAAAAATGTCTTTAATAGGAATTTGAAGTGTATGCGAAGAAGGAAGGCGTGAAAGGTGGTCGGCGACTACGTTTTCGCATCCTCTCTTGTCTCTGATGACAAGGTCAAACTCTTGTAGTAAGAGGATCCAACGTATCAGCCAAGATTTAGCATCCTTCTTCGCGAAAAGATGGCGAAGAGCTGAGTGGTCAGTATAAACGATGACTGGAGAACCGATTAAATAGGGCCTGAACTTTTCTAATGCAAACACAACAGCTAAGAATTCTTTTTCAGTTGTTATGTAATTTAATTGGGCCTCGTTCAAGGTTCGGCTAGCTTAATAAATTACATGCGGCATCTTATTTATGTGCTGTCCAAGGACAGCACCAATGGCGAAATCAGATGCATCGCACATAATTTCAAATGGATGCGTCCAGTCAGGAGATGAAAGAATGGGAGCGGAAATAAGTGAGTTTTTCAATGACTCGAACGCCTTCATACAGCTTGAGTCAAAATCAAAAGTGGTGTCCTTGGCCAACAAAAGAGTCAAGGGTCTAGGTATCTTGATAAAATCCTTGATGAACCATCTATAGAAACCGGCATGGCCAAGGAAGGCTCGAATGTCTCGGACGCACTTAGAAGGAGGAAGATTGGAAATGACTTCAATCTTAGCTTTATCTACCTCAATACCATTTTGCGAGATGATATGTGCTAAGACGATACCTTCTCGTACCATAAAGTGACACTTTTCCCAATTTAAAGTAAGGTTCTTATCCCTACACCGGGTGAGAACTGCGTCTAAATGTAGCAAACACTCATCAAAGGAGTCGCCGAAAATGGAGAAATCATCCATAAAAATCTCCAAGAATTTTTCCACCATGTCTGAAAAATGCCCATCATACACCGCTGGAAAGTAGCGGGTGCATTGCGTAACCCAAAGGGCATGCAACGGTAAGCAAACGTACCGAAGGGACAAGTGAATGTGGTCTTGTCTTTGTCCTTTTCGGCGATGGGAACTTGATTATAGCCGGAATAGCCATCCAAAAAGCAGTAAAATTCATGCCCAGCCAATCGTTCTAGCATTTGGTCAATAAAAGGTAATGGAAAGTGGTCTTTCCGTGTCGCGGCGTTGAGTTTTCTATAATCGATGCAAACTCGCCACCCAGTTTGGGTGCGAGTAGGTATTAACTCATTCGCCTCATTAGTTATGACCGTTATGTCTGATTTCTTTGAGACAACATGAATGGGGCTAACCCACTGGCTATCAGAGATAGGATACATGATACCACTATCTAGACATTTTACAATCTCCTTTTTAACAGCCTCCTTCATAATAGAGTTTAGTCGTCTCTGTGGATCCCTTACTGGCTTGGCATCATCCATCATATGAGTATGATGTTCAACTATTAGGGGACTAATCCCCTTGATGTCCGCCATAGTCCAGCCAAAAGCTTGCTGATTATTTTGTAAGACCGTAAAAAGGGCTTTCTCTTGCTCGGGGGCTAGAGAGGCCGAGATGATAATGGGAAGGGTCTCATTCTCACCTAAGTAAGCGTATTTAAGGTGAGACGGTAATAGCTTGAGTTCGAGTTTTGGAGGCGAAACAATTGAAGGTAAAATTGGTGAAACTGACTCAAACTTGAAGGATTCCAATAGCGGTTCGAAGCGAGTGTAAGCAACCGAGTCGGATGGTTCAGCTAACTCATCCGAAAATTCAAAGGACTCAAACTCGGGTGGTGATTCTTCAAAATCGTTCGAAAAAGTGAAACACTCGTAATCGTTATCTGGTGTGAAAGTAGTGTCAGATTCAAGGAGGAACGCATTTGTGGTGTCAAAATTGTTGTGATTGATTTTCGAGCTCACAGTCCTCCTGAGTGATCTCTTGGATTGAGCAAACATCAAGTATATTAGCATTAGGCTCGGAGGGCTAATTCCCCAACTTAAAAATATTGAGTTCAATTGTCATGTTTCCAAAAGATAGGTTCATCGAACCATTTCGACAATTGATCACCGCATTAGAAGTCGTAAGGAATGGTCGACCGAGTATCACCGGAATTTGACTTCGGGGATTAGCTACAGGCTGTGTGTCCATAACAATGAAATCAACGGGGAAAATGAAGTCCCCTACTTTAATCAACACATCCTCTAACCCACCCCTAGGATGGGTGATGGATCGGTCGGCTATTTGGAGAGTACAATGTATGGGTTTCAGCTCTCCAATGCCTAATTGTTCATATACTGAATAAGGAAGCAAATTAACACCGGCACCAAGATCTAAAAGTGCGCGGTTGATGTTCTTATCCCCAATAGTTATTGAAATTGTAGGACAGCCAGGCTCCTTGCGTTTTTGGGGTAAAGGTTGGGTAAGAGCATCACTTACTGCACTAGCCAAGAAAACTTTCTTGGGTACCTGTGATTTTCTCTTTTTGGTGCATAAGTCCTTCAAGATTTTTAGCGTAAGAAGGGACTTGTTGGATTGCATCGAAGAGAAATATGTAAATACTAACCTGTTTAAATAACTCCACAATCTTCTCCATTTGTAGAGTTTGTTTATTGGATCTCAACCTGTTTGGAAATGGAATATTTTGAAAATTTGTTGAGTCCAATGTTTGTGGAATAGATTGCGAAGTTGGAACGGATCCCAGTGTTGGTGTTTTCGTGGAGTGAGATGTGGGTCCGTTCGAATTAGTAGAAGAAGTAGAGCCTTGTGAAGAATGAAGAACAGGCTCTGAAGAAGATGAAGATGATGAAGAAGAAGCGGCGGCCGGGGTGTCATTAGTATTGCCAACGTTGTTGTGCAATACCTTTCCAGATCTCAATATGGTCACGGCACTCACATTATGATTTTGTTGTTCATGAGCAACATGTGCATTTTGTGTGTGACCAGGATTTGGCAGTGGTTGAGATGGAAGTTTCCCTTTCTCTCACTCGCTTGGAGCAGCATTCAGTTATGCAATTTGAGCTTCAATGGTTTTGATACTTTGCTCATGTGATGCAGTGTGTTGCACCAAAGACTGAATGGAAGACTGGATGTTGGCTGAGAATTGCATAGATTGTTTTAAAAATGCATCCAGATTTCGTTCTAGCGAGAAAATATTATCGTTATTTGGTTGAACAAAATTATTTTGAGGAAAAGAGTTGTTTGGTGAAAAATTGTTCATTTGATTTTGGTAAGGTTGGGGTTGGAAAGGTTGCTGATATTGAGTTTGTTGAGGGGCTTGTTGTTGTGGAGGAGGCCTCTGAAAATTGTTGTTGCCTTGGAATTGTTGGTTTTGATTCCAAGCAAAATTGGGGTGGCGTGTCGGATGTTCAAAATTCTAAAGTTATAACCGCGATCAGGACGGTGTCGCTTTTCAGCTAGCCGGTTGAGCACGGGTCGATCCACAGGGAGATGGTTGTATGTTCGTTCTTGTTTTAGACGAGTCAATAAAGAATGTGTATATGTTTGTTCAGTTCTATCCTAAGTGATATATGCAAGTATAAAGTTGTTAAGAAAAAGATACGAAAGTGTAAGCTAAAAAAATCCGCACTCAAAACCTTTGAGCCGAGTCTTGACCAATTGAAGCAAGAGTAATCGGCAACAACGTGGATTAGGGTACTTAAGCACGGTATTTGTGAAATCCGGCTTATTGACCCTTGTCCGTCCGTTCTTGTCTCTTGCTTTCGCCTCCGGCTAAACCGAACGCAACCGGTCGCGGTTAGGAATCACCGTTACCTTGGTAGGGTAGGGTGCCTAACGGAGCGCTTGCGTATCGTTTGGACGGAGTTCAATGGAAAATAACGGGAAAAGGAAATGAGCAAAGAAACATTAACTTACAAAATCGTATTTATTCTTAACAACAATAATTACAACCATTCACAAAATGAACCAAAAAGAGAAACAAAGAAAAGAAAAGATTACAAGCAAATAATTAAAGTGCATGGTAATAAATTGCAAGTAATAAAAGACAAGAATGAAAAATGCAAGAAAGAGATAAGCAAGAAAGTAACACTAAGAATCATAGAACTCAAGACAAGCCATGGGATCAATAGCCAACCCTTAAACTTGCAAACTCAATCAAGAGGTTGCAAGATCAAGAGAAGGGTAAAGAACTCATGTGAAATGAAGCACAAAAGAGAGAACAAAATGATACAACCCTTTGAGATCAATGATTAAAGCTTAAACTTGCAAGCTCACTTAAGAGGTTGCAAGATCAAGTTAAGGTAGAGAGCTCAAGGGGGAAGCTAAGCAAAAAAGAATGATACAAAAACCCTCATCTTCATTTAACATCCACTCAATGCTCTCACTACATTTTCATGGAGGAAAAAATGATGAAGAAGAAGAATACTAAAAACTAACAAAAAAGAGGCATGAAAATGAACTCCCATAGCTTGGCAAGTTCTGGACTATTTATAGGCAGGAAACAGAGAACCTAGGGCAACATTCTGGCACTACATGTAATTACCAAACAGCCCCTGAAATTTTGTACACTGACGAGCCTATACGGCCGCGGTTCCGCGGCCTAAGCGCGCTTATGCCGCGGAACCGCGGCCATTTAGAGAGCTTGTGCCTTCATCTTTTTTCGTATCCCTTGGTTTGTAGTTCTCTTCTGTGTGGTATATGACTTTTCTCAGAAACTCTTCACAATTCTTCCAGAATTTCAGTAGATCAAAAGGTGATGTGATGTGGATCTTTTGCCATGATTTCATCGAGCTCCGCGTAGATTTCTTGGATCTTGTGTTGACATTGAGCTTTGTGCATGAAAATGACAATCGATTTGCCATTTTGTTACTTAAACTAATATGTGGCAACACACGGATAGAGAGCGGAGACCCGTGTTTTATCTGTTGTTGGCAGTAATCCGGAATTTGTCGTACTCTTCCATGGATTTCACTGTTTAGAGCTGAGAACCAGTATTCTGCAAATATGTAGCAAACACTGATCAAAAGCACCTGCCTATAAACAAACGAGCGTAAGAATGGGCGGTATAAAATGCAATATTCTGGTATGAACATTCCTCCAACCAGGATTGTAAGTTGAAGAGTATGGATCATTTCTTTGTCTCTGCTGAAAGGCAGCATTGACTTGATCTTGTCCTTGAGCAGGTAGGTTATAAGGACACTCTTCGGTTAAATGGGACAGATCCGAACAACAAGCGCAAATAGTGCGACGGGGTAAAGCGGGGACAGGAGAAGGCGATGAGAATTTACTCTCAATTGCTTCTAGTTTACGTGTAATTGCGGCCATTTCGGCTTTCATTGCAATTGACATGTCAAGTTGATGAACACCTGCCCTAGACGAACCGGATGAAGTAGATGAAGTGGATGAAGCGGTTTGTCTAGTGCTTTCCCACTGAAGCGTTTGTTCAGAAAGATCGTCGAGAAATTGCCAAGCTTCCTCATCAGATTTTGTAAGAAAGTGACCATGACAAATGGTTTCCAACAACTGATTAGTTGCTGGGTTCAGTCCTTCGTATAAAGTTTGGCAAAGTTGCCATCTCTCGATACCGTGGTGAGGACACTGAACAAGAAGGTCCTTAAATCTTTCGAAACACTTCCAAAAAGGTTCGGAAGGAAGCTGGGAAAATTGATTAATTTCATTTCTAATTCTCGCGGTCTTGTGGTGTGGGTAAAACATTTTAAGAAAAGCCTTAACAAAATCTTCACAACATTTTATGGAATGCGATGCTGTACTATATAGCCACTTTTCAGGTAGGTCATATAAAGTGAATGGAATGACACGTAGTCTTATAGCATCATCGGAAAGTTGGGTGGTCTTCATCATTGCGCAAACATTCTGGAATTTGTTAATGAAGATGTAGGCATCTTCGGATTCCAGCCCGTGAAATTTGGGCAACATATTGATGAAGTGGGGTTTAATTTCGAAGTTATCCCCATTAGCCGGTGGAAGTGAAAGACAAGTAGGAAGTGCGGTGCGGGTTGGATAGAAAAGATCCTGGAGCGCGATTCGTTGGGGCGCTTCTACAGGAGGGTGTTGTGGGTTATTCACACCCAGTTGAGGTGGAATCGGTCCCGAAGTAGGTAAGGGGTTGTTAGAATTGAATCCCGACATCTCCTTAGAAGATGATGAATTTGAAGATGAAGGTAAAGAAGTGGAGGGGATTTCGACTTCGGAGTCGAACGCGTCGTCAGTAGGAACTAACGAGACACGGACTAAACGGGCGCTAGTGTCTCTAGTCCAACCGGACATACACTAAATAAGGTGTAGTGCAGTCAAAAAGTAGAAGGTGGGGGTAAGAAAATGTCAATGGAGAAAATGTGGGTGCAAGTTTGGTGCAATGGATTTCCAGCGACAAAATGGTAAGTTTTTGTAAAAATTTTGTTTTGTGGTTTTTTTTATGTTTTTTTTAGAGTCTTTGCAATTTATAAGGTACTAAGACACGCTTTCAAGCAATCACAATTTAAGCAGGCACAATCAAGCCTAGAATTAGGGCCTCCTAAGTCAACTAGACTGCTCCTAACTGGTCCAAAGGATAAGTTGTGAGATATCTCTCAAATCTCCTCTTCACCGTCAATTGTGGCCAGATAAGCATAAGTAAAGAAAGGAGGGATCCGCTCACGAATCACCGTGAGACGGGCCTTTTAAAATTACCTTTCCCACTTGTCTAGCCTAGACACCACAAAGTCAGGTTTAGATAAACGACTGATTGCCCACAACCTTCCTCTGCCTAATGAGCGCGACAGTCCTTATTGACTGAGTCTAATTATTTTTTATTAACTCGAGGGTTGATGCATATGCTTTTTATTATTTTTAGGGTCCTAGGAAGGGTAATGAAATCCCCACCCAATCTGGGTTGGTGTTATAGCCCCTTAAAAGTCCGTTTTTAAAATGCAAAGCAGTAAACACACAAAAATCCAAAACACTTGCCAAAAAAAAATTCTTTTTATTTGCGACGCAAAGAATTCTGCACAAAATTGATTTATTGGAGAGGGAGAAAAAGTTTTTGCGCAAAGAACCCTGCAGGAAAATTTTTCAGTAGAGTTCAGGGGATTACAGAGAAGACAAGAAATACTCACATAGGGATTTGAAGGGCTGACGTCAGCAAGGAACCGCGGATCCGCGGTCAAAAGCTTGATACCGCGGCGGTTCCACGGTAGGAGAGTTGGTTCAACCCTCCAAAATTCTTCTGCTGTCTGTTGTGTTTTTTCTCTGTCTGTTCAGATTTTCTGTTTTTGGATTTTTTCACCGAGCTTGCTCCAGATCTGAATCTGTCCTTCTTCCTTTCCTGCGCAATTCACAACAAAAACCCTTCAAAAAATAACAAGATCATATTTTTTATGTTTTTATATTTTTCAGTTTTTATGATTTTTTAATTTTTAATTAACCCGAAATTACAAAAAGAAAATAACTACCGTTATCCCCGGCAACAGCGCCATTTGATTGATCGATGTTGCTTTTGTGTATGCGTTTTAAAATCAAAGTTAAGAATACCGCAATCAATAACGGTAACGCTTGGTAGCTAGCCGATTGAGTACAGGTCGGTCCACAGGGAAAACGTGTTTTTTTCTTTATGTTCTTACGAGTTAAATCCTATTTTTGGTAGGTTTTGATTTTTATAAAAACTAAGATTGAATTTAATTCGATTTAAAACCTTGCTAGAGTTAGGATTAGGTTAGTTTAGAAAGATAATTCTACTCACTGCTTCCTTTGCCCTAATTAAGAACATAGGTGTTAGGGTAATAATTAACAAAGAGGATTAGCACGATAAGGAAGAAACTTCGTTTCTTTCTTTTGGTCCTTGTCCGTCCTTTCTTAACTCTTAGCCCTAAGCTCTATCTAAATCAACCACAACCGGTCTAACTAGGGAATCACCGCTATCTCGTAGGATAGGATGCCGTAATGAGCGGTAGGTGTTTGATTTACATAGAGTCCTAATTTAAAATATTAAACGGGCAAGAAAGGAGTGAGAGATTTCCATCTCTCAAACCTACCCAATCCTAACCCTAACAAGTGAGGAACTACTCACTCATTAGGGTATTAACAATGGAATTCATTTTTATGTTTTATTTTAAAAACTATCTAAGTTGCAAATAATAAAAGACAAAATAAAATAGCTGATATTAAAAGAACAGATAAAAATGCAAGAATTAAATTCAGATAAAAAGTCTTACTTTATTGATGCACTCTTGACGATTACAAAGGAATTGAAATTTAATCTAGAATTAAAAAGAGGCATGCCCCAAAAGAGGCTGTAGACTTTTCTATTTATAGATAGGAAAAACCCTAGGGTTTATATCTGATCCACATTTGAAATTACAAGACTACCCTAAGAAAGCCGGGTCAAAGCACTGACACCTACCGACACATGCACCGACACGTGCACAGCACGGCCGCGGATCCGCGGCGGAATGCCATGTTTGGCCGCGGATCCGCGGCCATCTTGAGGGATCTTTGGCTCTTCTTTTCAGGGTTGCTTTATGTTGCTATTTCCTTCTATTTTCTTCTCTTGGTTCTTCAGAATCTTTTCTACTTTCTTCCAGATTTCCAACAGTGCAGAATTTGTGGACTTTTACCGTAAGTTTCGCGTTGAAGTCTTGAATCTTTGTGCTGCCCTCGTACTTTGTGCAATCGAACTATTCATTGATCTTCGTATGTTCTTTAAACCGGTAGGCGGTATCTTGCAGATTCATCTATTTGTTGGTCGTAGTCTCACATTTGTAGCATCTTTTCCTGAATTCACTGTATTGTTCTGAGAACCTGTAACCTGCAACTGTTTAGCAGACATGGATTAAAAGCACCTATTTATTTGCAATATGATTAAAAATGGGGAATATAATAATGTAAAATTCTGATATGAACACCAGCCCATGAGCGCAGTGCGCTGGTTCAAGAGCGCAAAGCGCTAGCTATCAAGACCGCAGACGTAGGGGACACATGTCGCGCTCGGCGCTGAGCGCCAGTCTGAGAGCGCAGAAGCGCAGTTCAAGAGCGCAAAGCGTGGCTCCAGAGCGCAAAGCGCATATGATCAATTTTGTGATCCAAAAAGAGACTTTGTCTTACGATTCTAAGAGCAAAAGTTCTTCAATCTCTTATGTTGATGAAAGCCTTTGCCTTTATGGATTTATGATCTGTGAGGAAGAAGTAAATTCTTCTTTTATTTTATGATGAGGTCCTTTTGATCTCTTTGTAAAAGACTTTTTGTCTTTATAGATCTATGATCTGTGAGAAGATTTATATTCTTCTTTTTATTTTATAATGGGATCTTTTGATCTCTTTTTGAAAAGACCTTGGTCTTTGTAGATCTATGATCTTTTAAAGAAGTGAATTCTTCTTTTCAAATTAATTACGAGATGATTTCATCTCTCTGTTCATCACCATTCTTTTTTACCTTGAAGAAAAAATCTTCTTTCTCTGAGAGCTTGGCTCTTCTTCTTTGAATTTCTCAAAGTTTTTGAGGAGGTTTCTCTCTATGCTTCTGTATATGAGACTTGAAGTCTATGGGCCTTTATATAGGGCAAGCTGATTTGTTTAATCAGTTAAGCAGATCTTTTCTCCAATTGATTCAGGGAATTTCCCATCGTTGGATCTTTGATCCAAGGGCTTCTGATTTACAGAAGGCAATCTTCTTGTTTTTTAACAAGATTGGGAAATCTTTCCATACAGAGTTTATTCTGTACTTTTGGTGATTTTTAATCACTATTGGATCATTGATCCAACGGTGCTTTGATTTACAGAGCACAATTTTGTTGTTTTGGAAAGATTTTGAGAAATCTTTCCTTAACAGAATTTAATTCTGGTTAATTAATAATTCATCATTATTATTAGATCTTTAATCTAACGGTGGGGAGCTTTTAGTTTCTGCGCTAGCGCATCCGTGCTTTGCACGTAGTACGCTGCTTAGAGCGCAGCGCACCTAGTGCTAGCGCACGCGTGCTTTGCACGTGGTGCGCTGCTTAGGGCGCAGCGCACTTGGCGCTGCATCTGAAACGTTGCTTCATTTCAAAATTTAAATTTCAAACAGAGGTTTGCTCTGATTGGGGGAAACAAGAGCCATGTGCTTGACTGGGCGGATGAGAGGCAACTTGGGCCGTGAGCTGCATCACGACATTCGTCAAGTCGTCAATTTTAAAGTAAAGGTTGGCCATCTCCTTGTCTTTGCTTCTGAGCTATTTTTGGAGCACATGGAGAAGTTGCTGCTCTGCGTTCTTGGGACGGAAGATTGGCTCATCTTCGCTTTCCGAGCCCGACTCCTCATGAACCAAAGGATCTCTCTGCTTATCATCCTCACTGGAAGGGTTTTCATTACCTTCCAGAGAATGCTAGTCTTGGGAAGTGGCAGCCACATTCATACCAGATTGGATCTGAGATGTGGTGGCCCCGTCCTTTCTCTTGCTGCGCGTACCCACCATGTAGACAGTGTGGACCATATATCCAGCCGTATCTTTATCTTTGGCGGAGTAACCCTGTTCTTGGAGCCTCATGAAGTTCAGCCTAGCATGAGTCCTAGCCCTTTTATTGGCTCTATATCTGAGCCTTTTCTGTCTTAGCTTCTCGATTTTGAGGGCTTGGCGGGCATCCGTCATCCAGGAAGCCATCGTGAGCCGATTAACGAGGAGCTTAGAGAAGATACCCAATTGAGCAGTTGTCAGGGGTGCCGCTGGAGCTTGCCCGAGATGACTTGTTGCTTTGTTGGTGTTGATGGTCTTACCCCCAGCTGGGGCCAAGAAAAGTCGTTCAAACACCGACTTGCGTTTGGGTAGTGGTGCCCTTGAGATCACCATATTTGGCCTCTTGCCTTTCGAGGCCGGTTTGTTTATTACCGGAGCTTGAGGAGTTAGGATGGCGTTAGTTGACACGAACATAATAGAGCCAAATGGTAGCATCGGCTCCTCCCATTGTCGCCCGAGACTGGCCGGGAGGACCATCCTGGCATCCATCTTCATCATGTAAGAGATGGGAGCTGTGTCAAGAGCTGAGCTGATCCTTAGAGACATTTTGTTGCGTCCGGAGATTGCAATTTGAAATTTGTTAACCTACAGAAAGAAGCATGATTTCAGTACAGGCAATCGATATGTATATTGATTGAGTTAGCATGAACGTTTAACCCGAAATATGGGAGGAGAGATCAGTCCCACCGGGCGTTCCAGAATCTGTAGGGTATTTTTCTTCACCCATTGAGATGGGAATACGCGCGCGCTTGTCAGGCGCATTACAGATTCCCCCTGCGTAGGGTAGGCTGGGGTTTATTGATTGTGGGGATCCGAATTTCCGGCAGCCGTGAACTAAGCTGCCGTTAATTACCCCTCGCTTTTGGAGCGGGAGAACCTCCTATTGACGGGTCAAACAGGTCATGCGAACTCAATGTGCTCATTTCTTTTGCACATGAGCCATGGGCTTTACAAAAAATTGGCTTTATGCCCATTTTCCTTACAATTATGCATAAAAAAATTATATCAAAATTATTTATTACATGATCTCATTTTGGCATGGGGGAGGCCAGCCGCGGGGCTCGACTTAGGCATGAGCCCACTTGAACTAGGCTTCGGCCCGATTATTTAGGGTTGACTTTGATTTTGACTTGGTCAACCGGGGTGTAATTTTCGACCCCAACATGGAGAACCTGAGAAAAGCAGCAGAAGCTGTTAGAAACATTCAAATTAAGAAAGAGCGCTTAAGCGAATCCTTAAAAGAAACAGATACCGACCTGAACTGCTTCTTGAGCGATGGCGTCCACTTAGGCCTTCAGGGTCCCCCGGTGAATTTTACCCCCGGCCGATTGCTCCATATTGGAGAGCAAGCTGTCGGCAACGGAAAGCCCTGAGGGGACTACAAAGCAGACGTCCCCCTCCTGCATGGGAATCCCCTCAGGAATCTCAGTAGACGATGGGCGGGAAATCGTCATTTTCCTCTTGAGGGGAACCTCAACATCCCCCTCCTCCCCCCTCGCCAGGGGCACCGGGTCTCGCGCATGCTTCTGGCTGCCCCGCGGCGGTCATTGGGGACTCAGGGCGCTGCAGAAGGCCACACCGGTGGAGATAGTCTCGGGGCCGAGCTCGGGCCAGCTCGAGACAAGCTCACACCCCCGGCCTTCTTCTGGGACATAGCAGCTATGGCGGCTAAGATCTTGGATCGTTCCATTTGTCCTGTGAAAGGTGAAAACACAAAAGGGTTAGTGATGTTAGAAGGGCAAAAGAATCATTCAAGTCTAAACAGATCGTCCAAAGACCTAACTTACCTATGAAGTGCGCGGGGCTGAGCCCGGCCCAGCTAAGAACCTGCTCGAAAAGCAGGACGTCGGCCTGCAAGATCGGCTTCCATATAGATACCACCCCCGCCTCAGGTGAGGATGACTGCTTCGCCCTCGGGAAGTCAGCCCTGTGCCACTGTGTAGGCACAGGCCAATTCTCGCCCTCGGGTGGCCCAACGAATACTACTTTCTCCTTCCATTCATGAATGGAAGAAGAAACGACTACCACACCCGACCCGGCCACCCCGTCCTTGAGTTTTTTAAAGGAAAAATACACCCAGCTCAGCTCGTTCATGCTGGTGCCGGGGTGATTCTTATAGCAGAGAAAGGAAGTAAGAAGGGTCAACCTGAAGGGGATGTCCTCAAGTTTCAACCGGACCAGAAACCCGAGGAGAATTCTCCACGAGTTCGACGCTAGCTGGCCCGGGAAGAGATGGAAGCAACGAAATACCCCACATACCTCGGTTGGAAAGGGCAGGTGCATTCCCGCTCGGAATGCTTTCAAATACAGGGCAATCTCCTTCCCCTGCACCTGGTCCGCCCGTTCGTCCTCTTTAGCCAAACGGAGCGAATAGTTAGAGGGGATATGGAAACGAGCCCGAATCTCGGCAAGCTTGTCCAGATCCCTCAAGACGAAGGGCGCATCGCGGACGTTCCCAATGTGCACCTTAGGGGCCCTTGTCGTCGCCGGACGGCTAACGACGCGGGTAGCCCTGGCTCTTTGGGGTGAGCCCGACACAGAGGAAGCAACAAGAGAACCCTCTTGGCTATCAGCAGCTAAAGAGGCGGAAGACTTTCTAGACTCGGCTCCAACAACTGGAACCCCATCACCTGACTCAACCCTAATTACTTGTACAGACTGCTCAAAAGAAGACATCTAACCTGATTCAAAGGGATTGGTTCTCCAAGGAAAAAGCACAAGGGATCCGATCTAACGGAGGGAGCACCGAGCAATCTTTGACAACGAAGGGAAATTATGATGGAAAGTGTTGGCCCTAGGAAGGTCCCGTCCTATTTATACACTGCAGAAAAGGCATCCGACGGCCCAGATCGATTCCCGCCAAAACGAAGCGTCGCGTCTGCCAGCCCTCAAGTCTCCACGTGTCGAACGACCATTGGAGACGTCCCTTCGATCATAGGCGATAGCAGCAGCCTGTCGCATCCGCCGACCCGCTTCAGACACGTGGCATGTGACCCAGCAAACGAACGAGCGAATCGGCGCCCCCTCTTTAATGCGCGATCATTTCGCTGATCCGCTGATATCATCGGTGATACGCGCGAAGATCCAAGCGCTGAGGGATACGCCACGTGGGTACGGAAATATGAACGACGCAACTGCCCAACACCACGTCGCCCCGGAAAATCCGCACCGAGAATTCCTGGCAACAGACTGAGCGAGACAAACCAAGCAGGCCACTCTCAACCGACCCATAAATAGGTCGGAACAAGAATGGGGGGCTAGTGATGATGCTTATAGGTGAGAATTCCTCAAATCACGACACGTGGCGAATGACGCGTCACCCGCGACAGCTCACTAGACTCTTGGGGGGTACCGAGGCAAAATCAGTGTGGAGCACTGATGACCTTTCTCGGTTCATCTCCGAGCTTATACTCCGCCTCTTACCCAAGAGTGGCCTAGCCGCCGAACTGGCGTCCATCCTCCTGTGCTCGTCTCCGAGCTATTGCAGAACTGAACTTCCTTGGCCTCCCGGCTCGTCTCCGAGCCTCACGCCGAGCTAAACCTCCCCATCTCTCCTGGACAAACGAGAACGCAAAGCCTTAGCGCTTCCGTAACGGCTCCGCGTATCTTGCCAAAGCGAGATATCCGCCGCCCCACGTCCCGCGTTCCACGCTGACTCATCCCCCCATTAATGGGCGTATCCCACCATTAATGGGGGGATCCCGTCATTCACGCTGACATAACGTCAGGAGCATAACCGAAAGCGGAGATCTTGTGTCTGCTCACTCCATGCGACCACTATAAAAAAACCTTTCTCAGACGACTCAGGTAAGGCAATTTTAATCCAATAAGCCGCTACTCTGCTCATTTTCCTCGGCTAATTTGATCGTCGGAAGGACCTACGGTGGTCCCCCATCCCGGGACTTTTTTGCAGATAGCTCGGCTTCACCTCAAAATCAACCCATTGAGATCCACACGCCCAAGGAGACAACCTTCAAACCAAATCTCAGCCGTTCAACAGCGCTCGCTACAGATCGATGGAGGACGGCATCTGAAGGAGATCCGATCTCCATCAATCTCCGTCTTACACTGCCTTGTGACTTGCGATTCATGAGAACAATAGCACCTATGCCATTAATACATAACAGCAGGGACCCCAGATCTTTTATTTAAATTCCGTTTGCTTTATTCTTTATTCGATAACTATTTGTTTCAGCAATATGATAAGGATAATTCAACTCAATATTAAGATTTGAAAATAAAAATATAAGCTAAATTGGAGATCAAATATAATCAGTTAGAAAAACAGGTTTGCACGTCAAAATTATGCAGCCTCTTACGTGACATCGTGACAGAGAATGATCGGGAGTGATTGGGATGGATGGAACCAACACCTAAGCGGCGGGCCCATCCCCGACTCCTATTAACTCGTAGAGAAGTTGCACGGCCCCCTATCCTCGATCAGTTATTATAAGATGAAGTTATTAAATATAATAAAAACAAATCAACTTGTTCCACTTGTATCATGATTTATTTGATATTTTATGCTGAGCAATAATTTTTCGACCAACCCGGTAGATTTCAAATGCTTCCGAGTTGATGGTCGGATAATTGCATAAGTGGGGTTGTTTGTGATTTGAATTGCCACTCCATACATGTATTCTGTTACGGTAGCTGATCGGGATTCTATGTGAATGGTAAATTAATCATTTTTCTTTCATGAAGGAAGATGTATGGAAAAGCTAAAGAGACAACCTTTGGGAGTATGGACCAAAAAAAGATGATGCTTGACATGACATTGATTTTACTAGCATGTGATTACCAATAGAAAACCAACAGCGATTTTCTCTTTGTTACAATCAATCACATTAATTCCCAAGACTTCAATTCCCTGTTCCTCCTTCCATATCTTTCATCAGAAAAGACGGGGAATAAAATATTGAAATTGCCCATCTCGTTTTCAATTTGGTATAGATGCTGAGAGAAATTCTACTGATTTTAGAAAAAGACATATGCCAGAATATAGTTTCCATACATTGAAGGTACTTTCACGTTATAATAAAACAACTCTGGTTCGATTTCTACAAGACACGTATTAAATACGCTTTCATCTAAACTAAAGACATCACTGTACAAAAGCCCAGATTTTGTCCCAAAAAGCCTTCAACCGGTGACATTTCACACCATAACCCACTATTCAAATTTATAAACATTCCCACTAAAATAAGTTTATCAAACCATTCTCATGTTTTCAAATTCTAGTATAAAAGTTTTAACCAAAAATCTCTCAATTTTATTTTTCTTATAACCATAGACAAACTAAACAGTGATTTGGGTGTCTTTTCTTACAAGTAAAAAGGAAAAATAATAAAATATGTGAACATTATTCGTCTTAACTTATTTTAACTCGCAACCCGCTTTCACTTTTTCTTGGACTATTTTCCCTTCCTATTTTCACGTGCATAGCAACGCTTGCCTCTCAATATTGGGAACCGTTTCTTTTTTCAATTTTAGGAAAACAATAACAAAATCGACAAGACAAATCTTTTTCCACTAAAGTCAAAAGCCAAAAGCCTTGCACCGATTCTTGGCTCGTGATTCATAAAATTTTCCACAAAATCTGACAACCACAAAAATTTACCCTCTAATTGATAGTACACGTCACTTTTTCCAACTTTTTGTTCTATCAAATTTCTTGTCTCCTAAGAATTTCAAGTTTTTTTTTTCTTTTTCTTCCTCCATCGTCTATTCCTCCATCGTCTATGATGTAATATACGGATGACAAAATCAGCTGCACAATAAAACATTGCAAAATACTCTAAATATGGTATCGAAACTGCCGTCGAAGGCTAAAGCATCGCAGAAATATTTTACAAGTTAAATGTGAAGGCTGTGAAACTATCTGATTTAAGCCAAAGCAAAAGGATCAAGACTACGAAGTATCAAGACTACAAAGTAATATGAGGGTAAAGGGTGTGGATACTTAATCCACGTGCAGCAAAGTAACACCAATCAAGTAAGCAAATAAGGATACCAAAGAAAAGAAGAAGTGTATTTGAGGGACAAAACAATAAATTATCATAGCTCCCCTCTTGTCTTGTGTTCATAAATCATATGAGTTATATATAAATCAAAACCATAAGAAAATAACAACTTGGACAAGTCAGGATAACAATGACTAGTAAATAATTTAACTGTATAAGTCATCCTCATCTGCAGCTGCTGGGGATGTGGCAAACGGGTCGGGCCCTACCTACTGCAGCTTCCGACCGCTCAGAGAAGCGGAACTCACTACCGAACCCACTAGACTGCTGCAATGTTTCGGCGAATGCTTGGTATTTGCGAGAATATCGGCATCGCTCACGCTTCATCTATCAAACTTCATGGACTCCTCAAAGTGTGCAGCTTTGATTTCTGATACCTCGTCCGCTTCGTCTTCCTCCATGGCTTCGGGGTTCTCGCCTCTTCTCCTCTCCCTTTCGATATCCTGCAGAGAATAAATTCATAAAATGATAATATTCATCAAAAAAAATATCAATTAAAATGAAACCAGATATAAACCCTTGAATAAATCCAGCAAGCGTTGCAGAATGGACTATATACCATAGGTCTCTGCCAATGCAAAGGCAACCATATGACATGTTATTAAAAATCGCTATGTATCCAATGATCTAAAATAATTTATTAAAAATCAATATGTATCAGATGATATAAACCATTCCAAAAAAATCTACCGAGCTAAATGTGTATGCGAACATTAAAGAGCAATTGTAAAGGTAAATTAACTAACCAAGTTGTATTATTTTTGAGGTAGTTAACAATGTCTTTAATGGTGTATGAAACACAGAGATTTATTAATGATTATCGACTTGATAGGATCATTGGAATTGATTGTCTGGATCTAAGGGTTATAAATGTGATATCTAAAATCCAAATCCTATCAATGTCATCCTAGTCTAGCTGTTTGCAAACCTGAAGTTTTCTTTATTGCTGTTGGAATAATTTAGAATATATTGTTATTTGGATACACCGTACCATGATACTTGGGCATCAGGTAATTGTAATCCCTATATAAAGAGACCATTGGTCACATAATAAAATATCTAATTCTTTTCTCTTTTATCCTTCTATCATGGTATCAAAGCGGGGCTCTTAAACACTAACTCTAATCCTTAAAAAAATTAAAAATATTTTTAAAAAAACTTCCCTCGCTTAATCCTCGCCCTCGCCCCCAAAATCACCCTCCTCCCTCGATCGTCACCCCCACCGCAGATCCCTCGATCCCTCGCCCTCTCGACACAGATCCCCAGATCGAATTGCATATCGCCTCGCCAGATCGCCACCCTCGACGACGTTGTCTCACCTCCAGATCCTCCTGATCGCCTCCAGATACTCCAGCCCTTAACGACTTAGTGATGACTTTATCTTGATCTTGAGATAAGTATCTTTCTCTAGTCCTTTCTGTGTTAGATCTGCACTTTCTATTGTTTGCTCTCTTTGCGTACAACGTTCAAGATGACAGACAAGAAGATAAATTCTTCTGCTTCCGATTACAAAACGGGTCTCCATGTGACTACCTCGACTCTCTGGCTTTAATAATTTTTTGGAATGGGCGCACGATATTGAACGAGCCCTCAAAAACAGGGGCCTTAATCATCTCTTTCAGGAAGCTCCACTAACCTCTGATGCGCAATATTCATCTTAGTCTCAAAATGACAAAGTCTGCACTTGGCTTACAAACTCTATGGAGCCCAGCTGTTATCAGGCTATTATGTATCTCCCTACTGCGAAAAAGATGTGGTTCCATCTCAAATCTCTTTACTCGTCGGAAGATAGCCTACAGCAGCTATATGATATCTTCAATGAACTCACTACCGTTACTCCAAATGATCTAGATGTCTTTGGAGCCCATTTCCAGAGGCTTCTAAAAGAATGAAATATGTATCAACCCATCTCCTCTGATCCAGCCGTTACCAAGAGTCAATGTGAGGTTATATTAGGACTCTTTATTTGGCTAAGATGAAGCCTCACTTGGATGGAGTTCACTTCTTTCTCTCAAGACGGTACGCCTATCCTGAATAGTATTCTCGCTGCTACTTATCGTATCCCCTCACCAGGCGCTTCTACAGTGGAGGCTCCATCTTCTGCCCTTGTTGCTCAGGATCGTGGCCAAAGATTTCCCTCTGATCTTGGTTGTGCTCCTATTGATACTCGGGGCCATAGGGATGGGGTCACGGACATGGTCGTGGTTCTCTTTATTGCTCTCATTGCGGTCGTACCAACCATACAGATCAATTCTGTTGGAAGAAACATGGCTATCCGATCAGACTTCTACTGCCCGACAGAGTACAACTCCATCCACAGCGGCCCGACCGTCAGCATCATCCTCACGGATCTTTCCTGAAGACTTACAGCACTCTCTCATGTCTCTACTACCAACTTAACCACATCGAGTACATCTCTACTATCTCAGACAAACCCTTGGGTTCTTGACTCCGGGGCTTCCGACCATATAACTCATACTGCTTCTAACTCTGTGTTTTCCATTTCACATAAATAGATTCCATTGCCAATGAAGATGTCCTTCCTGTTCGTGGCTGTATCAATATTGATGTGATATCTTTCTTGCCGCTTAAAAATATTCTCGTTGTTTCTTCACTTCGTACAAATCTTTTATATGTTCGTCTTATCAATGATTTCAACTGTTCAATAAATTTCTCTTCTAATTACTTTGTGATCCAGGACAACCAGACGAAGGAGCAATTTGGAGGTAAAAGTTAATGACATGTACCATTTGGATGTGCCGCCTTCCGCATTTGCTGCTTCTTCTACCATTTATTGGTATCGACGTCTTGGACATCCACCTCTTCCTATGCTACATACCATGTTACCTGATTTATCTTTATCTGATTTTTCATGTGAGCCATGTATTTTAAGGAAACGTTTTCGTTTCTCTTTTCCTTCAGTTAATATACGTAGTTCTTCGATATTTGAGTTAGCTCATTCTGACATTTGGGGTCCTTACAAGCATACTAGCATATTTGGCTACAAATTTATCACTTTTATTAATGATCGCTCTAAAATGACATGGTTGTTTTTTTACGCGATCGATCTGAATTACATGTTTAAAACATTTATTAATGAAGTGGTTAATCAGTTTAATACGTTTATTAAAACTCTAAGCAATAGTGCAAAAGAATACATGAATAGTATTTTTCAAACTTTTTGCCAATCCCGTGAGATTATTCATCATGTTCATGCACATCACAACAAAATGGCATTGCTGAAAGAAAAAACCAACACTTGTTTGACGTTGCTCGTACTATTATGCTTAACATGCATGTCCTAAAACGCCTTTGAAATTTTGCCTTCCTTACTACATTTTTTTTATTAATCGCATAACACTTCAAAACAAAACGTTATTCTCTATTTTATTTCCCAACCAAGACTCTTTTTCCCCTTTCTCCTAAATTATTTGGATGTGTTTGCTACGTTCATAATCACCGATTAACTCACGATAAATTGGATCCTGGGACTGTCAAATATATATTTGTTGGCTATTTTAGGACTCAAAAAGGTTATGTTTGCTTGCTTACTTCTACATCCACTGTCGTAGTCTCTCGTGATGTCACCTTTCTTGAAGATCGGTCCTTTTACCCTGCAGAAAGTCCTTACGTCCCACCGCCACCACTTCCTATACCTCCATATGACCAATACAAACTAAATCTACTACCGTCGAAGTTCCTCATCCTCCTTCAATTACGCATGTCTATAAGCGTCGATCGAGAGCAGTGATAGATTCAACAGCAGTTATTGAAGCTCCTCCATGTATACAGCCGAAAACTAACGAGCCTTCACCTCTCCTGATGGTTTGTCCGACAAATTACCAATTGCTCTACGGAAAGGTAAACGAATATGCACTACTTATCCTCTTAATTCATTTATTTCATATCATCGTCTTACTCCAGCTCTATGTCAGTTTGTCTCTTTCTTGTCTGTTGTTTCCCTTCCTAACTCTGTACAAGAAGCTATGAGTCATCCAAGCTGACAGTGTTATGATAGAAAAGTTGCAGGCACTGAAATTTAATCACTTGGGATCTGATCAGTCTCCCTTCACAAAAGAATGTGGTTGGTTGCCGGTGGGCTTTTACTGTCAACATAATTCTGATGGCAATGTATCTCGTTTGAAGGCCAGCCTTGTTGCCAAAGCTTATACTCAGCAACACGGTATCTACTATACTAAGACTTTTTCCTCAGTAGCCAAACTCACTACTGTTCGTGTCCTGATATCTCTTGTGGTTACCCGCGATTAGCCTTTACATCAGCTAGACGTCAAGAATACCTTTCTCAATGACGATCTTTCCGAGACGGTTTATATGCAGCAGCCTCCTGAATTTAAGCGTAGGGAGTCTCATGTATGTCATCTTAAAAAATCTATCAACAGGCTAAAACAATCTCCTCGGACATGGCTCGATAAATTCAGCATGGTCCTAAAAAGATAAATTTTACAAGAAACTCGGCAGATCCATCTCTTTTTATACATAATTGGATAGAAGGAATGGTTATTCTTCTTATTTATGTTGATGACATAATCATCACTGGAGATGATTCCGAGGGTACATCCAAGGTCAAAACTCATTTGGCCTCACATTTTCACGCCAAAGATCTTGTTCCTCTATGGTACTTTCTTGGTATAAAGGTATCTCGAAATAAGAGATCATTATCTCTCACAGCGAAAGTATACTTTTGATCTTCTTAAAGAAACGGGATTTCTTGGCTATCACCCTGCTGATACTCACACGGATACAACAGTAAAACTCTCGCGCATTAACTCAAATGATGACCAGCCACTTTCCGATCCAGGTCGGTATCGACCGTTAATTGAAAAGCTGATCTATCTCACGGTTACTCGTCCAGGCATATTCTTTGCAGTCAGCACAGTGAGCCAGTTTATGCAGGCACTTTAGTTTCCCATCTTCGGGCTTTGCGCTCATTTTCCGCTATTTGAAACGTGCACATGGACAAGGACTTCTCTATAAACCCTGTTCTAATCTATCTCTTATAGCCTATGTCGATGTCGATTTTTCCGAATCTGTGGATGACCATCGCTCCACAAGTGATTTTTATGTTTTTGCAGAGAACCTAGTTACCTGGCGCAGCAAGAAGCAACATGTTGCACGCTCATCAGCCGACGAATATAAGGCTATGGTCCATGCCGTCTCAGAATTGACGTGGCTCTCTACATTACTTCGAGATCTCGGTGTTAGTTCTACAATACCAGCATTCTTGTTCTGTGACAATAAAGCTGTAATTCATATTTCTGAAAATCCAGTGTTTCACAAACACACAAAACACATTGAAGTGAATTGTCACCTTATCCGGGAGAAAATTATTGAAAAGAAAGTCAATCTCCATCATGTTTCTACTCATGCACAAATTGCGGATATTTTGACGAAATCTCTTGCAAGACCCGCATTCGTTCGTCTATTGTCTAAGCTATGCATCACTGATATCTATGCTTCAGCTTGAGAGAGTGTTGGAATAGTTTAAAATATATTGTTATTAGGGTACACCGTATCATAATACTTGGGTATCAAGTAATTGTAATCCCTATATAAAGAGACCATTGGTCACATAATAAAGTATCTAATTCTTTCCTCTTTTATCATCTAGCAATTACAAAGGCAGAAACCTATTATTTCAATAACTAACTTATCCAGCTCAAACCTAAATTTCTCAATTTACGGTTAAAGAGTCTAATATAACGTGATAGCTTCATGATTAAAGACAATAAAAACTGCAAATTAATATAGTAAAAGGAAACACATTTGACAGGGGAAAAATATGAACTAGATGGTAGCTGGATACATTTGTGCACAGATGTGATTTAAAGAGATGACAGAATTATTAGGCATACCTTCTCAATGTTCTCTCTGATGGCATATTTGCAAGCATGTTGGCAGATCTCGGTAATATCGGCACCACTGAAGCCCTGAGTATACTTTGCAAGAGAGGTTAGGTCGATGTCCTTTGATACAGGAGACTTTCTCAAACAAGCTTTAAAGATTTGGAGACGAGAGGCCTCATCAAGCAAAGGAATATAAATTAATTGATCGAGACAGCCTGGCCTGAGTAATGCAGGATCTATAATGTCAGGCCTGTTGGTAGCACCGATGATGAAGACAGTTTTCTTAGCAGACATGCCGTCGATCTCAGTAAGAAGCTGATTGAGAACCCTATCGGCCGCACCTCCTGTGTCACTGTTGCTGCTTCCTCTCTGCAACAATAAATAGATGTTATGAACTCAGATGGAACCATAAATATAAGGTGGCCACTGGGTCAATTTTGATCTGAACTTGCGCTCATAGCCAAAAAAAAGGTACTGAAAACTCAATAGCATGGGTTTCAAAATTTTTGAGCAGGAATGGATTAACAAGACTGAACAGACCTAATATTTAAATTATTATATTTATATACTTCTATTTATATTATTAAGGACTTACTTTACATAGTAAATCACTCAAATTTCATGGTTAAACTAATGTTAGGTAATCCAACCTTACTGATTGGGTAAATTTGTAATTTTACATGTATTATTTGAAAAGAAAAGGTTATTTATAATACAAATTTTGCTAAGGGTATAGTGGAAATTGACCCAAGGTGTGACTAAAACCCAAGTATACCCTGAATTTTACCCAAATCCAATCAAGTCCCTAAGGTTGTGTTTCCAGAATAACTAACCACATCACAAGGTTTGAATATCATGCAAAGACACATGACTTTTCAGGGGGTACAAAGTAAAAGAAACTGCCAAACCCAATTTGTGAACACCACAATTTTTCCTATAAATCAAAAACATACCTGAGTAGCAATTGAACCGAGCTCATCAAAGAAAAGGACGCAAGGAGCAGACTGGCGAGCCTTATCAAAGATCTCACGAACGTTTGCTTCACTTTCACCGAACCACATCGTCAGCAATTCTGGACCCTTGACACTGATGAAATTTGCCTGGCACTCATTGGCAATTGCTTTGGCCAACAGTGTCTTACCGCAACCAGGAGGACCATAGAACAAAACTCCTTAGAAGGAGACATTCCAAACTTCTCAAACTTCTCGGGGTGCTCCACTGGAAATTGAACAGTCTACAAGATACACAAGGAAGAGAAGTTAATTAACAAGTTGACACGTTAATAAATTGCGTGATGAAGAGTGAATACTCTAGAAGGTGAAGAATTACCTCTTGGAGTTCCCTCTTAACATTCTCAAGCCCAACGATATCGTCCCAGCTGACATTGGGCACTTCAACAACCTGATGAGCAAAAATATTAGATTATAAATTGTACTATTCTCTGCAACCATACACACTACATGAAAGTGGATTTACTGAGCATGTAACTTACTGTTTCACGGAGCGCACAGGGGTTGCTGGTCCCAAGGGCAGTCTTAAAGTGCTCATCCGTAACAGCCATCGAGTTGAGTATTTCAGCATCAATAGAATCATCTTCTAAATCAATGACATCCATTTTCTCCCTGATGAATTGAAGGGCAGCTTCAGTGCAAAGGGCAGCCAGATCAGCCCCCACGTAACCATGCGTATCTTTGGCAATTCTTTCCAAATCAACCTGCATGGTACAAATATATTCAGATGAGGACCAAAAGAACTCAAAACTACAAGTAACTTTCAAAGAAAAATGTGTCCGCCGATTAAACATTGATAATTTCATGTTCTTGGTACGAATGCGAAGCACCTCCAGTCGCCCAACTTCATCAGGCACTCCAATGTCAATCTTCCTGTCAAACCTCCCGAACCTTCTTAGTGCAGGATCAATGCTATTGGGCCTATTTGTAGCCCCCATAACAATTACATGAGCACGAGATTTTAAGCCGTCCATTAAAGAGCTGAGAAACAATGCGCCTTTCAACTTCTCCATTAGTCTTTTCTCTCTTGGGAGCAATAGAGTCAATCTCATCGATGAAGATAATTGACGGTAAATTCTTCTCTGCCTCCTCAAAAGCCTTCCTCAGATTGCTCTCGCTTTCTCCTGCTAATTTTGACATGATCTCTGGACCATTGATACAGAAGAAAAGGGCACCTGTTTCGTTTGCAACAGCCCTGGCTATCAATGTTTTACCAGAACCAGGAGGCCCATAGAGAAGGATGCCCTTTGGTGGTTTCACACCAATAGATTTGAATAGCTGCGGGTGTCTAAGAGGAAGCTCTACTAGCTCTCTAATTTAAGCCATTTGCCTCCGCACTCCACCTACATCATCATATCCGATTCCATCGAGTCTATCTTCATCTTCCCTTTTCACAGGATCCCTTCACAAAAGATCTCCGTGTCCAGAGACACGACACAATATTCTGGTGGATCGGTTTTGATAACCTTGAATTCAACACTTCTCATGCCTCCCCTGACGAGGAAAAGGTCACCCTTCCTTGCAGGACGATATGATTCGAGGAAATATGCTGCAAAAATGACCAACAGATAAGAAAAGGTGATTGTTTGGAAATTTATAGACAACATGGCTTCCTTAGGAATAAACCAAACTTAAATCTTGGTAAAGAAACTCCTAGGCAGAAAATAAATATGCCATTCATATCAATTAAAAGCATGGCAATGTACTATTTGGCATGTGTTGTATGAGATTCAGATACATAAACACAAGGCATATCTCTAGAATGATATCTTTTATTAGTAGTGCAAACTTTGTAGTAGACATAGTCAAAAGTTATTGGATTACGCAGCAAAAAGAAGAAGAAAAAAATCATGTAAACAACATTATAATATTTTTACTACTAAAGTGGGAGATTAAAAAAACATCATAATAAACAACTAAATATCAGATAATCAGACAATGCATAGTATGAACAACCAATGAAGGGTATATACATATTAAATGGTACAAATAAAATATTAACCCTTCTCAGCAATTTCAAGAAGATTGGTTGGTTGTTTCCTATTTAAAAAAATGTCGGTTCCACGGAGTATTGTTTCACACAAAGTAGAAATAATGATCAATGAAATGAGATCATCTGACCACCATGTTCCTTTTGTCATTAATCGACTTAGAGAGCAAAGAAACTAAACAGTATGCATCATTGTCAATAATCGAACTGGATTTAATAATCATGATAAGCATTCTGGTTACTATTTAGTTCTAAGGGAAAAATTCTACTCTATCAAATATATAGCAGTCTCACTCAAATAGGCTGTCATAACTAATAAGCCTCCAGCAGAGGGAGGAAAAATAAGAAGGAAAATAATAGCAACCAAACAAACCCAGCTACACATTTGCTTTGGCATTATAATAAAAATCCATATCACAAATCACGGCACACTGGCTTCTACAAGCTTATTTCCCATGGGTCAAAGCACTATCTGCAATATATTTATCAGATAACAAAGCGCATAATACTGTATCAAATAATAACCATACGTCAAATAGAATGACAAAAAAATATCAAGAAAGAAAGAGACGGAGTAATAATGAATCGAAGTCCTCAGGCAACCAGACGTCTGACCAAGACGACAGACGTTTATCCCTTCAAGATCAGACGTCTTGAATTGGTTAGTGCGACGACAGAACGCGGCCAGACATTTGCACTTGTAAGGGACAGACGTCTGGATTTGGCTTGCGCTCTCAAAGAGCGTAGCCAAACGTCTCCACTTGTGCGGGGCAAACGTCGGGCCCTGCGCGATCATGTTAGTTTGGAAAGATTTATTGTTTGGAAAGATTTTGAGAGATTAGATTGTGGGATTTAATTGTAACTGAATATTTGAGAGATTGATTTGGTTGTAACAAATATTATATATTAAATTATATATAAAAGAAAGCCACAACGAGAAGAATCTCTAAGGTTTCTTCTTCTTTCAATTTCTTCTTCCTCTATCTCTTGCTACTTCTTTATAGTATCAGAGCCATAAAGGCTAACGCCATTAAAAAAAATCTCTATATTTCTACTACTACAATGACAACCAACCAAGATCAATCCTCCGTCTCATCAATCCCTTTTTTCGCCCCAACACCAATTCCTAACCCTAATACATCATCGTCCTTTTCAACACATGGACCGAATGTCATGTCGCTTCTCCACATCAAACTCACGCACGACAACTATCTCGGCTGAAAAATGCAATTTGAAGCCGTTCTCAAGTCGCAAAGGTACATGGGCATCATCAACGGCATAGAAAAGTGCCCGCCGATAACTTCCTAATGAACAAAATTCGCTTGTTTCGATCTACAATCTAGCATATATTGTATGGATCCAAAAGGATCAATTACTCATAAGTTGGATGTTAGCGTTTTTGACTGAGACTCTCGTTCCCTTGGTAGTTGGTCAAACTACAGCACATGCGGTATGGAAGACACTTACCAAAACCTTCGCATTGCACTCTCACGCCTGTATCCTTCAACAGAAGACAGCTTCAAAATATCAAACGAGGATCCTCTTCTATCGCGGGGTACATTCAGAACATCAAGATTGTCCTCGACAATCTTACAGTCATTGGACATAGAATTTCCGATGCCGATCTTGTCATGCATGTTTTTACCGGACTGGGATCGGCCTATGATTCCTTTGTTCCTACTATCACAACCCACATAGATAATATCTCGCTTGAAGATCCGCATGGCATGCTAATTGCACGCGAGAGCCTTTGCCAGCACCAAGATAAGTCTATTGATACTACTCCCTTTCCAGATTCCTATTAGCGTGGCTATAGCACAGAGCGCAGCGGTCATGGGGGTCGCACTTATGGCCGTGGTCGCGGCCGCGGTCCGCCTCGATGCCAAATCTGCATGACAACTGGCCACTATGGCAATAGCTGTCCACAGCACTTCAATCAGATTTTCTCTGGCGGTCCAAAGGGTGATCCGCAATTTTCTGCCCCGCGGTCTCAGAATGGACGATCATATGGATACTATCAAAGACCTGCACCATCTGCATACTGTCACAAACACCTCCACCATATTCCTCCAGTGGTCCAAGTGTTGCTTCTTCTAACAGATACCCTGAATCGGGGCAACTCATCACACCACGCCAGACTACATTTAACTTCTTTCGGCAGACTGCTCTTGAATAAACTAGTTTCTCGGGACGATCAAACATAAGTTTGGGGGTATTTGTTCAGTTGATAAAACTGCACATTTATTATTACATTTTTCCTACTATTTCTATACTAGAAAATGTGTTTATTATAATATATGATACATATGAGGGTTTATCTGTAAAAATACTATTTTTCATGTGTTGATATATTATAATTAACATTTAATAGGAAAATGTATGCAAAAATATCATTGACCAAATCTTAATGTTGAAATTAATATCTCAATAAAACAAAACTCCACTAATATTATTTGTTGAGATTGTGCAGAATTTTTCAGGGCTAAAAATCAAGGGAATCAAAGTTGTTAACGCAAACCTGCCTAATTAAGAAAGCAAACTAAAGAAATCAAGTCTGGCAGTAACTACAAGAAGATTTTCAGTTTCTGAGATTCAAAAGATCACCAAGTGGCAATATAGATGAAGCCCCAGAAAAATCACCAAACGATCCTCATACTTGGCCGCGGATCCGCGGCCAAACCCCCTATTGGCCGCGGATCCGCCGCGTGCCAGATGGATTGGAAACTGAGATTTCGTCTGTTGGGTCTTAACTGATGGTTTCCAATTTAGGAAGTTATATTTCTGGCTTTGGGACTATAAATAAAGACCGAGAGCCTCTTGGAAAAATTATCAAGTCGACGAGATCACGAAGTCCAAGACGGCTCACGCATCCAGGCTGATCATTAACTGTTCATCTACCTCCTTAGAAGAGATCAAGAAGCAAACTAGTATTTGTAATCATTTTCTAAGAAAACAAAGTGTACTGAGTTTTGTTGATTAATAAAGGTAGTTCTTTTTCTTATTCTATTTCTTTGTAGTTTCATTATGAATTCTCTCTCCATCTCTTTTTCTCCCAACATGCGCGAGTAATTCTCCGCTTGTTAGGGTTCGTAGGATTAGGGTAGGTTAATGGATGATGAAAATACCTAAACTCTTTTTACGTCCTATAAAGTTTATAAACTTTATCAAAAGAATCATTAATATCCTAATCGGGCGTGCTACTAATTCATTGTTAGTCTCGACCGCGATTAGAGATTAGATTAATGATTGTTTTGGCAAAGCTTAGATATGAACGGAGTTCCATGTCGAGATAGGGGTTAAGAGTAGGATTCCTTTTCCCTCCAGAAACCCTAATCTACATGCATCATTGTCGTTCTAGTTTTAAATCTATTAAAGGATAGAAAGAGTAATCTTTAATTAATCATTCATAACTACTAAATCCTAATGAACCCTACAAGCCCTCTTTTTATATAAACTTACATCCGTAGTTAATCTAGATCTATATTTTGCATCCGTGTTTAACATAGATCTAGATCCTACAACCATTCTACAATATTCTTTATCCCTCCTCTCTTTTTCAACACGTCTAAAGTAAGAGTAAAAGGTTCCATGTTTCCCAGAGGACGACCCGTACTCATCTCGGTCTAGCTACGCGCGACACCGTTTTTTATTGCGGTTATTCTACAAACACAACTTTTCCACATCAATCACAGCCCCTTACAAAAGTACGGATACAATATGCATAGATAATGGTAATGGGTATTCTTAACTATAGTCACAAAGCAATTCAATCATCTTCTCGATCACTTCACATGCGCAATGTTCTACATGTTCCTTCAATAACAAAAAATCTCTCATCTGTTCATAAATTTGCTAAAGATAACAATGTTATTTTTAAGTTTCACCCGTTTAATTGTTTTGTGAAAAATCCGAAGTCGGGAACAGTTCTATTTCAAGGCCACCTCAATAATGGATTGTACTAATTGCCTCTTCCAAATGTCTTGACTTCCACCAAGCTTGTTGGTGAACATACATCTACTTCATAGCAGCTCGCTTCGGTCATCCTGCCTTAAAAACTATAGTCCGGATTCTAATTTCCCAACTATTAAGAGTCGTAAAGAATCAATATGTTCTAGTTGCATGAAGGCTGAAACCCATAAACTATCTTTTGAATTATTATCAACAGTGTCTTCGGCACCTTTAGATTTAATTTATTCTGATGTTTGGGACCCTACTATTTTATCTTACACTGGTTTTCGTTACTATGTTACTTTTGTTGATGACTATAACAAATTTACCTGGTTGTTTTTTATGCGTAATAAATCTAATTTGTTTGATATCTTTTGTCGCTTTCAACGTCATGTTGAACGTTATTTCAATAGGAAAATACGTATGTTTCATTCTGATTGAGGTGGTGAATATCAATCCCTTCATTGTCACCTAGCCACGGAAGGTATCCTCCATCGTGTTTCCTGGCCCTACGGTCCTGAACAAAACGGGACAGCGGAACGCAAATACCGTCACATTATAGAGACCGCTTGTGCTCTTCTTACTCATGCTTCTATCCCTTCTCATTACTGGGATGAGGGCGTCTGAACCACTGTCTTTCTAATTAATCGTCTCCCTACATCAGTTATTCGCAACAACACCTCTCTTCATAAATTATTTGGTCACCATCCTAATTATACCTTCCTCCTCACATTTGGATGTATGTTATCCTTGGCTTCATCCCTACGCCCCCACATAAACTTGCTACTCGGTCCGATCGCTATGTTCATGGGTTATAGTACTCTACACAATGTTATCATTGTCTTCACGTACAATCCGGCCGAACGTATGTGTCTAGACATGTTATTTTTGATGAAAATTGCTTCTCCTTTTCAGGTTCAAATTCTCCTACAAGTTTGCCGCGGAACACCGAGCCCCTTCCAGGAGTGGGCATCTTTGCCTCTAGCCCGGTTCCGAGCCCAGCTTTACCACTAATGTCGGCCGCCGCCTCCCCTCGTGCGGCAGGCATCTTTGGACCTCCCCCACACTAGTCGCCACAACTTGCGCCACCCAACCGCTCAGCTACGGCCGCTCCTCTAGTAAGCTCCCCGCCATCAACTCCCAGTCCCACTCACAGTCATGCTCCTCGATCGCCACCTGCAGATGAACCCGATCCCCAACTTTCAGCACAATCCTCCCCATTTCTGGACTCCCCTTCCACCACCTCATCGAGCACTTCTGATGAGTCCCATATTCTTCGTATGCGCTCTCTTGCCGACATTTATGCCTCCACTGACCCGGTCGTTGATTCTCCACCGCCTCACGCGCTCACGCATTACCTTCAACACTTCTTACCACTGCTTCTGTCGAGCCTATCTGCTTTACCTAGGCATCTAAGGACCCGTCGTGGTGTGCGGTTATGTCCTCTGAATTCAATACTCTACTTCGCAATAGAACCTGGTCGCTCGTCCCTAACCAATCTTGTCATGTGCAAATAGGTGTTTAAGCTAAAATATCGTTTTGAAGGTTCGATTGAGCGTCACAAGATGCAACTCATGGCCAAAGGGTTCGGCAACAACCCGGTGTCGACTACTTCGACACTTTCAGTCCGGTTATCAAGATCACGGTTCGTTTGATTCTTGCAATTGCGATCAGCTCAGGTTAGCCAGTGCGGCGGTTGGATGTATCGAATGCGTTTTTTCATGGTCATCTTGAGGAAGTGGTCTATATGAATCAGCCCCCGGGCTTTACTCACCCTCAATTTTCCAATCATGTCTGTCAACTGCAGTGCTCTCTTTACGGACTTCGTCGAGCTCCTCGTGCCTGGTTCAAGCGTCCGAGTACTCGGCTCCTTCAGCTCGCCTTCCTTGGTTCCAAGACCGATACTTCGTTGTTCTTTCAATGGGACTAACGCTCAAGAATTTATATTTTGATTTATGTTGATGATATTCTAATTACTGGTTCAGATCAAAGGGGCGTTACTGACCTTATTGCTTCTCTTCAACGGGAATTCTCCATTCGTGACCTTGACGCCGGTCATTATTTCCTTAGGATAGAACTTTGTCCTCACCCCGATGGCTGTCTTTCATCTCGATCTCAATATATTGTGGATATTCTTAAACGCTCCAAAATGATGTCGCACGCCCGATGTGCGCCCATAGCCACCGTCACGACTGCCGATGATCCTCTTTCCATTCCCCTCGCCGATCCTTCTATGTATCGCAGCATTATGGGCGCTCTTCAATATGTCATCATCGCTCGCCCCGATGTCTCCTTCGCAGTCAATCGGGCCTGTCAGCATATGCATGCCCCTACTGAGCACCATTGGTCACTATTTAAGCGCATTCTCCGCTATATTCAAGACACACTCCTATGACTTTCTCTATCAGGATTCGCCACAACATCTGCATGCTTTCAGTGATGCAGACTGGGCTAGGAATACTGTGGATCGTCGTTCTACAAGTGGCTAAACTATCTTCTTAGGTCGTAATCTCATTTCCTGGAGCTCCAAGAAACAAGCACCGGTCGCTCGTTCAAGCATAGAGGCTGAATACAAGGCGCTAGCAAATGCTACGGCCGAGCTCATTTGGTTTCAATCCTTCAAGAGCTAGGATTCACTCATTTCCCACCTATGGTGTAGTGTGATACCATTGCCACTACATACCTTGCTGCTAGTCCTGTTTTCCACGCTCGCACCAAACACCTTGAAATTGACTTTTATTTTGTTCGCGAACATGTCACTGACAACCAACTTATTGTGCACTACATCTCCACGCGTGATCAATGTGTCGGCGCTCTCACCAAGACACTCTCGAGACAGCGCTTTGTCGAACTGCGTTTCAAGCTCAACATCGCCCAACTGCCGTTCAGCTTGAAGGGGCGTAATAATGAATCGAAGTTCTCAGGCAAACAGACGCCTGATCCTTCAGGCCAGACATCTGACCAAGACGACAGACGTTTGTCCCTTCAAGGTCAGACGTCTGGAATTGGTTAGTGCAACGACAGAACGCAGCCAGACATCAGCACCTGTAAGGGACAGACGTCTGGATTTGGCTTGCGCTCTCACAGAGCATAGCCAGACGTCTGCCCTTGCGCGGGGCAGAGATCTGGCCCTACACGACCATGTTAGTTTGGAAAGATTTCTTTGTGGTTGTTTGAAAATATTTTGAGAGATTAGATTGTGGGATTGAATTGTAACAGAATATTTGAGAGATTGATTTGGTTGTAACAAATATTATATATGAAATAATATATAAAAGAAAGAAACAAAGAGAAGAATCTCTGAGGCTTCCTCTTCCTTCAATTTCTTCTTCTTCCTCCATCTCTTGCTTCTTTACAGAGAGAGTGTATTATAAATCATCAGCATTTAACACATAAGGAAGAACGAAAGATAATATATAAATCTAAATAGTATACTAGGGAAGCACATGAAACTTGCACTGCAAATATGCATCTAATAGGTTCCCTGTAACACCTTCAATGGTATCATCTACAGGTAATATGTGCACTCGCTTCCCAAATTTAGCATCTTGGCATTGATGAACAGAAACCACATCACCAAGCCTCACCCTCAGGTTTGACCTAACAACCTTGTTCATCCTAATCTTGGGTTCCTCGCATGTTTCATCACCAAGTGCAATGCATATTGTATCCTTCCTCTTCATACCCTAAATATGCAAAAGAAAATCAGTAAACCCAAAAAAAAGTTACAATATTAAGAATAGTTTAGGTTCTGTTTGGATTTGGGGTTAGGATTGGTTATACAAACTCCGGTTTCCCACGCTCTACCCCAAAAGCCAACTTGTCCAACCTCAATTTTGGAGTTAAAACAAAAGGCCAGGTTGGGTTTTGGATAACTTTAGTTAATATCAACTATGGAGTTTTACATAATCGCAGCTATCTCAACGACAAAACCATCGCCAAACAAGCCATAGGCAAGATTTTTAGAGTTAAGTTTTTCTAAACTTTGCAGGACTCCGATTATTTAAACTAGACCCAAAGCTAAACGCCCGCATTAACTTCCCCTAATCATGAAAAGTGAAAACTATTAGCAATGCCTTCGAGACAGGACTAGGCTGATAATAAAAACTCACAATGCATACAACAATGACACTACTAAAAAATTGGTCTTTTTATCCCTAATAATAACAATTTCTCAAGTCTGGGGATCATAACTTTGTGTACTTAACCAACAGATCTATCCCCAAATCTGGAACTCTAAGCCCAACAAAAACCCGAACTTTACTCCCAAATCCATCACCAAAACCCTAAATCCAAGACAAAACCCTCACCTTCAAGAGGATCGTGTCGACGCAGAAGAGCTGCAGCTTCTCCATGGTATCAGGATGCATCGCCACCACGGAATTATCATCGTTGATCGCCTCATCAACCACCAACCCATTCGGCGCCTTCTTCCGCTCGAGAATCGCAGTGCTGAAGTCCTTTTTCGCCCCCTTGCTGCCAAAAAATCATCGAATCAGATCATAAATCGAAACCTAAAACATCTAGAAATCGATTGAAAAGTGGAAGAACTAAAAAACTTACGGATCTGAAGAGGATCCCTCTCCTTGATTGGTCATTGAATCGAAAGAAATTTCAGATAAAAGGGAGCAAATTTCAGGAAAAAGAAAGAATTTTTATCTCAATTTTGTGAGAGAGGGTGTGTTGGGGGTATTGCTTATATATTTGTGAGAGTTGTACCAGTCAAGTTGGATTCGGAGTTGGATCCTTTTCGAAAAAAATCCGAACCGTTTATATAATCACTTGAACCTACGATTTTTGATATTAGTGGCCAAAAAATTGTAATTTCCGAACCGTTTATATAATCACTTGAACCTACGATTTTTTATATTAGTGGCCAAAAATTTGTAATTTGAACCTACGATGATGCGGGGCGGATCCGCGCCAAGATGCTACCTTCCGTTGGTCTGCTGATGGCGGCGATGGACGGCTGAGATTTGATCTGAAGGCTGGCTCCTGAGGCGTGTGGATCTCAATGGATTTAAGGTTGTTTGTGACAAGCCACCTGCAAGGAAGTCCTGGGGTGGTTGTACCACCGAGGACCCTCCGATGGTCAAGTTAGAGAAGAAATCCGAGCAGAATAACGGCTTAGTGAAGTAAAAATGGCTGGCTTGGACCGTCTGGAGAAGGGGTTTTTATATAGCGGTGGCAGCAGGCAGGGCAGGCGAGAATCACGCCGGCCGTTACGCTCCCGACGTCACGCCCGCGTGATGAGCAGGATCTCTCATTAATGGCGAGACAGGCTCGTTAATGGGGGATCATGATGGCGTGGAACGTGGGATGTGACCGGCGGATATCTCGCGCATGGTGAGATTCACGGGATGGCGGTTGCGCCTGTGAGCGGTGCCGTTGGTCGGTCAATGAGACCCAGGAAGATGACCTCGGCGGGAGAGCTCACGAACGAGCGGGAGAGCTATGGTATCTTGGTTCCGTGGTAGCCCGGAGACGAGCTGTGAGGCCGAGGATGCGAATTGTGCTGGGGGCTCGGAGGTGAGCCAGCGCTTGTTTGTAGGATGGGCACATGAGTGGTTCGGACGGCCACTGTTGGTCCTTTCTTGCATGTCCTGAGACACGTCATCTGCCACGTGTCATGATCTGGGAGATCACCGATATCGAGCATCATCATACGATTATGAATATTTACTTTAATCCTGAACAATTTGACTTTACCGTATCTTTTGGATCTTTCTCTTCTACCTTGGTATCATTGTTAGCATGTAACAAACTTTTATTAAAATATATGTGAATTTAAATATATATATATTACATGTTTTATGTAGAGATATAAATAGGAGATGTTAGGTGTAGGTTTGAATTTTGAAAAACAATATATGCGGATGGATCAAGAAAGATATTTTCTTCCTTGTTAGCTCTGAATATTTCATAGGTCAGGAGAGCCGGCGTCCAACGAAAAAATATCTAAAACGGCACATGTCTCGCTGGTTACATATAATGATCAGATAAATGAGAACGATATTTTTCTTGGTAGGTTTCGCCTACAGAGGTTTATTACTAACCGATTATGAATTTCTATCCATGAAACAACAGCTGATATAATAGTGCCTTGCAAAAAATAACATGCTAAAAAACATTATAAAAGCGAACCATTATTCATTGCCGGTTCTTGGCTAAGAAGCGAATGTTTTACATTGGAATTGTTCAAAATTATAGCATTCATATATTGTTGAAGTGAAGAATACAGGAAGTACATCAACATTGAGGCTAAATTAAACGTTTTAGCTCCATATGGGGAGTTGCATCATAGATTGCATAACTACAGGCTGACAGGACGAGGCTTGTTTTTTCGGCCTCCCTGCAGGGCTTGGCACTGTACATAGGGTCCAACAAGGATCCACCGTATACAAGCCTTAGCATCCCCTCATGTCAATTGAACCTTGAATGCAGTGATTCATGCCGTATATATTCCAAGACCCGACATTAAAGAAGACTTGGATACCAAAAGCCAATCCGGTGAATCCCATCCAACCCACGAGGGATTCACGCTTTACTCTGATGAAGACTCCACCCATATTGATGCCATTAAGATGGCAAGAATTATTTCGCGGCAGGGGATTCACAATCCACTCCGGTGAAAACTACATCCACGGTCGATACCATCGAGATGGTTGGAGTCACCCACCGTTGAGTGATCCAAACTCTATTTTGACAAGGACTCCAATCACATGATCTCTTCTAGGATAAGTTGAGACGTAAAGACATGAATATGATAGGTGTTGTGTTTGATCCAAGAGAGATCATGAATTCTTTGAGCTTTCTCTTATTTATAGCCTTTTAGGGCTAACCATTGTGCATTGAAAAGCGCGACAGCTTCCCCATATTCTTCAAACATGGTTTGGTAACCGCCGCTTGCACGTTCATATTCATGTTCACATCACGTCTTTGCTTAATGAAGATGATAATATTCAACCATGATGCTTGACTGAAACGCCAAGGTTGTCGCTCATTGTTGCAGCCGATTGTAGGCACCCTTTTTCTCTTTCTGGTTACCAAAGTAAAATCTATAATGAGGTTGTCGCTGAATTGAGCTTTTATAGACATTTAAACCATCTTAAAATACATTTACGACTCTTCACAAAGCAAGTCCGCATTATAATAACCAGCTTTTTCAACACCGGCCATGCATGCGATTATGCTGATAAGATATCCAAAAATAAAATGAATTGTTGATTTGTAATTTAAATGCAACTTCCTTTCGTATTATTAGCTTGTTATAATTTATCATCTTACAAGATTTGAGATGATTTGGAAACTTAGTTATGAATTGTTTAATATATTTTGCTTTTATATTTGGAACCTTCTATCATTTGAATTTGTTCGGTAAACATACGATTTCAAATTAATCATACCACTGAAGTTTTGATAATCATGATCATCTATTAAAGATGAAAAGTTCACGGCTGATTCTATTTTCTTATTACGGTTAATTAGACGTCTGGTTTAGAGATTTGGTATCTTATTTTGTAGGCTAAATTTGATATACTTCATTTCCTGATCTAGAATATTGTGTTTCATATTTCCTGTAGCTCTATAAACAGAGTATTATGAAACGAATAATATTATCGGTTCTTATCAGAGCTATAATCGTGATCACAAAAAAATTGAAAAAAACCTTCGATGTTGATCATAATAACCTAGACCTCTTTACTTGCTTGGCTCCTACATTGGTTCTAACAAGAAAATAATAAACTCGATCAATTCTGTTAAGAGATAAACTATCCCAATTTATACACTTCATAACATAACTAACCGATAACTAATAATTCTAGCAATTTAAAACACTAATTATAATCTCAACAATATAAATCAGAATTTATATGATTTGTGATAACCATAAAATCCAACACAGTTATATTCAGATATCTCATAATCTAACTGCCTCCTTCAAACCCACGGTGAATAACCGAGAGTTTGGATAATATCTTGAACCAAAATAAGCAACTTGTAGAATGATGGAGAAGAACGACAGATCTAAAGTATTGAGTATAGCAGACCAATACCTATCGGTCTCTTTCGCGGATTGTAGGGTGGACCGAATGACTTGCGGTCTCTTTCACTGGAAATACTAAAGGAAGAAGATCATGCTGTTAGAAAACGTCATAAGAAAAGAATAACTGCCTGGACGGAAGAAGATCATGCTGCTAGAAGACATCATAAAAAATGAATAGCCGCTTGGACTTGATATTGACTTGAAACCATGATAAGAAAACTATAAATTCAATCTATTTTATGGAAAAAAGACTAGTACGCAGTGATTTGCACCATGCAAGCTCTTGGATGACTTAGGGTTTTGTGTAAGGGAAGCCGTCCAAGGGCTTGCAAGTGACTTGCACCATGCAAGCCCTTGCATATAAGTTTTTTCTCTATTTTATTAAGAGATAGCTCGTCTCAATTTATACACTTCATAAGATAACTATCTGATAATCCTAATAATCTAACATATTAATCATAATTTTAACAACATAAATAAGAACTTATCTGATTTATGATAGCCACGGTATTTAATACGGTTATATTCAGATATCTCGTAATCCAACAGGTTGTTAATTTAGTCATCTCCTAGGTCGAATTCTCCGATCGTTGTCTCCTCCGCCGGATGTCTTTCTCCAAAATCAAGTTTCGGCATCTGGATACATGTACAAGATGTCTCTCTCCAACGACAACCCAACGTGTCTCTTCACAGGCAAATATTGGAGGTCTCTCTGATAACAAGGTTTGCAACAATCAGCAATAAGCTCCACATTCTTTCTTTTCAAACTCTCATTCTTTCATAATCATGAGTATGCGGGAGGATGTTAAAGATGGAAAGATTACGGATGATTGTATTTCCTTATTACGGTTAATTAGATGCCTCGTTTAAATATCGGTTACCTTATTTTGTAGGTTAAATTTGATATAATTCATTTCCTATTCCGGAATATTAAATTTTTCTATTTACTGTAGCTCTATAAATAGAGTATTATGAAATGAATAATACTATCAGGTTATCGTTTTCTAACAATCTAAACCTTTTTTCATTCAATCGAGATTAGCTATGAAGCACAATTTCAATAACAATCCGACAAGTATTCGACCAGTTCTCGTCCTGACGCCATCCTCTTCAAATAAGCGACAAATTCCTTGTCCAAAAAACCATGACAAGGAAGAGACTTGTTATGGTCCTCAATGATCGGTTTAAATCTTTCAAATTCTCATAGACAATAGAGAATTCTAAAAACAGAAAAAAGATGATGCAGTTGCCATACATAAGTATATTCAACTCTAAAACACAGCATAACCGATAGCAAAATAGAACATATTTCATTTTTTGATAACCATGATCATCACTTCAACATTTTTCTCATTTAAAACCACCTTTAATGTTTTAACTAGACTTTGAGTCCATGCCTAACGTGTGGGACCAAGGACGATCTAAGATATTCATAACTGAATCTGTATGTTGCACATAATCGCTACAACTTAATAAGCAAGCAATAGGGGATAAAAAGAATGTATAGACTTATTCTATCTCAAAATAATCTTCAGGAATTAAAGTCTTTATAGATTGTGGCTTTTCTTCATAAACACTATACTACCGTAGGTTTAGAAAAATCAACATATAAAACCAGCATTTATATTTATTTTTGTATGAATTATAAGCATATTATTAATTTTTGATTGAAAAAAATAATTATTGAATGCAGTTTTGAAAAAAGATGAGCATATATTTTATACCATGCATTATAAATAATCTAATATGGTTTAACCTAAAACCATTAAAAATGTTTGTGAGTATCCATGTAATAAACCTTTAGTAAATTTTCTTATACGATTTATCGTTTTATCATTTTATACAAATAAGTAATAGCCCACTAATAACCAATTATTAATGATTAACAACATAGTAGCACATAAACCAATTATAATAATTAAAAATATTTTAGCACACAACTAAAAATATTTCAGCACATAACTAATTATTGAATAATCGATTAAAAAAAATCACTGGGTCAGCTCTTCAAAACATCTGCCCACTGAATATTCGTTTTTTTCTTGGGCTCTTATGAATGGGCCGTTACCTAAGGATATATAAATAAATTTGGAATGGATAAGGGCAAAAAGAGAAAGATCAAAATTAATGTTTTGACTTGTAAAATATTTCTTGACCAACCCAACTTTGTATTGGAATAATAGATAGATTGATAGATAGATACGGGTTGTTTCTGAAAAATCTACGGTCATCATAGGAGATACTGACGTGGACCATCATAGAATCTCACTTTTTTTTTTTTTTAATATTTAATTCAAATTAAATGTGAGCGTCCCACTAATTTCCAAGTTATCTAGGAATCTTGAGATCTGCTATTTCAAATTGTTATTGATTTATTAGTTTAAAAAATGATATGAATTGCGAATCGTGGCTGTGGTTTTAAAAATATTTTTTCTTAAACTTATTATAATTTTTCACACCACGTATCGGTCTTAAAATCAATTGACTATTTCGATTTAAAGACCACCTCCCATTGGCATTAAGATAGCAGAGATAATGCATGTCAAGTGAAAAGAGAGTCCAAACATAATTACATTTCTTTTCCATGCTTCATTTACATGAATAGCGTGAAAACAAAACAAACTAAAATCGTGATGGACATGCTTAAATTTTTTGCCTAGTGATTCTCATGTTGGTTCATGTAGCCTGCCCCATATGTTTGGGATAAAAGGCTCAGTTGTTGTTGTTGTTGTTGTCCGGCTGTAAGAAATGCATATAATATTTTAAAAACCATCGAAGTTCGGATTTTTCGTGAGAATAAAAGAAATATGATACACCGTTTTTTATATACTTAGGTATGTGACAAAAATATGTCATAAAATGATCTATTTGGTGTTTGCAAGAGAATTCTTTCATGATCCATCAACATTTTGAAGCCATTAATGGATGCTGTTGGTTCTTAGCATAAGCAAAAAAGCGTGTATGATAAGCAAGTTTGATGCTTTAATAATACCTTTGCCGTCCACAATTTGTCGGATCAGGAGACTCTGCTATTACTCTCTACTATTTTTCCATGCTATGTAAATCCTAACCACACATCATCCAAAAAAAACACAAAACATGCGGACTCCTTGTTTTACCCTGTTATCCGCAGTTGAATCCTACCTGTTTTTAATAACATGGACAAATAATTGCCTAATTCGTGTACCAAAAAATTTACCTAAGAGAAAACACCATGGCCCCACATGTTTGACACTATTATCCAGATGTTATGAATCCTACCGTTATTTTACTTTGGGATAAACTTTTTGGTTTACAACCTGTGAGCTGCTCTTAATAATATGCAAACATGGAACAACTTTCCCTTTATGCTGTCCAAAACAAAGGGATAATGAACTTTATTCTCATTAACTTAAAGAGAATGATTAATTAAACTCTCGCTATGAAATGACGCAAATGCCACTTAGAAGCGAGGCACGAGGAATGAGGGACGAGGGCATTTACGTCAATTAAGACAACAGATCATTTGAAGTTTCCATTCTCTACTTTTCAAAATTACATTTTGCTACAGTGACATAAAAGCACTAATCCCCCTCGCAAAAAGCAAAAGCACACTTGTACAATTTCGAGAAGACAAAAGCAGCCACTCACTTTAATTTGAAAAGAAAATTTCTTAAATTCATGTTACCATGTTCCCCTTTAATTGTTGAAAAAGCAAAGATGACTGCTTTGCAAATTTTGTTTTCACATGGCCTTTCTTCTAAATGCTTGAACCATTTTTCGATCCAAAATCAAAAACCTTGCTGCAATATATCATGGTAAAAATGAAAAAAAAACGCAACAAAGTGCAAAGATTCATAATTTATCTTGCTTTGGTTATATTTTACGAAATATTTTCATTTCAAAGATATCAAACATGAGATATATATTTTTTTACTTATTTCATCTTATCAATCATTGAAAAAACATCTTAAATTCATTTTTAGGAATCATCCACATGCCGAAGATTCTAGAACATAATAGAATGAAAAATTGAAAGAATCTTATCTACCTACTCCACTCCGCTAGCATTTAATATTAAAAAATAAACACCTTTCAAGCATGCAACATGCATGCAAATTAAATATAGCTTCCAAACTTCAAAGTGCAAATATGTATGTTAAATTAATATTTACAAGGGTAAATCTGCATAAATTATGTATAGGGGCAGGTTAAGCTAAAACAACATCAGGGGGACAAATAAAACAGCAATCAATGAAGGGTGTGAAAATAAAAAAACAAATAATAGTATAAAAACTTAAATAAAATGAATAAAAAACCAAAGTTGGCCGCTCTCTCTTTTTCTCTCCTCCCTCCCTCCCTCTCTCTCTCTCTCCCCCTCCTCCCTTTTCTCACTAAACAGTGAAGAAATCACGCTCGTTCCAAGCTTCAATCGAGGTAATTTTGGATTCCTCAAAATGGGCTCCTCTTCGTTCCTCCAATTTCTCTGCAAGGTTTGGCCTTTGATTGCTTATCATCTTGTGTCCATGGCTTGATTTTGAAGTAAATTGTTGTGGGGTTTGTGTTCCCATTAGCTGAAAAATGTTGGGTTTCCCCCCATCTGATCAAAGGTTGCAACTTTGTGCAATTGGTTGCTTGGTAATGGTTGTTGGCCTATAAATGCAAAGTACTGTAATGGGCTCTTTTTCTATTTTTGTTAACGTTTTAACTTTTTGGCTCTTACTGTTTAAATGGGTTTTGTTTAATGTCTGTTTCCCATAGTTGCAATGAGTTTTCAGTGAGATTTTTTTTTTTAATTTTCATGATGGTAAATTTATATGGATCGCTAGTTGTTATTGATAGTGGCGATGCAATTGTGAAATTTGTGTCTTTTTTAGAAGAAGGTGGATAATTAGCCACCCATATCATTAAAAAGTATTTAATGGATACAACTATAGGCCATCAGAGGCCATATAGAGACACAACTATTCTCCAAAGCTTATCAACTTAGTTATACATGCCAACAAGGCCAAAATAAACCAAGTGCCTCACAAACGAGGTACACCGAATCCAAAAAAGCAACATCCCATCTCTAGGCCCTCCATATCCAAGCCCCGGACTCAGACTCCACCATCTGTCCCCTCGTCATCGTTGTCCTCCCCCGCACTGGCCGACTCTTCTTCTTCATTCTCAGCAATCACGGGTATCATCTTTCTGATTTTCAGCTTTGATTTTCCCGCAAGCGTGTTTGACCAATTGAGAAGCATGGATGATTTATGATAGACAACATCGTTTATGCAATTAATTTCCCCCCTAAAAATTCTCTCGTTTCGTTCTCTCCATATATCCAAGTAACTCCCATAATAATAATGTCCCAATTCCTTCTATTGGATCCCCCGAGTTTTTTCCTCCAAATTCCCCGGACATCGGTGACCGATGTAGGCAATAGAAGAATATTATACTTAGCTCTGAAATGTGACCACACATCCTTAGCGAAGGGGCAGGTGAAGAAGTGGTGATCCCCAGTTTCCTTAGAAGTTTTGCAAAGCTCGCAGACGTAAGGACCTAGCCACTTCCATTTAATCAGGTTGTCCCTTGTTAACACCGCCCGCTTAGACACCAACCAATTGAAATTTTTTATCTTACTCGGTACTCTCGCCTTACATATCGGCAGAATCTGCCCACCCGTTTTCCCCATCCATTAATGATCCTGTAGAATGACTTGACAGAGAAGTTTCTATTGCAATTCCATCTCCATATCGGACGGTCCCTTATCTATTCGTTCGGGCGCCAATCGTTCAAGAAAAACACAAGTTCCATAAGTTCATGTCTCTCCCTTGCGGCTAGAGTACGCCTGATGGATGACCACCACTCTCGTCCATTCCAAGCATCCACGACCTTCACGTATCCGTCTCTCGCTATGCCATAAAGTTTTGGGAATTTAAAACGCAGTGCCTCCTCTCCACACCAAAAATCTTTCCAAAAATTAATTTTACGTCCATCTCCAATTGTGAAGGTCATCCCTGAAAGGAAAATCTTTTTGCTCATATAGACTCCTTTACAAAAATCAGAACAAGTTGCTGCATTCTTCATTTTTCCTCTAAAAAAATCGTTTCTCAGGTAATTCTCCCTAACGATGCTCTTCCATTTGCTTGAATTATCATCATATAATTTCCACCACCATTTAACAAGCAGACCCTGGTTCATGCTCCTCAAATTTATCACCCCAATCCTTCCATCTCTTTAGGTTTGTACACAGCCGACCATCTAACCAATGAGTAGTCGGTATCTCTTTTTCCACCTTTCCAAAGGAAGTTTCTTCGGATTTTGTTTATTCGCTTCTCGATACTGACTGGCAGCTCATATACAGCCAGATAATATAGAAGGATCGTAGTGAGAACAGCGTTAAGCAAAGTCACCCTTCCACCAATAGACAACAGCCGCTCTTTCCACCCATCTAGTCTTTTTGTTAATATATCAATCACCGGCATCCAATCTGAGTTTTTTAATTTACCCGGTCGAAGCGGCAGCCCAAGGTATTTTATCGGAAAGGACTCTATATCGCAGCCAAATATATTGGCTAAATCCTCTCGTTCCTTCACACCTTCCACAATCAAAATTAGCGAACTTTTACGATAATTGATCTTTAGAACCTACCATTCCTCAAAAAAACAAAGTATCCCTTTCATACTTCTTGCCTGAACGTTGTCCCTCAATCTAAATAACAAAGTGTCGTCCGCGTGCTTTAGGTTAATGACAGACGTTCTAATACTTCCCAGATCAACAATCATTTCCGTCCCATTGGCCAAATTAGTCATCTTGTTAAGTTCGTCGGCCACCAACGTAAAAATTAGAGGAGACAGCGGATCACCCTGCCTTGAACCTTTTTTACATTTGAAATGGTTCGAAAACGTACCATTCACAGATATTGCCACCTTAGCAGTGCGCAACCACGCAGATATCATGTAGCACCATTTTGACCCGAAATCATAGTCATTAAGAATTTTCAAAATACGTCTCCAGTCGATCCTGTCATATATGCCTTTTCAAAATCCTGCATCAACATATACCCCTTTAACCTTCTTCGCTTACAAGATTGTAGAACCTCTTGTGCCGTCACCATCCCTTCCATGATGGATCTTCGAGGGATAAAGCCCGATTGGCAACCTTCGATAATAGATTTCAAAAGTTTCCCTAGCCTATTTGCCATTAGTTTAGAGATAATTTTCATAACACTATTTACCAGGCTAATCGGTCTATAGTCGTTGACAGTTGCCGCACCTTCAATCTTGGGAATTAGGATCACGTTAGCGTAGTTAAACCTATGGACCTCCTCGGCTCCTTCATACCATTGCAAGATAAGATCATAAATCTCTCTCCGAACGAGGTCCCAAAAGTATTGGAAGAAAAGCATCGGGAATCCATCATGTCCCGCTGCTTTATCAGGTCCAAAACTGAAAACCGCGCACCTAACCTCCTTTGATAATGGACAATTCAATCCTTCCCTTTGTTCTGTCAAGATGGCGTCGTCTAATTCCCAAATATCCACGCTCACTCCCGTTCTTTGGGGTTCGACTGCGGCAAATAAGTTCCTGAAATGGTTTCTGACGTGGGTACGAATCACGTTCTCATCCTCTACCTCTTGATCCCCAATTTCCATCTTATTAATGAGGTTCCTTCTACGCCTACCATTTGCTACCTGATGAAAGAATTTCTTGTTCAAGTCCCCCTCTTTAAGCTACTACATCCTAGACCTTTGTCTCCATATGATCTCCTCCTTATAAATGTTCTTCAGAGATTCCCGCAACCCGTTCATCTCTACCAACTCAAGTAGTGACAAGTCATTTATTTCTTCGTTCTTCTCCAATTCCTCCAGTTTGCTCAACAAAACCTTCTTTTGTTCCTTGATACTTCCAAACTTCTACTTTGCCCATTTGGATAGACAACCTCAGATGAGATAATTTGGCAACCAACCTTTGAGAGGCCGAGGAGTCATCCAAACGGGCGTGATTGCCCCAACAGTGCTTAATAACATTTTTGCAAGACGGGTCCTCCAACCACATCCTAATTTGTGTTTTCTATATTCAATGTATGCTATTTAATGTTAATATAATGGTTGTGTTGTAATTTCTATAGTAATACCTGTTTCCATAGAGTTGTGAGAAAAGCAGAAAACTTCAGTAAATAGGTCTATTCATTTATTTTTCTTTCTTCACAAAAGATTGCGATTTTTTTTTCCAGAATGGATAAATGTTATTGCTACACTTTGCTGGTGGCATAATGTGTGTTAATAATGTGCAGATTAGGTAAGCTCTCTGCTATGGTTGCGGTTTGCATATCACCAAATAGTATTTAGAGGACTTATAATACGGAGCGGATTTATGACAAGATGACACAATTTCAATCAAAAGAGAAACCGAAAAACTCGAAGATGCAAAATGCATCAAATTTTTGAAGGAAAAGAGTGGGAAGAAAACTGATGGATGAAATCCATTCAAACTCTGATAACTACAGATCATCCTCGTCCTCGGCAAGTAGCCCTATAGGCAAAGCACCGTCCAGATCCTTCTTCTACCTTCAAAAACCTGGCGCTTTAAGACAACCAATCTCATTTGAAGATTCACCAGAATGGGAAGACACGGAAATCGATGCACATTTAGAGGAAGGGGGCGATTCGATCCATGTGGCGACCACCGGTACGGCGTCCCCTTCGTTGTCTAAGGTCAATAGCGGGTCCTTTCCGTCTCCTTTGCCTGAGGCTTCAACATCGGTGATTTCGAGAAAGATAGCGGGAGCTTCGATTGCGTGGAAAGAATTGACGGTTACAGTCAAAGAAAGGAGGAGATATTCTGATAAGGTTTTGAAGAGCTCGAATGGGTATGCGTTGCCTGGGACGCTTACGGTTATCATGGGTCCTGCGAGGTCTGGGAAATCAACCTTGTTGAAGGCAATTGCAGGTTTGGCTCAATACTCCACCACCAATATTAGAAAGGAAGTAGAAGCACTGTACATGGGGCAAAAACTAGAAGCGGTAGTTCCATGTAGCAAGTTGTGGACGACAACTATAACCATGCCTTCATGGCTTTATCCCAAACTTTTGGGTCAGCTATATGAGTTTTTTTTTCTTGCATTCAACTTTTTAGGGACCGTTTTAGCGAGCATAACAGCAAATATCATACTATCGTCAAATGCCCTATCCATGCTTGTTTAGACCTATATCTAGCCTGCTTCCCCTAACTAGAATATCTATTAGTACCACCGCACATGTCCAAACCATCTCAGTTGGTTCTCATTCATTTATGCTCAACGAGAGTTGCATCCAACTTTGTAAAGGGTTAAAGATGCACTCGGTTCTTCTCATATCATTTTGTGCATCGATACCCTTTCATCTCGATATTCTAATTGTAGCCATGCCCATTTTCTGGACATGAATCTTATAGCTTTTTTCATATGATTTTTTTCTTTAGTTATGTTAATATCCTATTACCACGTAATACCCTTCTCCGCTTTAACCTATTCACTTTGATTGTATGAACCCCCCCCCCCCCCCCCATTTTATCTGGATCATCATAATCAAGGATGATCCTAGCTAACAAGGAACAAGTTGAAAATGAACCAAAGGAGTATTGAAGGCATATGAAAATATACGATGACACGTAGATATAAAATTTTATGGAAGGACTGGGTACATCACAACTACTAAAACTTTTGCGCCCAATGTTTTCTTCTAACCTACTATTGTTATGCTTGTTTAAATGGTCTTTTCATAGGTAGATTGCGGGACCCTGCTAGAATGTATGGCGAAATTTTTGTGAATGGCGTGAAGTCCAGGATGCCATATGGTTCATATGTAAGTGCTCAAGTTCTATTAAGTCCAGGCTATTGTGTTGAGTGTCATATCTTCGTCAAATTCCACAATTTATTAATTAGTATTTTTCTTTTGATTTTGGGGTTATATATATATATATATTGTTGATCATACATTTTGGACATTTAGCGTGTACGATGTAGGCTCAATGAATGGTATACAGATTAATTACCATATCGACGATTGTATCGCGCTCATTCAGAACATTGCTAGGTGAAGTATGCTATTTGCCTTCTCAAAGTTTTAAAAGCATGGGACTACATCTGTCATGTAATTCAATCACTTACAGATTCCCTCACTACATTATATATTGTAGATAAAATCCTTTTTCCCCTGTTCCGATTCCCCCCTAAACAATTTCTACCTTACCGGCTTACCCTTATTTCAGTTGGGTTGCACTTTGTTTAAGCCTTTTGAGTTTCTTTTATTTTTAACCAACCATGGCCATTGTTAGTTTGGGGCTTCGCTCTTGATTTGAACAAATCATCAAGCTTTGAGTGCTGAGAAGTAGATGGTTTGGCATGCCTTTGTTTTGCATGTTCATGTATGGTTTTGTCTGACATTTTTCCACGATCTTCGAAAATGCGGCCTCTCATAACAAGGGGTCTAAACAAGCTCAATTTCTTTACATAATTTTTCCAGTGGAACTTGTTTGTAACATTTCTTGTTTCTGTTAAAACCAGAAATTCCTGCTACTTTTTAAAATTATGAATCTTATGGCTCAGAAATCTCTGTTTCTTCAGTTGCTCTGCGGAGTATCACTTTTAGATTTTTTTAAATAAAAAAACTATCAATTCCTGTCATAATCTACTATCTATTTGTAGGGATATGTTGATAGGGACGATGTTCTTATTGAATCATTGACTGTCCGAGAGATGCTGCACTACTCAGCCCTTCTTCAGCTTCCTGGTTTCTTCTCTGAAAAGAAGAGTGTTGTTGAGGATGCCATTACAGCTATGTCGTTGGGAGACTATGCAGATAAACTCATTGGAGGACGCTGTTTTATGAAGTCTCTTCCTCGAGGTGAAAGGAGGCGCATCAGTATTTCTAGGGAGCTTGTCATGAGACCGCATGTTCTATTTATAGATGAACCTCTTTATCATCTTGACAGGTTTGCTTTTTATTCCCCTCCAACCAGTTGAAATATCCGAATTCTCTGTGGTTTTTGGGCCAAAACAGGGACTTTTGCACAATGTTTTTTTTCCATTTACATTTTTAGATGCTATATTACGCTAAACGACCGTTAACTATGAATCTTTTTAGTTAACCACCTCAAAGTTTTGTATTACAATATGCTCTACAGTTGAGGGTATTTTAGTGAAAAAATCCCCTTCAAACCAAAAGTTTACAGGACTATCTTGCAAAAACACTTTAAGGCAGTTTAAAGAAAATTGCTCATAGTTAAAGGTTGTTTAGTGTAACTTAGCCATTTTGAATGCAATTCTGGTGAGATTTGAATCTGTGTTGCATTGATCTCATCTTATGAGTTCCTTCCACCGATTTTAGTGTGAGGGCTGAGAGCAATACTTTTGTACTATTAACAAATTTCTGCACAGGAGTTGCTTGGGTGCGTCCACCATTTATCGCTATTCAAAGTTTTGAAATAGTCTTGCTATTGTTAATTAATGGTTATTCCATACAGTGTATCTGCACTATTGTTGATGGTCACACTGAAGAGGCTTGCAAGCACAGGCTGCACTCTCATTTTTACCATGTACCAGAGCAGCACAGAAGTTTTTGGTCTCTTTGACAGAATTTGTTTACTTTCAAATGGGAATACATTATTTTTCGGAGAAACATTAGCTTGCTTGCAGGTAGTTTATTTATTGTTGTTTGGTTAATGTGTCAACATATAGATATGCAAATTTATGTTGCATTTCCATGTATATGCGGTATTATCTATTCTTGTAATTTCCATGTTAATCTTTATCATGGGTTAGGTGGTCCTTAAACAGTGTTAGTGAACTTGTATTTAGGAGTTTATTGATGTATATTCCTCGATGATGTATTGTTGTCTGATGAGATATAACACGTGGCGAACTTTATACTTGGAACCATATTAGAAACCTCAAGAAGGGTAAGGTTGTAAACTCAAGTTTTTTTTCCTGTGTATATTCAAATATAAGTTGATGCTAATAAAAATATTGTCCTGGTTAGAAGAAGTGTTCAAAAGCTGAATGGCATTAGTTTTTCAAATGATGGAAACTGTTTGTGAGTTGCTCTTAGCTTGAAATAGCTCTATCACCAGGCACAGCTTCAACATATGAGTCAAAGCTTGCAACTATAACGGTCATTACTTGAATTGTGAAATTAACCTTTTCAAATTAGATCACTTCCTTTAGAGTACATTCTAATGTGAAAAGGCTGAAAAATAAACGGATCTTTTTAACCAATTTTCTACCAAGTTATTATCTTTTCTCTTTGGTTTCACAATTATGCCAAAGAACGGAGATTCAATAAGTTATTGGCTATAGTGATCAAATTCGGGTAGGAATTGATAATTTTAGTTGATGTGTTATATTTATAGCAATTCAGCATGTTACGTTTTTTTTTCTTTCTATAATAAAATACTTTGCTCTGTTCCCACTCTTGTAACATTATAACATACCCCTTTTGGTATGTTTTCTGTAGCACTTCTCAAATGCTGGATTCCCCTGTCCAATCATGCAAAGTCCCTCGGATCACTTTCTACGTGCAATAAACACCGATTTTGATAGGATTATAGCTATGTGCAAGAATTTGCAGGTATCCGATTCTAATTAGTTATCCCTTTCCTTTTGTAGCACACATGTTATTATGCTACACGTTTTCACAATTTTCCTAATTTTGATCAACGATATTAACAGGATGATAATGGGGATTTTTCATCAGTGAACATGGATACAGCTGTTGCGATCCGAACGCTCGAAGCAACATACAAATCATCAGCTTATTCGGCGGCTGTTGAATCTATGATTGTGAAACTTACACAAAAGGTGCAGTAGCCAAACATTTTCTGATGAAGTTTAGTTGTTTGAATTTACTCTTAGTTGACCAATATTTAAACTACAAATTTTGGGTCTTTATAATGCAGGAAGGTGCCCGTCTTAAAAGCAAGGGAAGTGCAAGTTATGCAACTCGAGTTGCAGTACTAACATGGAGATCATTTTTAATTATGTCAAGGGAATGGAAATACTTTTGGATCCGGCTTGTATTATATATGCTTCTTACTCTTTCTATTGGCACTATCTTTTCAAATGGTGGCCACTCATTGTCATCCGTAATGGTGAGTTCATCAAAGCTTTTTCCGGTTATTATGAAAACACTCTTAATAACTGAGTATTTTTTTTCTTAGTAACAACTCATTTACTTGACGCTGGATGTCACGTCCCGCTTCCCAAAAGACGGAGAGCGAGAACGGACGAGACCTGCAACGTATTCACAATGAGAAGCAGTTTTTCTCGCCATGAATACACGTAATACAAGCAGATAGATAACAAGTGCAAATTAAAAATAAAATCAAGTCCAATGACATTTATTACAAGTTCGAATAACTAATTGAATTGAAAACATCAATTCTAAACAGTAGGAATGAAATAACGACAGTACAAACATACTGCAGAGGAAATAAAAAAACTAAAAGTCGGCTTGTGAGGAAAAGTAATTGCTATCCGTCTCGCTAGGATTTACCTCTTGAAGATTTATTTCAATGCCGTCTGACGACATTTCCCAGAAAAGAAAAAATAGAAAAATTGGAATGCCGTCAGCAAACTAAAGTTCGGTAAGTCCCCATTTTATAGAAAATAACAGTATTTGAAACGAAACATGATATACATAATATTAGGTATGAGAATAACTGTGAACAGTAAACGGTAGTGTGCATGTCAAATAAGTACCACGTGTTGGTCAGTGCAAGGTAACTAGAGTATGTCACGTCCCGCTTCCCAGTGTAAGGAGAAGGAGACGTGACGGGCACGCGACGTATTTACTCAGAAGTAAACATGTTAAGCGTAAATGAGCAATATATAAATAAAATGCACAAGAAATGACAAGAGATATAAAATGAACAACTTTTATTAACATTCATCTTTACAATACAATTGATTTGAAAAGGAAATGTACAATGGATAAAGCAATGCTTAAACAGTGGTATACAAACTGGAAGGTAAGTACAAGTAAAGCTAGTAATCTGGCTGTGGCTCAATCTGATCCAGGTACTCTGACTGGGCTCGGTCTTCTGAGGGTCCTGTCCTCCTGACGAACATTCCAAGAAAGAAATAAACGGGAATGTTAGCGAACCAGCGCTCGGTAAGTTTCAAAAGAAAGGAAGGAATAAAGTAATGAGGAAGGAAACTATTAAGTTATACAGGTATCAGTTTATTACTTTAACGTAGTTGTTTGTAACTTGGTACAGAAGGTATCAGTGTATACAAGAGGAGTCCAACTATCTCGTGGACTATGGTAACATGTAAGTACAAGGCTCCGTCAAAACACACGGGATAACGGAACGAGAGTTCATGTAGGTGTCTTTTAGTGTCCATCATCGTGTCATTTTTAATATATTCCGTACCAATCTACCCCGTTAATCCTGTAATGTGTTGTATAGATCATAATTATCAGACTTGCCGAGATCATGGATATAAGTTCATGTAATCGGGTTCAGGATGTAAATAAGTAGGCATGTAATCAAGTCAAGTTATAACCATTGTTCGGTCAAGTTATGTTTGCATGGTGATCTTGTTCTGGTATTCAGGTTCAAGTATACATGTTAGAATTTGGATTCATGTTTGAACTGCATTGAGTTTGGATTGAATCCAAGTTTGGTTTATACTCAGACTTGAGTCATACACTTAGAACTGATTTGGATCCTGAATTTGGTTCAGGAGTTATCGGTAACTGCTGCACATGGACGACAAGATTTGTGTCTTTTTCCAGGACAATCACCATTGATAACACCGTTAAGTTTTTTTATCTTACATAGGAAAGCACTCACTTTCTCCGGCTCTCTGAGGCTCAAGAGAATTGATCCCGCTTAAACCCATATTTACTAAATTCCTTAGCAGTTTTTATATAGCTCGAGGGGTTTTTATGAAAACTATTTTTAATATAGTTCAAAATAACCTCGAAAAATTTATTTATATTCTTTATGGTTTCCATGGATGTGTATTTTAAGAATTGAGGTATTTTAGTGATAATTATCTTAACTTGAATGTTCATGGTATTTTACTGTAAAACTCGACTTTTGGATGACTTGAAAGTATTTTGATAAAACCTGTCATTCTTTTATATTTTAGAAAATATGGAATTTTATTATATCTTGAAAATATGTGGTTTAATAATATTTATATAATTATTAAAAATTAATTTTATTATTAAATAGAAAAATCGTATTAAAAATCGTTTTTCTAAAAAATCGTATTAAAAATCTTTCGAAACCGAATGCTCCGTGAGGAGGTCTGCATTTCGCTCTACTAGCCTTAGGATGTGCGATAATCCGTACCATCCAATAACGGATTCCTCAAATGGGTTGTAGAGGCATATCTGGAAAGAGTTTTGATAATACAATTCAAAAGAAAACCGGGTTTTTATAGTAGATGGTATTTTGATGAAATATTGTAATTGTAACCAAGAATATGCTAAAAGAGTATCGTGCTATGGAAACCATGTGTGTTTGTGAGAGGTAAGTCATTACCCCGTGAGGTTTTCTAAATATATGATTAAGAAAAACAATTAAATATGGTAGATAAAAAGCTAATGGTATTTTAATGTAAAAGTTGATTTAAAGTTATGTTTCATGATATTTTTGTGTGAAAGTTGTTCTAAACATTAGTTATATGATTACAAACATAGGGTAAGAATTTGAATGAAAGATATGGAAGAAATAGTGGAATTTTTAGGTTTAGAATAAAAGGTCGGTGTTAACTCCACTTACCGACATGTTTTGAAACAAAAAACTTTTTAAAAACAAAGAGAAGAATAGGGAGGGACTTACAAGCTAGATGGATGAAGAGGAGGTAGAAGGAGAAGGGGTAGTCGCCGTGGCGTCGCGGAGTCGCCGGAATTGTCTCGATTCCTTGCCGGAAGTTGGTCGTTGGCTAACTCCACTTGTACTCTTCTTGTAATTGAGAAAATGTGATAGTTTTGGTTAGAATTTTCAGAATGAGGAAGTGCTAGGGCATGAGCTAGTATTTATAGTGTGAAATTAGGGTTTTGGAAATGAAAGAATGAATTAAAATGCATTTAAATTTGATTTTAAGGTGAACTTGAAGTCTCTGTTGAATTTCAGTAATCAAACAGTACAGGGGTAATGGGAGTAGGGGAAACGACAAGTGTGAAAAGCCCGGAGATTTTTCCTACGATCGACCCGTCGGCGCCGGCACTATTGGCATCTCGTCGGTCATTTATGTGGTAGGGGCTAGTGGATTCCCGCAACGTGTACTCCTCTGTCTTTATATCAATGTGCACATGTTTATTTTCCCTGTCTTTTCATTTTTATGCACAGTGCACGTGTAAACTTTTGGGCTTCCAAAATGTTTAAAAGAAAAATCTGAAAAAAATATAATGTGTCTGATGGGATTCGAACACAGGGGCTACGTCACAGCAGTGTAAGTCTTTACCAGTGAGTTACAAGTTGTTTTTTGCTGTTCTTAAACAAAAATTAACTTTTAAAGTATACTCAGGCTTGTAAACTCCTTTCTGTATATTAAACTGAAAATTTTCGTATAGTAAATTCAGAGTCGTTACATTCTACCCTCCTTATAAAAATTTCGTCCTTGAAATTTTTATAAAAGGACTAATTTACAAACAAGTGAGGGTATCTTGCACGCATGTCGTCTTCTCGTTCCCACATTGATTCTACTGGCGAATCTTTTCTCCACATCACTCGGACCAAGCTTATTTTCTTGTTCCTTAGCGACTTTACTTTTTGGTCCAGGATCTCAGCGGATTGTTGCTCACAAGATAGATCTGTCTATAGTGAGCTCGGAATGATCAAGGATATGGCTGGGGTCACTCACATATCTTCAAAGTTGGGATATGTGGAACACGTTGTGCACTCCTTCTAATGAGGGTGGTAGTGCTAAACAATATGCCATTTCTCCGACTCGTTCGAGAATGTCGAACGGTCCTATATATCTCGGACTGAGCTTACCCCTCTTGCCAAAGCGCATTAATCCACGGTTTGGAGAGATCTTCAAGAAAACATGATCTTCAGGTTGGAACTTCAGGTGTCGACGCTTTGCATCAGCCCAGTGCTTCTGTCGGTCTTGGGCTATACGCATTCTTTCCCGGATCGTGCGAACTACGTCCACAGTTGCCACGATCATCTCTGGTCCAAGGAGTTCACGATCTCCGATATTGTCCCAACTTAGTGGTGATCGACACTTCCTTCCGTAGAGTGCTGCAAATGGTGTCGTTCCAATACTCGCCTGATAGCTGTTGTATGAAAACACCACGAGGTGTAGGTGATCTTCCGACGAAACTCCGAAGTCTAACATATAAGCTCTTAGCTTGTCCTTCAGAATCTGAATTGTTCGCTCAGACTGTTCGTCCGTTTATGGATGGTAAGCCGTGCTGAAGTTCCGACTTGTTCCCAGGCTAGCTTGCATACTCTGCCAAAACTGTGATCGGAATCTGGTGTCATGATCGGAGACGATGCAAACCGGTACTTTATTTAATTTCACGATCTCCTCCATGTACTTCTTTGCTAACGTCTCGGTAGATTGGCCAACTCGAAAGGGAATAAAGTGAGCCGACTTGGTGAGTCGATCCACAATAACCCATATTGCGTCGTTACCCTTTGTGCTGCGAGAAAGGGCAGTCACGAAATCCATGGTAATGTGCTGCCATTTCCATTCTGGGATAGGTAACGGTTGAAGTAGACCCGCAGTTCTGTGATGTTCAACCTTTACTTGCTAACACATCAAACACTTGGCTACGCTTCTGACTACTTCGCACTTCATTCTATGCTACCAGTAGTGTTGTCGCAGATCCTTATACATTTTGGTACCACCGGGGTGTACTGAGTAAAGAGAGCCGTGAGCTTCTTTCATCAATTCTTCTCGAACAGGATCTTGAGGTACATAGAATCTACTTCCATATCTTAAGGATCTGTCTTCGTGGATGATAAAGTCTGATCAAAGTCCACTTTCTACTTGTTCTCGGATTTTTTGCAGCTTGGCATCACTTGTTTGAGCTGCTTTGATTTGATTGACAATAGTAGATTGAACTTGTAAGTGCATCAACTTTGAAGCATTACCTGGCATAACTACCTTGATCTCTATCCCGTGCAATTCATGTTGTAGCTTCCACTGTGCGGTGAGATTCATTGATAATGGCCGACGGCTAAGTGCATCAGGAGCTATATTCACCTTCTTTAGATGATACTATAGGTTGATGTCGAAGTCCGCCATGAGTTCTAATCATCTTTTCTGCCGCATGTTCAACTCCTTCTGAGTAAATACATACTTCAGACTCTTGTGGTCCGTGTATATATCCACTCGTTCTCCCAGAAGATAGTGGCGCCAAATCCAAGTCATGTGTTAGATAGTTGCGCTCATGAACTTTCAGCCGTCTTGATGCAAAAGCTACAATTTTTCTATGCTGGTGTAAAACACATCCTAATCTCTTACCGGACGCATCGCAATGCACATCGAAACCTCCAGATTGATCCGGTATTACAAGAATAGAAGCTGATGTCAATCTTGATTTGAGTTCTACAAAAGTTTTTTTCATATACTTCTGACCACACGAATGCTTCATCTTTACGTGTGAGCTTGGTCAGTTGTGCTGCAATCTTCGAAAAACCTTCAATGAATCTTCAGTAATATCCTGCTAAACCCAAGAAATTTCGAATATTCTTCACCGTCTTTGGTGTCGTCCATTCGCTGACAGCTGACATCTTAGCTGGATTTACTGAGATTCCTTCGTCTGAAACAATGTGTTCGAGAAAACCGACTTGACCTATGTTCCCCTCCGAATGACGGCGCGCAAGACTGCTATGTCTTGGCACTGAGACTCGGGGCAGATGCTAATTGGTGCTATCCGTCCACCTCTCCGAAGATGCCAAGTTGATTTATGACACCATGTATCGAAGGTTTAGACGGATGCGTCCGATGTAGCAGACTTCGTCAGATTCCCCCTCGCTTGAGGGGTTTTTGATTGTGGGGACGCTCTTCCCTGCAGGCGCAAGCCCCTGCAGTTAATTACGCTACCGCGTTGCGGTAACAACTTTCTCCTTCTCCAGATGGTCACTTCGTGTCGTGGGTGTTTGTTTTGTTTGTGGTTGCCCGTGGATTGTATACGGAGACCAGTTTATGTCGTCGCCCGTAGGACGTGGATTAGTCCAAATCCGTGTTTTCTTAGATTTGGGTTTGGGGTTTTGGTTTGAGGATACGTTAGCCATATTTGAGGCTAAGATCAACTCAAACGTTTGTTAAGGATACGTTAGTCCAGTTTGAGACTAAGATCAACTTAACGGGATCGTTTAGATCCGACAAAAGAGCAATTGGCTCTAATGTTCCAGTTTAGGGACCTAGTGGTCCATTGAATGTATGGCCGTCAGGACCCGTCACCTCTCTGACGACGTTGAAGGATTACAACGACAGGTGTCAGAGGAGTTCAGAGATGTACCCTTGAGCCAGAGTTGATTAGGGGGTTTATAGTCCGATTTGGGACTAGAGTCTGTTTGAAAGTTTAAGGATACGTTAGCCATTTTTGAGGCTAAGATCAACTTAAACGGTTGTTAAGGATACGTTAGTCCAGTTTGGGACTAAGATCGACTTAACGGGATCGTTTAGATCCAACAAAAGAGCAATTGGCTCTACTGTTCCAGTTTAGGGACATGGTGGTCCATTACCAGTTTAGGGACATGGTGGTCCATTTCCAGTTTAGGGACGTAGTGGTCCAATGCCAGTTTAGGGACATGGTGGTCCATTACCAGTTTAGGGACATGGTGGTCCATTTCCAGTTTAGGGACGTAGTGGTCCAATGGTAGTTTAAGGACGCATAAGTCCATGGGTTTAAGGACCCCACAGTCCATATGGGTGTGTTTAAGGACGCATTAGTCCGTTAGTTTAAGGACGCATAAGTCCGCGGGTTTAAGGACCCCACAGTCCGTATCTTGGTTTAGGGACGCATAAGCCCATGAGTTTAAGGACCCCACAGTCCGTGTTGATGTGTGGTTGTCGGGACCCGTCACCTCTCTGAAGACGTTGAAGGATTACAACGACAAATATCAGAGGAGTTCAGAGATGTACCCTTGAACCAATGAGTTGGTTGAAAGAGCAGATGTGCTCAGTTCAAGATGATTTGAGGACTTATGGCCAGTTTGGGCTAAGTCCAACTATGTTTGAAATATTGGCCCTCTGTTGGTCCATTGAAGAAGAGGCTTTGCCTCTAAAAACTTAGCCAATTGGGCTAAAGCTAGTGTTAAACACTACAGACCAACAGTGTTGAACACTGGGATTATGATTAGCAAGTTAGTGTTTAACACTAAAAGATAATCAGTGTTAAACACTGGGAACGGAGTTTTTAAATTAGTGTTAAACACTAAGCAAATCAGTGTTAAACACTGCAAATAGAGTTTTCCAATTAGTGTTAAACACTAAGGAGGGAGGGGTCACGTGCGGACACGTGAGAGCGCCCTGATTTCCCTTATTTTATTCAGCAGGTAAGTATTTAACACCTTTAATTTCCTAGCCATCACGCGTGGGCACGTGATAGGCATCCATCCATTCGATATTAAAGGGATTCGTTAGGGGTCACGTGGGGACACGTGAGGGCGCCCTAAATGTGAAGCCAGATCTCCTTTGTTTTATCCTCAAATCTGCGAATAAGTGTTAAACACTTTTCATCTTTATTTTAGAGCATCACGTGTTGGCACGTGATGGGGGTTTATGCATTGAATATTACAGCACTTGCTAAGGGGTCACGTGGGGACACGTGAGAGCGCCCAAAGCTTCTTTTCTTTTGTTTTGCCATTAAGTGTTAAACACTTTCATTTTTATTTTAGAGCATCACGTGTTGGCACGTGATGGGGATCTGTGCGCCAATTGTTAAAGCATTTGCTGAGGGGTCACGTGATAACACGTGAGAGCGCCCAAAGGATTCATTCCCTTTGCTTTTTCTTTCTGCGTTCTGGGAGTCACGTGGGAGCACGTGGGGTGATGCTTCAAAGTTCTTTTCAGGGGATCTTTTTAAGGGTCACGTGGGGGCGCGTGACCCTAGTTCTTTTCATGAACAGAGATCTTTTAAGAATTGAATTCTTGGTAGGGTTAAACCCTAATTGTGATTTTGGAGGAATTGAATTCCTATCGTGAAAGAATTAAATTCTTATTTAGGATAAAACCCTGATTTCTTTTCAAAGGAATTAAATTCCCAGATATGTAAAAGAATTAAATTCTTGATTAGGGTTAAACCCTAGTTTTGTTTTAGGAGAATTGAACTCTCAAAACTCAATTCCCCTTCTAAGTTTAGGATCTGCATGGCAGGATCTCAACCCGATGAGAATTAAATTCTCATCCTATGGGGAGATGTGCTCTGTACAGATCTTCAACCAGAAGAAGAACTAAGTTCTTTTCTTTAAATAAGAGTTAAACTCTTTTGAGAATTAAATTCTCTTTTGAATCCTCTCTTTTCTTACCTAGGGTTTTTCTTTTGCAGAGAATTAAATTCTTCTTTCTCTGTTTCTTCTTCTCTTGAGAATTAAATTCTCCTCCCTCTGTTTTTCTCTCCAAAAAAGTAGATCCCCTCTCATCTCTTCTTGGCTCCTATTTATAGGAGAAGGAAGAGAATCAATTTGTTTAGCAAATCTCTCATTAAGAGATTTGATTTGTATGTTGAGAGATTTGATTTGCATTCATCATTAATCTGGGCCTTTAGATTGTTAAGTGAATTTTATTCACCATTGGATTTTAAATCCAAAAGATATTCTATTTGTTATCCTGGTGAGATTTTCAGGGAAATCTTTCCTTGTCCAAGGTTTTTCCATAAATTGGTGATTTTTAATCACCCTTGGATTTTTAATCCAACGGTTCCCCATGACCCTTTTCCATTTGGAAAGATTCAGAAACTTTTAGAATTTAATTCTATTAAATTATAATGCTTTTAAAGCCAGTCACGTGCTGGCACGTGACCTTTGGTCACGTGTGAGCACGTGACCCCCAATTGGGTTCCTTTCTCAGCCGCTTATTTATGTTTCAGTTTTAACCATCACGTGTCAACACGTGACCATTGGTCACGTGTAAGCACGTGATACCTCGTTGAGGTATTTTCTGACTTTTAGAATTAAATTCTATTCATTATTTTAGAGGCTTTAAAAGCCCATCACATGTCTGCACGTGACCCATGGTCACGTGTGAGCACGTGATGCCCCATTGGGGTCTTTTCTGAGTTTTTATTATATTTTTTAACTCCTCCAGCGGGTTCTTAAAAGCCCATCACGTGTGGACACGTAATTCCTCATAACTTTTGATCCCGGATGAATTACGAGGCCCATAATATATCAAATCGAAAGGTTTTTCGAGCTGCTTTCGATACCATCAGAATTTATCTGTTTCTCATTCGGGAGTTTGTCAAAAAAACAGCCCGGAAGGTACTGGTTCCCATTTTCTTAAGCGTATCACTGCCATTTGATACCTTGGGCTCTTTTGCACAGAAATTTTTGGCGGGAACAAATGCCCCCCACTACTTTGCCCACGTAAGAATATACGTGGGTGAAGTAGTGCAGAGTAATGCATAGTGTATGACCAGTTTCGGGTTGGTATAAAACTTTTAGAATCTTGATCTGAGAAGATAACGAGCGGACACAAGTGTCGTCATTTATCATTGACTCAAATCTCGACTCTTAAGAGATATAGTTCCAAACCCTTAACTCCATGAGCCGCACCCTTCTATCTCTTTATATCTTACTCTGGAGTGAAGTAGTTTATATGCTCATGAGTAGCTTTTCCATTTCAGTGGCATGTAGCTTTGGCGAGTGTGGCTCATAGACGGTCCATCTTGACCTCTTTGCAGGGCAGTGATGGCTTAGGAGACAGGGTTAGGATCTGCCACCTAAGACTTTTCAACTTTATGAGCCGTGAGGGTCTCATAAAGACTTTTCTCCCTACGGATCGAGAGGATCTTGTAGGTGTATTTTCTCCTTAGGAGTCGTGAGGATTCCTAAGTGTGTTTTCTCTTATAAGTCGTAAGGATCTTATGAGAGAATTTTTCCCTCTTACGAGTCGAGAGGACCCGTAAGCGGTTGTTCCTCTCCTTGTCGAAATTCGACTTCGGAGAGTGAGACCCGTGGATAGTATGCAAGTGACCATTTTGGGCCGACTTGCAGGATCCCAGTGCTTAGGAAACAGGTTTTTTAATCCCTACTGCCTAAGGCTTTATCTCACGAGTCGAGACGAATCGAGAAGTTCTCGCAAAGACATCATTTTCCTCACGAGTCGAAACGAATCGAGCAGATCTCGCAAGAATATCCTAACGTCACAGTTAACCTCTGCTCTTTACGACAGAAGTCCGTTAGGGTCTGTGGTACTTAGGGTTTTGGCCGTCGTACCGTCGCATTTGCTGATGTATTCCTCGATAGGCAATCGTGCTGCTCGAGTAGCCCTGCGACTGCCGTGTCTCTGATCCCTTCGGGGGCTGGACAAGACGTCTTCAAGCAATCCTCCTTGGCAATTTGACCGTCGGAAGAGCAAGCGCTAAGAATTTGCCATGCCGCTTTTTACTTGAGGTTAGGCTCATTTTGGAGAGCCCCGATGAGTCATAACCACTCTGCGCTGGTGTGGGATGATCTCCGATAGTCTTTCAGGCTTTATATGACTTGCCGTTAAGACCCTGAAGCTAGGAATTTGGCCTTTGCTTCATTTGCTGGCATTGCGTCCTCTGTATCGAGACGAATGTCATGGTTGTCTCTAGGTTGCTGATGAACCGTCGAGATTTGGAACTAGGGATTTTGCCGTGGCTCCTTTTGGTGATATTGCGTCTGCTGTACCGAGACGAACGTCGAGGTGGTGACCACTCCACACTGGTGCGAGATGATCTCCGGTGGTTTTTCAGGCTTTATATGACTTGCCGTTAAGACCCTGAAGCTAGGAATTTGGCCTTCGCTTCGTTTGCTGGCATCGCGTCCTCTGTATCGAGACGAATGTCATGGTTGTCTCTAGGTTGCTGGTGAACCGTCGAGCTCTGGAACCAGGGATTTTGCCGTGACTCCTTTCGGTGATGTTGCGCCTGCTATGTCAAGACGAACGTCGAGGTGGTGATCACTCCATGTTGGTGTAAGATGATCTTCGATTGTCTTTCAGGCTTTATATGACTTGCCTCAAGACGTATGAAGCTAGGAATTTGGCCTTCGCTTCGTTTGTTTTGTCATGTGCGAATCCTGTTGGAGGAAGAACGCTGTCGTGACATCTCGTCTGCTGTATCGAGACGAACGTCGAGGTGGTGACCACTCCATGCTGGTGTGGGATGATCTCTGATGGTCTTTCCGGCTTTATATGATTTGCCGTCAAGACCTTGAAGCTAGGAATTTGGCCTTTTGCTTCATTTGCTGGTGTCGCGTCTGCTGTATCGAGACGAATGTCGCGGTGGTGATCACTCCATGTTGGTGTGAGGACCAGGATCCGCTCTGGACGTTTCCCACGGGATCGAAGAGCGACGTTGTCCGCGTTCCACGTGACCAGGAATTTTGCTCTAGATGCTTCACACGGGTTCACTGCCGTGTTAGGCGAGAACTGGGCTCCGCTCTGGATGCTTCGCACGGGTTCACTGCCGTGCTCTGCGAGGACCAGGATCCGCTCTGGACGTTTTCCACGGGGTCAAAGAGTGACGTTATCCGCGTTCCACGTGACCAGGAAGTTTGCACTAGATGCTTCACACGGGTTCACTGCCGCGTTAGGCGAGGACTAGGCTCCGCTCTGGATGCTTCGCACGGGTTCACTGCCATGCTCTGCGAGGACCAGGATCCGCTCTGGACGTTTTCCACGGGGTCAAAGAGTGACGTTATCCGCGTTCCACGTGACCAGGAAGTTTGCACTAGATGCTTCACACGGGTTCACTGCCGCGTTAGGCGAGGACTAGGCTCCGCTCTGGATGCTTCGCACGGGTTCACTGCCATGCTCTGCGAGGACCAGGATCCGCTCTGGACGTTTTCCACGGGGTCAAAGAGTGACGTTATCCGCGTTCCACGTGACCAGGAAGTTTGCACTAGATGCTTCACACGGGTTCACTGCCGCGTTAGGCGAGGACTAGGCTCCGCTCTGGATGCTTCGCACGGGTTCACTGCCATGCTCTGCGAGGACCAGGATCCGCTCTGGACGTTTTCCACGGGGTCAAAGAGTGACGTTATCCGCGTTCCACGTGACCAGGAAGTTTGCACTAGATGCTTCACACGGGTTCACTGCCGCGTTAGGCGAGGACTAGGCTCCGCTCTGGATGCTTTGCACGGGTTCACTGCCATGCTCTGTGAGGACCAGGATCCGCTCTGGACGTTTTCCACGGGGTCAAAGAGTGACGTTATCCGCGTTCCACGTGACCAGGAAGTTTGCACTAGATGCTTCACACGGGTTCACTGCCGCGTTAGGCGAGGACTAGGCTCCGCTCTGGATGCTTCGCACGGGTTCACTGCCGTGTTCTGCGAGGACCAGGATCCGCTCTGGACGTTTTCCACGGGGTCAAAGAGTGACGTTATCCGCGTTCCACGTGACCAGGAATTTTGCACTAGATGCTTCACACGGGTTCACTGCCGCGTTAGGCGAGGACTAGGCTCCGCTCTGGATGCTTCGCACGGGTTCACTGCCGTGTTCTGCGAGGACCAGGATCCGCTCTGGACGTTTTCCACGGGGTCAAAGAGTGACGTTATCCGTGTTCCACGTGACCAGGAATTTTGTTGATTATATCCGCATTTCACGGAGTTGGGATTTGACTCTCTGTGGGAGTACATCATCGAGTCATGGAACTGGGAGTTGCCGCTGTTCCGCTTTGCTTGATAATGTGTCCGCTGTGACGAGACGAGTGCTGAGGTGGAGCTGGGATTTTGCCATCACTCCGCTTTGCTGACCATGGGGTCTTTTATTAGCTTTGCATGTACATCCTGCTGGACAGCGAAGGAACGCCGTTGTTAACATTGCGTCTGCTGTAATGAGACGAATGCTAAGGCGGAGTGGGATTTTGCCATTGCTCCGCTTGATGGTGTAACATCTGTGTCTTGCTGGAATGAGGAGGCACGTCGTTGTTGGTCTCCAGGTTGTAGATGTGGCCATTGAGATTTGGAACTAAGGACTTTGCCATGGTTCCGTTTCGTTGCGACTTTGAGGTCGATTGTTGACGTCACGTCTGCATCTGGCTGGAGTGAGGAGAAACGCCGTTGGTGATCTCTAAGTTGTCGATGTTGACGTCGAGACCCTGAAGCTCGGGATCTTCTTTTTGCTTCGTTTGTTGACATTATGTCTGCAATATTGCGACAAATGTCGAGATTGTCTCTAGGTTGTCTATGAACCGTCGAGATTTGGCTTCGCTTTCTGATGGAGCCTGTTGGGAAGGTATGGTTCCCTTTTTATCTGTGCCCCTGGATTGTATACAGGGATCGATGTGATTTCACCTGTAGGGCAAATAGTTTCATTCTTTTATTTTTTTTTATTCTTTCCGCGATGCTCTATCATTTCAGCTTTTTATATCGCGAAAATCGCGATTGCCCAATCATTTCGGCTATTTTTCGCGGTGCCCAATCATTTCGGCTATTTGTTTTATTTTTACTCGCTGCTTTTTATTGCGAGTTGCCCAATCATTTCGGCTATTTTGCATGCATATATTTTTTACTTGCTGATTTTGTTGCAAGTTGCCCCATCATTTCGGCTATGTCATATGCATTTGTGGCCCGCTGATTTTTCTTATCGCGAGTGTGAAACTTAGAATATGATGCCAATCTCGGCATCAGCATCGCTACGACTGGAATATTGCCAGGAGCGAATCATCATTTGCCATGAAAGGACTTGGAATTTGATACCAGTTTAGGCATCAGCATCGCTACAACTGGGATATTGCCAGGAGCGAATCATCATTTGCCTCTGTCGATGTTGAACAAAGGTGGCTTAGTAAACAAGGTTAGGATCCTGTCGACTAAGGCTTTTGACTTCGTGAGCCGTAAGGGTCTCACAAAGGTATTTCTCCCTACAAGTCGTGAGGATCTCGTAGGTGTGTTTTCTCCTTAGAAATCGTGAGGATTCCTAAGTGTGTTTTCCCCTGTAAGTCATAAGGATCTTACAAAAGGGTTTTCTCCTTACAAGTCGAGAGGACTTATAAGGGTTGTTTACCGTATGGACATATCCCCAGTCACGGATGGGACTTGGTTAGGGAAATGTTTATTTGTGCCCGTGGACTATATACAAGGGTAAGTATTGAGCCGCTTGTAAGGCAAAAAGGTTGTGGGGGTTGCTTAATAACAGGTTCAGCTCTCTGTAATTTAAGACTTTCAAATCTTATGAGCCGTGAGGGTCCCATAAGAGAGTTCTCCTTACGAGTCGTGAGGATCTCGTAAGTGTAATTTCTCCTTAGGAATCGTGAGGATCTCTAAGTGTGTTGCTCCATTGTGAGTCGTAAGGATCTCACGCGGGTGGTTTCTCCTTACAAGGTCGAGAGGACCCTATAAGTGTCTTTTAACGAGGTTGCGCCCTTTCGGGTTTTCACAAACACTCGCCGGTAGCCCTGCTGTTTTTACTCACGGAGCCCTTTCGGGTTTTCATCCGTGCCCATTTTGCTTATGGACATACCGGTTTTTTTTTTAAACGAGGTCGTGCCTTTTCGGGTTTTCACGAACACTCGCCGGTAGCCCTGCTGTTTTTACTCACGGAGCCCTTTCGGGTTTTCATCCGTGCCCATTTTGCTTATGGACATACCGTTTTTTTTTTCCTTGCTTTTTTGATCTCTCTTTTTTTTTTTTTTTTTTTTTTAAGACACGCCAGCCTGATGATGCCGCGGGTTGATAGTAGTTTAACGACATTTCGGTCATTTGTAAGTTTTAGGACATTGCGGTCCGCCGTTGGTTTAAGGACGTTTCGGTCCGACGCCAGTTTTAGGACATAGTGGTCCACCGTCGCCGTATTTGAGGCGAATCTCTAGTTTACTGACTTTTTGGTCTATGGGGCTTTCCCTATGAATGGGCATGATGCCCCCGGCATATCCACCTTTTTCGAAGCATGTTGTTGCGGCGGGTTTATTTTCCACTTTTCGGGCAGCGCGAACTTGCCCTGTTGGTATTGATCTTCAACCCAGTTTTTGAAGACGTAGCAATTTTCAATCGGATGGCCCAATACTTGGTGGTAAGGGCAGTAATTAGGATTGTTAACGTCACCTGGTTGCAATGGACGTTTTGGATCTGGCAGAGTGATGAGCCCGCTGCACACTGCTTGCTCGAACAATCTCTTCGTTTTATCTTTGGGAAACGAGTAAGGACGTTTCAACTTCTCATTGAGGTATCGCGGCTTGTTGTTTTGACGACAACACGGTCTCGGGTTACTCGGCTGTTGTTGAGTGTTGGCAACAAAGGCCGTTTTTTCCTTTTCCTTTCTCATTTCGTTTGCTCCGTCGTTTGCGGGTCCGAGATTCTTTCCGGGTAGCGTGAGATTGTACGGCTGAACGTTCTCGCAACTCTCCAATTCTTTTGTTTTAGAAATGAATTCCTTGAAGATAGGGTTGAGGGCGGCTTCTTTGTCAGAATCGCTTCCAAAGGTGAGAACTCGTGATCCCCCGGGCTCGTCCCTATGACAATTGCCGGTAACTCTTTTATGCTCATCTGTCGTATTATTCCGCTGTCTACGAGCTTCCCGCTTTATTCTATTGACGTGTTGTCTATGAGCGACATATCCTTGCCACCAACACTTAAAAGAGTTGCAGTCTTCAGTAGGATGTGCGATCCTCTGATGATATAAGCAGAAGTTAGGGTGTACGTCCGTTTCATCAAAATGTATACCACCAGGAGAATTTTTTCTGAAAGAGGGCGGCCTCATCCCCATTGCTATGGCTTTGGCGAATCGTTTCCTTGTCTTGATCCTGCTTTTATTTGCGGCGGATGTACTTTCATCTGGTGGGAGTGTTTCGACCCTTTCATCTAGTCGCCGGCGTTTGGCTTTCTCGAATATGGCCATTTCGCGCTCTCGATCAGCTTTACTTTTTAGACGAATCTCATCTAGAAAAGCGTCGATCATTTCGACTGTCGGCCATACGAATTCCGGCTCAGGCTCTGCCCCCAGTTTCTCAGTGCAAGGAGTTTTTTCATCGTCCGTAAATGAGTGAGAGATCACATGACAAGTTGCCCCCGGTGCGTCCGTCTTCTTTGGAGTGTGCGGCTGTGGTGGGTTTACTTTCCACTTTTCAGACAGCGCAAATTTGCCTTGTAGGTACTGATCCTCGATCCATCCCTTAAAGACGAAGCAATCTTCGATTGGATGGCTTACCGCTTGGTGGTAAGGGCAATAATTGGGATCGTTGACATCGCCTGGTTGCAACGGACGTTTTGGACTCGGTAGATTGATGAGTCTGTTGCGCACTGCCAGCTCGAACAGTTTTCTCGTTTTATCCTGAGGAAATGAGTAAGGACGTCCCAGTCTTTCCTCGAGGGATGGGCGTGGTCGCACATTGTGCTGGCGAACAACCGGCTTTAAGTGGCTCGGCTGTTGTTGAGTATTGGCGACGACGGTTGCTTTCCCTTTGTCCTTTTCATTCCAAGGCTCTGTCTTTGAAGGAGATGGTCTATGACCCATCTGGTCCATTTGGGCCAGCTTGTCAATCAAGGCCTGAAAAGTGGTCGGCTTGAAGAACATCATGAATTGGGATATGGTCGCTTGCAGATCCAGGGTACCCACAAACATGCCTACCGCAGGAGCCTCTTCTATGCGTTGTTCGCATTTCGACCATAGGTTCCGCCATCGTGTTGTGTATTGGACCCACGTTTCGCCTGGCCTTATCCTGGCATTAATCAGTGCTGTTATCGGGGTGCGTCCACTAGCACTCGCGAATCTCTGTGTAAACAGCAGCTCCATCTCCGCAAATGTTTTAACAGAGTCGTTAGGTAGCTCCGAATACCATTCAAAGGCTATTTCTGTTAAGCTGCCGACGAATTGGCGAAGCAACAGTTTGTCGTCGCCTCCAGTATTGCCGCATAAGGCCCTGAATTGAGCGACATGCTGATGCGGATTCCCTGTCCCTTTATATACGTGGAATTTAGGGATCGTATATCCTGGCGGGTAACTGATTTGGTCATACCAGCTCGGATACGGTCGTCCGGTTCTAACAATTTTCCCAGCCGCTTCATTTGCCTGATGAATCTGGATCTGCTGAGCTATATATTCTTCTAGGTCAACTTTGGAGATTGCCTCCTCCTTGGCTGTTGATAGAGCCGGCGGAGGATTTGACGTTTCTTCCCTGTCGTCTTCAAGGACGATCGGGGGATCTTCAGCAGGAGGGTCCGGCTGTAACATCATCCCTACCATATCTTGGAAGAGGAGCGCCATCTGTTTTATGTTAGCAGCTTGCTCTGCAGCTTCTTTGTCCTTCTTTTCGAGGACTCTGCGTAAAAAGTCAGCGTCGGTTTCTTGTTCTTGACTCTCATCCGAAGACGTTTCAGAGCTTTCTTTTGGCTCAGTGAGTGCAGCCATTGTAGTCATCATTTCCTGAAGCTTTTGTTGTTGCTCCTGGGCTTTCGTTACGGATCGGGTGAGCGGTCGGTGACCCGTCGATGCACGGCTTTCCTCTTTTCCAGAAGCCATATAAACAGTGTGCACCACCATGCCCCCAGACTTGGGGTGTTTGTGCTCAGCGCATTTACGGTTCACCATGTTCACAGGGGCTTTTTGCGGACTCCTTTTCTTTTGAGTGGTTGAAGTTGAGGGGGTCGTTGTAGTGGGCGCCGAAGTAGCCGTTGCTTTTTGCGGCTTAACAGGACGGTTTTCTTCCTGCCGGACCTTCAGCTTCTTCTGCTGGCGGGAGAAATTTCGATCAATCACCGAGTCTTGGACTTGGCGCCAGACCTTGTAGATTTTAGAGGACAGCCGCTGAGAGGAATGTTCTGGCTTGGCTTCCGCAACGTTTCCCACCAGAGAAGGGGATCTTTTTAGTACGGCGGTAGGAGAGTTTCTGCGCACCGTGTTCAACAATTCAAAGCTGTTCCCGGTTGGAACAGCAGCATCGATCCCCACCATTGGAGCTGGCGGAGTTATCTCAGAGGGGGAGTTGCCCCCAGCCTTCCTCACTCGGCGCCAGTGGCGACGTCGAGCGTGTCGTGCGGATGGAGTTGTTTCGGCCGTAGGGGCGACTTCGTCATGCCCCCTGCTTTGAAGAGAGACCGTTATTGGTGCTAGCCTGTCGAAGACTGACACCCGTTGAGAAGCAATGTCTAATCTGTCAAAGACAGACCTCTGGGCATTGGAAGCAGCTTTGAGAACCTCGCCTGGAGCAGCAACTGGAATGGCCAGCCTTGTAAAAACCGACTTCTTGGAAAGAGGAGCCTTTCCAATGATTTCGTCCGCTTGAGTCGGGATAGCTATCCGCTTTGGGATGGAAGTTTCGGATATCGCGGGTTTGTAGACGTTCTGGCCCAGTCTGTTGAAAACTGAGGTATTGAAGCTGGGCGACCCGTTGAGAGGGGTCGCTGCAGTAGTAAGCCGATCAAAGACCGACTTCTTTGGGGCTTCTTTCAACGTCATTGTGGCATTGAAGCTCAACGGTGGGAGCATGGTCCCGAAGAATAATCCAGTGGTGTCCTGAGTTACCTGCTCCACTGGCATCTTGAAAAGGGAGGCCGCTTGGGGCCCATAAGTCACTCCTCCAGCAAGGAACGAGCGAGAGTTGCAGTTGCAGGCAGTGCAGTTTGAAGCCATTGATCTTCTGTTTTCTGCACGGAGCAAGACACCAAATCTTAGTACCTCGAATCCACAGGCAACCACAATAAACCGCGATTCGTTCGCGAACACGACACACGAAGTGTGGAGTGGAAAGAGGAAAAGGTCCCACCGGGCGTGCCAGAATCTGTTCCCCTCCGAATGACGGCGCGCAAGACTGCTATGTCTTGGCACTGAGACTCGGGGCAGATGCTAATTGGTGCTATCCGTCCACCTCTCCGAAGATGCCAAGTTGATTTATGGCACCATGTATCGAAGGTTTAGACGGATGCGTCCGATGTAGCAGACTTCGTCAGATTCCCCCTCGCTTGAGGGGTTTTTGATTGTGGGGACGCTCTTCCCTGCAGGCGCAAGCCCCTGCAGTTAATTACGCTACCGCGTTGCGGTAACAACTTTCTCCTTCTCCAGATGGTCACTTCGTGTCGTGGGTGTTTGTTTTGTTTGTGGTTGCCCGTGGATTGTATACGGAGACCAGTTTATGTCGTCGCCCGTAGGACGTGGATTAGTCCAAATCCGTGTTTTCTTAGATTTGGGTTTGGGGTTTTGGTTTGAGGATACGTTAGCCATATTTGAGGCTAAGATCAACTCAAACGTTTGTTAAGGATACGTTAGTCCAGTTTGAGACTAAGATCAACTTAACGGGATCGTTTAGATCCGACAAAAGAGCAATTGGCTCTAATGTTCCAGTTTAGGGACCTAGTGGTCCATTGAATGTATGGCCGTCGGGACCCGTCACCTCTCTGACGACGTTGAAGGATTACAACGACAGGTGTCAGAGGAGTTCAGAGATGTACCCTTGAGCCAGAGTTGATTAGGGGGTTTATAGTCCGATTTGGGACTAGAGTCTGTTTGAAAGTTTAAGGATACGTTAGCCATTTTTGAGGCTAAGATCAACTTAAACGGTTGTTAAGGATACGTTAGTCCAGTTTGGGACTAAGATCGACTTAACGGGATCGTTTAGATCCAACAAAAGAGCAATTGGCTCTATTGTTCCAGTTTAGGGACATGGTGGTCCATTACCAGTTTAGGGACATGGTGGTCCATTTCCAGTTTAGGGACGTAGTGGTCCAATGCCAGTTTAGGGACATGGTGGTCCATTACCAGTTTAGGGACATGGTGGTCCATTTCCAGTTTAGGGACGTAGTGGTCCAATGGTAGTTTAAGGACGCATAAGTCCATGGGTTTAAGGACCCCACAGTCCATATGGGTGTGTTTAAGGACGCATTAGTCCGTTAGTTTAAGGACGCATAAGTCCGCGGGTTTAAGGACCCCACAGTCCGTATCTTGGTTTAGGGACGCATAAGCCCATGAGTTTAAGGACCCCACAGTCCGTGTTGATGTGTGGTTGTCGGGACCCGTCACCTCTCTGAAGACGTTGAAGGATTACAACGACAAATATCAGAGGAGTTCAGAGATGTACCCTTGAACCAATGAGTTGGTTGAAAGAGCAGATGTGCTCAGTTCAAGATGATTTGAGGACTTATGGCCAGTTTGGGCTAAGTCCAACTATGTTTGAAATATTGGCCCTCTGTTGGTCCATTGAAGAAGAGGCTTTGCCTCTAAAAACTTAGCCAATTGGGCTAAAGCTAGTGTTAAACACTACAGACCAACAGTGTTGAACACTGGGATTATGATTAGCAAGTTAGTGTTTAACACTAAAAGATAATCAGTGTTAAACACTGGGAACGGAGTTTTTAAATTAGTGTTAAACACTAAGCAAATCAGTGTTAAACACTGCAAATAGAGTTTTCCAATTAGTGTTAAACACTAAGGAGGGAGGGGTCACGTGCGGACACGTGAGAGCGCCCTGATTTCCCTTATTTTATTCAGCAGGTAAGTATTTAACACCTTTAATTTCCTAGCCATCACGCGTGGGCACGTGATAGGCATCCATCCATTCGATATTAAAGGGATTCGTTAGGGGTCACGTGGGGACACGTGAGGGCGCCCTAAATGTGAAGCCAGATCTCCTTTGTTTTATCCTCAAATCTGCGAATAAGTGTTAAACACTTTTCATCTTTATTTTAGAGCATCACGTGTTGGCACGTGATGGGGGTTTATGCATTGAATATTACAGCACTTGCTAAGGGGTCACGTGGGGACACGTGAGAGCGCCCAAAGCTTCTTTTCTTTTGTTTTGCCATTAAGTGTTAAACACTTTCATTTTTATTTTAGAGCATCACGTGTTGGCACGTGATGGGGATCTGTGCGCCAATTGTTAAAGCATTTGCTGAGGGGTCACGTGATAACACGTGAGAGCGCCCAAAGGATTCATTCCCTTTGCTTTTTCTTTCTGCGTTCTGGGAGTCACGTGGGAGCACGTGGGGTGATGCTTCAAAGTTCTTTGCAGGGGATCTTTTTAAGGGTCACGTGGGGGCGCGTGACCCTAGTTCTTTTCATGAACAGAGATCTTTTAAGAATTGAATTCTTGGTAGGGTTAAACCCTAATTGTGATTTTGGAGGAATTGAATTCCTATCGTGAAAGAATTAAATTCTTATTTAGGATAAAATCCTGATTTCTTTTCAAAGGAATTAAATTCCCAGATATGTAAAAGAATTAAATTCTTGATTAGGGTTAAACCCTAGTTTTGTTTTAGGAGAATTGAACTCTCAAAACTCAATTCCCCTTCTAAGTTTAGGATCTGCATGGCAGGATCTCAACCCGATGAGAATTAAATTCTCATCCTATGGGGAGATGTGCTCTGTACAGATCTTCAACCAGAAGAAGAACTAAGTTCTTTTCTTTAAATAAGAGTTAAACTCTTTTGAGAATTAAATTCTCTTTTGAATCCTCTCTTTTCTTACCTAGGGTTTTTCTTTTGCAGAGAATTAAATTCTTCTTTCTCTGTTTCTTCTTCTCTTGAGAATTAAATTCTCCTCCCTCTGTTTTTCTCTCCAAAAAAGTAGATCCCCTCTCATCTCTTCTTGGCTCCTATTTATAGGAGAAGGAAGAGAATCAATTTGTTTAGCAAATCTCTCATTAAGAGATTTGATTTGTATGTTGAGAGATTTGATTTGCATTCATCATTAATCTGGGCCTTTAGATTGTTAAGTGAATTTTATTCACCATTGGATTTTAAATCCAAAAGATATTCTATTTGTTATCCTGGTGAGATTTTCAGGGAAATCTTTCCTTGTCCAAGGTTTTTCCATAAATTGGTGATTTTTAATCACCCTTGGATTTTTAATCCAACGGTTCCCCATGACCCTTTTCCATTTGGAAAGATTCAGAAACTTTTAGAATTTAATTCTATTAAATTATAATGCTTTTAAAGCCAGTCACGTGCTGGCACGTGACCTTTGGTCACGTGTGAGCACGTGACCCCCAATTGGGTTCCTTTCTCAGCCGCTTATTTATGTTTCAGTTTTAACCATCACGTGTCAACACGTGACCATTGGTCACGTGTAAGCACGTGATACCTCGTTGAGGTATTTTCTGACTTTTAGAATTAAATTCTATTCATTATTTTAGAGGCTTTAAAAGCCCATCACATGTCTGCACGTGACCCATGGTCACGTGTGAGCACGTGATGCCCCATTGGGGTCTTTTCTGAGTTTTTATTATATTTTTTAACTCCTCCAGCGGGTTCTTAAAAGCCCATCACGTGTGGACACGTAATTCCTCATAACTTTTGATCCCGGATGAATTACGAGGCCCATAATATATCAAATCGAAAGGTTTTTCGAGCTGCTTTCGATACCATCAGAATTTATCTGTTTCTCATTCGGGAGTTTGTCAAAAAAACAGCCCGGAAGGTACTGGTTCCCATTTTCTTAAGCGTATCACTGCCATTTGATACCTTGGGCTCTTTTGCGCAGAAATTTTTGGCGGGAACAACCTAGCCAAAATTCACACTTGCTGTACTTGGCATAGAGTTAATGTTGTCGCAATATCTCCAGGACAATCCGCAGGGAGAGAACACTTCTGCACCCTTCGGTTTAGCACAGTATCTTCCTGGCTCCAAAGTTCTGTCTCCACTCTTGAAGTAAAAGACTGGGTGGTCTGGTATCTCAAATATCACCCTCCTTTGACGACAGTCAATCGTAGCATAGAAACATCCCAGCCGGTCCATTCCCAACACAACATCGAAGTTTGGGATGCCCAGTACTTTGAAATTCGCGTAGAATTCTTGTCCGCAAACTACAACTGGACACTGTTCCAATCCCATAGTTGCCTTCAAAACTCCATCTTTGGAACCGACATTCCAGCTTGAAATGTGTGGCCTCATGGGAATCGCATGTGTTCTCACAAAACGTTGGGACATGAAGCAGTGTGACGCTCCAGTGTCGAACAGTGCAAGTGCAGGAAGAATGGTTACTGGTATAGTATCTTAGTTGTGTGAGGTTGGTTTTAGATATAGGGAGAAAATATAAACGATACAAGAATTGAAAAGATGAAAAGATCGGGAATTACCAGTGATAACTTGGCCAGTGGCTTCGGCTTCCTCAACGGTCATGGTGAATGTCTGTCCTCTTGGCATTTTTCTCTGTGCCTGCTGGTATATTTCGGACTGACGAGGTAAAGGTGGTCCTTGCGAAGATGGTGCAGTTACAACTAAGAGGGTAGTAAGAGCTTGTATAGTCAGTCTTGGTGTGGGGTTTGCGCCTGCTCTGTACTTTGAGCATGCCTTTAGAGTTTGTTGACCATTAGTTCGTCTGCAGTCCTTTACCACACGTCTGAGTTCTTACAATAATTGCAAGTCCTTACTGGCGGTGTCCTTTCCTTCTTTTTGATATAACCATGAGCTGCCCTCAAAGCTGTCTCAGTGCGAACTAGTTCTTGGTGAAGGAGAGCGGCCTACTCATGCCGTCCTTCAACTAGACTCCTGGTTGCTTTATGGAACGCCATTGATGTTATCAGTAGGTCCGCAACTGTAATTGGTGGTGGTAGTGTAGGAGGTGGAGTGTTTCTATTAACGTTGGTACTCGTGTTGTTGGGAGAATCCATGACCTTGATAGAAAAAAGAAAGGTTGGGATAGATTCAAGAAATTTGAAAAGTAAGGAATGTATAGTTGCTGATTTTTATATTTCTTGTGATATATTGCTTAGGATTCCATGCAGAACTGATCTGCATGGGCCGCTAACAAAACCTGTCACGTCATGCTTCCCAATGTACGAAGAAGGAGACGTGACGGACACGTGACATATTTACTCAGAAGTAAACACGTTAAGCGTAAATGAGCAATATATAAATAAAATGCACAAGAAATGACGAGAGATATAAAATGAACATCAACTTTTATTAACATTCATCTTTACAATACAACTGATTTGAAAAGGAAATGTACAATGATAAAAGCAATGCCTAAACAGTGGCATACAAACTGGAAGGTAAGTACAAGTAAAGCTAGTAGGCTGGCTGTGCCTCAATCTGATCCAAGTACTTCTGTCTGGGCTCGGTCTCCTGAGGGTCATGTTCTCCCGACGAACATTCTAAGAAAGAAATAGACATGAATGTCGTTAGCGAACTAGCGCTCGGTAAGTCCCAAAAGAAAGGAAGGAATACAACAAGTAATGTGGAAGAAAACTGTTAAGTTATACATATATCAGTTTATTACTCTAACGTAGTTGTTTATAGCTTGATACATAAGGTATCAGTGTATACAAGAGGAGTCCAACTATCCCGTGGACTATGGTAACATCTAAGTACAAGGCCCCGTCAAAACCCACGGGACAACGGCACGAGAGTTCATGTAGGTGTTTTTTAGTGTCCATCATCGTGCCATTTTTAATACATTCCGTATCAATCTATCCCGTTAACCCCGTAAAGTGTTGTATAGATTATAATTATCAGACTTGCCGAGACCATGGATATAAGTTGTTCATGTAATCAGGTTCAGGATATAAACAAGTAGGAATGTAATCAAGTCAAGTTATAGCCATGGTTCGGTCAAGTCACATTTGTATGTTGATTTTGTTCTGGTATTCAAGTTCAGGTTCAAGTATACATATTAGAGTTTGGATTCATGTTTGAACTGTATTGAGTTTGGATTGAATTCAAGTTTGGTTTAGACTCAGACTTGAGTCAGACACTTAGAACTGATTTGGATCTTGAATTAGGTTCGGGAGTTATCGGTAACTGTTGCACATGGACGGCAGGATTTGTGTTTTTTTCCAGGACAATTACCATTGATAACACCGTTAAGTTTTTCTACCTTAAATAGACAAGCACCCACTTTCTCCGGCTCTCTGAGGCTCAAGAAAATTGATCCCGCTTAAACCCATATTCACTAAATTTCTTAACAGTGTTTTATATAGCTCGAGGAGGTTTTATGAAAAATATTTTTAATATAGTTCAAAATAACCTCGAGAAATTTATTTATATTCTTTAGGGTTTCCATGGATGTGTATTTTAAGAATTGAGGTATTTTAGTGATAATTATCTTAATTTGAATAGTTCATGGTATTTTACTGTAAAACTTGACTTTTGGATAACTTGAAAGTATTTTAATGGAACCTGTCATTCTTTTATTTTTTAGAAAATATAGAATTTTATTATATCTTGAAAATACGTGGTTTAATAATATTTATATAATTATTAAATATTAATTTTATTATTAAATAGAAAATTTCGTTTTTTAAAAATCGTATTAAAAATCTTTCGAGCCCGAATGCTCCATGAAGAGATCTGCATCTCGCTCTCGCTCTACTAGCCTTAGGATGTGCGATAATCCGCACCATCCAATAGCGGGTTCCCCAAATGGGTTGTAGAGACATATTTGCAACGAATTTTGATAATACAATTCAAAAGAAAACCGGGTTTTTATAGGACATGGTATTTTGATGAAATATTATAATTGTAACCAAGAATATGCTAAAAGAGTATCGTGCTATGGAAACCATGTATGTTTGTGAGGGGTAGATCATTACCTCGTGAGGTTTTCTAAAGATATGATTAAGCAAAACAATTAAATATGGTAGATACAAAGTTAATGATATTTTAATGTAAAAGTTAATTTAAAGTATGTTTCATGATATTTTTGAGTGAAAGTTGTTCTAAACATTAGTTATATGATTACAAACATAGGGTAAGAATTTGAATGAAAGATATGGAAGAAATAATGGAATTTTTAGATTTAGAATAAAAGGTCGGTGTTAACTCCACTTACCGACATGTTTTGAAACAAAGAACTTTTTAAGAAGAAAGAAGAATTGGGAAGGACTTACAAGCTAGATGGATGAAGAGGAGCTAGAAGGAGAGGGGTAGTCTCCGTGGCGCCGCAGAGTTGCAGGAATTGCCTCGATTCCTTTCCGGAATTTGGTCGTTGGCCAACTCCACCTGTACTCTTTTTGTACTTGAGAAAATGCTAGAATTTTCAGGATGAGGAAGGGTTAGGGCATGAGCTAGTATTTATAGTGTGAAATTAGGCTTTTGGAAATGAATGAATGAATTAAAATGCATTTAAATTTGATTTTAAGGTGAAATTGAAGTCTCTATTTAATTTCAGAGTAATCAAACAGTGCACAGGGGTAATGTGAGTAGGGGAAACGACAAGTGTGTAAAGTCAGGGGACTTTTTCCCATGATCGACCCGTCGGCCCCGGCATTATTGGCCATCTCGCCGGTCGTTTATGTGGTAGGGGCCGGTGGATTCTCACCATGTGTACTCTGTGTTTATATCAATGTGCACATGTTTATTTTCTGTCTTTTTATTTTTATGTGCAGCGCATGTGTAAACTTTTGGGCTTCCAAATGTTTGAAAGAAAAATCTGAAAAAAAATGTAACGTGTCTGGTGAGATTCGAACGCATGGGCTATGTCATAGCAGTGCAAAGCTTTACGAGTGAGGTACAAGTTATTCTTGTTCTTAAACAAAAATTAACTTTTAAAGTGTACTCAGCCTTACGAACTCCTTTCTGTATATTAAACTAAAAATTTTCGTACAGTAAATTCAGAGTCGTTACAGAGTATCACAATATTTGATATTTCAGTGGTATTAGTTATAAGTATAAGCTCGATTTGTGGGGGTTTTATTGTGTAACTAGGATATTCCGTGATTCCCATAGAGCAATACGAGATTCACGAGATTCAAGATTTATATATAATGCAATATACTGTATTCTCCGGTACCACGAGAAACAAGATATGATCTTACACATAAATACTCATTCTTCGAGCTACCCCATCCTCATGATATATACACACACACAATAGTGTCTGTTATACATGTTATATTCACGAGATTTTCGAGATTCAATATTTACGGATTCATGTATTCACGGAGTCATGTCAGGTTCAAGATAGTATAATCTAACGCCAGTTCGAGTGAGCGTCAACCACCACAGCACGTATGTTAAATTATATGTAATGGTCAGAAAACTGTACTGTAAAGAAGTGTTGTGAACTAATCATTTTAGTCAATTGAAATTAGAAAATAAACAAGAAATATAGCTTTTAGTGTTATGCAAACGTGGTTTCAAGTCTCGCCTAATTATAACTACTGGTTTGAAAGATATATACGTTTTCGTATCGTTGCGCAAAACATATCCAAATCTGTTCAGTCACAACACATATTTTTAAAACACACTTTGCATTATTTTCCGTCAGTTTTCAGGTCTCGAAAATTATTAGAAACTTGTAGGTATTTCGGTCTACATATTCAAACAACTAGGTTCTGTGCGATTTGGATTGCTGAAGCTCTAGTTATGGTCAGATTAACATCAAGGTTTAAAACAGAAATTATAACTTCAAGATAGCAACAATGGGGTGCCTTGCAGGGCATATATAGGATCGTTCTATATGTTTTCGAGTCACCAAATATATAGGAAAGTTATAGGTTTGCTAATTAGGCATCCATACATCTAAGATTTTTCATAAACCGAAGTCGGGAGTTCAAGTTATGTCATGTTTAAGAACAGTGCGTGAATCAGGACAGATTCGTCACATAATTTTTAAAAGGCAGAATTCTATAAGTTGTGTTTGTTTTTAGCAAAACATTAAAACTAGAAAAATCTATATCTTTCGATTTAGTTGTCTAAAACACTTGAGTTTGCTCAAAACGGATCTCGAAAGACGGAGTTATGGATCTCCGAAAGTGGCCGATAAAAACAGTTTTCTGGTTTATGAAAACGAGTAAAATGTCATAAAACGTAATTCGTAGTTTGGTTTGAGTTGGAAATTTTATAGCGCGTGTAAAAATAAATTATCAACTACGCTACTTACATTTATTAGAATATCAGATCATAGAATTTAACTATACTATTTTTCAAAACGCATTAATGTTTAAAAGGGTCGGTTTATTAATATAATGATATTAATTATACAAAGTATAATATTTAATTATAGATATATTAAAATTACTTTGAACATGATTACATAGCAATCATATTTAATGAAATAACATATTTTGTCATTTCATGTGCAATCAAATAGTAACACAAATATATTAGGCGGTAATAATTAATTAAGTAGTTTTTTAGTATTAATATTATAATATAAGTCAATATAGTAAAAATGATAGTAATTACAATGAGGTTTGCAAGATATTCTAGTAGGATCATATATATATAGTTAATTTATTAATGATAAATGTGATAAAAAGTTTTGTTAAGTCATATCAAAAGTATGCATACATGTAATATTTAAGAATAGCATATGTTATAGATATAATTGTGTATTAATTGTGTAGAATTATATATATAACATCATCACACATAAGTATAGTAGAAAGATATTAGAAACATAATGCAATATATTAATTAATAGATGTATTCAGTGAAATCACATGTGAATTATATAGTTACATAAGTTAATATTTGTCAGCAAAGAAAAATAGCAATTTGTGTCATATATTAGTAATAGCAGTTCTTTAGATATCATTTACTATGTATCCATGTGAAAAATTTAAATATAAAACCTTGACGATGAAAATCGATGGAGAAAAAAGAGGGGACTTACTAATAAAGGGACGATCTAAGATCGTTTCTTGACAGGCGAAAGATGCCTCGATTGGATCGAGGCGAGGGGGTGAGTTTTCGTCTTCCTTCGTTTGATTGTCTCGTCGTCGGGTTTCAGATCGGAGATAATAGAGTGGACAGAGAAGAAGAATTTTTTTTGTAGTCACGGTGTTTTTTTCTCTCTTTGAGTTACAGCATAAAAAAAGGGTTAAGGGTTAAGATTTATTAAAATCCTATCAATTCTCCAAAATAAAAAAAATTAAAAAAACAGTCAAAACAAATATATCCAAATAACAAACAAATAAATTAAAATAAACAAATAGCTTTTATTTTTAATTAAAGAAAAATCTTTGCTCTTCTCTTAAAATATTAATAAATATTTGGTTATATAAAAAAATGATATTATTTTAAAACTTGGGGATTTAAAATAATATTAACATAATTTAGTCGGGGTTCGAACACGGGACTTTAAAGTTGTAACTCTTGCGTTGAAACCAACTCAGCACACAAGAATTCTTGATACAAGAATACTTTTTTAAAGATTTAAGTTTCAATAAGAGAGCTGAAATGATGATTTTCATAAAATACCCTAAGCACAAGTAATTGTAAAAAAATAGTATTATAAAAATAGTGGTCGTTACACTGGAAGCAATATATGCCCTTGTTTCTTATTTGACTTTACTTGAGTGCAGGTTAGAGTTTCAGCAATATTTGCCTTTGTGTCATTTATCTCATTACTAAGTATCGCCGGATTGCCTGCTCATATAAAGGAAATTAAGGTACTGGTGATTTGAATATATTTGTGTTTAAAATCATTTGTGTGCTGTCCTCTGCATTATTATGTAGTAATAGTTTCTGCTTTTAGAAAATTACGAGATGAAAATTAGAGGAGGGATAGATACGAGACTAAATTATCTTTGTTAGCATATACAAATATTTTCCTCAACCCTGATCATAACTTCAAAGTTTTGATGCAGGGGTTTGGACATTGGTATTAGAGCAATCTAGATTCAAATGGTTTGAAATCCCTGTTGGTCCCGATCTTAGATGACCAATTCCGATCCAAAAAAGGACCTTTCGAGTTCCTTTATCTATACCGTCCAAAACCGAGTTATATCGGGCTTCGCCAATTGATTAGAGGACTGTAATATTAAGTTTGTTAATTGGATAGTGGGTTTATCAATAGGTTATTGGGTTACAGTTTGTTTGACATCAACGATTACTGAATATATGCAAAAATTGTTAATAGTTCTTTTTACCAAGTATTTAAACAACTGATTAGACATTGTTAATTTCTAAAGAATTTGCCAAATTGTTTATAGTTGGTTTTACTATTTCAGTAAAGCTTCATAAATTTATTTATTTTTCCTCAAATGATATTAAATCCTATATTTCCAATCCAAGACACTATTTGATCCCGAAGTGACCGCCCGCTACTGCTACCAAGATTTAAACCTTGAGTGGGCAGTTGACTATCAAATTTAGGGGGGAAATACAGCTGTGCAAAAGCTTAGGTCTCGGCCCACAAAAAGCGCACTCAATCTGCTGGCGTGTGTTAGTATGAAAATTTATTTCTCAACCCTTGTCGTCAAGTTTTGATGTTGTGGCAAGGACATCTATGTAATAGGTGTTTGATCGTGTTTCCTTTCTCAATTAACGTTTTACTGTACCGCCTGATTTTTCTAATTTAAGGTGCGTATCAAATGGATTTATTATGGTATATTGCAGATTTTTTCCCATGAGGAATCAAGCCAACACTCAGGAGCAGCGGTGTTCTTGCTCGGGCATCTACTCTCGAGCATTCCATTCCTGTTCCTCATTTCCATATCCTCGACGTTGGTCTTCTATTTCTTAGTTGGTCTGAGGAACGAGTTCAGCTTGTTGATGTATTTTGTCCTCAACATCTTCACATGTCTCTTAGCGAACGAAGGGCTTATGATGGTTGTTGTTTACATCTGGCTCAATACGTTCTCTTGCATTTTGACTATGGTGTTCATTCATGTGAGTGTCCACAACATGTTAGGATCAAATCCGAGATATATAAACGAATATTATTCACGACTATATCAAAATAGCAATGTGCTATTTTGTAATATTCCCTACTTTCTCTTTCTCAGGTTATAATGATGCTTGTAGCAGGATATTTCAGGATTCGATATGCTCTTCCGCAGCCGGTTTGGAAATATCCGATATCTTATATTGCATTCCACACTTATTCTATCCAGGTGGACTTCTCACTATCTCTGTTTTGCACATTATAGCTTTTATGATAGAATGCTGACTTTCATTCTTTCACACCTGAAACCATTTGTTTCAAGTTTTAAATTACTTATTTATTCATGTTGTCAAAGTATTTAAAAGCATTTGTTTTGAAAATATATAAAGGGAAAGAGCTTTTGATCCAATCGGGTCGCTTGTAAGCTCGCCGCATGTCTGATCCGTCCCCATAATGTCTGAAAATTATGCACATCTTAATTTGCAGGGTCTCTTGGAGAACGAATACATCGGGACCTCATTCGCAGTAGGACAGGTGAGGGCTATTCCGGGTGTGCAGGCTGTTCGTGGCTCTTACGACATCTCTTACTCGGGAAACGCCAAATGGAACAATTTGTTGGTGTTGTTTCTAATGGCATGTGGGTATCACATTCTCTTGTTTGCGCTGCTTCGCCTTCATGTAAGAAGAAGACTCGCAACATGGAGATTTTACTGTCTTGGGATGTAATGATTTTTTTTAACCTTGTGTTCCTTTTCTTTTCCAATTTATTTCTTTTGTATATGTAAAAAAATTAAGGGAAAAGGATATCTGAGTTTAGCCAAACAGGGACATTCAAGAGCAAAATTGATTCCTATTTACATGAAAATAGGTGTATTCGAGAAAACCTGAGAATTTTCAAATCTTTTCATCGGTTATCTTGAATGGTATAATGTGATGTTATTATGCATCTGGATTTGAAAATTTAGAGTTGTATCGGCCAGTGTAATGCACACTTGTTTTGATGTGAGAAGTAAAATTTATATATGAAAAGCATACGTATAAATCACATTGTTGTTAATTCAGATATAAATTAAGAAAAATTATATTATATTTCATACGACTAGACTTGTAAAAGTATGTAGAGCAACAACAATATAGAGAATTATCTCTGAATGGTGTTCAGTGACAAAATCTTTCAGTCATCACAATGTGCTTCAATTTCCCCTTATCACTGCAAATTTCATGTATACCCAATCCGAAAACTCGTCGGCAAAGTAAAGCAGTGCATGCCTTAACGATCGTTTGATCATTACGGAACCGATGAAACCCCAGAAACCAACAATGAAACCAAGTGAAGCACTAGCATAAGTTAATGCCACGCCAGTTTTATCTTCATCATCTTCCTCATTTTGACAATTTGTGTGGCATGAGTTATTCAAAGGTTGGTCGCCATGGCATTGAGGTAGCGGCCATCCACAAAGATCATGGTTGCCGATGTATATAGAAGGATCGGTAAAGGTCGAAAATTGATTGCCGGATGGAATTGTTCCTGATAAGTTGTTATTCGACAAGTTCAAGCGACCTAAGAAATGCAGAGCAGTCATGCATGAAGGAATTTCTCCTGAAAGGTCATTCAAAGATAGATCGAGCGATTCCAGCTGTACGAGGTCACCAATATTTTGCGGGATGTTACCTGTGAAGTGATTTTGCGACAGGTTCAGGAAACACAATCCAAGAAGCCGAGTGAGCCCATTCGGGATCTCTCCAGAAAAATTGTTGCTCGACAAGTCTATGCTTGTTACCGCAGATAACACGCTTGTATAGTCGACAAACATCCCCTTCGTAATAATCCGAAGATTCTCCACATAATAAGTGCTTGCCTTCAAATTAAGCAGGGTTTTGCCCGCATACTGTGTTGTAACCATAGCGGCGAAATTTTCGAAAGGCAGTAACAAGTCACCTGCAAGATTGTTGTTTGAAAGATCCAAAACCTGAAGAGATGAAAGGTTCGATAGTTGTACCGGAATATTGCCATCGAAAAGATTTGACCGTAAACGCAAAACTCTCAGCAATGACAGGCTTTCTCCTATCCATGCAGGTATATTTTCAGATAGTTCATTTTCACCGATATCAAGAGTAACCAACTGTCGGCAATGCTTCAACGAAGAAGGAATTGCCCCAAAAAAGCCATTGTTTCCCAAATGTAAAGATTGGAGGGAAGTGAGTGATCCGAACGAGTTCGGCATGTGCCCGAAAAAGCGATTGTTCGATAAATCAACGACCACCAAATCCGATGAATTGCTCTGGCACAGAGGAAATTGCCCATGCAAATTATTGCTGGAGAGATCGAGGACTTGCAATGAAGTCAGATTGCACAGAGACGACGGCAAGCTTCCATTGAGGTGATTTTGCGAAAACAAAATATACTGAATGTCCACAAATGAACCAAAACTCAAACTCAAAGGACCGGAAAGCGAGTTGTTGGAGAGATCTATTTGGTAAAGTAGAGTAGAGTTCAAATTAGGTATCGGGCCGCCTATTTCGTTGCTCGATAAATCTACGACGTTCAAGCTGTGTAAGTTTTCTATAGCTTTTGGTATCTGCCCAGAAATATCGTTGTTGGATAAATCTAATACCGTCAATCGACTTAGATTAGACAGTGATTCTGGAATCCGTCCACTGATCAAATTCATCGATAATTCCAAAGAAATCAAATTCGCAAGGTTTCCAATTGTATCAAGTATCGATCCGTTGATTTGATTTTCGTCCAAGCGTCTTCGCATAAATTTGTGGAGTCTCTCTATGCTTTTCGGCAACTCCCCACATAATTCATTTCGTGACGCGTCTAAAAGCTCTAAGTTGCTGAGGTTCCCCAACATCTCAGGAATTTTTCCTGTCAATTGGTTGAAAGACAAATCTAGATGTTGCAATTGACTTAGATTACACAAAGAATTTGGGATGGACCCATTAATTTGATTACCAGTGAAATCTATGTACTTTAATTTGCTAAGATTCCAAAAATTATCTAAAATTGGTCCGTCAAAAACATTCCACGACAAATCTAAGTATTGCAAGCTGCTAAGACCCTCCAAAGCTTCTATTATCTCATACCCAAATTGATTGTGCCATAATCTCATATATCGAAGATTACCGAGATTCCAAGAGCCGATCTTTCGATCGTTTCTAAATCCACAACCGCCAAGATCAAGATGAACGAGGCTGCTGATGTTACGAATCCAAATGGGAACGATAGATTGAAAATTGTTTCTAGAAAGATCAATTGTTGCGAGAGACGAAAGATTATCATGATGTGCAAGGGTAGCTGGTATGCTCAAAAGTCCGGTATCAGACAATTTCAATACTGTAAGATTAGGGTTCATGTTGATGTCATAAAGCCAATCGACTGCTTTCGAGAGATTCACCTCGTTAAAATCAAGATATCGTAAAGAAGTGATTTGAGAGATCCAATGAAGATTATCAACATTCAACGAGCACACGACATAAACACAATTAAGATCAAGAAACTGCAGCCTTGAGAGATTTCCGAAACGGTGAGGGATTTTACCTTCGAACCCCGTATTTGAGAGGTTGAGATACTCTAAATTAACAAGAGACCCGATGAATTCAGGTATCGAGAGGCCAGAAAAATTGTTCATGCTCAAATCCAGGTATTTCAAGTGCATCAAACCAAGCAAAGAAGGACCGAGCTTACTTTGACGCGCAGAAATCATAGTTTCATAACCTGGGTATCGAAGGTCGAGCTTTATAACATGCCCAGTAGTATTCTCACATTCTACTCCTCGCCAACTGCAACAATCTCCACCGTGACTCCAATCAGAAAGCCACAACTCGGAACCGTAGATATCGTTTTTAATGCCGACGAGAGCTTTCTTCTCGCTCTCTACGCACTCAAGAGAAAAACACGAGGCAACGACCGACATCCATAATACGAACAAGAGAAATTTTGTTGTCATCTTTATTTTTTATTTGTACTGCTAGATATAAAAATTTCCTACTAAGTTGTTGTAAATATAGGACTCTGATTCAATTTGAATGTTCCAGAGACTAAAGCTAAGAAGCCACCATCCCATTTGAAGTTTCTAAGGTTTTTTAGTGGTGTCAAATGAATCGAAGACGTGGAGTCAACCATTTTGAATTTTTATCTGAATTATCTGGATCTCCTCATTATTTATGTAAGCATGACGATAGTCTCATGTCATGTGTAGGTAAATTTCATTTTGATTTGGGAGTTGTGATTCATAAATAAGGAGATGCTCCGAAGCATGCCGCAAGTTGCAACACACGAGCAACGATAATTGACACAATCTGTGGTGGATACGGATACGCTCTTGAATGGCATATATTTGGATACAAGCGTAATATTTATATTTAGCGGGATTGTTGCTACTAAGAACAGGAAAAGAGTGGCTGCTAATGATCTAACAGCACGAGTGATGTTAGATAATCCTAGCCACACATCCTACGTGCAAAGCCCCATGTTCTACGCTAATCTTGACCATTGAATTAAATTTTGGATGAATCTGAACCGTTGGATCTAATAGCATGGATGCTATTATAGTTGTAATAGCAGCCACTCCCGATCCACTAAGAACACCATTAAGCAAACATCTTTCATGTATGAATTGCATTAAACTTTAATATTATGAAAAACAAAATTGTTGGAAAATGTTTTCCTACTCTCAATGTTGCATCAATATATCTAAAGAGTTTCCATGGCAATTTTTTTAATATCTAAAATCAACAGATTCTCACACATCAAATTCTCAACTTAGCAAAGCAAAATCCACGACTATAAATTTAAATATATAAAAAGAAAAATCACACAACGCTTCATATATTGTCATCTTTAAAAAAAAAATTCCCCAATTTGTAAATTTTCTTTTAACACCCCCAAAAAATAAAGCTAAACCCTAATCTCATCATCATCGCCATCAACAACATCATCGTTGCTATAGCCCAGCAACAAATTCGTGTACAGCTTCGTATACGCCATCCCATCGAAGAACCGAGCGGTCCCCGCCGACGAGGTCGCCACCGATTTCGGGTCGATGGGATGCTGCGGCGCCGGCGGAGGCGCCGGCGCCGGAGAGGAGGTGGATCCGATGACCGAGGAGATGGCGGGCCCGGCGTGGTGGAGGAGCCAGGCGATGGTCTCGCCTTCGGAGCGGTGGCCGAGCTCGCGGGTGAGCTGGAAGATCCTGGCGGCGCAGAGCGGAGGGAGGCGGACCCTCGTGCTTCTTCCGTTCACCTTCGCGTGACGATCGCCGCCCTGAGCTCTCGTTTTCGCCATGGCCGCGGCTCCTCTAGGGTTTCTCTTTTTCTTTCCTTTTTTGGAAAAGAGGCGGAGTCGATGGTGGGGCTGAAAAGAGACCTGTTTAGGGTTTTTAAGATTATAAATCATTTTTATATAGCGGAGTTCAATGTTTCTATGTAGTGCGAAATGGGCCTTGGTTTCTGTGATGGGCTCAAAATGGACCCACCCAATTCAATGCTTCTATACATGTTACCATATCCGGATTCCGTGTCCAGTAGTAAAAAGCGGATTCAAATACAGCTAGAGCCAGTTATCGGAAATGGAAACCGCTATCCATATTTGTTAAAGGTAAGATACGGATACGCAAACGAAATGAACATTGAAATAAATTTACCTGATAAAGTCAGAAATTACTAGTTTTGTTACCGGATACAAATACAGAACTGATATGGCAACGTATATGACGGCTATTGGCGAATGCGGATACATATACAGATGGTCATAGAAAATGAAAAATACTATCCATATTTGATAAAAAATATACGGAGTCAGACTTGGATTATCCGCATTGTTTACATCCTTAGTAATTGATATTTTTGTTTAGGATTTTTTGATTTCCCGCCCCGAAAGTATTTCTTAAAAATACACCCAAAACTCCGTAATTCTACTAAATACACATTCTTCTCTTCTTGATGAACTAAAAAACAACATTAAAAAACAACATTATTAGCGTCTGCCTAGTTTAGCAGTTTTGTTAAGTTAACGAAGTATTAATTACTTTATCTACCATGGACATCTTTTCTCTCCTCTTCACCCCGCCACGATGCGTTCTCGCAGGCATCAAGAAGAAACTAACAAGAACTTTAGTTCTATTCAATGGAATTTGGTGACTATAATGGCCTTACTATAATCAATTAATGAAATTTGGATGTTAATGGTTAATGGATAAAGTTAACCATGGGGACTAAATTAGTTTACTTTGAAGAATTGGGTATGATTTTTAGAATTATGAAGTTTTAGGTGTGTTTGTTTAGAAATTCCTAAGATTTGGCAGTGCAAAATAAAAGGAAAAAAACTTTTGTTTCGGGGTTCATTGCTCAAAACACCCCTATTGTTTATCAACTTACACCTCCGCTGATTCATCAACGCAAACACCCTCACTAATCATTGATTAAAACCCTTAAAACACTGGAATCAACTCTAAACAACGGAATCGATTGTCTGCCTCTTGTGTTTAGAGTAACGATTTAAGTGTTCTTTTGAGTTTGCGTTAACGAGAGGGGCACGAGCGCTATACAGGGTTAACGTACAAAGGCGTTTTGTGCGATTAACCCTTTTTTCAGTCCATATCATTCTGGTTCATAAGATTCAATCATTCTTTTCCAGTTCATATTCAATATTGATACAGACTACAGAGTTTATAATCCTCTTGCAACAAGATCTAATTTTGGCTTGTATGAAACATCAGAGTGCAAAAGCAACTGTGCGTTGTGCATTTTACTCCTTATTTCAAAGGTCTTGCTTTCCTTTAGTGGAGGGAAATTTCGGAAGATCGTTCCTTAAAACATGAACTAATCCATGTGAAGTATGATGAAGCTAACTTTCAGGTTGCATGAAAAGTTAAGCAAGCCATAAACTTCTTAAGAGTTGTACAAAAATAAAAAACAATATGCTAAAGACGACCGCCAAATTGTTACATATGCTAACCAAGACATTGAGTATGAATCTCGATCTATTGCGACCAAGGTTTTCTAATATAAAATTCTGATATTGAAGATATGCAAAGTCCATGTTTAATTAAGACATCTATTGGACTGAACAGTAAAACAGAATGCCGCTAAAACATTAAAACCCTAATACTTTGGAAGAGATCTCGAAAAAAAAGTGGAAACGAATATATTGTGTCAATGTTACGGATTCTGATAAGCGTGAATGGACAATGAAATATGGTGCATGAACACAATCGATCTTTCTACAGACTCACTTCCTACTTTGATCTCATAATTGCTGGTTGGCCTATGAAATTACCTGAAAACTCCTATGACCATCATTTGTTCAGTGTTATGGTTGGCAGAATGGCTGTTGCTTCACCGTCGATGACAAGACATTTATTGCTCGTATAACATTTGGTTGACCACCTTACACTACAGCACATGGAAAGAAATAGCGCATGTGAGAATTTAGGGGTTGAAATAGAGAATTATGATGATGAGGAGGCATACTGGTGTTTTTCCTTGACTGCACGAATCTGTGTTGCCTGCACTTCCGCTACAACCTCATCGTCAATGTAGACCGGCAACTTAAATTGCAGAGTCTGGGATATATATACAGCTCCAGGCTACACATTTATTGAAAATCAGATCACTATTTCAAGTATATGGGAATGATGAGAAGGTGCCGGTTTATGCTTATGAAATGAAGTGCGTGTATCTATGTGATTGTGTGCAAGCACATATATGTACTGACAACATAAACAAATCGTATAACAAAGACAAAGAAGCGTTGCTATAAAATCACAAGCTAAATTGTGAGCTAAAACATAACTCAATAGTGCACCAGTTCAAGAGTGAAAGAAAAGCAGTGTAGCCTATGACCTCATTTGGGTGTCCTCGCAAAGGACACAAATACAATAGTCGAAACCAAGCCCACGCAATTCGGTATTAGTTAAAGAAGCTTACTAGCTTACTCTATTGACATGAAACACCAAATGAACACAATACGATCATGAGCAATCGTAGCTCTAAAGCAATCAGACAACCCAGAATGAGGTGCTTATACATCAAGTACCTCTTTTTGGCTATGTTGCACGGATTCGTTGTCGAGGAGATGTTTGGATTTGTATCTACATTGTATTCTTTCGGATTCGTATCTACATTGTATTCTTTCGGATTCATCAAGGATGACTGTGGAACTCACATTCTAATACTAATAATGCATTTTTTGTGTGTGTATCAATGGCTACTGATGATCCTAGATATCGGCGATCCCCAAGATCGTGACACGTGGCAGATGACGTGTCCCGAAGCTAGCAAGAAAGGACCAGGAACCGTACGTCGGTAAAATACCCCAGGTCTGCGACCCATGGACGTAGCCGACCTTCTGCGACCGTCCACACCTTTCCTGTGCCCGCCCTGCAAACAACCGTTGGCTCACCTCCGAGCCCCCTGCACAATTGGCCTCCTCGGCCCTCTCAGCTCGTCTCCGAGCTAACGCAGAACCAAGATACCTCGGCCTCCCGCTCGTCTCCAAGCCTCCCGCCGAGCTCATCTTTCTCGGTCTCATCGACCGACCGACGACATCAATCGCAGGCGCAACTGCCTCACCTCCGCGAATCTCGCCATGCGCGAGATATCCGCCGGCCACATCCCACGTTCCACGCCATCACGATCCCCATTAACGAGCCTATCTCGTCATTAATGCAGGATCCTGCCCATCACGCGGGCATGACGCCGGGAGCGTAACGGCCGGCATGATTCTCGCGCCTGCCTGCCTGCCTGTTGCCACCACTATATAAACCCCTCTTTCAGATGGTTCAAGTAAGTCATTTTCTCCTCACTAGGCCATTACTCTGCTCGAATATCTGTTCAAACTTGATCGTCGGAGGGTCCTCGGTGGTACAACCACCCCGGGACTTTCTTGCAGGTAGCTTGCCCTCAACCGCCTCCAACCCATTGAGATCCACACGCTTCAGGAGGCAATCCCCGGCTCAATCTCAGTCGTCCATCGTCGCTCGCAGCAGATCTACGGAAGGTAACATCTTGACGAGATCCGACATCCGTCAGCTGGCGCCGTCTGTGGGAAAACGATTGATTCCACTAAACAACGTTCACCTTCCGGTCTCAACTCAATGGCGAGCGATCACCGCGACGATCCTAGCTCCAGCCGCCGCCTCCCCCACAACGGAGGTGCGGACGAATCTCCTCGCCCGAACGCCATCAACGCCCTAGCCGTCCGGATAGATCGACTCGCGTCCGTCGTAGATGCGCTCGTCCGTGTCCAAACGGAAGGGCAAGCTCCCCAGGCCGTCGCTCCCCCACCTCGGGACTGGGACCCATACAGAGGGAGAGAAGACCCTGCTCGCGTCGGCATGGCCGACCACCGCCTCGCCGCCTCCCACGGCCTCAGATCTCCCTGGCCAACATATTCTATGACCCGCTGGGTGCCTCACAGTTCAACACCGAGGTTCGTCGCCAGAGCGCCTTGTCCCGAGCCCCTTCGCTCCCCCGTCCCTCCCGAGAAGATGTCGGTCAGCTCGCTTGCTCCCAGACATGACCGACACCCCTTCCCTCGATGGGGTCGCATGGACGTGACTCGTCACGGCAGCTCGAAAACTGCCCCGCCAGGAGACCTAAAGAACCTCATTGAAAGGAACCGGGACCGCGGCCAGACACAGGTCTCTAACAGCAGAGGCCAAAGATCAGAATGTGCCGAATCGTCGGGATACCATGGCCGACTCGACGCCCTCGAGAAGAAGATCGAAGGTATGCATCGGGAGGGTCATCATGCGAGCGACGGGGCTAAGTACGCCGCCGACTCGCTCTCAAAACCCTTCATCGAGGAGCTGCTCGCCGTCCATGTCTCCTCTCGGAACAAGCCCCCGAAGGTCTCTCTCTTCGACGGTAAGTCTAACTCGAAGGACCATTTGGACGCATTCACCGCAGAAATGAGCTTCCAAGACAACTCTGACGCCGCCCAATGCCAAGCCTTCCCGGCCACTCTCATCCGCTCCGGACGAGACTGGTTCCGAGGACTCGTGTCACGCTCGATCTTAACATTCGACGAGCTGGCCACCCAATTCCTCGGCCACTTCATCGGGAACCGACGGCAGAAACGGACCGTCGTCCATCTCTTCACAATCAAGAGCCGGGACAAAGAAACATTCAAAGGGTACATCACCCGCTTTTACAATGCCCTTCTCGAAATCCCAGAACATCGAGACAAGACGGTCATTACAGCGCTTAGGTTTGGTCTTAGGCACAAGGAGTAGTTGCGCTCCTTTGCATTAGCGCAACCTAAGACCATGGCCGAGATAAAGACCTGGATCGAGCGTGAGATCCAGCTCGAGTCCAAGGTGAACACGAATCTCTCCGGAGCAGAGCAAACTGACAAAAAGAAAAGGGCGATGGAAGAGAGAGAGACCTGAGCGGCCAAAACCCTACTCCCCGAAGCACCCCGCTCAACGTCTCCCAGACGGTACTGCTTGAGGAGGCTAAGGGCGAGGGGTTCTTCAAGCTCCCCTCGATCTCGCGCATGGCAGCAAAGCGCACCCGGGGCCCCTGCTGCGGTTTCCACAGGTCGCAAGACCACTCCACAAAGAGCTGTAAACAGCTTCGAGACTACATCAAGGAGCTCATCCGTTCGGCACACCTGGCAGCGTACTTGCAGGACAAGCGGCAAGCTGACCGCGGGCAGGAGCAGCGTCCGCCTCCCGACGAGTTGACAATCGGCCAAATTATGGTCATGTCGGCGAGGGTACATCGAGTACCTACGAGACTCGACACCCCGCGCCGGTCATAGAGGCCAACAGCCATATAAGGATGAAGGCTAGGAAAACTGAACCGATCGTTTTTGACGGCTTTACACTGCCAAGAAGCTCAAACCGTACCAATAAAAAGAACATCTACTAGCGTGTACTTCTTTCACTAAGGAAATGTAAACTTTTCTCAAGAACTTTCTGTTTATATAATAAGAAGGGATCGATAAAACATTACAAAAAGAAGAGTTTGTTTATTCAAAGGGTACTATAGGCTCCTCAGCCGTATATCGGAAAAGAAAAATTACAATAGCGGGGGAAGGGGGTGCAGAGAGCATTGCACGTGGTACTCCGAGGATATTTCCGCCAACCGAGCCCTTGCGGCCTCAGACCCCTGCCCCTGATGCCGTTCGCGAACGTCGGCATCATGCCGCAATTGGTAGCACTCAAGAATGAGCGCCACCGAGCGATCCCGCCGACCCGCGGAGATCAGGGCGAAACACCGCAAAGACCTGAGCTTACCAACCGCCTCATCCCTCGGCAGTTCGGACAAGGGGCTGTAGAGCCCCAGCGACGCCCTCCAGATGGAGTACATCAACAGCTGGAGCAAAGGGGAGCGCCGGGGAAGCAATCGGCCGAAATGATCCTCAATGCGGCCTATGACTAACTGCACCATGTCCTCGGTGCAATACTGGTCGTAGAGGTATACGTCCTCGAAATTTACGATGTCGGGAATGGTAAAAGGAAAGTCCTTCATTCTTACGTTTTGGTGTGAAAAAATGAGTGATCAACGCTCCCTCCGCTTTATAGGCCCACTACGCCCTCAAGAGTCCAACAGTCGCCCGTTTCACCCACAACTGTGCCGCCATGCGGCAGACATCAAGCCTTTCTCGGCTAAATCGAAACGGCGTGGTTCCGGCGCTTTGCCTCCCCCACATGTTCATAACACGTGTCGCCCGCGATTGTCTCTATTCCCCATACTTACGCCGGGAAGGTCGGACAGAAAATCAATAAGACGCACCGGGTAGTAACCATGCTCGGCCCGTCCTTAAGGATCAAAGCCCTCGCCAAGAGGCACCGGGCAGTAACCCTGCTCGACCCATCCTTAAGGATCAAAGCCCTCGCCAAGAGGCAGCTGAGCAGCTTCACTACTCGGTCCATCCTTAGCAGGCCTCTCACAGCCCTTCCTGCGTTAAGGATCCAAGCCCTCATCAAGAGGCAACCGAGCTCGCCCTTGCTCGGTTATCCTTGGCTGGTAGTTCCCTACCCCCACAACGCCAGAGATCAAAGCCCTCGCCAAGAGGCACCAGGCAGTAACCCTGCTCGGCCCGTCCTTAAGGATCAAAACCCTCGCTAAGAGGCAGCTGAGCAGCTTCACTGCTCGGTCCATCCTTAGCAGGCCTCTCACGACCCCTCCCGCGCTAAGGATTCAAGCCCTCATCAAAAGGCAACCAGGCTCTCCCTTGCTCGGTTATCCCTGGCTGGTAGTTCCCTACCCACAACGCCGGAGATCAAAGCCTTCGCCAAGAGGCACAGAGCAGTAACCCTGCTCGGCCCGTCCTTAAGGAACAAAGCCCTCGCCAAGAGGCACCGGGCAGCAACCATGCTCGGCCCGTCCTTAGCTGGCCCTTTACGGCCCCTCCTGCGCTAAGGATCAAAGCCCTCATCAAGAGGCAACCGGGCTCGCCCTTGCTCGGTTATCCCTAACTGGTAGTTCCCTACCCCATAACGCCAGAGATCAAAGCCCTCGCCAAGAGGCACCGGGCAGTAACCCTGCTCGGCCCGTCCTTAAGAATCAAAACCCTTGCAAAGAGGCACCGGGCAGCAGCCCTGCTCGGACCGTCCTTAGCAGGCCCTTTACGGCCCGTCCCGCGCTAAGGATCAAAGCCCTCATAAAGAGGCAACCGGGCTCGCCTTTGCTCGCTTATCCCTGGCTGGTAGTTCCTTACCCCACAACACCAGAGATCAAAGCCATCACCAAGAGGCACCGGGCAGTAACCCTGCTTGGCCCGTCCTTAAGGATCAAAGCCCTTGCCAAGAGGCACCGAGCAGTAACCCTGCTCGGCCCGTCCTTAGCAGGCCCTTTACGGCCCCTCCAACGCTAAGGATCGAAGCTCTCATCAAGAGGCAGCCGAGCAACTACCCTGCTTGGCTATCCCTGGCTGGTAGTTCGCTACCCCGCAACGCTAGGGATCGAAGCCCTCGCCAAAAAACACCGGGCAGTAACCCTGCTCGGCCCGTCCTTAAGGATCAAAACCCTCGCCAAGAGGTACCGGACAACAACCCTCCTCGGCCCGTCCTTAGCAGGTCCTTTACGGCCCATCCCGCGCTAAGGATCAAAACCCTCATCAAGAAGCAATCGGACGGCAACCCTGCTCGGTTATCCCTAACTGGTAGCTCCCTACCCACAACGCCTGAGATCAAAGTCCTCACCAAGAGGCATCGGGCAGTAACCCTGCTCGGCCCATCCTTGAGGATCAAAGCCCTCGCCAAGAAGCACCGGGCAGCAACCCTTCTCGGCCCGTCCTTAGCAGGACCTTTACGGTCCCTCTCGCGCTAAGGATCAAAGCCCTCATCGAGAGGCAACCGGGCTCGCTCTTGCTCGATGATCCCTCGGCCCGTCCTTAGCAGGCCCTTCTCAGTCCGTCCTTAAGGATTAAAGCCCTTATCAAGAGGCAACCGAGCTCGCCCTTGCTCGGTTATCCTTGGCTGGTAGTTCCGTACCCTACAATGCTAGAGATCAAAGCCCTCACCAAGAGGAACCGGGCAGTAACCCTGCTCGGCCCGTCCCTAATTCCCTACCTTACAACGCCAGAGATCTAAGCCCTCGCCAAAAGACAACCGAACATTTTCATTGCTCGGTCGATACTTAGAGGAGAACCCCGACGAATGTTCACTACGCGACCTCCCGTCGAGTTCGGGGCCACGAAGATACCGACTCCTCACCGGCCTTTGAACACTTGGCAAATGGTCAAATTCAACTCGACGTGCGATCACCAGATGAAGAACCGACCTGATAGGAAAGCTGAACCGTGCAAATACGAATGTTCTCCACAAACAAAAGGATAGTGTGAAAGCAAAGAAACTGCAAAAAGATTTTTTTATTCACAAAAATCAAAAGTCTCTACAAAGGTATTATGGGCTCCCCAGCCTAATAAAAGTGCCCGGAGGCTTATATAAGAAGACGAGGGGTTTCAGGGCCGGGGGCAACCTCAAGGAGCACCGCGTCCACCAATACCGGGGCTGCGTCTGGAGGATCGGCGCCCATCACAGGAGCCTCGGTGCCGCCCTTACCGATGGCCTCCTCCCCGCCAGCGCTTCCAGAGGCATCCCCTGCGCGTCGCCCCCGCGAGGATACTCGTCCCGAAGCTCTTCATTAGGGAACTCCGGCATCCGAGCCTTGACGGCGTCAAGGGCATCGTGCCAGATGAGGGTAGAGGCTGCGGCTAGGTCGGCGTAAAAATGGTCCGACTTCTTGTAGTTCTCCACCGCTTTCGACGCTCTGAGCTCAGCTCGCTTCATCCCCTCCATCGCCGCCTCCAGCTTCTTCCGGAGGGAGCTCGCCGACTTCTTCAGAGTGCCGACGAGCACCTTGGAGTCCTGAAGCTTGGCCTGGGCGGCCTCACGGTGCCTGGCGACCTCGTACTTCCTGACCGCCACCTCCTACTTCCCGGCCGCCACCTCGTCGTCGAGGACGGCGACCCTCGCCATCACCGCCTCCAGCTCCAACTTTGAGCTCTCCTCCAGCGAGGAGAACTCCCCCGCGGCTCGCATCGCCGGGGTAATTTCCTCGTCCTCCATCTGGACGACGAGGGCGACGTGCTGGAAGACTTGAAGGAATCGAAGGAGGGTAAAAACAGAAAAGGGAGGCACCAAATCTCATGAGTAGTAATACGCTGAATGAAAAACCAAGTAAAGTGCGAGCACCAACCTGCACGGCCTCCTGGGCGATGGCCGCTATTTGCGCCCTGAGAGGCCCCCGAGAGATTGCCCCCGGCCGACCTCTCCATCTCTATCAACAGGCTGTCAGCGACGGAAAGCCCCAAGGGCACCTCAAATCAGAGGTTCTTCTCGTCCACCAAGATCGGGGAGGCCGAGTTGGGCGGAACCGTCCGGTGGAACCTCTTGGGGGACGGCACCGGGGAGTCGGTCTCTACCTCCGAAGCGGGGCCTCTTGTTCCCAAACCCGCTTTCGGCTCGGCGCCTGGCTGGACTCCGGGGAACGGGCCACACCCGAAAGCCTAGGTGGAGCAGCTGCCGGGGGAACCGGGGCCGACGTCGGACGGGAGGAGTTGGCACCTCCAGCTCTCGATCTCTTCTTCTGCTCTTGCATGGCCGCTCGGAATTTGCTCACGTCCATGGTTTCTGCACAAGACAAGATACAATGGAGTCAGCAGCGTAAGTAAAAATGAAAATAAACGCAAGTCTAAACAGATCGCCTGTAAACTCCCAACTTACCCGCGAACTGGACGGGGCTATGCCCAGCCCAACTAACGGCCTACTCGGAAAGCAGCACATCAGCTCGGGGAATGGGCTCCCACTCCGCCACTTTCGCCGCGTCAGGATCGTTCGACTGACTCTCCCGCCGGCAACTATCCTTAGACCACTGGGTGAGCACGGGCCAGTCCTCACCCTCGGGCGGCCCAACAAAGAAAAACGTTTTCTTCCAATCATGAATGGAAGAAGGTAGCACGACGACCCCCGAACCGGCAGCACTCCCCCGTTGTTTCCTAAAGAAGATGTATACCCACCTCGGCTCGCTCGCGTGAGTACCGGGGTCTTTTGCAACAGAGAGAAGAGGTCAGGGTGCTCAGCCTAAAAGGGATCATGTGCAGCTTCAAACGGATCAGAAACCCAAGGAGAATCCTCCAGGAGTTCGGCTCTAGCTGACCCGGGGCTAACCCAAAATGATTTAGCGCTCTGACAACCTCGGAAGAGAAGGGCAGGCGCATTCCGGTCCAAAAAGCTTCCAGGTATAGGGCAATCTCCTTATCCCGTACCCGATCTGCCCTCTCCCCTTCCTCGGCCAAACGTAGCGTATAGCCGGGAAGAATGTGGAAACGGGCCCGGACGGTGGCGAGCTCATCCTCGTACCTCACCGTGGATGACACGCCAGGGGCACCCGCAATCTCCGCTCGGGGAGCCGCTCCCGTCACGTGACCCCGAGAAAAGGCTCTGACCCTAACTTCTCGGGAGGACTCCGACTCAGTGGAAGAAGAAGCAGAAGAAGAAGAAGAAAGGGAATCTACAGGGGGCTCCCTAGACTCTACCCGATCTATTTCTACAGACTCTTCACAAGAAGACATCTAACCTGGTGGAGAGGACGAGTCCTCGGAAGAGAAAACACAGGAATCCGACCTAAAAAGAAGAGCGTCGAGCTAACGAGACTCTGGACGAGGAAATTATGAAGAGGTATGGGGCCCGGATGGGGACCCTACCTCTATTTATAGCTGCCGGCGTACACATCCAACGGCGACAGTCATCTCCCGCCGAAACGACTCATTGCATTCGACAACCACCATCGCTCCACCTGTCGCACGCGCATTGATCGCATCCCATCGGACGCCGGAAATCTGCGGCCCGTCGCGTCAGCCAACCAGCGTCAGACATGTGGGCTGTCGCTTCGGTGAGCGTACGCACGATCCGGCGCATCCTCTTTAATGCAAGATCTGGCCCCTGATCCGCTAACGTCATTAAGAAAATACTGCTGATTGCCCGGAAATGCATGCTTAAGATATCTACGAAAAGGAGCTCACCTCGGGTGACCCGGCAGACCATTCTCAACCCGACCCGTGAACGGATCGGGACGAGAGTGGGGGGCTAATGATGATGCTCGATATCGGCGATCCCCCAGATCGTGACACGTGGCCGATGACGTGTCCCGAAGCTAGCAAGAAAGGACCAGGAACCGTTCGTCGGTAAAATACCCCGGGTCTGCGACCCACGGACGTAGCCGACCTTCTGCGACCGTCCACACCTTTCCTGTGACCGCCTTGCAAACAACCGTTGGCTCACATCCGAGCCCCCTGCACAATTGGCCTCCTCGGCCCTCTCAGCTCGTCCCCGAGCTACCGCAGAACCAAGATACCTCGGCCTCCCGCTCGTCCCCGAGTCTCCCGCTCGTCCCTGAGTCCTCATTGAGTCCGAGCCGATCCATGAGCTTTTTACATATCTATAATTGAAGGTGAAAAAAGGATGAGAACAAATCTCCCCCAACCCATGTGTCATGAGAGTAAAATATATGAAAGCACCGGTGCAAAAAGCTTTCCATGCAATGCCTAAACCTTACTTGAATGTATCTTTCATATCAGCTTCGGTTATGTTACATATGGATGTTAAGCTAGTCAGAATGAGTAGAGTAGTAGAGTTTTAGGCTATTTGTATTCGTTCAATTGTTTAAACGAGCTTAAGAACCTGTTCAAACTCTGCTTGTTTATTTGTGGAATGAGAGTAAAATACATGAAAGCACCGGTGCAAAAAGCTTTCCATGCAATGCCTAAACCTTACTTGAATGTATCTTTCGGTTATGTTACATTTGGATGTTAAACTAGTCAGAATGAGTAGAGTGGTAGAGTTTTAGGCTATTTGTATTCGTTCAATTGTTTAAACGAGCTTAAGAACCTGTTCAAACTCTGCTTGTTTATTTGTGGAATGAGCCAGAGCGAGCTCTCATTCAGTCCGAACCGACCCATGAGCTTTTTTGAGCTTATTTGAATCCTAGAAAAGTGTCCCCCCCAACCCCGAGATCCACGAGTGTCCAAGAAAAAGAGCAGGAAAGGAAAGAAAAACGTGATGAGTGAAGCGTTAAATTGTGGTCATTTCCCCACTAAGGATCGAACCCCCCCGCCACCCACCCACCCACCCCACCACCACTCCCACATAGAGGGAAATGCCATACCAGCTGAGCTATTACTCATTGGCTGCATGTTCAATACTACTTTGATTGAGAATTATAGATTTTAATGCTCAGTACAGGAGTTTAAACTTTATTTAGGGTATAAACTTTATTGAGAACCTCACCGGGTCTAGATTCAAAGTAATTAATTATATAAAATTTTCATCATTGTACCGTAGCGAATATTGACTCAATGTGTATTATGATCTTAGTTTGAGTTAATATAAACGGCTTAATGATTTCGATCTAAATTTTAGAACCAATCATTTTATTATTACCACTAGATACATACAAACAATTTGAGCCCACACGAGTCTTAAACAGGCTGAGCTTGAACAAGAACTAAACTCAAACATGTCATGTTTATGTTTATTTATTTATTTCACCTAGCTTAAATTTTTGTTCAATCACAGCTCATTTTGTTGTTGAGCAAGTTCAAACAAGCCGAACTGAGCTCCGACTTCTTATTAACAGCCCGAGTCATGTATCTTTAATATTATGTCTTTTTACCAACTTGAATGCTTTCAAAATAATATTAATAATGATAAAACTTGATAAAATATAGAAACTAACAAAAATAATACATCCAATTCAAAATGTTGCATTAGCATTCATTCCGAGGGGGTAAAAAGAATGCAAAAAAATCCCTCTTTTTTATACGTTGATAGCATGCAATGGAAAAACGATAATAATTGTAGCACCAGTTGCACAAATAAGAATGTAAAGTTTCCATAAAAAATTGCCACAAAATACTCCACAAAAAAAGAAAATTAATTCCCTCTTAACACATACGCGTGAATTAAATCAATTTATAGACGATCTGAATAGAAGAACATCACGATATACTGAATGAATGACCTGAGTAAATACCTGAGCATCATTGCAAAATAATATTGAAGGCCTCGACACAAGATCCGTGCATTACATGCACACAGCTGAAATCGTATACAAAGCAATAAGGATCTGATCTGACCATTGTAAGCTCAGACTGATCAGATAGTTATTACCAACCAAATCAAGCAATAAATTTAAAATTTCTCACTCTACAGTCACTTCACATAATGAAATCATTCAATAGCGCCTACTCATTATAAAATCTCAACTTCATACATAACTGCGCAAAAACTCCACTCAAATAACCCAATTACCTCATTTATTTCTGAGACCCGCAAATGATATACTTCATCATAAATATACCAATCTTATCAACCACGCAAAACTTTTCAAGAGGAGGGTCTGGATGGCCTCCAGTTGTTTGCCCATTCGGTCAAACTAGAGACATTACGGCTTATGTCTTCGACAGTGTCACTCTTCAACGCAACCACGATTTCTTCAGGGTAACTTGCTTTTGCCTCCTCTAGTAGCACTTGAAAGATCTCGCACTCGATGTTATTTGTAAGTTTTGCCCCCATGTAGCCTCTGCGTTATTGTCAAAACCATAATGAATGAAGATAAATATACAAGCAGATCTCTATTACTCGTTAAGCATATAATCTAACTGTGAGAATGCTCATAAACTGTATGGTCGAACTCAATCCAGAATTAAAACAACAAAAACAAAAGGATGACAGCATAATTTTGTGTGCACGTTACAAGTGTGTCTACCAATGTACTCATGGCCCATTGGAATGTGTTCTGATCCCCTTCAGGTTTTATCAAGGCCTTGGAGTAAGAAAATCATTCACTACAACAAAATCTATAATCTTTCCTCTTCTAGACTTTATTTTTCTAGTGTAACAATTTGAAAAGAAAACAAAAAAACAAATGATTGTTATGGACTATGACAAGCCCCTCTCTCATCCATAGTCTCCTCAACTCCAATATACAATTAAAGAGAGTGCTCCTTAAATATCTTATCATAAACTTTTTCCAAATCCACCATAAAGCATTGCTTCATAAAAACCACCTTGTGATGAGGAAAGGCTTAGATAACGCTACTGCGGATATGCTTATGCACATTCTCTCTAATGTGTGGGTGCACCACATGATGCCTTAGGATTAATTTGAGTTAAATCTTAAATAGGCCATGATATTATGAGAACTCTAGGACCACCAAGATCAAATAAAGCGGAGTATCGAGATATATCCTAATCTTACGATTAATTGCAAATATAGAAATCCAAAACCATCTAAATATTTCAATAACTAATGAGCAAAAAGTAGAGTGTTTTTCGTCGCTTCATTGAGATGGAGTGTTCACATGCTTTGAGCGTGTACAGATACCCTACCCTATAATGGGCAGAGGTTTATTAATCGTGGGGATCTGAACCTCCAGCAGTCGTAGACAAAACTGCTGTCAATTACCTCTCGCTCTTGACGCGGGAGAACCTCCGATTAATGGATCATGCGAACTCAGTGTGAATGTGTACTGCGTTTGAGAATGACTTTTAGGCCACTTTAAACATTTCGGGGCCTCGCAAAGTTTACAGGGGTACCACAACCCAGTCAGTAGCCCTCTTGCGGGTGCGGGGCAGCGCCTCGTGGAAAATCTTTTTTAAGGGTTAAGTGGAGAAGAGAGGATTTTTACCCGAGGAGGTGGGACCCCCTTTAGGGGTCCCGAGGCGAAGACCCCCTAAAGGGGTTCCCGACAGTAGAATCCCTCATTTGTGGGGGTCCCGATAATGGGACCCCTTGAGAGGGGGTCCTGAAAGGGGGACCCCTCAGAACGGGGTCCCGAGAGGGGAACCCCTCTTTACGGGGTTCCAAAGGCGGGACCCCTCTTTTAGGGGGGTCCCGAAACGAAAACCCCTCTTTGGAGGGGTCCCGAAGGTGGCAACTCCCTTTGGGGGAGTTCCAAGAGGAATATAGGATGTGACCCATATTCCAGTAGATCTCATGGGAGATCCGGTGCAGAAGAGGGGTCGTGGACCCCAATGACATCAATTTTATGCATTTTGATGGTCACCAAGGTTCTTCGTCCATAATGCTTGCTTGGGATGAAAGCCGTGGTTTTCACCCTAACGATTCTTGTCCTCGCTTGTTCTTCAAGTTTGGTGAAGAAAGATTGTTCCTTTACTTGGTTTTAGTTTTGGATCTTGGGTTCTTGAGATATTACGAGAACTCTAGGACCACAAAGATCAAATAAAGCGGAGTATCGAGATATATCCTAATCTTACTATTAATTGCAGATATAGAAATCCAAAACCACCTAAATATTTCAATAACTAATGAGCAAAAAGTGGAGTGTTTTTCGTCACTTCATTGAGATGGAGTGTTCACGTGCTTTGAACGCGTACAGATACCCTACCCTATAATGGGCAGGGGTTTATTAATCGTGGAGATCTGAATCTCCAGCAGTCGCGGACAAAACTGCTGTCAATTACCTCTCGCTCTTGACGCGAGAGAACCTCCGATTAATGGATCATGCGAACTCAGTGTGAATGTGTTCTGCGTTTGAGAATAACTTTTAGGCCACTTTGAACATTTCGGGGTCCCACAAAGTTTACAGGGGTCCCACAACCCAGTCAGTAACCCCCTTGCAGGTGCGGGACAACGCCTCGTGGAAAATCTTTTTTAAGGGGTAAGTGGGGAAGAGAGGATTTTACCCGAGGAGGTGGGACCCTCTTTGGGGGCCCCGAGGGGAAGACCCCCTAAGGCAGGTCCCGACAACAGGATCCTTCATTTGTGGGGGTTCCGATAATGGGACCCCTTGAGATGGAGGGTCCTGAAAGTGGGACCCTCAAAAGGGGGTCCCGAGAGGGGAACCTCTTTACGGGGTTTCGAAGGCGGGGCCCCTCTTTTAGGGGGTCCCGAAACGAAAACCCCCTCTTTGGAGGGGTCTCGAAGGCGGGATGCCTGGAAAAGGGTCACGAAGGTGGTAACTCCCTTTGGGGGAGTTCCAAGAGGAATATAGGTTATGACCCATATTCCGGTAGATCTCATGGGAGATTCGGTGCAGAAGAGGGTTCGTGGACCCCAAAAACATCAATTTTATGCATTTTGATGGTCACCAAAGTTCTTCGTCCATAGTGCTTCCTTGGGATGAAAGCCATGATTTTCACCCTAACAATTCTTGTCATCGCTTGTTCTTCAAGTTTGGTGAAGAAAGATTGTTCCTTTGCTTGGTTTTAGTTTTGGATCTTAGGTTCTTGAGATGGAGTTTTCCAAAAGAGATGGTTTTATTATGGGTTATATTGAGAAAGAAGGAGATGAAGAAGATGAGAGAGCCAACTCTCTTTTCTTTTGGAGCTCTTTGAGAAAGAAAATGAAGAAGAAAGAGACTTGTCTCTTTTGATGGAGGCTCAAAACCTAGAGATTTGAGAAAATAAAATTTGTTATCATTTCTATTTTGGTTGAGGTTTAAATACCCTTTACATTTTACACTTGAGTCCTTAGGCTTCAGAAATTGGCTTTTTGCCTATTTTAGTAACGTATGTCCATACTTTTGCACCTTAGCCCTTGGGCATTACAAAATTGGCTTTTTGCCCATTTCTTACATTTATTTTTACCAAAATACATAATAAACATATTTATTACATTTCTTCCTTTCTTTTTGTTCTTTGGCATAGGCCGACAACCATGCTTGAGCTTGGACCTGGCTTGGGCCCACTTGACTTGAGTTTGGGCTTGAGCCCACTTGTTTGGGGTTTGATTTTGACTTTAACCTTTTGACTTTTAGTCAATGGAGTATAATTTTTAACCCCAACAAAATACCCCCATCAATAAATACACACTGTGTATACGCAGTTGCATGAAATTGATGGATCTTTTGTGGAGAGTTTGGCTTGATTCCCTTTTAGCGATGTGGAGGTCAATGATGTCCTTTTTACGACGTGGACGGTCGCTGCAGCACTTTTTGCAACGTGGACGGTCGGTACTTTAATTTGGTGCCCTTTTTGAGACATGTTGGTCGATACTGTTCTTTTTGCGACGTGGTCGGTCGATACTGCCATTTTTGCAACTTGAACGGTCGATACTTTAATTTGGTTCCCTTTTGACGGCGTGGGGGTCAATGTTGTCCTTTTTGTGACGTGGACCGTCGATGCTGCCCTTTTGTGACTTGGACGGTCAATACTTTGATTTGATTTCATTTTTGCGACATGGACGGTTGAAATAGCCCTTTTTGTGACGTGGACGGTCGATACTGGCATATTTGCGAATTGGACGGTCGATACTACCCTTTTTGCGACTTGGACGGTCGATACTTGGATTTGATTAGTTGATTTGATTTACTTTTAGCATTGCCCGGCGAGGCTTTTGAGCTTGAAAGCATTGCCCGGTAGGACTTGGAATTTGAGGATTCGAAATTTAAGTTCTTAATAGGCATCAACGCCGTTAACACTGAAACATAGTGCCAGAAACGACTCATCATTTGCTTTTGGATGATTTAATGGTCTGAATTTTTGGGTAGCGTCTGCATCGCTATACCAGGAGCGACTCATCATTCGCAGTTGAAAGATTTTTTGGTTCATAATTTAACGACTTGGGGGTCGTCTATTTCCAGTTTAACGACATAGAGGTCATATGTTCCCAGTTTAGCGACTTAAGGGTCCATGTGGCTTGAGTGGCACTTCTTGGTGCATTTTTGCAGAGTTGTTCGAGATGAGCTTATTCACGATTTGAAGTGTTTATGCATAATATTTCTTTATATATCGGCCGTTGATATGTGGCATGGGCATGTTTCCCTTGACACTTATCGGTTGATAGGATTCTCCATCGAACACTTTCTCGATGATATAAGACCCTTCCCAGTTTGGTTCAAACTTTACTTTCGCATGTCGGTTGATGACCGGTCTTCTAAGGACCAGCACCAATTCACCCTTTTTAAAAACACGGAGGCGTGTCATTGTCATATGTCCATGACATTTAGGCTCGGTACAACTCCAGATTTTGTTGTACGACGAGTCTTTTTCTTCGAGTGCGTCAAGCTCTTCGAGTCGAAGGAGGGCATTTTCCTCCTCCGTTAGATTATGCTGGACATCCATTCTTAACCTTGGGATTTCGACTTCAAGAGGAAGGATCGCTTCCACCCCGAAGAGCAGTGAGCATGGGGTAGATTGCGTTGGAGTGTGATGCGTAATACGATACACCCACAATGCTTCATGAAGTTTGTTGTGCCGGTCTCTTTTGTTAGCCGAAGTATTCTTCTTTAAGAGCTTGCATAGGGTTTTCTTGAAGGCTTCGGCCAACCCATTGGCCCTTGAATTATAGATGGAGGAATATCTCCAATCTATCTTGTGCTGAAAGGCGAATCTAGAGATTTTGAAGTACTTGAAAAAAGGTCCGTTATCGGAAATGATCATCCTGGGTACGCCGAAATGATATAGAACATTGTGTCGGAAGAACATGAGGATATCCTCCGTTACTTCTTTTAGAAGGACGGCTTCGGCCCATTTGGAGAAATAGTCAGTGGCCGTCAGTATGAACCTATGACCCTTTGATGACGGAGGGTCAATTGACCCAACTATATGGGTATCCCACATTTCGAAAGGCCACGACGCTACAGTAAGATGTAGCAGATTGAGATGCTTATGTATGAAGTATATTTGACATATGTGGTATTTCTTCGCATGCTCTTCACAATCCCGTATCATTGTGGGCCAGTAATATCCCAGTCGTATGATTTGAAGGCGCATTTTAGGGCCAGACTAGTGTGCGCTACAGACGCTGGAGTGGACTTCTTTCATGACTTTTTGGGCTTCGACAGAGGACAAACACGTGTGCCATCATAACTGGTCATATGATCATCGGTATAGCGTGCTGCTTACGAACACGTATCGAAGAGCTCTCTTCTTTAGCTGAACCCTCGCATATTTCTCTTCTGGCAGCTTATCATATCAAAGATATTCTACGAAAGATTCTCTCCAATCATGCTGTTCTTGAATGGCCATGGCTTTTTCAGTAGGACAATTCTCTTGTTCCGGCATTTCTTTACGCTGGTGAGCCGAAGGTAGAATTTGACGGCTTCAAACGGTAATTGGGATTTTGTCCATGTCGGGATCAGCCAATTCCTTTGCTAGGCGAGCAAGCACGTTAGCTTTTCCGTTCAATGCTCTGAGGATTTTCAGCAGTTCGATACTGACAAACTGTTTCATGAGTTCTATGACCTGGCTTCTGTAACGAGCCAATTCAGGCTTGTATAATTTGGTAGTCGCCATTTACTTGGTTAACAACCAGTTAAGAATCTCTATAAACAAGCAGTTGAGTGATTCCTATTTCAATGACGTGTTCAAGACCGGCTATCAGTGCTTCATACTCAGTCTCGTTATTTGTGCAAGGCTGGGTAAGAGCAAAAGAATATCATAGGTCTCCCCTGGTGGCATAATGAACAATCCTACCCCGGCTTTTATTTGTGGGCTACTTGTTTTGATGGAAGACCTCATTGATCAGGCTCCGTCGAAATAGAGATCCCAGCATGGCTCGTCTTCTTCAAGATGGAGCACGTGTTCATCGGATAGCTCGTAATTTAGCGATGACCCTTCGGGTATGGGATGAGCAGCAGGAAGTCGGTCAGGGCTTACCTTTTTACTGTTTTTTGGTAAGTATAGCTAATATCAAACTCGAGCAGCACGACGGCTTGTCTGGACATTCTACCCGTTAAATTTGTCTTTGTCATAAGATATTTCAGCGGGTCAATCCTGAAGATCAGCATAACTCGGTGATCTAGCAGATAGTGTCTCGGCTTCTTTACGGCGAATATCGGAGCCAAGTAGCGCTTTTCGATTGTAGAGACTTATGTTCTGCCATAATAAATATTCGGCTGAGATAATGGAGAGCGCTTTCTTTTCCTTCCTCGTTATTTTGTCTAGTGCAACAGTGTAGAAGATCAGTGGTTTGTTTGGAATGGGAGCAGCGAGTACGAGAAGGTGCAACATATTCTGCTTGATGCTTTCAAACGTATCTTGGCATTCGGCATTCCAGACAAAAGCAACATCTTTCTTTATATATTTTGAGGAAGATCGCCATCTTCCGGATAGGTTTGAAATGAACCGCCGTATTAAGCGAGCTTGCCTTGAAAGGATCTTAGCTGCGTCAAATTTCTTGGAGGATGCATCTCCATGATCGCTTTTATCTTTGAAGGGTCAATTTTGATCTCTCGATATCGGACTATGAAGCCCAGGAATTTTTCCGATGGCACACTGAATGCGCATTTCAAAAGATTCATCTTTAAATTGTACTCCCTTAGCCTTGTGAAGACAATCCGGCGATCTTGTATGTGATTAGCGGCTGCTTTAGTCTTAACGACTAAATCATCGACGTAGCATTCGACAACTTCATGGATTAAATCATCAAAAATGTTCGTCAACACTCTTTGATATGTGGCACCTGCGTTCTTTAACCCGAACAACATGATTTTGTAGCATATATCCCGATCAGAGTTCGAAACTCAGTATGTTTCTCATCCTTAGGCGACATTGTGATTTGGCTATATCCGGACGAGCCATCCATGAAGGTGTACGATTCGTAGCTTGAAGTGGTGTCGACCATCATTTCCATGACCGGAAGTGAAAAATCGTCTTTAAGGCGTGCCTTATTGAGGAACCTAAAATCGACACAAACTTAGATCTGTCCATTTTTCTTCTTTAGTAGGACAATACATGTGATCCGGTCTGCATATTTTTCTTCTCTGATGAAGCCAACAACGATTAGTTTCTTGGTTCTCTCGTTGATCTTTTCTTCCGGCTCCCTTCTCATTCTTCAAGGAGCCTGCTTGATCGGCTTGGCATCAGGAGATATAGCTAGCTTATACATAGGCACCTTCGGAAAGAGGCTGTGCATCTCTTTGTACGTCAATGCAAAGCAGTCGACGAACTCACGCTGTAGAGAAATTATTTGCTCTTTTACTCCTTCTGACAAGAGCGAGCTAATGTACGTCAGTCGTGGGTTATCGGGCATTCCCCGGTCTATTTCAATTAGCTCGTCGAAGAATGCTTGTCCACCATCTTCGAACTCTTGAGGGGCCTCTTCTGCCTCGGTTAGCTCGTCATTATCCCCGGATTTTTCGTTGGTTCCACCAACATGGATCATGTAGCAGGACTTGATATTGGACTGCATGAAACTTATACCATGTCTGTCTGGGATTCGTATGTCGACAAGTGGTCGAGCTTATGGCAGATGCCATAGCTTTTCAAATAACTTTGTGTCGGAATCCGTTTGATATATCGGGAATCCGCATTTCTTGAAATATTCCCACATCACGGGCGTGTAGTGCCGAGATTTAAGACAGCTCTCTTCTTTCATATGGAAGGCATATCAGGGACAAGTCATTAGGACGCATGATAGAACCTGACTCATAGAACAAGATGCCTTTTGCCTATTATTTCTTCCGAAAATATAGAAGGTTCTCAGTTTGTCCACGGTAGAGATCGATAGAGGGTCGAGTTCTTTGTGCATTTGCTCCGGGACTCTTGTGCTGGTCAAGGACTCTTCTGTGATTTAAGGAATTTCCCTTAGCTTCGTTTTTTCGGTATGAGTCTTGTCTGCACATTTGTTGCAAGATGAATCCTCAGCGTCTGATTCATCCGTGTCGCCGCCGAAGTGTAGACGAACTTTACTAGATTGAAGCTGAGAGACGAACCTTCATCATCAGACTCATCAGTGTCGCTGCCAAAATGCGGGTGCACCCGAGAAGTTTTGGTTTTGAAGATAGCGTCCGGCTCTGACTTGCTCTTGGAGTTCGGGGCCATTTTGTCTTCGACAGGTTGTGGTGCATCCTCTCGGGAATTCACAAAGTATCTGGAATCCTCGTAATGGACTTTATGGACACCGAACGGCCGTATGTCTCCGTCAATGCACTTCTCTTTGCCATCTCATGCGTTAATGGAAAGTTGATAGGACAATGCTATAATTATGAAGCCACGGCCGTCCCAAGAGAATTTTGTATGATGTGTCAGCATCGATGACATATATCTCCGCCTCTGTTTGTAGATCTCCGAACTTGATTTGCAGATCTATGGACCCCGGAATTTGATGGCAGTTTTGATTGAAACCCTGGATGATGCTCTTTTGATAGGTGTCGGGCATCCATTGATACTCTTTTGAGTCCGAAGATTCATGATATTCACTAAGGATCCAGGATCAATTAATATGTGATTAATCATGTCTCCTTCGTTGTATCCTGTTTACATAAAATAGCCTATTATGCTCGGTCTTCCCTAGCAGCAGGTCTTCGTCTTTGAATGCGACGGAAGTGGTATGCACAGTGTATCGGGCTTCTTTCATATTGATTTCTGCGAAGCAGGCCTGGTACCTTTCGGGTTTTGTAGAGTATAAATGAGAACATCTCTAACCTTCTTGGATTGCACAAGAGCAGCATAGACACTCAGGAGAGATGCAAGCTTCCGAAGATGAGCCAAGACATTGTAGTATACTGAGGAAGAGTTCGAGTCTTTATGCACCGACCCCTTGTCATCCCCTTCATCTACAGCTTATTTTTCTTTTTCCTTTGGGGGATTGCCTTTTTTCGGCGGGAGCACTTTGCCGCTTTGGGGCTGGATCTGATTGGCTTTGGTGGCTAGCCCATCGTCTTCTTTGGAAAAACAAAGTTCTTACTCAGAATCACTGCCAAGATGGATGGCGTAGCAAGTCACCACCGGAATTTCATCACCAGCCTCATCTTCCAGCTCTTCCAGGATTTCTGTCGTCTCGTCAGGGAAAAACTCTTTCAATATAATCAGGGCTCTTTCCTTTTGCATGTAGTTTTCGAGAGAATCAATGTATTTTTGGATAGTCGATTTCTTCGCTGGCCGCTTTTAGACTGGGTTGCATTCTTCTTATTGTGGGGCTTGAGATTCTTAGATTTGGAGTTTGATGGAGCCGAGTTGGTGACTGAGACAACGGGCTCAATTTGGCTTTCCCAGTCAATCTCTAATTCTTTCTGAATCAGCTGCATTTTCCTCGTCTTCTTAGACAGGTATGTGTCCCATAAAGGCTGCGGCAGATCAGAATCATTTCTTTAAGAGGACTGAGCCGTTGGTTCCTAAAAGGTTTCAGCTTCCGTTTGTATAAAATTAGCGGTCGCCGCTTAATTGTTCGCCAACACGCCTTTAGACAACGAGATTTCCCGTCTTGTACTATTTCTCGATCCAATCCTTAAAAACATAGCATTTTTCAATGACATGGCTTAGTGCTCTATGATATGGGCGGTACATGGATTTGTCGATCATGCTCCCCTCATGCAGTCTTTTCAACTCCGACAGCTGCAGACCGTTGTTCAAGACGTCCTTAAATATTATATGGATTTTGTCCCTTCTGAAGGAGTAAACTTTATTCTTCCTTTCTTCAAGAGTTGCTCCTCTTCTCAACACTGCCTTCCGAGGCTGGTTGGTCGTTGATCTGTCCGTTTCTTGCTTGTTTTGGTTGGTAGAAGCATTGAAAGAGTCAGTATTGTTGGAGCTTCAGCCTTAGCGGTTGTCATCCTTTCGGTACCTAGATTTGTTATTAATTTGAAGATCCAGGGTAGACTCAAGAGCTGCACGTTCCAACATCAAAACCTTTCGTCGGATCTTAGAATGTTCAGAGACCCGCTATGCATAAGAACGGGGTCATCTAGTGTTCAATATTTCTTATTAGAACGCCGACAACTTGCTCATGCTCTAATGGTTGTTCAAATTTGATGCTGAAGTTAAGCCATCAGGTTATATAATCCGTGACGCTTTCATTTTCCCTACATTTAATCTTCACGAGGTTAGCAATAGCAATTTTATCAATGACACTCATGAATCTTTATTTGAACAGCGATTTCATTTGAGCAAACGTTGTGACCGAATCGTCCAGTATACCTGAGTACCAATCGAAAGCAACATCAGTCAAGTTGTTAACGAATTGCCAAAGAAGAAGCACATCATTGCCCTCCAGTATTTCCGCACGATACTTTAAAGTGGGCAATGTACTGGTTGGCATTTCCCGTCTCATCAAACCTTCCGAATTTAGGGACGACGTAACTGCTGGGAAACTCCACGAGATCATATCGTGCCGGGTATGGCCTTCCACTGTTGCCACAATTTTTCTGCGCTTCGGCTTCAACCGCCATAATCTTAACTATGCTAGCAACTAAGTTTGATATTATCTTGTGTAAGAGCACCGCTGCCGTCAAGAATCAAGACATTTCCTGAAGCTGAATGTGGCATGTCGGGACCCGGTTCTTGCTCACGGAGCAAAATGTCATGCTAAGTGTCATGTTAAGTGGGCGGGGGCCACCTCTTGAATCCGTGGGGACCACCTCTTGAGTCCGTGGGACCCACTGTAGAACAATAAGGAATCTTCGGAATACATTCCGAAAGAGGGCAGATATGTACTATAAATGAAATGATACCACTCTTCAATACAGATGCGCCTTTTAAGTGAACCGGCACTACAGGAGCTTGAGAACTCCGTAGTTAAGCGTGTTCGAGCCAGGAAAGTTCTGGGATGGGTGACCTCCTGGGAAGTGAGCCCAGGCCGGGTCCGGTTCACCCCGAAGGAAAAAACCATGCGGCTTTGGCCAGAGCGGACAATAATCTCTGTATTGGGGGTGGGGCGTGACAGTGGCCGACTTTGATTGGGCTCGCCTATTTTTAGGCTCAAGGGGATAGGTGTCGGCTGTTTCGGGATATCACTCCTTGGCTCAAGGGTAAAGCCTTGTGTTTGTTGGGACTACCCCGAGTAACTTGAGTCGTGAGCTGCTTCACAACATCCATCAAATCATCAATTTTGGCGTAAATCTTAGTCATCTCCTTATCTTTGTCTTTAAGCTGTTTCCGAATGTCTTGGAGCAGATATTGTTCTGCGGTCTTAAGGGTGAAGGTTAGCTCTCCGTCACAGTCCGAGTCCTCGGTAATCATGGCATCTTTTTGCTTAGCAGTCTGAATAGGGTCTTCATTGTCATCTGCGTCATGCTGGGACTGGGAAGCAACAAGGCAGTCTGAAGCAGGCGGAAGCTAAGAGGTTTCAACCACTTCTTTGTTCTTGGCGTCGTTCTTAGTGCCGGGCCCCGCCATATTAGACCGTATGAATCACGTAACCGCCAGAGTTTCTGCAATTGCTAGAGATATTTGTCGAATTCTTGGACTTTCGCTATGACCAACCCATTTTAGGGAAGATCAAGCGACTGAAAACAGTCGGTTCGGTAGGGGCTTCGGGCGAAGCTGACACCCTTTGCTTGAATTCTCCCTTCGCTTTCGTACCGCGAGGAGCACTTGATAGACTCCTAACGAGACAATAGCATGCCTTCTGTATTGGGGCGTAGAACATCTCTTCGCAACGCTATTCAAATCACCGTCTTCTTAATTTTTGCAGTCATGACATTTTTCTGGACCCACTTTAAGGGTTCAAAAGTGTTGATCTTCAAGACAAACTTAGTTATTGTCACGGGGTAACCCTGTTCTTGGAATTTCACGAACTCTAGTTTAGCAGGAGCAATAACCCTCTTGTTGGCTCTGTATCTTCTGCTTTAGCTTTTCAGTTTTAAGGGTTTGACAGGCATATGCTTTCTTGGAATCCGATGTAGGCCGACTGATTGAGATTCTGGAGAGGACGCTTGGGCATGGAGTCATCAAGAGCATCACATGAGCTTGCCCGAGACGCCTTGTTGTCCACGTTGAATTGACGGTCCTGCCCCCAGCAGGGGCGACGAAGAGTTGTTCAAATACTAACTTGCGCTTGGGCTCAGGTGCCCTTGCAACCACAACATTCGGCCTCCTCCCTTTTGAGACCAGCTTGTTCACTGTTGAAGCCTTTGAGGTAGAAGCTCCGATGGCTAGGACGAACGAGATTGACCAAAACTGGAGTGGCCGCTCTGTCCATTGTTGCATAAGTTCCGACGAAAAAGTCACTCATGCCATCGCCCTAATTGTGTATGCGACCATGGTTGTGTCTGCAGCTAAATTCGTCTTTGGAGATATTGTTATTGAGTCGTGTCGATCGTTGATTGTTATTGAAATTTGACAATATGCATCAAGGAGCAAGATCTCAGTACAAACAACGGTGTACATGATGGATGGGTTCGCATGATTGTTTGACCCAAAATACGAGAGATATGTCCTACCGGACGTGCCAGAATCCGTAGTGTGTTTTTCGTCACTCCATTAAGATGGAATGTTCACGTGCTTTGAGCGTGTACAGATCCCCTGCCCTATGAAGGACAAGGGTTTATTGATCGTGGGGATCTGAATCTCCGGCTGCTGCGGACAAAACCGCTGTTAATTACCCCTCGCTCTTTATGCGAGGGAACCTTCGATTAACGGGTCATACGGGTCATGGGAACTCAGCGCGAATGTGTATGTGTAATGCGTTTGAGAACGACTTTTAGGCCCCGTTGAACACTTCGGGGTCCTCACAGAGTTTGCGGAGGTCTCGCTGCCCAGTCAGCGGGCTGAGGGTCAAGAAGGCAAGCAGCCCCCTTATGGGGTGTAGGGCAGTACCCTGTGGAATTTTTTTTGAATGGGCAAATAGGGAAATGAGGATTTTAATGGCCTCCCAAGTTCGGGAGGCCGCCTGAGGCGGTGGGACCTCTTTAGGGGGTCCCGAGGCGAAGAGCCTCTAAGGGGTCCTGACAGCTGGATCCTTCTTTTAGGGGGTCCTGACAACGGGGCCGCTTGAGAAGGGGGGCCCGAAAGCGGGATCCCCTTTTGGGGAGAGCGGACCCCTCTTTTAGGGGTCCCGAAAAGGAAACGCTTTTTGGGGATTTTCGAAAGGCGGGGACCCCTGGAAGAAGGTCTCGAAAGCGGGAACTCCCTTTGGGGGAGTTCCGAAGGTGGGAACCCCTTTTAAATGGTTTCAAAAGCAGAAACACCTTCCTTAGGGTTGTTTCAAGAGGAATATGGTTGTGACCCATATTCCCGTGGATCTCATGGGAGATCCAGCGCAGAAGAGGGTTCGTGGGGATGAAAGCTATAAGTTTGCACCCCAAAGACATCGATTTTATGCATTTTGATAGTGAAACCCATGGGTTTCACTAAGGTTCTTTGTACATGGTGCTTGCTTGAGTTGAAAGCCATGGGCTTTCACCCCAAGAGTTCTTGTCCTCCCTTGTTCTTCAAGTTTGGTGAAGAAAGATTGTTCCTTTTCTTGGTTTTGGATTTGGATCTTGCGTTCTTGAGATGAAGATTTCCAAAGGAGATGGGTTATATTGAGGAAGAAAGAGATGAAGAAGATGAGAGAGACCAAAAGGAACTCTTTTTCCTTTTGGAGCTCTCTTTTTTAGGAAGAAGAAGAAAGAGACTTGCTTCTTTTGGTGGAGGCTCAAGACCCTAGAAATTTGAGAGAATGAAAGCTAATATTATTTCTACTTTGCGTGGTGTTTAAATACCCCTTACATTTTGCATTTGAGCTCTTAGGCTTCACAAATTGGCTTTTTGCCTATTTTCCTAACATATATGCATACTTTACACCTTAGCCCTTGCGCTTTACAAAATTGGTTTTTTTGCTCATTTCTCTTACATTTATTTTTACCAAATTACATAATAAAAATATTTATTACATTTCTTCCTTTCTTTTTCTTCCTTGGCATGGGGCGGCCCCCATGCTTGAGCTTGGACCCGGCTTGGGCCCCACTTGACTTGAGTTTGGGCTTGGGCCCGGGTTTGGGCCCACTTGTTTGGGGATTGACTTTGATTTTGACTTTTGGTCAATGGGGTGTAATTTTTGACCCCAACACAAATTATAAGACAAGCTTGAAAGAAATTGTGAAATAGCGAAAAAAATCCATCACCTGCTCGTCAAGCGATCATGCAAGATAGGATTGTCGGTTTGGAGGACAACAACACGGTCAAACCAGCGCTCAGGGAAGAAATCACAGCCGTGATAATCTACGAGGTTGCCTCCGCTTTCCATCATCTCTTCCAACTCATCACAAACCTGAAGAAAAGAAATAATTAGCAACAAGATGTGCATAAGAATCAGGGAACCAAGTTTACTTGCTCAATATGTGAATCAATGCCCGTTTGGACATTAGAACATCCGCAAATTCAATTGCATTCCAGCAGTTAAAATTATTGATATAAGTGTTCTGATTTTTGACAACTGCCTTGGGTTACTTTAGTATGATTTAGGGCAAGGAATTCACAGGACTTCTACTGCAACAATATTCTTCTCATGCCAAATCAGAATTCAAATGAGATGGACAACTTCGTAAATACAACATTCTATGTAGCAAAATTATAATAAAAAAACTTACCCATGATTTCTATGATACAAAACAAATGGTATATGAAATGTAAATCAAATAGTAGTAACTTAAATACAACACTGAACAAGGCCCCTAGATATATATACCTAGGTACGGTTCAGGTTTCTAAGTTGATCAAATGAGCCAGGTTTCAAAACAAACCATCCCTGAACAGTAATGATCCTAGAAAGAATTTATAAAAGCAAAGCTCTCATGAAGAACCGCTGGGTTGAAACTCCCAACAACTAGTTTATGGGAATACTAACACTAATTCGTTATCATTGGGGTATGACGGATAAAGGTAAAGACTACCTTCCATTATGAGGGATAAGGGCAAAAACGGCTGTTTTCCAATTTTTAGGGTATGATTTAAATTTTTTATGCCTGTTTCCAAGCATAGGGAAGGATAAGTACCTATATATATAAACGAGTAGAAGAAAGGTGATGAATCTATACCTACCCATTTGCCCTCATAAATAAAAAATTAGCATCGATTTCCTTTATTGTAAACCTAGTATCAATCCCCTTTCCATTTGAATTGAGCCAATGATCCCATAATTGCACATGTTTGTTTGCTAATATAAGGCATTTGGTTTAAGCTTCATTTTCTGCAATTGTATAATACTTGCATATGATATATATGTCAATTTCTTGCGCATATATAGATTATAGATAATTAATAAATTCTTTCAAATGTCTTCTATGCATCATATATATATATATAATACATCCTAACGATATCTATGCCTTATTCATATGAGCCAAACAAACGAGTCTTCATATTTTTTTTTGAGAAGAGAAGCTTTTGTTGCATACATATTAACAAAGAAATATTTATTATGAGAGTACCTCCATAGTCAAAAATCATTAGTTTCACCAAAAGAATCTAGTTTCTAGCATACACCGCTTTTAACTCCTTACACTATGGCATAAAATAATTTTTTTTATCCTTCAACTGTTAGCATATGTTATTTTTATTTTCTATATTACCCGTTAGGGTGAGGGTGTACAGTATCCCGTTCTACAAGTTGCCACCCCTATAATCAATGTAGGTTAAGAGATAACTGACAGCCATTATTTAGTGTCATTGGTTCGTGTAGCTCTTATGTATATCTCTCCCACTTTCATGCCATATTATTAAGCCCCAAGAAGGATTCTTCGAGCAAGTAATGCGAACATGAAATAGCAAGGGGCTGTGCAAATTTCTGACCTGACCCATATAGGTCTAATAGGTCAGTTAGGCCTGCAAGAACCAAATCCGCCTATATTTTATGCATCTGACCCACATGATTTCTTTATTGAGATACCGGAGCATGACATTACATGGAGCACGCGATGGCCATTCCCATAAAAATATGAACCAAAAAATGAAAATGCAGAACAGTAAAATTTTTGTTAACGCTACGTTGGAGAGAGATGATGTCTGTGTGAACACGAGTTAGAAATATGACAAAATACGAGTACACAAATACCAAAAATTCATATAATTTTGTATGATGCACATAACACAAAAATCCGCATATACATGTACACATATTAAAGTAAACTACTTAATTTTTGTCCAAAAAAATATTAATGTTATTTCTTTATGAAATGAATATGTACAAGTACAAACATTTAATAATACATAATAACTCAGATATCATATAATATATTTATAAGTCAATAGGTATTCAAATAACTTCACTTCTTTATAAACATAGCAGGCAAATATTATAATGCATCGACTTATCAAACAAAATTATGAACCCTTTATCGTGTCTTGGATGTTTATAAACTCAAATATCATGGCTTGAATTTTATTCCATTTCAGCAAAGTCTCCGATACACTCAGATATTATAATTGACATTTAATTAATTCAGAAATCCAACATATATCCCATCAACTATCCAAAAAGAAAATATATGTATCCAGAAATCATTGCCAAAAAGAAATAATCAAGATAAAACAAAGGCCTTTTGAGAAAATTCTCCTCTTAGAAAGGTAGATAAACAGAAATATAATATTGTTAGTAGGATAAAACAAAAAGTTTTTCTAAAAGAAAGAACAGAACATCTGTACGACCTTAACCACCTGGAATTTGAAGCATGCTCTATACGAAATAGTATGTAGGTATAATTCTAATATCTATTCAATTGCTTCTATATTTTCATTGTAGCTTGTACAACTTCACACATAATTTGTACTCTTTACGCATAGGTACCAAGGTATTTTCCATCTATCCATCGATCATTTTCCTAGTATCTACAATTTTATCGAACAGATCAGATTTCTCTACCAATTTCCAGCTATCAATAGCATAGAACCTAGGGTTAGGGTTTGGGGCTCACCAGATCCTCGTTGATGATGTGGCAGTCGAACTCCTCGTCCCAACCATCGTGAAGCCCCTTGACCTTGACGAGATCGCCGATGTTGACGTGGCGGAGCTTGGTGGCGTCGGCGAGCAGGGAGCACGTCGTCGTCTTCCCTGTCCCCGGCGTCCCCGTCACCAGGATGTTCGGCCTCGTTCGTCCCTCGCTCGCCATCGCTGAATTTCTTTTAGAATTTCGAGCGGGGGCAAAATCGTAATCGCCGGAGAACGGCGGGAGAGTGAAAGGGAAGGGGGGTGAGAGGTTAGGGTTTATTTGTAGAGAGTGCCGGATGTTGCCACGTGCTGAACACGTGGGGAGAGATTTGGAAGCTAGGCTGAGCAGGATTTGATATGATGGCATATTTGCATATAATCCGTCATTCGCCCGCTTATCATCTCTTAACTGATTTATCAGCGCACAATATCTTTAAGGTTAATTAATAATGAAATCACATTTTCTGCATTGATCGAGTCAATGTTATCTTTTTAAGTCATTTTGTTGCTAACCTAAAAGTGGGCTTGTTTCCACGCAGTGCGTGGGATTAAAGATGATCGAATATATTTATTAACGAATATTTTTTTTCCTGTGTTGGGAAGAATATTATTATTTTGATATGTATAGGAAGAATATACAAATATTATTTTTTATACATTTGTTCAAAGATAAATGATTTTTGTTGGTTATTTTTTGTTATTTGGATACAAATATAAAAATCTTTGAGAAATAACTCACTTATGAACATTTTTCTTTACAAAACACTCAATATATGTGATTCCAAGGATAAACCATTGCAAAAAAATCAATCTTAAACATTTTTTAAAAATTAAAATCAAAAAATAAGGGCAAAATTTACTTGATTATTTTTAGTTATGAAAAATTCTTGAGAAATAACATTTAAGCCAAATGAATTAAAATAAAATAAAAACCAAATTATTAAAAAAGAAATAGCTCACTAATTAATTTTCCTAGCTTGTTGGGTTTCATATTAATAGGCCTTTTGAAAATGAATAATGGAAAATGATATGGAAATAAATATAGATAAAGAAAAGGCCAAAATTGATGCTTTGACTTGTAAAAGATTTCTTGACCAACCCAATTTTGTATTAGAGTAATAGATAGATAGAAAGAACATGCTTTTCTCATAGTTTTATAAAAACCTTAATTAAAAGCTGACGCTATGATTGATTCCGACTCCGTTTCGATATTAGATTTATATATTTAAATGCTTTGATAAACCAGATAAACTAGAGATTATGATCTAAACCCTCTCTCGTTAAGCTTAGCACTTTTTCACCTACACAAAATATTATATGGCATTTTCATGACAAAAAGCAGGACCATTATACAAAGTTAGATGCCTCGTTGTCAAACCAGAAATATGGCATTTTCATGACAAAAAGCAGGACCATTATACAAAGTTAGATGCCTCGTTGTCAAACCAGAAAAAGGGTTCGTGCTATAGGAACCGATAATCTATTCGTCTGAGTAAGCAATGGTTTGTCTTTCCCTTAAATAAGCAGCAAAACATAGCAGGCTTTTTGGCACTTGATCTACAAGCTAAGCACAAAATGGGATATCATTCATATTCCATATAGCCATAGGTTCTTCAGCGAAAAAAATTATCCGGGAGAACCTAGTGAGACAGGAAAGTTATATTGCATGAACCATGCACAATAGGTAGGTTCATCAGCATTATCTGAATAATAAAAGAGTATGCCTGAAAGTTTAGCATCTTCAAGTGCTACGAAATTGCATCGAATATTCCTACCGTAGTTACAAAGAGAACAGTGCAAATAATATTTCAATATCAGATCAATAAAAGTCAGAACTGAAACAACAGAGAATATTATTATTCAGAAAGTTGTACAAATCTAAAATTCAAAATTCATAACATAACAGCTAGCGACACTAAAGTTTAAAATAGCAACCCTTTTATTCAAGTTCAAGTCTAAAAATACAGTGACAACTATATTCGACTGCTGCGGTAATAAGCAGGCATAAATGCTAGGTAAGTATAAACGGGAAAAAAAATTCTCACACGCGCAAATTCTTATAAACTCCATACTGAATAAATGGCCATAGTTCAGCTTCAGGGTTTAACAACAAATTGTTTAGGGCAGAGGTAAATAGTTTCCCCAAATATCTTCATTTATAACTTCTGTAACTGGCTAAAATATTCGGCACCTCATTGCACCAACTCTCAATCTCAACCCTCTTCCCAATCGATGTCATCATCATCTTCTTCTTCTTCTTCTTCTTCAACAGAGCCATCAGCTTGAACATTCAAATCAGCCACCTTGAAAGGTTTGCCTGTATTACCAAAAAAATTCAAAAACATATTCAGAATTGATGACTGTATAATAATATTCAAAATTTGAGCATATAGAATATCGAAAACCAGCAACATCAAGAAGATAAATTAAGTAGATTACTTGTTCGATGCATCTCATGATAAATAAAAGTCGATTAACTTCAACAACTAATGATGATTCGGAAAACTTAGGGACATCTCTCAGCACAATTCCCGCTCATTAGTTTTTTTTTGGTTTGTTTTTCTCGTGCTTCCCTTCACCGTTTCTCAAACTAAACATAACCTAAGCCAACATGCATCACTGAACAAAAGGCCACTAGTTGACAGGGTTCGCAAAGAATTTTTGAAAACTAAGCAATTAACAAATGAAAAGCTCTATGAGAAAAGAATCTACGAAACCAATTAAAGATAAAACAAAAAGCAATCCATAGAATTTACCTCCAGGTGCAGCCTCTTCCCATTCAACATCATCATTATCATCATCCTCACGTTTTGCTTTCATACCAACTTGACGCTCAGATAGTTCTTCGGAAACACCATTTGAAAGGGAAGATGAGGATGCACTATTTATTTCTTCCTGCCTCTTTGCTAAAGCAGCATAATAGGCCTTGAGATATTCATCCTGGAAAAAAAAAATCGACGCAAAGCAAAATTTCAATAACTTAACAAGAAAAGCAACTTAATGTCAGAGTAGACTCTTCATTTGACTAGCCTGGATGCTCTTTTCATCTTCGGATTCAACTTTTGGTTTCTTCTCATCATCAGGTTGTAAAATCCGGCCAACCGTTGACTCGGCCTTGTTGAGTTCTCCCCGCTGTTCTTTTGTAAGGTTCATTCCTTGTTTAATCATCCATGGAGGTAAGATTTTCATGGCTGTAGGTTTAGTTTCTGTTTCAGCGCTCTCTTCTTTTGCTTCAATACCGGCAAGAGCAACTTCAACCTGCAATATTTGGAATTGTGATTATTTGCTTCATACAGAAAATTATATGTTGAAAGCATATTGTCGTGAATGCTGATAGAAAAGAAAGATGGGTTCATGTACTTCAGAAATTCTCTCCAGGCGGCATGCATGTGCATGTTCTCTAAGCAAGTAAATTTGCTTTACTTTATCATTAGTGAAAAAGAGAATAAAGTCAAAATTAATGATTTGCACTGTTGCATTATCAGTGATGTGTACTGGCCTATTGATCAAGTAACTAAGCTTAATGAAAGGATTGGCATCTCAACGACAAAGAGTCCTACTGAAACTATAAAAAAAAGTATGTGTTTATGTGCCATCTACTGAGACTATGATTGTAATCTTTAAGGGCGCCCCAAAAACAAAAACAAAGAAAAAGAAACACTGCTCTTTCCAGCCCACAGCTATTGCATGAACAATTAAATTACTCCAAATGAGGCTCGTTATTGACAGAAAAACCAAATGGAAACAGTATAATGAGGCCAGTCAAGATAATAATAATGGCGTCTGCAATACACAACGAGTTCATGCACATAAACTTAGATAACAAATAAATTCTAGTGCGGTTAGAATTATATGACATTATAAAAGATGGCCTGATGTAAATGGCCAAAATGGATGCGATCTTTAAACGCAAATGATCATATTCGAACAAAGAACTTCCACCTCTTGAGACTTGGTGCTCTGGTACCATGGCAAACAGCCCCGTTATCTAAAAGAATATAGCTCATATTTGGGTTTCCTCATCTGACTTGCTAGCCCAAGCTATTTTCTAGAACTGACCCATTAGCCAGCCCAAGTTATGCCATAATGGGGATACTTACTAATTGAATAGATCTAATTTTCATTTTTCTCTCATCTCTCTCATTAGTTTCTGCTAAGTGCAGCTTTCTCCCTTTTTAATACAAGTTATCCTTATAATAGGAGAATTTGAAGAGTTGCTCCTTGGTTGCATGAGCTTCAACTCCATGACCTTGAGATAGGCAAAGAGCTCCCCTCCCACCAACTAGTAGATGGAATTTACTGCAAGACTTACCTTGACCACAAATTTCGCATCTAAGATTTTAAATAAACCCATATTGGTGGAAAGCTGTCTCTCCAATGAGAGATAATATTGCACCAAACATGTAATAGCAAAGGGTTTATATGAAATGATGCTACTTGGAAAACATAACAGAAGCATACCTTCGTCTCGCCAAGGAAAGGCATTGGTGTTCCACCATATCCTTGTGCTTGAGAAGATTTTGAGGAATCATTAGCATTCAAATCGCCATTTGCACGAGCAGATGCATTCACTCTAGCTTCCCATGCTTGGAGATTTCCAAATTCAGGAATTGGTAAATCCTTTACTCTTCCAAGCTGCACTATCAAAGGCTTCAGCTGCTCCTGCAACCATTTAAGTTTTGTCAGCTACCAGGACAAATTGATATACACCACTGAACAATCATTCGTACGCATGGATATACAATAGAGAGTGAGAAAGTGGATGTGCAGACATGTAATTAAAGTGTATATGCACCCGCATTCATGCCTATACTAAATCTGTGGCGTGTGATCTTATCGGGTGCCAAAGATATATTGTTGAAGTTATTAACAAGAAAAGAGCTGCTTATAAACATTAACCAACAGAATATCGCATATTTATACAATATGGTAATAGTTGATAAAAAATATTCATTCATGTGACCCTCTCAAGTATCAATTTAAACACATTAATCAGGCTTAAGTTTAGGGATGCAAACGAATATTAAACAATTCAGAGTGTTTTTTTTATTTTAAATATGCATAAGTTTTTACCCCTGCCAGCTTATCAAGATTAATAGATGGTAGCTAAGCTATATATTGCACTCTATTTAAATTTCAGTGATGTAAACAAAACAGATGGCACTATATATTCAAACCTCCATCTTCTGAAGCATGTCCTTCAACTTTTCTCGTCGCCGCCTTCTAGCATTATCATCCCCTTCTCCCATTTCTTCAGCAGCGAGCTTGTCACTCTCGGCAACAAGTTCACCGTTGCAATTTTCGCAATGAAAATATTCATCATTTGGGCTCCAAAGCTGAAGTGCGTCGAAAGCTGAAAATCTGAGAGCATAAATGTAGTGCATTCATCAATAAGAAGGCATAATTGTAACTTCAACTTTACAAATAAAAGGTTTCAGATAGTTGGTCAATATACCTCCACCCACAATTAGGGCATATATATTCTTGAATAGTATTCCTGCTATCTAGCTCATCCTTCAGCTTTTTCTTCATTTTATGTATCCGGTACCTAACGACGTCATATATCTGCAGTTCAGTGTTCATTGTAAGCAATTCAATAACAGAAAGGATTCCTTATCCCCACCGCCACCCCCACCCCCGGAAAAAAAATAAGAACGAGAAACAAAAAAGGGTAGGAATGAAAATGACGAATGGGAACCATCAGAGAAACGATTTAATGAATTGTCACCAATAACAGCAAATCCCAAAAGACTATCAATATGCTTCTTGGCACTGTTCATATTCAACAGCCAACACAAATTAATTGAAAGTCAACAAGAACCTTAAAGATGATTTTTTGTGAGGGAATTTGTGCAGTGTTAATAACCTTATAGATATTTTTTTTTCTCCTTATAGATATTTTTTTTTCTCCCTACCAAGTAAAGGGGATTGTTGGAGTTTTTAAGCTTATTGGTTAATTTTTAGTCCCACATTGGATTGAGGATGGAAAATCTAATACTTTATATTAGTTCTTATTTTTAGTTTAAGTTAAGGACCAAGTGGGCTTGTTCTTGTAGGCTTATAATATTATTATTATTTAAAGTCTTGATTGGGCACTTGGGGCATCTTGAGCTTGATTTGAAATCAGAATTCAACATTTTGGATCTCGAAAATTCTATTATCTTAATTTTTGAATTTTGACTTTTTAAATTTCGAAATCCTCAACCGTGTCTGAAAACTACCTTGCCAGTTTTTTGCTAACAGTCATAATTTTTAAATAGTTGTGATTTTTGAAAGCCTATAAAAGGAAGTCTCCACCCATTAATTAAACACAACTTCTCTAATTTTCTCTGTCCTAAATAACGATTTCGAAGTTCCTTCGATTTTTGCTGACCGCAGAAACTTCGGACTATGTTGTATCCTGAAGGATACTAGTCTGAAAACCCATTAGCAAACTCTTCGAGTAAGAACAAGTAATTCCTTGAAGATAGCCGACTACGCCTCATAGTTATAATTTAATTTACTTGTTCCCATTATTTTCCGATTCCTATACCAATATTTCTAACAATTTCAAGGATTTATTTCGTCTACAATAAAATCGGAATCCAACCTAACCTCGATCAAAATCATGAACCAAGACCTTGTCAAACTTGATCGGTTTGATATCAAGTTTGACGGGACAAACTACACCCGATGGGCAGCCAAGATGTGCTTCTTTCTGATGGCGTTGAAGGTTTTTTTTATGTACTCGATGATGATCTTGCACCAATTCCAGTGCCAACGGATAACGACACCGAAGCGGTTGTGAAGACAAGAAAAAAACAAGAGGTGGATGAATGGCTCTGTAAAGGTCACGTTGTGAACACCCTGTCGGGTCACCTCTTTAATAACTACACCAAGACGACTTCAGCAAAATAAATTTGGAAGGGTCTAGAGTTCAAAAACATAGTAGAGAGGCAACGTATAAACAAGCAAATAAGTATTTAATTTTAAAATATTTTGAGTATCGTATGGTTGACAAAAGCTCTATTTTAGACAATGTTATGAACTTGAATTGCTTGTCAATCAAATGAATGCTCTTAATATAAAATTGCCTGAAACCTTCCAAGTTGGAGCAATCATATCCAAACAGCCCCATACTAGGAAAGATTATCAAAAGAAGCTGCTTCATAAGACAGAAAACTTCACTCTTGAGCAAATTCAAAGAAATATGTGAATTGAAGAGGAAGCCCGTCTAAGGGACAAGAAAGATGAGTTCAAGAACGACCCCATGGCTAACCATATAAAGGGTGTTGTTTAGAAGAGAGCTAAGTCAAATTATTCCAAGCCCAACAAAAGAAAGTTCAATAACAACTTGAAAAAGAATAAAGGTTGTTAAATTTGCGGTAATGAATGACACTTTGCTCGTAACTGTGGGTACAGCAAAACTGGTTTCACCAAAGGTGAAAATCAGGAGACCAAGCATGCGAACAATATAGAGGAGGCTTATTGTGCCATGGTTGCTGTGGTAAACAGTGGCATGATCACCGAAGTGAACATAGCAGACTCAGATTCTGGATGATGGCTCGACTCCGGCACAACCGTCCACATTTGCAAAGAAGGATTTTGACGAGGCAATTGATGGCCAGGAAGTCTTAATGGGCAACCAGAACCGTACACATGTATAAGGAAAGGATTCTGTTGATCTTCACTTTACCTCCAGAAAAAAAATGACACTATTTAATGTTCTCTACATTCCTGATATGAGAGAATTTAGTGTCCACTGATTTATTATGTAAAATGGGATTTCAAGTAATTGAATCCGACAAATTGATTTTGTCGAAAAATGAGGCTTTTGTGGGAAAGGGTTACTCTTGTACTTGAATATTTGCATTTAGCATTAATCAAAATAAAGTGACTTTGCTTATGTCTCGGAATCTTTTGATTTATGGCATCATAGATTAGGACATTTAAATTTTCGTTATTTAAAAAATATGCATAAACTTGGTTTAATTTCTTGTGGTCTTAGTTGCGATCAGAAAGTGAAGACATGTATACAATCAAATATGTCTAAAAGACATTTTCCAAGTGTTGAAGGAAACTCTGAAATTTTAGACTTAATCCATTCGGATATATGTAAACTTAATGGAATGGTTACTAAAGGAGGGAGAAAGTATTTTATTACTTTTATCGATGCCCACTCTAAATATATGTATATATATTTAATGAAAATCAAAGATAAAGCATTCTCTATGTTTAAAATTTATAATACAGAAGTTGAAAATCAACTTAGCAAGAAAATTAAAATGCTTCGTAGCGACAGAGGAAAACATTTCTCAAATGAATTTATAAGTTTTTACGAAGAACATGGAATTGTGCCTGAAATGATAGCGTCATATACTCCACAACAGAACGGTTTAGCCGGAAAAAAAATCGTTCTCTTGTAGAAATGGTTAACTCTACGTTATTACATGCAAAATTGCCTTTAAATTTACGGGGCGAAGCTTTATTAACCGCTTGTCATTTACAAAATAGAATTCCATCAAAAAAGTCTAAAATCAGCCCTTATGAATTATGGAAGAAAAGAAAGACGAATTTGAATATTTGAAAGTGTGGGGGTGTTTGGCATATTACCAGGTTCCCAAACCTAAACCAAATTAGGTCCTAGAGCACTAAAAAATGTATTTATAGGATATGCTGAATACAGTAAAGCTTATAGAATTTTAGACTTGAATTCTAATGTAATAGTCGAATCTAGAGATGTTGAATTTTTGCAAACGAAATTCAAAACAGATTCGAATCAACCTATTTCATCTATAGAGAAAGCAACAACGGAACCAAGAAAAAGTCAAAGAATCAAAAAGAAGAAGACACTAGATTTTGATTTTGTTGATCCTAACTCAATTATCTTTCTAATAAGAGATAGAAGTAAGAAGATAAATAAAATATCTATTGTTCTGAATATAGAAGATCCTAAAACCTATAGTGAGGCAATGGCTTCTAAGAACTCTGCATTTTGGAGCGAAGCCATTAATGATGAGATGGACTCAATTATGTCCAATAACACTTGGGTATTCACCAATTTACTTCAATGATCTAAGGCTATATGATGTAAATGAGTATTTATGAAAGTACAATTCTGATGGATCATTGCAAACGTTTACCGGTGGTGAAAAGGTTTAGACAGATATATGGGCTTGATTATTTCGACACTTATATACGCCTGTAGCAAGGATAGCATCTATCAGAATATTATTTTCTTTGGCATCTATATATAATTTATATATTCACCAAATGGACGTTAAAACCGCGGTCTTAAACAGTCAGTTAGAAGAGGTATATATGGAGCAGCCATAGGGGTTTGTACTTTCGGGAAATGAAAACAAAATCTGCAAATTAGTTAAGTCTCTTTATAGCTTAAAACAGACACAAACAATAGCACGAGAAATTTGATTCGGTAATAAAATCGAATGGTTTTTTATCATAATAGTGCCGATAAATGCATACATAAAATATACTAAAAGGTATATTGTTGTTATATGCTTATATATGGATAATATGCTAATTATTAGCAACATGATGGGTGTAACTAAGACTAAAAAGTATCTAACTTCTATATTCAAAATGAAAGATTTAGAAGAAGTCGATACAATTTTAGGAATTAAAATTGTAAAACATAATAGGGGTTATGCGATGTCTCAATCTCACCATATTAATAAGTTAATCTCCAAATTTAACCATTTAGCTTTCAAGACTTATAATACTCATTTGGATTCTAGTGTTACTTTAAAAGCGAACTCCGGTTGAGCAATAACACAACTTGAATATGCAAATGCTATTGGGTGTTTAATGTATGCAACACATTGCACAAGACCGAATATAGCATTTGTTGTTTCTAAATTAAGTAGATACACTAATAATCCAGGAATTGAACATTGAAAAGTAATTGGTAGAGTATTTGGATACTTAAAGAAACTTTGAAATATGGCTTATCTTATAATAAGTTTCTTGCGGTATTAGAAGGATATTCAGATGTGAACATGATAACTGGTTCAGGAGATAACAAATATACATCTGGATGGATACTCAACCTTGGAAGAAGTGCCATTTCCTGGGCTTCAAAGAAACAAACATGTTTATTTCATTCAACCATGGAATCTGAATTTATTGCATTAGCAGCAGCCGGCAGGAGGCTGAATGGATTAGAGATATACTATTGGGTATTAAAGTATGCCATAATCCTATGCCTCCAATATCTATTTATTGTGATAACGAAGCAACATTGTCAGGAGCATGCGGTAGTATTTATAATGGAAAATCAAGGCATATAAGCTTGAGACATGAGTATATGAGAATTAATTAGTGCAGGGTTATCACAATTACATATGTAAAGTCAAGTAAGAACTTGGCGGATCCTTTTACCAAGGGAGTGACCGGAGATTTGGTAAGGACGACATCAATTGATATAGGACTAAATCCATTAAATAAAAATCAATAATAATGGTAACCTAGTTTTAAACTAGAATTCTACTAGTATAAATGTAGGGTGTTTTTCGTCACCCCATTGAGATGGAAAATACGCATTGCTTGTCAGGCGTAAACAGATTTCTCCGTCCAGGGTAGACTGGGGTTTATTGATTGTGGAAATCCGAAACTCCAGCAGCCGCGGACTAAGCTGCCGTTAATTACCCGTCGCCTTTGAAGCGAAAGAACCTCCGATTAACGGGTCAAACTAGTCATGCGAACTCAATGTGCAGTATGTATATGTGTGTCTTGAGGGGTTTTGGGTATATTGGGGGCCTCGCAAAGTTTACGGGGGTCCCGCTACCCGGATAGCGGGTTAGGGGTAAGGGGGTTAGCAGCCCCCTTGCAAGGTGTGGGGCAGCACCCCGTTAGAATTTTTTTCTAATGGTGGACGTGTTTTGAGTGTGGAGTGCATGGAAAAAAGAAAAAAAGAAAAAAACGGTAACGTTCTAAGGACGTGTGGGTGTTGGGCGTAGACACTGAGCGCCAGCGCCTCACGCGCCCGGCACGTGGGCGCTCGGTGCCTACAGAAAGAAGGGGCTTAGCTCCGGAATTAGGAGTTGAACTCCCGAAAAGGATTTTTATCTATGGAGTTAAACTCCAAAAGATTTTGAATGGGGTTAAACTCCTAAAATGGGTTTTATCTATGGAGTTAAACTCCAAAAGATCTTGAAAAATAGAGTTGAACTCCCAGAAATCTTTGGAGATGATCAAAAGGGACCCCTTTCTTCTCCCCTTTAGCCCTGTATCTTCTTTTGAGCCTTGGATTTTCCCGAAGTGGGATTTTTAGAGATGGGTCTTCATCCTCTTCTCTGTTGGCTGGATCTTGGAGAAAAGGGGGTGAGACTTAAAAATCTCCCTTTTTGAGGATTTGATGGAAGATCCGAGCTCTCTTTCAAGGGTTTTATGGTGAAAAACTGTTTCTTTTTTGAAAAAGAAAAGTTAAACTCTTGATTTAATTCAAAAAAAAAGAATAAGGTTTAGAACCTTAAGGAAGGAGGAGGCACAGAACCCTAATTTTTGAGAGAGGGAAAATGCTGTTTAGATTTTTTCATCATATTTGCCTTTATAGGCTACACTTTACATATAACCCCTTGTGCTTTACCAAATGGCACTTGTGCTACCCCATGCCTTATGTGATTATTTCTTTTTTGCACATAAGTCACGGGGTTTACAAAATTTTGGCTTTCTGCCCATTTTTTATACATTTATTTCTAAAAAATGCATTAAACTAATTTATTGCTTCATTCTTAGCATGGAGCCAGCCTCTTCCATGCTTGGTCCTGACTTGGGCTTGGGCCCACTTGGCTTGGGGTTGATGGACTTTGACTTGGTCGATCGAGGTGTAACTTTGACCCCAACAATAAGGTTTAATGGGTAAGAACAAGTTATTATGAAACTACGAACACTAGTTATTCAAGTCCCGCGGTTGGAAACTAGTGAAACTATCAAAAAAATAAATCGACGGATGAGTTTATGACTCTTAATGAAGTTCACTCGTATAAGAAATGTGTTTTGAGACGGAAACACAAGATCTTCACCTATGAAAACATAGAACTGGTACCGTTTCTCATGGAAGTTTAGTAAGAATGAAATTCTAAAGGAAACATGATATAAATATTGTGTGATATTACCGGCAATATATCAAGAAGTAGTTGGTTTAATGCCTAGCAACCAAAAAATTCATATCGCTTTGAAATATTTACACTAACTTAAGGTTTAAACCGAAAGGAACCTTTAACTATACATAATTATATCTATCGAGAATATTGATGAGAAGAACAAATTTTTTAAGCTTGTGGGTTAATTTTTAGTCCCACATTGGATTAAGAATGGAAAATATAATACTTTATATTAGTTCTCATCTTATTAAGTTTAAATAGGTTATGGATCAAGTAGGCTCATTCTTGTGGACTTATAATATATTATTATTTAAAGTCTTGATTGGACACTTGGGGCATCTTCAGCTTGATTTGAAATCAGAATTCAACATATTGCATCTCGAAAATTCGGTTACCTTAATTTTTGAATTTTGACTTTTTGAATTTTGAAATTCTCGACAGTTGTTTGAAAACTACCTTGGCAGTTTTTGCCAACAGTCATAATTTTCAAACAATTGTGACTTTTGAAAGCCTGTAAAATGAAATTTGTACCCATTAATTAAACACAACTTATTCACTAATTTTCTGTCCCAAATGAGAATTTCGAAGTTTCTTCGATTTTTGCTCATCGCGGGAACTTCATACTTTGTTGTATCTTAAAGGATATTTGTCTTAAAACCCATTAGCAAACTCTTCGAGTGGGGACAAGTAAATTCTTGAAGAAAACCGATTGCGCCTCAGAGTTATAATTTAATTTACCTGTTTCTATTATTTTCCAATTCTTATACCGATGTTTCTAACAGGTAAAGCTCTAAAATTTGTGGGGGTTCAAATAACATCCATTATTCCACATAATTTTTTTTTATTCTTTAAAAAATGTTGATGATAGTGCCTGACATTGGTATTACGCTTTGATCAACTAAAGAAGAGGACAGCCACATACACCCCTTTATGAAGGAAAGTGTTGATGTTAAAAGGAATTTTAAGATTAAAAATATTAAAAATGGACGCATGTTTACTATGGATAATTTGTCTCTCCCCTTAGTAGTGAAAGTTACGTCTAAAAAGAGACAAGCGGCTTAAATAATATGAGGTGACAATTTTCAAAAAGCGACCGACACGGTCAACATATAGTTTACAACCCTAGAATGATTGGATATATGGCTTAAAGGAGAGTAGTAAGAAGAGATGGGGAAAAGCAAACGTCTTTGCTGATCACTGCTTCCTTTACGTTAACATCGATGCAACCATTTATGCTTAACTACAGATCGCTATGCCTCTTTACCACTTAGTATAGAGAAGTGGAAGTGAAGCGATGATAAGGCTGCATCAACCTATGATTGTAGAACACATCTCTAAACGTTGGTGTACCATATGTGTATCTAGTATGTGTATATTGTTATTCTCCTCAATGATATCGCAATATGGTGAATGTCAGGTTCTCTTTTGGGCAAAAACTAACCGATACATACAATCATGCATGCATGGATATCATCTACTCTTTTACATATTATAGATGTATAAAGAAACAAGTGTGTAATATGTGAACAATAAAGCAATCCGTCTTTTAATTACAACACCTCTAAACATGTGCAAAATAAAAATCATATAGCCGTCCTTTTTTCTAAAATTGTCGTTAGTTACTACATCGAATATTAAATACATTTTATTCTGATAACTATGACTCCATCGATTCGGTCCTTAAGCATATTAGGCGGTTATCAATCCTTTCCTATATGGTATTTCGTTGGCATTGATTTTTATTTAGTCATATTGTTATGAATTGTGAAACTCTTCTGAACATGGAATTTTTTACATCTATACACATTGGCTTTGCATCATTATAAATCATATTTTTAGGCTTATATTTGTTTCTAGTACAGTAACTATAGCAATTTTTTAAGTGTCTAGCAATTAATCCCCTTCATATAATGTTTACTTCCGTTATTATGCGTACATGTAACTATACTTTTATTGAACAATTTTAGTTAGACCAAAAGTTAATTTCTAAACTTTCACATAATACTCTTGAGTATATAGAATATGAATTCAATTCTAATGACATGCTTAAACTCAAAGGTAAGGCTCCCTAGTCTTTATCTTTAGTTCTAAAAAAATTAATCAAAAAATGAAATGAAACAATAAACAAAAAGTTTACAAATACTTAGGACGATTTCTTACCACTTTGCATTGATCTAAAGATGAAACAAGCCCCTAATTTCTATCTTATCAAGAATATTAACCCATTCACTGTTAGCATTCTAGTAATTTATTTAAGTAGTTGCTTTTATCTGACGTGAAAATTTGGGTAGTAGAAAAATCCAAAATACATATGGTAAACATATTTTATGACAGCATAGTTTTTAAGTTTTAACTTGGTATTTATTAAATCCTTAGATTTATTAGGATACGTTAAAGCTTCGTAGTTTCAAAATTTGATCTTGGTTTAAAGTTCAAGGATAACTCTTATTTGCTTCTGTATCATATTATTCAATACTAAAAACCAAATCATTTATATTAATATAGAATATCTTGAAGATTACTGATGTCTATAATTTGTAAACTCTCTTCTTTAGTTTTATTCACCCTCTCATGAGATTCAATAAATAAGATCAACTATTCAACACTTATATATATGCCTTCCTTCTATAGCCATCCATCTACTTAAGAAAATATTTTCTGTTTCAACCATTATTGAGATATAATTATTATTTAGAGTTATCAGGATACCATTTACCATGTTAGATACACCTAATATATTAGATTTATCTTTGGGACTGTTTTATTTTCAAATGTAATATAATGAGAATTAGTTATCAATAATTCTAGATATGGTAATTGCTTTTTCTATTTGATCATGAGTTATTGAATTAATAATAAATATTCTCTACAACTCTTCCACCGGAATATATAGGTATAAGTTTTAATCGTTATTTCCTTGTTTCCATAGGTATGTTGCAGAGCTGTTGAATTAGGGCTTGATATGGTAGCTAGTTGGCGAAAAATAATGATCGGGATTATGTTCACTTTACTCTAAGAAATCTCTTCTTTGGTTGAATGGCTATTGAAAAACTCAAAATTCTATTAGGAAAGTTGCAGAAGTCATAATAATACAAAAAATCTCAACTTTATCCGCTTTCCCAAATTACATCATAAGCTAGATCATGAATAAAATTCTGGATTGGCAGATTATCTGGATTTATTTAAGTTTGGAGTTTGAAACGTTAATTCTTCTTTTATCATCTTTAATTCTCATGTTTTTTTAATGTTTCTTCGTGATAAACATTAATCCTAATCATTATTTTTAATGATTCTCGTTCTTATTTTGCTAGAGAGCTTGGGGAGATGCAAATGTAAATTTTAATTTTCTTTTCTTTCTAGTTGCAAGGACATTCTTAGTGGATAAATAAAATAAGACATGCTCTTTTGAACCCAGCTCTCAGATGATGCTTGTGCTCTTGGTTATGGTATGCCAACATAGCTACCTCTTAAAGCCTTGATAAAAAGAAATGACAAGCTTTCATGTCAAAATCAATTTAAGTGCATTGAAGTATACATGTTTAACATGAAAAGGAGGTTAAACATAAGATAAAAAAGGGATTCACATATAAGGCTTATGGGTAAACTTTTTCTCTAAAAAAAAGAATTGTCATTCCTTTCTCAATAACATATAATGTGCATTGCCATATAATAATAGCTTAATGGGCATAAATCGATTGCATACAGCAGCAGAAGCCATGAATGCTATCATATACTCAAAAATCGTCGTCGTATATATATTGATGAGAGAACCATCATCAAGATACAAATAAGCAACATATGGAAACTAGCCTGTGCATAATCCAAGCAGCAGTAAGAATGGGTATGCATCTTCATTTTATCTTCTCCCTCTTTCGTCCCCCTGTGACCATCACCAGTGGCAGAAAATGCCGCACTGAATACCTTTGCACCTTTGGCAGTCTAAAAAATATGATACCAATTACACTAGTCAAGAAATTAGTTGAATACATTGCCAAACTTTAGGTAACATAATATAGAATCCAGAGAGTGGTTGGATGTACGTAACATAATATGTAAATATTTCGTAAATAAAAAAGGCATGGCCTAGGAAAAATCGCTGCTAAATTATTTTTATAATTAACTTTACTCTATTAACTGTGCATTAAACCTTACAATTCTGTGTCGTGATTTTCTATATGAATCCAAATAGACCTTTGGAATATAATTGATATGTGCCAAAGAAAAAAAATCAAACCTTCATGATAAACATGCTTGAGCACGTAAAAAAAGTTGATAGAACTGTATTGAGGTTTATAAATCTATATGCAGATATGCTTTCCAAAGCAGGTATATCAACAAAACGTAATAACTAGTTACAATAAAAGAGGCAAAAACAAAAGAGAACTGTGATCAGCCGTCATCTCTCTAATTTAGACACTTAAGTCGATCATATCGTTTTCTGAAGTAAAAATGACACATTCACTATTAAAAAGTTAGCATGAACCACATTGTTTGCTCAAAAGATACATAAAAACCGAAAATCTAAGCAAGTAATGCCAAGCATGATTAATTTCCTACACACTGAAATGAATTTTTATAACTAACCTCCTTTCGATGATCTCTGGTGACTAGCTTCTCTTCTTCAAAAAATCTTAAGGTACGACGAAGTTGTTTAGAATGCAACTTCAAAGCCTTGGCTAAATCTTCTTCTCTAACCCACTGGCGCCTGAAGTACTAAGCTATAAAAATGAGATTTGTGGATAGAAAATGCTTGAAAAGATAATCAATGTATCACTCAATCCTAGAAGGTCGCTGCATTAAGAATTTCACATGACAGGTAAAAGAGGTACTTTAGTCACCAAATGAAACTTTAACAAGCAGGATGCAAAATAAAGAGGAACCCGGGCTGTCACCAGAGGCATCACAGCAAATAACCAAGGTTCTTCAAATTTCTAAGACCCTGTTATTCTATGCATTAACGATTAAATGATGAAGATGCTGCTTCCAATATGCAAGTCAGATTCACGGGCATGAGTCCTTTCTTTTTACAGCAAGCTAAAATAATGCACATTGTTGTATCTATTAATTTTCTTGATAGATCATGAATTATTTAAGCACGGGTTACTTAATCAATCTCAATCCGTATCCACTCAAATTAACTCAACATCTGATATCCCCAAAAATTCTATTCCACCAGTTGAAATTCCCAATTCAGTTAAAAGCCATAACATCGACGACTCTTTGAATGGGAAAAAAAAGGAGGGAACTTTTTAGTGTTGTTGAAAAGATAACCTCGTGAGAGCATCGAGGACGACGACAGCCATCCCCCTGTTATCCCCTCGCCCCGTCTTCGGCTGATTGTCGCCCTTCATCGTGATGTCGTCGTAGAAGGCCCTAGCAGCGAGCCTCACCAACCTGCGGCAAACGAAACCCTAGATTGCTCAAATCGAAGCAATTTGGGGAGGAAAATCTCGAAGCGATGGATGTTGATCATGGTGATGATGATGGTTTTACCTGTTGTAGGGCTCCATGCTCATGGCTTTCTTTGATTATGGTTGGACTTTGGGGGAAAGATCTCGACTCAGGCGACGATTGAAATCATGGAGTGGGATTAAAGAGGAGCAGAGATATACTGCGTTAATTTAATCTTTGTTGTACAAATGTACTCAGCCCATGAAGGCCCAAGGTAGCGTGAGTTCCCATTAAACTAGAGAAAATATTTTTAATTTAGGTTTTTCTTTTATATATTCAACACCCAAAGATGCGGATTTTAAAATACAGCTCATAAAATTTCCTAACCAAACTAAATAGGCCGCTCTATACACTATTAGGAAGAGCTGTAACGGATCAAAAAAGGCCACCAAACGAATTTACAACTATATGCTTGATTAGCTACAACCTTTTACAATGTTGTGATCAATCAAAACTAACTTTTGTAGACTCTGGCTCATTTTTTGCTACAGTATGTCATTGGAATTTTATTTTTTTTAATCTTGCAAAAATAGATTTCAATCCTTGTGCCACGGTCTTCAACCTTCGCATACCTAAATCACCTACTTTCTCTTCATAATTTATCACCATATCCATTGCTGCGTAAATCGGCAACCGAATCAAATCTCAACTTTAACTTCTCAAGACAAATAAACTGCTTCACAGTCTCTCTCTCTCTCTCTACAACAATCAAGTTTCTCTCACATTTCACATGAATTCCTTCCGAAAACTCTTTCCGAATAAAAGTCCTTTTAAATTTACAAGCCAAAACTATATTGCTTGTTAAATATAGGAACCACCATTTTTTGCATTCTACCCAAAATATGATAATAAATTATATTTGGGTAAAATTAAGGAAAAGCATGTAGTTCCAGCGTAAATAGGAAAAACGATCATGATCATGTGCATGTAGCGTTACAAGGAATATCAGAATTTCATCTTTGATCCACACAAGAGCTTGCTTTTGAGATGCAACATCTTCAGCTTTGGGCTCCTGCGAGAGGGTCGAAAGGGTTGCTCCACATTAGGTTTTCACTTGCCAAGCCATTGATCGGCTAATCCTGTATGACCATGAAAGAGAAAAGGACGGTTTGCAGTATGAGAGTTTTGCATAGAAGTTAGCATCGAGCGTGGATATAGAGCTGGAGTGTTTAGGGGATTAGGATACTATCGATCAGAGGTTAACCATGGTTAATCCTAACCCTGGCTTAAGGCCGCGTCAAGTCGACGGATGGATGAACTTAGTTAGCAAAGATGTTTCAAAGGGTTGTTTTAAAACATTAAAGTTTTAGGGAGTGGTGTTTCAAAATATCAATATGTTAATGCTTGGGGTTGTATAAAAAAAGTTAAACCTTATGTATAATTTACAAATATTAACAGTACCCTTTCCTGTACACCACCATAATTTTTTGGACAATTTTTTTTTAGCAAACCAAATTTAAATAATAATTATAAAAAAAACCACTTTAAAAAATAATTACAAAAAAAGACCATATTTTTTTGCCTCGTAGGCGCCAGCTCAGCGCTGGCGTGAAATAATTTTTTTTTGTATGAGGCGCAGTTGATACTGCATCCCATACATTTGTTATGGCCGCAGTAACAGCGTCTTTTACAAGGCGTAGTTTAAAACCGCGCCCCATACAAATGTTATGAACGCAGTTTGAAAATGCACCGCATACAAATGTATTGGGCACGTTTTCAAACTGCATCCATTACAAATGTTATGGGCACGGTTTCAAATGTTATGGACGCGGTTTCAAACTGCGCACATAACAAACCGTGCCCATAACAAATGTTATGGGCGCGGTTTGAAACTGCACCCCTAAAATTTTTAGTAAAAAATAATGGGGCGCACTTAGAAAGTGCGCCCATTCCCCCATTTAACCTGACACCACTTTTCTATTTTCTCACGTCACTCTCATCTCTCTCGGGCGTGCACTCTCTCTCTCTTTCTCTGGTACTCGATCTCCCCCTCCCCCCCCCCTCTCTGCTCTCTCCCTTTCTCTATCTATCTCTCTCCTCCGACCTCTCCTCGAACCTCCTCCGAGCTCTCCTCAGCTTCCTGTCTTCTCTCTCTCTCTCGTCTCTCTCTCGCTGTCTCTCTCTCATCTCTCTTGATCGTTCAGATTACTCGATCGCACAGTCTCTCGCTTGTGCAGATTTAGTTGGAAATTCGCGGATAAACAATCGCCTTCATTATCGCCATCGTCATCACCATTGTAAGCATCTCGAAGGTTAGCTAAACCCTAATTTTATTTAAAAATAATTTTTAAAAATTTGGTTAAAATTTTGTATTGGTAAGCGATTCGAATAAATTGGATATATATTATGGGTTTTCCCCGATTTTACTTATGACGGATCAGTAAATAGGATACAGGTTTTCTGCAACTTGTTACATGCTATAAATATGGATTTTATTGTAATGTTATGTGATTAATTGAGTATAATTATGAAGATAAATAAGTAGTTTGTTTAATGAGAACTCTCAAAATGTGTCAATATTTCTGGCAGGTGGGAAAATGACGGATAATCACATCTATCTAATTTGCTATTTCGGTGGCCAATTAACGATTGGAAAAAATAATATTCCTGAATACGTCGGTGGAAAAACTAAGATGATTAGAGTCAGGAAGTCTAGTACATACAACGAGTTGTGCCAGGTAGTGTATAAAACTACCAAAATCAATCTGTTAGAGTTCAATATCTCCTTAACATGCAAATGGCTGACGGAGCATGAATATACCGCTATTGAAGTATCCGATGATAAGGATACACAATTCATTCTTACATCGGAATCGAAATAGATTGTGCTGTTTGTGAAGAAGAAGATATTGACGTCCGCTCGACTGTCCGAACCTAATTCTGAACTGTCCGATCCTTCTTTTCAAGCATCCGAGCAATACCCGCAATGAGAAATAACACGCATACTCAATATGAATGCTGTTTCTACCGGATTTATGTTTCCCACCAATGATAAACAATATATAGATTAAAGTTACGTAGTTGAAGGCACATCAAGCGGGACGCCAATGAATTAGTGGTTTACGAATTAAGTATTACCTTACATGTCTTTATATCGTATATACATTTGGCGGATCGCTATTTATTGATAGTGGAGGTATATTATAGTTACTAAGTATTCATAAATTTGTGTGCAGTTCTTATGTACCGCCATCCGGTCATAATTGCATGTCATCGCCAAACTTCGGTTTTAATTACATGCCAGCGCCAAACTTCGGCTTCAATATTATGCCCAAAAATACCGAGCACATGCAGTCATATAATACGAAACACAATACGGGATGGATACCGTTTGCAGACGATAGGTCGGGATTTCGTCGGTGTGAAGCCGGAACATTAAGTACCATGCAAGTCCCTAATGTTGGTTCCACACATCCAACTGATATACCTGCTACGGATCCAGCGGTATTGGGACATAATGGAGATGAAAGTGATGATGATAATACTAGTGATGAGGACGAGATTCAAGCACAAGATAGCATGCAAATTGCACATGTCTTTGCTGATGAGAATGATAGGCGGTAGATTACTAATTCATGTGTTAACAATGATTTCGTTGAATTTGAATTTCGACTTGCCGAATAACATGACAGATGCTCACATGTTATCTACATTGGCAATGGAGAATGTCAACTTTCATGCGGATAGACTTTCGGCAGTCGATATTGAAAGTGAGTTGAAGGTCGGCGGTTTGTTCAAGAATAAGGAAAAGTTAATTCAGGCAGTTAGCGTTTGATCTATTAAACACGGCGTTTCTTTTAAACCAATCAAGACCAACACGACCAAGTACACCGTCGTTTGTAAAATAGACGTGAACTGTCCGTGTGGGCTTCATGCATATATCTCAAAGAAATCACCGACATGATTCTGGCAGATAAAAAAGTATGCGGATGTTCCCGCCAAAAATTTCTGCGCAAAAGAGCCCAAGGTATCAAATGGCAGCGATACGTTTAAGAAAATGTGAACCAGTATTTTCCGGGCCGTATTTTGACAAACTTCCGAATGATAAACAGCTAAATTCTAATGGTATCAAAAGCATCTCGAAAAAACCTTCGATTTGATATATTATGGGCCTCATAATTCATCCGGGATCAAAAGTTATGAGCAAATGCGCTATGCACGTGTAATCTAAGGAAGAAAATGCGAACCGGTATTTTCTGGACTGTATTTTGACAAACTCTCGAATGAGAAACAGCTAAATTCTGATGGTATCGAAAGTTTCTCGAAAAATCCTTCGATTTGATATATTATGGGCTTCATAATTCATCCGGGATCAAAAATTATGAGTAAATGCGCTATGCACCGGATCAAAAGTTATGAGCAAACTTGCTACAAGGTTGTTCATGCACATATTTAATTAGAATTAAATATATGTTGTTGCTTGAAAACAAAGTGGGCTTTTGGGCTCATAGTTTTATAAAAGAAAATAAAAATGAGATTGGATTTGGGTTATAGGTTGGATCAGATCTTGCGTTTAATTTGAAATAGGTTAAGATTTAGTTTAAAAAAATGAGTTTGGAAAAAAAAGATGGAATAATAAAATAATATGTTTAATAGAAAACAAAATATACGGAAAAATACTAAGAATAAATAAATACAATATTTTACTAAAAAAAGAAAACTCGAAGGTATAGTAATATTAGGATCGTTATAGAACGAGGGAGAAAGGGTCGACTGGTATTTCTAGGTTTTTTTGTTGCAAAGCGGATTCAAAGAATTCGCCTTGTCACATTTTGTAGAAAGGCGGGTTCCTAGAATCCGCCTTTCTACAAATTGTGGAAAGGCGGGTTTCAAGAACCCGCCTTCCTATAAATATTGGGAAGGCGGGTTCCAAGAACCCGCCTTTCCTAATTATCGCAGAACAAAATTTTGGGGCCACGCTTACATGGCCCCAAACCGTTATATTCTTATAAATTTAAATTTTTATACCCTGTTTAAATAATTTTAATATAATATTACCCTATTTCGGAAAAAAAAACCTTGACAAAATTCTTTGATGACAAATAATAATCGATGAGACTCTCCGATGAAGATGAAAAAAACTGTAGGTGTAGCTTGGTAACAGGGATATTGTTTCTGAAACAATGCTTGTTTTGGGTCCCAAACCGTGGTTTCAAAAAGTATCCATGACTCAAAATCCTTTTTTTAAAGCTCCAAAAGGAACAGAGTATTGCAAAGTTTCACATTGTTTTTTTCTTGAACGGCAGTTTTAAAACTATGTTGCCAAACAATCTTGAATTTCGCGAAACACCAATTTCATAAAAGCGTGGTCTGCATACATACAACACTCGTTACTATCTCCTCTCGCCCCTACCACACTGTCCCCGCCCAAAAAAACTCAATCATTGGGGCCTTGGAGCGTTGTCGCCGGCAAGATCCTCCGTCCTTGAACCCCATCATTCCATCGAGTCTTCCTCTCCTCCTTGTTCCCTCCTTCTTTCCTTAACATTAACGTGAGTTTCCCTTAACTTCAAAATCTCTGCTGACCCGCCGACGCCCACCAATTTCTCTACCTCCAACTACTACTCAGCCACCATCGACGCCGCCGAAAAATTCCAACCACCCTTTTCTCACCCTTGGCGAATCCTGAGCAATCCCGTTTTCCCTAACTCATCCACACATGCCTCTAGCAATAGTATTAGAAAAATTGATACATACACAAATGGAGGACGTCGCCTGCAGCATGATACACGGGCCATCCTCAGTCCAAACTTACCTCAAGCAACCAGGGAAAAGCCAATAGCTGGAGTGATGAAGGGGTTCTCTGTGTCAATTACACAAACACTTGAAAGGGTCTCCAGCGTCGGCCGGAAAAAGCCAAATTCAAAGGAGGGAATGGAGCTGGGAATTAGAAGCAGGGAAGGGAAGAGCTCTAACGGCATGTGGGGTCCACTAGGCCACTTGAGGGGATCCCATAACTGACTGGTGACGTGGCAGGCTTCTGTTGGACAATGCAAAAGTTATTAGCTGTAATTTGGTTTTTTTTGAAATAGGGTATTTTTTATTTAAAATTATTAAAATAGGATGGTTTTATTTTAATTTAGGAGAATAGAACGGTTTGTGGACCCCACCTCCTCCCCAGTTTAGAGGGCGGGTTCCTAGAACCCGCCCCCTATATAGTATAGGAGAGGGCGGGTTCAAGGAACCCGCCCTCTATATTAATATAAAGAGGGCGGGTTCTGGGAACCCGCCCTATTAATTAAAAAAAATTTAAATAAATAAACGAAAATGCAAAAAAAATGGAATAAAATAATAAAATTGTATTATATGAATGTGGTGTACAAAATGAATCCATCAAATTTACAATACAAAAAAATTCTATCTGTTTGTAAAATGTAAATTCTATCTCGACGGTCAAATTTATAATATCAAAATGAATCCGTCAAATTTACAATACAAAAAAATCCTATCTGTTTGTAAAATGTAAATTCTATCTCGACGGTCAAATTTATAATATCAAAATGAATCCGTCAATTTATAATACAAAAAAAATCTTCCGGAGCACTTGTCACGATCTCGAAGATCCCGCCCCCGATGACTGTCCTTGACATCTGGTCCTATAATGATCTGGTTGTTTGCATAGGCTGCATCTGGCGTACCTTTGCTGAGAATCGGCATCCATTATTGTCACACCCCGCTTCCCAAAAGAAGGAGAAAGAAGACGTGGCAAAGTCCGCAACCTAACTGTATTGAAGGTGGTCTATTCAATACAGTTACGTTAAGCGTATAAATATTTAATATGCAGGATGTGTACCAAAACAAAAATAATAAAAGCGAAAGACGTTTTATTTCCATTAACCAAACTTTATTACATCCCAAAAGAAATAGTAGAATAAACTAAGCAGTTTAATTACATCAAAAGAGAAACAAAGCCCTAAACATGTGGGCAACAACAAAAATTAAAACTATCTAATCCTCCATTGTCCTGTCTGCATAATCTTCACAAGTTGACTTCACACCTTGATCTTCGCTGTAAAACTCATTCTTATCTGACGGGCATTCCAAAGATAGAGAAAGAAAAGGAAGGTCCGTCAGCGAGTTATACTCGGGTAGGATTGCATCATAAGATAGTAAAGGTATAGAAACGAACAGGTGTATATGATGCATATGATGTACATGTGTATAAAGGTATGAGATTATGTACAAATTGGATATGCGATTATGAGTAGGTTATATATGTTGTAAGTTATATGTAGATGAAGGTAATAGTTTGTATTAGTTTGTTAAACAAGGGTCCGGATACTCGTGATTATTCCGTTGTGGCCACGGAATAACAACTGGGGAAGTGAAATGTACCGTTTCACTTTCCGGGATCATGATCGAGTAGTAGGGAAATCCGAGTTCCGAATTATCCTTGCCTAATCAAACTACACATCCCCGTGGTTCAGTATAAAGGTTTGGACGAATTAGAGTTGGTGCGTATACCTCTAGGCATGAAATTTCCGCATTGTATAGTCGTCCACATTTTGGACTGGTCACCCGGAATATCGGGATCTTCATATTTGTATAGTCGTCCACGCTTTGGACTGGTCACCCGGAATATCGGATCTTCATAAAGTATTCCATACTTAGGTCCGCGCATTCTAACCCTAACCGTATCATGTTTTGTATATGCCATGTTGTCATAATCTGGAATTTAAAACGTATTGATCTCGTTTAATATGGCCTTCCACAACCACTCATTTTATTTTCTAGTGTTTGTCAAGTACTTCGTATCCTTTAGAGAAAGTTTAGTTAAAACAATAAGGTTTAAATATCTTTTATTATTTCTAAGAAAAACCATGATATTTGGGATATTTATTATCTTGGAAAAGCATAAGGTTTTACAGAAAATATCCTTTTGATAAAAGGTTGTGGTGTTTATTTAAAAATCTTTTGTAAAAGGTTTTTATCTGAAAATCTAGACTGCTCTTAATATTCCAAAAAGACAAGTTATGAGGTTCTCAAATCATCTCTTCACCGTCAATTGCGGCCAGGTAAGTGCCGGGTAAATGGGAAGGTACTCCACTACGTAAGTGGTGGGCCTAATTAATAACCACTCGCCTTAGACACATTTGTCTAGACACCACAAAGTCTGGTTTGGATAAACGATCGATACCTACAACCTTTCATTTATCCTAGATTGGTGTTATTTTAAAATTACCTTTTAATAAGATACTAAAAATTCTTTTTGAAAAGATATCGTTATTTAAATTTTAATATTTTCTTTCTTAAAAAGTTGAGAGGGTTTTAAAAATATTTGTAAGTAAAATATACGTATACTGTATCTAAAATATTTATTTCACATATCTTTATTTCTTATAGATATTTTAAATAAATATAATATTTAAATTACACGAGAGTATCTTGTGGAAGTAACCTATTTCGAGATCATCTTTATAGTATGGGTGTGTCAGAGGTGAAATGACAATTCATGAGTTATATCAGATTCCAGGTATTATGGGTGTGCAATATACTTCTATGTACAGAGGAAATTAAACACTGTTTTAAAGATATGGGTTAACATTATCATGATTAAGGGTACAAGGAAAAAGGGTATGCACAAATATTATAACATCATTTTAAATGGGGGTTGATGATTAGAAATTGGAACTAGGTTATTAAGATAGAAGAAGGTGACAGGAAAAGGAGAGAGAGGCGGATCCTACCTTTTGTTTGAGTCGGAAATGCCGAAGAGCTGAAAACGTAGTCTCGTACTAAATTCTCAATAGCTCCGCGTCCCGATTTTTCCTCTACGATTGGATGGAGCCGTAGCGTCGGCGTCGTCGATACGAAGGCACCGGTATTTTTTTCATAATTTTTGGAGTTCTGAGGTGTGAGAAATTTATGTTTGAAGGTGTCTATTTGTAGCGTTCAAAAAATAACAAGAAAATCCAAAAACGTTAAAAAAAATCCTCCAAACCTACGCCGGCCATGATTTCTGATGATTTGCTCATGATTGCGCCCGCCGCCTCAATTCCTGGCTGTTGGACCTGCATCCAACGGCGCAGATTGCGCCGCCGCCACGCCACGCGTCGCCCGCTGATTCATCCACAGCCGTGTGTGAGGATCACGCGCCTTCGCGTGGTCCCCACCAAGCGGACGCCGCCAGGGTTTCTGGGCCGTTGGATCTTGGATCCAACGGTCCGGATTAAAAGGTTTTAAAAAATTTTTAAAAAAATTTAACAAAAATAAATAAAACGGCAGATCATTTAAAATATTGATTTGGCTTTGAAAAATTTGTTAAAAATAGTTTAAAATATGGGAAAATTATGGAAAAATTCCAGAAAATATATTTTATTATTATCTTTAATATAAAAATAGTTTTGGGCTAAAACTAAGTAATATAACCGTTCCTATGGTTTTAGCTAGTTACTAAAATTATACAATATCTAGTTTATCCTTTAAAATATTTTTTATTACAAATTAATTACTTTTATTGATAATAAAAATATGTAGATTATTTTAAGGTATTATAAAATCTTTCTAAAACATTTTAAACCTATAAAAATAATAAATAGATTTTAGAAATTTCTTTTAATCATATTTACTGCTTTGAAAATTATTAACACTACTTTAAAAATTATTATTATATAAAAGAAACACGTAAATAAATATTTGATAGTAGAAATATAAATAAAATATATTTTATTAGGTATTAGAAAATATGGTTGTTACAATTGTCATTCAATCTCGACGCACCTTAGGTCTTCCGGACCCTATATTTTTTTCCGAGGGCAATACAGTCGGTGTTTGTCTGTTCCCAGTATAATAGTGCCAATAGCGAATGTCCGGTATATGATGAAATTTTGGATCGTATGCGTCTTGGTAATTGGAAACTGTATAATAATGAGAAGCAAAATTGTAATGTGAGTTATGTATGCTGCTCACATCAGCAATTGCGTGGACACAAGGTAAATGTTGTTGCTGGAAAACACCGCATGTGCATGAAGAGAGCCCTTCATCTCTAAAGTTTACGGTATATTGATTCTCATTACTCCCCGTTACTTGAAACTCCGCAGTGTCAAACCTTTCGGATCTGTAGTATTGCGCTCTGCGCTCTCTTTTCTGGAATATATCTTCGTAATACGCGGTGAGCGGATACGCGGTGAGCGGAGTCTCCATCGCCAAGAACTTTTCTCTTCTTTGCACAAAGTAAGCATTCACCCGGAAAAAGGTTCGTACAATCAACCCCTGTATCGGTAAGCCTCTAACACCTTTAAGGACCCCCTTGAAGATTTCAGACATATTAGTGGTCATTAGTAAATATCTACATCCATTATCATGTGCTTGTGGCCACATGCGTACTGGATACTCATCTAACCACGCTTTCGCGGCTTGACTCATCTCCCCAATTTTCGTCACGTACATGTCATGGACATTAGGGTCAGAGGCTTCACCGGCTTTGTACATAAGCTTATGTAGATCTGAATTTTTAAATTTTCTATCAAAATTTTGCCTGAAGTGCCGCAGGCAAAACCTATGTGGGGTCGTCGGAAATACAGTTCTCATTACAGCTAGTATTCCTAGATGTCTATCAGATATGATGCATAAATCTGTTTTATCAATAACAGATGGGATACTTTTGAGTTGACGGAAAAACCATGACCAGGATGATGTATTTTCACTCTCGACAATAGAAAATCCCAACGGAAATATAAAGTTATTAGCATCAATACCTGTAGCGATTAATATGCAGCCTTTGTACTTACCGTATAGATACGTCCTATTAACGCACAATACCGACCGACAGTGTGTGAAACCAGTCGCACTTGGAGCAACGCACCAGAAAATTCTTTGAAACCTGACAGAGCCATCGACATCTGTTTCTGTGGTTTTTAACCGGTATACGGTCCCTGGATTTGATGCTTTCATGGCTTCCATAAAAGGGATTATAGAGTTGTACGAGCTTTCCCAGTCCCCAAATATCTTGCATAAAGCCTTTCTACGAGCATCTCATGCCTTCACATACGAAATCTAAATTTTGTTCTCTCTGCTAACGTAGAGCCGTATCTCTCGGGGAGTCATCGTCACATCTGTACGGATTAGTGGCATGATTAATGAGCAAATATAAGATGAAGTGTAATTCCTGTGATCTTGTAACATAATAGAATTGATGCATGTATGTTTTTTGTTGTATTTCGTGACCTTCCAAGCATTGGCTCTTTTGGAACAACATGCATGCAATCTCCACTTACGTTCAGGATCTTTCGTACATACCACGGTATAGTAAGTCTTATTTGACTCTTCGGTTTTAAATGTAACGTTTTGCTGAATAGACCACGACTTCAGCTTACAAATAAGATCTCCTTTTTCCTGAAATAAATCCCCAACAGTGACGCAATCTTCGCTTGCTACTGTCGCTTCCAAATAGGGTGCCGTATTTAATTCTGCCACGGCTAAGTCTACCTAACTATCATCTTCCACTGGATCGAGGCCGGGATCTTCTAGTTCGACGAAATTATTGTTCGCAACCATATCATCAAATAATGCTATCTCATTCAATCCAGCGACATATTCCACGCTATCGTCCCCTTGATGACCTTCACCAGTTTCATCATCATCACTGCCACACATATCAATGTCACCCGTAACAACATAAGGCTCGGGTGCAATATATGATGGTTGTGGTCGGTGTAATGTGGATGGTTCGAGGTGAGAAGATCGGAAAGATGTAGATGGACATGCTTGGAATGCGCTACTTGGATCGTGTTGGAATGATGCGGAGGTATGGGAAAATGGGATGAGGCCACTATCACACTCCAGGATATTGGTCTCTTACTCGGTTTACGGGTCAATGAGGTTGGATTGGTCGGAGAAAAAATTGTTGGTCCAGATAACGACCACCCATACTGGGATACATATGCTGAATCTGCTCTCGGACAGGTAAAAAAATTAATTCCAATAAACTCTCTATATCTTTGTTTTTAACTAAGTAAATTATTTATATCTAATATTCAGATTCAGATTCTCTCTTATTGGTTCCGCTCTTTAGTGTACCTATTGCATGGACATTTTGTACATTATTTTTAGCTTTAATATTTCACAAAAAATGCTAGTATCAGGCACCATGAGGCTATAGTGAGGGGTATAAGATCAGTTTAAACTAGCTGAAAGATACATTCACTAATATCCCTGATGAAGCCATCGATGAAGTTTTGGATAGACATGCATGCGCCTACATTCTCTACGTGATCGGTTCTTGGTTGATGCCGGACCAATCGGCAACGCATGTCCATCCTTTATACCTTGGGTTCCTTACGGACTTTAATGTGTGTGGCCAATATGCTTGGGGAGCAGGGGTCTTGGCCTATCTTTACAAGGAACTCGATAAGGCATGTGCTCCAACGAAGAATAAAATTTGTGGCTGCATTACATTACATCAGCTACATTCCTTATTTTTAACAACTAGAAATTTGCAAAATTGTAATATTGGTTCTTTCTATTATCATCTGACACTTTATTTATAGATTTGGTCATGGGAGCACATGTGTATGGGAAGACCGGATCAAGTTAAAATAACTGTCTTTGATACCCCTGGAAAGCCGCTCGGCTCTTGGTGGAATGACAAGAAAGCGTATAAGGCTCCTCGTCGAGTATTTAGGTACCATAGAGATGAGTTGGATCGCATGGAGATGACTCAGGTAACCATAACTTAGGTAAGTAAGTTTGTTTTAAAATTTTGAAATACCTTCATCACAATTTTTGTACTATATTATTTGCGCAGTTCACGTGGACGCCTTATACAGTAAATCGTCCGCAAGGATTACCCGGCATCTGTATCGAAGGAGAGCCGGTTTGGCGGGCTCGATGCCTACTCCTCTGCATTATTGTCATGCATCTATCGGACCGGTGTTGCGACAGTTCAGTAGATCGCAACATATTCCTGTCCCGCCGCCTGCACCTATGACAATAGAGAGAGACATGCGAGGAGGAAAGACGGAGCGTGATTGGAGGGAGTATCATCATCAATATTTGCTGAGATGAGAGGATAGGCAGCGTAATATTGCCTTACAGTAAATAGGTGACCAAACAACCGCCGACGCTGCCGAAGCATATTTACAGTGGTATAAGCGTGTCATCATAAGATATTTTTCTGCTCCCCCTAACGACTTCCTAAACATCGAGCGGTACGAGCCTAGAGGCCACGTGGAACGAGATTTGGTAAGTTGAATTCTTTAGATTATATTACTTTTTAACATCTGGCGGTATGAGTCAATACTTATTTCTTATTTCTAATATAACGACAAGTTCGTGGTTTGCATCATATGCAATCAATAGTGCAGAATCCATATCCGACTGATACTGGTCCGGAAACTCAGGCTCTATTTTCAAATGTAGACCAATATATTGGTGGTATATTCGGTTCATATAATATGCTTCCACATTTATCGCTGGCACCAGCGCAGCAGTATGAGCCGACACCGGAGCAGTTGTATGAACCGGCACCGGACCAGAGCCGCAACATGAGCCGGCAATCTAGTGCAGCAGGATCAATGGTTTGGATCACCATACCGTCAGTAGCAACCCTGGCATACCGGACAAGCGCAACAACCGGAGAAACAACAGTTTTGGGGGACCGGTTTTGCGCAATAACACCAGTCTTGGGGGTCAGGTTTTGCAGAACAGCCGTCTTGGGGGTCAGGTTTTGCGCAACAACAACAATCTTGGGGGTCGGGATTTGCGTAGCCATGGGGCCCAGGTTTTGTGCAACAGCAGCCGCATGAAACCGAGACAGGTTCTTCGCTACAACTGCCCAGTCGGGAGACAGATTTATCGTCCTACGTACAGTTGTTGGGAGGCAGCACATATCCGACACATGTCCCGCATTCAGGATTTGCGGAACAACAGCTTGTCCAAGACGCTGCTGAAGACGAAATTGAAGCAGAAGCCGAAGCAGAAGAGCAGACGCCGCCATATACCCAAAAAACGGGTGGGTCCTCCAGTCATCCCAAGAGGCATAGGCTTATGTCAAGCCTCCTCGGATTTCATAAGGGAAAGGGAAAACGATAGTTATATACATTTTACAAACAGATAGGATTTTTTTGTATTATAAATTTGACGGATTCATTTTGTTATTATAAATTTGACCGTCGAGATAGAATTTACATTTTACAAACAGATATGATTTTTTGTATTATAAATTTGACGGATTCATTTTGTTATTAGATTGTACATCAGATTCATATGTAAACAACGATTAATATTATACTATTTTTATTCATTTATTTAATATTTAATTTACTCATTTATTTAATATTTAATTAAATTCGATAATTTTATTTAATTTTTTTTAGAAAAGAGGGCGGGTTTTTGAAAACCCGCCCGCTCCTTTAAATCCGCCCTCTTCATAATTTAGGGGAGTGCGGGTTCTAGGAACCCGCCCTCCCCTATAATAGGTAGAGAGCGGGTTCTAGGAACCCGCCCTCTAATATGTGGCGTGGGTGGGGTCCATCAAACCGTCATATTCTCCCAAATAAAATTTAAACTACACTATTTTTATAATTTTAAATTAAAAGTTTCCTATTTATATAAAAAAAAAACGCTGTAATTTTCATTCCGCAAATTAAAAAAGGAAAATCTATAAATAAAGAGGATGAGAGAGAGAATTATCTGTGAAAAATATTGTGAAAAGGGATTGTGGCCGTTCAACCTCTTCTTCTTCATCAATGAAGTTCATCTCCCTTCTCTCTCAATTCATCTCTTGAATTGATTCTGTCTTCCTTTCTTTAGCTCTCTGAGCTTTCTTCTAATTTCTTTCCTGTAATTACCTGTTTTGTTTGATTTCTTCTGATTTAGCAAGCTTGTGTTTGTATCCATGGCTATGAAGATGAGAAATGGCAAAATTGTTGGTGATGGATCTCAAGGTGGGCATAAAAAATCACAAATATGACAATCTTGAATTGAAGAAAAAGGAGGATCCTAATGAAATATTGGTAAAATTTATTGAGACCTTCAATTACAAATAGATGAAAGATCATGGAACCAACCTTACATAAAATCAAATTAATTTTCTTATTTCATAATAAACATCATCAACCTAATTATTGTTAAAAAAAAGTCATCAGCCCAATGTCAGACGAGAAATTACAGAGTTTGCTGCATTCGTCGGCTATGCTTGCCTAATTGTTTTTGGAGTTTGCCAACTACGCTCCCGTCTCACCGGCATTTTCAGATTTTCGTGCTTTCGATCGCCAACTAGCTCGCTGGCGTTGTTGAAGTTGGCAGACTAAACTCGGCGGCGTCTTTGGAACTCGCCGCGTTCGCCTCGTCGGCCGCCGGCTTTTTTGTGTTTGTCGAGTTCGCCGCCTAGGCTCGCTGGCTTTTTTAGTTCACCGCCTTCATTGCCTTACCGCATCAGCGTTTTGGAGTTCGTCTTTGCTGCCATCTTTGCTCGTCGTCGAAGCCAGCTTTTGCCGCCTCAGTTCATCGGCGAAGTAGTGTAAGATCGCCGGCGTTTTCCGAGTTAATTTGATCTTTATTTTCAAAAGAAACAAATTGAAATAGAAAGAAAAGTTTGACCAATTTGAGATGAGAGGAGGAAGCTGAAGTACGGATCAATTTTTTTCATCTTTCCATTAAATACCCTTAAATATTTTCCGCTGGAGAGTGGCTTTGTTACCTACACGTGGATCGAACCGGTTGGCACACTTTATGATGCCTACGGAAGAAGCACCGAAGAAATTTCCCCTTATTACCGCCCCTCACAAGCCTTCATGAAAATCCCCCGACAGGAGTATTATTACCTGTGCCTTTTCTTCTGGGTCAGTTGTATCTTTTCACAGGTCACAAACAACCTCAGTAGCGAGATCCATCCCTCATCTAAACCCTAATTAGATGCGCATCTTCTCCGGCAACCGCCGCGGAGGCGCCGCCGCCGGAGGCGGCATCTTCGGCCCCACCCTCCTCCCCACCACGTCATCGAGGCCGAAGCCAGCCCGCTCCGCCTCTCGCCGCCGCAGCCCTTTCCCGATCTCCTCCACCTTCTTCGCCCTCGGCCTCTCCATCTCCCTCCTCTTCTTCCTCGCCGTCGTCATCCGCTACGGCGTCCCCTCCTCCTCCTCCTCCACCTCCCACTCCAAGCCCAAGCTCACCCGCCGCCCCAACATCCGCCGATCCACCTCCACGTCATCCGATGCCGCGGCCGGCGCCGGCAAGGTCCGAGAGATCTCCTCCTCCTCCGCTGCCGTCGACATCACCACCAAGGACCTCTACGATCGGATCCAGTTCCGGGACGTCGACGGCGGCCCTTGGAAGCAGGGGTGGGTCGTCTCTTACGCCGGAAACGAGTGGGATCGCGAAAAGCTGAAAGTTTTCGTGGTTCCTCACTCGCATAATGATCCAGGGTGGAAGCTGACCGTCGATGAGTACTATGAGCGGCAGTCGAGGCATATCCTTGACACCATTGTGGAGTCTTTGTCGAAGGTATTGCTAGTTTTTTTTAGCCCTAGGGGATGTGATTAGGGTTTTGGGTGTTGAAAAAATTGATGGTTTTGGGGGTGATTGCAGGATGAACGGCGCAAGTTTATTTGGGAGGAGATGTCGTATTTGGAGAGATGGTGGAGGGATTCGCCGGCCTCGCAGCAGGAGAGGTTTGTGAGGTTGGTGACGAATGGGCAGCTCGAGATTGTGGGAGGAGGTTGGGTGATGAATGATGAGGTGAAGGCTTAATTTTTCATCTCTTTATTTGTTTTGTATCGCTTGGTATATACTGCATATGAGCAGTATAAATGTGAGAACAAATTTCATCTCACAAGTATAAGAAAGAATGCTAAGGAAAAGAAAAGAAGAAACATACTATAGTTTTTACCCCCATGTTATCGAGCCAATTTGTGATTCTTTCAAACTAGAGGGGCATGTGTCCTTTGCATATTACAACTGGTTCTTTTCTGGAATAGCTTAGGGCGATGATCATGTTTCTTAGGTTGCATTTTGTTGAGAGGAATCAATGGAATATAAATCGAAGGAAACAGAAATTGAAATGGAAATGAAAGGAAAAATTAGTCAAGCTGTTTTTACTTATTGGGAGGTAAGAATAATTGCTTAGAGAATTGGATAAACTGATCACTCCACTGGAGTTCATACTCCAAACTTGATTCGATTAATACCCTTCAAAACTTGAGTAAGATACATCGAGTATCTACAAGATCCTGTGGGATTCATGCCTCCGTAATATACTTTCTCCCACTTTCATTAGGTGAGGGAAAAGAATGAAATGGAACAATTGTTAAAATTTTTACACTTACTTTTTCTTTAATCCCCCCCCCTCCAAATTTGTCTTTGGTACCAATTATAGGAAATTTACTCTATCCTTATCCGGTGTTTTTCCCTCTCATATCCTCTCAAACCAAACACAACCTAAATGTGAAATGAAAAACCTATATTTGATTACAACCTCGAAATCAGCAGGATGCCAGTGACACTCTCTAGCTTGGGAATTGTATTGTATGCATCATCTACATCTTTTTTCTTCACAAATACTTCAAATGCCTTCCTATCTATTCTTGACTTATAGCATCATATGAACTAATCATATCATTGGCTTCCGAATAGGTTATTAGTGCTCTACTGCCATAGTCGACTCTGTAGCCCCTTTATCTCCCACAGTCCCATGCTGTATTGGTTGTTGTGTTGCTTAAATAAGAAGCCATCCATTGCCCCTCTCCTCTTGTGGTTCTATACTTCTATCTCTACCCTTTTTGATCTCTTCCTTTTGTATTTATATGCAATCAATTTCTCATGGTTGTAAATTTATTCACGATACAAGTTAATTAGATTAGCATTGTATTCTTGAAAGCCATCAACTCCCTTGATCTCTCTGAGTTTTGTGCCAAGAGGGACAGTTTTTCTCACCTTTTTTTTTGCTTCTATTGCTTGACATAGCATTGTTACTGTCATGGATACATTCTCTAAGATGCTTGCCTTCATTTTCTGGCATGTCTCTATTTAGCTTATAGTTGCTGCTATCTTGATCGCTATTTCTGGACCTCTGGTTATTATCTTTGTCCACTTTCTAGTTTTTCTTTTTGTTATTCGGGGGAGTTGATCTTTGATAGATTCTAATCCTGATGTTTCCTCATGGCTTAACATGCTTCCTTATCATGATTGATCTGATCGTGACTTTCACCTTCCTCATTTCTTGCACTGGTTTCATTTTCTATAAGTTCTATCCTCTTCCTTTCATTCGAACTTCTCTTCACTGATATTTATTGGTTTACCTCCTCGTTGCCTCTATTCCCTATCAGTATATCTTTCGGCCTCCTTTATCCACCATTGATCTGTCATTTTCATATCTGGTGTTACATGGAGAGTATTTGCTCCTTAAACGTCCACTCCATAATAGTGATCATATTATCCCAATCCATCTTTCAAAGCTTGGTCATGCATTGTCATTGAAAGCTGAAATTTACTTTGTCCAATATTTATAAAGCTGAAGACATATTTCTGAGGGGCTTATATAATTATATAAGGAGGTTGCAACATGCTGGTATTTCATCTAATATTCAGTCCCAACTCATATATTACGAGCTATAGGATCAAGGTTGTGGTTTCATGAAGATCATAAGGATTTTTCTGGTCCATGGTCCATAGAAAATTTTAAGATCTGTTATGAAGTTGCCATTGGTTTTAATTCCCTCGATATAGTTTTTGCACTCCTGCTGTATTACCAGTTTTCAATGTATGACATTGGATTTAGCGCTTGACGTAAAAGGGTGGGTGGGTGTGGGGGTCTATAAGTTATAGCTCTTTTTTTAAGAATCACCTGAATTATCTCCACAAAAACTATGATATATGAATTTGAACGGTGCTGGATGCTTGAGGTAGACTATGTGGCATGACTGACAAATCTTTTCTGTGCAAGAGAGGGATGCTATTTACCCCCAGCCACACTGTAACTTAAATTGCTAGTATCTTGTATTCCATGACAACCAAACATATCCGAAGGAATGCAGTTAAGTTCATTATCACAAGGATGATATGCTCCATCAGCCATTTCTGTCAGCCAAACATCAAATACGACTTATTTGTCCTATTTGTTTGGCTAGAATCACACTCGTTGTATTACAAGTCATGGTTAAGGGTGTTCTTATAGATAGATATACATCTTTTTCGCATTAATTAATGATTACACCTTGTATTTGTAAAAGTGGTGTAAGTGTAACTCTTGTACTGGTATGCCTAATGATGGGAATCTTTCCCAAGTATCTTCTTTTTTTCTCCCCCCAACCATCTTCTTTTTTTCTCCCCCCAAGAATCTTCTTTTTTTCCCCTAATACCAATATATCATATGATTGTCTGAACAATTATTTAAGACCATAAAATTGCAAAGAAATTTTCTTTAAACAATTTTCTGATAGCTACAAAATTGAAACTATAAAGTAGCATTTGCAGCTATGTCATCCTAATTGTACTACTCTTTGTATCACTGTTTGAAGCTGGACTCATTGTATCCTTTCCTTTCCTTGCAGGCCAACTCCCACTATTTCGCAATCATTGAGCAGGTGCGTTCGTGGGTTTTATCTTCAATTGCATATTTATGTAGATCTATTCTTTTGTCTACATGCCGATTCTTCTACTTTGTCAACTTGGTTTGTTATTAGTTCTGATTGTATTGTCTTCATCTCTGAGGATTCAATGGCTACCGCCACATGGAAGGCATGCCATATTTAGTGTGCAAATTTTTAGTTTCCCTTTATTTAAATTTTAGCTAAAGTTGTCTTAATGGAAAGTACATCCAATTTTATAGTAAATATATCATCTTCCCCCTTGTCTTTTTATTGCCTTATAGTTAGAAACTTGCAACATAATTCCTAAAGCAAATCTATCATCTTTCCCCAACTTCTTCCCTTCCCTCTCAGTCTAGGAGAATTCGGAGGATGCCACGTGGTCATTAGGATATGGGTAGCCCCGCGCTTGTCTATAGTTTCCTTGACCAATATTTAACACTAATCAAGAGGGTGTCGACATTGCTTCAACAGCTGGCTATAAAACTTCATTAAATTTTCATGGACCTTGTTTCATAGCTTCACCCGTGGTGATGGGAAAGGCTTAGATGATCACTTTGACGATGAAGTCGTATTCATTAGTACTATAGAAGTGAACATGCAAGTGAAATGTGAACGAGGAAATATTTGACAATAAATTAGAAGTCACAGCAACAGATAAGCTAATAACCTAATCTAAACATACTGCACGGGAAAGAACCTATACTGGATTAGGAACTTAGACAAATGGATATTTCTTCTTCTTTGGAAGTAAACGAGTTGATGATATGAAAAATAAAAACACTCTTAAAAAACATTATATCCTGGATTAGCAAACAGAATATTTGACATTAACTTACCCATATATGAATCAACCTAACGATGGGCTTGTGTGATTCTGTTTTACTCTTTGGCATATGTTTATGCCTTGAATGCATTTCCCTATGGCAAAGTTAACCATCTTACCTCTTCACTAAGACTATCCCTAATATCTAGGATTCTAGAAGGATGACTCAATTGAATGATAATTAACTCCAATACCAAAAATGGTAGGTGTAATCACTTGCCTTCAAAGTATAATGCAAGGACCTATCTTTCTCATAATTGACTTATCATCCACATTTAGAAGAAGATTGCTGTGTTGACAACTCACCAAAAGAGATGCGTCATTCTGATTTCTTGTTCATGGATATAATTTAAGCACAAAAGTCATGAAGAAGATAACAAAAGGTCCCTAATAGGATTGTATACTGTGTTATTGGATTCCTTTTTACTTCTTTTTTGTTTGATTATTGGCTGTGTTATTAGATTCCTAATCCTGGCCCATGCAGAAGAAGGAATACTTTCAATTAACCATCTCACAAGTCGCATCCTATTCCCTTGGGTGTCCATAGTGAGCACGTTGCTATTGAATTCCTTCCTATTTATAACTAATGTTTGAAAAAATAATCATTTTCGTTAAAGTTACACTATGCAGTCAGACACATAAATTCGGGATTCTTCTTGAGATAAATTATTTACCCATGTTTATTTAAAATCACATGTATTAATTCCTTCCTATTTATAACTAATGTTTGAAAAAATAATCATTTTCGTTAAAGTTACACTTCAGTCACACACATAAATTCGGGATTCTTCTTGAGATAAATTATTTACCCACGTTTATTTAAAATCACATGTATTAATTTATTTTGTGCTCTATGAGTATAACTACATGTTGGGTTTCTATCGTTTGGTGTGCTGAGGTTCACATGGAAACTTGGTTGGTGGCGAGGTGCCAAGGTAAAATTTGTTGTATGGAAATGAGATATTTGCAATTTTGCATTATCAAAGAGGAGGAGGTACAAAATGCAGTGGTTTTTCAATGCTCTTCGGGTTGTGATAATTTAATGTTGATTGAAGTATGCTAGCTAAATTCCTGTCGTTCATAATGTACCTAATGATTATGCATATGATATTAATTAGATTCTATAATTGAATTGCAAAAGTGACTTTAGGTATCGATTGTTTTAGAACCAATTTCTAAGATATTTTCTTTCTGTGAACTCCTTGCATTACATTTCATAGTTGAAAATTTCAGTTGGCGTCTTTAAAAATATCTGATTCAGATGATGGAGGGAAACATGTGGCTGAATGAAACCATTGGAGTCGTCCCGAAAAATTCCTGGTCAATAGATCCTTTTGGCTACTCTGCAACAATGACATATCTCCTCCGACGCATGGGTTTCCAGAACATGCTTATACAGAGGACTCACTATGAGCTGAAGAAGGAGCTAGCTTTGCAAAAAAATCTGGAATTTGTGTGGAGACAAACCTGGGATGTTGATGAAACAACTGATATGTTTGTTCACATGATGCCATTCTACTCTTACGATATTCCACACACTTGTGGACCTGAGCCAGCCATTTGCTGCCAGTTTGATTTTGCTCGCATGCGAGGGTTGCGAGGGTCTAGCTACGAGGCATGCCCATGGAAATTTGACCCTATCGAAACAAACCCCAGCAACGTTCAAGAAAGAGCATCGAAGCTATTGGATCAGTACCGGAAGAAATCTACTTTATACAGAACAAACACGCTTCTTGTTCCATTAGGTGATGATTTTCGATACGTTAGCATGGATGAGGCTGAAGCTCAATTTCGAAACTATCAAATGCTATTTGATTACATCAACTCTAACCCTAGTTTGAATGCTGAAGTCAAGTTTGGCACTTTAGAAGATTACTTCAGTACCCTTCGTGAGGAAGCATACAGGATAAATTTTTCTCGTCCTAACGAGGTGGGATCCGGCGAACTCGAAGGGTTTCCTTCTTTATCAGGCGATTTCTTTACTTATGCAGATAGGCAACAAGATTACTGGAGCGGGTACTATGTCTCAAGGCCATTCTTTAAAGCTGTGGACCGTATACTCGAGCAAACACTTCGTGCATCTGAGATGATGGCTGCTTTAGTTCTTGGATATTGTAACAAGTTCCAATGCTCGAAACTACCAGTTAGTTTTGCGCACAAGCTCACGGCCGCTAGGAGAAATCTTGCTCTTTTCCAACATCATGATGGAGTAACTGGTACTGTCCTGCCCTATTTCAGGAAATCTTAATCCTAGTTCTATATTATTTATTAAAAAAACTTATTTTTAATTTTTTTAACCTAACTTTTAAATTTGGAGTATTACAGGCACTGCTAAAGATCATGTTGTAGAGGATTACGGGACTCGAATGTTTTATTCCTTGCAAGACTTGCAGATATTTATGTCACGGGCAGTTGAAGTTCTTTTAAGTGATTTTCATGACAAGTCTGATCCTACTTTACTTTCTTCTTATGAGCCGGAGCAAACTAGGTCAAGATATGATGTTCAAGCAGTGCATAAAGTCCTTGATGTTAAACAAGACCATGCACATTCAGTTGTATTATTTAACCCAGTTGAGCATACACGAGAAGAAATTGTTATGGTTATTGTTACTAAAACCGATGTTTCTGTTTTAAACTCGAGTGGGTCTTGCGTTTCGAGCCAAATTTCACCCGAGTCGAAACACGATAGCAAGGGCAAAGTTGTAAACACTGGCCGGAATCGTCTTTATTGGAGAGCATCTGTTCCTGCCTTGGGCTTAGAGACTTACTATGTTACACGTGGACATGCAAGTTGTGAAAAACCTATACCGTCTCAGCTCAAAGTGTTTACAGATATGCCATTCTCTTGCCCACCTCCTTATGTCTGTTCAAAACTCGAAACAGATAAGGCAGAGATCAGAAACCTTCGGCATACACTAACATTTGATGTGAAACATGGATTGCTTCAGAAGATAAAAAATAATAAAGACGGCAAAGAAACTGTTATTGAGGAAGAAATAGGCATGTACTCAAGCGCAGGAAGCGGGGCCTACTTGTTCAAACCTGATGGAGAGGCTCAGCCTATTGTAGAAAAGGGCGGGAGCTTCATTATATCTGAAGGCCCTTTAGTTCACGAGGCTTATTCTCTTCCAAAAACTTCATCAAACAATTTACCAATATCTCACACTACGAGGGTGTACACGGGAGAAAACACGCTGCAGGAGTTTTTCATCGAAAAAGAATACCACGTCGAGCTCCTCGATCATGAGTTCAACGACAAAGAATTGATAGTTCGATTCAAGACCAATATTGAAAACAAAAGAATCTTCTACTCCGATCTAAATGGATTTCAAATGAGTCGGAGAGAAACTTACGACAAAATTCCTCTTCAAGGAAATTACTACCCTATGCCCTCGCACGCATTCTTGCAAGATTCATTTGGTAAACGCTTCTCAATTCATTCTCGACAATCTCTAGGAGCGGCGAGCTTAAAAAACGGATGGCTTGAGATTATGTTGGATCGACGATTAGTTAAGGATGATGGCCGAGGCTTAGGCCAAGGGGTTATGGATAATCGCCCAATGAATGTGGTATTTCACATTCTTATGGAAGCAAATATCTCTTCGCTTCCTTCCAACTCTCACACAATGCTCTCTCTTCAACCGTCGCTTCTTTCTAATTCTGTTGGGGCCCACTTGAACTACCCGATGCATTCATTCATTAGTAAGAAAGAGATGGAGATGCCCTTGAAGCCAAGTTCTCCGAAATCATTTGCACCCTTAGCTTTTTCCCTGCCTTGTGATTTGCATATCATGAGCTTGAAGATCCCACAACCTATAAAGGCCTCTCAGTTTAACAACGTGGACTCCAGATTTGCAATTATATTTCAGCGGCGGGGTTGGGATTCTTCCTACTGTAAAAGGGGAGGGTTGCAGTGTTCGAATATCGGGGATGAGCCTGTGAACCTTTTCGACATATTTAAAGATCTCACGATATCAAATTTGAAGGCGACTTCATTGAATCTCTTGCATGATGATACTGAGATGCTGGGATACATTGATGTCGGAGACGTGGCACAAGAGGGGAATGTGGTGATCTCCCCCATGGAATTGCAAGCGTACAAATTAGAGCTACAGCCACACCAGCTATAGTTACATATGAAGGCTAAAAGCATTGTACAATGTAAAATTTTGTGGGTATGGTGCTGGCTGTGCGAAAACTCTGAGCGTGAAGATGGGAAAGATTGAAGCTAGAATGAGTGAGCGGTCATGTTGCATGAGAAATTCGAAAACATATCAAGCACACTGATTTGTACTATGAATGGCACCGATTGATTTCCATAATTAGTATCACTAGTTTAGGGTTTCCTCTCAAGGTAACTTTTTCCTTTGAATTTCGTTGAAAGTGATAGTTTGGTTATGCAAGTTTTTCATATGGTAGTACTGGTAATTTGCACAAATTATGCCTATATTTCTTTCTATTTTCCTTTATGATTTGAACCAAGGTTCCAACTTCGACATTCAAGATATGCTTCTGCAATTGGTTAGAATCAAAGGATACTCACAATCAAAAGTGAATAGCAATTGCAGTGTATGAAGCTATCACACACGTGTATTGGTCTTTTTTCTGTCGTCCTCGTTTTATTTAGGCATCTGCAATAATCCAGCTATGCCTTTGGAAATGGGTCTCTCATGGTACAATCATCAGTGCAAGTGCCCTTTGAGGCTAGGCAAGTACGTGACATCTGCCTTCCAGTTCTTGGGCAGTTGCTGGTCTTGCGGTATACTGCAGTTAACTAGCTACGATCTGACATTTGTAGCTAATATTTGATGGTATGCATGAAAATTGCAGCTCCATCAATATCTCTGGAAGCCCAGCGCTCACCCAACAAAATCATGAATCCACAAGTCGTCATTGTGGGTGTAGAAAAATAGAAGTAATTTTAAAATGTCCAAAAGGACTTGAATTGCGCCAATTTTGTATATAAAATCATCAGTAATTCTCAAGCTTTCCATTAGATGAATTGCCTTCTTCTAATTTTGGTGATGGATTCTATATTCTCCTTTATTAAATAACCAAAATGACACGGACTAAATTATTGTGGAAAAAGCCATATGGGTCCTGCATTTCCCTTCATTCCAATGATGTAATTTATAGAGAGAGCGAAATTATGAAAACAAAACAAAACAGGTTCATGTGGTATGATACTGATTCATATCATTGGAGGACATGAAGAATCCAAGAGCCCAATGCTTCATCCCCTCATTTCCAATTAAACCCAACACCCAATTCATCTCAATCTGAATACCGTATCTCATAAAAATTATTCAGCGTTTCAGACGCAATGCATCTGGACATAAAAGACACAGAGATAGCAGTATTCAGATAGCATTTATATCTGTCCCAAATCCCCTCAAAGATCCAACCAACCAAGTGCATAGAACCTATTAACTTTCCAAAAACTACCTTCATTTTCACTTAACATCTACAACAAACCTCTTCATTACAAAGCATAAAAACCTAAACAGTAACCCCAAAGCTATTGCATCCATTGCAAGCCAAGAAATTGAAAAATAGTTGAGGAGTCCTATCGCAGCTCCAGTATCTATTTGAAAAACCCAGGGATGGCCCACCACAGGAGGCGGTTATCTGATCCCCTCCCCCATGAAACTGACTTGCTTGAAAGAAGCATCTCATCTTCTTCCGACTCCTCCAAGTTTTATCATTCCTTTGCATCCAAGCCTCCTCCTTCACCCTCCTCTTCTTTTAATGTCTTCAAGTCTGGGTGTTTCCCTCTCAAGCTGAATCGCTTCTCTCCCATGGCTGCCAACGGCGATGGGATCGATGTTGCGGTGAGTTGTGCTAATCTTGATTTGTTCATGCACTTTTGCTAGCTAGCTTACCATAGTATGATTCTTCTTCTAATCATCCTTTTGTGGTCATGTGATGCTAATGTCTCTGTTCGATGCATGCATCAGAACTCCGAAGCTGTGACCAGGGTTGAGTGACATGTGTTTATGAACAACCACAACCCTGCAAATTGATTTACCTTTTTGCATGCTGAAACCTAGACTTTTACTTGGCGTTATTTTTTTTAAAGGAAATAATCTACTTTAAATAGGCGTGGTAGAATTTGAACATGGGCCGCACTGGTATGATTCTGAAGCTGTTGCCTTTGCACTAGAATTCTAAAGTTATGATGAGGGTACGAAGGATATGCTTTTTATATAGAAAGAGTTCTTGTGCTGGATAGTCTGCATTTATTACCATAAGCTGATGAACTAAGCTTATTGGATTTACTATACCAGTAATTCATAATTTCCTTTCCTAGGGTGGAATTTTTCTATTCCTAGCGATGTGAATTCAGAGGCTCTCTTTTTATTGGAGAGACCAATCTTTGAACTAGAACAGTCCTCCATTTTATTTGACGGTGAATATGGATAACTCATGGTAATACCAACAATAAAAAAGATACCATTCAATCCGTCTTTTGCTAATGCTCACATTAATTGCAGGATTTGTGTCCCATCAGATATTATGAGATCTTATCATTTTCACATTCATATCCAATAATTGGTCTCTCCGATAATTGGGTGGTGATGGAGCTCTGGATCTCCTTCAGATGTTGTCTTCCGATAATCTGCCGACAGCGTTGGCGAACGGCTGAGATTGGGTTTGAGGACCGTCTTCTGAGACGTGTGGATCTTAATGGGTTTGGTTTGGTTTGGTGTGAAGCCGAGCTACCTGCAAAGAAGTCCCGGGGTGGTTGTACCACCGTGGACCCTCCGACGATCAAGTTAGTCGAGATATTTGGACAGAGTAGCGGCCTATTGGATGAGAATTGCCTTACCTGAGTCGTCTGAGAGAGGGGTTTATATAGCGGCAGCCATGAGCTAGCGGGCGCGAGAAACTTGCTTGCCGTTACGCCCCTGGCGTTGCGTCCGCGAGAATGGCGGGATCCCCCATTAATGACGAGATACACTCGTTAATAGGGGTGCGACGGCGTGGAACGCGGGATCGTGGGGCGGAAGATATCTCGCGTTTGGCGAGATTTCCGGAGCCGTGGCGGAGACGCCTGTGATTTGCGTTCTGGGTCGCCCAGTAGAACCGAGGAATCTCAGCTCGGCGGGAGGCTCGGAGGCAGGCGGGAGGCTCGGAGGCAAGCGGGAGGCCGAGGAAGTTCGGTGCTGCGACAGCTCGGAGGGCTGAGGAAGCTCAGCGTGTAGGGGCACTCGGAGGTGAGCCATTGATCGAAACAGGACTTTTCAGGGAATCCTCAAAGGTCGGGTCCAAGCCCGGGAAGATAGCCCGGGGACGCCTCCAATGTGCAGTTCTCGCCCTGTTTCCGTGTGCATCGGGACACGTCTTCTGCCATGTGTCATGATATGGGGATCTCCCACTTACGAGCATCATCATTAGCCCCTACTTTCGTCCCGACCTATTTATGGGTCGGGTCGAGAGTGGTCCGATCGGTCACCCGGGCTCAGTTCGCAGTTGAAGATCCCGTCGGCATAGATTCCCGAGGCAGTTAGGCGCATCTTTTGATGATGTCAGCGGATCAGAAAGGAGATCGTGCATTAAAGAGGGGGTGCCAATTCGATCGTACGTTCGTTGAGGCGCCAGGCCACGCGTCCGACGCCGGTTGGCTGACGTGATGGGTCGCCGCTGTCCTCTGCGCTCGAAGGGACAGGTCCAATGGTCGTACGACACGTGGGACGTCGACGGCCGTCCAGCGCGAAGCGCTGATTTGGCGGGAAGCGATCTGTGCCGTTGGATGTGTTTGCCAAATGCTATAAATAGAGGTGGGACCCTTTCAGGGTCCACACTTCGCTATCACTTCCCCATCGCTGCGAGAGTTAGCTCGGTGCTCTTCCCTTTAGGTCGGGTTTCTCGCGCTCTTTTCTCGGAGAACTCCTTCTTTGACTCAGGCTAGATGTCTTCCTCTGGGAAGTCTGTTGAGGTAATTAGAGTAGAGTCTAGGGAGTCTTTCTCTGCCCCATCTGACTCGGATTCCTCCCGTGGAGTTAGGGTTACCCACGCTTTCCGTGGTCGTGCGAAGGGGACGGTCCCCAAAGCGCGTATCAGGAATGCTTGCGACACGCCTTCCTTCCTGAAGAATGTGGATGAGATCACCACAGTCCGAGCTCGCTTCCACATTCCCCATAGCTATTCGCTTCGCTTGGTTGGGGAGGGAAAGAAGGCGGACCAGGTGCGGGGTAAGGAGATCGCCTTGTACCTGGATGCCTTTTGGGTTGGAATGTGTCTGCCCTTCTCTCCCGAGGTTAGCGTCGCGCTGCGTTGTTTTCAACTAGCTCCGGACCAGCTAGTGCCAAACTCGTGGAGGATTCTCCTCGGGTTCATGGTCCAGTTGAGACTCGAATAAATCCCCTTCAGCTTAACCCTTCTCCTTTCCTCCCTTTGCTATAAAAATCATCCCGGTACCCGTAAGGACGAGTCGAGCTGGGTATATGTTTCCTTTAGAAAACATAAGGAAGGGACGGCCGGGTCGGGGGTCGTAGCAGTTCCTTCTTCCATCCATGAATGGAAGGAGAAGTTCCTATTTGACGGGCCACCCGACGGTGAGGATTGGCCTGTGCCTGTTCAGTGGCACATGGCCGACTGCCCACGGGTGAGGCGGTCGTCCTCTCCCGAAGCGAGGGCAGTGTCGGCGTGGGAGCCTATCCAACGGGCCGATATTTTGCTTTCCGTGCAGGCCCTTAGTTGGGCCGGGCTCAGCCTCGCTTAGTTCATGGGTAAGTTAGGAGCCTAGGCGACCTGTTTAGACCTGCATGTTTTTCTTCTGTTCTTTCCGGCGTCACTAACTCCCTTTTTTGCAGAACCGATGGACCAATCTAAATTTCTGGCTGCAATGGCCGAGAAGAAGGGGAGGAAGGCCGGAGGCGCCGGCTCGTCACACCCCGCTCCAAGCCCAACCCCGTTGGCGGCCGCATCGGCTAGGCGTTGTACCACGTCCCGGGCTCTGGAGACCAGCCGCGGGGAGAGCCGTAAACATGTTCGGGAGTCGGAGCCCCGGGTTTTGGAGGTGGCGGATGAGGCCGACCCCCCGAGGCCCCCTTCAAGCGGCACAAAAGGTCGGTATCCTGACCTCCGTCTTCTACGGTCTTCGTGCAGGAGGGGGACGTTTGCTTCGAGGTGCCCTCAGGGCTTTCTGTCGCCGATAGCTTGCTCTCGGAGATGGAACGATCTGCAGGGAGCAAAATTCCCCGGGGGACCTCAAGGGCCAAATCGCGGCTATAGCTCAGGAGCCTGTGCAGGTCAGTGTCCGCCTCCCGTTTGGGTTTTCATTAAGCCTCTTTTGTTTGTCGGATCAGATCGTCGGGTCGACCCCGAGCTTATGTGATATTACTTGGGGGTCGATCCCGGGCACGTCAGCGGGCGTCCAAGCAAACACGTCCGAGTTCCCTCTGAGGAAGTGGACCAAGTCGTCGCGTCGGGCCCCCGTTAAGAGTGACCCGATTTTGACGGTTCGTTCATTGTCCCCTTCGATGAGGGGGACCTCTGTTAGCAGCTCCACCGGGGGCCCTCGGATTTCTTTTTGTTCGTCCCGAGTATCAAAGGACCCCCGGAAATCACCCGTGCTTTCATAGTCGCTTCGTTCCACGGGCATAGATGTTGCTGTGAAGCAAATCTTTGCGGTTTGCTGGTTCCCGTAGGCCCGGCCTATTCCGCCCTGGTCGAGTGGAAACTTGATCGCGAGGTAGTAGGTCGGGATCTGGGCCCGAAGGGAGTTTAGCGTCGGGTGTCCCAGGAGGATATTGTAAGTCGATGGAATTCTAGCGACGATGAACTCCATTAGTACGGTTTGCGTACGGCCCACCTCCCCGATGTTAAGTAGGAGGGTGACCACTCCTTCTGTCGGGATGGAGTGGTTAGTAAACCCCGACAGAATATGGGTGGTCGGTTTCAGGTCCGACGGGCCGAGCCCCATACGTAAAAAGCAGTCGTAGAAAAGGATATCTGTCGAGCTCCTCGAGTCGACCAGTTCCTTTGAACCTCGCAGCGGTGGACCCGTGCTGTAATCACCAGGGGGTCGTTGTGGAGTAAGGATATCCCGTGGAGGTCGTCGTCGGTTAAGATGATGGGCTCGGCTGCTTTGCTCTTCTTCCGGGGCTGGCTGCTAGCCCCCTCGACCGTCAGAAGGCATCGAATCTCTCCAGCTCCAGGCGCACTCCCAGTTGACATGACCATGATTTGGCCGATCGTCAACTCACCGGGAAGGGGATGGTTCTCTTGCTCCCGGTCTGCTTGTCGCTTTTCCCGTAAGTACTTTGCCAGGTGCCCTGAGAGAATTAACTCCTCGATGTAGTCGCGAAGCTGTTTGCAGTTCTCGGTGGGGTGTCCCTACGACCCGTGGAAGGCGCAATAAGGGCCTTGTGTCCGTTTGGCCGCCCTATTGGTGATCGGAGGGGGTTTGAAAAATCGCTCACACTTTTCCTCCTCCAACAGCTTGTCTGGGAGATATTGAGCGAGGTATACTTCTGGAACTTCGGGACGTACGGATTTGGCCGGTCAATCTTCTTCTTCTCTTCTCTACCCCTCTTCTTTTGATATGCCTGGTCACTCCGCGGTAGGTTCGCATTTACCTCGGATTCAAGCTGGATTTCTCGCTCGGTCCAGGCTTTTACCTCGGCCATGGTCTTAGGTTGCGCTAATGCAAAGGAGCGGAGTCACTCCTTGTGCTTAAGACCTCGACCTAAGGGCCGTGATGACAGTCTTGTCCCGGTGCTCTGAGACCTTAAGAAGAGCATTGTAGAAGCGGGTGACGTATCCTTTAAAGGATTCCTTGTCCCCGCTCTTTATAGTGAAGAGGTAATCGATGGTCCGCTTCTGCCGTCTGTTCCCGACGAAATGCCCGAGGAAGTGGGTGGTTAGCACATCGAAGGTAGAGATAAAGCGTGGCGTGAGTCCTCGGAACCAATCTCGTCCGGTGCGGATGAGAGTGGCGGGGAACGCTCGGCATTGGGCGGCGTCAGAGTTGTCCTGGAAGCTCATTCCCGTCGTGAACACGTTTAGGTGGTCTTTCGGGTCGAACTTTCCGTCGAAGAGGGCTACCTTTGGAGGCTTGTTTCTGGAGGAGACGCGGACAGCGAGCAGTTCTTCAGTGAAGGGCTTCGTAAGCGAGTCGACGGCATACCTGGCCTTCTCGCTTGAAGGACGAATCTCCCGATGTATACCTTCGATCTTCTTTTCGAGGGCATCGAGACGGTTGTGGTATCCCGAGAATTCGGCATACTCGGAGTTATGGCCCCTCCCGCTGGCGGCCTGCGTCTGGCCACAGTTCCGGTTCCGTTTTATGAGGTTCCTCAGATCCCCTGGCGAGGTCGTCCTCGAGCCACCGTGGTGAGTGCCGTCCGCGCGACCCTGTCGAGGGAGAGGGTGACGGCCATGTCTGGGAGCAGGCGAGCTGACCGACACCTCATCGGGAGGGACATGTGCGCGATGGGTCTCGGGGCGGGGTGCTCTTGCGTGAGACCTCGGCATGGAGCTGTGAGGTGCCCAGCGGGTCATTGAATTGGTCGCCATGGGGGATCTGTGGCCGCTGGAAATACTGAGACGCTGTTCCGTCGTGCCAGCATGGGGAGTGTCGTCTCCCCCTCTACGGAGGTCACGGTCCCGAAGTGGGGGAACGGCGACCTGGGTGGCTTGTCCAGCTGTTTGGACACGGACAAGGGCATCCACGATGGACGCGAGCTTATCGATCCGTGCAGACAGGACGTGAACGATGTTAGGGGGAGGAGAGGATCTGTCCACGCCCCCGTTGTGGGGAGGACGGCAGCTAGTGCTGGGATCGTCGCGATGATCACTCATCATCAGCTCGAGATCGGAAGATCAACTTTCGATGAGTGGAATTTTTGAACTTCCCACAGACGACGCCAACTGATGGAGCTCTGGATCTCCTTCAGATGTTGTCTTCCGACGATCTGTCGACAGCGTTGGCGAACGGCTGAGATTGGGTTTGAGGACCGTTTCCTGAGACGTGTGGATCTCAATGGGTTTGGTTTGGTATAAAGCCGAGTTACCTGCAAAGAAGTCCCGGGGTGGTTGTACCACCGTGGACCCTCCGACGATCAAGTCAGTCGAGAATTTGGGCAGAGTAGCGGCCTATTGGATGAGAATTGCCTTACCTGAGTCGTCTGAGAGAGGGGTTTATATAGCGGCAGCCATGGGCTAGCGGGCGTGAGATTCTCGCCGGCCGTTACGCCCCTGGCGTTGTGCCCGCGAGAATGGCGGGATCCTCCATTAATGACGAGATACGCTCGTTAATGGGGGGTGACGGCATGCAACGTGGGATCATGGGGCGGCGGATATCTCGCGTTTGGCGAGATTCGCTGAGCCGTGGCGGAGACGCCTGTGATCTGCGTTCTGGGTCGCCCAGTAGAACCGAGGAATCTCAGCTCGACGGGAGGCTCGGAGGCGAGTGGGAGGCCGAGGAATTTCGGTGCTGCGACAGCTCGGAGACGAGCTTGGAGGGCTGAGGAAGCTCAGCGTGCAGGGGGCTCGGAGGTGAGCCATTGGTCGAAACATGACTCTTCAGGGAATCCTCGAAGGTCGTGTCCAAGCCCGGAAAGATAGCCCGGGAACGCCTCCAATGTGCAGTCCTCGTCCTGTTTCCGTGTGTATCGGGGCACGTCTTCTGCCATGTGTCATGATCTGGGGAGCTCCCACTTACGAGCATCATCAGGTGGGACGAGAGCTACAAGACAGGAATAAAACTATCATCAAGGCACTGCATTAACAATGGACATTTCTCATGATAACTAACTTATTTGGGTCGAAGTTAAAGGAACTAGCATTATAACAATATGAATGTGAATTTGAAGGGGTTTATCTCTTTATTTAAATTTCAGAAACCCTTCTTACTTTGACCTAATATACAGTTAAAAGTTACAATTAATTTGCAGCAAATAACCTGCACAGGGGCGAAGCCAGGACTTGAAGTGAGTGGGGGCCTAATTAAATTAAATAAAATAAATTTAGGCAATGTATATAAATTTGAGATTTAGGGGTACGTGACACCGGTGCCTGCACTTAGTGCGTTTATCTAAATCTAATTGCTTCAAAATTGCATTGAATACTCCATAGTTTACTCCAACTAACTACTCTGCATAGTTAAGTGCTTTGAGCATAATATTATTTGGTTTAAGTTCGTGGAGGATTAGATCCAATAACAGGAGGTCTATGGCTGAGCGATATTGCTCTCAACGCTGTCCTGATCGAGCTTGTGTAAGGTAGATATTGTCGGGTTGTTGAAACATAAAGAAGAAGTCAGTTTACCGATAGTTGTTTTGAATATCCTTCTCGTTGTCACCACGCGTCCCCATGTCACCACATGGGGCGCAAAAGGGAAAAAGAAGCATCTGGCTCGCTACACGACTGGCTGGTAAGAGCTCCTTCGTTTAGTCAAGTAGGCGAGGGCCACTCATCAACGGTTGCCGCTTCCCATATCAGATAAAAATGCCAACCCTATAGTGTTATAAATTGTTAGACTTAATAAGAAAGTAAAGCAAGTAAAGAGCACACGAAACACACGGTATTTTTTATGTGGAAAACCCATTCAACGTGAGGGAAAAACCACGGGACCTAGTCCAGAAAATCTATCATCCACTATAAGAATAATGGGATTAAAGTTTGTCTTTAGCATACTAGAGAATTGTCAACATAGAGTTCTTCACTAAAAGAGTGGATTACAATAAAAACGAACTGAGTGACACACCGCCGATGGTACACCTTTGACACCTCGGTCCTTCACTCATCGTCTTGAGTGGATAGATTCACTTGGATGAACTTCAAGTGGATGGTATTGGATTGATATTTAGATATATTGGATGTTGGATCTTGGATGCCATAAGAATACACCAAGAAGTCCCTATTTATAAGTGGGAGCAAGCCTCCTTGGTCCTCTTCCCAAAACCAACAAACTCCAATTTCCAAGGTTCATTAACTATGTTTTCCAAGAGTAATACTAACGCTCAAGAAGTTCACCTTTCATTTTCTAGAAGTATTAAATCTAAGAGAGGATAACCATATACCTTTCATCATCAAAGAAGTATTAACACTAAGGGAGGATAACCATGCACACCATGCATGCAATTTTGACTAGAACATATTCACCCATAAGAAGTGAGATTCCAAACAAACTCCCCCTCACGACTTATGAGGAGAACACCATGCCTGCAACCGGTCGACAGATCTCGTGATTGTCTTTGGTCAACGATTTCATCATCATATCTGAACCATTCTTGTCAGTATGGATTTTCTGTTGCTTTAACATATTCTTCTCAAGTATGTCTCGGATCCAGTGATGGCAAACATCGACGCGCTTGGACTTTGAGTGGAAACTCGAATTTTTCGCTAAATGGATGGCACTCTGACTATCGCACTCAAAAAGCATAACATATTCATTGCTAGAGTGTCTTGTTGATGGCCGATGTTGGAACTTCAGACGGCTGGACTGGAGTTGGCCCCTCCTCCTCATGGTCATTCGGATTGATATCCACCTTATCATTACCGACCTTGGTCACATCATCTCCCCGTCATCATGCACCTCGGGAGGAGGCGGCGGTTCCACATGTTCGATCACTTCTGGAGAGGTTTGCAACGTCGGTCCCCGTGACCTCGATATCTCCTTTCTTGATGTCTTTGAGAGTTTGGTCTTCAAAGAAAACATCATCTCGGCTTCTAACCAGTTTATTGCTTTCTAGGTCCCACAACCTGTATCTGAATTCATCATGTGAGTATCCCAAGAAAATACACTGTTTTATCCTGGCGTCGATCTTCGCCCTTTCATCTTTGAGTAAGTGCACAAATGCATGACAACCGAACACCCTTAGATGCTTGGAGGATACTCCCTTTCTTCTCTAAACTTTCTCAAGAGTCTTATCGTCCAAAGAAACCGATGTAGAGAGATTCAGCACATCGACCGCTGTCCTCATTGCTTCAGCCCAAAATGCCTTTGGCAGCTTTGCATGTGAAAAAATACCCTTTATTCTTTCTATAATGGTATGGTTCATATGCTCGGTGATATCATTCTGTGAAGATGATTTCAGATATGTCCTTTCGTGCCTTATGCCATGACTCTTGCAGTACTCATCAAATACCCCAATATACTCCCCATAATTATCCGTAAGAATGCACTTGAGAGACCTTCCTGTCTCCCGCTCAACCATTGGATGAAACTGCTTGAAGACGTCCATAACTTGACTCTTCTGCTTCAGCGCATACGCCCATATCTTCCTGGAGAAGTCATCTATGAAGATACCAAAATAGATGGCACCGCCGAGTGATCTATCCTTCATTTCACAGATGTCAGAGTAAACTTTCTCCAAAACATAACTCTTTCTACAAGATGCACGTTTGGCAAATGGAATACGAGTTTGCTTGCTAGCCAAACAATGTACACAAGGACTTAAATGCGCAACTTTCCAAACAGGTAGGAGATTTCTCTTGATAACTGTCAGTAGGCCCTTCTCGTTCAAATGTCCAAGCCGTCGATGCCATAGCTCCATGGCCGAGCCTTACTCAACAGTATTCACCAAGGCATTACATATCTTGGTCTGCATCTTGTAGAGAGTACAATATTTCTTTCCACATGCCACGACGAGAGATCCCTTGGTAAGTTTCCTCTGTCCTTTACCAAAGGTGTTGATGCAACCATTCTCGTCCAACTTGCCAGCAAAGATTAGATTCAGGCAGCGATCTGGAACATGTCTCACCTCCTTGCGAATAGCTTTACATCCCAAACTGGTCTCGATCTCGATGTATCTTGATGTCGCCAATTCCCACAATCTTCAACGTATATCGTTTCCCATCTTAACAACACCAAAGTCGTCGGTTTTGTAAGTTGAGAAGAACTCTCTCCGTAGGGTCACATGATAGGATACTCCAGTGTTTACCACCTAATCCAAATCCATAATGTAAGGCATATGCAATCACCTTTACATGCCGATATCATCAGAAACTGACCGACTTCGGCTGTAGGTGTCGTTGCTTCTTCGGATTTGTTCTTGGTTTTTCCTTTTTGTTGCTTCTGGTCCTTCTTAAACTTGCGATACTCCTTTTTTAGATGTCTCATTTTCTTACAGTAGAACCACTCGACATCATTTCTTAGCCTCGGCTTGCTTCGGGACCGACCTCGATCGTGAGGTTTCCTTTTCTAACTTCTCCCCCGGTTCTTTGTGACAAGAGCTTTCGATGATGATGAGGCCCCTAAGGCTTTCCTTCTCGTTTCTTCATTCAGCAAACTCCCGGTTATGAAGTTCATGTTAACCACATTGTCGGATGCCGCGTTTCTCAGAGACACCACCAATATCTCCTAACTATCCGGCAAAGAGCTCAGTAATAACAAGGCCTGTAACTCATCATCAATAGTGATTTTCATAGAGGAGAGTTGATAAATAATACTTCGTATTTCATTTAAGTGCTCTGGAATAGAACTTTTTTCTTTGTACCTGAGATTAACCAACTTTCGAATCAAGAAAGCCTTGTTACCCACCATCTTTCTTTCATAAAGGCCTTCCAACTTCTTCCAAAGAGAGTGAGCCAAATTTTCTATGGATACATGATGGAACACGCTATCATCCAACCATTGTCGGATAGTACTGACGGCTTTGGGATCAAGTTTCTTCCAATCGATTTCGGACATCTCACTAGACTTAGCAGCGTCGCGTAACAAGGGTGTAGCTATATCCTTACAAAGTAGCAAGTCCTCCATTCAAGATTTCCAGATCATCCAGTTGCTACCATTGAGACTGATCATTCATGTGGCGCTTGGCTCCATGACCACCTGTTCAACCTTTGCTCCGATACCACTTGTTATAAATTGTTAGATTTAATAAGAAATTAGAGCAAGCAAAGATACACGAGACAAAATATTTTTTACGTGGAAAACCCACTCAATGTGAGGGGAAAAACCACGGGACCTAGTCTAGAAAGTTTATCATTCACTATAAGAATAACGGGATTACAAAGTTCGTCTTTAACACACTAGAGGATCAACATAGAGTTCTTCACTACAAGAGTGAATTACAATAAGAACGAACTCACCGACGCACCGCCGATGGTACACTTTTGACACCTCGGTCCTTCACTCGTCGTCTTGAGTGGATAGCTTCACTTGGATAAACTTCAAGTGGATGGTATTGGATTGATACTCGGATGTGTTGGATGTTGGATCTTGGATGTCTTAAGGCTGCACCAAGAAACCCCTATTTATAGGTGGGAGCAAACCTTCTTGGTCAAGCAATACAGTTACTCTCTTCTCTTTCCAAAACCAACAAACTCCAATTTTCAAGGTTCATTAATCACATCTCTCAAGAGTAATACCGACTTTCAAGAAACTCACATTTCATCTTCCAAGAAGAATTAACTCCAAGAAAGGATAACCATGCACACCATCTTCCAAGAAGTATTAGCACCAAGAGAGGATAACCATGCACTTTTTATCTTCCAAGAAATATTAACTCTAAGGAAGGATAATCATGCACATCATGCATGCAATTTTGACTAGAACATTCATCTATAAGAAGTGAGATTCCCAACATATGGTCGCAGAAGGCGGTGGCATATCGACAAATGTTATTATTGTTAGGCTTAGAGGGTGGTCCACCCTTCTTGCGTAAAAGCAAATGATCGGTTTGTCTATAGAAATGAAAACATTACCACATGCTCATGTAAATACATACGGATAGGAAAATAAAAACAATAATTCATTCCAACGCATCCAATCGCCATTTGAAAATTCTTGGATAAATATAGAAAAATACTTTCCTACCATAATGGTGGAATCCATATATGCTATATTGATTCTCATTGGGTAAAAAATAGACATGATATCCACTGCATAGGGAATTGCACCCCTACTGCACATTGTAGCCAATAAGCATCCTTATAAATGATGTGGATTTCACCATCCTGGTAGGGAAAGTTTTTCTCGAAAATACATATCCTTTTCTTCACTAATCTTCATGGATGACCTATCCGGTCGGTTGGGGTACTTCAGTCAGCCCAGGCTTGTGCGGTTAAGGTTATGTTTATTTCGTTATTTACCTAAAAGTTAAAGTGGGTATCCTGCAATTTATCCTTGAAGTTTACATGAGGAGAGATATATTAGACTTTTTGTGATGGTGCCAATGACATTAATTTTGCTTGGCATTTTGTCGTTAAAATTGAACTTGTGGGGGCTTAGATTTTTTGGCTATATTATGAACTTGAGAGTTTTTGTTTTTTTCCCCTTTTCTTTATTTTGATGGTAGTTACTTTATATATTTCTTACCTTTTGCTTTTCAACAACCTTTGTTGTATCGTCAAGAAATTAATATGAAAACTATTCCACATTACTAACTTTAACTAATTTGCTTATTTGTTTGTTTGATTTATTCCCTTTAGAAGAAGAAGAGTATAATTGGAAATCAAAGAAGGCAAGAGCTTGAAGAAGAGGTAAGGAATTTATTTTCTTTGAGAACAAGGTATATATCATATATCATATATGGGTCTTAAGTAGAAATTAAACCAATACTTTCAGAATTTAGTGGGTTAGTCTCTATCATAGACATTCACTGCCTTTTGCAAATAAATGAGTCTTTTAAGCCTAAGAAGCTGATTATTTTCTGCTATGATTGTGACATTACACCAATTAAACAAAGCTTGATTGCTAATTATGGATCAATATTCTCCAAATCTTACTTCAAAGAGTTTTTAACTCCTCTAGGAAATTTCTACTCGATAATGCAATGTCATGTCCTTGCCATCGCACCAAACTCCAAAGTAGTTATGATGAGAATTGAGAGATTTATTTTTCGAAGTCCCTTTTGGGCACGTCCAGTGGGATCAAACTGGGTTACTCTGGTACCATATCAAATGCCCTTGCCACTGCATCAAAACTCCAAAGTTATGATGATGGTTGAGAAATTTATTTTTTTATTTTATAAATGAACCTTCCTATGTCTTTTGTTGTTGCTGAATATTACAAAGGTCTACAAATAATAGAATTATACGAAGAAACTAATTAATGCAATCAATGCCAACGACCAAGATTCACTAAATTTTCATGTAGGCGCAAATTTTAGTAGCTTCTAATTATTGAGTTTAACTAGATATACTTGCTTTTAAGTCATGATATGATGATGAACTTGTAAATTTGACAGGTGACCGACCTTCAAAAAATGCTACAAAATGAGGAGAAAGTTCATGAAATTTTAGAATGCGCATTGCTCCCGAACGATGGTAAATCTCCGCTTAATATACTGAGTGTCCTTCCTAAAAAGGTAATTAATTATTCTAATTAGTGAAGAATGGCGAATTAATCTAAGTTTCAGATATTCATGATCTTGTGCATGTTTTTGTACAGACTAAGGAACTCTTGGCAGAGTTGGTGATGGTAGAAAAGGAGATTGCTTGGCTAGAAACCAAAATAAAGAAACTTCAGAAAAGCTCAAACCAATTGCGCGAGGAGAAACCTAATGAGCAATTAGAAGATGCATCTCATGTGAAATCAAGAAAGAGTTTAACTTCTCTAGATCACCTATTGATTCCCCTAGCTAACGGTATCGAGAGCAATGCGAAGGATGAGAAAGTTGCATTGGACACAAACCCTCTGTTCTTCATAAACCAAGCAATGAGAGGAGATTACTTGACTCATGGTTTCAGTACCAAAGGAAAGAAGGAGAATTTAACGTGCGCTATCGGCAAAAAGGAAAACACAAAAGTATTAGGAGTACAAGAGAAAACTCCAATGAGAAGCAGGGTGATATCGCCAAAGCCCCCGCGCCATTCTTCACCTCGAGTAAGTCTATTTTCAATACATATTTATTATTTTATTTCATAAAAAGCAATCAATGTAAATTATGATATTTCTGGAATACTATCGGAAAAATCCGAAAGCCAAAGATAATCTAAAACACATAGTTTTTTTCCCCAGACGTCAGACGGAGAGAAAGAAATCTTATTAAATTTCTTAAAAGAGCCGTCGATCATAAATCCGATGGAGAAAAATGGCCAGAAGTGGCAACCCAACAAGTTATCAGAGAAAATTATTAAATGTCTACTCTGCATCTTCTTGAGATTGATTAGGACATCTCGAGTATCAGAGATAGAAAAATCGGGCAACTCTTTTTTAAGATCGAAGAATATTCAAATAAAAAATGGAGTGATCAATCTAAATAAAAGCCTCATAAGCCAAAAGGAGAAAGGGCAACAAGATCCATATGGAATATTCCAGATCGAAGAATCCCTCGTTAGAGATATCGGTCCGTACAAAAATCTTGTGAGGTGTACTTCAAATTCTTTGGATGTAAAAAGCATTCCTAGTTCTCTTCAGTTGCTGAGCAAACTAAGGTGAGATAATATTTTTTTAATTTCCATATATTTATATACAAAGAATTTTAAACAACAACTACGGTTATTGTTTTTTTTATATATATTTCAGGTGCTTATTGAACGATCTCCGTGAAGCGGACTTACGATTTTTGACTCATCATCAAAAGTTGGCATGCTGGATCAATATTTACAATATCTGTATCATGCATGTATAATACAAATATAAACTATTTAAACTTTTGCTTTAATTAAATTAAGCAGCATTTGATATGCTACGATATTTCTTGGTTGCAGGGTTTCTTGCAACATGGTCTGCCCTCAAGTCCTGAAAAGATCATTGCTCTTAAGAACAAGGTACTAATATCGAATTTATGTTGCAAAAAGTTAATATGATTATAATTCAAAGAACGATTTACCTAATTTCATATTTGAATTGATGTATGTAGGCCGTGCTCAATATCGTAGGCAATAAACTTAATGCTCTAGCAATAGAACAGCTCATTCTGAGACAACCATCACAAGTGAGTACTTTGAAACTCGATTACTTGAGATCTTTATTCTATTTTCTCTTTTCACTGTAAATAAATGAATTTTTTGCGGTTTTAATTCTTGATGATATGGCTTTTGTAAGGGCGATAAGGATGAGAGTGAAGATGAAGTCCGGAGCATATACGGACTCGAGCAATCAGAGCCCAATATTACATTTGCTTTATGTTGCGGCACTAGGTCTTCTCCTTCTGTTAGTAATTCTTGCCCCCTTGAATTCATTGCTACAGTTTCCTTATGTGTTGTTAATTTTATTGCCTAATGATTACTAACAAATTTTTTTAGGAAGGCATATTGGTAAGATGTACTAATTGTTCTCTGCAATTAATTTGAAAATCTGTATTCAGGTGAGAATCTATACAGCTGAAGGAGTTTCAGCTGAACTTGAGAAATCAAAACTGGAGTATTTGCAAGCTTCCATTGTGGTAACCGCATCGAAGAGGCTAATGATTCCGAAGCTGTTAGCCACGAACATGCACGACTTCGCTGCGGATTTGGGATCATTAGTAGAATGGATTTGCAACCAGCTTCCAACATCTGGGACTCTTAGAAAATCAATGGCTGAATGCTTGAAAGCTAGGAGCAATGCTGGAGAAATTTCTGGCATTGTTGATGTCATTGGATATGACTTTGAGTTTCAGTATCTGTTGCCAATGTGATTACTTATGTCAGTTTCTTTTTCTTTTTTATTCTTTTTTTTTTTGGAGGGGTTATCAATTATTTTGTAATTACTACTTTATGTGACATTTTGTGAGGAGTTTAAAGTTGTTCAAGAATTATTTTATCTGTATTTTGTTCCCTGGACAAATATTGAGTAAAGAAAGATTTATATTTTGTGTGAAGGCCAAGTAGATTGAAGAGAGTTCACTTTAATTTTTGTTATTGGACCCCCTTCCTTTTGCTTTGAGATAAAAAGTATAAGACTTATGTTTGAGAATGCAGAGTATAAAATGACACGGTGGATCACATATTCTTCAATTGTCCATTTGCTAAGGATGTTTGGTCTGCCTTTTGCGTTAAGAATAACATTCTTATGTTAAAACATTCTTATGTTACGTGATTCGGTAGATGACTTGTGGGGGAAGAGGAGAGATAACTTAGGGAGGGGTATCGTTAGGAGAAGGTGGGATATTATTATGGAGATTACATGAGGTTTATGGAGAGAACGAAACGAACGTATTTTTAAGGGAAAGAACAGGAGTGTAAACGGTGTAGTGCATCATATTTCTACCTTGCTTCTCAGTCGGGCTATCTTGATTGCAGATGATTCACAGCTGAAAATTCGGAAAATGATACCAGAAACTGCTCCGATCGGTGGCGAGAAGGATTCGAATGGAGGGGCGAGGAGGCCGATGACAAGGGGAGGGGCGGAGAGGCTTGAGCTGGAGAAAGGGGGAGGTGGTGGCTGGCAACGGAATGCTGTTTTGGGTTTTGTGTGCCATTGCTGTTAGGCACTTAATGCATTTGCATTTTGCTTGTAATGGTGATGTAATTTTTGGGAGGATGTCTGTAAGGGGATGTTGGTGTCTTTGTTTCCATTAAAAACTTTTTAATGACATGGGGTGGCTAATTATTCATACGTTTCTCAAAAAAAAAAATGACATGGTGAGAAATTTCCTACAGGTTCATGAGAGAACCATCGACGATTTCTTGGACTATGGGCACAGTACATATTCATATCATTTGCATACCCTTTGTCCATGTATTTAGAATCGTAAATTGTTCGAAAACCTTAAGTTTTGCAAACATCCTAGCAAACAATACCCAATGTACATGAAAACTAGCGAAATGCCCCATGCAATGCGCGAGTACAAAGTCTAAAACAAAGAAAAATCATATTAATTTAAAGGTTTATTGTTATATAATTATAAGTTGTAATATCTTATATTTATGAACTTCATATATAAAATATATGAATGATTAATTTGCAAATATTCAGTAATTTTATCTTGCTTTCCAATATCTTGCTTTCCAAACATACTAAAATTGTGGAAATTTTTAAAAATCATCAGAAATCTTCGGTTTTTGATATTTTGCTAGTTATAATACACGAGAATTACGAAATGTACCAAGATCCCAATTTTTTTTTGTTTTCTACAAACCTTCAACATTCAGCACACGAATATGATGAAAAATGATGAAATTTTTAAAAATCTCAAAATTTTGTTTTTTTCTCCGGCTTTCAATATTTTGCTTATTGTAATACACGAGAATCACCAAATCTATCAAGATCCCAAATTTTTATGTTTTCTACAAACCTTAAATATTTTACATGCTATATAGCACATGAATATGACGAAAAATCTTGAAATATTTTAAAATCCCAAAATTTTCTTTTTTCTTTGGTTTTCAATATTTTGCTTGCTGTAATACATGAGAATCATGAAATATACCGAAATCCCAATTTTTTTTGTTTTCTACAAACCTCCAATATTTTACACGCTATATGGCATACGAATATAACGAAAACTCATGAAAATTTTAAAAATCTCAAAATTTTCCTTTTTCTACGGTTTTCAATATTTTACTTGTTGTAATACACGAGAATCACGAAATATACGGAAATCCCATTTTTTTTCTTTTCTACAAACCTCCAATATTTTACACGCTATATCACATACGAATATAACGAAAACTCATGAAATTTTCAAGAATCTCAGAATTTTCTTTTTTCTTCGGTTTTCAATATTTTGCTTGTATACACGAGAATCATGAAATTTACCAAAATCCTAAAAAATTTGAGGTTCTATAGCTCAAGAATATGATGAAAAATCGTGAATTTTTTTTAAAACTCAAAATTTTCTTCTCTTCGGTTTCAATATTTATAGCATGTTATAATACACGAGAATCATATGAGATGAACCAAAATCTCAAAAAAAAATTGTTTTCTACAAACATACAATATTTTATACGCTATAGTATACGAATATGATGAAAAATCGAGAAACTTTAAAAAATCTGAAAATTTTATTTTTTGTTCGGTTTTCAATATTTTGTTTGTATACACGGTTGTTGGAGCTTAATAATTAGAGCACACAAGAGACAATGGAATTCTCATTGGTGCAGCTCATCTTGTTTCAATAATGGGATATTGGATATTATTTAGATGTTTAGTTTTGGTTCTGTAAAATTGTTTTATTTCTTTTTTGCTAAAGAGCATATGGTAATCATTTTGCACTTTTGTGGTTGTGGATGATGATATCGGTTCGCTCCCCACTCCATCAATTTGCAGCTTGATTACCATCAAACATGGTTTCCTTGTGGTTTCATTTTTGTATAAACTTTCTAAATGCTTTACTTTTAATGGAATTTCTACCTGTGAGGGCATCTTGGCCTGCATTTTCTTCAAAATCGAATAATACACGAGAATCATGAAATATACTAAAATTCCAATTTTTTTGTTTTCTACAAACCTCAATATTTTACACACTATAGCTGATGGAGGTCCTTTCCGGGTTTCCCTCAGATGTTGTCTTCCGTCGATCTCCCGGTGGATTTGGAAGGTGATCTTCTGTTGCGTGCGGATCTCAATGGGTTTTGAGGAGATTGGGGATTTGAGGAGTTTAACGCCGAGTACCTGCAAAGAAGTCCCGGGGTGGTTTGGTACCACCGAGGACCCTCCGACGATCAAGTTAATATAAGATCCGAGCAGAGTAACGGCTAAGTGGAATAAAAAATGGCTTACTTTGACCCCTCTGTGATGGGGGTTTATATAGTGGCGGCTGCACGCAGCAGTAGCCGCGAGAATCTCGCCGGCAGTTATGCTCCCAACGTCACGTCCGCGTAAAGAGTGGATTGCCCATTAATGGAGATCGTGATGACGTGGAACGTAGGATGTTGCTGGCGGAGGATCTGTGCATGGCGAGATTTGCGGAGCGGCGGTTACGCCTGTGAGTGGTGTAGTTGGTCGGTCGTAGGACCGAGGAAGATGGACTCGACTGGGGGGCTCGGGAACGAGCGAGAGGGCCGAGGAGTCTTGGTACTGTTGCAGCTCGGAGCGAGCTGAGAGGCCGAGGAAGCCAATTTCCAAGGGGCTCTGAGGTAATTTAATTGAATTTATATCGAATGCTCGAAAACCACGCAAAACCTGCTCTATTTTTTTCTCTGTATACAACTTATTTCGTCGGGTTATTTCCAACGAAATAAGATGCAAACAGGAAAATTTTCCCAAATTTTTTGAACTTATTCAGTCGGATATATTTCGACAGAATAAAGTACCCGACGAAATAAATTATGTACCTGACGAAATAACTGTTATTTCGTCGAACATTCCCAAATTTTTTGAACTTATTCAGTCAGATATATTCCGGCGGAATAAAGTACCCGACAAAATAAATTATGTGCTTGACAAAATTACTGTTATTTCGTCGAACATCAGCCGACAAAATAAGTTTATTTCGTCGAGTGTACTTTTATTTCGTCGGGTATAACCCGATGAAATAAGGTGGTTTTTCTTGTAGTGAGAGTTTATCTATGTTTAACAAATCTCTCTCCAGAGATAAAAGTGACGCGGATATCCCAAAAGAACTCCATACATAAAACTCTTGATATAAAAAGACTCAAAATGCTCCTATAAGACATAAAAGTCAGGTAACTTTAAAGATATCCGCAAATTCAAATATCCATAGAGATATCCGTGAGTGGGTCGGGTATCCTTAAAGATGCCCTCGAATGCGAATATCTATAAAGATATCCGCAAACAAAGTCGGACATCTTTAAAAGATGCCCGCCAATCGGGTATCTCAAAAGATATCTGCATATTCTCTCCTTGGGCGGATATTTTGCAATTTCCCCAAACATATGTTAATTCTCATTTAGAACTATCTGTACAAGCTTTAAGTGATGTGTATGGTGGGTCCCACACAAAAGGATTTCATATTTGATCTATTTTGACTAAATTTCGGGCCCACATGAGGAAATGCCCAAATGGTTCTTTAAAATGATATCAAGTTCGATGTTCCCTCTCTTTTCAAAAGTGTATTTGCATTTGTAATACACAGTCCCTATATATAATTAGCGTATTTTAATAAATAAGTCTCCAGATATTTTCCCAAAATTTTCTACAAATTTTCCGTATTTTTCCAGAATTTAATCCAGACTTATTCCAACTTAAATATATATATATGTGTATAAATTTTAGTTAAACTAATTTATTAAAACTCCTAACCAAACTAAAATCCTATTTACTTAATTCTTTTCCCTTTTCCTATTTCTAATTCCCGAGCCTGGCCCATCTCCCCCTCCCTTTCTTTTTCCTTTTTAATTCCTTCAGCCCGGCCTACTTCTCCCTATCTCTTTTTCTATTTTTATTAATTTCCAAGCCGGCCCGCAAATCCGGCCCAAACCCTCTCACTACCCGACCCGTTCCCTATTCATTCATCTTTTCTTCCCTATTTCTCTTTTCCCGCCCGCGTATCTCCAACGGCTCCCGCTCGCCACAACCCCGCCGTGCGCTCCCACGTCGTCACAACCGCCGCAATCCCCGTCGCATGCATTCTCTCTCTCCCCTCCCCGTCCCGCTTCTCTCGCAACCATGGCCCCTCGCCCACGTCTCGCCCACGTCTCGCCCTCGCTCGCAACTTCCTCCAACGTTCCCCCACGTTCCTGTCTCCTCGTACTCACGTCCCGAGACCCGCTCCTCTCTACAGCTATCCCATGATCCCCATCGCCTTCTCACCACGCCTACACCGACACCAGTACACCATCACCACCTCTCAATCTCACCCACTGCCTCCTCTCTCCCACTCGCCACCATCACTTTGCAGCTCTGCTCACCGCGAGATCCTCACCGCCAACCACCCCCAACGCCGAGCCCTCGTCCGCGCCCCTCCAAGCTGCAGACCCCGAGCGCACCCCCTCACCTGCACGCAGGAAACCCCGCCTGCAGGCCACCTCGTCGGCGCCTCTGTAGACCTCACGTCGTCACTACTCAGCTCCCTCTCTCTCACAAGCAACATCTCTTTCCTTCTCTCTCCCTCAGCAACATCTCTGTTTCTCCCTCAGCAACATCTCTCTCTCTCTCCCCTGCAACATCTCTCTTTCTCCCCCTCAGCAACATCTCTCTCTCTCTCTCTCTCTCTCCTGCAACATCTCCCTTTCTCCCCCTCAGCAACATCTCCCTCCCTCCCTCTCTCTCTCTCAGCTCTTCTTCAAAAAGAACCCTAAACCAAACCTAACCCAATCTCACAGTCGAGCCCCCGGCATTTCGTCGAACACTTACATCGATCCCTGTTGCCGCTATTCTGGTCACCGATATCGCCATCAAATCTGTGGCCTCGATCCCTTAAGCCGTCATCGTCATCAACACGCCATTCATCACAACGCCAGCGCATGCTCGTCGCACCCACCGAGCCATCGAGTCCAAGAAGCAAGATCCGACAAGGCTAAACCTGTGCTATGTTCGTGACCCGATCGTGCCGCTGCCGCTGCTACCGTCGTTGACACGTCTTCAGACAAGTTTAATACTTGCTTCATGCTAATTTTATATATTACGATTCAAGTTACCAATAATTTCCGCATATACTTTTCATGTGAATCGTTATGATTCAAGTGTTCGATGCAAAAACCAAATGGAAGACCCCGTTAAATTGACGACAACAAATAACATGTGATGGCCCCAGTTATAATGAATGTCCCTTAAGACTTTGGTTACAATACGATGTCGTTTGGTCACGTAAAATGATGTCCCGATTTCTGTCGTAAAATCTGAAAACTTTCGTACATGTTAAACCGTAAAATTTATAATAAATTGTGTATAAACCAGATTTTAGCATTCGATGGCTCGTATCGAAGATAACTGTTTAACCTACCGTATTATATAGTTGATCACTGAATTTTAACAAACTATGATAGAGATAATTGCGGAGGATTACGATTCTGGACTGCAGTCCAGAACGGAAATCCCAGTTAACCCCTGTTTATAAACCCCTGTATATTACTGTTCAAATATGAGAATGTGCGGAACCCTATATCTTTACGTAGAAAATTGAGTTATCTTTCTTACTCCACTGGTCTCACTGGATTCCTCAACTGTTTGATATTTTAAACATATTTTATAATATCAATATGTTCTGCTGAATTCTGCAGCGACAGATTTGACACATTGAACCTAACATGATCACAACTTCCTGTGGATATAGGATATTACTGATTCGCCAATTGCGGTGGAAACCTACCTAATAACCCTAAACATTGTTCAACTATAGCGTCACCTAATTATGATCCCAATTGGGATTAAAATGTGTTACGAAACGGACTTCCGATTCTGAAACCGGATTTCCAGCCGTGAACACTTAAATTGAAATGGTCATAACTAGCAACCCCGAAACCCGATTGGCGCGAGACCAATTTTGATGGATAGATAATTCAATATACTGTTTACCCTTTTTTATTGTTTTGCTTAATTCTGCATGCATAACTTATAGTTCATTATGCAAGTGGTAGGACACTGACTGATGGTATTTCATTCATATGGTAATTATTGTATTCTCATCATATCGTGTAGAAGTCATTGCATCGGTAACCTAGTGATCATGTGCATTGCCCAGTGTTAGGTATTAGTGTTTGATTGTAGCAAGTGCGTTAGTGTGTAAGCGTGAATGAATAAGTGGAAGTGACACGTACTTGTACACAATCAGTGGACCCTATTGGTATATTGCATTGTCGACGTCTATGGGACGTGTATAAGTGTGACTATAATTGGTATGGGACGATTATGGAAGCACTTATATAGGTGTCATAGGTAAGGCACCAAACACTATCCATTTACCTTGGGTATCATTCGAGACATGCTAGATGGAGATCCTGTCTCCAGTTCTCGCGTAGACTTGTCATGGACCGACTGGTATTTGAGTTTATGGTTGGCGTTTGATATAGACCACGGGGTGTGGGGTAGTTTGAGTGTGAGTTCAACAGAACCTCGGGGGTCCCATTGCCGACACATACAGCGACTCTGGAGATATATGGGGATATTACTGATTATTAGCGAGCGACTCGGGCCCGTGTTCCCTTGTCCTTGGGTCCTACCCTTGGGTGGGGGATACTCACGAGTGGTTGACTCTCACACTTGAACCGACGATAGGCTTAGTGACCTGTACAGTGAGACTTAGAGACTGATAGGTGTTCCCTGATTAAAAATCAGGAGTTACATCAATGAGGTATCACATGTTCACACATGACCAAAGGTCACGTGTTGACACGTGGCGTTTTTACAGAATTAAATTCCGCCAAGCAAAAGCACAAACAAGCGGCTGAGAAGAGACTCTAATTGGGGGTCACGTGCCACCACGTGACAGTCTTTGAAAGCCTTACAATTTAATAGAATTAAAATTCTAAATTTATCTAAAATCTTTCCAAATGAAAAAGGATTATGGGGAACCGTTGGATTAAAAATCCAGGGGTGATTAAATATCACCAATTGATGGAAAAATCTTAGACAAGAAAAGATTTCTCTAAATCTCAACGAAAATAACAAACAAAATATTTTCGGATTGAAAATTCAACGGTGAATAAAATTCACTGAATGATCTAAAGGATCATATTAATTATGAAAACAAACAAAATCTTTCAATGAAAGATTTATTAAACAAATTGATTCTTTTGCTTCTCCTATAAATAGGAGCCAAGAGGAGGAAAATGGAGGATTTTTTTAGGGAGATATAGAATTTTGATATCTTGAAAATTCAGAGAGAAAATAAAGAAGAATTTAATTCTCAGCAGAGAAAACCCTAGTTGAGAAAAGAAAGGGGATCAAAACTTTAAAAAGAGAATTTAATTCTCAAAATCTAAGAGTTTAACTCTTCTGCAGAAAGAACTTAGTTCTTCCTCCAGTTGAAGATCTGCAGAAGCAAATCTCCCCATAGGTTGAGAATTTAATTCTCATCGGGTTGAGATTTTGCCATGCAGATCCAAGACTTAGAGGGAGGATTGAGTTCAGATTATTTAATTCTCCCTAAATTTATAGGAATTTAATTCCTTCATAACAAAATTAGGGTTTAACCCTATATGAGAATTTAATTCTCCTAAAATTATAGGAATTTAATTCCTTCAAGATGAACAAAACTAGGGTTTAACCCTAATTGAGAATTTAATTCTCTAAAATTCACAGGAATTTAATTCCTCTTAAAAATGAAATTAGGGTTTCACCCTACACAAAGAATTTGATTCTTTTACATATATGGGAATTTAATTCCTCTAAAATGAAACTAGGGTTTAACCCTACATAAGAATTTAATTCTTTCAAAATGGGGATTTAATTCCTCCAAAGTCATAATCAGGGTTTAACCCTACAGAGAATTAAATTTTTAAAAAAGAATAAAGAGACTTAAAAGATCTCCATGCATGCAAAGAACCAAGGTCACGTGTCCCCACGTGACCCTTGAAAAGATCCCTGAAGAAAAGAAGCTTTGAGGCAATGCCTCACGTGCTCCCATGTGACTTCCAAAACGCAGAAAGAAAAAGCAAAGGAAATGAAGGCTTTGGGCGCTCTCACGTGTTACCACGTGACCCCTTGGCAAACGCTTTAACAGACAGCGTATAAATCCCCATCACGTGTCAACACGTGATACTCAAAATAAAAATATAAAAAGTGTTTAACACTTAATTGCAGAACGAAGAAAAAGGAATCTGGTCCCACCTTTGGGCGCCCTCACGTGTCCACACGTGACCCCTTTTTCTTTAGTGTTTAACACTAATTCGAGAGCTTTATTCCCAGTGTTTAACACTGATAATCTTTTAGTGTTTAACACTAATTTGAAAATCTTATTTCCAGTGTTTAACACTGTTATTTTCTAGTGTTTAACACTAATTTGGGATTCTATATTTCCAGTGTTTAATACTGATGGTCTTTTAGTGTTTAACACTAATTTGAGAGTTCTGGCTCAGTATTTAACACTGTTGTTCTTTAGTGTTTAACACTACTTTTAGCCAAATTGGATAATTTTACAGAGGCAAAAGTCCCTCCTCCAAATGAATCTCAAAATTGAGGAAATCAAAGATGAAAATATTTAGCATTGCTGAATAATATGGGCTTGAACCCAGACAAATGTCTAATGGACCAACAGAGGGCCAACACTTCAAACTTAATTGGACTTAAGCCCAAGTAGGCCATAAGTCTTCAATTCAGACTTAACTGAGCCAATGTGCTCATAATATAATTAATTGGTCTTAGTTCCAAACTGGGCTACAGATCATTTAATCCATCTTGGTTCAAGGGTACATCTCTTCACTCCTTTGATATTTGTCGTTGTAATTCCTCAACGTCTTCAAAGAGGTGATGGTCCCGACAACCATACATTTTACGGACTGTGGGGTCCTTAAACTCATGGACTATGATGTTCTTAATCTCGACCGTGACGTCTTAAAACTAACAACGGACTGTGGGGTCCTTAAACTCATGGACTATGATGTCTTTAACCTCGACCGTGACGTCTTAAAACTAACATCGGACTGTGAGGTCCTTAAACTCACGGACTATGATGTCTTTAACCTCGACCGTGACGTCTTAAAACTAACATCGGACTGTGAGGTCCTTAAACTCACGGACTATGATGTCCTTAATCTCGACCGCGGTGTCTTTAAACTAACATTGGACTGTGGGGTCCTTAAACCCATGGACTATGATGTCCTTAACCTCGACCGTGAAGTCTTTAAAATAATATTGGACCGAAATGTCATTAAACTAACAATGGACCGAGATGTTCTTAAACTACCAATGGACCGTAATGCCCTTAAACTAATCGACCGCAATGTCACTAAACCAAAAAAAATAGAGCCCAATTGCTCTCTTGTCGGATCTAAACGACCCCGTTAAGTTGATCTTAGTCTAAAATTAGACTAACGTATTCTTAACAAACGTTTAAGTTGATCTTAGTCTCAAATGAGGCTAACGTATCCTTAAACCCAAACCCAAATCTAAGAAAGATACGGATTTGGACTAGTCCACGCCCTACGGGCGACAACATAACTTAGTCTCCGTATATAATCTACGGGCAACCAAACACAAAACAAACACTCACGACACGAAGTGACCATATGTAGAAGGAGAAAGTTGTTACCGCGATGCGGTAGCGTAATTAACTGCAGGGGCTTGCGCCTGCAGGTAAGAGCGTCCCCACAATCAAAAACCCCTCAAACGAGGGGGAATCTGACGAAGTCTGCTACATCGGCCGCATCCGTTTAAAACTTCGATACATGATGCCATAAATCAACTTGGCACCTTCGGAGAGGTGGACGGATAGCACCAATTAGCATCTGCCCCGAAATTCAGGCAAGACGTTCGCCGCGTCTCTGTCGCGTCTTTCGGAGGGGAACAAATTCTGGCACGCCCGGTAGGACCTTTTCCTCTTTCCACTCCACACTTCGTGTGTCGTGTTCGCGAACGAATTGCGGTTTGCTAATGGTTGCCCTTAGGTTTCGAGATACTAAGATTTGGTGTTTAGCTTGGTGCAGAAAGCAAAGGATCAATGGCGTTCACCTGCTCGAAGTGTTCCAACTGCAACTGTAACCCACGTTCTGCCTCATCTGAAGGCATAGCTTACGGGCCCCAAGCGGCCTCCTTGTTCACAATGTCGGTGGAACAGGTTACTCAAACCACTACTGGATTGTTTTTCGGGACCATGCTCCCGCCAACGAGCTTCACCGTTCCTGTACCAACACCAGAAGCTCACAAGAAGTCGGTCTTTGATCGGCTTGCTACTACCGCGGCCCCCTTCAACGGGTCGTCCAGCCCCAGCGCTTCGGTCTTCGCCAGACTGGGCCAAAATTCCTGTGGGCCCGTGATGAAGCCTGCAATCCCAGAGAAGGCTGTTCCGAAAAGGATAGCCATCCCTGCTCCTGAAGTCATCAACGCGGCTTCTCCCACCAAAGGGCCGGTCTTTACAAGACTGACTGTTCCGTCTCCCACTACGTTTCCCGTTCATGCTCAAAGGTCTGTCTTAAACAGATTGGATACCGCTTCTCAACGGACATCAGTCTTCAAGAGGCTGACGCCAGCAACAGCCCCTCACCTGGATAGGGGGCAAGACAAAGTCATTCCCATCGCTGAACCAACACCAACGGCTCGACACGCTCGACGTCGCCACTGGCGCCGAGTAAGGAAGGCCGGGGGCAACTCTCTCTCTGGGCTAACTCCACCAGCTCCAACGGTGGAAGTTAATGCTGCTGTTCCAACCGGGAACAGTTTTGAGTTGCTGAACAAGGTGCGTAGGAACTCGCCTACCGCAGTATTGAAAAGATCTCCTCCACCGATGGAGACTGTCATGGAAGCAAAGCTGGATCGGTCCCCTCAGCGGCTGTCTTCTAAAGTTTACAAAATTTGGCGACAAGTCAGAGAGTCGGTGGTTGATCAAGACTATCCCCGCCGGCAGAAGAAGCTGAAGGTTCGACAGGAAGAAAACCGTCTCATTAAGCCACAGAAGGCGACGGTTACTTGGGTGCCCACTGCAACGGCCCCCTCAACTTCGACCGCCCATAAGAGGAGAAAGCCGGAGAAAATTCCCATGTCTGCGACAAATATCAACGGCACTGAGCCCAAACGCCCTAAGTCTGGGGGCATGGTGGTGCATACCGTCTATATGTCATCCGGAAAAAAGGATCGCCGTATCTCCACGGGTCATCGACCGCTTACGCGATCCGTGACAAAAGCCCAAGAACAGCAGCAGAGATGATGACTGCGATGGCCGCACTCACTGGGCCAAAAGAAAGCCCGGAAACATCCGCGGAGTAGCGCCGTGAACAAGAAACTGATACTGAATTCCTTCGGAGAATACTTGAAAAGAAGGACAAAGAGGCCGCGGAACAAGCGGCCAATATAAAGCAAATGGCCCTTCTATTCCAGGATATGGTGGGCATGATGATCCAGCCGGACCCTCCAGCCGAAGATCCTCCAGTAATAATTGAAGATGACAGAGGAGAAACATCGAATCCTCTGCCGGCCCTGTCAACAGCCAAGGAGGAGACAATCTCCAAAGCTGCCCTGGATGACTATATTGCTCAGAAAATACGAGTTCACCAGGCTAATGAAGCGGCTGGGCAAATTGTTAGAACGGGCGACCGTATCCAGGCTGGTACGATCAAATAAAATACCAGCCGGGCTACACGATCCCCAAATTCCATGTGTACAAGGGGACAGGCAATCCCCATCAACATGTCGCTCAGTTCAGGGCTCTTTGTGGCAACACCGGTGGCGATGATAAACTTTTGCTCCGCCAATTCGTCGGCAGCTTATCAGAGACGGCGTTTGAGTGGTACTCCGAACTTCCAAACGACTCCGTCAAAACTTTCGCAGAAATGGAGTTGTTGTTCACTCAGCGATTCGCAAGTGCTAGTGAATGCACCCCAATAACGGCATTGATCAATGCCAGGGTGAAGCCAGGCGAGACATGGGTCCAATACGCTATACGATGGCAGAATCTGTGGTCGAAGTGCGAACAGCGCATCGAAGAAGCACCAGCGGTGAGCATGTTCGTAGGCAGTCTAGACCCTCATGCAACTATTTCATAGTTCATGATGTTCTTCAAACCGACCACATTCCAGACTTTAATCGACAAGCTGGCCCAGATGGATCAGATGGGTCACAGACCGTCTCCTCCGAAGCCGGAGCCGCAGACCGAAAAAGGTAAAGGGAAGGCGACCTTCGTTGCGAATACCCAATAGCAGCCCAGTGCCCCTAAACTGACGGATCAACTGGAAGAGAGACGACGCTATTAAAATGAGAAAATGAAGCGTCCTTATTCGTTCTCTCGGGACAAAACGAAGAGGCTCTTCGAGCTGGCGATGCGCAACAGGCTTATCAATTTGCCGAATCCAAAGTGACCATTGCAACCCGGCGAAGCGAATAATCCCAATTATTGCCCTTACCACCAAACGGTAAGCCATCCAATCGAAAATTGCTTCGTCTTTAAGGGATGGATCGAGGATCAGTACCTACAAGGTAAGTTTGCGCTGTCTGAGAAGAGGAAAGTAAACCCACCACAACCGCACACTCCTAAGAAGACATATACGCTGGGGGCAACGTGCTCTTTTGTTGAAGAAGCTCCATGGGAGGTGGCTCTTTCGGCCAAAACCAAAAGGATGCTGAATGATCTCCAGACATGCCCGGCGATCAGGTGGAAGAATCCGCTGGAACCCCAGATCATCGAAGGGATGCTGAAGCCGCGCCCAACTCCAAAGATTGGTGATGATAGCCAAAATGCTCACACCCAGCCGTCGAAATCTTCGAAAAAGAAGAAGAAATCCAAAAAGCCCATGAAGCCTGGCGACAAGCGCATGGACCTGCAGAAAAAGATCGACGCGCTGAAAGAGTATAACCAGAAGGCGCGGATTCCAATCACGCTCCAAGAGTTTCTTGCCCACGTCTTTGAAGACGGAGGTGATGGAGAAGAATCGTCGGACGAATCTGAGGATTATGTAGCAAGTTGTCATGTGGTCTCTCACTCATCGATGAACGATGAAGAAGCTCCTTGCACCGAAAGACTGGGGGCAGGTCCTGAACCGGAGCTTCCAGGGCTATCGGTCAAAATGATCGATGCATTTCTAAACGAAGTTTTTCTGAAAAGTAAAGCTGATCGGGAGCGTGAGATGGCCATCTTTGAAAAGGCCAAACACCGGCGACTGGACGAAAGAGCCGAGACACTCCAGTCGAATCAAAGGACATCCGTCACGAATAAAAACAAGTTCAAGACGAGGAAAAGGTTTGCTAAAGCCATATCAATGGGAATGAAGCTACCACCCTCCGAAGGTAACACTCTCCGTGAAGCAGAGATGCATCCTAGCTACTGCTTATACATCGGAAGATTGCGCACCCCACTGAAGAATACAACGCTTTTAAAAGATGGTGGCAAGGGTATGTTGCTCACCGGCAACATTTTAAGCAGATGAAACGCAAAACTCGTCGGGAGCGAAGAAGTACGACCGAGGAACAAAAAAGAATCACCGGCAACTGCCGCACGGTCAACGCTGGGGCATCGCAAGTTCTCACCTTCGGAAGTGACTCCGACGAAGAGATGACTTTTGGCCCTCTCTTCAAAGAATCCATCTCGGGGAAAGAGGAAGAGTCGAAGGCCTGTGAAAATATCCAGCTGCGCGATCGTATACTACCTGAAAAGAATCTCGGACCCACAAACAGAAAAGATAAGGGAAAAGAAAAGGTCTCTGAAGATATCTCCCTAGATGACCAAGTCATGAAAGAGCTGACCGCCAAGGACCCGCTAAAGAAAAGTAAGGTGGACTACAACGTTCTGGCGCACTTGAGGAAGTTAGCCCCGCAGCTCAGCATTCTCGACGCCCTTTTACTATCAAAAGAAGCAAGAGATTCATTGATCAAGGCGCTACAAGAGCCAGAGCAATTCCAAGCTTTCCTCGCCGAAGAAAGGATGAAAGACGAGCTGGAAGAAGTACATACAGCCGATATCACCTTCGGCGATGAAGATCTCCTCCTTGGGACGTGCGAGCACAACCGTCCCCTATATGTCTCCGGATACTGCCATGATGTCAAGATAGACAAGATCCCGGTCGACAATGGGTCCTCCGTCAATCTCCTCTAGGTGCGAGTGTTGAAGGAAATCTGTATGAGCGTTTAGCACCTCGCTCGTGGTAAAATCACCATTTCCAGTTTTGACTACCAGTCATCACGGACTCTCGGGTCTGTGATACTGATGCTGCGCTTCGGGCTACTTGTCACGGATATTAAATTTCATGTCATCGACGCCAAGACATGCTACAATGCTTTGCTCGGCCGGCCTTGGTTACATGAGTACAACATTATCCCTTCTACACAATATCAGTGTATGAAGTATTTCAAAGATGGTCTCGAGTACACTGTAATGGGGGAGTTGAACCTATTCTCCATGAACGAAGTTCGAAAGTACGAAGATGCAAAATACTTCTTGCCAGATTTCGAGGATACGGAGAGGTGTTACAAACCAAAAGACAAAGCTATCACCACTATTCCAGTCATCGAGAGTGATACCGAGGAGGAGGAAGAAATAGTTTATTCATGGCCGCCTCAACGCAACAACCCGGGACCGTCCGCCCCCATGTTGATCTTCAGCAGCGACTCGGAAGACGAGGTTAACGCTATATTTTCCGCTCGGCCATCAATACAAGCCTTCGCTGGCGATAGTCAGAATCTGCAAATTACCTTGGTTCCACAAGAGCACTACAAAGATCTCGATGCACTTGAAGCTTATAGTGTGTAAGAGCTGCAGATGTTTTACGTTCCCCCCAGACGAAAAGGTGAACAAGCAATCCTATTTTACCAATCCGGGGAAACTAAAGTGGAGAAAGAAGTTTGGCATGGCGCCGATTTTACGCTCGACAGGCTCCAGCCCATCCGTCTGCCTAGATATTACACGGAAGGCTTGAAAAGGCTATTGAAATGTCAAGGGGTACACTTCAGACAAACTACTCGACAAGCTCGATTTTACAACAGGATTTGGGACGTACCCGGGACTCAACGAAAGCTGCCCAACGGAAGAATGGAAACGGTCAGGCTCGGATATGTCCAATCCAGGAAACAGGAACGAGTCCATGGTAGCTACGTCATATATGACTTCGATGAAGAAGAGGACGCCCTGTTAAAAGATGCTGATCTTGAACCAAAACAAGGTCCGGTCATCAAAGCGCCGAGTCCGTCATTTGAAGTACGAATGGACAGGCTAGTAAGGGAAGCGGGTCAAAAGATCCGAGATGACCATAACCGCGAGATGACCATTTATGAAAAAGACAGGACACAACGTCTCTTTCAATAGGACGCGGAGAACAACAATGCTCTTCCTTATCGACCCGTCATACAAAAGGCCCGACGCAGAGACAAAAATAAGTCAAAAAGCGGGAAAAGCGTTCGAGAGCGCCAAAGCGGGACCAAGAAGCCACGCGATCGGGAATCGAGCAATCCGGATTCGTCTCTTATAAAAAAGATGAGTCGAGCATACTCTTTTCTTCAGAACAAAACACGGAAGATACTTGATCTTGCCATAAAATATCGAATGATTACGCTTCCGGAGTCCAAACATCCCGAGCAAGCCAATGAGATCTCTCACCCAGACTACTGCTCTTATCACCGAGCGATAGGATATCCTCTCGAAGACTGCTTCACCTTCAAGAATTGGGTCGAAGACCAATACCAGCTCGGCAAGTACGCTCTATCCAGCAGTTGGAGGACAAATCCGCCACAGAAGCACGAATCAAAAGCCGCGCATATAGCAAGAGTAGAGCCAGATCAATATCAGTCTTGGAAGCGAGCTCGTACTTGTCATATGATAACGCTATCAGAAGAAGAGCCCGAGAATATAGAGGACCTCCCCTGGTTGTAACAACCCTAATTTTCTTATAAACTTTTTCCTATACAAATTTTTTTCAAATATTTTTAAAAAATCCATAAAGGGGTATTTATTGCCTGAGCACAAGACTTAAGTAATTGATTAGCAATTTAATTACAAGAAGGAACTTTTAGCTCATTGGTAATACCTTGCATTGCTGAACCAAGCCACCAATGTTCAAATCTCATACCCCACATTATTTATTTTGTTTTAAATTTTTTTTCAATATTGTGTCTCTTCATCTTCTAAAACCCCATATACACTTCAAATTCCTTGATCGGTTTCAGAGACCATTGAAATCCCCATTTACTCCATTTTAATGATTTTTTAATACATTTTTACATTAAAACCTTTCATATACCCTATTTACTCCAATTTTTAATGATTTTATACATTTTTACATTAAAACCTTTCATATACCCTATTTACTCTAACTTTTAATGATTTTATACATTTTTACATTTTTATTTAAAAACCCTTCACCTACCCCTAGCCTACCCTATAAATACACCCCCTCCCCTCTACCCTCTCATCCCAAAATCCTGAGCTCGCTCTCTCAAAAATTTCCAAGAGTTATGTACTTTGAAAACAAGCTCGCGGCGAAACTCCGACGAAATTCCGGCGGAAATTCCGGCGACGTTTTTAGGAACTACCGGCGACGACGCAACGCTTCGGCAACCTCTTTAGTCCCCCCTTCACTCCTTTGCTTAATCGAAACCCGTAAGTTCCATTCTTCCCTTCTTTCTACTTCTCAAAAATACGAATTTATGAAACCCGACGGAACTCGGAACAAACCGATTTCCGATTCAGTTTTTCTATAAAATCTTATTTGTCAACCATTCCATAATACCTAAACTTATTCATGATGACTATTAATCACATAACAATTAATTTGGACAAAGTTTCTCACATGAAATGATAGCTTTTGCAATATCGTATTCTTTTTCACTTTAATACCATAATGTTTATTTTTCTTCTTCTAATCAATTCAATCATTCCTAAACATCTTTATCTTGACCATTGAACTTGTAAAAATCAATTTGAATAAGTTTTCACACATGAAATGATAACCTTTTCAATTTACCGTATTTTTTCACTTTAATACCATTATGTTTCAATTTCACATTTAACCCCTTAACCTTAATATACATTTAAAGTAGAGCACGAGGTAACGACCTACCTCCATACACACGCAAATACAACCCTAAAATGATATCATCAAAGCTTAGAATACGATAAAGCGAAACTTTCATTAAAATACCATAATCTTCATAAAACCATTCTTAAAGGTTTTAGATTTATTACACTTTTAAGTAAATATTTCTTACTAGGAAAATACGATAAGTTGTGGACATCGATCGTTTATCTAAACCTGATTTTGTGGTGTCTAGACAAGTGTGTCTAAGGCAAGTGGTTACTTAATTAGGGCCACTACTTGTAGTGGAGAGCCTCCCACTTATCTGACACTTATCTGGCCGCAATTGGCGGTGAAGAGGCGATTTGAGGCTTCTAACGACTTGTCGTTTAGACCATTTAGAAATAGGCTAGTTGGCTTAGGAAACCCTGGAATCTAAAATACGGAAAATTACAATTTGTAAATAAATACCTTTTACTTTATAAAACCGTTTTCTAAAGGATTAGTATTTTACAATCTTTGCAGAGCGCCGCTATAACCCATCTTTGGGGAACCCGTTCGGGATCGTGCGTTTTATCGCGTACCCTCGGGCTAGTAGTGCGAGATTCAGACCTCCGCAAGGAGCATTCGGTCTCGAAAGGTTTAAAATACGATATCTTAAGAAAATGAGATTTCTGAAATATAAAATATTTATTAAAAATTATTTTTGTATAAACATATGTATATTTATCATTTAAATATCTATTTTATTATGATATAAATTTTCCACCTTTTTATAAAAAAATCACAAGAATAAATTCACACTAAAATACCATGAACTTCAAATAATCAATATTACAGATAAATACCTAAAACTGGGATATCCTCACTAGAAATGTCACAATATAAAATCCACTCTCATTACAACCCTAAAGACGAATAATAAATACTTGAGGCGTATTTTGAAATGTATATAAAAGTATTTTTTTACATAAAACCCCCTCAAGTTTTATAAGTTACCCTAAGGACCCTAACAATTGTAAGACCTCGATTCACATTTCTGATTGTCTGACTCGGGTTTGAGTCTGATTAATCTGACTTGAATATGATTCAAGTCAATCCATAAACTACAAGTTTCCAATTCAATATGAACTCATGAATTCATGAATCCAATATCAATCTATACATCTTGACCGAACCGAACCATGGATATACCTATTCCTTTTACATGGTTCTCAGTTATTCCATTTACATGACTCTATGATTACAACCGCTTACTGATATCATGGTTTCGGTCAGTCAATCAATCTTACAATCAATACAATTTACAAGATAACAATACAAATAAGACATCGCGGGGTTTAAGGGGTAGATTGGTACAGAAGGTGTTAAAAGTGGCACGAGACGGTAAGATTAAGACACCTAACATGAATCCAATTGCTGTTGTACCGTGGCATAAACGGTTTCTTGAGTTCCTGATACCTTAGTCTCCGGGGCAAGTGAGACTCCTCTCGTATACACTGGCATCCTTCTGTACCAAGCTACAAACAACAGCGTTAATACAACATTACAACAATACAATACAACATTAAAAGCCACTCTCTCTCTCTCCTACTCTTTGTCTATTTCTTCCCTATCTTTAGGACTTACCGAGCGACCTGTTCGCTGACGACATTCTATTTCTTTCTTCTTTGAATGTCGTTAGGTGGTTTGGACCCGGCGGAGATCGAGCCATCTCAAGAAGACTTGGAGCAGTTTGCCGAAGACCCTGCACTTTAGTTTCATTGTACACTTTTCCTTTCTGTACTTTTCATTTCATGTTATGCCACTGTTTAGGCATCTTTTTATTTCAGTTGTACTTCCTTTTCATGTATTGTACAAAAGAATGTTAATAAATAAAAGTTGCTGTTCCTTTTATATCTTGTCTCTTGTGTATTTATTTTATATTGCTTAGATACGCTTAGCGTATGTACTTCTGAGTATATATGTAGCGGGCCTCGTCGCGTCCCCTTCGCCGTACACCGGGAAGCGGGGAGTGCCAGGTTTTGGTGGCGGCTCATGCAAGTCAGAGCTGTATGGAACCCTAAGCAATATAAAACACAAGAACTAGCAACTAAAACATTCTTTACAATCATGTTTCTTGAATCCCATCATTTCTTATTCTTTGAATCATATACTTTGAATCTGTCCTAACCCAAAATTCCGTCACCTCTTTTACAATTTTACCAAAACCTCCGCATTCTTTCACTCCTTCACACATTCTTCACATTTTTAAAACCCTTGCACCACCTTGTTATTTTTCACATACTGTCAGCACATCAGTACCAAACTTTTCTTAGATTTGTTACACTTTCCTTTTACAAATTTCGAGGACGAAATTTTTATAAGGAGGGTAGAATGTAACAGCCCTAATTTTCTTATACACTTTTTCCTATACAATTTTTTTCAAATATTTTTTAAAAATCTATAAAGGGGTATTTATTGCGTGAGCACAAGACTTAAGTAATTGATTAGCAATTTAATTACAAAAAGGAACTTGTAGCTCATTGGTAATACCTTGCATTGCTGAACCAAGCCACCAAAGTTCAAATCTCATGCCCCACATTATTTATTTTGTTTTAAATTTTTCTTCAATATTGTGTCTCTTCATCTTCTAAAACCCCTTATACACTTCAAATTCCTAGATCGGTTTCAGAGACCTTTGAAATCCCCATTTACTCCATTTTAATGATTTTTTAATACATTTTTACATTAAAACCTTTCATATACCCTATTTACTCCAATTTTTAATGATTTTATACATTTTTACATTAAAACCTTTCATATACCCTATTTACTCTAACTTTTAATAATTTTATACATTTTACATTTTTATTTAAAAACCCTTCACCTACCCCTAACCTACCATATAAATACACCCCCTCCCCTCTACCCTCTCATCCCAAAATCCTAAGCTCGCTCTCTAAAAAATTTCCAAGAGTTGTGTACTTTGAAAACAAGCTCGCGGCGAAGCTTCGACGAAATTCCGGCGGAAATTCCGGCGACGTTTTTAGGAACTACCGGCGACGACGCAACGCCTCGGCAACCTCTTTAGTCCCCCCTTCACTCTTTTGCGTAATCGAAACCCGTAAGTCCCATTCTTCCCTTCTTTCTACTTCTCAAAAATACGAATTTATGAAACCCGACGGAACTCGGAACAAACCGATTTCCGATTCGGTTTTTCTATAAAATCTCACTTGTCACCCATTCTATAATACCTAAACTTATTCATGATGACTATTAATCACATAACAATTAATTTGGACAAAGTTTCTCACATGAAATGATAGCTTTTGCAATATCGTATTCTTTTTCACTTTAATACCATAATGTTTATTTTTCTTCTTCTAATCAATTTAATCATTCCTAAATATCTTTATTTTGACCATTGAACTTGTAAAAATCAATTTGAATAAGTTTTCACACATAAAATGATAAACTTTTCAATTTACCGTATTTTTTTCACTTTAATACCATTATATTTCAATTTCACATTTAACCCCTTAACCTTAATATACATTTAAAGTAGAGCACGAGGTAACGACCTACCTCCATACACACGCAAATACAACCCTAAAATGATATCATCAAAGCTTAGAATACGATAAAACGAAACTTTCATTAAAATACCATAATCTTCATAAAACCATTCTTAAAGGTTTTAGATTTGTTACACTTTTAAGTAAATATTTCTTACTAGGAAAATACGATAAGTTGTGGACATCGATCGTTTATCTAAACTTGATTTTGTGGTGTCTAGACAAGTGTGTCTAAGGCAAGTGGTTACTTAATTAGGGCCACTACTTGTAGTGGAGAGCCTCCCACTTACCTGACACTTACCTGGCCGCAATTGGCGGTGAAGAGGCGATTTGAGGCTTCTAACGACTTGTCGTTTAGACCATTTAGAAATAGGCTAGTTGGCTTAGGAAACCCTGGAATCTAAAATACGGAAAATTACACTTTGCAAATAAATACCTTTTACTTTATAAAACCGTTTTCTAAAGGATTAGTATTTTACAATCTTTGCAAAGCGCCGCTACAACCCATCTTTGGGGAACCCGTTCGGGATCGTGCGTTTTATCGCGCACCCTCGGACTAGTAGTGCGAGATTCAGACCTCCGCAAGGAGCATTCGGTCTCGAAAGGTTTAAAATACGATATCTGAAGAAAATGAGATTTCTGAAATATAAAATATTTATTAAAAATTATTTTTGTATAAACATATGTATATTTATCATTTAAATATCTATTTTATTATGATATAAATTTTCCACCTTTTTATAAAAAAATCACAAGAATAAATTCACACTAAAATACCATGAACTTCAAATAATCAATATTACAGATAAATACCTAAAACTGGGATATCCTCACTAGAAATGTCACAATATAAAATCCACTCTCATTACAACCCTAAAGACGAATAATAAATACTTGAGGCGTATTTTGAAAAGTATATAAAAGTATTTTTTACATAAAACCCCCTCAAGTTTTATAAGTTACCCTAAGGACCCTAGCAATTGTAAGACCTCGATTCACATTTCTGATTGTCTGACTCGGGTTTGAGTCTGATTAATCTGACTTGAATATGATTCAAGTCAATCCATAAACTACAAGTTTCCAATTCAATATGAACTCATGAATTCATGAATCCAATATCAATCTATACATCTTGACTGAACCGAACCATGGATATACCTATTCCTTTTACATGATTCTCAGTTATTCCATTTACATGACTCTATGGTTACAACCGCTTACTGATATCATGGTTTCGGTCAGTCAATCAATCTTACAATCAATACAATTTACAAGATAACAATACAAATAAGACATCGCGGGGTTTAAGGGGTAGATTGGTACGAAAGGTGTTAAAAGTGGTACGAGACGGTAAGATTAAGACACCTAAGATGAATCCAATTGTTGTTGTACCGTGGCATAAACGGTTCCTTGAGTTCCTGATACCTTAGTCTCCGGGGCAAGTGAGACTCCTCTCGTATACGCTGGCATCCTTCTGTACCAAGCTACAAACAACAGCGTTAATACAACATTACAACAATACAGTACAACATTAAAAGCTACTCTCTCTCTCCTACTCTTTGTCTATTTCTCCCCTATCTTTGGGACTTACCGAGCGACCTGTTCGCTGACGACATTCTATTTCTTTCTTCTTTGAATGTCGTCAGGTGGTTTGGACCCGGCGGAGATCGAGCCATCTCAAGAAGACTTGGAGCAGTTTGCCGAAGACCCTGCACTTTAGTTTCATTGTACACTTTTTCTTTCTGTACTTTTCATTTCATGTTATGCCACTGTTTAGGCATCTTTTTATTTCAGTTGTACTTCCTTTTCATGTATTGTACAAAAGAATGTTAATAAATAAAAGTTGTTGTTCCTTTTATGTCTTGTCTCTTGTGTATTTATTTTATATTGCTTAGATACGCTTAGCGTATGTACTTCTGAGTATATATGTAGCGGGCCTCGTCGCGTCCCCTTCGCCATACACTGGGAAGCGGGCATGACACTGGTGCTTCGAAAACAATGATGACGAGGTGATCTCAGAATTTCCACCGGTACCGAAAGACCTGGAAGATGGAATACATACTACTGCAGATGATCTCAAGAAAATTGATTTGGGGACGACGAGTGATCCGCGGCCGACATTCATCAGTGAGTTGCTGTCTGAAGAAAGGGTAGCTGCACTAAAAGACATGCTTATGCAGTATAAAGATTGCTTCGCATGGAACTATTCCGAGATGCCGGGGCTAGATCCAGAAATAGCTGTACACAAATTGGCGATATCTCCGGACGCCAAGTCAATCAAACAAGCGCCGAGAAGAATGCGGCTCGAGCTTGAGGTGAGCATCAACGCAGAGGTCAAGAAGCTAATCGACTCTGGCTTCATCCAATAGGTTCAGTATCCCGACTGGATCGCCAATATCATCCCAGTAATGAAGAAAAATGGGACAATACACATATGTGTGGATTTTCGGGATCTCAATAAAGCCTGCCCGAAAGACGACTTCCCAGTACCAGTCACTGAGCTGATGATAGACAATACGTCCACTCACGAGGTTTTCTCCTTCATGGACGGATCATCAAGATACAATCAGATAAAGATGCATCCCGAGGACCAGAAGCATACCGCTTTCCGGACCCCTTTGGGTATATTCTGCTACAAGGTGATGCCTTTCGGTCTAAAGAACGCTGGTGCCACCTATCAGAAGGCCATGACGAAGATCTTTGATGACCTCATACATGAGGTCGTCGAATGCTATATCGACGACCTTGTGGTTAAGAGCAAATAATACGAAGAGCATTTAGAGCATCTGAAGACCGTATTTCAACGCCTTCGTAAATACAACTTGAAGATGAACCCACTTAAATGTGCATTCGGAGTCTCCTCGGGCAAATTCCTGGGGTTCATCGTCCGACACCGAGGCATCGAAATAGATCCGTCGAAGATCAAAGCGATCATGGAAATGCCTCCGCCAAAGACTTTCAAGCAATTGCGGTCTCTCCAAGGAAAGCTCGCATATATTCGGCGATTTATTGCCAATCTCTCAGGCAAGTATCGTCCTTACAGTCACCTGATGAAAAAGGGAACCCCTTTCGTCTGGGATCACAAATTCTAAAGCGCGCTAGACGAAATCAAGCAATACCTACAGAATCCACCGGTGTTAACTGCTCCGGTCAAAGGAAAACCTCTCGTCCTATGCACAACAGCCTTCGAAGGTTCTTTAGGTGCTCTATGGGCACAAGAAAACGACTAAGGGAAGAAGAGAGCCCTCTACTATTTGAGTCAAGTTCTACTGGGAGCAGAAAGCAATTATTCTCCCATCGAAAAACACTGCCTGGCGCTGATCTTCGCAATAACGAAACTCAGACACTATGCATTGGCGCATGAAGTCCGTCTCATATCGAAGGTGGATCCCCTCAAATATTTGATGTCAAAGGCTATATTAACGGAATGGCTCGCTAAATGGGCCTTGCTATTAATGGAGTTCTCGATAACTTATCAGCCTCTTAAGGCAGTGAAAGGCCAGGCTATCACCGACTTCCTCGCCGAGCATCCAATACCTGCCGATTCTCCTTTGAATTGCGAACTGCCAGATGAGCATGCGTTTGACACGATCGGCGGTAATGGCACCCGATAGAAACTTTATTTTGATGGAGCACCTTCCATGAAGAAGCGCAAGCAAAGCACCCCTATAATCAAATCAGTGGTAGGCCTCATCTTTGTAACTCCACAAGGAGGGATAATACGCTTTGCCTTCTCCTTAACAGAGCCGAGGACAAACAACGAAGCCGAATATGAAGATTTGATAGCAGGTCTCGAGATCGCTATCGACATGAAGATTGAAAACCTCTTCATATACGGAGACTCCCAACTGGTTGTTAGTCAAGTAAACGGCGACTATCAAACGTGCAAACCGGAACTGGTGAAGTACGGCGAGAGAGTACAGCAACTGCTGACCTAAATTCCTTCCTACACCTTGAAAAGCATACCGCGTGCGGAAAATAGTAAAGCGGATGCAATAGCCAAGCTTGCTAAAGAATTGGCCGATGAGAACCTCGACGACGTAAGAATCGTGGTACAAAGCCTTCGGGTTCTTGCACCGGCAGAAATATCTCCGGAATCGTCCGAGGAAAAGGGAACGACTGAGCAAATGTCTTTACAAGTAAAAGACCAAGAAAAGGTTGAAGATTGGAGAGAAGTCTTTATAGACTACTTCAAATCCCGTCGGACGCCCGAAGATGCGTCCTCAAAACATCAGCTCATGAAGCGAGCTTTGTCTTTCGCCTTTGTCAACGATACTCTGTACAAGAGGTCATTTGATTCTTTATGGCTAAGATGCTTGGGACCTAAAGAAGCAAAAAGAGTCGTTCAAGAAACTCATGACGGACTCTGCGGTTCTAACCAAACCGGGCCGAAGATGAAGCTGAAGATCAAACGGATGGGTTGTTATTGGCCCACAATGATCCAGGACTGCCTCGAGTATGCGAAGCAATGCCACTCGTGCCAGATCCATGGGGATTTTATCCATCAGCATCCAAATCCGCTACATCCAACGGTGGCTAGCTGGCCGTTCGAAATGTGAGGGACTGACATAATCGGCCCCATCGAGCCAGCATCGTCCAGGGGACATCGATTCATTTTAGCGACAACCGATTACTTCTCCAAATGGGTAGAAGCAGTACCGCTGAAGGAAGTGAAGACGGAGAATATACTCCATTTCTTCAAGACGCACGTCATTTATCCATTCGGCACTCCACGACGGATTATCTCCGATAACGGGCCAGCCTACAGAAGCCACAAAATCAGTCGCTTCGCACAACAGCACAACATAGACTGGAGATACTCGTCAGTCTATAATCCCCGAGCTAACGGTCTAGCTGAGGCTTTCAACAAGACCTTGACAAAGATCGTGAAAAAGGCGGTGTCACGAAATAAGAAAGACTGGCATGAGAGACTGCATGAAGCTCTTTGGGCGTATCGAACTACGTTCAAGACGGCCACGAACACAACTCCATACGTATTGGTATTCGGTACAGAAGCGGTACTTCCTCTCGAGATAGAGTTGCCCTCTTTACGAGTGGCAGTTCATTACGAGCTAACGGACGAAGAGAATGCTCACCTTCGGCTTGAGGAGCTCGATGCCCTTGATGAAACCCGGCTCATAGCGCAACAAAATCTGGAGGCTTACAAAGCAAAGATGACGCGTTCGTATGAGAGATTGACTAGGCCGAGAACGTTCCGCCAAGGCGAACTCGTGCTAGTGGTCAAAAGACCTATGATCCCCAATCGCGCCAAGCGGGGGAAATTCGAGCCAAACTACGAAGGCCCGTACATCATAGACAAAGTCTACCAGGGTGGAGCCTATCTACTCATGGACATGCATGGCGAAAGGCCCTTCAGGCCAATAAATGGTCGCTTCCTGAAGAAATATCACGCTTGACGAGTTATGGCCTAGGTCAATGATGGATGACGACGATGTTCCCCTCCGAACGGCGGCGCGCAGGACTGCGATGTCCTAGCGCTGAGATTCGGGGCAGATGCTAATTGGTGCTATCCGTCCACCTCTCCGAAGATGCCAAGTTGATTTATGGCACCATGTATCGAAGGTTTAGACGGATGCATCCGATGTAGCAGACTTCGTCAGATTCCCCCTCGTTTGAGGGGTTTTTGATTGTGGGGACGCTCTTCCCTGCAGGCGCAAGCCCCTGCAGTTAATTACGCTACCGCATTGCGATAACAACTTTCTCTTTCTCCAGATGGTCACTTCGTGTCGTGGATGTTTGTTTTATTTATGATTGCCCGTGGATTGTATACGGAGACTGAGTTATGTCGTCGCCCGTAGGGCGTGGACTAGTCCAAATCCGTATTATCTTAGATTTGGGTTTGGGGGTTTGGTTTGAGGATACGTCAGCCGTACGTGAGGCTAAGATCAACTCAAACGTTTGTTAAGGATACGTTAGTCTTACTTTGAGACTAAGATCAACTTAACGGGATCGTTTAGATCCGACAAAGGAGCGTTTGGGCTCTATTGTTCCAGTTTAGGGACATAGTGGTCCATCGTATGTATGGCCGTCGGGACCCGTCACCTCTCTGACGACGTTGAAGAATTACAACGACGGATGTCAGAGGAGTTCAGAGATGTACCCTCGAGCCAGAGTTAATTGGGGGGATTTATAATCCACTCTGTTTGAAGGTTTAAGGATACGTTAGCCATCTTTGAGGCTAAGATCAACTTAAACGGGACCGTTTAGATCCGACAAAAGAGCATGCGGGGGCTCTATTGTTCTAGTTTAAGGACGTTGCGGTCCATGGGTAGTTTAAGGACGTTACGGTCCATTGGTAGTTTTAAGACATCTCGGTCAAGGTTAAGGACGTCGTAGTCCATGGGTTTAAGGACCCCACAGTCCGGTATGTGCTCTGGATGCTTCACACGGGTTCACTGCCGTGCTTGGCGAGGACCAGGCTCCGCTCTGGATGTTTTCCGCGGGGTCAAAGAGTGACGTTATCCGCATTCCACGTAACCAGGAATTTTGCATTAGACACGGGTTTAAGGACCCCGCAGTCCATATCGATGTGTGGTCGTCGGGACCCGTCACCTCTTTGAAGACATTGAGGGATTACAATGCCAAATATCAAAGGAGTAAAGAGATGTACCCTAGAACCGGAGTGGATTAAATAGTCCTTGGCCCAATTTGGGATCAAGACCAATTAATTATATTATGAGCCCATTAGCCCAGTTGATTACGAATTGAGGACTTATGGCCAGCTTGGGCTAAGTCCAATCAGGAGAGGCTTTGCCTCTATCCATTTAGCCAATTGGGCCAAAGCCTAGTGTTAAACACTACATAGCAATTAGTGTTGAACACTGGGAATGAGGTTGACAAGTTAGTGTTTAACACTAAACGATAATTGGTGTTAAACACCAGCAACAAGGCTTTTCAAATTAGTGTTAAACACTAAAACAGATCAGTATCAAACACTGGCAACAGAGATCTCAAATTAGTGTTAAACACTAAGGTAGTCAGTGTTGAACACTGCAAATAAAGTTTTTTGATTAGTGTTGAACACTAAGGCCCAACAGTGTTTTAACACTGGGTTCGAGAGTTTCAATTTAGTGTTAAACACTAAGGCAAGAGGGGTCACGTGGCGACACGTGAGAGCGCCCTCCCTTTGTTTGTTTTTCTGAGACTATTGCATCTTTTAGAGCATCACGTGCCATCACGTGACGGGCATTCAAATGCTTATACGTTAAAGCTTCTGCCTAGGGTCACGTGGGTCACGCGGGGCACTGCTTCAAGGGGCTTTCTGTAGATCTTTTGGGTGGGGTCACGTGGTGACACGTGACCCTGCCTCTATGTATGTTGTTTAGAGGATCTGTTAATCTTTTCCAGGAATTAAATTTCTCGTAGGGTTAAACCCTGACAGTAATTTCAGAGGAATTAAATTCCTACTTCCTTTTGAAGATTTATATTCTGAATAGAGTTGGACTCTGAATTTTCTGTAGGAATTAAATTCCTCATACATGTGAAGAACTAAATAGGGTTAAACCCTAATAAAAGCTTTTAAGGAATTAAATTCCCACTTTCTGTTAAGTTATGATCAAGGGAATTAAATCCCCGCTGTTCCAACAGAACTAGGTTCTTAATTAGGGTTAAACCCTGTTTCTTTTTGCTCTGAAGAAATTAAATTCCCAAGACACAGGGCCAAGCCCTAGTTTTATTTTAAAGGAATTAAATTCCTATAGTTCTGTGAGAATTAAATTCTCGTGCTTCCATTCCCTCTCTATGTTTTGGATCTGCATGGCAGGATCTCGACCCATTGAGAATTAAATTCTCAACTTCAAGGGGAGATGTGCACTTTGCAGATCCTCTATCAAAGAGAGAAGAAATATGTTCTTCTGTTTTATATATCAGAGTTAAACTCTGCTGAGAATTAAATTCTCTTTCTTTCAAGGAGCCTTCCCTTTCTTACCTAGGGTTTTCTTTTGCAGAAGATCTAAATTCCTTAAAGTATCAAAGCTCTCTCCCTTTTCTTCCCTCTGCGTATCTATCTCTATATCTCTCTCTCCATGTGTCTCTTGGCTCCTATTTATAGGAGAAGCAGCCGAGTCAATTAGTTTTTGACGAATCTTCATTGAGAGATTTGATTTGCATCCATCATTCGTTTTTGACCTTTGGATTATTGGATGAATTTTATTCACCATTGGATTTCAAGTCCCGGGGTTCCCCTTTGTTATTTCGGTTAGATTTAGAGGGGAAATCTTTCCAAACCCGAGATTTTCCCATAGATAAATGATATTCAATCATCTTTAAATCTTTAATTCGATTGGTCCCAGATAATCGCTTTCCTTTGGAAAGATTCGAATCTCCTTCAGAATTTAATTCTGTCAACGAAATGGGCTTTGAAAGCCGGTCACGTGTGGGCACGTGACCCATGGTCACGTGTGGGCACGTGACCCCCTTGGAACGAGCCTTCCTCTTTCTTTTTGCGCTCTGTCTTCTGGTTGCTGCTTAAACGTCACGTGCCACCACGTGACCCCTGGTCACGTGCGAGCACGTGACCCTTGTCTGAACTCTTTTTCTTGATTTAACTGGAGAAAAATTCTGATGTTTTGATCGTCACGTGCCGACACGTGACCCTGGTCACGTGGGAGCACGTGACGTCTTCTGAAGCTTTTTCCTTGATTTGATCAGGAAGCGTTGGGTCTTTGCTGCTGGCTTTTAAATGTCACGTGCCGACACGTGACCCAGGTCACGTGGGAGCACGTGACCCTTACTGAAGCCCTTCTCTTTGATGTAGTTGGGAAACTGAACTTGCTTTGCCGGTACTTTTGGGTGTCACGTGCCAACACGTGACTGCTGGTCACGTGTACGCACGTGACCCTCTTCTGAAGTTTTTTCCATAGCTTTCCTGATTTTAAATCAGGAAACAAATGCCCCCACAGCGTTGTTCTCACGTGTCAGTGATTAAAAGAGGTTTTGTCGATCAAAAATTATTTACCGCAATCAAGAACGGCGTCGTTTTGCAGCTAGCCGGTGAGTACGGGTCGGTCCACAGGGATGTTGTGAATTTCCTAATCGCGCCAGCGAGTTAATTCCAAAGGTTGTTCGGATTAATTATTAAATCTAAAAACTGAATTAATCTAGATCTAAATCTTGCTAAGGTTAGGTCTAGGTTAAGTTTGGAAAGTCTATAAATCTCACCGCTTTCTATACCCATATGAAGATCTAATTAGGTGTTATGGTAAATATTAACAAAAGGGATTAGGATGATTGGGAAGATTGTTCTTCCTCTAGATCCTTGTCCTTCCTTTCTTAATCTTTACCCTAACCTCCATGGAAAACCTTAAAATCCGGGCCTTTATACTACGATATCACCGCTACCTCGAGGGATAGGGTGCCGTAGGGAGCGGAATAAGAAGGTATGCATGGAGTCCTATAAAAATATATGACGGCCAAGAAAGGGGATAAGAGATCTTCGTCTCTCAAACCTTCCCCAGATCTAACCCTAACAAGCGAGGAGACTACTCACTCATTAGGGAATTGAAGAACATTTATCTAGGGCAGAGAATAAAAATTACCTAGGGCAGGAATTGAAATCTAAACTAGAGCAAGAAATTAAATCTACTTACAGATGCATCTCTCCAATCATCAACGCAGGGTTGTCAGATCTGAATTCATGAATTGAAAAGAAACACCGGTGCTCTCCAAAAAGAATTATAAAATTTATTAATGAAAAGAAGCATAGGGAGGCATGAGAAAAATACAAGGCTTTAGGGTTCTATTTATAGGACATAGAAACCCTACGTTTACAATTGCTCCGCATGTCTAAAATTACAAATATACCCCCAGAAAATCTTTCCATAGTCTTCAGAACAATTTCCCCAAAATTTCTTTCCATGAAGCTTCAGAAGGGCCGCGGATCCGCGGCGAAGGTGGGCTTTGGGCCGCGGATCCGCGGCCCAATAGTGAGATCAATTAATTATTTTTTTCTGGGCTTCTGTATAATTCTTTGGGATTCCAGGTTCTTCATTCCTATTTTCAATTAGGCTTCTTCAGTGATACCAGATCTTCAGCGAACACTTTGCAATGGATCTTCTAACCGTCTTCTTGCAAATTTGGATCTTTTGTTGCCTTTTTGATGGTGAACCGTTCTTTTGCTGGGCTTTACTAAGATCTTCCTAATTGTTGGTCAAAAGTCCTTCTTTTGTGTCGTCTTTTGTGTTTTTCACTGTTTTTGCTCTAAGAACCTGTAACCTGTAACATGTAGCAGACATGGGTCAAAAGCACCTGTTTTTATCTTTAAATGCATAAGAATGGGGAATACAAAATGCAATATTATGTGATAAACAAATACCCCCAAACTTATCTTTTGCTCGTCCTCGAGCAAACTTATTATTTTATTTATTCTCGATAAAAATCTAATCTAGCCGCACTTTCGCAGGGAAACGCGATTGCACTGAGCACGTGCAACAAGCCGTTAAACCTCTAGGTGTCCCTAGTAGAAGGAGTGTTGTCTCCTGAGGGTTTTCAGCGGATTACACCCACAAAATCCTATCAATTCGGCCCATTAACTTTTGTTCTCCAATTAGGTTTTCTAACAAGGAATTCTATTATCTTTTGACTCGCAAATTATCCACCCATATTCTTCACACTTCCTCATTATTTAACTTAAGATTATATATATCCTATAGACTTACTTAGCTTTCGGCATCTCTTAAGTTTTCCTTCTAGAGTTCCATCTCCACTTAGGAATTTCTATCAACTCTATTAAAGACACAAGTTCTATTCTTCATTCCTTTCTCTTATCTAAACTCCAATCACATATCCCCACGTGTGTGTAAATATCACCCCTACACTTGGAAATTCAAATCAAGCAATCGTACTCCCGTCCATTGTCCAAAGCACTTGTGAATTTTCGCTTTCACATCCTTCATGCGACTGTTAATACTTCTTGAGGTACCAACAACCGATTACAAGATGCGTTAGCACTTTTAAAGCGTACTTCCTAGTTTTGCAACACCCAAGGCTTTTAGCAGTGACTCCCAAACCAGTTGGTCTAAGGCACTAGGTGATGAAGCACCCTCGCTAAATATTTTTCTATTTTTACAGCCTTAAGTAATCACAAAAACCAGTGTTCATTTTTTTTTTATTCACTTTTTTTTTTCTTTGTACTAAGGACTTTAGACAAGAGCATTTCAAGGTCTCCTCTACTATTCCAAGTTTCAAGGTGCGTGATTGTGCAAATTGTAGGGTATACATTTTCAGAATCTAGACTTAAGTTAGGAACTATTTTTCAAACTTATACTCTAATAAGAACATCAATACTCTTCCCTTGTTTCGACTTAGCCCAAGATGTGAACCCAAAATTTGCCTATTTCTAAATAAACTACAAAAACATATACTTTCTACCGTTAAACTTTAAGAAAGGTTATTTTTAGGGTTTTTAATTTACTAAGTCTAAGATCTAGTTGTTCCTAACCAGTTAACCTATTTGTCAAACTCAAGTCAAATAAGCCAAAATTGAATACAGTAATTTTTATAATTTTTGAAATTTTTCAAATTTTTATGGGTTTTCAAATAAGCATGCAAATGCAAAAATATGTACAAATGAATGCGAAGGAAGAAGACGTACCGAGCATACCCCCAAACTTGAACTTGACAGTGTCCTCACTGTCATGCTAAACCAAGAGGGTCAAAATACCGGCACTCCCCTGTTTATTATTTTTTTTATTTTTACTGTTTTGAAATTTTTTTTTTTTTTTATAGAAAATGAAAACAAAAGATATATACATATATACAAAGATTCCCCCAAACTTAAGCTTGGCCTTGCACAAGCCAAAAGTTAGCACCAACCATTCAAAAATTCTATCGTGGTAATGGTAGAGTTGGTGAAAGAATGGAGTGGAAAGAAAAGAAATGAGAAGCACACGAGACCGTGTGGAGAGAAAGGGATAATATGGTCTCGGTGGAGGAGAATGGCGGAGGGGAAGAAGAAATGGTAGGGGTTCTACTTCTTCGAGTGGAGGTTGATTAATCACAAAATCCATATCATTTAAGAATGCGAGTTCGTCGGCGAAAATATCTTCGAAACTTTCCTCGAAAGTCCAATTGAAAATTATCGAACTCAAAATGTCGGATTGTGATTCGTCAACACTCGATATCATTAAAGGAAGATTAGAAGAACCAAAGAAAGTGGGAATACGAATTTGAGGGTGTGGATGGAGCGTATAGATTAGCACAATTTGTAATGACCGATGTGTAAAAAGCGATTATGCTAATCTATCAACCCGCGAAAAAATGAGATTAAATCCCTCAAGAGTCGTGAGCAAACATGGGTACGTCGAACTAGGTATTGGAGATGAAAGCGTAACGGTCATTTGTTCGGTCGAAACGATAGGAAGGACGGAAGGAAGTGAGTGAGGAAGGGTATCAGTTAAGGATTTAGGAGGGTGTATTGGAAAATTCGACACATCAAACGAAAATGGTTCAACCTCAATATTATCCTCAGTACTATCCTCATAATTCTCCTCAATATTTTCCTTAAAAATTTGCTTATCCATGCCAATATCATCAAAATCAAGACGCATATGAAGTTCGGGAGAAACATTTAATAACTCGGGATGATGATTTGAACATAAAATTTCAATTAAATCGACAGGTTCATCATCCGAAATATTCCCAGCGTCTATATCCTCAATCAAGTGAAAGTCAATTTCTTTAGACACCTCCTCAAAAGCATGGATGTTTATCAATGTAGGTTCTAGAGTGGAAGTGTAAAGGTCGAAAGGATTAGGTGCGGTTTCACTCGAAAGGGGTTCTTCAAAATCTGGCAAATCAAACACAACAAAATCACACAACTCATTTTTATTTTCAACTGGTGAATCATTTAGGGCAATCGATGGAAAACAGGAGTTGTGGGCTTCAATTGGGTAAGGGTAGGTTTGATTTGAAAATCCTCTCCCATTCTCACTCTGTCCAACTGCCGCCTCATACATTGAAAAATTTGGAGCTAGCGGAAAACTAGCTACCGGTTCAGCAGGTTGCATAAGGGTGGCCACGGACGCTTCCACATTCCTAACCATTTTGTTTGTTGCCGCGATATACGCCTCCAACGCCTCTTCCAAACTAGACTTGGGTGGTAAGGGGGTTTCGGTAAAAGATTCGAAATTGTTTGGATATATGAAACTCCCTAATGGCTGTGTAGAAGCAGTGTCTAGTGAAGGTGGAAAGGTCGGGTAGGACTGGTAGGAAGTGGGTGATTGGACTGGGGTAGGGTCAACATGTGGATAAAAAGGTGAATAATCTTGTTGATCCCTAGAACTAGATGTGTGGAGAGGGGTGAAAGATCGGCTACGAGATTGAGCAATATGCTCAGCAATGGACATCGGCCTAGAAGGACTTAAAGAAGTGGTGTCAACATATGTAGGTGGTGAAGGTTGACTCGGTTGACACAAGGTGGGTTGAAAAGTCAAACTGTTTCTCCTAGACTCCTCTATGTGATCTTTCAGAGATTTTTTAGGCATGGAGGGATCGTTTTTAAGTTGACCGAACACATTGACATATGATGCAAAATTAGGTTCGGGATACCAAAGTTCTTGGACTGGGGTAGGGTCAACATGTGGATAAAAATGTGAATAATCATGCGGATCCCTAGAACTAGATGAGTGGAGAGGGGTGAAAGATCGGCTACGAGATTGAGCAATATGCTCAGCAATGGACATCGGCCTAGGAGTGACAGAAGGACTTGAAGAAGTGGTGTCAACATATGTAGGTGGTGAAGGTTGACTTGGTTGACACAAAGTGGGTTGAAAAGTCGAATTGTTTCTCCTAGACGCTTCTATTTGATCTTTCAACGATATTTTAGGCAAGGAAGGATCGTCTTTAAATTGATTGAACAAATTGCCGAACGACGCAAAATTAGGTTCAGGATACCAAAGTTTGGCAAGTGATTTTTTATGTGGGGTACCCATGTTAGAAAAAGAAAGGTGACAAGAAGGAAAGTTGGATGGTGCAAGGATTTATTTGGGGCTCAAAAAAATTTTGCAAGTTTTCTATAAAAGATTTATCCCTTTTCTTTTCAATTTTTTTTTATTTGGGAAAAATTTTTGTTGCAAAAAGATTTTAGGGAAAAGATATGCAACAGCAAAATATTACTTGCAATTCGTTATTATTTGAAGCATATCACAAGAATCTTTATTTGGAAAGAATTAACAGCAAAATATTTCTTGCAATCAATTTAGTTCAAGCGGGGCCCACAAATCCTGCACAAGATCGTTATTTGGAAGGGAATATATTTTATAGCTCACGGAATCCTGCAGGAATTTTCAGAAAATATATGGAAATATTTGCAGAGAAAGAACAGGGAAGCTTACAGAAATTTTTTAAGCACTGTTTCAGCCAATATGCCGCGTTTTCGCGGCCTAAGTGTAGGTGGAGCCGCGGTTCCGCGATTGGCGCGCCAGATCAGCTCTTCAAACTTCGCTGACGTCACCGTATCGCCGCGCTTCCGCGGTAGGAGCTGCCTTTAGCGGCGGATCCGCGGTTTGACCGTTGACTTGGCCCTTCAACTTCCTGCTGCTGTTCTGTTGTCAAAATTCTCTTCTGTTCCGATATCCCTTTTTCTGTTTCGTTTTCTGGAAATTTCCAGATCCGTCTCGATTGTTCCTGCAAGATTCACACAACAAAGTACCCTTTCCAAAAAAATAACAATTGATATATTTTTATAATTTTTGGGTTTTTTAGATTTTTATAATTTTTTAAATTTTATGATTAACCCGAAATTACGAAAAGAAAATTCTACGCCATCCCCGGCAACGGCGCCATTTGATTAAAAGAGGTTTTGTCGATCAAAAATTATTTACCGCAATCAAGAACGGCGTCGCTTTGCAGCTAGCCGGTGAGTACGGGTCGGTCCACAGGGATGTTGTGAATTTCCTAATCGCGCCAGCGAGTTAATTCCGAAGGTTATTCGGATTAATTATTAAATCTAAAAACTGAATTAATCTAGATCTAAATCTTGCTAAGGTTAGGTCTAGGTTAAGTTTGGAAAGTCTATAAATCTCACCGCTTTCTATACCCATATGAAGATCTAATTAGGTGTTATGGTAAATATTAACAAAAGTGATTAGGATGATTGGGAAGATTGTTCTTCCTCTAGATCCTTGTCCTTCCTTTCTTAATCTTTACCCTAACCTCCATGGAAAACCTTAAAATCCGGGCCTTTATACTACGATATCACCGCTACCTCGAGAGATAGGGTGCCGTAGGGAGCGGAATAAGAAGGTATGCATGGAGTCCTATAAAAATATATGACGGGTAAGAAAGGGGATGAGAGATCTTCGTCTCTCAAACCTTCCCCAGATCTAACCCTAACAAGCGAGGAGACTACTCACTCATTAGGGAATTGAAGAACATTTATCTAGGGCAGAGAATAAAAATTACCTAGGGCAGGAATTGAAATCTAAACTAGAGCAAGAAATTAAATCTACTTACAGATGCATCTCTCCAATCATCAACGCAGGGTTGTCAGATCTGAATTCATGAATTGAAAAGAAACACCGATGCTCTCCAAAAAGAATTATAAAATTTATTAATGAAAAGAAGCATAGGGAGGCATGAGAAAAATACAAGGCTTTAGGGTTCTATTTATAGGACATAGAAACCCTACGTTTACAATTGCTCCGCATGTCTAAAATTACAAATATACCCCCAGAAAATCTTTCCATAGTCTTCAGAACAATTTCCCCAAAATTTCTTTCCATGAAGCTTCAGAAGGGCCGCGGATCCGCGGCGAAGGTGGGCTTTGGGCCACGGATCCGCGGCCCAATAGTGAGATAAATTAATTATTTTTTTCTGGGCTTCTGTATAATTCTTTGGGATTCCAGGTTCTTCATTCCTATTTTCAATTAGGCTTCTTCAGTGATACCAGATCTTCAGCGAACACTTTGCAATGGATCTTCTAACCGTCTTCTTGCAAATTTGGATCATTTGTTGCCTTTTTGATGGTGAACCGTTCTTTTGCTGGGCTTTACTAAGATCTTCCTAATTGTTGGTCAAAAGTCCTTCTTTTGTGTCGTCTTTTGTGTTTTTCACTGTTTTTGCTCTAAGAACCTGTAACCTGTAACATGTAGCAGACATGGGTCAAAAGCACCTGTTTTTATCTTTAAATGCATAAGAATGGGGAATACAAAATGCAATATTATGTGATAAACAGTCTGCACGTGAGTGCAACGCTGTCACCTCTTGCAACCGTTGGATTCCTTTAGGGATCTGGGGAGATGAAACGTTTCCATTGCCTTCTATAAATACCTCTGTCTCTTCATAGGAGCCTTCACTTTGCTCATCTTCTTCCTCTGAGAACTTTTTCTGAGAATTTAATTCTCTTCTTCCAGAGCTTAGTTCTCTGTCTTAAAATATTTTCAGAGTTTAACTCTGTTTTAAAGGGATTCTTCCTCCTCAGGTAATGGTAATCGAAGCACCTTCGTTTTGACAAAACTCTCTGGATTTTAAATCCATATCAAGGGTTTCACAAAGAACCCATTTTTCTTCAAGTACTTTAACCAAAATATGAGACCACTTAACTTCCCACAGTAGATCTCTTAGGGTTTAGATGATCCTTAGAGAGATGATGATGGCGGTTCAACTCCATGGAATTTAATTCCATCCAAAAATGTTTCTGGGAATTTAATTCCCTTTCCTTAATAAGGAATTTAATTCCAATGAAGAACTCGATTTCTTCACACAGAAGCTTCCTGGGGTCTCTTGGCCCGAGGTTGTTCTTCCGCAATTAATGAAATGGTGGTTTTCTAATGATTCTCATGACCTTTATTTCAGGTATCATGGCTGCCCATCTGTATAGTCTTGACGAGATCATTTCCTACGGGAATATTCGTGCACTGGGCCGCAGTCAGAACCAGGAGTTCACCGATGCTCAATGTGCCGAGATCATGAGCCGCTTTGACGAGTACAACCATCGGCTACTCCCCCGTCGCTCTTCTCTTCTGAGGCTGATTGTGCTGGCGATCAGGGAGGCTCTCCCTTTATTCTGTGCTGGTATGCCGCTTGGGGCGTTGGACGCCGCCGAGGATAAAGTACACTCGGTGTATCTGATGCACTTGATCTCAAAGAGAAGGCGGGATAATCTCATTGATCTCCTGCATCAGATTTTTCAGCAATCAGCCATACTTGCCGCCTACCGGAGGGTAGAGGACATCCGCGGGGACCCCGATGCTTGTGATCGTGAGAGGAAGCATACTCGGAAGGTTCGAAATGCTTGGAAGATCTTGAATAAAGTTAATTTTGAGTTTCTCAACCCATGCCCCGCATCTGAAGTTTTACCATTGTAAATGTGTCCTCTATATTTTGTATGAACCTCTTGAAATATGCATGCTTTTTCTCTGGGATTTTATCATTTTGCTACTGTTGTTGTTTGTGCTTTTAATATGCAGGGTACTACTCCATATATTTTCTTTTAAGTGTACATCAGGTTTAGGCCTCACGTGTTCTGCACGTGGGGTCCCTTTGATGGGGCTGTTCACAAAATTTTCCCATGCCATATTTTCAGTGCAGAGAAAGGGCCTTGGAAATAATTGCATCTCCTTAATTTTAGATGCATTTCCTTTTTTTTTTTTGGCCTTGGAAATAGCTTTACTATGCAAGATTTTCCGCGCATAGCACTTAATACACTTCCTTATATTCTTGAGGCCATAGCATATTTTCTCCTCACAGAGAAATTCATTCCCATATTGACGTGATTTAATTTGAGGAGTATCTGAGTGCCATGGCCTGCAACTATCCACACGCTCGTCGACAGCCATGGGAAGTGCCTATCGAGGAGATGATCCCCTTCTTTGCTGCTCGGTTAGTGGATCCACTTCTTACCGACGACGAATGCGACTCAGCCATGCATGAACTCTCGATCCGTAGGGGGTCCCCCCTTCCGATGGGTTCCCTCTGGCTCTGGATGATCCTCACGGCCGTGCTTGCCGACATTCCTCCTCACCCGGCAGAGATGACCCTGGCGATGCTTGATGCGGCGGAAGAAAAGCTCGAGGGCTTTCATGAGGCGTGCCTGATTACTCAGGTTTTGAAGGACTGCTCAATTCATCTGCTGAGTGAGATAAGAGCCCGACGGGCTGTTATGTCTGCTTTTGCAGATGGCCATGGTGCCAATCGATGGGAAGCGACTTCTCGTGAGAACCGTCGCTTTGATGTGTTGGAGAGAGCAGAGAGAGAGATGGAGAACCTTGTTCTTTGTTTTGTTAACCCTTGTATTTCTGATCCCTTGTTTGGTGATCTTTTCCGTTAGCGTAGAACATTTTTAAATTAGTCCCTCCTTTTCTACGCTTTATGCCGAAATGCCATGTAGGCTTGGTGCTGGCATGCACGCTTCCGCTTGCATAAATAAACTTTGTATTGTTCTCATGAGAACTTTCTTTAGTTGCAAATGTTATCATTACTTTCCTGCGCATCAGACCTTTTTGGATATTATGAGCGTTCATGCGGTTGCGAATGGTATTATTATTATTTTTTTCTTTTTGACTACTCATATGATTGAGAACGCATGCTTGAAATATGTCGGAAATCTTTCTTGTTGCCTTTCACGTCAGGTGATGTGAGCGCGTTTTAGATCGATTATTCCCGTCGACTGGAAGCCCATTTATACGGTCTTGTAAGCGTCTTGTTTCCGAGGCTGTGGTCGCGAAAGCGAGCTTACGTGGCCTGATAGAGCGACACGTAGCGAACATATTGTTGTGCGAGAAAAGGGTTCGGCCGTAAATTTTCGGAGAGAGAGCTAGCTGCTAGGGCGCCGAGCGAGCTTCATGCCAGCCTCACAGCCGAAGCCAACAAGGCATACGAACTCTGGCGGGTGCTTCGGGAGTCCATAAAAGAGGTGATGGCTCTCGATAAAGCTGCCACGTTCACTCGTGAGAGGGTCGAGGCTCATAAGGCCACTGAGAAAGAGCTTGAAGCCCGGCTTGCTTCATATCAGGCCCAACAAGCTCAGGCGGATGCTCGTCTTTTGGAGATCTTGCGTCATGAAGCCATGGTCCAACAAAAGCAGGATGAGCTGACCAAGCTGCTGAATCGCCCGCCGGCTTGAAACATTTGTATCTTTTCCCCTTTTTTTGTACATACTCATGGATGAGAGTATTTTCTTTTTGTTTCTTTCATGAATTGTACTTTGTACCCATTTTGGTTTATGAATAAAAGATACATTTTTCTTCTCAATGACGTGTCTCCTTTTCATTGAATGTATTCTGCAGATATTCTATCTTGATCTCCTTGCAGGACAGCAATGGCTTAGGACTCAGGGTTAAGATCTGCTTCCTAAGGCTTTTGCATCTTATGAGCCACGAGGGTCTCATAAAGAGTTTTTCTCCCTACAGGTCGGGAGGATCCCATAGGTGTGAGTTCTTCTTAAAGATCGTGAGGATCCTCAAGCGGGTTTCCCTTGAGAGTCGTAAGGATCTCACAAGAGAGTTTTTCTTCCTTACAGGTCGTGAGGACCTGCAAGTGTCGGATGTGATCGTCCTTATCCGTGTTTCACGGAGTCAGGGGTCTATCCAGGTATCGTAGTTTAAATACATCACGGTCAAGGTTAAGGACCTCATAGTCCGTGGATTTAGGGACTCCACAGTCCGATGTTAGTTTTAAGACATCACGGTCAAGGTTAAGGACCTCATAGTCCGTGGATTTAGGAACTCCACAGTCCGATGTTAGTTTTAAGACATCACGGTCAAGGTTAAGGACCTCATAGTCCGTGGATTTAGGGACTCCACAGTCCGATGTGTGGTTGCAGGGACCCGTCACCTCTTTGAAGACGTTGAGGAATACAACGCCAGATATCAAAGGAGTGAAGAGATGTACCCTCAAACCAAGGCGGAATCCGTAGGAATCGGGGTGGTTGATCGTTAGTTTTAAGACATCACGGTCGAGGTTAAGGACGTCATAGTCCGTGGATTTTAAGGACTCCACAGTCCGGTATTTGCTCTGGATGCTTCACACGGGTTCACTGCCGTGCTTGGCGAGGACCAGGCTCCGCTCTGGGCGTTTTCCGCGGGGTCAAAGAGTGACGTTATCCGCGTTCCACGTAACCAGGAATTTTGCACTAGATGCTTCACATGGGTTCACTGTCGCGCTCGGCGAGGACTAGGCTCCGCTCTGGATGCTTCACACGGGTTCACTGCCGTGCTCTGCGAGGACCAGGATCCGCTCTGAACGTTTTCCACGGGGTCAAGGAGTGACATTATCCGCGTTCCACGTGACCAGGAATTTTGCACTAGATGCTTCACACGGGTTCACTGCCGCGTTAGGCGAGGACTAGGCTCCGCTCTGGATGCTTCACACGGGTTCACTGCCGTGCTCTGCGAGGACCAGGATCCGCTCTGGACGTTTTCCACGGGGTCAAAGAGTGACATTATCCGCGTTCCACGTGACCAGGAATTTTGCACTAGATGCTTCACACGGGTTCACTGCCGTGTTTGGCGAGGACTAGGCTCCGCTCTGGATGCTTCACACGGGTTCACTGCCGTGCTCTGCGAGGACCAGGATCCGCTCTGGACGTTTTCCACGGGGTCAAAGAGTGACGTTATCCGCGTTCCACGTAACCAGGAATTTTGCACTAGATGCTTCACACGGGTTCACTGCCGTGTTTGGCGAGGACTAGGCTCCGCTCTGGATGCTTCACACGGGTTCACTGCAGTGCTCTGCGAGGACCAGGATCCGCTCTGGACGTTTTCCACGGGGTCAAAGAGTGACATTATCCGCGTTCCACGTAACCAGGAATTTTGCTGAATATATCCGCATTTCACGGGATGGAGGTTTGACTGTTGGCGATATGTATACCACCGAGCCATAGAACTGGGAGTTGCCGCTGTCCCATTTAGCTTGAAGTTGTGTCCGTTGTTACGAGACGAATGTTGGGCTGATCTCTAGGTCGCTTGTGGCCCGTCGAGCTTTAGCTTCTTTCTTTGGTGAAACCTGGGGGAGGGAGGTATGTTCCCTTTTTGTTTATGCCATTGGATTGTATACAGGGTGTGATGGAACATCACCTGTAAGGCATAGATTTTATTTTTATTTTATTTCTTTTTCCGCGATGCCCTATCGTTTCAGCTTTTATATCGCGAAGGTCGCGATTGCCCCATCATTTCGGCTATTTTTCGCGGTGCCCAATCATTTCGGCTATTTATTTCATTTTTACTCGCTGCTTTTTATTGCGAGTTGCCCAATCATTTCGGCTATTTTTCATGCATACATTTTTTTACTTGCTGATTTTTATTGTAAGTTGCCCCATCATTTCGGCTATTTCGTATGCACGTATGGCTTGCTAGCTTTTTCGCCGCAAGCTTGGATTTTGGACACCGATTTCGGCATCAGCACCGCTGCAACTGGGATGTTGCCAGGAGCGAATCATCATTTGCTTCTGTCGATATTGAACAAAGGTGGCTTAGTAAACAGGGTTAAGGGTCCTGTCGACCAAGGCTTTTGACTTCGTGAGCCGTAAGGGTCTCATAAAGGTATTTCTCCCTACAAGTCGTGAGGATCTTGCAGGTGTATTTTCTCCTTAGGGATCGTGAGGATTCCTAAGTGTATGTTCCTCTGTAAGTCGTAAGGATCCTACAAGAGGGTTTTCTCCTTATAAGTCGAGAGGAATTATAAGGGTTGTTCACCATGTGGGCATATCCCTAGTCACGGGTGGGACTTTGCTGGGGAAATGTTTTTTCGCGCCCGTGGATTGTATACAAGGGTCAGTATTGAGCCTCTTGTAGGGCAATATCGAAGGTTGTGGAGGATTTGCTTAAGAACAGGTTTAGGTTTCTGTAACTTAAGACTTTCAAATCTCATGAGCAGTGAGGGTCCCATAAGAGAATTCTCCTTACGAGTCGTGAGGATCTCGTAAGTGTATTTTCTCCTTAGGAATCGTGAGGACCCCTAAGTGTGCTGCTCCTTTGTGAGTCGTAAGGATCTCACGCAGGTGGTTTCTCCTTACAAGGTCGAGAGGACCCTACAAGTGTCTTTTAACGAGGTTGCGCCCTTTCGGGTTTTCACAAACACTCGCCGGTAGTCCTGCTGTTTTTACTCACGGAGCCCTTTCGGGTTTTCATCCGTGCCCATTTTGCTTATGGACGTACCATTTTTTTTTATTCTTTTTCACTTTTTTTTTAACAAGGTCGCGCCCTTTCGGGTTTTCACGAACGCTTGCCGGCAGCCCTGCTGTTTTTACTCACGGAGCCCTTTCGGGTTTTCATCCGTGCCCATTTTGCTTATGGACATACCGTCTCTTTCTTTATCCTTTTTCATATATATATATATTTTTTTATTTTTTCTTGCTCTCTCCTCTTTTTTTTATCTCGTCAGCCTAAAGATGCTGCGGTAGTAGTTTTAGGGACGTTTCGGTCCGTCGTTAGTTTAAGGACGTTTCGGTCCGTCGATAGTTTAAGGACGTTTCGGTCTATCATTAGTTTAAGGACGTTTCGGTCCGTCGTTAGTTTAAGAACGTTTCGGTCCGTCGTTATGGGAAGGCCGGCTGCTGCTTGTAAAGTCTGAGCCTAGGAAGATAGTGAGCGGACATAGTCGTCGTCATCTATCATTGACTTAGGCTGTGGCTTATTAAGCGTAGTATTTCTTTAAGAAGCGGCCGTTTATTAGCCTGAAAGGCCTTTCACCGTGCATGTCTATGAGTAGGTAGGCTCCACCCTGGTAGACCTTGTCTATGATGTACGGGCCTTCATAGTTTGGCTCAAATTTTCCCCGCTTGGCACGATTGGGGATCATAGGTCTTTTGACCACTAGTACGAGTTCGCCTTGGCGGAATGTCCTCGGCCTGGTCAATCTTTCGTACGAGCGCGTCATCTTTGCTTTGTAGGCCTCTAGATGTTGTTGCGCTATGAGCCGGGTTTCGTCGAGGGCATCAAGCTCCTCAAGCCGAAGGTGAGCATTTTCTTCGTTCGTCAGCTCGTGGTGGACTGCTACTCGTAGAGAGGGTAACTCTATCTTGAGGGGGAGCACTGCTTCCGTCCCAAATACCAACGCGTACGGCGTTGTGTTCGTGGCCGTCTTGAATGTAGTTCGATAAGCCCAAAGGGCTTCTTGCAGCCTTTCGTGCCAGTCTCTCTTATTCCTGGAAACGGTCTTTTTTATAATCTTCGTCAAGGTCTTATTGAAGGCCTCGGCCAGACCGTTAGCTCGTGGATTGTAAACCGAAGAATATCTCCAGTCTATATTGTGCTGCTGTGCGAAGCGGCTAATCTTATGGCTTCGGTAGGCCGGCCCGTTATCGGAGATAATCCGCCGTGGAGTTCCGAACCGATAGATGACGTGCGTCTTGAAGAAATGGAGGATATTCTCCGTCTTCACTTCCCTCAGTGGTACTGCTTCTGCCCATTTGGAGAAGTAATCAGTTGTTGCCAGGATAAAACGGTGTCCCCGGGATGATACTGGCTCAATGGGGCCGACTATGTCAGTCCCCCACATTTCGAATGGCCAACTAGCCACCGTTGGGTGCAGTGGATTCGGATGTTGGTGGATGAAGTCTCCATGAATCTGGCATGAGTGGCATTGCTTCGCGTACTCGAGGCAGTCCTGGATCATCGTGGGCCAGTAGTAACCCATCCGTTTAATTTTTAACTTCATCTTTGGGCCTGCTTGGTGAGAACCGCAAAGTCCGTCATGAACTTCCTGAATGACTCTTTCTGCTTCGTCAGGTCCTAAGCATCTCAGCCATAGAGAATCAAACGATCTTTTGTATAGAATATCGTTGACGAAAGCGAAAGATAGAGCTCGTTTCATGAGCTGATGTCTTGAGGACGCTTCTTTGGGCATTCGGTGGGACTTAAAGTAGTCTATGAAGACTTCCCTCCAGTCTTCGGTCTTCTCATGGTCTTTTATTTGTAGGGTCGTCTGCTCAGTCGCTCCCTTTTCTTCGCATGATTCCGAAAATATTTCTGCCGGGGCGAGCACTCGACGGCTTTGTACCACGATTCTGACGTCATTGAGGTTCTCGTCAGCCAGTTCTTTAGCAAGTTTAGCCAACGCGTCTGCTTTGCTGTTTTCCGCGCGCGGTATGTTCTCCAAAGTATAGGAGGGAATTTGGGTCAATAGTTGTTGCACCTTTTCGCTGTACCTCACCAACTCCGGCTTGCACGTCTGGTAGTCACCATTTACTTGACTAACGACCAGCTGAGAATCCCCGTATATAAGGAGGTCTTCAATTCCCATGTCGATGGCGATCTCGAGGCCTGCTATCAGAGCTTCGTATTCAGCTTCATTGTTTGTCCTCGGCTCTGTTAAGGAGAAGGCGAAGCGCATTATCCCTCCTTGTGGAGTTGCAAAGATGAGGCCTATCCCCGATTTGATCGTTGGGATACCTTGTTTCTGTTTCTTTATGGAGGACACTCCATCGAAATAGAGTTCCCATCGGGTGCTTCCGCCGCTAATCGCATCAAATGCATGCTCGTCCGGCAGATCACAGTTCAGAGGAGAATCGGCCGGTATCGGGTGCTCAGCGAGGAAATCGGCAATGGTCTGGCCTTTCACTGCCTTGAGAGGTTGATACGTTATCGAGAACTCCATCAAGAGCAGGGCCCACTTAGCGAGTCGTCCCGTCAATATGGCTTTCGACATCAAGTATTTAAGGGGATCCACTTTTGAAATGAGACGGACTTCATGTGCCAACGCATAGTGCCTGAGCTTTGTTATCGCGAAGATTAACGCCAAGCAATGTTTTTCAATGGGAGAGTAGTTGCTTTCTACCCCCAGTAGAACTCGACTTAAGTAGTAGAGTGCTCTCTCTTTCCCATGATCGTCCTCTTGTGCCCATAACGCGCCCAAGGAACCTTCGAGGGCGGTTGTATAAAGAATGAGGGGTTTTCCCTTGACCGGCGCGGCCAACACCGGAGGGTTCTGCAGGTACTGCTTGATCTCGTCTAGTGCACCTTGACATTTGTGATCCCAAGCGAATGGAGTTCCCTTTTTCATCAGGTGACTGTAAGGACGGCATTTGCCCGAAAGATTAGCGATAAACCGTCGGATGTATGCGAGCTTCCCTTGGAGAGACCGCAACTGCTTGAGGGTTCTTGGCGGAGGCATTTCCATGATCGCCTTAATCTTTGACGGATCTATTTCAATACCTCGGTGTCGAACGATAATCCCAGAAATTTACCCGAGGAGACTCCAAACGCGCATTTGAGGGGATTCATTTTCAAATTATATTGCCGAAGGCGTCGAAATATAGTCTCCAGATGCTTTAAATGATCTTCGTATGACATGCTCTTTACTACGAGGTCATCGATATAGCACTCGACGACGTCGTGTATGAGGTCATCAAAGATCTTTGTCATGGCCCTTTGATAGGTAGTGCCAGCGTTCTTTAGACCAAAGGGCATAACCCTGTAGCAAAATATACTCGAAGGGGTGCGGAAAGCGGTGTGCTTCTGGTCTTCGGGATGCATCTTTATCTGATTGTATCCTGACGAACCATCCATAAAGGAGAAAACCTCGTGAGTGGACGTGTTATCTATCATTAGCTCGGTTACTGGTACTGGGAAATCATCCTTTGGACAGGCTTTATTGAGATCCCTGAAATCCACGCATATGCGCACCGTCCCATTCTTCTTCATTACCGGGACGATATTGGCGATCCAGTCGGGATATTGGACTTCTTGGATAAATCCAGAATCGATCAGCTTCTTGACTTCGGCGTTGATGCTCATCTCAAGCTCGAGCCGCATCCTCCTTGGCGCCTGCTTGACTGGCTTGATATCTGGGGATATTGCTAATTTATGCACATCAATCTCCGGATCTAATCCTGGCATCTCGGAGTAGTTCCACGCGAAGCAGTCTTTATGCCGTAGAAGCATGTTCTTTAACGCAGCCACCCTCTCTTCGGATAACAGCTCGCTGACAAATGTCGGTCGCGGGTCGTCTGCCGATCCCAACTCAATCTTCTTGAGGTTATCTGCAGTAGTATGTATACCATCTTCCAGTTCTTTCGGAGCGGGCGGAAATTCTGAGATCACCTCATCATCGCTGTTCTCAAAGCACCGGGGAAGGTCATCTACGTTCTCGGGCTCTTCTCCTAATATCGTAATCGTATAACAGGTGCGAACCCGCTCCCCGGACTGAGGTGGACCCGGTTCTGCTCTTGCGGCCTTGGGTTCATGCTTTCGTGGCGGCGTTACCCTCCAGCCGTCGAATAAAGCGAATCTGCCCTGTTGGTACTGGTCCTCGACCCAGTTCTTGAAGGTGAAGCAGTCTTCGGTAGGATGTCCTATGGCTCGGTGATAAGAGCAATAGCTCAGATGAGAAGCCTTGTTAGCTTGCTCAGGATGTCTAGACTCTGGAAGCGCGATCATTTGATGTTTTATAGCGAGCTTGAGTAACTTCTCCGTCTTGTCTCGGGGGAAGGAGTACGCTCGACTCATCTTCTTCATGAGGGACAAACCCGAGCCGCTTCTTGATTTATTTCCGTCTCTGCGTCGGGCCTTTCGTACAACGGATTGACGAGGATAAGCGTCTTTGTCTTTTACAGCATGTTGAAATAGACGTTGCGTCCTGGCCTTCTCGTAGATGGCCATTTCGCGGTTGTGGTCTTCCCGAGCTTTCTGACCCACTTTCCTGGTAGGCTTGCCCATTCGTTCTTCAAACGACGGACTCGGCGCTTTAATCGCGGGGTCTAGTTTTGATAGGGGGTTGGCATCTTCTGACAGGGCGTCCTCCTCTTCATCAAAGGTATATATAGCGTAGCTGCTGTGGCCCGTTCCCGTTTTCCGGCTCTTGCGTATCCAAGCCCGAGTGTTTCCATTTTTCCGTTGGGCAATTTGCGTTGAGTCCCGGGGACATCCCAAATCCTGTTGTAGAGCCGAGCCTGCCGAACAGTCTGTTTTAAGGGTACTCCTTGGCGCCTCAGTAGCTTCTTTAATCCATTTGTATAGTATCTGGGCAGACGGATGGGTTGGAGCCTGTCAAGTGTAGCATCCGCACCATGCCAGATCTCTTTCTCTATTTTCGCTCTGAGGATCGGTAGAATAGGATCACCTTCTCACCCCTTTGCCTGGGAGGGACGTAAAATGTTTGCAGGTCCTGCACATTATGAGCCTGAAGCGTGTCGAGATCCTTGTAGTGTTCTCGCGGTACCATGGTGATTTGCAAACTATGGTCATCGCCAGGGGGTGCTTGTATTGACAGCCGATTGGAGAACACAGCATTAACTTCATCTTCTGAATCACTTCCGAAGACCAACATGGGGGCGGGCGTCCCCAGGTTGTCGCGTTGAGATGGCCCTGCATAAACTATCTCTTCCTGTTCTTCGGTATCGCTTCCGAAAATAGGGATGGTGGCGGCGGTTTTGTTCTCCGGGTTGCGACACCTTTCTGTATCCTCGAAATCTGGCAAAAAGTAATTCGCATCTTCGTATTTGCGGACTTCGTTCACGGAAAATGGGTTTAACTCACCCGTTACGGTGTACTCGAAATCATCCTTGAAGTACTTCATACACTGATGTTGTGTAGAAGGGACGATGTTGTATTCGTGTAACCAAGGACGACCGAGCAAGGCGTTGTAACAGGTCTTGGCGTCAATGACATGGAATTTGATGTCTGTGACGAGAAGTCCAAAGCGTAATGTTAGTATCACAGATCCGAGAGTCCGCGACGATTGTGAATCGAAACCGGAGATAGTAATTTTGTTACGAGCGAGGTGTTGCACACTCATGCAGATTTCCTTCAACACCCGAACATTAAGGAGATTGACGGAGGATCCATTATCCACCAGGATCTTGCCTATCTTGATATCATGGTAGTATCCGGAGACATATAGGGGACGGTTGTGGTCGCACGTCCCGAGAAGGAGGTCTTCATCGCCGAAAGTGATGTCGGCCGTATGCACTTCCTCCAGTTCATCCTTCATCTTTTCAGTGGCGAGGAAGGCTTGGAATTGCTCAGGTTCTTGTAACGCCTTAATTAGTGAGTCTCGCACTTCTTTTGATATTAGGAGGGAATGCTAAGCTGAGAAGGTAGCTTCCTTAGGTGCGCGAGGATGTTATAGTCCACCTTACCCTTCCTAGGAGGGTCTTTGGCAGCCAGCTCTCTCATGACTTGGTCATCTAAAGTGATATCTTCAGTGACCTTTTCCTTTCCCTTATCCTTTCTACTTACGGGCCCGAGATTCTTTTCTGGGAGTGTGCGATTGCGCAGCTGAATGTTCTCGCAGATCTCCGATTTCTCCTCTTTCCCTAAAACGGATTCTTTGAAGAGAGGGCCCAGAGCCATTTCTTCATCAGAGTCGCTCCTAAAGGTGAGAACTTGTGATCCCCTGGCGTTAACCATGTAACAGTTGCCAGTAGTTCTGTTGTGCCCATCGACGGTACTTCTTCGCTCCTGATGGATCTTGCGTTTCATGCGCTTAAAATGTTGCCGACGAGCAACATATCCTTGCCACCATATCTTAAAGGCGTCGCACTCCTCCGTGGGGTGCGATATTTTCCGGTGATATGCGCAATAATCAGGGTGCCTCTCCACCCCATCGTGTGTGTTTCCTTCCGAGGGCGGTAGCTTCATCCCCATTGACATGGCTTTGGCAAACCTTTTTCTCGTCTTGAATATCTTCTTGTCTACTTCGGATGCCTTTCGCTCTGGCGGAGGTACTTCAACTCTTCCGTTCAGTCACCTGCATTTGGTTCCTTCTGACGCTGCCATCTCACGCTCCTGATCCGTTTTACTTTTTAGACGAATCTCGTCTAGAAAAGCGTCGATCATTTCGTCTGTTGGCCATGCACGCTCTGGTACAGGCTCTGCCTCCAGCTTCTTAGTGCCAGGAGTTTTCTCATCATCGGTAAACGAGTGGGAGATCACGTTACAACTCGCCACATATCCTTCGGATTCATCTGACGAGCTCTCTCCGTCATCTTCCTCTTGAAAGATGTGGTTGAGGAACTCTTGCAGTGTGACAGGAGTTCGCGCCTTTTGATTGTACTCTTCCAGTGCGTCGATTTGCTTCTGCAAGTTCGTGTGCTCGTTTCCAGGCTTCACGGACTTCTTGGATTTCTTCTTCTTTTTCTTCGAAGATTTTGACGATTGGGCGTGAGTATTTGGGCTCTTATCGCAAGTCTTTGTAGTTGGGCGGCGCCTTAGCATCCCTTCGATAATTTGAGGTTCAAGAGGGTCCTTCCATTCGATCGCAGGGCACGCATGAAGGTCTCTCAGCATTCTTTTGGTTTTAGTTGATAGCACGACCTCCCATGGAGCTTCTTCAATAAAGGAGCAGGTTGCCCCCGGTGTATCTGCTTTCTTAGGAGTATGCGGTTGTGGTGGGTTCACCTTCCACTTTTCGGACAGTACAAACTTCCCCTGGAGGTATTGATCTTCAATCCATCTTTTGAAGACGAAGCAATCTTCAATCGGATGGCCTACCGTTTGATGGTAAGGGCAATAGTTAGGGTTATTCACCTCGGTGGGTTGCGGCGGTCGTCTTGGATTTGGTAGGCTTATAAGTCTGTTGCGTATTGCCAGCTCGAATAACCGTTTCGTCTTGTCTCGTGGGAACGAGTAGGGACGCTTCATCTTCTCATTATAATACCGACGTCTTTCCTCCAGTTGATCTGCCGGTTTCGGGGCGTTAGGCTGCTGTTGGGCATTCGCAACAAAGGTTGCCCTTCCTTTACCCTTGTCATTCCGAGGTTCCAACTTCGGGGGAGGTGGTCTATGACCCATCTGGTCCATCTGAGCCAACTTGTCGATTAAAGCCTGGAATGTGGTTGGCTTAAAGAACATCATAAACTGGGAGATAGTTGCGTGGGGGTCTAGGGTTCCTACGAACATGCCCACTGCGGGTGCCTCCTCAATGCGTTGTTCACATCTCGACCACAAGTTCCGCCAGCGTATAGCATACTGGATCCAGGTTTCGCCTGGTTTTACCCTGGAGTTAATCAGTGCAGTTATTGGAGTGCGTTCGCTGGCACTTGCGAATCGCTGAGTGAATAACAACTCCATTTCAGCGAACGTTTTGATAGAATCGTTCGGGAGTTCCGAATACCATTCGAACGCAGTTTCTGATAGGCTGCCCACGAACTGGCGGAGCAACAGTTTATCATCACCGCCGGTGTTACCGCAGAGGGCCCGGAACTGGGCGACATGTTGATGGGGGTTGCCGGTCCCCTTGTACACGTGGAATTTTGGTATAGTATAGCCTTGCGGGTATTTGATTTGGTCGTACCAGCTTGGATACGGCCGCCCCGTTTTCATGACTTGACCAGCTGCCTCAGTCGCGTGATGAACCCGGATTTGCTGGGCTATGTAGTCAACCAAGTCCGCCTTAGAGATTGGCTCCTCCTTGGCCGTTGAGAGGGCTGGTGGAGGATTTGACGTTTCTCCTCGGTCGTCTTCAAGAACGATTGGGGGATCTTCGGAAGTAAGTCCTGCTGGATCATCATTCCTATCATATCTTGGAAGAGAAGGCCCATACGTTGTATGTTGGCCGCTTGTTCAGCAGCCTCTTTGTCCTTTTTCTCCAGTATTCGGCGAAGGAATTCAGCGTCGGTTTCTTCCTCCTGGCGCGCGTCTGAGGACGTTTCTGGGTTTTCTTTTGGCCCGGTGAGTGCGGCCATAGCATTCATCATTTCCGGAAGCTTTTGTTGCTGCTCCTGGGCTTTCGTCACGGATCGGGTTAGCGGTCGGTGGCTCGTAGAAGTGCGGCTTTCCTCCTTTCCAGAGGCCATGTAAACAGTGTGCACCACCATGCCCCCAGACTTAGGGCGTCTGGGCTCAGTGCTTTTAGCCGTCGTTGCATGCTGGGGGGTCTTCTCTGGCCTCCTCCTTTTATGAGCCAGTTGATCAACAGCCTTTTGGGGTTTAGCCTGGTGACCAGCTTCCGGTTGGATTTTCAGCTTCTTATGCCGGCGGGAGAAGTTTGGATCGATGATCGAGTCTCGGGCCTGCCGCCAAACCTTATAGATTTTGGAAGACAGCCGTTGAGGGGATTGGGGCTGTTCTGGTTTTATTTCCACAACCTTTTTTAACGGGGGAGGAGACCTCTTCAGCACTGCAGTAGGAGAATTCTTTCGCACCTTATTTAGCATTTCGAAGCTATTCCCAGTTAGAACAGCAGCATTAACTTCTGCCATCGGGGCTGATGGAGTCAACCCGGAGGGGGAGTTTCCCCCAGCCTTCCTTACTCGGCGCCAATGGCGGCGTCGAGCGTGTCGAGCGGCCGGCGTAGGGTCAGCGGTAAGAATGGTTTCGTCTTGCCCCCTGTCTGGGTGGGGGGTCGCTGTTGGTATTAGCCTGTCAAAGACCGATGTCCTTTGGGCAGCAGGAGCGGGAGCTGAAGCCGTCAATCTTGTAAAGACCGACCTTTTGGCCGGAGAAGCTGCCTTGACGACTTCGGGGGCAGGAGCGGCCACCTTCTTAGGAGCAGCCTTCTCTGAGATTGTAGGCCCCATGATGGGTTCGCAGGATTTCTAGCCCAATCTAGAGAAGACCGAGGCGTTGACGTTGGGCGACTCGTTGAGAGGAGCCGCGGCAGGGGTAAGACGATCAAAGACCGACTTCTTGAGAGCTTCCGTTGTCAGCACTGGAGCGGTGAAGTTTGTCGGCGGGAGCATGGTCCCAAAGAACAATCCTGTGGTGGCACGAGTGACCTGTTCCACGGGCATTGTAAATAGCGAAGCAGCTTGGGGTCCGTAGGCTATACCTCCTGGCGAGGCAGAGAGTTGGTTACCATTGCAGTCTGAGCAGTTGGAGAGTTTCACGGAAGTAGAAGCCATCGATCCTTCGCTCTCTGCAATAAGCGAGACGCCAATTCTTAGTATCTTGAAACCCAAGGGCAACCAATAGCGAACCGCGATTGGTTCGCGAGTCACGACACACGAAGTGTGGAGTGGAAAGAGGAAAAGGTCCCACCGGGCGTGCCAAAATCTGTTCCCCTCCGAACGGCGGCGCGCAGGACTGCGATGTCCTAGCGCTGAGATTCGGGGCAGATACTAATTGGTGCTATCCGTCCACCTCTCCGAAGATGCCAAGTTAATTTATGGCACCATGTATCGAAGGTTTAGACGGATGCGTCCGATGTAGCAGACTTCGTCAGATTCCCCCTCGTTTGAGGGGTTTTTGATTGTGGGGACGCTCTTCCCTGCAGGCGTAAGCCCCTGCAGTTAATTACGCTACCGCATTGCGATAACAACTTTCTCTTTCTCCAGATGGTCACTTCGTGTCGTGGATGTTTGTTTTATTTATGATTGCCCGTGGATTGTATACGGAGACTGAGTTATGTCGTCGCCCATAGGGCGTGGACTAGTCCAAATCCGTATTATCTTAGATTTGGATTTGGGGGTTTGGTTTGAGGATACGTCAGCCGTACTTGAGGCTAAGATCAACTCAAACGTTTGTTAAGGATACGTTAGTCTTACTTTGAGACTAAGATCAACTTAACGGGATCGTTTAGATCCGACAAAGGATCGTTTGGGCTCTATTGTTCCAGTTTAAGGACATAGTGGTCCATCGTATGTATGGCCGTCGGGACCCGTCACCTCTCTGACGACGTTGAAGAATTACAACGACGGATGTCAGAGGAGTTCAGAGATGTACCCTCGAGCCAGAGTTAATGGGGGGGATTTATAGTCCACTCTGTTTGAAGGTTTAAGGATACGTTAGCCATCTTTGAGGCTAAGATCAACTTAAACGGGACCGTTTAGATCCGACAAAAGAGCATGCGGGGGCTCTATTGTTCTAGTTTAAGGACGTTGCGGTCCATGGGTAGTTTAAGGACGTTACGGTCCATTGGTAGTTTTAAGACATCTCGGTCAAGGTTAAGGACGTCGTAGTCCATGGGTTTAAGGACCCCACAGTCCGGTATGTGCTCTGGATGCTTCACACGGGTTCACTGCCGTGCTTGGCGAGGACCAGGCTCCGCTCTGGACGTTTTCCGCGGGGTCAAAGAGTGACGTTATCCGCATTCCACGTAACCAGGAATTTTGCATTAGACATGGGTTTAAGGACCCCGCAGTCCATATCGATGTGTGGTCGTCGGGACCCGTCACCTCTTTGAAGACATTGAGGGATTACAATGCCAAATATCAAAGGAGTGAAGAGATGTACCCTAGAACCGGAGTGGATTAAATAGTCCTTGGCCCAATTTGGGATCAAGACCAATTAATTATATTATGAGCCCATTAGCCCAGTTGATTACGAATTGAGGACTTATGGCCAGCTTGGGCTAAGTCCAATCAGGAGAGGCTTTGCCTCTATCCATTTAGCCAATTGGGCCAAAGCCTAGTGTTAAACACTACATAGCAATCAGTGTTGAACACTGGGAATGAGGTTGACAAGTTAGTGTTTAACACTAAAAGATAATTGGTGTTAAACACCAGCAACAAGGCTTTTCAAATTAGTGTTAAACACTAAAACAGATCAGTATCAAACACTGGCAACATAGATCTCAAATTAGTGTTAAACACTAAGGTAGTCAGTGTTGAACACTGCAAATAAAGTTTTTTGATTAGTGTTGAACACTAAGGCCCAACAGTGTTTTAACACTGGGTTCGAGAGTTTCAATTTAGTGTTAAATACTAAGGCAAGAGGGGTCACGTGGCGACACGTGAGAGCGCCCTCCCTTCGTTTGTTTTTCTGAGACTATTGCATCTTTTAGAGCATCACGTGCCATCACGTGACGGGCATTCAAATGCTTATACGTTAAAGCTTCTGCCTAGGGTCACGTGGGTCACGTGGGGCACTGCTTCAAGGGGCTTTCTGTAGATCTTTTGGGTGGGGTCACGTGGTGACACGTGACCCTGCCTCTATGTATGTTGTTTAGAGGATCTGTTAATCTTTTCCAGGAATTAAATTCCTCGTAGGGTTAAACCTTGACAGTAATTTCAGAGGAATTAAATTCCTACTTCCTTTTGAAGATTTATATTCTGAATAGAGTTGGACTCTGAATTTTCTGTAGGAATTAAATTCCTCATACATGTGAAGAACTAAATAGGGTTAAACCCTAATAAAAGCTTTTAAGGAATTAAATTCCCACTTTCTGTTAAGTTATGATCAAGGGAATTAAATCCCCGCTGTTCCAACAGAACTAGGTTCTTAATTAGGGTTAAACCCTGTTTCTTTTTGCTCTGAAGGAATTAAATTCCCAAGACACAGGGTCAAGCCCTAGTTTTATTTTAAAGGAATTAAATTCCTATAGTTCTGTGAGAATTAAATTCTCGTGCTTCCATTCCCTCTCTATGTTTTGGATCTGCATGGCAGGATCTCGACCCATTGAGAATTAAATTCTCAACTTCAAGGGGAGATGTGCACTTTGCAGATCCTCTATCAAAGAGAGAAGAAATATGTTCTTCTGTTTTATATATCAGAGTTAAACTCTGCTGAGAATTAAATTCTCTTTCTTTCAAGGAGCCTTCCCTTTCTTACCTAGGGTTTTCTTTTGCAGAAGATCCAAATTCCTCAAAGTATCAAAGCTCTCTCCCTTTTCTTCCCTCTGCGTATCTATCTCTATATCTCTCTCTCCCTGTGTCTCTTGGCTCCTATTTATAGGAGAAGCAGCCGAGTCAATTAGTTTTTGACGAATCTTCATTGAGAGATTTGATTTGCATCCATCATTCGTTTTTGACCTTTGGATTATTGGGTGAATTTTATTCACCATTGGATTTCAAGTCCCGGGGTTCCCCTTTGTTATTTCGGTTAGATTTAGAGGGGAAATCTTTCCAAACCCGAGATTTTCCCATAGATAAATGATATTCAATCATCTTTAAATCTTTAATTCGATTGGTCCCAGATAATCGCTTTCCTTTGGAAAGATTCGAATCTCCTTCAGAATTTAATTCTGTCAACGAAATGGGCTTTGAAAGCCGGTCACGTGTGACCACGTGACCCATAGTCACGTGTGGGCACGTGACACCCTTGGAACGAGCCTTCCTCTTTCTTTTTGCGCTCTGTCTTCTGGTTGCTGCTTAACCGTCACGTGCCACCACGTGACCCCTGGTCACGTGCGAGCACGTGACCCTTGTCTGAACTCTTTTTCTTGATTTAACTGGAGAACAATTCTGATGTTTTGATCGTCACGTGCCGACACGTGACCCTGGTCACGTGGGAGCACGTGACCTCTTCTGAAGCTTTTTCCTTGATTTGATCAGGAAGCGTTGGGTCTTTGCTGCTGGCTTTTAAATGTCACGTGCCGACACGTGACCCAGGTCACGCGGTGTCACGTGCCAACACGTGACTGCTGGTCACGTGTAAGCACGTGACCCTCTTCTGAAGCTTTTTCCATAAGCTTTCCTGATTTTAAATCAGGAAACAGACGACTATGTCCGCTTGTTATCTTCTTAAACCCAAACTCTATAAGTAGTAACCGGCTTCCTTAACAACGGACCGAAATGTTCTTAAACTAACAACGGACCGAAACGTCCTTAAACTAACAATGGACCGAAACGTCCTTAAACTAATGACGGACCGAAACGTCCTTAAAACTAACAACGGACCACTATGTCCTAAACTAGCCGTTGACCGAGATGTCGATAAACTACAGTGGATTGCAGCATCCCAAAGCTGATACAAAAAAAAGAATAAAAAAAAAGAGAAAAAAGAAAACGGTATGTCCATAAGTAAAATGGGAACGGATGAAAACCCGAAAGGGCTCCGTGAGTAAAAACAGCAGAGCTACCGGCGAGTCTTGTGAAAACCCGAAATGGCGCAACCTCCTTAGAATAAAAAAAACGGTATGTCCACAAGAAAAATGGGCACGGATGAAAACCCGATAGGGCTCCTTGAGTAAAAACAGCAGGGCTGCCGGCAAGTTTTGTGAAAACCCGAAAGGGCGCAATCTCGTTAAAAGACACTTGCAAGGTCCTCTCGACTTTGTAAGAAGAAACCACCTGCGTGAGATCCTTACGACTCACAAGGGAGCAACACACTTAGGGACCCCCATGATTCCTAAGGAGAAATTACACTTGTGAGATCCTCACGACTCGTAAGGAGAACCCTCTTATGGGACCCTCACGGCTCATGAGATTCAAAAGTCTTAAGCTACAGGGATCTGAACCTGTTCTTAAACAGCCCCCACAACCTCCGATACTGCCATACAAGCGGCTCAATGCTGACCCTTGTATACAATCCACGGGAGCGAATAAACATTTTCCTAACAAAGTCCCATCCGTGACTAGGGATATATCTGCACGGTGAACAACCCTTGTAAGTCCTCTCGACTTATAAGAAGAAAACACTCTTGTAAGATCCTTACGACTTATAGGAGAACACGCACTTAGGAATCCTCACGATTCCCAAGGAGAAATTACACCTACGAGATCCTCACGACTTGTAGGGAGAAATACCTTTACAAGACCTTTACGGCTCATGAAGTCAAAAGCCTTAGTCAACAGGATCTTAACCTTGTTTACTAAGCTACCTTTGTTCGTCACTGACATAGGCAAATGATGATTCGCTTCTGGCCATATCCCAGTTGTAGCGGTGCTGATGCTGAAATCGGTGTCCAAATCCAAGCTTGCAACAAAAGCTGGCAAGCCACACATGCATACGAAATAGCCGAAATGATGGGGCAACTTGCAAACAAAATAAGCAAGTAAAAATATATGCATGCAAAATAGCCGAAATGATTGGGCAACTCGCAATAAAAAAGCAGCGAGTAAAAATAAAACAAATAGCCGAAATGATTGGGCACCGTGAAAAATAGCCAAAATGATTGGGCAATCGCGACCTTCGCGATATAAAAACTGAAATGATAGAGCATCGCGGAAAGAAATAAAAAAAATTGAAATGAAGTTTATTCCCTACAGGTGATATCACATCAATCCCTGTATACAATCCAGGGGCGCAAACAAAGAAGGAATCATGCCTTTCCTCCTCAGGTTTCATCAAAAGAAGAAGCCAAATCTCAACGGTTCACAGATGGTCTGGAGATCGTCTCAACATTCGTCTTATTACAACGGACACAACATCAAGTAAAGTGGAACGGCGGAAACTCCTAGTTCCATGACTCGGCAGTGCACAGATGACCGAGAGTCAAACCCCAACTCCGTGAAATGCGGATAAAGTCAAAAATTCCTGGTCACGTGGAACGCGGATAATGTCAACTCTAATCCCGTGGGAAACGTCCAGAGCGGATCCTGGTCCTCGCAGAGCACGGCAATGACCCCATGTGAAGCATCCAGAGCGGAGCCTAGTCCTCGCCGAACACGGCAGTGAACCCGTGGGAAGCATCTAGAGCAAAATTCCTGGTCATGTGGAACGCGGCTTATGTCAATTCTGACCCCGTGGGAAACGTCCAGAGCGGATCCTGGTCCTCGCAGAGCACGGCAATGACCCCGTGTGAAGCATCCAGAGCGGAGCCTAGTGTTGGGGTCGAAAATTGCACCCCGATTGACCAAGTCAAAGTCAAGGTCAACCCCAAGCCAGGTGGGCCCAAGCCCAAATCAAGTGGGCCCATGCCCGAGACGAGCCGGAACATGAAGCGGCCGACCTCCCCATGCAAATCATGTAAAAAATAATTTTGATGTATTTTTTTATGGGCATAAAGCCAAATTTTTGTAAGCCCATGGCTTATGTGCAAAAAGAAATGGCACATAAGCCATGGGATGGGCAAAATGCCATTTTGTAATACTCAAGGGGCTATATGCAAATATGTAAGCCTATAAAAGGCAACATGATGAAAATATCTAAGACAATTTTCATTCCCCCAAAAAATAGGGTTCTTTGTGCCTCCTGCTCCTTCTCCAAGGTTCTAAACCTTCTCATTTCTTTTGAATTAAATTAAGAGTTTTACTCTTTCTTTTCCAAAACTAAATAGTTTTTCACCACAAAACCCACAAAGGGGAACTCAGATCTGCCATCAGATCTCAGAAAGGAGAGATTTGTAGATCTCACATCTCTTGATCTTCAAGATCCGGCCAACAAAGGAAGAAGAAGGAGACCCATCTCCAGAAACCCCACTTTGGGGAAGAACTAGGGCTCAAGGGGAGAAACCCTTCATCAGCTTCAAAACATCTTAGAAGTTTAACTCCTCATATATATATATATATATATATATATAGACACACACACACACACACACACATACACACAGAATAATAAGTTCTCCTTTCTGGGAGTACAACTCCCATTGCAGGGACCAAGTCCCTTTTGCTGCTCGAGCGCCCACGTGCTGACACGTGGTGCGCTAGCGCTCTAGCGCCCGAGCGCCCACGTGTTGACACGTGGCGCTCTTGCGCTCGGAGTGCTAGCGCCCAAAGAGTTAGCGCCCGAGCGTCCACGTGCTGACACGTGGCGCGTTAGTGCTCAGTGCGCTAACGTTCTTGCGCTCAGAGAGCTAGCGCCCGAGCGCCCACGTGCTGACACGTAGCGCGCTGGCGCTCAGTGCATGAGCGCCCGAGTGCCTACGTGCTGACACGTGGCACGCTAGCACTCAGTGCGCTAGCGCTCTTGCGCTCAGAGCGCTGGCACCCAAAGCGCTGACGCCCGAGCGACCACGTGCTGACACGTAGTGCGCTAGCGCTCAAAGCGTTAGCGCTCTTGCGCTCAAAGCGCTGGTTCTGGCCCCACGCATCCTTTGGATGCCTTTTTCCCCCTTTTATATATATACATATATACATATATATATATGTATACATATGTACACACACATACTCCACGACACTGTCCCTGTTAGAAAAAAATTTCTAACGGGGCGCTGCCCCGCACCCCTCAAGGGGGCTGCTAGCCCCCTTGATCCCTAGCCCGCTATTCGGGTAGCGGGACCCCCGTAAAAACTCTACAGGGCCCCCGATAGATCCAAAACCCCTTCAAAACACAACACTGCACATTGAGTTCGCATGACCAGTTTAACCCGTCAATCGGAGGTTCCCTCGCTCCAAAGGCGGGGGGTAATTAACGGCAGCTTAGTCCGCGGCTGCCAGAGATTCGGATCCCCACAATCATTAAACCCCGGCCTACCCTAGGCAGGGGGAATCTGTAATGCGCCTGACAAGCGCGCGCGTATTCCCATCTCAATGGGGTGACGAAAAACACCCTACACCTAGTCCTCGCCGAACACGGCAGTGAACTCGTGGGAAGCATCTAGAGCAAAATTCCTGGTCATATAACGTCAATCCTGACCCTATGGGAAATGTCCAGAGCGGATCCTAGTCCTCGCAGAGCACGGCAGTGAACCCGTATGAAGCATTCAGAGCGGAGCTTAGTCCTCGCCGAACACGGCAGTGAACCCGTGGGAAGCATCTAGAGCAAAATTCCTAGTCACGTAGAATGCGGATAACAACAATCCTGACCCCGTGGGAAACGTCCAGAGCAGATCCTGGTCCTCGCAGAGCACGGCAATGAACCCGTGTGAAGCATCCAGAGCGGAGCCTAGTCCTCGTCGAACACGGCAGTGAACCCGTGGGAAGCATCTAGAGCAAAATTCCCGGTCACGTGGAACGCGACTTATGCCAATCCTGACCCCGTGGGAAACGTCCAGAGCAGATCCTGGTCCTCGCAGAGCACGGCAATGAACTCGTGTGAAGCATCCAGAGCGGAGCCTAGTCCTCGTCGAACACGGCAGTGAACCCGTGGGAAGCATCTAGAGCAAAATTCCTGGTCACGTGGAACATGGATAATGTCAACTCTGACCCTGTGGGAAACGTCCAGAGCGGATCCTGGTCCTCGCAGAGCATGGAAATGACCCCATGTGATGCATCCAGAGCGGAGTCTAGTCCTCGCCGAACACGACAGTGAACCCGTGGGAAGCATCTAGAGCAAAATTCTTGGTCACGTGGAACGCGTATAATGTCAACTCTGACCCCATGGAAAACGTCCAGAGCGGATCCTGGTCCTCGCAGAGCACGGCAATGACCCCGTGTGAAGCATCCAAAGCGGAGCCTAGTCCTCGCCGAACACGGCAGTGAACCAGTGGGAAGCATCTAGAGCAAAATTCCTGGTCACGTGGAACGCGGCTTATGTCAATCCTGACCCCGTGGGAAATGTCCAGAGCGAATCCTGGTCCTCGCAGAGCACGGCAGTGAACCCATGTGACGTATCCAGAGCAGAGCCTAGTCCTCGCCGAACACGGCAGTGAACCCGTGGGAAGCATCTAGAGCAAAATTCCTGGTCACGTGGAACGCGGCTTATGTCAATCCTGACCCCATGGGAAACGTCCAGAGCGGATCCTAGTCCTCGCAGAACACGGCAATGAACCCGTATGAAGCATCCAGAGCGGAGCCTAGTCCTTGCCGAACACGGCAGTGAACCCGTGGGAAGCGTCTAGAGCAAAATTCCTGGTCACATGGAACGCGGATAACGTCAACTCTGACCCTATGAGAAACGTCCAGAGCGGAGCCTGGTCCTCGCAGAACACGGCAGTGAACCCGTGGGAAGCATCTAGAGCAACCCCTGACTCCGTGAAATGCCGATAAGGGCAACTTCACCCATCACTTGCGGGTCCTCACGACTCGTAAGGGAGCAAATTCTCTTATGAGATCCTTACGACTTTCAAGAGAAAACACACTTAGGAATCCTCACGATTTTTAAGGAGAAACCACACCTACGGGATCCTCTCGACTGCTAGAGAGAAAATTCTTTATGAGACTCTCACGGCTCATAAAGTTGAAAAGTCTTAGGAGGCAGATCTTAACCCTGAATCCTAAGCCATCGTTGTCCTGCAGAGAAATTGAGATAGACTATCCACAGAATACATTCAGTCAAAGAAATACACCATTGTGAAGAAAAATATGTCTTTTATTCATGAATCAAAATGAATACAAAGTACAATTCGCGAAAGGAACAAAAAATATACTCTTATTCAGGAGTATGTACAAAGGAAGAGTAAAAAATATATATACAAGTCTTCAGGTCGGTGGGCGATTTAGCAGATTGGTCAACTCATCCCTCTTTCGCTGGGCCTCGCCTTCGTGATTCAAAATCGCCAAAAGACGGGCCTCCGCCTGAGCTTGCTGAGCCTGATATGAGGCGGCCGGCCTTCGAGCTCTTTCTCGGTAGCTTTGTGAGCCTCAACCCTTTCACGAGTGAACACGGCGGCTTTGTCGATGGCCACCACCTCCTTGATGCACTCTTGAAGCACTCGCCAGAGTTCATACACTTTGTTGGCTTTGGCTGTAAGGTTAGCTTGGAGCTCATTCAACGCCTTAGAAGCCAGCTCCCTCTCTGAAAATTTGCGGCCGAGCCTCTTCTCGCACGACACCATGTTCGCCGCGCACCGCTCTATCAGACCCCGCAAACCCGCCTTCGCAGCCACAGCCTCTGAAGAAAGGCGGGTACACTCGAGCACATGCAAGCAAGCCTCCACCTGCCGACAGAACTCAACCCAGACTTGCACCACTGCTTCGCTATGGTAGGTGGCAAGAAAAGGAAGAGAGCCGTTAGCTTCGGCTGCAAACGCTTCGGCTGTAATTACATTGCCAGCACAAAGTTCCTCGATCAAAGATGAAAGAGAGGCAAGGCTTAGCTTGGCCATCCGTTCCGAGGCTCGCAAAGCATAGTGGCCGGGTGGCATGGCGATGCGCGACTCCAGCGCGGTGAGAACTGGCAGGGCTGTTCAGATTTATAAACAGTCCATGAAACTCGTAAGCAAAGAACAAATGGAACAATGTTGGGACTTTACTTACCCACGGTCATGCAAGAAGGAGCTGAAGACTCCCCTGGCCCTTCAAGAACCTCAACCTCATCATCGGCCTCCATGACTGTAAAAGACATCAATGTTATTTTGCGAAATAATAGCAATGCTGTGAAAAGAAGGTAGACAACACTAACCTTGCCCAGAAGAAAGGACGATGCGCTGAGGAGATATTGCTTGTGGAGCAGCCATCTCCAACAGACGCTGAAAAGACTGCCTGGGAGACAAGTCGGCAATCGAAGCCGCTAACCCGCGCAATTCTGAAAAGACAAAAGAGTTCAGATAACAGAAAGATTACTAATTTAAAATGTAGAAGGTTACCTTCGACGCTCCTCCCATTCTGAGCTGGAGGGATAGCAGCTTCAACGGCCTTCGCCACAACCTCTGAGGCGCCCTCAGGGAGAGCCATTGGGACAACGATCACCAAAGGTGCCTCCCCCAAGGGAGCAAGGGCTTCGGGAGCAGGAGCCACCACAGGAGGCTCTATCACAAGAGGGACAGTTTCATCAACGCCCTCCACACCGAACAGTGTTTCACTGGGGGTATCAACAGGCTCTACGGTCAATAAACCCGTGGGAATCATCACCATCGCCGAAGTCTCTGCACAGTTCACACAAGGATAAGAATGCATATATATGCGTGCCGATAATATGAAGTATCACAAAGAGATACAGGAACATACCAATGCGCAAGGAAGCTTGCAGTATAGCTTGCTCAAGCCGACGCTCCTTCTCAAGGAGGTGTGCTCGCCGAGGTCCGAGGGTGGACTCATGGCCGCCGGTCCACAGTGAAAGCGCGTCCGCGGCATCCTCCGAAGTAGCCTGTTTAAGGGCCCGTTCACCCCATTCCTCCAGAGGGCCGATGAATCGTCGCCGGATCCACGGAGGGTCTTCATAAAAGATGACGGCGGGATAAAGCTTCTTCGGAATCCTTACGTTCTCCGACTCGTATTGAGAACGTCTTATAGCCTCAGCCAATTGTACGGCTTCCTCGGCAGTTGAATTTGGAAAAAGCAGTCCAGCATCCGACTCCTGCAGGGCCAATGGTTCGTCCTGAAAAATGGGCTCAGATTTTACTAAAGAATCGAGCAAGTTAGTAGCCACTTTCCTCTGCCGCTTGGATCCAGAGCCGACCGCCGAGGACGACCGTTTCCTCCCCCGTGGAGCCTTGGCGCGACGTCGACCCACTTCGCCTTCAACGCCCTCATTCCCAATGCCCTCGCTTGGCGCTGCGACTGAGGACGACACGGCCATTGTCGATGCCGCCGGCGGTGGTATTGCTACTGGCGCCCTTTTACCCCTCGACTGAGCCCAGGTATCCAATGGCATACCAATTGTGGGAGTGAGGTCTACCTCCGACTCCCCCGGAATGAGCGCGACACTGGTATCCCTCAGGGGAAAGCAGACCGATGCGCGCGGTCGCGGCGGAACTCCCGTGGCCTGAACCTGAGCAGGAGTACCATATCCAAGGAGCACCCTCTTCTCCTCAGCAATAATTGGGCTGACCCGATGAAGGTACCAGCCCGTAAAGGACCCCACGCATCGGGGAATATCGTCAGCTTCAGGGATCATGAAGCGGGAACTAGTGTTCAGCCTCACAAAGTGGTGAGCAGCATCACGAACGGCTTCGGGTGAAGGGGTGGGCGCGACTGTAAAAGCCTCAAAGGGAACGCCCTGATCATAGCCAAGCTGCCGGGCGAAGCGGTGCGGGTTGTACCGCATAAAAAGGGCCGCACTGTTCTGACGGAATACCAGATAACCTGGCCTGATCGTGTACAAGTGCCTGGCCTCCTGGGGCTTCAAAGAAGGCACACCATCTTTTGACAGGCCGCAGAGTTGTTGAACTGGACCTGAAGGAGCAAATAGAACCCAATCAACGAATACCAATCAGCCCGTGGTAGCGTAAGGAGCAATCAACACGCGAATGGCCCAAAATTGAGTCGGGTCAGGGGCAGAAGCATCCACTAACCGCATGAGTCGCGGAAAAGTATAGGCGTCGTAAAATGCGGGTCGCTGGTGCGCAGCAAAGGCCCCCAACACGTGCATTTCGATCCAAGACGTGAAGTAATGAAGAGAAAGTTTACTACGTCCACGCCGGGAGTTGAAGTATTAGCCGCGACACCCAACCCATGATAGAGATGCACTAGCGCCGGGATGCCTACGGCTAGCCGTGTCCCCTCAGCGATACAATGAGCTGGATAGATCACCGAAACTCTCATGAAGCGGCGATGCATGGGAATGACGAACCAGCTGAGCCAGACACTGATAAAACCCACAAAGAATATCTCCTCATCCATGCCGGGAGCTGCAATCGATTCGAAAGATACCGGTGACGTAATAGGAATGTAGTACTGCGGTAAATCTGATTCCTTAGTCGGCCGCTTCGGAGCCGTCTTCGACAAGATATCCTCGCGAAGGAAGCAAGCGATGAAGCTCTTAAAAGTAACGCCCTGCTCCTCAGATTCTGTGAACAGTTTGTCAAAGATGCCCAGGGCCTTGATCAAACTCGGGCGCTTGTGGCGGACGGCGTTCTCAGCAGACAAGCCTTCCCTCCGAATGGCGGTGACGACGACGTGGAGACGTCTTGCCTGAGATTCGGGGCAGATGCTATTTGGTTTTATCCGTCCACCTCTTCGAAGATGCCAAGTTGATTTATGGCACCGTGTATCGAAGGTTTAGATGGATGCGGCCGATGTAGCAGACTTCGTCAGATTCCCCCTCGCTTGAGGGGTTTTTGATCGTGGGGACGCTCTTCCCTGCAGGCGCAAGCCCCTGCAGTTAATTACGCTACCGCATAGCGGTAACAATTTTCTCCTTCTCCAAAATTTCACTTCGTGTCGTATGTGTTTGTTTGGTTTGTGGTTGCCCGTGGATTGTATACGGAGACTAATTTATGCCGTCACCCGTAGGACGTGGATTAGTCAAAATCCGTATTTTCTTAGATTTGGGTTTGGTGTTTTGGTTTAAGGATACGTTAGCCATATTTGAGGCTAAGATCAACTTAAACCTTTGTTAAGGATGCGTTAGTCTAATTTGAGACTAAGATCAACTTAACGGGATCGTTTGGATCCGACAAAAGAGCATTTGGGGGCTCTATTGTTCCAGTTTAGGGACGTAGTGGTCCATAGGTAGTTTAGGGACATTGCGGTCCATTGCTAGTTTAGGGACATGGTGGTCCATGTTCCAGTTTAGGGATGTGGGGGTCCATTTCCAGTTTAGGGAGATAGGGGTCCATCGTTCCCGTTTTGGGGACGGATATTAGTTTAAGGACGCATTAGTCCATGGGTTTAAGGACCCCATAGTCCATATGGATGTGTTTAAAGACGCATTAGTCCATTAGTTTAGGGACGCATAAGTCCATGGGTTTAAGGACCCCACAGTCCGTATTTTGGTTTAAGAACGCATAAGTCCATGAGTTTAAGGACCCCACAGTCCGTATGGATGTGTGGTTGTCGGGTCCCATCACCTCTCTGACGTCGTTGAAGGATTACAACGATAGGTGTCAGAGGAGTTCAGAGATGTACCCTTGAACCGGATGTAAATTGATTTAAGAGAGCAGTCTTGCTCAGTCAATTTAATTTGAGGACTTACGGCCATGATTGGGCTAAGTCCAGTTGAGAATATTCAACGTTTTTATCTTTGGCCTATTAGGCCTGTGCTAGGGCTTTGCCCCTGTTTAATAATGCACTGCATTTTCTTTTGGCCTGCTAGACCTTTTTGATTTGGGCTCTGTCCCTTTTAAATGATGCACAACATCTATTTTTGTTTGGGCTCTGCCCTTTTTAAAATAATGCATTGCACTTTATTAGGCCCGTTAGGCCTTTTTTAATTGGGCTTGGCCCTTCTGTAAATAATACAGTGCATTAATCAAACTGACAGTGGCCATGTAGCCTGTCAGGCGCTTTGCGCCAATTATTGAGCGCGGGCGCATGTGGAGGTGACACGTGTCACGCTCTGGTGAGCGCAAGCGCAGTGCGCTGCGCCAGTGTGCAGCGCTGTTGCGCTGCTGACACGTGGCGCGCTCTGGTGAGTTGCACCAATTTCAGAGAGCAATGCTCTATTTTAAAAGTGTATAGCACAAGTGGATTTTGGAGCTGACACGTAGCGCTCTCTGGTGGCTTGCGCCAACCCAAGAGCGCAACAGTGCAGATTTTAAAGCGCAAGGCACTGTTTTAATATCTTGATCCAATTTTGGATTCAAGAAAAGAATTTTTAAGATTCCAAAACTAATAGTTCATAAAAAAGGCAATGCCTTTGTTATTATTATCTTGTTATATTGAAGATCCTTGATCTTGTTCTTAGATCAATGATCTTTTCAGAAGAAATTCTTCTTTTTTTTATCCAAAGGTTTTACCTTTCTCTCTTTTTGAGTTCTTCTCAGAGTTCTTTAGAGGAGTTCTCTCTTTGTTTCTGTGTTTTTCTATCTCTGTCTTGTCTTTTGAAATTGGGGTCCAGGGGCCTTTATATAGTGCCCATTAATTTGTTAAATTTGTTAAAGGGATTATTCTCTGAGTGATTTGGAGAATTTTCCCCACCGTTGAATCTTTGATCCAAGGGTTTCTGTTTTACAGAAGACAATCTTCTTGTTTTAACAAGAACAGAAGGATCTTACTGGAATTTTAATTCTGTTTGGCGCAAACGCATCTGCACTTGACACGTGTCGCGCAGCGCGGAGCGCAGCGCAACTGCGCTGACACGTGTCGCGCAGCGCAAAGCGCAGCGCATCTGAAGCGTTGCTTCTTTTAATTTTGTTTTTAAATAGAGCCTTGCTCTGATTGGACGCGCTGCCTTGGGCGCTGCGCTGACGTATCAATTTTTGACACGTGGCGCGTTGCGTGCAGCGCAAGCAATTTGAAGCGTTGCTTCAATTTTTGAATTTTTGAAATTCAAACAGAGCTTTGCTCTGATTGGGGGAAACAAATGCCCTCCACCGTTGCGCTCACGTGGCGCACACGTGAGTGCAGCGGTGGCAAGATTCTAGCCATTGGATCAACTGGTGAGTTGAAGGGGCGCAAGCGCCTATAAATAGGACCCTTGGTCCTCAGTAAATAATTACCATTTTCAAGAACTTTGATTTTGAGAGCCCTGCTCTTGTTTTTAAGAACTTCAGAGCCTTGCTTTCATTTCTTTTCAAGAACTCCAGAGTTCAAATTTTTAGAACATCTTAGGTAAAATTTAACTTAAATTAAATTATATTATATTTAATTAACAGAGCCTTGCTCTCATAGATCTTTGATCTAAAGAAAACCCCTTTGGGGTTTCACCAACAGAGCCTTGCTCTCAAGAATCCATAGATCTACAGAGATCTTGTTTCATGGGTTTTAACCCATGAACAGAGGTTTGCTCATGAATCAAATGTAGATCTTTTTGATCTGAAAAATGAAGAACTCCTAAGAGTTTTCATGGAACTTTAAGATCCCAAAATTTTTAATTTTTTCAAGAGTTAAATTTTTCTTTTGATGAATCTTTCCATCATTATTACAGAGCTGGGCTCTTTTAGGAATTTTATTCCCTTGAGATCAGAGTTTAACAAATGTCACTCTGTGACAGAGCTTTGCTCTGAAAGAGGAGATTTTCTCCTAGTCTCTAGGGATTTCCCATTAATGAGAATATTCTCTTGGGGATCTCTTCATTAATTGACAGTCTAATACAATGATGGGGTTGTCTTATTAACTGATGCACTGTCATCCAGATTTTGTGGGTCCCCCTTTGATCCCCTACCCATTGCATTGCAGTGTGTTATAAATCTTAAAATGCCAAGCGTTGGAATTACAACACTGACGGCTAATTTTTGCCCTCCACAGGAAACATGCCTGCTGACCTATCATTCCCGTTTGTTCGCTCGGAGGGAGGATTTTCTCAGGCACCAGTGGACCGAGAGGTGCTCACTCTCATCAAGGATCATGACCCCGAGCACAAGAACCTTCACCTGTGGGGTAGGTGGTATAACGAGATCATCCAGGATCGCCGAAGCTTCGGTTCCGCTATGTCGTCTGAGCCCATATTTTTGATCCCCTATGCGGATGAACCCCCGGTAAAGTATGCCGTGGAGGTCAAAAATTGGAATTCGGATGACCTCCTCCAGCCTGCAATTGGCGCTATTCCCATGCAGCCACCGCCGGCAATAGACATTTTGGGGAGGCGAATCTGTCAGGGTGAAGCACGCCCTTGGGGACAGGCCTATAGCATTGGATTGATCCCGCGACCACCCGCCGGATATTTACAGTGGGCCCGGTACATCTTATCGGCAAAGAGGACTCATCTGATGAAGATTGGTTTGTATTCGGCAAACTATGTCTCGCTCTTTGAGTATCCCTCTCCTCCAACGTGGTGGATTAAGGCTTTTATCAAACAATGGAATATCCCCACCCACACCTTCCTGATGACGGATAGGGAAGTCTCTATCTCCTTAGAAGAGTTCGCTGAAATCTCGGGTCTGCCGATGAGGGGGAGCATTACGATGAGCTGCTTCCACCTGACGAATACGTCTTTGCCACCAAGCCGCTGGTGTTTGATCTGACGCCGGAGAATGCTATTCAGCACCAGTTCCCGGGCTTGGTGAAGGTGCTGGACATATATGAAGGGCTCTATCTGGAATCAGGCGTCCGGGGAGTCAGTTTCGCAGATTTTATCGCCCGCTTCATTCGACCGGAGTTTCTATCGGAGCGGAGCGAGAAGTTCGCCCAGCTTGATGACCCTTTTGGCTTCGGCTTGGACCGTCGACCCACATCGGAGGATGATCAAAAGGACTTTTATCTCCCCGGCGCCGCCGTCATGCCCTTGTCAGAAATTGCCGTCCCGGGCATGGATGAGGAGACCTTTTTTGTAGGGTTCCTAGGATTGTGACTGTGCAGCTTTGCGCTCCCCATGCACCCGCGCCACATGCGGCCGACCGTTTTCTACCCAGTGTATCGGATGGTGACTGGCCTACAGTTGACAATAGGAATCGCTGGGTTGGCTCACCTATATAATAGACTTAGCGTGGCAGTGGACGCTAATGAACCTGGGGTGCAGCCAGCTAATTTCCCGATGCACTACTTCACCTCATGGATGGAAATGCATGTGCATGGGGTGTTCGGCGTCTGTAAGATCTCTCCATTTTTTGAGAAGTGCAGACTCCCAAGAGTCATGCGGCTGGTCGGCACCTCGATCGTGGTTGTGCCTCCACGGGAGGCTAGGGGGTTGCTCCTTCGTCCACACCTGGTCGGAGCGAAGGTTTTTTTGGATAAAGTCATAACCATAGGCTCAGAAACCACCAAGTCGGTGTTGCCGCTGCGCGATGATTTTAAGGACGGGGCCTCCATATTGAAAGCCCGGGAGATCCTTCACCTCTACTCTATTCGGTCGGGCTACCTGGTGTTCAGGCAGAATGAGACGGCGCTTTTCATGAGGTATAACCCTCACCGGTTTGCCCAACAATCCAGCTATCACCAGAGGATCCCGCTGGAAGCCTTTTTGGAAGAGCCGTGGCCAGCTGGGAGGGGATAAGGAGTGCGATGCACCATTTTATGCGGCTTAACATAGGCTCCTACTTCTTCATCAGCGAGACAAGCTACGTTCCCAAGGTCCTCAACGTGTACGTGGCCTGGTACGCGCACGCAATGGGTCCGGTTATCCATATGGAGAAGCGCATGCTGGTTGACCGCAAGGGTGCGCCTCCTGGCGGCGATCGCAAGGCTCCCTTGAAGCCAAGGACTCCGGTCATTCCTCCGCTGAAAGATGCCGGAGTTGGGCCACCGCGCGTGCTGAGCCCTCCGCGCGGATTGCCGCTCCGTGATACTATGGATGCACCACCAGCGCCCCATGCTCCAGTGGAGACGGTAAATGTGGTTTCACCGGAGTCTGGCGTGGGCGCGGATATCGGGACCCGCCGCCCTAAGGTGCCTGCAAAGCGCAAGTCGATCTCGGGTGTACCCAAGGCTGGCGGGCAGAAGAGGAAGAAGAAGTCGCTCCTCTCTCTCGATGCTATCCTCGGTTTAGAGCCTGAGGCCCCTCTTACCGAAGGTATAAGCGAGTACGGCAGCAATAAGGGCCTCTCGGTAGATCCAGCAAACACTGATCTGGCGGCCGCCATTGCTGCTTCTGAGCGATCAGCCAGACTCGAAGCGTGGTTGGATAAACTCGCTCAAGCAGGTAATCATTAGCTGCACTCTTTGTCATTTTATCGCATTCTTATCATTATCTTCGACTAATGTTTTCCCCCCCTTTTTTTTAACAGGTGTCACTACTGAAGAAGCCATCGCTGCCTCTTTAAAAACCTTCCAAGAGGAGGAAAAGAAGCGCGCTTTAATGGGCGTTGGTAAGTCTCGCCTTATTAAGTTTTTGTCCTCTTTTCTGATGGCCAACCTAACCTTCTTCCTTTGTCTCTTTGCAGGGGCTGTGCCAGCTGATGCAGGGACTCTCCCCGGGCCATCTACTGAAGTCCCGGTCTCTTCGGGGCCGCCGCGAGAGCCTCAACTCGACAAGTCGACGAGGGATTCCTTGAAGAATTTGGAGGCATCTCTGTTCACGGACGATGACGCCTCAATGAAGGAAGCTTTGAAGAGCTCCGTCTTGACATCTCGGGAGGAGAGAAAGCGGTTAAGGCGCGAGGCGAAGGCACGTAGGGCTGCTTTGGCCGTGGGAGCGGGCCCAAGCACTGTTCCTCGTGCTGATACTCCCTCGGAAGAGCCCCTGGTCGCCTTATCTACAGCTCACAGACAGGCGGCGCGCGCAAATAGGGAGGCTAACGATAAGTCCACCTTAGGTAATGTATCTTTCAAAATTTTGTTGTAAGAATTGTAAACCTGTCGGTTCTTATATATCTTGTCCTGCAGGGCCAAGTCCAACCGAAGGGGAGCGGAAACCGTCGAACCTAAGGGGACAGAGGCGGAGGCACCGGCTGAACCCGAGCCGACGGTAGGCGACGTCGCCAGGGTTGCTGGACCTGAGCTGGGGGCTGAAGAAACTGCGCCGGAGAAGGTCGTCGATGCCGAGCCTGAGGTAGTGGCAAATGAGACAATTGCTATAACCGAGCTTGGGGCAGCGGCGGATGGAGCGCCTAAGACCGGCGACCCCATGGCGACGGCGGACGAGACAGCAGCGACCGCCGAGCCTGAAGGAGTAGCGGGTAAGACGGGAGTGACTCCCGGGGACAAGCCAGCCGCTCTTTCTCAAGAGTTTGGCAATGCTCCAATCATTGCTCTCCCCGTCTACGGTCCTCCCCCGTCTCCTGGTCGCGCGAGCACGACGGCAGCCCCCGTTGAGTCGGGTGATGAGGCCACGGGCGGTGGACTAATGTCGATGGAGGAGGGAGACGCCTCCGTTTCGGCTGGCGGCTCATCAGGTAAATTTTGGGTTATTGTCCTTTTTTCTTTATTTTATAATCCTTCCTGACAGGTTTATCTTTGTTCTTTAACGCAGGTACGGCCAGTGCTGATGCTCCATTGCTCGAGGGGGCGCCGTCAACTACCGCCTTGGCGGTGGCCACCTCTTAGCCTTCCCTCGTACCATCACAGATGCTGGAAGGTATGGATTTGCAACCCATTAGTTTTATCTTTCAGCCGCATGATTTATGTACTAATGTCGTACTATTGCGTCTTTGCAGGAGCACTTTTTGATCACTTCTACCAGGTGTTGCACCCGCACTTCTCCTTCCCATCTGAACTCAATTCTTCCTCCAGTGGCGCTGGTGAGCATAGTTTCCAATTGATATCTTTCTTTTTTCAGTAATGGAATTATTTCTGACTCTTCCTTGTCCTGATTGCAGTGCTACAAATCGAAGGAGGGGATGAAAGATCGGTCGCGCCACCGGCCCTCCCAGCTTTGTTGCCCACCGCAGCTGGTATAGTAAAATATCCCATCGATGACTTTTTCACATTTCTTGAGCCGTAATCTAATCGTATTTTGTTTTTCTCAGCTGTCGTTCTGATTCCGGCGCCCTTTGAGTCTCGCGTCATAATGCCGGCGGGTCCCTTCCTGAGACGTCCGTCTTCAAAGGGTGCCGTAATGAGCTTGGGCATGCTGAGCGGATACGTCGAAGAGCTTGACGCGGACACTCTCCCATCTGCTGCGGATTTCGCTGCGGAGGTTAACCCGATGTTGGCGGCGCTTGTGAATTTTCATGATGGAGGCGTCGTCGAGCTTTGGGTTAATCATTGCAGGGAAATCGAGGTCTGCCTCCATCAATCGAAGTTTATGCGCCCTGCTCCCGAGACCTTAGCCGCAAGAGCAGCATGGATCGAGCAAAGCGCTTCTTACTTCCGTCACTTGGAACAAGAAGCGGCTTTAAGGCTGAGGGGATGCCAAGAGACCTCAAACGAGACGGCTCGTCTGCGTGCTGAGGTTGAGGCGAACGCTGCCCAGGTGAAGGCTATCTTCGAGGGCCTTCTGGAACGTATCTCAAATGGGCTAAACCTGAAGCAGAAGCTCGATGCCGCCGAGCGTGATGCCTAAGGTCGAGAAGCAGCTCAGCAGGCAGTTGGGGAGCAGCTTTCATCCTTCTTGCAGCAGCGGGCTCAAGTGGAAGCAGAACTGGCGGTGGCGGCCGATCAGGAGAAGGCGTGGAAGGAAGTACGCGAACAACTGATAGGGCTATTTAAGACGCTTCCTTCCCAGTAGCTGCCCTTGTATCAATATACTTGTAAAAATTTTCTTTTTCGAATAAGATGTATACATTTTTTTATTCTTTTGTACGATTCGCCATGTACTTGATTGAATTAATAAATAAAGATACACATTTTTTCTTTGCAATGTCTTGTATCATTTCTTTGCTTTCTCCCTTCTCTTATTTTCAGCATGCTGTCTTGATAAACATGGTTGGCAGATAATAGAGTAAGCATCTTGGTTTTTTCAAAAGATAGCGATGGCTCAGGCCGCAGGTTCAGATCTGCTGCCTAAGACTTTTCAACTCTATGAGCCGTGAGGGTCTCATAGAGACTTTTCTCCCTACGGATCGAGAGGATCTTGTAGGTGGATTTTCTCCTTAGGAATCGTGAGGATTCCTAAGTGTATTTTCTCTTATAAGTCGTAAGGATCTTATAAGAGAATTTTCCCTCTTACGAGTCAAGAGGACTCGAAAGCGGTCGTTTCCCTCTTTGTCGAGATCCGACTTTGGAGAGTGAGACCCATGGATACTATGCAAGAGACCGTTTTAGACCGACTTGCAGGGTCCCAGTGCTTAGAAAACAAGTTTTTTAATTCCTGCTGCCTAAGGCTTCATCTTGTAAGTCGATACGAATCGGGAAGTCCTTGCGAAGATACTAATTTCCTCACGAGTCGAGACGAATCGAGCAGCTCTCGTCAAGGACACTAATTTCCCTGAGTTGAAGTATTTTGCCGAGGATGCTGGTTTCCTCAAGGTTGAAACGAATCGGAGTATTCCTGCAAAGACACTGGTTTCTCTGCAGGCCGATGCGAATCAGGAAGCTCTCATCAAGGATGCTAGTTTCCCTGAATTGAGGTATTTGCCAAGGACACTGATTTCCCTGGGGTTGAAACGAATCGATGTATTCCTGCAAAGACGCTAGTTTCTCTGCGGGTCGACGCGAATCAAGATGTTCTCGTCAAGGACACTGGTTTCTCTGAGTCGAAGTATTTTGCCGAGGACACTGGTTTCCTCGAGGTTGAAACGAATCGGAATATTCCTGCAAAGACACTAGTTTCTCTGCAGGCCGACACAAATCAGGAAGCTCTCATCAAGGATGCTAGTTTCCCTGAATTGAGGTATTTGCCAAGGACACTGGTTTCCCTGGGGTTGAAACGAGTCGAGGTATTCCTGCAAGACGCTAGTTTCTCTGCGGGTCGACGCGAATCAGGATGTTCTCGTCAAGGACACTTGTTTCCCTGAGTCAAAGTATTTTGCCGAGGACACTGGTTTCCTCGAGGTTGAAACGAATCGGAGTATTCCTGCAAAGACACTAGTTTCTCTGCGGGCCGACGCGAATCAGGATGTTCTCGTCAAGGATACTGGTTTCCCTAAGTCGAAACGAGCTCCGGTGGTCCTTCAGGTTTTATATAAGTTACCGTCAAAACCGTGAAGTTAGAAATTTGATCTTTGCTTCGTTTGCTGGCACTGCGTCTGCTGTGTTGAGACAAATGTCGCGGTTGTCTCTAGGTTGTTGGTGAACCGCCGAGATTTGGCTTCGCTTCCTGGCAGAGCCTGTTGGGAAGGTATGGTTCCCTTCTTTGTTTGTGCCCTTGGATTGTATACAGGGATCGATGTGATCTCACCTGTAGGGCAAAAGTTTCATCATTTTTTTATATTATTGCTTTATTTCCGTGATGCTCTATCCTTTCAGCTTTTATATCGCGAAGGTCGCGATTGCCCAATCATTTCGGCTATTTTTCGTGGTGCCCAATCATTTCGGCTATTTATTTTATTTTTACTCGCTGCTTTTTATTGCGAGTTGCCCAATCATTTCGGCTGTTTTGTATGCATACATTTTTACTTGCTGCTTTTTATTGCAAGTTGCCCCATCATTTCGGCTATTTTGTATGCATGTGCGGCTTGCTGGCTTTTCGCCGTAAGTCTGGAATTAGACACCGGTTTCGGCATCAGCACCGCTACAACTTGGATATTGCCAGGAGCGAATCATCATTTGCCTCTGTCGATGTCGAACAAAGGTGGCTTAGTGAACAGGGTTAAGGTCCTATCGACTAAGGCTTTTGACTTCATGAGCCGTAAGGGTCTCACAAAGGTATTTCTCCCTACAAGTCGTGAGGATCTTGTAGGTGTATTTTCTCCTTTGGAATCGTGAGAATTCCTAAGTGTATGTTCCTCTGTAAGTCGTAAGGATCCTACAAGAGGGTTTTCTCCTTGTAAATCAAGAGGACCTACAAGGGTTGTTCACCATGCGAACATATTCCCAGTCACGGATGGGACTTGGTTAGGGAAATGTTTATTCGCGCCCGTGGATTGTATACAAGGGTCAGAATTGAACCACTTGTAGGGCAATATCGAAAGTTGTGGGGGTTGCTTAAGCACAGCTTTAGGTCTCTGTAAGTTAAGACTTTCAAATCTTATGAGCCGTGAGGGTCTCATAAGAGAGTTCTCTTTACGAGTCGTGAGGATCTCGCAAGTGTATTTTCTCCTTAGGAATCGTGGGGATCCCTAAGTGTGTTGCTCCCTTGTGAGTCGTAAGGATCTCACGCGGGTGGTTTCTCCTTATAAGGTCAAGAGGACCCTGTAAGTGTCTTTTAACGAGGTTGCGCCCTTCCGAATTTTCAAAAACACTCGCCGGTAGCCGTGCTGTTTTTACTCACGGAGCCCTTTCGAGTTTTCATCCGTGCCCATTTTGCTTATGGACATACCGTTTATTTTTATTATTTTTTTATTATTAATTTTTTTAAAATTTTTTTTATATCAGCTTTGTGATCTTTCAATCCACCGTAGTTTATCAACATCTCGGTCAACAACTAGTTTTAGGATATAGTGGTCCGTCATTAGTTTAAGGACGTTTCGGTCCGTCATTAGTTTAAGGACGTTTCGGTCCGTCATTAGTTTAAGGACGTTTCGGTCCGTTGCTGAAGAAGGCCGATTACTATTTATAGAGTTTGGGCTTAGGAAGATAGCGAGAGGACATAGTCGTCGTCATCTATCATTGACCTAGGTTGTGGCTCATTAAGCGTAGTATTTCTTTAGGAAGCGACCGTTTATTAGCTTGAAAGGCCTTTCACCGTGCATATCCATAAGTAGATAGGCTCCACCCTGATAGACCTTGTCTATGATGTACGGGCCTTCATAGTTCGGCTCGAATTTTCCCCGCCTAGCGCGACTGGGGATCATGGGTCTTTTGACCACTAGCATGAGTTCTCCTTTGCGGAATGTCCTCGACCGGGTCAATCTTTCATATGAGCGCGTCATCTTTGCTTTATAAGCCTCCAGATTTTGTTGCGCTATGAGCCGGGTTTCATCAAGGGCATCAAGCTCCTCAAGCCGAAGGTGAGCATTTTCTTCGTCCGTCAGCTCGTAGTGGACTGCCACTCGTAAAGAGGGTAACTCTATCTCGAGGAGGAGTACTGCTTCTGTACCGAATACCAACGCGTACGGTGTTGTGTTCGTGGCCGTCTTGAACGTAGTTCGATACGCCCAGATAGCTTCTTGCAGTCTCTCGTGCTAGTCCTTCTTATTTTGGGACACCGTCTTCTTTATGATCTTCGTCAAGGTCTTGTTGAAAGCCTCAGCCAGACCGTTAGCTCGCGGATTATAAACCGAGGAATACCTCCAGTCTATATTATGCTGTTGCGCGAAGCGACTGATCTTATGGCTTCTGTAAGCTGGCCCGTTATCGGAGATGATCCGTCGCGGAGTTCCAAACCGATAAATAACGTGCGTCTTGAAGAAGTGGAGGATATTTTCTGTCTTCACTTCCCTCGGCGGTACTGCTTCTGCCCATTTGGAGAAGTAGTCAGTCGTCGCCAGGATGAAACGATGTCCCGCTTGCGTAGCTTCTTAGTCCCGCTTTGTTGTTGTCGAGCGCCTCTTTCGCTTTTTGACTTGTTTCTGCCTCTGCGTCGAGCCTTTTTTATAACAGGTTGACAGGGAGCGGCACTTTCATCTTTCGTGGTCTGTTGGAGGAGGCGTTGCATTTTGGCTTTCTCATAGATGTCCATTCCGCGGTTGTGGTCATCTCGGACTTTTTGACCAGCTTCCCTTATAAGCCTGTTCATTTGTTCTTCGAACGACGGACTGGGCACTTTTGCATCAGGAACTTTTACTGGTTCAGGACTAGCGTCCTCCCATTGAGCATCCGCTTCTTCATTGAAGTCATGCACGACGTAACAGTCGTGGAGTAGCTCTCGTTTCTTGGACCGAATGTATCCAAGTCCGATTGTTTCCATCCTTCCACTATGCAACTTGTGCTGAGTTCCGGGGACGTTCCAGACCCTGTCATAGAATTTGGCTTTTCGAGCGGTCTGTTTGAAGGATATCCCCTGGCGTTTCAGCAGCCTCTTCAAGCCTTCTGTATAATATCTGGGCAGACGGATGGGCTGAAGCCTGTCAAGCGTAGGATCCGCGCCGTGCCAGATTTCTTTCTCCACTTTGGTTTCTTCAGAGCGGTAGAATAGAATTGCCTTTTCGCCTTTTCGCCTGGGAGGGACATAGAACATCCACAGCTCCTCTACAGTGTAGGCATCGAGCGCACCCAGTTCTTTATGATGTTTAAGTGGAACCATGGCGATTTGCAGACTTTGATTTCCATCAGCGGATGTTTGTATTGAAGGTCGAGCGGAAAATATAGCATGAACTTCATCTTCCGAATCACTGCCAAAGATCAACGTAGGAGCGGATGGTCCCGGTTTGTTGTATTGGGACGGACCCGAATAAACCATCTCCTCTTCCTCCTCGGTATCACTCCCGAAGATAGGGATGGTGGCGTTGGCCTTGATCTCCGGCTTGTGACACCTCCATGTCTTCGAAATCCGGTAAGAAGTATTTGACATCTTCATATTTGCGGACCTCGTTCACGGAGAACGGGTTCAGTTCTCCCGTCACGGTATACTCGAGACCATCCTTAAAATATTTCATACACTGATGCTGTGTAGAAGGGATGATGTTTTACTCGTGTAACCATGGTCGGCCGAGCAGAGCATTGTAGCATGTCTTGGCGTCTATGACGTGGAACTTAATGTCCGTGACGAGTAGCCCAAAGCGTAGCGTCAGTATCACAGACCCAAGAGTTCTTGATGATTGGGAGTCGAACTCGGAGATGGTGATCTTGTCCCGAGCAAGGTGCTGGACGCTCATGCAGATTTCTTTTAACACCCGCACGTTGAGGAGATTAACGGAAGACCCATTGTCAACCAAGATTTTGCCTATCTTTATATCATAGCAATACCCTGAGACATAGAGGGGGCGATTGTGTTCGCACGTCCTTAGGAGAAGGTCTTCATCACCGAAAGTGATATCGGCCGTGTGCACTTCTTCCAATTCATCCTTCATCTTTTCTTCGGCGAGAAAAGTTTGGAATTGCTCCGGCTCCTGTAGTGCCTTGATTAATGAATCCCTTGCCTCTTTTGATAGTAAAAGGGCGTCAAGAATGCTAAGCTGCGAGGGTAACTTCCTCAGATGCGCTAGAACGTTGTAATCCACCTTATTTTTCTTCGGCGGGACCTTGGTAGCTAGCTCTTCCATGACTTGGTCATCTAAGGCGATATCCTCAGAGACTTTTTCTTTCCCTTTATCTTTTTTATTTGAGGGTCCGAGATTCTTTTCAGGTAGCGTACGATTACGCAGCCGGATATTTTCGCAGACCTTCGGCTCTTCTTCTTTTCCCGAGGTGGACTCTTCAAAGAGGGGCCTAAGAGCCATTTCCTCGTCAGAGTCGCTCCCGAATGTGAGAACTTGCGATCCCCCGGCATTAACCATGCGACAATCACCGGTAGTTCTGTTAAGCCCCTCGGTCGTACCTTTCCGCTCCCGGCGAGTTTTGCGCTTCTCCCGCTGGAAATGTTGTCGGTGAGCAACATATCCCTGCCACCATTTATTGAAAGCTTTGCATTCTTCGGTGGGGTGCGAAATCTTCTGATGATACAAGCAGTAGGAGGGGTGCATTTCCGCATCACCAGTAATGTTTCCTTCAGAGGATGGTAGCTTCATACCCATTGATATGGCTTTAGCAAATCTTTTCCTCATCTTGAATTTTCTTTTATCTGTGGTGGAAGTACTTTTCTCCAGCGGGAGTGTCTCAACTCTTTCGTCAAGTCGATGTCGCTTGGCCCTTTCAAATATGGCCATCTCGCGTTCCCGATCAGCTTTACTTTTCAACAGAGCTTCTTTGAGGAATGCGTAAATTGTTTCATCCGATGGCCCCAGAATTTCCGGTTTAGGATCTGCCCCCAGCTTCTCAGTGCAAGGAGTTTTCTCATCGTCTGTAAACGAGTGGGAGACCATATGACAACTCGCCACGTAACCCCCAGAGTCATCTGACGAGCTTTCTCCATCATCTTCCTCCTGAAAGACGTGGCTGAGGAACTCTTGGAGCGTAATGGGAGTCCGTGCTTTCTGGTTGTACTCCTCCAGTGTGTCAATCTGCTTTTGTAAGTCCGTGCGCCTGTCGCCAGGCTTCACGGGCTTCTTGGATTTCTTCTTCTTCTTCTTTAAAGATTTTGACGGCTGGTTGTGAATGCTTGGGCCACCACCATCGATCTTTGGAGTTGGGCGCGGCTTCAACATCCCTTCAATGATCTGAGGTTCCAACGGGTACTTCCACCTGATTGCTGGGCATGTTTGAAGATCGTTCAGCATCCTATTTGTTTTGGCTGACAGCACAACCTCCCATGGAGCTTCTTCAACGAGAGAGCACGTTGCCCCCGGCGTATTCACCCTTTTAGGGGTGTGAGGCTGCGGCGGATTCACCTTCCATCTGTCGGACAACGCGAACTTGCCCTGTTAGTACTGGTCTTCAATCCAATTTTTGAAGACGTAGCAATCCTCGATCGGATGACCCAATACTCGGTACTAAGGACAGTAATTGGGATCATTGACGTCGTTTGGCTGCGATGGACGTCTTGGATTCGGCAGATTTATGAGTCGGTTGAGCAAGGACATCTCGAACAATCTTCTCATTTTATCTCGGGGAAACGAGTAAGGACGTCCTAGCCACTCCTCAAGGGGTACGCGCGGACGCATATTATTTTGACGGACAGCCGGTTTCAAGTTGCTCTGCTGTTGTTGAGCATTAGCGACAACAAGTGCTTTTCCCTTCCCCTTCTCATTTCGAGAGTCCGGCTTTGGAGGGGGAGGTCTATGTCCCATCTGATCCATCTGAGATAGCTTGTCGATCAGGGCCTAGAAGGCAGTCGGCTTTAAGAACATCATGAATTGCAAGACGGTCGCTTGCGGATCGAGGGTTCCTACAAACATGCCTACCGCAGGAGCCACTTCGATGCGTTGTTCGCATTTTGACCATAAGTTCCGCCACCGTATCGCGTATTGGACCCATGTCTCGCCTGGCTTCACCCTAGCATTAATCAATGCCGTTATAAAGGTGCGTTCGCTGGCGCTTGCGAAACGCTGGGTAAACAGCAGTTCCATCTCCGCAAATGTCTTGATAGAGTCATTTAGGAGCTCGGAGTACCACTCGAATGCTGTATCTGACAAGCTGCCGACGAACTGGCGAAGCAACAATTTATCATCACCGCCGGTGTTAATGCAAAGCGCCCTGAACTGGGCAACATGCTGGTGGAGATTGCCCGTCCCCTTATAGACATGGAATTTCGGTTTTGTATAGCCCGGCGGGTACTTGATCTGATCATACCATCTTGGATACGGTCGCCCCATCTTGACAACTTGGCCGGCTGCCTCAGTCGCCTGATGAACTCATATCTGCTGAGCTATATATTCGTCCAAGTCAGCTTTGGAGATTGTCTCCTCCTTGGCTGTTGACAGAGCCGGTGGAGGATTTGACGTTTCTCCCCTGTCGTCTTCAAGGACGATCGGAGGATCTTCAGCAGGAGGATCTTGTTGAATCATCATTCCCACCATGTCCTGGAACAGGAGGGCTATTCGCTTTATATTGGTTGCTTGTTCCGCAGCCTCTTTATCCTTGTTGGGGTAAAAATTTACACCCCGGTTGACCAAGTCAAAATCCAAGTCAACCCCAAGCCAAGTGGGCCCAAGCCCAGACCCAGTGGGGCCCATGCCCGGGTCGAGCCCGAACATGAAGCGGCCGGCCTCCCCCCACGCCAAGATAAAATTTTTGTAATAAATAATTTTGTTGTATTTCTTTTATTTTATTTTTGGATAAATGAAAGAAAAAATAGGCATAAAGCCAAATTTTTGTAAAGCCCATGGCTTATGTGCAAAAAGAAATGGCACATGAGCCATGGGATAGGCAAAATGCCATTTTGTGAAGCCCAAGGGGCTATGTGTAAAATGTATGGCCTATAAAGGCAAAGATAATGAAATATCTCAACAACTTTTTCTCTCTCCAAAAAAAAAATTTCAGAGCTGAGCTCTTTCCTGCTTCTTCTCCAAGGTTCTAAAACCTTCTCATTTCTTTTGAATTAAATCAAGAGTTTTACTCTTTCTTTTCCAAAACTAAGTGGTTTTCCACCACAAAACCCACAAAGGGGAACTCAGATCTCCCATCAGATCTCAAAAAGGAGTGATTTTTAAAAATCTCCTACTTCTTGATCTTCAAGATCCGGCCAAACAACAGGAGGAAGAAGAAGAACCCCCTTTATCAGCTTCAAAACATCATAGGAGTTTAACTCCATACATATATACATAATAAATATTTCATTTCTGAAGCACAGCTTCCGTTCTTAGGCTAAAAGCCTCTTGTGCCTCTCCGGCGCGCAGCGCAAGTGCGCAAGGCGCCCGCGTGCCGACACGTGGCGCGCGCGCTTGCGCACCTGCGCAAGGCGCCAGCGTGCCGACACGTGGCGCGCGCGCTTGCGCACCTGCGCAAGTGCGCAAGGCGCCCGCGTGCCGACACGTGGCGCGCGCGCTTGCGCACCTGCGCGCTTGCGCAAGTGCGCAAGGCGCCCGCGTGCCAACACGTGGCGCGCGCGCTTGCGCACCTGCACAAGTGCGCAAGGCGCCCGCGTGCCGACACGTGGCGCGCGCGCTTGCGCACCTACGCACAGCACCTAAGCGCACAGCGCCCAAGGTGCTGCCCCACGCATCCCTTGGATGCCTTTTCCCCCTCTTTTTATGTATATACATATATATATATATACATTTGTCTACAAATGTACACATGCACATACTCCGCAACATTCTTCCCCTCCAAAAAATTTTCAGGCCGGGGCGCTGCCCCGCACCCCGCAAGGGGGCTGCTAGCCCCCTTGACCCCCAGCCCGCTATCCGGGTAGCGGGACCCCCGTAAAAACTCTGCGTGGCTCCCGATATACCCAAAACCCCCCTTTCAAAACAAAACACACGTACACTGCACATTGAGTTCGCATGACCAGTTTAACCCGTCAATCGGAGGTTCCCTCGCTCCAAAGGCGAGGGGTAATTAACGGCAGCTTAGTCCGCGGCTGCCGGTGATTCGGATCCCCACAATCATTAAACCCCGGCCTACCCTAAGCAGGGGGAATCTGTAGTACGCCTGACAAGCGCGCGCGTATTCCCATCTCAATGGGGTGACGAAAAACACCCTACAATCCTTCTTTTCCAGTATCCAACGAAGGAATTCAGCGTCAGTTTCTTGCTCCTGGCGTTGATCCGAGGATGCTTCGGGGCTTTCTTTCAGCCCAGTGAGTGCGGTCATCGCATTCATTATTTTCTGGAGCTTCTGTTGTTTCTCCTAAGCTTTGGTCACTGACCGTGTAAGCGGTCTATGACCTGTAGATGCACGGCTATCCTCCTTCCCCGACGCCATGTATACAGTATGGACTACAATGCCTCCGGACTTAGGGCGTTTGGGCTCGCCGCCTTTGACATTTACCGCAGGCGTGGGAATTTTCTCCAGCCTCCTTCTCTTGTGGTCCATTGAAGTTGAAGGGGCCGTTGCAGCGAGCACCCTGGCGGTTGTCGTCCTTTGCTGTTTAACAGGACAGTTCTTTTCTTCCTGCACTTTCGCCCTTTTCTGCCGGCAAGAGTGATCTTGGTCGATTACGGAATCTTGAACCCTCCGCCAGACTTTATAAATTTTGGAGGACAGCCGTTGAGGGGGCTGTTCCAGCTTCGTTTCTGTAACCCTCTCCGCAGGTGGAGGAGATCTTTTTAGCGTAGCAGTCGGAGAGTTCTTACGTACCCTCCTTAGTGGTTCAAAACTGTTCCCAGTTGAAACAGCAGCATTAACTTCCACCACTGGAGCGGGTGGAGTTAGCCCTGAGGGGGAGTTGCCCCCGGCCTTCCTTACTCGGCGCCAGTGGCGACGTCGAGCGTGACGAGCCGTTTGGACTGGCTCGGCGATAGGGACAGCTTCGTCTTGCCCCCTGTCCGAATGAGGCGCTGCTGGTGCCAGCCTCTTAAAGACTTATGTTGTCTTTTGAGTGGCGATGTTCAGTCTGTCAAAGGCAGACCCTCGAGTAGGAGCAGGAGCCGGAATGGTCATCCTTGAAATGATCGACTCTTTAACAGGAGAAGCCGCCTTGACGACTTCAGGAGCAGAGGTGGCTGTCTTTCTCAGGACGGCCATTTCAGGGTTCATGGGCTTCTTGGCGGGCCCATCAGAGTTCTGGTTCAGCCTGGTAAAGACAGAGGCTGCCGGTTTGATATTGGACGACCCGTTGAAAGGGGCCGTTGTAGCAGTGAGCCGATCGAAGACCGACTTCTTGTGCGCTTCTGGTGCGGGCACTGGAATAGTGAAGCTTGCAGTCGGGAGCATGGTCCCGAAAAATAGACCGGTGGTGGCCTGGGTCACTTGTTCTACCGGCATGGCAAGGATGGTGGCCGCTTGAGGCCCATAAGCTACACCTCCAAGTGAGGTGGAGCGTCGGTTGCACTTGCATTTCGAGCAGCTCGAGCAGTTGGAGGCTATTGATGCTTGATTTCTGCACCAGGCAAAAGACCAAATCTTAGTAACTTGAAACCCAAAGACAACTATTAACAAACCGCGATTCGTTCGCGAAGACGACACACGAAGTGTGGAGTGGAAAGAGAAAAAGGTCCCACCGGGCGTGCCAGAATCTGTTCCCCTCCGAATGGCGGCGACGATGACGTGGAGACGTCTTGCCTGAGATTCGGGGCAGATGCTATTTGGTTTTATCCGTCCACCTCTCCGAAGATGCCAAGTTGATTTATGGCGCCGTGTATCGGAGGTTTAGACGGATGCGGCCGATATAGCAGACTTCATCATATTCCCCCTCGCTTGAGGGGTTTTTGATTGTGGGGACGCTCTTCCCTGCAGGCGCAAGCCCCTACAGTTAATTACGCTACCGCATAGCGGTAACAACTTTCTCCTTCTCCAAAATTTCACTTCGTGTCGTGTGTGTTTGTTTGGTTTGTGGTTGCCCGTGGATTGTATACGGAGACTAATTTATGTCGTCGCCCGTAGGACGTGGATTAGTCCAAATCCGTATTTTCTTAGATTTGGGTTTGGTGTTTTGGTTTAAGGATACGTTAGCCATATTTGAGGCTAAGATCAACTTAAACCTTTGTTAAGAATGCGTTAGTCTAATTTGAGACTAAGATCAACTTAACGGGATCGTTTGGATCCGACAAAAGAGCATTTGGGGCTCTATTGTTCCAGTTTAGGGACGTAGTAGTCCATAGGTGGTTTAGGGACATTGCGGTCCATTTCCAGTTTAAGGACATGGTGGTCCATGTTCCAGTTTAGGGACGTAGGGGTCCATTTCCAGTTTAGGGACATAGGGGTCCATCGTTCCCGTTTTGGGGACGGATATTAGTTTAAGGACGCATTAGTCCATGGGTTTAAGGACCCTATAGTCCATATGGATGTGTTTAAAGACGCATTAGTTCATTAGTTTAGGGACGCCTAAGTCCATGGGTTTAAGGACCCCACAGTCCGTATTTTGGTTTAAGGACGCATAAGTCCATGAGTTTAAGGACCCCACAGTCCGTATGGATGTGTGGTTGTCGGGACCCGTCACCTCTCTGACGTCGTTGAAGGATTGCAATGATATGTGTCAGAGGAGTTCAGAGATGTACCCTTGAACCGGATGTAAATTGATTTAAGAGAGCAGTTTTGCTCAGTCAATTTAATTTGAGAACTTATGGCCATGATTGGGCTAAGTCCAGTTGAGAATATTCAACGTTTTTATCTTTGGCCTATTAGGCCTGTGCTAGGGCTTTGTCTCTGTTTAATAATGCACTGCATTTTTTTTGGCCTGCTAGACCTTTTGATTTGGGATCTGTCCCTTTTAAATGATGCACAGTATCTGTTTTTGTTTGGGCTCTGCCCCTTTTAAAATAATGCATTGTATTTTATTATGCCTGTTAGGCCTTTTTTAATTGGACTTGGCCCTTTTGTAAATAATGCAGTGCATTAATCAAAATGACAGTGGTCATGTGGCCTGTCAGGCGCTTTGCGCCAATTATTGAGCGCAAGCGCATGTGGAGGTGACACGTGTCACGCTCTAGTGAGCGCAAGCGCAGTGCGCTGCGCCAGTATGCTGCGCTGTTGCGCTGCTGACACGTGGCGCGCTCTAATGAGTTGCGCCAATTTCAGAGAGCAATGCTCTATCTTAAAAGCGCATAGCGTAAGTGGTTTTTGGAGCTGACACGTGGCGCCCTCTGGTGGTTTGCGCCAACCCAAGAGCGCAACAGTGCAGATTTTCAAGCGCAATGCACTGTTCTAATATCTTGATCCAATTTTGGATTCAAGAAAAGAATCTTTAAGATTTCAGAACCAATGGTTCATAAAAAAAGCAATGCCTTTGTTATTATTATCTTTTTATATTGAAGATCCTTGATCTTGTTCTTAGATCAATGATCTTTTCAGAAGAAATTCTTCTTTTTTTTATCCAAAGGTTTTACCTTTCTCTCTTTTTGAGTTCTTCTCAGAGTTCTTTAGAGGAGTTCTCTGTTTGTTTCTGTGTTTTTCTATTCTCTGAGTGATTTGGGGAATTTTCCCCACCGTTGGATTTTTGATCCAAGAGCTTCTGTTTTATAGAAGACAATTTTCTTATTTTAACAAGAACAGAAGGATCTTACTGGAATTTTAATTCTGTTTGGCGCAAACGCATCTGCACTTGACACGTGTCGCGCAGCGCAGAGCGCAGCGCAACTGCGCTGACACGTGTCGCGCAGCGTAGAGCGCTGACTCGTGTCGCGCAGCGCAAGGCGCAGCGCATCTGAAGCGTTGCTTCTTTTAATTTTGTTTTTAAATAGAGCCTTGCTCTGATTGGGCGCGCTGCCTTGGGCGCTGCGCTGACGTATCAGTTTTTGACACGTGGCGTGTTGCGCGCAGCGCAAGGAATTTGAAGCGTTGCTTCAATTTTTGAATTTTTGAAATTCAAACAGAGCTTTGCTCTGATTGGGGGAAACAAAGCCGTCGAGCATTGCGGGCTCAGTCTCAAAGACGTGCTCGTCGGAAGGCAGCAATTCCTCATAAAGTGTCCCCCTGATTGGCAGCCCCGAGATCTCGCGAAATTCTTCCAAAGAAATTGAAACTTCACGGTCCCCTAGGAGAAAAGTGTTGGTGGGGAGGTTCCACTGGTTCAAGAACGCCTTAACCCACCAGACGTGAAGGGATTGGTAGTGGAAGAGCGAGGCATATATTGTCTGATAAAGTCCGACCCTCTGCAGTCGCGCACGATGGGCGGACAGGATGTAGCGAGCCCAAAGAAGATAGCCCGTGGGGTGTCGAGGGGGTGAGCCCTATTTTGTAAATCTGCCCCCACGGTTGGGCCTCGTCCTGGCAAATGCGGCATCCCAAAATATCTATGGCCGGGATAGGATGATTCGGGATGCCAGTCGTCGAAGGCTCAAGCCGTCCCATCGGGGTCCAATTCGGCATCTCCACAGTAAAGACTGTCCTTGGAGGATCCATCGACAGGAACGGAAAGGTAGGCTCCGTCGGCACTTCGCAAGGGAAACTCCAGCGACCCCGGATAATGTGACTGTACCAGGCCCCCCACAACAGTAAATTGGTGCAATTCGGGTCGTGAGCCCTGATCATCGCCATCACTTCCTCGTCAGATGGCGACTGGTGAAAAGCGGCTTCCGAGCGAGTGAAGGGGAAATACGGAACAGACGTCATTGCACCTGAAATGGAATGAGGGGAAACTGTTAAAGCAAAGCCAACAGTGCATATATATATATATGATTATAAATATATGTAAAGACCATGGGAGAAAACGACAGCGGACTCATTTTATGGGACCATTGGTTACAAAACACATGGGTCCCACAAAATCAAGATGGCGGCTGACTAATGATGAGGCAAAGCAATTATAATGAGACAAAAGGAATATTCTTATTAAATAAACAGTGGATTTCAAATGACCCTACACATTCCCCTAAAAGAAATCTATCTTGGACTCTGTGACAAATCAAACAGAATCAAGGGAATTAAATTCCTAAAAAGCAACATTGCAAACTTCTTCTTCTTGGTTGTGAAGAAGACAATTCAGGGCAAGAAAACCCAAAGAGTTCTATGGGAATAACCGAGTTCTTCATAGGAATTAAATTCCTTTTGAAAAAGGGAATTAAATTCCCAGAAACTTCTTTTTCCAGAGCCAGAGCTCTTTGAGGATGGAATTAAATTCCAGGGGAAAGACAAACATCACCATTGACCCCTGAAGATCAGAAAAACCCTAAGAGATCTATGATTTGAAGATTAAATGGTTCTCTGTTTTTTTAGAGAGTTTCAAAAAGATGGGTTCTTGATTAAAGGGAAAACCCTTGGTGTGGATTTAAAATCCAGTGAAGGTTTCTGTGAAAGTTCTTCGATCGTTCAAAGATCATTACCTGAAGAAAGAGTCTTTCAACAAAGTTAAACTCTGAAAATATTCGAGGCAGAGAACTAAGCTCTGGAAAGGAGAATTAAATTCTCAAAAGAAAAATTTGCAAGGAAGAAGATGAAAGAGTGGAGACGCTTCTGAATAGACCCCTGCATTTATAGGATGTGATGGAAACGTTTCATCTTCCTGATTCCCTAGATGGATCCAACGGTCATAAAAGTGACAGCGTTGCACTCACGTGCAGACATGTGAGAGCAACGCTGTGGGGGCATTTGTTCCCTGATTAAAAATCAGGAGTTACATCAATGAGGTATCACATGTTCACACATGACCAAAGGTCACGTGTTGACACGTGACGTTTTTACAGAATTAAATTCCGTCAAGCAAAAGCACAAACAAGCGACTGAGAAGAGACTTTAATTGGGGGTCACGTGCCACCACGTGACAGGCTTTGAAAGCCTTACAATTTAATAGAATTAAAATTCTAAATTTATCTAAAATCTTTCCAAGTGAAAAAGGATTATGGGGAACTGTTGGATTAAAAATCCAGGGATGATTAAATATCACCAATTGATAGAAAAATCTTAGACAAGGAAAGATTTCCCTAAATCTCACCGAAAATAACAAACAGAATATCTTCGGATTGAAAATCCAACGGTGAATAAAATTCACTGAATGATCTAAAGGATCATATTAATTATGAAAACAAACAAAATCTTTCAATGAAAGATTTATTAAACAAATTGATTTTTTTCCTTCTCCTATAAATAGGAGCCAAGAGGAGGAAAAGGGAGGATTTTTTAGGGAGATATAGAATTTTGATATCTTGAAAATTCAGAGAGAAAAGAAAGGAGAATTTAATTCTCAGCAGAGAAAACCCTAGATGAGAAAAGAAAGGGGATCAAAACTTCAAAAAGAGAATTTAATTCTCAAAATCTAAGAGTTCAACTCTTCTGCAGAAAGAATTTAGTTCTTCCTCTAGTTGAAGATTTGCCGAAGCAAATCTCCCCATAGGTTGAGAATTTAATTCTCATCGGGTTGAGATTTTTCCATGCAGATCCAAGACTTAGAGGGAGGATTGAGTTCAGAGAATTTAATTCTCCCCAAATTTATAGAAATTTAATTCCTTCATGACAAAATTAGGGTTTAACCCTATATGAGAATTTAATTCTCCTAAAATTATAGGAATTTAATTCGTTCAAGATGGACAAAACTAGGTTTTAACCCTAATTGAGAATTTAATTCTTTAAAATTCACAGGAATTTAATTCCTCCTAAAAATGAAATTAGGGTTTCACCCTACACAAAGAATTTGATTCTTTTACATATATGGGAATTTAATTCCTCTAAAATGAAACTAGGGTTTAACCCTACATAAGAATTTAATTCTTTCAAAATGGGGATTTAATTCCTCCAAAGTCATAATCAGGGTTTGACCCTACAGAGAATTAAATTCTTAAAAAAATAGACTTAAAAGATCTCCATGCATGCAAAGAATCAAGGTCACGTGTCCCCGCGTGACCCTTGAAAAGATCTCTGAAGAAAAGAAGTTTTGAGGCAATGCCTCACGTGCTCCCACGTGACTTCCAAAACGCAGAAAGAAAAATTAAAGAAAATGAAGGCTTTGGGCGCTCTCACGTGTTACCACGTGACCCCTGGCAAACGCTTTAATAGTCAGCGCATAAATCCCCATCACGTGTCAACACGTGATGCTCAAAATAAAAATATAAAAAGTGTTTAACACTTAATTGCAGAACGAAGAAAAAGGAATCTGGTCCCACCTTTGGGCGCCCTTACGTGTCTACACGTGACCCCTTTTTCTTTAGTGTTTAACACTAATTCGAGAGCTTTATTCCCAGTGTTTAACACTGATTATCTTTTAGTGTTTAACACTAATTTGAAAATCTTATTTCCAGTGTTTAACACTGTTATTTTCTAGTGTTTAACACTAATTTGGGATTATATATTTCCAGTGTTTAACACTGATGGTCTTTTAGTGTTTAACACTAATTTGAGAGTTCTGTCTCCAGTGTTTAACACTGTTGTTCTTTAGTGTTTAACACTACTTTTAACCAAATTGGCTAATTTTCCAGAGGCAAAAGTCCCTCCTCCAAATGAATCTCAAAATTGAGGAAATCAAAGATGAAAATGTTTAGCATTACTGAATAATATGAGCTTGAACCAAGACAAATGTCTAATGGACCAACAGAGGGCCAACACTTCAAACTTAATTGGACTTAGCCCAAGTAGGCCATAAGTCCTCAATTCAGACTTAACTGAGCCAATGTGCTCATAATATAATTAATTGGTCTTAGTTCCAAACTGGGCTACAGATCATTTAATTCACCTTGGTTCAAGGGTACATCTCTTCACTCCTTTGATATTTGTCGTTGTAATTCCTCAACGTCTTCAAAGAGGTGATGGGTCCCAACAACCATACATTTCACGGACTATAGGGTCCTTAAACTCATGGACTATGATGTCCTTAACCTCGACCGTGATGTCTTAAAACTAACAACGGACTGTGGGGTCCTTAAACTCATGGACTATGATGTCCTTAATCTCGACCGTGACATCTTAAAACTAACATCGGACTGTGAGGTCCTTAAACTCACGGACTATGATATCCTTAACCTCGACCGTGATGTCTTAAAACTAACATCGGACTGTGAGGTCCTTAAACTCACGGACTATGATGTCCTTAACCTCGACCACGATGTCTTTAAACTAACATTGGACTGTGGGGTCTTTAAAACCATGGACTATGATGTCCTTAACCTCGACCGTTATGTCTTTAAACTAATATTGGACCGAAATGTCATTAAACTAACAATGGACCGAGATGTCCTTAAACTACCAATGGACCGTAATGTCCTTAAACTAATCGACCGCAATGTCACTAAACTAAAAAATAGAGCCCAATTGCTCTCTTGTCGGATCTAAACGGCCCAGTTAAGTTGATCTTAGTCTAAAATTAGAATAACGTATCCTTAACAAACGTTTAAGTTGATCTTAGTCTCAAATGAGGCTAACGTATCCTTAAACCCAACCCCCCCAAACCCAAATCTAAGAAAGATACGGATTTGGACTAGTCCACGCCCTACGGGCGACAACATAACTTAGTCTCCGTATACAATCCACGGGCAACCAAACACAAAAAAAACACTCACGACATGAAGTGACCATATGGAGAAGGAGAAAGTTGTTACCGCGATGTGGTAGCGTAATTAACTGCAGGGGCTTACGCCTGCAGGGAAGAGCGTCCCTACAATCAAAAACCCCTCAAACGAGGGAGAATCTGACGAAGTCTACTACATCGGCCGCATCCGTTTAAACCTTCGATACATGATGCCATAAATCAACTTGGCACCTTCGGAGAGGTGGACGGATAGCACCAATTAGCATCTGCCCCGAAATTCAGGCAAGACGTTCGCTGCGTCTCTGTCGCGTCTTTCGGAGGGGAACAATAGGGTTAGTGACATTGACATGCATAGCTTATTGATTCAACATACCTGCCATACTGTTTACTGCTTTACTATTTACCTGCTCTATTAGCTACCTGCATTTGCTACTTCATGTTCACGTCATTATTCCATGATTACTGTTTCATATTCATTATTATTACACGAGTTCCCATTTGTCTCTCTCTCTCTCTCTCTATATATATATATATATATATATATATATATATATATATATATATAGTGTCGTTCTGACGACCTGAGTATGCATGTCCAGAGTGAGAAGTGGATCTAGCTTGGACCAGGACCCGACGTACCTCGAGGACATCGCGGACATCTTGATCAGCGACCCAGAGCTATACTCTCTTGATCTCCATCTGGTTAGTTCTTTTGTATTTGTTTTTGATTTAGTGACTGCATTTCTCATTACCTGTGCATTGATTACTGATTACCACGTAGAGCTAAAAGCCAAAGTGTGACTACGGAGGGATATTTCCTCGACCGTAGGAGCATGGCTGGCCTTGTCAACCCCTTATATTCCGTATTTTGGGAAGCGGAGCGTGACATGGTTTTGTTGGTATCAAAGCCAGGTTTTGCTTCGATTGGGATTGCAGTTTCCGTATAGGGCTTGACAATCTAAGACATCCTTCGGTCTAGATTGTAAACTTGTCATTCTTGATCTTGATTCACATAATGTATTCTGCTATACATATTGATCCATTCACTAGAGTTTTGTGTGACTTAGTAGGGTTACGTGGTTGTAATTATGAACTGCAGCATAGTTACAATACTGTACTCTATCGAGTGACTTGGAGTTCTACATTTGATTTCCGCTCGATTTAGTTTCACCTCACCCGATATTCTTGTTTCATTGTCTATTCTATATCTTGTTCTGATTTTTACTCCCTGTACCTTATGCCGTCCTAAAATTGTTGTTTCAGGACCATGTCTTCCAGCGACTCTTCCTCTATCTCCACTCCCCAGAATCAGACCGTCGAGATTTTGAATGTGCTCCAAGGTTTGAAGGAAGCCCAGGAGCGAACGAACGACCTGTTAGCTGAAGGACTAGGAAGGCAGATGACTCAGGCACCAGCGGAAGCCTCCAATCGTAAAGGAATCCCTGTTAAACAAGGAAAAGAGGTGAAGATGAAGCGCCCATCTGTTCCCCAGCAACGGAAGCATCGGAAGGCTCAACGTTGTGGATACTGTAAGAAACCAGGACACCTTCAGAGAGACTGTCGCAGCGCCAAAGGGCAGTGCCTGATTTGCGGATCCAATGAACATCTTATCAATGGTTGCCCTTTAAGGAAGGAGCTATAAGGAGAAGATTCGTCCACATTCTCCACTCCTGCTAAGTGATGGTTATTTCGTAGTTCGACCTTCGAGGATAGTACGGACCCAGCGTAGGATTCAACTCGCGTGACGAGAATGCAGCGGTCTAGAAATCAAAGAAGAATTATCACCTTTCTGCTTTCAATAAAAATGTTGTCACTCTTTTGTAAATATTTTCTTTCGTTTAAGATCTTGTATCCGCTGAACTTTTAGTTGAATGCAATAAAACTCTGAGTTGTGATGTAGGTATCGTTCCCTTGCCTCTCACTTTATTTATACTATCCATTGCATCAACATTCTAAATTTTGATTTTTCAGTCCTTACCTACCGCATATATTCCTTGTACTCTGTATCCTTGATTATTTTCTTAATATGTTACATTGTCTAATCATGACTCTTTCTTTTCAGGTCATGGCCCACCCTGGAGCAGTACCGCCTCTAAATGAGGACACACGATCGTGCGTTTCCTTGGACTGCATGCTGGTGAGTTCAGATGACAAGATCAACGGCCCATAGGTGATTTTCGGAAACAGCGATTCCGAGGGTGAGGAATTCGTAGCCCTAGAAGTCGACATGATCAGCGACTTTGACGACGAAGAAGAGGACCCCGAAGAGGACCCGATAAAGGGAGATCCTGAGAAGGACCCGATAGAAGAAAATCCAGGAGAGGAAGATCTTGGGGAGAATCCAGTGGAAGAAAATCCCATAGAAGAAGGTCCAGAAGAAGAGAATCACGTGGAAGCAGACCTCGATGAAGAAGCTCCAGCCGAGGAAGAAGGACCAGAAGAACAAGACCCCGCAGCAGGAGAACCTTCAGTGGCGATCCCTGCGAGGCGCTATGGAAATGGACGCCCCTATCTGAGCGCGCGAGCCTACCGTAACCTGCTGAACTTCCACAACCGCGACTGACGTGATTTAGCTTTTGTCTCCTCTGGCCAAATAAATCTATGTATAGCTTAGGACCACTCTTTGTCTTTCGTGAGTACCTTGTTGGAAATTTTCTGGAATGATAATAAAATTGCTGGGTTCGCTAATATTTTGATTTTTGTTTCGCATGATGCATTTACCGTTTTCCTCCCCAATAAATTTCTTCCCTCCTGAGATTCGTGACTGTCCACCCTTGCACCCTGTGCTGACCCGACCCCAATCTCTTCGACATTCAGTTTGAAGTACTACAGTCCGACCTTTTGAATGGACCATACTCCATTGTAATCCTTACCCTGGCTAGCCCCTATACATTTTTTTGTGCTATCTCCTATTACCATAATTATATTCAGTGACATCGTATTCGAAATTTAGCTTCCACTACCTTGTGTTTACAAAAATTTCATGTTATTAACTACTTCCGTTTTACCCCTTTTAAATGCTTTACTGCTCTTCACATTTTCAATAGCGCAAACATATATCGCGCATATTATTTTGTTCCATATCTCTTATTTTCACCATGTGGGTTTTCTAAGTTGTTTTAAAATTGTTTGATCGATACATTATTCTAAAATGTTTTAACCTACCAACAAATACTTCACTATTTTATTACTGTTACTTTATTTTTCCCGGATATTGTGCTTATAGTTTGTTATTATAAATGGTTATGCCTTATTCTTATTATTTTAGCTGCGCTATTTTTTTGATATATGTATGTATATATATATTTAAGATTCTGATTTTATCTAGCTGCTTCTACGTAGATCACTATATAGCAGTATTTGATTCTGTGGTTTTTCGCATATTATTTATAGCTTATCGCTTATTTTAAATTTCGAGGACGAAATTTTTGTAAGGGTGGTATGATGTAATACCCAGTCCTTATATATAATTAGCGTATTTTAATAAATAAGTCTCCAGATATTTCCCCAAAATTTTCTACAAATTTTCCGTATTTTTCCAGAATTTAATCCAGACTTAATCCAACTTAAATATATATATGTGTATAAATTTTAGTTAAACTAATTTATCAAAACTCCTAACCAAACTAAAATCCTATTTACTTAATTCTTTTCCCTTTTCCTATTTCTAATTCCCGAGCCCGGCCCATACCTCTCCCTTTCCTTTTCCTTTTTAATTCCTTCAGCCCGGCCCACTTCTCCCTATCTCTTTTTCTATTTTTATTTAATTTCCAAGCCGGCCCGCGAACCCGGCCCAAACCCTCTCACTACCCGACCCGCTCCCGATTCATTCATCTTCTCTTCCCCATTTCTCTTTTCCCGCCCACGTATCTCCAACGGCTCCCGCTCGCCACGACCCCGCCGTGCGCTCCCACGTCGTCGCAACCACCGCAATCCACATCGCATGCACTCTCTCTCTCCTCCTCGCCCTGCTTCTCTCGCAACCATGGCCCCTCGCCCACGTCTCGCCCTCCCTCGCAACTTCCTCCAACGTTCCCCCGCGTTCCTCTCTCCTCGTACTCACGCCCCGAGACCCGCTCCTCTCTACAGCTATCCCATGATCCCCATCGCCTTCTCACTATGCCTACACTGACACCAGTACACCATCACCACCCCTCAATCTCACCCACTGCCTCCTCTCTCCCAACTCTCAATCTCACCCACTGCCTCCTCTCTCCCCCTCGTCACCATCACTTTGCAGCCCTGCTCACCGCGAGATCCTCACCACCGACCACCCCCGACGCCGAGCCCTCGTCCGTACCCCTCCAAGCTGCAGACCCCGAGCGCACCCCCTCACCTGCACGCAGGAAACCCCGCCTGCAGGCCACCTCGCCGGCACCTTCCGTCGACCTCACGTCGTTACCACCCAGCTCCCTCTCTTTCATAAGCAACATCTTTGTCCCTCTCTCTCCCTCGGCAACATCTCTCTCTCTCCCCCTCTGCAACATCTCTCTCTCTCTCCCCTTCAGTAACATCTCCCCCCCCCTCTCTCCCTCACAGCAACATCTCTCTCACTCAGCTCTTCTTCAAAAAGAACCCTAGACCAAACCTAACCCAATCTCACAGTCGAGCCCCCGACATTTCGTCGAACACTTACATCGATCGTTGTTGCCGCTATTTTGGTCACCGATGTCGCCATCAAATCTGTGGTCTCAATCCCTTAAGCCGTCATCGTCATCAACACGCCATTCATCGCAACGCCAGCGCACGCCCGTCGCACCCACCGAGCCATCGAGTCCAAGAAGCAAGATCCGACAAGGCTAAACCTGTGCTGCGTACGTAACGCGATCATGCCGTTGCCGCTGCCGTACCATCGTTGACACGTCTTCAGGCAAGTTTAATACTTGCTTCATGCTAATTTTATATATTACAATTCAAGTTACCAATAATTTGCGCATATACTTTTCATGTGAATCGTTATGACTCAAGTGTTCGATACAAAACCCGAATGGAAGGCCCCGTTAAATTGATGACAACAAATAATATGTGATGGCCCGAGTTATAATGAACGTCCCTTAAGACTTTGGTTACAATACGATGTCGTTTGCTCACGTAAAATGATTTCCCGATTTCTGTCGTAAAATCTAAAAACTTTCGTACATGCTAAACTGTAAAATTTATAATAAATTGTGTATAAACCGGATTTTAGCGTTCGATGGCTCGTATCGAAGCTAACTGTTTAACCTACCGTATTCTATAGTTAATCGCTGAATTTTAACAAACTATGATAGAGATAATTGCGGAGGATTACGATTCTGGACTGCAGTCCAGAACGGAAATCCCAGTTAACCCCTGTTTATAAACCCCTGTATATTCCTGTTCAAATATGAGAATGCGCGGAACCCTATATCCTTACGTATAAAATTGAGTTAGATTTCTTACTCCATTAGTCTCATTGGATTCCTCAACTGTTTTATATTTTAAACACATTTTATAATGTCAATATGTTCTGCTGAATTCTGCAGCGACAGATTTGACACATTGAACCTAACATGATCACAACTTCCTGTGCATATAGGATATTATTGATCCGTCAATTGCGGTGGAAACCTACCTGATAACCCTAAACATTGTTCAACTATATCGTCGCCTAATTATGATCCCGATTGGGATTAAAATGTGTTACAAAACAGACTTCCGATTCTGAAACCGGATTTCCATCCGTGAACACTTAAATTGAAATGGTCATAACTAGCAACCCCGAAACCCGATTGGCGCGAGACCAATTTTGATGGATAGATAATTCAATATACTATTTACCCTTTTTCATTGTTTCGCTTAATTCTGCACGCATAACTTATAGTGAACTATGCAAGTGGTAGGACAATGACTGATGGTATTCCATTCATATGGTAATTATTGTATTCTCATCACATCGTGTAGAAGTCATTGCATCGGTAACCTAGTGATCATGTGCATTACCCAGTGTTAGGTATTAGTGTTTGATTGTGGTAAGTGCGTTAGTGTGTAAGCGTGAATGAATAAGTGGAAGTGACACGTACTTGTACACAATCAGTGGACCCTATTGGTATATTGCATTGTCGACGTCTATGGGACGTGTATAAGTGTGACTATAATTGGTATGGGACGATTATGGAAGCACTTATATGGGTGTCATAGGTAAGGCACCAAACACTGTCCATTTACTTTAGGTATCATTCAAGACATGCTAGATGGAGATCATGTCTCCAGTTCTCGCGTAGACTTGTCATGGACCGACTGGTATTTGAGTTTATGGTTGGCGTTTGATATAGACCACGGGGTGTGGGATAGTTTGAGTGTGAGTTTAACAGAACCTCGGGAGTCCCATTGCCGGCACATACAGCGACTCTGGAGATATACGGGGATATTACTGATTATTAGCGAGCGACTCGGGCCCGTGTTCCCTTGTCCTTAGGTCCTACCCTTGGGTGGAGGATACTCACGAGTGGTCGACTCTCACACTTGGACTGACGATAGGCTTAGTGACCTGTACAGTGAGACTTAGAGACTGATAGGGTTAGTGACATTGACATGCATTACTTATTGATTCAACATACCTGCCATACTGTTTACTGCTTTACTGTTTACCTGCTCTATTAGCTACCTGCATTGGTTATTTTATGTTCACGTCATTATTCCATGATTACTGTTTCATATTCATTATTATTACACGAGTTCCCATTTGTGTGTGTGTGTGTGTGTGTGTGTGTGTGTGTGTGTGTGTGTATTACCATCGTGTCGCTCTGACGACCTGAGTATGCATGCTCAGAATGAGAAGTGGATCTAGCTTGGACCAGTACCTGACGTACCTCGAGGACATCGCGGACATCTTGATGAGCGACCCAGAGCTATACTCTCTTGATCTCCATCTGGTTAGTTCTTTTGTATTTGTTTTTTATTTAGTGACTGCATTTCTCATTACCTGTGCATTGATTACTGATTACCATGAGCTAGAAACCGAAGTGTGACTACGGAGGATATTTCCTCGACCGTAGGAGCATGGCTGGCCTTGTCAACCCCTCGTATTCCGTATTTTAGGAAGCGGGGCGTGACAGCATTTCCTTTAATTCTCTTTGTATAAGTTTGAAAAGTAAACAAATGTATATGTATCAAATTATACATAAATCAATATAAATGAAATCTCTTGATGACTTCTTTCATATTTCCTTTTATTTGCAAGCATGCATTTATATGATGTGATCTTTATTCAAATTTGATGTGATTTAAACAGTCTAATATGGTATTCTGTCTAGGTATTTCATAAGACGATAGGGTATAATTAACGGTAAGTTCTTACGCTTATCGGAAGTCTCGAAATTCAGAACATTCTGGTCAAACTTTCAACCCTTAAACATTGTTTTGTTTAAACTCTTATCTTTTTTTAAACGTTCAATTATTAGAGTTCATAAAGAGGGTATACATCTATAAATCTTCAATATTTTACACGCTATAGAACATGGCCAATGTTAAAAAAACGGAATATTCGGCTGAATATTTGGATTAGGCAGCAAAACGAACAAACACTACAGTATTCAGTCAAACAAAATATTCGTCATACAAACCATATATTCGAGTGAATAACGCGAATATTCGGCCGAGTTGGCCCACTAGGACCAAAATAATAAAAACTCACAACTAAAATACCAAGTGTGGCATCCACAACTTAATTAACAAACAAGTGAGACCCACACTTATTTCACAAACACTCTCTTCTCATTTTTCTCTTCTCATTCTTCTTTCTCAACCGAGACTCAAACCCACAATCTTTCGATCTAGTTTGGATGCCTTGCCATTAGGTTATCAGTATATTAGTTCTCTATATTTTTATATTTTTTGAATTTTTTATATGCAATATTTATATGATATAGTTAATGGCCGTATAATCTAAATAAACCAAATATTCACCGAATAAACCGGATATTCTTTATTCGCCATCCAACCAAACAAACTCCGAATCCGTTCTTTACAACATTGAATATGACTATGATGAACGTTAAAACATCTCAAAATTTTTGTTTTCTTCATTTCTCCAATAGTTTGTTTGCAATAGTACAAGAAAAGCCTTAAATTTTCAAACATAAATTTTTTTTTGTTTTTTTTTCGATTTTCAATATTTTCCATGATATAACACACAAAAATCGCAAAAATTTCCATTTTCAATATTATGTGTGATATATAAGCACAAGAAAATTATGATTATTTAAAACATATCACAATTTTCTATTTTTTTCGATTTTTTAAAATATTTCTCTACAATTGAACATGACAATTGCGCTATTTATAAAAATCCTTAAATTGTTTATTTTCTTCAAATTTACAATAGTTTGCACGCTAACACATGAAAATTGCTTAATTTTTAAAAATATCGCCTTTATATTTATCTTCGATTTTCAATATTTCGTTTACTATAACAAAAGAAAATCATGAATTTTTCAAAATCTAAACAATAGTTCATTTTTTTATTTTTAATATTTATACACGAAAATCATGAAATTTTTTCAAAATTTTCTGTACTGCTCTTCAAAATTATGAGCACACAAAAATCGCAATATATTTAAAAACTAATTTTTTTCCTTCAAAATTTCAATATTTCGAATTCTTCAAAGCACACGAAAATCATGAAATTTTTAGGAAAAAAACAATAATTTATGTTTCATTTGGTTTTGCAATATTTTGCTTACTGTAGCATAGACAAGACCGTTAACTTTTCAAAAATATCAAAATTTTCTGTTTTCTTCCCATATTTAATATTTTGCTTCATATATAACACATGAAAATTGTTAAATTTTAAAAACTATGAGCTGTTTTATATGCTAACACGCGAAAATTATGAAATTTTTAAAAATATCAATTTTGTCCCCTTCAGTTTTTGTTATTTTTCTTGTTATATCGAGTATGAAAATTGCAATAGTTTCAAAAATTCTAAAACTTTCTATTTTCTTTTGTTTTTCAACGTTTTTCTTGCTATAATTAATGAAATTCGTAAATTTTTTTCCAAAAATGTCAAAAAAATTCCGTTTTATTCGCTTCTCAATATTTTGCATGATACTGCACATGAAAATAGCAAAATTTTAGAAAATCTCAAAAAAAAATGTTTTCTTTCTTTTTTATTATTTTGCATGCTATATATAATATATGAAAATTATGGAATTTCAAAAATCTTAGAAATTTTTGCTTTTTTGGTTTTTAAATATTTTATTTGCTTTTTGGAGAATTTTCGAGCATTAAGAAGAGAAAATGCCATGTGAAATAAAAGAAAAAAGATTGCCAACTGCTACTTAGAGTCTAACAGAACCAAAAAATCCGGTCTCAGTGATTGAGACTCTGGATAACTAGAAATCCTTGAAAATATACGAAAATCAAAATAAAAATTAAAAACCATAAAGTTTTTTGTTTTAAATTTCCAATATTTTACACGCTGAACACACGAAAATCGCAAAACTTTAAAAAATATCAAATTTTTTTGTTTTTAATATTTTGCTTGTTATAATATACGAAAATTGCAAAATCTTTTAAAATTTCAAGAATTTTTTCTGTTTTCTTTTGTCTTTTATTATTTTTTGTTTGCTATAAGTATAACACACGAAAATGTAAAATTTTGCAAAGACTCAATATTTTGATAAGTAAATATGAAAAATATTAGGGTTTATATATATGGAAATAATCCCAGAATTCAGATATAACGGAGGAGCCCACAAAAACGGCGTCAGCGTCACGGATCTCTAGAAATCGATAACCGTCAACGTCTCACACCTCCCTTTTACCGGACGTCACCTCAAAAATTCCAATACAATTTTTTCTCCAAACCGCCTCGAGTCCGCTCCTTAAATCCTCTCCCTCTCTCTCTCTCCTCTCTCTCTCTCTTCGACTGCGCTGATCTTGAGGTGAGCTCTCTATGATTTCTCTCTCTTCGATTTTTAACTTCATTTATGCTGATTTTGCTGGATCTAGATCCAATGCTAGTGTTTCAGTACCTTTGTTGATGCTTTGATTGCAAGATATTTGATGCTTTTAAGATATTTGAGCTCAGTTTGTTTGCTGTTGCTATAATCATACGGAATTATATATGCTAAATTAGAAATTCATTAATGTTGGAAAATGTGATTGGTTTGTGATTCATATAAATGTTTTTAATAGTAGATCATACGATTTTTTATTTTTTTTGCATTTTGTAATTGTCATGAATGCATTTTAAAGGCGTGATTTTCCCTACTTATATGAAACGATCATGCTGTGAAAATTTATATTCTGAGAACCAGATATATAAAAATCCTGTTATCTACAATTTTTCATTTCATTAGGATATATACTTGTTTTGAGACAGAGTATCTGGCCGGTTTGATGGGTTTTGTGGCGGTATAGGTCGTATAAAGATAACATCCGGGGTGATGGATTGACGATCGGTAAAGAAATAATCATGCCACTTGTGTTAGAAGCATATGGTTGCGATTGATGGGCCATGGACGACAGAATCAAATAAATGGAAGAGAGGGTTGGGTATAAAATGTATGAAATATAATCCGCTACATTTTACAAAACTAAAACGGTCGCTTATATACATTTATTGTTTTCAGATTACTAGTAAATATCTCCTCCTCTCAATGAGAATAGGCTGACTTATATACATGTAGAATAATCAAATCGATGAAATAAATGCATCGCGTGATTAGTATCGTTTCATTCTCTATCTACCTTTCATTGTCTCAACATTTTGTAGGTTCAGGGAAACAAGTTCTTCGTTATAGCTCAGAAGACAAAATGATTGAACTGAATCATTTGATTACAGAGAGAAGGTGAGCTTGGAAAGTGAAGAAAACTGTTTGGCCATGGATGATTATCCATGCTACTCTGATTACTATTTCCAAGAAGATCACACTGCGTTAGGTGAATGTCTGTGTCTGATTTCTTGTACGTAATTGTTTGCTCTAAATTAAATGCTAGCATATTAATTCTCTCAGTTGGCATCATCCTAATTTCGCATATATTTATTCAGCTGGGTGTTATTTCTCAGTTGAAAGAAATCACAATATAATTTTTACATTGGGTAATCTGTGTGGTGTGGTTTAAAATGCAGACATGTTACATGCTGATGATGCACATATACGAGAACAGAAAACGAAGTATGAAGTATGTCCTTTTTTTTCTTCTGGGCATTTTTTAATGATTTAATTGCTGTTTATTGATTAAGAAATAATCTTTTAGTTGTAGTGGGCTTTGTTTTCTTCTTTTATGTTATTTTCTTTGTTCTACTCTCTCAAGCATCATCCATGCACAGGAGAAGCTCAAATTGTACAACTGTTTGTTTTAAATACATGTACGGTTCAAAAAAATCATTTATATCTTTGTCGTTGCATCTATGTTTCTGAAGAACTTCCTCAGACGTTCTGTGTCCATTATAAAACTCAGGAATGTGCTGAGAATTTCTTTGCTTCTTGTTTCTAGTCATTCTGCACTTGCATGAACCAAATTATATCTAGTATTCATCACATGCATGTTTTGTTTCTCGATCATCTTCTCCTGCCAACTTCAGATCTAAATTAAGATGAAAGCTTTTTCAATACCCATGCTGGTATAAGGATTATGTCCAGAATGTAGTCTTCCATTGTTCTGATTGGGGAAAAGAAACTTCAAGTTAACTACAACTTGTTACCTTTCGTCTCTTAGCATAGAAAGTTAAAACTAAGATGAAAGCATAACTTTCTGAAAATATAATGAAGAGATAAATGCTATTGGAAAATGCTTCCTAGACTTTTAGGTCGCCACTCGCCATACTCTCCCAAAAAGCAGATGATCTCATTTCTGCCCGCTTTGATTTTTACCTCCAATATTTTGCGTTATGTTACTGAAACTTTACTATATCTGTTATTTTGTTTTGGAAATTACTTCTGATGTTGGTTGCCTTTTATGGGGTTCATACTAGGCCATAAATTTTAATACTTTCCTTAAATCCCTAAACTAGTACTCTTATTGGCGTTGCTTCTCCTTATTGTTGCATGTGAATAAATCATATAGACTTGCTCGATGTTGCCTTCACCCCACTTTTTCCACTCTTGTTTGTGAGCGCCTTTCCATGCACCTGTGACCATATTACAGATTCAATTGATGTTTAAACGTAAACTGATAAAACGTTCCATAATATAGATGGGAATGATGCCTGCAATATAATAATTTCTTGATTTGGCCAATTTAGAATGGCCTACTAATTAATTATTTTCATGAAATGTTCCAAAGTCTTATTGAGATCTATATGAATATGGTAACTTATTTGATCTACCTTTTCAAATTGACAGTATCTTACCTTTTGCAGTTTGTTGATAGTATTTTGCAAAGATTTGATGACGAAATGGATCTTCGTTATACCTGCAATCTCTCTAGCATGTGTAATGATTATTTTATAGGTATCGTATAGCACTTGAAATATTTTCCTTATTACTTTATCTCTTAATAATTTTTTTGAGGTAGCATCGTTGTCCCCCCCCCCCCCCCCCAAATATTGTTTATTTGTTTATTTTTCTTAAATTTTCTTTGTTTTTAGATGCTGCCTATAAAGAACATTCTGTGTTGGAGGGAACCTCAGATAATGGCTTGAAAGGATCATATTCAGAGTTTAAAACTGAATCCATAACAAGGAATAATACCACAAGTGGAATGTCCAACCTATCCAATACTGCTCTTCCGTTGACCGAATGTACATCAGATCAGAGTGCATCATTCCTTGAAAATATGAGTGCTCAAGAGCTTCAGGATACCTTTAGAAGCACATTTGGACGGGATACAGGTGTCAAGGACAAGCAATGGCTTAAGCGTCGAATATTGTTTGGCTTGCAAAACATAGGTGAAGTTTATAATGCTCCTAGGAGTGAAGATGATGATATTCTGATTCCTGGAAGTAATATGTTTGAAAGTGTTTATACTCTTTTAACAGATGTTAACGATAGAAGAACAATGATTGTTAGCAGAGGTTTTGGGGGGGATGAACATTTGGGGATGCATTCCAAAATGGCAATTCATGAGGTTACCAGAGATGGACATTTTCCTTCGAGTTTAACAGTAGCAGAGACTGCACTTTTATCAAACAAGAGGACGTGCAAACCTACTCATAGATATATCGAAGAGATGTCAGAAATTGAATCTAATTGCCACAATGGAAGGTTTAATACACCGACTGATAGTTCCATAGAAAAGCTTATGCACGGTAGAACTAAGAGACATCTCTCTAAAGGGGACTCTCCGGTTACCTCTATTCTGGTAAATGTGGCATACAAATTCTTGCATTTTGCTAAGTTATGTAGATCTTTTTTCTTTTTCATCCCCTCTATGCTCTCTTTATAGCATACTATGATGTTCTTTGATAATCTTGGTCGACTTGAAAGTAGGGTTCCTATATCTCTTTTACAAAAGGTTTCTACATCATACATTAATGTTTATCGAAAAATACACAGGTTTTACCAGAGGAGCATTTCGTATTTTTTAATTCAAGAATAAATGAGCAACATGCTCTTCCATAATACCTAGGTCACGTATAAAGAGTTCAATAGATAGTGCCACATCCTTGAGAATCTTGCCATTTAAGTTATGCCATACTGCTTCATTTCAGGAAGCTTCTCCATGCTGAATTACTTCAACAATAGTATTTTGATGCCAGCATGACTAAGGACTAGCTTATACTGTCCTCTGAAATCAACAATATTATAGTGAAGTCTTAATTTTCTTGGATTAATGGAATCTTCATTTTGCAAATCTCCATTGAGATTTTCGGTTTCAAATCATGACAAGAAGGTTTTGTTTTATTTTTGTGATGTCGTAAAGTTACAATGAATAAAAATGAAGATCCATACTGTTTGTTTACTTTTAAATTCCTTTAGTTATTCAAATCAATTGAAAGATAATTGGCCTGAAATTTGTCTGTTTTCTGAGCCAACGTTAGCAAGTACATGGGAGAAATTTCATTAAATTTTGAATGATCTACTTGGCAATGGTGTAACTCCTGAAATTTTTGTTAGAGAACGCCAGAAAAATTGTTGCAGGACAAGCCATTTGTAAACATTCTTCAACAACCGACCTGTTATATATCAATTTGAGCAGTTCAGCAATTCATTGTTGAGTGAGACAGCTTCGTAGCTTTGTGCTTGATCATGACTTGAAGTTAATGTATGAGATGAACATTTCAATCCTAGCTACAACCCCTCATGTAATTCTCAAATTTGCAGAGGCTCTCATTTTATTTTGAGTTCCTAAGAAACCATTTATCAGATTCCAATCACACCTTAGTGCCATGGGTTTGTTTTTTGATATGTATTATTTATCTCTAATACGAACATTTGAGGTACGGAATATTATGTCAAGTCATGTGGTCTAAAGATCTTTCTCCTTTCTTTCTTTAATTGATCCTTTTTATCTTTAAGTGTGATTTTTGTTGACAGAATTTATATTTTTTTTTTGTGATTGAATAATCATCCATTATATTTTTATTTTTCAGTATGCTTACAATCCTCTTAGGCTCTTACAGTACTTTATTATTTTGTAATTGACTGTCTGATCGTAGTATGTGACAATCAAAATGGACAAGAGGAGTTAACAAATTACAATAGTGCATACATCCACCAATCTGTTATGGTGGTTAACAATTAATGTTGATTGTTATTATACAGTTATTGACGTGCAATAGCTCATAGTCTAATAATATTGGCCAGAGTGTTTGTCCTGTTATTTCTTTAAATTGCGGGGTTTATTCAATCATGTTAGTTACTTGATGTCCTCTTGTAATTGAATTTCTTTAATATAAGTGATGTTTCCACAAAGCGCAGCTCGTTAACAAAGTACTTTAATGTTTCACCTAAATGAAGTTTTTCTTTTTGGTGGCAGCATCCGGAATCTGAGTCATTGGATTACGTATCAGATGATTGTGCCACAGAAATAGAAAACAAGAAATCTGGGATTCGAAAGTATCATAGGCAGTGGACGCTTACTGAGGTGGTAAAACTTGTTGATGGTGTTTCACAATATGGTGTTGGGAGATGGAGTGAAATAAAGCGACAAGTATTCCCAACATCACCCTATCGCACATCTGTCGATCTCAAGGTGCTGTTGCACCAAGTTTTGTCTTTCAGGATGAAAGATTAACGACTGATTCACTGAATTATTTGTATTGGCTGAATTCTGCAGGATAAATGGAGAAATTTACTGAAAGCTAGTGCACTACAGCTAAGTAACAAAAATAAGGTTAGCAATTTATGCCTTTTGTTTAGATGCTGTGATATTCTTGCTAGAATATAAATGCATTTGTGGTACGTTATAAAAATAGTATCCTTTACATTATTCAATTTACATGCATCGCACCAGCCTGTTCTCTATGCACACTTGTGTGCTATAATTATTGGAATATTTTAACTGTCAAGACTGGTAAATTGGTTTTGAGTAACTTACTAACCTATTAATTAGTATTATTATATCATCAGCCTAATTTAAGTTTAGCCATAAAGGAAACAAATTTTTTTTTTGGTAGATGAGGTGGCATCTGCTTGCTTATGACTTGTGTTTACAGTGTAGGACTGGAGTTTTTTTATTTTTTTGGGGGGGGTGGGGGTTGTTAAATGTGTGTTTACGATGCAGGACCCAAGAAAATTTAGGAATGAAATACATGGATACGAATAATTAGCAATGCACGTAAGCATGTTTGTAACTTTTGCTTGCAGGACAATGCGTGTAAATCTCCGATACCTAAATCTGAACTGCGGAGAGTTAGGGAGATTTCAGCTAATTATCTATACTCAAGAGAGCGCAAGTCCAAGCTTCCGTCTCCAGTTTCATCTCTTGTCACCAGCGGTACTAATGGGGCCGTATCAATGTGGAGTTTTAAGTAGTTCAACTTCATTTCGAAAGATGCCAAATTCTTTACTTCAAAGTTTTGCGTATGGTTGCATGAGAAAAAAATGGGAATTGAAGATGGTTCGAGTTTGTACATAAGCTGCCTTGAACTTTAGAATATGCTAGTCAATGCAAATGTCAGAAAGCAAAATCAGACAGAAATTAGATTTCTTCTAAAATCTCTCCACATTTTCTTCTCATCGTTTTTACAATTTGCTTTGTAATTTTTTTCCTTTGGATGAAAGTTTGCTGTGTAAATTTCTTTCCAGCATCAGCCCGAGCCATCTGCGGATCAACATGGGTTTTCCTCAACAGCTTTGGTTGGGTTGCTGAACTGTTTGTAAGAAATACAGATTTATTGATATGATGTGGAAACAGGTACTGATTTTTGTGCCTTCTGTCCGGTGAGCAATATGTTGAGCTATTAGCGCATTATGTGTAAATATGCTTTCAGGTGTGGATCTGTTTATGCTTCGGTTTGATTCGGTAGAAAATGAAGGCTAGATTACACTAAAATACCCAGAACTATTGTTGAACCATGTTAAAATTTATTTTATTGTGGTGAAATACCTCAACCGCTGAAGTATATTAGCGTAATAAAAAACTTTGTAAGGTTATTTAGTGTAAACCGTGATCGTTATGGGTATTTTCGTGTAATTTACCCAAGAATCAAATCCACAATTGGATGCTGCTACAGCCTTTTCCCTTCCCTTTAGTTTTGTTGGGAAAGAGGTGCAAATTTCATTACAAGAAACTTAGCAAAAATATGGAAACAATAGTGATTAAAATTTAGTCAAGCTTTGTCTTATGAAATATTGGACTTTACGGTGGGCCATTGAGTTGACTTTCAAGCAGCCATGCCGTAGGGTTTGAGTATGATATTTATGTTGACATTTCTAAAGCATGTATGCTGTTTATTGAGGGAGTGTTGTCTCTAAAATCAAGCCACAAAAAAATATTTTATAAAATAATATAGGAAATAAATTTTATTCAGGAAAAATGGAGACGGCGGAGCCCAACAACAATAGCTTTCATTGACATTTTGCATATAAATATATTATGTAAAAAAGAAAAAAAAATTCCTTTCATATCATCCACTTGCGGCCATATACTGAACTCTTACGGCTGAAAAAGGAGAGATGTTTACGGTGGAAATTCACCGCTGAACTCTTACCATGACTTAAGTTGGCTTCCAAAACAGTAAAATGTCCTATGTCTTATATGTTCTAGTTTGTACATTATCGTTCGTATATAACACTCGTGACTTTATGAATGTCAGCTTTGTTTTGATTTTGATTTTTTTGAAACGTGCATGACCGATTCAATTTGATACCAAACAATAGAAGAAGAAAAAATCACGAAATAAAATTAAAAATAAATAAATCCAAGTCTAAATTCAAATCCAAATTCTAAAAGTAATCCAAAGCAGAATTATCGACCTAGTCTTGCTCAAAATGAGTCATCTAGAACGAAAAACACTCTCTTATCTTCACCGTGCCATAAAAGAAACCGAGATCTCTGTCGGGAGACCAAACTGCTCTGCCCAAACTTTCGTCTCAAAAAACAGCCTCGACAGCTTCCCCACCACCCAACTCATCTCTGGCCGAGCCTCCACCTCCGTCTGCACACACCTCAACCCAACCCTCACCAGTTTCTCCGCCACCTCTTCCGGAAATGAGTCCCTCAATCTCGAATCCACCCACATCCTCACCTTCCCCTCCTCCACCGCCTCTCTTGCCCTCTCCACTATCGATACTACATAGCACTCCATCTCATTAACAACATACTTCACCGGCTCCTCCCCTGATACGATCTCCAACAAAACCACTCCGAACGCAAACACGTCCGAATTCTGCGACACCCGACCGCCCCTAAGGACCTCGGGTGCGATGTACCCTCTGGTTCCATCTATCCTCATCCTCCTGCTGTCGGTTCTGATATCACTTGTTTGGGTTGTTTGTTCTTCCGCCGCGCCTGACAGCTCTGCCGCACCAAAACAGCAGAGCTTGGCACGGAGGTCCGGTTCGGTTATGATTACGGACGAGCTTTTAATCCGGTTGTGGATGGAAAAGGATTGGTTGTGGACGTACTCGAGGGCGTTGGCAAGATCACATGCAACCTGGATTCTAGAGAGCCAGGTAGGGAGGAGGGTGAAGTCAGGGTTCTTACGGTTTCGGAGGCAGAGGTGGAGGGGGGACCCCAGGACGTAGGGGTAGATGAGGTGGATGTGGTCGGGGGAGAGGGAGGTGCCGAGGAGGCGGGCGATAGAGCGGTGGTGGGCACGACAGAGGGAGGAGAGACGGGACGGGAGGGTTTCGGGGCTGGAGGAGAGGAAGGGTCGGCGGAGGATGACGACGTCGATGCCGCGGAGGGTGGCACGGGAGGTTGAGGAGGAGATGACGGTGGTGGGGACAGAGGCGAGCTCGGAGAAAGGGTACAGGGAGGGGCCCTCACCTAGAGAGTTTCGGAGCGAGGCGGTGGCTGAGGAGGAGAAAGAGGTGGTGGTGGAGACGGTAAAGGAGGAGGAGGAGGAGGAGGCAGAGGAGGTGGTTGATGGGATAATTGATCTTTGGGAGGCAGGCTTTGATGAAGAAGAGAGTGGGGATGGGATTGAGACTGTGGTTGATTTTCTTGTTTTGCACATAGCTGGAGATTTTTTGTTGGTTACATGTTCGGGGTTTGGGCAGTTGAGATGGGATAGAGAGAAGAGAATGGAATCAGTTCATGGTGTGGGCTGATGATTCAAGGCATATATCGAGTCCAACTTTTTAAAGTTTGAGATGGCATCTCTCTTGTGTCATGAGGGAGAGGGAGAAAGCAAGACATTTAAAGTTGGTGGGAATGGATCGATCGGACAGCTTGAATGTCAACGCATTTTGGTCCAAAGCAAACTCAATTGGACAGCTTGAATGTCAACGCATCTCAAGTTGAAGGGGTTGGAGCTCTATCCAAAAGCAGGTTGAACACTCAGCTAACTTACCAACCATGACATATATGGATTTAATTGGGTTTGCGGAGGCAGGCCCCATATTAACTCAGGTCTGTGAGAGGGGAACAGGAGATGGGGCCAGCCCCCATCTTAAAAACGGTGAGCCCTTAGCCTACCTGTTTTAGTCTTTTGGTAATAGATCCCTGGCCCAGATCAGTTAGTTGGAATGGATCGAATTTTCCTTTAGTGTATCCTCAAAAAACAAGATGAGAAATCCCTGGCCAGATCAGTTATTGGATATCTTCTCTAACATGGTGCTTCTACTTGATCTTAGCTTCAGATAGCTTTAACAGCCCACTTCCACATATCCTGGCTATAATATCATTACTCAACAATATTATAGCATAACTCATACGATAAAACTTTTTTCTTCCGAATAGGAGGTCATCAGTTTGATTCCCGAAAAGGGTCATATCCAAAGATGATGATGATGATGATGATAATGATAATAATAATTCATTGGAAAGACCTAAACCTGATAAATAGTTATTCATGATTGCAGTCTCTGAATAATTTTTATTGGGAACTTACCCGACTGGGTACAAGCAAGCTTAGTGATAATCTCGCATAGTTTATGCTAATCTTCAGAACTGTTTTGAGTGTTTTCCTTAGAAGCTTCGTATAAGAAGTCGAGGCCTTGTTTGAAAGAGCAACGGTTCTAGGAGCTATAATTTAACGGGATTTTGGGACCAAACTCCAAAATTGGAAACTTTGCTTAGCAATGAATTTCCGTAACCATATTGGAAACTTTGCTTAGCAATGAATTTCCGTAACCATTGATCTGGGAGGCTTCAAACAACACGAAACCATGGTTTTTAAGACTGTCTTCAAGCTACCAAACAACAGGTCAACTTAAGTGAAATCTTGATTTCTAAAACTAGGGCCCGTAGAAATTGAGGGGAATTCTAACCAAATAAAGTAGAAGCACTGTCATATCCATCTCAATGGTAGGCCAAAAACACACGAGTGCATCACAAATCACAACATAATAATACACGCCATGAATGAGGATTTTTTTTTTTGGGGGGGAGGGGGGAGGGGGGGATCCCCAATTCTTCCTGTCTTTTCCATCAACATACGCCTCCAAATTCCCCACAGGAAGCTAGCAAATCCGCCACATTGGCCGCACCTTAGCCCCAGCCCCCATAAAACAGAATCGCATTCTCATTGAAGCCGAAATTTTGTTTGTTGTAATCTTTGGGACCACTTTAGAAGTCAACTTTGAACTGTAACATTATGACTAATCAGGTTATCGTATCTCAGGTATAAATGAAGTTTGAAGGGGACTAAACCAAGATATTTGGATTCTTCACCATGTTGAATATATAGTTAACTATTGGCGAATACTTCAGATTAAGAGTGTAGTTATCTTGTATCCAAGATATTTGGATTCTCAAACGCATGATACTTCAGATTTTCCCGGATTTCAGGTAAGATAAATATTGGTGAACAATTTCTATCAGTTAAGAGCGTAGTTATCTTGTATCCTACCACTAGACGAGGGTCTTATATGGCATATATATCTAGATCATATAGTCATTATGTATATATGAATGGTTTTTAACAATAGTAATGCTTAATTAAGGAACTGTCATAATCACCTCAGCCAGTAAATAAGGAATCGCTGTCAAAGCATGTGGTTTGAATTCTGGTTGCCAAATTCTGGAATTCTATGACATATAAAAGAGTAGCAAGCTAGTTACCTTTGCACTCCTTTATATTTCCTTTCAGATTGGGAAAAATTGTCATCTTCTCAAAATGGTTTAGTATAAATAATCACTACTACATATCCCCTCTGGCAACGGTTTTATCTGTTACTATAAACCATTTGGGTCACGGTTATGACCGTTTCAGACCCGTTACGCAAAAGCCTGTAACCATAGGTCCGGTAACGAATTAAACTGTTGCCATAAATAAATATGGCAACGGTGTAATTCGTTACCATAAAGGAGGCAAGGCGTTACCAATATAGGTTCAGATTATCGAACCAATCCTGGATGGAGCCCACATCTATGGTAACAGTAATAACGGTTACCATTTGAAAAGGTAACTATTTAAACCGTCACAATTAGAAAGATATGGCAACGGTTTTCACCGTTACCATATCTAATAAGCTAACTGATACCTGGTGACTTTCAGGTATCGGTTAGCTGATGCCCCCTATGGTAACAGTTATACCCGTAACCATAGGTAAGTGATCACGGTTAAACCATTGAAGAACTAAAATCAGAAAATTCTGCACCCCACGTGCGATGCTTTCAATCACAAACAGCAACAGATGATAATATTCAGAATATCAAATCTGTTATAATAAGCAACAAGTAATATTAATCGAACCGCAAGCAATAACAAACAAAAAATATATACAATCCATAGAATCACCAAATCAACCGAAAAACAAATGTTTGTATCAACAAAAAAACAAGTCTATGATCCACGGGACGATCTACCTCCATTGTCCCGTGGCCTGAAAAAACTCCCTTAATTTCTTCCGTATGGTCAGCGGATGGACTCGGTGTGCGACTGCCTTAGATCTCGGACCTCCGCCATAAGGTTCTGCAGCTGCTCCCGCATCTGCTGATGCTCGTGCTGATGTTGGGCCACCATGTCGTGGAGCTAATGGGTCTCCTTCTGTGATGCAGCTGTCGCGTCCGCCCGCGTCAAGGTCACGGCGTACTCGTGGACAGACGCATGCCTAGCAAAGTGTCGGTAGGCCCCTAGACCAACCCCGCGCTCAAAACCACCGTGATGCCCGCCGGATAGCGAATCCAGGATAGGAACAATGATGGTAATCGGGCCGTCGGGGACGAGTTCTAAGACGTCCATCCTCTTTTGGAACTGTAAAGAATACACACACACGTATTAACTTAAAATACAAGATCGACTTAATTATATGAAACTTACCATGTACTCATCCGTGCCCCTGTATAGCGCGGACCATACTTGGCAGCATTGTAGTTGGCGGGGTATTTTCGTTTCTGCGATAAAATTAGAATTTATTTTAATAAGTAATTTGCGACAAATAAAACATATATTCTTAAACGTCGAAATACTCACGAGCCGGTGCTGAGCGCTAGCCTACGAGCGCTTTTCATGGATCGGGACATCACGGTTTCTGACACAGTTATTCCGATTCTCCTTGTTGTGAACCGACGTCAACTTGCAAATATAAAGAAGATTATATTATATAATTCAAAATATGATTTCATGTTGTATTATTATAATCTTAAAAATTAAATTTATCTTTGAACTTCCTCGCGCTCATAATACGTGACTAGCCACGGCCAATCCTCTCTCAGAACATCCAGTGCTATGGCATCCATCATCGCGCTCTGCTCCTCAGTCGCCGCGGCCATGACGCGTTTTACGTCATTTCGGTGTCTCCTATTGAGAAACCGACACTCGGATATGACTCAGGTAATGGCGCGATGAGGATCGAACGACATGTGCACGCCATCCTCACCGGTAACGCCAATAAATCTGTAATGTCTCTCAGCCTGAAATTACAAAATTTTAAGTGTTATAAAAGGGTATGTGATGACGACGATTAAAATTTCAATATATAAAAGGGTATGTGTGGCATTCGCAAAAAACTGCCGAACTAACTCGGTCAGGCGCGGGGTCCAACTCTGATGGAGCGGGTATTTATAGTAATTACGGATCTGCGCTCTCATGTAGTCCCGCACTTGGTAATCACCAACAGGCACACTCTGCTTGTTATACTCCAGCATCCATGGACCAACGCCTGTGGATGGCCTAGAGCAGGCGAGTGTAGTAGGACCCCTCCTCTGCAAAAAGATAAATATATAAACACAATGTTATAATATTCAGAATATATATATAGCACTTGACAAATTTAAATTACAATCGTTATTTAAAAGTTTTAAGCAATAACGATTATACTCACAGTCCTTGGGGTGGCGCTAAAAACGGCGACAGACATCAGTCCGGCGGTACTATGCGGACCTACAAAAGATAAATTGTTAGATGATTCAATAAAATCATCTCATATGGAGTGGTAGGCACGGATTTGGTCGGAGCCCTATTCAATAGATATGACGTCTCCGGTGCATCCCCAAAAGAAAAGTGGTAACTCAGCAATACTCATCATAAAGCGGACCATATCCAATAGGATGCGATTTCTCCATTCCGATGCGCCGATGTGTTGTAGTGTATACGGAGAAATAAGCTGAGAAAGAATCCATGTGGAACTGCGGCTGCTGGGGTCGTGTGGCGCTGGTATAAGGGCGTTGGTACGGGGGACACGGGTAGGGATAGGCGCTACAGCTGCTGCTGCTAAGCTCCCGCCAATCTGGTCTAGATGATTTTTCTTATGATGTTTGGATTCTGAGCCACAGTCTTCCATCAGACCCAATATATTTATCCAAATATTAAAAATTTACTTATAATTATTATACAATTTAAAACATTTAGTTCAAATTCATTACCTAACACGTTTGTTCGATATATTATCTGAAGATTCGTTAGGTGGATTATCGAAATCTTAATCTGTGATAATCAATTGGCCGATGTCATGTCTTACTAACGTATTGGACGGCGCAGAATAGTTTGGATCGTTGGTACGTTCAATAGAAAAACGAAACATGTTATCACCTCTTTCTCGTCACTCTCATCTTCAGAGTCAGTCAACGTCGGCACATTATAATAATCTCTTGGTTTCCAACTGCAAACACTCCATTCAACGTCGCTGTTTTTCCTAGAAGACGAGCGACCGTTGATTAAAAGCGCCAACGTAAAATAAAACTGCATCATAACCCTCCATGACGGCAGGTTGTATATAGTCACCACAACATGCTAAGTACTGTGAGTACGTCCGCCACGAACTATCCCAAATAGACTGAAACCGTCGCTCGCAAGCCTCACGTTATGAGGGTCAGCACCGAATGAAAGATATTTTTCATCTAAAACTTTCCACAGTATCAAATCTCTAAGATGGCTCATATTTTTATCTTTACAAGACGCTTTATGGTGCCACTGCATTTTGGACGCCGTCTCCTCACACATAAATAACCGTTGCAATCTCTATATTAATGGAAAATGACAGAATTTTTACGGGCACATCACTCGAACGAGTCTTTCTTAAGCTTGAATCGGCTGGTCCCGCACACTGGGCGGTTTTTGAATGTGGCGTGTTCATTCCGGAACAAAACGCAATCATTTTCACATGCATGTATCTTATGACACTTCATGCCGATATTTGTGATTATCTTTTGCGCCTCGTACCAGCTCGGTAGCACTTCATTTCTGTCAGGAAAATCTTCCTTCAGCAATTCTAGGAGATCGGTGAAAGACTAATCACTCCATCTATTCTAACACTTGATCTGGAAGATACGTACGAAAAAGCAGTTTTGAAAACCCTTTGCAATTTGAATATAGCGGGATTCTAGAGTCAGCCATGTACTTCTCCAATAACGAGAGTCCATTACTTTCCGTATCATAAGGAAGTCCAGCGGTATTTATAAGCACATTCATGTCATCGATCGGCGTGAATACGGCATCTTTTTCGACGGCTTCATCTTCTTCAAGCTGTTATTCCTCTTCCTCTTCTTCTACAATCCATTGTCACTCTGCGGTTTCCGTTTCGATGAATTCGTTTTCCGTCTCTTGCACTGATCATGTCTCATCTTCCGTTAGGATGGCTTTTTTTCTCCATGAAGTTCTCACTTAGTGTAATTTCTAACGAAACCGTTCTTCAAGATGTGTAACTCAATATCCGGCTTCTTGAGCAATCGCATGTTCATACACTTAGAGCAAGGACAATAAATTTCGTGCTCTTTCGGTAGCTTAAGACGTATAGGCAAAATTGGTGAAAAAGTAAACACCGTTAAGGAAAAATTCATTGGCTCTCGAGAGACCATCGACGTACATCCAACTCTTGTCGTGGAGGTACGAGAATGTCATATGGTAACAGTCCGGGCGAAGCAAGATTCCTATAGACAAGACTCATAGGATTAAGATTTCTTGACAGATACACGATAGACAAGATACTAAAAAGCGTTAGTGCTAGGTTTAATTGACGATTTGGTTAATTTAAGTTTCAATTGACGATTTTGCTATAAAGATTAACAGGGACCGAGAGCAAATACTCATAGCTAGGGAGTTGGATTCTTCTTCTAAGTCGAGCCCAAGCCTAGGTCAAGCGGGCCGATGCCCAAGTCGAGCCCGCGGCCAGCCTACCCATACCAACATAGAAATCATGCAACAAATAATTTTGATGTAATTTTTTGTGCATGAATGTAAGCAAAATGGGCATCAAGCCAAATTTTTGTAAAGCCCATGGCTTATGTGCAAAAAGAAATGGCACATGAGCCATGGGATGGGCAAAATGCCATTTTATAAAGCCCAAGGGGCTATATGTAAATATGTAAGCCTATATAAGGCAACATGATGATGAATATAGGGACTTTTCATTCCCCTTAAAATCTAGGGTTTGTGCATCTTTCCCCTTTCTTAAGGTTCTAAATCTTCTTCTTTCTTTTGAATTAAATCAAGAGTTTTACTCTTCTTTTTCCAAAACTAAATAGTTTTTCACCACAAAACCCATAAAGGGGAACTTAGATCTCCCATCAAATCTTAAAAATAAGAGATTTTTAAAATCTCATACTTCTTGTTCTTCAAGATCCAGCCAAAAGAGGAGGAAGGAGACCCATCTCCTAAAAATCCCACTTTCGGAAGATCCAGAGCTCAAGGGAGAAGCCCCTTTCATCATCTCCAAAAACATCTTATGAGTTTAACTCCACTCTAAATTCTCTTTCGGGGGTTTAAATCCCATTTCTGGGGCTAAAAGCCCATTTTCCTCGTCGGCGCCCGAGCGCCCCAAGTGCTCAAGCGCCCAGCGCCCACGTGTCGGACGCCCACATGTCGGACACGTGGTGCGCTAGCGCTCAATCGCACAGCGCCGACGTGTCGGACACGTGGTGCGCTAGCGCCTAAGCGCACAGCGCACAAGCGCCCACGTGTCGGACACGTGGTTCGCTAGCGCCTAAGCGCCCAGCGCTTAGACGCATAGCGCCCAGCGCTCGCATGCTAGGCACGTGAGGCGCTGGCCCCACTTGTCCTTTGGGCGCTTTTCCCCTTTTTATATATATGTATACATGTATATATATAGATACACACATACTCCACGACACTGTCCCTGTTAGAAAAAAATTTCTAACGGGGCGCTGCCTCGCACCCCGTAAGGGGGCTGCTAGCCCCCTTAACACCCAGCCCGCTATCCGGGTAGCGGGGCCTCCGTAAAAACTCTGCGGGGCCCCCGATATATCCAAAACCTCCATTTCAAAACACAACACACGTACACTGCACATTGAGTTCGCATGACCTGTTTGACCCGTTAATCAGAGATTCCCTCGCTCTAAAGGCGATGGGTAATTAATGGCAGCTTAGCTCGCGGCTGTCGGAGATTCGGATCCCCACAATCAATAAACCCCAGCTTACCCTAGGCAGAGGGAATCTGTAATGCGCCTAACAAGCGCGCGCGTATTCTCATCTCAATGGGGTGACGAAAAACACCCTACAATCATACAATTGAATATTTTCGTCACATAGACTATACAACGGTTGTTAGAACCAAACGATACCGTCCGATATTTAACAATTTTCGTATAGTTTTATGTCACGACGAATATCAAACGTATGTTAACCGATATATAGGAATTAAATCGTGTTTTCATCTTCACATATGATTATCGATGAGAATATGAAAATTTTATATTATTATCGAGATTTAATTTGAATTAGTTTTACGTTTACATTTTTTCAAGGTTTTGAAGTTTTTGGTTTAGGGTAAAGCTGTTAATCATTATCTTAATCAAGTTTAATATTTTGGATATAGGGTTTTCTTAATGAAATTTGATATTTTGGATTTAGGGTTGATTTTAGGATGGGATTTGACAAAAGTTCAATGTAGAGGAGAATGATGATGAATAAAAGTTTGGCCTTGTTTGTGTGTGTGTGACTGTGCGTGTTTGCTTGTGTATGTGTGCGCGCGCGCGTGAGAATGTGTGTGTATGTGTATGTGTTTGTGTGTGTCTAAGTGTGTGCGCGAGCTTTTCACTAAAATATTCTTAATTGTTGTTACTTTTCACAAAAACACCCTTAACTATTGTTGGTTTTTCATTAAACTGCCTAAACAAATTTAAATAAATAATACCCTTAACAAATTTAAATGAAGACCAGAGAGCACAAACCCTAATCCTGGCCACCATTTCGATCACCGCAGCCAAGTTTCCCCCAGAAAGCCGGCAGATCCTCCAGATCGGCATCACCTCCGCCCCCATCCCCTCGTAAAACCTAATCGCATTCTCGTTCCAATCGAGAATGCACCACTCCACCCTCCCGTGCCCCATCCTTGCCGCCTGGCTCGCCACCGCCGCCAGCATCATCTTCCCCGGCCCCCTCCTCCTCCACGCCTCCCTCACAAAGATATCCTCGATGTAAACCCCCGGCTTCTTCAAGAACGTCGAGTAATTCTGAAAGAAAAGCACGAACCCTGCCGTGACGATCCCATCACCGGTGGGGGATTCGAAGGCTAAAGTTTCGGGGTCGTCGATTGGGGATTGGAGGTGGATCTGGGTGATGATTGTGGGGAAAGGTGAGGGATCGTCGTCGATTTGGGGGAAGGGGGAGAGGTCGAAGATGAGGACGGTGAAGGATGAGAATGGGGAGGGCGGTTGGGGGAGGGCGGTTGGGGGAGGGGACGAGGGAGGATGAGAGGGAGGATCAGGTGGCGGAGAAGAGGTCGGTGAGGCGCTCGAAGACGGCCATCTGGTGGATGAGGCGGTGGATGTGGCGCACGTCCCCGGCGGTGGCGAGGCGGATGCGGGCGTTGACTGTGGTGCCGCTGGGGATCGGCGGCGGCGGTTTTGGAGTGAGGGAGTGATGAGAGTTGGAATGAGATTTTTTGGGATCGCATTTGAATTGTGATGCACCTCATTAGTTGATGGGTAAATTGTCAAAAAGCCCGGGCTGCTCGAGAGTTGTCTAAAAAGCATGTAATTTTTTAAATTGATGGGAAGGATGTGTTCAAAATCTTTATGAAAAAACTTTAGGCTGGATTTCATTTAAGACTTGGTCTTGTATCCCCTCAACTGCTTGGATATTGCAGATAACTAGTATACATGGGGTTTTGATTGCGCCAACTGGCTCTTTTACAGAATAGATCTTTATTACATAATAGATATTTATTCTATCTAAAAATATCAAATATGAATTCTACAGTATCCTTACCCAACAATAAAAACATTGTTCTTGTCATGGCATATCTCAAGCGATGCATGGCCGCATGGAAATAGCTATGCAGAGGTGGTGGGGAGCTCAGCCAAACGTCAAAGAGAAGATCCCCTCATGCTTTCCTTGATCTCAGCTGTGCTCACTCAAATCGGGCATTGAAAAGCAAATAGCACCAGCAAAGATCAATGAAATTGCAGGGGAAGTGCAAGAACCCCTTCTTCTACTCGTCCTTGGCATGCAGGTAAAAGCTTATATTTTGCAAGATCAATGACACAGATATCCTTGGCATGCAAGTAAAGCTTATATTTGCATATTTGTACCTTGAACTATAACTAGTAGGAATTGGTAAAAACACAAGAAAGACCAAGGAGTAACCTTCTGAGGCTAATCTAGCATTTCGTTTTGCAGTGAAATCATCAAATATAGTAAAGCACTGTTGCTCATTAAACTAACAATTTGATTGCAGAGAATTTTGTCTTGTATAAAATGCTTCAGGAATTAATCCATCCAGAAACTGACAATTATAGGCATGGGACCTGGGCATTTTGATAGCATGAGATGAGTTCAATGAAGAAACAAAATGAAAACCTATACAACTTTTTCTTCTTCTTTTTTAATATTTTCCTTCTAAAAGAACAAAACAATTGAACAGTGCAGGCTCTCACAAGGATCGGTCTATACAAATTATACCCAATAGGGCCAAATGGTTATCCATTAACTCTACATGAAACTATCGATCCGATTTAGGATGGCTGCCCCATCTACCTCCCACAAAGCACAAACGAGTTGAGCAAGTTAACGGACACTAGGGGTCACACGATGGCCAGTCTTTCTTCTGTGGCGAGAAAACTCGGACACGTACCTGAAAGTCAAGCCACATCCTCTGACCCTGCATCGGTAGGGCCGCTCCCCCGTGTGAATCCTAACGTGTTCGGTCCGTGCCCACATCCATTTGAACGCCATAGGGCACCCCTTCCAGGGGCATTTCAAGGGTCTATCTTCATTGTGGGCTCGTTGGTGCTTCATCAGATCCTTGTGGGACCCGAACCGTTTCCCACACCCCTTGAATGTGCACCGGTTTTTCATGTGGAGCTGCAGTTCCTTTTTCCTCCTAAACTTTAAGTGGCAACCCTCAGTATCACACTTGTAGGATTTCTCAGACTTGTTAGTGTTTTGCTCTGGTTTCCTAGGATTGGCCTTTTCTGGTGTCGTTGACATGGACTTTGCTGTTCTCGGCCTCAAGCTCTCGCAAGGACTACGGATAAAGCCTTCTGCAATATGCTTCTGTTCTTTGTCACTCTGGAATATGCTTTTTTTATGCCTATGATGCTGTTCTGTGGTCTGCTCTTCTTCCTGCTTTCTTTTGGTTCTTCGCCTCACGTATTGTATGAGACATGCAGTGTCTCGACTTTTATTGCAGGTATTTTCAAAGTCGTCCTTATTCTCAACAGATTCCTTCACCCCAGAGCATTCGGCCTCAGAGAAAGGAATAGTGTGTGATGACTTCTCTGAGTTATCAGCTAGCACAGGCTGCAAAAAGCTAATCTTTGCAGAGTGAACTTCTTGCCGTGCTTCAAGACTCGCAGCCACAGGGGCATCAATATGTCGCTGGATTTCTAACTGCACATCACTAGCCTCACTCTGAAATGAAGAACGATCAACACTTTCCCCCTCTGTAGGATCCTCTGCAATAGAGAATTCCTGCTGCATTTCACGGTTATCAACTGTACAAAGATTATTGACAACCTGCTCTGTGGATCTCGAAGAAACATCTATGCTGCCTACCATCTCAGGTTCCACATCAAGTGGCAAATCTTTTTGTGGGATCTCCTCTCGCTGCATTGTAGGTTCATCTGAAATCGACACTTCTAAATGCATCTCGGCCCTCAAATTAGGCTCCTGAAGCACTGGAATGTTATGATGATTTCTAGAATGACCAATAGCTTCATGAGACGTAGGCTCACCAGATTCTACATCATTATAAACCTCATACTCTAAATTAATTTCTTCTATTGCTACAATGTCTTGCTTGGATTCAGAATTCAAAGCCTCTCGTTGCGGCAGGTTTGGCTGAGATTCTGGGCTCTTGGAATTATCAGCTTCTTTGCATTTTGTGAGAAATTGTAGAGGAGAGTGTCCACCTTGATGCATTTCTGAACTATCCAACACTGGAATGAGGATACAATGATGCAAGCTTTTGCTGCTCCAAGTATCAGGATCCTCATCAGCTATACTAACTTCCAAAGGAAACCAACTTCCTTGCTGCATTTGAAGATCTTCATCCGCCGATATAGGAACAGTAAACAAACCTTTAGAATCATCATCAACTTTCTCATTCAGAAAGTCGCTATGGGCAGATGTACCATCATCGTCACTACTACTAGGAATCAAACTTCCACTGCTACTACTTATACCACCATGATAGGTGCTGGCAAAATTGGCGTTCAAATATCTTTCTACCCCATCACTTTTCTCCATGTTTCCATCAATGCGTGATTTTGCTACACTTATACCAACTACCTTATACGGAGTGCGAGATCTTTTGGTGTGCCACTTGAGGGTACAAAAATTTGAATGAGTATCAGAAAATATTCTCCTCAGTGCTAAGGTTAGTCGTTCTTGCTTTTCTGCTGATTGCTTTCTGAGCTTGAGGGACATTCGTAGATTCACTCCAAGTTTTGAGGTCCAATCTTCGCAGTGCTCTTCATGTTCACCATTGTCAATTGAGAGATTAATTAGATTCAGATCTGATGGAGATGCATTCTCAAGGGGAACATCTACAATATTATATCCCATGCCAACTTCTTCAGCAATGGATGGAGTATATGCCTTTATCTTGAGATAATCTACAGAAATCAAGCATAATCATTTGTAGGTAAATCAATAGGCCATAGGTCCATAAAAACGAAAAAATTAGTAGTATGTCTAAACCTTACACATCCATGATTTAACCAATCAATCCACATTATGGGAAGGCCTTAGCCAGGTGTGTGCACGTAAACAATATTGCGCCCAATCAATTTTCCATTAGGGTTTTCTTTCTTTCCTTCTTTCTTTTCTTTCTTTTTTTTGGGCGGAAATGATGAAAGTTGATATGCTAAGCAAGACCACTAACCCCCAAATCTTTAAAACATTTTGTCCATTCAAATCACATGATAGTTTTAAAGCGTTGAGACTCCAACCAAGATGATTGGATTCTAGTGTATATACATACTAACAAACTTGTTAATAGTGTGATTTGCTATATACAATGATTAAAGCAGCAATAAAAAATAACTGATATAAATCAAGAAAATATTATGCCTTGAAAGCATATGTGCTGTCACTACATGAAAGTTAAAGGCATTTGATGTATCAATATGGCGTGTTTCCCATGGCAAAATTGCTGATAGCAGAAATAAATAATTTTACCCAGAACTGAGAAGCATATTTATCACAAGTTACATGCATACAAAATAAAGTCAGAGAAATGCTCACAATCTGAACCGATGAACAATAGATGGCAACTTGACATAGCATGCAGAATATGCTATTCAAGAAGCATGCCAAACTAGAATACTGGTGTGTGTTTTTGTCAATTAAATGTGATTGATATTTCAAATAGGTATGGGAGTGAAGAGTGAATGGGCTTCCTGATTAAACTGGGGGTCTTTCTCACCTGAATGGCATATAATACGCACTTCTGCACCACCCTTGCTTTGCAACAACTTCTCGACCTCAAGCGCATGCTGCAAGCAGAAGATTCGCGTTCTATTAAATCCAGTAGATGAAGTCCACTTTTTGTTTTCATCACTACTGGATTCGTAAGATAGTGTGCCATTAACAGATGGATCAGTCTTGGTGTTAATATTTCCTTCCAGTTCTGCAGGAAGATTGTTTCAAATATACATGACTGGCATCATATTTAGGAACAATTGGAATCTAAAATATTTCAGGGTTAAAGTCATCGAGTCGACTGGGAAATTCCTTACCGTCATTATTTACCAAATTAAGGCCATCGCAGACACCTGTGCCTTTCGGGAAGGAGACACTATCACTTCTTACAGGTGACTTGCAGCAAGGATCCGGATTTACTTGCTCCGTTAAAATATTGCAAGTTCCCTCTAGACAATATGAAAAATTAAGATACCTTGCTCAGTACGGTTGATTGAACTACTGGCTAAAGGAAACTCCAAAAGGAAAGCAACAGGCAAATGTCATTATGAAACATAGTTTGTCAATGAACGTGGAACATAATTGATTATACGAACCTAGATCAAATATAATTTAGTGAATAGATAAATAATATATCAGATACAAGCTAAGCATGCCAATTAACGTGTGCTAATACATGAAGAAGTTGGCCTAAAAAAATTCAATTACATCCTAAGATGCATTACTGCAAAGAAAAAAGCTCCCCATACTTGTGATATGCGAGTAGTCATAACCATCCAGATGAGGGAATTGTTACATACAGGAGATATAAAACTTTCGTAAGTTAATGTTACACATTCAATGCAGTAAAGGGACACATGCACTACTTAGTAGTGCTGGTTAAATTACTTTGAATACAAAAGTGGTTGTTCTCAATTCAAATTCTGAACTGCCATGGAAGGAGACATGTACTGCTCAATATATACAATTCAATGTGTAATTTAAGGTTCCAAAGATGCCGTGCCTAAGAAAGAAGAGATTCAAGCTGTATCTAAAGTTATAGATAACGGCAGGGGAAATAAAATCCATCAGAAAAAACGTTGGGAACATTATGTAGAATGATAATTGTATGAAAATTTTGTTCGTATATTTCTCAGGCAAATTACAACAGTTATACCTCTGAAGTTCTGAACATAAAGTTCAAGAAGAGGGTTACCTGGTCCAAACTTAGAAGAACATGCCAATTTCCCCAAGATCTGATGAGACTCTTCACCAACCATTGAAAACATCTCCTTGGTTGCTGTTTCAGAAGGCTGCACAATGGCCATAAAGGGATAACCAAGGACTCCACAAGCAACACATGCCAGTGTTCCTGAATCAATGTTCAAACCAAATGGCAAATCATCCTCTTCAGCTTCAAGGATTTCTAGCAGTTCCGCACTAGAAATACTATCAGCATGGGAATTGTTCTCGTCCTTTTCAACAGAAGGAAGAGAATGACATAGTTCTACACAAGTTGGATCCTTTCCTTCACCGTTACTAACCGCTGGCCCCTGAACTCCGTAAGATACAGCCGATGAAAGTGACTGGGAAGCATTAGATAGGTTCAGCAGCAAGTCAGGTTCCCATAATACTGCATCGGAAGTAGATCCTTTCTGAAGTAGAGCACGAAGTAGATTATTTTCGTTCACCAAATCATGAAGAAATGCTTTCTTGACCAGAATTTCTCTTTCTTCCCTCCTACGGTCTGAAAGGCGTGAACTCCGTACCCCAGAGAGTAGTGCTCTAGGAACTCTGACATTAAAATAATTCCACCAGATTCAAACTGGAGAAAAAATTATGATTAGGTGCCCACCCTTTGAATGTTTGGACACCAAGATAAGAAAAGAATTGGCATGGAATGTGTAAGAAGAGCATACAGTTCAAAAGCACCGTGGTAAATTGAAGATAATATTATATTTCTATATAAAGCATACAGGTTCAGTTTGTTGTGCACATGAGATAATAAATTGTGCAAAAGAAAACATCACATGCTACCAGATCAATATATAAGATCTAAACCACATTTAAAATTGGTGTTCTAGATATTTAATTATACTAATGAATTAAGTAATAGAGGACACACAAATCAGAGAAAAAAAATGTCATCTGTGACTAAAGATTATGGTAGAAAATAAGTGAACGAAACAATTAACCGAAAATTGGAAAAGAATAGAAGAAACATCTCAAATACAGTAACAATCAATATATATGCTGGAAAAATGTCTTATATGCTTATTGACACCATCTGTATTTTCCTGAGTTGGTTTTTTTCTGCTTTTTCCTCTTGCAGATAATCCTGAAGTTGTGTTTCCTATGTGGTTTTTATGCTTGGGCTGAGGGTTTATTCTCTCTTGGTTGGGTGGTGGTTATGTGGTTTAACCTGCTATACCTGCCTTCTTGTTACATAACCAGAACATGGAAAATGTTTAGTTGATAATTGGAGTTTGTGAAAATTTCTGTAGGTCTGGATCTGTGGGTTTGCTAATTTCTGGGGACGATATGCATCTTATTTCGTTTGTGCTCACCATGTCTCCTATCATATTCCCGGAATTCGATCTAAAATTGTCATGATTAGAAGGTCTTTCCCTACTGAAGCTATTTATGTAGTAGAAGCCTTGTGAGATTATAATGTATCCTCTTTTTGCCATTATCCTTGTTGCTTTCTTTTCGCTGGCCTCTTTGAATATGTGATCTACCTTTAGCTTTCTTATTTCAGGTAGTGAAACTAACAAAAATTGCTGGTGAAGATGCTACTATGGATGAGAATTGTGGTTCTTGGAGCTGTTCCTCGCTTCGTTCTTTTCTTCTTCTTCTTCTCTTTTTTCTTTTTCCTCTGTCTCTTTTATTTTTGTTTTTGTTGTGTGTTGTGTTGTGGTGTTTGCTTTTTAACATTTTGTTATTCTCTTAATATAGCTTAGTGAGATGGGCTTTATGCCCTGCTCTTATTTCGTCAAAAAAAATAATACAGCAACAATCAAGAGCTTAGTGACAATCCCTGAATCTAAATGGTAGTGTGCGGTCTAATATGTAGCACTTGGCAGTAGCATTCTACTCAAGACTGACACCAAACATTAGACTTCAGCCCACATGTGTATGCATGCTGATTGAACTATTTTCACAAAAATGGCTGAAATAAGCATGCATTGAGCATGCATGTATATGTGTGTTACAATGAAGGAAGTGAATGCAGGCACACTCAGACAAAATCTGTGAATGTTTCAGTAGAGTATCAGAGGAAATTCGTAAGAACTATAAAGGTAGCAATTCAAATGTAATGTTCTAAAAAAAACAAGAGATCAAATTCACATCTTCGGTACAAATAAAGGAAAGATGCTTGACTAAACAGGACAAATTGATGATTCTCTTGGAATCAGAACCTACATTCAAAACATCTTAGTATTCCATGCCAGGATGTCCTGATTGAAAAGTTAATAGAGTAGATTCTCCAATTTCTGAAAGAATACACCTGCCGGTCCTTTAGTAGCATTTCCTAGGCTTTTAGAAGGCTTCTTGGGCTCTAGATACATCAGTCTTTAAGAGCCTGACACTGGTGTAGATAATTATAGAAGGCACCATAAACAAACATGAAAGGATTGATTGAATTTTCTTGGAACTATGCTAGAACATGTAAATATATAGAGAAACCTATTATGTAAATTTGAAAGTATATGTAAGAATGTTGTACGTTCTTCATATAAGATGTAGCTAGGGGTTCAACTCCATCAAAACAATACATAGGCAATATCTCCTAACAAGTGTCCAGAAGAATAACTAGTAAACTGACCTAGATACGAATGACACTGTTAACATGTATAGCAGCTGTTGATGAGAGAGCATGGGAAGGTAATTCATGGCAGCTCTTCGAATTGCAGCTTCTTTTGCCACCTTTAGCCATTGTGAAGTTGCAAAGTTAGCAGCTTCCCCACAATTGAACCCTGATTTTTGAAATGTCAGTTCAAGAACAGAGGTGTACAATAAAGTGCATCATTTCGAAAGTATTATCTTTTTCCTTCCTAGTATTTGTTGTCAGTTAAGGAGAAACAATAAACCTGCAAACATAATATACATCAAGAAGTCTAGATGACAAACTGAACTATAATGAACATTTTCGGAGACCAAATTTACTATGATAATAGTTCCCGTACCATGGTCTAACCTGTAAATTTCAGCCTAATGAACACATTCTTCACCAATCTTCTAGAATAGATGTTCAAAGAAAACTAATGGTGTGTGTGCGCGTGAGCGCCCCATATTTTGTAGGCTAAATGGCACATTAATACTGTGTGGCCAACATAGCACTTGAATACCTAAAGATTTACTTCATCAGCACTAAACTACATTTTGTTATATAGGTATGTGTATATTCTTCTAGATTTCAAATAGCAACAAAATATATAATAAAATCACATGAAAAGTGCACGAAAATCTAAAAGGGAATATACACATTTCTGAATAGCAATGGGCAGTAAAGTGCCGCAAAGTAAAACTTTAGGTATTAAAGTGCCACATCAAGAAATATTTTTAGATGACAAACTGCGCTATAATGAACATTTATAGGAGGCCATATTTACTTTGATAATAGTTCGAGGGGGATCCATAAATTGTAGAAAAAGTACTCATGTCATTTCAGCATCCATAATTTTTTATTTAAGTTTCCCACAAGGGTGGAAAAAAAGAATGGCATACAGTTCATTTGTTCAAGCATAAAACTCTTACCAATAAAAGCAACACCCAATTAAGATGCATCCCAATATAGTCACCAAATATCTATGGTTGTCATCACTCCTCAGCATCCATAAAAACTTAAAATCAAATCTGAAAGTTCGTGATAAGCCCTTCAGTCTTATGCTTACATCACAAAGCTCAAAAAGTTTCAAACAAAGATTAGCAATTTAGCATGCCTACTCTCTTCAGACTTCCGCTAACTTCCCAATCTAATTAACAAACGATGCCCATTTAAAGAACTCTAAATCATATAGGAGCAGCATGCAAGAGGTTTAATGGCCATCTTTCATCCTTGTGCTATTTAATTAATAAGTAGACTTTATACTATTAACATTCTTAGTAAATTAAACAGACTGCTACTGGTTTACTGGTTGTCTGACATAAATATTTAAATGCTAGTGCTAAATTAAGTTGTCTACATTATAAGACGAAGTATTGTATTGTTGAAATCATGGTTCCCGATCGAAGAGGGCCGATTCCAATCTCAAAAATGACCATCCAAGTTTCGAGACGATGTCATCCAATATTTAGTAATACTGTGTTTACCATAATATAATGGGGTTTTTGTAGTGAGTTTATTAATTGTTTGTAGGTTTACTAATGGGTTAATGGGTTCATTAGTGGTTTAATGGGCTTATCATAGGTTATTGGGATATTGATTAGTTTGACGTCAATAGTACGACATTAGACATCATTAATTACAAAAAAAAATTGATAACATTTATTTTAAAAAATTCCTAATTCTTAGTTCTATCTCTCAAAGGATATAAAATCCAATATTCCGATCCGATACTCCCGATACGACCAAGATTGCAGATTCTGATCCCAAAAGTAATCTCTCGATGCCGATACCGAGATTTTAAACCTTGGTTGAAATGTCTCTCCGTCATATGGCATATTAGAAACTATGTTCTCTTTCTGATGACACTGGGATATAGGATTGTCTATAGTAGACTATATATAGGCCAATGTAGATAGACACATATCGGTGATTATAAGTGACCATAATTAAGCTACTGATGCATGCATGCTATCAGAATATCCAATGTTACATAAATGCATGTGGCGACATTCATCACCCAAGCAATTTATAGAAATGGGAAAAAAACTAATCAATTGAATCTTACCATGGCTGAATCCAATATGATATGCCCTTGGAAATGTAACAACGAATTCACCGGGATTCTGCACCAATCTGAAACACAAAAAGGGAAAAACATAACAGTTACCATTTTAAACAATAAACACAACAGAAGAACAATTAATATCCAAATTAACACTTATACCTGCAACAAGGAATCCTGGAATTTACAATCACTTTCGGTGACAGCAACGTGGTCTTCTCGCCCAACATAGTATAAGCCTCTGCCACAAACAAGAAAACCCACTTGATAACTCAACGCATTAAGTAAACACCCAAGAACAGACAACGGAATCACAGATCTCACTACCTAATCGATCGACATCTCCTCCATACCCCTCAACCCTCACAATCTCCTCCAACGCATTCGCATGCTCCCCGGGCACCGCATACCAAGTCTTCCGCGCCCCCATATGCAAGAAATTCAAGCTATGCAGCTCATGATCCTCCACATGCCAAGCAAACCAACTAAACAGCATCCCAATATAAACCATAGGCGAAGTCACCCCGGGGACTTCATCCACCATGAACCTAGTCAACGATCCCGGCGCTTTCGCAATAACCTGCAAATTCCACGGGCTATCCGATACTGACTCTGCAACTTTCTTCCTCTTCTTCCGATTCAAGAACGGTTCTTCAGAGACGGCGAACCCCGACCCCGGCACATCGTTAGCATACTCAATGTAGATCGGTTTCTCCAACGCCGCTTTCCAGAAGAGGGATTCGATCAACAATGGGGTCACCTCTTTGAAATCTGCCAGCTGCGTCTTCTGAAAAGTCTTGGACTTTGACTCGAACTCTTCGAGGGTGTAGAGCTCTCCGCTCTGCCACACCTGCTGCTTGTGGCGGTGGGCCTTCCGATCGCCGCCGCCGCCGCCGCCGAGCTCCTGATGACGAGTGGTGAAGCGATTGGAGGAGAGGGAGCGGGCGAGGTTGGAGAGGACAAACTTCTTCGAGGGTTTCGGGAGAGGGGGGACGATCTTGCAGATGCCAAAGGCGGCAGCTTCGCGCTCGATTCGAGAGATGAAGCCGATGGGGTCGGCGAACTCGGTGTCGCTGGGGTAGTACTCGGGGGCCAGGGGGAGAGACTGGAGCCATTTGGGCTTTTTGTCGAGGTTGGGCATCGAGTGAGAAACCCTAACCCTGGAATTTGGGGGAGAATTTGGGGAAGAAGACAATCTACAGAGAGCGAGGGGACGATAATAAATGGGGGAGGAGTTAATGAGTGTTTTTTGTTTTTTATTTTTAAGGTTTTAACTGAAAAAAGAGTGGATTACGACGTGGGGGATAGGGGTATTTTCGGTAACGCGTTAACAATTTTGCGGTAGGTTAACGAAAATGAACGGAAAGATTTTATGATGTGGTAGCTCACTATGGTTGATTTTCAAGTTCTTGTGGTTGATTTGGCCATTTGGGAGTGATTGAGATTGGAGTATCCCTCGGATGTCCTCCGTCGATCTTATGGCCAACGGGACTGAACAGCTGAGATTTGTTGTGAAAAATTGAACGTGTGGATCTCAATGGGTGGTTGTTGACGTCAGGCTACCTGCAAAGGAAGTCCCGGATGAGAAAGTACCGTAGAACCCTCCGACGATCAAGTAAGTACCGAGAAATAGATGAGCAGAGCAACGGAGTATTGGATTCAGTTTCCTATTATTTAAGTCATGTGGAAGAGGGGTTTATATAGCGGTCGTATGGAGCAAGCCGATACGAGATTCTCACCGTCCGTTACGCACTTGTGTTTAGTTCGCGTTGATGGCGGAATACGTCTATTAATGGCGAGATAGGCTCATTAAAGGCTGGCATGAGATGTGGGACATGGAGTGGCGGGGATCTCGTCGTGGCGAGATATACGGAGCCGTTACGGAGACGTTCGCGCTCCGCGCTCCTGGCTAAACATGGGACGCTAAGGAATCTCGGCTATAGGATAGTTTGGAGACAACCAAGTGAGCTGAGAAGTCTCAATTATAGGATAGCTCGGAGACGAGCTATTGACTGACAGTTAGCCGAAGGGGGAACGTACTACGGAGAGATCTTCTAAAAGGTCGGGTGTAATCTCGGAAGTGAGGTGCCGAGCAATGTCCCTAATGCATCATGCTTATTCCAGCTCCGTAGCCCCCAGAAATCTAGCAGGCTTACGTGGATAACACGTCATCTGCTACGTATCGTGATCTGGGGAATTCCCACATATGAGTATCATCATTAGACCCCACTCTTGTTCCGGCCTATTTATGGGTCTGGTCAAGAGTAGTCGGCCTGGTTTTCTCTATCCAGTTTGGTGACGAGGATTTTGTGCAGTGGATTGTATGGGAACTCCACGGCATTTGGCGGCTGTGTCTTTTCGATTTCTGAGCCAACGTAGCGTTTTACCTTGCGCCTCAATTTTCGCACGTATCCCCAATGACGTCGGCAGATCGCTGAGAAGGCAACGTCATAATAAAGGCGTTGCTTCGTCTGTTCGAGCCGTCGATCTCGTGCCTCGTGGGCGTATTTAGATGGCAGATTGTGAAACGTCACTTCCGTCGGTTGGATCCACGTGAGAGGGAAACGCCCAATGGTTGGCTACCGCGTGGTGCCATCTGAACCGTGGGACGCGACGCTTCGTTCTGGCGGGAGTGCATTTGGGCTGTCGGATGGTCTTTGCTGAGTGTATCTCTAGAAAACACCTTTTCTTCACTTGCCTTCTATCATTTGTGGATTGCTCGGCGCTTCATCTCTTAGGTTGAATTTCCAGTCAAAATCCTTCTTCAGCTACTCTTCTCTTGAATCAGCTCAGATATCTTCCTCTGATATTTTGTAGATGTAGTTAGGGTTGAGTTAGGCGATGAGGTTTCAACCTTTGAAGCCGAGTCTAGTAGGTCATCTTCATCTTACTTGGCTTCTGATAGCCGAGAAAGTTCTTCTTCTTCCTCCGCATCGGGTTCGACCCCAAGGGGTGGCGATCCCTTTGATCCTCAACGTCGGGAGGCCAAAAAGGCTCCCAAGGTGCGTATCGAGAATACTCGTGACGCGGCTATTCATCGCCGGAAACTGGATCGGGACGTTGGGACGTCTGGCCTGAATTCTGAGAGCAGATGCTATTTGGATTTATCCGTCCACCTCTCCGAAAATACCAAGTTGATTTATGACACCGTATATCGGAGGTTTGGACGGACACGGCCGTTGTAGAGTGACTTCATCAGATTCCCCCTCATTTTATGAGGGTTTTTAATTGTGGGGACGCTCCTCCCTGCAGGCGCAAGCCCCTACAGTTAATTATGTTACCGCATCGTGATAACCACTTTCTCCTGCTCCGGAAGTTCACCTCGTGTCGTGTGTTTTGTTTTGGTTTTGGTTGCTCATGGATTGTATACGGAGACTAATTTATGTCATCGCCCGTAGGGCGTGGATTAGTCAAAATCCGTATACTTTTAGATTTGGATTTGTGTTGATTTAAGCATCGTTAATCTAGTTTGAGATTAAGATCAGCTTAAACATATGAGCATTTGAGCTCGATTATTTTAGTTTAAGGACATCACAGTCCATTATCGTTATGTCTGAGGCGAAATGTTAATTTAAGAACGTTTCGGTCCTTTATCGCTATTTTGGAGGCGAATATCAGTTTAAGGACATTTCGGTCTATTATCCATCTTGTGCGCACGTGTATTTGTTATGTGCCGAAGTGAATAATGGTGATATGGAATGTACCCAATTTGGAGCACGATCCAATTTAAAGCGTGCACATCAGTTTGGAAGTGCATCAACGAAAGAAGTTGTTGGTCGTCGGGACCCGCCATCTCTGAAGACGTTGAGGAATTACAACGACATATATCAGAGTTGTGGAGAGATGTACCCTTGAACCAAATCATGTATTTGAAGGAAAAGATCATGGTGGATCATCTAAGAATCATTAGTCTTATTTAAGACTAAGATTATCTTAGAAGATACGGGATGAATATCATTTTGGATAGAGATCATTAGTCATGTTTGAGATTAAGATCGGTTTGGATATTCCGAATATAAGCTTAGCCAATTTGGGCTAAGATTGGATTTCTGTAACACCCAGCAGTGCTAAGCACTCAGCTGCATATAGCGCTCACGTGTATACCACGTGAGGCGCTCCAATAATGCTAAGCACTAACTTTTGTGGCGTTCTCATGCATTTCACGTGAGGCGCTCCAATAGTATTAAGCACTAACTTTTCTCGGCGCTCACGTATGTTTCACGTGAGGCGTTATGTTTTTGGAGATTTAATCTCTGTTGATATTTTTAGAGAGCTTAAATCTCTGTTAATGGTATTTTGATCATTAACGATCACCAAGATCATTATTTTGAGAATCTGGGATCATATTCTTTAAGAACTAAGTTCTTGATTTGAAGGAACTAAGTTTCTAGAGTATTATGAACTTCATGGTTTCCATGTTCATGTTTTCATAGAATTTAAACCTCTTTTAATGGTGTTTTGACCATTAAGGATCACCAAGATCACTATTTTGAGGATCTGGGACCAGGTTCTTTTAAGAACTAAGTTCTTGATTTGAAAGAACTAAGTTCCCGGAGTATTATGAACTCCATCTTCTTCATGTTCTTGTATCCATGTTCTCTCCTGAATCTTTGATTCTCAAGAACGAGATTTTGTCGATAAGAATTAAATTCTCAACTTGTGAGAGACTTGTCTTGTGGATCTCAGATCTTGAGAAAGAACTAAGTTTTTTGAGAAGAGTTAAACCCTTTTAATAGGTAAAAGAGATATTTTTTTATCTCTTCTTTTTTCTTCACCTAGAGTTTTTTAGGAGGGAAATCTTCTTTTTTGAGAGAATTAAATTCTTTATTGTTTTGAGAGCCTTTTGTATTTTTACAGAAGCTTATGGGAGGTCTCCTCTTTTCTTTTCCTCCTCCCATTTTTCTCCTTTTTAATTAATCTCTTTGCTCCTATTTACAGGAGAAAAGAAAAATCAATTTGTTGAAAGATCTCTTATTGAGAGATCATAATTGATTTCATGATAAATCAAAATGATCTCATAGATCAATCGGTGAATTTTATTCACCGTTAGATTTTTAATCCAAATGTTCTCTGTTTAACAGAGAAGGTTTTTTGTTTGTTTAACAAGATTAGGAAATATTTTCCTAAAATAGAATTTTATTCTATCATATAAATATCTTATTAGTTTAATAATATTAGAATTTTATTCTATCATATGGATATCTTGTTAGTTTAAAAAGATTATCAATATATTCTCCTAATATAGAATTTAATTCTGTTATATGAATATCTTATTAATTTAACAAGATTAGAATTTTATTCCAACATAGAATTTAATTCTATCACATAGAATTTTATTCTATCATATGAATACCTTGTTAGTTTAAAAAGATCAGAATTTTATTCTATCATATGAATATCTTGTTAGTTTAAAATATTTAAGAATATATTTCCCTAATATAGAATTTAATTCTGTTATTTGAATTTCTTGTTGGTTTAACAAGATTAGGAAAATATTTTTCTAAGATAGAATTTTATCCTATCAGATGATTACCGTTAGATCTTTGATCCAAGGACCCTCTGTTTAACAGAGAAGATATTTCTAATTTGAGAAAGATCAGGAAAATATTTCCCACATTGAATTTAATTCTATCAGATAGTTTAATTGGTGATATTTTATCACCATTGGATTTTAAATCCAAAATTCTCTGTTAGAAAAAGATCTTTCCATATTAGAAAGATCAAGGAAAATATTTCCCAAATAGAATTTAATTCTATCAGATGAGATCATTTTAAATTGGGGTGCTCACATGCTTTGCATGTGAGCGCTGCCAAAGAATGCGGCAAGAGAACTCACATGTTTAACACGCGACCCCTGGTGTGGGTTTTAGCCTGTTTATTTTCAGTGCTCATATGTTTTGCATGTGAGCGCTCACATGTTTAACACGTGAGGCATGTTTGGCCATTGGTTATTTATGTTCAGTACTCATATGCTTTGCATATGAACGCTCACGTGTTTAACATGTGGGGCCAGTTTGGCCTTTAGGTTTATTTTATTCAGCGCTCATATGCAAAGCATATGAGCGCTCACGTGTTTAACACGTGAGGGCCAATTTGACCCTTTTTTATTTATTTTCAGCGCTTATATACTTTGCATATGAGCCCTCACGTGTTTAACACGTGAAGCCAATTTGGCCTTTAAGTTTATTTTATTCAGCGTCCATATGCTTTGCATATGAGCACTCACGTGTTTAACACGTGAGGCCAATTTTACCTTTACTTATTTGTTTTCATTGCTTATATGCTTTGCATATAAGCGCCTACGTGTTTAACACGTGATGCCAAATTATGAGAATTATTTTCCTCTTTCTTTTCTCTCCTTGTTTTTATAAGGGAACAAATAGCTCTTTGCCAAAATTTTTGGCGGGAACAGCGGCCTCGATGCTGAACAGGTCAAACGAGTTTTCCGAAATCTGGCTCGTTTCTATATTCCCTCTGGATACTCGTTCCGTCTAGCTAGAGAGGTGAACGGGCAAACCAGGTGCAGGGCAATGAGATTGCTCTATACTTGGAAGCGTTCCGAGCAGGGACGCGTCTGCTCTTTTCACCCGAAATTTGTGTCGTCCTTCATTGTTTCCAACTTGCCCCGTGCCAGCTAGCACTGAATTCGTGGAGGATTCTCCTCGGGTTCCTGGTCTGGCTAAAAATTGATCGGATCCCCTTTAACCTAGGTCTTCTCTGTCCTTCTTCTGCTACAAGAATCACCCAGGTACTCATAAGGAAGAGCTGAGCTGGATTTACTTCTCTTTTAAAAAGCATAAGGGTAGGACGGCCGGGTCGAAGGTTGTGGTTGTCCTTTCTTCCATCCATAAATGGAAGGAGAAGTTTGTATTCGTTGGCCCTCCGAAAGGAGAGGAGTGACCAATATCCACCAAGTGGCATAGGGCAGATTGCCCGAGGGTCAATCTTCACATCAGAATATTGCATTTAATACCGCTCATTCTTATGCACATTTGTATATAGGTAGGCGCTTTTAATATGTGTTTGCTACATGATTACAGGTTACAGGTTCCCGGTATAGAATAATGGAAATCACGCACATTCCGGGTTCCGGTCATCCACATCTGTCAGGCGCCGCTTACCAGTACAAGGGAAAAAATTAAGCGATGGTCATTCGTTTCTGGGACAAGCACAAAGCACGAGAGAAGCAGCACAAGGATCAAGGTGGCAACGCGGAGCTCGAGGGAGATTAAGGAATAAAAATTCAATTGAGTTATCATTTTGGACTTTTGAAAATCTGAGAATATTTTGGAAGGATTTTGCAAATGTGAACCTACCAAATAGAAGAAGATAGCGACACGAGAACCCACAAGAAAAATGGCGCATCAATTCCTAAATTGGACCACGAAATAGCGAAATTTGCTCATTTCGGCGACGGCTCAGTGGCCGTTCCGTGGTCAAATATGCCGAATTTTTACGGGTGTTTTGGTCATTGTACAAGGGCTCAGAATATTGCCCAAGGGTTTTATTCCATTACCTATAAATACTCCAGTTCAGAGCCAAAGAAATGATGCTTTATTTTCCTTAGGATTAGTTTTAGTTTAGTGTAGTTTTTTTTCTTCATCTCCTCTCTATTAAAATGTAGTGAGAGCTTTTGAGTGGATGAATAATGAAAATGAGAGTTTTTTCTACCTTGTATTTTTATTTTCTTGCATTGTCTTTTAATTCTTAGTATAAATTTTATTACTTATTTGTTAAAATAGTTGTTGGCTTTTGATCCTTAAGGATAGCCGAGCAGGGTTCCTGCCCGGTGCCTCTTGGCGAGGGCTTTGATCCCTGTCGTTGTGGGGTAGGGAGCTACCAGCCAGGGATAGCCGAGCAGGGTAGCTGCTCGGATGCCTCTTGGTGAGGGCTCTGATCCCTGATGTTGCAGGGTATGGAACTACCAGCCAGGGATAGCCGAGCAGGGTAGCCGCTCGGCTGCCTCTTGGCGAGGGCTTTAATCCCTGGCGTTGTGGGGTAGGGAACTACCAGCCAGGGATAGCCGAGCAAGGTAGGCTGCCTTTTGGTGAGGGCTTCGATCCTTAGCGCTGGAGGGGCCGTGGGAAGCCTGCTAAGGATGGACCGAGCGGTGAAGCTGCTCAGTTGCTTCTTGGTGAGGGCTTCGATTCTTAGCGCTGGAGGGGCCGTGGAAGGCCAGCTAAGGATGGGCCGAGCAGTGAAGCTGCTCCGTTGCCTCTCGGCGAGGGCTTTGATCCCTGGCGTTGTAGGGTAAGGAGCTACCAGCCAGGGATAGCCGAGCAGGGTAGCCGCTCGGCTGCCTCTTGGTGAGGGCTTCGATCCTTAGCGCTGGAGGGGCCGTGGGAGGCCTGCTAAGGATGGGCCGAGCAGTGAAGCTGCTCCGTTGCCTCTCGGCAAGGGCTTTGATCCCTGGCTTTGTGGGGTAGGGAGCTACCAGCCAGGGATAGCCAAGCAGGGTAGCCGCTCGGTTGCCTCTTGGTGAGGGCTTCGATCCTTAGCGCTTGGGGCCGTAAGAGGCCTGCTAAGGATAGACCGGGCAGTGAAGCTGCTCAGTTGCCTCTTGGCGAGGGCTTTTGTTACGACCCAAAATATTAGCTCGCGACCAGCACTTAAATCACGCGACGTCTACTGGCATAACGTAATTCAAGTAAGTTGAAACCCAGAAATCTAAACCTTTTTAAGAAATAAGAGGTGAAGGTTTGAAATAAAGGTATAGTAAATCATGTTTTGTCTTTTGATAATTTGGGCAACACCTCTCTTGTAAAAACTAACCCCGAAAACGGGTACAACACAGAATATAAATAAAGCATCCCAAACGGAAGCAAATCACGTCCAACGGCGGAAACAATCACCACAAGCATAAATAAAGTAAAGCAAGACATCATCCCCAAAAGCGAACATAAAAACTATCACTCAAGTCTCACAACTACAAGTATTCTAAGTCTGCAACATATACAATTTGCTAGTTTCTGAATTGATGGAGTTTACTAGATACAAAGAATAATAATACAAGAGTGGCACGATCCAATAGGTACCACCTACCAAAAGCAAATCACCCGAAAACAGCTGTGTGCCAACGATACCGCTACTGATCCATACGGTCAACCTGCAAGGACTGTGGCAGAACGGGGGTGAGTTGTCAACTCGTGAATAGAAAACATCATCAGGTAGAAATAGAAATAAACAACGATTCCTAGGTCAACTATATCATAAAGGTAATACTATGATATCTAGGGTGACCGTATCTGCATATGTACCAACATATAAAAAATGTCTATCAGCAAGTGGATATAATCCAACAATATAATCAATGCATGGAAGCAGGGGGATCTCGTCCAGCAATATAATCAATGCATGTATGCAGTGGATCTCGTCCACGTGTCAACCACTGACACAACAACTCCTGGATGTAAATATCATAAAAGCATATGCAGGTAAAATGAGGATATAAATCAACGTGTGTCCCTCGCGACACAACAAAATCATGGAACCGGAGTGTCCACATCGACACTCGAAACATCATGAAACCCGTGTCTAGCATCGACACGTAAATCATCATCTGTCAGGCGCCGTCACCATGACCGGTGTAACACCCGAGTTTATTTATACCAATTCCAGTTTCCGTATTTAGCTATCCATGGTCTTTTCTTGATTTAGGGTGTTTGGGTGCGAATGGTATTTTACATATTACTTTGCATTCGACCCGACCCGCTTGCTTGAACCTGTTTGATTCTTATTTATAGATTATCTTGACTTATTACATGAACACGTGCATCTCATGTTTAGTACATACTGGCTTTTCATCTGGCATCGCACTTTTTACATATAACATTTTAGGTCACATAAAATATTTTTAAAATTGCATTTCATATCCTGCATGATACCCCTAACCCTGTGGTAGCATCCACGCATCTTGTTCTCGTCCCGTTCAGTGAAACGGACGTGTTTGGATGGCTACGCTCATATACGTGCATCCGTTCTTGGGGGTATGCATTTTCGTTACCTGAGCATTCATTTTGAAATTTGGAAGTCGCATATATTTTTCATATTTTAAATCTGAATTTTTAGACCCGACCCGGACGTGTTTTGGAGTAAATTTGTATTTGCCAAAATCTCAAAACATACTAATATTATATTAATATTTTATTCTAACTATAACTGTTTTATATATGATTCTTTAAACCAAAAAATATATTTCTGTATATTTTTTCAATCAATCCAAATCATCTCTCTCTCTCTTTCCTCTCACTCAGATTCTCTCTATCTCTCCTCTCTTTATTTATCTCTCTCTCTCTCTCTCTGTATACATAAACATATATATTATAATCTTTTATTTTTTTTTATTTCAAAAACGCATACACAACTCAACTCACGTACTCTCTCTCTCTTCTCTCATCAACAATTTTCTTCCTCTCCTCCAAGCACGTCGTCCAACCCACGCCTTCATCGTCGCCATCGCCCAACAGCACCTCACCGTCAACGCATCCTCCCCTTCACCATCATTCCCATACTCGACAGCATCTTCTTCGCCAAGAACCCCATCACCTCATTGCCGCCCTCATCCTCTTCGATCGCCATGGCCGCCCGCTTCATCTCCCTTGCCTCCTCAAACCCCCACGTTCTCATCCTCGCTCAACTTTCAACTCCAAAACCGATGCTACTTTCGCCTCGCCTATCACTGCCGCCTTCTTTCTCATGGAGCAGTAGCAGCCCCTATTGCCGGAAACTCCATCGAACCCATCTCCTTCGACTTCAAAACTCGTCGCTATCCTCGTCAGACCCTCGCCTCGTCAACCTTCGAACACCAACCCATCTCCTCGGCCATGACTCCATAACCGACTTCTCTTCTTTCCTTGCACTAAGAAACTCATCATCGCCTCAAAACCCAACACCATAGCCACCATCTCACCTTCACCCTGTCTTCTTCATCTTCCTCTCTTCACTAGTGAAACCACAACTGAGATCCTAAACCCAACACCATCAACTTCATCTTCCTCCTCAGACTAGACAACACCCGAAATCCTAAACCACGACTCCATCTCCTAAACCCACCACATTGACTTCATCTCGCCTAAGCACCATCCCCTCAAGCCGAGGCTTGCATACCCAAACCAAGCCTAACTCTAGCAATCGACAATTTGTCTCCATCGTTCGAGCCCATCAAACTGAGAACCCAACGTTGTCATATCATTGTCATCAACCCTCGTCTTCATTTTCGCCAAGAGGCCCTAGCCTCCTTTTTCTTACTTCGGCCGAGAACACCTCATCTTCCCTCAAAACCGAGCTCTACCAAGATCCATGCCCATGTTCAAGCCAAGACCTTTGCTACCCAAGTCTAGTTCAAGCCGAGCTATGTTCCTTAGCCGAGATCAAGTTTTGATCATGCTGCCGACGATCCGAGCAACCCTGTCGATGTTCCCGACCTACGCGGTTACAATTCTTGCACTGCTTGGTTCAGTCCCGTGTGCGTGTGTGGACGTTGCGACGTTTGCCGACTTTGGACACTGCGTGCGCATCCCGTATCGTGATCCGATCGAGACAAGTGAAACTTGCTACATGCTATTTAATCTCTTTTATACTTATTTGAGTGCACATTAAACCTGTAGTTTACATTTAATACCATAACTTCCTTTTAACAGTTCGACGTCCCGTTATATCATTTTAGATTCACCGCTCGAAACATACCATGTTGCATTTAGTTCTATTATACATAGTACCCACAATCATATTTAAATCATATAACAATTATTTGCATAGCCCACATTACCCCTTTTATTTTATACCCTGTCAGACGACCATTGCATACATCTAACCTGATTTATATTCAATTGCATCTCCAGATTACTTGGCACATATTAACATGATTTTATCATCCACATTCGCTTCACTGTATTCATGTAATGTTGAAATTATCCCTTGAACCCAAACCGATAACTGTGCATCTACATACCTTAATCTGTATCTGATTGCACAAGTTCCAGCTTGTTGTTTATTTTAGCACACATGCTTGTTCTGTATACCATATTTATGCTAGCTTGATTATGAGCACCCACACAATATCTTGTACACCCTGACATGACTTGCTACACTTATTATTTGACACGGCATGGTACCGTGCAACTCTTGACATGACATGACACCTAAATACACTACTTGACCTGACCTGATGTACCATGGCTTTACCTGTTACATGATCTTGAGTCTAATGCCAACAAACCTGACCTGTAGTCCTTACGGACCGTTCCTGTTGTCTATCCAGACAAACCTGCACCTACCTGATCCTGAGTTGGCATTAGTTCTTGATTACTTAATACCTGACTTGAACACATATAACTTGGGGGTATGGGGAAATCAATGATGAAACCTGACTTGTAACTCGACAGTTCGACACCTGTTCTGATCAGTCTTACGGGCTAGGCCAGCCCCGGGGTGATGATGCTGACATCACTCATCTTTTCATGCTACCTTTTACTGCCTAGCGGCATGTCTCGGATTCAGCCCGAGAATCTTGACCGTGGTCCCGGGCACGCACGGGATACTATTGAGTTACATCAATGATTCATTAAATTGATTTCAAAGACTTGAGAGTAGATAACCAACAGACCAGTTTAGTTTACTCACTGCATACTACTTTTCACTGCCCTGATTTATATTGCTATACACCTGCTTTACTATTTATGATTATACTTGCATGTCTTGCTACCCTGTTTACATATTATTGCTTGATGCTATGACGCGCTGACGTCTGGGTTTTGCATGGCCCAGATCCTTCTACCTTTGTTGCAGACTGTGTCACGCCCCGCTTCCCAGAGTACGCAAGATTGGGCACGTGACATAGCCAACCATGCTACCTGTGGGTAGGAAGTATCCATCCACAGTCACATTACGGCTGTAGAGATATCAAGAACAAGATAAACAAACTATCTAACACATGTCCAAATCCATAATAACAAGAGTCAATGATAAATAAATGCGGAAGCAAATGATCCAAAACAATAATAGAAAAGTATGTCCCATAATGCGGGCTCACATCTGGAAATAAAATGCAATAAATAAACTAATCACTACAGAACTCACAAATCAGCCTGCTGGCTGAAGTACTCCTGCTCGGTCGGCGACAGTGGTAAAGAATCTGGGCCATGCAAAACCCAGACGTCAGCGCGTCATATCAACCAATAATATAATATGAACATGGTAATAAGCAATGCAGAGATAACCAGGAATAAAGCAATAATATGAAACAACAGTGCAGGGTAGTGTGCAGTAGGTAACTAAACTGTTCTATCAGGTTTCTATTCTAAAGTCTTTGAAATCAATTGATGACTCGTCGATGTAACTCAATAGTATCCCGTGCGTGCCCGGGACCACGGTCAAGATTCTCGGGGCTGAATCTGAGACGTGCCGCTAGGCAGTAACAAGTAGCAGGATGGGTGAGTGATGTCAGCATCATCACTCCGGGGCTGGCCTAGCCCGTAAGACTGATCAGAACAGGTATCGAACTGTTGAGTTACAAGTCGGTTTCACCTTTGATTTCCCCATACCCCCAAGTTAATGTATGTCGAGTCAGGTATTCAGTAATCAAGGACTAATGCCAACACAGGATCAGGTAAAAGCAAGTTTGTCTGGATAGACAACAGGAATGGTCCATGAGGACCCCAAGTCAGGTTTGTTGGCATTAGGCATGAGATCAGGTAACGGGTCAGGTCATGGTACAACAGGTTGAGTCGATAGTAAAGGGTACCATGTCCGGTGTATCGGTATGTATATATATGTCATGTGTAGCAAGGTCAGGTCAATATGTAACGCAATCGAGGGTGTGCTCACAACAGGTATGTAATCGAATAAGGAATAACAGCAGGAAATAAAGTAAACAACAATAACAGTTCATTTAATCACAATGGTGCATTAATATCGTGCGGTCGTATTATCATATTAACAAGTTTCGAGCACCCTTGCGGTGCAATAATCACAAGGTGGTGCAATATTAATAACAGAAAGTAATAAAGCTATAAGTGTACGGCTATCGTCCTTTAAAACGGCAAAATGATAAACCGGTGGTTTCGTTATTAGGGTTTAAGCGGCAATTATGATTCTAGGTTACAGTATCATGATATATGTCATAATGCGTCTAAATTATAAAATAACCCTACTTAGTTAAGTTTTGCAAGTTTTATGAGTTAAACACATTCAATTGGTATAACATAGCATGTAGCAAGTAATACTTGCCTCGACGGTTCCGCTAACCGGGAAAAACGAACGTAACGTCGGCGGAAAACACGCGACGGATGCACGGGTCACTGATCGAGTACAAACAACGAACAGCGGAACCGCACGGACCGGAGTACCTTGCTGGAATGTCGGGTCAAGTCGTCGGCACGGCCGGATTCCGGCGAAATGTCAAAACAGCGACAAAGTTAGCAAAATACGATGCATGGATAACGATCGACCAGTGAGGGGGTAAAACGAAGGGAGAAGGTAAAGAGAAGCTTACAGGGATAGCAAGGGTGGCAACCGCGACGGGGTCGACGGCGATGGGGCGCCGGCGGGGAGCAGTGAATGCGGCAGATCCGGCTAAGGTTGCTGGATCAGGTGGTGCTGCGATGGGGGGAGGTAAAGGCCGGGTTCTGGTCGCAGGGGAAGAGGAGGTGGTCGGCGGTGGCGCGGGTAACGACGACGAGAGTCGACGGCGGCGTTTTCCGGCGAACCAGAGGAGGTGGTAGGGTTGCAGCTTGGGTTCTGTTGCGGCGCCGGCGTACGGGAAGGAGGAGGAAGGTGGCGAGGTCGGGAAGAGGGCGAAGGGGAGAAGTTGGCGTCGTCGGCGACGAGAGGCGGCGGCGACGGCAAGCACAGCGGTTGCAGGTGGCTACGGTGCTGGCTGCAGGCGCTGGAAGGAAGGGAGAAAGGAGGAAGGAGGTGCGGTCGAGGCTGCGGAGGCAAGGGTGATGGTGGTGGCGGCGTCGGCGACGGGGAACAAGGCTGGCTAGGGTTACGACGAGGCTAGGGTTAGGCTCGCGTGGGTTCGGTGGGGGTTCTCGCGAAGACGAAGGAAAAATATATATAGGGATAGAGAGAGAGAGAGATTAGAGGAAGAGAGAGAGAGAGAGATTGTGAGGCGGGCCCACGAGGGATTAATCCCCTCGTGATTGGCCAGGGGAAAAATTGAAAAGAGATTTAAGGGATTAGTTTGTTAATTAAGTAACAGTTTTGAGATTTGAATATATTTATTATAGTTTTAGTATAGTTTTAGATTATAAAATTAAATTGGGATTTTGGCGCTAAATGAAACACTTCCAAATCGCGCCCGGGTTGCGCCCAAATATTTGAAATTCAAATAATAGGATTTTAAGCGAGTTCTAAATTTTAAAATGAGATGTCTTATGATTAAAATGCATGCCCCCAAGTCGGACACTTGCACGCGCGCGTAGCCGTCCAAACTCGCCCGTTTCACCGAACGGGATGAACACTCGACGCACGGACGCTACCACGCGTCAAGGGGTGACGAGTAGGCCAATATGGATATTTTTAATTTCATTTTAGGTGCTAAAATTTGTTATATGCAAAACTGACCTAGCCGGTTAAAATTTTGCAACAAGAACTAAACACGCAAGATAAATGAAATGAGCAATGTCAAGCACTCAACCAGTAACAGAAATAGTATTATTGGGCTCGGGTGTTACAGACTGATCAGGAGTATTGCCGCTGTTAGACCGAGCGGTGAAGATCCTGTTGGTATGCAGTTTTACCTTTCAGGTGTTCATTTATTGTATTTTTTGCTTCCGCATATTATCATTTCTGGACTCATTTATTCTGGCTCATGGAGATGTACTAGATAGTTAGTTTACTTTCCTGTTCTTGATATCTCTACAGCCGTAATGTGATTGTGGAAGGATTTTTCCTATCCACAGGTAGCATGGTTGGCTATGTCACGTGCCCAACATATCGTACTCTGGGAAGCGGGACGTGACAATCGGCCCTGATGTCAGTACATCTCATAGATCCTGAGTGTCCACATCGACACCCGCAATCCACGTAGCATGTCTGAACATGACTCCGGCCGGTATCCCCCAGATATCTGCCGAGTCTAAATAATATCACCGGTAGATAGTAGTCCTCTGCCAGACTCATCGTCTACACCACGAAATCACCTCTCGTCCCGAGGTACCATACCTGGTCCATCATGTACCCGCAGACGGTTCCTCCTCCTCCTCGAATCGGGTGTCACATGCCAATCTCTGAACCAAGAAATCACATGGTGGATGCACTGAAATATCATATCAAGAGAAACCGGGTTTTCAAACAATACATAAATTTCTTGAAACACCCTCACGGTTCTCAAATCCATAAATCACATGAAAACCATATCCCAATGCGTAAATCCATGTAAATTTGATATATGCAACATAAAACAGCAATATGAGCATATTAAGGGAAAACCGCTCTTTTAAATGAATCCAGCTTTAAAATATATCATGCGGTTCCCAAATCCTCCGAAATCAAGTACAATATCATATGAGGTGTATATGTAACTGTAGTAAGGTATAAGTATCTACATGTAAGCAAGTATGTATGATGCATTTCATAAGCGCAATAGCACAATAACCAATGTCTCAATATCACATGTCAATACAATACCACTCAGGGGTATATGCACCTATAGTAAGATATGTGGGTATACATGTCAGTATGTATGCATGAAGTACATGTAGCTGTAACCAAGTATGTGGGTGTACATGTCAGTATGTATGCAACATATAACAGGATGCAAGCATGTCCGTATATCTCATGCAATGTGGAACAGTGATATGAACATAGCAAATATATCATGGCATGATGTAGCAATTCTACTGTGTAGTGACATGGCAATTATCGATGATGAAGGTATGTGAACCGGAAAATCTGTATAAGTGTAACATATGCATCATCGATAATGGTGTAGATGTACTAGCACAGGTATATTTAATGCAATGAGAATAACATGATCGTAGCATAGTACATCATCAGCTAAAAGCTATATGGTATACGTGTCTACAATATATCCGAGTCGGTGAATCCATCAATCGGCATCCAGCCTCACAACATCACGTACGGAACAATCTATCGTACGGCATCCTCTAATCAAGGATATGGATAAATCAACAGGTAAAACTCATCGCGTACGGAAATCTATCGTACAACAACATTAATCAAATATGGATTCTATCAACCTATATAACATCGGGGTACGGATCTAAGTCTCATGCCGCATATCACTCAATATGCAAAACATTATCCATATAAAAGTACCTATCTTTCAGGTCACACCCATGTCCATCTCACATCAGGGGACCGACAAAGATATCAACAATCTCATATCGACTCGAATCCATAAAATGACATATCACTCTGAGTCATCATATCATATCGTATACTCGTTCATCACATTAATATCTCGCATCACATTCTATAAACGTCACACTTGTTCTCTTTCAATTTGTAGCCATCATGATTCACTATTCATTTCATATTCTCATAAGTCAATATGTCCATTAGTATCAACTTCTATCATATTATCGTTTGTAAATCCTACAATCATGTCCGTCGCATATCACTTATCAGGATATAATAACAAAACGATATTCCATATCAATGTTTGCAGGGGGCTATACGCCATCCACCCGACTTTCCCCGTAGATATAAATCTACTCACCTGCTAAACTCCTCGCTTAGCTGTAACAACCCTAATTTTCTTATACACTTTTTCCTATACAAATTTTTCAAATATTTTTTTCAAAAATCCACAACGGGGTATTTTAGCCTGAGCACAAGATATAGGTAATTATTTTGTTTTTAATTACAAGCTATAAGAATATAATAACTCCATTTTTAGTGTACAAGAAATTACTTTAAATTTAATGTATACTTGGAGAATTTACTCTTTCTGCTATCATTTTAAGTAATTAAATAACACCATAATTACAAGAAGGAGTTTGTAGCTCATTGGTAACACCTTGCACTGCTGAACCAAGCCACCAGAGTTCGAATCCCATGCCCCACATTATTTTTAGATTATTTTTCTTTTAAAATTCTTGGAAGCCCAACAGTCCACAGGCCATAACTCCCAAAAGTTGAACTGAACCCTAAAAACGGAATATACCATGAGCTACATCAGAAGACCCCCCACGATTTGGCCACCGGACTCGGCCGGGATCGGCCGAGTCGGCCGGCCGGCGCCGCCGGCCGGACTCGGCCGGACGGCCGAGTCGCCAACATGAAATTTTTGCCTTTTCACATTCCTTAACCCCCTGTTTACTCTATTTTAATAAATCGGTTCCCGAATCTTAAATTCACCCTAATTACTACAAATTTTAATGTTTTTCTTTAAATTTTTACATTTTTTTTTAAATTTAAAACCTTTCACCTACCCTACCCTAGCCTACCCTATAAATAGACCCCCTACCCTTTACCCTCTCATCCCAAAACCCTAGATTTACTCTCTTGAAATTTTCACAAGAAAAGTGTGCTTTGAAACCGAGTTCACGGCGAAGCGCTGACGGATTTCCGGCGACGTTCTTTGAAACAACCGGCGACGAAACAATACCTCGGCCATTTCCCTAGTTCCTCTATACTCTTTAGTATAGATCGAAACCCGTAAGTCCCATGCTTTCCTTCTTTCTAATTCTTAAAATACGAAATTTCGAAACCCGACGGAAATCGGAACAAACCGATTTCCGATTCGGTTTTTCTATAAAATCTCACTTGTCACCAATTCCATAATACCTAAACATATTCATGATGACTATTAATCATATAACAATTAATTTGGACAAAGTTTCTCACATGAAATGATAGCTTTTTTGTAATATCGTATTCTTTTCACATTAATACCATAATGTTTATTTTTCTTCTTCTAATCGATTCCATCATTCCTAAACATCTTCATCTTGACCACTAAACTTGTAAAAATCAATTTGGATGAGTTTTCATACATGAAATGATAACTTTTGCAAATACCGTATTCTTTCACTTAAATACCCTCATGTTTAATTTATCATATTTAACCCCTAAACTTCACTATACCTTAAAATAAGTCACGAGGTAATGACCTAACTCCACACACACGTAAATACAAACCCTAAAATGATTTCATAAAAATTTAGAATACGATAAAATGAAACTTTCATTAAAATACCATAATCTTCATAAAACCATTCTTAAAGGTTTAGATTTGTTACATTTTTAAATAAATACTTCTTACTAGGAAAATACGATAAGTTGTGGATATCGATCGTTTTTCTAAACTGACTTTGTGGTGTCTAGGCTAGACAAGTGAGCTTGGGTAACTTTAAAAGGCCCGCCTCACGATTCGTGAGCGGATCCCTCCCTCCTCACTTGTACTTACCTGGCCACAATTGGCGGTGAAGAGGCGATTTGAGACTTCTAACAACTTATCGTTTAAACCATTTAGAAATAGGCTAGTTGGCTTAGGAAACCCTAGAATCTAAAATACGGAAAATTACATTTTGCGAATAAATACCTTTTATTTTATAAAACCGTTTTCTAAAAGATTAGTGTTTTACAATCTTTGCAAAGCGCCGCTACAACCCATCTTTGGGGAACCCGTTCGGGATCGTGCGGTTTATCGCGCACCCTCGGGCTAGTAGTGCGAGATTCAGACCTCCGCAAGAAGCATTCGGTCTCAAAAGGTTTAAAATATGACATCTTAAGAAAATAAGAATTTTGAAATATAAAATATCTATTAAAATTATTTTTGTATAAACATATGTATATTTATCTTTTAAATACCTATTTATTATAATATAAATATTCCACTTTTTTCTAAAATCACAATAATAACTTTTACATTAAAATACCATGAACTTTAAATAACCACTATTACAGATAAATAACCAAAACTAGGATATGCTCACTAGAAATGCCACAACATAAAATTCACAACTCTAAAGACGAACAATAAATATTTGAGGTGTATTTTGAAAAGTATATAAAAGTATTTTTACATAAAACCCCCTCAAGTTTATAAATTACCCTAAGGACCCTAGCAGTTATAAGACTTCGTTTCACATTTCTGATTGTCTGACTCGGGTTTGAGTCTGATTAATCTGACTTGAATATGATTCAAGTCAATCCATAATCTACAAGTTTCCAAGTCAATATGAACACATGAATCCATGAATACAATTATCAGTTTATACAATTTGGCTGAACCGAACCATGGATATATTCCTTTTTCATGTTTCCCAGTATTCCATTTACATGACTCTACGGTTATAACCGTTTCCTGATATCATGGTTTCGGTCAGTCAGTCAATCAATCATACAATTTACAAGATAACAATACAAACAAGACATCGCGGGGTTTAAGGGGTAGATTGGTACGGAAGGTGTTAAAGGTGGCACGAGACGGTAAGATTAAGACACCTAACCTGAATCCAATTGCCGTTGTTCCCGGTTGTATAACGGAGCCTTGTACTTCCATTTGCCCTGGTCTCTAGCATACTGAGACCCCTCTCGTATACACTGGTATCCTTCTGTACCAAGCTATAACAACAGTATTAACACAATACTACAATAATATAACAATGTAATACAACTATAACAACCTCTCTCTCTCTCTTACTCTCTATCTATTCTCCTCTTATCTTTGGGACTTACCGAGCGATCTGTTCGCTGACGACATTCTGTTCTCTCTTCTTTGAATGTCGTCAGGTGACTTGGACCCGGCAGAAGTTGAGCCATCGCAAGAAGACTCGGAGCAGTTTACTGAGGACCCTGCACTGTAGTATCATTGTACACTTTTCTTTTCAGTACTTTTCATTTCTTGTTATGCCACTGTTTAGGCATCTTTATTCCAGTTGTATTTCCTTTCATGCATTGTACAAAGAATGTTAATAAATAAAAGTTGCTGTTCTTTTTATTTCTTGTCTCTTGTGTATTTATTTTATATTGCTTAGATACGCTTAGCGTATGTACTTCTGAGTATATACGTAGCGGATCTCGTCGCGTCCCTTTCACCGTACACTGGGAAGCGGGGCGTGACAGGTTTTGTTGGTGGCCCATGCAGGTCAGAGCTGTATGAATCCCTGTCATGCAGTTCTGGTCTGCGTGAACAACCTAAGCAATATAACATAAAAACCAGCAACTAAAACATTCTTTACAATTCATATTTCTTGAATCTTGCAAATTTCTATTCCTTGAATCTTATCATTCCATGTATTTGAATCTGTCCTAACCCGAATTTTTCTTCAAGGTTATGGATTCCCCGAACAACACCAGCACCAACGTCAACAACACCCCTTCAGCACTACCTCTTACACCAGCTGTTCCTGCACCACCCACCGAGCAAACAATGCTTTTTGAGGCGATCCGCAGTCTTCTCGAGGGACAGCAACAACTTCTGAACCGTCCTGAGACCAATGCGCCGGGAGTAAAGCAATTCAGGGCTTTACACCCCAAGCAGTTCTCTGGTAAAGGAAGCCCTCTTGAAGCGGAAGAGTGGGCACAAAGTATCGAAGACGATCTGGCAGCAGCTCAAGTGCCAGACAACGCTTGGGTCCGTGTAGCAAAACTACAGCTCACGGATAATGCTCGCAACTGGTGGAAGGCGGAAGAAATATCTTGGTTCTGCGGTAGCCTGGAGACGAGCTGAATGGGCCGAGGAGGCTTGGGCCTGTGATAGCTTGGAGTAGAGCAAAGGGACAGTTGGCTTGGCTGCTGAGGTGCTCGGGGTAAAGAGTGGGGTGCAATCTCGGAGACAGGGTTTGAGAGAAGCCCCACTGTAGCATACTGGTTTTCCCTCCGTGGTCCTCAGGGGCCTAACCGACTTACACATGTGACACGTCATCCGCCACGTGTTATGATCTAAGTAATTGCCGTTATTGAGCATCATCAAGAAGAAACAGTAGAAAGAGGACAATTTTTTCCTATGTAAAAGGCACTCTTCTGCTTCTTAACTTTTTGTCCAGAAATATCTTCATATTCATGCAAAAAATCAAAAAGAATATTCAAGCTTTACATATTACCATTTGTAAAAATTATTGTATCATCAGCATAAAGCAGGTGAGAAACCTGGATGGCATTTGCTTTGTTCTGAAAGGCACTCTTCTGCTTCTTCAGATAATTTTCTAATTCCTATGTTGAGATAATCAGAAGTAATTATAAACAAGGCAGATGATAGTGGATCACCTTGTCTAACTTCCCTTGAACCAGAAAAATATCCACCCAATTGACCATTCATGCTTACTGAGAAATGTTGTAGTTAGGCACCCCTTAATCAACTTTATAAATTGTTCAAAGAAGCCAAAGTTTTCCAAAACAAGAAAAATGAAAGGCTATTCCATTCTGTCAAATGCTTTTTCCATATCAAGTTTTAAGATGATGTTATGTCCTCTTGCTTTCCTGTACAGATCTTGAGTAATTTCTTGAGCCAAAGCAATATTCTCAGTCATTTCTCTGCCTTTTACAAAAGCTCCTTGCTCTTCTAAAATAATTTTTGGCAACACCTGTGCAAGCCTGCTAGACAATATTTTAGTAAAAATCGTGTAGAAAAAATTGCAGAGACTTATTGGCCTATAATCGGGAGCCACATGTTAGAAAAACTCATGGGAGGAATAATGGAATCAAATTCTAGGAAATTTCAAATGTTAAGATTGACAGTAGGGTAAAATCCTAAAGAAGAGAATAAAAAATTCTTAAGAATGGATATGGACATTAAGATCCACAATCTATAAAAAAAAAAGAGGGTTTTTTAAGATCTCCAAGAGATCGATTCAAAAAAAAAAGAGCTAAGCTTTGTCGATCATAATGGACTCAAAATCCAAAACTAAGAAAATATATATGTTCAAAAGGAGTTAAGAGCTAAGCTCTATTTATAATCCTTAACAAGAAATTTGGCAGAGTATACTCTGTTCAAAAAAGTTCTTGAAGACAGAGATCCAAGCTCTGGAACGAGAATTAAATTCTCAAAAAAAGAGCAAGGCTCAAGAAAGAAGATGATGAGACAACAGTTATCTCAAGGGCCAAGGGCCCTATTTATAAAACGTGGGGGAAACGGTTCAACGTCCTAAGTGATCCAACGGTGGTAAAAGTGATACCGTTGCACTCACGTGTAAGCCATGTGAGAACAACGGTGGGGGACATTTGTTTCCCTAATAATTAAACCTAATAAAAATAGCTAAGTTTTGTTAAATTCCAATGAGACATTGTCTAACGTGCTCCCTACGAAAGCGCCTGCGTCGGTCTTATAGGATTAAATCCTATAGTGGCGCCGCATGTGAAGTTCACGTAAGCGTCAATGCGCAAGTCAAAGGAGCGTCTGTCATAAATAAGAATTTAATTTTTAAGTAGCGCCCACGTGCATAGCACGTGAATGCCGGCGCCCAAACTAAAACAGTTAGAATTAAATTCTATATGAGAATTATCTCTCTTAAAAAATTGTGATATTCTCTATAAACAGAGCCGTTGGATCAATGATCCAGTGGTAATGATAAATCATCAAATGATAGAATTAAATTTTATTAGGAGAAAATATCTCCCTAATCTTTTTAAGTGAGAAAGATATTCTCGGTTAGATAAAAAATCCAATGATAGAATTAAATTTTATTTTTGGGAATATATTTCCCTAATCTTTCTAAACAAAGAAAGACCGTTCTCTGTAAAATAGAGAGCCCTTAGATTAAAATCCAATGGTGGTTAAAAATCACCGTTTGACAAAATAAAATTCTGTATATGAGAAAATATTTCCCCAATCTTGTTAAAAACAAGAAAACATATTATGTGAAACAGAAATCATTGGATCAAAAATCCATCGGTGGGTAAAATCTCTTGAACAAATTTTGATACCGATTAAATTAATTGGTATCTCTCAAATGAGAGATTTTCTCAAACTAATTAATAATTTGCCTCTCCTATATAAAGGATCCGAGACTTCAAGTCTCATATACAGAATTGACCCCATAAGTTTCTCCATAAAAAGAAAAAGAAAGAATTTAATTCTCAGAAAAAGAAGAGGGTTTCTCTCTTTTCAAACTCTAGATAAAGAAAAAAAAGATCAAAAATATCTCCTTTGCCTAATATAAATGGAAACAATGGTTTGACCCTTCATATAAGAACTTAGTTCTTTCTCTGATTTGAGATTTGCTTTGCAAATCTCATCACAAGTTGAGAATTCAATTCTCATCAGAGGGATTATGTTCTTCAAACTCAAAATTTAGAGGAAAAGAATTAGGTTAAAAGAAAGGAAAGAAAAAGAAGTTATGTTCTAGGAATTTAATTTCTCTAAATATAAGGTTTAACCCTACGAGAAGAACTTCGTCCTTGAAAAAAGAATAAGAACTTAGTTCTTAAAGAAAATTTGATCCATGGAACAAAGATCTTGGTGGTCATTAATGGTCAAAATGCCATTAACAGAGATTCAATCTCTAAAATTGAAAAGGAATTCAGCGCATTATAAAAGAGTCAGCGCCTCACGTGCTTCACACGTGGGCACCTCCAAACAAAGGACTTGGTGCCCCACGTGCTTCTCACGTGTACGCTCAAAATAAAAGTCCAGCGCCTCACGCAAAAGACATATGAGCGTTGAGTAAAAATTCTTAGCACTTCATATGCAGCCAAAACGGCTGAGTGCTTAGCACTAATTGGGCAGTGCCCAGCGCTTCACGTGAAGCACACGCATGCGCTAAACAAAATAAATAAGACAACGCCTCATGTGTTCCCCACGTGGATGCCATATAAAAGTGCCTAACACTATACATATTCAGTCAAAATGACTAAAGTGCTCAGCACTTATTGGGCTGCGCTCATGACTGAGTGCTTCACATGATACACATGTGAGCGCCAGAGCATTAAATAAGTGCTTAGAGCTCTTGAAAAAAGGGGGGGTTGAGCAAACAGATCCCAAATAAGTGTTTAGCACTTTTGAATAAAAAAGAGGAAAGAAGAAAAGACTGAGCAGACCAAGCCCAAATTGGCTAACAGTCTCTCTAAAGCAGCTGAACCCAAATGCTCTGTTGTTGGATCTTAAATAAAAAATGATGCTTAAAATGTTGCTAAGTTGATCTTAGTCTCAAACATGACTAACGTTATCCTTAGTTAAAAATAAATTAGGTCCAAACGCTCATATATTTAAGTCGATCTTAATCTCAAATTAGATTAACGGTCCTTAAATAAAACAAAATATTTTTGAATTAAAGGAATATATAATTTAAGTTCAAAACCCAAACCCAAATCTAAAATATACAGATTTGGATTGATCCGCGCCCTACGGACGATGACATAAACTAGTCTCCGTATACAATCTACGGGCAACCTTTACAAACAAATAACGCACGGAACGAAGTGAACTGCTGGAGCAGGAGAAAATGGTTATCGCAATGCGATAACATAATTAACTGCGTAGGGGCTTGCGCCTGTAGGGAAGAGCGTCCCCACAATCAAAAACCCCTCACAAATGAGAGGGAATCAGATGAAGTCTGCTACAACGGTTGTATCTATCTAAATCTCCGATATACGGTGCCATAAATCAACTTGGTATCTTCGGAGAGGTGGATAGATACGTCCAAATAGCATATGCTCCCAAATTCAAGTTAGACGTCCCAACGTCTTGATCCGGTCTTTCGGCGGTAAACACCTCTCAACCCCTTTTAATTCTCTGAAACCTCTGCATTCATCCAGAGAACTGCAAACCCTTCACATATCCCATTTACACCCTTTTTAATTCATTTTTATAATTTTTTAATCCACCCTACTCCCTTTTCCTCCCCTATATAAACTAGGCTAGCTCAACTCATCCAATTATTCATCATATTCTAAAATTTCCGCTTTAAATTGTTCTTTCAAGAAGCTAAGTAGTATCAAGGAGCCAAGTAGTCTTAAGCTCACCTTCATCTTACTACATTGATCTCGGTTCTACCAACCGAACATCCTTCCTCTCCTACACTCCCTATAGCACAAGAACAACCAGCAGGCCCCTCACCGCTGTTTCACAAGTCACGGTTAGGACGTCAAAAGATCAAGCTCAACCTCATTCGAATATCGGTTTCGGTTCTTCAAACCGAGTCTACCTTTCTTCGATTTCTCGCTCATACGAGTACGAGCGGAGCTTATAAGTCTCCATCCTTATCGCCCTTCTCTTTCTTCACCTACATGTAGATTCGTAAGTCCTCCATCGAATTCTCTCTTTTGTTTCTCTTCTCACATCGACACGAAAGAATACAGTATTATAAACAAAGTTTAATTTTTATATATATATATATATATATATATATTCATTATAATTTGACATGTTCATCATAAATTTTCATTCCATGATATCAAGAAAATACGAATTTACAACCTATGATCTTACAATCCATGTCTCACAAAATTTTATATGATGTTTGTTATGTTAAACAATATGTAGATTGCAAATAACGAATAAATACCATGAACTTTAAAAATATCTTTTTATCGATTTCTTGATATGTATACCTATAGAAAATTCATGGGATAACGACCTATCTCACTCACATACACTATATTTCATAGCATGAGACCTTGGTTAAACATTTATTCTAAAAGAGAAACAAATTTCATTAAAATACCATCGCTTATAAAATACTTTTTGATCGCTATTTTTAATATCTTTGCAATTACGCCTCTACAACTCTCGTTAGGAGACCCATTTGCGGATGGTGCGAGTTATTGCACATCCTTGAGATAGTAGAACGAGATGCAGAACTCCTCACGGAGAATTCGGTCTCGAAAGGAAATAAAAATACGATTTTAAAGAATACGACTTTTTAAAACAAATTAAATTATTTGAAATTTATATAAATCATGAATCCATATTTTCAATGAAAACAAATTATGAAAATTATATATTTTAAATCAAAGATTAAAATTTTAATAAAATACCATCAAATTGCCAAAAGTGATATTTTTCATTAAAATACCATAAACTTTAAAAGTTAGATTTTTACACTAAAAAACCACAAAATACAAAATACGTTTTCATACAAAAATCTTGACTTTTTAAACAACATATTTTTATTAAAAACTTATTCGAGACTTTAGGACGAATTAAAAACTCTTGAGAATTTTAAATGACTTTTTACTAAAATACCCTATACATCAATATACCAGTCTAAGTTACGTACTTAGGTTGCAGATTGGTTTGAGTGGTATCTTCTCTTGTCAGTTTCCTTGGAGTTGCCGGAGATAATGATACACTACTTGTCTCTCCCTAAATATAGATCATAATCTTAGGGTGGAAATTTTCAAACGATAATCGTCTTTGAAAAAGACACAAATCCTGTCGTACATGTGCAGCGGTTATCAATATTTTCTAAACTCAAGAAATTCACAAGATTAAACCTAGTAATAAGATTTGACTATAACCGATTACAAACTCGAATTTGTTTTAAATTCAAACTCGAATCCAAACTCAAACATAAATTTGAACTCTTGATCTTGAACTTAAACATTTGAACTCGAATTCGAATATCCAAACTTGAACTTGAATACTTGACTTGACTGAATCATGAATATAATTTGACATGAATACCTGAATACCTGAACTTGTACTCTTTATATTCATGGATTCGGCCAAGACCTGTAAACTTGAACTATACATTACAATACGCAGGGATAAGGGGTAGGTCGGTATAGAACGTATATCATGGCACGAGAGCTCATTTTAAAAGACACCTAACCTAAATTCCTATGCCGTTGTCCCGTGAGTTTTGACGGGGCCTTGTACTTCCTGTTACCTTAGTCCACGGGATAAGTTGGACTCCTCTCGTATACACGAATACATTCTTTATCAAATTACAAACAACCACATTAAAATTGCTATCTTATACATATAAATGTCATGTTTAGATACTCTCATATACAACCTTACCTATTTAAATTTACTTAGTTTCTATTCTTTTTTACATACTTTCAGTCATCTTTATTTACTTCTTTTGGGGACTTATTGAGCGCTAATTCGCTGACGACATTCCTCTATATTTCTTTTCCTTAGAATGTTCGTCAAGAGAACTGGATTCTGAGAAGATAGAACCGGGCCAGGAGGACTTGGACTAGCTCACAACCCAGCCTGACTACTAGTTCCTTTTTCTACACTTACATTATGTATGCCATTGTTTAAGCACCTTTCAGTCATTGTATCTTTTATTTCAAACAGTTGTACTTGAATTTGAATGTAAATAAATTTGATATTTTTTTATTACTCTTGTTATTCTTGCACATTATTATATTGCTTAGATACGCTTAACGTATTTATTAAGGAAAATGACATTCTCATAGTAAATACGTTGCGGGTCTCATCACGTGCCGTTACCGTCTTCTGGAAAGCGGGGCATGACACCTATATTTTTTTAAAAATCTTAACTGCAGACGTCTGAAGTTCAAATAGGCAGACGTCTGAAATAGAAAAGTTTTGGTAAAAACATAATATCAGACGTCTGCCATGATGAGCTGCAGACATCTGTGTTTCTTACTGGGAAGCACAGAGAGCCAAAACCAGACGTCTAAAGTTCATATGGGAAGACACCTGAAGTTTAAAAAATACTATTTGAAACCCTTCATCAGAAGTCTGGTCCATTGACCTTCAGACGTCTGTCTCATCTCAATTTTGAAAAACATATCTTAAATATCATATATCAACAGTGCACAGACGTGTGAATTTCAACGAGACAGACGTCTGGCCAAGAACAAAAAGCTAAAATCTGGGTTTTAATAAATATGAAAGTTTTAAATTCGAAAGCCTAAAGTTTTATGCAATGTAAAACGTTTGTGCAATCGTGTGTGAGTGTTCAAGAGCTCTAAATGATATAAACATAATCTTTAGAGTAGTTTCAAGGATTCCTATTCGGTTGTCGCAAATCTTCGAATTTTTGAATCCTTATTGTCTCAAGCTCTTGAACTTTGGCGATCCGCTTCACTTGAAATTTGGAACTCACCAAACCACTCACTAGCTTTTTGAAGTCGATATCTTGAACTTCAAATCTTAGTCTTGATTTCGACGCTTCAACTTAGACTTGGCATCTACCTTTTTAGCTATTCGTAACTTAAATTCTTGAACTCTTGTTCTCGATTACGTAGCTCGAACTCATGAAGCTTGATAGCAATTTGAGAAGTTCTCGTCTGTATCTTCCAACATTCATTAGATATTCCAATTAATCTCGATTTCCTCCATCCTTTTTTTAACACTTGTGTCGTGAGATATCCGATATCCTGAAAATCAATCTCAACATGACCAAGTATATCATATACAGTATTATGAAATATAAGTAAGTTAATAGATATAAGTATATGAACATTCATTATTTTGATATCACAATCATGAATAGTATATCAATATCAAGATATAACTCGACTCAAAGCATGATATATATATAAGAGAAGCAAGATAAAGATTACATGTATATATAAATTTATATTGTGAATTACCACAACAATAAAAGAGAGTAATATATTGATATCAAGAATATAATACAAGTATAACATGAGATATTGATATATTACTCAGTATACATAAGATATAGGATATCCAAGCAAAACATCAAGTGTATACAAGTTTAGTGTCGATATGATAAGCAAGATAAGCATGTGACACTAAACGAACTATTCATGTTTAAACTATCATCAAAACTAAATGAAAGGATCATCAAAAACCATAAGTTATAAGGGATATATGCAACTTTGTCATGAAACATAATAATCTAAAACCAGATGGTAAAAAAGTTCGGTCAACTTGGTTTATGAGTTTTAGTTTAAGGTAAGTCATGAGTCGCTGCCAGAGAGAGAAAAGAAACACTCAATGTGCTCTCTATCAAGATTAGATTGGTTAATCATTTTATCTAATCAGGAGGGCTCCCATCGTTTTCTCGAATTCTCCTTCAAACCCTAAAAGGAGAACTAGTCGGGATTATGTACACCTTATAAATTCGCTAACCGTTCAGCCAGATCGATGTTGGTACTCCGAGGGAGGTCCCCTGTGCTTTTGCACGGACCCAATTTAATAACCCCATTTTTGCAGAGACATAATCTCGTTAACACTTTCTAGACACTTAATAGGTTAGCAAATTGTAAAATGAAAATCTTCCGAGGAATAATACCTACTCATCAGTGGGAATCGGGACCCAACTATCAATGTGTGACAACTTTAACAGAAGATAACCAAAGTTACCACACTTCAGAAGGTATGCACATACTTGGCAAGTTTCTTTTATGTTTGAAACTCCCATTACAGTTTTTGCCCTTAGGACCCCAGTAACCTTAATAGGGTCAACAAATCAAAGTGTCTAAGTCAAGTTCAGCCCATCATTATCTTGATTGCATTAGATCTACCCGCACGACTTTTGACAAAGTCAACAAGTTCATATGACTGTTCTAACTAATTGCGTCACACGCTACAAACAAGCACTACTTAGTTACCGTACACTATGCCTTGATAGGGTCAACAAATGTAACACGAATACTAAGCAATACTCATAGGAAATGATGGATGGGTACGGCTGGTTTTTGACGAAAAATCTTTAATGTAATGAACTTGATATCGTTGAAAGAACTCGAGTGGATTTGAAAAGGAGTGGTTTAGGCTCCACATTTTAAAACGAGTGGTTTTGTAAAAAAAACCCAAGTGTTATAGTAACATAAACTTTTGCTTAAGAGTGAATTCCCCATGAAGTGATCAAGGCTCTTTCCTTATTGAATAAGGTGCAGGATATTCCTAAACAAATACCTCTATGCAAACTAAAAGAATACGACTATAGTTTTAAAATTTGGTTCTAACAACATCATTAGGTTTTGTTTCATTGCATATAATGCAGTCCCATCATTACAAGTTTCTAAACCATACCAAAAACAAACAAAATAGCATACTTTTATATGCCATCCGCGTTCGCCGCGGGGTCCCGGATATTCATCGTAAGGTTACTTAACTTACGGCAGGGCAGGAAAAGGGTTAGCGTGGATGCAAAACATATAGAAACATCTAACACACACACACACACATCATCATTACAGGCATGCAAAAAACAATATGGAATAGCGGATAAACTAGGGGCCCCACATTTCATTTGAGCCGCAAATGAGACACAGCATTTCCCGGTTGTGTGGATAGCCCGTACAATATCGATCCTAGACCCCTACGAGTACAGCAAGCCACCTGCTAATTCTAGAAACTGGGTAACCCGCCCTCAATATCATGAGTCAGTCATCCGTCACTTTCGAGAATTCGGTAACTTGGGCACTCCTCTACGGGTCGATCCTATAGCACCTACAAATGTGGCGAGAAACCCGCCAATTCTAAAGCGAGGGTGCCCGGTCTCAAACACCATGAGATGCCACCTACCGCACTTTAGAACCCGGCTACTCAAGCACTTCTCTTGGGTTAATTCTAAAGAGAGAAAATGAATAGTGAATAATAATACTAGAATATATATATATATATATATATATAATCAAAATTTGATTTAATAATCCGGCTTAAACCTAAGCCGGTTAATATTATCAACCGTCCGATTAAAATCCGTATAGTTAGTACACGTATTTAATCGAACCCCTATATGTATCAATACACGACCTCTATATAATATCGCCTGAACTGGGAAAACTTTACGTGTGGGAATCTAAAAACTCGAAAATACACTGGCAGTAATAAATCCATAACCACAAGCACGCCAGCGGCACTAGCTGTACATAATGGCTACCCAGGTATGTGCCGAAAGGGAGGTCAACAATTAAGCCCGTCCGTACCCAACTGAGTCTGAATGTGACAATCTCCATACAGTCCGGTCTCTTCTTCTAAGAGTATCATATACCGGGTCTAGAGGGTGGATAACGTCAGACCCCTAATAACCCGATAAGTCGTGCCAGAGTCAAGCTCATCACCAACCGAGAAACTACTGAACTCCTATTAGTAAATCTCATCCATCGTGGCCACGGATTTATGGTGATGGACAACCGAACACAGCGCAACATCGACTCCTAATACCAAGAGAGACAAATCCCTAACAATCACTCACTGTCTCCGTATGGCTCGGGACTGTACCCAACTAAAATCTATGTGCACAACTCATTTGAGCCGTGGTAGGGTAGTAATCTAAGTATAGTAGGAAATCACACGAGACAAACGATGATCTCAGGTCAAAAGACTAACATGTACTCATGCCACTAAAGAACTGCTATTTGACAATAGGTATAATACCATCTATAAGTTCTCGGCGAGTCCGTCTAGTGTATTTACCTCCAGTGATCACTTGTATACTTTATGTCATGCCCCGCTTCCCAGAGTGCGCTAAGATCGGCACGTGACAGAGCCAACCATGCTACCTGTGCCTAGGAAACATCCCTCCACAGTCACATTACGGCTGTCTATAGATATCAAGAATAGTAGAAATAAAATAAACTATCTAGTACATGTCCATGAGCCAGAATAAATGAGTCAAGAAATAATATGTGGAAGCAATAGATCCAACAAACAATAACAATCTGGAATGCACGTCCCAAAATACGGGCTCACATCAGGAATGAAAAGTGCTGAAAGGAAACTAAACTAGAATACTAACAGGTCCTCACTGCTCGCCCTGTTGGCTGAAATACTCCTGCTCGGCCTGCGACAAAGGTAGAGGATATGGGCCATGTAAAACCCAGACGTCAGAGCGTCACAATATCAACAATAATATAAACAGGGAATAACAAGAATGCAGGCATGAATTATAAAAAGGTACATGAATGTAATAAGTGAACAGGGATATAGAACAGTGGAGAAGTGCAGCGGTGAACTAAACTGTGCTACTGGGTTAACTACTCTCAAGTCTGTGAAATCAATTTGATGAATCATCGATATAACTCAATAGTATCCCGTGCATGCCCGGGACCACGGTCCAGATTCTCGGGCTGAAACCGAGACATGCCGCTAGGCACTAAACAGGAAACATGTACAGATGAATGATGTCGGCATCATCATCCCAGGGCTGGCCTAGCCCTTAAAACTGATCGGTATAAGTATCAAACTGTCGAGTTACAAGTCAGGTTTCATCATTGATTTCCACATACCCTCAAGTTATGTGTTCAAGTCAGGTATTGATAAATCTGAAGCTAATGCCAACACAGGATCAAGAAGGAACAGATTTGTTTATACAGACAACAGGATATGTCCATCGGGATAACATGTCAGGATTGTCGGCATTAGAAATAGGATCAGGTAATATGTCAAGTAGTGATATATCAGGTAATGTACATGTATCAAGTCATGTCAAGTAGTGATATATCAGGTCATGTCAGGTAGTGTACAGGTATCAAGTCATGTCAAGTAGTGCACAGGTATCAAGCAGGTGCTCATAATCAAACTGTAGCAAGTATTGAATCAGGGTGAAAGTACGGATGTACAATAAAAGATGGATGCATAAATATCGATCAGGGGTTACATCATGACTAAGTAGGATGCACAATATCAAGCATGGGGTACTAATGTATTAATAATATGAGTTAATGTAATATGGGGTGCAACTAGTTATGCAGAATTAATGGTATGGATATACAAATAAACATGGATGCATAAATAACTATCAGGGGTTACAACTATAGCTTCATGACTATATAGGATGCACATTATCTAGCATGAGGTGTTAATGTAGCAGTAATATGAAATAACGTGTTATGGTATTCAACTAGATATGTAATTAATGGTATGGATGTACAAATATCGATTAGGGTTACATTTACAGCTTCAAGACTAAGTGAGATGCACATTATTAAACATGGGATGTTAATATGACAATAATATGTAATAATGTGATCCGTGGATGCAACTACATGTATATTAAATGATATTGATGTATACGGGTGTCCGAAAACGGTAAAACCTTAATATGGATATACAATGCATTCAACATGTGATATTTTTATTCATATGGATGCATAATAATATACCTAACATGTAGCAAGATGAATTAGCACGCGACTGGATATGTAAATAGTGATATGGGTGCACACGGATGTCCGAAGACAGTAAAATAGTAAAATGGTAATATGGGATGCATAACTAAACAATATGTAATGTTATTATTCACATGGGTGCAAGATATAGTAGTATAGCATGTAGCAAGATAAACTTGCCTGAGCGGAACACACGACGGGTGCGTACAGCACGTCCGATATTGGGCAAACATCGCAACGCACACACGGCACGCGGGACAGGTCCAGGCAAGGCAAGAAGATAATCACACAGGTAGGGGACGTTCACTGGATCTCTCTGGTCGTCGGCGTCTAGTACGGCTCCGGCGGGTGACCGGAAAACGGAAATCAAGAAAGCAAGAAGAATAAGAAGAAGAAGAAGAAAGTTTCTACAACATCTTTAGGTTTCTTTTAGTTTCATTAATCTCATTAATGAAGTCCCATTTTATTATGCTTCACAAGCATCATATTTGAAACGAAATCGGCAATATAACATATATCTCATATATATAATATAAACATTCGTCTCAGGCAGTAATATGATCTCATCACAGAACATTGCAGCAGAAGAACATATATGAAATATTGGATATACTAGGACGTCCGTGTTTTCAATACGAGCCTGTATAAAACACGGATTCCACGGTCGTGATGAATAGCCAAACCCACATCCTTAGACCCATACGAGAGCGACAAGCAACACTGCCAATTCTAGGGTTAGGAGACCCGGTCTCGACTCCTCGAGATGGTCTCCCACTGGACCCTAGAACCCGGTTACTTGTGCTCCCCGACTTGGGTCTACCTAATGCGGAAAAGTAAATAATATACAATGGTGACATCATCCTCAGCCCGGAAGTGCCCCAATAAAAGAATATTACATACAAATGAATTTTACATGAATGAAAAAGAAAAAACTCCCATCTCACATAAAACCCCGGCTATTCAAAACGCGACGATCCAATATAACATATCACAGCAACACATAATATCTCATATCATCAACGTAAGCAAGTATGCGTATCCCGATTGTCGTTGATGTATAGTAACGAAACCGGCGATACACCACATACTACGCTTACGGTCACAGAAAAGAAAGTGTAAAACTACAACAGTTGGAATCCGCAAGCTCCTTAAACATCACATGCCTAACCAAATGAATTCCTTAGACATCGCATGCCTAACAATTATAAACCCCGCATTTTAGTCTCATTATCGAAACTCTTTTCAATATCAAGTCGGGCAATTCAACAAGATTCCCGACATCCTGATCGAATGCTCGTCGTAAACTTTAGTAGACGGCCGTACCCTTGGATGCCGTCGACGAAGTGCACTAAGGCGGAACACCGCTGCCGCGAGCACCCAAACGGATGCTTTTGGCGATGGGGTTCTCCTACAGTCACTTGGTCGGGGCTATAGGGCGTCGCTGTCTATTAAGTTTACCCGACGAGTATCCGCGTACGCTACGTGATTGCGACGGAGTTTTGATCACATCAAAATTCCGTGGCAACCGATCATCTGAGACTGAACTGCTAGATTTATAACATTCAAATTAGTTATCTCATAACTACCTGTGGATTCCAAATATTGTATCACATTCCAGATAAATAGACAATGTTAAACTTTCCGATCGAATAATCAAACACCCAAGATTTCCCCAATATATTTCAACACTTGAAATCAGTTTAAAAACATCCATCACATGCCACAGTACCAATGGTCCAACCGTAGAAGGGTCAAGCCAACGCCTCACATGTGGCACGCCGTACTGCCCCAAACCCTAAGGTTTAGAGGCAGTTCAAGACGGTCACATAATCGAGTTAAGGTTTGTTGTCTTCTAGAGGGTCCACCGCGTTACTTGCACGACTTAGAACGTTCTTAAACTCAAGGAAAAATACAACTTTTGAAAAAATTTCTGACAGGGGAAAAAGTGAGTTATTGATATCCGTTCGAACTTTTTAACAGTTTCTAAAAATTACCCGGACAAACTAAACAAAGTTAAATTATCCGATCGAATCAACGAGTCCTCAATACAACCCTAGAAAACTCAACACTTGAGTGGAATTAAAAAATTCCCAGAAAAAATGACAAGAAAGGACCTAAGAATAAATATATGAAGTTTCAGGGACTAATTCACAATTTTGGCCGCTGTTCCACGGTCATATTAGCGAATTAGTGGGCCGTACTTCACAGTAATTCTTAGTTTTTTCTGCTTGTTTTTCTGAGTATTTTTAATACTGAAAAATCACATTTTTAGAAAATGTACAGAGAGGGGTATAAACTGGGTATTCGGAATTCGATCGGACTTTAAACTTCGTCTAGACTTCGCCTAAAGCTCTAGCTTGGCTCTGATACCACTGTAGGGTTGCTAGGCACGCTCACAAGGTTCTACGAAGCATCAACCATGCCCGATTAAAATTTTAGCCGTGCCGAACAACCCAAAGCCGGATCTTTAAACTAGGATTTAGGCGAAAACAAGCATGTTAAACACTTTAACACTAAGTGAGAAGGATTACAACCTTTGTAGATCCGGTCCTTCACTTCTTAAGCTCCGTGTAGATGTCCTCTTCGTTGCGATTGTGAACTCCGGACTCTAGAGAAGCTCCATAAGAAGAACGAACGTGCTTGCTTCGATGACTTCGAGGCCGAAGATGATCTACGTCGGGGAGACACTAACTCAAGCTATTCCTTCACTAGGTCATAAACTTTGTGAAGAGAACACACTCTACTACATGGCAAGTGGTAGAGGATGAAGAAGTAGGAGGTGGGCTCACTTTAGAATTGATTTTCTCACACTTTTTCTCAAACTCCATTGAAGCTAGAAAGCTTTTGTTGAATGAAGAAGAAGTAGAATTTTTTTTGAATAATTCATCCAAATGAAAACTTATCCTATGAATTATTGCACCATGGTTGAGTTAAGCCCTCATGCTTAACTCATATAGAGAATTAACCAAGATATGAGGTTAAGGGTTGGGTTAACTAATATCCTAAGCAATGACAAAAGAGTTGACTTTGTCAATGTTTCTTCAAGCTTCATGAAGCTTGAAAACTTTGACCAAAGTCTTATCTCTTTTGTTATTTGTTAGGAAATTAGTAAACCCTAATTTAACCTTGATTTGGTTTAAGTCTCATACACCCAACTTGTATGTATCATCAAGCATGATACAAACATGTACACTTGCATATATCACATATAAACAATGTGCACAATCTAGCAACTTGTATGTATCATCAAGCATGATACAAACATGTACACTTGCATATATCACATATAAACAATGTGCACAATCTAGTGAGAAAATAAATCATAAGTGAGCTAATACTAGTTAATGTAATGTAATATATCAAATATATAATTATACATTAAATTATTAAATCAACTCTTGATTTAATAACCCGGCTATAACCGACTAATATCATGTGTAACAACTTATCGAATCAACACTTGATCCGATAACCCGGCTATATCGCATACAACCGATCAATGTCACGAATCGCGAGAATAGAATACGGTATCTCGTATCGTATCAATCTCGGTCCCGCACATATCACATATGTGCTCCTACTCCGTTTCGCTTGAGCCAGGAAACCACTATATAGGACTCTAAAGACTCGTCAATACGCCGGCAGTAGGCGATGATCATATCAAACATCCACAAGCCGCAAGCGGTCTGCTAAACGTAACGGCCGCCCGGGTATTGAGCGATCAGAAGATCAACAAGCAAGCCTGCACATTCTCCTATGAATCCAATCAGTAACACTCCCGTACAGTCCGGTCTCGTCGTCTGATATGTTGCATATCTCGCCTAGGGATGGTAAACGTCAGACCCCAGTAGCTCGATAAGTCGTGTCGATATGAGGTCTATAACAGTTTGAGAAACTACTGATAACACTTACCAGTAAATCTCAGCAACCCTGGCCAGAGATTTCCGGTTATAGCCAATCGAACACAGCACAACATCAACTCCCTATATCGGGAGAGACGAATCCCCTCCTATCGCTCATTTCCTCCATGTGATTCGGGACTGTACCCAAAAGCCATCTTTTTGCACGCCCTCTTGGACGTGGTATGATGGAAATCAAAGCACAGTGGGAATCACACAAGACTCTATGACGATCTCGGGTCAACAGACTGCTCTGTACCAGTGTCACCGGAGAACTGCCATCTAACGTGAGGTATAATACCATCTGGGAGTTCTCGGCGAGTCCGTCCAGTGTACCCAGTCTCCACTGAGCACCCGTACACCATCCTTGATGTCAAACACCGATGGATATGGGATCATCCATCGCCCATCATATGGGTCAAGATGCGTATACGCTAGTCTACTCTGGTGTATCGATGCCCTGTCTCGATACACCCTCGACTAGGAACAGTTATAGGATGTACTCGTCGACTACCGTGACCCCACTAGTATGATCTCATCATAGTCCCAGTAGTCGGGTACATATCTTAAGGGCTTTATCAACATGTAATATAGAGACAATCAGAGTACATGTTAAGATAAAGTACAACCAGATAGCATACTATTATGTCGAGCAAGAAAGTCCTCCCTATATATGTCCTAGCATCCACTACAATATATATCGTATGTACAGTAATGGCCTCTAGGGCATACATATAACTAACACAAAACACGCCCGGGTCGGATCTAAAATTCAGTTTCAAAATATGAAAAATATACATGTCGACCAAAACTAAAATCAGATATCCGGGTAACGAAAATGCATACTTCCAAGAACGGATGCACGTACGTGCGCGTAGCCATCCAAACAAGTCCGTTTCACTGAACAGGATGAGAACAAGATGCACGGATGCTACCACAGGGTTAGGGGTATCAGGCAGGCCATGCAATGTATTTTTAAAATATTTTACGTGACTTTAAATGCTATATTTAAAATGCAGATGCCAGATAAATGCCAGTATATAGGATGTATAAATGAAAGTGCACGAGTCCACGCGACAAGTCGGGATAAACCATAATTATGAATCAAGACAGGTTTCAAGCATGCGGGTCGGGTAGGATGCAAATGCAGATGTCAGATACACTATTCGCACCCAAAACACAGTAAATCAGGAAAATACCATAACTAAAGAATTACTTGAACTAGAACTGGTATAAATGAACTAGGGTGTTACACTTTATTAGGTGAAAAAACACCAATGGTTTGTGAGACCGGCCACCGCTCCTCATAGGGGTCTAGAAACGTATACACTAGTCTACTTCGGAATATCAATGCCCAGTCTCGATACTGTCTCGACTAGGACATTTAAGGATGTGCTTACGAACCACCTAGCTCTCACGTATATGATCACCATCATAATGCTGGTAGTCAAGCAAGAATCCTACGGGCTTCATCATTATATATTAGCGACATGTAATAACAAGTAAAACGTATACAAATCAATGATAAAGACAAACCGGATAGTATACTATTATTTCAAGTAAGACTGTTCTACTCGTATAGGTCTTCCTTCAATTATCATAATCGCCTACCTATAAATACAATAATTGCCTTGAGGGAACTATATCCAACATTCTCGACATATTTAATCTCATTCTCTATTTGCGGCGATGAACGAGCTAAAAGTTTGAAATGAGCTGTCAATGGAGTACTTACTGATTTAGCGTCTACTTTATCAAAACGCTCCAAAAGCTTCTCAACGTATCGCTATTGAGACAAGTAAAGTTTTCTTGGCTTGTGATCGTGCCTAATTTCCATACAAGTATTTTCTTGGCCGCTCCCAAATTCTTGGTCTCGAACTTACCTTTCAGTTGTTCCTTCAAATTCTAAATATTAACCATATACGTTGCTGCTATCAACATATTATCAACATAAAGCAATAGGTATATGAAAGAACCATTAGCGAGTTTCTTACAATAAACACAACTGTCGCCTTTTTTTCTCATAAACCCAATATCTATCATGAAGGAGGAGTTAAACTTTTTATACCAACGTTTATGTAACCGTTTCAAACCATAGAGAGACTTCTATAGTAAACAAATGTGGTCTTTCTTGCCTTCAACTTCAAAACCTTCGGATTGTTGCATGTAGATCTTCTTTACCAAATCACCATGTAAGAATGTGGTCTTCACATCGAACTGCTCGAGCTCCAAATCTTGAATAACTACCAAACCGAGCAAGACACGTATAGAGGTATGTTAAACAACCGGAGAAAATACCTCATTGAAGTCCACTCGTCGAACCTGCGAATAGCCTTTAGCTACTAACCGTGCCTTGTAACGAGTATCCAAAACCCCTTGGTCTCCTTCCTTCTTCTTGAAAGTCCACTTGCAGCCAAATACTTTATTTCCTCCTTCATGCTTAACGAGCTTTCATATATAGTTCTTGTGAAGAGACTCAATCTCTTTATTCATAGCGACTAGCCAACGAGCTGACTTATCGGATGAGATAGCTTCTTAATAGCTCGTAAGTTCGCTACTATCAACTGTCTCTGCAACAGATATCGCATACGCCATTAGATCATCATAGCTATATCTCTGTGGCGATCTAATGTCCTTTCGTTGTCAGTTTCGAGCGAGTAAATACTCCTTATATTGGGACTGTTCAACATTAAGCTTCATCAGATGATGGTGAAGGAGAGATCTCCTGTAAAGCCGAACTTTCACCGACTTCAATTTCAACGCCTGACTCATCTTTCCTTGAATCGTATTTACTTGGAGATTCCACGTTCTTCGGCTTCAACATAGTAGATTCATCAAAAATCACATCTCTGCTAATCATAAATTTTGACGACTTAGGATCCAAACACCACAACCTATAACCTTTAACGCCGGTAGCATAACCAAGAAATATGCAATTCTTCGCTCGAGAATTGCAATGTGCATTTGCGGGACAACCAAATACTCGAAATGTAGAATAATCGGCGTGCTACCCAGACCATACCCACTCCGGTATTTTACTACCTAGTGATATATGAGGTGACCGATTCACAATGAAGTATGTCGTGTTCACCGCCTCTGCCCAAAATTCCTTGCTGAGCCTTGCATTAGACAACATGCAGCGCGCTTTCTCCAAAAAAGTCTGATTCATACGCTTCGCGACTCCATTTTCTTGTGGTGTGTAGACAATGGTATGATGCCGAAAAATCCCTTCATTTTTGTAGAAATCTCTGAAATCTCTACCACAAAATTCTAACCCATCGTTTGTTCTTAGTCTCTTGATCTGCTTCCCTTTCTGCTTCTCAAACAACGTCTTCCATTGCTTGAACGGAATAAACATATCACTTTTGTACTTCAAAAAGCAGACCCAAATTTTTCTCGAAAAATCATCGATAAAAGTAAACAGATACTTGGCACTGCTTTTATTAAAAGCAACTTGAGTGGGTCCCTAAATATTCGAATGGATATAGTCAAGAGTACCATTTGTCTTATGCACCGCCGAACTGAAGTTGACACGTTTCTGCTTCCCAAAAACGCAATGTTCATAAAACTCCATTTTCGATGTACTCTGTCCACATAATAGACCCTGCTTCGACAACTCGTCTATATCTCTCTCACTCATATGCCCGAGTCTCATATGCCATAATATGGTTACGTCCGAATCTGACATAGATTTAGATGATGAAATAGCCGATGATCCGGAAGTTGTCGAACCCTGCAACGAATATAACGACCCTTTCTTCAAGCCCTTCATAACAACTAGAGCACTTTTGGTTACCTTAAAAACTCTATCTTCAGCGGAAAACTTATAACGTTTGTTATCGAGTACATCTAAAAAGATGATATTCTTTTTCAAGTCAGGTACGTGCCTAACTTCCGTCAATATCCTCACAACACCATCAAACATCCTGATTTGGATCGTTCCCTTACCAATAGCTCGACACGTACTATTGTTGCCCATCAAAGCCACTCCACCATTAATAGACTCATACGTGGTGAACAGATCCCTATTGTGACACATTTGGTAGGAACAATCCGAATCCATGATTCATTTGTCCTTGGATCGATGTGTTGTCAAGAATCACAAGAAGACCTCCTTCTCCTTCCGCTATACTACTTTCGGCTGAAAACTCCTTCTGTTTATCTTCCCAATTTAGCTTATTTTGCAATTTAAAGTGATCGACATTGAAGTGCCCATTCTTCTTACAATAGTTCCAGCTCAAGTTCTTATTATTCTTGGACTTCGACATTGACTTCCTCTTGTTACCTTCCAGATCTCTCTTTCTCCGCTCGCCCTCGAACAAATAAGCCTGAATATTGACCACCGCCTTCGTTAGAAATTAACTCCTTGTTGATCTTCTTCTTATTCATCGAATTTTCTTTGACATTCTTGATCGAGATTGTATCTAGTCCATAGACCACGGTGTCACGAAAGTTCTTATAAAAGGGTGGCAACAAACATAACAATAAAAGAGCTTGATCTTCATCATTAATCTTAATATCGATCTTACCCAGATATGTAATGATCGAATTAAACTCACCGATGTAAGATTTTATTTGAAAGCCTTCTAAAATGCGAAGTGTATAGAGACGTTGCTTCAAAATGATTCGATTCATGAGAGATTTCCTTAAATATAACTTTTCAAATTTCTGCCACAAATTAGTCGCCGTCTTTTCTACCAAAAATTTTTGCAAAACTTCGTTCGTCGGACACAACTGGATAGCTGTAAGGGCCTTTCCATCCAAATCCTCTCAAGCTTCCTCTGTTATAGTGGAAGGCTTTGCATCCTTTTCAAGAATTGCCTTTCTCAAATTATTTTGAGTTAATATGGCAATCATGCGGACTTGCCATAAACTGAAACTCATATTTCCATCAAACTTCTTAATATCGAACTTCATGATTGTTGGAAACATGATGCGGGATCAAACTGAAACACGTTGAGTGCTAACAAATCCTAAAACTTCAAAATCACGATCTAAGAAGATGGGGAAGAGGACACGAGCGTCATTACTCACCGTCAACCTAAATCGTAAGATTGAAAATCTAATAGTTCAACCAAAAGATCCCACAACTCAAAGAACAAAACAGCGTGGCTCTGATACTAGTTTTATACGGCAAGGCGATCACGAAGATATGCAAACGATAAAGAAGAAAGCACCAAACAAATCACAGGTAAATAGGAAATAAAAGTACTAACTAAAAGGCGAAGGCGCAGTTTTTATCAATCAGCAAAACAGAGTAGTACAAATGGTGGACGAATTACACAAATCCCTCAAAACCCCAGCTCTCACAAATTACAAAAGGGTTCTCTCAAAATATCACAAAAACTATTAGATCTAGGGTTACAAAATAATATATATAATATTGAAAGGATAGGTCAAAATAACTAATTTCCATAACTAACAATTATCCGGTCCAAGACACGGCAGATGTCTGAAGAAGGTATTGCCAGACGTCTGCCTATGAAGTCTTCAAAACAATAAAGCATCCGAGGCGTCTGAAAAAGGAGATTAAGACGTCTGGTTTTGAGCCTTCGAAAAGTATAAAGCACTCGCGGATGTCTGATAAGTTCTATTCAGACGTCTGCCCAAGAGTATGCGAACACACAGAGCGTCGACAGATGTCTGAAGCTGTAGCTCCAGATGTCTGTCTCCTTGCTTAGAGATAATCTCGAATCTTCACAACTCCGCGATAATGCCGGATCTATGTGGGAAATCAATAGGGATCGGAATGAGATGCATACACAACAAACAGGTCGTTAAGAGATTGCTTGAAGAATTCAATGCAGGCTCTTTCTTGGCATAATAGGACTCAAATCGCGTTTGATGCTGCGATCGGGCTCCACTATATACATCATGGCACAGTCCCAAGTTACATTCACATGAACATTACTAGTAAAAATATTCTGATCACAGAGGATTCGAGGGCGAAAATTGCAAATTTGGGTGCAGGTTCTATAATAAATTCTTTCAAAGAGAGGAGAAGAAATGCAATGTCGAACTCCGAAGGGTGGATTGCTCCAGAATACTTTAATTACAGGACGGTTTCGCCGAAAATCGATGCATTTGGTTTCGGGGCTGTTTTGTTTGAGCTTTTATTGGCGAAGGAGGTTAAAGATGGGAGTTTTGTGAGGGAGAAGTTGTGTTTTATGAATAGAGGAGGTGTCATCGCATGTTTCGATGTGCTTCACGGGTTCTCGGATCCGAATCTAAAAGATTATCCGATCGGAGAGGTCCTTTGCATGACTGTTTTGGCTAAAGGCCGTGTCGAGGAAAATCCTGCAAATCGGCCATCGATGAATGACATTTTGAAGATTCTTGCTAGAATGGTGAGATGAGAAGTTACATCTCTAAATTGTAAGATGAAGCTGAGTAATTTGTGTTAACATTCATCTCTTTTTCTGCCTTTATGTCTATTTTGTATGAGAAATTTTTTCTTATAATATTTTCTTCTATTAGTATACCTTTGCTTTTATTTTTATGGTCATGTAATATTCTATCCGAAAATTCTTTACAAACAAATCAGAGAAAAATCTTTAATTTTTATTTTTTTGGATGAAAATTCTACATTTAACAACTGTGTTGTGTATATATGCGCTCCAAATGCAGGAAAATGGGCAATTCAATTATTTGTGGTTACACTAGTGCCAACATGAACTATAAGTTTCAAAAGCAGACAAATCAATTTACTGACCACAATCTATATATGCATGATCACCAATCCGGGAATCTTCAAGAGAATTCTTGTGTTTTCTTGAACATTCAAGAATGTTCTAGAAACTAGAAAGAGAGAGTTTGTTGACTTCAAACATTAATAAATTCCGAAGAAGATACGAAACTGTGTACAGATTTCCGTGACTTCAATAAGATTTGGTGTTTATTAGGGGAGAATCCATAACCAATTACCCTGTACAGTTTCCATCTATAAATACCATTCTTCCTGAATTATCTATATCAATCCAAATTGTAATAATCGATCAAGTTCAAGTTAATTCTATACATTGATTTCATCCAAGGATGAAGGGGGGGTGTTGGAATTTTGTTATTGGGGTGTTGATCACTGAAGAAACACACGAAGCCGATCATAACAAAGCACGAGCGATGCAGAATAAAGTAATGGGTACATAATGAAATGGGGGATCACTTAGGACCCATTATGAGATACCGAGATGACAATATGGAGATTGGATGAATGGCCCTCCAGGGGGTGATGGTGGTAGCAAGCAATTCCTTCATGGCTGAAGTTAATTAGGTTTAATGATATATATTATAAGTACTTTTTTTCCTTTTTGTCGAAAGAGCAGGATTCTTAAAGAGTCCGTCTCATAATGTGCATGTATAATATTGTGCAAATAAATTAGTTGATGTCTCGTCTTATGCAAATTTTGTTATTCTCCACGATTATCTATAAAGATATATTTTCAGATTTCTGATGTGTAATCTTGACTCGATGGGAATGTCAGTAGAGAGTTGCAAAAGTTTGATATATTTTTGACAGTCGATTTTCCAGCACACGGCACTCGCGCGAATTGAAAATTGTTCCAATTTCGACGTTAGTAAAGAGTAGATGATACTTCCACGACATTAATATACCGGTGCACTTATTTATCCACAATTGACCGAGTGCAAGGGAAGTAGAATTTGTAGATGAGAAATAGAAACGCCGCCGCAACTTAAATATGTTCAATGATGTATGTCCTTGTTAAATAAGAACCAAATCTTTCATAAGCTTCAACTTTTCCCCGAAACAAAATGCATAAATTAAATTTTATGTTATTTTATCAATCCTTGTATCTTAAGAACATAATTTGCCAGTACCATGCCATAGATTTGTCTGTTCCCACATCAATCCAACATAATAAGCGAAATTTGCAACAGGAAAGTTAAAACATATGCTAGCTGTATTTTATTTTCTTTATGAAATCAATCCCCGAATCCAACTTGCGACCTCTCCATGAGAGGAAATTGGTACCAATTGAGCCAAGCCCAATTGGCAACATTGGTAGTAGTCACCAAGGTCCACGGTTGATTAGTTATCTATTTACCAATGGTCATGTCCATTGGGGAATCTAAGACATGCATACCAATTATGGTCATGTCCCTCAGTAAAATTTGCACCAAAACTTAACTCAATGTTCTATTGAATATATTCTAATATAAATATCAGCTGGACTAAGATACTCGATCGATTTCTTTTGCTCAATATATATATATATATATATATATATATATATATATATATATATATATATATATTTCTTGAGAGGAAAAAATATTATTTGTAATATGCTATAATCTTAATATTTAATTTGCTAATTAATTAATACATGCACTTGATTTGGTTATATATAATGACACCATAAAAGTGTAACTGTAAACATATAAAACCTCCAAATTAGCATCCGAACAGAAGTTTGATTCTGATTAATGTCATTTTACATCACCATGCAAATCTCCAGTTGCTCCCCTATTCACAACTTGGTATGGAAAAAATTTCGTCAGGCATCATTTGATGTGAAATGGTGTTCATCCAACTGCTAATTTGCAGATTAGTGCAGAATCCACAATCATAATACTCTGTAAAAATTTCCATCTATAAATTCCATCCTTATATAATTACTGTTGTTCATGGTAAAAACAGTTATTTTGAAAGAAGAGAAATATGGGAGAAGCTTACTAATTTAGTAACAAATATTTACATATCCCACCTGCTTTATGCTGATGACACACTGATTTTCACAAATGGTAGGAGAAATAATTTGAAATATTTATTTGCATTCTGCATGAATATGAAAATTACTCCGGACAGAAGATTAACATGCAGAAGAGTGTTTTTTTATGTAATTAAAAACTGTCCTGCTTCTGCAAGTTTAAATATCCAAAGATCGGTTGACATAAATAAAGGTTCATGGCCTTTTACATACTTGGGGGCTCCAATTTTTCATGATAGAGTGAATATATGTTACTTTGAGCCTCTTATTGAGAAAATTATAAGCAGATTACAAGGCTGCAAAACAAGCTTTTATCTAATGCCCTTTTATGGTAAAGGAGAAATCAGTTTTACCTCCAAGTTCTTTTATGGTGAAGGAGACGTCATTGAAGCAGAATACACATGACCATGTGTTCGAAAAACCGACTTTGAAATGTAGGCAGAAAATCGAGAGCATGTATTGTTGTGTTGCTTAGCCCTTTTTGTGTGATTCTTTAACCATGGCGAAAATAAGAAGATTTCTATGTATAGCTAAATTTGAGAAAATTCTGTTTAAGATTTGAGCTAGGATATAGCATAATGCCCTTTTACATCACCATGCAAAGCCACAGTAAGTCCCCTATATCATAGCATGTAGATGAGGAAATTTCCTGAATGCACCATCTGATGAGATTTGCGTCGAGATTTGGTGTTCATCCCACCGCCCACTGTCTTATATTAGTGCACACAGTCCATAACCAGTTACTCTCTACATTTCCATCTATAAATAGCATCCCTCTTCATGCTTTGCAATGCCGCCAAAGACTTTGATCGCAATACGGAAATTGGATGAATAGTCCCACAAGGGGAGATGGTAGAATGGATGAAGTTAGGGTTTCTCGCTTTCATTTTTATAAGTAATTATGTGTGTGTCTGATTGAGGAGCGGTTACTAGTTCGATTTCCGTGGGGGTCATCTCCTAGAAATTGAGATGCAATTTGAAAGGACTTAAAACGGAAGCTAGTGCCCCATGTTTCATTAATGGAAATTAAATTAACGAAATAAGCATACAACTGAAAAAGAAATATGGATTACGACAATACAGCAAAAAGGAACAGACCCCATACGGGCAAAAAATAAAAAAAGTCCGGATCAACAAGACCGGTCACAACCAAACATCAAGAACAAACGACACACACAAGCTAGGACAAGGCGAGCAAGCCAAATCATGTCCTAGCCAGGCCCCGCATGTCTACGTCAGGTCCTTTGCCTGCGGTAAGTCCTCCTCCCTGTCCTGCCGCCTACAAAGTCCTCCTGTGACCTTAACCCTTCCTAGGTACAGTCGCGCTTTCTTTGTTGTGCCCTCAGGCGCAGCACCTGTCCAAAACATGATTATTGACTCGATCCGATTACCAATACATGGAAAAGTTTTAGATTTGTGATTAAAAATTCTCTCGTTTCTTTCTTGCCGGATCAGCCAACATGTGGCCGACGCCAAAATATTCCGAAAATGCAGATCTATCCCCTTTATACACTATAACCTCCGATTACCCCAAAGGTTATAGAAGGTGTTAGGCAGAGATTGCCAACCTAAAGCCCTCTGGGTCCTAATCCAAATTTATATGGTAACCGGACACACCAGAAACAAGTGATATATTGTTTCCTTATCAACCCCCACAAAGAGGGCGGGCCTAGCCATTTCCTCTTTAATTGATTGTCCCTCGTAAGAATTGCGTTTTTGTAAGCAAGCCATAAAAATGCACGGATTTGTAAAGAAGCCTTAATCTTCCAAAGTATCGGGGCAAAGTGGTCTTTTACTACTCCGAAGCTCATCACTCGGTAGAAGGATTTTACTGAAAAGGTATCTTTCGAGCTCTATTTCCATCTCATCTGGTCCGTGTCCTCTTCCTCAATCGGCCTCCAATCCTGCAGAAAGCCAATAAGATTCATTCGTTCTGTTCGCTCAGTTGGTGACAGAGCTCTTCTAAATGTCGGCCACCATTACGTGGTTCTCCAAATCTGGGCCACGGGGGCATTATAATTTTTCGACAGCGCATAAAACTGAGGGAATTTATTCTGGAGCGTAGCATCCCCACACCAGTAGTCATGCCAGAAATTAATTCATCTCTTGTTCTCCGGCGTGAAGCTACCACCTCTGAAAAATATCTCCCTAACCGATTCAAAAATATCAACTACCACCCCAGACGCAATTTGAAAGGTGGATTATGCAACTTTATTTATAAATATCAACTATAAAGTATATCAAACTGATTTATTTTCATAATTTTGATTATTAGGCTCCTCATTAGGGAGATTTTGTATGGTCAAATATTCTAGCTAATCAGGTTTACTATTTAGAAGATTTGTATCTTATTTTGTATGGAATATTTCAAGAATTATTCCTTGGTAAACTTATATAAGTATCATTTGTGATATCAATAAAACTATCGAGCTCTCTTTTTCTATCAAAATTGAGATGTTATTTTCCGAAAAAGGGTTTATGAAGCAAGATTGAGAAATAAATCTTACCCTAGACATAGCAAGGCTCAAAATTACTTGCCCATGTTTAATATTGGACACAGTCAATATACACTTGATATAGCATCACGTCAAGGAAATTAAACATATGATTCGGTATGCAAATATAACAAAGAAAAACTTATTACTTCGAACTCTAAAAGTTTCCAGAAAGTAATGCTATTGTTACCTCACCAGCAGTCACATCTATCCGACTGCAACGGTTGCATCAAGGTCTACAACATGTAAATTGGGAACAAACCAGAAAACTCCACACCGAGACCGTGTAAAATCACAAGTTGTTTCTATAATGTGTGCTAAAGATGGCAGTCTAAAATCTAAATAAGATCAATAATCCACAAAATCAGAGTTGATTCTAATGCCGAAATGGCGAAGTAGGCCGAGAATTAGGGAAAAGATTACCCACAGGGAATAAACTCAACCGTTGCTAAAAATCACACCGAGGAGCGAGACGAGGATCGGCTACTCTATGCAGAATCACCACATATCGTCATCGATATTATCTACGTTCCTACTGATAGTCGCACAGTAGATCCAAAGACCCAACTTGAATGTCTATGGAATCACACCAGAGAACAAAAAGGAGAAAATGCTATATTTCATTAATCATCAAAAGTCCCCATTGTTCATCACAAACATAGGTACACATGGACTTGAAACAAGCCTTCCAATAATCTTTAGGTGAAACTAAATTATTAATAATATTAAATAGACATAAGAAACCGAAAAGTCACGTGCATTTATCTTATTCATCAATTTATTAGGATTCATGCGTTTAGATCAAGTTTATCGAATCATTTGGAAGGAGAAGTGAGTGAATGGAAACGGGTGTGAATACTCCTGCATTAGATTCAACTGCGTAATTAGAATTATTTTTTGCATTTTAAGGATTTATATGTTTGCCCATTAGATAGGATTTATTATATCCTTCTCGATCTAGAAGATTCTATTTACAGCTCTTGTTATTAAACACTAGTATAAATAGTGCATTAGATACTCATATAAGATTATCCAATTCTCAGTTTTTACATGGTAGCAAAACAATGATCATGATCATCCTTCAAAATGAAAAAATCACAAGAAAAATTATATGCCGTCGCTTTCTCACTAATCCTTATCTTCTGGTTCACTTCTGTCATCAGTCTCTATCATAATAATTTATTACTTACGGATAGATATTAGCCGTGTAAGCGCTCAGTGTAGATACCGTTGTAAGTCCTGAGAATTTGGCGTTATATTCATGTCGTTGTAGGCTGAACGTGCTGACAACTAGTAAGTAAGTGGGGGCCCTAGTTTATAATATTAATTGTTTAATTTTCTGATTTGCGCATTCGAGATTTAGCTACTGAACAGTGGATCTCTCGAGCGTTGGTGGTTCAAGTTGGATTGTGATGATATTCATAAGTGGGAATTCCCCAGATCATGACATGGTAGATGACATGTCCCGGGGCTTATGGGACATGAGCAAACACGATATATTGAAGGCTTTTCCCGGGCCTTCGCCCCGAGGATTGACTCGACCTTCGATGGCCTCCCAGAATACTCCTATTGATGGATGTCTGGATATCCTTCAGATGTTATCTTCCGTCGATCTCTTCGCGTGTTGGCGGACGACTGAGATTGACTTGAAGGGTTGTCTCCTGAAGCGTGTGGATCTCAATGGGTTTGAGGTGGTTGTGGCCGAGCTACCTGCAAAGAAATCCCGGTGTGGTTGTGCTACCGAGGACCTTCCGACGATCAAGTTAGGCGGGATATTTTGGCAGAGTAACGGTCTAGTGGAGTAAAAATGGCTTACCTGAATCGTCTGAGAGAGAGGTTTATATAGCGGCAGCAATGGGCAGGCGGACGCGAGAATTACGCCGGCCGTTATGCCCCTGGCGTCACGCCCGCGTGATAGGTGGGATCCTGCATTAATGACGAGACAAGCTCGTTAATGGGGGATCGTGATGGCGTGGAACGCGGGATCGTGGGCGGCAGATATCTCGCGCATGGCGAGATTCGCGGAGCCGTGGCGAAGGCGCCCGTGATCAGCGCCGCGGGTCGGTCGGTGAGACCGAGGAAGATGAGTTCGGCGGGAGGCTCGGGCACGAGCGGGAGGCCGAGACATCTTGGTTCTGTGATAGCTCGGAGGCGAGCCAGTGGGTGGTCTGGAAGGCCACCGAAGGTCGGGAGAATTCTCGGACCGGAGGCCCGAGGTGTGATTCCAACCGAGATTATTGATCCTCTCTTGTAGGTTCTGGGACACGTCATCTACAACGTGTCAGCATCTGGAGACTCACCGATATCGAGCCTCATCATTAGCCCTCCACTCTCGTCTCGACCCGCTCCTGGGTCGGGTCGAGAGTGGACTGACCGATCATTCAAGGTGAGCTCTCATTCGAAGATATCGTCGGCGCGTATTCACGGGCAGAGAGTAGTATTTTCTTGATGACGTCAGCGTATCAGGGGAGAGATCTCGCATTAAAGGAAAGCGCCGGATCGTGTATACATTCGTCGAAGCGACAGCCCATGTGTTTGGCGTTGGTTGGCTGGAGAGACGTGCCGCAGAAGTTCCTGCGCCCGATGGGATGCGCCCAACGCGAGTGCGACAGGTAGAACGTTGCCGGCCGTTGGTTGTGAATCGTTGTTTTGGCGGGAGGCGATCAGAGCCGTAGGATGCGTACACCGGCAGCTATAAATAGAGGCGGGATCCCCATCAGGGCCCATACTTCCTCATAATTTCCTCATCCCTAGTCGTGGTAGCTCGGCTCTCTTCTCCTCAGGTTGGATTTCTTGTGTTTGATTTCCCGAGGACACCCCCTTTGATCAGGTCAGATGTCTTCTTCTGAGCAGTCTATAGATATAGTCCGGGTAGAGTCTGGGGAGTCTTCTGAAGCTTCCTCTTCTACTTCTTCCTCTTCCTCCTCTGAGTCGTAGTCCGCCCGGGGTGTTAGGGTTAGTAATGTTCCCCGGGGTCGTGCGACGGGGGCGGTCCCCAGAGCATAGGTCGTGGGTGTTCTTGGTGTGTGATCTTCGCTGAAGCATGCAGATGAGCTCGTCAACATTAAGACTTGTTTCCTCATTCCTCCCGGCTATTCGCTTCGTCTGGCTGAGGAGGGGGAGAGGGCAGACCAGGTACGGGGCAATGAGATTGCCTTGTACTTGGAAGCCTTTTGGGACGGATGCGTCTGACCTTCTCCCCCGAGGTCAGTGCGGCGTTGAATTGTTTCGGGTTAGCCCCAGGCTAGTTAGTGCCGAACTCTTGGAGGATCCTTCTCGGGTTCCTGGTCCGGTTGAAACTGAGTCTAATCCCCTTCAGCCTGAACCTTCTAGTTTCTTCTCTTTGCTATAAAAACCATACTGGCGCTCGCAGGGACGAGCCGAGCTGGGTATACATCTCTTTTAGGAGGCAACAGGGGGGGGGGCGACGCCGCCGGGTCGGAGGTTGTCGTAGTACCTTCTTCCATTCATGAATGGAAGAAGAAGTTTTTGTTTATGGCCCCGCCCGAGGGCGAGAATTGGTTTGTGCCCACCTAGTGGCAAGGGGCCAACTGTCCGCGGGTGGGTCGGTCAAATGATGCCGACGCGGTGGCGGTGTCAAAGTGGGAGCCCCTCCCTTGGGTCAATGTGTTGCTATCTGAGCGGGCCCTCGGTTGGGCCGGGCTCAGCCCTGCTCAGTACGCGGGTAAGTTAGGAGCTCTCAGGAGACCTGTTTGGACTTGTGCATTCTTTTACTTTTCTGGCATTGCTGAATCCTCTGTTTTTTGTCTTATGCAGAACCCATGGACCTAAGCAAGTTCCGGGCGGTAGTGGTTGACGTGAAGAAGGGGAAGAAGGCCGGAGGCACTGGCCCTTCTCGCCGTCGTTGGCTCCGGTCCTCCCAGCTTTGTCCCCTCGGGCGGTAGCTCTATCCAGGCGCCCAAACGCTCCTCGGGCCCCCGAGTCTAGCTGCGCGCCAATCCGGAAGCGTACTCGAGAGCAAGAGCCCCAGGCTCCCAAGGTAGAAGCCGAGACTGGTTCTCCCGCGTTGCTCCTCAAGAGGTTCCATAGGACGGCGACCTCCACCCCGGCTTCCCCGATCCTCATGGACGATGGGGAGCTCCGTTTCGAGGTGCCCTCGGGACTTTCCGTCGCCGACAGCCTGCTCTCAGAGATGGAAAGGTCGGCCGGGGGAAGAATACCTCGGGGGACCCTCTGGGCCCAAATGGCGGCCATAGCTCAAGAGGCCGTGCAGGTTAGTGTTCGCATCCCACTTGGTTTTTTATCCAGCGTTCCTGTTCGCGTGATCGGGTGCCTCCCTTTCCTTTTTAACCCTCTTCCTTTTCTTCACGTCCTCCAGCACGTCGCCCCCGTCGTCAACATGGAGGATGAGGAGATAGCCCCAGCGATGCAGGCCGCGGGCCACGAGGAGAGCTCAAGGCAGGAGCTGGGGGCGGCTATGGAGAGGATCGCTGCCCTTGAAGACCGGGTGGCGGCCGGGAGTCGGGAGGTCGCCCTGTGCCGAGAGGCCACCCGAGCCGCCGAGTCCAAGTGAGAAGACTCCCAGGTGCTCATCTCCACCTTGAAGAAGACGACAAACTCCTTCCGAGGGGAGAATGAGGCGGCGAAAGACAGGACGAGGCGTGCCGAGCTTCGGGCATCGGAGGCTGAGCTTCGGGCGTCGAAGGCGGTGGAGAGCTATAAGGAGTCGGACCAGTTATATACCGACCTTGCTGAAGCTGCCGGCGTTATTTGGCACGACGTCCTCGACGCTGTCAATGCCAAGATGCCGGAGTTTCCTGACGGCGAGCTCCGGGCTGTGTACCCCCGTGGGGAAGAGGTGCAAGGGGATGATCTCGGCGGTGCTGCAAGGGAAGAGGCCCCTGATGGGCCCATCGGGGATCAGTCGTTCGACCTGGCTACCGGCACCGGGGTTCCCGCCGTGGGCGTTGATTGATCTCAAAAACTATCTATTAACCGCAATCAAGAACGGCGTCGCTATGCAGCTAACCGGTGACTACGGGTCGGTCCACAGGGATGTTGTGAATTTCTTGATCGCTCTTACGAGTTAATTCCGAATGGTGTGAATGGATTAATTAAATCTAAAAACTAAATTAATTTAGGGCAATTGAATTAAAGATCTAACTATCTAACTAGGACAAGGAATTAAATTTATACTAGAGCAGAGAATGAAAAATTATCTAGGGCAAGAATTTAAATTAACTACTTATTTTACAGATGGCTCTCTCCAAACATCAACACAGGGTTGTCAGATCTGAATTCATGATATGAAAAGAGGCATCGATGCTCTCCAAAAGAAATCTAAATTTTATTGATAAAAAGAGGCATAGAGAGACATAACCTAATACAATGAATTAGAGTTCCTATTTATAGAGGATAGGAAATCCTAGGTTATAATTGATTCGCATGTCTACGTTTACCAAAATATCCCTAGGTTGACTGGTCAAAGCTGCCCCAAAATTATGGTAAAAATTCCAGCTCCTATCTGCGCAACATAGCCGCGGAACCGTGGCTTTTGTAGGGATTGGGCTGTGGTTCCGCGGCCCAATTATGAGGACTTTGGCTGAAAATTTTGTAACTGATTCTGGACTTCTTGGGCTTTTCATTTCTTTGGATCTTTATTCAATTTGGCTTCTCTATTTGTTTGGTTCTTTCTTTAAAATAGCTTCTGTTTCTCTTCCAGATTTTCCAGTGAATAATTGTGGTGGAATTTAACCGTGGCTTTGTAATCTTGGACCTTGCGTTGCCTTGTACCGATCTTTTGTGTAGGCTTGATCAAGATCTTTCTATTTGTCGGTTGTAGTCTCACTTTTGCATCGTCTTTTATCATTTTCACTGTTTTTGCTCCAAGAACCTGTAACCTGTACTATGTAGCAGACATGAGTCAAAAGCACCTGTTTATTTGTAAAACGAATAAGAATGGGGAATATAATAATGCAATATTATGGTGTGAACAAATACCCCCAAACTTATCTTTTGCTCGTCCTCGAGCAAACTTATTTTTTTTATTCTCGACAAAAACCTAACCGCACTTTCGCAGGGAAACGCGATTGCACTGAGCACGTGCAACAAGCCGTTAAACCTCTAGGTGTCCCTAGTAGGAGGAGTGTTGTCTCCTGAGGGTTTTCAGCGGATTACACCCACAAAATCCTATCAATTTGGCCTTTTCGACTTTAATTCTCCAATTAGGTTTTCTAACAAGGAATTCTATTATCGTCGACTTGTAAATTATCCACCCCTATTCTTCACACTTCCTCATCATTTAACTTAAAATTATATATGTTCTGCAGACCTACTTAGCATTCGGCATTTCTTAAGTTTTCCTTCTAGAGTTCCATCTCCACTTAGGAATTTTTATCAACTCTACTAAAGATACAAGTTCTATTCTTCACTCCTTTCTCTCATCTAAATTCCAATCACATATTCCCACGTGTGTATATAAATCACCCATACACTTAGAAATTCAAATCAAGCAATCGTACTCTTGTCCGTTGTCCAAAGAACTTATTAGTTGGTGAATTTTTAATTGAATTTTGCTTACACATCCTTCATGCGACCGTTAATACTTCTTGAGGTACCAATGACCGATTACAAGATGCGTTTGCACTTTAAAACATACTTCCTAGTCTTGTAACACCTAAGGATTTTTAGCAGTGACTCCCAAACCAGTTGGTCTAAGACACTAGGTGATGAAGCACCCTCGCTAAATATTTTTTCTATTTTTGCAGTCTTAAGTAATCACAAAAACTAGTGTTCATTTTTTTTATTCTTTTATTCACACTTGAATCTTTTTTTTATTATCTTTGTACTAAGGACTTTAGACAAGAGCATTTCAAGGTCTCCTCTACTATTCCAAGTTTCAAGGTGCGTGTTGGTGCAATTTGTAGGGTATACATTTTCAGAATCTAGACTTAAGTTAGGAATTATTTTTCAAACTTATATTCTAATAAAAATATCAATACTTTTCCTTTGTTTCGACTTAGCCCAAGAAGTGAACCCAAAATTTGCCTATTTCTAAATAAACTACAAAAGCATATACTTTCTACCGTTAAACTTTAAGAAAGGTTATTTTTAGGGTTTTTAATTTACTAAGTCTAGATCTAGTTGTTCCTAGCCAGTTAACATATTTGTCAAACTCAAGTCAAATAAGGCCAAAATTGAATACATTAATTTTTATAATTTTTGAAATTTTTCATTTTTTATGGGTTTTAAAATAAGTATGCAAATGCAAAAATATGTACAAATGGATGCGAAGAAAGAAGACTTACCGAGCATACCCCCAAACTTAAACTTGACAATGTCCTCACTGTCATGCTATACCAAGAGGGTCAAAATGTCGGCACGCCCCTGTTCCCCCAATCAGAGCAAGGCTCTGTTTAAATTTTGAAAATTCAAATTTTGAAGCAACGCTTCAGTTCCCGTGCGCTGAGCGCAACGCGCCACGTGTCAGAAGTTGACACGGCAGCACAACGCCCAAGACAGTACGTCCAATCAGAGCAAGGCTCTTTAAAAAATATAAGCAACGTTCAACTGCGCAAGCGCACGGCGTGTCTGCGCAGTTGCGCAAGCGCACCGCTGCGCGACACGTGTCTGCGCAGTTGCGCAAGCGTTGTTGCGCAAGTGCCTCACTGCGCGACACGTGTCACACGCTGGTAAGTTGCGCAACAACAGAGTGAAGATTTAAGAATATTTTTCTGTTCTTGTTTAAACAAGAAGATTTCTTCTGTAAAACAGGGGCCTTTGGATCAAAGATCCAACGGTGGGGAAAATTCCCCAAATCACTCAGAAAAGATCTTTTTAACAAATTTAACTGATTTTTGAGCACTATAAAAAGGACCCCAGACCCCATTTCAAAGAGATAGACAATTGGATTAAAAAGAAGAAGAAGAAGAGAACTTCTTGAGAACACAAAGAAGAAGGTAAAAACCTTTGAAATAAGAGAAAATTCTCTTAGGAATAGATCATTGATCTAAAAGACAAAATCAGTGATCTTCAATAAATAAATAAATAAATAAAAATAATAAAAAAATAGTGCCTTGCACTTGCTAGAGAACCTCTGGTTCTCTGAAATAAAGAGAAAGAAAAGATTTTTCTTCTTTTCTTTGATCTAAATCTAGATCAAGAAATTAAAAAGTGCTCTGCACTCCTTTCCTTGAATCTAAAAGATTCTTGGTGCTTTGCACAAATGCAATGCATTACTTGAAGGGCCAGGCCCAAATCAAAAAGACCTAGCAGGCCAAAATAAATTGCAAAGCAATAAAAAGGGCTGAGCCCAAATAAAATTGATGCTCTGCATCATTCATAAAGAACAGAGCCTAAAATTAATTGATGCCCTGCATCTTTTCTGGGCGAAACCCAAATAAAAATAAAAGGAAATGCAAAAGCAGTGTTGGACATTTTTTTACTGGACTTAGCCCAATCGTGGCCATAAGTCCTTAAATTAAATTGGCTGAGTAAAATGGCTCTCCTAAATCAATCTACATCCGGTTCGAGGGTACATCTCCGAACTCCTTTGACATCCATCGTTGTAATTCCTCAACGACGTCAAAGAGGTGACGGGTCCCAACGGCCACACACCCAATACCGGACCGAAACGTCCCTAAACTAACATTGGACCGAAACGTCCATAAACTAATATCGGACCGAGACGTCCTTAAACTAATATCGGACCGAGACGTCCTTAAACTAATATCGGACCGAGACGTCCTTAAACTAATATTGGACCACCACGTCCCTAAACTGGAATACGGACCACCACGTCCCTAAACTGGCACAATAGAGCCCAAATGCTCTTTTGTCGGACCTAAATGGTCCCGTTAAGTTGACCTTAGTCCCAAAATGGACTAACGTATCCTTAACAAACGTTTGAGTCGATCTTAGCCTCAAAAATGGCTAACGTATCCTCCAAACAGACTTTAGTCCCAAATTGGACTACGCATGTCCCTAAATTGGAATAATAGAGCCTCCAAATGCTCTTTTGCCGGATCTAAACGGTCCTGTTTAAGTTGATCTTAGCCCCAAACATGGCTAACGTATCCTTAAACATTCAAATGAAATATAAAACACTAAATCAACTTCGGTTCGAAGGTACATCTCCGAACTCCTCTGACACCTGTCGTTGTAATCCTTCAACGACGTTAGAGAGGTGACGAGTCCCGACGGCCATATATTAAATGAATCACGTTTAAGTTGATCTTAGCCTCAACGAGGCTAACCCATCCTTAAACTAAAATATCAAACCCAAATCTAAGTAAATACGGATTTGGACTAATCCACGTCCTACGGGCGACGGTATTACTCAGTCTCCGTATATAATCCACGGGCAACCACAAACAAAACAAACACACACGACACGAAGTGAAATTCTGGAGAAGGAGAAAGTTGTTACCGCGATGCGGTAGCGTAATTAACTGCAGGGGCTTGCGCCTGCAGGGAAGAGCGTCCCCACAATCAAAAACCCCTCAAGCGAGGGGGAATCTGACGAAGTCTGCTACATCGGCCGCATCCGTCTAAACTTCCGATACACGGTGCCATAAATCAACTTGGCATCTTCGGAGAGGTGGACGGATAAAACCAAATAGCATCTGCCCCGAATCTCAGCGCCAGGACATTGCGGTCCTGTGCGCCGCCTTTCGGAGGGGAACAGATTCTGGCACGCCCGGTGGGACCTCTTCCTCTTTCCACTCCACACTTCGTGTGTCGTGTTCGCGAACAAATCGCTGTTTGCTGTGATTGCCTGTGGATTCAAGGTACTAAGATTTGGTGTCTTGCTTTATGCAGAAAACAGAAAATCGATGGCTTCGAACTGCACCGCCCGCAGCGATAACTCTCGCTCCGTCATTGCTGGAGGAGTGACTTATGGGCCCCAAGCGGCCTCCCTTTTCAAAATGCCGGTGGAGCAGATGGCTCAAGCCACCACTGGACTATTTTTTGGGACCATGCTCCCACCAATGAGCTTCAACGCCCCAATGACATTGCAAGAAGCTCCAAAGAAGTCGGTCTTCGATCGACTTGCCACTGCCGCGACCCCTCTCAACGGGTCGACCAACTCCACTGCTTCAGTTTTTAACGGACTAGGCCAGAGCTCTAACAGGCTCATGAAGAAGCCTGCCATACCAGAAGGCGTTATCCCGAAGTGGATAGCCATTCCAATTCACGTTCCTGGCAAAATCACCAAGGTTGCTTCCCATGTTCAGAAGTCCGCTTCTGGCAAGTTGGCCGTCCCCGTTCAACGGACGTCGATCTTTAAAAAGCTGGTACCAGTATATTCTGACCAACACAGGGGGCATGAGAAGGTCACCCCTATAGCTGAAACAACTCCATCAGCACGACATGCCCGACGTCGCTACTGGCGCAGAGTGAGGAAGGCTGGGGGTAACTTCCCCTCTGGACTTACTCCTCCAACTCTAATGGTGGGGATCGATACTGCTGTTCCAACCAGGAACAGCTTTGAGTTGCTGAATGCGGTGCGCAGAAACTCTCCTGTTGCGGTGCTGAAGAGAACTTCTTCACCTGTGAAGAATATTCCAGAGAAGAAGCTAGAGCAGCCCCCTCAACGGCTGTCCTTTAAAATTTACAAAGTCTGGCGACAGGTCCAAGAGTCGGTGATCGATCAAGACTGCCTCCGACGACAGAAAAGGATGAAGGTTCGGCAGGGGAAGGATTACTCTATCAAACCACAAAAAGCAAAAGGTACTTGGGTGCCCACTACAACGGCTCCCTTAACTCCAATCACTCAAAAAAGGAGGCCACAAAAAGCCCCTGTGAACATGGCGAAGCATAAAAGCGCTGAACACAAACGCCCCAAGTCTGGGGGCATGGTGGTGCACACTGTTTATATGACTTCTGGAAAGGATGAAAGCCGCACTTCTACGGGTCACCGACCGCTCACCCGATCCGTGACGAAAGCCCAGGAGCAACAACAAAAGCTTCAGGCAATCATGACTACAATGGCTGCACTCACTGAGCCAAAAGAAAGCTCTGAAATGTCTTCGGATGAGCGTCAAGAACAAGAAACCGACGCTGAATTTTTACGCAGAGTCCTCGAAAAGAGGGACAAAGAAGCTGCAGAGCAAGCGGCTAACATAAAACAGATGGCGCTCCTCTTCCAAGATATGGTAGGGATGATGTTACAGCCGGACCCTCCTGAAGATCCTCCAATCGTCCTTGAAGACGACAGGGGAGAAACGTCAAATCCTCCGCTGGCTCTGTCAACAGCCAAGGAGGAGGCAATCTCCAAAGTTGACCTAGACAAATATATAGCTCAGCAGATCCGGGTTCATCAGGCGAATGAAGCGGCTGGACAAATTGTTAGAACCGGACGACCGTATCCGGGCTGGTATGACCAAATCAGTTACCCGCCAGGATATACGATCCCTAAATTCCACGTATATAAAGGGACAGGGAATCCGCATCAGCATGTAGCTCAATTCAGGGCCTTATGCGGCAATACTGGAGGCGATGACAAATTGTTGCTACGTCAATTCGTCGGCAGCTTAGCAGAAATAGCCTTTGAATGGTATTCGGAGCTACCTAACGACTCTGTCAAAACATTTGCAGAGATGGAACTGCTGTTTACACAAAGATTCGCGAGTGCTAGTGAACGCACCCCGATAACAGCACTAATAAATGCCAGGATAAGGCCAAGCGAAACGTGGGTTCAATACGCAACACGATGGCGGAACCTATGGTCGAAATGCGAACAACGCATAGAAGAGGCACCTGCGGTAGGCATGTTTGTGGGCACTCTCGATCCGCAGGCGACCATCTCGCAATTCATGATGTTCTTCAGGCCGACCACCTTCCAGGCCTTGATCGACAAATTAGCCCAAATGGACCAGATGGGCCATAGACCATCTCCTCCAAGACCCAATCCCCGAAATGAGAAAGGAAAAGCGATCATCGTCGCTAATGCTCAACAACAGTCGAGCAACTCAAAGCCGGTCGTTCGCCAAAACAACGTGCGTCCACGCCCATTTCTCGAAGAGAGGCTAGGACGTCCTTACTCGTTTCCTCAGAATAAAACGAGAAGACTGTTTGAGCTGGCAGTGCGTAACAGACTCATCAATCTGCCGAGTCCAAAGCGTCTGTCGCAGCCAGGCGATCTTAATAATCCCAATTATTGCCCTTACCACCAAACGGTAAGTCACCCGATTGAGGATTGTTTCGTCTTTAAGGGATGGATCGAGGATCAATACCTGCAAGGCAAGTTCGCGTTTTCTGAAAACTGGAAGGTAAACCCACCACAGCCGCACTCTCCAAAGAGGACGGACACGCCGGGGGCAGCTTGTTCTTTAGTCAAGGATGAAAACAATGGAGAAAACTCATCGGATGAATCCGAAGACTACGCAGCGACTTGTCATATGATTTCTCATTTACCGACGGATGATAAAGAGGCTCCTTGCGCTGAGAAACCAATGGCGAATCCTGAGCCGGAGATTCTACAGCCATCAGACGAGTTGATCGATGCCTTCCTAAATGAAATTCGTCTGAAAGAAAAAGCCAATCAAGAGCATGAAATGGCCATACTGGAAAGAACCAAGGTATTCCCGTCAAATCAAAAGCCATACACTGCGGGTAAAAACAAATTCAAGACGAGGAAACGGTTCGCCAAAGCTCTATCAGTAGGAATGAAGCTACCGCCCTCCGAAGAAAATTCTTTCTCTGAGGTAGAGATGCACCCTAACTTCTGTTTATATCATCAGAAGATCATACATCCTACCGAAGACTGCGAATCCTTTAACTGTTGGTGACAAGGGTATGTCGCTCAAAAGCGACACTTCGACAGGACAAAGTGTGAAGCTTGTGGACATCGGAAAAATGCGATAGATGAGCACAAAAGAGCCACCGCCGACTGTCATATAGCCGACTTCAAGGGATCACAAATTATCACCTTTGGAAGCGACTCTGACGAAGAAGCTATCCCCAACTCTTCTCTCGGGGAATCTATTTCAAAAATAAAGGAATTGAGAAGCTGCGAGAACGTTCAGCCGTGCAATCGCATGCTACTCGGAAAAAATCTCGGCCCCGTAAACAAAGGATCGAACAAAAAGGATAAAAGAAAAGGAAAAAAGGCCCTCGTCGCCAGCACTCAACAACAATCAGGTGACCCTAGGCCGGTTGCTCTCCAAAGCAACAAGCGGCAACCCCTCCAGGAAAAGTTGAAACGTCCTTACTCGTTTCCGCAAGATAAAACAAGGGGACTGTTCGAGTTGGCAGTGTGTGACAGACTCATCAATCTGCCGAGTCCAAAACGTCTGTTGCGGCCAGGCGATATTAATAATCCTAATTATTGCCCTTACCACCAAACGGTAGGTCATCTGATCGAGAATTGCTACGTCTTCAAGAACTGGGTTGAAGACCAACACCAACAGGGCAAGTTCGCATTGTCCGAAATTTGGAAGATGAACCCGCCACAACCGCATGCTCCGAAAAATATGGACACGCCGGGGCATCATGTTCATTCATGGAGAAAGACTCATAGACTGAAAAGTCAATAAACTAGATATTCGCCTCAAATACGGCGACAACGGACCGAAACGTTCTTAAACTAACAACGGACCGAGATGTCCTTAAACTAATGATGGACCGCAATGTTCTAAAACTTGCAAATAACCGAAATATTTTTAAACTACTACCGCAGCATTCTCAGACTGACGAGAATATAAAAAAAAAACGGTATGTCCATAAGCAAAATGGGCACGGATAAAAACCCGAAAGGGCTCCGTGAGTAAAAACAGCAGGACTACCGGCGAGTGTTCGTGAAAACCCGAAAGGGCGCGACCTCGTTAATAAAAAAAAAGAGAGAAGAAAAAAAAAACGGTATGTCCATAAGCAAAACGGGCATGGAGGAAAACCCGAAAGGGCTCCGTGAGTAAAAACAGCAGGGCAACCGACGAGTGTTCGTGAAAACCCGAAAGGGCGCGATCTCGTAAAAAGAAAAAAAAACAAAAACAAAAAAACAAAAAAAAACGGTATGTCCATAAGCAAAATGGGCACGGATGAAAACCCGAAAGGGCTCCGTGAGTAAAAACAGCAGGGCTACCGGCGAGTGTTTGTGAAAACCTGAAAGGGCGCAACCTCGTTAAGAAACACTTATAGGGTCCTCTCGACCCTGTAAGGAGAAACCACCTGCGTGAGATCCTTACGACTCACAAAGGAACAACACACTTAGGGATCCCCACGATTCCGAAGGAGAAAATACACTTGCGAGATCCTCACGACTCGTAAGGAGAACTCTCTTATGGGACCCCCACGGCTCATAAGATTTGAAAGTCTTAAGTTACAGAGACCTAAACCTGTGCTTAAGCAACCCCCACAACTTTCGACATTGCCCTACAAGTGGTCCTATATTGGCCCTTGTATACAATCCACGGGCGCGAATAAACATTTCCCTAACCAAGTCCCATCCATGACTGGGGATATGTCCACACGGTGAACAACCCTTGTGAGTCCTCTCGACTCATAAGGAGATAACACTCTTGTAAGATCCTTACGACTTATAAGAGAACATACACTTAGGAATCCTCACGATTCCTAAGGAGAAAACGCACCTGCGAGATCCTCACGACTCGAACGGAGAAATACCTTTGTGAGACCCTTACGGCTCATAAAGTCAAAAGCCTTAGACGACAGGACCCTTAATCCTGTTTACTAAGCCACCTTTGTTCGTGATCGACAGAGGCAAATGATGATTCGCTCCTGGCAATATTCCAGTTGTAGCGATACTGATGCCTAAATCGGTATCAAATTCCAAGTCCTTTCATGGCAGATGATGATTCGCTCCTGGCAATATTCCAGTTGTAGCGATGCTGATGCCTAAATCGGTATCAAATTCCAAGTCCTTTCATGGCAGATGATGATTCGCTTCTGGCAATATCCCAGTTGCAGCGATGCTGATGCCTAGACCGGTATCAAATTCTAAGTCCTTTCACGGCAGATGATGATTCGCTCCTGGCAATATCCCAGTCGCAGCGATGCTGATGCCAAGATTGGTATCAGATCCCAAATCCCCTACTCGCAAAAAAAAAAAAAAAAATCAGCGAGCCAAAAAAAAAATAAAAATAAAATATATATATATATATATATATATATATATATATATATATATATATGCATACGAAATAGCCGAAATGATGGGGCAGCTTGCAAACAAAATCAGCAAGTAAAAATGTATGCATGCAAAATAGCCGAAATGGTTGGGCAACTCGCAATAAAAAACAGCGAGTAAAAAGAAAAATAGCCGAAATGATTGGGCACCGCGAAAAATGGCCGAAATGATTGGGCAATTGCGATTTTCGCGATATAAAAAGCTGAAATGATAGAGCATCGCGGAAAGAATAAAAAAAATGAAAAAATGAAACTTTTTGCCCTACAGGTGAAATCACATCGATCCCTGTATACAATCCAGGGGCACAGATAAAAAGGGAACAATACCTTCCCAACAGGCTCCACCAGAAAGCGAAGCCAAATCTCGACGGTTCATAGATAACCTAAAGACCATCTCGACATTTGTCATAATATTACAGACACGATGTCAACAAATGAAGCAAAGGAAGGTCCCTAACTTCAGGGTCTCGACGTCAATATCGACAACTTAAAGATCACCAACGGCGTTTCTCCTCACTCCAACTAGATGCAGACATGACGTCAACAACTGACCTCAGAATCGCAACGAAACGGAACCATGACAAAGTCCCTAGTTCCAAATCTCAATGACCACGTCTACAGCCTGGAGACCAACAACGGTGTGCCTCCTCATTCCAACAGGACACAGATGTTACACCATCAAGCGGAGCGATGGCAAAATCCCAGCTTCACCTCAGCATTCGTCTCGATACAGTAGACGCAATGTCAACAACAGCGTTCCTCCGCAGTCCAGCTGGAGGCAGATGCAACGTCAACAAAAGACCTCACGGTCGAAACAAAGCGGAGTAACGGCAAAATCCCAACTCCACCTTAGCATTCGTCTCGTTACAACAGACGCAATGTCAACAACGGCGTTCCTTCGCAGCCCAGCAGGGTGTACATGCAAAGTTAACAAAAGACCCCATGGTCGAAACAAAGCGGAGTGATTGCAAAATCCCAGCTCCACCTCAGCATTCGTCTCAGTACACCAGATGCAGTGTAAGCAAACGAAGCGAAGGCCACATTCCTAGCTTCAACGTCTTTACGGTAACTCACATAAAACCGGAAAGACAATCGGAGACCATCTTACATGAAGTGGTCACCTCCTTGACGTTCGTCTCGATACAGTAGACGAAATGTCAACCTCAGCGTTCTTCCTCCAGCAGGGATTCAGACATGACAAAGCAAATGAAGCAAAGACCATATTCCTAGCTTCAACGTCTTTACGGTAACTCACATAAAACCGGAAATACAATCGGAGATCATCTCGCATCAGCACAGAGTGGTCACCACCTTGACGTTCGTCTCGATACAGCAGACGAAATGTCAACCCCAGCGTTCTTCCTCCAACAGGATTTGGACACACCAAAGCAAACGAAGCGAAGGCCACATTCCTAGCTTCGACGTCTTGACGGTAACTCATATAAAACCGGAAAGACAACCGGAGATCATCTCGCACCAGCACAGAATGGTCACCACCTCGAACCAGCAACCTAGAGACAACCTCGACGTCCGTCTCGATACAGCAGACTAGATGTCACCCCAACGTTCGTCTCGATACAGCAGACGCAACGTCATCAAACAAACGGAGCCACGGCAAAATCCCTAGTTCCCACCATGACATTCGTCTCGATACAGAGGACGCAATGCCAGCAAACGAAGCAAAGGCCAAATTTCTAGCTTCAGGGTCTTAACGGCAAGTCATATAAAGCCCGAAAGACTATCGGAGATCATCCCACAGCAGCGCGGAGTGGTTATGACTCATCGGGGCCCTCCAAAATGAGCCTAACCTCAAGTAAAAAGCGGCATGGCAAATTCCTAGTGCTTGCTCTTCCGACGGTCAAACTGCCAAGGAGGATTGCTTGAAGACGTCTTGTCCCGCCCCCGAAGGGATCAGAGACACGGCAGTCGCAGGGCTACTCGAACAGCACGATTGCCTATCGAGGACTATATCAGCTTATGCGACGGTACGATGGCCAAAACCCTAAGTACCACCAACCTTAACGGGTTTCTGTCGTAAAGAGCAGAGGTTAAATACGACGTTAAGATGTTCTTGCGAGAAACGTTCGATTCGTCTCGACCTGTGAAAAATTGTCAAGGCGGCTCGACTCGTGGGATGAAGCCTTAGGCAGTGGGCAAAAAAGAAGCCTGTTTCCTAAGCATTGGGACCCTGCGAGTTGGCCCAAAACGGTCTCTTGCATACCATCCACGGGTCTCTCTCTCCAACATCGAACTTCGACAAGGAGGGAAACAACCGCTTACAAGTCCTCTCGACTCGTAAGAGGGAAAAATTCTCCTGTAGGATCCTTACGACTTACAAGAGAAAACCACACTTAGGAATCCTCACGATTCCGAAGGAGAAAAACCCACCTACGAGATCCTCTCGATCCGTAGGGAGAAAAGTCTCTATGAGACCCTCACGGCTCATAGAGTTGAAAAGTCTTAGGCAGCAGATCTGAACCTGCGGCCTAAGCCCTCGCTATCTCATGTAGAAATCAAGAAGCTTACTCTATTACCTGCTAATTGTGACGACATGCTGAGAAAGAGGAAAAGCAACAGAAAGAGCACCCGATTTACGTTTGATCAAGCGTTTAGGACGTATTCATTCATGCATGGGTAAAAAGACTCAGGACAAAGATATATAATAAAGACAAGCTGGGATAAAAAAAATTTCCATTAATATTGCCCGAAGTTCTTACAGTCATAAAAACAATAAACGAAAGTTACAATGGAATAACCTCAGATCCAGGGCATGGATTGGGGAATTCAAAAGCGATCCTATCTATGACTTTCCAAGCCTCGCGGACCATCCTAGTGTGCTTCCTTTCGCGAGCACAAGCGTCAGGGTCCCTCTCGATGTCTTCCATCCCCCGATAAGCAGCGAGTATGGCAGACTGTTGAAAGATCTCGTGCAAGAGGTCAATAAGACTGTCTCGCCGTCTCTTCGAGATAAAGTTCAATAGGTACACAGAGTGCACCCTGTCCTCAGCGGCATCCAACGCCCTAAGCGGCACGCCAGAACAGAATAGGGGAAGCACTTCCCAGATAGCTCCCACGATAAGTTTAAGAAGAAAGGAACGTCGGGGAAGCAGTGGATCGTCGTATGCGTCGAAGCGACTCATTATTTTAGCACACTCCTCATTTGTGAATTCCCGATTTTGAGAATGGCCAAGTCGGCGGATGCCCTCATGAGAGATGATCTCGTTAAGAGCATACGTGTGGGCGTTCATTGTTCCTGTGAAAGAGGATCGACAGAATTATCAAAAAGACTGATTAAGCAAAACGATATAATGCACTGAGGAATAAAATGACATCTTTAAGTTTCACGATCCATGAAGAATTCTTAAGAGTTCTTCTATATGATTTGGGAGGAGCAAAGCTCCATTAATGAAATGAGAAAATAAAGGGAAAATCTTTTAGAGAGCAAAGCTCTATTAATGGAACTCTAATAGGGCTTTTCTTAGTCTTCTATGGACCCCCTTAGAGCAAAGCTCTATCTGGGATCTATTGATAGCAATGCTCTTAAAATTGATTTAATTTAATTAAAATTAATATTTTTACCTAAAATTCTCTAAAAGTTTGAACTTTTAAAAGTGTTTAAACAAGAGAGCAGGGCCCTGGGTTCTGAAAGTAAAATTTTAGAGATGAGAATCATCTAACGGAACTAAAGGTCCTATTTATAGGCATCAAGTGCCCTTTCAGCTTCCAAAAGATGGCGCGACGGTTCGGAGTCTGCCACCGCTGCGCTCACGTTAGGAGGCCACGTAAGCGCAACGGTGGGGGGGCATTTGTTCCCGCAATCAGAGCAAGGCTCTGCTTAAATTTTGAAAATTCAAATTTTGAAGCAACGCTTCAGTTCCCGTGCGCTGCGCGCAACGCGCCACGTATCAGAAGTTGACACGGCAGCACAACGCCCAAGACAGTACGTCCAATTAGAGCAAGGCTCTTTAAAAAACATAAGCAACGTTCAACTGCGCAAGCGCACGGCAGCGTGACACGTGTCTGCGCAGTTGCGCAAGCACAACTGCGCAAGCGCACGGCAGCGCGACACGTGTCTGCGCAGTTGCGCAAGCGCACCGCTGCGCGACACGTGTCTGCGCAGTTGCGCAAGCGCACCGCTGCGCGACACGTGTCTGCGCAGTTGCGCAAGCGCTGTTGCGCAAGTGCCTCACTGCGCGACACGTGTCACACGCTGGTGAGTTGCGCAACAACAGAGTGAAGATTTAAGGATATTTTTCTGTTCTTGTTTAAACAAGAAGATTTCTTCTGTAAAACAGGGGCCTTTGGATCAAAGATCCAACGGTGGGAAAAATTCCCCAAATCACTCAGAAAAGATCATTTTAACAAATTTAACTGATTTTTGAGCACTATAAAAAGGACCCCAGACCCCATTTCAAAGAGATAGACAATTGGATTAAAAAAGAAGAAGAAGAAGAGAACTTCTTGAGAACACAAAGAAGAAGGTAAAAACCTTTGAAATAAAAGAAAATTCTCTTAGGAATAGATCATTGATCTAAAAGACAAAATCAGTGATCTTCAATAAATAAATAAATAAATAAATAAAAATAATAAAAAAAATAGTGCCTTGCACTTGCTAGAGAACCTCTGGTTCTCTGAAATAAAGAGAAAGAAAAGATTTTTCTTCTTTTCTTTGATCTAAATCTAGATCAAGAAATTAAAAAGTGCTCTGCACTCCTTTCCTTGAATCTAAAAGATTCTTGGTGCTTTGCACAAATGCAATGCATTACTTGAAGGGCCAGGCCCAAATCAAAAAGACCTAGCAGGCCAAAATAAATTGCAAAGCAATAAAAAGGGCTGAGCCCAAATAAAATTGATGCTCTGCATCATTCATAAAGAACAGAGCCTAAAATTAATTGATGCCCTGCATCTTTTCTGGGCAAAGCCCAAATAAAAATAAAAGGAAATGCAAAAGCAGTGTTGGACATTTTTTTACTGGACTTAGCCCAATCGTGGCCATAAGTCCTTAAATTAAATTGGCTGAGCAAAATGGCTCTCCTAAATCAATCTACATCCGGTTCGAGGGTACATCTCCGAACTCTTTTGACATCCATCGTTGTAATTCCTCAACGACGTCAAAGAGGTGACGGGTCCCAACGGCCACACCCCCAATACCGGACCGAAACGTCCCTAAACTAATATTGGACCGAAACGTCCATAAACTAATATTGGACCGAGACGTCCTTAAACTAATATTGGACCAAAACGTCCATAAACTAATATTGGACCGAGACGTCCTTAAACTAATATCGGACCGAGACGTCCTTAAACTAATGACGGACCGAAACGTCCCTAAACTAATATTGGACCACCACGTCCCTAAACTGGAATACGGACCACCACGTCCCTAAACTGGCACAATAGAGCCCAAATGCTCTTTTGTCGGACCTAAACGGTTCCGTTAAGTTGACCTTAGTCCCAAAATGGACTAACGTATCCTTAACAAACGTTTGAGTCGATCTTAGCCTCAAAAATGGCTAACGTATCCTCCAAACAGACTTTAGTCCCAAATTGGACTACGCATGTCCCTAAATTGGAATAATAGAGCCTCCAAATGCTCTTTTGCCGGATCTAAACGGTCCTGTTTAAGTTGATCTTAGCCCCAAACATGGCTAACGTATCCTTAAACATTCAAATGAAATATAAAACACTTAATCAACTTCGTTTCGAAGGTACATCTCCGAACTCCTCTGACACCTGTCGTTGTAATCCTTCAACGACGTTAGAGAGGTGACGAGTCCCGACGGCCATATATTAAATGAATCACGTTTAAGTTGATCTTAGCCTCAACGAGGCTAACGCATCCTTAAACTAAAATATCAAACCCAAATCTAAGTAAATACGGATTTGGACTAATCCACGTCCTACGGGCGACGGTATTACTCAGTCTCTGTATACAATCTACGGGCAACCACAAACAAAACAAACACACACGACACGAAGTGAAATTCTGGAGAAGGAGAAAGTTGTTACCGCGATGCGGTAGCGTAATTAACTGCAGGGGCTTGCGCCTGCAGGGAAGAGCGTCCCCACAATCAAAAACCCCTCAAGCGAGGGGAAATCTGACGAAGTCTGCTACATCGGCCGCATCCGTCTAAACTTCCGATACACGGTGCCATAAATCAACTTGGCATCTTCGGAGAGGTGGATGGATAAAACCAAATAGCATCTGCCCCGAATCTCAGCGCCAGGACATCGCGGTCCTGTGCGCCGCCTTTCGGAGGGGAACAGCCCCTGTTTATTTATTTATAATTTTTTTTAAAATTTTTTAAATTTGTTTATAGAAACAGAAAACAAAAATATATATACATATATACAACAAGGTTCCCCCCAAACTTAAGCTTGGCCTTACACAAGCCAAAGGTTAGCACCAACCATTCAAAAATCTTATCGTGGTAATGGCCGAGTTGGTGAAATAATGGGGTGTAGAGGAAAGAAATGAGAAACACACGAGACCATGTGGGAAGAAGGGTAGAATATGGTCTCGGTAGAGGAGAAGAATGGCGGAAAGGAGAAAGAAGTGGAGTACGATCTTGAGGATGCAAATCGAGTGAATAAATTAGCGCAAGATGTGATGACCGATGTGTTAAAAACGATTGTGCTAACCTATCAACCCGTCGAGAAATGGGGTCAAATCCCTCAAGATTCGCAAGAAAGCATGGGTACGCCGAACTTGGTATTGGAGATGAAAGCGTAACGGTCTCTTGTACGGTCGGAACGATAAGAAGGACGAAAGGGAGTGAATTAGGGATAGTCTCATTCTCACCGTAGTAAACTGTCTCGAACTTGAAAGATTTTATCAATGGTTCGAAACGACTGTAAGCAACCGAGTCTGATGGTTCAACTAACTCATCTGAAAATTCAAAGGACTCAAACTCGGGCGGTGAGTCATCGACATCGTCCGAAAAAGTGAAACACTCGTAAGTGTTATCGGCTGTGAGAACTGTGTCAGATTCAAAGGAAAATTTTTCAAGCTCACAGTCTTCAAGCGTGATATTAGGCATGGCGTCGACCCTGGAGATGCCGCCCCGGTGGTCGCAGTGGCCGTGAGGCTCATCGGAGTTCTCCCCGGCCCTCAGGCCTGAACTTCCTCGCCTCCTTTCTTATTGCGCTAATTTTTTGTAAGCCTCCGGGCGTTTTGGTAGGCCGGGGAGCCCATAATACCTTGTAAAGACTTCTGATTTTTTTTATGAATAAAAAATCTCCTTGCAGCTTCTTTGCGTGCGCATTTTCCTTTTGTTTGTGGTAAACATTTGTACTTGCACATCACTGCTTTCATCTTTAGGTCGGTATTTCATTTGGCGATCACACGTCGAGTTGAATTCTATCGCTTGCCAAGCATGCAAGACTGGTGAAAGGTCGGTATCCCCAAGGCCCCGAAGTTGAGGTGGAGATCGCTTAGACGTGGATGGACCAAGCAGGGTAGATGCTTGGTGGCCTCTTTGTGTGGGCTTAGATCCTTGGCGTCATTGGGTAAGAATTTACCAGTCAAGGATGAACTGGGCAGGGTAGTTGCTCGGTTGCCTCTTGGCGAGGGCTTTGATCCCTGGCGTCGTGGGGTAAGAAATTACCAGCCAGGGATAACCGAGCGGGGTAGCCGCTCGGTTGCCTTTTGGTGAGGGCTTCGATCCTTAGCGCGGGAGGGGCCGTAAGAGGCCTGCTAAGGATGGGCCGAGCAGGGTTGCTGCCCGGTGCCTCTTGGCGAGGTCTTAGATCCCTGGCGTCGTGGGGTAAGAAATTACCAGCCAGGGATAACTGAGCGGGGTAGCCGCTCGGTTGCCTCTTGGTGAGGGTTTCGATCCTTAGCGCGGGAGGGGCCGTAAGAGGCCTGCTAAGGACGGGCCGAGCGGGTTGCTGCCTGGTGCCTCTTGGCGATGGCTTTGATACTTAGCGCGGGAGGGGCCGTAAGAGGCTTGCTAAGGACGGGCCAAGAAGGGTTGCTGCCCGGTGCCTCTTGGCGAGGTCTTTGATCCTTGGCATCGTGGGGGTAAGAAATTACCAGCCAAGAATAACCGAGCAGGGTAGCCACTCGGTTGCGTCTTAGTCAGGGCTTCGATCCTTAGCGCGAGAGGGGCCGTAAGAGGACTACTAAGGACTGGTCGATCAGAGTTGCTTCCCGGTGCCTCTTAGCGAGGGCTTTGATCCCTGGCATCGTGGGGTAGGGAACTACCGGCCGGGGATAACCGAGCGAGGTTGCCGCACGGTCGCTTCTTTGCGAGGGCTTTGATCCTTGGCGTCGTGGGGTAAGAAATTACCAGCCAGGGATAACCGAGCAGGGTAGCTGCTCGGTTGCCTCTTGGTGAGGGCTTCGATCCTTAGCGCGGGAGGGGCCGTAGGAGGCCTGGTAAGGACGGACCGAGAAGGACGGGTCGAGAAGGGTTGCTGCCTGGTTGATTCATGATGTTTTTGTCTGATCTTCCCGGTGTGAACATCGGGAAGAGGGACAGTCGCGCGCGACACATGTCATGAACGCGGGCGTGACGTTTTGGGAAGTTGTGTCAGTTCTTGCTACGTGGCGGCACGGTATGAGATTAACCTTGGCGGATCCCAGGATTCGTGCGCGAATCTCGGCTATCTAGGGTTTCGTATGGGGTTATAAATAGAAAAGGAGATGGCAGCCCCTTCGGCATCATTTTCTTCTGAGATGACTGGTCGTACGTATTTGATCGAAGAGATCATCACCTTTGACGATGTCTCCTTGTATGGCCAATCCCTGGCCGAGGATGGGTACCAGGGAGTGGTTCAGCGCCTCGAGGATCACGTTGGCCGGCTTCTCCCTCGGCGGTCGTCCCTGCTTCAGTTGTTGATGTATGCGATTTGGAGGAGGTGTTCCCCTCCGAAAGACGGCGGCGACGTGAAGACGTCTTTCCTGAGATTCGGGGCAGATGCTATTTGGTTTTATCTGTCCACCTCTCTGAAGATGCCAAGTTGATTTATGGCACCGTGTATCGGAGGTTTAGACGGATGCGGCCGATATAGCAGACTTCATCAGATTCCCCCTCGCTTGAGGGGTTTTTGATTGTGGGGATGCTCTTCCCTGCAGACGTAAGCCCCTGCAGTTAATTACGTTACCGCATCACGGTAACAACTTTCTCCTTCTCCGGAATTTCACTTCGTGTCGTGGGTGTTTGTTTTATTTGTGGTTGTCCGTGGATTGTATACGGAGACTAAGTTATGCCGTCGCCCGTAGGACGTGGATTAGTCCAAATCCGTATTTACTTAGATTTGGATTTGGTGTTTTGGTTTAAGGATACGTTAGCCATATTGAGGCTAAGATCGACTTAAACTTTTGTTAAGGATACGTTAGCCTAATCTCCAGACTAAGATCAACTTAACGGGATCGTTTAGATCCAACAAAAGAGCAATTGGCTCTATTGTTTAGTTTAATACGTTGCGGTCAATTTCCAGTTTAGAGACATGGTGGTCCATTGCCAGTTTAGGGACATGGTGGTCCATTTTATTTGTGGCCGTCGGGACCCGTCACCTCTCTGACGTCGTTGAAGGATTACAACGATAGGTGTCAGAGGAGCTCGGAGATGTACCCTTGAACTGGATGTAAATTGATTTAGGAGAGCAGTCTTGCTCAGTCAATTTAATTTGAGGACTTACGGCCATGATTGGGCTCAGTACAGTTGAAAAAATGTTCAACGGTTTTATTTGTTTTGGGCCTAATAGGCCTGTGCTAGGGCTTTGCCCCTTTTTAAATAATGCATTGCATTTTTTATTTTGTTTGGGCTCTGCCCTTTTATAAATGATGCAAAGCATCAATTTTATTTGGGCTCTGCCCTTTTTATTGCATTGCAATTTATTTTGGCCTACTAGGCCTTTTTGATTTGGGCCTGGCCCTTTAATAAACAATGCTTTGCATTTGTCAGGCGCTTTGCGCCAATCATTGAGCGCAAGCGCTTGTGGTGGTGACACGTATCACGCAAGCGCTGTGCGCTGCGCCCGTGCACTGCGCCCGTGCGCTGCGCTTGCGCTACTGACACGTGCCGCGCTCTGATGAGCGCAAGCGCAGCAGCGTAGTGCGCTGTGTCAGTGCGCTGCGCTGTTGCGCTCCCTGGTGGCTTGCGCCAACGCAGGAGTGCAACAAAGCAGTTTTTGCAAGTGCAGGGCACTGTTTTATCTTTGGATCAATTTTAGATCAAAAAAAATAAGTTTTTCTTGTTTTCAAAGAACCAATGGTTCATAAAAAGTGCAAGGCACTGTTCTTATTTCTTTTTTTTTATTTTTTATTGAAAATCATTGATCTTGTTCTTAGATTAATGATCTGTTCATAAGAGAATCTTCTCTTTTTCTAAAGGTTTTTTACCTTTTCTTTTTGTTTTTGAAGAGTTCTCTCAAATTCTTCAGAGTTCTTTTTTTCTCTCGATCTTGATGATGATGTTGATTGATTGATCTTTTTTTTATCCTTGAATTAGGGTTTGGGGGACTTTATATAGTGCCCATAGGTTTGTTAAGTTTGTTAAAGTGATCCTTCTCTGAGTGATTTGGGGAATTTTCCCCACCGTTGGATTTTTGATCCAAGGGCTTCTGTTTTACAGAAGACAATCTTCTTGTTTTAACAAGAACAGAAAGATCTTATTAAAATTTTAATTCTGTTTGGCGCAGATGCACCAGCGCTTGACATGTGGCGCAGAGCGCAGAGCAACTGCGCGAGCGCAACCGCGCTGCCACGTGTCGCGCAGCGCAGAACGCAGTGCAACTGCGCTGCCACGTAACTGCGCTGCCACGTGTCGCGCAGCGCAGAGCGCAGCGCAACTGAGCTAGCGCAACTGCGCTGCCACGTGTCGCGCAGCGCAGAGCGCAAGTCAGCTGAAGCGTTGCTTCTTTATTAAAAATTTGAATTTTATTTGAAAATAGAGCCTTGCTCTGATTGGGGAAACAGAAGCGTTGCTTCATCTCCCGCCTTGAAATCTGAACAGAGCTTTGCTCTGATTGGGGTAAATAAATGGCCCCTTACCGTTGCGCTTACGTGGCCCCAAACGTGAGCGCAGCGGTGGCAGAATCCCAACCGTTGGGATGTTGAAACGGCACTTATTGCCTATAAATAGGACATTTGGTTCCTTAGATAATTTTCATCTTTTCATAAGAATTTTGTCTAGAGCCCTACTCTTTTTGTTCAAGCACTTTTAAGAGTTAAAACTCTAGAAAATTTTTTAGGTAAAAATTAATTCGGATTAGATTAAATCAATTTTAAGAGCCTTGCTCTCAATGGATCCCTGATCTAAAGAAGAACCATTTAGGGTTTCATTTAGCAGAGCTTTGCTCTAAAGGGGTCTAAAGAGAACTAAGGGGAACTCTATTAGAGTTACATTAATAAAGTTCTGTTCTTCTGAGAGGATTTTATTTGTAACTTCTTGATTCATTGATGTAGCTTTGCTCCTTTTTAAATCATATAGCAAAACTCTTACGAGTTGCTAATTTTGTCGATCTTCTTTTATAGGAGTGATGGACGCCCACATGTACGATCTTGACGAGATTATCTCTTACGGGGACATCCGCCGACTCGGCCGTTCCCAAAATCGAGAATTTACCAATGCCGAATGTGCAGAGATCATGAGTCGCTTCGACGCGTACAACGGTCAACTGCTTCCTCAGCGCTCCCCTCTGTTGAAGCTTATTGTGGGAGCCATCTGGGAAGCGCTTCCCCTATTCTTTACCGGCGTGCCACTTAGAGCATTGGACGCCGCCGAAGACAAGGTGCACTCAGTGTACCTGATGAATTTAATCTCGAAGAAACGGCGAGACAATCTCATCGAGGAGGTCATTGCAGGTGTAGGATCTCGAAGAAGCGCTTCCCCTATTTTTTCCCTTACAAGTCGTGAGGATCTTGTAGGTGTATTTTGAGTTGACTTGTTTCCGAGTCGAAGTATTGCTCCGACGGGGAGGTCGTTGGCTGACTTGTTTCCGGGTCGGGGCGTTGTTCCGACGAGGAGGTCATTGGCTGATTTGTTTCCGCGACGGAGGTCATTGGCTGACTTGTTTCCGAGATGGAGGTCGTTGGATGACTTGTTTCCGTGACGGAGGTCGTTAGCTGACTTGTTTCCGAGACGGAGGTCGTTGGTTGACTTGTTTCCGAGACGGAGGTCATTGGTTGACTTGTTTCCGCGACGGAGGTCATTTGCTGACTTGTTTCCTCGATGGAGGTCATTTCCTGACTTGGTTCCGAGACGAAGGTCGTTGGGTGACTTGTTTCCGAGACGGAGGTCATTTGCTGACTTGTTTTCGAGACGGAGGTCATTTGCTGACTTGTTTCCGAGACGGAGGTCATTGGCTGACTTGTTTCCGAGAAGGAGGTCGTTGGTTGACTTGTTTCCAAGACGGAGGTCGTTGGTTGACTTGTTTCCGAGACGGAGGTCATTGGTCGACTTGTTTCCGTGACGGAGGTCATTTGCTGACTTGTTTCCGAGACGGAGGTCCTTTGCTGACTTGTTTCCTAGACGGAGGTCGTTGGTTGACTTGTTTCCGCGACGGAGGTCATTTGCTGACTTGTTTCCGAGACGGAGGTCGTTGGCTGACTTGTTTCCGCGACGGAGGTCATTTGTTGACTTGTTTCCGAGACGAAGGTCATTGGATGACTTGTTTTCGCGAAGGAGGTCATTTGCTGACTTGTTTCCGAGATGGAGGTCATTGGCCGACTTGTTTCCGAGACGGAGGTCGTTGGTTGACTCTAGGTTGTCTGTGAACCGTAGAGTCTTGGAACTGGGGACTTTGCCGTGGCTCCGATTGGTGATGTCACGTCCGTGTCCTGCTAGAATGAGGAGGAATGTCGCTGTTGGTCTCCAGGCTGTAGATGTGGTCGTCGTGATCTGACTTCCCTTTGACGCAGCCTGGTGGGGAAATGTAGTCCCCTTTCCATTTTTTTGTTTATGCCCATGGATTGTATACAGGGGTCACTATGGACTTACCTGCAGGGTAAAAGTTTTATTCATTTTTATTATTTTATTTCCGCAATGCTCTATCATTTCAGCTTTTTACATCGCGAAAGTCGCGATTGCTCAATCATTTCGGCTATTTTTCGTGGTGCCCAATCATTTCGGCTATTTATTTTATTTTTACTCGCTGTTTTTTTATTGCGAGTTGCCCAATCATTTCGGCTGTTTTATATGCATACGTTTTCTGTACTTGCTGCTTTTTATTGCAAGTTGCCCCATCATTTCGGCTATTTCGTATGCATGTGCGGCCTACTGGCTTTTCGCCGTAAACCTGAAATTAGACACCGATTTCGGCATCAGTACCGCTACAACTGGGATGTTGCCAGGAGCGAATCATCATTTGCCTCCGTCGATGTCGAACAAAGGTGGCTTAGCGAACAGGGTTAAGGTCCTGTCGGCTTAGGCTTTTGACTTCATGAGCCGTAAGGGTTTCACAAAGGTATTTCTCCCTACAAGTCGTGAGGATCTTGTAGGTGTATTTTCTCCTTAGGAATCGTGAGGATACCTAAGTGTATATTCCTCTGTAAGTCGTAAGGATCCTACAAGAGGGTTTTCTCCTTGTAAATCGAGAGAACCTACAAGGGTTGTTCATCATACGTACATATCCCTAGTCACGGATGGGACTTGGTTATGGAAATGTTTATTCGTGCCCGTGGATTGTATACAAGGGCCAGCATTGAGCCTCTTGTAGGGCAATATCGAAGGTTGTGGGAGTTGCTAAGCACAGGTTTAGGTCTCTGTAACTTAAGACTTTCAAATCTTATGAGCCGTGAGGGTCCCATAAGAGAGTTCTTCTTACGAGTCGTGAGGATCTCGTAAGTGTATTTTCTCCTTAGGAATCGTGGGGATCTCTAAGTGTGTTGCTCCCTTGTGAGTCGTAAGGATCTCACGCGGGTGGTTTCTCCTTACAAGGTGGAGAGGACCCTGTAAGTGTCCTTTAACGAGGTTGCGCCCTTTCAGGTTTTCACAAACACTCGCCGGTAATCCTGCTGTTTTTACTCACGGAGCCCTTTCGGGTTTTCATCCGTGCCCATTTTGCTTATGGTCATACCGTTTTTTATTCTTTTTATTTTCTTTTTTTTACGAGGTCGCGCCCTTTTGGGTTTTCATGAACACTCACCGGTAGCCCTGCTGTTTTTACTCACGGATCCCTTTCGGGTTTTCATCCGTGCCCTTTTTGCTTATGGACATACCGTTTTTATTATTATTTTTTTAATTTTTTTTATATTCATATTTTCTCTCTCTCTCTTTTTTTATTCATCTCATCAGCCTAAGGATGTTGCGGTAGTAGTTTAAGAACGTTTCGGTCCGTCATTAGTTTAAGGACGTTTCGGTCCGCCATTAGTTTAAGGATGTTTCGGTCCGTTATCCAGTTTTAGAATGCAGTGGTCCGCCATTAGTTTAAGGACGTTTCGGTCCGTGGGGCTTTCTCTATAAATGAGCATGATGCCCCCGGCATATCCATCTTTTTCGGAGCATGTGGTTGTGGCGGGCTCACCTTCCAGTTTTCAGACAACGCGAGTTCGCCTTGTTGGTACTGGTCTTCAATCCAGTTTTTGAAGACGAAGCAATCTTCGAGCGGATGACTTACTGCTCGATGGTAGGGGAAGTAATTAGGATCGTTGAAATCTCCAGGCTGTAGTGGACGTTTCGGATTCGGCAGATTGACGAATCCGTTGCGCACTGTCAGTTCAAACAGTTTCCTCGTTTTATCATGGGGAAACGAGTAAGGACGTCCCAGTCTTTCCTCGAATGATGGGCGTGGGCGTATGTTGTTTTGGCGAACAATCGATTTTGAGTTGCTCTGCTGTTGTTGAATGTTGGCGACGAAGGTCATTTTTCCTTTTTCTTTATCCTTTTTGTTCGCTCCGTCGTTTGCGGGTTTGAGATTCTTTCCAGGTAGTATGCCCTTGCACGGAGGAATGTTCTCATGATTCTTCAATTCTTCAGAGATGGATTCCTTAAAGAGAGGGTTGAAGGCTGTTTCTTCATCGAGGTCGTTCCTGTGGCAATTGCCGGTGACTCTTTTATGCTTATCTGTCGTATTTTTCCGCCGTCTACGAGCTTCCCGCTTTGTACTGTTGACGTAATGTTTGTGAGTGACATACCCTTGCCACCAACACTTAAAGGAGTCGCAGTCTTCAGTAGCGTGTGCGATCTTCTGATGATATAGGCAATAATCAGGATACATCTCTATTCCACCGAGAGTGTTTTCTTCCGAGGGTGGTAGCTTCATTCCCATTGATATGGCCTTAGCAAACCTTTTCCTCATCTTGAATTTGTTTTCATTGGCAGCGGATGTCTTTTGATTTGATGGGAATACCTCGACTCTTTCGTCCAGTCAGCGGTGTTTGGCTCCTTCCAGTATGGCCATCTCACGCTCTTGATTGGCTTTAACTTTCAGAAAAATCTCGTTCAGGAAGGCATCGATCATCTCACCTGACGGCCACAGAATTTCTGGTTCAGGGTCCGTCCCCAACTTTTCAGCACATGATTGGGCTCAGTCCAGTTGAAAAAATGTTCAACGCTTTTATTTGTCAATGGGCCACGCCAAGGATGTTCAAAATCTACCTCAGGCTTGTTGCATGTGCTCAGTGCAATCGTGTTGCCTACGAAGTGTGCTAGTTAGTTTTTCTCTTTCTTTATTTTCTCCTTCTCTTTTTAATAAAACAATTCGCTCGAGACGACCGAAAATAAGTTTGGGGTAATTTGATCAGTTGAAAATATTGCATTTTTAACACGTCAATTTCCCTACCATTTGCACTCATCTAGAGGTGTTCGGTATTAATATAGCACATATTAGCAAAATAGTCGTAAAATACCAAATTACTTGTGTTATATATTAAAACCGACATTTCTGAGGGAAATTGAGGGTTTATCATGGTATCGCATCATCTTTGTATAGCGCAACACTTGTCTCGAGAATCTGTGCAGGAAATTGCAGGAGAAAAGCCGAAACTGTCAAAAGTGCTGATAAAAATGCGCCAAGTCCAAGACTTGGGATCTGGCAGAAATCGAGAAAGCAAATATTCAACATATCAGAAAAAGGCCAGAATGTCATCCCAAAACAAGCAAAGAAATCTGAAGCAGCAAGGCTATTATTAGGCCGCGGATCCGCGGCCCAATACCCATTCCCGCCGCGGATCCGCGGCAAGATGATGACGTCAGCGCTGCGTATTTTCCCCATGTGCTTCCTGTAACTAACAAAGCTTCCAGAAGACTCCATATGACCATGTGGCTTCATTCAGAAGGCTCGGCCTAACAACCTTATCCTAGAATATTCCCTCCAACAAACTTATTCTAGAAGCCTCTCTCCAACAAACCTCTTCTAGAAGCCTCCTTATAACAATCTTCTTCTAGAAGCATCCTTGTAACAACCTCATTCTAGAATATTCCCTCCAACAAACTTCTTCTAGAAGATTCCTTCTAACAACTTCATTTTGGAGGGAAAATTCAAATGAGGTTGTTCATTTTGGAGGGAAAATTCAAATGAGGTAGTTCATTTTGGAGGGAAAAGTTGTTTATTTTGGAGGGAAAAGTGGTTCATTTGGAGGGAAATTTGAAATTTGAATTCTAGATCTAGGGTTTTGGATGGTCTATAAAAGGAAACCTAGATCTAAGTTCAAGAGTCTTCTTCTTCTCCTCTCTCTTCCACCTACAAGTTGAGTGACACAACTTGTAAACCTTAATTCAAATTCCAAAGCCAAATTCAAGATCCCGAGTACCAAATCAAGCAAGAAGCCTTCAACCTTTTAGGAGCGGAGCCGATCTTCAATCGAGCAAGTGATCCAAGCCGATCCGCGACTCAAGGAGACGAGCGAAGCCAAATCGACGATCGAGTTCTTCCTCTTGTAGTTCTTGAGCGAATTGTAACGGAATTGTTGATAAATAAAAGGTGAAATTCTTTAATCTTGCTTTCTTTAAATTCTTGCATCATGATTCGATCTCAATTTGTGATTGTGGTTCTTGTTGTGATGTTTGAGTAAAACTCCGCTCGTAAAGGAGTCGAGACGATCAATAGAATGATGATGTAACAAATCTTAAAACGATTCTTAAGTCGTACGAGTTTTGTAAACCCTAGTAAATTGAAGAATCGACGACCTAGTTTCGTTGCGATGCTTTCTTGATTGTGATCGCTCGAAATTAGGTATCCACGATCGATTCTTGAATTTACTAGAGGCTAGAATGTGAATGATATCGATGAAGGAACACGGGATAGATGATGAAACCCTAGTTTCACAAGAAATCCCTAATTCTCGTTGATCATCATCGATCTAGTATCAATTCATCGATGGATAAGAATACGTAATCAATAGATTTCATTACATCTATAGATCCGATCGATTCCTACGAGCCTCATTTCGATTCTTGATATTTGATTTGGAAATCATCACAAATTCTCAATTCTTGATTTTATCAATTCTTGATTTTATTGTTTCTTGATTTAGACTAGATTTTCCTAATTCTTGAACTTCAATTTACAAATCATGAATTGTTTGTTTTCTTTTCTTTAAAGTTTCAACTCATCTAATTTGAAACACGAACGATTACACTTTCCCTGTGGACGATCCACACTTACTAACGCGCTACATTCGACACCGTTATTGATTGCGGTCAAATAATTTTTGGTTGTGATTTCTATACAATTTTCTCAACATACACAACAAGAATTCGTTACAATCAAATGACGCTGTTGCTAGGGATAGTGCACTATTTGTTCGTATTTTGAAATTTGAGTTGAAAAGTTTATTCCATCTATATTTTTAGATCAAAATTCGCGCAAACTCTAAACGTGTTGTTGTGATTTGTTGCGAGAAAATCTAGAATTTGTGGAGCTGTGGAAATTTTTTTCAGAGCATTCCAGAGAGCTTATAAGGTGAACAGAGGCACATTGTAAAATTTTGGTGCAGAGATCTTTCAAACCTGCGGCGGATCCGCGGCATTAGGCGCTTATTGCGGCTAAACCGCGGCGCTACAGTAGCGCTACAGTAAAACAATTCTCAGGTGACTCCTCTGCTTTCTTATCTTCTCCCTCATCTGCTACAATTAACAATTTGCTACATGTTTCTTTGCAAATAAATCGCAACGCCGCAAAAAGCAATAAAAATTGTGCGTGTTTTTGATTTTTGGTTGTTTGCATATTAATACGGAAATTAAGGGGCAAAGACCAAATCCAGATTAGGTGGAGAGTTCATTACCCTTCCTAAGCCCCAAAAATCACAAACTTGCATCCGCATTTACCCTCATTAACTAAAAAATATCTAGAGATGACTCTAAGGACCATCACGCTCACTTAGGACAAGAGAAGGCCGTGTGTAATTCATTACTTATCCGTGTTTCTTTTGTGGTGTCTAAGGCAAGTGTGTCGAAGGCTAGTGGTTACTTAATTAGGCCCACTACTTACGTAGTGGAGAACCTCCCACTTACCTGGCCACAGGAGAGACAAAGAGGCAGTGGAGGATTGATCCTGCGACTTGTCTTTTGGCAGTTAGGAGCGGTCTAGAGCTTTGACCTAGGCGACCACTAGAATTAGGGTTTTGCTTGTTGCATTTATTGTGATCGCATCATTTTTTTTCAAAAATCCGTATATTTTCAAAACAAACACCAATCACATTCATTTCCCCTAATTATAATTCATGCTGCCACTTGTACTAACCCTTTTTAGTGCAAGATAGGCTGGACAAGGGATTCTAGTGCCCGTTTAGTCCGCGTCCTCCCGATCGACTCTAAAGTCGGTATTTCTACATTTACCTTTTCTTTACCCACCACCACACCCACATCGATGGATCCGTCTCCATTGACTTTCTTTACCACTACTCTGCCACCGTCCGTTGGTGCGCAGAATCCACCCCGCATCTCTCTCCAAGAGTGGTGCTATCCTATACGAGGTCCCCTTTCCACCGGTCTTTCCATCCCACCAGCCAACGGGGACAATTTTCAATTAAAACCCCAATACATCAACCTTCTACCAAAATTTCACGGTCTCGAGTCTGAAGACGCATATGTCTTTATTACCAAATTTGAAAATGTATGCGCAATGATGGGTACTTCACAGCTTTCTGTAGATACTATGCGTCTTCATCTTCTCCCATTCACCTTGTGCGATATAGCTGAGAAGTGGCTGTATAACACAACCGCACATTCCATTTCAAATTGGGAAGAATTCATTAAAGCATTCCTTAAGAAATTCTACCCACATCATAAAACAGCTCGAGTCCGTAGCGAAATCAATCAATTCACCCAGCTTCCAAATGAAACATTCTCACAATGTCTTGAACGCTTTAAGGATCTGTTAGTTCAATGTCCTCATCACGGAATCCCCAGATGGGATCTGTGCCGAATCATTTATGAGGGCATTAATCCTAACACAAGACAGACCCTTGAATTAATGTGTCAAGGTAACTTCATGACCAAAGATGATGGGGAAGCCTGGAAATTTCTAGAAGATTTCGCTGGAAAATCTTTACAGTGGGAGGGTGTAAGTCAATCATCTAGGGCTGGCAATAACCAATCGGATGTTTCCATAGGAGTTAGCGCTGAAATTTTAGCTTTACACAAGAAATTCGACGCTATGGAAAACAAATTTTTAGCTGCCGCCCTAAATCAAATGTCACTCTCCAAAACTGTATGTGGATGCTGTTCTGATCCTTCTCATCTCACGGAAGAATGTCCAATAAATTCTCCGTTTCAAGGTCACGAGCATACCAATGCTGCTTTCCAACAAAGACCTAGAAACGATCCATTTTCTTCCACTTATAATCAAGGTTGGAGGAATCACCCTAACTTTTCTTGGAACCAATCACAATCTCAAAACACGGTTCCAACACAAAACAATTTCCAAAGGGTCCCTCCACCACAACAACAACCACTTCCATTGAGTCAGCACCCCTTCCAAGCACAAAACTTCCAAAATCCGGTCAACACACTTACACCGTCTAATCCTTTGCAGTTGACCGGTATTGATGAATCCTCTTCATTCATGAACTTGCTTTTGACAATAAAGTCTTCCGTCGATGATATAAAGAAAAACTCCACGTCCCAAGCGGAGACTATAAAATCGATGGAAGAAGAAATTGCACGATTAAAAGCTGAAATGAGTACAAGAGAGAAAGGGAAACTTCCAGCTCAACCCCTACCCAATCCTGGCTATTCACATCATGTGAATACAATCACGTTGAGATCTGAAAGAGTGCTTGACAATCACGTTGGGGAAGAGTTTGATGACACTGAAAAATCTATCGATGATACCCTGGCTCAGACCTTTCCTCACACACACACTTCTACTTCCGATCCTTGTTCTTCTACCCCATCGCCTTCTCACGAGCCTATTCTCCGTTTCCCACAAGGCTCGCCACCTCAGCCCACCTCTTCTACTCCTCCACAGACGATCCCCACTTCTATTCTGGGATCGGTTCCACACACACCACATTCTCCTATGATGGACTCAGCACTTATTGCTAAAGCACCTTATCCTAATCGGTTAAGGGCTAACAAATTGAGTCCATATATGGAGAAGATTATGGACATGTATAAGCAAGTTAACATCAACATCCATCTCCTAGATGCTATCCAACAAGTTCCGTCCTATGCGAAAACTCTTAAGAACTTGTACACTAGGAAGAGGAAGACTCAAGTGCCCAAGAAGATATTCATGGCAAAGACTGTAGACACGGCTTTCCCCCAACAATTGCCACGGAAACGTAAGGACTCTGGCTGTCCTACTATTTCTATTTCTATTGGGGAAAAACACATCAACCGTACTCTACTAGACCTTGGCGCAAGTGTTAACCTGCTTCCATACTCGGTTTACGAGCAACTAGGTATCGGAGTGTTAAAGCCCTCGAGCATAACTCTCCAGATGGCTGACCGATCAATCACCAAACCTAGGGGTGAACTGGAGAATGTGTTAATAAAAATCGGGGAATTCGTATTCCTTATGGACTTTATTATACTTGATACACAGCCTGTAGCGAACCCACGGAATCAAATTCCGGTGATTTTAGGTCGCCCCTTTTTGGCCACTTCCAACGCTCTAATCAACTGTCGTAATGGCTTTATGACCCTATCCTTCGGGAATAGGTTAATAGAGCTGAACATTTACAAGTTGGGAGTCTACCTTCCGAACCTACTGCTCAGGTATGTTCTGTCGACTTAATGGATGTCGACAGCAGCGAATTTAACGATCCTCATGATACCAATCTAGACTCTTTTCGTATGTTATTGTTTGACCCAACTATGTATCATACACATACGGACTTTTCCACCGAGATGTCCGGGTCAACAACTAACACTGATTATGAACCGTTTCTGGAGTCTGAAGATCACCCCGCGCTTTGTGATGACATTATTCTTCGGGGTATTGATGAAACTTTTGAGTAGATCTTCGCTGATGAACTCGCATTTTTGAATAACACGGGGGTTGAGATGAATCATCTCCCAAGCAATGAAATTGAACCTCCACCCCTTCTTCTGAACTGTAAAAAGAATGCGAGTAATCCATCATATTCACTGCATCATCTCTCCAAAACGAGACGCACACGCATTCTATTCCACCACGTACCTTTTCCCCACTTGTTCTTCCACCAACCAGAGCACTACATAGATAAAATTTTTGAATGGTTGGTGTTAACTTTCGGTCTTTGCAAAGCTTGTCATCGACCATTGATTTTTGACCCCCTCATGTGATTTTCAAAGATTAACATGGCTTAACTAAAGTTTGGGGGGGGGTATAATCTGGCTCCTGAAAAGAAAATTTTTACACAAAAAAATGATGAGCCAAAAATAAGTTTGGGGGAGGATTTTCACTTAAATATTTTGCCCCCGTTAATAAATTTCCTCCCAGGCTTACAGGTTTTTCGAGATATAGCGGATGGCAACAGTGAGGACACTGTTGAAAACAAGTTTGGGGGAGATTTGTGCTTATTTTCACATCATTTGCATCATACTTTGCATAAGCACAAAACATTTTCTAAAATCTATAAAAATTTAAAAATTTTCAAAAAAAATATAAATTTTTTATTGTACATAAATAAGATAATAAAAGATTAGATAGTGAAAAATTACATCCAAAAGATTGGAAAAATTTAAGAAAACCAAGAAATTTAGAAGTTTTCTTATACGAACTAGTAATAAGTAGTTATGAGCCGTTGTCCTAAGGGTTTGTAAGATGAAAGAAGTCACTAATCTGAGGATAAAAATAAGTCTGAAAAATAGTTCCTACTCTGGAAGCCAAACATTTTGAACGTTGATACCCTGCTATTTGCACTTACATACGTCTTGAAGCCCGGGATAGTAGAGGATACCTTGAAATGCTCTTGTCTAAAAGCCGATGTATGAAGGAAATAAAAAAAATGAATAAAAATATAAAATGGTGAGAAAAATGAATACTGGTTTTGTTATCGCCAAGGCAGTAATAAAAAAATATAGCGAGGGTGCCTCTTCACCTAGTGCCCTAAGGCCAACTGGTCTGGGAGTCACTGCTAAGCCTTAGGTGGTGCAAGACGAGGAAAAACACCAAATAAGCAAGCACATGAGTAATCGGTCGGTTAGTACCTCAAGAAGTATTAACGGTCGCATGAAAGTGTGTGACCAAACTCATCTAAATATTCATTAATTAAAAAGCACTGAGGTGGATGGACAAGAGTATGATAGCTTGAATTGAATTCTCCGGGTGTAAGGATGTATATTACATACACGTAGGGTTATATGGTCGATGTTTGGAAGAAAGATAGGAATGAAGAATAAGATGATGTTTTATTGAGGGGTTACGTGATTTCTGACATCTTTTCATGACTATTAAGATAGGGCTCATAACAACCGAAAAGCTAAATTAGTTGGAAACCCTAATTTTCAAGGCTTTTCTTTTACAATTCTTGTCTTTAAATGTAATATTCACGGTCTTTCTTTTATTATAGGATTTTGTGGGTGCAATCCGCTGAAAACCCTCAGGAGACAACACTCCTCCTACTAGGGACACCTAGAGGTTTAAAGGCTTGTTGCACGTGCTCAGTGCAATCGTGTTGCCTACGAAAGTGTGCTAGTTAGTTTTTCTCTTTCTTTATTTTCTCCTTCTCTTTTTAATAAAACAATTCGCTCGAGACGACCGAAAATAAGTTTAGGGGAATTTGATCAGTCGAAAAAATTGCATTTTTAATACGTCAATTTCCCTACCATTTGCACTCATCTAGAGGTGTTCGGTATTAATATAGCACATATTAGCAAAACAGTCGTAAAATACCAAATTACTTGTGTTATATATTAAAACCAACATTTCTGAGGGAAATTGAGTGTTTATCATGGCATCGCATCATCTTTGTATAGCGCAACACTTGTCTCGAGAATCTGTGCAGGAAATTGCAGGAGAAAAGCCGAAACTGTCAAAAGTGCTGATAAAAATGCGCCAAGTCCAAGACTTGGGATCTGGCAGAAATCGAGAAAGCAAAATGATATTCAACATATCAGAAAAAGGCCAGAATGTCATCCCAAAACAAGCAAAGAAATTGAAGCAGCAAGGCTATTATTAGGCCGCGGATCCGCGGCCCAATACCCATTCCCGCCGCGGATCCGCGACAAGATGATGACGTCAGCGCTGCGTATTTTCCCCATGCGCTTCCTGTAACTAATAAAGCTTCCAGAAGACTCCATACGACCATGCGGCTTCATCCAGAAGGCTCGGCCTAACAACCTTATCCTAGAATATTCCTCATTCTAGAATATTCCCTCCAACAAACTTATTCTAGAAGCCTCTCTCCAACAAACTTCTTCTAGAAGCCTCCTTATAACAATCTTCTTCTAGAAGCCTTCTTGTAACAACCTCATTCTAGAATATTCTCTTCAATAAACTTCTTCTAGAAGATTCCTTCTAACAACTTCATTTTGGAGGGAACAAATGAGGTAGTTCATTTTCGAGGGAAAATTCAAATGAGGTAGTTCATTTTGGAGGGAAAATTAAAATGAGGTTGTTCATTTTGGAGGGAAAAGTTGTTCATTTTGGAGGGAAAAGTGGTTCATTTGGAGGAAAATTTGAAATTTGAATTCTAGATTTAGGGTTTTGGATGGTCTATAAAAGGAAACCTAGATCTAAGTTCAAGGAGTCTTCTTCTTCTTCTCCTCTCTCTTCCACCTACAAGTTGAGTGACACAATTTGTAAACCTTAATTCAAATTCCAAAGCCAAATTCAAGATCCCGAGTACCAAATCAAGCAAGAAGCCTTCAACCTTCTAGGAGCGGAGCCGATCTTCAATCGAGCAAGTGATCCAAGCCGATCCGCGACTCAAGGAGACGAGCGAAGCCAAATCGACGATCGAGTTCTTCCTCTTGTAGTTCTTGAGCGAATTGTAACGGAATTGTTGATAAATAAAAGGTGAAATTCTTTAATCTTGCTTTCTTTAAATTCTTGCATCATGATTCGATCTCAATTTGTGATTGTGGTTCTTGTTGTGATGTTTGAGTAAAACTCCGCTCGTAAAGGAGTCGAGACGATCAATAGAATGATGATATAACAAATCTTAAAACGATTCTTAAGTCCTACGAGTTTTGTAAACCCTAGCAAATTGAAGAATCGACGACCTAGTTTCGTTGCGATACTTTCTTGATTGTGATCGCTCGAAATTAGGGATCCACGATCGATTCTTGAATTTACTAGAGGCTAGAATGTGAATGATATCGACGAAGGAATAAGGGATAGATGATGAAACCCTAGTTTCACAAGAAATTCCTAATTCTCGTTGATCATCATCGATCTAGTATCAATTCATCGATGGATAAGAATACGTAATCAATAGATTTCATCACATCTATAGATCCGATCGATTCCTACGAGTCTCATTTCGATTCTTGATATTTGATTTGGAAATCATCATAAATTCTCAATTCTTGATTTTATTGTTTCTTGATTTAGACTAGATTTTCCTAATTCTTGAACTTCAATTTACAAATCATGAATTGTTTGTTTTCTTTTCATTAAAGTTTCAACTCATCTAATTCGAAACACGAACGATTACACTTTCCCTGTGGACGATCCGCACTTACTAACGCGCTACATTTGACACCGTTATTGATTGCGGTCAAATAATTTTTGGTTGTGATTTCTGTACAATTTTCCAACTACACAATCCGAAATCGTATTCAATCAAATGATTTCCTTACAAGTCCTCTCGACTTGTAAGGAAGAAAATTCTCTTGTGAGATCCTTACGACTCTCAAGAGAAAACACACTTAGGATCCTCACGATCCCTAAGGAGAAAATACACCTATGAGATCCTCTCGACTTGTAGGGAGAAAAAAATCTTTATGAGACCCTCACGGCTCATAAAATTGAAAAGTCTTAGACGGCAGATCTGAACCTGTCTCCTAAGCTATCGCTATCTTATAAAGAGTTCAGGATGAAATATCATCTACCATCTATGGGTTACATTTGCCAAAGCCACATTCGCCGCTGAAGCGAAGAAGCTACTTACGGATCCTCATGATTCGTAAGGAAAAATACCTGAGTGAGATCCTTACGACTCACGGAGGTAATGAACACTTAGAAATCCTCACTATTTCTAGGGAGAATTTGCATCTATGAGATCCTCTCGACTCGTAGAGAGAAAAACCTTCTTGAGACCCTTACGGCTCATGAAGACGAAGAAAGTCTTAGGCTATAAGGACCCTAAACTTGTCTCCTAAGCCCTCAATTCTGTGGTCATGCATAACTCTGCACTACTTCACTCACGTATGTACTTACGTGGGCAAAGTAGTGGGGGCATTTGTTTCCGCCAAAATTTTGGCTCACAACCTGCTCCCTTATAAAAAAAAATAATAATAATAATAAATAATAAAATAAAAAAATAATAAAAAAATATAAAAAAAATAAAGGGGAAAACTCCACATGCAAAGAATGTAAATATCTCAATGCCGAGAGTCAAAGACTCTGTCGTAGCCCACCACGTGCAAAGCACGTATGCACTAGCGCTAGGTGCGCTGCGCTCTAAGCAGCGCACCACGTGTCATACACGTGTGCGCTAGCACAATGTGCTCTACTGCAGCGCACCACGTGCAAAGCATGTGTGCGCTAGCGCTAGGTGCGCTGCGCTCTAAGCAGCGCACCACGTGTCATACACGTGTGCGCTGCATTTTAAACAGCGTACCATGTGCAAAGCACGGGTGCGCCAGCGCTGGAACCTAAAAGCTCCCCAACGGTCAGATCAAAGATCTAATAATAACGATAAATCATTAATTAATCAGAATTAAATTCTGTTAAGGAAAGATTCCTCAAAATCTTTCCAAATGACAAGATTGTGCTCTGTAAATCAAAGCACCGTTGGATCAATGATCCAATGGTAAATAAAAATTACCAAAAGACAGAATAAATTCTGTTATGGAAAGTTTTTCTCAATCTTGTTAAAAAATAAGAAGATTGTCTTCTGTAAAACAGAAGCTCTAGGATCAAAGATCCAACGGTGGGAAATATTCCCAAATCAATTAGAGAAAGATCTCTTAAAACTGATTTAACAAATCAATTGGCCCTATATAAAGGCCCCTAGACTTCAAGTCTAGAAGACAGAATAGAGAGAGAAAAACCCTCTGCAAACTTTGAGAAAAAGAAGAGCAAGCTCTTAAGAAAAAGAAGATTTTTCTTCATCTTCAAGGTAAAAAAGAACTATGTTCTTGAATAACAGAGATCAAACCATCTCGTAAAAAGAACAATCTTTTAAAAAGATCTTAGATCTATAAAAAGACCAAGGTATTTGATTTAAAAGAAAAGATCAAAAGATCTAATCATATAAAGACTACAAGAAGTATTCTACTTCATTCATAGATCTTTTGATCTATAAAGGCAGAGCCTTTTATAAAAACAAGAACTTTGGTTCTTGGATCTTGAGGAAAAAGCCTCATTTGAAGAACATAAATTTGTTCTTTGATCTTAAAATTGATCAAATGCGCTTTGCGCTATTGAAAAGTGCCTTGCACTCATGAATTGCGCCCTTGCCCTCATTGGACCGGCGTTCAGCGCCAAAAACCTGCCACGTGTCAACCAGAGACACAATCTGCGCTTTGCGCTTCTAAAACAGAGCACTGCGCTCATGGTCTGGCGCTCAGCGCCAAGCGCGCTACGTGTCACTCACTGGTGCGCCAGCAGACTAGCGCAATGCGTTCATAAATAAAAAGCGCAACGCGCTAACAAACTAGCGCTTAGCACTAAGCGCGACACGTGTCCTCTTCGTGTGCGCTACCCGACAGAAGCGCAATACGCTTTTTGACTGGCGCAACGTACCTGGCGCGCCACGTGGCGCACTGTCAGAACAAACTTTGTTTCTGATAAATGCTATGCATTCAATACAAGACAAAAATGTCAGAGTCCAATGCCTAGCATTATTAAAAGGGCTGAGCCCAAATAAAAGCTTAATAGCCAGAACAAAAATAAAATGTTAAAACATTTTAATTGGACTTAGCCTAATTTTTGCCATAAGTGCTCAACTTGTTTTGAATTGAGTACATCTGCTCTTTCAACCAACTCACCTTGGTTTGAGGGTACATCTCTTCACTCCTCTGATATTTATTGTTGTAATTGCTCAACGTCGTCAGAGAGGTGACGGGTCCCAAAAACCACATATTACAACGGACCGTGGGGTCCCTAAACCCATGGACTATGATGTCCTTAATCTCGACCGTGATGTCTTAAAACTAACAACGGACTGTGGGGTCCCTAAACCCATGGACTATGATGTCCTTAACCTCGACCGTGATGTCCTTAATCTCGACCGTGATGTCTTAAAACTAACAACGGACTGTAGGGTCCCTAAACCCATGGACTATGATGTCCTTAACCTCGACCGTGATGTCTTAAAACTAATATCGGACTGTGAGGTCCTTAAGCTCACGGACTATGATGTCCTTAACCTCGACCGTGATGTCTTAAAACTAATATCGGACTGTGAGGTCCTTAAACTCACGGACTATGATGTCCTTAACCTCGACCGTGATGTCTTAAAATTAACATTAGACTGTGAGGTCCTTAAACTCACGGACTATGATGTCCTTAACCTCGACCGTGATATCTTAAAACTAACAACGGACTGTGGAGTCTTTAAATCCACGGACTATGATGTCCTTAACCTTGATCGCGATGTCTTTAAACTAACAATGGACTGTAATGTCCTTAAACTAACAACCGACCGCAATGTCACTAAACTAAACAACAGAGTCCAAATACTCTTTTGTTGGATCTAAACGATCCCGTTAAGTTGATCTTAGTCTAAAATTAGACTAATGTATCCTTAACATACGTTTAAGTTGATCTTAGTCTTGAATGAGGCTAACGTATCCTTAAACCCAACCCCCAAACCCAAATCTAAGAAGATACGGATTTGGACTAATCCACACCCTACGGGCGACAAAATAAATTAGTCTCCATATACAATCCACGGGCAACCAAAAACAAAACCCCCACACACGATACGAAGTGACCATCTGGAGAACGAGAAAGTTGTTACCGCGATGCGGTAGCGTAATTAACTGCAGGGGCTTCCCCCCTGCAGGGAAGAGCGTCCCCATAATCAAAAACCCCTCAAATGAGGAGGAATCTGACGAAATCTGCTACATCGGCCGCATCCGTTTAAACCTTCGATACATGGTGCCATAAATCAACTTGGCATCTTCGGAGAGGTGGACGGATATCACCAATTAGCATTTGCCCCGAAATTCAGGTAAGACATTCGCCGCGTCTCTGCTGCATCTTTCGAAGGGGAACAGGGTCGATCCCAGGCATGTCAGCAGGTGCCCAGGCAAACATGTCGGAGTTGTTCGTAAGTAAATGAACTAGATCGTCCCGCTGAGCCCCTGTCATAAGTGATCCGATCTGTACGGTTCGTTCGTCGTCCTCTTCAATGAGGGGGACCTCTGTCAGTGTCTCCACCGGGGTCCCTCGGACCTCTTTCTGCTCGTCTCGAGTGTCCAGAGAACCCTTGATGTCACCTTCGCCCTCAACATCGTTTTTTGGCCGCTTGGTCATAGAGGTTGCAGTGAACAAACCTCCGTAGTTCGTTGGTCTCCATAGGCCCGACCTATTCCGCCTTGGTCAGGCGGGAATTTCATCGCCAGGTGGTAGGTCGATATATTGGCCGTGAGGGATTTCAATGTTGGGCGATCGAGGAGAATGTTATAGGCCGATGGGATTCTCGCTACGATGAATTCCACAGGCACTGTTCGCGTACGTACGGCCGACCTCCCCGACGTTAAACTGTAGAGTGATTACCCCTTCCGCCGGGATGGAGTGGTTGGTGAACCCTGACAGGATGTGGGAGGTCGGCCTTAGGTATGGCGAGGTGAGCCCCATGCGCAGAAAGTAGTTATAAAAGAGTATATCCACTGAGCTTCCCAAATCGACCAGTATCCTCTGCACTTCGTAGTGGTGGACCCGAGCTGTGATCACCAGCAGGTCGTTGTGGGGCAGGGATATACCGTGGAGGTCCTCGTCGTTAAAAACGATCGGCTTGGTCTCCCTGGCCTTCTTCCTCGGATGGCTGTTAGCCTCTATGACCAGTGTGGGGGCTGAGCCTCGTAGGTACTCGACGTACCCCTCGCTGATATGACCATGATTTGGCCGATTGTCAACTCGCCGGGAGGGGGACGTTGCTCTTGCTCACAGTCAGCCTGCCGCTTGTCTCGCAAGTATTTTGCCAGTGCCTCGAATGGATGAGCTCCTCGATGTAGTCTCGGAGCTGCTTGCAGTTCTCCGTGGAGTGGCCCTGCAACCTATGGAAGCTGCATTAGGGGCCTCGGATGCGCTTTGCCGCCATACGTGAGACTGGGGGGAGTTTGAAGAACCTCTCGCCCTTAGCCTCCTTCATCAGTACCGTCTGGGAGACGTTGAGCGGAGTGTACTCTTGAAACTTCGGGGAGCAGGGCTTTGGCCGCTCAAGCCTCTTTTTCTCTTCCCGACCCCTTTTCTTGTGATCATCTTGTTTTGTCTAGGGGAGATTTGCGTTCATCTCGGACTTGAGCTGGATCTCTCGCTCAGTCCAGGCCTTCACCTCGGCCATGGTCTTAGGTTGCGCTAATGCAAAGGAGTATAACCGCTCCTTGTGCCTAAGACCTGACCTGAGAGCCGTAATGACCGTCTCGTCCCGGTGTTCTGGGACCTCGAGGAGGATGTTGTAGAAGCGGGTGATGTACCCTTTGAAGGTTTCTTTGTCCCCGCTCTTTATTGTGAAGAGATGGTCGACGGTCTGCTTCTGCCGTCTGTTCCCGACGATGTGGCCAAGAAATTGGGTGGCCAGCTCATTGAAGGTTGAGATTGAGCATAGCGCGAGACCTCGGAACCAGTCACGCCGGAGCGGATGAGAGTGGCCGGGAAAGCATGGCATTAGGAGGCGTCAGAACAGTCTTGGAAACTCATCCCGGCTATGAACGCGTCCAAGTGGTCCTTCGGGTCTGACTTCCCGTCGAAGAGCGAGACCTTTGGGGGCTTGTTCCGGGAGGAGACATGGACGGCGAGCAGCTCTTCGGTGAAGGGCTTTGTGAGCGAGTCGGCGGCGTACTTAGCCCCATCGCTCGAATGACGACCTTCCCGATGCATACCCTCGATCTTCTTTTCGAGGGCGTCGAGTCGGCCGTGGTATCCCGAGGAGTCAGCATACTCTAATTTTTGGCCTCGGCTACTGGAGGCCTCTGCGTGGCGACGGCGCCGATTTCGTTCGATGAAGTTCCTCTGGTCTCCCAGCGAGGTCATTTTCGAGCTGCCGTGGCGAGTCCTGTGCGCGCGGCCTCGTCGAGGGAGGGGGTGCCGGTCATGCCTGGGTGCAGATGAGCTGACCGAAACTTCCTCGGGAGGGACATGGGCGTGATGGGGCTCGGGGCGAGGCGCTCTGGTGTGAGAACTTGGAGTTAAACTGTGCGGCGCCCACCGGGTCATTGAATATGTTGGCCCGGGGGATCTACGGTCGCCGGAGATTGCGAGGTGGTGATCGGTCGTGCCAACGCAGGTAGAGTCTTCTCTCCCTCTGTAGGGGTCCCAGTCCCGCGGAGGGGGAGCGGCGACCTGAGGAGCTTGTCCGGCCATTTGGATACGGACAAGCGCATTCACGACTGACGTGAGTCGATCTATCCGAGCGGATAGGGCGTGAATTGCATTTGGTGGAGGAGGGGATTCTCCCTCGTCTCCACCGTGGGAAGCCCTACGGCTGGTGCTTGGATCGTCGTGGTGACCGCTTGCCATGTAGTCGAGATTGGAAGATGAACTTTTGGTTAAGTGGATATGTTCCCACAGACGGCGCCAACTGATGGAGGTCTGGATCTCCTTCAGATGTTATCTTCCGTTGATCTCTTTACGTGTTGGCGGACGGCTGAGATTGACTTGGAGAGTTGTCTCCTGGAGCGTGTGGATCTTAATGGGTTTGAGGTGGTTGTGGCCGAGCTACCTACAAAGAAGTCCCGGGGTGGTTGTGCCACCGAGGACCTTCCGAAGATCAAGTTAGGCGGGATATTTTGGTAGAGTAACGGCCCAGTGGAGTAAAAATGGCTTACCTGAATCATCTGAGAGAGGGGTTTATATAGCGGCAGCAATGGGCAGGCGGGCGCGAGAATTACACCGGTCATTACGCCCCTGGCGTCACTACCACGCGATAGGCGGGATACCGCATTAATGACGAGACAGGCTCGTTAATGGGGGATCATGATGGTGTGGAACGCGGGATTGTGGGCGGCGGATATCTCGCGCATGGCGAGATTCGCAGAGCAGTGGCGAAGGCACCTGTGATCAGCGCTACGGGTTGGTCGATGAGACCGAGGACGATGAGCTCGGTGGGAAGCTCGGGCACGAGCGGGAGGCCGAGGCATCTTGGTTCTATGATAGCTCGTTGGCGAGCCAGTGGGTGGTCTGGAAGGCCACCTAAGGTCAGGAGAATCCTCGGACCGGAGGCCCGAGGTATGATTCCAACCGAGGTTACTGATTCTCTTTTGTAGGTTCTAGGACACGTCATCTGCAACGTGTCAGCATCTGGAGAGTCACCGATATCGAGACTCATCACCTATGCTCGCCTTACAAATAACCATCGGCACGTCTCCAAGCTCTCCTACACGCTGAGCTTCCTCAGCCCTCCCAGCTCGCCTCCGAGCTATCATAGAACCGAGCTTCCTCAGCTTCCCGCTCGACTCCGAGCTTTCCGCCGAGCTAGGCGTCCCTGGTTCTACCGAGCAATCAAGAACGTAGAGCCCAAGTGCCTCTGCCACGGCTCCGCGTATCTCGCCAGAAGCGAGATATCCGCCACCCAACATCTCGCGTTCCATGTTGTCGTATCCCCCCATTAATGAGCGTATCTCGTCATTAATGGGGGGATCCCGTCATTCACGCAGGCGTAATGTCAGGGGCATAACCGATGGCGAAGATCTCGCACCATCTCGCTCCAAGCGACCACTATAAAAACCCCTCTCAGACGACTCAGGTAAGGCAATTTCAATCCAATAAGCCGCTATTCTACTCAAACTCCTCGGCTAACTTGATCTTCGGAGGGTCCACGGTGGTACAACCACCCCGGGACTTCTTTGCAGAGAGCCTGGCTTCACCTCGAAATCAACCCATTGATATCCACACGCTCAAGAAGACAACCATCAACACCAATCTCAGCCCTTCACCAACGCTCGCGACAGATTGATGGAGGACAACATCTGAAGGAGATTCAGGCCTCCATCAGTTGGCGCCGTCTATGGGAACTTCCAATTTTCTCCACCCATCGAAAGTTAATCTTCCGCTCTCGACTTCATGGCGAGCGAAAACCGTGATGATCCCAGCACAAGCCACCATCCTCCTTACAACGGAGGCGCGGACGGATCTACTCCTCCTCTGAACGCCATCCATGCCCTCTCGGTAAGGATTGACAGGCTCGTGTCCATAGTCGACGCCTTTGTCTGTGTCCAAACGGCGGGCCTAGCCCCCCAGGTTGCTGTTCCCCTCCTAGGGATCATGACCTCCGCAGAGGGGGCGGATGACACCGCCTAAGCTGGCACCACCGAACAACGTCGTTCTCACTTCGAAGACCGCAGCTCCCCCACGGCGACCGATTCTATGGCCCGCTGGGCGCCATACGGCCCCACGCCGCGGTCTCACGAAAGAGCCCATTGCCCCGAGGCCCTTCATGTTCTCGTCCCTCCTGAGGAGGTATCGGTCAGCTCGCCTGCTCTCAGGCATGATCGACACCCTCTCCCTCCACGGGATCGCACGAACGACACTCGCTGCGAAGACTTAAGAAGGACCTCGCCAGGGGACCTAAGGAATTTGATAGAATGGAATCGGAGTCGCAGCCTGGCGTAGAACACCAGTGGAAAGGGACGCCGCTCTGACTGCGCTGAATCCTCGAGGTATCACGACCGTCTCGACGCATTCAAAAAGAAAATCGAAGGTATACATCGGGACGGTCATCCATCCAGTGAAGGGGCCAGGTACGCCGCCGACTCACTTACGAAGCCCTTCACCGAGGAGTTGCTCGCTGTACACGTCTCGTCCAGGAACAAGCAGTTGGAGTTTCTTAGCACACCACTAGGTTTTAGCAAGTATCGAGTATACAATTTTAAAAAATCTAGAGTGCTAAGGAACACAAACCTAGAATCGAACTAGAGAATTAGGGTTTTATAAAGCATGTAAACAAACTTTAGACTACGTGAACAAGGAATACAACCTTTGTAGACCGGTCCTTCACTTCTAAAACTCCGTGTAGTAGTCCCTTAGCTCTAAGTAGTAGTCCCCGAACTCTTCTTAGGTTCCACCAGACGAAAGGAACGAGCTTGCTTAAAGATCTTCGAGGCCGAATATGATCTACGTCGAAGAATCTCTAATTCAAGCTAGCTCTTCACTAATTGAGGAATTCGTGAAGTAAACAAGCTATACTAAATGGCTAGTTTGGTATAGATTGATGAAGTATGAATTTTCCATACTTTAGAATTAATTTTCTCCTTTTCTTTTTCACTACACTAAAAAGCTAGAGAGCAAAGAAAGAGATGAAGAAGATGAACTAATGTGAATCCTTGGGTGAGAAAATATCTCCAAGATATTTGTAGAGAGTTAACCATGGCTAAAAATAATGGTTGGGTTAATAAATATTTAGAGTAAAACAAAATTAGTGGACTAAGTCAAGGCTTCTACATGCTTCCACAAGTATCATTAGCTATGCTAATTTCCACCTAATTTTGATTTGTCCCTTAATAATTAATCACCAAATTATCTTTAGTTTGGTGTGAGTCTCATTCACCCATGTCTAATGTATCATCTAGCATGACACAAAAATAAATACATTAATATATATCTCATATATATTTATATGTATTTGTAGAAAAGAAATTCTTAGGTGAGCTAATAGTAGTTAATATATATTAATATATCAAATATATAATTATATATTAAATTATTAAATCAACACTTGAGTTAATAATCCGGCTATATCACATACAACCGACTAATATCATTTATATGTATATAAAATATACATATAACAAATTATTGAATCAACACTTGAATCAATAATCCGGTTATATCATACATATAACATATATCGCGAGATTAGAATACTGTATCACATACATGTATTAATCTCGGTCCCGCACATATCACATATGTGCCCCTCATTATTTTTAATATTGATTTCTTTTTAAACATTTAGAAGTCCAAGAGTCTACAAGTGCTAAACCCGTAAAACCCCACTACACATGAAAAAAAAAATGGACCAGGGGGAAGACCAAACGACGACGGACCCACGGCGACCGACCCCGGCCTGACTCGGCCGGCGACTCGGCCGACTCGGCCACCGCCGCCGGCCGGAATCAGCTGGAACGCCGATTCCCCAACACAAAACTTCTGTCTCTTGGCCTCCCCAGTACCCCTGTATACTTTAAATATCCTGCATAGTAACAGAGCCCCTTTAAAACCCTATTTAATCCATTTTTAATACAATTTTCAATACAACCTTTCACCTACCCTAACCCTAGCTTTACCCTATAAATACCACCCCTAGACACACCCTCCTCACTCACAATTCGGTCCAAACTCTCAAGAAAATTCCTAGAAATTTTGTGTGCATTTGAAGTTAGCAAAGGGCGAAACTCCGACGAAATTCCGACGACGACCCTAGGAGCTCATAGCGACGAAACGATGCATCGGCGCTTCCTATCATTTCCTCTCCCTTTTCTTTATACTACAAACCCGTAAGTCCCTTCTTCCTCTTCACCTTGCTATTTTAAAAACACGTATTTCTAAAACCCGACGGAATCGGAGTTAATCCGATTTCCGATTCGGTTCTTCCTAAAATCTCACTTTTCTTAAATACAATCATACTAAACCATTACATGTTGACTATTAAACATTAACAAGTCATATTGAATAAGTTCTATATCAAAAGTATTTCTATTTCAATTTTTATCATACTTTTTCAGTAAAATACCATGTAGTTTAATTTGAGACATTAAAACATCACAATCTTGCTATATCTTTAGATAGATCACGAGGTAATGACCTACCTCCTCACAACACTCATATGCAACATAGCACAATATCTTTCGGGAACATAGAATACGGGAAAACGAAACTTTACATATAAATACCACTAACTGTTAAAACCGTTTCTATAATATTACGTATTTTATAAATCTTTGCAAAGCGCCGCTATAACCCATTTTGGGGAACCCGACTGGGATGGTGCGGATTATCGTACATCCCTCGGCTTAGTAGTGTGAGATGCAGACCTCCGCAAGGAGCATACGGTCTCGAGAGATTTAAAATACAAATATCTTAAGTAAAATGAGATTTCTACAAATATAATATATATAAAAATTATATATATATATATATATATATATATATATATATGTATCACTAAAATATCTATTTTTGTGCTAATATAAATATTCCAACTTTTTCTAAATCACAAGAATCACTTTTCATTAAAATACCATGAATTCCATACAAGTTCAATATTACAATTAAATACCATTTATTATAAAAATTAGGTTATTTTTACTAGAAATATCACAAATATAAAATCTACATTTATGACAACTCTAAAGACGATAATTAAATACTTGAGGTGTATTTTTAAAATTATACAAAAATATTTTTACATAAAACCCCTTCAAGTGCTATAAATTACCCTAAGGACCCTAGTAAATATAGGTTTAAGCGGGACCAGTCTCTTGAGCCTCAGGGAGCCGGAGATATGGGTGCTTGCCTATCTAAGGCAGACAACTTAACAAACGGTATTATCAACACAGTAATCGTCTTAAGAAAAGACACAAATCCTGCCGCCCATGTGCTGCGGTTACCGATAACATCGAAATAATCAAGACGCTAATTTCTTTTCTAATTGTTCTGACTCAGACCGAGTCTCATTATAATAATCTGACTTGAATATGATTCACGTACAAACACAATTCAACATGAATCCATGAATACATATATTCAATCTATTCAACCTGTATTGACCGAACCGAACCATGGATATACTTCCATTTACATGATTCTCCAGTTACATCCATTTATTGATATCATGATTTCGGCAAGTCATCCATCTATACAAGACAATATAAATTACAATACAACACAAACAATACAATCAACATATCGCGGGGGTTTAAGGGGTAGATTGGTACGGAAAGTGTTAGAAGTGGCACGAGACTGTAAGATATAAGACACCTAACTTGTATTTCCATTGCTGTTGTATCGTGGAATAAACGGTTTCTTGTACTACACGTGCCTCTAGTCTATGGCATATAGAGACTCCTCTCGTATACACTGGCATTCTTCTGTACCAAGCTACAAACAACAGCGTTAATACTAATACAATATAATACAACTTTAAAAGCTAGTTTCTCTTTCTGTCTATTCTATTTCTCCCTTAGCTTTAGGACTTACCGAGCGATTGTTCACTGACGACATTTCTTCTCTTTCTTCTTTGGAATGTTGTCAAGTGATCTGGACACCCAGGAGATCGAGCCTACTAGCGAGGACTTGGATCAGCTTGCCTATGACCCCGAGCTCTAGCTTCATTGTACACATTTTTATTTCAGTACTTTTCATTTCTGTTATGCCACTGTTTAGGCATTGCTTTCTTTCAGATGTATTTACTTTTCCATGCATTGTACAAAAGAATGTTAATAAATAAAGTTGCTGTTTCATTACATTTGTCTCTTGTGTATATTCTTTTATATTGCTCAGATACGCTTAGCGTATTTACTTTAGAGTAAATATGTAGCGGCCAGTCGCGCCCTCTGCCCGTACACCGGGAAGCGGGGCGTGAAAGGTTTTGTTGGTGGCCCATGCAGGTCAGAGCTGTATGGAACACTACCATGCAGTTCTGTTCTGCGTAAACAACCTAAGCAATACAACACAAGAACCAGCAAATAAAACATTCTTTACAATTCATACTTCTTGAATCTTATCATTTCATATACTTTGAATCTGTCCTAACCTAAAATTTTCATTTCAAGGTTATGGATTCCCCGAATAACACCAGCACCAACTTCAACAATACTCCACCTCTCCCACCAATCACATATGCCGTCCCTGCTCCGCTCAACGAGCAGACGGTTCTTCTTGAGGCAATCCGCAGCCTCCTCGAGGAACAACAGCAACAGACTGCTTTTTTAATGAACCGTCCTGAGGCAGAAACACCTGAGGTGAAGCAATTCAGGGCTTTGCACCCCAAACAGTTTGCAGGAAAGGAGAGCCCACTGAAAGCTGAGGAATGGACTCAGAGTATCGAAGATGATCTGGCCGCTGTACAAGTGCCAGAAATAGCTTGGGTTCGTGCTGCAAAACTGCAGCTCACGGACAATGCACGGAATTGGTGGAAGGCGGAAGAAAGCCGTCTTGAACAACCTATCGAATGGAAGACTTTCCGAGACATGTTCGACTCAAAGTACTTCCCTCAGACTTTCAGGTTTGACATGGAACAGCAGTTCATCCATCTGCAACAAGGTTCGATGTGGACCAAGTCAGTAGATGAGTATGACGCTGAGTTCACCATGCTCAGTCGGTAAGATATGTCTCAATAATTCGATTTTTTTTAATATATCACATACTACACAGCTAACACAATCCTTTAACAGATTTGCGGCACACCTGATACTGACGGATGAGATCAGAGCCCGTCAATTTCAACAAGGTTTGGATTCGGAGATCCAGGCTGCACTGGCCACAGGAGATTTTACGACCCATGAATCGGCTCTGAAAGCTTCCCGCTGTTATAAGGAAGTGGTAAAGGCGAGGGGCAGACCTCAAACTGCAGGAGTTAAACGCCCTGTTAACCAGATGACAGGAGGAGCCTCGTCAAGGTCACCTTTTGTGCTAAGGAGACCGGGAGTACCGAACAACCATCCTAACCCAGCTTTTTGTAACTACTGCAAGAGAAATGGGCATACGTTGCAAGACCACCGGAGAGCCAACCGTCTTTACTTAGTCTGCGGCTTAGCTACTCATGGTATTGAGTCTTGTCCCAAAAGACAAAATCCATATGTTGCACCCATGCCAGCGATCACTTACCAGCAGAGACCAGCTCTTCAGGCACCAGCTCCAAGACTTGCACTACCTGCTCCACCACCTAGAGGACTACAAGCTGCACCTCCTCCTCGTCAGTTCCATCAAGCTCAAAGGAACGTCCCGAGGAATGCTCCTCAGGCCAGGAGGAATATACCACGGCGCCAGGCTTTCATGATGACAGTGGAAGAAGCTAAGGCCACTGGCCAAGTTATCACTGGTAACCCTTTTTCTTCTCAACCTTTCTTTCAGTCTTGCTACTTATATACATACTTTTGCCTATACCTAAAACATATCCCACATACCTTAGGTACAATCTTAGTAGCCTCACTACCTGCACTAGCACTGTTCGATACTGGAGCATCTCACTGCTTTATGTAGCAACGGTTTGTCCGAACACATGCGATTCTAGTCACACCGCTTGTATCCAGCTGGAATGTCAGTTCAGGAAATGGCGTTCTAAAGGAAACAATGGGATACAGCTTGTGTCCAGTAGTTGTCTGCAGCAGAGAATTTTATGTTGACTTCAAAGTGCTGGACATACCCAACTTCGATATGGTTCTAGGTATGGATTGGCTCGGAACCTTCTATGCTACCATCGACTATCGTCAAAGGAGGGTAGTATTCGAGATTCCAGACCATCCGGTCTTCTATTTCAAAAGCGGAGACCGTACCCTGGATCCAAGTACATACAAAGCAAAGCCAAGGGAAGCAGTGATTGCAACAGCTCAAGCAGAGGAAGAATCAAGGCCAGAAGTGGTTCGAGAGTTCGGCGATGTGTTTCCTGACGATATATCAGGTTTGCCTCCTGATCGAGCTCTTGAATTCAGCATTGATTTAGTACCAGGAGTACAACCGGTGATCAAAGCACCTTATCGATTAAGTCCGGAAGGTTTGAAGGAAGTCCGAACACAGTTGGACGAATTATTGGCGAAAGGATGGATTCATCCCAGCACTTCAAGCTGGGGATCACCAGTACTTCTTGTGAAGAAGAAAGAAGGTTCATACAGAATGTGCATCGATTACAGAGCCTTGAACGAAGTCACGATAAAGAACAAGTATCCGACACCGCGTATCGACGATTTATTCGATCAGCTAAGTGGATCTTGTGTTTTCTCTAAATTAGATGTTCGTTCAGGTTATCATCAGGTGAAGGTCAAGAAAGCTGATATTCATAAAACGGCTTTCAGAACTCGCTATGGACATTACAAATTTCTAGTGATGCCATTTGGAGTGACCAACGCACCAGCAATATTCATGAACCTGATGAATTAAGTTTTCCGGGAGTACTTAGACAGGTTTGTTGTCATCTTCATCGACGACATCCTGGTGTATTCAAAGAATCGGAAAGAACATGCCGAGTACATACGAATTGTCCGGGAAACTCTACGACAACATCAATTATATATCAAGTACAACAAATGCGAGTTTTGGCTAAATCAAGTTGGATTTCTTGGACATATCGTATCAGGCGAAGGAATCTCTGTGGATCCAGCGAAAGTTTCAGCAGTAAGCGAATGGCCGACACCAAAGTCAGTGAAAGACATTCGAAGTTTCTTAGGTCTGGCTGGATATTACAGAAGGTTCATTGAAGGCTTTTCTAAGATAGCGACACCTCTGACCAAGTTCACACGTAAAGATGAAGACTTTGTGTGGTCAGAAGCATGCAAACAAGCTTTCGTAGAACTCAAGTCAAGATTGACATCAGCACCTATTCTCGTTATACCGGACCAATCTGGAGGTTTTGAAGTGCATTGCGATGCATCCGGTAAGGGATTATGATGTGTTCTACATCATCACGGTAAGGTTGTGGCTTATGCTTTAAGACAACTGAAGACGCATGAGTGCAATAATCCGACGCATGATTTGGAATTGGCAGCCGTCATCTTTGCTCTCAAGATTTGGCGCTATTATCTTCTTGGTGAATGAGTGAACATATACACAGATCACAAGAGTTTGAAATATCTGTTTAATCAGAAGGAATTGAATATGCGGCAGAGACGATGGTTAGAACTCATGGCGGACTTTGACATCAACCTGTAATATCACCCAGGGAAGGTGAATGTGGTTCCAGATGCACTTAGTTGCCAACCATTAACAATGCATCTCACCGCTCAGTGGAAGCTACAACAGGACTTACATCAGATGGAGATTGAAGTAGTCATGCCAGGTAATGCTTCAAGTTTGATGAATTTACAAGTTCAATCAACAATTGTCAATCAGATCAAAGAAGCTCAAGCAAGTGATACTAAGTTGCAAAAGATCAGAGAACAAATGGAGAATGGACTCAGAACAGACTTCATCATCCATAAAGACGGATCTTTAAGATACGGTAGTAGATTATGTGTACCAAAAGGTCTTGTTCGGGAAGAGTTAATGAAAGAAGCTCACAGCTCTCCCTACTCAGTACACCTTGGAGATATAAAGATGTACAAAGATCTACGTCAGAATTACTGGTGGCATGGAATGAAGCATGAAGTAGCCAGAAGCGTCGCTAAATGCTTGGTGTGTCAGCAAGTAAAGGCTGAATATCACAGAACTGCTGGATTACTTCAACCGTTACCAATCCCAGAATGGAAGTGGCAACACATCACGATGGATTTTGTGACTGCATTCCCTCGCAGCACAAAGGGTAACAATGCGGTATGGGTCATTATGGATCGACTCACAAAGTCGGCTCACTTCATCCCATTTCGAGTTGGCCAATCAACCGAGACATTAGCAAAGAAGTACATGGAGGTAATAATCTACTTAAAATTTAAACTCTTTAAATATGTACTATCTCTGATACCCATGAACTCATACAGGAAATTGTGAGACTTCATAGAGTACCGGTCTGCATTGTCTCCGATCGTAACACCAGGTTCAGATTGCAATTTTGGCAGAGTCTGCAAGCAAGCTTGGGAACAAGTCTGAACTTCAGCACGGCTTATCATCCACAAACAGATGGTCAGTCTGAGCGAACTATTCAGATCTTGGAGGATATGCTCAGAGCATGTATGTTAGACTTCAAAGGATCGTGGGAAGATCTCCTACATCTTGTGGAGTTTTCGTACAACAACAGCTACCAAGCAAGCATAGGAATGGCACCTTTTGCAGCACTATATGGAAGGAAATGTCGATCGCCATTATGTTGGGAAGACATCAGAGATAGGGAACTTCTTGGACCTAAGATGATAGTAGCAACTGTTGATGTGGTTCGTAATATCAGAGAAAGAATGCGCATAGCCCAAGATCGACAGAAGCACTGGGCTGATGCAAAGCGACGTCACTTGGAGTTCAAGCCAGGAGATCACGTATTCTTAAAGATATCTCCAAACCGCGGAGTTATCCGATTTGGAAGACGGGGTAAGCTAAGTCCGAGATATATTGGACCGTTCGACATACTCGAACGAGTCGGTGAAGTGGCATACCGCTTAACACTTCCACCTTCATTGGAAGGAGTGCATAATGTGTTCCACATATCCCAACTCAGAAGGTATGTAAGTGACCCCAGCCATGTTCTTGATCATTCCGAGCTCACTGTACAGCCCGACTTATCTTGTGAGCAACAATCTGTGGTGATCCTGGACAGGAAAGTGAAGTCACTTCGGAACAAGAAAGTCAACTTGGTTTGAGTAATGTGGAGAAAAGACACTCCAGGAGAATCGACATGGGAAAGGAAAGATGAGATGCGTGCAAGATATCCTCACCTCTTTGTAAACTAGTCCTTAAAATAAAAGTTGTAAATTTCGAGAACGAAATTTTTGTAAAGAGGGTAGACTGTAACAACTCCAATTTTAGTGTACAAAAAATTTGTTTAAAAGTTAATGTATACTTGGGGTATTTGCATTTCCTGTGAGTACTATAAATATTTGTTTTGCATTTTAATAGCAAGAAGGAGTTTGTAGCTCATTGGTAAGACCTTGCACTGCTGAACCAAAACACTAGAGTTCAAATCCCATCCCCCACATTATTTTTAATATTGATTTCTTTTTAAACTTTTAGAAGTCCAAGAATCTACAAGTGCTAAACCCGTAAAACCCCACTACACATGTAAAACAAAATGGACCAGGAGAAAGACCAAACGACGACGGACCACGGTGACCAACCCCGGCCTGACTCGGCCCGAATCGGCCGGCGACTCGGCCGGCGACTCGGCCGACTCGGCTGCCGCCGCCGGCCGGACTCGGCCGGACTGCCGATTCCCCAACACAAAACTTCTGTCTCTTGGCCTCCCCAATACCCCTGTATACTTTAAATATCCTGCACAGTAACAGAGCCCCTTTAAAACCCTATTTACTCCATTTTTAATACATTTTTAATACAATTTTCAATACAACCTTTCACCTACCCTAACCCTAACTTTACCCTATAAATACCACTCCTAGACACACCCCCCTCACTCATAATTCTGTCCAAACTCTCAATAAAATTCCTAGAACTTTTGTGTGCATTTGGAGTTAGCAAAGGGCGAAACTCCGACGAAATTTCGACGACGACCCTAGGAGCTCCCGACGACGAAACGACGCACCGGTGCCTCCTACCGTTTCCTCTCCCTCTTCTTTATACTATAAACCCGTAAGTCCTTTCTCCCTCTTCACCTTGCTATTCTAAAAACACGTATTTCTAAAACCCGACGGAATCGGAGTTAATCCGATTTCCGGTTCGGTTCTTCCTAAAAATCTCACTTTTCTTAAATACAATCATACTAAATCATTACATGTTGACTATTAAACATTAAAAACTCATATTGAACAAGTTCCATATCAAAAGTGTTTCTATTTCAATTTTTATCGCACTTTTTCAGTAAAATACCATGTAGTTTAATTTGAGACATTAAAACATCACAATCTTGCTATACCTTTAGATAGATCACGAGGTAATGACCTACCTTCTCAAAACACTCATATGCAACATAACACAATACCTTTCGGGAACATAGAATACGGGAAAACGAAACTTTACATATAAATACCACTAACTATTAAAACCGTTTCTATAAGATTACGTATTTTATAAATCTTTGCAAAGCGCCGCTACAACCCATTTTGGGGAACCCGATTGGGATGGTGCGGATTACCGCACATCCCTGGGCTTAGTAGTGCGAGATGCAGACCTCCGCAAGGAGCATACGGTCTCGAGAGATTTAAAATACAAATATCTTAAGAAAAATGATATTTCTAGAAATATAATATATATTAAAATTATATATATCTATATATATATATGTGTGTGTGTGTGTGTGTGTGTGTGTGTATCATTAAAATATCTATTTTTATGGTAATATAAATATTCCATTTTTTCCTAAAATCACAAGAATCACTTTACATTAAAATACCATGAATTCCATACAAGTTCAGTATTATAATTAAATACCATTTATTATGAAAATTAGGTTATTTTCATTAGAAATATCACAAATATAAAATCTATATCTATGACAACTCTAAAGACGATAATTAAATACTTGGGGTGTATTTTGAAAATTATACAAATGTATTTTTACATAAAACCCCCTCAAGTGCTATAAATTACCCTAAGGACTCTAGTAAATATAGGTTTAAGTGGGACCAGTCTCTTGAGCCTCAGGGATCCGGAGATATGGGTGCTTGCCTATCTAAGGTAGACAATTTAACAAACGGTGTTATCAACACGGTAATCGTTTTTGAAAAAGACACAAATCCTGTCGCCCATGTATAGCGGTTACCGATAACATCAAAACAATCAGGACTTTAATTTCTTTTCTAATTGTTCTGACTCAGACTGAGTCTCATTATAATAATCTGACTTGAATATAATTCAAGTACAAACTACAATTCAACATGAATCCATGAATACATATATTCAATCTATTCAACCTGTATTGACCGAACCGAACCATGGATATACTTCCATTTACATGATTCTCCAGTTACATCCATTTATTGATATCATGATTTCGGCAAGTCATCCATCTATACAAGACAATATAAATTACAATACAATACAAACAATACAATCAACATATCGCAGGGGTTTAAGGGGTAGATTGGTACGGAAGGTGTTAGAAGTGGCACGAGACTGTAAGATATAAGACACCTAACTTGTATTTCCATTGCTGTTGTATCGTGGAATAAACGGTTCCTTGTACTATACGTGCCTCCAGTCTATGGCATATAGAGACTCCTCTCGTATACACTGGCATTCTTCTGTACCAAGCTACAAACAACAGCGTTAACACTAATACAATATAATACAACTTTAAAAGCTAGTTTCTCTCTCTGTCTATTCTATTTCTCCCTTAGCTTTAGGACTTACCGAGCGATTGTTCACTGACGACATTTCTTCTCTTTCTTCTTTGGAATGTTGTCAAGTGATCTGGACACCCAGGAGATCGAGCCTACTAGCGAGGACTTGGATCAGCTTGCCTATGACCCCGAGCTCTAGCTTTATTGTACACATTTTTATTTCAGTACTTTTCATTTCTGTTATGCCACTGTTTATGCATTGCTTTCTTTCAGATGTATTTACTTTTCCATGCATTGTACAAAAGAATGTTAATAAATAAAGTTGCTGTTTCATTACATTTGTCTCTTGTGTATATTCTTTTATATTGATTAGATACGCTTAGCGTATTTACTTCTGAGTAAATATTGAGCGGCCAGTCGCGCCCTCTGCCCGTACACCAGGAAGCGGGGCGTGACAATAGGACTCTAAAGACTTGTCAATACACCAGCAGTAAGTAATGATCATATCAGTCACCCACAAGCCGTCAGTGGTACTAGCTGAACGTAACGGCTATCCATGTATTGAGCGATCAGAAGATCAACAAGCAAGCTTGTCCAAACTCCCGTGAATCCAGTAAGTAACACTACCGTACAGTCCTGTCTCTTCGTCTGATATGTGGCATATCGAGTCTAGGGGTGGTAAATGTCAGACCCAAATTACTCGATAAGTCATGCCGATATGAGGCTCATAACAGGTCGAGAAACTACTGATAACACTTACCAGTAAATCTCAGCTTTAGCCATGTCCAGGGGCTTCCTATTATAGCCAATCGAGCATAGCGCAACATCAACTACCAATACCGGGAGAGATGTAACCCTTCCTATCGCTCATTACCTCCATGTGACTCGGGACTGTTCCCAAAATCCAGCTGTTTGCACGCTCTCTTGAGCATGGTAGGGAGGAAATCAAAGCACAATGGGAATCACACAAGACTCTATGACGATCTCGGATCTACAGACTAACCTGTACCAGTATCACCAGAGAACTGCTATCTGACGATAGCTATAATACCATCTAGGAGTTCTCGGTGAGTCATGTTCAGTGTACCCATTCTCCAATGAGCACATGTGTACAATCTTTGATGTCAAACACCAATGGATGTGGGATCAACCATCGCCCCATATAGGGTCAAGAAACGTACACACTAGTCTATTCTGGAATATCGATGCCCTGTTTCAATACTCTCTCGAATAGGAACAATTAAAGGATGAACTTGTGGACTACCCTGGCTCCACCAGTATAATCTGCATCATAGTCCTGGTAGTCAAGTATACATCCCAAAGGCTTTATCAATATGAAATGGAGAGACACTATAATGATACAAGTGTACATATGAAGATAAAGAGCAACCAGATAGCATACTATCATGTCGAGTAAGAAAGTTCTCTCTCTATATGTCCAAGCATCCACTATAATATACAATTATGTACAATAATAGCCTCTAGAGCATACATATAACTAACAATCTCCCACTTGCACTAAGACCAATTGTTGTAGTATCTCATACCCAACATCTCGAAAAGTCTCTCAAATTGTATATGGGGAATGACCTTCATGAGTGGATCCGCCGTGTTATTCTTCAAGTCAACTCTCCTGACCTCGATCTCTCAGCGATCAACTATCTCCCCGATCAGGTGATACCGCCTCAGAATATGTCTGGATTGCTGATGGGACCTTGGTTCCTTAGCTAAAGCCACAACTCTATTGTTATCATAATACAAAGGTATTGGATGCTCAATGGATGGAACCATACCAAGTTCAGTTATGAACTTCTTCATCCAGACAGCCTTTTTGGCGGCATCGTTGGCAGCGATGGATTCAGCCTCCATCGTCGAGTCTGCTACGGTATCTTGCTTGGAACTCTTCCAACATACCGCCCTTCCATTGAGGGTAAAGACAAAACCCAAGACCGACTTACTGTCGTCCTTATCACTCTGGAAGCTCGAATCGGTAAAGGACTCCACTTGGAGTTCACTGTTATCATACACTAAGAACATTTCTTTAGTCCTTCTCAAGTACTTAAGAATGTTCTTCACAGCTGTCCAATGATTCTCCCCATGATCTGATTGATATCTGCTTACAACACTAAGTGCGTAAGCTATATCCGGTCTGGTACATAACATCGCATACATGATAGATCCGACTGCCGAAGCATAGTGTATCCCTTGCATGCGAACCTTCTCCAAATCAGTCTTAGGGGACATCTCTTTGGAGAGAGTGATTCCTGAGATCGTGGGTAAATTTCCACACTTTGAATCTTCCATACTAAATCTCTTTAGTATGGTGTCAATGTATCTGGATTGGGACAATCCCAGCATCCATTTAGATTTATCTCTATAGATCTTAATCCCCAGGATGTAGGAGGCATCACCCAGATCCTTCATAGAGAACCTTTGTGATAAGAAGAGCTTGACCGAGTGTAGCATAGGAACATCATTTCCTATTAAGAGTATGTCATCCACGTACAATACGAGGAAGATAACCTTACTCACTATAACCTTCTTATATATACAAGGTTCATCTACGTTTTTGATGAAGTCAAACTTTTTGACTGCCACATCAAAACAGATGTTCCAGCTCCGCGATACCTGCTTTAATCCGTAAATTGATTTAAGAAGCTTGCACACCTTTCCGCTGCTCCCACTATCTACGAAGCCCTCTGGCTGTGTCATGTACACGCTCTCTTCTAAATCACCATTTAGAAAAGCGGTCCATCTGTTAGATTTCGTAGTCATGGTATGCAGCGATGGCAAGTAGGATCTGGATAGACTTAAGCATAGCCACTGGAGAAAATGTTTCATCATAATCCACACATGGTCGTTGACAAAAACTTTTTTCTACAAGTCTAGCTTTGAAAGTCTCAACTTTTCCATCTACACCAAGTTTCTTCTTAAAGATCCACTTGCTCCCAATGGGTTTTACCCCTTCAGGAGCAACTTCCAAAGTCCATACTTTGTTGGTGTACATGGATTCCATCTCAGATCGCATTGCATCCAGCCTTTTCACAGAGTCCCCACTCGTGATGGCCTGCTCGAAACTAGTTGGGTCATCATCTTCCATGATACAATCCTCGCTCCTACCGTCTATGAGAAAACCGTAGTATCTCTCAGGTGGATGAGGAACCCTACTAGATCTGTGGAGTGGCTGAGGTTCGTCGGGGACTATTGAATCCTCCGACTCTACCAAATCATCAGCTGTAGTTTGTGTAGCTGGAACTTCTTCAAGTTCTGCCTCATGACTACTAATTTCTTTCACAAGAAATTCCTTTTCTAAAAATGTGGCATGTTCATCAACAAACACCTTTTGTTCCTCAGAGTAGTAGAAGATATGCCCTCGTGAATGCTGGGATATCCTACAAACTTGCACAGAACTGACCTTGCCTCAAGGTTGTCCGGATTTTGCTTTTTAACATAAACCGGACAACCCCATATCTTAATGAAATTAAGGCATGGTCTCTTCCCCTCCCATATTTCATATGGAGTTGTAGGCACGGATTTGGTTGGAACTCTATTCAATAGGTATGCGGCTGTCTCAAGCGCATAACCCTAAAAGGAAATAGGTAATTTAGCAGTACTCATCATAGAGCGCACCATATCTAATAGGGTGCGGTTCCTACGCTCCGATACACCGTTGTACTGTGGTGTATACGGAGGAGTAAGCTGATAGAGAATCCCATTCTCTTTTAAATAATCCAGGAACTCCGTGCTTAAGTATTCTCCTCCCCGATCAGATTGAAGGATTTTAATACTTTTACTCGTTTGGTTCTCTACTTCGCACTTATATTCCTTAAATTTCTCAAAAGCTTCAGACTTATATTTCAACAGGAACACATGTCTGAATCTTAATAGATCATCGGTGAATGTAATGAAGTATGAAGGATCATTCCTGGCATGTGTAAACATATGAACGCATACATCACTATGTATCAGTCCTAAGAGTTCAGTAGCTGTTTCTCCGTATCCAGTAAACGGAGTTTTGGTCATTTTGCCTTTGAGACATGACTGGCAAGTTTCATAAGATGTAAATTCAAACGGGTTCAAATATCCATCCTTATTTAACTTAGCTAGTCGTGTCGCATTAATATGACCTAGTCTACAATGCCACAAGAAGGATTCGTTCATTTCTGAACTTTTCCTCTTGTGTGTGTTCTGTACATTAAGAACTATATTTTGATTCAGAACGTATAAACCATTACATAACGTACCAACCCAATCAACACCTGATTTAGGAAAATGTTCATAATATTTTTCTCTACTACAAAGTTATATCCTTCTTTATCTAATAAAGAAACTGATATTAAATTGCACAACATTTTGGGTACGTAATAATAGTTGTTCAGAATCAATGTATTAGCTTCTAGTTATACTAGGTGATATTCGCCAACTGCTTTGGCTGCAACCCTTGCACCATTCCCTACTTGGAGAGAATGATCACCTATTCTTAGTTTTCTAACTTTCTTTAGCCCCTATAATATATTACAAATGTGGAATCCTGATCCGGTATTCAATACCCAGGGCATAGAACAAATTGAGAAACAATTCTCGGTAACAAACACACCCGAAGAAGATATATCAACATGCTCATTTCTCGTTCGGGTCGCATGGGAATCCGGGTATTCTCCTATTTCCTGCTCAGACTTATAACAATTATGAGGTAGAGCGGAACCAACGTTCTCCATCTCAGTATAACAAACGGGTTCGGTCAATACATCCATATTATTATCTTGATTAAGACGTGTCATGGTCACTACCTAGAGAGAGAGAGAGAAGAAAATACTTTAGCGTATGATCTTGCAAGATTAGATTGGTTATTATTTTATCTAATCAGGATGGCTCCCACTGTTTTTATCAAATCTTCCTTCAAACCCTAAAAGGTAAGACTAGCCGGGATTAATTACACCCTACAAGTTCGCCAATCGTTCCGCCAGGCAGGTATTGGTACTCCGAGGGAGTCTCCCCGTTCTTTCGCATGGAACTAATTAAATAATCTCGTTTCCGCAGGGGCATAACTTTGTTAATACATTTCTTAGACACTTACTGGATTAGCTAATTGTAAAGTGCAGAACTCTCTCAGGAGTAACTCTTACTCGCAGTGGGTATCGGGATCCAACTATTTCATAGAAGGTATACAATCTCATTGCAAATTTCAACACTTGAAATTCTCGATAATGTTTTTACCCCTAGCGACTTATGACCTTGACGGAGGTCAACAAACTATAGGCTGCTAGTCAAGTTCAACCCGTTATTTCGTGATTGAATTAAACTCACCCGCACGACCCTTGACGGAGGTCAACAAGGCCATACGACTACCCCAATCCAATCACATCATATGCGGCAGATAAGCACTAATCAGCTACCACACACTACGCCTTGATGAAGGTCAACAAACGCAGCACGAATACTAAATAGTCCTTATCTGAAATGATGGAGGGCTACGAAAGGTTTTTAAGAAAACCTTTTGCGTAATGAACTTGATATCTTTGTAGAATCGAGTAATTTGAAAAAGAATGGTTTAAGCTCCGTTTTTTAAAATCGAATAGTTTTAAAAAAAACCGAGTAGGTTGTAGCATTTAATAGCTTTTGCTAAAGAGGTCATTCTCGGTGAAGGGATCTCGGCTCTTTTCTCATCGAATGTGGTGTTGGATATTCATCAAGGAATACCACTATGCAAAGCAATAATTAGATCTACCTTTTTGAAAATTTGATTCTACAACATTTTTAGGTTTCTTTCCTTTTCATTAATCTCATTAATGAAGTCCCATCATTTACGTTTCCTAAACATCACAGAAGAAATGAAAATAGAACGTACGCTTATGCCATCCACATTCGCCACGGGGTCCCGTCATGCACCGTTAGGTTACTTAACTACCGGCAGAGCGGGAACATGACTAGCGCGGATGCAAAACATAAACAATGTTTATTATATATCATATATATAATAAAACAATCGTCTCACGCAGTTATATGATTTCATCACAGAACATTGCAGCAGAAGTCAACATATGAAATATAGGATATACTAGGAGGTCTGTGTTTTAAATCAAGCTAGTAAAAAACACGGATTCCACGGTCATGATGAATAGCCAAACCCACATCCCAAGATCTCTATGAGAGCGGCAAGCAACCCTAACAATCCTGGAGTTAGGAGACCCGGTCTCGACTCCTCGAGATGGTCTCCCACTGGACTCTAGAACCCGGTTACTTGTGTTCCCCGCCTTGGATCTATCTTAATGCGGAAAAGTAAATAATATATATCAATGGTGACATCATCCTCAACCCAGAAGTGTCCCAATAAAAGAATATTACATACAAATTTTTTTTACATGAATGAAAATGGAAAAACTCTCACCTCACGCAAAAACCCCCGACTATTCAAACACGATGATCCAATATAACATATCCCAGCAACACATAACATCACATGTCATCAACGTAAGTAAATATGCGTATCTCAATTTTCGTTAACGTATAGTAACGAAACCGGCGATACACCACATATTATACTTACGGCTGCAGAAAAGAAATGAAAACTACAATAATTGGAATCCGCAACATGCTTAGACACCATAAACCTGAAATATCACATACTTCGGATTTCATGCCTAACCATATAAATTCCTTAGACATCATAAACCCAGAATATCACATATTCCGAATTTCATGCCTAATGTTATAAACCCGACAATTTAGTCTCAAATTGAAAACACTTTTCAATATCCAGTCGGGCAATTCAACAAGATTCCCAACAAATGATCGAATGCTCGTTGGAAACATTAGTGGACGGCTGCATCCCCGATACCGTCGACGAAGTGCACTTAGGTAGAAAACCGCGGTCGCGAGCACCCGAACGGATGCTTTTGGCTACAGGGTTCTCCTACAGTCACTTGGTCGGGACTATGGGGCGTGGCTAACTAGTAGTGTTACCCGGCGAGCGTTCGAGTACTATACGAGATTGCAACGGAGTTTTGATCCGAATCAAAACCCCGCTGCAACCGATCAAAAGAGACTAAATTGCTAGATTCACAAAACACTAATTAGTTTTCACAAAACTAATTATTATGGATTCAAAATATTGTATCACAAATCACAGATATCTAGACGATATTAAACATTTCGATCGATTTATCAAACACCCATAATTCCCAGAGACCTCAACACTTGAGTCTTAGTTAAAAATACCCAGAAAGTGCTACAAGTACCTACGGATCAGCCCAAGAAAGCACAGTCCCTGCCTCACCAAGTAAGCCGTGGAACCGCGGCTAAACCCATGGTTTGGCCGCGGCTGCGCGGCCGTTTCGTCGAGTTAGGTGCTCATTCTTCTTGGGGATCCATAGAAAACCCTGCTCAATTTTCTGCATATTTTTAATTTCAAAAATTCCAACTTTTGAAAATTTTTCCAGAAACCCAGATTTTAGGGTTTCGAAAAGTCGATCGAACACTTAAACTTCGCCTAGACCACTCCTAATGCTCTACCTTGGCACTAATACCATGTTGGAGTTTCTTAGCACGACCACTAGGTTTTAGCTAGCATCGAGTATGTAATTTAAAAAAATCTAAAGTGCTAAGGAACACAAACCTAGAATCGAACTAGAGAATTAGGGTTTTATAAAGTATGTAAACAAACTTTACACTAGTGAACAAGAAATACAACCTTTGTAGACCGGTCCTTCACTTCTAAAGTTCCGTGTAGTAATCCTTTAGCTCTAAGTAGTGGTCCCCGAACTCTTCTTAGGCTCCACCAGGCGAAAGGAACGAGCTTTCTTAAGGATCTTCAAGGCCATAGATGATCTATGTTGAAAAATCTTTAACTCAAGCCATCTCTTCACTAATTGAGGAATTAGTGAAGTAAACAACCTATAATAAATGATTAGTTTGATATAGATTGATGAAGTAGGAATTTTTCTCACTTTAGAATTAATTTTCTCTTTTTCTTTTTCACCTCACTCAAAAGCTAGAGAGCAAAGAAGGAGATGAAGAAGATGAACTAATGTGAACCCTTAGGTGAGAAAATATCTCCAAGATATTTGTAGAGAGTTAATCATGGCTAAACATAATAGTTGGGTTAATAAATATCTAGAGTAAAAATAAATTAGTGGACTAAGTCAAGGCTTCTACATGCTTCCACAAGCATCATTAGCCATGTTAATTTCCACATAATTTTGATTTTTCTCTTGCGGCGCGTCCACCGAGATCGGGACCCTAACGCGGAGCTCACCGTCGACGAACCGCGGCATCAACGTCTTGACGGCATAAGAGCTTCATGCCAAATGATGGCAGAGGCTTCGCCGATGTCGGCATAGAACTGGTCTGACTCCTTGTACAAGTACACCGACTTGCGAGCTCGAAGCTCGGCGATCTTCATCGCCTCAAGCGCAGCCTCGGTCTCCCTCTTGCTAGCGTCCCTCGCCTTCTTCATTATGGCATAGCGCTTGCACAACTCCTCCAACTTGGATTCGACGGCTCGGTGGGACTCGCTCAGAAGTCGGTATGACTCCTGGCCCTTGGAGATCGTGAGCTCTCCGGAGGACAACCGGACTTCGAGGGCGGCTGTCTTCTCCTTCTCCTGCCACAGCTGAAGGCGAAGATCCTCTGCCTCCGAATACAATTCTCCCGCCTTTCTCAGGGCCGGGGTAATCTCCTCGGATTCCATGTTGGCGATAAGGGCGCAGTGTTGGAGGACTTGAAGAAAGTAGCAAATGGATTTAGAGGAGTTCAAACTAAGAAAGGGCACTTAAGTAATACTTAAACGGATACCAACCTGAACTGCCTCCTGAGCAATCGCGGCCACTTGGGCCTTTAGGGCCCCCCGGGGAATCTTGGCCCCGGTCGACTGCTCCATGTCCGCGAGCAAGCTGTAGGTGACGGAGAGCCCTGAGGGGACCACAAAACAGACTTCCCCCTCCTGCACGGGAATCCCCTCAGGGATCTCAGTCGACGGCGCATGAGAGACCGTCCTTTTCCTCTTGAGGGGAACCTTGGTCCCCTCCTCCTCATCCTCCCTCGCCTGGGGTTCCGGGTCCCTCGCGTGCTTCTGGCTACCCCCACGGCAGTCATCGGGGGCTCGGGGCGATGCGGAAGGCCTCGCCGATGGTGACGGTCTCGGGGTCGAACTCGGGCCAGCTTTGGACTAGGTCATGCCCCCGGCCTTCTTCTGGACCATTGCGGTAATAGCAGCGAGGATCTTGGAGCGGTCCATTTATCCTGCAAACGAAGAGTACACAGAAAAGTTAGTAATGCAAGAAGGGCAAAAGGAAATTATTCAAGTCTAAACAGATCGTCTAAGCTCCTAACTTACCCACGAAGCGCGCGGGGCTGAGCTCGGCCTAGTTAAGGACCTACTTGGAAAACAAGATATCGGCCCGCTGGATCGGCTCCCACATGGACACCGCTCTCTCCTCGGGAGATGACGACTGCTTTGCCCGTAGGCAGTCAGCCCTGTGCCACTGTATAGGCCCAGGTCAATCCTCGGCCTCGGGTGGCCCGACGAATATAAACTTCTCCTTCCATTCGTGAATGGAAGAAGGAATACTACTCCCGACCTGTCCGTCCCACCCTTACGCTTTTTAAAGGAAAAATATACCCAGATCGGCTCGCTCTTGCTCATGCCGGGGTGATTCTTGTAGCAGAGGAAGGAAGTGAGAAGGGTCAAGCTAGAAGGGATTTCCTCAAGTTTCAACCGGACCAGAAACCCGAGGAGAATTCTCCACGAGTTCGGTGCTAGCAGCCCGGGGCAAGTTGGAAACAACGAAGCACCCCACATACATTGGTTGAGAAGGGCAGACTCATTCCTGACCGGAAAGCTTCCAAATACAAAGTAATCTCCTTTCCTTACACCTGATCCGCCCGTTCTCCCTCCCTAGCTAAACGGAGTGAATAGATAGAGAGGATATGGAAACGATTCTGAATCTCGGCAAGCTTACCCACATCCCTCAAGATGGAGGGCACATCACGGGCGTTCCCAATGCGCACCTTAGGGGCCTTTGCCATCTCCTGGCGACGAGCGACTTAGGTAGCTCTGACCCCATGGGGCGAGCCTGACTCAGAGGAAGCGATAAGAGAACCCTCTTGGCTGTCAGCAGCCAAAGAGGCAGAAGACATCTTGGACTCGACCTTAACAACTTCTACCGACTCCCCAAAGGAAGACATCTAACCTGATTTAAAGGGAAGGTTTCGCCGAGGCTGGAGATCTGATCTGAAAAGAAGGAGGAGCGCTGAGCAATCTCTTGCAACGAAGGAAAATAGCGGCAGAAGTGTTAACCCTAGGGGGTTCCCATCCTATTTAAACAACTCGAAGGGAAGCATCCGACAGCCCCGATCATTTCCCGCCAAAACGAAGCGTCGCGTGTACCAGCCATTGGAGCCCTACGTGTCGAACAACCATTGGAGACATCCCTTCGGCTGCAGGCGACAGTGACTGCCTGTCGCATCCTCCAATCCACGCCGGACACGTGGCCTGCACCTCAACAGACGTGCGAGCGAATAAGCGCCCTCTCTTTAAAGCACGATCCTTTCCCTGAGCCGCTGATGTCATCAAAGATGCCCGCGAAGATCCAAGCACCCAGGATACGCTGCGCGGGCTCATAAATCCGAACGACGCAACTGCCCTACACCGAGTCGTCTCGGAAATCCACGCCGATAGATTTTTGGCAACAGTCTGAGCCCAGAAAACCAATCAGACCACTCTCGACCTAACCCATAAATAGGTCAGGACGAGAGTGGGGGGCTCATGATGATACTCATAAGTGGAAATTCCCTAGATCATGACACGTAGTAGATGACGTGTCCCGGAGCTCACGGGACAGGAGCAAACATGATACATTGAAGGCATTCCTCGAGCCTTTGCCATGAGGATTTACCTGACCTTCGATGGCCTCCCAGAACACTCCTATGCTCTCCTTACAAATAACCATCGGATCATCTCCGAGCCTTCCTACACGCTGAGCTTCCTCAGCCCTCCAAGCTCGCCTTTGAGTGATCACAGAACCGAGCTTCCTCGGCCTCCCGCTCGACTCTGAGCCTCCTTTCGAGCTAACCCTCCCCAGTTCTACTGAGAAATAAAGAAAGCAGAGCCCAAGCGCCTCCGCCATGGCTCCGCGTAACTCGCCAGAAGCGAGATATCCTCCACCCAACATCCCGCGTTCCACGCCGTCGTATCCCCCCATTAACGAGCATATCTCGTCATTAATTGGGGGATCCCTTCATTCATGCAGGCGTAACGTCAGGGGCGTAAACGACGGCGAAGATCTCGCGCCATCTCGCTCCAAGTGACCACTATAAAACCCCCTATCTCAGACGACTCAGGTAAGGCAATTTCAATCCAATAAGCCGCTACTCTGCTCAAATTCCTCGGCTAACTTGATCGTCGGAGGGTCCACGATGGTACAACCACCCCGGGACTTCTTTGCAGGCAGCTCGGCTTCACCTTGAAATCAACCCATTGAGATCCACACATTCAAGAAGACAACCATCAACACCAATCTCAGCCCTCCACCAACGCTCGCGACAGATCGACGGAGGACAACATCTGATGGAGATCCAAGCCTCCATCGGATTGTATTTCTCTATGTTTTCTTTTAGTGGTCTTTAGATAGAGAAAGCTGTTGTCACGCCTACTAAATATATGGTTTTTAGTTTAGTAATTGGGATTCAGTCGACATGTATTTATGTAAAGGAATTTTATTGTTTCTATAGGCACTGCGGTTTCTGATTATAGGAATTGTGGCCGTTCATAGATTTAATGTTTGCTGAGGTTTTGGGTCATGACTCAGGGTGTCTATCAGGCCGGCCTGGCCCGGCCCGAAGCCCCCCGGGCTTAGCGGTCTTTGGGCCGGGCGGGGCCTGAGTTGACCGAGCTTCGGGCGAGGCTTAGGCCCGGCCCGAACACCCCAAACCCAAACCTAGCTCGGCCCGAGGCCCGGCTTGGGTCGGGCCGGGCTCAGGCCGTCAGGCCGGCCAGGTTTTAAAAAAATTGATTTTTAAAAAAAAAATTAAAATGTTTTAAAGGAAAATTTTTACTTTTAAGATTTTTTTGGAAATCTTTTGAACCCGCACTTCGTATAGGTCCCGTGTCAGACCTAGATATTTTATTGATTAAATTTTTTTTGAGAGATGACATAAATTGGAAAACCTTAGTTCTCATACAATTAACAAAAAAATTAAAAATAAAATTCGTAAAAAAACCAACCGGTGATCTCCTATCGGTTTTTACTCATTATCGGTGTCGGAGTCTTCACTGCGCTTAACGTATTGTTGTCTAGTTTCTGTATCAAACCAATCTTTTTGGCACATTGCGATCTCCAATACGTCATCCGACAACCCCACTCTCTTATTGCTCAGAACTCTGTTTCCTGCACTAAAAACAGACTTCAAAACTACTGTAAACATCAGAGTTGTTAGTAAATCATGAGCTATGGTAGAAAGCATTGCATACATGTGTTGATGTGTTTTCTACCAATCCAAAATATCAAGATTTTCGTTTTGTTCCTTGGTAAGAAAATTACTAAAATCAGTTTGCAAATACATTGTAAACTCGTTATAAGTGGAAGAAGTAGAAACGATTGTTCTTTGTTTTTTCTGCTGCAAAAACTGAAATATTACTTTTTTAGGAGTTTGCTTTGAAGAGAAAGATAAAGAAGAAGTTCTGTTTTGATCATACCGTGCATCATATAGGGCATACAAATCTTGCAAATAAGAATCTAAAATATTTTTATAATCTCATATATTAGTACCTAAGTTTTCGTGGTATCCATCTAATAAAAATAATAAATTATCTTTTTTAAATTTAGAATAGAAAATAGAAGCTAAACAAAACAATGCAGGAACTTTTCGCCAATATTTATTCAATTTCGTAACCATGCTATATAACGTTCCAGCAAATACACCTTCAGGATCAATTACATGCTCATTAATAACCCTACTAAAATAAAATAAGTGTTCTACCGTTAAACATATAGTATAATAATAAACACCAGATAAACATTTAGTTGCATTGCAAAATATTTCTAAAAATCTCAAAACATATTTATAAATATACCAATCATAATCCTCTAAATTATTATTAGGCATTTGTTCTTCATAAAATAAAGCAATAGAATTCCGATATTTTAAAAAACATTTCAACATCTCATAAGCGAAATTCCACCTAGTTGGAATGTTGAATTTGAAAGATCTAAATTTTAAATTTAACCGGGTACAAGTTTGCTTAAAAATTTGTTTTCTGGGTCCAAAGCTTTCGATAAATATCATTACATTTTTAAGTTTCGCTAAATGAGAATCAATTATACTAAGACCATCATGGATAATTAAATTTAAAACATGGCATGCACATTTTTGAAAATATAATTCTCCATTCAAAACATGATTTAAATTATTTTTTAAAATTGCTATAACAGAATTATTATTAGTAGCATTATCAAAACTGATTAAAAATATTTTATTTTTAGTATTATATTTATGTACAGTAGTCAAAATATAATTACTAATATTATTTCTAATATGTGGATGCTTCATTTTTGAAAAACCAATAATTCTTTTATATAAAAACCAATCATTATCAATGAAATGTGTAATAAAACAAATATAACTCATGCCCTATTTTGTAGTCCAAAGATCAGAAATTAATGCAATTTTACTTTTAAAATTTGCAAAAATCAATCAAATTGGCTTTGCCATCAAGAAATCTTTTTAAAACATCACTTCTAAGTGTTGTTCTTGGTACTCTTTGAAATGCTGGATTATATGCATTATTTACTAATCTATCAAATTTTTCGTTTTCTACAAAACCAAATGGTTGTTCAGCATTTATAACATATTTTGTAAGTTCTTTTCTATTAGTATCTTGCAAATAAGAAAAACTAGTTAAAGAGTTAGATGCCATACTTAGAGCCGTCTTCCGAGAATTTGTTTTTTCGTGTTTGATTATTAATGTCTTTTTAGATGAGTAGTTCCACCTGAAGTGGCACAAATAAAATCTGCTTGGCAATGAATACAAACTGCCCACTCGTATTTACCTGCAACTTTTTATACTACAAAATATTTCCAAACATCAAAATTTTTAACTCTTTTATTAGGGGTAGAAGCTCTTGCTTCTGAAATGGTAGGAGCAGGAACTTCTTCAAGAATATGACTTTGTGAGTAGGCGGTATCTTATAATTAGCAAATTCATAGTTACGAGAATAAGAATCAAAATTAGTTTGCAGTATATTAGATAATCTATGTCCCTCTGGTGAATCCATATCAATTTGAAAAAAAACGTCTCCGTGAAGATGAAGCACCCTTGTTACCTTGTGAAGATTAACTTGACAATTTTAATTAAAAATATTAGTAAGAGAAAAAAAGATAATAAAAAATATACAAGAAAAATATATACACTACTACAATAAGGGGTTGCCCATACGGCTTTATCCATAGGGGAAAACCATTGCCCCTATGGATATATTCGTAGGGGCTCGAAAATACATCGTAGGTGCAATGGTGCAGGTGCAAGTCTTCGCCCTGAACATGCCCCTACGGATAAATAATTGTCCATACGGTTTCTTCGATAGGAACTTATGTCCCTACGGTGTATTCCGTAGGGACAAAATATTTATTTAATTTAGTGGTTTATAAAATAAAATACTTGCCCCTCCGGAGCTATCCGTAGGGGCAACTTCATGCCTCTACGGAGTTAGCCGTAGGTCCAGATATAATCCCTTACGGATATAGTCGTAGGGGCAAGTGTAACGTCTGTTACTGAGTCCGTAGGAGCAAAATGTCTGGTATCCTGATATTTTGTCCCTACAGATAAATATGTAGGGGCAAACTATGGACCTACGGATTAATCCGTAGGGGCAACAGATGGACCTACGGCTTAATCCGTAGGGACAAAATATCAAGATTTTTAAACAAAAAGGGCTTCCTATTTTTTCCTCGTCCTGTGCACAATAATATATACATCATATAACCAAATATCGCAGTATCCATGATCAACATCTTACGCATAATATATAAAATAAATCAACAAACAGAATACGATATCAATCTAAATCATCGTGAACACGCAAACACCACCAATATCGTCCAAAATATATACAATATGTATCATATAAGTACATGCATGCTCAAAATATAAAAAAAGCTACCCTAGCTCGGTCCAGCTCTTCCACCTCTGATAATCGCCATAATCTTGCGCATCTGCTCCTCAGTGCAGCCCTGAGTCGTCAAAAACACGACCAATGAAGGAGCGGACTGTATGGGAGTCTGAGCGGGTTGTGGAGCTGCAGGAGTGGTCTGCGCAACCGCAGCCGAAATAGTGGCTTGAGGAGCCGCGGCCGAAGGAGATGCATATGGAGCCGCAGCCGAAGTACCCTGTCTCATCTGTTCAATTTTGTGTGTAATAAATGAGTAAGAACTGTGTATTAGTCGAATTCGTATCATTATCAGGTTATTGCGAAACCCTAATCTAAGAATACTTAGGGACTTAGGCGTCGTTTGAATATCTAGTTTGGAGAACTGTAGTTTATTTTAATTAGACAGTTCTATGTAAGTATGATTAATCAATGCTATGTCTACAACTAAATAAGCTCAGGCTACTAATATTGGATATGTTACTATCTATAATATGATATAATATTTCACTATTAAGTAGTATACATACCATCATCTCCTTCAACTCCTGGACGGTGGTCTTCAAGGTGGCAACATCTTGCTCTAGACGTCGCTCACGGGGGGTAGGGAAAGTAACCGCCGGAGTAGAGTCCAACCTCATATGGGACCTACTAGGACCCAGTCCCCGGCCTCTCTCCCAACCTCCGTGGTGCCCTTCGTGTGCGGCATCTAGGACTGGAGTCAGCAGCATCGGATCGTTCTGTTCAGTAAAATCGATCCCCGATGCCTCCGCTTGCTCCACCATCCACTCCTACACCCACATTAACCAGTAAAATATAAGTATATCATTTAAATTTGAACTTTTCAAAACAAAAATTTCAAACTTGTTAGAATAAATATTAACACTTACGCAATACTCCTGCGTAGCGATGTCGGGGAATCGAAGCTCGCCCGTGGCGGGATCTGTCGAGGTGCCGTGGACGGCAAGATACGGGATCAGCATACTCGGTGTACCACCCTGTGCCAGGGTTTGAGCTCTCTGTAATTTGCAAAAAATTTACATATATTATAAAATAACTCTTAATATTACATTATATCACAGCAGGTCTATTGTAATTTACCGATGCCTCCATGGCACGAGTAATATTTCTCGAGCCACTTGTATAAGTGGGGCGACCCCTCTTCGCCGACTTCCTATTCTCTTTATTTTGATCGGCCTGTTTCTGCACAACACATTCAGATTTAGTTTTCTAATTAAGAAACACAAAAAAAAATTATATACTAAACAATGAATTACATTTAAAATACAAACCTGTTTGCACTGAGAGTCGAAATATTGGCACAAGAGAGGCCATGTATCTACGTCGACTCTCGCAAAGGCCGGAGTATGTAGGAGAGCTGCTCTCTCTACCTCGGGGGTCTCCATCCACGGGGACTAGCAGTCGATCTTCAGCTCGTTCCTATTGTATCGGACCTTTGATTGCATGTTCTTCATCAGGCCATAGTATAGAGCATGGAGATTGAGCACTCTCTCAGGGTATCAGGGTTGGGTACAGGCTGAAAGTCGTAATCTAACTGCAAATAAAAAATAAACAATATTATTAAATTGCAAGTGTTAAATAATAATAAATATATTGGGTAAGTCAAATGAGAATATATATTAATACCCGAGCCTGATCCCAGAAGAGGGCAAATGAGCGCCGGTGCTGGTCGCTCCACTCAACGTGAAGTGGATACTTTTTCATGAGGCGGCTCTCATCCCCCATATACCGGCCGAACCTTTTGGCATAATCGCCGGTATAGCAATAATCAGGGGTAAAGAAGAGAGGGAATGCTGCATCCCCTTAGCTCTATCGGGCCTCAGCCTATGGGACTGATTCGGACCTCGAGTCCCCCTCTATGGATGGAGATGCCCTGCATCTACAAGAAATATCAAGACAATCAATATTAAGACAAAGTGGTATTAAGAAATCAAGGTTTAACGAAAATTGAAGTATGATATATACCTCCGGCAACAGAAGCACGAGCCTAGGCCCGGGCAGCAGCACGAGCGGGACGATAGTTCCTCCAGTGAGGAACAGCCGGTGACCCGGACGTGGACGCATCTCCTCCAACTAGAAAATAAACATCGATAAAATTACATAAAATTCATGTTTATTCTTAAAGGATATGTAAAATGAATAAATATTTTATATTTATCCATACAAACCTGCAGACTGAGCGGAGGGTATGGAAGTGACGGGAGTGGCCCCTACACCAGACGTGGACGCACCACCTATAATTAGACAATCAAACATTGACTATATAAGTAATTGCAAAAAGAATGTGTATATCAATAATATAACATTCTAAATCAGCATGCATACAATATAAGATATATAAACATACCCGCAGGTGCGGTGGTGGCCTCTACCCGAGATGTGGAACACCACCTACTGCTAGACAATTAAAAAATGATTATTTAAATACGTAAGAGCAAAAAGAATGTATGCATATTTATGATATAGTATTCTAAATCAATATGCATGCACTATAGGATATATAAACATACCTAGAGGTGCGGGAGTGGTTTCTGTCCCTGATGTGGACGCACCACCACCAACTAGATGAACGGTCGAAAATATTGCATTTTTAACACATCAATTTCGTTATTCTTTGCAATCATCTAAAGGTGTTTGGTATAAATATAGCACATATTAGCAATTTGTCTGCAAAATATCAAATAACACGTGTTATACATTATAACCGGTATTATGAGGGAAATTGTGTGTTTATTATTGCATGCATGATCTTTGTATATCAAACACTTGTCTCGAGATTATGTGCAGGAAATTCTCTAGTTAAAAGAGCCGGAATTGATAAAAGTGCTTATAAAATACATCAAGTTCAACACCTGAGATCTGGCAGTGAACTAGAAAGAATTATAAGATTCCAGACATCAGGAAAGTTCCAAAAAGTCAACACAAAATATCCCTGAAGAATTCAACCAGAGAGCTCACTATACGGCCGTGGATTCGCGGCCGAATCAGGCCGATCCGCCGCGGATCCGTGGCCGTTCTGACTCATCGGCGGTTGGTAATTTTCCCCGAGGCTTCTTTTCAACAGAAAAACTTCTTCAAGACGCTTCAGTCCCTAGAGTTCTTCAGAAGCTTCTCTTCTAACAGCCAAGCTTCTTGTGCAAGCTTAATACCTACCAAGCTTCTTATGCAAGCCTCATAACAACTAAGATTCTCATGCAAGCTAGCTAACTACCTTAACCTAGAAACTTCTACATAACTACCTAGCTTCCTATGCAAGTTTCATAACAACCAAGCTTCCAAGGGAAGCTAGACCTAGCTTCTAGGGGAAGCTTAAGGGAAAACTATAAAAGGGCACATAAGGCATCATTACAAAGGTTATTCATTAGTTGTTGAGTGTAGTTCATTAATTGAGTGGTTTAATATTGACCCAAAATTCCGCAAGTTGAGTGACGCAACTTGTAACTCAAAACCCTAGCCCAAATCCAATTCCAAAGCCAAATCAAGATCATTTTGAGAAGCAAATCAATCAAGCAAACATCGATCCTTTATCCGCGAAACCGACCTTCATCCGAGCAAGAGATCCACGATGATCCGAGACTCAAGAAGATCGAACGGAGCGAGCTTCGATGGAATCTAGTTACCTCTTCAAAAGGAGCGATCGAGAGCAACATCTTGTAACTTCGAATTGAGGGAATGTGTAATTAGTCGTTGATTCAATAAAGGTGATAATTGTACTTCTTGTTTTCTTTACACTCTTGCGTTATGAAGCTTCTTGATCTTTGATTCATTTATTTTCATGATGCTTGAGTAAATTCTCCGCTTGTGGAGGATCCGAGAGAATTGATAGAACTAATGATGATCAAATCTAAATACTAGTTTTAATTCTTATGAAATTTGTGAACCTTAGCTAAAAGAATCGTTGATGACCTAATTTGGAGAGAAATGACTTCTTGATTATTTCGTTGCAAGTTAGGGATCAAACTATCGGTGATTTTCTTTGCTAGAGGCTAGATCCGAATGATTATGATTGAAAAGACAAGGGATAGTGAAGGAGAAACCCTAGTTTCTTCAATTGATCCCTAATCTTCAATCATAATCATCAATCTAGCTACAACTATTCAATAGATAAGATTAGGAATTATTAGATTCATCATTAGCTATTAACTCAATCGGATCCTACAAGCTACTCTTCATATATTGATAATTCAATCGATTTGGACATTTCTTGATTCTTGATTTTAGATCTATATTTTTTATGTTTCTTGAAATGAAAACTTACAAATCTTAAATCAATTTTCTTGAATTTTCTTTTATCTTTTATTTTCAACTCAACTAAAACGATAACGAACAAATCACACTTTCTCAGTGGACGATCCGCATTCACCGACGAAACTACAATAGACACCGTCAATTGATTGCGGCATAAATTTCTTTGGTTGTGATCTTTTACACTTTTCTAAACACGACACGGAAACGATATCAATCAAATGGCGCCGTTGCCGGGGATAGTATGCTAATTTGTTCGTTTTTATAATTTGATTTGGAAAATTTATTATTCTATCAGAATTTTTAGATCAAAATTCGCATCAAGCGCTTAACGATTTTTTGTGATTCTTGCAAGGGAATCTGGAATCATCGGAGCAAAGGGAAAAATATTCAGATCATTTCAGGAAGTCCAGTGGAGCAAAAGGAGCATCTGTACCAAATTTTGTGCAGAGATCTCGTCAACGCACCGCGGAACCGCGGCAATAGCAAGCCTTTCGCGGCAGATCCGCGGTGATCTTGAAGCTTCAGAATTCCATTTCTCTGTGGTAACTTCTATACTTTCTTATCTCCTCCCTGCTCTGTTCCATTAATAAATTTCTGTAGGATTCTTTGCAAAAATTCGCAGTGCCACAAAAAGAAAATTGTGCGTGTTTGATCTTGGTTGTTTGCATATTTTAACATGGAAATTAAGGGGCAAAAACCAAATTCAGATTAGGTGGGGATTTCATTACCCTTCCTAAGCCCCAAAAATCACAAACTTGCATCCGCATCACCCTCATTAACTAAAAAAATATCTAGACATGACTCTAAGGACCGCCGCGCTCAATTAGGACAGAAGGAGGTCGTGGGTAATCTATTGCTTATCCGTGTTTCTTTTGTGGTGTCTAAGGCAAGTGTGTTTAAGGCAAGTGGTTAGTTAATTAGGCCCACTACTTACATAGTGGAGAACCTCCCACTTACCTGGCACTTACCTGGCCACAGAAGGGGCAAAGAGGCAGTAGAGGATCTATCTTGCGACTTGTCTTCTGGAAGTCTAGGAGCGGTCTAGAGACTTGACCTAGGTGACCACTAGATTTAGGGTGACTTGTGCATTGTTTGTGTGATTTTTCAAAAATCTGTCTTTTTCAAACCAAACACCAACTCATCTTTTCCTTAATTATCACAACGCTGCCACTTGTGCTAAACCATTTAGTGCATGCTCGGCTGGACACGGGATTCTAGTGCCTGTCTTATCCGCGTTCCTTCTATCGACTCTGAAGTCGGTATTTCTACGTCTACTTTTTCTTCACCCACTACCACACCCACTTCGATGGACGGTTCTCCATCGAACTTTTTTAACACTACTCTGCCACCGCCCGCAGGTGCGCAGAATCTGCCCGCATATCTTTCCAAGAGAGATGTTACCCTATGCGAGGTCCTCTTTCGACCTGTCTCACCATTCCACCAGCCAATGGGGACAATTTTGAAATCAAACCACAATACATCAATCTTCTACCAATATATCACGGTCTCGAGTCTGAAGACGCATATGTCTTTATTATCAAATTTGAAAATGTATGCGCTATGATGGGTACTTCACAGTTTTCTGTGGATGCTATAAGATTACGTCTTCTCCCATTTACTTTGTGCGATATAGCCGAGAAGTGACTTTATAACACAGTCGCACATTCTATTTCAAACTGGGGAGAATTCGTAACAGCTTTCCTAAAGAAATTCTACCATAATCATAAGACAGCTCGAGTCCGTAGCGAAATAAATCAATTTACACAGCTTCCAAATGAACCATTCTCAAAGTGTTTTGAACGCTTCAAGGATCTGTTAGTTCAATGTCCTCATCACGGAATCCCTAGATGGGATCTGTGCAGAATCATATATGAGGGTATTAATCCTACAACAAAACAGACCCTTGAATTCATGTGTCAAGACACCTTCATGAATAAAGATGATGGTGAAGCCTGGAGATTTTTAGAAAATTTCGCTGAAAAATCTTTACAGTGGGAAAGTGTTAACCAATCATCTTCTAGGGGTGGCAACCACCAATCTGATGTTTCCATAGGAGTTAGAGATGAAATGGCAGCAATGTAAAAGAAACTCGAAGCTATGGAACATAAATTTTTAGCAGCCTCCCTAAATCAGATGTCACTCTCCAAAACTGTCTGTAGATGCTGTTCTGATCCATCTCATCTGACGGAAGAATGTCCATTGAATTCTTCGTTTCAAGGTCAAGAGCATACCAATGCTGCTTTCCAACAAAGACCTAAAAACGATCCGTATTCTTCCACTTATAATCAGGATTGGAGGAATCACCCTAACTTTGCTTGGAACCAATCACAAACTCAAAACACGGTTCCAAATCAAAAAAATTTCCAAAGGGGTCCTCCACCACAACAGCAACCACTTCAAATAAGTCAGCACCCCTACCAATCACAAAACTTTCAAAATCCGGTCAACACACCTGCACTATATAATAATTCTTTGCAAGTGACCGGTACTGATAACTCCTCACCACTCGAACAAACCATGAATTTGCTTCTGACAAATATCATGCAAGTTTCGGCTGAGATGAAGTCTTCCGTCGATAAAATCCAGAAAAACTCTGACTCCCAAAGTGAGAGTATTAAATCGATGGAAGCATAAATTGCCCGTATAAATGCCGAATTGAGTGTTAGAGAGAAAGGGAAACTTCCAGCTCAACTTTTACCCAATCCTGGCTATTCACATCATGTGGATGCTATTACCACGTTGAGATCTGGAAGAGTGCTTGACAATCATGTCGGTGAAGAGATTGATAATAATGAAGAATCAATCGATGATACCCCGGCTGAGACTTTTCCTTCCACTTCTACTTCTATTTCTGACCCCAGTTCGTCTACCCCACCATTTTCTCCCGGGCCTATTCTCTGTTTTCCCCAAGGCTCGAACCCTCAGCACACTTCTTCTAGTCCACCAAAGACGATCCCCACTCCTATTCTGGGATCTTTGCTACCCACACGATCTTCTCCAATGTTGGACCCCGCTCTTATTGCTAAAGCTCCTTATCCGAATCAGTTAAGGGGAAACAGACCAAGTCCGCAAATGGAGAAGATCACTGAAATCTTTAAACAGGTTAACATCAATATCCCTCTCCTAGATGCTATACAATAAGTCCCGGCTTATGCGAAAATTCTCAAAGACTTGTGCACTAGGAAGATGAAGACTCAAGTGCCCAAAAAGGTATTCATGTTGAGTACTGTAGACACAGCTTTTCCCCAACAATTACCTAGGAAACGTAAGGACCCTGGATGTCCTATAATTTCTATTTCTATTGGGAGTAAACACATTAATCGTGCTCTACTTGACCTTGGCGCAAGTGTTAACCTGCTTCCTTTCTCAGTTTATGAGCAGTTAGGGATCGGAGAGTTGAAACCAGCACACTGCACTCTCCAGATGGCCGACCGATCAATCACCAAACCTAGGGGTGAGCTGGAGGATGTGTTAATAAAAATCAGGGAATTTGTATTCCCTGTGGACTTTATTGTTCTTGATACACAGCCTATAGTGAACCGACGGAATCAAATTCCGGTGATCCTTGGTCGCCCCTTTTTGGCCACTTCCAATGCTATAATCAACTGTCGTAACGGCTCTATGAACCTATCCTTCGGGGAAGATGTCAATTGAGCTTAATATTTACAAGCTGGAAAGTGTACCCTCCGAACCTACTGCTCAAGCATGTTCTGTCGAATTAATGGATGTCGATAGCAGCGAATTTGATCAGCCTCATGATACTGATCTAGACTCTTTTCATATGTTGTTGTTTGACCCAACTATGTATTATACACATACGGACTCTTCCACCGAGTTGTCCGGGTCAACAACTAACACTGATTATGAACCGTTTTTGGAGTCTGAATATCACCCCGTGCTTTTTGATGACATTATTCTTCGGGGTATTGATGAGAGCTTTGAATATATTTTCGCTGTTGAACTCGCATTTTTAGCAAACACCGGTGTTGAGATGTTCTCCAAAACAAAAAAATTGAACCTCCACCCCTTCTTCTGGACTATAAAGAAAATACGAGTAATCTATCATCACAATCACTGTGTTGTTTCTCCAAAACGAGACGCAAACCCTTTCTATCACACCACTTACCTTTTCCCCACTTCTTCCTGGCTCCTTATAACATGTTTTTCCACCAACCAATGCACTACACTGATAAAATCTTCGAATGGTTGGTGTTGACTTTCGGTCTTTGCAAAACTTGGCATTGACCAGTAATTTGGACCCCCTCTTATGATTTTCAAAGCTTAACATTGTTTAACTCAAGTTAGGGGTGTATAATCTGGCTCTTGAAAATAAAATTTTTACTCAAAATGGTGAGCCAATGAATAAGTTTGGGGGAACATTTTCACGATCATATTTCATGTCCCCGCTAATAATGTCCTCCCAAGTTTACAGGTTTTTTTGGATCTAGCAGAAAACAACAGTGATGACACTGTTCTAAACAAGTTTGGGGATGGTTTGTGCTTATTTACGCATCACTTCGCATACTTTGCATAAGCACAAAATATATAATAATAAAAATAATAATTAAAAAAAAATTGTACATAAATAAGATAATAAAAGATTAGATAGTGAAAAATTACATCCAAAATATTAGAAAAATTTAAGAAAACCAAGAAAGTTAGAAGTTTTCTTAAACGAACTAATAATAAGTAGTTATGAGCCGTTGTCCCAAGGGTTAGTAAGATGAAGGAAGTCACTAATCTGAGGATAAAAATAAGTCTGAAAAATAGTTCCTATTCTGAAAGCCAAACATTTGAACGTTGATACCCTACTATATGCACTTACACACGTCTTGAAACTCGGGATAGTAGAGGATACCTTGAAATGCTCTTGTCTAAAAGCCAAAGTACGAAAGAAATTATAAATGAATAAAATATAAAATGGTGTAGAAAAATGAATACTGGTTTTGTTATCACCAAGGCAGCAATAAAAAAAATATAGCGAGGGTGCTTCATCACCTAGTGCCTTAGACCAACTGGTTTGGGAGTCACTGTTAAGCCTTAGTTGTTGCAAGACGAGAAAAATGCTACTTACGCCTAATCGTGCAAGCACATGAGTAATCTGTCGGTTAGTACCTCAAGACGTATTAACGGTCACATGAAAAATGTGTGAGCAATCCCATCTAAATATTCACCGATTAAAAAGTACTGAGGTAGATGGACAAGAGTATGATAGCTTGAATTGAATTCTCCGAGTGTAGGGATGTCTTTTACACACACGTAGGGGTATATGATCGATGTTTGGAAGAAAGGTAGGAATGAAGAATAAAGACGATATTTTATTGAGGGGTGATGTGATTTCTAATATCTTTTCATGACTATTAAGATAGGGCTCATGACAACCGAAAAGCTAGTGTAGTTGGAAACTCTAATTTTCAAAGTCTTTCTTTTACAATTCTTATCTTTAAATTTAACTTTCACGGTCTTCCTTTTATTATTGGATTTTGTGGGTGCAATCCGCTGAAAACCCTCAGGAGACAACACTCCTCCTACTAGGGACACCTGGAGGTTTAAAGGCTTGTTGCACGTGCTCAGTGCAATCGTGTTTCCTACGAAAGTGTGCTAGTTAATTTTTCGTTTTCTTATATTTTCTCCTTCTCTTAAATAAAAGATGTTTGTTCGAGACGACCAAAATTAAGTTTGGGGGAATTTGATCAGTTGAAAATATTCCATTTTTAACACATCAATTTCCCTATTCTTTGCAATCATCTAAAAGTGTTTGGTATAAATATAGCACATATTAGCAATTTGTCTGCAAAATATCAAATAACATGTGTTATACATTATAACCGGCATTATAAGGGAAATTGTATGTTTATTATTGCATGCATGATCTTTGTATATCAAACACTTGTCTCGAGATTATGTGCAGGAAATTCTCTAGGTAAAAGAGCCGGAATTGATAAAAGTGCTGATAAAAATATATCAAGTCCAAGACCTAAGATCTGGCAGTGAACTAGAAAGAATTATAAGATTCCAGACATCAGGAAATTTCCAAAAAGTCAACACAAAATATCCCTGAAGAATTCAACCAAAGAGCTCACTATACGGCCGCGGATCCGAGGCCGAGTCAGGATGATCCGCCGCGGATCCGCGGCCGTTCTGACTCATCGGCGGTTGGTAATTTTCCCCGAGACTTCTTTTCAACAGAAAAACTTCTTCAAGACACTTCAGTCCCTAGAGTTCTCCAGAAGCTTCCCTTCTAATAGCCAAGCTTCTTGTGCAAGCTTAATACCTACCAAGCTTCTCATGCAAGCCTCATAACAACCAAGCTTCTCATGCAAGCTAGCTAACTACCTTAATCTAGAAATTTCTACATAACTACCTAGCTTCCTATGCAAGTTTCATAACAACCAAGTTTCCAAGAGAAGCTAGACCTAGCTTCTAGGGGAAGCTTGAGGGAAAACTATAAAAGGGCACCTAGGGCATCATTACAAAGGTTTTTCATTAGTTGTTGAGTGTAGTTCATTAATTGAGTGGATAAATATTGAGCCAAAATTCCGCAAGTTGAGTGACGCAACTTGTAACTCAAAACCCTAGCCCAAATCCAATTCCAAAGCCAAATCAAGATCATTTTGAGAAGCAAATCAAGCAAGAAACCATCGATCCTTTATCCGCGAAGCCAGCCTTCATCCGAGCAAGAGATCCACGATGATCCGCGATTTAAGAAGATTGAGCGGAGTGAGCTTCGACGGAATCTAGTTACCTCTTCAAAAGGAGCGATCGAGAGCAACATCTTGTAACCTCGAATTGAGGGAATGTGTAATTAGTCGTCGATTCAATAAAGGTGATAATTGTACTTCTTGTTTTCTTTACACTCTTGCGTTATGAAGCTTCTTGATCTTTGATTCATTTATTTTCATGATGCTTGAGTAAATTCTCCGCTTGTGGAGGATCCGAGAGAATTAATAGATCTAATGATGATCAAATCTAAATACTAGTCTTAATTCTTATGAAATTTGTGAACCTTAGCTAAAAGAATCGTTGATGACCTAATTTGGAGCGAAATGATTTCTTGATTATTTCGTTGCAACTTAAGGATCAAACTATCGGTGATTTTCTTTGCTAGAGGCTAGATCCGAATGATTATGATTGAAAAGACAAGGGATAGTGAAGGAGAAGCCCTAGTTTCTTCAATTGATCCCTAATCTTCAATCATAATCATCAATCTAGCTACAAATATTCAATAGATAAGATTAGGAATTATTAGATTCATCATTAGCTATTAACTCAATCGGATCCTACAAGCTACTCTTCATATCTTGATAATTCAATCGATTTGGACATTTCTTGATTCTTGATTTTAGATCTATATTCTTTATGTTTCTTGAAATGAAAACTCACAAATCTTAAATCAATTTTCTTGAATTTTCTTTTATCTTTTATTTCCAACTCAACTAAAACGATAACGAACAAATCACACTTTCTCAGTGGACGATTCGCATTCACCGACGAAACTACAATAGACACCGTCAATTGGTTGCGGTATAAATTTCTTTGGTTGTGATCTTTTACACTTTTCTAAACACGACACGGAAAAGATATCAATCACTAGACAATCAAACATTGACTATATAAATAATTTTGACATAAATATGCATGTATATCTATATTATTACATTTAAAATTAATATGCGTGCAATATACCTAGAGGTGTGGCAAAATCCTCACGGAAGGAGGCATCCGAAGGGGTCTCCGATAGGGGTGCAAGACCGGCCCTCTGAAGCTCCCTACGCAGCCCTCCGGGCGGCAGAACCGCTCTGCCTCTGCTTCTGTTGGTGCCGCGGCTGGAGCTCCTGCCGCCCCTCACTGCTCCCGTCATCTTCATGAAATCTAGATAAAACGGTTCGTGGACGCATTAGACAATCATTACATATGCATGCTATATATGTATAGATCATAAAATATGAAGTAATAATATAACATTACTGATATCCTTTTTCGTTTCATGGACGCATTAGACATATCTATTTGGATTTTATCATCGATATCATTTTTAACCCACGTAACTTCATGATCATCCGAAGACAACCCGTCTTTTAAAACAGACGGTCGGAGCACTCTAGGTTTTCTCTCTTCTTCATGCTCATCGCTGTCTTCGAATTCTGGGATATCGTAAACATCCCTGGGTTTCCAACGGCATACGACGCTCCATCCCGGATGCTTCAAACACTGTGAGTAGTATACTTGGAACGATTGGTTCGGAAAGATAAACAGACCGTCCTGACCATAAAATCGAAGTGTGTTCACACTGGTCAATCCATATTCATCTTTCCAAATCCCGAGATTGTTTCTCCACTTATCTGTATCGGTTCGTGTATCGTACCAAGTACACTGAAATATATAAAACAGTTCTGATCGTCCGGGATATTGGATGCTAAGTATACAATTTAAGTATCCATAATAAATCACACCATCTGATCCTACCGTCGCAATCCCACTATTCTGAGTGGTTCTAGATGTTTCTATGTCCTTAATTTCGAATTTTTATCCAAGGACACCGAATTCTTTATAATATGCAACCTCTATACTAGGAAACTGAGTTATACATCTTGAATTACTCTCTATTGATGCAGACAAGTTCGGATCGTAGATCTAACAAAACAAATTTTACGACAAATACATAACGATATAAGTTTAGATTAAAACTGTTAGCAATAACATGTTATTCGAATAACTTACATGATCTGCAACCCAATCGCAAGAATTATCCTGATAATATTTTTCCAATCGTTCATCGTTCCAATCAGGATGCCCCTCACGTACCTCGTTAAAATGAATTCTGTTCTCAACAATAAATTATGACATTAATATTATATTATTTTATACACACAAACACAAATATAACAATTAATCCAAAAAAAACTTACTCTCTAATTTTTTCAAGACATGCGCTATTGAGAAGAATAAACCGATATATCTTGTTGATAAATATAGTGTCTACCATCTTATGATCAGCTTTACCATATGGCCTGTCCTGAATTCTTCGATGCCGGTTAAGTTTCGTCTCAATGTTCTCGTCCAGATAGCGGGAACAAAATGTGGTTGCTTCATCTAGAAGATAGCCTTGCATGATAGAACCCTCTGGTCGATTTCTATTGCGTATATATAATTTTAGAGTGTAGAGGTACCTAAAGAAAAATATGTTAAATAAATAAATACGGGCATACAGGACAATAATAATTTTACAAATTGCGCGAAACGAAAAGTTCCATGTACCTTTCGACAGGATACATCCATCGATATTGTACCGGTCCGGCTAACTTAGCCTCAGTTGCAAGATGAACCATCGGGTGTATTATGATATCGAAGAATGACGGTGGGAAAATATGATCAAACTTGCAACAACGAAATAGAATTTTCTAGTTTCTCCAGCGTCACAATATCCAGTATTTTAGCGCATAATTCTTTGAAAAAACAACATAGGTCATTGATTACTAGACCAACCGATTCGGGAAGGGAAGTCCTGAGGGCTAATGGGAGAAGATACTCCATAATAACATGGTGATCATGACTTTTCAGCCCATCGATCTTGCATTTCACAATTTTTATCTTCTTGCTAAATGATCCTGAGAAACCCGTGGGAACTTTCAAATTATGCAACATCTGCAGGAATCTTTCTTCTCCGGTTGTGACATATGATACGCGGCATTGGGAAGTACAAACTTGACTGGTTTACCCGCTATCGGTTTAGGATGCAATTCACTTTTAATTTCCCAGTCCTGTAGATCCATCCGAGCATCTCCTTTGTCTTTCGATTTCCCGTCTTTACAAAGAAGTAAGTTGAGTACGTGCTCAGATACTCCCTTCTCTATGTGCATGACGTCCAGACAATGACGCACTAAATTTGTTGACCAGTACGGAAGCTCGAAGAAATGCTTAACTTGTTCTAGAATGGTGGTTTGACCTGTTTTGTCGAATCTATCCTGAAGGTCACATTATTGTAACCATCCCACTGAGCAGTCACGTCCTCTCCGGACAATGAGGCTGGAAGTCCAAGAAGCTCCTGATGACCATCAAAGTGAACAACGTCTAACCTGTAGGGGTAGTCTAGAGGCAGAAAATATCGATGTCCGCAATAACAAACCTTCCTGCTAAAATTCAAGAATTTCGATATTGTATGTTGATGATAATAAGGACATGCTTTGTGACCATGTACGTACCAACCTGATAGCATTCCATACGCAGGAAAGTCATTAATTGTCTATATTAAAGCCGCACGCAGTATGAAGGTTGTATTTGTGTTTGCGTCGTAAGTCTCTACACCATCAATGAATAAAGATTTTAACTCATCGATCAGAGGTCGGAGATAGACGTCGATATTGTTTCCCCGTGAGTTTGGTCTGTGGATAAGAAGAGACATCATAAAGTATGATTGGTGTATAGCCAACCAAGGCGATAGATTATAAACTATCATTACAACGGACTATGTGCTGTGGCTTCCAGCCATATAGTTGAATGGGCAGAAGCCATCACTAGCAAGTCCGAGCCGACATTGCGAGGATCACTATTGAATATTTCATGCCTCCTATCGAAATCCTTCCATGCCGGTGAATCTCTTGGATGAATCATTTTTCCATCTTCATTTGGAGGAGCACGGTGATGCCAAATCATTGCCTCGGCTGTTTTCTTGCACCTGAATAGCCTCTGCAGTCTCTATGTTATGGGAAATTATCGTGCTATCTTCACAGGTATATCGAGTTTCTTATCAAAATCTTTCGGCTTATACCTGGCCTCTTTGCATGTTGGACACTCTTTCAAATCTGAATTCCTTTTCCGGTACAACACGCAATTTTTAGGACATACTTCAATTTTCTCACACTTCAGACCCAAATCAGACATCATCTTCTGGGCTCCGTACCAGCTGTCTGGCACGTTATTTTCTGGGGCATAGAATCTTTCAAGAATGAAAGAAGTATTATGAATGACTTGTTGCTCCATCCATTTAAGCAATTAATCTGGAAAAGTTGGACGAACCATGAGATGATGGAATAGTTTGCATTCTCATAAATTGGTTTTCTAGTATCATTCATGAAATTTTCATATTTATCCTCACGTGGTCTTTGACCGGAAGGAATGTCATCTTCGGTACGATTAGATTCACCTAGGGAAGTCTCTACCATATCCTCCATTTCTTCTCCTGAAAAGAAATTAAGGTCTTCTTCTTCTGCTGCATTACCGTCTTCTCTTTCTTCTTCTGCCGCATTACTGTCTTCTCCTTCTTCTTTTGCCGCATTAGTGTCTACTTCTCCTTCCCCGTGATATAGCCAAGTTGTATAAAGTCTAGTAAAACCATATTTAACGATATGAAGCTCTGCAAATTCTACCTTCTGCCAGTACTTATTCCCACATCTATCGCACGGGCAGAGAATTTTCTCTAACACGATCTTATTATGTGCGCGTGCAAATTCAATGAAAGTAGCAACTCCCGCAACAAACTTAGGTTGTATACATTGTTGCCAATCCACATACATTTAGTCCTTAACTCTGATGTACTCATGGGCCATATTAGACTGTATAATATATAAATTTTAGGTTATGATGACTATGATGAGAAATCTAAGAACGTGATGGTTACTGACAAAGGAGAAAATCCGTGTATGTGCTTTGTGTGTGCGTTTGTCGTTAAAAAGAATAAATTATCGATAAACAAAATTAGATTTGAAGATACCCATGTATGAGTTGTATTCTATATATGTGTTTCAATTTATGATTTTACTTAAGTGTAGGGTTGTTAGTGTGCATGTGTTGTGTATGCGTTTGTTGTGTATTCGTGTTGTATGTGTGTGTTTCGGCTGTCGGGGGTAAGGCTTCTATCCCATTAAGAATGTATAAAGCAAACACCTATTCGCTTGTGCTTTCAACCGTTTCGAGTAAATTTCGGCAGCACCTCCCCGCTATTCTCCGAGTATACTGTAATAGAATAGATAATCATTTCAAAACTGTGAAACAACGTTGAAATGAACATCTAATCTATCTTTGTACACGGAGAACCAGCGGAAAAGTACTGACGAAATAACTCAAAACGAATGAAAACACAAGTGAATGCAGGTGTTTGCTTTATACATTCCTAACTTGTCCACACTAGACAAATCTATCGGTTATCATACGATTGAATCTTCTCGTCACATAGACTATACGACAGTTGTTAGTACCGAACTATACCGTCCGATATTTAACAACTTTCGTATAGTTCTATGTCACGACGAATATCGAACGTATGTTAACCGATAGATGGGGACTAAGTCGCGCTTTGATTTTCATATATGAATATCGATGAGTATGAAAGTTTCATATTATCATCGAGTATCATATATTGGTTTTAACTTGAACATTTAACTTGAACAGGTTTTACGTTTACATTTCGTTATTAAGGGTTCGAAATTTTTAGTTTATGGTAAATTTTTCTTGCGTTTACGGTAAAATTGTACGTTTACGTTATCATCGAGTATCCTGCTGAATGAACTAGTGCACCCTAAACCCTAACCCTAAGTAACCCAAATTAAGCTAATTAACCCCAATTAACCATAATCGTTACCCTAACACAAATTATCCCTAAGTAACCAAAACTTAACCTAATTTATCCAAATTAACCTAATTAACCCTAATCAATACCCCAACCCTTTCAAATTATCACTAATTAACTCAATCTATTTTACGTAATTAACCCAAATTAACCCTAGCCTCTAACCGTAATCCTGAACCAAACTATAACCCTAAACCCTAACCCTAACCCTGAACCAATCCCTAACCCTAACCCTAACCATACACTGAACCTTAACCCTAACTCTAACCCTAACCGTACACTGAACCCTAACCCTAACCCTAGCCCAAGTCCTACCCTAACCCTAACCCCAACTAATTAACTCTAATCCTAACCCTAACTGAACCGAACCTTAACCCTAACCCTAACCGAACCCTGAACCCGAATCCTGAACCCGAACCCCAGTCTGAGTAGCAACCCAATAATCAACAAAAATAGAAATAAATGCATAATTAGAATTAAAAATATGAAATTTACTAACCTTTAGGCCGGTGATGGAAGAGACCGGAAATGGTCGACGATGCAATCGGCGACGAGAGAGTTCCTAACGTCGACGAGGAAGTTGACGGTGATGTCGGGGACGACAAGACGCGCGCGGGAGTGCGGTAGCGACGAGACGCGGGCGGTGGCGACGAGGCGTGCGCGGGAGAGTGAGAGCGAGGAAGTTGTGAGAAAGAGGAAATATCTGGGCTTCTTTTTATTATAAAATAACACATATAATGCCCCTACAGATTAATCCGTAGGGTTTTCGTTTGCGGCTCCGTAGGGCCAAATAACAAATTACGTTTTAATATTTTTAAATTAAAATGTAGGGCACCGTAGAGACAACCATGGGGACCTACGGATTAATCCGTAGGAGCAATAAAATGTTGTCCCGGATACCTTCATCCGTAGGGGCAACCTCTTATTATAGTAGTGATAATTAATATAAAAAAAGTATTATTCCAAATAGCAGAATCAAATTAGTGGAACCGAAATGAAAATTGAGACTGCAAAAATGAAGATTGTGTGATTCCAAATTTAACAGTAAACTTCTCGGAAATTAAAGAGAGAGATTTGGAGATTGAAAATTTTGTTGTTGTGAATTATGAGAAGAGAGAGGTATTTATAGAGTTTTGGATTAGAGATATAGGAATGTATAATTTTGAGTAGGGGTTTTAGGTAATTTTTACAAACCCCGCTTTAATTCAGATTTTATTAAAAAAACCCATCCCTTCATTAAAATATCCATCCTCATTCAAAAAAAAAAAATACCCCAAAGCATTGACTGGCTCCACACCAAACACCCAGGCCCAACGGTCAAATTCAAATTCAAATTTGGTCGGGTAGGACGAGGGCAATGGTCGGCCGGCTTGGGGCCCCCACGTGGCACTCAGGTCGGGCCGGACCGCGGACGGCCTGGCCCATCACACACCTTGAGTCGTGACACTTAAAATTCCCTTTTACATTACCATGCATTTAAAATGGACACAGTTAATCCCCTATTACTTGTCAAGTTTGTGTGGATGAAACAAATTTCAATGAATGAATCATTGTGATGAGAAATGGTGTTCATCCCACTTTCAATACTCTCATATCAATCATTGAAGAATCCATGACCAAATACTCTCTACAAATTAATTTTCATCTATAAATAGCACCTTCCTCCTTTGTATTTATCCATAAAATCGTATATATTCCTTCATTTTGCTTCATATATAAGAATGAAGATGAAAGGTATTGTAATTGTTATGGCGGTGATGTTAGTGGTTGGCTCATGCTTTGCAAAGCCACGGCGACTGATGCTGATGAGCACTCATGAAGCCAAGGGACAAGCGATTGCGCAGGAAGCCGAAGAGGCCAATAGCGGACTCGAAGGGGATGTAAAAAGAGGTGGTCAAGATCGTTGTCCTCCTTCAGATTGCACTCACAATAAGTTACCTTGAGGAAAATGATCGATCGACAAGATATATGCAGCGTGTGAAGGTTGTATTGGTTATTATATTGAGCATATATATATATATATATATATATATATATATATATATATCGGAGAACATGCATGTATGCATTTTCATCCTCTCTCTTTATATATGTATGTGTATGTGCGTCACTGAGATGCAGTGTAAATAAATAAATTGTGTGCAAGTATTTAGGACTTATAAAGGTTTACACATGTTATAGTGGTTGGTTTTTGTCCAATATATATGGATACTTTGAACATACAAAAGAAGTAAAATCATTTTAGAGAAAACAACACCCATATCTATCCATATATTTTCTATGTTCTCTAAACCCTAATCGATCTGTATGTATATCATTATCTATTGGGTATAATATTAAATACTCCCGAAGTTTGTTTTAAAAAAATTCCGGGACTACTGAAAGTTGTGAAACCATATAAGTCTTTTCTCAGAATGATGTGCTTCATGAAATACAAGAAATCGTCTTGACGGATGTCGGATCATGTCAAGATGTTACCTTCCGTAGTTCTACTATTGGCGACGATGGACGGCTGAGATTGGGTTGGAGGTTGACTCCTGAAACATGTGGATCTCAATGGGTTTGAGGTGGTTGAGGCCGAGCTACCTGCAAGGAAGTCCCGGGGTGGTTGTACCACCGAGGACCCTCCGACGATCAAGTTAGACTGGATATTTGAGCAGAGTAACGGCCTAGTGGGGAGAAACTGACTTACTTGAACCGTCTGAAAGAGGGGTTTGTATTGCGGCAGCAATGGGCAGGCAGGCGTGAGAATCACACCGGCCGTCACGCCCCTGGCGTCACGCCCGCGTGATAGGCGGGATCCCGCATAAATGACGAGGCAGGCTCGTTAATGGGGGATCGTGATGGCGTGGAACGCGGGATCGTGGGCGACGGATATCTCGTGCATGGCGAGATTCACGGAGCCGTGGCGGAAGCGCCTGCGACTGGTGCTGCTGGTCGGTCGATGGGACCGAGCAAGATGAGCTCGGCGGGAGGCTCGGGAACGAGCGGGAAGCCGAGGTATCTTGGTTCTGCGGTATCCCGGAGACGAGCTGAGAGGGCCGATGAGTCCAATAGTGCAGGAGGTTCGGAGGCGAGTCAACGGTTGTTTGTAAGGCAGGCACAGGAAATGTGTAAACGGTCGCAGAAGGTCGGCTACGTCCATGGGTCGCAGACCCGGGGTATTTTACCGACGTACGGTTCTTGGTCCTTTCTTGCTAGCTTCGGGACACGTCATCCGCCACGTGTCATGATCTGGGAGATCGCCGATATCGAGCATCATCATTAGCCCCCCACTCTCGTCCCGACCTGTTCACGGGTCGGGTCGAGAGTGGTCTGCCGGGTCATCCGAGGTGAGCTCCTTTCCGAAGATATCGTAAGTGCGAATTCCCGGGCAATAAGCTGTATTTTCTTGATGACGTCAGCGAATCAGGGGTCGGATCTTGCATTAAAGAGGAAGCGTCGGATCGTGCGTACGTTCGTCGAAGCGACAGCCCACGTATCAGGCGTCGGTTGGCTGACGTGACGAGCCGCAGGTCTCCCGCGCCCGATGGGATGCAACCAATGCGCGTGCGGCAGATGGAGCGATGGTGGCCGTCGAATGCGATGAGTCGTTTTGGCGGGAGATGACTGTTGCCGTTGGATGCGTATGCCGACAGCTATAAATAGAGGTGGGTCCCCATCAAGGCCCATACCTCTTCAAATTTTCCTCATCCTGAGTCTCGTTAGCTCGGTGCTTCTTAGGTTAGGATATCTGTGTTTGCTCTTCCGAGGACTCAGCCCCTTCATCAGGTTAGATGTCTTCTTATGAGGAGTTTGTAGAAATAGCTCGGGTAGAGTCTAGGGAGCCCCATGTAGATTCTTCCTCCTCTTCTTCTTCTTTTTCTTCTTCTTCTGAGTCGGAGTCCTCCCGGGAAGTTAGGGTCAGATCCTCTTCCTGGGGTCGCGCGACAGGGGCGGTTCCCAGAGCGGAGGTCACGGATGCCCCTAGTGTGTCATCTATGGTGAGGTATGAGGATGAGCTTGCCACTGCTCGGGCTCGTTTCCACATTCCTCCTGTCTATACACTACGTTTGGCCAAGGAAGGGGAGAGGGAAGATCAGGTACGGGGTAAGAAGATTGCCCTATACCTGGAAGCCTTTTGGGCCGGAATGCGCCTGTCCTTCTCTCCCGAGGTTGTTAGAGCGCTGAATTATTTTGGGTTAGCCCCGGGTCAGCTAGTGCCGAACTCCTGGAGAATTCTCCTTGGGTTCCTGGTCCGTTTGAAGTTGCACATGATCCCTTTCAAGCTGAGCACCCTTGCCTCTTCTCTCTGTTATAAAAGTCACTCCGACACTCGTGCGGACGAGCCGAGGTAGGTATACATCTCCTTTAGGAAACAACGGGGAAGTGCTGCCGGGTCGGGGGTCGTTGTCGTACTTTCTTCCATCCACGATTGGAAGAAGAAGTTTTTCTTTGTTGGGCCGCTCGAGGGTGAGGACTGGCTCGTGCCTACCCAGTGTTCTAGGGATAGTTGTCGGCGGGAGAGTCAGTCGAACGATACCGATGTAGCGAAAGTGGCGGAGTGGGAGCCCATTCCCCGGGCTGACGTGCTGCTTTCTAAGCAGTCCCTTAGTTGGGCTGGGCTCAGCCCCGCCCAGTTCGCGGGTAAGTTAGGAGTTTACAGGCGATCTGTTAGACTTGTGTTTATTTTATTTTTACTTGCATTGCTGACTCCATTATACCTTTCCTTGTGCAGAACCTATGGACGTGAGCAAATTCTGAGCGACCATGCACGAGCAGAAGAAGGGATCGAGGGCTGGAGGTGCAAGCTCCTCCCGTCCGACGTCGGCCCCGGCTCCCACGGCAGCCACTCCACCGAGGCGTTCGAGTGCGGCCGTGCCCCGGAGTCCAGCCAGGCACCGATCCGAAAGCGGGCTCGGGAACAAGAGGCCCGGGCCTCGGAGATAGAGACTGGCTCCCCGGCACCGTCCCTTAAGAAGTTTCACCGGACGGTTCCACGCACCTCGGCCTCCCCGATCTTGGTGGACGAGGGGGACCTCCGCTTTGAGGTGCCCTCAGGGCTCTCCGTTGCTGACAGCTTGCTGACAGAGATGGAGAGGTCGGCCGGGGGCAAAATCCCTCGGGGGAATCTTAGGGCGCAAATGGCGGCCATCGCCCAAGAGGCCGTGCAGGTTAGTGCTCGCGCCTTACTTGGTTTTTCACTCAGCATCCTATTATTCATGAGATTTGGTGCCTCCCTTTTCTTTCTGACCCTCCTCTGATTTCTTCAGGTCCTCCAGCACGTCGCCCTCGTCATCCAAATGGAGGACAAGGAAATTGCTCCGGCGATGCGAACCGCAGGCGAGTTCTCCTCGCTGGAGGAATGATCAAAGTTGGATCTGGACGCGGCGATAGCGAGGGTCGCTGTCCTCGCGGACGAGGTGGCGGCCGGGAAGCAGGAGGTGGCGGCTGGGAAGCAGGAGGTCCCAGGCACTGTGAGGCCGCACGGGTCGCCGATGCCAAGCTCCAGGACTCCAAGGTGCTCGTCGGCACCCTGAAGAAGTCGGCGAGCTCCCTCCGGAAGGAGTTGGAGGCGGCGATAAAGGGGATGAAGCGAGCCGAGCTCAGAGCGTCGAAGGCGGTGGAGAACTATAAGAAGTCGGACCATTTTTACACCGACCTAGCCGCAGCCGCTACCCTCGTCTGGCACGATGCCCTTGATGCCGTCAAGGCTCAAATGTCGGAGTTTCCTGATGAAGAGCTCCGGGGTGAATATCCTCGCAGTGATGACGCGCAGGTGAATGCCCCTAGAAGCGCTGCCGGGGAAGAAGCCCCCGGCGAGGGCGGCGCCGAGGCTCTTACAATGGGCGCCGATCGTCAAGACGAAGCCCCGATCGTAGAGGACGTGGTGATCCTCGAGGTTGCCCCGGCCCTGAGGCCTGAAACCCCTCGTCTTCTTATATTTTTTGTTGCTTTGGGAATCTCGTAAGACTCCGGGCGTTTTTATAAGGCCGGGGGCCAATAATACTTTTGTAAAGACTTTGGAATGAAGCAATTTTTGTAGTGTTTGGCGCAGTTTTTTCCTTTTGCTTGTTGTTAAATCTCTGTTTGCACGGAGCTGAGCTTAGAGAATTTCATTTGGCGACCGCACATCGAGTTGAATTTAGCCATTTTTCCAATTGCCTAAGTGTGCAAAGACCGGTAGGAGGTTGGTATCTTCGTGGCCCCGAAGTCGATGTGGGGATCGTGTAGTGAAGATATGTCGGGGTTATCCTCTAAGGTTGGGTCAAGTAGGGGTGTTGCCTGGTTTCCTCTTGGCAAGGGCTTAGATCCCTGACTTTGTAGGGTAGATAGCTGCCGGCCAGGAATAACCGAGCAGGGTAACCGCTCGGTTGCCTCTTGGTGAGGACTGTGATCCTTAGCGCTGGAGGGTCCATAAGAGGCTTTCTAAGGACGGGCCGAGCAGGTTTGCTGCTCGGTGCCTCTTGGCGAGGGCTTTGATCCTTAAGAACGGGCCGAGCAGGGTTGCTGCCCGGTGCCTCTTGGCGTGGGCTTTGATCCCTGGCGTCATGGGGGTAGTGAACTACCAGCCAGGGATAATCGAGCAGGGTAGCCGCTCGGTTGTCTTTTTGTGAGGGCTTTGATCCCTGGCGTCGCGGGGTAGCAAACTACCAGCCAGGGATAACCAAGCAGGGTAGCCGCTCGGTTACCTCTTGGTGAGGGTTTCGATCCTTAGCGCGGGAGGGGCCGTAAGAGGTCTGCTAAGGACGGGCCAAGCAGGGTTGCTGCCCGGTGCCTCTTGGCAAGGGCTTTGATCCTTAAGGACGGGCCGAGCAGGGTTACTTCCCGGTGCCTCTTGGCGAGGGCTTCGATCCCTGGCGTTGCGGGGTAGGGAACTACCAGCTAGGGATAGCCGAGCAGGGTAGTCGCTCGGCTGCCTCTTGGCGAGGGCTTCGATCCTTAGCGCGGGAGGGACCGTAAGAGGCCTGCTAAGGACGGGACAAGTAGGGTTGCTTCCCGGTGCCTCTTGGCGAGGGCTTTGATCCTTAAGGACGGGCCGAGCAGGGTTACTTCCCGGTGCCTCTTGGCGAAGGCTTCGATCCCAGGAGTTGCGGGGTATGGAACTACCAGCCAGGGATAGCCGAGCAGGGTAGTCGCTCGGCTGCCTCTTGGTGAGGGCTTCGATCCTTAGCGCAGGAGGGGCCGTAAGAGGCCTGCTAAGGACGAGCCGAGCAGGGTTGCTACCCGATGCCTCTTTGCGAGGGCTTTGATCCTTAAGGACGGGCCGAGCATGGTTGCTGCCCGGTGCCTCTTGGCGAGGGATTTGATCACTGGCGTCGTGGGGTAGCGAACTACCAGCCAGGGATAACCGAGCGAGGGTGAGCCCGGTTGCCTCTTAGCGTGGGCTTCGATCCTTAGCACGGGAGGGGCTGTAAAAGGCCTGCTAAAGACGGGCCGAGCAGGGTTGCTGCCCGGTAACTCTTGGCGAAGGCTTTGATCCCTAGCGTCGTGGGGTAGTGAACTACCAGCCAGGGATAACCGAGTAGGGTAGCCGCTCGGTTGCCTCTTGGTGAGGTTTTTGATCCCTGGCGTCGTGGGGTAGTGAACTACCAGCCAGGGATAACCGAGCAGGGTAGCCGCTCGGTTGCCTCTGGGTGAGGGCTTTGATCCCTGGAGTCGTGGGGTAGTGAACTACCAGCCAGGGATAACCGAGCAGGGTAGCCGCTCGGTTGCCTCTTGGTGAGGGCTTCGATCCTTAGCGCGGGAGGGGCCGTAAAAGAGCTGCTAAAGACGAGCCTAGCAGGGTTGTTTCTCGGTGCCTATTGGCGAGGGATTTGATCCCTGGAGTCGTGGGGTAGTGAACTACCAGCCAGGAATAACCGAGTAGGGTAGCCGCTCGGTTGCCTCTTGGTGAGGGCTTTGATCCCTGGCGTCGTGGGGTAGTGAACTACCAACCAGAGATAAACGAGCAGAGTAGCCGCTCGGTTGCCTTTCGGTGAGGGCTTTAATCCCTGGCACCGTGGGGTAGTGAACTACCATCCAGGGATAACCGAGCAAGGTAGCCGCTCGGTTGCCACTTGGTGAGGGCTTCGATCGTTAGCGTTGGAGGGGCCGTAAGAAGCCTGCTAAGGATGGGCCGAGCAGGGTTGTTGCATGGTGCCTCTTGGCGAGGGTTTTGATCCTTAAGGACGGGACGAGCAGGGTTGTTGCCCGGTCGATTCGTGAGGTTCCATTTGACCTTCCTGGTGTGAGTATAGGGAAAAGGGACAGTTGCGAGCGACACGTGTCATGAGCGCGTGGGGGGAGGCGAAGTGCCGGAGCCGCGTCGTTTCGATTTCGCCAAGAAAGGCTTGATGCCTGCCGCGTGGAGGTACAGTTGTGGGTGAAACGAGCCACTACTGGACTCTTAGGGCGTTGTGGGCTATAAAATGGAGGGAGTGTTGATCACTCCTTCCTTCACATCCAAAACGTAAGAATGGAGGACTTCCTTTTTACCATCTCCGACATCGTAAACTTCGAGGACGTGTACCTTTACGATCGGCACTGCACCGAGGACACGGTGCGGTTAGTGATAGGCTGCATTGAGGATCATTTCGGCCGACTGCTTCCCCGGCGCTCCCCCTGCTCCAGCTGTTAACGTACTCCATTTGGAGGGCGTCGCCGGGGCTCTACAACCCCTTGTCCGAACAGCTGAAGGACGAGGCGATTGGTAAGCAAAAGTCTTTGCGGCATATCGGCCTGATCTCCGCGGATCGGCGGGATCGCTCCGTGTCGCTCATTCTTGAGTGCTATCAATTGAGGCATGATGCCGACGTTCACGGGCGGCATCAGGGGCAGAGGTTTGAGGCTGCGAGGGCTCGGCTGGCGGAAATATCCTCGGAGTACCATGAGCAATGTTCTCTGCACCCCCTTCCCCAGCTACTGTAATTTTTCTTTTTCGGTGTATGGCTGAGGAGTCTATAGTATCCTTTTGAATAAACAAAACTCTTCCTTTTGCAATATTTTATTGATCCCTTCTTATTATTATATAAAAAGATCTTGATGAAAGTTTACATTGCCTTAGTAAAAGAAGTACACGCTAGTAGATGTTTTTTATTGGTACAGTTTGAGCTTCTCGGATGTCTGTTGGCCTCCACGACCGGCGTGGGGTGCGAGCCTCATAGATACTCGACGTACCCCCGCCGAAATAACCATAATTTGGCCGATTGTCAACCCGCCAGGAGGGCGACGCTGCTCCTGCTCGCCGTCAGCTTGTCGCTTGTCCCGCAAGTACGCTGGTAGGTGTCCCGAACGGATGAGCTCCTTGATGTTGTCTCGGAGCTGCTTACAGCTCTCTGTGGAGTGGCCTTGTGACCTGTGGAAGCCGCAGTAGGGGCCCCGGGTGCGCTTTGCCGCCATGCGCGAGACCGGGAGGAGCTTGAAGAACCCTTTGCCCTTAGACTCCTCTAGCAGTACCGTCTGGGAGACGTTGAGCGGGGTGTACTCCTGAAACTTCGGGAAGTAGGGCTTTGGCCGCTCAAGCCTCTTTCTCTCTTCCCTCGCCCTTTTCTTTTGGTCAGTTTGATCTGCCCGGGGAAGATTTGTGTTCACCTCGGACTCGAGCTGGATCTCACGCTCGGTCCAGGCCTTTACCTCGGCCATGGTCTTAGGTTGCGCTAATGCAAAGGAGCGTAAACACTCCTTATGCCTAAGAACAGACCTAAGTGCTGTAATGACCATCTCGTCCCGATGTTCTAGGACCTTGAGAAGGGCGTTGTAGAAGCGGGTGACGTACCCTTTGAATGTCTCTTTGTCTCTACTCTTGATTGTGAAGAGATGGTCGACGGTCCGTTTTTGCTGTCTGTTCCCGACGAAGTGGCCAAGGAATTGGGTGGCTAGCTCGTCGAAGGTTGAGATCGAGCGTGGTGCGAGTCCTCGGAACCAGTCTCGGCCGAAGCGGATGAGAGTGGCCGGGAAAGTTCGGCTTTAGGCGGCGTCAAAGTTGTCTTGGAAGCTCATTCCTGCGGTGAATGCGTCCAAATGGTCCTTCGGGTCAGAGTTACCATCGAAGAGAGAGACCTTCGAAGGATTGTTCCGGGAGGAGACATGGACGGCGAGAAGCTCCTCGGTGAAGGGCTTTTTGAGCGAGTTGGCGGCGTACTTAGCTGGGTCGCTCGAATGATGACCTTCCTGATGCATACCTTCGATCCTTTTTTCGAGGGCGTCGAGTCGACCGTGGTATCCGATGATTTGGCGCATTCTGATCTTTGGCCTCTGCTGTTAGAGACCTGTGTTTGGCCGCGGCCTTGGTTCCTTTCGATGAGGTTCCTTAGGTCCCCCGTCGAGGTGGTCTTCGAGCTGCCGTGACGAGTCCCGCCCGCGCGACCCCATGGATGGAGGGGGTGTCGGTCATGCCTGTGCGCAGGCGAGCTGATCGACACATCTTCGGGAGGGACAGACCTCGGTGTTGAACTGTGGGGCGCCCAGCGGGTCATAGAATAAGTTGGCCCGGGAGATCTGCGGTCGTGGGAGGTAGCGAGGCAGTGGTCGGAAGTGCCGACGCGAGCAGAGTCTTCTCTCCCTCTGTATGGGTCCCGGTCCTGAGGTGGGGGAGCGGCGACCTAGGAAGCTTGCCCCGCCATTTGGACACGGACGAGCGCATCCATGACGGACGCGAGTCGATCTATCCGGACGGCTAGGGCGTTGATGGAGTTCGGGGGAGGAGATTCGTCCGCGCCTTCATTATGGGGGAGGCGGCGGCTGGTACTTGGATCGTCGCAGTGATTGCTCCCCATTGAGTTGAGATCGGAAGATGAACTTTTTTCAGTGGAATCAAGAATTTCCTACAGACGACGCCAGCTGACGGATGTCGGATCACGTCAAGATGTTACCTTCCGTAGATCTGCTGTTGGCGACGATGGACGGCTGAGATTGGGTTGGAGGTTGACTCCAGAAGCATGTGAATCTCAATGGGTTTGAGGCGATTGAGGCCGAGCTACCTGCAAGGAAGTCCCGGGGTGGTTATACCACCGAAAACCCTCAGACGATCAAGTTAGACCGGATATTTGAGCAGAGTAACAGCCTAGTGGGGAGAAAATGACTTACTTGAACCGTCTGAAAGATGGGTTTATATTGCGGCAGCAATAGACAGGCAGGCATGAGAATCACGCCGGCCGTTATGCCCCCTGCGTCACGCCCGCGTGATAGGCGGGATCCCGCATTAATGACGAGGCAGTCTCGTTAATGGGAGATCGTGATGGCGTGGAACGTGGGATCGTGGGCGGCGGATATCACGCGCATGGAGAGATTCGCAGAGCCGTGGCAGAAGCGCCTGTGACTGGTGCTGCTGGTCAGTCGATGGGACCGAGGAAGATGAGCTCGGCGGGAGGCTCGGGAACGAGCGGGAGGCTGAGGTATCTTGGTTCTGCGGGAGCCCGGAGGTGAGCTGAGAGGGCCGAGGAGGCAAATTGCGCAGGAGGCTCGGAGGCTCGCCAACAGTTGTTTGTATGGAGGGCACAGGAAAGGTATGGACGGTCGCAGAAGGTCGGTTACGTCTATGGGTCGCAGACCCGGGGTATTTTACCGACGTATGGTTCCTGGTCCTTTCTTGCTAGCTTGGGGACACGTCATCTGCCACATGTCACGATCTGGGAGATCGCCGATATCGAGCATCATCACGTCTCAACACCAATTGGATATATACTTCAGTTAACGTTGCCGACAATTTTGCATGCATGTGTAAACTTTGGATATACAAGGATGATATATAGCAACAGGGATTTTTCTTAAAATGGAGATAAATACACGAGTACTTTCACATATAATCTATTGGACCCAAGAAATTAAAGATTCACATAAATATTTAATTTACATTGTCATGATCGAAAAGATAAAGTGCAAATTAAAACATAATCTTCTGTTAATTCGATAAAAGTGAAAAAGTGAAAAGACACAATCCTAGTAAAGAAGACTGTGCAGCCATACACAGAGTCCGGCGGCTGCTTTCGATCCTTCGTCATTAGTGATGATAATGGTTCCTCTACGTACGTTTACTTTTGTATCATGAAATGAGAGAAATTAAGAAAAAATATACAGAGTTCGTTGTGCGAGTTATCATGGTCGTCGTCGTCATCTTGAGCACCACCAGATTTCCGATACACTTCAGATATGGTGGGATTAAAAACCTCTTCAATCTCCTTCAGCTTCTCCTCATATTCTTCTTTCTCGGCATTCTGATTATCATCAAACCATTCAAGAGCTTCCTTAAGAACCATCGGTGTATGTTTCACTAAACTACATCAAGAAAATTGCTACTACAATAAACACCCTTAAACTTTGGTTCGTAGAAAGATCTAATTTGACTAAAATGCCCATAAATGTTTCATATAAGACGTCCTCACCAAAATGGAAACTATGGTTTGTTGATCATTGTAGGTTGTAAAGACTTGAGACCCGGCTTACACTACTATAATAAGAGATTGCCCTTATGGATGAAGGTATCCATCGGGCAACCTTTTATTGCTTCTACGGATTAATCCGTAGGTTCTCATGGTTGTCCCTGCGGTGCCCTACGTTTTAATTTAAAAATATTAAAAGGTAATTTGTTATTTGGCCCTACGGATTAATCCGTAGAGGCATTATATGGGTAATTTTATATAAAAAAAAGCCAAAAAATTTCCTCTTTCTCACAACTTCCTCGCTCTCACTCTCCCCCGCGTTCCTCGTCGCCAATGCCTGCGCCTCGTCGCCACCGCCCTGCGCCTCGTCGCCACCGCACTCCTGCGCACGCCTCATCGTCCCCGACATCACCACCGACTTTCTCGTTAACGTTAGGAACTCTCTCGTCGCCGATTACGTCGTCGACAATCTCCGGTCTCCTCCATCGCCGGCCTACAGGTTAGTAAATTTCATATTTTTACTTCTAATTATGCATTTATTTCTGTTTTTGTTGATTATTGGGTTGCTACTTGGGCTAGGGTTAGGGTTCACGGTTCGGTTCGGGTTCGGGTTCAGTTTAGGGTTAGGGTTAGGTTAGGGTTAGGGTTAGAGTTAATTAGTTGGGGTTAGGGTTAGGTTAGGGTTAGGGTTAGAGTTAATTAGTTGGGGTTAGGGTTAGGGCTAGGGTAGGACTTAGGCTAGGGTTAGGGTTTGGGTTCAGTGTATGGTTAGGGTTAGAGTTAGGGTTAGGGTTATGGATTGGTTCAGGGTTATGGTTAGGGTTTGGTTCAGGGTTAGGGTTAGAGGCTAGGGTTTATTTTGATTAATTACATAAAATAGATAGGGTTAATTGGGTTAATTAGTGATAATTTGAAAGGGTTAGGGTGTTGATTGTGGTTAATTAGGTTAATTTAGGTAAATTGGGTTAAGTTTGGGTTAATTAGAGATAATTTGTGTTAGGGTAACGATTATGGTTAATTGGGGTTAATTAGGTTAATTTGGGTTACTTAGGGTTAGGGTTTAGGGTGCACTAGTTCATTCAGTAGGATATTCGATGATAACGTAAACGTACAATTTTACCGTAAACGCAAGAAAAATTTATCCAAAACTAAAACCTTCGAACCCTTAATAAAGAAATGTAAACGTAAAACCTATTCAATTTAAAACCAATATATGATACTCGATGATAATAGAAAACTTTCATATTCTCATCGATACTCATATATGAAAATTAAAGCGCGACTTAGTTCCCGTCTATCGGTTAACATACATTCGATGTTCGTCGTGACATAGAACTATACGAAGCTTGTTAAATATCGGACGGTATAGTTCGGTACTAACAACCGTCGTATAGTCTATATGACGAAAAGATTCAATCGTATGATAACCAATAGGTTTGTCTAGAGTGGACAAGTTAGGAATGTATAAAGCAAACACCTGCATTCACTTGTGTTTTCATTCGTTTCGAGTTATTTCGTCGGTACTTTTCCGCTATTTCTCCGTGTATAATGATAGATTAGATGTTCATTTCAACATTATTTCACATCTTTGAAATGATTATCTATTCTATTACAGTGTACTCGGAGAACAGCGGGGAGGTGCTACCGAAATTTATTCGAAACGGTTGAAAGCACAAACAAATGGGTGTCTGCTCTATACATTCTTAATAGGATAGAAGCTTTACCCGTGACAGCCGAAACAAACACATACAACACGAATACACAACAAACGCACACACAACACATACACACTAACAACCCTAAATTTAAGTGAAATCATAAATTGAAACACACATATATAGAATACAACTCATACATGGGTATCCTCAAATCTAACTTTGTTTATCGATAATTTATTCTTTTCAACAACAAACGCACACACAAAGCACATACACAGATTTTCTCCTTTGTCAGTAACCATCCCGTTCTTAGATTTCTCAATATAGTCATCATAACCTACAATTTATTTGTTATACAGTCTAACATGGCTCATGAGTACATCAGAGTTAAGGACTGGATGCATGTGGATTGGAAACAACGTATGCAACCTAAGTTTGTCGCTGGAGTTGCTTCTTTCATTGAATTTGCACGCGCACATAATAAGATCGTGTTAGAGAAGATTCTTTACCCGTGCGATAAATGTGGGAATAAGTACTGGCAGAAGGTAGAATTCGCAGAGCTTCATATCGTTAAATATGGTTTTACTAGACTTTATAAAACTTGGCTATATCACGGGGAAGGAGAAGAAGACAGTAATGCGGCAGAAGAAGAAAGAGAAGACTGTAATGCAGCAGAAGAAGAAGGAGAAGACGGTAATGCGGCAGAAGAAGAAGGCGGTAATTTCTTTCCAGGAGAAAAAAATGGAGGATATGGTAGAGCCTGCCCTATGTGAATCTATTCGTACCGAAGATGACATTCCTTCCGGTCAAGGATTGCGTACGGATAAGTATGAAAATTTCATGAATGATACTAGAAAACCAATTTATGAGAATACAAAGTATTCCACCCTCTCATGGTTCGTCCAATTTTTCCAGATTAAGTGCCTAAATGGATGGAGCAATAAGTCATTCATAATACTTCTTTCGTTCTTGAAAGATTCTATGCCCCCGGAAAATAACGTGCGCGACAGCTGGTACGGAGCCCAGAAGATGATGTCTGATTTAGATCTGAAGTGTGAGAAGATTCAAGTATGTCCTAAAAATTGCGTGTTGTACCGGAAAGAGAATTCAGATTTGAAAGAGTGTCCAACATGCGGAGAGGCCAGGTATATGCCGAATGATTCTGATACGAAGCCCGATATACCTGTCAAGATAGCACGATAATTTCCCATAACACAGAGGCTGCAGAGACTATTCAGGTGCAAGAAAACAGCCGAGGCAACGATTTGGTATCACCGTGCTCTACCAAGTGAAGATGGAAAAATGAGTCATCCAAGAGATTCACCGGTATGGAAAGATTTCGATAGGAGGAGCGAAATATTCAGCAGCGATCCTCGCAATGTCAGGCTCGGACTCGCTAGTGATGGTTTCTGCCCATTCAACTATATGGCTGGAAGTCACAGCACATGGCCCGTTGTAATGATAGTTTATAATCTGTTGTCTTGGTTGGCTATGGACCAATCATACTTTATGATGCCTTTTCTTATCGACGGACCAAACTCACCGGGAAACAATATCGACGTCTATCTCCGACCTCTGATCGATGAGTTAAAATTTTTATAATTGATGGTGTAGAGACTTACGATGCAAACACAAATACAACTTTCATACTGCATGTGGCTTTAATATGGACAATTAATAACTTTCCTGCGTATAGAATGCTATCAGGTTAGTTCATACATGGTCACAAAGCATGTCCTTATTGCCATCAATATACAACATCGAAATTCTTGAATTTTAGCAGGAAGGTTTGTTATTGCGGCCATCGACGTTTCCTGCCTCTAGACCACGCCTACAGGTTAGACGCTGTTCACTTTGATGGTCATCAGGAGCTTCTTGGACCTCCAACCCCCTTGTCCGGAGAGGACGTGACTGCTCAGTAGGATGGTTACAATAATGCGACCTTCGGGATAGATCCGACAAAACAGGTCAAACCACCATTCTGGAACAAGTTAAGCATTTTCTTCAAGCTTCCATACCGGTCAACAAATTTAGTGCGTCATTGTCTGGACGTCATGCACATAGAGAAGGGAGTATCCGAGCACGTACTCAATTTGCTTCTTTATAAAGACGGGAAATCGAAAAATAACCTCCATGCTCGGATGGATCTACAGGACTGAGAAATTAGAAATGAATTGCATCCTAACCCGATAGCGGGTAAACCAGGGAAGTTTGTACTTTCCAATGCCGCGTATCATATATCACAACCGAAGAAGAAAAGATTTCTGCAGGTGTTGCATGATTTGAAAGTTCCCATAGGTTTCTCAGGATCATTTAGTAAGAAGATAAAAATTATGAAAGGCAAGATCGATGGGCTAAAAAGTCATGATCACCATGTTATTATGGAGCACTTTCTCCCATTCGCCCTCAGGACTTCCTTTCCCGAATTGGTTGGTCTAATAATCAATGACCTATGTTGTTTTTTCAGAGAATTATGCGCTAAAACACTGGATGTTGTGACGTTGGAGAAACTAGAAAATTCTATTTCGTTGATATTTTGCAAGTTTGAGCGTATTTTCCCACCGTCATTCTTCGATATCATAATACACCTGACGGTTCATCTTGCAACTGAGGCTAAGTTAGCCGGACCGGTACAATATCGATGGATGTATCCCATCAAAAGGTACGCGGAATTTTTCGTTTCGTACAATTTGTAAAATTATTGTTATCCTGTATGCCCGTATTTATTTATTTAATATATTTTTCTTTAGGTACCTCTACACTCTAAAAAATATACACGCAATAGAAATCGACCAGAGGGTTCTATCATGCAAAGTTATCTTCTAGATGAAGCAACCACATTTTATTCCCGCTATCAGGACGAGAACATTGAGACGAAACTTAACCGGTCTTGAAGAATTCAGGACGGGCCATATAGTAAATCTGAGTATAAAAGGGTAGACATTATGTTTATTAACAAGATATATCGGTTTATCCTCATCAATAGCGCATGTCTTGAAAATATTAGAGAGTAAGTTTTTTTGGATTAATTGTTATATTTGAGTTTGTGTGTGTATAAAATGATATAAGATTAATATCATAATTTATTGTTGAGAACAGAATTCATTTTAACGAGATACGTAAGGGGCATCCTGATTGGAACGATGAACGATTGGAAAAATATCATCAGGATAATTTTTGCGATTGGGTTGTAGATCATGTAAGTTATTCGAATAACATGTTATTACTATCAGTTTTAATCTAAACTTATATCGTTATGTATTTGTCGTAAAATTTATTTTGTTAGATCCACGATCCGAAATTGTCTGCATCATTAGAGAGTGATTCAAGATATTTAGCTCAGTTTCCTAGTATGGAGGTTGCATATTATAAAGAATTCGGTGTCTTTGGATACAAATTCGAAGTTAAGGACATAGAAACATTTAGAACCACTCAGAATAGTGGGATTGCGATGTTTACGATGTCCTAAAATTCGAGGACATCGATGAGGATGAAGAAGAGAGAAGACTTAGAGTGCTCCAACCGTCTGTTTCAAAAGACGGGTTGTCTTCTGCTGATCATGAAGTTACGTGGGTTAGAAATGATATCGATGATGAAATCCAAGTAGATATGTCTAATGCGTCCACGAAACGAAAAAGGTTATTAGTAATGTTATATTATTACTTCACATTTTACGATCTATACATATATAACATGCATATGTAATGATTGTCTAATGCGTCCACAAACCGTTTTATCTAGATTTGATGACGATGACGGGAGCAGCGAGGGACGACAGGAGATCCAGCCGCGGCACTGGCAGAGGCAGAGGCAGAGGCAGAGCGGTTCTGCCGCCCGGAGAGCTGCGTAGGGACCTTCAGAAGGCCGGTCTTGCACACCGATCGGAGATCCTTTCGGATGCCTCCTTCCGTTTGGAATTTGCCACACCTCCAGGTATATTGCACGCATATTCATTTTGAATGTAATATTATAGATATACATGCATATTTATGTCAAAATTACTTATATAGTCAATGTTTGATTGTCTAGCTGTTGGTGGTGCATTCACATCAGGGACAGAGGCTACTCCTGCACCTCCAGGTATATTTATATATCCTATAGTGCATGCATATTGATTTAGAATGCTATATCATAAATATACATACATTTTTTTTACTCTTACGTACTTAGATAATCATTTTTTAATTGTCTAGCTATAAGTGGTGCCTCCACAGCTCGGGCAGAGGCCAACACCGCATCTGCGGGCATGTTTATATATCCTATATTGTATACATGTTGATATAGAATATTATATTATTGATTTACACATTCTTTTTTCAATTACTTAAATAGTCAATGCTTGATTGTCTAATTATTGGTGGTGCGTCCATGTCTGGTGCAGGGGCCACTCCCGTCACTTCCATACCCTCCGCTCAGTCTGAAGGTTAGTATGAATAAATATAAAATATTTATTCATTTTACATATCTTTTAAGAATAAACATGAACTTCATGTAATTTAATCGATGTTTATTTTCTAGTTGGAGGAGATGCGTCCACGTCTAGGTCACCGGCTGTTCCTCACCGGAGAAACTATCGTCCCGCTCGTGCTGCTGCCCGGGCCCAGGCTCGTGCTTCTGTCGCTGGAGGTATATATCACACTTCAATTTTCGTTAAACCTTGATTTCTTAATACCACATTGTCTTAATATTGATTGTCTTGATATTTCTTGTAGATGCAGGGCATCCCCATCCCGAGAAGGGGACTCAAGGCCCGAATCAGACCCACAGGAGGAGGCTCGACAGAGCTAGGGGGAGGCAGCATTCCCCCTCTTCTTTACCCCTGATTATCTCTATACCGGCGATTATGCCGAGAGGTTCGGCCGGTATATGGGGGATGAGAGCCGCCTCGTGAAGAAGTATCCACTTCACGTTGAGTTGGGCGACCAGCACCGGCGCTCATTTGCCCTCTTTTAGGATTAAGCTCGGGTATTAATATATATTTTCATTTGACTTACCCAATATATTTATTATTATTTAACACTTTCAATTTAATAACATTGTTTTTTCTGTATTTGCAGTTGGATTACGACTTTCAGCCTATACCCGACCCTGATCGCCCTGAGAGAGTGCTCAATCTTCACGCTCTATACCATGGCCTGCTGAAGAACATGCAATCAAAGGTCCGATACAATAGGAACGAGCTGAAGATCGACTGCTATTCTCTGTGGATGGCGACCTCCGAGGCAGAGAGAGCGGCTCTGCTACATATTCCGGCCATTGCGAGAGTCGACGTAGATAAATGGCCTCTCTTGTGCCAACATTTCAACTCTCAGCGCAAACAGGTTTGTATTTTAAATGTAATTCATTGTTTAGTATATAATTTATTTTTTCTGTTGCATAATTAGAAAACTAAATCTGAATGTGTTGTACAGAAACATGCCGATCAAAATAAAGAGAATAGGAAGTCGGCGAAGAGGGGTCGCCCCACTTATACAGGTGGCTTGAAGAATATTACCCGTGCTATGGAGGCATCGGTAAATTACAATAGACCTACTGTAATATAATGTAATATTAAGATTTATTTTATAATATATGTAATTTTTTTGCGAATTGCAGAGAGCTCAGACCCTGGCGCAGGGTGGTACACCGAGCAAGCTGTCCGCGTATCTTGCCGTCCACGGCACCTCAACAGATCCCGCCACGGGCGAGATTCGATTCCCCGACACCGCTATCCAAGAGTATTGCGTAAGTATTAATATTTATTCTAACAAGTTTGAAATTTTTGTTTTGAAAAGTTCAAATTTAAATGATATACTTATATTTTACTGGTTAATATGTGTGTAGGAGCAGGTGGTGGAGCAGGCGGAGGCATCGGGGATCGATTTTACTGGACAGAACGATCCGATGCTGCTGACCCCAGTCCTAGACGCCGCACACGGAGGGCACCACGGAGGTTGGGAGAGAGGCCAGGGACTGGGTCCTAGCAGGGCCCATATGAGGTTGGACTCTACTCCGGCGGTTACTTCCCCTACCCCCCGTAAGCGACGTCTAGAGCAGATGTTACCACATTGAAGACCACCATCCAGGAGTTGAAGGAGATGATGGTATGTATACTACTTAATAGTAAAATATTATATCATATTATAGATAATAACATATCCAATATTAGTAGCCTGAGTTTATTTGGTTATAGACTTAACTTTGATTAATTTTAGATTGGGGTTTCGAAATAACCTGATAATGATACGAATTCGACTAATACACAGTTCTTACTTGTTTATTACACATAAAATTGAATAGATGCGACAGGGTACTTCGGCTGCGGCTCCACATGCATCTCCTTCGGCTGCGGCTCCACAAGCCACTATCTCGGCTGCGGTTGCGCAGACCACTCCCGCAACTCCACAGCCCGCTCAGACTCCCGCACAGTCCGCTCCTTCATTGGTCAAGTTTTTGACGACTCAGGACTATACCGAGGAGCAGATGCGCCAGATTACGGAGATTATCAGAGGTGGAGGAGCTGGACCGAACTAGGGTAGTTTTTTATATATTTTAAGCATGTATGTACTTATATGATACATATTGTATATATTTTGGACAATATTGGTGGTGTTTGTGTGTTCACGTTAATTTAGATTGATATCGTATTCTGTTTGTTGATTTCTTTTATATATTATGCGTGAGATGTTGATTATGAATACTGCGGTATTTGGTTAAATGCTGTATATATTATTGTGCACAAGGCGAGGAAAAAACAGGAAGCCCTTTTTTTTAAAAAAACCCTGATATTTTGCCCCTACGGATTATTCCGTAGGGCCATATGTTGCACCTACGGATTAATCCGTAGGTCCATAGTTTGTCCCTACAAATTTATCCTTAGGGACAAAATATCAGGATACCTGACATTTTGCCCATATGGACTCAGTAACAGGCGTTACACTTGCCCCTACGAATATATCCGTAGGGGCTTTTGTCTGTCCCTACGGATTACTCCGTAGGAGCATAAAGATGGACCTACGAAGAAATCCATAGGGGCTTACATCTGGACCTACGAATAATTCCGTAGGGGCATGTCGTTTCCCCTACGGAGCCCCTACGGATTTATCCGGAGGGGTAACTATTTTATTTTATAAACTAATAAATTAAATAAATATTTTGTCCCTACGGACTGCACTATAGGGACATGAATACCTATGGACAAAAACCGTAGGGGCAATTATTTTTCCGTAGGGGCATGTTTAGAGCGAACACTTGCACCTGCGGCCATTGCACCTACGGTGTATTTTCTCGCCCCTACGAATATATCCGTAGGGGCAGTGGTTTACCCCTATGGATGAAGCCGTAGGGGCAACCCCTTATTGTAGTAGTGTGGGATTGTAGTGTTTCTTTGGATCAGTTTGGTCATCACTACACTGACAGTCTCGATTCCAACAGTAAGAGGCACGACATCCAGGAGGAGGTTATCTGCGTCGAGATTGTATTAGGGAAAAAGAAAGGTATTAAAAAGGGTAGCAAAATTGAAACACGAGCTAAATAAGAGATGCACAAAAAAGTACAAATTTTTTGTGAATTTCGGGATAATTTTTTTTAGGGTAAATTGCAAAAATGTACCAATGAACTTTTATCTTTTTTTGCTTGATATCATGAACTACTTTTATAGCAAATTGATATCATGAACTACTACCTCCGGTTTCAACTTACTATCATGGAATCGTGACAGTGTTATCTTTAACTGCCACGTCAGCATTTTTTGTACTGTCTTTCCTTTTTTACCTTTCTTCTTCCTCATCTTCTTTTCTGTTTTTTTTCCATTTATAAAAACTCTAAATTTTTATTTCAAGAAATTAAAAAAATTGAAGAAGAAGAAAACATTGAAGAAGAAGATTCCAAATTTTTATTTCAGAAAATTAAAGAAATTGAAGAAGAAGAAGAAGACATTGAAAAAGAAGATGAAGAAGAAGATCCCAAATTTTTATTTCAGGAAATTAAAGAAATTGAAAAAGAAGAAGAAGAAGACATTGAAGAAGAAGACACTAAAGAAGAAAAAGATCCCAAATTTTTATTTTAGGAAATTAAAGAAATTGAAGAAGAAGACAAGGAAAAAGAAGAAGATCCCAAATTTAATAATCAAACCACCAAAAACTATAAAAAAATTAGAGAAAAATTGATGAAATTGAAAGAATTGATGTGAATTTGAGCGGCCACTAAAAAATTAAATTAATTGAAATTAGGTGTAAATTTGATTGAATTAGGGCACCTTCGCGACCTCTTTCCACCTTCACGACCCTCTACCTCACTTCGCCGCCGCAACCGCCGCCGCTATCATGTCCCACCACCACCGCAACCTCCTTAACCATCCGCCACCGTTAACATTATCATTATCTTTCATTATCACCTTCTTCTTCTTCAACTTCTTTTTTTTCAATTCCTCCCAAAACAAAAAAACCACTCGTCACCATCACCATCGCCGTTAGTGTAGCCCATCCTATCCCTTTGCTACCCACCCTCCCCTTTTGCTGCCCCTTTCCCCTCACTGCCCCCATCATCCTCTGTCGTGAAGGATGTCTCGTATTTTTTCAAGACTGTAAAGTTAAAGAAGGAAAAGATGTTTTTCTTAAAAGGACAGACATCTGGTATTTAAAGTCCAGAACATGCACCAGACGTCTCCCACAGAGGGACATACGTCTAGTTAAGCCCTAGAAAGTCACGGCCAATTGAGACAGATGTCCGCTACAAAGGACCAGATGCCCGCCACAATGGTCAAGATTTATTTCGAAAATTCAATTATTTGGTGCTAGTTTTGTAATTTCTAAGATCTTATTATAACTTAAATTGTATAGGCTATATATAAAATCTTAGGGTTATTAATTAGGGTTGATATTTTTGGTAATAAAGTTTTAAAGGGAGTTATCACTCCATAAGGGATCAAGATCATAGTATAAAGAACTTTAGAGAGTTATAGATCATAAAGCAAAATGAGTAAACTACGTCACCATAAGGGATCTAAGCCATCAAAGATGAAAGAGAATTTGTAGAAGGAGAGAGATCTCGTTAGAGATCATAAGAAGAGGGTGTAATAACTCTTGTAAGGTTTTTTCTTTTCAAGTTCTAATAAAGTTTCTCTTCGTCCCCCCTCCCCCAATATCTTGCGTTATTTTTATTACGGTTTGCATATAGTTCTTTTATTATTCTTCTATAAACGGATCTAGATTTATAGACCTGTAAGGTATTTTCTACTGCGTTGCCGATTGATATTGTGGTATCAACAATTTATATCGGAGCTACGTTCCGTATTTTTGCGATTTAAGTTTACGGTAGGTGACGAAACTTGTGTCTGCTCCTTATCTTCTTAGATCATGATTATATTGATAGTGGTTCGTAAGGATCCGAGAGAAACATATTTTTTTGGAATTAAGGATGACGTATAACAAAGTAAATAGCACAAAGTTTGAGGTGGAGAATTTTACTGGGAAACAAAACTTCTCGATGTGGCAGAAAAAGGTGAAAGCACTTCTGGTGAAGGAAGGGATGTTCAAGGTACCTGGCGGTAGTGAACTTATCGACATGACAGATACTGCATGGGCAAAATTAGATCAGAATGTACAATGCACGAAAGGACATTTTTTGGTGGATAACATGATGTATAACGTTATGAAGGAGACTTCTGTGGCAAGTTTGTGGTTGAAATTAGAAAGCTTGTACATGAAAAAGTCGTTGTCAAATAAGTTATACCTAAAAAACAACTCTACGGATTACGCATGAAGGAAGGGAATCTTATTCACGACCACCTAAATAGCTCAACAAGATGGTGAACGATCTTCTATGCCTTGAAGTCAAGTTAGAGAAGGAGGACCAAGCACTATTGCTTTTCACTTCCGAATTTATATGAATGCTTGGTGACAACGATCTTTTATGGGAAGGAGAATCTCGAGATGGATGAGGTTACAATGACTCTTTTAAACAATGAGAAAATGAAGAAATCAAATCCATCGGAGGAGTCATCGGGGTTGTTTGCCGGTGAAAGGGAAGATCGAAGAATAGAGATGGAGGCAAGAGTATAAGAGGAAATTCAAATCATCCGAGCAAGAGAGTGGACCGTGCTTCTTTTGCAATCAGTCAGGGCATCTGATGAAGCAATGCCAAAAGTATAAGCAGTGGTTGGAGAAGAAGGGTAAATGTACCAATTCAAAGGGTTCAGATCAGCCCAGTGTTGCGACCGAAACAGAAAAAGATTCATGTGACGTACTAACTGTACATACAGGGGAGGCAAATTCTGATGCTAGATTTCTTGATTCCGGATGTTCATACCACATGTGCCCGAAGAAGGAGCTGTTTGACACCTATACAGAGTTCAATGGCAGCAGTGTTCACATGGGGAACAATGTGGCTTGCAAGGCCATTGATATAGGGAATATCAAAGTCCACATGTTTGATGGAGTGGTGCGAACGCTTGTGAACGTGCGACATATTTCAGAACTAAAGAAAAACCTGATTTCTCTTAAAGCATTAGATGCGGCAAGATGTAATTCGTTGGTCAAGATGGAGTATTAAAGGTTGTCAAGGGTGCTCTAGTGGTTATGAAAGGACAACGACTAAAGAATTTATATCGTTTGGACGACAGCACAGTGACTGGTGGTGTAGCCGTAGTTATGGAGAAACAGGTGGAGGATACCGCAAAGCTGTAGCATATGCATCTTGGTTACATAAGTGAGAGGGGGTTTCGTGAGTTGCACAGAAGCGAGTTGCTGAAAGGTGTTACCTCATGCAAACTAGATTTCTGCAAATTTTGTATGATGGGAATGCAGCATAAGGTCAGCTTCAAGCAAGCCATGCATAAGATCGAAAGACTTCTCGATTACATTCACTCAGACGTATGGGGGGAATTTCCTGTTTCATCAAAGGGAGGTGCTATATATTATGTCACCTCCATTGACGATTTCTCACGGAAGGTATGAGTCTACTTCCTCAAATACAACTCAGATGTGTTTGCCAGCTTTAAGAAGTGGAAAGCAGCCGTGGAGAAGCAAAATGGGCGACCAGTAAAGTATTTGCGGACAGATAATGGGGATTAATACACCTCAAAGGAATTTCAGGATTTCTGTAAAGAACAGGGCATACAGCGACAATGGACTGTTCCAGGACAGCCAGAGAAGAATAGAGTAGCAGAGTGCATGAACATGACACTATTAGAGAGAGCTAGAAGTATGTGGTTTTAATCCGGACTTTTGGAGGAATTCTGGACAGAGGCAGTGAGTCTTGCGTGCTATTTAGTCAACAAGCCTCTATCAATGGCCATAAATCTTCATATCTCAGAAGAGATATGGAGAGGAGAGCCAGTCAGTCACGATTCTTTGCGGGTGTTTGGGTATCCTACCTACTCGCTCATGAATCAGAAGAATAGGACTAAGCTGGAATCAAAGTCAAAGAGGTGTGTTTTCTTGGGATTCAAATTTTGTGTTAAAGGCTATAAGTTATAGGATCTAGAAAACAAAAGGGAATTCACTAGTCGAGATGCAATCTTCGATGAGGATTCTATGTTGAAAGATGTGACAGGAGATAATAAGAAGGCAGGTGGAGTATTAAGGGACAATGATTCGGTGGAGGTGGAGTTATCTGGCGTTCATAAGGTTACGAACACTGAAGCACAATTACAGTCTATTGATGCAGATATGGGCTGGCAGATTACGGAAACAGAAGGTGAGGACCAACCCCAACAGGACCTACAGGCAATAGCAGTAAGGAGATCAACACGTACTCATAAGGCACCAGTCAGGTACGGTTTCAAAGACATACTCGCATATACTTTAGTCATTGAAAGCGGAGATCTCGGCTCTTATCAGGAGGCCATTAGATAAGATGATAGGGATCGAAAGGTTGTGGCGATGACAGAAGAGATAGAGTTACTTCAAAAGAATAGTACGTGAAGATTGATAGAGCTACCGATAGTCAAAAGGGCTATTGGTTGCAGATGGGTATTCAGAAAAAAGAAAAACGAGCAATACAGGACATGTTTAGATGCGAAGGATTTTGCTTAAAAGGAGGGGTTGACTACAACGAGATTTTTTCGCCGGTAGTCAAGCATATGTCTATTCGAGTGTTGTTGGTAAGGGTAGCTGCTCAAGATTTTGAATTGGAGCAAACGGATGTTAAAATGGCATTTCTGCATGGGGAGTTGAAAGAGACGATCCTCATGAGTAGCCTAAAGGATTTATAGAGCCCGGCAAAGAGGATCATATATGTGAACTCAAGCGGTCTTTATATGGGTTGAATCAGTCTCTCAGGCAGTGGTACAAGTGATTCGATTCGTTCATAAGGAAGACCAATTACTCTCAATGTGAGTAAGACAGCTGTGTGTACTCGAAGCGAGTATGACAGCTGCGTGTACTCGAAGCGACTTAAGAATGGGTTGTCGATATATCTACCCCTATATGTCGATGACATGTTGATCGCGGCTAAGAGTATGACAGAAATAAAAGCGCTCTAAGTTTCATTGAGCGCAGAATTTGACATGAAAGACTTAGGTGAAGCGAAAAAGATTCTTGGGATGGAAATTATTCGAGACAGGAAGGCTGGAAAGTTGTGGCTATTCCAAGTCAGATATATTGAGAAGGTGTTGAAGAGATTCAACATGAAGGACTTAAGACAGGTGAGTAACTCTATCACCGGTCATTTCAAATTATCTTTTAAGAAGTGTCCAAAATCAGCAGAGGGGAAGAAAAAGATGTCTCGAGTATCAAATGTAAGTGCAGTGGGATCGCTGATATACGCTATGGTATGCACACATCCATACATATCTTATGCGGTAAGTCTGGTTAGCCGGTATATGTCAAATCCAGAGAAGTTTCATTGGGAAGCGGTATAATGGATACTTAGGTATCTAAAGGAAACTAAAGAACTTGGTTTATTCTTTCACAAGTACAAGTCAGAAGATAAACCGAGCCAGTTGCAAGAATACTATTCGCACCAATTTTGATGCGCAAACATGCTAGGTGTGCACCTATCATAAGAGGCCAAGAAACTTAAGCAAGCATAACAAGTGCGCACATGGCAAAAAGCCATTTTGATGACATGTACAACAATATACATGCGCATGTGTAAGCTGATGCATGAGATATGCTGCAACACGTGCGAAGCACATGCGCACATACTTGCCGTGCGTAACTGCACCCAATAATGTATTGTTCCCACCAAAATATTTCATATAAGAACTTAAGTTCTCTGATGATATTTAAAACATGCGCCAATGCTTGTTTGGCGCTGCCTAAAGCATGCACCAATGCTCTCTGGCGCTGGCATAAATGCGCTAGAACATTAAAGCTCTCACTTCCTTGTAGTTTAAGCTATATTTGGAAATTAATTTCCCATATATTTCTTAGACAAAAAGATACACATGATATCAACAAATATATCAATCATGTAGTTTCTAAATAAAGAAAACACCAATCGGGTTAATAAAAAACACTTGGATCAAAATCCCACGATACTTAAGCATCCGGTCTGATCTCAAGATCAATTAGAGAAATCTCATATGAGATATTTTCTCTACTTGCCCAAAAATTTCTATACCCTATATAAGGGACCTCAAGAGATCAATTCTCAATACAGCTGACACCCCCTAAACTTGAGATCAAAAGCTTAAGCTTGCTTGCTCTCTGCCATCTTTCTCCTCCACAAAAACTGAGGTGAAGGAGATTAATCTCCATTAAAATGAAGTTTAAGCTTCATTGATGAGAAAATTAACCTTCATAAGAACTTAAGTTCTTATTCGAATTTTAAGATTCTTAAGTCAAATTCATCCTTACTGAAAATTAAGTTTTACAGAAAGTGTTTTTGATTTTAAGATCTAAGGTTTGGAAAAACTTATGAATACTTAACTAAAACGATGAAAGAATATCAAGATCTCAAGACCATCATGGAGGAAAGATGAAGTCTTTACTTCAAAAATCATATGATATGAATCATGCATAAAAATACAACTCAAGATCATAAAATTTGATTCTTGATGTTTGTTGATGGTAAAAAAGACAATTAACAGAAACTTTAGCTTCAAAAAACTTAAGCTTCAAAAATCTTAAGTTTTCTAAAATATAAAGATTAATCTCTTTGCCATGCGCGCCAATAGGCATGAGCCATGTGGATAAATCCCAATGTAAATATGCGTCATTAACCCATATGCGCCAGATGCATTGCACCAATGATATAACAACATGTGGCATGCGCCAATCTAAACATGTGCCAAGTCCCATCACCATTCCTTCATAGGCTAATATGTATGCGCTAATATAAACGCATCACATGGCATGCGCCAGAGACCCATGCTCCAATGGGCATGCGCTACTGGACATACGCCCATGATGATGTGCGCCAATAAGGAATGCGCCAATATAAGCGTGCCACACCATACTCCTTGGATGGTTCCCTGAAATTTAAGCTTTTTTGATATTAAGATCTGTTGAGCTCATATGCTCATGATACCTAAGTTGACCTTAGTCCAAAATATGACTAATGACACTTAGCTAAATGTTTAAGTTGATTTTAATCTAAAATAAAATTAACGATCCTTAATCATATTTTAAGCTGATCATAGTCTCATATACAACTAAAGATCCTCAAACACATGCTCATGATATCTAACTTGATCTTAGTCACATATACGACTAAAGATGCTTAGCCCATGTCACCTAAGTTGTTCTTGGTCTCATATAAGAGTAACAATTCTTAGATAAAATACAAGAAGCCATTTTCCAACATGTTCTCTTCTCTCATAAATGTGATCTGGTTCAAGGGTATATTCTTCCACACTTCTGATATACGGCGTTGTAATTCCTCAGCGTCTTTAAAGATGTAGCGGGTCCCAATAACTAACGACTCCTCCTTCATCCTAACTTCTTGAAAGATATGAAATTTCATCAAGATGGAGAATTCCTTAACCTTGGATGCACACCCCATATAGATGTGCATTCCATAAAGATCATCTCATACAGATGCGCACCCATATAGATGTGCACTTCATATTAATGTGTACCTCATACAGACGTGCGCACCATCAAAATAAAGAACGAGCCCCGGCTTTATGAAAGCATACATATATGTATATCTTTGGAGGCAATATAAATGCCTTCAAATTGGACTGCATCCCAATATTAGGCGCATCCCTTTTTAGATGTTCACATCATACGCTTTGCCACGTGATATACACGTGTGCGTAAGCTGAAAGATAGACCGATATGTCCCTAAACTGGTATTCTGCCCTGCAGACTATCTCCATATTGACAACCGTATACTATTTATGGGCTATCCATATGTGATCAAATGATTAATTGAGCCCATATACTCATTATTTCTAGGTTGATTTTAGTCTCATAAATGACTAATGATTCTTAATCATATTATTTAAGTTGATCTTAGTCTCATCTACGACTAATGATCCTTAGATCAAACCAAAATATCTCGTGAACTGATAGACCTCATTTATAAGAGATATGTGTCCTAAGTTCAACCCCAAATATAATATATACGGATTTGGACTAATCCGCGTCCTACGAGCGACGACATATATTAGTCTCATATATAATCTAAGGGAAACCCTAAAATAAACAAACCATAACACGACATGAAATGATATATCTGGAGAAGAGAAAGTTGTTATCGCGTAGCGATAACGTAATTAACTTCAGGGGCTTGCGCCTACAGGAAAAAAACATCACTACAATAAAAAAAACCTCACCATTGAGGGGGAATTTGAAAAGTTCGGCTACAATGGTCGCATCTATTCAAACCTCCGATATACGGTGCCATAAATCAACTTGGTTTTTTCGGAGAGGTGGATGGATATATTCCATATAGTATCTGCCCCCGCATTCAGGTTGGACGCGCTCCCTGCTCCTCAGTCTAGTTTCTGGCGGTAAACAGATACATGGATGCGGGTTACACTGGTGACTTGGATACGAGAAGATCTATTGCAAGTCATGTATATACAGCTGAAGAATCTCCTATCAGTTAGAAGTCGACACTTCAGAATACCGTAGCGCTATCAACAACGAAGGCAGAATACATGGCGGCAGTGGAAGCATCTAAGAAGGCCTGGTGGTTAAAGGGCCTAGTTGGCGAGTTCGGGTTCGATAAGAGGCTGGTCCTTTTGTTTTGCAACATTCAAAGCACCATTCGTTTAGCAAAGAATCAAGTATACCACAGTCGAACTAAGCACATCGACGTGCGGTATCACAAGATAAGTGAGTGGGCCGAAAATAAGATCGACTTGATAAACATCAATACTAAGGTAAATCTGGCGGACATGCTAACAAAGGTCATTCTTGCGGAGAATTTCAAGACTGTATTGACTTCTATTCAAGTAATCATATGTGAGGAAGGGCTATCTCGGTAGGAAGGTCGCAAAGTAGTTTCTCAGTTCTGGTTAAAAACCGTGATAGTATCAGTTTCGCAATTTTGAAGAATGATTGTGCCAGCAAGAGGAAAGGGGGAGAACTAAAGCAAACCTTAAGGATAAAAGACGAAGGGAAACATATTTTCAAGGTGGCTATAAGGAAATACAACCTAAGGTGGAGATTGTTGTGAAGGATGTCTCGTATTTGTTCAAGACCGTGAAACCAAAGAAAGACAGACGTCTGCCTCAAAAGGACAGAGGTCTGGTATTTAAGATCCAGGGCCCAGAACAGACACCAGACGTCTCCCACAGAGGGACAGACGTTTGGCTGAGCCCTAAAAATTCGTGGCCAATTAGGCCAGATGATTGATTGTATTAAAGAGTGTGTTTTGTAAAGTAACCGCAATTAAGACGGTATCGCCAGTAGCTAGCCGAGATGAGTACGGGTCATCCTCAGGGAAACATGAACCTTTTACTTGCTTTAGACGAGTTGATGGAAGATAGGGTGATTGGTTGTAGATCTATTTTAATACGGATGTAAAGTTTATGAAGAAAATGCTTGTAGGGTTCATAGGACTTAGTAATAATGGATGACTAATTAAAAATGACTCCTTTTATCTTTTAATAGTTTAAAACTAGATCGATAGCGATAAATGTAGATTAGGGTTTTTGGAAGGAAGAGGGTTCCCACTCTTAACCCTTGTCCTTTCATTGATCTCTATTCATGTCTAGCCTTTATCAAAACACGTGTTTAACCAATCCCAGATCGTGATCGAGACTATCAATAAATTAATAGCGCGCCCGATAATAAGGTTAAGATTTGTTTTGCTAAAGTTTATAAACTTTAAAATGTTTAAAAGAAGTTAAATAATTTTCTCATTCATTGTTCTACCCTTATCCTACGAACCCTAGCAAGTTAGAAATCACTCTCTAATGGTTAGAGATTTAGAAGAAAGGTTGAAGAATGGAAGCATGATTAAGATGCAGAAAAGCAAGTGCAGAAATTAAATGCAAAAAGAATTAAATAAAACAACTACCTTTATTAATCAACTAGATCATTTACAAATCTCTTTGACAGCAGATTACAAGAACCCTAGTTTTTGCTCTCGCTCCCTCTTATTCGAAGTAGATAAACAGCTGATGATCAACTCGGATGCGTGAATCGCTTAGACCTCTTGATCTCTTCAATTGATTCTTTTTCATGTGAAGCTCTTGGTCCCTTAAATAGTCACAGAAGCTAGAAACCCTAGTTGCCATGTGTGATGATTTGTTATTACGATTACAGCCAAAAAATCTTAAATTCTACGGCCAAAAAAAGGGTACGGATCCACTGCAAATCATGGCCTTTGGCCACCCAACCGCGGCGGAATAGTGAGATCAGGTCTTGAGATTTTTTGTGGTCTCTGGTGCTGACATTTGTAGATCTCTTCGATATCTGGATTTTGGAAATCTTAGTCCGAGTCTCTTCCCTTTCTAGATCTTCTATTTTCCCTCAATATTTCGGCAGATTTGATTCCGACATCTCGGATCTTTTGATCACCAGATCTGAGCTAATATTTGCACAATATCTCAAGTCATAGTGTTAGTAATATTTGTTATTATTTTGAGATATTATCCTAACCATTTGTATGATACAATATTTTAATAATATTGATTAGAATTATTTGATATGGTATGCATATTTTAATTACAATATTTCATTTAAATATTATATGCATGTATTGTCCCTCATAATGTTAAGTATATTGTAGAAATATATGATAATAATATTTTTACACATAAACCCTGATATGTTCTATAATTACAATAAACACCTTTTAGTACTTAACAATAGTCAGGAAAATGTTCATTCAAATGTGCAATATTTCAGACTAATCACCAGACGTCCGCCACAGAGAGACAGACGTCTGGCAGCACAATTGACTTTCTGTCAAAGGTGCTGGTAGACGTTTACCCAAGAAGGAAAGACGTCTGTTCGACGATAACCGCAAATCTTAGGTTGGGATTTATCTCGAAAATTCAGTTATTTGATGGCAGTTTTGTAATTTCTGGGATCTTATTATAACTTAAATTGTATAGGCTATATATAAGATCTCAGGGTTATTAATTAGGGTTGATGTTTTTGATCATAAAGTTTTAAAGGCAATCATTGCTCCATAAGGGATCAAGATCATCGTATAAAGAACTTTAGAGAGTTTTAGATCATAAAGCAAAAGGAGCAAATGACGTCTCCATAATGGCTCTAAGCTATCGAAGGTGAAGGAGAATCTATAGAAAGAGAGAGATCTCGTTGGAGATCATAAGGAGAGGGTGTAATAACTCTTTTAAGGTTTTTTTTTCTCAAGTTCTAATAAAGGTTCTCCCCATTTCCTCCCCAAATCTCTTATGTTATTTTTATTGCGGTTTGCATCTAGTTTTTTTTGTTATTCATTTATAAAGGGATCTAGGTTTATAGATCTGTAAGATATATTCTATTGTGTTGCCGATTGATCTTGTGGTAAAAACATCCTCATCATCACAATCATCATCATATTCTTCTTCTTCTTCAATTTCTTTAAAAGAAAATGGTGATGGAATTTAAGAATAAGTAGAATAAGACCTGGGTTGTTTTTTTGGAAATCAAGGTTAGAGAACAGGAGAAGAAGAAGATGAAGGAGATGAAGATGAGGATAATGTTGATAAATTGATGATGGAGAAGGGGTAGGGGAGTGACGACGGTGGACACAACAAAGTTGGAGGCAGGGTTGGAAGTGGAGTAGAGAAGGTGGTGGAGTTGGAGATCAAGGGAGGGGGAAGAAGAAGGCCCGGGTTGTTTTTTTTTTTTTTTTTTTTTGGAAATCCAGGTTTGAGCTAAAGGAGGAGGAGGAGAAGATGATGATAAGGATGATGATGATGAAATTGATGATGGGGGTGGGGATGGGGCGTGGTAGTGGGGGGTGGGGATGGGGGGCAAGAGGCAGGTAAAGCGAGGTGGAGGCGAGGTGGAGGCCGAGGGGGGAGGATGAGAAGGACGAGGTGGCTTGAGTTTTTTTCTTTTTCTATTTTTTTTAAATTGAAGGTAAATCGAAGAGTATAACGGTTCATTCATGCCACTTTTTGAAGGTAAATACAAAGTGTCATCTTATGATGCAAGAGCATTATCACTCATTCACACTTCCACCCAATAATTTTAAAGAACTTAAAATAATTGCATGAATCCAAAATAGAATGAATCTAGAACCAATTGAAGTAGTGCAACATGATATAGATCTTATTCTACGGACGATGGGCAGATCTTGTTCTGCATAAATGGTGATATAACCCTAATGATAATCTAAGGAGAGAAAAACTCAAAATTTTATTAATGTCAAAATACTGAACTGCAAAAATAAACCCTAGCGTCTTTAAATAGGCAAATCCTAATAACACCAAAAGGTCTCTACAATGAAATACATTTAAATAATTAAATAAAACCCTAAATTCTGTTGCGTCAAATGCGATCATGAAGCAATAAACAAACGATAAAGAGAAACAAACAAATAACCAAAATCAATAGAAATAGAGCACAAACCAAAAGACACAGGATTTACGTGGAAAAACCTTACGGGAAAAACCACGGGCGAAGAAGAAGCACTTTACTAATTAAACAAATATGAAGGATTGCAATGGTAGATGAAACTCTCACAAAATCCCTCTCAAAACCCTAGTCTCCTATCTCTCTAATAATTAACAAAAAGGTTCATACAAATTAGGATTACAAAATACTATATATATATGAGGCAAATAGAGTGGGAATATGATTTCAAAAACTACACAGAATTCGGCCTGATAGACGCTTAGCCGGCTCAACATTACCTTGAGTCATCTTATACGAACAAAGAGAACTCTGTAATTCCAGACATGTTGTGAGCTGGCTCAAACTTATCTTGAGTCGTCTCATCATCCAGGAATCAGAGAATACAAGGTAAACTCAACAAATCTCCACCTTATCTCGCATTCGCCACAAAACTCCTCCACAATATTAGCAATAGCTCCACCTTCTCCACAAAATCCCTAAAGAGGTCAATGAGTGAGATGCACTCCAATTAAATTCAAGCAATGCACAAACTTAACAAACGAAAGGGACCTAGTCAACATGTCGGCTGGATTATCCGTTGTGCCAACTTTCTTTATGATTATCTCTTCCTCTTCAACGATATTCTGAATAAACCAATACCGAACGACGATGTGCTTCATTCTGTCATCATGCATCTGGTTCTTTGTCAAATGAATCGCTCTTTGGCTATCACAATAGACAATTATGATATCCTTTTGGATACTAAGTTCCGAAAATATTCTCTTCAACCAGATTGCTTCCTTAACAGCCTCAACAATAGCCATATACTCTGCCTCTGTCGTAGATAACGCTACCGTAGGTTGTAACGAAGCACGCTAACTAATGGCATATCCTCCTAAAGAGAATACATAACCGGTGATCGATTTTAGTCTATCGAGGTCACCTGCATAGTCTGAATCGCTGAAACCAACCAAACTGTCACTGTTCTTTCCAAACTCCAACCCTACATCAGACGTACCTCATAGGTATCATAAAATCTATTTCACTGCTTGCCAATAGCCTTTACCAGAAGATGCCATATAACGACTAACAACACTAACTGCATGCATAATGCTACCCACCGCTCTTGACTAAGGAGGATGCGGCATATACTGAATTTATTCCTTAGTTTACGGTGTTGAACGAGCTGAAAGTTTAAAATGAGCTGCCAAAAGGGTACTTACAGATTTAACGTCTGTCATGCCATGATGCTCTAAAACTTTCTCAACATATCGCTGTTGAGACAAGTAAAGTTTACCTCCCTTGCGATCACGCCTAATTTCCATATCGAGAATTTTCTTGGCCGCTCCCAAATCTTTGGTCTTAAACTTGCTTTTCAACTGTTTCTCATGCTTCTGAATATCAACCATATACCTTGCTGCTATCAACATATTATCAACATAAAGCAACAAATATATGAAAGAACTATCGGCGAGCTTCTTGCAATAAACACAATTTTCACCTTTACTTCTCGTAAACCCAATATCCGTCATGAAAGAATCAAATTTCTTATATCAACATCTAGGTGAATGCTTTAAACCACAGAGATACTTCTCTAACAAACAAGTGCGGTCTTCTTTCTTTTTGAAAACCCATTTGCAGCCACCTACTTTCTTTTCTCTTTCGGGCTTAACGAGATTCCATAGTTGGTTCTTGTGAAGAGATTTAATCATCCATTCATAGAAACTAGCCAACGAGCTGACTCATCAGAAAAGATAGCTTCTTGATAACTCATAGGCTCGCTACTATCAACTGTCTCTGAAACGGACAACGCATGCGCCACTAGAGTATAGAGTCATATCTCTGTGGTGGTCTAATGTCCCTTTGTTGTCAGTCTCGAGCGAGTAGATAATGCTCATCTTGGGATTGATCTTCATCAAGCGATGGTGAAGGAGAAATCTCCTATAAACCCGGGCTTTCATCGACCTCAAATTCAATGCTCGACTCGTTTTTCCTTGTATCTTCTTGAGCTGAAGATTCCGCGTTCTTCGGTTTCAACATAGCAGACTCATCAAAAGTGACATCTCTGCTAATTATAAACTTTGGTGACTTAAGATTTGGACACCACAACTTATAACCTTTGACCCCGGTAGTATAACCAAGAAGAATATATTTCTTCGCTCGAGGATCTAACTTGCATTCACAACAATGTACATATGCGAACAATCAAACACTCTAAGTGTAAAATAATCGGCCTGCTTCCCAGACCATACCTGCTCTGGTTTTTTACTACCAAGTGCTATATGAGGTGATCGATTCACCACGTAGCATGCCGTGTTCACCGCCTCTGCCTAAAACACTTTGCCGAGCCTTTCATTAGATAACATGCTCCGAGCTTTCTCCAAAAGAGTCTGATTCATGTGCTCCACGACACTATTTTGCTGTGGTGTGTGGACAACGGTATGATGCCAAACGATACCTTCGTTTTTGCAGAATTTATTGAAATCTCCACCACAAAATTCTAATCTGTTGTCCGTCCTTAGCCTCTTAATCTGATTTCCTGCCTGCTTCTCAATCAATGTATACATTGTAACGACTCTGAAATCCCTGTATGGAATTATTTGTTGAATATAGAGAAAAGGGTATTTCAGCCTGTATAGGAGTTATAAGTTATTTTTGTTCAATAAAAACAAGAAGCAACTTGTACCTCACTGGTAAATCCTCTACACTGCTGTGACGTAGCCTGTATGTTCGAATCCCATCAGTCCCAAATTTTTTAAAGATTTTTCTTTTTAATTTTTCGAATGCCCAAGAGTTGCACGTGCAATTCACGGAGAAATAAAAAGTTTCAGAAAAATAAAACATGCGCAAAAATGAGTAAACAGTGATTAAAACCGGTAGCATGAATCTCGAGGCGATTAGGCCAGATCCGACTGCCCGTTTTGCCAATATGGCTGCCGCCGACGGTCCCGATGTGCCCAATCCCTTCCGTGCTTTGCACACACACCCCTTCGACTCCCCTCAACTCCCCTGCACTGTTTGATTTCCCGGCAATTAAATAGTGACAATTTAATTCACCATTTAACACCAATTTTAATTCTTTCAATACAAATTATTATTCCCAAATCCTAAATTCTTCACTATAAATACCACCCCCATCCCCAAGCTCTCTACCATTCTGAAATTTCTATCAAAATTCTCCTAAAAGTTTCTAAATGCAAGTGGAGTCAAGTGGAGTTAGCAACCAAGCTCTTTTCGTTGAAGATTGAAAATATTTCCGGAGTTTCCGCAACACCATGGAATCCCCTCTCTCTTTTTTAACCTCTTCCTAACGCTACACAACGGGTAAGTCTCTCTTCTCTCTTTTTCTTTCATCTCAAATCATCTTTTAAAAACATAACAGTAAGGTGGAGTTAACTTCAATATGTGTAATTTTAACCTTTATACTCCCCTCATTAAGCAAGATAGGTCAAACTAATTTTCTCACACCATTATTAACCTTATTTGCAATCATTTAGATCTTAGTTTAATAAATTTTTCATGAGAAATAATCAAATAACAGACTTTTTCATTAAAATACCATGAACTTTAGTATAACGCCATTTTCGAAAACTAGAGTATATACTTTTAGAACCTTCACGGGGTAACGACCTACCCCATACGTACACTATGATTTCATAGCACGGTATTCCAAATATTTGGTTTATTTAAAGAATATGTTTTACATTAAAATACCACACCTTTTCAAAACGGGTTTCTTTTAATCGGTATTTTTGAAATCCTTGGCAATTACGTCTCTACAACTCTCGTTAGGGGAAACGCTAATAGATGGTGTGGATTATCGGACATCCTTAGGATAGTAGAGCGAGATGCAGAACTCCTCACGGAGTATTTGGTCTCGAAAGGAAAAAAATACGGTTTTAAGGAAATACGACTTTTCTAAATAAAAACTATACTTTGGAAAATTATATAAAACTATGAATCTATATTTTCAATAAAGACATATTATGAAACTATATATATTTTTTTAAAATGAAAGATTAAATTTTTTAATAAAATACAATCGATTTCCAAAAGAGCTAGGTTTTATAAAAATATCATAACCTTTTAGAAGCTAGGTTTTTATCATTAAAACACCGTAACAATTAAAAATACATGTTCATGAAAACCCTAAATATTATAAATCACCCTTGAGCATTATTTTTAAACAATATATTTTCATAAAACCCCTTCGAGAATAAAACAATATAAACAAACAATATTAAGGACTCTAAATTAATATAGGTTTAAGCGGTATTATTTCTTTTGAGCCGCAGGGAGCTGGAGAAAGTGAGTACTTGCCTATTCAGGTTAGACAAGTTAACGGAGTTATCGATGGAAATTGTCTTGGAAAAAGTGTCACGACCTGAAATGGAACGTGACTGGCACTTGAATCATGTGAAGTCTATAGGACCCCACCTAATTCGAGTAAGCCAAAAACCCAGAAATCTAAGCCATTTAAAAAGAAAGAAGGAAAACTTGTTTTAAGCAAGTGGTTTTAACACAATAAATAGTATTAAACATTTAAAAGTAACATCATATTTTCCCGAAAATTTTGGCAGAGTCTCCTTTGTAAATACTGGCCCCCAAATGGGTACAACACATGAAATACATAATAATGAATAAAAGCATTCCCAAGCGGGAGCTAGCTCTTCGCCAATTGGCGGACACAACCACGCACTGCAATATAATATACAACGCCGAAGGGCGAGGATCAACACTCAGCAAGAAAACCAACATCCTCAAGAAAACCAGAGAAAACTGTAATAATACAGCGCGCGACTCTAAAGCCAAAAGAATATACATACTGGTCATCTAAGTCTATAAATTAATACAAGTCTGGTTAATGGAGTTTACTAGATACAACTGAAATAAATAAAGTACAATGGTGGTCGCGATGCAAGTGAACCCACTTACCAAAGCAATCACCCGGAAGGAAGCAATGTGCTAGCAAACCGCAATGAAACCTATACGGCCAAATCTGCAAGAAACTGTGGGACAACGGGGATGAGTTGCCAACTTGTGAGTAGAAAACATTACCGAGAAGAAATCGCATGTATGACTCTCTCCCAGGTCATACCATAATATCCTCATAATATTTATATAACCTGAAGCAGCTAAAAATGGCGACGTAAACAACTAAACATAAGTGTGATACCAAGTGCTTGTGTCAGTGCCTCGGGTAGCAACATATCACATATATAATGTACGAATGCATTATGAATGAAACAGAATTCATTTTAAATGGGAAAACTGTTTTCATATCTCAGTGAGATTTGTGTATAAAAACCGAAATATCATCAATGAAATCAATAGAGAATCCATGTCAAGTATCGACACAAAATATATATATTCCACCATCTCAATGTCTCAATATCTCGGGCTCTGCATGAACAGGATCGGCCCATAACCATCTTAATCTCAATATCTCAATATCTCGGGCTCCGCATGAACAGGATCGGCCCATGGGCTCCGCATGATCAGGATCGGCCCATATCATTAAATCTCAATATCTCAATATCTCGGGCTCCGCATGAACAGGATCGACCCGTAACTATCTCAAAATCGAGAAAACATCATATCAAGGAAAACCACATCTTTCTATTTAAAACAAATCATAAGTTTATAAACATTCACATTCGGTTTCCCAAATCCAGAAATCTCATTAAAGATCCGAAATCTCAAAATCACGAGTCAGTAAACAGTGAATATCGGTATAAAGCTCCACGATATCGCATGAAAAATGAATACATATACATGCATGGTATTTAAGCAAAGAATGCAATATCTAAACTAGCTTAGTAATTAGATATCGGAACTATCTACAAGGAGTTATATCTATAAAGTAATATTTTCTAGAGTGTACATGACATGGAAATTACCGATGATGTGTGTGTGAGCCTGCAAGCAAGTGTGTAGGGTGTTTTTCATCAACCCATTGAGATGGGAATACGCGTGCGCTGGTCAGGCATACTACAGATTTCCCCTGCCTAGGATAGGCGGGAGTTTATTGATTGTGGGGATCCGAATCTCCGGCAGCCGCGGACTAAGCTGCCGTTAATTACCCCTCGCCTTTGGGGCGAGGGAACCTCCGATTTACGGGTTACACTGGTCATGCGAACTCAATTTGCAATGTTGTGTTTTGGATGGGTTTTGGATATATCGGAGGCCCCGCAGAGTTTTTACGGGGGTGGAGTATTTACCCCCCGGAGAGTTTCTAGAGTGTACATCGTCAACCCATTGAGATGGGAACTCAATTAGTATTTATACTATCTGGTTTTTCTTTGTCTTAACATGTAGAATTGTATTGTAATACTATCTTGCTCTCACATATTGATAAAGCCCTTAGGATATGTACTTGACTACCAGGACTATGATGGAGATCATACTAGTGGAGACAGGGTAGTTCACAAGTATATCCTTTAATTGTTCCTAGTCGAGGGAATATCGAGACAGGGGATCAATATTCCAGAGTAGACTAGCGTATACGCTTCTTGACCCATATGATGGGCGATGGATGATTTCACATCCATTGGTGTTTGACATCAAAGATGGTATACGGGTGCTCAGTGGAGACTGGGTATACCGAACAGGACTCGCCGAGGACTCCTATATGGTAGTATACCTATCGTCAGATAGCAGTCCTCTGGTGACACTGGTACAGGTTAGTCTGTAGCCCCGAAATCGTCATAGAGCCTTGTGCGGCTCCCACTGTGCTTTTATTTCCTCCCTGCCACGCTCAAAGGAGACGTGCAAACAGGTGGATTTTGGGTACAATCCCGAGTCGTATGGAGGCAATGAGAGATAGGAGGGGTTTCGTCTCTCCCGGTATTGGGGGTTGATGTTGCGCTATGCTCGATTGGCTATAACTGGAAGTCCCTAGCCAGAGTTGTTGCCGAGATTTACTGATAAGTGTTATCAGTAGTTTCTCGAACCGTTATAGGCCAGACATCGGCATGACTTATCATGTTACTGGGGTCTGACGATTTCCACCCCTAGACATGATATGCGACATATCAGACAAAGAGACTGGACTGTACGGTAGTGTTACTGATAGGCTTCATGGAGACTATGGACAGGCTTGCTTGTTGATCTTTATATCGCTCAATACCCGGGTAGCCGTTACGTCCAGCTAGTACCGCTGACGGCTTGTAGGTGACTGAGGTGATCATCACCTGCTGCTGGCGTATTGACGAGTCTTTAGAGTCTCACACAGAAGTTCCCTGGTTCAAGCGAAACGAAGTAGGACACATATGTGATATGTGTGTGGGCCTAATTAAATACGAGTATGTGATACCGTATTGTAATCTGGAAGTCATCTGTTATCGGTTCGGTTATATGTGATATAACCAGTTTGTCGAATCAAGTGTTGATTCGATAATGTGATATACAGATAAATGATATTAGTCGGTCATATATGATATAACCGGATTATTAGATCAAGTGTTGATTTAATAATGTGATATAAATTATATGTGATATAATTATATATTAACTAATATCATTAGCTCACTAATTATTCTTCATTAAATATATATTAATGTATATGATATATATATATATATATATATATATATATATAAAATAAAGCATGGCATTTAAATTTCTATTTTGTGAAATTAGAAATGAGGTGGAAAATGAAGCATGGTTGCAAGCATGGGATTTTTTTTAGTTTATTCTTCTTGACTCACTATTCAAGCATGGTTGCAATTTTATATTGCATAATTCCATGCTTGAATGAGTGAGGGGTCAAGAGTTGTCATTGATTCTAGCTCATTCTCAACACTTAGCCAAATTCTTGAGTTTCTCCCATGGTTGCTCTCTAGATTCTTCCTCCTCCTCTTGTCATGGCTCAAGATTCAACCTTCATATGTGATGTGAATCATGAAGGTTGAACAAAAACTAGTGAGCTCTTAACATCCCCTACATCATCATCCTACACTTGACTAGCGATCAAGTGTAGCGTGTTTCATACGCTAAAGAGTTTAGTGTAAAGAAAGCTTGAGTTGGAGGGACTTCGCGTGGATCATCTTCGGCACGAAGGTCATCGGAGGAAGCTCGTTCAAAGTCTCAAGAGAAGCCTAGTGGAGTCATGGGACTACTACACAGAGAAAGTGAAGAGAAGGACCGTCTACAAAGGTTGTATTCTTGTTCTCTAGACGTAAAGTAGTTTACATTAGGCTTTATCTAAATCTCTAGTTAAATATTCTAAGTTTAGGGTTCGTTAGCATGGCAATTTTTTGAAAACGGCATGGACGATACCTCCCGAAACCTTGCTGTCGTGCTAGGGAACCTTACAGTGGTATCAGAGCCAGGCTAAAGATTTAGACAATATTTGTTAGATTACGAAATCGAAACTGCTCCAAAACTTGAAACACGAAAACATAGTTTCTGTTAAATTTTAAAGTCGTCGAAATTTTTTTTAAACAACTGCAGAATGTTATATGAGATGTAACATGAACACAGAAGAAATACGAACACACTTGGGCGGTTTTTGGCCGAGCACATGCACCAAAAATCCTAGTTGGCCGGCCAAACAGTGCATTCTGGGCTTCGTATTTTTTCAGTGTTCTGATCTCTGGGTTTTGGTGTTTCAGGTGTTGTTTGTTTTTCCTAAAATTTCATGGATGTTAATTTTCTATAAAGGCAAGTCAGAGTGTTTTGTAGTCGTAATTCTAACTATATTTTGGGTTATTTAGACGGTGTTAAAAAGTTCGAACGGATATCAAATACCCACTTTGTAACATTTCAGAAAAATAAAATATTATTTTGGGGAATTTATATAATTAAATAATAAATATTATGAATATTTTAATGATGCGGTATAATTATATACCGATAAATTGGAAAATTAAATTGAATGGCGATTTTTGGAGAGATTTATGTGATTTAGGCAAATTATGAATTTTTATAATTAATTATATACAAGTTTATTTCTAAACTTGATTAGTGTTCGCTAATCACACATTGATTATGTTTTGTGCATGTGACATGTACCATATCATATTTTCTAGCATTTGTTATATTTATTTTACCATATCTTTCTCTTTTATTTATAGCATGGCTTTGTTTTCATTTTGGTTTACAAAAGAAAAGAAAAGAAAAGAAAAGAAAATGGATGGATTAGAATATTGGGTATGGGCGAGAGAGAGAGAGAGAGAGAGGTAAGGGGTCATTTGACCAAGTCCCCATTTGTTTCCCCCTCATTTTTTCTTCATCATTTTCCTCTCCTCTTTCTTCATGGCTGACCTCCATCTCCACCCTCCTCTACCTTCTCACAACAACACCAAAACCACATCAAAATATCATCTCCCCTTTACTAAAAATGTGCACAAGCTCCCTACAAGCATTTTGGACCAAGAAAGCTAGGATTTTGAGCACTTGGGGCAACTCAAGAAATTTCTTGAGTTGCCAAATAAGGTAATTCCTTCACACTTAGTATAGTATTTCATTTCTATTAGCTTAAACTTTAGTTTAGAATTAGTTTAGTGGGGTTTTGTGACATAGGAAAATTCCTAGAAGAGGGTTGAGGGCTTCTTGAGTTGTGATTGTGTAATTGAAGTTAGTAAAGACTATACAACCCCTCTAGTGTTAGAATTCGGGACAAAACCTGAGACCAACCCCCAGTTTGCGAACTTTATATTTGCCGATATCGAAATTGTGTAAGAATTTTGGTGTGTTTCAGAGATCTGCTATGACCCGAGGGACCTTAAAAAATATTTAGCGATCACAGAGAGTCATGCAGGACACCTTGAAGCTAACCCCAAGATCCGAGACCCTAACACCTTGTCATGGCCGCAAATTTAATCTGTCTGGCCGCAAATTGCGGCCAGGGTAGGGGCAATTAGGTTCGTGTTTGATCCATGGCTCCATTTTCAGTAAACCAGACCCCTCCCATATGCAAAATTGGCCGATTCAACCTAGGGTAAAATCTGGAAGAGTTTTCCCAAGTTGCTGCTTTCGTTTTGCGGTCTTTAATAGCTTGAGATTCAGTATTCGTGTTTTTATCGGTCGATTCACGTTTGTACGTCAATTGTCAAGAGTTGTTGGGTTATTCTTGCATGCATAGATCATAGGTTTTAACTTATGTGTGATACGTATGCTGTTTTGGTTTTCGTATGCGATTTCGGTTTACGATACTATGCGTGATATGTAGGTACCCTTACGTGGACTTCGGATGATGAAGAAAAGGATGGCGACATCGACTTCGGTAAGAAAGGATCAAGGTGAGTAGATATATATCTACGGGGGAAGTCGGGTGGATGGCGTATAGCACCCCCGCAGTTTCGTAGTGCAGTATTCAAATGCGTTATATCTATATACTTATGTGTTATTATAAGATGTGTATACTTAGCTAGAAATGCTTTAGGTGACCTTAGGTTAGTGTTTAGCATATTTGGAAGTTAATGCTATAGTCTAGTGTTAGTTGCGAAACCCTAGAGTAAGGATTCGCACACACGCACACACGCACACTCATACATTTGATTTACTTGTATGTATATGGGTGTATGTAGGTATATATGTATGTATGTATGTATGTATGTATACATATACATGGATAATGAGGATACTAAATGGACTTGGAGATGAGTCGATGTGATTGGGCATGATGGCACGAGATCGGTGATATGATTTGGTTCGTATTATGAGATACGACATGATGTTATAGCGGGTCTTTAGGCGATGTGTTTTCATACACACGCATACATATATGTTGATTGATCAGAATGTACTAGACTTTAGATCAGTGCCCTTAATTCAGGATATGATAATAAGGATACCAAATGAATAATGAGATAAATGTGATATTCGACCCATACCCAGATTTGGGATGCCGTACGATGGATTTACCGTATGAGATATAATGATGATGATAGATCCACACTCTTGACTCGAGAATGTCATATTATATATTGTATCGTACGTGATACTATTGAGGCGGGATCACCGACTACTATATATATATATATTGACTCAGAATTAGGTGGTTTTCCTTACCATTTCGATTAGTCTGTTAGTTTAGTCCTGTAGTTCACTTAGTAGATGTTAAACTGGGCTCGAGTCATACTTATTTTTAAAACCAACGAATCGTGAGTATTTCAAAGACAGGCCAAGGGAAACTACGGATATTTCAAAGGACGTATCTCTCCTTAAAAACACCGTAACCACTATTTTCTAAACACCATGATTCATGTTATTTCAAATGCCAAAACTGTATGACTCATATATATTATGAACATTCATTATTGTTGCATTTACTATTCATTTGCCATATATTCCTGCTATTCGCATCGCATTGCATGCTGAAATGTGTTTTTATTGTTATATTGAACCCATGTTATCAGGACACTAGCACCATTACCGATGATGCGTACGTCTACGAACACTTGCTTGTCGGCTCACACACATCATCATCGGTAATTGCCATGTCACGTACACTTTAGAGAATATTAATTCATTGATATCGCTTGCTGGCTGATAGTTCCAATATATCATTACTATGCTAGATTAGATATTGCATTTATTACTGTGATATTCCATGCATATTTATGTATTCATTTGCCATGCGATATTATGGGTCAGTCCGGATTGCCGGAACCCGGTATTCACTGTTATTGACTTGTCATTTTGAGATTTCGGATTTTTCAATGAGATTTCTGGATTTGGAGAAACCGCAGATTTTATAAACTCATCTATCATTTTCAAAAGATAAAAAGTATGGTTTTCTCGTGATATAATGTGAGATATGTCCACCATGAGTTTTCTCGGCTCTTGAGCGATATCATTCACCCGATTCGAGGAGGAGGAGGAACCCTCTATGGGTGTATGGTGGACTCGGTGCGGTACCCCGGAGCAAGATGGTCGCAGATGATGGCATTGAGCCTGGCAGGGGAGCACTACCGACCGGTTATTTGTGACACGGCGGATATCCGGAGGATACCAACGTGGTCGTGAGATTTGATGAGGGGCCAGTCCGGATAGCCGGAGCCCAGAAGCCAGTCCGGATAGCCGGAGCCCGAGATATTGAGACTTTGAGGTATTGAGTTTTTATGATACGGGCCAGTCCGGATAGCCGGAGCCTGAGATATTGGATATTTGGATATATCTTTTGTGTCGATACTTGACACGGATTTTATGTTGATTTCATTGATGATACCTTGATTTTTATATACAGAAATCTCACCAATTTATGAAAACAGTTTTCTCATTTAGATGTATTCTGTTTTCATGCATTCATACATCATATATATGATATGTTGCTACCTGAGGTACTGACACGAGCACTTGGTATTACACTTATGTATGTATGTTTACCCTTACCATTATTTTATGCTTCAGGCTATATTATTGAGGATACTACTATTGTATGACCTAGGATTGAGTCATACATACGATTTTTGCTCGGTGATGTTTTCTACTCACGAGTTGGCAACCCATCCATGTTGTGCCACAGTTTCTTGTAGGTTTTGCCGTACATGTTTTCTTGGCTGCTGTGCTGACACACTACTTCATTCCGGGTGATTGCTTTGGTAGGTGGGTTCACTCGCATCGTGACCACCATCGTACTTTTATTTATTTCAGTTGTATCTGGTAACTCCATCAACCGGACTTTTATTATTTATAGACTTAGAAGACCAGTTGTTTATTCTTTCGATTTTAGAGTCGCGCGTATGTATTATTATGGTTTTCTCTGGTTTCTTTCTGAGTTTTGATCCTCGCCCTTCGGCGTTGTATATTATATTGCATTGCGTGGTTGTTTCCGCCAATTGGCGCAGAGCTAGCTCCCGCTTGGGGATGCCTTTATTCATTATGTATATTATGCATGTTTGTACCCGTTTGGGGCCAGTATTTACAAAGGAGACTCTGCCGAAATTTTTGGAAAAGACTTGTTGTTTTAAAGATGTTTACTATGACTTTCAAAGTGATTTATATGCAAACTTTAGATAAGTTTTCCTTCATTTCTAAATTTAAATGGTTTAGATTTCTGGGATTTTGGCTTACTTGCATTAGATGGGGTCTTATAGACTTCATATGATTCAAGTGTCAGTCACGTGCCATTTCGGGTCGTGACACACTTTAACCCTTGCCGGAAAATTTTCTAAGAGTTGGATTTTTTCCGAGTTAAAGAACATTCAAATATCGTGCAAGTGATTTGATGGACCCTCTAGAAGAACGAAACCCTAACTCGATTCTATGACCGTAAGAACCACCGCCAAACCCTCGGGTTTGCGGTAGTTCCGCGGCGCCATAGGTGAGGCAAGGGTTGGCCCTTTTACGGTTGGTCCATAGGTACTGTGGCATGTTATAAGTATTTTTAAACCACGCTCAAGTGTTGAGCTTTTTGGGTTATATTGGGTGTTTGTTGATTTGATCGGAATGTTTAACATCATCTAGCTTTTGATGACATGTAATGTTATGTGTTTCTTGGATATGTTGTATTGGATCGTCGTGTTTTGAATAACCGGAGGATTTATGTGAGATGAGAGTTTTTATTTTCATTTATGTAAAATTCATTGTATGTAATATTCTTTTATTGGGGCACTTCCGGGTTGAGGATGATGTCACCATTGTTGTATATTATTTACTTTTCCGCATTAGGATGGACCCAAGGAGGGGAGCACAAGTAACCGGGTTCTAGAGTCCAGTGGGAGACTATCTCGAGGAGTCGAGTCCGGGTCTTCTAACTCTAGAATTGGTATGGATGTTTTCCACTCTCGTAGGGGACTAGGAAGTGGGTTTGGCTATTCATCATGACCGTGGAATCCGTGTTTTATACTGGCTTAACTTAAAACACGGAATTCCTATTATATCCAATATTTCATATGTTATCTTCTACTGTCGATATTCTGTGATGTGATCACTTTATATGCGTGAGACGAATGCTTTATTATTGTATATATGATATATAATAAACGTTGCTTATGTTTTGCACCCGCGCTAGTCCCTCCCCGCTATGCCGTTAGTTAAGTAACCTAACGGTGCATAACGGGACACTATGGCGAATGCGGATGGCATAAGCGTACGTTGTATTTTCGTTTTTTCTGTGATACTTAGAAAGCTTAATTGATGGGACTTCATTAATGAGATTAATGAAAGAAAAGAAACCAAAATGATGTTGTAGAATCAAATTTTCAAAAATGGTAGCTCTAGTTTTTGTTTTGCATAGCGGTATTCCTTGTAGAATATCCAGCACCTTATTCGATAAGGAAATAGCCGAGATCCCTTTACCAGGAGTGACCTCTTTAGCGAAACTAGCAGATGCTACAACCTACTCGATTTTTTTATTACCTTTTTAGTTCTTACTTAGCATAGCGGTATTCCTTGTAGAATATCCAGCACCTCATTCGATGAGGAAAGATCCGAGATCCCTTCACCGGGAGTGACCTCTTTAGCGAAACTAGTAAAAGCCTAAAAAACACTCCTTTTCAAAATCACTTGATTCTGCAACGATATCAAGTTCATTACGCAAAAAGTTTTCATAAAAACCTGTCGTAGCCCTCCGTCGTTTCAGATAAGTACTACTTAGTATTCATGCTATGTTTGTTGACCTTAGCCAAGGCGTAGTGTACGGTAGCTAATTAGTGCTTATCTGTTGCATATGATGCGATTGAGTTAGGGTAGTCGTACGACTTTGTTGACCTTAGCCAAGGGTCGTACGGGTGGATTTAATTCAATCAGGAAATGACGGGCTGAACTTGGCTAGCTCTTATGATTTGTTGACCATAGCCAAGGTCATAAGTTGTTAGGGGCAAAATATTATCGGGAATTTCAAGTGTTGAAATTTGCAATGAGATTGCATACCTTCTATGAGATAGTTGGATCCCGATACCCACTGCGAGTAAGAGTTACTCCTGGGAGAGTTTTACATATCACAATTAGCCAATCAAGTAGGTGTCTAGAAAGGTGTTAATGGGGTCACGCCCCAGGGAAAACGATGTTTATTTTAATTAGGTCCGTGCGAAAGCACGGGGAACCTCCCTCAAAGTACCAGCACTGGCATGGCCGAAAGATTGGCGAACTTGTAAGGTGTAATTAATCCCGGCTAGTCTTACCTTTTAGGGTTTGAAGGAAGATTTGATAAAAACAGTGGGAGCCGTCCTGATTAGCTAAGATAATAACCAATCTAATCTTGCAAAGAGCGCACGCTAACGTGTTTCCTTCTCTCTCTCCAGGAAGCAACCAATGTCACGCCTTAATCAAGATAATAATATGGATGTATTGACCGAACCCACTTGTTATACTAAGTAGGGGAAAGTTGGTTCCGCTCCAACTTATAAGTGTTATAAGTCCGAACAGGAAATAGGAACATATCCAGATTCCCACGCCACCCAAACGAAGAATAAGCATATTGATGCATCGTCTTCGGGTGTGTTAGTTACAGAGAACTGTTTCTCAGTACACTCTACGTCCTGGGTATTAGATACCGGATCGGGATCCCACATATGCAATTTGTTGCATGGGCTAAGGAAAGGCAGAGAACTGGGAAAAGGTGATCATTCTCTAAAAGTAGGGAACGGTGCAAGTGTTACAGCCAAAGCAGTTGGTAAATATCATCTTGTATTTCCAACTGGGAATACATTGATCTTGAACGACTGTTATTACGTACCCTCTTTGATATGCAATTTAATATCAATTTATTTATTAGATAAAGAAGGATATAACTTTGTAGTAGAGAATAATGTTATGAACATTTACCTAAATCAAGTGTTGATTGGGTTTGGTGCATTATGTAACGGATTATACGTTCTGAATCAAAACACAGTTTTTAACGTACAGAACACACACAAGAGGAAAAGTTCAAAAATGAACGAATCCTTCTTGTGGCATTGTAGACTAGGTCATAGCAATGCGACACGACTAGCTAAATTACATAAAGATGGATATTTGAATCCATTCGAACTTTCATCTTAAGAAACTTGCCAGTCCTGTCTCAAAGGCAAGATGATCAAAACTCTGTTTACACGACACGGAGAAAGAGTTACGGAACTCTTGGGACTGATACATAGTGATATATGCGGTCCCATGTCTACACATGCCAGGAATGGTTCCCCGTACTTCATTACATTCACTGACGATCTCTCAAGATTCGGTCATGTGTTCCTATTGAAACACAAGTCTGAAGTTTTTGAGAAATTCAAAGAATATAAGCATGAAGTAGAGAACCAGACGGGTAAAAATATCAAAATCCTCATATCTAATCGAGGAGGAGAATACTTAAGCACGGAATTCCGTGACTATCTAAAAGAGAATGGGATTCTCTCTCAGCTTACTCCTCCATATACACCACAGCACAACGGTGTATCGGAGCGGAGGAATTGCGCCCTATTAGATATGGTGCGCTCTATGATGAGCACCGCTGAGTTACCTATTTCCTTTTGGGGTTATGCGCTTGAGACAGCTGCATACCTATTGAATAGAGTTCCAACCAAATCAGTGCCTACCACTCCATATGAGATATGGAATGGGAAGAGACCATATTTTAAACGGGTTAAGATATGGGGTTGTCCGGCCTATGTTAAAAAGCAAAATCCGGACAAGCTCGAGGCAAGATCAGTTCTTTGCAAGTTTATGGGATATCCAAGCAATTCGTATGGATATCAATTCTATCTCAGTGAGGAACAAAAAGTGTTTATTGCTCAACATGCCACCTTTTTAGAAAAGCAATTTCTTGCAAAAGAGATTAGTGGAAAAGAGGTAGAGCTGGAAGAAGTTCCAATCGCACAAACTACAGAAGAAGATTTGGTAGAACCGGAGAATTCGATAGTTCCCAACAAATCTCAGACTCTCCGCCGATCTAGTAGGGTTCCTCATCCACATGAGAGATACTACGGTTTTCTCATTGATGGTGGGAGCGAGGATTGCATCATGGAAGATGAAGACCCGACTAGCTTCGAGCAGGCCATCACGAGTGGCGACTCTATAAAATAGCTGGATGCAATGCGATCTGAGATGGAATCCATGTACACCAACAAAGTATGGACTTTGGAAGTTGCTCCCGAAGGGGTAAAACCCATTGGGAGCAAATCGATCTTTAAGAAGAAACTTGGTGTAGATAGAAAAGTTGAGACTTTCAAAGCTAGACTTGTTGCAAAAGGTTTTCTTCAACGACCAGGTGTGGATTATAATGAAACCTTTTCTCCAGTGGCTATGCTTAAGTCCATCAAGATCTTACTTGCCATCGATGCATACCATGACTACGAAATCTGACAAATTGATGTTAAGACTGCCTTTCTAAATGGTGATTTAGAAGAAAGCGTATACATGACTCAGCCGGAGGGCTTCGTAGACAGTGGGAGCAGCGAAAAGGTGTGCAAGCTACTTAAATCCATCTACGGGTTAAAGCAGGCATCGCGGAGTTAGAACATCTGTTTTGATAAGGTAGTCAAAGAGATTAACTTCATCAAAAACGTAGATGAACCTTGTTTATATAAGAAGGTCGCAGAGAGTAAGGTCGTCTTCTTCGTATTGTACGTGGATGGCATACTCTTGATAGGAAATGATGTTCTGCACTCAGTCAAGCTCTTCTATCACAAAGATTCTCAATGAAAAATCTAGGTGATGCCTCCTACATCTTAGGGATTAAGATCTATAGAGATAGATATCAATGGATACTGGGATTGTCCCAATCCAGGTACATTGACACCATACTAAAGAGGTTTAGTATGGAAGATTCTAAGCATGGGAATATACCCACGATCTCAGGACTCACTCTCTCCAAAGAGATGTCTCCCAAGACTGATTTGCAGAGAGCTCGCATGCAAGGGATACCCTATGCTTCAGCAGTAGGCTCTATCATGTACGCGATGTTATGTACCAGACCCGATATAGCGTACTCACTAAGTATAGTGAGTAGGTATCAAGCAGATCCAGGAGAGAATCACTGGACAGCTGTGAAGAACATTCTCAAGTATTTGAGAAGGACTAAAGAGATGTTCTTGGTATACGGTAACGGTGAACTCCAAGTGGAGTCCTTTACCGACTCGAGCTTCCAAAGTGATAAGGACGACAGTAAGTCGGTCTCGGGTTTTGTATTTACCCTTAGCAGAGGGGCGGTGTGTTGGAAGAGTTCCAAGTAAGACACCGTTGCAAATTCGATGATGGAAGCTGAATACATCGCTGCCAACGATGCTGCCAAAGAAGCTGTCTGGATGAAGAAGTTCATTGCCGAGCTTAGTGTGGTTCCATCTATTGAGCATCCAATACCTGTGTATTGTGATAATAATGGAGTGGTGGCTTTGGCCAAGAAACCCAGGTCCCATCAGAGATCCAGACATATTCTGAGGCGGTATCACCTGATCCGGGAGATAGTTGATCGTCGGGAGATCGAGGTCGGGAGAGTTGACACGAAGGACAATGTAGCGGATCCACTCACAAAGGCCCTCCCCCAGACACAATTTGAGAGACTTTTTGGGATGTTGGGTATGAGATACTACAACACATAGCCTTAGTGCAAGTGGGAGATTGTTAGCTATATGTATGCCCTAGAGGCCATTATTGTACATATCATGTATATTATAGTGGATGCTTGGATATATATAGAGAGGACTTTCTTGCTCGACGTAATAGTATGCTATCTGGTTTTTCTTTGTCTTAATATGTAGACTTGTATTGTAATACTGTCTTGCTCTCATATGTTGATAAAGCCCTTAGGATATGTACTTGACTACCAGGACTATGATGGAGATCATACTAGTGGGGACAGGGTAGTTCACAAGTACATCCTTTAATTGTTCCTAGTCGAGGGAATATCGAGACAGGGCACCGATATTCCAGAGTAGACTAGCGTATACGCTTCTTAACTAATATGATGGGCGATGGATGATCCCACATCCATTGGTGTTTGACATCAAAGATGGTACGCGGGTGCTCAGTGGAGACTGGGTACACTGAACATGACTCACTAAGGACTCCTATGTGGTAGTATACCTATCGTCAGATAGCAGTCCTCTAGTGACACTGGTACAGGTTAGTCTGTAGACCCGAGATCGTCATAGAGTCTTGTGCGGCTCCCACCGTGCTTTGATTTCCTCCCTACCACGCTCAAAGGAGACGTGCAAGCAGGTGGATTTTGGGTACAGTCCCGATTCGCGTGGAGGCAATGAGCGATAGGAGGGGTTTCGTCTCTCCCGGTATTGGGAGTTGATGTTGCACTATGCTCGATTGGCTATAACTGGAAGTCCCTGGCCAGGGCTGTTGCCGAGGTTTACTGATAAGTATTTTCAGTAGTTTCTCGAACCGTTATAGGCCAGACATTGGCATGCCTTATCACGTTACTGGGGTCTGGAGATTTCCACCCCTAGACATGATATGCGACATATCAGGCAAAGAGACCGGACTGTACGGCAGTGTTACTGATAGGCTTCATGGAGACTATGGACAGGCTTGCTTGTTGATCTTCATATCGCTCAATACCCGGGTAGCCGTTACGTCCAGCTAGTACCGCTGACGGCTTGTAGGTGACTGAAGTGATCATCACCTACTGCTGGCGTATTGACGAGTCTTTAGAGTCCCACACAGAAGTTCCCTGGTTCAAGCGAAACGAAGTAGGACACATATGTGATATGTGTGTGGGCCTAATTAAATACGAGTATGTGATACCGTATTGTAATCTGGAAGTCATCTGTTATTGGTTCGGTTATATGTGATATAACCAGTTTGTCAAATCAAGTGTTGATTCGATAATGTGATATACAGATAAATGATATTAGTCAGTCATATATGATATAACCGGATTATTAGATCAAGTGTTAATTTAATAATGTGATATAAATTATATGTGATATAATTATATATTAACTAATATCATTAGCTCACTAATTATTCTTCATTAAATATATATTAATATATATGATATATATATATATATATATATATATATATATATATATATATATATATATATATATATATATATATATATATATAATGAAGCATGGCATTTAAATTTCTATTTTTTGAAATTAGAAATGGGGTGGAAAATGAAGCATGGTTGCAAGCATGGGATTTTCTTTAGTTTATTCTTCTTGACTCACTATTCAAGTATGGTTGCAATTTTATATTGCATAATTCCATGCTTGAATGAGTGAGGGGTCAAGAGTTGTCATTGATTCTAGCTCATTCTCAACACTTAGCCAAATTCTTGAGTTTCTCCTATGGTTTCTCTCTAGATTCTTCTTCCTCCTCTTGTCATGGCTCAAGCTTCAACCCTCACATGTGATGTGAATCATGAAGTTTGAACACAAACTAGTGAGCTCTTAACATCCCCTACTTTATCATCCTACACTTGACTAGCGATCAAGTGTAGCGTGTTTCATACGCTAAAGAGTTTAGTGTAAAGAAAGCTTGAGTTGGAGGGACTTTGCGTGGATCATTTTCGGCACGAAGGTCATCGGAGGAAGCTCGTTCAAAGTCTCAAGAGAAGCCTAGTGGAGTCGCGGGACTACTACACGGAGCAAGTGAAGAGAAGGACCGTCTATAAAGGTTGTATTCTTATTCTCCAGACGTAAAGTAGTTTACATTAGGCTTTGTCTAAATCTCTAGTTAAAGATTCTAAGTTTAGGGTTCGTTAGCATGGCAATTTTTTGAAAACGGCATGGACGATACCTCCCGAAATCTTGCTGTCGTGCTAGGGAACCTTATAGTTCCCAATACACTAAGTCGCCAGCCATTAGCAATGAACCTCACCGCTCAGTGGAAGCTATAATAAGAACTGCACAGATTGGAGATTGAAGTAGTTATGCTAGGTAATACTTCATCTTTGATGAATTTACAAGTCTAGTCCACTCTTGTCAATCAGATCAAGGCAGCTCAAGCAAATGATGACAAGCTACAAAAGATCAAAGAAAAGTGGTCTTCAAACTGACTTCATCATTCACGAAGATGAATTCTTGCGGTATGGGAGCCGTTTATGCTTGCTAGTCGGTCCTGTTCGAGAAGAGTTGATGAAAAATGTTATTCTTATTTGGTACACCCCGGCGTCACGAAGATGTATAAGGATCTACGGCAACACTACTGGTGGCATGGAATGAAGCGAGAAGTAGTAAGGAGCGTTGCAAAGTGTTTAGTATATCAGCAAGTGAAGGCTGAATATCAAAGAACTGCCGGTCTATTTCAGCCGTTACCAATTCTCGAATGGAAATGGCAGCACATAATTATGGACTTCGTGACTGCTCTCCCTCGCAGCACGAAGGGTAACGACGCAATTTGGGTTATTGTGGACCGACTCACCAAGTCGGCTCACTTTATTCCATTTAGAGTTTGCCAGTCAACCGAGACGCTGGTAACGAAGTATATGGAGGTGAGTAGAAATCTAAAGTAAGATTTAAACTTTTAAGATATAACATACTTGTTTTGATACCCATAAAATCATGCAGGAGATCTTGAGATTACATAGGGTACCTTTCTGCATCGTCTCTGATCGTGATACTGGATTCCGATCACAGTTTTGGCAGAGTCTACAAGCTAGCCTGGGAATGAGTCTCAATTTCAGTACAGCGTATCATCCCCAAACAGACGGACAATCAGAGTGAACAATTTAGATCCTGGAAGATATGATGAGAGCCTTTATGTTAGACTTCGGAGGTTCGTGGGAAGATCGCCTACACCTTGTGGAGTTTTCATAAAACAACAGCTACTAGGCAAGCATTGAGATGACACTATTCGCAGCACTCTACGGACAGAAGTGTTGTTCTCCGCTGAGTTGGGACAACAATGGAGATCGTGAACTCCTTGGAATAGAGATGATCGTGGCAACTGTGGATGCAGTTCACACGATCAGGGAAAAGATGTGCATAGCCTAGGACCGACAGAAGCATTGGGCAGATACAAAGCGTCGACACCTGGAGTTCCAACTCGGAGAGCATGTTTTCCTGAAGATCTCTCCAAACAGAAGAGTGATATGTTTTGGCAAGAGGGATAAACTCGGTCCAAGGTATATCGGACAGTTCGACATACTCAAACGAGTTGGAGAAATGGCATACCGCTTGGCACTACCATCCTTATTCGAAGGAGTGCACAATATGTTCCACATATCCTAGCTACGACGATATGTGAGCGACCCCAGCCACATACTTGATCATTCAGAGCTCACTGTACAGACCGATCTGACTTGTGAGCAGCAGCCAGTTGAGATCTTGGATCGAAAGGTGAAGACACTACGACGCCAAAAGACCCACTCCTTCTTCCTCTCTTCTCCTAGCACAAAACAAGTAATTCTTTTCTTCCTCTCTTTTGTTTCATCTCAAATCGTTCTTGAAAATAATATCAAAGACAAAAAGTGGAGTTAACTTAATAACACCCTCCTTACAATATTTCTACTATCATTATCATACTCCATAGATCACAAATAACTTATAACCATAAGCTTAAAATAACGTTCATATAATTAACTTTGCAAATGTTTAGAATTTCTCGTTAAATAGAACGCATATCGAATTTGACACAAAAATACCATGAACTTTAAAAGTACCCTTTTTCGATAACTAGCATATATACCTCTAGAAAACTCACGGGGTAATAACCTATCCCATCACTTACACTACGGTTTCATAGCACGAAGTTTTTAGATGTATGGTTAATTTAAAGAATACGGTTTTTCAATAAAATACCATCATTTTATAAAAATACGTTTTTAATCGATATTTTTGGATACTTTGCAATTGTGTCTCTACAACCTTTTTAGAGGAACCCGTTTATGGATAGTGCGGGTTATCACACGTTCTTGGAAAAGTAAAGTGAGATGCAGAACTCCTCATGGAGAATTCGGCCTCGAAAGAAAATAAAAATACGATTTAAAAGAATACGGATTTTTCTAAACCAAATTAAAACTTTGAAAAATTATATAAAATTATGAATCTGTATTTTCAATAAAAACAAATTGTGAAAATCATATTTTAAAATGAAATATTAAAGTTTTAAATAAAATAACATCAAGTTTCCAAAAGAGATTGTTTTCATAAAAACACTATAAACTTTTAAAAACTTGGTTTCATCGCTAAAATACCACTAAAATTAAAATACATGTTCAAAAAAATTCTCAATATTATAAATCACCCTCGAGAGTTATTTTTAAATGAGATTAAAATATTTTTCATGAAACCCCCACGAGAAATGTAAACAATATAAATACACTGTAAACAAGAAAATATAAATATTTAAGGACTCTAGATTAATATAGGTTTAAGCGGTATCATTTCTCTTGAGCCTTAGGGAGCCGGAGAAAGTGAATGCTTACCTATTCAGGTTAGACAACACTGTAAATTAACGGAGTTATCAATGGCAATTATCTTGGAAAAAGACACAGATCCGCCGTTCATGTGCAGCAGTTATCCGATTACTCCCAAACTTAAGAATTACAACAGTTAAATCCATTTACAAGAAATGTCTATAACTCGAATACAAACTTGAATCCAAATTTGAATTTAAACTCGAACTATAATCCAACTCGAACATAAACTTGAACATGAACTCGAAATCAAACCACTCGACTAACTTGACTCGACCCAGGATTGCAATTAACATGACTCGCATTCTACCCGACTTACTCGACTTCATTCTTCAACTTTTGCAATTTATAGTTTCGATCAAGACATGTTATAATCAACCAATCACATTAACTAAGGATATCTTACGGTTATAATATATTATAATCGGGGTGTTTGGGATAGTTTCTTGTGTGAATCCAATGGAGTCCCGTATTAACCTATTTTTTTTCTATTTACTCGAATCTCAGTCGGGTCGACTCCTCCACGGTTTGGAGTCCCGATACTAACACATGAAATGGACCCGTATTTCCTTGCTCCTGGGGCCCCACTCTTGAGCTCATGAATACTTTTACGGTTGTGTTGATATTCACACTTGGAACTTAACGTTAACATATTGACCATATAGAGACGTATAGATACATATATGTTCGGCATGATTTATTACATTTTAATACCATACATTTTATATCATTTTGTTAATAAACAGTGATATTTAATCTGTGTCTGCTCATTAGTACAGATTACAGGTACGCAAGTAAAAACACTGGAAACGGTACACAACATGCACAGAAATGACGGTTTTAGCCGAAACTGCAAACGGGACAGAATATAGATCAAGATTAAAAGAGTTTGCAACAAATAAAGAGTGTGTACAAAAAGAACTTTTGTTTTGGTCCAACATGACCATATGTATACAAGTGTGAACATGGACTTGACCAAATGCACAAGTGGGCAAACACCATCATAGTGCTTTTTTGCAAGTGGGTGCACTAGTAGCATGGCAATAAGTGGTTAAAAAGTGTTGATGTGATATGAACCATTGTAACTTGATCTAGTGTCTTCTCTGTTCATCACCTTAGAATTCATCCATGTGCAAATTACAACAAATTGCAACTACAGAGAGATGATCAAGTGACTAGATGACTACAGACCAAATGTGGGCTCCGGTCTCCATGAAATGGCCGCAGATTTATTCATTATGGCCATAAATTGCGGCCATAACATTGCCAAGTTGGTTCGTACAGGTTTGGTGGGCCCCTGGTGGTTTCTTCAGTTCAGTGGTATATTCTAATTCTATTTCTTCAAAATCTATAAATAGCAGATCAGTTTATGAGAAGAGGGACACATTTTCACTACTTGTAACTATTTTGATCAAATTTTGTAGTTCTTTGGATTAGATTAAGTTCTTTACCTTTCTCTAGTCTTGAAATCTCTATCTTTGAACTTGCAAGATTAGATTTTGGTAGTTGAACTCATTTTGCGTGTACTTGGATACCATTTCAATAAAAGCTTCTTTGAGTTCAAGTTTTTGTTCTTGTATCTTTTCTCTATTTTCCTTACTTGCATTCTCTTTTATATTTATTCAGTTATGTTCTTATTACATGATGGGTGAGTAGTTTTACACATAGGCTATGGTGAGGTAGGTTGTTGAATGGCTTTCCTTCCAACCCTTCCTTCTTGATTCTTAACATTTTTGCACTTCTTTTCTTAATATATGCAATTTTATTATGTCTTGCTTGATAAGATATATTATTTTGAATGGTTGCAAATCAACCTTTAACATATATCATATTCTTTCTTTACATTTTATTGTTGTTATATTAAGAATTGAAGTTGAAAGGAGTATAAAATTTAGCTAAAGTGTAGTAACCTAGCTAGATAGAACATATGACCATACAAGCATATGTTCTATACTTGCTAGCTTCACTTATCTCATTTTATACTCATTTCATCTAAACTTTAAATTTTTAGTTTCTTTTTGCACCTAGGTTGATATCGTATCTTAAAACGATACTTGTTATCGGGTTATATGCGGCATGCTTTTTAAGTCAATTAGAAACTAGAAATGGACTTTGAATCAAGATTGAGAGTTGGGGGTAACACCGTATTTCAATTTACCAAACCTTAGCTTAAGTTTCCGTACATATCACTTTATCCGTACTTTGTTCACTTATATAAAAACGTGACAATTTCAAACTAAAAACCATTGTTTCTAACTTTAAAAAAATGTCATGATATCCACTCCATGTGGATCGACCCGTACTAGTCGGCTTGCATCAACGCACTATGCACTTGCGGTATTTTTATAACTCGAGAATCACGTTGTGCACTACTTTTTATCAAAAAACCGACATATCCGATATTGATCATATCCTTTTCAAAAGCACGACACCGTGAATCTCCAACAAGTTTTTGGCTCCGTTGCTGGGGAGTGGCAACATCATGAAGTTTATTTTAAGTTATCTCTGTCTATACTTCTAGAAAAACAAACAAAAATAAAAAAAAACATCAAAAACAATACAAATAGTACGACTTTTGCTCTATGTTTTTGATATGCTGTTGATATGGATATTATTGAAATATTTTGCATATAAAAAGGGGACACTAAATGAACTAGGAGAACACACCAAGCAACTGGAGCCAAAACACTACAACTTGGGTGCAAATTTAACCATTTTGGTCGCAATTTGCGGCCTAATTTTGGTGTTTTGCCCCAATTCTTTTGTGTTTTATCTATTTTTCTACTATTGATCCATTGTTATATGAAAAATTTCATAACTAGGTGTTTACAATACTTTGGCCATAAATATCGTATTGTGCACTAAATATCGTATTTTCCGACATTTTCAGATTTCGATGGAATTACAAACTACAATCGTGCGAGCTAGGAGAAAAATTCAAGAATAAGGCATTTAGAAATTACAGTGCCAAAGATCCAGATAGTTCGACCCGAGCAAGCAAACACTCAAGCAATCACGGATCAAGTTAACGGGGGTTTCTCAATCAAAGAATTTAAGATGCGTAATTTCTAAAAACACTTCCTCTCAAATCCGATGCTCCAATACTTCGATTTTTTGCAGGATTTCTTTTGAAAACTTCGCCGCACAAGTGCCAAAGAAAACTAACCATATTTTTTTTGCAGAGCGCCGCTTATAACTTAAAAAATGATTGATTGATGATTTGAACAACTTTTATTGTTTACGCATTGCATAAATTTAATACGGATTTAAGGGCAAAGAACCCCAACAAGATACGGTAAGCGATTTCATCACCCTTCTCCGTAGCCCACAAACCACAAAGAACGAGCATTTTGCACACCCCAATTAATATTAAAAGAAATTAGACTTTCAGCCTCTAAGGACTTCGCGTTCAATAGGGAAAAGTTGATTGTATTTTTAACACCGCCCATTGTTCTATTGTTCAAGAAGTGTCTAGAAAAGTATGAAAGGCACAACCGCCGAAAGAGAGAAGATTATTCTAATTAAGGAACCTCGCGAAAGTGTTGGACAACCTCCCTTCCTCTCTGCACTGACCTGGCTTCTTGATCAGTCTATCTTTGGCTCGTTTCGTGATACACTTTTACTTCACAAATCAAGTTTTTTGAGCAGGCCTAGTTGACCTAGGTAAACCCTAGATTGTTTAGGTGTGTGAAGTGTGTCATGTTTGTGTTTTTGATGTACCTTTTTGTGTGATATTTCCCATTTGTGAATACATACATACATACATACATACATACAAACACAGAAACTAGGATACAACACTTTCTTCCATTTCCTTTGTCTTTCCCTAACCACCTTCGGATAGTGCATGTCAGCTTGGACTAGAGATTCAAAATCTCGATTATTCCGGTTCGAAACTGTATCTTCCGACTATTCTGTACCTTCAGATTCCTAGGAACCGTCCGAGACATTCTTACCTTCTGCTTTATCGGAGCCGTGCAATTCTACTCTTCGTTCACCTTCACCTTCTTCTTCTCCCACATCACCGACGATGACGGAACAAACAATCATAGAGCAGCAAGAAGTAGCGTTGCAAGACAGATGCTACCCACACCGTTCATCCCTACCTTCGTGCATAGTATTGCCCACCATCGTGGCAAACAACTATGAAATCAAACCACAATTCATACCGCTACTCCCAAAATTCCACGGACTCGAGTCCGGGGATGCATACCTTCTAATCAGTGAATTTGAGGGAGTATGTGCTATGATGAAAATCCATGAAGTAGGTGAGGATGTCGTTAAGCTCAAGTTCATTCCTTTTGCGCTTAAAGACAATGCGAAGAGTTGGTTAAACAGTTTGCCGGCTCGATCGATTATGAAATGGGACGACTTTGTGAAAGTATTTCTAAAGAAATTTTACCCTATTCACAAAACGGTGCGGATTCGAAATGAAATTCACAATTTCAAACAAACAGAGGGTGAAATTTTTTGGAAATGCTTGGAAAGATTCAAGGACATCTTAATCAAATGTCCTCACCACGGGTTAGAACAATGGAGATTATGTCAGATTGTCTATGAAGGTTTAGACTCCAGTTCCTGCATGATGTTAGAATCCATGTGTCAGTGCAAATTTCTGAGTTATGGTGCTAAAGACTCATGAAACTTTTAGAAGAACTGGTTGATAAAACTATTCAGTGGGAGAGTGAGTGACAAATCGACATCTGTGACTAGGGGTGGTGCACATATAGTTGACACCTCTATAGCGGCCGAATCAAAAATCGCCGCTCTTATACGGCGAATGGAAGCTTTAGAGGGTAAAAATTCACCGTCACTAGACAACCAAGTTTCTCAAACCGTGTGTGCTAATTGTCAGCATCCTAGCCACATAGTGGATGAATGTCCATTTCTCTTCGGGACCCATGGAAACGAAAACGTTAATGCACTGTATCAGAACCAGCGTCTCATGAATGACCCTTTCTCACAAATGTACAATCCTGGTTGAAAGAATCATCCTAATTTCGCTTGGAATCAGGTACCTTTCCAAAACAACAATTCAAAACCGCCTTTCCAACAATTTCAAAATTCGAATTTTCAAAACTAAAAAGTTGGATACTCCAACAACCAGCCCCAATAGCTGAATCAGCCCAACCCAACCTTTACACCCCCTGGGTTCGTCCAAGACGACAAGAGGGCAGCATCCATTGAAAAGGGGTTGGAAGCTTTGATTAAAACCTCTGCGCAGACTACGTCTAGTATGGCTACTTTTATGCAAACATCTGGTCAGTTGCATAGCGCTAACACACAAGAGATGGCCAGACGAGAAATTCAAATCATTCAACTAGCTGCTACAGTGAATGACGTGAAAAGGGAACATTTCCTTCCTAACCAGTGACAAATCCGAGAGAACAAAAAAAACCACAACGCTCATGTTGTTCAACAGAACAATATTGAGAATGCGAATGACATCACCATCTTAAGATCAGGACACACGATTGACAATAAGGTTGTCAAACCTAACGACTCATCCAAATGCGCGGTTGTCAATTTACCGGCACATGTCTCATCACCTGTTCCTTCTTCCGGTCCGACTACTTCATCTTCTTTACCTTCTTCCTCTTCACCTTCACCTTCTTCTTCGTTGTCAACTGCATATCCTTCAACACAACTAGATCTATCGCCGCAAATTCTTCCAGCTGTTCCAGCTAAAACGCTCATGCCTTCTAGACCTCTTCCATCTGCAACTTCTTCGAACCAAATGTTTGAGCCCAAGGCTCCCTATCCCAATAGGTTAAAATCAAAGAAGCCCTCTTCAAATATGGAAAAGGTGTTAGAAGTTATCAAACGCTGTGAAGACAACATTCCGTTGTTGGACGTGGTTCAACAAGTCCCGGCATATGCAAAATTCCTTAAGGATTTGTGCACGCAGAAACGACGTACGAATCTTCCCAAAACAATCTTCTTGGCCGCCACTCTAAGCGATGTCTTGTCTAAATCCATTTTGGTAGAATATAAGGACCCTGGTTGTCCTACTATTTCTTGCACTATCGGGGACAAGTAAATCAATCGAGCCTTGTTAGACTTAGGGGCAAGCGTGGACCTTCTCCCGTACTCAGTTTATGAACAACTGGGTTTGAGAGAATTAAAACTAACCAAAGTGACTCTGCAATTGGAAGATCGATCGACAAAGGTACGAGGGGAGAGATCAATGACGTTCTGATTAAGATCGGGGAATTCATATTCCCTGTAGATTTCATCGTATTGGAGACTGAACCCGTCGCCAATCTCAGCGGTCTGATTCCAATCATACTGGGGCGACCATTCCTAACCACGTCCAACGCGTTGATCAATTGTCAAAATGGATTCATGAAACTCTCATTTGGAAATATGACGATTGACCTCAACATCTTCACGCTAGGAAACCAAGAGAGTGAAAGACGCGACAACACATATGTGTAGGGTGTTTTTTGTCACCCCATTGAGATGGAAAATACGCGCCGCTTGTCTGGCGCATTACAGATTCTCCCTTCCTAGGGTAGGCCGGGGTTTATTGATTGTGGGGATCCGAATCTCCGGTAGCCGCGGACTAAGCTGCCGTTAATTACCCTTCGCTTTTGGAGCGAAAGAACCTTCGATTGACGGATAAAACTGGTCATATGAACTCAATGTGCAATAATAAAGAGAGGTTCTATCAAATGAAATCCAAGGCGTATGTTGTGTTTTGAAAGGTATTTGGACGTATCGGGGGGCCCCACAGAGTTTACGGGGGTCCCGCTACCCGGATAGCGGGCTGGGGGTCAAGGGGGCTAGCATCCCCCTTGCGGGGTGCGGAGCAGCACCCCGTTAGAAATTTTTTCTTACGGGAGAAAGTTTTGTGGAGGGTGTGTGTATGTGTGTGTGTGTGTGTGTGTGTAAAGGGGAAAATAGCGTCCAAAGGATGCGCGGGTGCTGGACGCCAGTGCCTCATGTGCTTGGCGCGCGGGCGCTGGGCGCCAGTGGGAAAAAGGGACTTTCCTTTCAAGGGTTTTATGGTGAAAACTGTTTCTTTTTGGAAAAAAAAGAGTTAAACTCTTGATTTAATTCAAAAAAGAAAATAAGCTTTGAAACCTTGAGGGAGGAGAAGGAGGTACAGAAACCCTAATTTTTGAGGGGAATGAATTATTCTTATTCTTTATTTTATTATCATGTTGCTTTATATAGGCTTACAAATTTATATATAGCCACTTGGGCTTTACAAAACGGTATTTTACCCATCCCATGTCTCATGTGCTTATTTCTTTTGCACATAATCCATGAGCTTTACTAAAATTTGGCATTATGCCCATTTTTCTTACATTTATTCATAAAAATTATATCAAAATTATTTATTACATAATTTTCATTTTGGCATAGGAAAGGCTGGCTGCGGGGTTCGACTTGGGCACATGCCCACTTGACCTGAGCTTGGGCCCGCTTACTTGGGGTTGACTTTGACTTTGACTTGGTCAATCGGGGTGTAATTTTTGACCCCAACAAATTGCCCCCCATCAATAAATGCACACCACGTATAAGATTTGTGTGCACGAAATTGATGGATCTTGTTCTACAGAAGTTTGACTTTGTGGTGGAGTATCATTCCGGGGGCGGAGCATCCTTCTGGTAGCATAATTCCCGGGGTCGGAGCATCCTTCTGGGAGCATGATTTCCGGGGTCAGAGCATCATTCCGATTTGCGGAGCATAATTCCAGGTTCGGAGCATCATTCCGAAGATCGAAGTATAATTCCGGGGGTCGGAGGATAATTCCAGTGGGAGGATATATTCTGAGACGAAGCATAGTTTTGACGCAGGGTTCTGGGACGAAACATAATTTCGACACGGGGCAAGTGTATCCTGGGATGAAACTTAGTTCTGGCATACAGTAGACATCCTGAACGAAAGATAGCTCCGATGCAGAGGTTTATTCCGATTCGAAACATAATTCGGACAGGGAAGACAGATACTCCGAGGCGAAGCATGATTTCGACACGGGGGTACACTTTGAGACGAAGCATGATTCCGCCGCAGAGGTTAATTCCCAGGCGAAGCATAATTTCGATGGGGAAATAGGTACTCCAAGGCGAAGCATGATTTCGATACGAGATTCACTCTGAGACGAAGCATGATTTCGCCGCAGATGTTGTTGGTTGACTTGATTCCGAGGCGGAGCATAATTCCGACGGGGAGGTCATTGATTGACTTGATTCCGAGTCGAAGCATAATTCTGACGGGGAGGTCATTGGTTAACTTGATTCCGAGTCGAAGCATAATTCCTACGGGGAGGTTATTGGTTGAATTGATTCCGAGTCGAAGCATAATTCCGACGGGGAAGTCGTTGCTTCCCTTTTTGCGACTTGGACGGTCGGTGCTGCCATTTTAGCGACGTGGATGGTCGGTACCGCCCTTTTAGAGACAGACGGTCCGTGCTGCCATTTTAGTGACATGAATGGTCGGTGCTTCCATTTCTGCAACGTGGACGGTCGGTGCTACCATTTTAGCGACATGGACGGTCGGTACTGGATTTGACTTGCTCTGTTTCTTGCGGTGTCAGGGATTGGATTTGACTTGCTCCACTTTTTGCGGTGTCAGGGTTGAAGTTGACTTACTCCAGTTTCTGCGGTGTCAGGATTTGATTTAACTTGCTCCGCTTTCTGCGGTCTTAGGGTTGAATTTGACTTGCTCCGCTTTCTGCGGTGTCAGGATTGAAGTTGACTTGCTCCGGTTTCCGCGTTGTCGGGATTCGACTTGTTTCTGAGGTGGAGCTTGATTCCGCCAGGGAAGTCATTGGTTATCTTGCTGATTTGATATGATTTGGGTTGACATCAGCATCACTACACTAGAATATGGTACCAGGAGCGAATCATCATTTGCCATGAGAGGATTTGGGGATTTTGGTTTGGCATCAGCACCGCTATACTGGAATATAGTACCAGGAGAGAATCATCATTTACCGTGAGGGGATTTCCCTCGTTCTCAGTTTAACGACTTAGGGGTCATCTGTTGCCAGTTTAACGACTTAGGGGTCATCTGTTGCCAGTTTAACGACTTAGAGGTCATCTGTTCCCAGTTTAACGATTTAGCGGTCCATTGGTTCGAAAGTTTAGAATTTTGGGGTCGGCATCAGCGTTGCTTACACTGAAGCATAGGCGCCAGGAGCAATTCATCATTTGCCTTTGCCTGTTGGGGAGCGATGGCTTAGGAGACAGGTTTAGGTCCCTATCAGCTAAGGCTTTTCAATTTTATAAGCCGTAGAGGTCCCATAAAAGCATTTTCTCCCGACGAGTCGAAAGGATCTCGTAGGTGTATTTTCTCCATCAGAGTTGTGGGGACTCCCAAGGGTGTTTTTCCTTTGTAAGTCGTAAGGATCCCACGAAAGTGTTTTCTTACGAGTCGTGAGGATCCCGTAAGTTTTGTTCTCATCATGTATCGTGAGGACACATGAGTGGGTCTTCCCAAATGGAGCATAATTCCAAGGGCGGAGACCGGCCGCTGGACTGGTGATTGCGGTGGAGTATGGGTGTGATGAGAATTATTTGAGCCCATGGATTGTATACGATAGTCAACTTGGGAACTAACCGTAGGGCTGGGAGAATTTTAGGAAATTGGATTTTGGTTGGCATCTGCATCGCTGCACTGGAATATGGTACCAGGAGCGACTCATCATTCGCCGTTTGGAGGTTTGACGATTTGGATTTTGGTTGGCGTCTGCATCGCTGCACTGGAATATGGTACCAGGAGCGACTCATCATTTTCCATCTGAGGATTTTGATTTTAGTTGGCGTCTGCATCGCTGCACTGGAATATGGTACCAGGAGAGACTCATCATTCGCCATTTGAGGATTTGAATTTTGGTTGGCTTCTGCATTGCTGCACTGGAATATGGTACCAGGAGCGACTCATCATTTGCCATAGGTACATTCAGGGATTTGAAATTTTGGTTGGCGTCTGTATCGCTGCACTGGAATATGGTACCAGTAGCGACTCATCATTCGCCATCTGGGGATTTGGATTTTAGTTGGCGTCTGCATCGCTACACTGGAATATGGTACCAGGAGCGACTCATCATTCGTTATTGGGAATTTAGGGATTTGGATTTTGGTTGGCGTCTGCATTACTGCACTGGAATATGGTACTAGGAGCGACTCATCATTTGCCATTTGGAGAGTTTTTTTAAATATTTTTTATCGCGATTGCTCTATCATTTCATCTTTTCTTATCGCGAAGGTCGTGATTGCCCTATCATTTTGGCTATTTATTCGCGGTTGCCCTATCATTTCGGTTTTATTTTGATCTTTATTTTACTCGCTGATTTTTATTGCGAGTTGCCCCATCATTTTGGCTTTTTTATTATTATTATTATTATTTATTTTTTATTTACACAATTTTTTTATCCCCAGTTTAATGACTTAGGGGTCGATTGTTCCCAGTTTAATAACGTGGTGGTCATCTGTTCCCAGTCTAACGACGTGGTAGTCGATTGTTCCCAGTTTAACGACGTGGTGGTCAAATATTCCCAGTTTAATGATGTGGTGGTTCTCTGTTCCCAGTTTAACGACGTGGTGGTAAATTGACGGGGAGCTTAGAGAAGATACCCGATTTAGCAATTATCAGAGGCACCGCTGGAGCTTGCCCGAGATACCTTGTTGCTTTGTTGGTGTTGATGGCCTTTCCCCCAGCTGGGGCCAAGGAAATTCGTTCAAAAACCGACTTGCGTTTGGGTAGTGGTGCCCTCAAGATCACCACATTCGGCCTCCTGCCTTTCGAGGCCAGTCTGTCTGTTACCGGAGCTTGAGGAGCTGGGATAGCGTTGGCTGGCATGAACAGAATAGAGCCAAATGGTAGCAGCGGCTCCTCCCATTGTCGCCTGAGACTGGCCGGGAGGATCGTCCTGGCATTCATCTTCATCGTGTAGGAGATGGGGACTGTGTTGAGAGCTGAGCTAGTCCTTAGAGACATTTTTGCTGCGTCCGAAGATTGCAATTGGAAATTGTTAACCTGCATAAAGAAGTATGATTTCAGTACAGGCAATCAATGTATATGTTGATTGAGTTCGCATGAACGTTTAACCCGAAATATGGGAGGAAATTTTCATCCCACCGGACGTGCCAGAATCTGTAGGGTGTTTTTCGTCACCCCATTGAGATAAAAAATATGCGCCGCTTGTTAGGCATATTACAGATTCCCCCTGCCTAGGGTAGGCCGGGATAGATTGATTGTTGGGATCCAAATCTCTAGCAGCCACGGACTAAGCTGCCGTTAATTACCCCTCGCTTTTGGAGCGAGAGAACCTCCGATTGACGGGTAAAACTGGTCATGCGAACTTAATGTGCAGTGTGCGTATGTTGTGTTTTGAAGAGTATTTAGACGTATCGGGGGCCTCGCAGAGTTTACGGAGGTCTCGCTACCCGGATAGCGGGCTGGGGGTCAAGGGGGCTAGCAGCCCCCTTGCGGGTTGCGAGACAGTGCCCCTTTAGAAATTTTTTCTAACGGGAGAAAGTGTTGTTGAGTGTGTATATATAAAAAAAAAGGAAAAATAGCGTCCAAAGGACGCGTGGGTACTGGGCGTCAGCTCTTTACGTGCCTGGCGCGCGGGCACTGGGCGCTAACGGGAAAAGGGGGCTTAGCCCCTATACCGGGAGTTGTACTCCCAATTGAATTTTGAAGTTGAACTCTTAAAAAAAGATTTATTATTTTATATACATTTTTTATCGAGTTAAACTCTTAAGAGATTTTCGGAGATGATGAAAGGGGACCCCTTTCTTCTCCCCTAAGCCCTGGATCATCTCCTAAGCCTCGGATCTTTCCCAAAGTGGGATTTTTGGAGATGGGTCTCCTTCTTCCTCCTCTTTGTTGACTGGATTTTGAAGAAAAGGGGGGTGGGACTTAAAGATCTCCCCTTTTAGAGATTTGATGGGATATGTGTGTTCCCTTAAGGGTTTTATGGTGAAAACTGTTTTTTTTTTGGAAAAAGAAAAGTTAAACTCTTGATTTAATTCAAAAAAGAAAAGAAGCTTTGAAACCTTGAGGAAGGAGAATGAGGCACAGAAACCCTAATTTTGGAGGGGAATGAATTATTCTTATTCTTTATTTCATTATCATGTTTCCTTATATAGGCTTACAAATTTACATATAGCCCTTTGGGCTTTACAAAATGGTATTTTGCCCATCTCATACCTCATGTGCTCATTTCTTTTGCACATGAGCCATGGGCTTTAAAAAAATTTGGCTTTATGCCCATTTTTTAACATTTATTCATAAACATTACATCAAAATTATTTATTACATAATTTTCATTTTTGCATTGGAGAGGCCGGCCGCGAGGCTCGACTTGGGCATGGGCCCACATGACCTGGGCTTGGACCCGCTTACTTAGGGTTGACTTTGACTTGGTCAACCGGAGTGTAATTTTTGACCCCAACAATATGAAGTCGACACGGTACATGATATGTGTGACGAGGAGACATTTGACTTCAAAAACAAGTGTCATGATGAAACTTTTGAAGAACTGTTTTCTGAGAAACTTCTTTTGCTTGAGAAGCTAAGTCCTGAACAGGCTTCCTATGCACATTGGGTTACCCAATTTGAACCACTTCGAAATGAACCAACCCCTGAAGTGTAACCATCAGTGGAGGAGCTACGCAGAATTGATCTCAAAGTTCTTCCTGACCATCTCAAGTATGCATACTTGGGCAAAAATGAAACGCTTCTAATTATAATCGCAACCGACCTTATGCCTGAGCAAGAGTTGGCACTCATGAATTGTCATGCCCCGCTTCCCAGTGTACGGGGAAGGAGACATTTCGAGGGACGCGACATATTTATTCGGAAGTAAGCATGTTAAGCGTAAATAAGCAATATAAATAAATGCATAAAAATGACAAGGGATGTAATATAAACAACAACTTTTATTAACATTCTTTCTTTACATTACAACTAATTTGAAAAGGAAAACATACAACGATAAAAGTAATGCCTAAACAGTAGCATATGAACTGAAAATAAAATAAGTACAAGTAAGCTAAAAGTAGTGTTGCTCGGTAATCTGCTCCAAGTGCTCTTGGCTGGTCTCAGTCTCCTGAGAGTCGGGTCCTCCTGACGAACATTCCAAAGAAAGAAGAGATAGGGATATCGTCAGCGAACTAGGGGTCGGTAAGTCTCAAAAGAGAGATGGGAATAGTACAAGTAAAGAGAATAGAACTGGTAATCTGTACAAGTATATGTTTGTTATGATAATGTAGTTGTTTGTAGCTTGGTACAGAATGTATCAGTGTATACGAGTGGAGTCCAACTTGCTCCGTGGATTATGGTAATCAGAAGTACAAAGCCCCTTCAAAACCCACGGGACAACGGTATGGATGTACGGTAGATGTCTTTTAGTGACCATCTCGTTCCACTTATAATACATTCCGTACCATTCTACCCCGTTAAACCCCGTAATGTATATTATATAGATTGTTGTTATCAGACTTGTCGAGACCATGGATACAAGTTGTTCATGTAAACAATTTTCAGGATATATCAAGTAGTCATGTAGTCAATTCAAGTCATAGTCATGGTTCGGTCAAATCAATTCATAGCCATGGTTCAGTCAAGTCATGTTTGCATGTTGATATTGTTCTGGTATTCAGTTTCAGTTTCAAATATACATGTTTGGTATATAGAATTCATGTTGATTTGGATTCATGTGTGAGTTGGATTCAGATTGAGACTTGGACTCAGACTTGACTCAGACAATTTAAATAGATTTGGATCCTGAATTAAGTTCTGGTGTTATCGGTAACTGTTGCATATGGACGGCAGGATTTGTGTCATTTTCCAAGACAATTATCATTGATAACTCCGTTTTAATTTTCGAACTTAAATAGGCAAGCACTCACTTTCTCCGGCTCCCTGAGGCTAAAGGGAATTGATCCCGCTTAAACATATATTTACTAAGGTCCTTAATGTAATTTTACAAAACTCGAGGGTTTTGTATGAAAAATATTTTATTTACTTTCAAAATAAACCTCGAGTATTTATTTATATTATTTAGGGTTTCCATAATTTTTGAATTTTAAGAATATGAAGTATTTTAGTGATAATTAACACAGCTTGCATAGTTCAAGGTATTTTAGTGTAAACTTGTCTTGTATTGAAACTTGATGGTATTTTGGTAAAACTTGTCATTCTTTTATTTACTAGAAAACATGGAATTTTTATTATCACCTGAAAATATGTGGTTTAATAATATTTATATAATTATAAAAAATAATTTTATTATTAAATAGAAATTTTCGTTTTTCTTAAAAATCATATTAAAATTCTTTCGAGACCGAATGCTCCATGAGGAGGTCTGCATCTCGCTCTACTAGTCCCGAGAATGAGGGTATTACCTCGTGATCTACTTAAAGGTATAGCAAGGTTTTCATGGTTTAAATGTAGAAATGAAACTATATGGTAGTTTAATGAAAAAAATACGGTAAAATGGAAATAACAATTACTTTTGATATGGAACTTGTTTAATATGATTAGTTAATATTTAATAGTCAACATGTAGTAGTTGTAGCATGATTATATTAAAGGAATGTGAAGTTTTAGGAAGAAACCGAATCAGAAATCGGATTTGTTCCGATACCGTCGGGTTTTGGAAGTTCGTATTTTTAGAAAAGAGTAAAGGAGAGAAATTGGGACTTACGGGTTTAGGACTTTAAAAGAGAGGAAGGGGAGACGAGAGGAGTCGACCGTGCGTCGTTTCGTCGTCGGAAGTTCTTACGGTTGTCGCCGGAAAATCCGCCGGAGCTTCGCCTTTCGCTCACTTCCATTGCATACTAGAGTTTCTAGAGATTTCTTAAGAGTTGGCTCAGAGTTTTAGGGTGAGGGGTAGAGTGTAAAGGTGGTATTTATAGGGTTAGGCTAGGGTTAGGATAGATGAAGAGTTTAAATTGAAAAAGTGTAAAAATATATTAAAATTCATTTAAAAAATGGGAGTAAATGGGGATTTCAAAAGTCTCTGGAACTGATCTGGAAAAATGAAGTGTGCAGGGGGGTAGGGGAGAGGAAGAGCCCCAACTTTGGTGTTGGGGACTCTGCTGTTCGGCTGAGTCCAGCCGGCGGCGCCGGCCCGAGTCAGCCGGTCCGCCTGTCGACTCGGCCGAGTCCGGCCGAGTCAAGAGGTCGGGGGCCGTGTCGCCGTTCCACCTTCTCACTGGTATATTTATTTTATGGGGTGTAGTGGGGGGTTTTTAGGAGCTAACACTTGTTGACTGTTGGTATTCTAAAAAAACTCAAAATAAAACAATATTAAAAATAATGTGGGGTATGGGATTTGAACTCTGGTGGCTTGGTTCAGCAGTGCAAGGTATTACCAATGAGCCATAAGCTCCTTCTTGTAATTAAATTGCTAATTAATTACTTATCTTGTGCTCAGGCAATAAATACCCCTTTAAACAATTTTGAAAAAAAATTGAACAAAAATTTGTATAGGAAAATTAGGGTTGTTACATTCTACCCTCCTTATAAAATTTTCATCCTCGAAATTTGTAAAAGGAAAGTGTAACAGATTTAAGGGAAAGTTTGGTGATAGAACTATTGGTAGTGTATGAAAAATATGTAAAGGAATGAAAGAATGCGAATGGTTTTGGTAAAATTGTAAAAGAGGTGGGGGAATTTTGGGTTACGACAGATTCAAAGTTTATGAAATGATAAGATTCAAGAGGTATGAATTGTAAAGAATGTTTTAGTTGCTGGTTCTTGTGTTATATTGCTTAGGTTTTTCACACAGAACAGAACTGTGGTAGAGTTCCATACAGCTCTGACCTGCATGGGCCGCCAACAAAACCTGTCACGCCCCGCTTCTCGGTATACGGTGAAGGGGACGCGACAAGGCCGCTACGTATTTATTGTGAAGTAAATACGCTAAGCGTATCTAAATAATATAAAAATAAATGCATAAGAAACAAGATATAATAACACAACAACTTTATTTATTCACATTCTTTCTGTACAATACATGGAAAGTAAATACAACTGAAATAAAGCAATGCCTAAACAATGGCATAACAGAAATGAAAAGTACTGAATGGAAAGTGTACAATGAACTAGATCTCGGGGTCTTCATTGAAATGGTCCAAGTCTTCAGCAATGGGCTCGATCCCTGACGTGTCCATATCACCTGACGACATTCAAAAAAGAAAGAAAGGGAATGTCGTCAGCGAACAGATCGCTCGGTAAGTCCCAAAGATAAAGGAGAAATAGAATAGACAGAGTAAGAAGGTATCTTTTAAAGTTGTATTATAATGTTATAATATTGTATTAACGCTGTTTTTTGTAGCTTGGTACAGAAGAATGCCAGTGTATACGAGAAGGGTCCCTATATGTTAGAGACCAGGGCAAACAGAATGTACAAGGAACCGTTGGGCCACGGTACAACAGCAACGGAATATAGGTTATGTGTCTTAATCTTACTGGCTCGTGCCACTTCTAATACCTTCCGTACCAATCTACCCCTTAAACCCCGTAGTGTTTTGATTGTATTGTTTGTCTTGTATTGTAACTGTATAGATTGTATAATTGGATGATTGACCGAAACCATGATATCAGTAAATGGATGTAACTGGAGAATCATGTCAATGGAAGTACATCCATGGTTCGGTTCAGTCAATACATATTGAATAGTTTGAACAGATTGAATATATGGATTCATGGTTTCATATTGAATTGTAATATTGTAGATTGTAAATTGTAGATTGTAGATTGTACTTAAATTATATTCAAGTCAGATTATAATGATATTCACTCTGAGTCAGACAATTAGAAAGGTAAATTGAAGTCCTGATTGTTTTGATATTATCGGTAACCGCTGCATATGGGCGGCAGGATTTGTGTCTTTCTCAAAGACGATTACCGTATTGATAACACCGTTGTTAAGTTGTCTACCTTAAATAGGCAAGCACCCACTTCTCCGGCTCCCTGAGGCTCAAGAGATTGGTCCCGCTTAAACTTATGTTTAGTAGGGTCCTTAGGGTAATTTATAGAACTTGATGGGGTTTTATGTAAAAATACTATTATATACTTTTCAAAATACTCTCCAAGTATTTAGTTATCGTCTTTAGAGTTGTAATGAATGTAAATTTTATATTGTGATATTTTAGTGAATATATCCTAATTTCATAAATAAAGGTATTTATTTGTAATATTGATTTGTAGGGAATTCATGGTATTTTAGTGTAAAATGATTCTTGTGATATTTTTGGAAAAAATGTGGAATATTTATATTATTACAAACTAGATATTTTAAGGATATAAATACATATATTTATATGAAAATAATTTTTAATATATATAATATTTCTAGAAATCTCATTTTCTTTAGATTTTCGTATTTTAAATCATTCGAGACCGAATACTCCTTGCGGAGGTATGCATCTCGCACTACTAAGTCCGAGGATGTGCGATAATCCGCACCATCCCGAACGGGTTCCCCAAATAGGTTGTAGCGGCGCTTTGCAAAGATTTGTATAAATACTAAATCGTTTAGAAAATGGTTTTATTATTAAAAGGTATTTAAATGAAAAGGTGTCGTTTTCCCGTATTCTATGTTCCCGAAAGTATTGTGCTATGTTGCATATGAGTGTGTGAGGAGGTAGGGTATTACCTCGTAATCTACTTAAAGGTATAGCAAGGTTTTGATGGTTTAAATATAGAAATGAAACTATATGGTAGTTTAATGAAAAATGCGGTAAAATGGAAATAGCAATTAGTTTTGATATGGAACTTGTTTAATATAATTAGTTAGTATTTAATAGTCAACATGTAGTGGTTGTAGCATGATTGTATTAAAGAAAAGTGAAGTTTTAGGAAGAAACCGAATCGGAAATCGGATTTGTTCCGATTCCGTCGGGTTTTGGAAGTTTGTATTTTTAGAAAAGAGTAAAGCAGAGAAATTGGGACTTATGGGTTTAGGACTTTAAAAGAGAGGAAGGGGAGACGAGAGGATTCAACGGTGCGTCGTTTCATCGTCGGAAGTTCCTACGGTTGTCGCCGGAAAATCTTCCGGAGCTTCGCCTTTCGCTCACTTCGATTGCACACTAGGATTTCTAGAGATTTCTTGAGAGTTGGCTCAGAGTTTTGGGGTGAGGGGGTGGAGTGTAGAGGTGGTATTTATAGGGTTAGGTTAGGGTTAAGGTAGATGAAGAGTTTAAATTGAAAAAATATAAAAATATATTAAAATTCATTAAAAAAAATGGAGTGAATGGGGATTTCAAAAGTCTCTGGAACCGATCTGGGAAAATAAAGTGTGCAGGGGGGTAGGGGAGAGGAAGAGCCCCAACTTTGGTGTCAGGGACTCGGTCGTCCGGCGGAGTCCGGCCGGCGGCGCCGGCCTGAGTCAGCCGGTCCGCCTGCCGACTCGGTCGAGTCAGGCCAAGTCAAGGGGTCGGGGGCCGTATCGTCGTTCCACGTTCTCACTGGTATATTTATTTTATGGAGTGTAGTGGGGGTTTTTGGGAGTTAATACGTGTTGACTGTTGATATTCTAAAAAACTCAAAATAAAACAATATTAAAAATAATGTGGAGTATGGGGCTTGGTTCAGCAGTGCAAGGTATTACCAATGAGCCACAAGCTTCTTCTTGTAATTAAATTGCTAATTAATTACTTATCTTGTGCTCAGGCAATAAATACCCCTTTAAACAATTTTGAAAAAAAATTGTACAAAAATTTGTATAGGAAAATTATGGTTGTTATACCGGAACTTGTGTAGATCATCGCCGGAAGTCGTTCTTGGGGTAACTCCACTTCTACTCCACTTGTACTTGAGAATTTTTGATAATTTTGACTACATATTTCAGAATGAAGACGGCTAGGGTATGGAGTTTTATTTATAATGTGGAATTAGGTTTTTGGAATTGAAAGATTGAATTAAAATACATTAAAAATTGGATTAAATGTGAAATTGAATTCTCTGTTAAATTGCAGAGAAAACAAATAGTGCAGAGATAATGGGGTAGGACAAAATGTTTTATGTGCAAGACACGAGCCTCATTCCCTTCGGGGGACCCGTCGCCGCCGGCCTTAGGGCGCATCTCGCCGGTCACTTGGTAAGGGGGTGCCGGTGGATTTGTGCCACGTGTCCTATCTGGTTCATATAGTATTTTGGACATGTTTAATTTTCTGTCTTTTTATTTCTTATGTTCAGTGCACGTGTAAACTTTTGGGCTTTCAAAAAGATTAAAAGAAAAATTCAGAAAAAATACATGTGGCCGATGGGATTCGAACACAGGGGCTATGTCACAGCAGTGTAAGGCTTTGCTACAAGCTATTTCTTATTGTTCTTAACAAGAAATAACTTTTAAATTGTAGTCAAGCTTGGAAACTCCTTCCTGTATATATAAGAAGAAAATTTTGTACAGAAAATTCAGGGTCGTTACATTCTACCCTCCTTATAAAAATTCCGTCCTCGAAATTTATAGAAGGATGTTGTAACTGATCAAGAAGTATGCGATCGCAAAAATACAAAGGGAAAGATGAGTAGTTCAAAGATCGGAATTGATACAATTAGGATAATCAAGAGAAGTATTCAAGAATGTCGCGAGCCTGCACACGAGTAGAAGGAATGTTGATGTAACATTTTGAAAATCGTTTCGGTGAAATTTCGAAAAATCGGTAAAATAAGGGGGTTTTCTGTAAAGTCAAAATATAAATATCTTATTATAAAAATTAAATATACATATTCTAGCTATGTAATTGCTATTATTTGGTGTTTATTGAGCCGCTGGTGAAATTTCAAATTTTCTGAAAAAAAATATTATTTTATTATTATTTTAAGCCGTCACTAATACATTTAATTAGGGAAAATTATAAATCGGAATGAGTTGAAACAAATTTTGTGCATCATAAAACATTAAATAAAATTTTATCATGTGGTTTTTGGAACGAAATCATTTGCCAAAACGGTTTATAAATTATTGAAGAAAAAAGGCTTTTTTTAGCGTAAATGGATGTTTGGGGTATTGTATTTATCATTTTTCATCACCCCACACCCGTACCCACACCCACACACCCCCACTTACTCCTCCCCATGGCTGAATTCAGCACCCACCATAATTTTTCCCCACTTGATTTCAAAGGAAAAGAAATGAAAGAAAAGAAAAGAAAATGGGTGAATTAGGTGGACTTTTGACCTTACCTTGACCTTGACTTTCCTCCCTTGCATTTTCTCTACCTCCCTCTCTCTCCTCACTCCCATTTCTGGCCTCCCAACAGCAGCAGCCCCCCTCCCTCAAATCCCACTCTTTCTTCATCAAAAAAATCCACAAATCACTTCAAAATCCATGCAAATTCAAATCTAAATCCAAATCCGACTCCTACCCATTTTAGCTTAGCCCGTATAGCATGTATCCTTGTGATAAGAGAGCATTTTGGTGGGCCATGGATGCTTGTGGATCTTCATATATTTTTGGGTATAATTCTAAACTTTTTGTTGCTTAATTTGTTACTAATTTCTTAAGCTAATTTACTTAAGTGTTAATTTGGTTATGTGAGTTTAATTGCAAGTTTTGGAATTCAAGTTGTGAATTTGATTGCAAGTTAGGGTTTTATAAAATTGGTGTATGGTTGTGTGTTATATTTAGGCTTTGTTGTCATGATAATACAAGGTTAGTAGCTAGTGTGAATGGTTAGTTTTAAAATTGTGTTAATTTGCTAAATTGCTTACTAGGTTTTTGAAATTTGTTAAATTCTTGGGATTAAAAATGTGTTTAGGGTTTTCATGACTTCATTAACTTTATTAAGTGTGGTTTAATGCTTTAGATCATGCAAATCTAAGCTAGATTGTAGTTTGTACATTTTTGCTTTGAAATTGTTAAAAAGGGTATTTTTGTAAACTAGAATATTAGGATTTTTGGAATTTAATGAGATTAAATTCCGAAAATTGTTTATACGACTTATTTAAGATATTTAATAAATATATTGGCCGCTACATTCATTTAAACATCGTGTTTTGTACAAAAACGGCGAATTGTGCTTGCTAGATTTTCGGAAAAATGACTTTATAAGTGAAATTGGCGTTTTTGTGAGTTTTAACCTAGTTTATATTAAAATTAGTGTTCGTGAATGTGCAAATGAGTGTGATTGGATTTTTCTTGATGGTTTGACGTTTGTACATCGATATCGAGGGTTGGTTTGACTATTCTTGGATGCGTAGGCGATAGGTTTGGACCTATGCGTGATACGCGTGCCGATTTGATTTTCGTATGCCGTTTCGATCTCGAATTTAGTTTTAATACGATATGGTGCGTTATGATATGTAGGTACCCCCATGTGGACTTCGAGACGACAAGCAGGCGCGTGGCGATGTCGGCACCGGCTAGCGAGGACCAGGTGAGTAGATTTATATCTACGGGGAGAAGTCGGGTGGATGGCGTATAGCACCCCCGCAGTCCGTGGTGGTGTATACGGATGCGTATACACACCAACAATTATTATATATTATTTGGGATTAATAACGATACTTAGGATGGATATTGGTGTGTTGGATTATTTTAGCGTTGCGAACCCTAGGGTAGTGTTGCACTACACATAAACACACACATACACACATACATACTTGCATACATTCCTATTGATATGTGCTCATGGGATTCTTTATAGTTATGTGTTCACATGGGTATGGGACTATGTGTTCACATACGGATTGAGGATGATACTTGGGATTGAGCTGAGTCGATGAGATTTGATTTGAGGCCGTGAGATCGGTGATATAGCAGGGTTCGTATTTGAGATACGACATGACGTTGTAGCGGGTCCTTGACGTAGTGTTTCACACACGTCCATGCATACGTAGGCGGTATCAATATGGTACTAGACGTAGATCAGTACCCCGATCTTGATATTTGATAAAGAGGATACCAGGTGAATAGTATGATGAATGTGATATTGACCCGTACCCAGATTTGGGAGACCGTACGACGGATTTACGTACGAGCTATATTGATGATTGATCCGCACTCTTGACTTGGGATGCCTGATTATAGATATGGTATCAGCTATGATATTATTGAGGTGGGATCACCGACTATACATATACAGGTAGGTATATGTATCGACTCAGATGTTAGGCGGTTTCCTTACCTGTAGTTCAGCCTGTTAGTTCAGCCTGTTAGTTCAGCCGTATAGTTTAGTGTAGTTGTTAGATTAGATTAGACTTCTTACCTATTTCAAAAACTAACGAATCGTGGGTATTTTAAAAGACAGCCCAAGGGATCCTACGGATATTTCAAAAGACGTATCTTTTCATAAAAACACCGTAGCCCCTATTTTCAAAAACCCCATGATTCGTGTTATTTCAAAAGGCACCATTTGTAGGACTTATATTAGATTAATACTGATTAGTTATCGTTGTGTCTAGTATTCTGCTCCCGCACATTATTGCTGTTCGCTCTGCCCCGCATACTTATTTTGCTGCATACTCCATTATTGATATCATGCTGTTAGGACACTAGCACCATTACCGATGATGCGTATGTACCACATACACTTACTTGCCGGCTCACACACATCTTCATCGGTAATTGCCATGTCACGTACACTTAGAAAATACTATTGCTTGACTTAGGTTGTTAGTTAGTAGTTGATACGATATTAGTGTACCTGCCTTATATTCCAGTTTAGACATTGTAGTTATTACTTGTCACTTCATGCATACTGTTATTCCATTGTTCATGCCTAGTTATTAATCACACATTGCAACTTGGTTATTGATACCATATACATTCATTATCATTGACATATGCACTTGTGATGATTTCTTGAGATTTATGATATTTCTGGATTTCGGGGGAAAGCCGCAAAATTTCTAAACTTATTATATTTTTAAAATATGTAAATTGCGGTTTTCTAGTGATATAAGTGTCGTCCACCATGAGTTTGCTGTGGTTTTCGAGATCCGTGTCGAGGAGTGGAGGAACCGTCACGGGTACATGGTGGGCCCGGTATGGTACCCCGGGGCAAGAGGAATGTGGTGTTGACGTTGAGCCTGGCTGGGGAGCACTACCTACCGGTGATATTACCCGACCGTCGGATATCCGGAGGATACCGTCGTGGTCTTGAGATGGATGGTAGGGGCCGGTCTGGACTGACGGCGCCCTAGATATTGAGATTGAGACATTGATATTTCGAGACAGTGAGATTTATGTTTTGTGTCGATGCTAGACACTGTTGATACTGATTTCATTATGATGCCTCAATTTAAAAACCAGAAGGAAATCTCACTAATTTGTGAAAACAGTTTCTTCATTTACATGTATTCTGTTTTCATGCATTCATATCTCATTCATATGATATATTGCTACCTGAGGCACTGACACGGGCACATGAGATTACACTCGGTTAGATATTACCCTAACCATTGTTATAGGCTGCATGTTATACATATTTTTGAGGATATATTATGATCATTGACCTAGGATTGCGTTATTTATGCGATTTCTGTGCGTAGATGTTTTTCTATTCACGAGTTGGCAACTCACCCCCGTTGTGCCCCAGTTTCTTGCAGGTTTGCCGTACAGGTTTCATTACGGCTTTGCGGGCATAGTTTCATTCGGGTGATTTGCTAGTAGGTGGGTTTACTTGTATCATACCCCCATTATATATCTTGTATATCATTATTCTGTTGTATCTAGAATCTCCATCAACCAAACATGTATTTTTGAGATAGAGACCAGTGTTGTTTATTCTTTCGACCTTAGAGTCGCTCGTTATATTTCTGGTGGTTTTGAGTTTCCTTTTGAGTTTTGATCCTCGCCGTTGGCGTTGTATATTATATTGCTTGTGTGGTTGTGACCGTCGATTGACGAAGAGCTAGCTCCCGCTTGGGGATGCCTTTTTCTTAATTTCGTATACTATTCATGTTGTATCCCGTTTGGGGGCCAGTATTTACAAAGGAGACTCTGCCGAAATTTTCAGTAAATTTTTGATGTTTTTAAAAACCGCATAATTCGGCTTATGCTATTGAAACTACTTGCTTTAATTTGGTTTTTCCTGCACTCTACTTCTTTTCTTGGTTTGGATTTCTGGGTTTTCGGTTTACTTAGATTACGTACGCCTCGAGACGTTCGTAGTTTAAGTGCCGGTCATGTTCCGTACTTTCGGGTCGTGACAGTTGATAAGGATTGGATTGTCAAGAATGGTACAAAGATAAAAATGATAATCGAATAAAAATCAGGAAAAGGATATAAGTTAATAAAGAATATGTGATTCGATAATATACGGTAAAACATAACTAAATTAAGAGGAAAGAGAATCAAAAGAAGAATTCCAAGTCACTCATGTAGAGTAAATTGTAGTCAAGCTTGCAAATTCCTTCCTGTACATTTAAAAAGAAAATTTTGTACAGAAAATTCAGGGTCGTTACATTTTACCCTCCTTATAAAACTTTCGTCCTCAAAATTTATAGAAGGAAGTTATAACAGATTAAGAAGTTATGCGATCGCAAAAAGACAAAGGGAAAGATGAGTAGTTCAAAGATTGGAATAGATACTATTAGGATAATAAAGAGGAGTATTCAAGAATGTCGCGAGCCAGCACACGAGTAGAAGGAATGTTGATAAGAATTAGATTGTCAAGAATGGTACAAAGATAAAAATGATAATCGAATAAAAATCAGGGAAGGGATATAAATTAACAAAGAAGACGTGGTTCGGTAATATAAGGTAAAACATAACTAAATTAAGAGGAAAGAGAATCTAAAGCAGAATTCTAAGTCACTCAAGTAGAGTATTGTATTGTAACTATGCTACAGTTCATATTTACAATAACATAACTCCATTTAAGTTTCTCAAATCTACTATCAGAGTCAATGTGATAAGATTACAAAATAAGACCAAACAGAGATGAAGCATACGCAGTTTCGTTTTCTTTACGTCAAGACACGATTAACCTAGAAAGCAAGAAAAGATTCAAAGGAATGAACTGACGGTGTGAACGTTACAGTCTACCTTCCTTAAAAGAATTTCGTCCGCGAAATTCGCTTAAGGAGTACAATACAGCAAGGGGCGAGAAGGTAAGGATAAGATTGGGGCAAGTCTTTTTCGAGCTCTGTCGATTGATGCTCTAACCAATTGAGCTAATAGACCTATGAGATACAAGTAAAAAGGTGAACTGGAGATAAGGATTCAAAATTCGAAAGGTTATATTCAAAAATTTTGAAAGTGAAGTTCAAGATAGATTCAAGGAATTCGGATGAGATTCAAAGGAAGTTGAAATGCAAGGAATGTAAAAGTTGCTGAATCTTATAATTCTTGTGATATATATTGCTTAGGGTTCCATACAGAACTGACCTGCATTGGCCACCAACAAAACCTGCCACACCCCACTTCCCAGTGTACGGGGAAAGAGACATGTCGAAGCACGCGACGTATTTACTCAGAAGTAAACACGTTAATCATAAATAATCAATATAAATAAATGCACAAGAATGACAAGAGATGTAATATAAACAGCAACTTTTATTAACATTCTTTCTTTACATTACATCTGATTTGAAAAGGAAAATGTACAATGATAAAAGCAATGCCTAAACAGTGGCATGTGAACTAAAAAGAAAATAAGTACAAGTAAGCTACAAGTCATGCTACTCGGTGATCTGCTCCAAGTGCTTCTGGCTGGTCTCAGTCTCCTGAGAGTCAGGTCTTCCTGACGAACATTCCAAAAAAAGAAGAGACAGGAATGTCGTCGGCAAACTAGCGCTCGGTAAGTCCTAAAAGAGAGATAGGAATAGTACATGTAAAGGGAATAGAACTGGTAATCTGTACAAGTATATATTTGTAATGCTAACGTAGTTATTTGTAGCTTGGTACAGAATGCATCAGTGTATACGAGAGGAGTCTAACTTGCTCCGTGGACTATGGTAATCGGAAGTATAAGGCCCCATCAAACCCTTTGGACAACGGCATGGATGTACGGTAGATGTCTTTTAGTGACCATCTCGTTCTACATATAATACATTCCGTACCAGTCTACCCCGTTAAATCACGTAATATATATTATATAGATTGTAGCTATCAGACTCGCTGAAACTATAGGTACAAGTTGTTCATGTAAAGTTTTCAGGATGTATCAAGTAGTCATGTAGTCAATTCAAGTCAAAGCCATGGTTCGGTCAAGTCAAGTCATAGCCATGGTTCGATCAAGTCATGTTTGCATGTTGATATTGTTCTGGTATTCAGCTTCAGTTTTAAGTATATATGTTTGGTATATAGAATTCATGTTGATTTGGATTCATGTGTGAGTTGGATTCAGATTGAGACTTGGACTCAGACTTGAGTCAGACAATTTAAACAGATTTGGATCGTGAATTAAGTTCTGGTGTTATCAGTAATTGCTGCACATGGACGGCAGGATTTGTGTTTTTTTCCATGACAATTACCATTGATAACTCCGATTTAGTTTTCTACCTTAAATAGGCAAGCACTCATTTTCTCCGGCTCCCTGAGGCTCAAGAGAATTGATCCCGCTTAAACCTATATTTACTAAGGTCCTTAATGTAATTTTATATAACTCGAGAAGATTTTATGAAAAATATTTTATTTACTTTCAAAATAAAGCTCGAGTATTTATTTATATTATTTAGGGTTTCCATAATTTGTGAATTTTAAGAATGTGAAGTATTTTAGTGATAATTTACATAGCTTGTATAGTTCAAAGTATTTTAGTGTAAACTTGTCTTGTATTGAAACTTGATGGTATTTTGGTAAAACTTGTCATTCTTTTATTTACTAGAAAACATGGAATTTTTAATATAACCTGAAAATATGCGATTTAATAATATTTATATAATTATAAAAATTAATTTTATTATTAAATAGAAAATCTCTTTTTTCTTAAAAATAGTATTAAAATTCTTTCGAGACCGAATGCTCCGTGAGGAGGTCTTCATTTCGCTCTACTAGTCCCGAGAATGTGCGATAATCCGCACCATCCAATAGCGGGTTCCCCAAAATCTGTTGTAGAGGCATAAGCATAATGAATTAAATAATACTATTTAAAGAAAACCGGGTTTTATATAGTTCATGGTATTATAGTGAAATATCGTATTTGCCACAAAAGTATGTTTCAAGAGAATCGTGCTATGTCAATATGTGTGTATGTAAGATGTAAGTTATTACTTCGTGGAGTTTTCTAAAGGTAATATTAAGCAATGCAACAAAAGACGATGTATATAAAGTTTGTGGTATTTAAAAGAAAAATTCAATTTAAAATTATTTAACATTATAATTTAGGGTGAAAATTGTTTCTACTTAAAAGTTTCATGATTAACAAGTATGATATTGGAATGTGAGTGAGCAAATCTTGAGAAAATTGTAGTTTCAAGGGTTTTAAAAATAAAGTGTCGGTATAACTCCACTTACGGACATGTTTCGGAAAAAGAGAACTTTTTATATAAAAAGAGAGAGAACTTTTTATATAAAAAGAGAGAAAGGATGGGACTTACTTGCTAGAAGGAGAGAGGAGAGGTAGAGGAAGATGTCGTATTTTCCGTGATGTCGTGGGGTTGCTGGAACTTATGTAGATCCTCGCCGGAAGTCATTCTTAGGCTAGCTACACTTCTACTCCACTTGTACTTGAGAATTTTTAGAATTTTGACTAGAGATTTCACATTGAAGAGGGCTAGGGTATTGGGTTGTATTTATAGTATGGAATTAGGGTTTTGAAATTGAAAGATTGAATTAAAATGCATTAAAAATTAGATTAAAAGTGAAATTGAATGCTCTGTTAAATTGCAGAGAAAACAAACAATGCAGGGTAATGGGGTGCGCCAAAGGGTTTTGCGTGCAAGACACGGGCCTCATTCCCTATGGGGGACCTGTCACCGTCGGCCTTAGGGCACATCTTGCCGGCCACTTGATGAGGGGGTGCCGGTGGATTTATGCCACGTGTTTTATCTGGTTCATATAGTATTTTGCACATGTTTGATTTTCTGTCTTTTCATTTCTTATTTGCAATACACGTGTAAACTTTTGGGCTTCCAAAAAGTTTAAAAGAAAAATTCAGAAAAAATACATGTGGCTGATGAGATTCGAACACAGGGGCTATGTCACAGCAGTGTAAAGCTTTACCAACGAGCTACAAGCTATTTCTTGCTGTTCTTAACATGAAATAACTTTTAAATTGTAGTCAAGCTTGCAAACTCCTTCCTGTACATTTAAGAAGAAAGTTTTGTACAGAAAATTCAGGGTCGTTACATTCTACCCTTCTTATTAAAATTTCGTCCTCGAAATTTATAGAAGAAAGTTGTAACAGATCAAGAAGGTATGTGATCGCAAAAAGACAAAGAGAATGATGAGTAGTTCAAAGATCGGAATAGATACTAATAGGATAATCGAGAGGAGTATTCAAGAATGTCGCGAGCCAGCACACGAGTAGAAGGAATGTTGATAAGGATTGGATTGTCAAGAGTGGTATAAAGATAAAAATGATAATCGAATAAAAATCAGGGAAGGGATATAATTTAACAAAGAAGATGTGGTTCGATAATATAAGGTAAAACATAACTAAATTAAGAGGAAAGAGAATTAAAAGTAGAATTCTAAATTACTCAAGTAGAGTACTGTATTGTAACTATGCTGCAGTTCATATTTACAATAACATAACTCCATTTAAGTTGCTCAAATCTATTATTAGAGTCAATGTGATAAGATTACAAAATAAGATCAAACAGAGATGAAGCATACGCAGTTTCGTTTTCTTCACGTCAAGACACGATTAACGTGGAAAGCAAGAAAAGATTCAAAGGAATGAACTGACGGTGTGAACATTACAGTCTATCTTTCTTAAAAGAATTTCGTCCACGAAATTCGCTTAAGGAGTACTATGTAGCAAGGTGCAAGAAGGTAAGGATAAGATTGGGGCATGTATTTTTCCAGGTCTATCGACCGATACTCTAACCAACTGAGCTAATAGGCCTACGAGATACAAGTAAAAGGGTGAACCGGAGATAAGGATTCAAATTCGAAAGGTTATATTCAATGAATTCGAAAGTGAAGTTCAAGATAGATTCAAGGAATTCTGATGAGATTCAAAGGAAGTTGAAATGCAAGGAATGTAAAAGTTGCTGAATCTTATAATTCTTGTGATATATATTGCTTAGGGTTCCATGCAGAACTGATGAGATTCAAAGAATTCGAAAGTGAACTCCAAGATAGATTCAAGGAATTCTGATGAGATTCAAAGGAAGTTGAAATGCAAGAAATGTAAAAGTTGCTGAATCTTATAATTCTTGTGATATATATTGCTTAGGGTTTCATGCAGAACTGATCTGCATGGGGTCACCAACAAAACCTGTCAAGCCCCGCTTCCCAGTGAACGGGGAAGGAGACGTGTCGAGGCACGCGATGTATTTACTCAGAAGTAAACACGTTAAGCGTAAATAAGCAATATAAATAAATGCATAAGAATAATAAGAGATATAATATAAACAACAACTTTTATTAACATTCTTTTTTTATATTACAACTGATTTGAAAAGGAAAATGTACAATGCTAAAAGCAATGTCTTTAATAGTGGCATATGAAACGAAAAGAAAATAAGTACAAGTAAGCTAAAAGTCATGTTGCTCGGTGATCTGCTCCAAGTGCTCTTGGCTGATCTCAGTCTCCTGAGAGTCGGGTGCTCCTGAAGAACATTCCAAATGTAACAGCCCTAAACTTCTGTACAAATTTTTTTTGTAAAGTACAGAAAGGAATACCTTTGCCTGAGCACAAGTTATAAATTAAAATTGCTTTTGATCATCAAGAAAGCACTTGTAGCTCATTGGTAAAGTCTTGCACTACTGTGACATAGCCCATGTGTTCGAATCCCTCCAGCCACATATTATTTTTATTGATTTTTCTTTTAAACTTTTTGGAAGCCCAAAAGTTTACTCGTGCAATACATGTAAAATAAAACGTTAGAATAAATCAAACATGTGCTGAAGGATATATGAAATGACCCTGACACGTGGCCAAAATCCAGACCCCAACTCACTCACCTTGGCCAGCGAGATCTTGCATGGGGCCGGTGCCGCCGGGTCCCCCCGTCCCAAATACTTCAAAAAATTTCCCTTAGTACCCTTTAGCCTACCCCACTAACCCTAGTCTGTTTGTTTTCCCTATACATTTCCAGAGAATTAAAAATGAGGTATTAATCCAAAATGTTAATACATTTTAATTCCATTCTTCATTACCCTAAACCCTAATTTCTCCTATAAATACCACCCTACACCCTAGCCCTCCTCATTCAGAAATTCTTTGCCAAAACTCTCTAAGTTTTCTAAGCCCAAGAAGTTGTACAAGTGGAGTTAGCTCAAGGTCAAGTTCCGGCGATGACTCGGGACAAATCCGGCGATACCGTGACTCCACGCCGCTTTCAAAAGTTCCCTCTACCTCCCCTCTTTTCTCCAAACCAGTAAGTCCTTCATCTTCTCTCTTTTTCACCACTCAAAAAGTTTTCTTTTCAAAACTCGTCGGAAGCGGAGTTATTCCGACTTCTGATTTTTAAATTGTTAAAAACCCAAAATTTTCTTGATAATAAACTTACCATTTCTTCATATATTGTTTAGCAATCATAAACAAACACTTTAGAACAAATTTCATCTCAAAATAACAAGTTATGCAACTTTCATCATATTTTTACGGTTTAATACCACATACTTTACTTTCGACATATTTCATCATGTTCATTTGTATTACCTTTAGAAAACTCACGAGGTAATGACCTACTTCATCACAACACTCCTCATGACATAGCACGATGGCTTTTAGAACAATATTTTGTGGGACAATACAATTTTTACATTAAAATACCCTAAACTAATAAAACCGTATTTCTTTTAATTGTTTTAATCAAATTCCATACAATTAAGTCCTTACAACCCATTTTGAGGAATCCGATTTGGTTAGTGCGGGTTATCGCACATCCATCGGACTAGTAGGGCGAGATGCAGACCTTCTCACGGAGCATCCGATCTCGATAGCATTTTTATTACAATTTTTAAGAAAACATGATTTCTATTAATAAAGAAATTCTATTTTTAATAAATATATATATACATATATATATATAATATCAAAATATCTATTTTAAAAAATATAATATATTCCATGTTTCTCTAAATCAAAAGAAAAGAATCATAAAAATTCATGAAAATACCATCAAGAATCAATACAAGTCAATTTATATGAAAATACCATATACTATTCAATTTAGGTTTATATCCACTAGAATATCTCATTTTATAAAAATTACATTTATGAAAACCCTAAAGACGATAAATAAATACTTGAGGTTTATTTTGAAAATATATCAAAACTATTTTTCATAAAACCCCCTCAAGTTATCTTAATTTACAATAACGACTCTAGTAAATATAGGTTTAAGCGGGACCAATTCTTTTGAGCTTTAGGGAGCCGGAGTGTCACGCCTCGCTTCCCAGTGTACGGCGAAGGGGACGCGACGAGGTCCGCTACGTATATACTCAGAAGTACATACGCTAAGCGTATCTAAGCAATAAAATAAATACACAAGAGACAAGGATAATAAAAACAACAACTTTTATTTATTAACATTCTTTGTACAATGCATGAAAAGAAAATACAACTGAAATAAAAAGATGCCTAAACAGTGGTATAATAGGAATGAAAAGTACTGAATGGAAAAATGTACAATGAAACTACAGTGCTGGATCTTCGGCAAACTGCTCCAAGTCTTCTACAGATGCCTCGATCTCTGCCGGGTCCAAATCACCTGACGACATTCAAAGAAGAAAGAAATATAATGTCGTCAGCGAACAGGTCGCACGGTAAGTCCCAATGATAAGAGGAAAGTAGAATAGACAGAATAAGAAGATATCTGTTAAAGTTGTATAATATTGTTGTAATGTTGTGTTAACGTGGTTGTTTGTAGCTTGGTACAGAAAGATACCAGTGTATACGAGAGGGGTCTCTATATGCTAGAGCCCAGGGCAAACGGAATGTACAAGGAACCGTTAAGCCACGGTACAACAGCAATGGAATATAGGTTAGATGTCTTAATCTGACCACCTCGTGCCACCTTTAACACATTCTGTACCAATCTACCCCTTAAACCCCGCGATGTCTTGTTTGTATTGTTATATTGTAAATTATATTGATTGTAAGATTGATTGACTGACTGACCGAAACCATGATATCAGGAAACGATTGTAACCGTAGGGTCATATAAATGGAATAACTGAGAATCATGTAAAAGGAATATATCCATGGTTCGGTTCAGTCAAGTTGTATAAATTGATAATTGGATTCAAGGATTCATGTGTTCATATTGAATTGGAATCTTCTAGATTATAGATTGACTTGAATCATATTCAAATCAGATTAATCAGACTCAAGCCTGAGTCAGACAATCAGAAATATGAATCGAAGTCTTATAATTGCTAGGGTCCTTAGGGTAATTTATAAAACATGAAGGGGTTTTATGTAAAAATATTTTTATACACTTTTCTAAAATACACCTCAAGCATTTGTTACTCGTCTTTAGGGTTGTAATGATGTTAGATTTTATATTGTGTCATTTCTAGTGAAAATATCCTAGTTTTTATAAATAAAGGTATTTATCTATAATATTGATTTATTTGAAGTTCATGGTATTTTAATATAAAATTTATTCTTGTGATTTTTAGAAAAAGGTGGAATATTTATATTATAATAAAATAGACATTTAAATGATAAATATACATATTTTTATAAAAAAATAATTTTAATAAATATTTTATATTCCAAAAATCTCATTTTCTTAAGATGTCGTATTTTAAACCTTTCGAGACCGAATGCTCCTTGCGGAGGTCTGAATCTCGCACTACTAAGCCCGAAGATGTGCGATAATCCGTACCATCCCGAACGGGTTCCCCAAAAATGGGTTGTAGCAGCGCTTTGCAAAGATTGTAAAATACTAATTCTTTAGAAAACGGTTTTAAAAGTAAAAGGTATTTATTTGTAAAATGTAAATTTTCCGTATTTTAGATTCTAGAGTTTCCTAAGTCGACTAGCCTATTTCTAAATGGTCTAAACGACAAGTTGTTAGATGCCTCAAATTGTCTCTTCACGGCCAATTATGGCCAGGTAAGTACAAATGAGGAAAGGAGGGATCCGCTCACGAATTACCGTGAGACGGGCCTTTTAAAATTACCTTTCTCACTTGCCTAGCCTAGACACCACAAAGTCAGGTTTAGATAAACGACCGATGTCCACAACTTATCGTGTTTTCCTAATAAGAGGCATTTATTTAAAAGTGTATCAAAGCTAAAACTTTTAGAAATGGTTTTATTAAGAATATGGTATTTAAATGAAAGTATTATTTTATCGGATTCCAAGTTTTGAAGATATCGTTTAGGGTTGTATTTGCGTGTGTGTGGAGGTATGTCATTACCTCGTGCTCTACTTTAAATGTATAGAAAGGTTAAGGGGGTTAAATATGAAATCAAAACATTGTGGTATTTAAGTGAAAAATACGATAAATTGGAAAGGCTATCATTTCATGTGATGAAACTTGTTCAAATTATTTATTAAATGTTTAATAGTCAACAATAAGATGTTTAAGCATGAATGTATTGGTGAGAAGTGAAATTTTATAGAAAACCGAATCAGAAATCGGATTTGTTCCGATTCCGTCGGGTTTTGTAATTTCGTATTTTAGAGAATAAGAAAGAGTGATAGAATGGGACTTACGGGTTTTTATTTATACAAAGGAGTGAGGGGGGACTAAAGGGGTTGCCGATGCGTTGCTTCGTCGCCGGTTGTTCCTAAAAACGTCGCCAGAATTTCCGCCGGAATTTCGCCGTAGCTTCGCCGCGAACTTGTTTTCAAAGTACACAACTCTTGAGAAGATTTTTGAGAGAGTGAGCTTAGGGTTATGGGATGAGAGGGTAGAGAGTAGGGGGTGTTTATAGGGTAGGCTATGGGTAGGGTAGGTGAAGGGTTTTTGATTAAAAAAATGTAAAAATTATAGAAAATTCATTAAAAATCGTAGTAAATAGGGTATATTGAAGTCTCGGGAACTGATCCATTAATTTGGAGTATACAGGGGTGTTAGGAAGCCAAAGAGCCCCAACTTTCATGTTGGGGACTCGGCCGTCCGGCCGAGTCCGGCCGGCGGCGCCAGCCCGAGTCGGCCGGTCCGCCGGCCGACTCGGCCGAGTTGGGGTGCCAGGGATAGGGGGTGTCACGACCCGAAATCGGCCCGTGACGGCCCTAGTACTACGCAACGCCCTAAGACGTAACGTAGCAAAAGAAAGCCAAAAACCAGAAATCTAAACCATAAAAATACGGAAAAGATAATATAAGATTTTGAAACATTTGAAATCGCAACCCAAATTCTTTAAAAAGGTCTACTTTCTTTCTTTAAAATTTTAGCAACACCCCCTTTTTGTAAAACGCAGCCCAAAGACGGAAAACAAACTCATCACAAGTATACGACGCCGTAGCGAAGAAATGAAAGACAATAGAGATAAAGCTGTATATAAAAGACATCAAATCCACAATAATACACATATCGTCCTCACCAAGTCTCTAAGTCAACAATACAATAGTAGATGTTGAGTACAAAATACAACGAATGTACAATATGAAATACAGATAACCACCAACCCACCTAAGCAAAATAGTACTGTGAGCTGATGCGGTATCTGGAGCAAAAGATGATAGCTGAAAGCGGAACAGAGGGATAGCCTGCCTCGACTACTCTGGGGAAAAACCTGAAACACCTGTAGCACAACGGGGGTGAGTTGCCAACTCGTGAATAGTAGATAACATATGCAGGTAATCGCAGGAATGTACGTACAGCATGAATCTAAGATATGCGATTACAGTAATAACATATCGTGCAAATGCTGAAATAAGAAAAGTACAGTAATGTGCAATAACTATGCCATAAGGATATGAAAATGCAGATATGCAACTATCATAAGGGTACACTAACAGGTACTACCAATATATGAATCTGTGCATAAGGTAGATAAGGGTGAGGTATAGGGTGGAATATGTCATTTTCCACGGAAACCTGACATCGTGGTAGGATTACAATCCATCATGACACTCATATCCCAAATCCTCGAATCGGCCCCCACACTGGGCTCTCACATCACATAGGTCTCGCATCACCTCAAGTACAATATCGAATAGCTCTTCTATATCTCGAATGTACAAGTCGACCATATTTTTCATATCCATTATCCAATCTCAATGAATCACCTAATAACCCAAGTCAATTCTCAAATAATCTCTAACATCCTAAACATATATATATACAGAAATAAATATGATAGGGGCAATACACATATATTAGCGTCCCATTCCACTAATATTGGTGTAAGGGTATATATAACAACGGCTAAATCCCCTGTTATATATACAAAGGTATTAAAAGAAATATCATGAAAGCAGTGTGCCAAGCATCGACACAGAAATCCTCGTATATCGGGCTCCGTCAGTCCGGATCGGCCCACGGGGTCCGTCTGCGGTGTCGGCCGAGGGCCCCGGCAGTACAGATCATCCCGCATCCATCTCTCGACTCTGGCCAGTATCCTCCGGACAACTGCCAGGTCCAACCAGTCACCGGTAGGTACTCTCCCGCCTCCAGGCTCAATCGGCGAACCCATCGATCTTCTTGCCGAGGGGAACCATACCGGGCCCCACCATGTACTCTCATACGGCAACCACACCTCATATGGAGTATATAATCAGCACCGATAAAACTCATGATGGACGCGCAAATATCATATCAAGGAAACCGGGTTGTTCAATGTATGCATAATTTCATGAACTCCCGCGGTTCCCAAATCCCGAAAACATCATATAAAATCCAAATAAACAATGCGCAAATCCAGGAATAAATATATGCGATATATCTGAATACGAGTAGGTAAACAAAAGTATATAGCTGAACCAGATGTATGCAAAATCAATAAAGTACAGCCAAGTAACATCAGTAAATGTAAATATGCGACAGCAACTGAATATGTGTATAACATACCGGTGTAGCAATGTATAGGTATCTACCTATATGAACTGATGTCGTATACCCCCCTGGGTATAAGTAAAATATGTAGGATATCCCCCCGGTATAACTAAAATATGAGCAAGGTATACCTGTAGCTGTATCGCAAGGTGTATGTGTACCTATCACTAAAGGTATGATACACTATAGGTATACCGATAAGCTAGATGTCATGTGTGATAAGCAATAGTAGCTAAAAGGGGTTGTGTGTGATGTCACGCCCCGCTTCCCAGAGTACGCAAAATTGGGCACGTGACATAGCCAACCATGCTACCTGTGGGTAGGACGCATCCGTCCACAGTCACATTACGGTTGTAGAGATATCAAGAACAGTAAAATAAACTAAACTAATACATGTCCAAACCCATAATAACAAGAATCAATAAACAATAAGTGCGGAAGCTAATGATCCAATACAATGAATAAACAGTATGTCCCATAATGCGGGCTCACATCTGGAAATGAAATGAAATAAATAAACTAAACCCTAAGGAACTCACAGTTCAGCCTGCTGGCTGAAGTACTCCTGCTCGGTCGTAGACAGTGGTAAAGAATCTGGGCCATGCAAAACCCAGACGTCAGCGCGTCATGATATCAAGTATACAGTAAAACATGGTAATAAACAATGCAAGCATGAACATGAATAAAGCAGTAATAAGAAGTAACAAGCAGGGTAATGTGCAATGGTGACTAAACTGTCCTATCAGGTTTTCTACTCTATAGTCTTTGAAACCAATTGATGAATCGTCGATGTAACTCAATAGTATCCCGTGCGTGCCCGGGACCACGGTCATGATTCTCGGGGCTGAATCCGAGACGTGCCGCTAAGCAGTAAAAGGTAGTAGGATAGATGAGTGATGTCAGCATCAACACTCCGGAGCTGGCCAAGCCCGTAAGACTGATCAGAACAATGTATCGAACTGTTGAGTTACAAGTCGGTTTCACCTTTGATTTCCCCATACCCCCAAGCTATATATGTCAGGTCAGGTATTCAGTAGTCAAGGACTAATGCCAACACAAGGTCAAGTAAAATAGGTCTGTCTGGATCGACAGCAGGAATGGTTAGGTTTGTCGGCATTAGGCATGAGATCAGGTAACAGGTAAAGCCATGGTACATCAGGTCAACCAGGTAATGTATAAAGGTGTCATGTCATGTCAAGAGTGTACGGTACCATGTCATGTCAAGTAGGAAGTGTAACAGGTCATGTCAGGAAGCACAAGATGTCATGTGGGTGCTCATAATCAAACTAACATGAACATGTGTATAAATAAACAAGCATGAGTACTATCAGAACAATAACTAGAACATGTAATATGATATGCCAATAGATATAATTTCAAGGATATGGATGCACAGTTATCGATTAGGGTTACATTTATAGTTCCAATATTAATTAGGATACAATTTATTAAACATGGAGTGTTAATATCATATTATTATGTAGTGATGTGATCTATGGATGCAATTATATGTATCTTAAATGCGATGGATGCAAACGGGTATCCGAAAAGTTATAAAACTATAAAATGGTAATGTGGGATGTACAACTAAACCATATGTGATTTAATAATATTAATATGGATAGCATATTCAAAGCGATTAGTAACTATAAAAGATGTATTGATTAACCATGCACAAGAAGGTTCCGTTCAGAAATTTAGCGTCATCCTAATTTGTAAAATAGCTTAAAAATAACAAATGTTCTCCAAAAGAGACGTATCTTATACCAAAACAAAGATAATTCAATAAGGTTTTCAGTTTTATAAGTATAAGCATCTCAGGTTATCCCTACAAAAAGTTATGAATATTCAAAGTTGAAAGTTTGCTGCTGAAATTTCCCCGGACAGCAGTTTAGAGACGTGTTCATTTGCATTTTACGTTAATTAAACAATTTATTTTGCAAGTAAATATTTCATAGAGTTATAGTATTCTGAATTAGCTTCGTAACGAACTAAAGAACGTATCCTAATGATTTTTCTATGATTTATAATGGATTTTATAAGATAAGGTGTACAGTAAATTTCAGATTTGTCATATCCGATTTTTCAACGACATTTCATATGTAAACTATAAGATTTTCAAATGTATAATATTATAAAATGAAGATTATAAAAGTATATAGCATGTAGCAAGATTAACTTGCCTCGATGGGTCGTGAATCGGGAAAACGGAACGTTAACCGTCGGCGGGGAAAACTCGCGACGGCGCACGGTTCACGGAATGAACCCAAACGACGAACAAAGGAACCACACGGGTCGGGGTATCTCGCTGGAACGTTGAGAAACGTCACCGGCACGACGGAATTCCGGTAACAAAAGAACAGTTAAAAGAATGAGAAACGAGACATGAAGCAAGAAGAGAAAAATGATAAAGAGAAGTACGAGAGAATATATAAGGGGTAGAGAGAGAGAGAAAGTGGAGAGAGAGAGAAGAAGGAGAGAGAGAAAGTGGGGACCACGGGGTTAAAGGGGAGGTTGCGATTGGCTGAGAGAATAAATTGAGAAGGATATAAAAGATTGTAAAATATTATATGGTTAACTTAAAGATTTAAAAGATAGGTAATGAACAGTAAGATATCAGATTAGTTAGAAAAATATATGCGAAGGTTTTAATAATATTAAAAATTTGGGATTTTGGCGCCAAATGAAACATTTCCAAATTTCGCCCGGCTTGGGTCCAAAAATTTGAAATTCAAATAATAGGATTTTAAGCATACAATCCGTGCTCGTGCAACATGAACCGTCAATAATATGTGCAGTGTCCTACGGCTGCTAGTCACAGTATAACTATATCAAGGAAATAAAGTAAAGGCGCAATTCTACAATGACGTAGAATGTGCGACAGGTATTTGAATCCTAGCCCAGACGCATAACGCCATGCGGGCGATTCCCCTGTAGATGTTAAATCTACTCACTTACACTCCACGCTAGGTGAATCCTACCATCTGCTCCCTCCTGTAGCCGTGTCTGTAGTCCCCGCTTGCAAACCTGCAAATAAGACATAGAAATCACATATAAGCCAAATATTCCGCGAAACGCGATATCAAACCAAAACGAGAAACTCGCGTCGCGAACTAAATGCGCGTGTGCACGATACGCTGAATCGTGTGTGTACGCGTCTAAAACCATCGCGACACGCCACGATACGCTGGATCACAGAACCCACTCACGTATCGCGCGTATCGCGCAAACACAACGGACACCAAAAACGATATATGACCCCAGATTTTCCTACAGGTAAGATATCACAAAACTAGACATGCCAAAGACCTAGACAACACAGCAGGGAACCCTACACAAAACCCCAACAACCCAGTCCCCTTCTGGGCCGCAATTGGCGGCCAATATGAATAAATTGGCGGCCAGAGTTGGGAGTTAGGGGGTCGTGCTCTGGTGGTGGTGTCTAGACCTAGGTATCATGTCCCAGTCTTCTCAATTTCACTCTGTAAGGTCCGGGTCCATAGCAGCTCTCAGATGTCATAATTATCGCTTTAAAACACCAATTTTGCACAAAAAGGAAAACCTATGGTATTTTAGTGTAACCTGGGTTGAATCTCAGTTGAGATGGCCTAACAACACTAAAATGAGCTAGGTTAACCAATTCCAACACATTCCAACCAAAATTCCACACAAATAACCTTAAATGGCACTAAACTAGCAATAATCTCACATTAAACGCAAATCGAAGCTAAACTAACATACAACTAAGCAATCTAGGAATTGGGTTAAGGAAATATACCCAAAAGGACCCTAGAGAGCAGGTGAAGAGGTGTGTGGAGCTGCTGCAAGTGCTGGGGCTGCTGCTGCTACAGTTGCTGCATGCTGTTGCTGATGTTGTTGATGCTGCTGCTGATGGTGCTGCTTGCTGCTGCTTCTGCTACTTGCTGCTGCTGCTGAAGCTTCGGGTGAGTGTGTGTGTGTGAGAGTGTGAGAGAATGAGAGTAAGAAAATGAGATAGAGAAATGAGCTCACATAAAGACCCCCTTCTCACTCTCTCTCTCCTCATTAAATGAGGCATGGCAAAGGCCATGATGCCCCATGCTCTCTCTCTCTCTCCCCCTCTCAAAGTCAACCATGAACCAAAACAAAACTTCAGAATAAAACCCTTTTTAAATTCATTTTCACTTTTAAAATTATCATGACTAATTACAACCATGACACTTAAACAAATATTAAAACTAGGTTAGGGAGAAATGGTTAGTTAACCATGGTTGCTAATCATGGTTTAACCCAAAAACAACCCTAGTTATCATGCACAAGTGTGTGCAAGCCTAGAAAAAATATAATAAAATACTCAATAAATAGGATAAAATATTTAAAACTTAATTTGGTAAACTTTTTATTAAAAACCACACATTAAAAATATAATTAGCTACAAAACACCTTCTAAGGTGTTACAATCTCCCCCCCCCTTAAAAGAAATTCATCCCCGAATTTAAAAATATACTATTACGCGTACCTTCAAAGAGAAGATTACAACCCTCAAATCTCGCTCGCAGCCTCCTAAGTGATTATCTCACTATACGGCTATGTCCAAGAAAAACCTTTCACAGATGGCAAGACTCTTGACCGATGTCCCTCCACCTGCCGAGCCATTAACACAATTGGCTGCTGGTGAATGAAAGATCGCGTCAAGCTAAATGGTCTGATGTTAGATCATGTGAGAAAGGTCAAGAGGGTAAATTGTAAAGTATCATCACAAGGAATACGGGGTGAAAATCCAATAATCTGGGCGGAAGAGCCAAATTAAAGGCAACGAAACTAACTCGCTTATAGGATCTCAGAAGGACATAAATCCTGGGACAAGCTTCCCAAAATCCAACACGTCATTCATCGGAAAGTCCATAGGAATACATGATCTGTCCCTGCGAACTCGAGTCTATGACCAACACAGTCGGCATAAGACCTCAGTTCGCAATGGACAATTCCCATCCTGACCTAACACAGCTGGACTATCTCCGAAGTCTCTAGACTAGCTGGGGTCCAAAGTCCTACTTACACGGAGTCAGAAGAACAACAGACTGGTGATCGACACGACCTAACCCCTAAGCCTATGGGTGGCCAATTGGAGTGTTCCTGATAACAGCTATCGAAGGAGAACCCTAACGATGGCGAGTGACGATCCCCAACCGCTGACAACAATCAAACAAACACACAACTTTAACAAAACAACTGAGAAAACTGAGTATAACCGGATGACAAAAATCCGAATGGAGTCACACCCTAACTAAACTGGGGTAGAAACCATAACGAAATTCATGGAGATCTGCTCCCACTCCCGCTTCGGAACGGTAAAAGGTTGCAACTCTCCAGCCGGCCTCAGATGCTCGACTCAAGCACACAACAAGACAGGCACCTTGAAACGAAACCTGAAACTTCTCTTTACATCCTTTCCACCCATAACCATCTCACAAGTCACGCTAAATGTTGGTGGAACTTGAATGCATATAGAGGATTGACAGATGTGCATTGTCCTAGGATTCACATCGCTACCCGATAAGATCAGGTACACAAACGCGTCCCTAACTTAGCACATCATTGTCACAATCAAGGACTCCGAATCATTACCCAGCCGGGTATGCTCAAGTATCTCTAACTAACGGGCATCAGCGGGCAGTGTCTCGCGAAAACGATTTTAAGGAAAGTGGTCGGGCGCGGACATGAGCAAGCTGTCCCCTCCGTAGAGACGAACTAAAGCTGTACTCAACGATCACACAAGAACTGTAAATCTGCAGGAGACTATCACAACAATCAAAATCCGCTGCAGGAAGATGTTCATTAAGCTCTAGTGGTCCGTGGAAAATCTGACACGACTCTCAAACAAGTAATGTCCCCAAATCTCCAACGCAAAACCACCGTGGCCATCTCCAGATCATGAGTGGAATATCCTTCTCATACTTCCTCCAAATGTAGGGAAGCAAAAGCGATGACTCTGTAGTGTCACATTAGTACACACTCGAGCCCACTCAAGAAACATTACAGTTAAACAACAAAGTCGCCCGAACCAAAAGCAAAGAAAGAACTGTTGCAGCTGTTAACGGAATCTCCAACTGCCGAAACTCCGTACACATGCCTCAGTCCACAGAACAGAAACCTCCCTTCCGATCCATTCAGTCAACGGTGCAGCATTACTCTAGCAATCCTGCACGAAACGGCGGTAGGAACCTGCTAAGTCCAAGAATCTGCGGATCTCCGTCCTGCACACATGTCTGGACTTAAGCTGTACGGTCACGATCTCCCTCGAAACCATACGAAACCGTCTCCCGTGACTACAAGGCCTAGAAGTCAACACAAAACAAGCCTGAAGAAACACTCTGAGAATTTGGCAAACTGCTGGTACTCTCCCAGTATCTGCATAACAAATCCCCAAGTGTTACTCCTATTCCTCAAGACACATTAGATAGACCAGAATGTCGTAAATAACACAACAATAACTGGTCGAGGAACGGCCTGAAGAAATCTGGTTCATCACATCTACGAATGCTGCTAGGGCAACAGTGAATCCAACGACTCAAAAAAACACACAAAGCCCGTTGCACGCATAAGGCAGTCTTCGGAATTCCGTCACTCCGAACCCGCAATAATGATGACCTGATCCCAAGCAAACTTAGAAAATGTCTCGCACTCTGGAGCTGATCGAAGAAATCGTCACGGCAAGATGAAGGATACCTATCCGCACCGTAAGCCAGTTCAATTGACGATCCGTCGATACGCAACCCTAAACTGCCATCTTTCTCTTCGATGAACAGAAATAGGAGCTTCCGAAAGCGAAACACTCAGACGCACAAAACTCCCCAACCCAAAACTCTGCAGCTGATCCTTTAGCTCCCAAGTTTCGCCGGCTCATCCGGAACAACGTCGGAAAAACTCTCGCATGAAAAGAACCCGGTCCAACAATCCCACTGTGGCTCCGGTATCACGAATGAACGCCAAGAATCCACGACATCTCCTCAGTAGCCGACTAGCGAAAAGGCTAAATTCAAGCTGTGAAAGGCGGCACAACTATCCACCTGCACAACAAGAACTGACTTGTCGGGAAAACAAACCTGACTGTTTCCTCGCGGTAGTCCACAGATGCCTAACACGTAGTTAACCAGTCCGTGCCCAGGAGAACGTCAAATCCAACATCTCTAGAGGGACCAAAATGACGGACGGATCTCTATCTCCTATCCGATTGGCACAAAACTGAAATACGTGTCGCGCAACAAAAGAATCGCTGACAGAAGTTAACACCACTACGACTAATCTACCCAACCATGGTACAAGCAAAAACAAACGAATATATCAAAGGGATATATAAATCAAGGGTACCTGAAAACTCCACATTGGACGTCTGCACGTCCCGATGAGTAGAAGCAAACCCCTGTGTCTGCCCTCTACTCGCAGCTGGATGAACTCCTCTGGTAGACTGAGCCCTCTGAGCAAATCTTCCACGTCCACGGCCTCTCTGAAAATGATCCTGACGAGGTGCCAAGGAACAATCCCTGACGAAGTGCTGAAGGCTCCCGCATCGAAAACATCCACGTGCTGACTGCTGACCATCCTGGGGATAAGAGCTGAACGACTGTCCCCGTCCTAAGCCTCTGCTACTCCCGCGACGGCCATGAAATCTGCCTCGATGACCAAACCTCTGCCTCTGGGCTGGTACACTGGTACGAGTCCTCCACTGTCCTGGAACTGTCTGAACCTCTGGAATATGTGCCTCATCAACTGGAGCTGCAACCACTGGTGCTATGTAAGTGACGGACTACTGCATGCTGATCATAAGGGACAGCTGAGTAACAGGGGTGAAAACCTCCTGTCGTAGCTCCCGAACGACATCAACCAAGGAACGCATCATCTGGCGGAGCTCCTGGATCTCTGCCAAAAGCCCATCCATAGTATAGATCGTAGGCTGATCCGTCTGCACCTGTGCAACTAGAGTGCCATCCTGGTCAGTACTCGTCTCACCCGAGCCAACTCTGACCTCGGCTCTCACTGCATCACTCTGAGTCCCCATAGTCATCGACGGCAAGGCTATAAATAGATATAAGATAAGATTCGATAAGAATAAGGAAATCGAATCTTAAAGATAGGAATCATCAAGGAAGGAATTTCAAGCAATTTGTACTTAGGTCACTTAATGCAAGGTACCGCATCGTGGGTATGCTACAGACATACACACGCTACATTACTCTGCTTAAGCTACCTACTCCATCATACTAAGGTCTTCCTACACTCCGAAAGGTAAAACCTAACGCTTTGATACCAACTTTGTCACGACCCGAAATCGGCCCGTGACGGCCCTAGTACTACGCAACGCCCTAAGACGTAACGTAGCAAAAGAAAGCCAAAACCCAAAAATCTAAACCATAAAAATACGGAAAAGATAATATAAGATTTTGAAACATTTGAAATCGCAACCCAAATTCTTTAAAAAGGTCTACTTTCTTTCTTTAAAATTTTAGCAACACCCCCTTTTTGTAAAACGCAGCCCAAAGACGGAAAACAAACTCATCACAAGTATACGACGCCGTAGCGAAGAAATGAAAGACAATAGAGATAAAGCTGTATATAAAAGACATCAAATCCATAATAATACACATATCGTCCTCACCAAGTCTCTAAGTCAACAATACAATAGTAGATGGAGAGTACAAAATACAACGAATGTACAATATGAAATACAGATAACCACCAACCCACCTAAGCAAAATAGTACTGTGAGCTGATGCGGTATCTGGAGCAAAAGATGATAGCTGAAAGCGGAATAGAGGGATAGCCTGCCTCGACTACTCTGGGGAAAAACCTGAAACACCTGTAGCACAACGGGGGTGAGTTGCCAACTCGTGAATAGTAGATAACATATGCAGGTAATCGCAGGAATGTACGTACAGCATGAATCTAAGATATGCGATTACAGTAATAACATGTCGTGCAAATGCTGAAATAAGAAAAGTACAGTAATGTGCAATAACTATGCCATAAGGATATGAAAATGCAGATATGCAACTATCATAAGGGTACACTAACAGGTACTGCCAATATATGAATCTATGCATAAGGTAGATAAGGGTGAGGTATAGGGTGGAATATGTCATTTTCCACGGAAACCTGACATCGTGGTAGGATCACAATCCATCATGACACTCATATCCCAAATCCTCGAATCGGCCCCCACACTGGGCTCTCACATCACATAGGTCTCGCATCACCTCAAGTACAATATCGAATAGCTCTTCTATATCTCGAATGTACAAGTCGACCATATTTTTCATATCCATTATCCAATCTCAATGAATCACCTAATAACCCAAGTCAATTCTCAAATAATCTCTAACATCCTAAACATATATATATACAGAAATAAATATGATGGGGGCAATACACATATATTAGCGTCCCATTCCACTAATATTGGTGTAAGGGTATATATAACAATGGCTAAATCCCCTGTTATATATACAAAGGTATTAAAAGAAATATCATGAAAGCAGTGTGCCAAGCATCGACACAGAAATCCTCGTATATCGGGCTCCGTCAGTCCGGATCGGCCCACGGGGTCCGTCTGCGGTGTCGGCCGAGGGCCCCGGCAGTACAGATCATCCCGCATCCATCTCTCGACTCTGGCCAGTATCTTCCGGACAACTGCCAGGTCCAACCAGTCACCGGTAGGTACTCGCCCGCCTTCCGGCTCAATCGGCGAACCCATCGATCTTCTTGCCGAGGGGAACCATACCGGGCCCCACCATGTACTCTCATACGGCAACCACACCTCGTATGGAGTATATAATCAGCACCGATAAAACTCATGGTGGACGCGCAAATATCATATCAAGGAAACCGGGTTGTTCAATGTATGCATAATTTCATGAACTCCCGCGGTTCCCAAATCCCGAAAACATCATATAAAATCCAAATAAACAATGCACAAATCCAGGAATAAATATATGCGATATATCTGAATACGAGCAGGTAAACAAAAGTATATAGCTGAACCAGATGTATGCAAAATCAATAAGGTACAGCCAAGTAACATCAGTAAATGTAAATATGCGACAGCAACTGAATATGTGTATAACATACCGGTGTAGCAATGTATAGGTATCTACCTATATGAACTGATGTCGTATACTCCCCTGGGTATAAGTAAAATATGTAGGATATCCCCCCGGTATAACTAAAATATGAGCAAGGTATACCTGTAGCTGTATCGCAAGGTGTATGTGTACCTATCACTAAAGGTATGATACACTATAGGTATACCGATAAGCTAGATGTCATGTGTGATAAGCAATAGTAGCTAAAAGGGGTTGTGTGTGACATGGCAATTATTGACGGGTGTGTGTAGCATACAATCCGTGCTCGTGCAACATGAACCGTCAATAATATGTGCAGTGTCCTACGGTTGCTAGTCACAGTATAACTATATCAAGGAAATAAAGTAAAGGCGCAATTCTACAATGACGTAGAATGTGCGACAGGTATTTGAATCCTAGCCCAGACGCATAACGCCATGCCGGCGATTCCCCTGTAGATGTTAAATCTACTCACCTACACTCCACGCTAGGTGAATCCTACCATCTGCTCCCTCCTGTAGCCGTGTCTGTAGTCCCCGCCTGCAAACCTGCAAATAAGACATGGAAATCACATATAATCCAAATATTCCGCGAAACGCGATATCGAACCAAAACGAGAAACTCGCGTCGCGAACTAAACGCGCGTGTGCACGATACGCTGAATCGTGTGTGTACGCGTCTAAAACCATCGCGACACGCCACGATACGCTAGATCACAGAACCCACTCACGTATCGCGCGTATCGCGCAAACACAACGGACACCAAAAACGATATATGACCCCAGATTTTCCTATAGGTAAGATATCACAAAACTAGACATGCTAAAGACCTAAACAACACAGCAGGGAACCCTACACAAAACCCCAACAACCCAGTCCCCTTCTGGGCCGCAATTGGCGGCCAATATGAATAAATTGGCGGCCAGAGTTGGGAGTTAGGGGGTCGTGCTCTGGTGGTGGTGTCTAGACCTAGGTATCATGTCCCAGTCTTCTCAATTTCACTCTGTAAGGTCCGGGTCCCTAGCAGCTCTCAGATGTCACAATTATCGCTTTAAAACACTAATTTTGCACAAAAAGGAAAACCTATGGTATTTTAGTGTAACCTGGGTTGAATCTCAGTTGAGGTGGCCTAACAACACTAAAATGAGCTAGGTTAACCAATTCCAACACATTCCAACCAAAATTCCACACAAATAACCTTAAATGGCACTAAACTAGCAATAATCTCATATTAAACGCAAACCGAAGCTAAACTAACATACAACTAAGCAATCTAGGAATTGGATTAAGGAAATATACCCAAAAGGACCTTAGAGAGCAGGTGAAGAGGTATGTGGAGCTGCTGCAAGTGCTGGGGCTGCTGCTGCTACAGTTGCTGCCTGCTGTTGCTGATGCTGTTGATGCTGCTGCTGATGGTGCTGCTTGCTGCTGCTTCTGCTACTTGCTGATGCTGCTGAAGCTTCAGGTGAGTGTGTGTGTGTGAGAGTGTGAGAGAATGAGAGTAAGAAAATGAGATAGAGAAATGAGCTCACACAAAGACCCCCTTTTCACTATCTCTCTCTCCTCATTAAATGAGGCATGGCAAAGGCCATGATTCCCCATGCTCTCTCTCTCTCTCCCTCTCAAAGTCAACCATGAACCAAAACAAAACTTCAAAATAAAACCCTTTTTAAATTCATTTTCACTTTTAAAATTATCATGACTAATTACAACCATGACACTTAAACAAATATTAAAACTAGGTTAGGGAGAAATGGTTAGTTAACCATGGTTGCTAATCATGGTTTAACCCCAAAAACAACCCTAGTTATCATGCACAAGTGTGTGCAAGCCTAGAATAAATCTAATAAAATACTCAATAAATAGGATAAAATATTTAAAACTTAATTTGGTAAACTTTTTATTAAAAACCACACATTAAAAATATAATTAGCTACAAAACACCTTCTAAGGTGTTACAGGGGGTCTCATGGGGTAGGCACTGGTGCTTTTAGTTTTTCAGGTGAAGTTCAACTTTTGGGAGTTATGTTGTGTGGACTGTTGGGATTCCAAAGGATTTAAAACAAAAACAATATAAAAATAATATGGGGCAGAGGATTTGAACTCTGGTGGCTTGGTTCAGCAGTGCAAGGTGTTACCAATGAGCTACAAACTCCTTCTTGTAATTATTGTGGGAAAATAAATACTTAAAGTGGTAACAGCAACATTAAATACCCCAAGTATATTTTGAATTTAAATCAATTCTTTGTACTATAAAAATGGAGTTATTTAATTACTTAAGTCTTGTGCTCAGGTAATAAATACACCTTTATGGATTTTTAAAAAAAATATTTGAAAAAAATTTGTCTAGGAAAAAGTGTATAAGAAAATTAGGGTTGTTACACGGAGAAAGTAGGTGCTTGCCTATTTAAGGTAGATAACTAAAACGGGGTTATCAATACGGTAATTCTCTTGGAAAAAGACACAAATTCTGCCTTCCATGTGCAGCAGTTACCGATAACTCCAAAACCTAACTCAGGAATTGAATTCTGTTTAAAGAGTCTGACTCAATCTGAGTCTCAGTCAAATCTGAAAACAATCCATCCTTGAATACAACTCAAGTATAACTCCAATTCAACATGAATCCTTTTATACCAGAATTCAATCTATATCAACATGAATATGATTTGACCGAACTATGGATATACATTGACATGTTTACATGACTATCCGTTTACATCCTTTCCGTTTACATGAAATACTGATATCTTGGTTTCGGAAAGTCTTAAATCTATTAACTAAAACAATACACAATCAATAAAAAATACATTACGGGGTTTTAAAGTGGTAGACTGGAACGGAATGTGTTAAAAGTGGCACGAGATGGTCATTAAAAGACGTAACTAAACATCTGTGCCGTTGTCCCGTGGTTTTATCGATGTGGCCTTGTACTACAGGTTACCATAGTCCATGGTGTAAGTTGGACTCCTCTCGTATACACTGGCATATTCTGTACCAAGATACAAACAACTGCGTTAGCATAACAATCAAACATTATCCAGTTACATCCTCTTATATGTCTATTTTATTTCTACCTCTCTTTGGGAGTTACCGAGCGATTGTTCGCTGACGACATTCATGTTTCTCTTCTTTCTTTAGAATGTTGTCAGGAGGATCCGACTCTGAGGAGTTCGAGACCAGCCAGGATCAATTGGAGAAGGCCACTGAGCAGCACGACCATTAAATTTCACTTATACTCACTTTTCTTTCAGTTCATGCCATTGTTTAGGCATTGCTTTCCATTCTTGTATTTACATTTTCAGTTGTATTGTAAAGAAATATTTAATAAATAAAAGTTGTTGTTTCTTTTTCATCATATCTTACTTGTGTACTTTACAATATTGCTTATTACGCTTAACGTGTTTACTTCTGAGTAAATACGTAGCGGGCATCGTCACGTCTTCTTACCGTACATCGGGAAGCGATGCGTGATAGGTTTTTTTGGCAGCCCATGCAGGTCAGTTCTGCATGGAAACCTAAGCAATATAACATAAGAATTATAAGACTCAGCAACTAAACATTCTTTACATTCCATATTCTTTGAATCTATCTTAACCCTATTTTTCTTTCAAGGTTATGGATTCTCTGAACAATACCAGCACCAACATGAATGGAAACACCCCACCATCACCTCTTCCACTTACGCCTACCGTTGTAGCTCCGATCAACGAGAAGACGATACTGCTCGAGGCAATTAAGTACCTCCTGGAGGGACAGCATCAGCAGACTACTATCCTAATGAACCATCCAGAAGCGGAAGCACCCGGAGTGAAGCAGTTCCGAGCATTGCATCCAAAGCAATTTTCTGGGAAAGAGAGCCCTCTGGAAGATGAAGAATAGGCTCAATCCATTGAGGACGATCTGGCAGCAGCACAAGTGCTAGACATTACTTGGGTAAGGGTTGCGAAGCTGCAACTTACCGATAACGCCCGAGTATGGTGGAAGGTGGAAGAAAGCCGTCTTACCCAGCTGATCGAATGGAAGACGTTTCACGACTTGTTCAACGTGAGGTATTTTCCAGAGACTGCCCGATTCGACATGGAGCAACAATTCATCCACCTACAATAAGGCTCTATGTGGAGCAAATCAGTGGATAAGTATAATGCCGAGTTCACTATGTTGAGCAGGTTCGCGGCACACCTCATTCCGTCTGCTGAGATTAGGGCCATACGATTTCAGCAAGGGTTGGACCCGGAAATCCAAGCAGCCTTAGCTATAAAGATTTCCTAACCCATGACCTGCCTCTGAAAGCTGCCCGCCGATATGACGCAGTAGTAAAGAAGAAGGGCATACCTCAATCTGCCGGTGTGAAGCGTCTTGCCACCCAGATGGCAGGAGGAGCCTCTTCAATACCAACTTTTGAACCTAGGAGACCGGAAGTAACAAATAATTGGCCAAGTCCAGATTTTTGCTTCTACTCCAAGAGGGATGAACACCTGTGGAAGGACTATAGGCGCGCAAAAGGCATGTGCTTAGTTTGTGTCACATCCACTCATGGAATTAGAACATGTCCTTATAGACGCAACCCAGTTCCAACTCACATCACTTATCCGCAGCGGCCATCTATCCAGGCTCCTGCACCTCGTCTTGCTCTCCCACCTCCACCTCCATGTGGACCTCTTGCACAGCTTTCTCGCCAATTCCATCAAGCACTGAGGAACATACCTCAAGGGCAGAGAAACATACCCCAAGGACATAGGAATGTGCCTCTAGCTAGGAGGAACGTACCCAGGCGTCAGGCTTACACATTAGCGATCGTAGAAGCTGAGGCTATTGACTAAGGTAACACTGGTAATTCCCTTCAATCATTTCAAACCCTTGCATCATCTCGTTACTTTTCATGCACTACCAGTATTTCTTTCACTACCACTGTCATCAAACTTTTCTTGAATCTGTTACAACTTCCTTCTATAAATTTCGAGGACGAAATTTTTATAAAGAGGGTAGAACGTAACAACCCTAAACTTCTGTACAAATTTTTTTGTAAAGTACAAAAAGGAATATCTTAGCCTGAGCACAAGTTATAAATTTAAATTGCTTTTGAACAGCAAGAAAGAACTTGTAGCTCATTGGTAAAGCCTTGTACTGCTATGACATAGCCCCTGTGTTCGAATCCCTCCAGCCACATATTATATTTATTGATTTTTCTTTTAATCTTTTTGGAAGCCCAAAAGTTTACACGTGCAATACGTATAAAATGAAAAGTCAGAATAAATCAAACATGTGCTGAAGGACATATGAAACGACCCTGACACGTGGCCAAAATCCAGACCCCAACCCACCCACCTTGGCCGGCGAGATCTTGCATGGGGCCGGGGCCGCTAGGTCCCCCCATCCCAAATACTTCAAAAAATTTCCCCTAGCACCCTTTAGCATACCCCCACTAACCCTAGTCTGTTTATTTTCCCTGCACATTTCCAGAGAATTAAAAATGAGACATTAATCCCAAATGTTAATGCATTTTAATTCCATTCTTCATTACCTTAAACCCTAATTTCTCCTATAAATACCACCCTACACCCTAGCCCTCTTTATTTAGAAATCCTTTGCCAAAACTCTCTAAATTTTCTAAGTCCAAGAAATTGTACAAGTGGAGTTAGCTAAAGGTCAAGTTCCGGCGACGACACGGGACAAATGAGGCGACACCGCGACTCCACGCCACTTTCAAAAGTTCTCTCTACCTTCCTTCTCTTCTCCAAACCAGTAATCCTTCCTCTTCTCTCTTTTTCACCTCTCAAAAAGTTTTCTTTTTAAAACTCGTCGGAAGCGGAGTTATTCCGACTTTCGATTTTTAAATTGTTAAAAACCAAAAAAAATCTTAATAAAAAACCTACCATTTCTTCATATATTTTTTAGCAATCATAAACAAACACTTTAGAACAAGTTTCATCTTAAAATAATATGTTGTGCAAATTTTATCATATTTTTACGATTTAATACCACATACTTTACTTTCAACATATTTCATCATGTTCATTTGTATTACCTTTAGAAAAATCACGAGATAATGACCTACCTCACCATAACACTCCTCATGATATAGCACGATAGCTTTTGGAACAATATTTTGTGGGACAATACAATTTTTACATTAAAATACCCTAAACTAATAAACCGTATTTCTTTTAATTGTTTTAATCAAATTCCATAAGATTAAATCCTTACAACCCATTTTGGGTAATCTGATTTAATTGGTGTGGGTTATCGCACATCCATCGGACTAGTAGGGCGAGATGCAGACCTCCTCATGGAGCATCCGATCTCGATGGAATTTTTATTACAATTTTTAAGAAAACATGATTTCTATTAATAAAGAAATTCTATTTTTTATAAAAATATATATATATATATATAATATTATCAAAATATCTATTTTAAAAAATATAATATATTCCATGTTTTTCTAAATCAAAAGAAAAGAATCATAAAAGTTCATGAAAATACCATCAAGAATCAATACAGGTCAATTTACATGAAAATACCATATACTATTCAATTTAGCTTTATATTCACTAGAATATCCCACTTTATAAAAATTACATCTATGAAAACCCTAAAGACGATAAATAAATACTTAAGGTTTATTTTGAAATATATCAAAACTATTTTTCATAAAACCCCCTCAAGTTATCTTAATTTATAATAAGGACCCTAGTAAATATAGGTTTAAGCGGGACCAATTCTCTTGAGCCTACGTGTCACGCCCCGCTTTCCAGAGTGCACTAAGATCGGCACATGACAGAGACAACCATACTACTTGTGGCTAGGAAACATCCCTCCACAGTCATATTAAGGCTGTCTAGAGATATCAAGAACAATAGAAATAAAATAACTATCTATTACATGTCCATATACCAGAATAAACGAGTCAAGAAATAATATACGGAAGCAATAGATCCAAGTAACAATAACAATCTAGAAAGTAAAACGTAACAAAACTGGATACTAACTGGATCCTCACTGCTCGGCCTGACGGCAGAATTACTTCTGATCAGCCTGCGACAAAGGTAGAGGATCTGGGCCATGCAAAACCCAGACGTCAATGCATCATAATATCAAACAATAATATAATCAGGAGGTAACAAGACATGCAAGCATGAGTAGGAACAGTAATAAAAGTATAACAGTAACACAAATAAGGAACAGTGAAGGGTATAAGCACATGTGATGTACAGTGAGTAATCTAAACTAAGCTATGGGTTAACTACTCTCAAGTCTTTGAAATCAATTTAATGAATCGTTGACGTGACTCAATAGTATCCCGTGCGTGCCCGGGACCACGGTCCAGATTCTCGGGCCGAAACCGAGTCATGCCGCTAGACACTAAACAGGAAACATGTACAGATGAATGATATTAGCAGCATCATCCCAGGGCTGGCCTAGCCCCTAAAACTAATCAGTATAAGCAATCGAACTGTCGAGTTACAAGTCAGGTTTCATCATTGATTTCCCCATACCCCCAAGTTATGTGTTCAAGTCAGGTATTGATAAACTGGAGCTAATGCCAACACAGGATCAAGCAGAAACATGTTTGTCTATTCAGACAACAGGATATGTCCATCAGGATAACATGTCAGGATTGGCGGCATTAAAAACGGGATCAGGTAAAATGTCAAGTAGTGATATATCAGGTCATGTCAAGTAGTGTACATGTATCAAGACATGCCAAGTAGTGGTGTATCAGGTCATGTCAAGTAGTGTACATGTATCAAGTCATGTCTGTTAGTGTATATGCCCTAAGGGCCATTATTGTAGCATACTAGTTTGTATATTACTAAATGGAAGCTTGGGATATTCACAGTTATATTAACAGTCTCGCTCAACATAGTAGTATGCTGCTTGGTTTAAGTCTATCTTAATATTTGTATATGTTAGCATATCACGAATACATATTGATAGAGCCCTTAGGATTTTGCTTGACTACCAGCATTGTGATGGCAGTCACACTAGTGGGGGCTGGGTAGTCTACAAGCACATCCTTTTTCCGGAGTAGACTAGTGTGTACGCTTCTCATCCCAGCAGGGGAAATGGTATGTCCCACAGCCATTAATACGTTATACTGGAGATAGTATACAGGTGCTCGTTGGGTTACGGGTACACCGGACAGGACTCGCAGGGAACTGTTGGTTGGTATTATACCCGTCGTCAGTTAACAGTTCCTAGGTGAAATGAGTACAGCATAGTCAGCAGACTTGACACTGCTGCTTCGTCTCGAGTGTGTTTCCACTGTTCTTAGATTGCTACCCTACCACGGCTCAAAGGAGTCGTGCAAACAGGTAGCAGTTGGGTGCAGTCCCGAAGCACTTGGAGGCGATGGCGGTTAGATAGGATTCGTCTCTCCCGGTATTGGGAGTTGATATCGCGCTGTGTTTGGAAAACCATTACACAAAGTCCCTGGCCAGGGCAAACGAGATTTACTGGTTTCCAGTAGCTTCTCAAGGTGTAATGGGATTCACTCCGACACGACTTATACAGCTTTTAGGGGACTGACGCTTGCCGCCCCTAGGCCTGATATACGATAGTCTTAAATGAACAGACCGGACTGTACGGAGATTGTCACATCAGGCTCAGCAGGAGTTCGGATGGGTTTCCTTATCGGCCTTCTTATCGACATCCACCTGAGGACCGTTACGTACAGCTAGTGCCACTTGCGGTCTGTGGTTAAACCCACTGCCAGCGTAGTGTCGACTCTTTAGAGTCCCACACAGAGAGTTTTCCTGCTTCAGGCGAAACGATATAGAGGTCATATGGTTTTACGACAGGGTTCGGATACATACGTGTTTTTACGCACGTATGATGTTCGGACCGTTTATACTAGCAGGCTTTGGTTTAAACCAGATTCTAGTATTGCATTATTGGATTTATACAGTCTCAATATTTCCGTGTTTTCACGGATGGGAGGGGAATTCTCGTAATTAGTCGAGAAGCTTCTAGAAGATTGATGGGTTGGAGGCTTAGGTGGAATTTGTATTAAATGGATTAGTGACTCATGGTGTGATTCATCCAAATGAGTTAATGAAGCATTTATTGCTTAATGAATCATGAGATGATTCACCAAAAGAGAGTTAATGAAGCATGGTTGATATTATTATTATGTTATTCATTTAATAATTATCATGCTTCATATATATTCACAAATGAGTTATAATTCATTATCATTCTCACACACACCGTCTCTCTCCTCAAGCTCTCTCTCTTCAAAGAACTTAACCTAACCTCTCATGTGTTGAGATCTAAGGGTTAGCAAGCCTAATAGATCCCTAATCCTCTTCTATATCCTCTAGGTTACCTTGATTAGCATTCATAGTCACCTAGTTACCTCAAGTGAGAGATTAAAGCTTGGAGAAGTAGCTCTCGGGTGGATCTTCTATCACATCGAGGAGGCCGACGAGGAGGTGATCAAAAAGAACAAGAAGGACTTGATTCATTAGGTATAATCATCTATCATAGTAGCTAATCACTTCTATATAGTTGTTAGTTAGGGTTTAGCAAAGATCTGTAAAGTTAGTCGATATTAGTTTAAACAAAATGATTGTTTTACCTATTCCGCCTCCCCGCATCATATGGAGTGTCTAACGTCGACATATAGTGGTATCAGAGCCTCGCTAAACCATAACTAACTTGTTAGCAAAGTCGTTAGAAATTCGATCGCAAAACAAACCCGAAAATACGACGTTTTAACCTAGTTTCTGCCGATTTTAAAACGGGGTCTAAAAATTTTTCAGGGACCCTTAAAAATACAAGCAGGGAATTTTGAGAATTGTGAAGAAATTTGGGACTGTGACTCGACCAATGCACCGCGGAACCGCCGCCGATCCAAGCGATCCGCCGCGGATCTGCGGCCGTGTTGACTCGGAGTCAGCCCAAATTTGCTTAGTTATTCTTCTGTTTTGATGTTGTATTTTCTGGGATGTTTTTGTTTCTGCTCAGGTTTCAGGTGCACAGAGATTTATTTGGAGTAGATTCATTTGTATTTGCTTGATCGAAATTCTAAGATGTTTTGCTAATTTGATTATATCTATGTTGTATTTAATGTGTTCGTAAACCTCCCCTAGCTGCTAGTATGTCGGTTAGTGGGGGGTTGCACATTTCTGTAATGGTTTTTACTGGTTTGTGATTGTGGACTTGTTGGATTGTCGTGAATGGATAGCCACCGCCCAAATGTAATTTATAAATTGTTGTAATATTTTTTTGCGGGGCACATCCGGGTTGAGGTTGTAGCCACTGCTGTATTATTTCGTTTACTGTTTTCTACTCCTAGGATAGACCCAAGGTGGGGTACACAAACTACCGGGTACTTTGAAGTGTTTAGTGGCCTACTCACGTCGTTGAGGGAGACCACTTCACTTCGTGTACTTGACGGGTAGTTTGTCGTACCCGTAGGGGTCTAGGGTGGGGTTGGCTATTCATCGCGACTGTGTAATCCGTCTTTCTTTGCAAGCTCAAAAGGAATGCGGATTCGTAGAAAATCTAATATGTTCATCTGTGGTCTGGAATACCTATTATTGCGTCTGACGAATGTACAATATCTATATATGATATCTATTAGGCATCGCTTATATTTTGCACCCGCGCTAGCCCAGCCCCCGCTCTGTCGTTAGTTAAGTAACCTAACGGGTGAATGACGAGACCCAGTGGCGAATGCGGATGGCATAAGAGGACGTTGTATTTTCGTTGTTTTCTGCAATGATAGGTTAATCGATGGGACGCATTATATTAATGCAAAGAAAATAAACCAAAGTTGAATCGTTGGAACAGTTTAAAATAAACCACTCGGTTATTTTAAAACAGAAGATATTTTTTAAAATTGTGGAGCTTAAACCACTCCTTTTTAAAAGCTATCAGATTCCTTCGATCATATCAAGTTCACTACGTTCACGGTTTCGCTAAAACCATTCGTAGCCCTCCTTCATTTCATTTGGGTATTCAGTAGTATTCAAGCTATGTATTTTGACCAACGCCAAGGCATAGTGTTTGGTAGCTTCTGGGTATTCATTTGTTGCATAGATTGATGAGTTAGTTTGGGACAGTCGTATTATCATTTGGCCAACGTCAGGGGTATGTATGGATGGGTTCAAATTAATAAGATAATGATGGATGGAACTTGACATGTGACTTATGACATTTTGACCAACGCTAAGGTCATAAGAGCATGGGGCAGAAATTGATATCGGGAATTTCTAAAGAAACTGAAATTTGCTAAAAGTTGCATACCATTTGGAGTGTGATAATTTTGGTAGGATTCCTTCAGCTTTATCACACAATGATATTTGGATCCCGATCCTACTGTGAGTATCCGCTACTCATCAGAGATTTTTCACTTAACGATCAATGCTATAAACCAAGTAGGTGTCGAGAAAGGTGTCAGCAGGGCTACGCCCCCAGAGAAAAGATGTTATTTAATTAAGGAACTTCGCGAAAGCGTCGTAAAACTTCCCTCAAAGTACCGACACCGGCCTGGCTGAACGGTTAAGCAAGTATTGTACGGTGAGAATAGTCCTGACTAGTTCTTCCTTTATGGTTTGAGGAAGGATTCGAGAAACAGTGGGAGCCATCCTGTTTAGATAAACTAAGAACCACTTTAAACTTGCAAGAGCATCAGGCTAAAATGTTCCCTCTCTCTCTCATTTGCAGCGACCTTGTGACCATGACTAGGTTACATCTAGATAACAAGTTGACTGAATCTGACTTTTATGACTGGCAAAGGTCTGTCCAGATGTCCATTGCCTATGACAAGCTGGACCACCCTATTACTACTCAAGCCCCCGACGTCCCAGGTCCAGTTCCCACCGTCGCGGATATGAATATCCGTCAGACAAGGGAAAAAGAAAGTGCGAGTGCCAAGTGCCTCGTGTTGGTTTCAGTTGATGGTGTATACCAAAAGCAGCACGAGAAGATGGACTTAGTTTTCATCTTCCTCCATAACAAAGATTTATATGGAGAGCAATCTCATATCACAAGATATAAGACCTTGAACGAATTGCTTCAAGCGAGGTTGGCTGTCGGGTCATATGTAGAGGACGATGTCCTTACAATCACTAGCTATATTAATGAGCTCACGGACCTGAAGACCACGTTGGGAAACGGGTCATCTACTGACTTATTTCCACAGTCCCTACCCTCTACTTACACCCTGAAAGAAACCAGGGAGACACCCACTCTGCTTAATGGGGGACCTTCTTCTTCTACATCCAGGGCGAAAGCAAATGGTGAAAAGAAGAAAACCTCCACAAAGCCGATATACGGTGTCAATAAAGTAGAAGGAAAGGGAAGAGCAAAAGTTTCGGAATTTGGTGTAGGAAAGGAGGGATGTTCCTACTGTTATGGGAATGGACATTGGCAGAAAGATTGCAGGGCTTTAGAAGCCAATAAACAGGATTCGAAGTATGTTGTGGTTTCGGCCTCGGGTGTGTTTGTAATTGAGAACTGTTTGTCAATTAACTCTACTTCCTGGGTACTAGATACCGGAGCAGGATCTCATATCTATAATTCATTACATGCTTTGAGCAACCGTAGAGTTATTAGGGTAGGCGATTTGTCTCTCAGAGTTGCGAACGGAATGAGCGTGGACGCTGAATCCGTGGGAGAATATCGCCTAGGTTTGACAAGTGGGCAGATATTGATTCTATGTAACTGTTTGTATATACCTAGTTTGACTTGTAATATCATATCAGTGTCCTCACTTTCGAGAGAGGGATATGATTTTACATTCGTAAGCGATGTAGTAAACATCCACCTAAATCAAGTTCTGATTGGGTCCGGTACATTAGATGACGGTATATACGTATTAAATCAAGCTCGGGGTTTCAATGTCCAGAACATACTAAAAAGAAAGTCTCCAGATATAAATCAGGTTTTCTTATGGCATTGTAGACTGGGTCACATCAATAAGACAAGGTTAACTAAGTTACATAGAGAAGGATATTTGGATCTGTTCGAATATCAATTTTATGCAACTTGTCAATCATATCTCAAAGGAAAGATGACAAAGACTCCATTCACTGGACATGGAGTAAGAGTGAGCGGGCTCTTAGGACTCATACACAGCGATGTATGTGGTCCAATGTCTACACATGCAAGAGGCAGTTTTTCATATTTCATTACTTTTACGGATGATTACCCTAGGTATGGATTTATTTTCTTAATGAAACATAAATCCGAGGCCTTTGAGAAATTCCAAGAATATAGAAATGAAGTAGAAAACCAAACCGGCAAAAGTATCAAGACACTGAGATCTGATTGAGGTGGTGAATACTTAAGTGCCGAGTTCCTGGGTTACCTAAAATAGAAAGGAATTTTCTCTCGGTTTACTCCTCCATACACTCCACAGCATAATGGTGTATCGGAAAGACGGAACCGAACCCGATTAGATATGGTGCGTTCCATAATGAGTAATGCTGAGTTACCGCGATCTTTCTGGGGTTATGCGCTAGAATCAGCTGCATATCTTTTGAACAGGGTTCCTACCAAGACTGTACCTACCACACCATATCAGATGTGGAGTGGGAAGAAACCCTATCTTCAGTATCTGAAGATATGGGGATGTCCAGCTTTTGTTAAAAAGCAGCATGCGGACAAACTCGAGGCACGATCAGTGCAGTGTAAGTTTGTGGGATATCCAAAGAACTCCAAGGGATATTTTTTCTATTACGCAGAGGAACAAAAGGTTTTTGTTTCTCGTAATGCCCATTTTCTAGAACAGCAGTTTTTAGAAAAGGAAACAAGTGGGAGCGCAATAGAACTGGAAGAAATTCAAGAACCACAAACTACTACTGAAAGTTTGGTAGAATCAGTAGTTCAAGAAGAACAAGACATTCCCGCACCCCTCCGCAGGAGTAGTAAGCCGTCTCATCCGCCTGAGAGATACTACGGTTTTCTCATAGATGGGGATAGAGAGGATTGCGTCATTGATAATGATGAACCTACTAGCTTCCAACAGGCCATCCAGAGCGGCGACTCGGTAAGATGGCTGGATGCAATGCAAACCGAGATGGAGTCCATGTACACTAACAAAGTATGGACTTTGGATTTTACTCCAGATGGGGTAAAACCCATAGGATGCAAATGGATCTTCAAGAAAAAGATTGGTGTAGATGGACGAGTGGAAACCTATAAGGCTAGACTTGTTGCAAAGGGTTTTCTTCAAAGACCTGGTTTGGACTATGATGAAACTTTTTCTCCAGTGGTTATTTTCAAATCCATTCGGATCCTTCTTGCCATTGCCGCCTTCCATGATTATGAGATCTGGCAAATGGACGTAAAGATGGCTTTTCTAAATGGTAATTTAGAAGAGTGCGTCTATATGGATCAGCCAGAAGGTTTCAATCAGAGTGGGAGCAGCGGAAAAGTGTGCAAGTTGCTTAAGTCCATTTATGGACTAAAGCAGACGTCGCGGAGTTGGAACATCTGTTTTGATGAAACGGTCAAAGAATATGACTTTATCAAAAATCCAGATGAACCATGTATATATAGTAAAATTGTAGCACGAACTGTCGTATTTCTCGTCTTATACGTGGATGACATTCTATTGATAGGAAATGACATTCCTATGCTACAATCTGTCAAAGGATTCTTGTCACACAGGTTCTCCATGAAAGACCTGGGTGATGCCTCTTACATTCTGGGGATCCAGATCTATCGTGATAGATCTAAGAGGATGTTGGGACTGTCGCAGTCCAGGTATATCAACACTATACTGAAAGGATTCAGTATGGAAGATTCTAAGCGCGGTAATTTACCGGCTTGTCACGAAATCATCCTATCCAAAGAAATGTCTCCCAAGACTGATTTGGAAAGGGATCGCATGTCAGTTATACCCTACGCTTCTACGGTAGGCTCTATAATGTATGCAATGTTGTGCACCAGACCAGATGTAGCTTACGCACTGAGCGTGGTAAGCCAGTATCAGTCAGACCCAGGGGAGAAGCACTGGATAGCAGTAAAGAACATTCTCAAGTACTTGAGAAGGACTAAGGATATGTTCTTGGTTTACGGCAGAAAAGACCTCCAGATCGAGGCTTTTGCTGACTCCAGCTTCCAGAGTGACAAGGATGACTCCAAGTCCATGTCAGGTTATGTCTTTACCCTCAATGGAGGGGCGGTTTGCTGGAAGAGTTCCAAGAAGGACACCGTTGCTGACTCGACGATGGAAGCAGAGTATATCGCTGCTTGCGATGCCACAAAAGAAGCAGTCTGGATGAAGAAGTTCCTAACGAAACTTCAGGTGGTTCCTACCATTGCTGATCCAATACCGCTGTATTGTGACAACAACGGAGCTATAGCTTTAGCGAAGGAACCCAGGTCCCATCAGAAGTCCAGACACATCTTAAGGCGGTATCACCTGATCAGGGAGATTATAGATCGCCAGGAGATCGACGTCCGGAGAGTTGCTACAGAGGAGAACACTGCAGATCCATTCACAAAGGCCTTACCTCAGATTCAGTTCGAGAGGCTACTCGAGATGATAGGTCTTAGATATGCAAGTACATGGCCCTAGCGCAAGTGGGAGATTGTTAGTGTATATGCCCTAGGGGCCATTATTGTATCATACTAATTTGTATATTACGAAATGGAAGCTTGGTATATTCACAGTTATATTAACAGTCTCGCTCAACATAGTAGTATGCTACTTGGTTTAAGTCTATCTTAATATGTGTATATGTTAGCATATCACGAATACATATTGATAGAGCCCTTAGGATCTTGCTTGACTACCAGCGTTGTGATAGCAGTCACACTAGTGGGGGCTGGGTAGTCTACAAGCACATCCCTTTTCAGGTCCCTAGTCATAGGATTATCGAGACAGGGCATCGATACTCCGGAGTAGACTAGTGTGTACGCTTCTCATCCCAGCAAGGGAAATGGTATGTCCCACAGCCATTAGTACGTTGTACTGGAGATAGTATACAGGTGCTCGTTGGGTTACGGGTACACCGGACAGGACTCGCAGGGAACTGTTGTTGGTATTATACCCGTCGTCAGTTAACAGTTCCCAGGTGACATGAGTACAGCATAGTCCACAGACTTGACACTGCTGCTTCGTCTCGAGTGTGTTCCCACTGTTCTTAGATTGCTACCCTACCATGGCTCAAAGGAGTCGTGCAAACAGGTAGCAGTTGGGTGCAGTCCCGAAGCACTTGGAGGCAGTGGCGGTTAGATAGGATTCGTCTCTCCCGGTATTGGGAGTTGATATCGCGCTATGTTTGGAAAGCCATTACGCAAAGTCCCTGGCCAGGGCAAACGAGATTTACTGGTAGGTTTTCCAGTAGCTTCTCAAGGTGTAATGGGCTTCACTCCGACACGACTTATACAGCTTTTAGGGGACTGACGCTTGCCGCCCCCTAGGCCTGATATGCGATAGTCTTAGACGAACAGACCGGACTGTACGGAGATTGTCACATCAGGCTCAGCAGGAGTTTGGATGGGTTTCCTCATCGGCCTTCTTATCGACATCTACCTGGGGACCGTTATGTACAGCTAGTGCCGCTTGCGGTCTGTGGTTAAACCCACTGCCAGCGTAGTGTCGAGTCTTTAGAGTCCTACACAGAGAGTTTCCCTGCTTCAGGTGAAACGATATAGAGGTCGTATGGTTTTACGACAGGGTTTGGATACATACGTGTTTTTACGCACGTACGATGTTCGGACAGTTTATACTAGCAGGCTTTGGTTTAAGCCAGATTCTAGTAATGGATTATTGGATTTATGCAGTCTCGGTATTTCCGTGTTTTCACGGATGGGAGGGGCATTCTCGTAATTAGTCGAGAAGCTTCTAGAAGATTGATGAGTTGGAGGCTTAGGTGGAATTTGCATTGAATGGATTAGTGACTCATGGTGTGATTCATCCAAATGAGTTAATGAAGCATTTATTGCTTAATGACTCATGAGATGATTCACCCAAAGAGAGTTAATGAAGTATGATTGATATTATTATTATGTTATTCATTTAATAATTATCATGCTTCATATATATTCACAAATGAGTTATAATTCATTATCATTCTCACTCACATCTTCTCTCTCTTCAAGCTCTCTCTCTTCAAAGAACTAACCCTAAGCTCTCATGTGTTGAGATCCAAGGGTTAGTAAGATTAATAGATCCCTAATCCTCTTCTATATCCTCTAGGTTACCTTGATTAGAACTCATAGTCACCTAGTTACATTAAGTTAGAGGTTAAAGTTTGGAGAAGTAGCACCCGGGTGGATCTTCTATCACATCGAGGAGGCCGACAAGGAGGTGATCAACAAGAACAAGAAGGACTTGATTCATTAGGTATAATCATCTATCATAGTAGCTAATCACTTCTATATAGTTGTTAGTTAGGGTTTAGCAAAGATCCGTAAAGTTAGTCGATGTTAGTTTAAACAAAATGATTGTTTTACCTAATCCGCCTCCCCGTATCACGTGGGGTGTCTAACGTCGACTTACAATGTCAAGTAGTGGTGTATCAGGTTATGTCAAGTAGTGCACAGGTATCAAGCGGTTGCTCATAATCAAACTGTAGTAAATATTGAATTAGGCTGAAAGTACGGATGTACAATAAAAGTATGGATGCATAAATATCGATCAGGGGTTACATCATGACTATGTAGTATGCACATTATTAAGCATGGGGTGCTAATGTAGCAGTAATATGAAACAATGTGACATGGGATGCAAATAGATATAGAATTAATGGTATGGATGCACAAATATCGATTAGGGGTTACATTTACAGTTCCAATACTAAGTAGGATGCACTTTATTAAGCATGGGGTGTTCCTACAATAATAACATGAACTAATATGATAAGTGGATGCAGCTACGTACATGTATATTAAATGTTATGGATGCAAACGGGTATCCGAAAACTGTAAAACTTTAATATGGATGTATAATGTGATAAACGGATAATATTTTACTCATATGGCTGCATAATAATATATCTAGGATGTAGCAAGATGAATTAGCATGCGACTAGATATGTAAATAATGATATGGATGCACACGAATGTCCGAAGACAGTAAAATAGTAAAATGGTAATGTGGGATGCATAATTAAACAATAAGTAATGTTATTATTCACATGTGTGCAATATATTATAGTATAGCATGTAGCAAGATTAACTTGCCTCAATTGGATCACACGACGGGTACGTACGCTGCGTCCGACATTGGGTAAACGTCGTGATGCACACACGGCACACGGGACAGGTCCAGACACGACAAGAGGGTAATCACGCAGGTAGGGACGTTCACTGAATCGCCTGGATCGGCCGCGGCTACACAACTCTGGCGAAGGCTCGAATCGAGGATTATGGAAACGACGACAATACGGAGACATGAAACAAGACACGATGCAAAAATCTCGACTTGGACTTCGGCCTGAACTTGGGCTCAGCTATGGGTCTCGGCTTGGGTGCTCGGCTTGAGAGAAAAGAGATTAGATGCAACATTGTCATAATCGGTTTGTAACCTTATTGTTGGATGCTGATGCGTTTGTTCGTCTTCATTGAATTGAATTATATCGTTGAGAACTAAATATCCTTTCTCCCGATCGAGGAGCACGAAAAAGGTCTCTGCAAATTTTCTCATGGCAATGCAGTCTTTGTTTTGCACCAAACCTGACACCATCACCAAAATACCTCCATTCCATGATTCTAGAGAATGAGCTAATAGCTATCCATTGATAGATGAATCAGATGCAGCAATGTGGAAGACAACCCATGCTACTTCAATTGCTCTAACGACTCGGAATTTGTCATGAGATCGATCCGTGGAGAGGTAGGCGGCGTGGCCCGATCGGAGCTCCTCGCAGACAACACCGGACTCCTCTGCGGTGTCGAGATTGATGGTGGGGCCCAGATCAGCGATGCGGATCCGCCACTTGTTGGATCGGATAAGCATCTCAACCATGCGGCAGGCGGCGAAGCCTCTGCCGCCGGTGACTACGCAACAAGCCTCCTCCATTGCTGCCGCCGTTGCACAGATGTCGAGAGGAAGAAGAAGGAAATAGAGATAGAGAGGATGACGACAATGATGACGGCTCTTGAGGTGACGACTGGAGTTGAAGGCAGATGGGTTGTAGGCGACGAGGGTGAAAAAGAGAAGGTGGCGATAGTGAACGAGACGGAGGTGACGGCAATGGAGTGAGGGGTTCTCGGTTGGGGTTCTCGGTTGGGGTTTGTGGGAGGAGGCGCCGGTGATAAGTTGGGGATTGATGGAAGATGGTGGAGATGGTGATAGGGGTTGTTGGCATGGGTTTAGAGAAGCTAGGGTTCCGGTGTGTGTTGGTTCGCTGAGATAGAAAGAGAGATTAGAGATGATGATGATGATGATGGCTATAGAAAGCATGGGTTTTGGTGTTGTGTTTGGGGTCGACGATGGGGTTCGTAGAGGAAGAGAAGGGAAGAGAGAGGAGTGGAGGGAGAGGTTGACGAAGGTGACGAGACGAGGTCGGGGAGGTGAAAGGAGGAGATCTGGGTCGAAGGTGGAAGCAGCGAGGGCGAGGCAAGCGAGGGCACGGGAAAAGAAACGAAGAAGAAGAAAGGAGAAGGGTGGTGATTGTAGGGGATGGAGAGGGTGATGGGATTTGAGGAACAGTGTAAGCAAGAGGTGTGAGAAAGTGGGGGAGAGAGAGAGAGAGAAAGAAAGCGCGAGAGGAGAGAGAGAGCAGAGGAGAGATAGTTTTGTTTTTAGTGTTAGGATTTAATTTTTAAAAAATCTTTTTCTGTTATTTAAATTTTTAAACTTTTAATTATTTAAAATATTATATTAATAAAATTTGATATTCTGATAAATACAAACTTACTCTAAAATGCTCCCAGGTCGGATCTAAAAATCAAGTTTTAAAATATGAAAAATATACATGTCGACCAAAATTAAAATTAGATGTCCGAGTAACGAAAATGCATACCCCCAAGAACGGATACACGTACGTGCGTGTAGCCATCCAAACAAGTCTGTTTCACTGAACGGGACGAGAACAAGATGTGCGGATGCAACCACAGGGCTAGGGGTATCAGGCAGGCCATGCAATGTATTTTTAAAATATTTTATGTGACATTAAAATGTTATATTTAAAAATGCATATGCCAGATAAATGCCAGTATGCAGTATGTATAAATGAAAGTGCACGAGTCCACGTAACAGTCAGGATAAATCATAAACATGAATCAAGATAGGTTTCAAGCATGCAGGTCGGGTTGGATGCAAATACAGACGTCAAAATACTATTCGCACACAAAACACAGTAAATCAGGAAAATACCATAAATAAAGAAATACATGAACTAGAACTGGTATAATTGAACTAGGGTGTTACACTAAGGGAGCCGGAGAAAGTGGGTTCTTGCCTATTTAAGGTAGACAACTAAAACGGGGTTATCAATACGGTAATTTTCTTGGAAAAAAACACAAATTCTGTCGTCCATGTGCAGCAGTTACCGATAACTCCAAAACTTAACTCAAGAATTAAATTCTATTTAAAGAGTCTAACTCAATCTGAGTCTCAGTCAAATCTGAAAACAATTCATCCTTGAATATAACTCAAGTTATTCAACATGAATCCATTTATACCAGAATTCAATCTATATCAATATGAACATGATTTGACCAAACCATGGATATACATTGACATTGTTTACATGACTATTCGTTTACATCCTTTCCGTTTACATGAACTACTGATATCATGGTTTCGGCAAGCCTTACATCTATTAACCAAAACAATACACAATCAATACAAAATACATTACGGGGTTTTAAAGGGGTAGACTGGTACGGAATGTGTTAAAAGTGGTACGAGATGGTCATTAAAAGACGTAACTAAACATCCGTGCCATTGTCCCATGGTTTTGTCGACGGGGCTTTATACTACGGGTTACCATAGTCCACGGTGTAAGTTGGACTCCTCTCGTATACACTGGCATATTCTGTACCAAACTACAAACAACTGCATTAGCATAACAATCAAACATTATACCAGTTACATTCTCTTATATGTCTATTCTATTTCTATCTCTCTTTGGGACTTACCGAGCGATTGTTCGCTGACGACATTCCCGTTTCTCTTCTTTCTTTAGAATGTTGTCAGGAGGACCCGACTCTGAGGAGTTCGAGATCAGCCAAGATCAATTGGAGCAGACCACTGAGCAGCACGACCATTAGGTTTCACTTGTACTCACTTTTCATTCAGTTCATGCAATTGTTTAGGCATTTCTTTCCATTCTTGTATTTACATTTTCAGTTGTACTGTAAAGAAATGTTTAATAAATAAAAGTTGTTGTTTCTTTTACATCATGTCTTACTTGTGTACTTTACTACATTGCTTATTACACTTAACGTGTTTACTTCTGAGTAAATACGTAGCGGGTCTCGTCACGTCTCCTTACCGTACACCGGGAAGCGGGGCGTGACACTAAAGAAAGAAGAGACAGAAATGTCGTCAGCGAACTAGCACTCGGTAAGTCCCAAAAGAGAGATAGGAATAATACAAGTAAAAGGAATAGAACTGGTAATCTGTACAAGTATATGTTTGTTATGCTAACGTAGTTGTTTGTAGCTTGGTACAGAATGCATCAGTGTAAACGAGAGGAGTCCAACTTGCTCCATGGACTATGGTAATCAGAAGTACAAGGCCCCGTCAATGGCATGGATCTATAGTAGATGCCTTTTAGTGACCATCTTATTCCACTTATAATACATTCCATACCAGTCTATCCCGTTAAACCACGTAATGTATATTATATAGATTGTAGTTATCGGACTTGCCGAGACCATGGGTACAAGTTGTTCATGTAAACAGTTTTCAGGATGTATCAAGTAGTCATGTAGTCAAGTCATAACCATGGTTCGGTCAAGTTAAGTCATAGCCATGGTTCTGTCAAGTCATGTTTGCACGTTGATATTGTTCTGGTATTCAGGTTCAGTTTCAAGTATACATGTTTGGTATATAGGATTCATGTTGATTTGGATTCATGTGTGAGTTGGATTCAGAACTTGGACTCAGACTTGAGTCAGACAATTTAAACAGATTTGGATCCTGTATTAAGTTCTGGTGTTATCGGTAACTGCTGCACATGGACGACAGGATTTATGTATTTTTCCAAGATAATTACCATTGATAACTCCGTTTTAGTTTTCTACCTTATATAGGCAAGCACTCACTTTCTTCGGCTCCCTGAGGCTCAAGAGAATTGATCCCGCTTAAACCTATATTTACTAAGGTCCTTAATGTAATTTTATATAACTTGAGGGGTTTTTATGAAAAATATTTTATTTACTTTCAAAATAAATCCCAAGTATTTATTTATATTATTTAGGATTTCCATAATTTGTGAATTTTAAGAATGTGAAGTTTAGTGATAATTTACATAGCTTGCATAGTTTAAGGTAGATGGTATTTTAGTGTAAACTTATCTTGTATTGAAACTTGATGGTATTTTTGTAAAATTTGTCATTCTTTTATTTACTAGAAAACATGGATTTTTTATTATAAACTTAAAATATGTGGTTTAATAATATTTATATAATTATAAAAATTAATTTTATTATTAAATAGAAAATCTCGTTTTTCTTAAAAATCGTATTAAAATTCTTTCGAGACCGAATGCCCCGTGAGGAGATCTGCATCTCGCTCTATTAGTTCCGAGGATGTGCGATAATCCGTACCATCCAATAGTGGGTTCTCTAAAATGGGTTGTAGAGACATAATCGCAAAGAATTAAATTATACTACTTAAAGAAAACCGGGTTTTATATAGTTCATGGTATTATAGTGAAATATCGTATTTGCCACAAAGTATGTTTCAAGAGAATTGTGCTATATCAATATGTGTGTATATGAGAGGTAGGTCATTACCTCGTGAAGTTTTCTAAAGGTAATATTAAGAAAAGCAATAAAAGATGACGAATATAAAGTTTGTGGTTTTTAAACGAAAAATTTAATTTAAAATAATTTAACATTATGATTTAGGGTGAAAATTATTTCTACTTAAAAGTATCATGATTAAAAAGTATGGTGTTGGAATGTGAATAAGCAAAACTTAAGAAAATTGTAGTTTCAAGGGTTTTAAAAATCAAGTGTTGGTCTCCACTTACCGACATGTTTTGGAAAAAGAGAACTTTTTATATAGAAAGAGAGAAAGGGTGGGACTTACTTGCTAGAAGGAGAGAGGAAAGGTAGAGGAAAATGTCGTATCCTTCGTGACGTCGTGGAGATGCCGGAACTTGTATAGATCATCACCGAAAGTCGTTCTTGGGCTAACTCTACTTCTACTCCACTTGTACTTGAGAATTTTTTATAATTTTGACTAGAGATTTCAGAATGAAAAGGGCTGGGGTATGGAGTTGTATTTATAGTATAGAATTAGGGTTTTGGAATTGAAAGATTGAAATAAAATGCATTAAAAATTGAATTAAATGTGAAATTGAATTCTCTGTTAAATTGCAGAGAAAACAAACAGTGCAGGGGTAATGGGGTAGGCCAAAGGGTTTTGTGTGCAAGACATGGGCCTCATTCCCTACGGGGGACCCGTCGCCGCCGGCCCTAGGGCGCATCTCGTCGGCCACTTGGTGAGGGGCTGTCGGTGGATTTGTGCCACGTGTCCTATCTGGTTCATATAGTATTTTGCACATGTTTGATTTTCCGCCTTTTCATTTCTTATGTGCAGTGCACGTGTAAACTTTTGGGCTTCCAAAAAGTTTAAAAGAAAAATTCAGAAAAAATACATGTGGCTGAAGGGATTCGAACACAGAGGATACGTCACAGCAGTGTAAGGCTTTACCAACGAGCTACAAGTTATTTCTTGCTGTTTTTAACAAGAAATAACTTTTAAATTGTAGTCAAGCTTGCAAACTCCTTCCTGTACATTTAAGAAGAAAATTTTGTACAAAAAATTCAGGGTCATTACATTCTACCCTCCTTATAAAAATTTCGTTCATGAAATTTATAGAAGGAAGTTGTAACAGATCAAAAAGGTATGCGATCGCAAAAAGACAAAGGGAAAAATGAGTAGTTCAAAAATCGGAATAGATACTATTAGGATAATCAAGAGGAGTATTTAAGAATGTCGCAAGCCAGCACTCGAGTAGAAGGAATGTTGATAAGGATTGGATTGTCAAGAATGGTACAAAGATAAAATGATAATCGAATAAAAATTAGGAAATGGATACAAGTTAACAAAGAAGATGTGGTTCGATAATATAAGGTAAAACATAACTAAATTAAGAGGAAAGAGAATCAAAAGCAGAATTCTAAGTCACTCAAGTAGAGTAAATTGTAGTCAAGCTTGCAAACTCCTTCCTGTACATTTAAGAAGAAATCTTTTTACAGAAAATTCAGGGTCGTTACATTCTACCCTCCTTAAAAAAAATTTGTCCTCGAAATTTTTAGAAGGTTGTTGTAACATATCAAGAAGGTATGCGATCGCAAAAAGACAAAGGGAAAGATGAGTAGTTCAAAGATCGGAATAGATAATAATAGGATAATCAAGAGGAGTATTCAAGAATGCCACGAGCCAGCACATGAGTAGAAGGAATGTTGAGAAGGATTAGATTGTCAAGAATGGTACAAAGATAAAAATGATAATCGAATAAAAATCAGAGAAGGGATATAAGTTAATAAAGAAGATGTGGTTCGATAATATAAGGTAAAACATAACTAAATTAAAAGGAAAGATGATCAAAAGTTGAATTCTAAGCCACTTAAGTAGAGTACTGTATTGTAACTATGCTGCAGTTCATATTTATAATAACATAACTCCATTTAAGTTGCATAAATTTACTATCAGAGTCAACGTGATTACAAAATAAGATCAAACGGAGATGAAGCATACGCAGTTTCATTTTCTTTACGTCAAGAAACGATTAACGTGGAAAGCAAGAAAAGATTCAAAGGAATGAACTGACGGTGTGAACGTTACAGTCTGCCTTCCTTAAAAGAATTTCGTCAGTGAAATTCGCTTAAGGAGAACTATGCAGTAAGGCGCGAGAAGGTAAGGATAAGATTGGGGCAAGTCTTCTTCGAGCTCTGTCGATCGATGTTCTAACCAACTGAGCTAATACGCCTACGAGATACAAGTAAAAGGGTGAACCGGAGATAATGATTCAATATTTGAAAGGTTATATTCAAGAAATTCGAAAGTGAAGTTCAAGATAGATTCAAGGAATTCGGATGAGATTCAAAGGAAGTTGAAATGCAAGGAATGTAAAAGTTGCTGCCGATCAAGGATAAGAATGGAACCGAAAATGTTGTTGCCGATCATTTATCTCGTTTAACAAATGCACCAATTGAGAAAATACCAATCAACGAACAATTCCCAGACGAACAACTTCTCTCCGTATAAGTCGAACCTTGGTTCGCTGATATTGTGAACTATCTGGTCACCGGAGAAACACCTTCTGTTTAGTCAAATCAGGACAAATCAAAATTTCTCTCCCAAGTCAAATTCTTTTATTGGGATGAACCATACCTGTTCAAGTACTGTCCTGATCAGATCATCAAAAGATGCGTTTCCAATTCTGAAACGAGAAGTGTTCTATCTTTCTGTCATGACCAAGCTTGTGGGGGCCATTTTGGACCCAAATAGACGGCTGAAAAAGTTTTGCAGAGCGGCTTCTACTGGCCGACGTTTTTCAAGGATTCTTTCGAATATTGAAAAACTTGTAGCCGATATCAACACATGGGAAAAATTGGAAAACGAAATCAGATAACCCTAAATTCCATTCTGATTGTAGAGATTTTTGATGTCTGGGGTATCGATTTCATGGAGCCTTTCCCAGACTCTTTCGGGAATTTGTACATATTGTTGGCTGTGGAATATGTGTCCAAATGGGTGGAGGCAGTCTCTTGTCGAACCAACGATAACAAGATTGTCATAAAATTCTTAAAAGAGAACATCTTTTCTCGGTTCGGTACACCTCGCACCATCATCAACCATAATGGAACGCATTTTTGCAACCGATCTTTTGAATCGCTCATGAAGAAATACTACATAAGCCACAAATTGTCAACTCCCTACCATCCTCAAACTTGCGGCTAGGTTGAAGTATCCAATAGACAGATTAAACAGATTCTAGAAAAGACTGTTAGCCAAAACCGTAAGGATTGGTCGTTGAAGTTAAATGACGCGCTTTGAGCGTTTCGCACCGCCTTCAAAAGAAATTTAGGTATGTCTCCATACCGACACATCTTCAGAAAAGCGTGTCATCTTCCTGTTGAATTAGAACACCGCACATTCTGGGCAATTAAACAGCTTAATGTCGACCTAGAAAAAACCGGTGAGGCACGAAAACTTCAATTAAACGAGCTTGAAGAAATACACAATGACGCGTATGAGAACGCCAAACTCTACAAGGAAAATACGAAAGTCTTTCACGACAAGGCGATTCTCCGAAAAAATTTCACTGTGGGCCAAAAGGTTCTACTTTCGACTCCAGACTTCATCTTTTTCCAGGAAAATTGAAGTCACGTTGGACCGATCCGTTTCTTGTGCGCACCATTTTTCCGCATGGTGCAGTCAACATTGAAGATCGGCACTCTGGCAACACCTTCAAAATCAATGGCCAACGTCTGAAACCATTCTTAGAACTGCCTACGGAAATGGGGGAGCTCATGATTTTGCATGAGCCAAGTTATCTCGATTAAATCACATCCCCACTTCTTGTATATACAAATTTTTCCACTTTTGAGTCTTTTTGTAATTATTTTCTTTGTTTTAAAATTCTTTTTGAGGGTTTTTTTTGGAAAACTGCCTTTAAAATCATCCCCAAGGTAACCCGAGGCCCCATTTCTGTTTTTCCCCAAACATCACAACTCTCTCCTCCAACCTAACCTTCAAACCCAAGATCCGCCCCTAACTCCAAGACTCGGCCACCGGAATATTCTTCAGGGCCGCAAATTGCGGCCTGATCTGCCTCTCTGTCGACGAAATTTTTTGCACTGTAAGATCTTCTTCCTTTCTGCTCTGATTTATATGCAAAATCTGTCAAATCTGAATATGGTAGCTTTTGAGTGTGAAAAGAACAAGTTTAAGTTAAGACAAGTTAACCGATTACGACATTTCGCTCGTAAAACTCGCTTCACTCCTTTATCTTTGTTTAAATTTTCGCCGATGAAACCTATGGGCGGTATTTTTATGATGAGATTAGTCAGAGGGGGTGGAATTTCCTGATCTATAACAGTGATGATCTCTTTGCGATAAGAGAATTAGTTAAGGATTTTTATGACGCTTTGAGAAATGGCGAGCCCGGGTCAGGATACGTTGAGTTTTTCTTTCGAGGAAAACGCAGAATTTTTCAACCAGAAACAATCTCGAGGGTTACCAACATTCCAATGAGGCCTGGAAATCAGCAGGCGCACGAGTTGGTTGTTTATCGATCTTTATTGGGGGAGTTTGTAGAATTAAAGGATAAGGGGTTGAACCCAGCGCAGATGTATTGAAACGTACTTGCGGTTTGCCGATGGGCAAACCGCAACATCAGGGGTAAAACTAGTGTCTCCTCTTTCCCGGCTGGAGTAGGGCACACCGTTCATTGTTTAATGGAAAAATATCACCACTTTTACGTTGTGACACAATTGTTTAGCACGATCATGGAGGGATGGCCCAAAAGAAACCCTTACTGCCAGTCCTAGTAACCCCCATTTCTATGTACTACATGGCGAGGGAAGAGTTCGATAGATATGCGGCCTCATATGCATATTGGCCAGTTGAGCTAGAGTGGATTTCAAAAGGATATACATGCCTTCATTACGAGCAAAAGAATTGTACAAGGGAGGACCCAAGCGAGCATCCCGGTCCAGAAGATTCGACCGAGGCACTTCTTCATGAGCCTGAACCAGATAATGAGAAAGAATTGCAGCGCTTGACATTTCGGAGCATCTGCCACATGCTGAAGAAACAACAAAAGATATATGAACAATTGGACAGAATTGAAGCAGCTCAGCAAGCAGCACAAGAAGAAGCGAGCAGCGGTAGGAAAGGAAAAAGGAAATCAATAAGACAATGAGAACAGTGCCTAGTTCAAGTTTGGGGGTGATTGGATAAGTTGGTTCATGTACATTGTATATAGTTGCATTTGCACGTTTCCTGCATTTTTAGCACTTTCATTCCTTTACTTTTTCCTTTATTTTCATATAGTTTGCATTGCATATTTGCTTCTGTATTGCATTTTGCTTATTGTACTAAAAAAAGGGGGGAATTTAGTGTTAAAATTTTCTCCTTTTTTGTATATACAACAATCCAAAAACTATAAAAATATGATTTTTTTTTAAAAAGCATAAAAACTTTGTCGTCAAGTTAACTAGTAGGAAAACCTTGTTTCTATATATCGACGATTCGTGTTTGATAAGTTTGAAATAACTAGATCCTATTTTAGAAATTGAAAACCTGAAACGATGACCCTTCATTGAATTAACTATTGATTATATATGTCTTTTCACATCACCATTCACGTGTCGTAAGTTTTGTGAAACGAGAGAACGAGTTTGTAACATGTCAGCAAAACTTCTAAAAATCAATAAACCTTTTTTAGGATCAAATAAGTTGTTTTGGAAATAAGTAAGATGAAGATGAAAGGGTATTATTGATACTATAATAGAGACCATGTCTGAAAAATAACCCATCTTGATACTTGAGTGATTACACACCCATATCTACACAAAACATGTCTTTTGATCTATAAAAGAGAAGTAAAAAGACAAATCAATTGTATCTCCATTCGTATTTCTTTGAAATTTTCACGTATAAAATGAGTCTTTTATTTTTAGAGCTTAGGTGACTTGGGCAATTAAGTCCGACGGGGTGTTTTCACACCTAATGTCCTAAAACCATCTGGTTTGGGTGTATTGACCCAAAGCTCGCTAAGAAAGCTAGAAAGCCCATTTAAAACAAAGTCAAACAAGTGTTCTCTCCGAGTTAAAATTCCTCACGGTTCTTTGTGTGAGAATAATCTTGGCATAAGACAGGTTTTACTATAAAAATACTGTTTAAATGGAGTTATACATATAAAAGATTATTTGCACGTTCACTAGGGTGTGTATGTTACAAAATCAGGAAATAGGTGGAGTGAAGAATAAGGCTTAGTCCTCTGTTGAAGTTAATAGAAACTCTGATTTGGAACCCAACTGGAGAACGAAACTTGAAGAATTTAAGTTTTAAACAACCGGTGTGATCCTTTAGAAGTTTTTATCCATCTTTGACATAAACTCTAAATCATGTTTCTTAAAACATAACGACGTTACTCGCACAAAGCATGAAAAGACGTATAGAATCATGATTAAAAACAAAGAGAGTAGTGAAACATAAGGTTCGATATTTTTGTCTCAGGATAATAGGATTTCTAAACTTTGATACGACACCTTAGTATTAGAAACAACGGTTAACCTACGGAAACTAACTTGACGGGATTTTGTGCGTGTAATCTGCTGAAAACCCTCAGGAGACAAAACTTCTCCTATTAGGGACACCTAGAGGTTTAACGGCTTGTTGCACGGGTTCAGTGCAATCGCGTTCCCTGCAAAAGTGAGGCTAGGTATTTTTGTTTTGCTCGAGACGAGCAAAAAGGTAAGTTTGGGGGTATTTGTTCGGCATGATTTATTACATTTTAATACAACCCATTTTCTATCATTTTGTCAATAAACAGTGCTATTTAATTTGTGTTTGCTCATTAGTACAGAGTACATGTACGCAAGCAAAAACACTGGAAACGGTACACAACATGTACAGAAATGACGGTTTTAGCCGGAACCGCAAACGGGACAAAATACAGATCAAAATTAAAAGAGTTTGCAACAAATAAAGAGTGTGTACAAAAAGAACTTTTGTTTTGGTCCAACATGACCATATGTGAATAAGTGTGAACATGGACTTGACCAAATGCACAAGTAGGCAAACACCATCATGGTACTTTTTGCAAGTGGGTGCACTAGTGGCATAACAATGAGTAGTTAAAAAGTGTTGATGTGATATGAACCATTGCAACTTGTTCTAGTGTCTTCTCTGTTCATCACCTTAGAATTCACCCATATAAATATTACAACAAAATGCAATTACAGAGAGATGATCAAGTGACTAGATGACTACAGACCAAATGTGGGCCCCAGTCTCCATGAAATGGCCGCAGATTTATTCATTATGGCCGCAAAATGCGGCCATAACATTGCCAAGTTGGTTCGTACAAGTTTGGTAGGCCCCTGGTGGTTTTGTCAGTTCATTGGTATATGCTACTTCTGTTTCTTCAAAGTCTATAAATAGCAGATCAGTTTATGAGGAGAGGGACACATTTTCACTGCTTGTAACTATTTTGATCAAATTTTGTAGTTCTTTGGATTAGATTGAGTTTTTTGCCTTCCTCTGGTCTTGCAACCTCTATCTTTGAGCTTGCAAGATTAGAATTTGGTAGTTGAACTCATTTTTCTTATACTTGGATCCTATTTCAATAAAAGCTTCTTTGAGTTCAAGTTCTGGTTCTTGTGTCTTTTATTTATTTTCCTTAATTGCATTCTCTTTTATATTTATTCAGTTATGTTCTTATTACATGATGTGTAAGTAGTTTTACACTTAGGCTATGGTGAGATAGGTTGTTGAATGGCTTGCCTTCCAACCCCTCCTTTTTGATTCTTAACATTTTTGCACTTCTTTTCTTAATATATACAATGTCATTATGTTTTGCTTGATAAGATATATTGTTTTGAATGGTTGCAAATCAACATTTAACATATATCATATTCCTTCTTTACATTTTATTGTTGTTATATTAAGAATTGAAGTTGAAAAGAGTATAAAATTTAGCTAAAGTGCAGTAACCTAGCTAGATAGAACATATGGCCATACAAGTCTATGTTCTATACTTGCTAACTTCACTTAGCTCATTTTATGCTCATTTCATCTGAAATTTAAATTTTTAGTTTCTTTTTTCACCTATGTTGATATTGTATCCTAAAACGACACTTGTTATCGGGTTAGATGCGGCATGCTTTTTAAGTCAATTAGAAAGTAGAAATGAATTTTGAATCAAGATTGAGAGTTGGGGGTAACACCGTATTTCAATTTACCAAACCTTAGGTTAAGTTTTCGTACATTGTTTCACTTGTATAAAAACGTGACAACTTCAAACTCAAAACCATTGTTTCTAATTCAAAAGAACGTCGTGATATCCACTCCCTGTGGATCGACCCATACTTTCCGCCTTGCATCAACGCACCGTGCACTTGCGGTATTTTTATAACCCAAAAATCACGTCGTGCACTACTTTTTATCAAAAAACCGACATATCCGATTTTGACCATATCCTTTTCAAAAGCACAACACCGTGAATCTCTAACAATATACCCATATTCAGATCTACACATTTTTACAGGTCATTCACATTATTTCTTTATATACTTGTCACTTTTCATTTTTACTTTATCTTTGGGACTTACCGAGCACTAGTTCGCTGACGGGCATTCCACACATCTTTATTTTCTTGGAATGTTCATCGGATACAGTCAAGACGGAGGGAGTGAACGCTACAAAGGAGGATTACGATCAGATAGCTACTTAGAATTAGCTTAACTTTCTCTTTCTTTCCGCTTATGTATGCCACATGTTTAGGCATTTTCTTTTATTGTATTTATTTTTTCAGTTGAACTTATGTATCTGTAAAAATTTCAAGTTTGAATATAAATAAAGATGTTTGTTGAAAATTGTACAGTCTCTATTTATTCTTGCATTGTGTATTATTGTTTCGATACGTTTAGTATATTTATTTAGGGAATGACCTTTTCTGAATAAATATGTCGCGGGCTTGCCACATCATCGTTTCCATCTACTGGGAAGCGGGTCGTGACAGCAATGATCGAATTAAACTCACCGATATGAGATTTGATAAGAGAGATTTCTGACATACGAAGTATGTAGAGACGATATTTCAAAAGGAGTCGATTAGAGACTTCTTCAAATATAACTCCTCTAATTTCAACCACAAACTAGTCGCCATCTCCTCCACCAAAACTTCTTGCAAAACTTCGTTTGTCAAACATAATTGGATAGCCGTGAGAGTCTTTTCATCCAACTCCTCCCATGCTTCCTCTGTCACAGTGGAAGGTCTTGAATCCTTCCCAAAAATTGCCTTCTTCAAATTATTTTGTATCAATACGGCAATCATACTTACTTGCCATAGACAAAAGCTTATATTTCCTTCGAACTTATCAATATCGAACTTCATAATCGTTGGAAACATATTGAAGGATCAAAAGAACCTGTTGAAATTCACTTAGGAATTTCCATAAACACCTTGAGTGCTTACAAACTAAAAACTTCAAAATCACAATTTAAGAAGATAGGGAGAGGATACAAGCGTCGTCACCCACCATAAAGCTAGATCGTAAAATCGAAGTCCCAACAGTTTAAGCAAACAAATTTCTAAACACCAAATTTCCCAAAGAACCAAAATGTAGCTCTGATACCTTTGTTGCGTCAAATACGATCACGAAGTAATAAATAATTGATAAAGAGAATTAAACAAATAACCAAAAGCAATAAAAATAGAGCACAAACCAAAAGATACGAGATTTACGTGATAACCCCTTATGGGAAAAACCATGGGCGAATGAGAAACGCTTTACTAATTGAACAAATATGGAGAATTATAATGGTGGATGAAACTCTCACAAAATCCCTCTAAAAAACTTAGCCGCCTCTCTCTCTAATTAATAAAAAGGTTCATACAAATTAGGGTTACAAATACTATATATAGTATGAGACAAATATAGTAGAAATAGGATTTCCAAAATAGCCCAGAATTCGACCCGATAGATCCTGAGCCGGCTCCACATTACCTTGAGTCGTTTCATACGAGCAGAAAGAACTCTGTAATTCCAGATATGTTATGAGCCGGTTCAAATTTATCTTGATCCATCTCATCATACAGGGATCAGAGAATACGAGGTAAGCTCAACAAATTCGAAATTATCTAATTGCACCATAAACTTTGAAGCCTCCGTAAACCATCTAAACGATGTCGGATTGCGATTCAGAGGGCCACAGGACGCTAGTTAGAGTGGCTCGTACTTTAGAAATAGTAAACGTCCTGCCGTATCCAAATATTAGACCTACTGACCACAAGTTATGGCTGAGAGATGGACCTATCGGTTGAACTTTCCATATGCCTGTTTAGATTTATCGTGATCCAAACGAAACAGATATTTTTCTGCGATCTGCTCTGCATCACCAACGCTGAACATCCAACTTTAAACGTCTCTCGGCTCCCCTTTAGAAATCCAAATTCATTATTTTATAATTCATTAGAAATACAATTTTATCTAGATTTCAACATAAGAAACGGATCGATCGTTTGGAGTTCTCAGAAGTTATGGCTGAAACATTACATGCTGCTCATTAAAGGCAATATAATGGCTCTTCGGTACTGTTCATCTAATTATTATAATTTATCATACAGTTTGAGCTATATATGGATTGAATGGTTCGTTTCAAAAAGCCTATAAATAGTTATGTTGATCGAATATGGTATATGTTATGTGTTGATTTTGAATATAAGTTTGTTGGTTTTATCCCACTTAATTTTTGGGTAGAATTCCATTGAGTTTAGAGCTTAGTCTTCGATTTCTTGGCTGTATTCTCAAAGTTGTTGGCTTACCTTTTATTTCTAAGATGGTGCAACTGTAACCTTAGAGTAGTTGATTGTCGTCTTTGCTTTGGTGGTGTGTCTCTATTCCTGGCATGCATAATTAGCATCCCTGTTCTGTTCCAAGATGGAGTATCTGTATCCTTAGAGCGGTCTAGTTTATCTCCTTGTCTTCTATTTCAAGATGGTGTTTATGTATTGCGTAAGCCAGCGATGTGTGTAAGGAGAGTCAAAGATTCCTACCCCAGGCAAGGCGGGCCCTTTTCACATCACCATGCAAAATGCCCAGTTAATCCCCTGTTTATTGTCAAGTTTGTGTGGATGAAACTATATTCCTGAATGCATCATTTGATGAGAAATGATGTTCATCCCACTTTCAATTGTCTCGTATTAATCAGTGAAGAATCCATGACCAAATACTCCAGTACATTTGTTCATCCATAAATATATAGCATCTTCCTCCTTTGTACATAGGCACACATATTCCTTTATTTTGCTTCATATACATATATATATATATATATATATATATATATATATATAAAAGAATGTTTATGAAAGTTGTTGTGATTGTTGTCGCGGTGATGTTAGTGGTTGGCTCATGCTTTACGAAGCCACGGGGAATGATGCTGATGACGACTACTCATGAGATGACTCAGGAAGCCTAAGAGGCCGATAGCACATTCGAAAGGGATGAAAAAAGATAACCCGATCCATGTCCTACGGATTGCACTCACAAGTCACAATAAGCCTCCACCACCCAGATCATCTTGAGTTTGCGCTTGGTACATAGAATGGAAGATTACCAGTAATCCTTGCATTCCCGGGAATGGGATGGCCGGACTTCTAATTCCAAGGAATCTTGAGTTAACGTGCTTGGTATACTTTAATCATTCCCGGTAATATATGTGCATGCAACCATCGACCGGCTGTGGGTCGGCTACGAACGGCCAATCGACAGCTGGCCGGTGGCGGACCGGCCAGTGAACAATAGATGATCACCGCCGACCGGTCGGCGAAGAACGGCCGATCGGCGGTGGACTGGGCGACGGACGACCGACGATGGGCGACGGGACCGGCAAATGGTAATGGAGGCTGGTGGCGAATGGTCTTGGTTCTTTTCATGTTAGACGAGAATATTTCGTGGTAATTTAGGATAGACACATATTTTTTGGGAGAATAGGATTAGCATGAAATGAGTTTAGATTACTATGGTAATCCTATATTCTCAGGAATACCGTTTACACCTAAATAAGCCTGGTAATATTTCATGGTAATCTAGAATTACCTTCTACCAAGCGCACCCTAAGAAAAATGATGGATCGACATGATCAATATGCGTTGTGTGTGCGTTGTGCGGGTTGATATGCGTCGTGTGTGTAATTGACCATGCATGTTAAATATGTCGGACAATACTGCATGCATTCTCTCTCTCTCTCTCTCTCTCTCTCTCTCTCTCTCTCTATCTATCTATCTATCTATCTATCTATATCCTCCCATGGCGTCGAAAAAATACACCCTCCACCATTTTTTTCGACGATCGGAACCCATCATATTTATAAGAGCTTTATATTTATCTCCATGTGTTACACATGAGGTGCAGTGTAAAATGGTTTATTATGTAGCTTAATTCATGTATAAACTGGGTCTAGGGCTCATAAAGGTTTACATGTAGGATATAATAACGAACCAAAACAATCATGCCCAGAATCAAATGACAAACGTCTGACCACTTCAGAGTAGACGTCGACAGATGTCTGATCCTTTCAGGTCAGATGTCTGACCATGGCTAACAGAGCGCGATCAGACGTCTGACCCTGGCTAACAAGGCACAGTCAAATGTATGTCTTCAATCCAGACGTCTAGGTTAGAGTCTCGAGTTGAGACAACTATTGTCGACAGATGTCTGCCCATATATGGGTCGGACGTCTGTCCTTGTCGAGCGCAGAATTGTTTGGAAAGATTTCGTTGGAAGATTTTGAGAGATTCAGTTGTAACAATATATTTGAGGGATTGTGTATGATTGATCTGATTGTAACCAAAAGATATATATGAAATAATATATAAAGAAAAGCAACAATAGAGATAAAATCTCTCAAGGCTTCTTCTTCCTTCAATATCTTCTTCTTCGTCTATCTCTTGCTATTTCTTTATGGTATCAGAGCCATAAAGGCTAACGCCATTAAAAAATTTCTTCTCTTTATATTTCTACTACAATGACAACCAACCCAGATCAATCCTCCGTTTCATCTGCCCCGCTCCTCGTCCCAACACCAATTCTTAACACTAATGCATCGTCGACCTCTTCAACACATGGACCGAATGTCATGTCACTTCTCCTCATCAAACCCACCTGCGACAACTATCTCGGCCGGAAGATGCGGTTTGAAGTCATCCTCAAGTCACAAGGGTACATGGGCATCGTCGACGACACCGAAAAGTACTCGCCCATGATTGTTCCTAAAAAAATACGCTTGTTCCAGCATACAATCCGGCATATGCTGTATGGATCTAAAAGGATCAATTGATCGTGAGTTGAATGTTAGCGTCTCTGATCGAATCACCAGTTCCCTTGGTGGTTGGTCGAACTACAGCACAAGCGGTATGGGAAACACTTGCCAAAGCCTCCGCATCGCACTCTCGCGCTTGCATCCTTCAACAGAAGACACAACTTCAGAATATCAAACTAGGATATGCCTCCATCACAGAGTACATTTAGAACATCAAGTCTGTCTCCGACAATCTTGCGGTCATTGGACATAGAATTTCTGATGCAGATCTTTTCATGCATGTTTTCTTCAGCCTAGGATCGGGCTATGACTCCTTTATTCCTGCTATCACAACTCACATAGACGATATCTCGCTTGAAGATCTGCATGGTATGCTACTTGCACACAAGAGTTTTTGCCAGCAACAAGATAAGTCTCTTGATACAACTCCATTTCCATCTGTCAACACCGCAACCATGGACCGTGGATGTGTTGGGTTGCCTAGCACGTCAACAAGTTTTCAGAAGGCATCTTCCATGCCAATTTAAAAAATTGCCGTATTAGTAAGCCCTAACCCTAGAATCGCTACTAGAAAATTCGATGAAACAATATGCAAACATCTTTGCAATTAAAGTGAACAAGAAATACAACCTTTGTAGACCGGTCCTTCACTTCAATAGCTCCGTGTAGTAGTCTCTTCGCTGCGATCACGAACTCCCGGACTCTAGAGAGGCTCTCATGAAGAAATGAACAAGCTTGAATCGAAGTCTTCGAGACCGAAGATGATCTACGTCGAGGAGACACTAGTCCAAGCTACCTCTTCACTAATTGTAGAATTAGTGAAGCAAACACACTATACTAAATGGCAAGTAGTAGAGGATGATGAAGTAGGAATTTTGCTCGCTTTAGATTTAATTTTCTCACAATTTTTTATCACCTATTCAAACCCTAGAAAACTCTTTTCTTTTGGAAGAAGAAGATAAAGCAAGTGATGAAAGAATAATCAAGTGAGATTAGAAATGCAACCATGGTGAGTGTTAGTGTCATGCCTAACTCATGTAGAGAATAAACCATAGTCTAAGGTTAAGGATTGGGTTAACAAATATCTTAAGCTACACAAACAAGTTAAATAATTCAATGTATCCATAAGCTTCTACAAGCTTATCCATGACTAATTCCAAATGTTTTGTGAATTACTTAATGATAAATAAAACCCAAACATAAACCTTAGCATGGTATAAGTCTCATACACCCTTATTGCATATGTAACCTAGCATGACACATGAATGTATATCACATATATGTTTATGTGGCAAAAAGAAAACAATACATATATCACATATATGTAAAGTGTATCATATGTGAGAAAAAGAATTACTTAAGTGAGCTAATATTAGTTAATGTAATGTAATATATCAAATATATAATTATACATTAAATTATTAAATCAACTCTTGATTTAATAATCCGGCTATATCATATACAACCGACTAATATCATATGAATCAACTTATCGAATCAACTCTTGATCCGATAACCCGGCTATATCATATATAACCGACCGATATCACATATCCCGAGAATGGACTGCGGTATCACATACACGCATTAATCTCGATCCCGCACATATCACATATGTACTCCTACTCCGTTTCGCTTGAGCCAGGAAACCTCTGTGTAGGACTCTAAAGACCCGTCAATACGCCGGCAGTAGGTGATGATCATATCAAACACCCATAAGCCGCAAGCGGTCTGCTAAACGTAACGGCCACCCGGGTATTGAGCGATCGGAAGATCAACAAGCAAGCCTGCTCGTACTCCTGCGAATCCAATCAGTAACACTACCGTACAGTCCGGTCTCTTCGTCTGATATGTCGCATATCACAGCCTGGGGGTAATATAACGTCAGACCCCCATAGCCTGATAAGTCATGCCGATACAAGGTCCATAATGGTTCGAGAAACTACTGGTAACACTTACCAGTAAATCTCAGCAACCCTGGCAAGGGATTTCCTGTTATGTCCAATCGAGCATAACGCAACATTAACTCCCAATACCGGGAGAGACGAAACCCCTCCTATCGCTCATTGCCTCCATGTGACTCGGGACTGTACCCAAAAACCACTTTTTTGCACGATCTCTTGACCGTGGTGTGGTGGAAATCAAAGCACAGTGGGAATCACACAAGACTCTATGACGATCTCGGGTCTACAGACTAACCTGTACCGGTGTCACCAGAGAACTGCTATCCGATGATAGGTATAATACCATCTAGGAGTTCTCGGCGAGTCCGTTCAGTGTACCCAGTCTCCACTGAGCACCCGTATACCTTCTCTGATGTCAAACACCAATGTATATGGGATCATCCATCGCCCATCACATGGGCCGAGAAGCGTATACGCTAGTCTACTCTGGAGTATCGATACCCTGTCTCGATACTCCCACGACTAGGAACGTTTGAAGGATGTACTAATCGACTACCCTGTCCCCACTAGTATGATCTGCATCATAATCCTGGTAGTCAAGTACTCATCCTAAGGGCTTTATCAACATATAATAGAGAGACAATAAGTGTACATGTTAAGATAAAGAGCAACCAGATAGCATACTATCATATCGAGCAAGAAAGTCCTCCCTATATATGTCCAAGCATCCACTACAATATACATCACATGTACAGTAATGGCCTCTACGGCATACATATCACTAACAATCTCCCACTTGCACTAAGGTCATCTGTTGTAGTATCTAATACCCAACAATACAGCAGTGGTTGTAGTATCTCATACTCAACCATCCCATAAAAGTCTCTCTAGGGGTAAGTCCTTTGTGAGTGGATCCGCTGTATTATCCTTCGTGTCATCTCTTCTGACCTCGATCCCTTGGAGATCAACCATCTCCCTGATCAGGTGATACTTGCCTCAGAATATGTCTGGAACACTGATGGGAACGGTGTTCCTAGGCCTAAGCCACAACTCCATTGTTGTCACAATAACAGTTATTGGACGCTCAATGGTAGGAACCTTGTTCATCTCATGAACAAGAAATGTCCAGACAGCCACTTTGGCAGCATCATTGGTAGCAATGTATTCAGCCTTTATTGTCTAGTATGTCACGGTATCTAGCTTGGAACTCTTCCAACATACCGTCCCTGCACTGAGGGTAAAGACAATGCATGTGACTGACTCTCAGTCGAACTTATCACTCTGGAAGTTGGAACCAAGAACTTTCTTTTAAGTGCTTCTCAAGTACTTAAGAATGTCCTCCACAGCTGTCCAGTGATTCTCCCAAGATCCGATTGATTCCTTATCACTACACCTAGTGAGTCAGCTACATCTGGTCTAGTACATAATATCGCATACTCTGATAGAGCCTACTGCCGAAGCATAGGGTATCCCTTGCACACAAGCTCTCTCCAAATTAGTTTCGAGATACATCTTTTTGGAGAGAGTGATCCATGAGTAAGTGGGCGAACCACCACGCTTAGAATCGTCCATACTAAACCCCTTTAGTATGGTGCTTATGTAGCTGGATTTGGGACACTCCCAACATCCACTTAAATCTATCTCATAGATCATAATCCACAAGATATAGTAGGTATCATCCAGATCTTCCTTTGAGAATCCTCATGATAAGAGGAGCTTGACCGAGTGTAGCATAGGAAATCATTTCCTATCAAGAGTATGTCATCTACGTACAATACGTATAAGACAACCTTACTCTCTACAACCTTCTTGTATACACAAGGTTCATCTACCTTTTTGATGAAGTCGAACTCTTTGACTGCCATATCAAAACAGATGTTCTAACTCCGCGATGCGCACATTGATCCTGATGGACTTAAGCATAGTTTTGAAAGTCTCAACTTTTCCATTTACACCAATAATCTTCTCAAGATCCATTTGCTCCCAATGGGTTTTACCCCTTCAGGTGCAACATGCAAAGTCATACTTTGTTGGTGTACATGGATTCCATCTTTGATCGCATAGCATCCAGCCATTTCACAGAGTCACCACTCGTGATGGCCTGCCTGAACCTAGTTGGGTCATCTACCATGATGCAATTCTCGCTCCCACTGTCACCGAGAAGACCGTAGTATCTCTCAAGTGGATGAGGAACCCTACCAGATTCGCGGAGAGGCTGAGGTTCGTTGGAGACTATTGAATCCTTTGGTTTCACCAAATCATCAGCTGTTAGTTTGTCTAGCTGAAACTCCTTCTAGTTCTACCTCATGACCACTAATTTCTTCACAAGAAATTCCCTTTCTAAAAAGGTGGCATGCTGAGAAACAAAACACCTTTTGCTCCTCAGAGTGGTAGAAGATATTCCCTCACAAATGTTTGGAATATCCTCACAAACTTATAGAACTGACCTTGCCTCGAGCTTGTCCGGATTTTGCCTTTCAACATAGGCCGGACAACCCCATATCTTAACTTATTTAAGACATGGTCTCTTCCCATTCCATATCTCATATGTAGTGGTAGGCCCTGATTTGATTGGAACCCCATTCAATAGGTATGCAGCTTCTCAAATACATAACTCCAAAAAAAACAGGTAACTCAGCAGTACTCATCATAGAGCGTGCCATATCTCATAGGGTGCGATACCTCCACCCCGATACACCGTTGTGCCATGGTGTATATGAAGGAGTAAGCTGAGAGAGAATCATATTCTCCTTTAAATAATCCAGGAACTCCATGCCCAAGTATTCTCCTCCTCGATCACATCGAAGGACCTAATACTTCTACCCATCTGGTTCTTAAACTTCAAGCTTATATTCGTTGAATTTCTCAAAAGTTTCAGACTCGTGTTTCAACAGGAACACATGTCCGAATCTTGAGAGATAGTCGATGAATGTAATGAAGTACCAAGAACCAACCCTGGCATTTGTAGACATAGGACCGTATACATCATCATGTATCTATCCCAAGAGTTCACTAACTCTTTCTCTATTTCCAGTAAACGGAGTATTGGTCACTTTACCTTTGAGACAAGACTGGCAAGTAGCATAAGATGAAAATTCGAACAGATTCTCATATTCATTCTTATGTAACTTTGCTGGTCGTGTCGCATTGATATGACCTAGTCTACACTGCCACAAAAAGGATTCGTTCATTTCTGAACTATTCCTCTTGTGTGTGTTCTAGATACTTTGAACTGTGGTTTGATTTAGAACGTGTATGCTATTTCATAACGTGTCCGATCCAATCAACTCTTGATTAAGGAAAATGTTCACAACATTATCCTCCTATACAGAATTATATCCTTCTTTAACTCATTAAAGAAACCGATGTAATGTTGTATATCAGGTTCGGTATGTAATAACATTCATTCAGAATCAATATATTAATACAAGGTGATATCTGCCAACTGACTTGGCTGCAACAATTGCACCATTCTCTAACACTTAGAGACATATCACCCCTTCCCAGTTATCTACCTTTATGTAGCCCATGTAACATATTACATATGCGGGATCCTGATCCGGTATCTCATACCTAGGACGTGGAGGATACTGAGAAGCAGTTCTTGGCAACGAACACACCCGAAGAATATGCATCAACATGCTTTTTCATCATATGGGTGGCATGGGAATCCGGATATTCCCCTATTTCCTGTTCAGACTTATAACAATTATAAGAAAGAACGGAACCAACATTCCCTAGCTCAGTATAATAAGCAGGTTCGGTCAATGCATCCATATTATTATCTTGATTAAGGCGTGACATGGTCGCTACCAGGAGAGAGAGAGAAGAAAACACTCTGTGTGCGCTCTTGCAGTATTAGATTGGTTATTATTTTATCTAATCAGGATGGCTCCCACTGTTTTAGTCAAATCTTCCTGCAAACCGTAAAAGGTAAGACTAGCCGGGATTAATTACATCCTAAAAGTTCACCAATCTTTCGGCCATGCCAGTGTCGGTATTTTGAGGGAGGTTCCCCGTGCTTTCGCACGGACCTAATTAAAATAAACCTCGTTTTCCGATGGGCATAACCCCGTTAACACCTTTCTAGACACCTACTTGATCGGCTAATTGTAATATGCAAAACTCTCCCAGGAGTAACTCTTATTTGCAGTGGGTATCGGGATCCAACTATTTCATAGAAGGTATGCAATCTCATTACAAATTTCAACACTTGAAATTCCCGATAATATTTTTCCCCAAGCGACCTATGACCTTGACAGAGGTCAACAAACCATAGGCTGCTAATCAAGTTCAACCCGTCATTTCTTGATTGAAATAAACCCACCCGCACGACCCTTGACAGAGGTCAATAAGGTCGTACGACTACCCTAATCCAATCGCATCATATGCTTTGCAGATAAGCACTAATCCGCTACCGCACACTACGCCTTGACAGAGGTCAACAAACGCAGTACGAATACTAAATATTACTTATCTGAAATGACGGAGGGCTACGACAGGTTTTTAAGAAAACCCTTTGCGTAATGAACTTGATATCGTTGTAGAATCGAGTGAATTTGAAAAATGAGTGTTTTTTAGGCTTTTACTGGTTTTGTTAAAGAGGTCACTCCCGGTGAAGGGTTCTCGGCTCTTTCCTTATCGAATAAGGTGCAGGATATTTCATAAAAACCACTATGCAAAGCAAAAACTATAGAAGCAATCAAAAGACAAACCGAGTGGGTTGTAGCATCTGCTAGTTTCACTAAAGAGGTCACTCCCGGTGAAGAGATCTCGGCTCTTTCCTTATCGAATAAGATGCTGGATATTCTATAAGGAATACCGCTATGCAAAGCAAGAACTAGAGCTATCAGTTTTTAAACAAGTTTCTACAACATCTTTAGGTTTCTTTTATTTCATTAATCTCATTAATGAAGTCCCATCAATTTTATGCTTCCCAAGCATTTCAGAAGAAACGAAAGCAACAATATTAATTATATCTTATATATATAATATAGGCATTCGTCTCAGAACACATCAAGTGATCACATCATAGAATATCAGCAGCAGAAGAACATATATGAAATATTGGATATACTAGGAATTCAGTGTTTTATTTAAGCATGTATAAAACACGGATTCCACGGTCGCGATGAATAGCCAAACCCACATCCCTAGACCCCTACGAGAGCGGCAAGCAACCCTACCAATTCTAGGGTTAGGAGACCCAGTCTCGACTCCTCGAGACGGTCTCCCACTGGACCCTAGAACCCAGTTACTTGTGCTCCCCATCTTGGGTCTATCCTAATGCGGAAAAGTAAATAATATAAATCAATGGTGACATCATCATCAACCCGGAAGTGCCCCAATAAAAGAATATTACATACAAGCTTTTACATGAATGAAAATGAAAAACTCTCATCTCACATAAAAAAAACCCGGCTATTCAAAACACGACGATCCAATATAACATATTACAGCAACACATAATATCACATGTCATCAACGTAAGTAAATATGCGTATCCCAGTTGTCGTTGACATATAGCAACGAAACCGGTGATACACCACATATTACACTTACGGTCGCAGAAAAGAAAGTGAAAGACTACAACAGTTGGAATCCGCAACCACCTTAGACATCATAAACCCAATGTATCCCATATATTGGATTTCATGCCTAACCAAATGAATTCCTTAGACATCGCATGCCTAAAAATTATAAACCCCACATTTTAGTCTCAATATTGAAAACACTTTCCAATAACCTGTCGAGTAATTCAACAAGATTCCCGATAACCTGATCGAATGCTCGTCAGAAACTTTAGTAGACGGCCGCACCCCCCGATGCCATCGACGAAGTGCACTAAGGCGGAACACCGCTTCCGCGAGCACCCGAACGGATGCTTTTGGCGACGGGGTTCTCCTACAGTCACTTGGTCGGGGCTATGGGGTGTGACTATCTAGTATAGTTACCCGGCGAGTATCTACGTATACTACGTAATTGCGACGGACTTTTGATCCACATCAAAATTCCGTGGCAACCGATCAAATGAGACTAAACTGCTAGATTTATAAAATTCAAACTAGTTATCTCATAACTATTTATGGATTTCAAATATTGTATCACAATCACAGATAGCTAGACGAAGTTAAACTTTTCGATCGAATAATCAAACACCCAAACTTTCTTGACAAGCTCAACACTTGAGCGGAGTTCAAAAAGTACCCAGAACATGCCACAGCACCTATGAACCAGCCGTAGAAGGGTCAACCAATGCCTCACCTGTGGCACCGCTGAACTACCACAAACCCTAGGGTTTGATGGCGGTTCTGACGGTCACAGAATCGAGTTAGGGTTTCGTTCTTCTAGAGGGTCCACAGAATCGCTTGCAAGATTTTCTGAAAATTTTAAACTCGGAAAAAATCCAACTCCTGAAAAATTTCCAGCAGGGAAAAATTGGGTTATTGATATCCGTTCAAACTTTTTAACATCGTCTAAATAACCCGAATACATGTTAGAATTACGATTACGAAACACTCCGAATTTCTTTTGCAAAAAGTTAACATCACATGAAAATTTAACAAAAACAAACAAAACGTGAAACACCAAAACCCAGAGACTGGAACACTGAAAAAATTTGAAGCCCAGAATCCTTAATGGGGCCGGTGAGCTCGGTTTTAGACCCAATGTGGCCGGCCAAAATCACTCCAAAAAGCTTCAAATTTTCATAGTGTTCATGTTATATCTCATACAATATTCTGCAGTTATTTAAAAAAAATTTAGAAGACTTTTTAAATTCGACAGAAACTTGGTTTGAATATCGGGTGTTTCAGAGTTGTTTTCGGTTTCATAATCCTAGCAAACATTGTCTAATTTTCCAGCATGGCTCTGATACCACTGTTGGGTTGCCTAGCACGGCAGCAAGTTTTCGGGAAGCATCTTCCATGCCAATTTAAAGAATTGCCGTATTAGTAAGCCCTAACCCTAGAATCGCTACTAGAAAATCCGATGAAATAATATGCAAACATCTTTGCAATTAAAGTGAACAAGGAATACAACCTTTGTAGACCGGTCCTTCACTTCAATAGCTCCGTGTAGTAGTCCCTTCGCTGCGATTACGAACTCCCGGACTTTAGAGAGGCTCCCATGAAGAAATGAACAAGCTTGCATCGAAGTCTTCGAGGCCGAAGATGATCTACGTCGAGGAGACACTAGTCCAAGCTACCTCTTCACTAATTGTAGAATTAGTGGAGCAAACACCCTATACTAAATGGCAAGTAGTAGAGAATGATGAAGTAGGAATTTCGCTCGCTTTAGATTTAATTTTCTCACAATTTTTTATCACCTTTTCAAACCCTAGAAAACTCTTTTCTTTTGGAAGAAGAAGATGAAGCAAGTGATGAAAAAATAATCAAGTGAGGTTAGAAATGCAACCATGGTGAGTGTTAGTGTCATGCCTAACTCATGTAGAGAATAAACCATAGTCTAAGGTTAAGGGTTGGGTGAACAAATATCTTAAGCTACACAAACAAGTTAAATAATTCAATGTATCCATAAGCTTCTACAAGCTTATTCATGACTAATTCCAAATGTTTTATGAATTACTTAATGATAAATAAAACCCAAATATAAAACCTAGCATGGTATAAGTCTCATACACTCTTGTTGCATATATAACCTAGCATGACACATGAATATATATCACATATATATTTATGTGGCAAAAAGAAAACAATACATATATCACATATATGTAAAGTGTATCATATGTGAGAAAAAGAATTACTTAAGTGAGCTAATATTAGTTAATGTAATGTAATATATCAAATATATAATTATAAATTAAATTATTAAATCAACTCTTGATTTAATAATCCGTCTATATCATATACAACCGACTAATATCATATGAATCAACTTATCGAATCAACTCTTGATCCGATAACCCGGCTATATCATATATAACCGACCGATATCACATATCCCGAGAATGGAATGCGGTATCACATACACGCATTAATCTCGGTCCCGCACATATCACATATGTGCTCCTACTCCGTTTCGCTTGAGCCAGGAAAGCTCTGTGTAGGACTCTAAAGACTCGTCAATACGCCGGCAGTAGGTGATGATCATATCAAACGCCCACAAGCCGCAAGCGGTTTGCTAAACGTAACGGCCACCCGGGTATTGAGCGATCAGAAGATCAACAAGCAAGCCTGCTCCTACTCCTGTGAATCCAATCAGTAAAACTACCGTGCAGTCCGGTCTCTTCGTCTGATATGTCGCATATCACAGCCTGAGGGTGGTATAACGTCAGACCCCAATAGCCTGATAAGTCATGCCGATGCAAGGTCCATAATGGTTCGAGAAACTACTGGTAACACTTACCAGTAAATCTCAGCAACCCTGGCCAGGGATTTCCTATTATGGCCAATCGAGCATAGCACAACATCAACTCCCAATACCGGGAGAGACGAAACCCCTCCTATCGCTCATTGCCTCCATGTGACTCGGGACTGTACCCAAAAACCACCTTTTTGCACGATCTCCTGACCGTGGTGTGGTGGAAATCAAAGCACAGTGGGAATCACACAAGACTCTATGACGATCTCGGGTCTATAGACTAACCTGTACCAGTGTCACCAGAGAACTGCTATCCGACGATAGGTATAATACCATCTATGAGTTCTCGGCGAGTCCGTTCAGTGTACCCAGTCTCCACTGAGCACATGTATACCTTCTCTGATGTCAAACACCAATGGATATGGGATCATCCATCGCCCATCACATGGGTCGAGAAACGTATACGCTAGTCTACTCTGGAATATCGATGCCCTATCTCGATACTCCCACGACTAGGAACGTTTGAAGGATGTACTTATCGACTACCCTGTCCCCACTAGTATGATCTGCATCATAATCCTGGTAGTCAAGTACTCATCCTAAGGGCTTTATCAACATGTAATAGAGAGATAATAAGTATACATGTTAAGATAAAGAGCAACCAGATAGCATACTATCATATCGAGCAAGAAAGTCCTCCCTATATATGTCCAAGCTTCCACTACAATATACATCCCATATATGGCCTCTAGGGCATACATATCACTAACAGGAGGTTCCTCCTCAAATTCTTATCAGCGTGGCTATAACACCAAGCACGGTGGTCGTGGTGGTCGCAATGGCCGGGATCACGGTCGAGGCCGCGGTCGCGGTCCTCCTCGATGCCAAATCTAAATGACAATTGGCCACTATGCCAATAGATGCCCACAACAGTTCAATCAGACCTTCTCATGTCGTCCAAGAGGTGTTCCGCAATTTTTTGCCCCACAGTCTCAGAATGGAAGATCAGATGGTTATTATCAAGGACCTACACCATATGTCATGCTGTCACATACATCTCCACCATATTCCTCGAGCGGTCCAAGCGTTGTCTCTTCTGATTGGTACCATGACTCGGGGGAAACTCATCACATCACGCCAGACTATACTCATATTCTCTCGGCAACCCCTTACAAAGGTATGGATATAATACGCGTAGGTAGTGGTACTGGTTTATGTATTCTTAACTATGGTCATACAGCAATTCCATCGTCTTCTCGATCACTTCACATGAACAATGTTTTTCATATTCTTTCAATTACGAAAAATCTCTTATCTTTCATAAATTTATTAAAAATAACAATATTATTTTGGAGTTTTGCCTATTTGATTGTTTTGCTAAGGATCTGAAGTCGGGGAGACAGTCCTACTTCAAGGCCACCTCAATAATGGATTGTACCAATTACCTCTTCCAAATGTCTCGTCTTCCACCGCGCTTGTTGGCGAACGTACCTCTACCTCCTCATGGCAAGCTTGCTTAGGTCATCCTGCTTTAAAAACTGTTGTAACGGCTCTGAAAACCCCTGTACAAAATTAACTTGTTTAATATATAGAACGGGTATTTCAGCCTGATTAGGAGTTATATGTTATTTTTGTTCAATAAAAACAAGAAACAACTTGTAGCTCACTGGTAATGCCCCTACACTGCTGTGACATAGCCTGTGTATTCGATTCCCATCAGTCCTATTTATTTTTAATATTTTTCTTTTTAACTTTTTGGAAACCCAAGAGTTGCACGTGCAATACACGGAGAATCGAAAAGTTTCAAAAAAATCAAACAGGATAAATGAAGAGTTAACCCTGATTAAAACACCTGGCACGAATCTCAAGGCAAATCACTAAGATCCGACCACCCAAACCCTCAAATCACCCGCTACCGACGGTTCATCTAGCTCTGTTTGCCTCCGTGCTTCGCTCACGCGTCCCTTTAACTCCCCACTACTCCTCTATAATGTTTGATTACTCTGCATTCAACTAGTGACTACTCAAATACTCATTAACACCATTTTAATTCTTTTTAATTCCCATACACTAAATTCTTCACTATAAATACACCCCTTCTCTAGCTCTCCCCCATTCTGAAAATACCTATAAAAAAACTCTCAAAATACTCAAGTACAAAGTGGAGTTATGCAAGCCAAGAGGAGTAACGATCCAATCTCGACGATCGGAGCTTTCCCGATGCTACCGCAACGCCAAGGAGACCCTCTCTCTATTCCTTACCCTCTTGTTAATACTATGCAACCAGTAAGTCCCTTCTCTCTCTTTTCTTTTCATCTCAAATCGTATTCTAAAATCATACCGACAAAATGGAGTTAACATTAAAAGTCTTTTTTTAAAAATATTTTTATCATTCTTGATAGGTAAATATGTCGCATAATCACCTGAATATCACTTCAAATCAATATTCATATCATTTGTTTTTTTTGTAACCAAAATTCCATGTGAAATAATCATATAACGAGTTTTTCAGAAAAATACCATGAACTTTAGTATAACCCCTATTTCGATAACTAGTATAAATACCTCTAGAAAATTCATAGGGTAATGAACTACCCCACATGCACACTTTTGATTCATAGCACGATATTTAGATGTATGGTTAATTTAAAAGAATTCGTTTTTCAAATAAATACCATCACTTTATAAAAATACGTTTTTATCGATATTTTTACCGCCTTTTGCAATTGCGCCTCTACAACTCTCGTTAGGGGACTTGCTAATGGATTGTGTGGATTATCATATATCTTTGGGATAGTAGAGCGAAATGCAGAACTCCTCACGGAGAATTCGGTTTCGAAAGGAATGAAAATACGATTTTTTTAAAACAAATTAACTTTGGAAAATTATATAAAATTATGAAACCGTATTTTCAATAAAAATAAATTGTAAAACTATATTTTAAAAGGAAAGGTTGAAATTTTAATAAAATACCACCAAGTTTACAAAAGAAGTAGTTTTTATCAAAATACCATAAACTTTTAAAATCTAGGTTTCATCACTAAAACATCATCTAAATTAAAATACATGTTCATAAAAACTCTTGACATTCTAAATCACCATCTAGATTTATTTTTAAACGATATTAAAATATTTTTCATAAAACCCCCTCGAGGAATGCAAACAATATAAATACAATGTAAACCATGATAATAAATATTTAAGAACTCTAGATTAATATAGGTTTAAGCGGTATCATTTCTCTTGAGCCACAGGGAGCCAGAGAAAGTGAGTGCTTGCCTATTCAGGTTAGACAACAAATTAACGGAGTTGTCAAATTGAAATTGTCTTGGAAAAATACACAAATCCTGCTGTTCATGTCCAGCAGTTGTCCGATTTCTCCCGAACTTAAGATGTTCAAAATTTAAATCCATTCACAAGAAATGTCTATAACTTGAACACAAACTCGAAGTTAAATAGAACTTTAAACTCAACTCAAATCCAAACTCGAATCTAAAGTTGAACTCGAACTCAATCTACTCGACTAATTGACTCGACCCAAGATTGCAATTGACATGACTCGCATTCTACTCGACTTCATTCTTAAACCTTTGCAATTTTTGGTTTTGATCAAGACATGTTAAAATCAACCAATCACATTAACTAAAGATATCTTACGGTTATAATATATATTATACTCGGGGTGTTTGGGATAGTTTCTTGTGTAAATCCAACAGAATTTCAGGAGTCCCGTACTGACCTATTTTTTCTATTTACTCGAATCTTAGTCGGGTCGACTCCTCCACAGCTTGGAGTCCCGATGCTAACACATGAAATGGTCCTGTGTTTTCTTACTCCTGGGGCCCCACTCTTGAGCTTGTGAATACTTCTACCGTTGCGTTGATATTCACACTTGGAACTTAACGTTAACATAGTGACCGTATAAAGACCTGTAGTATATATAACCCTGTTCATTTTTACATATACTTTTACTTGTCACAAACATTATTTCATGATTATTATGTACTTGTTACTTTTTACTCTTGCTCTATCTTTGGGACTTATCGAGCGCTAGTTCGCTGACGGACATTCCACCTACGTTTATTTTCTTAGAATATTCGTCAGATACGGTCGAGATGGAGGAAGTAGACGCTACTGAGGAGGATTACAACAAGATAGCTACTCAGGATTAACTTAACTTTATTATTTTTTCAGTTTATGTATGCCACCTGTTTAGGCATTTTCTTTTATTGTATTTACTTTTCCAGTTGAACTCATGTACTTGTATATATTTCAAGTTTGAATGTAAATAAAGATATTTGTTGAAAATTTTACAGTGTCTATTTACTCTTGCACTATATATTATTGTTTCAATACGCTTAGTATATTTATTTAGGGAATGATCTTCTCTGAATAAATATGCCACGGGTTTGCCACGTCATAGTTTCCATCTACTGGGAAGCTGGGCGTGACAAGTTTTGTAGGTGGTCCATGCAAGTCCATTCTGCATGAAGTCGTAAACAATATACCCCAAGAATTAATGAGTTCAACAAACCTTTACATTCCTTGAACTTCAAATTCCTTGAATCTATCCTAACCTATCTTTTATATCAAGCTGATGGACTCTCCGAACAATACCAGCACCAACGTCAACGGCAATACTCCACCTCCTACACTATCACCACCACCTACCATTGCGGCTCCTATCAATGAGCAAACGGTACTTCTTGAGGCTATCGAGAGCCTATTGGAGGGTCAGCGGCAGCAGACTGCTATCCTTATGAACCGTCCCGAGACCGAAGCACCTGGAGTAAAACAGTTCCAGGCCTTACACCTAAAGAACTTCTCACGTAATGAGAGCCCGCTTGAAGCAGAAGAATATGCTCAAGCGATTGAAAATGATCTAGCAGCGGCTCAAGTGCCAGATATAGTTTGGGTAAGAGTTGCTAAATTGCAACTGACCGATAATGCTAGAATGTGGTGAAAGGCAGGGGAGAGCCGTCTCGAGCAACCAATAGAGTGGAAGACATTCCGAGACCTCTTCAATGCCAAGTACTTTTCGGAGACTGCCCTCTTTGACATGGAGCAACAATTCATCCATCTACAGTAAGGCTCGATGTGGGTCAAGTCTGTGGATGAATATGATGCTGAGTTTACCATACTCGGCAGGTGAGATATAGTCTCAAGTTCAATTTTCCTATCTCACTTACAACACTGCTAACACAAGGTTGTAACAGGTTCACTGCACACCTTATTCCCATTGCTGAGATCCTGGCACGACGATTTCAGCAAGGGTTGGACCCTGAAATCCAAGTTGCACTCGCTACAGGGGATTTCCCAACCTACGAGCTTGCTTTAAAGGCTGCCCGACGCTATGAGGCAGTTGTGAAGAAGGAGAGCAGGCCGCAGTCGGCCCGTGTGAAACGCCCTTTGCACCAGATCGCGGGAGGGGCCTTTTCCAGGCCAACTTTCAACGGACCATCTCGGAGGTCAGGAGGTTCGTTCGCCAACAACAAGCCAGACTTTTGCAGCTACTGCAAAAGAACATAGCATTTAGTGAAGAACTGCCGTAGAGCGAACAACTTGTTCTTGATATGTGGGTTTTTTACTCACACTACCGGAGCATGCCTTCAGAACCGAGGACCTAACAACCTTCTAGCTAGACCGGCAATCCAAGCTCCTCCTACCCGGTTAGCTCTACCAGCACCAACTCCCCACACCCAGACCACTCAACCTCAACGCCGAGTGTTTAACCAGGTACAAAGGAAGGTGCCGCGATGTCAAGCATTCACTATGTCGGTCGAAGAGGCCGAAGCTACGGGTCAGGTTATCACTGGTAAATCTCTTACTTATTCTCTTTTAAGACATTTCATGTCCTAGCCATCAATATTTGTTATACCTAAATCTATCCCACTCGACTTAGGTACAATCTTAGTAGCCATCCTACCTGCACTCCCACTATTCGACACTGGGGCATCGCATTGCTTCATGTCGAAACGGTTCGTAAGAACTCATGCGATCCCAGTTAAGCCGCTCGTATCCAGCTGGAAAGTCAGTTCAGGAAACGGCGTTCTAAAAGCAACTTTGGGATACGATCTGTGTCTAGTGGTCATCAGTAGTCGAGAATTCTATGCGGACTTCAAGATACTGGACATACTGAATTTTAACGTAGTCTTGGGAATGGACTGCCTGGGAACTTTCTTCGCTACCATTGAAAGTCGCCAATGGAGGGTAGTGTTTGAAATACCAGATCACCTAGTGTTCTATTTCAAAAGCGGAGACCGGACTTTGGAGCCTAGCATCTACCGAGCGAAACCAAAGAAGGCAGAGATTGCAATGTTGCAAGCGGAAGGATCGAAGCCAGAGGTCGTTAGATGGTTTGAGAATGTTTTCCCTGAAGATATATCAGGTTTGTCTCCCAATCGAGCTCTTGAATTCAGTATTTATTTGCAACCCGACGCATAACCTGTAATCAAAGCTCCATACCGACTAAGTCTGGAACGATTGAAGGAGATCCGTACTCAGTTGGACGAACTTCTGAAGAAAGGTTGGATCAGACCCAATACTTCAAATTGAGGATCACTAGTGTTGCTAGTGAAGAAGAAGAAAGGTACCTACCGGATGTGTATAGATTATCGAGCTCTGAACGAAGTAACGATTAAGAATAAGTATCCACTTTCTCGCATCAATGATCTTTTCGATTAGTTAAGTGGATCTTGTGTATTCTCAAAATTAGATCTTCGTTCAGGATATCATCAGGTGAAGGTCAAGGAGTCCGACATTTCAAAGAAGACGTTTAGGACTCATTATGACCATTATGAATATCTCGTAATGACATTTGGAGTGACCAATGCACCAGCCATTTTTATGAACATGATGAACCAAGTTTTCCGAGAGTACTTAGACAGGTTTGTTATTATTTTCATCGACGACATCCTGTTGTATTCAAAGAATCGGAAAGAGCACGCCGAATACTGACGCATTGTCATGGAGATATTACAACAACACCAGCTCTACGCCAAGTACAGTAAGTATGAATTTTGGCTAGATCAAGTCGGATTTCTCGGACATATTGTTTCAGGCGAAGGAATCTCTGTAGATCCAGCTAAGGTGTCAGCTGTCAGCGAGTGGCTGACACCAAGAATGGTGAAAGATATAAGTTTTCTGAGCATAGCAGGATACTACAGACGCTTCATCGAAGGATTCTCAAAAATTGCAGCACCCCTGACCAAGCTCACACGTAAGGACTAAGCATTCGTGTGGTCAGAAATATGTGAGAAGACTTTTGTAGAACTCAAGTCGAAGTTAACCTCTGCACCTATTCTTGTAATACCAGATCGATCTGGCGGATTTGATGTACATTATGATGCGTTCGATAAAGGATTAGGATATGTTCTACATCAGCATAGAAAAATTATGGCTTTTGCATCAAGGCAATTAAAGGTTCATAAGCGCAACTATCCAACACATGATCTGAAATTGGCAGCCGTGGTCTTCGCACTCAAGATTTGGCGTCACTACTTTTTGGGAGAACGAGTGGATATATACACCGACCATAAAAATTTGAAGTATGTATTTACTCAGAAAGAACTCAACATGCGGTAGAGAAGATGGCTAGAACTCATGGCGGACATCGACATCAACCTACAGTATCATCCTGGAAAGGTGAATGTAGTTCCCGATGCACTTAGTCGCCAGCCATTAGCAATGAACATCACCGCTCAGTATAAGCTATAGCAAGAATTGCATGGATTGGAGATTGAAGTAGTTATACCAGGTAACGCCTCATCTTTGATGAACTTACAAGTGCAGTCCACTCTTGTCAATCGGATCAAGGCAGCTCAAGCAAATGATGCCAAGCTATAAAAGATCTTAGAACAAGTAGAAAGTGGATTTCGAACTAGCTTTATCATCCACGAAGATGGATCCTTACGTTATGGAAGTCGTTTATGCGTTCCAATCGGTCCTATGCGAGAAGAGTTGATAAAAGTAGCTCACGGCTCTCCTTATTCTGTACACCCCAGCGGCACGAAAATGTATAAGGATCTACGGCAACACTATTGGTGGAATGGAATGAAGCGTGAAATAGCAAGAAGCGTAACAAAGTGTTTAGTATGTCAGCAAGTGAATCCTAAACATTACAGAACTGCTGGTCTACTTCAGCTGTTACTAATCCCAGAATAGAAATGGTAGCACATTACCATGGATTTCTTGACTGCTTTCCCTCGCAGCACGAAGGGTAACGACGCAATTTGGGTTATTGTGGATCGACTCACCAAGTCGGCTCACTTCATCCCATTCAGAGTTGGCCAATCAATCGAGACGTTGGCAAGAAAGTATATGGAGGAGATCGTGAGATTACATGGGGTACCTGTTTGCATCGTCTTCAATCGTGATACTAGATTCCGATCCCAATTTTGGCAGAGTCTGCAAGTTAGCCTACGAACGAGTCTGAATTTCATCACGGCGTATCATCCCCAAAAAGACGGACAGTCCGAGCGAACAATTCAAATTCTAGAAGATATGCTGAGAGCCTGTATGCTAGACTTCGGAGGTTCATGGGAAGATCACCTACACCTTATGGAGTTTTCATATAACAACAGCTACCAGGCAAGCATTGGGAGGACACCATTCATAGCACTCTACGGACGGAAGTGTCGTTCCCCGCTGAGTTGGGACGACGTTGGAGATCGTGAACTCCTTAGACCCGAGATGATCGTAGCAACTGTAGATGTAGTTCGCACGATCAGGAAAAAACGCGCATAGCCCAGGACCGACAAAATTATTGGGCAGATGCAAAACGTCGGCATCTGGAGTTCCAACCCGGAGAGCATGTGTTCCTGAAGATCTCTCCGAACAAAGAAGTGATACGTTTTGGAAAGAGGGGTAAACTTAGTCTAAGGTACATCGGACCATTCAACGTACTTGAACGAGTTGGAGAAGTAGCATACCGCTTGGAACTACCACCCTTATTAGAAGGAGTGCACAACATGTTCTACATATCCCAGCTATGACGATATGTGAGCGACCCCAGCCACATACTTGATCACTCAAAGCTCACTGTACAGACCAATCTGACTTGTGAGCAGCAGCCAGTCGAGATCATGGATCGAAGGGTGAAGACCTTATGGAAGAAGGAGGTGATCTTGGTTCGGGTGATGTGGAGGAAGGATTCGCCAGAAGAATCGACATGGGAGCGAGAAGACGATATGCGTGCACGATACCCTCATCTATTCGAAAATTAGTCCTTTGTATAAATTTTGAGGACAAAATTTTTATAAGGAGGGTAGAATATAACAGCTCTGAAAACCCCTGTAAAAAATTAACTTGTTTAATGTATAGAACAGGTATTGCAGCCTAATTAAGAGTTATAAGTTATTTTTGTTCAATAAAAACAAGAAACAACTTGTAGCTCACTGGTAAAACCTCTACACTGTTGTGACATAGCCTGTATGTTCGATTCCCATCAACCCATTTATTTGTAATATTTTTCTTTTTAACTTTTTAAAAGCCCAAGAGTTGCATGTGCAGTACACGGAGAATCGAAATGTTTCAGAAAAATCAAACAGGATAATGAGGAGTTAACACTGATTAAAACACCTGACATGAATCTCAAAGAAAATCACCAAGATCCGACCGTCCAAACCCTCAAATCACCCACTACCGGCGGTTCATCTAGCTCCGTTTGCCTCCGTGCTTCGCTCACGCGTCTCTTTGACTCCCCACTAGTCCCATGTATTGTTTGATTACTCTGCATTCAACTAAAGACCATTCAAATCCTCATTAACACCATTTTAATTCTTTTTAATTCAAAATTTTTAATTCTTATACACTCAATTCTTCACTATAAATACACCCCTTCCCTAGCTCTTCCCCATTCTGAAAATCCCTATAAAAAATTCTCAAAATTCTCTAAGTGCAAAGTGGAGTTAAGCAAACCAAGAGGAGTAGAAATCCAATCTCGACGCCCGGAGTTTTTCCGATGCTGCCGCGACGCCAAGAAGACCCCTCTCTATTCCTTACCCTCTTTTTAACGCTACACAACCAGTAAGTTGCTTCTTTATCTTTTCTTTTCATCACAAATCGTATTCTAAAATTATGCCGACAAAATGAAGTTAACATTAAAAGTCTTTTCTTTTAAATGTTTTTATCATTCCTGATAGGTAAATATGTCACATAATCACCCTAATATCACTTCAAATCAATATTCATATCATTTATTTTTTTTTGTAACCAAAATTCCATGTGAAATAATCATATAACGAATTTGTCAGAAAAATACCATGAACTTTAGTATAACCCCTATTTCGATAACTAGCATATATACCTTTAGGAAATTCACGGGGTAATGACCTACCCCACATGCACACTTTTGATTCATAGCATGATATTTAGATATATGGTTAATTTAAAAGAATACGTTTTTCAAATAAATATCATCACTTTATAAAAATACGTTTTTATCGATATTTTTACCGCCTTTTGTAATTGCGCCTCTACAACTCTCGTTAGGGGACCCGCTAATGGATGGTGCAGATTATTGCACATCTTTGGGATAGCAGAGCTCCTCACAGAGAATTCGATCTCGAAAGGAATGAAAATACGATTTAAAAGAAATACGATTTTTTTAAAAAACAAATTAACTTTGGAAAATTATATAAAAATTATGAAACCGTATTTTCAATAAAAAAAAAATTGTAAAACTATATTTTAAAAGGAAAGGTTGAAATTTTAATAAAATACCACCAAGTTTACAAAAGAAGTAATTTTCATCAAAATACCATAAATTTTTAAAAGCTAGGTTTTATCACTAAAATATCATCTAAATTAAAATGCATGTTCATAAAAACTCTTAACATTTTAAATCACCCTTGAGATTTATTTTTAAACGATATTAAAATATTTTTCATAAACCCCCCTTGAGGAATGCAAACAATATAAATACAATGCAAACCATGATAATAAATATTTAAAGACTCTAGATTAATATGGATTTAAGTGGTATCATTTCACTTGAGCCTCAGGAAGCCGGAGAAAGTGAGTGCTTGCCTATTCAGGTTAGACAACAAATTAACGAAGTTGTCAAATGGCAATTGTCTTGGACAAAGACACAAATCCTGTCGTCCATTTGCAGCAGTTATCCGATTTCTCCCGAACTTAAGATGTTCAAAAGTTAAATCCATTCACAAGAAATGTCTATAAGTTGAACACAAACTTGAAACTTGTAAATCCCTAGTTCTGAATAAAAATTTCCGTATTTTTCCATAATTTAATCCAGATTTATTTCAATTATATATATATATATATATATATATATATAATTATTATTCAAACTAATTTCTTAAATTCCTAATCTAAAACTAAAATCCTAAAACTATTTTCCTTAAATCCTATTTTAACCCAAGCCCAGCCCACTTCCTCTCTAACCCTCTTTTAAATTCTTTCCTACCCCTACCCGGCCCATGCGCCCAACCCGACCCGCTTCTCCCCCACTCCCCTTATTTTCCCGCTCCTCCTCCTTCTTCTCCCGCGTCGTGCTCGCTCCCACTCCCCGCCTCTCTCGCGCCCACGACCGCACGTGCACGCTACCTCCTCCCCTCGACCACGTCTCTCTCCTCCTCTCTCTCACTCTCGTTCTCCCTATCACCCCAAGACCCCACAACCACCTCCTCTCCCGAGCACTCCGCCGCGACCACCAGCTCAGCACCCCCTTGCCGTCTCCTCCTCACCGGCAATGCTACAGCCCAAGATGACCCGATCACCTTGAACCACCGAGCTTCCCCACTGCAAACCCACCATCGTCGCCACTCCCCGTCGCCTGCCCGGGCTCCCCTCACACCCCACCTCTCTCCTCTCCCCTTCATCGCCATCGGCCCCCGTGCCTCCAACCTCGCCTTCACCTGCTCCGGCCAACCAACACCGCCCTTCTCGCCTTCTTTACCGAAGCCCACGCCTCTTACTCCTCCCCGATGACCCAACTCCGAGCAACCCCGCCACCTTCGAACCCATAGCCCCGACCACACCTCTGCACTCACCGCCGATCACCTCGCCGGAGCTTCGACCCCGTCGCCTCCACACCTCTCTCCACCGACCTCAACAACTCCAGCGACACCCACTCACTGCAGCCGTAGCCGCCATCCCTAGCCGCCGCCCGAACCCTCGACGCTTCCAGCTATTGTCGGAACTTCAGGTCGCCGACTGCCTCCACATCATCGCTGCCTTGACCACCACCTCCGGTTGCCGTCGCCTCACCACCTTACTACGCCACCAAGCTCCGTCTTCTTCACCGAGGCCAAGCTCGAATCCCAACCAGGTGTAGCCGTGTGCATGTCGCTGTGCTAACCGTGCCGTCGCTGCAGGCTGCCGCCATCATCGCCTTCGTGACCATCGATCATCGCCAGGCAAGTTTAATACCTGCTTCATGCTAATTTTATCGATTACAATTCAATTTACCAATAAATTCCGCATATACTTTTCATGTGAATTGTTATAATTCAAGTGTTCGATACAAAACCCGAATGGAAAACCCCGTTAAATTGACGAAAAAAATAACATGTGATGGCCCGAGTTATACTGAATATCCCTTAAGATTTTGGTTACAAAACAATGTCGTTTGCTCACGTAAAATGGTGTCCCAATTTCTGTCGTAAAACCTGAAAACTTCCGTACATGCTAAACCGTAAAATTTATAATAAATTATGTATAAATTGGATTTTAGCGTTCCATGGCTCGTATCGAAGATAACTGTTTAACCTACGGTATTCTATAGTTTATCACTGAATTTTAACAAATTATGATAGAGATAATTGCGGAGGATTACGATTCTGGACTGCAGTCCAGAATGGAAATACCAGTTAACCCCTGTTTCTAAATCCCTGTATATTCCTGTTCAAATACTAGAATGTGCGGAGCCCTATATCGTTACGTATAAAATTAAGTTAGCTCTCTTACTCCACTGGTTCTACTGGATTCCTGTTCTGTTTGATATTTTTAGCACATTTTATAATGTCGACGTGTTCTGCTGAATTCTGCAGTGACAGATTTTACACATCAACCTTAACCTGACTATAACTTCCTGTTGATAGAAGATATTACTGATCCGCTAATTGCAGTGGAAACCTAACTGATAACCCTAAATATTGTCCAACTATAGTGTCGCCTAATTACGATCCCAACTGGGATTAAAATGTGTTACGAAACGGACTTCCGATTCTGAAACCGGATTTTCAGCAGCGAACACTTAAATTGAAATGGCCATATCTAGCGAACCTGAAACCCGATTGACGTGAAACCAATTTTTATGGATAGATAATCAAACACACTGCTCATCCCTTTTACATTGTTTCATTTAATTCTGCATGTATGACTTATAGTAAATTATGCAAGTGGTAGGACACTGACTGATGGTATTCTATTCATATCGTAATTATTGTATTCTCATCATATTATGTAGATGTCATTGCATTGGTAACCTAGTGATCGTGTGCATTACCCAGTGTTAGGTATTAGTATTTGATTGTGACAAATACGTTAGTGTTAAGCATGAATGAATAAGTGAAAGTGACACGTACTTGTACACAATCAGCGGACCCTATTGATATATTGCATTGTCGACGTCTATGGGACATGTATAAGTGTAACTATAATTGGTATGGGACGATTATGGAAGCACTTATATGGGTGTCATAGATAGGGCACCAAACACTGTCCATTTATCTTGGGTATCAGTCGAGACATGCTTGATGGAGATCTTGTCTCCAGTTCTCATGTAGACTTGTCATGGACCGACTGATATTTGAGTTTATGGTTGGTGCTTGATGTAGACCACGGGGTATGGGGTAGTTTGATTGTGAGTTCAACAGAATCTCGGAAGTCCCATTGCCGGCACATACAGCGATTCTGGAGATATATGGGGATATTACTGATTATTTGCGAGCGACTCGAGCCCGTGTTCCCTTGTCCTTGGGTCCTACCCTTAGATGGGGGATACTCACGAGTGGTTGACTCTCACACTTGGACTGACGATAGGTTTAGTGACCTGGACAGTGAGACTTAGAGACTGATAGGGTTAGTGACATTGACATGCATTGCTTACTGATTCAATATACCTGCCATATTGTTTACTGCTTTACTGTTTACCTGCTCTATTAGCTACCTGTATTGGCTACTTCATTCTCGCGTCATTATTCCATGCTTACTGTTTCATATTCATCATTATTGCACGTGTTCACATTTGTATCTATATATATATATATATATATATTGCTATCGTGTCGCTCTGACAACCTGAGTATGCATGCTCAGAGTGAGAAGTGGATCTAGCTCGGACCAGGACCTGACGTACCTCGAGGACATCGCGGACATCTTGATCAGCGACCCAGAGCTATACTTCCTTGATCTCCATCTGGTTAGTTCTTTTGATTTAGTGACTGCATTTCTCATTATCTGTGCATTGATTACTGATTACCACGTAAAGCTAGAAGCCGAAGTGTGACTACGGCAGGATGTTTCCTTGACCGTAGGAGTATGGCTGGCCTTGTCAACCCCTCGTATTCCGTATTTTGGGAAGCGGGGCATGAAAAAACTAAACAGAACTTTAAACTCAACCCAAATCCAAACTCAAACCTAAACTTAAACTCGAACTCAATCTACTCGACTAACTTGACTCGACCTAAGATTGCAATTGACATGACTCGCATTTTACCCGACTTACTCGACTTCGTTTTTCAACCTTTGTAATCTATGGTTTCGATCAAGACATGTTATAATCAACCAATCACATTAACTAAAAATATCTTACGGTTATAATATATATTATACTCGGGGTGTTTGGGATAGTTTCTTGTGTGAATCCAACAGAGTTTCAGGAGTCCCGTATTAACCTATTTTTTCTATTTACTCGAATCTCAGTCGGGTCGACTCCTCCACGGTTTGGAGTCCCGATGCTAACACATGAAATGAGCCCGTGTTTCTTTACTCATGGGGCCCAACTCTTGAGCTCGTGAATATTTCTACGGTTGCGTTGACATTCACACTTAGAACTTAATGTTAACATAGTGACCATATAGAGACCTATAGTATATATAACCATGTTCATTTTTACATATACTTTTACTTGTCCCAAACATTATTCCATGATTATTATGTACTTGTTACTTTTCACTCTTACTCTATCTTTGGGACTTATCGAGCGCTAGTTTCCTGACGGACATTCCACCCACGTTTATTTTCTTAGAATATTCGTCAGATACGGTCGAGATGAAGGAAGTGGACGCTACCAAGGAGGATTACAACAAGATAGCTACTCAGGATTAGCTTAACTTTCTTATTTTTTCAGTTTATGTATACCATCTGTTTAGGCATTTTCTTTTATTGTATTTACTTTTCCAGCTGAACTCATGTACTTGTATATATTTCAAGTTTGAATGTAAATAAAGATATTTGTTGAAAATTTTACAGTCTCCATTTATTCTTGCACTATGTATTATTGTTTCAATACGCTTAGTATATTTATTTAAGGAATGATCTTCTCTGAATAAATATGTCGCGGGCTTACCACGTCATCGTTTCCGTTTACTAGGAAGCGGGGCGTGACAATTATAGTCAGGATTCTATCTCGTTTTCATTTACCAACTGTTAAGGGTCGTAGAGAGTCAATCTTTCTAGTTGCATGAAGGCTAAAAACCAAAAACTATTTTTTGAATTGTCATCAACAGTGTATTCGGCACCTTTAGATTTAATTTATTCTGATATTTAGGGCCCTGCTCCTATTTTATCTCATTCCATTTTTCGTTATTATGTTACTTTTGTTGATGATTATAGCAAATTTACCTGGTTATTTTTAATGCGTAATAAGTCTGATTTATTTGATATCTTTTGTCGCTTCCAATGACACGTTGAACGCTATTTCAATAGGAAAATACGTATGTTTTACTCTGATTAGGGTGTTGTATATCAATCCTTTAATTGTCATCTAGTCACGGAGGGTATCATCCATCGTGTTTCCTGCCCCCACGCTCCCGAACAAAACGGGGCAGCTGACGCAAACATCGTCACATTATAGAGACCGCGCATGCCCTTCATGCTCACGCCTCTATCCATTCTCATTAATGAGATGAGGCCGTACAAACCACCGTATTTCTAATTAATCGTCTCTCTACACCACTCATTCGCAATGATGCCCCTCTCCACAAATCATTTGGTCACCATCCTACCAATACCTTCCTACGCACATTTGGCTGTGCATGTTATCCCTGGATTCGTCCCTATGCCCCAGATAAACTTACTAATCGGTCTGATCATTGTGTGTTCATGGGTTATAGTACTCAACACCATGGTTACCGTTTTCTTCACGTACAATCTGACTGAATGTATGTGTCTAGGTATGTTATTTTTATGAAAGTTGCTTTTCCTTTTTAGGTTCATATTATCCCACAAGCTTGCCGCAGAACACTGAACCCCTTCCAGGAGAAGGGCATCCTTAGCTCTAGCTATGTTCCAAGCCCAGCTTTACCACTAGTGTCGGCCACCGCCTCCTCTTGTGCGGCAGGCGTCCTGGGCCTTCCCCATGCCAGTCACCGCAACTTGCTCAACCCAGCCGCTCATCTACGGTCGCTCCTTCTCCAGCGAGCACCCCACCATCAACTCCCAGTCCCGCTTACACTAGTGCTCCTCAGTTGCCATCTGCATATGAACCTGATCCCCAACATTCAACACAATCCTCCCTATTCCCGGACTCCCCTTCCACCATCTTGCCGATCACTTCCGATGAGTCTCCTATTCTTCACATGCGCTCTCTTGCCAACATCTATTCCTCCATTGACCCGGTTGTTGATTCTCCACCTCCTCGCGTGCTGATCAGCAGTCACGCACGCATTACCTACATCACTTCTTGTCACTGCTTCGGTCGAGTCCACCTGCTTTACTGAGGCATCCAAGGACTCGTCATGGCGTGCAGCTATATCCTCTGAATTCGATACTCTACTTCGCAATGGCACATGGTCTCTTGCCCTTCACCAATCTCATTTCAATATCGTCGGGTGCAAATGGGTATTTAAGCCGAAACATCATGCTAATGGCTCGATTGAGCGTCAAAAAGCATGGCTCGTGGCCAAGGGGTGTAACGACTTTGAAATTCCTGTACAAAAATTTCTTGTTATTGTACAGAAAAGGGTAATACAGCCTGTGTAAGAGTTATAAGTTATTTTTATTCAATAAAAGCAAGAAGCAACTTGTAGCTCACTGGTAAAGCCTCTACACTGCTGTGATGTAGCCTGTGTGTTCGAATCCCATCAGACCAATTATTTTTAGATTTTTCTTTTTTAATTTTTCGGAAGCCCAAGAGTTGCACGTGCAATTCACGGAGAAATGAAAAGTTTCAAAAAAATTAAACCGGCGTAAAAAGGAGTAAACACCAAACTAGATACGTGGCACGAATCTCGAAGCAATTGGGCCAGATCTGACCGCCCGTTTTGCCTATATGGCCGGCGCCGACGGTTGAGATGAGTCCAAATGACTCCGTGCTTTGCACACACACCCCTTCGACTCCCCTCAACTCTCATGTACTGTTTGATTTCCCTGCAATTAAACAGTGCCCTTTAAATTCATCATTTAACACTATTTTAATTTTTTTAATCCAAATTTTTAATTTCCAAACCCTAAATTCTTCACTATAAATACCATCCCATGCCCTAGCTCCCCTCTATTCTGAAAATTTCTATCAAAATTATCCCAAAAGTTCCTAAGTGCAAGTGGAGTCAAGTGGAGTTAGCAACCAAGCCTTTTTCGTCGAAGATTGAAGTCGTTTTCGGAGCTTTTGCGATGCCACGGAATCCCCTCTCTTTTCTTTAACCTTTTCCCAACGCTACACAATGGGTAAGTCCCTCTTCTCTCTTTTCTTTCATCTCAAATTATCTTCTAAAAACATATCGGTAAAGTGGAGTTAACTCCGATACATATTATTTTAAACTTGGAACTCCCCTTTCTTTAACAAAATAGGTCAAACTAATTTTCTCACACTACTCATAACCTTATTTACAATCCATTAGTTTTAGTTTAATCAAAATTTTCATGTGAAATAATCAAATAACGAACTTTTTCATTAAAGTACCATGAATTTTAGTATAACCTTTCTCGATAATTAGTTTATCTACCTTTAAGAAAACTTCTTGGGGTAACGACCTACCCCACACGCTCACTATGGTTTCATAGCACGGTATTCTAAACATATGGCTAATTTAAAGAATAAGTTTTATATTAAAATACCATACCTTTTTCAAAACGGGTTTCTTTTAATCGATATTTATAAATCATTGGCAATTACGCCTCTACAACTCTCGTTAGGGGACCCGCTAATGGATGATGCGGATTATCGCACATCTTTGGGATAGTAGAGCGAGATACAGAACTCCTAACGGAGTATTTGGTCTCGAAAGGAAATAAAAATACGGTTTTTAAGAAATACGACTTTTCTAAACAAACTAAATTTTGGAAAAATATATAAAACTATAAATTTGTATTTTCAATAAAAAAAATATTATGAAACTATATTTTTTAAAATGAAATATTAGAATTTTTAATAGAATACCATTAAGTTTCTAAAAGTAGTATTTTTCATAAAAATACCATAAACTTTCAAAAATATAGGTTTTACCACTAAAATAACACAACAATTAAAATACATGTTCATGAAAGCCCTAAATATTATAAATCACTCTCGAGATTGTATTTTAAATTATATTAAAGTATTTTTCATAAAACCCCTTCGAGATATACAAAACAATATTTTAAGGACTATAGACTAATATAGGCTTAAACGGTATCATTTATCTTGAGCCTCGGGGAGCTGGAGAAAGTAAATGCTTGACTATCGGGCTAGACAACTTAACGGAGTTATCAAATGGCAATTGTTTTGGAAAAAGACACAAATCCTGCCGTCCATGTGCAGCAGTTGCCGATTACTCCCGAACCTAAGAATTTCAAGAGCTAAATACGTTCATAAGTTTCTGACTTCAATCTGAATCCAAACTCAAATCAGAATCCTAAAATTAAACACGAACTTGAATACTTGATCATAAACCTGAACATTCGAATTCAAATATCAAATTCAAACTTGAACACTTGACCCGACTTGACCGAACCATAGTTATAACTTGACATGAATACCTGAACACATGATTATATTTTGAATGTGAACCTCTACATTTTATATCTATGGATTCGGCCAAGACCTCTAATCTTAATCTATACAATAAAATACGCGGGGATAAAGGGATAGATTGATACGGAACGTATATCGTGGCACGAGAGGTCACTTTAAAAGAAAGCTACATGAATTCACGTGTCGTTGTCCCGTGGGTTATGACGGGGCCTTATACTGCATATTACCATAGTCCATGGGGTAAGACAGACTCCTCTCATTTACATGAATATCTTCTTTATCAAGCTACAAATAAACACGTTAGAATAACTATTCTATACTTGTGAATGATCATATACAATTTTACCCGTCCTCTGTTCAATTCACATTATATACTATCTTCTCTTATTTCTTTTGGGGACTTACCGAGCGCTAGTTCGCTGACGACATTCCTTTTTGTTTTTTTCTTTGAAATGTTCGTCAGGAAGATCGGACTCTGAGGAGATAGAGCCGAGCCCGGAGGATTTGGACCAGTTTGCTGCTCAGCCAGACTACTAGCTCCCTCCAGTCTGCACTTATTTTTAGTATGCCATTGTTGAGGCATTTGTTTTTATTATTGTATATTTTATTTTCAGATAGTTGTATGTAAAATTGAATGTAAATAAAGTTGTTGTTTCATTTTATTACTCTTGTCATTCTTGCTCATGGTTATATTGCTTAATTACCCTTAACGTATTTTCATAGTAATACGTTACGGGCTTACCACGTCATCGTTTCTGTCTATTGGGAAGCGCGGCATGACAAGGGGTTTCGGCAACAACCCGGTGTCGACTATTTCGACACTTTCAGTCCAGTTATCAAGATCACCACGGTTCACTTGATCCTTGTAATTACAATTATCTCGGGTTGGCCAGTGCGACAGCCGAATATATCGAATGCATTTTTACACGATCATCTCGAGAAAGTGGTCTATATGGATCAGCCCCCCGGGCTTCACTCACTCTCAATTTCCTAATCATGTCTGTCAACTGCATCGTTCTCTTTATGGACTTCGTCAGGATCCTCGTACTTAGTTCAAACGTTTGAGTACCAGACTCCTTCAGCTCGGCTTCCTTGGATCCAAGACCGATACTTCGTTGTTCTTTTGTTGGACCCGACGCTCATGCATTTATGTCTTGATTTATGTCGACGATATTCTAATCACCGGTTCTAATCAAGGGGGCATCATTGATCTTATTGCCTCTCTTCAACGGGATTTCTCCATTCGTGACCTTGGCGTCGCTCACTGTTTCTTTGGGATCGAACTATGTCCACACCCCGACGGTTGCCTCTTATCTCAATCTCAATATGTTGTGGATATTCTTTAGCGTTCCAAAATGACTGTTGCGCGCCCGATGTCCACACCTATGGAGACCGCCACGACTACCAATGATCTGCTTTCCACTCCCCTCACCGATCCATTTATGTATCGCAGCATTGTGGGTGCTTTTCAATATGCCACCATCACTCGCCCTAATGTCTCCTTCGCAGTCAATTGGGCCTGTCAACAATGTAGGCTCTTACAGAGCACCATCGGTCGCTGGTTAAGCGAATACTTCGCTATCTTCAAGGTATGCATTCTCATGGCCTTTTTCTCTACATGATTCACCATGTCATTTGCATTCTTTCAGTGATACTGACTGGGTTAGGAATACCTCGGCTCGCCGTTCTACCAGCAACCACACTATTTTCTTAGGTTGCAATCTCATTTCATGGAGCTCCAAGAAATAAGCAGCGGTCCCTTGCTCAAGCACATAGGCTGAATACAAGACGCTTGCGAATGCCACGACCAAACTCATTTGGCTTCAATCCTTCCTTCACGAGCTTGGGTTCAATCATTTCCTACCGGTGCTGTGGTGTGATAACATTGACGCTAATTATTTTGTTGCTAATCTTGTTTTCCACACTCGCACTAAACACATTAAAATTGACTTTCATTTTGTTCGCGAACGTGTCGCTGCCAACCAACTCATTGTGTGCTACATCTCCACACGTGATCAACGTGTCAATGCTCTCACCAAGCCCCTATAGAGACAACGCTTTTTCGAGCTGCGAATCAAGCTCAATATCGTCCAATCGTCGTTCAACTTGAGGGGGCGTAATAACGAACCAAAGCAATTTGCCCTAAAATCAGACGTCTGACCACATCAGATCAAACGTCTGACTATGTCGACAGATATCTGATCTTTTCAGGTCAGACGTCTGACCATGGCTAACAAGGTGTAGTCAGACGTCTGGATTGGAGTCTCAGGTTGAGATAAATATTGTCGACAGACGTCTGCCCATATAAGGGTCAGACGTCTGTCCATGTCGAGCGCAGAATTTTTTGGAAAGATTTCATTGGAAGATTTTGAGAGATTCAGTTGTAACAATATATTTTTGAAAGATTGTGTATGATTAATCTGGTTACAACCAAGATGTATATATGAAATAATATATAAAGAAAAGCCACAATAGAGAGAAAATCTTTCAAGGCTTCTTCTTCCTTCAATATCTTGTTCTTTCTCCTCTATCTCTTGCTATTTCTCAAGGATATATATTTTTTGGTTGTTGGTTATTGGCCAACATGGATACTTTGATACAAAAAAAGTAAAATCATTTTAGAGAAAACACAATCACCTCCGTATTTATCTTTATATATGGGATATAATTATTAAATACTCCCAAAGTTTCTTAAAATACGGGATTGTCTGAAAGTTAGGAAGGAATCTACAGTTATGAGAGAGTGCAGTACCTTTTGAAATACAAGACATTACCTCAACACACATTGAATATTTTAATTAACGCTGCCAACAATTTTATGTGGTAAACTTCGGACAAGGATGATGCCAATGGACATTTCTTAATTAATATAGATAAATAAACAGGTTTCTCCACATATAAAATTAAGGGTTCGTACATAAATACTTGCGCCGTGGTTTCGTCGGGATGGAAAAGGTAAAGTGCAAAATCACAATTTTCTCTTAACATGATAAGAGTGAAAAACCGTTTAATTGGGAGATTGGGACAAGGATGAGAAAGAAGATGTGAGGATCGATGAGCAAGAGCTACAAGTCACGACTAATATCATTTCAAGCTTTATACGGACTACAGTAGAATCCGCACGTGCTACAGGATTTTCATTGTATACGAAGTAAGCTATATGTTATACTCTGTCTATGGAATCACATCCTCTAACTCATTACTACTCGATCGATGGAAACCACGGCTAGCACATGTTGATTCTAGTCAAGAACAGAAAAGGCTCGTATTTCTAATATAATATCATAAATTCAAAAAAAAAAATTAATGTAATTAAAACTAAAGATTAATAAACATCGACAACAGAGTTCAGAGCTAACTAGCACCCTAGTAAAGAAAACTGTGCAGCCCTACACACTTTAGGCATAGTTTATGCATTTTAAAATTATGTACATATGTCTAGTTTTGCACATATGGTCAGTCTACTTGTCACATTAGAAACACCGTAGATAACTTCGTACATCTGCTAATAAAATGCTAACTTATCGGCATTTACAATTAATCTCGATCTAACACATACCTATTTTTCCAAAATGCGTGCAATGTGAGATATGTAGGTTCAGGAAGCAATCAGATCAAGTATATACAGCTCTTGGCTGTTCAGCTTGTTTAGAAAAGTATTCCGCATGCATATACCTGTTAATTGAGTTAGGAATTAATCAAACGCGGATCCGATAACATTGCTAAAAATTGAGAAATGAGGCCAGCTGTCAATTTCAGTCATCTAATATTTAAAATTTTCTTACAAATAAAAAAAATATCTAATGTTCAAATTTCTTCCATGAGATCTTAAACATTATTCACAAACAACCATGTCTTTGTTTTCGCTACTAAACCGAAAAAGAAAGAAATGATATACGACATATGGAACACATTACAAGGAAAGCAAATTGACAGATTCATACAAACATGCTTTTGCAGTACCACGCATACTAAAATCTACAAGTTGCAGAGTAAAGCTTCCTTTTCAAAACATACATAACCCACGCGCTCACGCTCTCGCGTGCATGCACACGTGCAAAAGTGTTGTAAAATAGAAGCATGCTTTGCTAATTTTGGTCATTGACAGCATCGCCTCCATCACCTCCATCGCCTCCCCAATCCCCTCGAGGAATGTTGTGATGATTTTTCATCTCCGCGTCACCTCCGACTTGCTCTTGCCTCTGTTGTGTAGATGCCATTCCCTCATTGCGGTTGTCATCTATAACCATCATCAGCTTTCTAGAATTAGCACAAACTACACAAGCTAACAACATGACTAGAACTAAAGCTATGACCTTCATTTTGATCCTCATAGATTCAGTTCCATTGCAACCTTGAAGAGACTGAAGGGAACTGCTATTTATAGAGGGAATTATGTGGTGGAATTCTCAATTGGTACACTTATAATGAACAAACAAGTGGAACTAGATCTTTATTTTCTTTCCCATGCATCACTAATTAGTTAGGCCTACCAAGTACCAACTAGGCAACAATAAGCTAGTGTTTACATTTGTCACTTGAGTAGATTAGTGCATCTTTTGCCATTATTAGATTTTTTTTTTTTAGCTCTACCAATAAGCCTTCACCAAGTTGCAATTGATGAAAAGCTCCATTGCGTTCCTTTATATTAGCAGGTTTCTAGAGAACTTAACAGCTGCAATTTGCAGATCCTGTCTAGGGTTAATTGCACAGAACACCACTGTAGTTTATCCATCCAGTGTAGCGTTTATACCTCCTAAAGTAATACAGCACCCCTCTCCTCCTCGATCAAAACTCTAAAAAATGCTCAAATTCAACAATAAACAACAAAAACAAGATCTAAAGCAACATTAAACAATTCAAAATTGAACTTGAGCATTTTTTGGCATTGTTAAGGGTTCCGAACGATAAGAATAGGAGGTGTTTGTGCCTATAGATAAATACCGCCTATAGATAACTACCGGGGTGTTGAGTGCTGTCTACTGAGCTAAAGATAGGGAAACACTTTTTATCTATATCGTTCACCATTACAGAAAATTTATTGTTGAACCTTTTTTCCCCCTCTTCTTAGCCACAATATGTATCAACTAATAATTGTCCAATATGTACTTGCTGCATCACAGAAAGGAAAAAGAATTAGGATGAGCAAACATATCCTGCACCCCGCATTAAACCCAGAAATTTACCAACTGCAAATAAAACAGAACCGGTTTCCTGGTAAGCATACATCTCAAATAACAAAATGCATATATTTCCTGCTAAATAATGTGCAATCCATATTAAAATTGCAGATAAATTGAGAAACAGCAGCACAGACCCACAATAAACAATGCAAGAATATTTCAATGGCACATAATATTGACATAGCATTGCATATCACAGAACACAACGAGATGTGAATACCAACTGTTTAATCATCATGGTTTCCACCATCCAGCTAGAGGTGAGATCGAGTGGAAAAAATACGACGAAAAGTTAAATTATTTTTCTTCTCAAACCAATTCAAAGCAACCCGCGAGGTTTATAGAAGTTCTTTGCAGTGTTGGCTGCGCTCACTAATCAAATCTTAACAAATTTACACTAGGAAACTATCCTTTTTGAGTTCATTCGTGTGCAACTCCGGTTTCTTTGGAAAAACACCTAATCAATGGTCTTTACCCTTTCACGGTAATTTCTCAAGCCCTTGCACCAAGAAAAGACTGTAAAAATTAAGAGAACGGCATTAGAAGTGATAAATCATAACAGGAAAATAATTCAAAATTAATATGAAAGTCCAGTCACAGGTTCAGTAAGATCAAAGGAATGCTCAAAGGAATCATAGAAACGTAAGAAAAGAGAACACAATAGCATATTAGCAGTGGGTACTATTGTTCAAAGATTAATCTTAAAAAAAACTACAATAAGATCGATACAACAAATTTCTCGGCCATGATAACTGCAGAAAACTTGCATACAGATTTTGCATAGCAAAATACTAATTGCCGTAGAACCTAGTAAAATAAGACATATAACATCTGATTCAGTCAAAATCTCTCGAACATATAGGTAAGGTAACTATAGTAAATACCTAAACTTCAGCAGGTACAAATTACAAAGACTTAAACCTTCAATTAGTAATGATGTAGGCTAATTTGAGTTTCCAATTATAAACTAAAAGGGCACAAAAAATAGAAGAACTCTATTTTTATTGGTACAGCGTCATAAATACTCGTCCTAAGCCAGTGTTTCTGCCAAGAATTGTCCTGGCAGCCATTTGATAACCGTAGCGTATTTACCTTTTTCTTTCTCAAAAAGAATAGAGATGGTGGGGAAATTTCAAACAATGTCACCCAAATGAATGAAAATAAGAAATAAAATCCAGGAAATAAAATCACATCTGATCAACATGTCGCGCTGTTCAAGGAATGATATTTACTAAACAGAATTAGGCTTAACTATGCTGAAAAAAACAAAAATAAAATAATTGGATTTTCACTGCGACTCGGAACTGTCCAAGCCCCTCTAGTTGCCAGCCTCTTGCTGTTCCCCTAAACAAGAATATGGTATCTTCATTGCCACTTGCTCTCTATCAAACAGATGCAAATAGCTTGTCCTAATTTTTACTTCCGTATTACAAACATAAGCCCTGCCAACACCACAAGTTAGTTTCAATCAATATAGGCCATCAGAATCACATAATGCCATTGCTAATAATTCGCATGCTTTTTAACCTCTTTGGGAACTCTTTTCTATCACCTAATCAGATTAAGGATCCTCATTGGGTTCCTGATATCCTTCAACTTTAAACTATAAACACTTGAATTCTAAGCATCATTTAGTTTCTGTTTGGAAAAGGCAGGTAAAGTTGTTAATTGGTTTAGGCGCATTGCTAAAATTTAAACACCCGCCAGAACTTTGATGTTCTCTTTCTTGGTTCACCAAGTTAATTACCTTTCATACATTTACTAAATAAAGGCAGGGACATTAACATTGTATTTATCTTTGATATGCATAAGACCTGCGCTATGTAGCCTCCGAATTTGATCAATATGCACCAAGACTATGAATGATGAAAGCGACCATAGAAATTTAAAAGTTTAACTGACCCTAGAGTATCCACGAATTCCAATTTTCATAACATAGAACCAGCCTATGAAGTTGCATGCATGCTTCTATAGTGAGATACCCATAGAGTACATATTTAATAATTGGATACTCCACATTTAATAGATTTGCAATGGATACTTTTTATGATGTATCATAAAATTTAGACCAAATCAGAGATATGTAATAGACTTGTATAATAGACTTTTCTAATATTTGCTAGGGCCTCCATAAAGCTTGAAGATGAAACATACATAACTTGGTAACTTCATTTATAAAAATATTATATATGCTTGGTGACTATCCATTATATAACTTGGAAATTGATTTTATAGTATCTTAAATGATTTTGTCATAAAGAGCAGTGGTACATGTATCATTGTCACAATACACATTGAATTCAAGGAGTTTGCGGTGTCTGCATAACCACAACGTAACAAATCAATATTGTGTGTTAATGATAATATCACAGGACCTACCATACTTTTATGGGTCAGGATAAGTAGCAATCAAGAAATTAACTTAACGAAAGGTTATCTAATTGAACAGTGTCGGAAATATAGTATACAAAATGAGCAAAGAACTTGGCAGTAGCTTAACTTGGTGATCAAGACGTTGAGACGGGTTCTACATGAGCAGTGGAGAATAGTGAGTAGGTCTATAATAAGGACTTGCCACGGCTAGGGGTAAACCCAAAAAAACCTGTATCTAGATACAAGGTTTCAATGTACAATAATATAAGGTTTGAGGGATTTTGCTAAAAAGAAAAAATAAGGGTCTGATGGAAGTTTGCCACATATTGCCATCCAAATACAATATCTTCACTAATATGCATTGATATTGCTTGTGTTGCTAAAGCAACCTGCTCACTTCTAATTTAACATTAAAACTCAGAAAAGATTTAGGGGCGGTTTTTTGAGTAATTATTCTCATGGAATACGTAAGCTCAGGGTGAAGCTCTAAATGTAAGGAAAAACATGTGTTATTTTTTAACAAAAATTAAATCAAGTTGCATAAATCAAATAGTAACTAAAGATTTATTTAAGAAGGGATTATTCACACCTTGACTCCTGGTGGTGGAGTTCCAGATTTAGCTGTCGTTGTACTTGTGAAGTTGAACTTTGTTTTCCTATCAGCAGGCTTCAAAATTTGGAATGAACACATCAAGGTTTCATCTACGCTCATCATGGCACCAGCATTGTCAAATTCACCACAGTAATTTGGTGCAGAGAATATTGTTACAAGTTGTCTATCCGCAAAGAATTCATATCCATCTTCCACAACCTAAAAGGTAAGAGAGGAAAACTATTATGAGATAAAACCCATCCAACCCATATTCCAAAAAAGAATAATAGCAAAAAGGCTTAATTCAATAAAGTACTAAACTACCAAAAACTATCCCATTTTCACTAAAATACAAGAAACTATTAATAAGTTTAATACTAACAGTACCAGCTTTTTATACCGGTAATATGTTAAACTAATATAAATATAATAACAAGCCAACCGCAAAATTTTGGGTCAAAGGCTTCTTGTTATTGTATACCAGTAACATACTAAACTGATATAATGGCGGCAACAAAATTTTCCATGTTAGGGTAATTTAGTGAAAAACGAGTAGTGTTAATATAAAAAATTTCTTTCATCTAGTAAAATGTAAAATTAAGACCGACAATAAAGTAATGAAGAGAATTATCCATGACCTGGTGAGCACGGCAAACAAGGTCTAAATCATGCTTTTGAAGGAACTCTGACACTTTTTCAGGACCAAATGTATATGAAACTCCTCTATCATTCATTCCCCATCCATGAACATCTTTACTAGGATCGGACCAAAGAAGATCGCAAAGCAATCCAGTATCAGGTACATCAGTAGGCCGTGACAAATTTCTAATCTGATCCAAATTATTCAAATCTGGAGAAAGGCCCCCATGCATACACAGAATTTTCTCATCGATGAGAGCTGCCACAGGTAGGCAATTAAAACAATCCGTGAATACCTTCCATAGTCTCACATTGAACCTCCGCTTGCATTCATCATAGAACCCATAGATTCGGTTAATCGATGCACACTCGTGATTCCCCCTCAATAGGAAGAAATTTTCAGGGTACTTAATCTTATAGGCAAGAAGAAGGCATATTGTTTCAAGGCTCTGCTTCCCTCGATCGACATAATCTCCCAGGAAAAGATAATTTGCAGCAGGTGGTAATCCGCCGTATTCGAAAAGCCTCAGGAGGTCCGAATATTGACCGTGAATATCGCCTGAGTACCAGAGGAGACTGGTGTCAGAAGTTTCATTGCACATGAACAGACTATAAGTCAAGAAACTAAAATTTCATTCATTCCAAATGGCAAATTTTCATGGCATTCCTTTAAAGAAGTTTATGGTGAGTTCACAAAGAGAAATTACATAATTCACTAGTGGAGAAACTGAATTTTGTGGGTCTTACAGAAGAAAATTTTCACTTTTCAGAAATGGATATATAGGGAACAACAAGGACATTCATAGGAGAAGAACTGCTGGAGTGAACAAGCGGTTAGTTCATTTTTTTGCTTTCCTTCTACAAGCTTGCAAATATGGGAAATTAACGAGCTACAATAAGGAATTCACAAAAAAATTAAATGCAGTAGACAAAGGGTAACCCCAAACAGAAATCAATGCAAAATTATACAAAAAGACTTGGAATTGAATAACATGATTATACCAATAGATCCATGTGAATGGAATAAAGTTCTTTAAAGCAGCCATTCACCACTGCACGACATAATGACACGAATAATTCCCATTGGCATAATTTGTTTAACAAATAAATAAGACATCAACATTATAACAAAGGTGCCATTATATAGAGACTGGAGGATGGAAGTATATAGTAAGATCATATGAGACCTAGAGCCACTATTGGCAAATTCTGACATGAAAGGATATCGATACTCAACATTATTATAAAGGTGCCATTATTGAATAAGACATTGAATTAGTATTATGACAGACATGCGGTCTGACAACAACCAGCTCACTGTTATTACGAAAAGAAATGACTTTTTAATTGTCTGGTAGGGAAAACATGGTATGCGCGCCATAGAGTTGCAAGAGATGTCTTCAAATAAAGGGTATTAAGGTTACAGCTACGTGTTTGGCACATGAGACTCTGTAATAAGGATCAAGCTATTGCGCTATGAGACTCTGTAACAAGGCTAACAAACTATTCCTAGATTTCAACTTATCAGAAGACTGCTTGTATGAGAAAAGATTGTGTTCAGCAAATGAGACTTTCTAATAAGGTTCACAAACTATGCTTTGAATCCAACTTCATTGCTATAAGAATTAAACAGAATCAGAGAGACACATTGAAGAATCTGAAGCATGGAATTAAGCAAACGAGACTTTCTAATAAGGTTCAGTAGTTTAGTGCCTTATAAATTTAAGGATAAGCATGCAAGTCAATGCAAAAAATACAAAATAATATGTTTTAAAGAATCTGAAGCATGTGTCAATATTGAACATTCTAACACTAACAGCAATTCAACAAATGTTCAAGTACATATGTGGTTAAGAAAATTTTGCGCTACAGCATTGTGCTAACTCGTCGCCTCGTATTAAGAAACCGGATAAAATAGAGAAGTAGCAAATCACACAAACGTCTTCTCTCCCTACCGAAACAATAAAATCGGTGAGCTTCGGTGCTATAAAAAATTTATAGGCACGTCTTCTCTCCCTGATCGAATAGCCTCTTATTACTTCATGCGGCTGACTTTTGGAAACATGGTCAATGCCATCAACTTGATAAATCGCTATTCAATCACATGTCAACCCTAACGAAGATTCACAATAACATCTTTCCATCTCCTCGACAATATTTGACTTAAAATATGAAATGAACCATCTTACAAAGGATAATCAATAGGCGCATCACTGCAGAAATATATATATAAAAGGAGGACGGTCCATGCCCAATTTTTACCTTGAACATGTACAAGTCAATACTACTGTCACAAACCACCCCTAGAAAGCGACTTCATTATCAGAAAATTAGTCGTATATGCCGAACACAAACTTATTACAGCCGCACAAATTATTCTAAGAATCCAGCTCCAGTGCCATAAAAATTCATAACAACCATCAGTCATGAACACCAACACAAGACACGTCAAAAAAGAAAGAAGGATGTGGGGTCAAAGGCATAAGATAAAAACTCTCCTAGACAGTAAAAAAGTCAACAATCAAATAGCTTTTCTTATGATTGGAGCGGTTCATCTTGATCAATCACCATATTCTAAGGCATGCACACATAGCAAAAATTATGTGATTTCCATACATCTTGCAATTGCATTGGAGAGTCGCAAATTTAACAATTTATCAATACTGAAACATTTTCCATATCCAAATCATCGACCAATCGATATAAAAAATCACATGGAAATTTGGGCATACTCTCTCTCTCTCTCTCTCTCTCTCTCTCTCACACACACACACACACACACACACACTCAGGCTCAAGTGCATATGTAGTTAAAAGAAGTCCACAATTCATCGATTGTGCACTCTCATAAGACAAATTGATTCAATCTGAGAAAGAAAACCAGCAACCAATAGCAAAATACACACATCTCCTCTGCCTAACCCCATAAGCAAATTGATTCAATCCCAATTCACTCACACTCACTCACAACGACACACATAAAGAGTGACAACCTACATAAATCATCAACCAATCGTCACAAATCAAAAACCCATTTCTCAATCCAAAAACCAACACAAACCCACATCACAAAACCTCGAAAAAGGCTCAAAAAAATTACCACAAATCTTGATCGGCGCCTCGAGCTCAAGGAGATTAGGCTGCTGCATGAAAATCTCCCTGGACACAACACAGAGCTGCCTTATCTCAGCCTCAGACAGCTGCACTTGCTTCCCTGGCCTGCTCCCCCTCACTTCCAGCAATCGATTTATGATATCATTGAGCACTACAGGATCCATCTCTTTCTCTCTTTCAACCCAAAAAACAACTCAGAATCTAAACCTAAACCCCCAAATCTCAAGAACCCTTTGAATCATTCCCCTTCCCTCTCTCTATCTCTAGACCTAAGAGAAAGAATATCTCTTTCTTCGCTCTTCTCTTTGTTTTGAGAGGGAGAGGAAAAGGTAGAGATTTTTATTTGCTGTGAGATTTTATTTGATGACCTAAAGGGAAGGGGGTTTTGTGATGGGGGTGCAATGGACGGCAGGGATCGATTATTTTATTGGTTTGTTGTTTTCTGGAGGTGTCTTTTGGGATGGGTCGTTGAATTGTTGCCGTTGAACGTGATGGATTGGAAATGAGAAAACGGGAGCCGCCACTTGGGTGAAGTGGGGGACATGGTGGGAGGTAAGTGGGGGATTTTGTGTAAATTTGCTAGATCCCAAGTAGGCGGGGCAAATGTGGCGAGCATCCGTATACTCGTCTCGTCTCGTCGGTGACTCCGACAAAACGGGCCGGTTCTAGGAAAACTCAAATCCAGCTCATCGCAACTCGTCTTGCCCAACTCGCGAAGCAACTCGCCCCATCTCGTTAAACTCGTAACTCTCCTCGCCAAACTCGCCTCGGTTCGTCTCGTATTCGCTATCATAACGGTCGAATTTGCCTCGCTTCGCCTCGATTCTCGTGACCAACGTTCGAAAAATGGTAGGATTTTGGGCAAGTCTCCTCGCATCGCCTCGCCTCGTCTCGTCTCGTCCCGTCCCGACTGAAATTTGAAAACCTTGTAAATACAGCCCTTATTCAATTCAAACTCACACCAAATCAAATACTCTCTCTCTCTCTCTCTCAAAATTTTCCAACAAAAAAAAAACTCTCTTTCAACTCTCAAGTGCCGGGAGATTCACGACCCTCAAGTTTCAAAATGTCACATTCGATCTCCAAATCGAGCAACGGGCATTGGGCGACCAATCGGAAAAATTTCCACGATCTTTCGATTTCTTCATCTCTTTAAAAATTCCGCTCTTCCATTCCGGTTGTTACTAATCAGTATAATTTATTTTTAATTTAGTAAATTTTTTATGGAGGGTTGTCCGATACACACAACGGCATCGATCCCGAACATCCCAGTTCGGAACAACAATAAGAAGCAACCACTTCCGCTACTAAAGTACCTAGAAAACGTGCATTTAGCAGTAATGTTTGGCATCACTATAAATTTGAAAATAAGGGTGGGGCGAAACATGCGGTGTGCGTACATTGTGGCACTTCTTATAAACATAAGGTGGGTACCGGTACTGGTACCTTACATAAACACTTAAAAAACACATGGATACCACGGCCGGTTCTTCCTCCACACAATCATAATTAAATTACAATAGGGAGAGTCTTTTTCAATATAGTCATGATGCAAATGTTCAAGAAATGACAAGATTTGTTATGGCAGATGAACACGTTCTCAGTTTCGGAGAAAGCGAAGCTTTTGAACGGTACGAGCATTACAACAGAGATATAAGACGGTTCCAAGAAGTACGTTAAAAAATCGTTGTTTTGTGATCTACACCGAAGCTAAGCAAATACTAGCTGCTACTCTTGCTTCTTTAGATGGTAATATTTGTTTAACTTCTGATATTTTGACTAATAGAAGAGAACTGCCATTTATTTGTATCACCGCACATTGGATAGATTCTGACCGGTTTTTGCAAAAAATAACTATTCCTTTTAGACAGTTTCAATACCTGCACAATGCATTTAATATATCTTCTGAAATTAGAACAATTTTAAAAGAATGTGTAAATAAATTTTTATCTATTTCATTCGACAATGCTAGAAACAACACTTCTGCTACTGAACTTATTAAAACATGCAAGCCAATTAATGGTGGTAGATTTTTTCACATTCGTTGTGCTTGTCATATACTTAATCTTGTTGTACAAGATACTTATCAAGTATGTTCTTTTAATATTCAAACAATTAAAGTTGCATGTAGATTTATTAAGAGTTCCTAAAAAAGAAAAGCTGAATATAAAGCTAGATGTCTTTCTGCGGGATTGAGGTCTCTTAGAAAATATGTGGCCACCAGGTGGAATAGTATATATAATATGATTGTTTCTACATCCAAGACCAGTGGAGTTATTCCTAGCTTGTGGAATGAGCAAATGGCTGTAGAAAACCACCTGACTGAAGAGCGTTGGTCGGTTGCTGAACTTTTCAAATATTTTCTTATAACTTTTAAAACAGCAACCAAACGTTTTTTTGCCACTTATCACCCCACTTCCTATATTATTATCTCTGAGTTATATAATATTTCTCAATACTTTTCTAGTCATATTGATGATATGATGTTACAGCCTGTGATACTATGTTGTAAAGACTACGTTTTGTGTATATGCTAATAAATTTCTTTTTATATTTTTCTTGGTGTCATTGATTATTTTAGTATTTCTTTTGATGTAAAATGTTTACAAAAGATGAATTTGGGTTTAAGTGTAATTAATATGATTTTTGGGAGAAAGAAAAGAATTTAAAATTGATTTTTAGTATTTTCTAAGTTATATTCTAAAAAATGGATTTCATAAGAAATGAATTATTTTTAGGATTAAAACTATGGAAAATGACCAAATAATTATTGGAAAATTTCCTAGAATTTATTTAGTTTTTTCCGATATTTAAAACTATTTTTAAAGCATCATTTATTAAAGAATAAATTTAATATTTACCATGACATATACTCCACTATTAATCTTATTCGATCAAATTAATTTAGTTACTGATTAATTGACAATAAATAATTTTACATCTTTTAATTATAGCATATACTAAATGAAGCTTTTATGCTTTTAAATATAATGCCTTAAATACCTTGCAATTATGTAAGAATAAATGATGGCATTATGAGCATTACTTCCAAACGTTTCTTAATTTGTATCATCTCCTCTATAAATAGCCCCCGCTCTTTTTCACTTTTTTCACACTTCTGGCTCTCAAATAAATCTAGAAAAATGCATGTGCGATCGTCTTCGACGCTCTTCGCATAGGTGTTGGTAAATAGTGCTAGAAAAATTCGAGATGGAAGAACGACTTGATTTGAGTCATTGGATCGAAATTCAAACTTTCTTCACGAGTTAGTATCCGTCTCCCCCCGGATCTCGTCGCTTTTTCTCGCATGATAAATCTGATCTAATTGTCTATCAAACTCAAAATTCCATATGATCATTTTTGAATATTAATGAGTATAGTTTCAGTCGATAAATGCGACAGATCTTGTTTTAGCTATATCCAACACATGATTAACATACTCATATACCCTTTTGCACATTTATAAGCACGGGGTAACATCTTACCCCCTTGTTACCTGCTTTATGTGAAATCCACCCATGTCAATATGCTGCTTAATTCCATTTTGAGAAAACACCTTTTTATTAGCCGAAGTGCGGATAAAATTGTGAATAAACAATTTTTCGCTAAAATATCCTATACTAACATTGCATGTATTTCACTAAAACACCTTTGAAGTTCTAAAAGTCGTACTTTCATTAAAATACCTAGATTTTTCTAAAAGTCGTATTTTCACTAAAATACCTGACTTTTCTAAAAGTCGTATTTCCAAATAAATACTCTAAACTATTAGATCCTAATTTCAAATAAATACCATAAATTTTCTTCAAAATTAATATTTCACTTATACATCATGAACTATTACAAACCCTAATGCTTGGGCATACTTATACATACCCCTGTTACATGAAAACGCAACTCCACCAAACTTGTATGCGATACTTGACCCTTCACACGTAACACAACTTGACATATTAAACTTGTACGACTAGAGTTAAACGCGTGTTCTTAAGCATGGGGGTCTATGCAGATTCCGATGTACGGATGACCTTGATTACTATTGAGGATTCCGATATACGAATTATCTTGATTTGGAAAGCAAACCCTCATGTTCCATGCATTGTAAAGCCACGTGCCAACGCCTACATATACCCATGTACAACTAAATGGTAGTTTTAGTTAGGAATGTTGTATAAAGGGTTTCGGTTTTCCCCTACTTTCACCGTAGTTCCATGGGTTAAACGGAATGCCAGAATTCTGGCACCTTTCACCGTAATTCCGGGGGTTAAATAGAATGCCAGGACATTTGGTATAATTTGCTGCGGTTTTGAGCCGTAAATAGAACATCTCTTACACATGCTGTTGTTTTGTGGGTACAAACGAAATAGTCCTAAGAACCCGGTATCCTTACCTGACCAAACTCAACGTATGTATATTACACTAGCTCATGACCAATACCCGACACTCATACATACCTTTTATATAGGACATACGCGCACTACACACACCTATTACTTTTCTACACCTTATGTGTGCGGGACATCCTACTGAGTATAACTTACTGACGCATATTTCTTTCCTCCTGTCTTCTTCTGGGATGTCGATATGGATGAGAAGCAATTTGGAGATGAAGTGGAGACCGCTGTGGATGACATGCGGAACTATCTACTTATTACTAGGAGTAGTTATCTTTCTTTATCGCACACCTGTTTAGGGTATGCTTTCTTTGAATTTATGTAATAAACTCGTTGTATCTCGGCCCAATGATGTAATAAATTTTATGTTAATGAAATAAATTCCTTTACCTTTGTTTATTGTTTTAGTACATTGTATGCATATTTATTTTACGCTTAACGTAACTATATCAAGCTCAATCCACTCTCGGTATAGTTAGATCGCGGACCGAGCCACGTCATAGCTTCAATACTTTAGCAAGCGGGGCGTGACGAGTTATCTAAGATTTCTAAATATTATGCTGAAATTCCAATTGTTTTTAGCTTGTGCTCGATAATGGATCCTGAGATCAGATTAGAAGGTGTGGAAACTCTTTTAACAGCGTTCCATGGATGCATGGGACACACTTTAGATGTTGATGCCTATATTGCAATCATTAAAAACACTTTAAAGTAGTGTTTGATTTATACCTTGCACGGTCTTTTAATGGTAGAATTAGAGTACCTGCCTCATCTTCCAGTTCGCGTGTCTCAACTCCAGCCTTAACTCTTATGCTGTTAGTCGACAGGGGTTAGGGTCGTGACAGTCACGACCGCGACGGAACATGAAAAACTATAATATTTCTCAAGCATAACCCCAATCCAATACACTAGAATCATTAAATATCATGCAATAGCTAAACTAGGAAAAACAAGAGAGCAAGTTGGAAATTACAATCTTTGTAGCATCTTCTTATGCTCTAATTTATGAACTTGAACCCTTTCTAGACTCCATCGAGCTCCCGGAAGCTTTCCCAAACCAACCACCTCGTCGTAGAAGATCCGCGGTGCAAATGTGTCCCCGGAGCTCCATCTTCATCGCCGGGTAGAGATACTCTCAATAGAGGCTTGCTAGGCATAGAGGGAGGTGAGGTAGGAAAAGGGTACTCTCTACTTTTCTTATACCCTCGCTCAATCACAAGTTGCTATTAGAGTAGAGAGCTTAAGCTTGAGCTAGAGGAAGAAGAAGAAAATATAATGGTTTAAAAAAGAAATTATCACACTTTTCTTTTTCTTTATCATATCTTATATGACATAAGTCTCATCCCTCTTTCTCTCTTCTTAGTTGTCACTAAAAGAGAGAGGGGGAGGGCCCACCAATCCATGTTAACATAATATATATATATATATATATATATATATATATATATATATATATATATATTGAGTACTTGTATATGTATCATATACACAAACAACAGTGTTAGGGTCGAAAATTGCACCCCGGTTGACCAAGTCAAAGTTAAGGTCAACCCCAAGTAAGCGGGCCCAAACCCAAGCAGGTGGGCCCATGTCCAAGCCGAGCCCTGTGGCCGGCCTCCCCATGTCGAAATAAAAAATCATGTAATAAATAATTTTGATGTAATTTTTTATGCTTGAATGTAAGAAAATGGGCATGAAGCCAAATTTTTGTAATGACTCATGTGCAAAAGCAAAGAGCACATGAAGCACGGGATGTGCAAAATGCCATTTTGTAAAGCCCAAGGGGCTATATGTAAATTTGTAAGCCTATAAAAGGCAACATGATGATGAAATAAAAGATACGATTCATTCTCCCCAAAAACTAGGGTTTGTGTGCCTCCTTCCTCTCTCTCAAGGGTCTAAAACCTTCTTCCTCTTTTTGAATTAAATCAAGAGTTTAACTCTTCCTTTCTCAAAAAGAAGTAGTTTTTTACCACAAAACCTACAAAAGGGAGCTCGGATCTCTTATCAAATCTCTGAAAGGAGAGATTTTGAATCTCACTCCCCTTTCCCCCAAAATCCGGCTAACCGAGAGGAAGAAGAAGGAGACCCATCTCCAAAAATCCCACGTTGGGAGGATCCAAAGCTCAAAAGAAGAGCCAAAAATTCATAAGAGTTTAACTTCTTTCTAGAGCTGTTGGAGTTTAACTCCATAAATTAAATTTTTGTTAGGAGTTTAACTCCAAAACCCCTTGGGAGTTCAACTCCCTAACCTAGGGGCTAAGCCTCTTCTCGCTTGTGTTTCCCGTGGTCACATGACATGCATATGTCCCGCGGGTGCCCAGCGGTCGCATGCTTGGCACGTGACCCGCGGGCGCTAAAGCGCCCAATGGTCGCGTGCAGCGCACGTGACCCTAGGCGCTAAAGCGCCCACATGCACGCACGTGTCCCGCGGGCACTAAAGCGCCCACGTGCGCTCACGCCTCGCGATCGCGTGCAGCGCATGTGACCCGCGGTCCCGTGCAAGGCACGTGACCCGCGGGCACTATAGCACCCACATGCACCCCACGCGACCCGCTCGGCGCCCAGTGGTCGCGTGCAGCGCAAGTGATTCGCGGGCGCTCAGAGCCCACGTGCTGTGCACGTGACCAGCGGGCTCCAAGCGCTCATGCTCCAGGCACGTGCCCGTAGGCACCATGCGCTCACGTGCCACTCATGCGTCTTTAAGACGCTCCTCCCCCCATTTTTTATGCACTCCACAGTAAACACTATCCCCCGTTAGAAAAAATTTCTAACGGGGCACTGCTCCGCACCCCGTAAGGGGGCTGCTAGCCCTCTTGACCCCCAGCCCGCTATCCGGATAGCGAGACCCCCGTAAAAACTCTGCGGGGCCCCCGATATATCCAAAACCCCTTCAAAATACAACACTGCACATTGAGTTCGCATGACCTGTTTGACCCGTCAATCAAAGGTTCTCTCGCTCCAAAGGGAAGGGGTAATTAACGGCAGCTTAGTCCGCGGCTGCCGGAGATTCGGATCCCTACAATCAATAAACCCCAGCCTACCCTAGGCGGGGGGAATCTTTAACGTGCCTGACAAGCGCGCGTGTATTTCCATCTCAATGGGGTGACGAAAAACACCCTACAAACAGCCATTAATTTCTTCTCGGTATTATATACTGTAGAGAGTCAGTATATCATATGCACTATACTAGAAACCGTATCAAAATATGGTTATCAAGTCAACACTTGACTTGATATTCCGGATTTTAAACCGGCTAGTATATCCGAACATTTGATTAAATCAACCATTTAATCGAACACCCGCACGTATCCAATACGTACGATACCTCACATTTTTCCCGGACAGGCACTTTCATTGCGGGACTCTAAAGACCTGTCAATATGCTGGCAGTAGGTTATGTAGGATCATATCCGATTGAATCCGAAACACTTTCAGATTTAACCACTTTACGAGTTAACCCACAAGCTCGTCAGTGGCACTAGCTGTACGTAACGGCTATCCAGATATGATCAAGATAAAGGCAGGTTGACGAGTGAACTCATCTGGACCCGACCAAGTCTATAAGCGACAGTTACTGTACAGTCAGGTCTCTTTATCTAAGAGTATCGCATATCGGGTCTAGGGTTTAGAATCTGTTAGACCCTAATACCTCGCTAAGTCGTGTAACAGAAGACTTATAACCAACCAGAGATACAACTGATAACACTTATCAGTATATATCTACTGTGGTGGCTACCGACTTGTGATTGTAGTCATGTCCTGCACAGCGCGACAACAACTTCCTATACCCAGAGAGACGAATCCACACGACTGCTCACTGCCTCTATGTGCTTCGGGACTATACCCAACAAAAACATGTTTGCACGACTCCTTTGAGCCGTAGTAGGATAGAAGTCTAAGTATAATGGGAACATAAATAAGACATTATGGCGATCTCAGGTCCTAGGGACTACCCTGTACTTATGTCACTAGAAAACTGCTATTTGACATTGGTATATGACCAACTAGGATTTCTCGGTGAGTCCGTCCAGTGTATCTCATCCAATGAACACCTATATACAATCCTTGGTGTTAAAGCTATTGTATCAGCTATCGCTCTCCAACCGGGTTAGGAAATGTACACACTAGTCTAAACTGGTGTACCGATGCTCAGTCTCGATACTCATATGACTAGGGACATTTAAGGATGTGCTTATCGACTACCCAGGCTCCACTAGTATAATCTGCATTATCCTTCTGATAGTCAGGTAAAATCCTAAGGGCTTTATCTCATGTCTAAACGATGCGTGATAACGAATAAAACGTATCACATGAAAGATAAAGATAAACCAAATAGCATACTATCATCTCGAATAAGACGATTCTCTGTATAGGTCCTCCTTTAATCACATAATTGTCATCTTGCAATTACAATAATTGTCTTGAGGGCACTATATCCAACAATCTCCTACTTGCACTTAAGACATAATTATTGCAGTATCATATACCTAACTTTTGTACTAACAGTTTCGCAAATTGTATTCGAGAACTGGCCTCCATTAGTGGACCCGGCACAACACTTCTTTCTGTTTCTCCCTGTATTTCAACTTCGCAGAGATCAAATATCTTCCGAACTGAGCGATACTTGTCTTAGTATTTTCTTGGACAGACAATGGGATCATGTTCATTAATGAACAATTATATCCAGCGAATTCTCAGACGGTATCCTTTGCCGATTCACAATCAGTATCACCGCCTTGACTACTTCAGTATTTCTCTTGGAACTACTTCCAATATACCGCTCCTCACAAGAGGGTAAACTGTATAACTCACGACAGACATTCTGTCATTCTTGTCACTTTGGAAGCTGGAGTTGGCAATCGCCTCCCGAAGACGGCAACCATTACCATACACCAAGAACATATATGTTCTTCATTGCTCCCGTTTCTCCTGGATTGGATTACCATCTGGACAAACATCCATGACAACCAATATTTAACCGATTTTTAGCATAAGAACATCATTTCCTATTAGAAAAATTTCGTTCATATACAATATGAAATCTTCGACATTCGACTCTATTTCCTTATTACACTTTCAAAGTTCATCTATCGTTTTGAGGAAGTCAAACACTTTGACCGTAAATCAAAATAGACGATTCATCTCTGCTATGCCTACTTTAGTTTACAAATAAACTTAAGCAATTGGTACGTTATCCGCTGCTCCCACTGACTACGATAACTCTCTAGCAGAGTCATATACATGTACACTTCTAAATACAATTTAGAAAGGCATTATATTCATCCTCGTGTCAGATACCACAATCAGGAAAGCAACAGTGGAAATTTTTATCTGTATGGATTTCAGCACAGACTTTGAACTAATTGTCACGCCTAGCTTCCCAAAATACGAGAGAAGGAAACGTGATGAGGCTTGTGATGTATTTATTCTGAGAAGATCTTTTCTCGCAACAAATACGCTAAGCGTAAAGTAAAAAATATAATATTGACAAGAATAGATAAGTGATAATAAAATCCAACACTTTATATATTTATATTTCTAAAGTTTACATTGATACAAGATAACTTAAAAAAATTGCAAAGAAAGTGCCTAAATAGTGGCATACTGGAATGAAAAGAAATAATTGCTGAAGGACTAGCAGTCAGCCTGGGTTTCAAACTGCGATTAGTCCTCAAAAGTCGGTTCCACCTTCTTAGTCTCTAGATTATCTGATGAACATTCAAAGAAAGAACGAAAAATGGGTGGAATACCCATCAGCGACCTTTCGCTCGGTAAGTCTCCAAAAAAGGTGGGTGATATATATAAATAAAATGCAAGGTGTATAGTATGAATGGAATGAAACAACAATAACATGGCAATGTTAAAGAAAACTATATAAGCATGGAAATGTAACATGAGAATAGCAAAAAAGTATAGTATGGCCGTGTAATGAATGTATCATGAACATGAAGTGTACAGTCAATGTGTCATACAGAGGTCACTAAAAGGTAATCTAACTAACGTGAGTTTAAGTGTGAATGTCAACGTATCTCAGGAGTGTTCTCAAACCCCAATAGGCTGTAATCTAGGGACAAGAAACCACGGGCCCTCATTCGTCGTGAATTCGTGATGTAAGTATGGGACTTATGAGATTCCGTCAGATTCATACTTAAACTGTCCCAACACCCGTGTATTCTAGATTATAATTAATGTTACTGGTCTTGTTCGAATCCAGGAATATATCAAGTTACAAGACTGAGTTCATGTCAAGATCAAGTATTCGTATCAAGCGTTCATATATTCATGTCAAGTTGTATTTCATGGTTCGACTCAAGTCGGTTCAAGAGTTGATAATGGGTTCAAGTATTCATATTGGATTGGTGTATACATGTCAAGTTGCAAGTATATGGTTCAGGTTCAAAATAATTTTGAGTTCAAGTCAAGTTTAGGTGTAGGTTTAAGTCAAGTTAGTGTTTAAGTTTAAGTTCGAGTCTTATGTGATTTGATTTTTTAGGAAATAGCGACAACCGCTGCATATGGACGGCAGGATTTGTGTCTTTTTCAAAGACGATTGCCATTTGATAAATTCCACCCTAAGGTTACGATCTATATTTAGGGAAAGGCAAGTAGTGCATCATTTTCTTTGACAACCCTGAGGCACTAATAAGAAAAGATGTCGCTCAAATCACTCTGCAATCTAAATATGTAATCTAGACTAGTCTTTTGATTTTATATGAAAGATGTCATTTAAAAATATGTCAAAGGGTTTTAATTCATCCTATTTTGGTAAAAAAAATATGTTAATTAAAATATCAAGATTTTTCATAAAAATGTATTTTATATTTTGTGGTATTTTAGTGTCAAAATCTAACTTTCAAAATTTATGGTATTTTAATGAAAAATACCACTTTTGGAAACTTGAGGGTATTTTGTTAAAACTTTAACCTTTTCATTTTAGAGTATATAATTTTACAAATTTGTTTTTATTTGGACATCACGAATATATAAATTAAATTATTTTAAATTTGTTTATTTTGTAGTAAAATTTCATACTTTCTTTAAAAAAGTATTTTATTCCTTTCGTGACCAAATTCTCCGTGAGAATTTCTGCACCTCACTCTATTATCTTAAGGATGTGCGATAATCCATACTATCCACAAACGGGTTCTCTAACGAGAGTTGTAGAGACGTATTTGTAAATGATAAAATTATCGATCATATTTTTTTATTTGAGGGTATTTTATTGAAAATTGATTTCTTTTCAAATAACGCTACAAGCATACGATCGTGTTATGATTTCCAAGTGTGCGTGTAGGGTTGGTCGTTACTTCATGCATTATCTACAATACTCTATCACAAACAATTATTAGCAAAATAATAAAACTTAGTATTTTAATCGCTAAGTTGGTTTGTTCACAAAAAATAGTCGAACATCAATGGATATGTTTTATCATCATATCATGATATGCACACAAATTAAATCATGCATTTGTCCCCAATTTCCAGGTACAACAAATAAGGTTTGTTAACAAAAGAAATGAGAAAGGAAAAGAAAGAGTTTTATTTTGACATCGTTATTTTACAAGTATGTTAATTTTCTTTAAATTAGGATGGATATGATATGAGAAGAGATGGTGGTTCATGGCAAAATTACAAGAGAAAAGAGAAGGGACTTATTCGCGGTGTGAATTGGTATGACAACCAACTCACTGCTTACTAAGAATAGGGTACGCTTTGAGTGCACGGAAAGAAGGTTCGGTTGATTGTACGGAAAGAGGGTTTGTTATGTTGATGTTGCGGTGTTTTCGACGGCGATAATGGCGGGTGGCGGCGACGTTGTTGTTGATGACGAGGACAAGGTATATGATGCAAGTTGGGTAATTTGTAGCCGCGGTGTTTTTGAACGGAACTTCGACGTCTACGTGCGATGACTTCACATTAGACCTGGGAGAAAAGTGTTTGAGAGGAATTTTGAGTTGGAATTTCTTTATATTTCAGAGGGGAGAATTAAGAAATAGTCTAGGGTATTTATAGGAGAGGGACAAAGAAAGATTGTGTTGAAAAGAGATTTAAAGAGTATTAAAATTGATTTTAATGGTGAAATGAAAGGTCTGAGTGTTCTAAATTAAATTAGAAGTTTCGAGATATGAAAATGAAAAGGTGGGAGTGTAAGGGATGCCCGTGTGTGAGACGGACCCAAATGGGCATACTGGAGCCATCGAGCTCGGCTAAATCCTGGCCTGGGTGTGGGCTAGGGTCTCGGGAAACGTTCCAGGTGCTCTATTGGGTTTAAAGGATGCTGTTACATATTTCTTTTTTGTTCAAACCTTTCGTATCTCTGTGTAATGCCCATGCAAACATTTAGGTTTCCAAAATGTTAAAAAGAAAAATATTTAAATAATTGGGGCTGATAGGGTTCAAATACGCAGGCTATGGGACAACAGCAAAGAGTTTTAATCTTGCATTTATTTCACAAGAATTTTCTTGTAATTCGAAATCAGAATAGAATACATGCTCTTTTATGAACTAAAACGAAATAGATGGTTCATAGGATTTAGAGTCGCTACATCCTACCAACCCTAGAAAAATTTCATTCTCGAAATTTACATAAGGAGGATGTTGTAACAGATTCGAGAAAAATTTTAGGTTGAAGCAGTCGTGAAGTTGGTGCAGTGTATAAAGTACCGAAGTTGCGTGGGAAAGAAGGAACAAAAGAATGCAAGAATTTGAAATGACTAAAAAATCGGAAGGAAAATTACCAACGACAACCTGATCTATGGCTTCAGCCTCAACTGCCGACATAGTGAAAGCCTGGTGTCTCGGCATTTTTCGCTGTGCCTGCTGGTACATTGATGACCGACGAGATAAAGGTGGTCCGCGTGGAGGTGGTGCAGGTAGAGCTAAGAGGGTAGGTGGATTTTGTATAGTTAGTCTTGGTGCAGGAGTTGCGTCCACTTTATACTTTGGGCATGCTCTTAAAGTATGCTCGGGCGATCCACAAATCATACAAACACCATTAGCTCGTTTGCAATCCTTCATCAGGTGCCCCAACTTCTTGCAGTAATTGTAGATGGTTGATCCATATTTGTAAAACGATCCTCCTGGCCTCCTGGGTGGTGCTATAGATTCTGGCCGCGAGGAGGCTTCTCCAGTAATTTGGCTAAGTGGAAGTTTTTATCCGGCCGACTGCGGTCTTCCCTTCTTCTTGATGGATTATAAATCATACAAACACCATTAGCTCGTCTGCAATCCTTCATCAGGTGCCCCAACTTCTTGCAGTAATTGTAGATGGTTGATCCATATTTGTAAAATGATCCTCCTGGCCTCCTGGGTGGTGCTATAGATTCTGGCCGCGAGGAGGCTTCTCCAGTAATTTGACTAAGTGGAAGTTTTTATTCGACCGACTGCGGTCTTCCCTTCTTCTTGATAATAGCTTCATAGTGACGAGCCGCCTTCAAATCAAGTTCATGAGTCGGAAAATATACCGTTGCTAGAGCAGCCTGGATGTCGAGATCTAGATCCTGCTGAAAACGTCTGGCGTAAATCTCAGCGGTAGGAATCAGATGGGTAGCAAACCTGTCGAATATCGTGAAATCAGCATCATACTCGTCTACTGACTTGTCCCACATGGATCCTTATTGTAGGTGGACAAATCATTGCCCCATCTCAAAACAGGCAGTCTCAGGAAAATACATGGCGTCAAATAGTTCACGAAATGTCTTCCACTCGATATAGTGGGGAATCTAGCTTTCTTCGGACTTCCACCGGACCCTGGCATTGTCGGTAAGCTGGAGTTTTGCAACTCAAACCCAAGCCACTTCTAGAAGTTGAATTGCTGCCAGGTCATCTTTAATACCTTGATCCCATTCTTTAGTTTTTAGCGGACTCTCTTTCCCAGAGAAATTCTTCGGGTGTAGTGCTCATAATTGTTTCACTCTCATGTTTACCGCCGAAAGACCGGAGATGAACTAGGATAGATCATCTTGCCTGAATTTAGGGGCAGATTCTATTTGTACTTATTCATCCACCTCTCTAAAGATACCAAGTTGATTTATGACACCATATTTCGGAGGTTTGGACAGACGCAACCGTTGTAGCAGACTTCATCAGATTCTCTCTCGGTTGTGAGGGTTTTTTGATTGTGGGGACGCTCTTCCTTGTAGGCGCAAGCCGCTGCAGTTAATTACGTTACCGTGTTGCGATAACCACTTTCTCCTACTCCAGCAGTTCACTTCGTGTCGTGTTGTATTTTTGTTTGTTGGGTTGCCTGTGGATTGTATATGGAGACTAGTTTATGTCGTTGCCCGTAGGGCGTGGATTAATCCAAATCCGTATATTGTAGATTTGGGTTTATTTCATCTAAGGACCGTTAATCTACTTTAAGATTAAGATCAACTTAAATATATGAGCATTTGGGCTCAATTTATTTTAACTAAGGATACGTTAGTTTAATTTGAGACTAAGATCAATTTAGCAAAATTTCAAGGATCATTTTTATTTCAGATCCAACAACAGAGTATTTGGGCTTAGCTGTAAGAAATTTTTTTAGAGAGACTTAGTCAATTTGGGCTTAGTCTGCTCAGTCTTTTTTTAGTTCAAAAGTGATAAGCACTTATTTGGGCTCTGCTTGTTCAGCCCCATTTTTTAATGCAAAAGTTCTAAGCACTTGTTTGAAACTCCGGCGCTCATATGGGTATCATGTGAAGCCTTCAGTTATGGGCGCTGCCCAATCAGTGCTAAGCACTTAGTTATTTTGACTGAATATATATATATATATATATATACTGCTAAGCACTTTATTTTATATGGTGTCCACGTGAGGAGCATGTGCGGCACTAAGCGCTGCCCAATCAGTGCTGAGCACTCAGCCGTTTTGGATGTATATGAAGTGCTAAACACTTTTGTATGGCGTCCATATAAGGAGCACGTGAGGCGCTGGGCGCTGCCCAATTTGTGCTAAGCATTCAGCTGTTTTGGCTGTATATGAAGTGCTAAGCACTTTACTCACGTGTATTTCACGTGAGGCGCTGGCCTTCTATTTTGGATGCCCACGTGTTTTCACGTAAGGCACTGGGTGCTGTCTAATCAGTGCTAAGCACTCAGCCGTCTTGGCTGCGTATGAAGTGCTAAGCAATTTACTCAGCGCTCACGTGTATTTCACGTGAGGTGCTGGCTTTCTATTTTGGGCATCCATATGTTTTTTACGTGATGCGCTGATTTCCTTTTGAAGGTGATCACGTGGGAAGCACGTGAGGCGCTAATCCCTTTTCTTTTTTAGAGATTGAATCTCTGTTAATGGCATTTTGACCATTAATGATCACCAAGATCTTTTTTTTGAAGATCTGGAATCGGGTTATCTTTGAGAACTAAGTTCTTATGTTTTTTCTCTTATAAGAACTATGTTTCTTTTAGGGTTAAACCCTGTTTTCAGAGGAATTAAATTCCTATAGGATAGGTTCTTTTTCTTTTTTTCTTTCTTTTTAACCTAGTTCTTTTCTGAATTTTTGATTCTTCAAGAACAAGATCTTCCCGATGAGAATTAAATTCTCAACTTATGGGAGACTTGTCTTGTGGATCTCAGATCCAGAGAAAGAACTAAGTTCTCGAGAAGGGTTAAACCCTTGGGTATGCTATGATAGATAAAGGAGATGTTTTGATCTATGTGGTTTCTTTACCTAGAGTTTGAGAGAAAAAAGATCTTCTTCTCTATTAAGAATTAAATTCTCTATTGGTTTTGAGTGCCTTCTGTATTTTTGCAGAAACTTATGGGGGGTTCCCTCTATATGTTTGTGTGTTGAGACTTGAAGTCTCGGATCCTTTATATAGTGGATGAAAGTTGTTAATTAGTTTTTTTTTTAGAAAATCTCTTATTAAGAGATTCTAATTTATTTAATTGGTCTCAAAATTTGTTTGAGGAATTTTACCCACCTTCGGATCTTTGATCCAAGAATTTCTGTTTTACAGAATATATATTCTTGTTTTTAAAAGGATTAGGGAAATATTTTCCCTATATACATAATTTTATTCTATCAAACGGTGATTTTTAATCACCATTGGATTTTTAATCTAAGGGCTCTCTGTTATGTAGAGCACATCTTTCTTTGTTTAGAAGCATATAGGGAAATATTTTCCCATCTCATTGGATTTTTGATCCAACAATTTTCTGTTCATTTAGAAAGATTAGGGGAAAATAAATATTTTCCCTTAATCGAATTTTATTCTATTATTTGATAATTTATCATCACTGTTGGATATTTGATCCAACGGCTCTGTTTAACAGAGTGTATCCCAATTTTTAGGGAAATATCTCCATGTAGAATTTCATTCTATTTGATTTTACTTGGGTGCCGACACTCACGTGTTGTGCACATGGATGCCACTTAAGAATTTAATTCTTATTTATTATAGGCGCTCCTGTGCTTTGCACATTGGCGTCCACATGAGCTTCACGTGCGGTGCCATCATAGGATTCATCCCTAAGGGGTTGGCGCTGCCGTCCTCATGAGGAGCACGTGAGGCGCTGCTTCATTAAATTTAACAGAGCTTAACTTTTTTATTAGGTTTAAATATCGTGGAAACAAATTCCCCCTACCGTTGTTCTTACGTGGCTCACACGTGAGTGCAACGGTGTCACTTTTTCCACCGTTTGATCTTTTAGAGAGTTTAATTCTCTTTTCCCAGAACTTAGATCTCTGCCTACAGAACTCAGTGTTAAACTCTGCCACACAAAAAAAACTGGTAAGGATTATTGATAGAGTTTAACTCTTAAAAGAACCTCAATTTTTGTTTTGGATTTTTAACCCATTAACAGAGCCCGGCTCTTTTGTTTTTAAATGATCTCTCAGAGATCTTAAAATGAACTTTCCCCATTTTTGAGTAGACCGTGGGTCTCAAATTAATGGGCATTCTTGAGAATCGTCGGTTCTCTTCTTAGGGTTTTACCCTATCATTGATCTTGATCTTTGAGTGTTTCTGGAATTCAATTCCATTATATTTCCTATCTGTCTCCAATATGGGGGATTTCTGGGATTTAATCCCATTATCTGAGGAATTTAATTCCATTTTGTCTTACAGGGCTTAGATCTGATAAATTTTTGAACATTTTGGGAATTTTATTCCCCTTTCTATTCCTTTTTAGGGTTCTAACACATTTCTTACAGATTTGAATCTGTTGCAGAACTCGCTTTTCGAGAACATTGGGAGTTTTTAACTCTACTGCTCAACGGGATTATTCATTTAATGAGAATTCTTTTGGATTCTCATAATGGGCGCATGTCTCATCATTGACGAGCCGCCATCTTGATTTTATGGAGCCCACCGATTCTTCCTTTAGACTGTAGTGATTTTAATATGCCAATCACTAATTCTCCACTGGTTTTTCTTTTCAGGTACCATGGCTGGTCGTCTGTATGATCTTGAAGTGATTATCTCTTATGAGGAGATTCGCATCCAAGGCCGCTGTCAAGGCCAGGAGTTTATTGATGCCTAATGCGTTGAAGTGATGCATCGCTTCGGCGATTACAATGGTCGATTGCTCCCCCGCCGTTCTGCCCTTTTGAAGATCATTGTTGAGTCGATCTGGGAAGCTATACCCGGGCACCTTGAGATTATGCCACTTCAGGCACTCGATGATGCTAAGACACGGTGCATTCTGTGTATATGATGGGGTTGATCTCGAAGAAACGGAAAGATAATCTCATCGCCATCTTGCACTATGTCTTTCAATAGAATGCAATAGTATCAACATATCAAAGGGTGGAGGACATCAGTGGTGACCTTAACGCTTGCATCCGAGAGAAAATGCACAAAAAGATGGTTAATGAGGCTGAACATGCATTGCTCAAACTCACTTTTGAGTTTGAGAATCCATGTCCAGAATTCAGTGTCTTGCCATTGTAGACATTTTGATGATATTTGTTTTTTTTATCATCCTCATTACTGATGTATAAATTTCTTTTGGAGTATGAATGACAAAGTCCCCCTTTTTCTTACGCCAACGCTCACATGTGTTTCACGTGAGGTGTTTTTATATAAAAGAACTAGCGTCGGCTCTCACATGTTATACACGTGAGGTGCTGCTATAGGACTTAACCCTGAAATAACTAACGCCGGCGCTCAGGTGTTATGCACGTGAGGCGCTGCTATAACGCTTAACCCTGAAAGAAAACTAGCGCCGACGCTCACGTGTCATGCACGTGAGGCGCTGTTATGGGATATGAAGGAATCGTTTCGTCTTCTTGCTCCGCTTTTCATGAGTGAACTCTTTCTTTTCCTATGCCCTTTTTGTCAGGAATAGTTCCACCATACACACCATTTTCTGTTCCTAGACTTAAATGTTTCTCTTTATAATATAAAGCAATGTTTTCCTTCTTCTGCACAAGGAAAGAACCATTTTTAACAGACCAAGAGCCATGGATTGCAATCGTCCACATGCTCGTCTGTAACTATAAGAGGTGCCTATCGAGGGAATCATTACTCATTTTGTCGCACACTTGGTGAATCCCATTCTTACGGATGACCAATGCGACACGGTGATGTACGAGCTCCTGACTCGTAGAGGGTTTGCTCTTCCCATCAGTTCCATTTGGCTCCGGATGATCTTCCTGTCCGTGCTTGCTGACATTCCCCCTCATCCAGCGGAAATGACTCTGGTGATTCTTGACGCAGCGGAGGACAAGATTGAGTGCTTTCATGAGGCAGATTTGATTACCCAGCCTCTGAAGGATAACTCTGTTTATTTGTTAAGCCAGATACGGGCTTAGCGGGCTATCATGTCTGCTTTTGCTGATGGGCACGACGCTGACCAATGGGGAGCGACTCCTCACGAAGATCGCCGCTTCGACATGGTGGAGAAGGCTGAGAGGGCTTCAGAGAACTTTATTCATAATTTTGTAAACCCTTATACTTTTGATCCCGTGTTTGGTGATCTTTTTTCCTGAGGAATAAAGTGTTTATTTAAATTTGTTTCTTTATTGTTGACCGCTGGATGTTTCACCCCTAGCACATATCCACGTGGGCATCTTGCTTCTGCACATATACTTTTTCACTTTACTGCTCCGTACGAATGCCAATGATGCGCATACATGTGGCGCACATACACGCACACATAAATGAGCATACTTTCAACGCTATTTCTCGTTCAAACATGCATCTAAATATAAGTGAACACTAGACTGATGTGAACAAATGCTTCCCCTTACTACCTTGCTCATGGAGGTATACCCGTGAGTAAGGTAATGCATGGAATATGGCTGGTTTCGGGTTGGCGTATCGTGTATAACTTTTAGAATTTTGACCTTTCTGTTTCTTGATGTCTTGATCTGGTGCGAAGTAGTTTACGTACTCATTTTGGAGTTCGTAGTTTATTCACTTGTTTCGAAGTCTCTAGTTTATTTACTCGATTCCGAGTTTGTAGTTTATTCACTCATTTCAGAGTTTCTAGTTTACGTACTCATTTCGGAGTGTGTAGTTTATTCACTCATTTTGGAGTCTCTAGTTTATGTACTCATTTCGGAGTATTTTTAGTTTACCTCCCTTGGGTTTACAGGCAAACTTGTCCTAACGTTGTATGTAGATAACCCCCATTCTTTACGACAGGGGTCCGTTAGGTTTGTGGTACTAGGGTTTTAGTCCGTGGTACCGTCGCGTTGGCTGATATATTTCTCGATATGCAGTCTTGAAGCCGCTGTTCGAGTAGCCCCGCGACCGTCGTGTCTCTGATCCTTTCGGGGGCTGGACAAGACGTTTTTGAGTAATCTCCTTAGGTCATATTACCGTCGGAAGAGCAAGCGTTAGGAATTTTCCACGACGCTTTTTACTTGAGGTTAGGCTCAATTTGGAGCCCCGATGAGTCATAACCGCACCCTTCTGGGGTGGGATGATCTCCAATGGTATTTTAGGCTTTATATGAGTTGCCGTCAAGACTCGAAGCTAGGAATATGTCGTCACTTTTTTTTTTCTTTGACGATGTCGCGCCGATTCTTTGCTGAAGTAGGGTAGACATCTGTAGGACCTCTATGCTGTATGTATTGCAATTGAAGTCCGGAGCTAGGAATATGCCATTGCTCCAATTTCATTTGATAGCCGCGTCCGCATCCTGCCAGTATGAGAAGGAATGCCTGGATAGTCTTTAGGTCATATATGTACCGTCAAGACTCGAAGCTAGTATTTTACCATGGCTTTATTTTTGCTTTGACCCTTGGGTCTTTTGTTGACGTTGTGTCTGCATCTTGCTGGAATGAGAAGAACGTCGGGGTGATCTTTAGGCTTTAGATGTTGCCATTAAGACCTGAAGCTAGGATGTTACCGCACTACATTTTTGTTTGATTGTTGTGTTTTCCCCTGCTGGAATGAGGAGGGGGACGCATGGATAGTCTCGAGGTTGTATATGTATCGTTGAGACTCGGAGCTTCTTTTGACAAAGCGTGGTGGGAAAATATGGTTCCCTTTTCCTCTATTTGTGCCCATGGATCGTATACAAGAGTTAATATGGACATACTTGTAGGGCAGAGGAAATTTTATTTTATTTTTTTATTTCCGCGATACTCTATCTTTTCAGCTTTTCATATCGCGAAAGTCGCGATTGCCCAATCATTTCGGCTATTTATCGCGGTGCCTAATCATTTCAGCTATATATTTTTTTATTTTTACTCGCTGATTTTTATTGCGAGTTTCCCAAACATTTCAGCATTTTTTTAAAGTTGGAGATTTGAAGTCTGATACCAATCTTGGTATCAGCATCGCTACCACTGGGATATTTCCAGGAGCGAATCATTATTGTCCATGAGAGGACTTGAAATTTGATACCTATTTAGAAATTAACATCGCTACAACTGGGATATTACCAGAAGCGAATCATCATTTTCCTTTGTCGATTTGAACAAAGATGGCTTAGCGAACATGGTTAGAATCCTGCCGACTAAGGCTTTTTGACTTTATGAGTCGTAAGGGTCTCATAAAGGTATTTCTCCCTACGAGTTGAGAGAATCATAGGGCTGTATTTTCTCTTTAGGAATCGTGGGGATTCCTAAGTGATCTTTTCTCTTATAAGTCGTAAAGATCTTGCAAGAGTATTTTCTCCTTATAGGTCTAGAGGACTTACAAGTGTCGTTCACCATATGGGGACATTTCTCGTCATTAGTGGAACTTGGTGAGGGATACATTTATTTATATTCGTGGATTGTATACAAGGGTCGTTATTGAACCGCCTGTAAGGCAATATTAAGGGAATATGACAGCTTAAGAACAGGTTTAGATCCCTGTAGCTTAAGACTTTGGAATCTTATGAGCCGTGAGGGTCTTATAGAGGGAACTCTTCTTACGATTCGTGAGGATCTCGCAGGTGTAATTTCTCCTTAAAAATCGTGGGGGTTCCTAAGTATGTTACTCCTTTATGAGTCGTAAGGTTCTCACAAAGGTTTTTATTTCTAACGAGATCATGCCATTTCGGGGTTTTCGCAAACCTCGCTGGCAGTCCCGCTGTTTTTACTCAAGGCGCCCTTTCGGGTTTTCATCCATGCCCATTTTGCTTGTGGACATACCTTTTTTTTGGGTGATGGAACTCCTGAAAGTAGTTTCTCCGCAGGTGCCCATCTGTTTGCCGGTGGGACTTGGGTTGCAACCCTTGCCATTGGGACTTCAATTGTAATATAGATCTTAAGAGAGCACATCGCCGTATTGGGGGAAATGCGCTAGTTTAAGGACATTTCGGTCCATTGTCGCCATGTTTGAGGTGACGCACTAGTTTAGGGACGTCTCGGTCCATTATCGCCATGTTTGAGGCAAAGTTTTAGTTTAGTGACATCTCGGTCCATTATTAGTTTAGGGACATCTCGGTTCGTTGTTAATTTAGGGACATCTCGGTCCGTTGTCGCCATATTTGAGGTGAAGTTTTTTGGGTACTACTCTCAGATTTCTGACTCATGAAGATAGCGAGCGGATACAAGCGTCATCGTCTATCATTGACCTAAGTCATGACTCTTCAAGCGTAGTACTTTTTGAGGGATCGGCCATTTATTGGCCAGAAGGGTCCTTCGCCATGCATATCCATGAGCAGGTAGGCTCCACCTTGGTATACTGTTTCTATAATGTACGGGACTTCATAGTTCGGCTCGAACTTCCCCCGTTTTGCACGATTGAGGATCATTGGTCTTTTGACGACTAGCACGAGTTCGCCTTGACAGAACGTTCTTGGCCTGGTCAGTTTTTCGTATGACCGTGTTGTCCTTGTCTTATAAGCTTCCAGATTTTGTTGTGCTATAAGGCGAGTTTCATCGAGGGCATCAAGCTCTTCAAGCCGAAGATGAGCATTTTCTTCATCTGTTAGCTCGTATCGAACCGCTACTTGTAGAGAGGAGAGTTCTATTTCCAGCGGGAGGACTGCTTCCGTGCCGAACACCTACGCGTATGGTGTTGTATTCGTGGCCATCTTGAACGTTGTTCGGTACTCCCAGAGAGCTTCATGTAGCCTTTCGTGCCAGTCTTTTTTTTCCTGGACACCGTTTTATTTATACTCTTTATGAAGAACTTGTTGAAAGCTTCAGTTAGACCGTTGGCCCGAGGGTTATAGACTGAAGAGTATCTCCAATTTATTTTATGTTGCTGTGCGTAGCGGTTTATTTTATGGCTTCTACAAGCTGGCCCATTGTCCGAAATAATTCATCGCGAAGTGCCGAACCGATAGATGACATGGGTTGTGAAGAAATGGAGGATATTCTCCATCTTCACCTCCCTTAATGGTACTACTTTTGCCTACTTAGAGAAGTTGTCGGTCGTTACCAGTATGAACCGATGCCTTTTGGATGATAACGGTTCAATAGGGCCAATTATATCGGTTCCCCACATTTCGAACGGCCAGCTACTCACTGTTGGGTGTAGCGAATTTGGAAGTTGGTGTATGAAGTCCCCATGAATTTGGCACGAGTGACACTGCTTCGCATATTCGAGACAGTCCTGAATCATGGTGGGCCAATAGTAACCCATTCTTTTTATCTTCAGCTTTATTTTTGGCCCAGCTTGATGAGAACCGCAGAGTCCATCGTGAGTTTCTTGGACAACTTTCTTTGCTTCTGATTGATCGTGTGAAATGTGTTTATATGTGTATGTTGTAAATAACCGCAATCAACACGGTATCGCAAATAGCTAGCCGCGATGAGTACAGGTCGTCCGTAGGGAAACGTGAACTTTTTTTCTTGCTTTAGACGAGTTGGTAAAAGAGAAGAGAGATTGTTGTCGTTTTATTTTTATATAGATATAAAATTTATAATAGAAGGGCTTGTAGGGTTTATAGGACTTAGTAGTTAATGGATGAATATTTAGAAATGTCTCTTTTGGTCTTTTAATAGTTTAAAAGTTAGAGAAATAGCGATGAATGTGGATTAGGGGTTCTTGGAGAGAACTAGGGTTTCTGTCATGCCCCGCTTCCCAAAGTGCGCTAAGATAGGCACGTGACAGAGCCAACCATACTACCTGTGGATAGGAAACATCCCTCCACAGTCACATTACGGCTGTCTAGAGATATCAAGAGCAGTAGAAATAAAATAAACTATCTAGTACTATCAATTTAATGAATCGTCGATGTAACTCAATAGTATCCCGTGCATGCCCGGGACCACGGTCAAAGACTCTCGGGCTGAATCCGAGACGTGCCGTTAGGCAGTAAAAGGTAGTATATAAAGACAGATGATGTCAGCATCATCATCCTGGGACTGGCCTAGCCCATAAGACTGATCAGTAAAGGCATCGAACTGTCGAGTTACAAGTCAGGTTTCATCATTGATTTCCCCATACCCCCAAGTTATGTGTTTAAGTCGGGTATTGATAAATCCAAGACTAATGCCAACACAGGAATCAAGCAGGAACATGTTTGTTTATACAAACAGCAGGATATGTCCATCGAGACAACATGTCAGGATTGTCGGCATTAGAAACAGGATTAGGTAACAAGTCAAGTAGTAACATATCAGGTCATGTCAAGTAGTGCACGGGTATCAAGTCAGGTCAAGTAATGGTATATCAGATCATGGCAAGTAGTATACAAGTATCAAGTGGGTGCTCATGATCAAACTGTAATAAGTATGGGTGCACAAAATCAAGTATGGAGTACTAATATAACAATAAAATGATATAATGTGACATGGTATGCAAATTGATATAAAATCAATGATATGGATGCACAATTATCGATTAGGGATACATTTATACCTTCGATACTAATTAGGATGCACTTATTAAACATGGGGTGACAATACAATGATAATATGATTTAATATGATCTATAAATGCTGTTATATATATTTTAAATGAGATGGATACAAACGGGTATCCCAAAAATAGGAAAACTGTAAAATGGTAATGTGAGATGTACAACTAAGCAATATATGATGTAAATATTCCATTGGGTACAGTATATTGTAATATAGTATGTAATGAGATAGGTTTTCATGACCTAGATCTGAAATGATATGAATGGATGCAAACGGAACATCGAAAAGCTGTAAAACTAAACATGGGGTGCATAAATAATCATTATGGGGTGTTATCATTTAAATAGGCATAGGTTGTAGTAGTATAGCATGTAGCAAGGTTAACTTGCCTAGACGGAACGTGGAACGGATATGTACGGTACGTCCCACGTCGGCAAAATGTCGCGACGCGCGTACGGCACACGGAATGGGTCCAAGTAACGCACGAGGGTGATCACGCAGTCAAGGTACGTCGTCTGGGTCTCTGGAACGACAGCAACGGCGCGACTCCGGCGAACGCTGAAATTACACGGTTCAAGAAAAGAAAAGAAAAAGAAAAAGAAAAAAAAAGAAGAAGAGGAACAATAAGGGAGAAAGGCTCACCGTGGTTGGTGCTGGGGCCAGAGGAGGTGGCAAGGGAGTCGTCGACGATGAGGTTCCGGCGAAGGCTAGGGTTAGGGTTTCGGGTGTGCAGGTTCTTGAGTGGGTTATCGGGGTGTTTGCAGGGGTTCGGGAGAGAAAAGGGAAGTGGAGGAAAGAGAAGGGAAGAGGTGGTGTTAGCAACGGGGATGTAGAGACGACGACTAGGTCGGAGCTCTGGTGAGGCGAGGGTGTGCAGGGGATTCTAGTGTGCAGGGAAAGCTCGGTTGGTGCAGGGTTCGTGGAGCTTTAGGAAAAGAGGAGAGAGGATGACGAGAAGGAGAAGGAGAGAATGCAGGCCCGGGTTGATGTTTAAGGAGGCGGCGGAGTTAGGTTTATGGTTTGAGTTTCTGTGGGTTTCTCGTCGCGGGTGCAGGTATTTATAAAGAAGAATAAGAAAGAGAAGAAGTGTGAAGGGAGGTGACTGTAGGGTGTGAAGGGAGGTGACGGGATCCGAGAAGGGAACAGTGATCGCGAGATGAGTGAGAAAGCGGGGGAGAGAGAGAAAGAGGAAGAGAGACAGTCTGACGAGAGAGAGAGAGAGAGAGAAATAGAGATAGAGAGAGAAAGAGAAAGAGAGAGAGTCTGCCGAGAGAGAGAGAAAGAGAAATAGAGAGAGATCGAGAGGAGAGAGAGAGTGAGTGGGAAGAGAGAGAGAGATAAAGAATCAGTTTAGATTAGGTTTTTAAAAGATTTTAAAATATATTTTAGTTTAGAAACGTGCATATAAATTATATTATATGTATATAGAAAATAGTAAAGAATATATTATTAGTTAATTTTAAGTTTTTGGCGAAATACAAAATAGTCCAAAACACGCCCAGGTCGGGTCTAAAAATCTAGTTTTAAAATACGGATAATATACGTATCGACCAATAATAAAACAGTACATCCGGGTAACGAAAATGCATACCCCCACGAACGGATGCATGCGCGTGCACGTAGCAATCCAAACAGGTCCGTTTCAATGAACGGGACGAGAACAAGATGCGCGGATGCTACCACGGGGTTAGGGGTAGCAGGCAGGCCATACAAAGTATTTCTAAAATATTTTATGTGACTTAAAATGTTATACTGTAAAATGCAAATACCAGATAAAAATACAAGTATGCAAGATGTATAAATTAGAATGAAAGTGCACGAGTCTACATAACAAGTCAGGATAAATTATAGACATGAGTCAAGACTGGTTTCAAGCAAGCGGGTCGGGTCGGATGTAAATACAAATATCAAATACACTATTCGCACCCAAAACACAATAAATCAGGAAAATACCATAAATAAAGAAATATTTGACTAGAACTGGTATAAATGAACTAGGGTGTTACATTATACCCAACTACAAAAGAATTTCGTTCTCGAAATTCCAGGAACAAGAAAAGATAAACAATCAAGAATCTAAAAGAATAGGTGTGGAAACTTCTGTCGGATTTCTTCTTCTCGTTCGCAGGTCGATTCTCCATGCGAGCGATTTCCCCAACAAACAAGTACAAGAGAGATAAACTTGTTCTTAAGAACCTTTTCCCTTCGATCCACAATCGACATCGGTCGTTCCTCAAAGGTTAAATCTTCTTGTACAGTCAGCTTCGGATGATCCAGCACGTGTGTTTCATCTCGAACATACTTACGGAGTTGAGATACCTGAAACATGCCATGAACATTCGCCAAAGATTGCGGTAAAGCCAATCGATACGCCACTTCTCTAATACGTTCCAAAATCTCGAAAGGCCCAACGAATCGAGGACTAAGCTTGCCTCGACTCCCAAAACGAATCACTCCTCTAATCGGTGATATCTTCAAGAATACCAGATCACCAACAGCGAACTCTAGAGGTCTTCTCGATGTATCGGCCCAACTTTTCTGCCGATCTTGTGCTGCCTTCATATGATTCCGGATGGTGTTAACTTTCTCTACTGTCTGCACGATCAAATCCGGTCCCAACAATCTTCGTTCTCCAACATCATCCCAACAAACGGGTGAACGACACTTGCGACCATACAATACTTCGAATGGAGACATTTGAATAGTCGCCTGAAAACTGTTGTTGTACGAAAACTCCACCAAGTGTGGATGATTCTCCCACGAACCCTTGAAGTCCAACATGTAAGCTCTCAACATATCTTCAAGAGTTTGGATCGTTCTCTCCAACTGGCCATCTGTCTGAGGATGATAAGCGGTGCTAAACTTCAATCGTGTCCCCAAACTTTCCTGTAAACTCCTCCAGAAGTTCGATAAGAATCGGGTATCACGGTCGGAAATGATGCTCACAGGTACTCCATGCAATATCACAATCTCCTGCATGTACCGTTCTGCTAACGCTTCCGTTGACTGACCAACTCGAAATGAAATGAAATGAGCTGCCTTGGTCAATCGATCAACAATCACCCAAACTGTATTGTTGCCCTTTGGACTCCGCGGTAAAGCTGTCACGAAATCCATGGTTATATGTTCCCACTCCCATTGAGGAGTCGGAAGTGGTTGCAATAAACCAGCTACCCTTTGATGTTTAGCCTTAACTTGCAGACACAGCAAGCACTTCGTTACAAAACGGGCGATCTCCCTTTTCATACCTTCCCACCAGAAATGTTGTCGTAGATCACGGTATATCTTCGTGCCTCCTAGATGTACGGAATATGCGGAACTGTGTGCCTCCTTCATAACTTCTTCACGAATGTCTCCTTTTGGCACACAAACGGCTACCATATCGCAACGAACAATCTTCATGAATTAACATGTTCGTTCAAAGTCCAGCTTCAACCTGTTCTCGAAACTTTTGAAATCTTGGGTCCGATGACTGTGCTGCTTTAATATTCTCGATCAATGACGATTGTACTTGCAGCTGCATCAACCGTCCCGAAGAATGCGGTAGCACGATCTCCGACTCGAATCTCTGAAAGTCTTCGATAAGCTCCTTCTGTGCGGTCAACATCTGAATTGCTAGCAACCGACTAAGCACATCCGACACTACATTAACTTTCCCCGGATGGTACTTAAGATCAAGATCATAGTCAGCCATCAGCTCTAACCATCTACGCTGCCTCATGTTAAGCTCTTTCTGCGTGGACACATATTTTAGGCTTTTGTGATCGGTGAATACTTCGACCCTTTCGCCCAATAAGTAGTGTCTCCAAATCTTCAAAGCGAAGATCACTGCTGCAAGTTCCAAATCATGAGTTGGGTAATTCTTCTCATAGGTCTTCAATTGTCTCGATGCGTAAGCTATAACCTTCCCATGCTGTATCAAAACACATCCCAAATCTTTCCTAGATGCGTCGCTGTAGATCACCAATTCTCCGGAACTGTCTGGTACGGTTAAAATAAGAGCGGTTATCAATCTCTGTTTCAACGCCTCAAAAGCTAACGCACATTTATCTGTCCATACGAATCGTACCTCCTTTCGCGTAAGCTTGGTCAAAGGCTCAGCCAAACGGGCAAAATTCTCCATGAACCTTCTGTAATATCCAGCAAGTCCAAGAAAACTTCTGATCTCTGCTACGTTCTTCGGAATCGGCCAATCTTAAACTGCTGCAATCTTCTCAGGGTCAATGATGATTCCATCTCCGGATACGACATGCCCCAAAAACTTCATTTCTTCAAGCCAAAACTCACACTTGCTCATCTTTGCATACAATCTTTCATGCCTCAATATCTGCAATGCGATCTTCAAGTGTTCTGCATGCTCTTCTAGGCTCCCCGAGTAGACCAGAATATCATCGATAAACACCACTATAAACCGGTCCAAGAACGGTGAAAAGATTGGGTTCATCAAGTCCATAAATATCGCCGGTGCATTCGTGACTCCGAATGGCATCACTAAATACTCGTAATATCCATATCGAGTTCGAAACGCGGTCTTACAAATATCCTCTGATTTAACTCGGACCTGATGATATCCGGATCGCAAATCCAGCTTCGAGAATACCCTCGCGCCACTGAGTTGCTCGAATAATTTGCCAATGCCAGGGATTGGGTACTTATTCTTAATAGTCACCCGGTTTAATTCTCGATAATCGATGCACATCCTCCTTGTGCCATCTTTCTTCTTTACTATAAGAACTGGAGCTCCCCAAGGTGAATTACTACTGCGAATCCAAACCTTCTCTAGCAATTCGGTAACCTACTTCTTTACTTCTTCCAACTCTACTGGTGCCATTGGATAGTATGCCTTTGAGATTGGTTGTGCACCAGGAACAAGATCGATCGCGAACTCCACATCTCTTTTTGGAGGTAAACCCGAGATATCCTCGAACACATCCATGAACTCTCGAACTATATCTGGCGCTTCCTCCTTGTCAACTTCCACCGACAAAAGAGCACTGTTTGTCGGCCTAGCCCTAAACTTGACTGGCCCGACAAAACTGCTACCTCCAGCAAAAACAAACTCCAGATGTCCGGGAATCTGGAAAATCACTTTCTTTGTCCTACAATCAATGTGAGCGTGGAAAGTGCCGAGAAAGTCCATTCCCAAGACAACATCATAACTGCCAGTATTGATCACCAAAGAATCTGCAAATAACTCTCGTCCGCAAATACCAACCGAACAAACCTTGCACTCGCTACTAGATATAATCTTCCCGTTCCCAGTGTGTTTGTCCTAACAATAAGACAAGGTCGTGCAATAAATCGAGTGTGTAGCAATAAACTTGGACGGCATACAACAATGGGATGCACCAAAATTGAATAATACTAATGCGGGAAAATTATGAATAAGTAGGATACCTGAAATGACTTCATCTGAAGCCAAACACCGAAGAAGATAAGCACGGTAAACAGGATTCAAGATTGCGATAAAATATGAACTGGTAAACAACGAAACCGTGAGAAGCAAGGTAATATAACGAACATAAAACAAGAAAATGAATCAAGACTAGGACTCTAAGTTACTTAAATAGAGTACCGCATTGTAACCATATTGCAGTTCATAGTTACAATCACATAACTCCACTCAAGTCGCCCAAATCCTAGTATCAGAATCAAAAGAATAGGACGGGAGAAACAATAGGGAAGCATAAGGATTTCAAGTCGAGATGCAAGGTCATTTGCATATCGTCAAGACAGGGGTCAAGAAAAAGATATGATTCAAGAATCACGATAACAATGTGGCAGGACATGTTCCTAATTACGGGTTTCTTGATTCGTGTATTGGGTCCAATACCCAACTAGAAAAGAATCAAACCCGATAAACCTAAATCCTATGGCTCTGATACCAAACAAACCCTATCACGCCCCGCTTCCCAGAGTGCGCTAAGATAGGCACGTGACAGAGCCAACCATGCTACCTGTGGATAGGAAACATCTCTCCACAGTCACATTACGGCTGTCTAGAGATATCAAGAGCAGTAGAAATAAAATAAACTATCTAGTACATGTCCATGAGCCAGAATAAACGAGTCAAGAAATAATATGCGGAAGCAATAAATCCAATAAACAGTAACATCTGGAAAGTACGGAAATAACTAAACTAACTGGATACTAACAGGATCCTCACTGCTCGGCCTGACGGCGGAAATACTCCTGCTCAGCCTGCGACAAAGGTAGAGGATCTGGGCCATGCAAAACCCAGACGTCAGTGCGTCATAATATCAAACAATAATATAATCGGGAAGTAACAAGACATGCAGGCATGAGTAGAAACAGTAATAAGAGTATAACAGTAACATGAATAAGAAACAGTGAAGGGTATAAGCACATGTGACGTGCAGTGAGTAATCTAAATTAAGCTACTGGGTAAACTACTCTCAAGTTTGTGAAATCAATTTAATGAATCGTCGATGTAACTCAATAGTATCCCGTGCATGGCCGGGACCACGGTCAAAAACTCTCGGGCTGAATCCGAGATGTGTCGCTAGGCAGTAAAAGGTAGTATATAAAGACGGATGATGTCAGCATCATCATCCTGGGGCTGGCCTAGCCCATAAGACTGATCAGTAAAGGTATCGAACTGTTGAGTTATAAGTCAGGTTTCATCATTGATTTCCCCATACCCCCAAGTTATGTGTTCAAGTCAGGTATTGATAAATCTGAGACAAATGCCAACACAGGAATCAAGCAGAAACAGGTTTGTTTATACAAACAGCAGGATATGTCCATCGGGACAACAGGTCAGGATTGTCGGCATTAGAAACGGGATCAGGTAACAAGTCAGGTAGTAACATATCAGGTCGTGTCAAGTAGTGCACGAGTATCAAGTCAAGTCAAGTAATGGTGTATCAGATTATGGCAAGTAGTATACAAGTATCAAGTGGGTGCTCATGATCAAACTGTAATAAGTATGGGTGCACAAAATCAAGTATGAAGTACTAATATAACAATAAAATGATATAATATGACATGGTATGCAAATTGATATAAAATCAACGATATGTATGCACAATTATCGATTAGGGTTACATTTATAGTTCCGATACTAATTAGGATGCACTTATTAAACATGGGGTGTTAATATAATGATAAATGAATTAATGTGATCTATAAATGCAGTTATATATATTTTAAATGAGATGGATGCAAACGAGTATCCTAAAAACAGTAAAACTATAAAATGGTAATGTGGGATGTACAACTGAGCAATATGTGATGTAAATATTCCATTGTGTACAGTATATTGTAATATAGTATGTAATGAGATAGGTTTTCATGACCTAGATCTGAAATGATATGAATGGATGCAAACGGAATATCGAAAAGCTGTAAAACTATACATGGGGTGCATAAATAATCATTATGGGGTGTTTTCATTTAAATAGGCATAGGTTGTAGTAGTATAGAATGTAGCAAGGTTAACTTGCCTAGACGGAACGTGAAACGGATATGTACGGTATGTCCCACGTCGGCAAAATGTCGCGACGCGCGCACGGCACACGGAACGGGTCCAAGTAACGCACGAGGGTGATCACGCAGTCAAGGTACGTCATCTGGGTCTCTGGAACGACAGCGACGGCGCGACTCCGACGAATGCTGAAATTACAAGTTTCAAGAAAAGAAAAGAAAAAGTAAAAGAAAAGAAGAAGAGGAGGAACAAGAAGGGAGAAAGGCTCACTGTGGTTGGTGCTGGGGCCAGAGGAGGTGGCAAGGGAGTCGTCGACGGCGAGGTTCCGGCGAAGGCTAGGGTTAGGGCTTCGGGTGTACAGGTTCTTGAGTGGGTTATCGGGGTGTTTGCAGGGGTTCGGGAGAGAAAAGGGAAGTGGAGGACAGAGAAGGGAAGAGGTGGTGTTGGAAACGGGGATGTAGAGATGACGACGAGGTCGGAGCTCTAGTGAGGCGAGGGTGTGCAGGGGATTCTAGTGTGCAGGGAAAGCTCGGTTGGTGCAGGGTTCGTGGAGCTTTAGAAGAAGAGGAGAGAGGATGACGAGAAGGAGAAGGAGAGAATGGACGCTCGGGTTGATGTTTGAGGAGGCGGCGGAGTTAGGTTTAGGGTTTGAGTTTCTGTGGATTTCTCGTCGCTGGTGCAGGTATTTATAAAGAAGAAGAAGAAAGAGAAGAAGTGTGAAGGGAGGTGACGGGATCCGAGAAGGGAACAGTGGTCGCGAGATGAGTGAGAAAGGGGGGGAGAGAGAGAGGGGAAGAGAAAGTCTGACGCGAGAGAGAGAGAGAGAGAGAGAGAGAGAGAGAGAGAGAGAAATAGAAAGAGAAAGAGAAAGAGAAAGAGAGAGTCTGACGAGGGAGAGAGAGAGATAAAGAATCAGTTTAGATTAGGTTTTTAAAAGATTTTAAAATATATTTTAGTTTAGAAACGTGCATATAATATTATATGTATATAGAAAATAGTAAAGAATATATTATTAGTTAATTTTGAGTTTTTGGCGAAATACAAAATAGTCCAAAACACACCCAGGTCGGGTCTAAAAATCTAGTTTTAAAATACGGATAATATACGTATAGACCAATAATAAAACAGGACATCCGGGTAACGAAAATGCATACCCCTAAGAACGGATGCATGCGCGTGCACGTAGCAATCCAAACAGGTCCGTTTCAGTGAACGGGACGAGAACAAGATGTGCGGATGCTACCACGGGGTTAGGGGTAGCAGGCAGGCCATGCAAAGTATTTCTAAAATATTTTATGTGACTTAAAATGTTATACTGTAAAATGCAAATGCCAGATAAAAATACCTGTATGCAAGATGTATAAATTAGAATGGAAGTGCACGAGTCTACGTAATAAGTCAGGATAAATTATAGACATGAGTCAAGACTGGTTTCAAGTAAGTGGGGCGGGTCGGATGCAAATACAAATGTCAAATACACTATTCGCACCCAAAACACAATAAATCAGGAAAATACCATAAATAAAGAAATACTTGACTCGAACTGGTATAAATGAATTAGGGTGTTACAGTTTCCCACTACTACCACTTGTCCTTCCATTGATCTCTATTAATCTCAAGCCTTTTAAAAAAACAAGTATTTAACTAATCTCGAATCGTTGTCGTGACTATCAATAAATTGATAGCGCACCCGATAAGAGAGTTAATATTTATTTTGCTAAAATTTATAAATATTAACATGTCTAAAGAAGTTAAAACATATTTCATCCATTATTCTACTCTATCCTACAAACTCTAGCAATCAAGAAATTACTCGCTCATGGTTAGTAGCGATTTAGAAGAAATGTTGAAGATGAATGAAACTATAATCAAAATTGCAGAAAAGTAATACGGAAAATTAATTTGTAAAGTACATGCGGAAAAGTAAATGCAAAAAGAATTAAAACAAAAACTACCTTTATCAATCAACTATTGCGTTACTACTTTCTCCTTCAAAAGTAGATTACAAGAACCCTAATTTTGCTCTAGATCTCTCTCCTTTGATGGGTGTAGATGAATAGATGATTAGATGGTATATTTTGATGATTTCCAAATGCACAGCTCTCGGTCCTTTATATATTCTCTAAAACTAGAAACCCTAAATACTATATGTGAGTAGATGTAGTTACTATCATGCCCCCAAAATCCCAGATCTAACGGCCACCAAAGAACTGCGGATCCGCCGCCTCCTAGTGGGATTTGAACTTGGGATTTTTTCTGGCCTTTTTTCTCGATATTTGGAGATCCTCTTGATATATAGATTCTGAAAATATTGCCCTTAGTCTCTGCCATTTCTAGATTCCTCGATTTACTTAGAAAATTTTGGCAGATTCGGTTTCGATATCCCGATTTGACTTGGATCTGCTACATAGATTTCAGACCTGAGCTAATACTTGCACAATATCTCAAATCAAAGTGTTAGTAGTATTTGGTATTTTTAAAATATTATTCCAACCATTTATATGATATAATATGTTAAGAATATTGATTAGGAATATTTGATATGATATGCATATTTTAATTACTAATATTTCATTTAAATAATATATGCATATATTTTCCCTAATTATATTAATTATAAATGAAGAAATATATGATAATAAACTTTTACAAATAAACCTATGTATGTTCTTTATTTACAATTAACACCTTTTATTTATTAATAATAGTAGGGAAAATATTCATACAAATGTGCAATATTTTAGACTAATCAAATAACCCCAAATTTATCTTTGATCGTCCCGAGAAAACTATTTATTAAAAGGAAAAAGAAAAATCTAGCATGCTTTCGTAGGCAACACACGATTGCACTTAGCACGTGCAACAAGTCTTTAAACCTCTAGGTGTCTCTAGTAAGAGAAGTGTTGTCTCATGAGGGTTTTCAGCGAATTACACCCATAAAATCGCATAATGAAAGAAAAAACATGAAAGTTACATATAACGATAAGGAACATATAAAAAAAAGAACTTGAAAATAAGTGTTTCAAACTACACTGGCTTTTTAGTTGTTATGAGCCCTATCTTAATGGTCTTGAAAAAAATGTCAGAAATTATATCATTCCTCAATAAAATATCGTCTTTAGTCTTCCTCCCTATCCCTCTTCCAAACATCGATCATATACCCCTACGTGTGTGTAAAAGTCATCTCTACACTTAGAGAATTCAATTCAAACTTTCATACCCTTATCCTTATTCTTTAGTAATTTTTAGTCGGTGATGCGTTAGATGGATTTGCTCACACATTCTTCATGCGACCGTTAATACTTTTTAAGGTACTAACCAACCGATTACAAAATGTGCTCTCTTCTTAAGATATAATGTCGGGACCCGGTTCTTGCTCACGGAGCAAAGTGCCATACGGAACAAAGTGCTACGCCAAGTGTCGTGTTAAGTGGGCGGGGGCCACCTCTTGAATCCGTGGGGGCCACTTTTTGAGTCCGTGGGACCCACTGTAGAACAATGGGGACTCTTCGGAATACATTCCGAAAGGGGGCAGATCTGTACTATAAATGTAATGATACCACTCTTCAATACAGAGGCGCCTTTTAAGTGAACCGGCACTACAGGAGCTTGAGAACTCCGTAGTTAAGCATGCTCGAGCCAGGGAAGTTCTGGGATGAGTGACCTCCTGGGAAGTGGCCCCTGGTCGGGTCTGGTTCGCCCCGAAGGACAAAACCGTGCGGCTTCGGCCAGAGCGGACAATACTCTCTGTAATGGAGGTGGGGCGTGACAGAATGGTATCAGAGCTGGTCCCTCAATAGTAGGTTTGTGGTTCGAGGACGAACCATTATTCAAAGGTGGGGAGAATGTCGGGACCCGGTTCTTGCTCACGGAGCAAAGTGCCACACGGAACAAAGTGCCACGCCAAGTGTCGTGTTAAGTGGGCGGGGGCCACCTCTTGAATCCGTGGGGGCCACCTCTTGAGTCCGTGGGACCCACTGTAGAACAATGGGGACTCTTCGGAATACATTCCAAAAGGGGGCAGATCTGTACTATAAATGTAATGATACCACTCTTCAATACAGAGGCGCCTTTTAAGTGAACCGGCACTACAGGAGCTTGAGAACTCCGTAGTTAAGCGTGCTCGAGCCAGGGAAGTTCTGGGATGGGTGACCTCCTGGGAAGTGGCCCTGGTCGGGTCTGGTTCGCCCCGAAGGACAAAACCGTGCGTCTTCGGCCAGAGCGGACAATACTCTCTGTATTGGAGGTGGGGCGTGATATATAATTAGCTATATTCTAGTCTTGCAACACCTAAGACTTAATAGTGACTCGCAAAGCAGTTGGTCTAAGGCACGAGGTGATAAGGCACCCTCACTATATTTTTTTATGCCGCCTTAAGTAATTACAAAACCATTGTTTATTTTTCTTCACCATTGATATTTTGTGTGTTATTTATATTTTTGTTAATTTATATTTGTTTCCCTTCAAACTGAGGCTTTTAGATAAGAGTATTTCAATGTATCCTCTACTATCCTAAGTTTCAAGATGTGTGCAAGTACGTATAGTAGGATATTAACGTTCAGAAGTTTGGAATCAAGAATAGGGACTATTTTTCAGGCCTATTTCTATTCGCAGATTAGTAATTTCCTTCATCTTACTAATCCTAGGGACAATAGCTCATGACTACCTATTACTAGCTTCATTTTAAAATATCTAATTTTCTTGCATTTCTTAAATCTCTTCCTCTCTTTCATATGTGTTTTTCACTTTTTAACTTTTATTTTCAAATTTTTTTAGTGCTTTTATTTTTATAGTATAATGCAAAATGATACGTGAATAAGCACAAACCTTCCCCTCAAAACTATTTGCAGCAGTGTCCTCACTAATATCATCTTTTAAGCTCAAAACCTATAGACTTGGAAGGAAAAGTTCCCTATGATTAGTAAAGAGGACAAAAGTTAATGACAGTGAAATCCTCTTCCAAACTTATTTTTGGCTCACAATCGTGCAAAAATTTCTTTTCATTCAAGAGCCAAAAAATATTTTTCTCCCCCCAAACTTAATTAAAATAGTATTTTCATTACTAAGTATTTAAAATCATAAGAGGGGGATAAATATTATTGGTGTACATAAACCTTTACAATGACCAAAAGTCAATACCAACCATTCAAATATTTTATCAATGTAACACCACAGTTGGTAGAAGATCATATTAACATGAAGAAGTGGGGAGGAGATAAGAGGTGTAATTGAACGGTTTTACGTCTGGGTTGGTAGAGACAAAACAGTGATGGTGGATGAAAACGAGAATATGAAAGATAAGGAATAGGTGGAATAGTCGCATTCTCGTACTTGATAAGAAGAAAGGGTAGCGGTTCAGCTTCTTTTAGTGGAGGTCGATTCATCACAACATCCATGTCTTTAAGGAACGTGGGTTCTTCAACCAAAATGTCTTCAAAACTTTCATCAATATTTCGAATGATAATCTCATCGGAAAGAAGAGTATGATACTCAGACTCCATAAGAGGTTCATATCTAATGTAAGGGACTGACTCGGATAGCTCGACTAAGTCATTCGACAAGTCAAAGGATTCGGACTCGCGGTGGACTTGTCGTCAGAAGGGTCCTCACTTGTATAATAAATAACTGGATCAAACAATAACGCACCAGTGGCGTTGAGATCAGTATTGTGAAGCTCCTCAAATTCGCAACTATCGGAAGCTATCTTATCGACATAACATATATCAACTATATGAGCATAAGGTTCAGAGGGTTGTCTTCCTACCCTGTAAATGTTAAGCTCAATTGTCATCTTCCCAAAGGACGGGTTCATGAAACCGTTACGACAATTGATTATCGTGTTGGATGTTGCTAGAAAAGATTGACCTAGAATCACCGGAATTTGGTTCCGTGGATTTGCCACAGGTTGTGTATCTAAAACTATAAAATCCATAGGAAATATAAATTCCCCGATTTTGATCAACACGTCCTCTAGCTCACCACTAGGGTGGGTGATAGATCGATCGGCCATTTGGATAGTGCAGTGCGCAGGTTTCAACTTTCCTATGCCTAATTGCTCATAAACAAAATACAGGAGCAAATTAACACTAGCACCTAAATTGAGTAAAACGCAATTGATGTTTTTACCTCCAATAGTAATAGATATTGTAGGATAACCGGGGTCCTTATGTTTCTTGGGCACATGTTGGGTAAGAGCATTGCTCATATTACTCGCTAAGAAAACCTTTTTAGGCACTTGAGTTTTCCTTTTCCTAGTGCACAAGTCCTTTAGAATTTTAGCATAGGATAGAACTTGTTGGATAGCATCTAAGAAAGGAATATTTATGCTTACTTGCCTAAAGATTTCCACAATCTTCTCTTTTTGTGGACTTGGTCTGCTGGGCCTCAACCGATTTGGAAAAGGATTTTTATTAACAAGGGTTGGGTCCAACTCTTGTGGAGAAGTTTGTGGGGATGTAATGGATCCTAAAATTAGATTTGGGATGATCGTAGATGGTAATTCATTCAAAAAAGTGGGTTGAGGGTTCGAGCCTAGTGAAGAACGGAGAATAGGCTCAGAAGATGGTGGACTGGATGAAGTAGGAGTAGAAGTAATAGCCGGGGTATCATTTGAATCATCAAATTATTCACCAACCTGGTTATTTAGCACTCTTCCCGATCTCAATATAGTTACGGCGCTCACATTATGATTTTGTTGGTGAAGGATGAGATTTGCGCTTTATGAGTGGCCGGGATTTAGTAGAGGTTGAGATGGAAGTTTTCCTTTCTCTCTCACTCATTACGGCATTCAACTGTGCAATTTGTGCTTCAATAGATTTTATGCTTTCACCATGGGAAGTAGTTTGTTGCATCAACGTTTGTATCCTGAAGATCTATCTATGAAGGATAAGACCTCATGGGTAGATGTGTTATCGATTATCAGCTCGGTAACAGGTACTGGGAAGTCATCCTTCATGCAAGCTTTGTTAAGGTCTTAAAAATCTACGTAAATGCATACCGTCCCATTTTTCTTTATTACTGGAGCGATGTTAGCGATCCAGTCGGATTATTGAACTTCTTGGATGAAGTCGGAATCGATTAGTTTCTTGACTTCAGCGTTGATACTCATCTCAAGTTCGAGTCCCATCTTTCTTGGCGCTTGTTTGATTGTCTTTATACCCGACGATATAGCCAGTTTTTGTACTGCCACCTTTGGATCTAGACCTGACATTTCATAGTAGTTCCGGGCGAAGCAATCTTTATACTGCATGAGCTATTAGTGACATGTATGCCCTAGAGGTCATTATTGTATGATATAATGGATGCTTGGACATATATATGGAGGACTTTCTTGCTTGACATGATAGTATGCTATCTGATTGTCTTTATCTTACCATGTTCACTGGTATTATTATACCGTCTCTCATATACATGTTGATAAAGCCCTTAGGATGTTGGCTTGACTACCAGGACTATGATGCGGATCATTATACCGGGACCTGTGTAGTCTATAAGCACATCCTTCAATTGTTCCTAGTCGAGAGAATATCGAGACAGGGCATCGAAATTTCGGAGTAGACTAGTGTATACGTTTCTTGACCCTGTATGGGGCAATGGTTGATCCCATATCCATTAGTGTTTGACATCAATGATTGTACACAGGCGCTCATTAGAAAATGGGTACACCGAATAGGACTCGTCGAGAACTCCTACATGGTACTATACCTATCGTCAGATAGCAGTTCTCTGGTGACACTGGTACTGGTTATTCTGTAGACCTGATATCGTTATAGATTCTTGTGTGGCTCCCACTGTGCTTTGATTTCCTTCCTACCACGGTTCAAAGGAGTCGTGTAAACAGGTGGATTTTGGGTACAGTCCCGAGTCGCATGAAGGCAATGAGCGATAGGAGGGGTTTCGTCTCTCCCGGTATTGGGGGTCGATGTTGCGTTATACTCGATTGGCTATAACTGTAAGTCCCTGGCCAGGGCTGTTGATGAGATTTACTGGTAAGTGTTATCGGTAGTTTCTCATACCGTTATAGGCCTTATATCGGCATGACTTATCAAGTTATTAGGGGCTGACGATTCCACCCCCAGACTCAATATGCGACATATCATACGAAGAGACCAGACTGTACGGTAAGTATTATTTATAAGCTTCATGGTAGTTTGGACAAGCTTACTTGTTGATCTTCTAATCGCTCAATACCTGGGTAGCTGTTACGTCCAGCTAGTACCGCTGACGACTTGTGGGTGACTGATGTGATCATCACTTGCTGCTGGCGTATTGACGAGTCTTTAGAATCCCACACAGAAGTTTTCTGGTTCAAGCGAAACGAAGTAGAGCACATATGTTGATATGTGCGGGGGCCTGATTAGATACGTGTATGTGATACCGTATTCTGATATGGCAGTTATTTGGTATCGATTAGGTTATATGTAATATAACCGCATTATCGAATCAAGTGTTGATTTGATAATGTGATATACAGATAAATGATATTAGTCGGTTATATGTGATATAACCGGATTATTAATAATATGATATATATTATATTTGATATAATTATATCTTAATTAATATTATTTCTCACTAATTATTTTGTTATATATATATATATATATAATCAAGCATGGGTTGATTTTCTATTTATTAGAAATAGAAAATGTGAGGTGGAAATTGAAAGCATGGAATGGAGTATGGCTTGATGAATATTTTATTCATCTCACTACACTATTGAAGCATGGTTATAATTGAATATTGATTTAATTGGTTTGCTTCAATTATGTTTGAGATAAAAAATCCATTTTTTACTTGCATCTTTTACATTTGCTCTTTTTCTTGACATGAGCTCCTTCTTCCTCTAGCTCCCATCATCTTCCACCTCCTCATCAATTTCATGCTTCAAACTCTAAACAATCACATGTGTTATGAAATATAGAACTTGAAATCCTAGTGAGCTAAACAAAACCCCTACTTCACCATCCTACACTTCATTAGCACTCTAGTATAGTGTGTTTTTTTCACTAAAGAGTTTAGTGAAGAGGTAGCTTGGATTGGCGGATTTCGGATGGATCATCTTCGGCACGAAGATCATCGGAGGAAGCTCGTTCAACCTTCAAGTGGAGCCTAGTGGAGTCGCGTGGACTACAACCCGGAGCATTAGAAGAGAAGGACACAGTCTACAAAGGTTGTAGCATTCTTCTCTTAGCTAGTTTATCATATCATCATTGTTAAACCCTAATATTCTAGTTAGATCTTGGTTAGTGTTCATTAGCATCCGGAATTTTTTAAAATTGCATGTGTGATGCCCGTTTTAACCACGTCACGGTGCTAGCGTACACTTTCTTGGCATCAGAGCCAAGCTAGAACATTTGGGCAGGTCTTTACGATGTTAAAGTGTTCGATCGAGTTTTGAAACCCGCGATTTATTATGTTTCTATTGAATTTTCAAAAGTTGGAATTTTGGTGATTAAAAATATGCAGAAAATCGTGCAGGCTTTTAATGGAGCCTCAAGAAATTTAACGACCTAACTCCCTCAAATGGTTGCGGAACCGCAGCCAAATTTGGCCGTGGTTCCGCTGCATGTTAGTCGAGTTAAGGTGTCGTTTCTCTTGTGATGCTCCATTTGGTGATCATGCACTCTCTGAATGTTTTTAATGGTTCTCAAGTTGTTGAGCTCTCTGGATTTTGTGGGTATTCGATAAATCGATCGAAATGTTTAATATTGTATAGACTTAGATGATATGTGATACAATTGTTAGAATCCGGAATAATTAGTTTTGTGAAAACTAGTTAGTATATTGTAAATCTAGAATTTTAATGCTTTTTAATCCACCATTTTAATGTTTGGTAAAACCATATTTTAATGCTTTTTAATCCACCATTTTAATTCCAAAACCCTAATTCTACACTATAAATACCATCCCCTATCTTAGCTAAGTACCATTCTGAAAATTCTAGCCAAAGCTCTCAAAAATTTCCTAAGTACAAGTAGAGTAAAGAGGATTTAGCAAGCGATCAACTTCCGGCGAAGATCGAAGTAACATCCGGAACTCCCATGACACCCCAAAACTTTCCTCCTCTTCTTAACATAATCAAATAGTAAGTCCCTCCAAAACTTCTCTTCTCTTCATTGAAAATACTTTTTAATCAAAATCGGTAAAAGTGGAGTTATACCGATATCATCTTTTATAAAAGCCATAACTCCAATTCCTTTTATATTTTGGTCAAACAAACTTTACCTCTTCACTTGTAATTTTGATACCAATATTTAGAATAAATTTTAGCCTAGAATATCATGTAAAATAATTTTAATTTCACTTTTTCATTAAAATACCATGAACTTTAATATCATCCCTTTTAGTTTTGTTAAAACTATACTTTTAGGAAAAACTGCACAGGGTAATGACCCACCCCTTACGTACACTCTTTTTTCATAGCACGATACCTTTTTGTATGAAGAAAATATTACATTAAAATACCACGTACTTTAAAAACTGTTTTTCTTTTAAAACAGTATTTCGATTCCTTTGCGATTATCCCTCTACAACTCTCTTTAGGGGACCCGCTAATGGATGGTGCAGATTATCGCACATTCTTGGACTAGTAGAGAAAGATGCAGACATCCTCACGGAGCATTCGGTCTCGAAAGGTTTTAAATACGTTTTTTAAGAAAAACGAATTTTCTAAATAACTAAAGAAATTTAATTTTTAATAATTATATAAAAATTACAAATCCTTATTTTCAAAATATAATAAACTTATTTTTCTAAAAATGAAAGATTAACAAATTTTAATAAAATACCATCAAGTTACCAAAAGATCACTCTTTTCAATAAAATACCATGAACTTCTAAAGTCAATTGTTATCACTAAAATACCGCAAATCCATAAAACTCATGCTCATGAAAACCCTAATAATATAAATAACCCCTCGAGGTTTATTTTTAACTATATAATAATATTTTTTTCATAAAACCCCCTCGAGTTATATAAAAACAATATTTAAGTATTTTAGTAAATATAGATTTAAGCGTGATCAATTCTCTTAAGCCCCAGAGAGCCGGAGAAAGTGAGTGCTTGCCTATTTAAGGTAGAAAACTTAACGGAGTTGTCAATGGTAATTGTCTTGGAAAAGCACACAAATCCTGCGGTCCATGTGCAGCAGTTACCGATAACTCCCGAACCTAATTCAAGATCCAAATTAGTTTATAAGAGTCTTACTCAGTCTGAGTCCAATTCAAATCTGAACCCAATATCAAACATGTATACTTGACCTGACTTGACCGAACCATGGTTATAACTTTACTTGACTACTTGAAGATTTTGTATCCATGGTTTCGGCAAGTCTGATAATTATAATCTATACAACAGATTACGCGGGGATAAAGGGATAGATTGGTACCGAACGTATATCGTGGCACGAGAGGTCACTTAAAAGACACTTATGTGAATGCTCATACCGTTGTCCTGTAGGTTATAACGGGGCCTTATACTACATGTTACCATAGTCCATGGGGTAAGATAGACTCCTCTTGTATACATGAATACCTTCTATATCAAGCTACAAACAAGCACGTTAGAATAATAATCATATACTGTACAGCTCACATGTTCCTTTCACATTACTCATATTCTCTTTCTTCTTTTAAGACTTACCGAGCACTAATTCGCTGACGACATTCGTTTCTATTTCTTCTTTAGAATGTTCGTCAGGAGTACAGGACTCTCAGGAGATCGAGCCTAGCCAGGAGGACTTGGACCAACTCGCGGCACAGCCTGACTTCTAGTTCTTTGTACTTACTTTCATTTTGTATGCCACTATTTACGCATTGCTTTACTCATTGTATCTTTTCTTTTCAAACAGTTGGAAGTAAAGATGAATGTAAATAAAGTTGTTATTGTACATCACTTGTCATTCTTGTATAATTTTATATATTGCTTAATTACGCTTAACGTATTTATTTCTTAGTAAATACGTTGCAGCCTGCCATGTCACCGTTTTCTTCTACTGGAATGCGGGGCGTGACAGCAACTGTTGCACATAGACGACATGATTTGTTTCTTTTTCCAAGATAATTGGCATTGATAACTCTGTTAAGTTGTCTAACCTGAATAGACAAGCACTCACTTTCTCCGGCTCTCTGGGGCTCAAGAGAAATGATACCGCTTAAACCTATATTAATCTATAGTCCTTAAATATTTGTTATTTTGTTGTTTACATTGTATTTATATTGTTTGCATCTCTCGAGGGGGTTTATGAAAAATACTTTAATATTGTTTAAAAATAACCTCGAGGGTGATTTATGATATTTAGTGTTTTTATGAACATGTATTGAATTTAGATGGTGTTTTTAGTGATAAACTTAGGTTTTAAAAGTTTGTGATATTTTTATGAAAACTAACTCTTTTGGAAACTTGATGGTATTTTATTAAAATTTTAATCTTTCATTTTAAAAAATATAATTTCATAATATGTCTTGATTGAAAAATACAAATTCATAGTTTTATATAATTTCCAAAGTTTAGTTTTTATTTAGAAAAATCGTATTTCTTAAAAACCGTATTTTTATTTCCTTTCAAGACCGAATACCCCGTGAGGAGTTCTACGTCTCACTCTACTATACCAAGAATGTGCGATAATCCGCACCATCCATTAGCGGGGCCCCTAACGAGGGTTGTAGAGGCGCAATTGCCAATGATGAAAAAATATCGATTAAAAGAAACCCTTTTTTGTAAAAGTATGGTATTTTAATGTAAAACCTATTCTTTGAATTAAGCATACATCTAGAATATCGTGCTATGAAACCAGAGTGTGCGTGTGGGGTAGGTCGTTACCCCGTGAATTTTTCTAAGGTATTTATGCTAATTAAGAGTTATAATAAAGTTCATGGTATTTTAATGAAAAAGTTCGTCATATGAGTATTTCATATGGAAGTTTTCATTATACTAAAAAACTAAATGATGTGAATAAAATGAAGAGTGGTTTTATAGTATTGTTGTGATTTATTTTGCTTATTAAGTGGGTGAAAAAGTTTGAAAAGAAAGTAATATCGTATCTAATTCCACTTTACCGCTATGGTTTAAAAATGCGATTTTAGTTGAAAAGAAGGAGAGGGGGCAGGGACTTACAGCTTTATAACGTCAAGAAAAGAGTAAGGAAGAGAGGGGGGCTCCATGGCTTCGCGGTATCTTCGGGATTGACTCTGATCTTTAATGAAAAAGAACTTTGTTGCTAACTCCACATGACTCCGTTTGCAGTTAGAAAATTTTAGGAGAAATCGGATAGAAATTTCAGAATGGGAGAGAGCTAAGGCATGGGATGGTATTTATAGGGTAAAAATGAGAGAGGATGTGAAATAAAATGGATTTAATGGTGTTAATTAAGGATTTGAAGAGTTTCTGTTTGATTGTAGGAAAATCAAACAGTGCAGGGGAGTTGAGGGGAGTCGAAGGGACTTGTGTGCAAAGCACGGAGTTATTTAGAGCCAATCGGGCCGTAAGCGGTGGGCATGTGGGTGGAATGGGCAGTCGGATTTCGATGGCTTGCCTCAATATTCGTGCTACATATTTAGTTTAATGTTTACTCATCTTTGCGCCTATTTGATTTTTTTGAAACTTTTCGTTTCTTTGTGAATTGCACGTGCAACTCTTGGACTTCTGAAAAATTAAAAAGAAAAATCTTTAAAATTTTTAAGACTGATAGGATTCGAACACACATGCTACATCCCAGCAGTATAGAGGCTTTACCAGTGAGGTACAAGTTTCTTCTTAATTTTATTGAACGAAAATAACTTATAACTCATATACAGTCTGAAATACCCTTTTCTATACATTTAAAAAAAATAATTCTGTAAAGAGATTTTAGAGCCATTACAGTCTCTGTTTTTCTCAAAACTTATAGGGGGGATTCTCTATGTTCAGATTAATCTCAAAGATTCTTTATATATGGGATGAAATTGTTGGGCAAATAGAGAAAATATCTCTTTTAAGATCTCTCTAATTGATGTTAAGATCAACCCGGGTGCTTAAACAGCGTTGGATCATTGATCCAAAAACTCTCTGTTAACAGAGTTAATATCTTTTTTGTTTTAGAAAAATATTAAAATGATCTCTTATTGATAAGAAAAATCTTTCTCTTTTAAGAAAGAGGGGAAAATATTTTCCTAAATAAAATTTAAGCTCTGATTGAAGTATGCGCTTCAAACCAACACGCGTCTTGCGCCTCAAACCGACATACGGCTTGCGCTATGTCTTTTGCATGTGTTGTGCATTTGCAGCCGGCTTGGCGGCTTGCACCCGTGGTGCACGTCTGCATGACGGCTTGCAGCACGTGCTTTGCACATGTTATGCATGCGTAACCGGCTTGGTGGGTTGCACCACATGCATTGCACGTGGTGCACATGCGCAGCTCGGCTTGACAATTTTACCTTGGCATTTTTTCTAGACTTGATGAAGCGTAAATTTCAATCGTCAATTTTTTTGCGAGAACAGCCGCTGCACCCTCCGCCGTCAGATCGACCGCATGGACGGTCAAGATTTGCCCTCATAGGCGCCATGCATGTGCTCACGCTGAGCGCACGCGGCCATGTGCTGGCACACGCCAGCACGAGGCGGGCTCAGCCACACAGGCAAGGCCGGGCCCCATAGGCTCGGGCTTCTGAGCTCGGTCTGGGTTGGGTTTTAAAAACTTTATATATATATATATATATATATATATATATATATATATATATATATATATATATATATATGTATCTTTATTTTCTAAAATCTGTTTCTTTAAAATCCCATTTCTTTTCTAAAAATTATTTAAAAATACTTTATAATACCGGAAAATTATGGAAAAGTTCTAGATAAATTATAAATAATTACTTACTCGTTTCCTACCATTTTTTCCTAAAAAATAATTCCTTTTTCTAAAATTTACTTGCTAAAATAAATCTTCGAAAATGCTAAAAATCATATTTAAGTTCTTTTCTTTTCCCAAAAATTATATTAATCATATTTAAACTCAAAATTAATTTTTCCCAAACTTTTCCATCAATAGAAATAAATAAGTACAAAGATACAAAGGAAAATTATACGAAAACTATATTAAGGTATCGACAAAATACAGACGTTACAATATGATACAATGAAATGCATGATTTGCTCTCAAGATTGGGACGCTGCTGCAGTTAGAAAAAAGAATAAAGTTAATTTAGACTCAAATTATCTGCCTGAGAAGCTTTCACGATCTGGAGAGACAGAGTTCAACATCAAGGATACCACCACCACAACTGGCGGCGAGGAGTAGCGAGGAATCTTGAATCGAGGAGTAAGAAGTAAGAACAGAAGAAGAACTAAGTAAGCCTGATTCTCTCACATTGAATCTAAAATTGTAATAGATACGTAGGCAGCCTGATTGGGTCCGGTCTGTAATATAAAAAAAATTATACTGCAAAATTTAACATGTATAATTCAACAATTGCATGTAACACTATTAATTATTAATATTATTTGAAAATTTTTACTTATTTTTTAATTTGTGTGTGTGTGTGTTTTGGAACTTAGATGCTCGTCTAACTCGCCTCGCCTCAGCTCTCGACTCATTTAAACGAGTCGGCGAGGTGATTCGATTTTTTGAGCCGCCTCGCCTCAGCTCTCGCCTCATTTAAATGAGTCGGCGAGGTGATTCGATTTTTTGAGCCGCCTCGCCTCTCCTTGTCTAGGCAACGCGAGGATGGCTCGTCTCATTTGCCATGCTTAATCCCAAGTGGATAAAAGCAAACCCATTTTATAGATTGATTTGTTAAAAATGTTTTTTTCCTTTCCTTTTTTCTCCCCCTTTTTCTATCTAAATTTATCAGAATCTAGTTACGCAATGACTGATGTTTCGATCACGTAAAGACGATTGGCTTGTCATTTTTTCCTTTTTTGGGGAAATTGGTGAGAAGTGGGATTTTGTGTAAATGGTTAGCTTGCTAACATCACAATTGGACAAGAGCAAGACTCGTCTAGTGGATTATATTGTAAAAGTGTATTTTATATATACATATTGATGGAGGTTTGTATCTCCTTCAGATATTGTCCTCCGTCGATCTATCGCGAGCGTTAGTGAACGGCTGAGATTGATGTTGAGGGTTACCTCCTTAAGCGTGTGGATCTCAGTAGGCTTGTTATGAGGTGAAGCCGAGTTATCTGCAAAAGAAATCCCGGGGTGGTTGTACCACCGTGAACCCTCCGACGATCAAGTTAGTTGAGAAATTTGGGCAGAGTAGTGGCTTATTGGAATAAGATTGCGTTACCTGAGTCGTCTGAGAGAGGGGTTTTTATAGTGGTCGCTTGGAGCGAGCTGGCGCGAGATCTTTGTCTTCGATTACGCCCTTGACGTTATGCCTGTGTGAATGACGGAATCCCCCTATTAATGACAAGATGTGCTCGTTAATGGGGGGATATGACAGCGTGGAAAGCAGGATGTTGGGTGGCAGATATCTCGCTTCTGGCGAGACACGTGGAGCTGTGGCGGAGGCGCTTGGGCTCTACGTCCTTGGTTTCTCGGTAGAACCAAGGAGGCTTAGCTCGGCGGGAGGCTCGGAGGCAAGCGGGAGGCCGAGGAAGATCGGTTCAGTGATAACTCGGAGGCAAGCAGGGAAGGCCGAGGAAGCTCAGCGTGTAGGAGGGCTTGAAGGCGAGCCGATGGTTATTTGTAAGGCAAGCATATAAGTGTTCAGGGATCCATCGAAGGTCGGGTCATGCCTCTGGATGATAGCCCATGGGACGCCTTCAATGTATGGTGCTTGCCCTGTTTCCGTAAGCCCCGGGACACGTCATCTGCCACGTGTCATGATCTGGGGAGTTCTCACTTATGAGTATCATCATTAGCCCCTCACTCTCGTCCCAACCTATTTATGGGTCGGGTCGAGAGTGGTCCGGATCGGTTTTCCGAGCTCAGCCTGTTATCAAGAATTTGTCAGCACGGATTTCCGGGGCGACTCGGCGTAGGGCGGTTGCGTCGTTCAAATCTTTGAGCCTAACTGTCGTATCCCGGGCGCTTGGATCCCTGTGCCTATCTTGGATGACGTCAGCGGATCAGGCGAAAGGATCGTGCATTTAAAGAGGAGCGCCTATTTGCTGGCACGTCTGTTGAGGCGCAGGCCACGCATCCGACGCAGATTGGTGGACATGACAGGCAGTCGTTTAGCCTACGCCCGAAGGGACGTCTCCAATGGCCGTTCGATACGTGGGGCTTCGATGACTGGCATACGCGAAGCTTCATTTTGGCGGGAAACGATCTGAGCCGTTGGATGCGTTCCCCAGGCAGTATAAATATGGGTGGGATCCCCCTAGGGTTCACACTGTTGCCACTATTTTCCTTTGCAGCGAGAGATTTGCTCGGCGCTCCATCCTTTAGGTCGGATTCTTCGCGCTCTTTCCTCAGAGAATTCCTTCTTCCTTTGAATCAGGTTAGATGTCTTCTTCTGAGGAGTCTGTTGAGATAGTTAGGGAAGAGTCTAGGGAGTCTTCCACCTCTTCCCGAGAAGGTTCCCTTGCTGCTTCCTCATCGTCGGGCTCGCCCCGTAAAGTCAGGGCCACCCGTGCCGCTAGCCGCCTAGCAGCGACGAGGGTCCCTAAGGTGCGCATCGGGAACGCCCGCGGTGCGCCCGCCGTCTTGAGAGATCTGGACAAGCTTGCCGAGATTCAGTCTCGTTTCTATATCCCCTCTAACTACTCGCTCAGTTTGGCAAAGGGGAGCGAACGGGCGAACCGGATGCAGGGGAAGAAGATTGCCCTGTATTTGGAGGCGTTCCGTGTGGGAATGCATCTGCCATTTCCAACCGAGGTATGCAGGATACTTCGTTGTTTCCAACTCTCGCCGGGTTAGCTTGCGCCGACCTCGTAGAGAATCCTCCACGGGTTTCTGGTCCGGCTGAAGCTTGAGGAGATCCCCTTCAGCTTGACCCTTTTTACTTCCATTCTTTGCTATAAAAATCACCCCGACACCAGCAAGAGCGAGCCGAGTTGGGTGTATTTTTCCTTTAAAAATGCAAGAGTGGGGTGGCCTGGTCTGGCGTGGTTGTCGTTCCTTCTTCCGTCCATGACTGGAAGGAGAAGTTTGTATTCGTCGGGCCACCGGAAGGTGGGGACTGGCCTGTGCCTGTATAGTGGCAATGGGCCGACTGCCCACGGGCGAAGCAGTCGTCCTCTCTTGAGGCAAGGGCGGTGTCCATGTAGGAGCCGATCCAGCGGGCCGACTTCTTGCTTTCCGAGCAGGTCCTTAGCTGGGCTAGGCTTAGACCCGCGTGCTTTATGGGTAAGTTAGGAGATTGGACGATCTGTTTAGACTTGAGTAATTTACTTTTTGCCCTTCATATATCACTGACTTCTCTGTGCTTTCTCCTTTTGAAGGACACATGAACCAGTCCAAGATTCTAGCCCCCATATCCACCACGGCCCGGAAGAAGGCCGGGGGTGTGGTCTTGTCCCTAGCAGGCCCGAGCTCGCCCTGAAACCGTCCCCACCGGCGAAGTCCCCCGTAGCGCCCTGGCCCTCGATGACCATTGCGGGGTTAGCCAGAAGCACGCCTGAGACCCGTAACCCCGGGCGAAGGAGGAGGAGGAAGTGACCAAAGTCCCTCTCAAGAGGAAAAGGACGGTCTCCCGCACGCTGTCGAATGATTTCCCCGAGAGGATTCCGGTGTAGGAGGAGGACGTCTGCTTCGTGGTCCCCTCGGGGCTTTCCATTGCCAACAGCTTGCTCGCAGACATAGAGCAGTCGGCCGAGGGAAAGATTCCATGGGGGACCCTAAAGGCCGAAGTGGCTTCCATCGCTCAGGAGGCCGTTCAGGCCGGTACTCATTTAATTTTTGTCTTAATTGCCCCTTCCTTTTTTTTTCTAGCCCGGACACTTCTAAATCCATTTGTTGCTATTCTTAGGTCATCCAACACTACGCCCTCATCGTCAACATGGAAGCCGAGGAGATCGCCCCGGCCATGAGGAAGGTGGGGGAATCGTCCTCGGAGGCGGAGGATCTGCGCCCCCAGCTGCTGCAAGAGAAGGAGAAGACGACCACCCTTAAGATCCGGTTGGCCGCCGGAGAGCTCATGCTCTCTAAGAGCCAGGAGTCCTACCGGCTCATGGGCGAGTCCCACCGAGCCATGGAGGGAAGTCGGAGGAGTTAGGTAAGCGCCACACCTTGATGAAGAAGGCGAGGGACGCCAGCAAGAGGGAAACCAAGGCTGCGCTTGAGGCGACGAAGATCGCCAAGCTCCAGGCCCGCATGTCGGTGGACGTGTACAAGGTGTCAGACAAGTTCTACACCGACCTCGGCGAAGCCTCCGCTATCGTTTGGCTTGCAGCCCTTGATGCCATCAAGGAGTAGATGCCGGAGTTTGCCGACGGTGAGCTCCGTGCTTGGGTCCCTCTCTCGGTGGAAGAGCCGCAGGCGGATGCAATCGGAGGTGGGGCAGTAGCGGAAGCAGAAACCCCGGCCCCTAAGGGCGGTGCCGAATAAGGCGAGGTCCCGACGGAGCCTGCTGCCTGAGCTCCTCCCTTTTCTTTTTCTTTTTTGTAAGCCCCCGGGAAATTTTGTAAGGCTGAAGAGCCCCGAATACCCTATAAAGGCTTTTCAGAACATAAATAAAACCGGGTTTATCTTCCTCTGCGTTGCAATGTTTGTCTTGTGTGAGAACTTGAGTTTGCCGGTCTCTTCCCCGATGCAAATGTTAGGCCGTAAGTTAATAACCGACCTTTTAGATGACGATCGCGCGTCGAGTGTAAGCCAACTAGTTGTCAATTACAGGAAGGCCGGTGTCCTCCCGTCCCAAAGTCAAGGTGGCGATCGTTCACTTAGGATACATCGGGAGACTCCTCCGAGTAGGAAGGGGTGTAAGCCATTCCTCAGAGTCGGTTCTTAGCGTTAGGTGAACAACAGCCAAGTCAGTTTTGGTCGGTGTTGGCGGGTTCTCCCTTTAAGCGGTTCCTAGAACTCCGTCTTGGGATGGTAAGAATTCACGACTCGGAGGTTAGCCATGTTGGGATCCGCACGGTTTCCTCTTGGTGGGGCGTTGATCCTTGGTGTCGGTGGGTAGAGGTGTAACCGCCAAGGGTCGACCGAGCAGGGAGGCTGATTGGTGGCCTCTTGATGAGGGCTTCGATCCTTAGCATCAGTGGGTAGGATATGCCCGCTAAGGATTGACTAAGCAGGGAAGCTGATCGGTGGCCTCGTGAGGAGGGCTTTGATCCTTAGCGTAGGTGGAAAGGATGTTCCCGCTAAGGATTGACCGAGCAGGGAAGATGCTCGGTGGCCTCACGAGGAGGGCTTCAATCCTTAGAGTAGGTGGACAGGATGTGCCCGCTAAGGATTGACCGAGCAGGGAAGCTGCTCGGTGGCCTCGTGAGGTGGTCTTAGATCCTCAGAGTAGGTGGGAACAATGTGCCCGCTAAGGATTGACCAAGCAGAGAAGCTGCTCGGTGGCCTCGTGAGGAGGGCTTCGATCCTTAGCGTTGGTGGGCAGGATGTGCCCTGTAAGGATTGACCGAGCAAGGAAGCTACTCGGTGGCCTCGTGAGGAAGGCTTCGATCCTTAGCGTTGATGGGCAGGATGTGCTCGCTAAGGATTGACTGAGCAGGGAAGCTGTTCGGTGGCCTCATGAGGAGGGCTTAGATCCTTAGCGTAGGTGAGCAGGATGTGCCTGCTAAGGATTGAACGAGTAGGGAAGCTGCTCGGTGTCCTCTTGAGGAAGGCTTTGATCCTTAGCGTAGTTGGGCACGATGTGCCTGCTAAGAATTGACCGAGCAGGGAAGCTGCTCGGTGGCCTCATGAGGAGAGCATGGATCCTTAGCGTAGGTGGGCAGGATGTGCCCGCTAAGGATTGACCGAGTAGGGAAGTTGCTCGGTGGCCTCGCGAGGAGGGCTTCAATACTTAGCGTAGGTGGGCAGGATGTGCCCGCTAAGGATTGACCGAGCAGGGAAGCTGCACGGTGGTCTCGTAAGGAGGGCTTAGATCCTTAGCGTAGGTAGGCACAATGTGCCCGCTAAGGATTGACCGAGCAGGGAAGCTGCTCAATGGCCTCATAAGGAGGTCTTCGATCCTTAGCATCTGTAGGCAGGATATGCCCGCTAAGGATTTACCGAGTAGGGAATCTGCTCGCTGGCCTCGTGAGGAAGGCTTCAATCCTTAGCGTTGGTGGGCAGGATATACCCGCTAAGGATTGACCGAGAAGGGAAGCTGCTGGATGGCCTCATGAGGAGGGCTTCGATCCTTAGCGTAGGTGGGCATGATGTGCCCTCTAAGGCTTAACCGAGCAAGGAAGCTGCTCGGTGGCCTCATGAGGAGGGCTTTTATCCTTAGCATTGGTGGGCAGGATGTTCCCGCTAAGGATTGACCGAGCATGGAAGCTACTAGGTGGCCTTATGAGGAGGGCTTCGATCCTTAGCATAGGTGGGCAGGAAGTGCCCGCTAAGGATTGCCCGAGCAAGGAAGCTACTCAGTGGCTTCGCGAAGAGAGCTTCGATCCTTAGCGTAGTTGGGCACGATGTGCTCGCTAAGGATTGACAGAGCAGGGAAGCTGCTCGGTGGCCTTATGAGGAGGGCTTTTCAGATTTCTTCTTGCCTTCACGGGGCGTCGTTCAATCTCCCTTGACTTGTAAAAAATCTGGAAGAGTGACCGTCGCAGACAACACATGGCAAAAACGCACAGGCAAGGCACGACGCTCTGAGATCCGCGTCGTTCTAATTTCCATTGACCGCGTAGGGGCTCATGAGGTATGACATGGTCGCCACGCGGCAGCTCTGTATTGGGAAATTTGAAAATATCCCGCTATTCGCGCTGATGCGCTCGCAAATTTCGGCCTTTAGGGATTCTGTTGAGGCTATAAATAGTGAATGCATGTTGGTTTCTTTCAGCGTTGCATTTCTGAAAATGGACAGACGTCCGTGTGTGCTTATCAGCGAGATGATTTCCTGGGACAATGTGTACCTCTACAACCTCGACCGGTCTGAACAGACGTACGAGGCGGTGATAGACCGCGTGGAGGCCCACTTTGGACATCTTCTTCCCCGGCGATCTCCACTCCTCCAAGTTCTTATTTATGCGATCTGGAGGAGGTCCCCAGGTCTGCACAACGCCTTGTCTCTGCAGTTGAGGGATAAGGCGATTGAGAAGTTGCACTCGCTTTACCACCTCGGTCTGATCTCGAAAAGCAGGCGGGATCAATCAGCGGCCCTGATTGTTGATTTTTGTCTGGTGGGTGGCGCTTCTAAGGTGGCCGAGGAAGCTAGGTCTCGGCTGATGGAGATTTCGTCGGAATATCATCAACAATGCTTCCTCCATCCCCGGCCCACTTTGTTGTAATTTTAATTTTTTTGTGTAAGATTATGGAGCCCATAATACCTCTCAATGAATAAAATTCATCTTTTCCGATGTGTTTTATCTTCTCTTATCCCTTAGCACTTTGCATTTTCTCGCAGAAATGAATCTAGGGATCTCGGGATCGTGAAAGAGAACAAAATTTATGGAAGAAGTCTCTTATAACTTGGGAGACTTAATAAAAACTACATTTCTTCGAAAAGAAGAAAATACATCCATTCGTATAGTTTGAGTTTTTCAGCATTGTAGGGCCGAAGAAACTTCCGTCCCCCTGCGTCTTGTAAACGGTAGGCTCTACCGGGCAATACTTTGGAGTCGAGGAAAGGGTTGTCCCACTTTGGTGAGAACTTGTATAGTCTTCCCTGATCTACGAATTCGTTCCTCCTTAAGACCAAATCTCCTTTCTTGAAGGCGCGATACTTAACTCGGGCGTTGTAGTAGCGAGCAGTTTATTGTTAATAAGCGGCGGCTTTGATTTGTGCCCGGTCCTTCTCTAGCAAGATGTCTAAATTAGTCTGGAGCGCCGAGGTGTTTGCTTCTTTATCAAAGTGTTCGACTCTGTAACTGGGCAGTCTGATCTCCGCTGGGACCATTGCCTCGATACCGTAGCAGAGGCTGAAGGGGGTCACTTCCGTAGGCATCTTCTTCGATGTGCGTAAGGCCTATAACACCCGTGGTAGTTCTTCGACCCAGCTGCCCTGCTTTCATTCTAAACGAGTTCAAAGACCTTGGATGACGTCTCGGTTAGCAACCTCGGCCTGCCCATTGCATTGAGGATGTGCGACCGTGGCAAACTTCATTAGTATGTGGTATTCGTTGCAGAACCCTTTGACTTTGTCGTTTTCGAAATTCGTCCCGTGGTTGGTAACGATGCACCTCGAGATCTCGAATCGGGAGATTACGTTGTTCTGCAGGAATTTGATGGTCGTGGTGGCGTCCGGTTTTCTGATGGAGATGGCCTCAAACCACTTCGTGAAATAGTCTACCGCGACGAAGATGTATTTGTGCCCGCCCGTACCTATGGGGAGTTGGCCTACCATGTCCATCCCCTAATAGGCAAACGACCTGGGGGAGGTGAGGGCCGTTAGCTCGGTAGCCAGAAGACAGGGTATGCTGCCATGGAGTTGACAGCTTTTGCATCTTCTGACGAGCTTTTGAGTGTCTTGGTTAATCGTCGGCTAATAGTACCCTTGGAGCAGCGACTTTGGTACTAAGGTACGGGCCCCTTGATGCGCTTCGTCGACCTCTTCATGTATCTCACGCAGGATGTAGTCGGCTTCATGGGGGTCGACACACCGGAGCAGAGGCTGTGTGTATTACTTCTTGTAAAGGTTTCCATTGCTCCAAACGAAATGGCGGGCTTTATCTCGAAGGCGACGCTCTTCCCCTCGGTCCTCTGGAAGTGTGCCCTCCTTCAGGAACTCTACGAGGGGCTTTCTCCAATCCCAGCCTTCCTCCTGAGTAGTGTATACTTGAATCGTTGCTTCTCTTTCTTCCACGCTGGGCCGTGGCAAGACTTCAAAGAGGATATTCCTCTTATTGTTGGCTGTATAGGAAGAAGCTAGCATGCTCAGTGCGTCGGCCTGGGCGTTCAGGTGCCAAGGAATCTGCTCCACTTGAACTTCGTCGAAACTTTTTTGTAGTCTCTTTATCTCGGCTAAGCACTTCACCATGAGCGGCTCTCAGGCCTCAAAGCACCCGGTCACTTGGCCGACGACCAGGGCGGAGTCGCTGCAAATTTGGATCGTCATCAGCCCCACCGCGGAAGCGATTCTCAACCCGACGAGCAAGGCCTCATATTCCGCGGCGTTGTTCGACGCTCTAAACCCGAGGTTCAAAGAGTACTCCATTTCTGCCTCATTCGGGCCTCGAATGATAAGGCCGGCTCTGCTCCCCTCCTCGGTAGAGGATCCATCGACATAGAGGACCCAGTCGGATACGGAGTCGGGCACTTCCTCGACTGAGGGTTGAGACCCGGGGACGGGCGCCGATGCTGCTTCCCTATTAGGGATAGTACACTTGACAACAAAGTCGACCAGGACTTCCGCTTTGATGGCTTGCCTAGGGCAGTATTTGATGTCCAATCGGGATAACTCCCACCTCCATTTCTCCAGAAGACCAGATGATTCGGGAGAGGCGAGAATAGCCTCTATAGGCCGCTCGGCGAGGACGAGGATGGTGTGTGCCTGGAAGTAGTGTCGTAGCTTCCTTGAGGCAACGATAAGCACCAAGACAATCTTTTCTATGGCCAAGTACCTCATTTCCGCGTCTTTAAAGACATGGCTCACGTAGTAGACTGTCATCTGTACTCCTTCTACTTCTCAGACGAGTACCGAGCCAGCAGCCTGATCATATACCGCAAGGTACAGTAATAGCTCGTCTCCTTCGATTGGCCGGGTGAGCAGTGGGGGAATTGCCAGGTGCACTTTGGGTTGCTCGAAAGCGTTTTGACACTCTTCCGTCCATTCAAACCTTGGGATCTTTCTCAGGGCTTTGAAGAATGGGATGCACTTTTCTCCGGATCTCGACATGAAGCGACTAAGAGCGGAAACTCTCCCCATGAGCCACATGATCTCCATGTTGCTCTTTGGCGTGGCCATGTTAAGAATGATGTTAATCTTCCCCGGGTTAGCTTCAATTCCTCGGTGGATAACCATGAACCTAAAGAATTTCCCACTAGTGAATCCGAACGCGTATTTGGCTGGATTCAGCTTTATTTTGTACTTGCGGAGGATGTCGAATGTCTTGCCAAGATCCTTGGCGTGCTCGTCCGATGAGATTGATTTCAAGAGCATGTCATCGACGTAAACCTCCATGTTCCTCCCGGTCTGAACATTTTGTTAACCAGGCGCTGGTATGTAGCCCCGACGTTTTTGAAGCCGAAGGGCATCACTTTTTAGCAGTATACCCCCGGTCCGTGGTGAACGCGGTTAGTTCTTCATCTGCCGGGTTCATACGGATCTGGTTGTATTCGGATAAAGCATCTATGAAACTGAGCAATTTGTGGCCTGCCGAGCTGTCAACAAGCTGGTCTATCCGAGAGAGGGGATAGTTGTCTTTCGGGCAGGCCTTTTTCAAATCTGTGAAGTCGATGCACATGCGCTACTTCCCGCTCGCCTTTTTAATCATGACCACATTCGCCAGCCATTCCGAGTAGGCCACATTTCGAATGAAATTGGCTGCAAGCAACCAATCGACCTCATCCTCGATTGCCTTTTGTTTGATCGGAGCGAAACTTCACTTCTTTTGTCTGACGGGTTGAGCCGAGGGGTCAACCCCGAGCTTGTACGAGATCACCTTGGGGTCGATCCCGGGCATGTTAGCTGGCGCCCAGGAGAACACGTCCGAGTTTCCTCGGAGAAAGTGGATCAAGTCTTCGTGCCAGGCTTCCGTTAAAAGGGATCCGATCTGGACAGTTCGTTCATTGTTCCCCTCGATGAGGGGGACCTCTGTTAGCACCTCCACCGAGGCCCCTCGAATTTCCTTCTATTCGTCGCGAGTATCAAAGGACCCCTGGAAATCATTTGCGCTTCCGAGGTCGTCGCTTTGCTCTTCAGTGGTGGATATCGCCATGAAGAAAATCTTGGCGATTTTCTGGTTCCCGTAGGCCCAGCCTATCCCATCTTGATCCAGCAGAAACTTGATCACGAGGTGGTAGTTCGAGATCTGAGCCTAAAGATCGGGCGGCCTAAGAGGATGTTGTAGGATGAGAGGATCCTGGAGAAGATGAATTCGACCGGTACGTTCTTCATATGCCCCGCTTCCCCAATGTTAAGGAGGAGGGTAACCACTCCCTCGGCCGGGATGGAGTAGTTGGTAAACCCTGATAGGATGTGGGCGGTTGACCGTAGGTCTGATGGGCTGAGCCCCATACGCTAGAAGTAGTCATAGAAAAGGATATCTGCCGAGCTTCCTGAGTCGACCAATATTTTGAACCTCGTAGCGGTAGACCCGTGCCGTAATCACGAGGGGGTCGTTATGTGGCAAGGATATACCGTGGAGGTCTTCATTAGTGAAGATGATGGGCTCGGCGGCCTTGCATTTCTTCCAGGGTTAGTCGCTTGTTCCTTCGACGGGTAGGAGGCGACGAATCTCTCCAGCCCCATGTGCACATCCTGGAGAAACGACCATGATTTGACCGATCGTTAATTTGCCGTGAGGGGGATGGTTGTTGTGCTCCCTGTCTGCCTGTCGTTTTTCCCGCAGATATTTCTCCAGGTGGCCCGAGCGGATCAACTCCTCGATATAATCGCGAAGTTGTTTACAGTTCTCGGTCGGGTGTCCCTGCGACCTATGGAAGGCGCAGTATGGTCCCCGTGTTCGTTTAGCCGCTACTCCTTATGCCTAAGACCTGACCTCAGAGCGGCGATGACAGTTTCATCCCGGTGCTCGGGAACTTCGAGAAGAGCAGTGTAGAAGAGAGTGACGTATCCTTTAAAGGATTCCTTGTCCGCGCTCTTTATGGTGAAGAGGTAATCGACAGTCCTCTGTTGTCGTCTGTTCCCGATGAAATGTCCGAGGAACTGGACGGCTAGTTCATCAAAGGTAGAGATGGAGCGTGGTGTGAGTCCTTGGAATGAGTCTCGTCCAGCCCGGATGAGAGTGGCGGGAAATACTCGGCATTGGGAAGGGTCTGAGTTATCTTGGAAGCTCATGCCCGCCGTGAATACATCCAGATGGTACTTCGGGTCAGACTTCCCATCGAAGAGGGCCACCTTAGGAGGTTTGTTTCTAAACGAGACGTGTACGACAAGCAGCTTTTCGGTGAAGGGCTTTGTAAGCGAGTCGGCGGCATACCTGGCCGCCTCGCTCGACGGGAGACCCTCCCGATGTATACCCTCAATTTTCTTTTCGAGGGCATCGAGACGATTGTGGTACCTCGAGGATTCGGCGTGGTCGGAGTAGTGGCCATTCCCGGTTGTAGCCTGCGCCCGGCTATGACTCCGGTTCCATTCTATCAAATTCCTCAGGTCCCTCGGGGAGATCCTTATTGAGTCCTCACGGTGAGTGTCGTTCGTGCAATCCCATCGAGGGAGGGGTGTCGGTCATGCTTGGGTGCAGGCGAGCTGACCGATACCTCCTCGGGAGGGAAGGGAACGCGACGGGCCTCAGAGCGATGGGATCTTTCGTGAGACCGCGGCGTGGGGCCATGTGGTGCCCAGCGGGTTATAGAATCGGTCGCCACAGGGGATCAGTGGTGAGCAAGACGTTGTTCAGTGGTGCCAGCGTGGGCGGCGTCATCTCTCTCTCTGTGGAGTTCGTAATCCCCGGGCGGGGAAACGACAACCTGGGGGGCTGGGCCCGCCGTTTAGATGCGGACAAGGGCATCCACTATGGACGTGAGCCTATCGATCCGTGCCGAGAGGGCGTGGATGGCATTCAGTGGGGAGTAGATCCGTCCACGCCTCCATTGTGGGCGGGATGGCGGCTTGTGTTGGGATCGCCATGGTCTTCGCTAGCTATGTAGTCGAGAGCGGAAGATCAACTTTTGATGGGTGGAAAAAATTTACGATTTTCTATAGACGGTGCCAACTGATGGAGGTTTGGATCTCTTTCAGATGTTGTCCTCCGTCGATCTGTCGCGAGCGTTGGTGAACGGCTGAGACTGATGTTGAGGGTTACCTCCTTGAGTGTATGGATCTCAGTGGGCTTGTTATGAAGTGAAGCCAAGCTATCTACAAAAGAAGTCCCGCGGTGGTTGTACCACCGTGGACCCTCCAACGATCATGTTAGCCGAGGAATTGGGGTAGAGTAGCAGCTTATTGGAAAAAGATTGCGTTACCTGAGTCTTATAAGAGAGGGTTTTTTATAGTGGTCGCTTGGAGCGAGCTGGCGTGAGATCTTCGCCGTCGGTTACGCCCCTGACGTTATGCTTGCGTGAATAACGGGATCCCCCTATTAATAATGAGATGCGCTCATTAATGAGGGGATACGATAGCATGGAACATGGGATGTTCGGTGGCGGATATCTCGCTTCTGGCAAGATACGCGAAGCCGTGGTGGAGGCACTTGGGCTCTGCGTCCTTGGTTGCTCGGTAGAACTGAGGAGGCTTAGCTCGGCAGGAGGCATGGAGGCAAGAGGAAGGCCGGGGAAGATCGGTTCTGTAATAGCTTGGAGGCGAGCAGGGAGGGCTGAGAAAGCTCAGCGTATAGGAGGGCTCGGAGGCGAGCCGATGGTTATTTGTAATGCGAGCATATAAGTGTTCAGGGATCCATCGAAGGTCGGGTCATGCCTCGGGACGATAGCCCGGGAGACGCCTTTAATGTATGGTGCTTGCCCTGTTTCCGTGAGCCCCGGGACATGTCATCTGCCACGTATCATGATCTGGAAAGTTCCTACTTATGAGTATCAACATATATATTTACCCAAGTCTTGTTATGCAACTACGAGCCACATGAAGCCGCCTTTTTTCCAGGTTGGCTACGGGCCTATATAATACATCTTACAAAATGGTCATTGAACTTTCAGAATTGCTGAGGTGGTATCATTTTACATAATGGTCGTTGAACTTTCAGAGTTGTTGAGGTGGTATCATTGAACTTTAAAATGTCATCAATCCCTTTTAAACTGTGACAACGTTGTCCTGAAAGTGTCTGTTTTGTTGACCCATTTAAGGTATGGATAGACCAATAACCCAAAATAGACCTCGTACATAACTAAATAGCCCAAATGAACTCTTACAAAAAAAATATTAAAAAATAGCCTAAATGAACCGTGATATTTGTTTGGGAAAACTGTATTTAAGCCTCTGATTAGCTTCCTGAGTCCAAATGATTTATGAATAAACCTCTAGTATCAAGGATTCCTTTCTTTAAATCTCTGCAGTACAATTTTGATATTATTTATTATAATTCTATTTTTTTAATACACACATTGCCCTTATCTCTCTCTTCTCCATCTTTCTCTCCCTCATCGGTTCTAATTTTTCATTTTCATCTCTCTCCACGTTCATGTCCAAGTGATTTTTAACTAATCCAATATCTCAAAAAATCAAATGCCTATCAACAACTCTCGTTATGAAATCCAAAACTTTAATCTTTCTTCTTTTTTCTTTTTTATTTCTTTCTTATTCCTTGGCAAAACAAAAGAGAATCCATAATAAAAATCCAAATCTTTTACATTAAATTATAATTTTGATTTGATAGCTTTTGAATGTTGATTTTTTTGGAAGAAAGAATATGTGATTTAGAGTTGATGGGGAAACACAATTTTTGATTTGATAGGATTTGAAGAAGAAGGTGGTGACGGAGGAAGGAGAAGGAAGATCAAGAAAGAAAGAAAAAGATAAATGTAGCAGTTTTACTATAAATGTAGTGTTTTCTACATAAATATACTAGTTTCAGTATAAATGTAGTACTTTCCATGTAAATATAATAGTTTTACTATAAAGTGTAGTAATATATGAAATAATTATAGTACTTTCTATAAAATACAGTATTGGAATTGAAAAGGTTAGGAAGTTAAATAAAGGAATTTCTAAAGTTAAGGAGTTATTTACAAGTCTTTTTTATATAAGGGCTTCGACATATTCCTTTTTGCACATATGGCCTTAGATACATTTTTCCCTATTTCTTTTCTCTAACACACCCTTCAATCTTTGGACATATATATTAAAGGATTTAGTGGAATTCAACGTCGATATATGAAAAATCATAGGAGTTCAACCATTGCTTATGAAATTTACCCTAAAATTGCCCATGATAAAGTTGTGATAGAATGATCTTGATTGTTTAATAACTGATGGAGCTTCGGATCTCCTTCAGATATTGTCCTCCGTCGATCTTGTGATGGCGGTCTTTGACGGCTGAGATTTTTTAAGACTTGTTGAGTGTGGATCTCAATGGGTTGGTGTTGGATGTCGAGCTACCTGCAAAGAAGTCCTAGGGTAGGTGACCACCGTAGGACCCTCCGACGATCAAGTTAGAGTCGAGATATAGGTGCAGAGTAGTGGCATATTGAAATAAATTCGAGTTACCTGAGTCGTCTGAGAGAGGGGTTTATATAGGGGTCGCGTGGAGAGAGCGGGCATGAGATCATCGCCATCAGTTATGCCCCAGCGTTATCCCCACTTTGAATGGCGAGATGCACATATTAATAGCGGGATGCGCCCATTAATGTGGGAATGCGCTAGCGTAGAACGCGGATCGTAGGGAGGCGGACATCTTGCCCTGGAGATATATGCGGAGCCATTATGGGGCGCATGGGATCCGCACTCTAAGTTAATCGGGGGAGGCCGGTGAAGCTCGGCACCTCAGGGGCTCGGAGACGAGCCGAGAGGCCGAGGAGGCACGGCACGTCAGGAGCTCGGAGACAAGCCAGCAGGCCGAGGAAGCTCGGCACGTCAGACGGCTCGGAGACGAGCAAGGAGACTGAGAAAGCTCGGAGACGAGCTGTTGGTAGTTTCTTAGGTGAAGATGGAATGTATTCAAGAAGATCTCCTGAAAGGTCGGATACATTCCTCGGGACAAAGTCCTGAGGAATCCTCCTAATGCAACTCATTTATTCCACCTCCGTAGCCTTCGGGACACGTCATCTGCCACGTGTCGTAATCTGAGGAGATACCACTTGTGAGCATCATCATTAGCCCCCCACTCTCGTTCCGACCTATTCACGTGTCGGGTCGAGAGTGGCCTGCTCGGTTTTTCTTTTGCTCATTTTGGCGCTAAGACTCATAATATGGATCACCCGGAAACGTCAAGGCGTATGGGGGTTGCGCTGTTTTGATCTTTGGGCCTACGTGTCACCTCGTCGTGCACTTGAATCTACACGCATATCCCTGATGGCGTCAGCGGATCAATGAAATGATCATGGTTTAAAGAGGGGGCTCTGTTTTAGCCGATTGCCGGTTGAGATACAGGCCACGTGTCGATCGTCGGTTGGCGGAAGTGACAGGTTATCTCTGACTCCTATAGTCGGAAAGACGTCCCCAATTGCCGATCGCCACGTAGAGCCCCGCCGGTCACTGGGCACGACGTTTCGTTTTAGCAGGAATCAATTGGAGCCGTAGGATGTTCTCCTTTGGGGTGTATAAATAGGAGGGGGCCATCCTGGGGCTGACACTTTACTTAAATTCTCTTTCATTGTTGAAGATTGCCCGGCGTTCCTTCCTTTAGATCGGATCCTTTATTGATTTCTCCTAGGTGAGTCCCTTCCTTTGAATCAGATTCGATGTCTTCATCTGAGGAGTCTGTAGAGGTAGTAAGGGTAGAGTTGGACGATGAGGCACCCGTTGTTGGGGCCGAGTCCTGCGGGTCTTCCTCATCTTCGGCTTCAGATAGCCAAGGGGGTTCTTCTTCTTCTTCGTCCTCTGTGTCAGGTTCGCCCCCTAGAGTCCGCCCCTGTCACTCGCCGTCGGGCGGCGACAAGGGCTCCTAAGGTGCACGTCGGGAACACCCACGATGCGCCCTCCGTTTTGAAGAGTATGTACGAGCTTTCCGAAATTCGGGCTTGATTCCACGTCCCCTCTAACTATTCCCTCCGTTTAGCTAGAGAGGGTGAGCGGGCAGACCAGGTGCAGGGCAAGGAAATTACTCTATATTTGGAAGTGTTCAGGACAGGAATGTGTCTACTCTTCCCAACTGGGGTCTGCAGGGTGCTTCGTTGCTTTCATCTCGCCCTAGGCCAGCTAGCTCTGAACTCGTCGAGAATTCTTCTCGGGTTTCTAGTCCGGTTAAAACTTGAAAATATCCCTTTCAGCTTGACTCCCCTTGTCTCTTTCCTTTGTTATAAGAATCATCCCGGCACCAGTAAGGATGAGTCGAGCTGGGTGTAATTCTCGTTCGAAAAGTAAGGGCGAAGTGGCCGGTTCGGGGGTATTAGCCGTCCCTTCTTCCATCCATGAATGGAAGGAGAAGTTTATATTCGTCGGGCCGCCTGAAGTCGAGGATTGTCTTATGCCTATATAGTGGCATAGGGCCAACTGCTCGAGAGCAAACTAGTCGACTTCCTCCGAAGTGAGCGTGGTGTCCCAGTGGGAACCGATCCAACGGACGGATATCCTGTTATCTGAGCAAGCACTGAGCAGGGCTGGGCTCAGTCCTGCGCGTTTCTTGGGTAAGTTAGGGCCTTCGACGATCTGTTTAGACTTTGTCAAATTTCATTTGCTGTTTTTTTGTTGCTTATTCCTTATTTGCAGTGCCCATGGACCAAGCAAAAATTCAAGCCGCCTTGGCCGCCAAGACCCAGGGAAAGAAGGCCGGGGGCGCAAGCTCTTCCCGACCTTGTTCGAGTTTGGCCCCAAGGCCAACTCCACCATCTAAGCCCTCCGGCGCTCTCCGAGCTCCAAAAAATGCCACGGGGGGAGCCATATGCACTCACAGGACCCAGCACCCCAGGCGTGAGAGGAGGAAGAGGGAGAGGCTGAGCCCGCTGAGGCCCCCCTCAAGAGACAGAAGCGGACGGTCTCCCAGCCACCTTCTTCCGGGACCACAGTGCAGGAGGGTGACTTCTGCATTGAGGTGCTGATTGATTTGAGAAAGTGTTTTTGTATAGTTACCGCAATCAATAACGATGTCTCGTGTAGCTAGCCGAGATGAGTACGGATCATCCGTAGGGATGCATGGAACTTTTAGTCTTGCTTTAGACGAGTTGATTAGAAATAGGGGAAAGTGATTCTAAATCTGTGTTGAACACGGATGTAGAATATATAAGAAGATGGCTTGTAGGGTTCGTTAGGATTTTGTAGTCATGGATGACTAATAAAGATGACTCCTTTTATCTTTTAAAAGATTTAAAACTAGATTGATAGTGATGAATGAGAATTAGGGTTCTTGAAAGAAACTAGGGTTTCCCCACTATCGAGCCTTGTCCCTTCATTGAGCTCTATTCATGTCTATCCCTTAACAAAACAATTGTTAATCTGATCTCAAATCGCAGTCAAGACTATCAATAAATTGATAGCGCGCCCGATTAGGATGTTAACGATTCTTTTGCTAAAGTTTATAAACTTCATAAGACGTAAAATAAGTTAAAATATTTTCTCATCCATTGTTCTACCTTAATCCTATGAACCCTATCAAGCGGAGAATTACTCGCGCATGATAGAGATAGAAGAAGAAAGAATAGAGAAGGAAATCATAATGCAGAAATTAAATACGAAATAATTAAGCAAATGATCTACCTTTATTAATCAACATTACAAGTACAAATCCTTCGAGTTTAGATTACAAGAAGAAGAAATTGCCCTCGTTCTCTGCCTCGTAGGAAGTGGATGTTCTGTCGATATTCACATCGCTTTATTACGTCGAATCGTGGACCTATCGTGGATCACTTATTCTTTGACGGTGATTTGCTTCATGTAAAAGGTGATGATTCTTAATTTTAGCTCTCGGTTCTTTATATAGCCCCTAAATCAGAAACCTTAGATCTCAGAGGTTAAGATATGCAATCACGATCACCCACCAAAAATCTCAGATCCAACGGCCACAAAGGGGCCCTGGATCCGCCGCATATATAGCATTTTGGCCGCGGAACCGCTGCTCTTTGGAGAGATCATGACTTCAATTTTCTGGGGTTTCTACATGTTGACATGTGGAGATCTTCTAGATATCTGGATTTGGAAATATTTCCTGAGTCTCTGCCACTATTAATTCTATGACTTTATTGGCAGGTTTTTTATCCTAACGTCTTGAATATCTTGATCTCCTGACCTGAGCTAAATTTTGCACAATATTTGTTATAGAGATATAATCTTAATCATTTTATATGGTAATAAATCTTTAAACAATTTGATTAAGATTATTTGATATGATATGCATAATAAAAATATTATATAAATATTATTTGCATATATTTTCCTTCATAATGTTAATTATAATATATAAACATATGATAAATAGTATTTTGCAGATAAACCCAAATATGTTCTAAATTTATAATAAACACCTTTAAATATTTAAGAAAAGTAAAGAAAATGTTATATCAAATGTGCAATATTTTCGACTGAACAAATATCCCCAAACTAAATTTTGATCAAAGTTAAGCAATTACAAAACCAGTGTTCATTTTTCTTCATCACTTATACTTTTTTTCCATTCATACTAAAGCTTTTAGACAAGAGTATTTCGAGGTATCCTCTACTATCCCAAGTTTCAAGATGTGTGCAAGTGCGTATAATAGGGTATCAACATTCAAATGTTTGGAATCAAGAATAGGGACTATTTTTCAGACTTATTTTTATTCTCAGATTAGTAATTTCCTTCATCTTACTAACCCTTTGGACAACGGATCATAAATACTTATTACTAGTTTTGTTTAAGAAAATATCTAACTTTCTTGCTTTTCTCAAACTATTCCTATCTTTCATATGTAATTTTTCACTTTCAAAATTTTTATTATCAAAAAATTTTGTGCTTATATTTATGATAATGCAATATAATGCGTGAATAAGTACAAACCTCCTCCAAAACTATTTGAAGCAATGTCCTCACTGATGTTATCTGTTAAGCTAAAAAAATTGTAGACTTAAGAAGAAAAGTTAGTAATGGGGACATGAATTAATGATAGTGAAATCCTCCCCCAAACTTATTTTTGGATCATAATTTTTTAAAATTTTATTTTCTTTCAAGAGCCAAAAGATTTTCTTCCCTCCCAAACTTGAGTAAAACAGCATTAAGCATTTTAAAATTATAAAGAGGGGGGAGGGTAAAGTTATTGGTCAATATAAAACTTTACAAAGACCAAAAGTCAATACCAACCATTCAAAGAATTTATCAATGTAATAATATAGTCGGTGGAAGATCAGAGATTTGAAGAAGTGGGGAGATAGGAGGCGGAATCGATTGGGTTTACGTCTCGGTTGGTAGAGACGTAACAGTGATGGTGAACGAAAACGAGAATGTGAATGAGTAGGTATGGGTAGAATAGTCACATTCTCGTATGAGATAAGAAGAAATGGTGCTAGTTCAACTTCTTCGGGTGGAGGTTGATTAATCAAAAAATCCGTGTCGTTTAGGAATACGAGTTCGTCTGCGAAAATATCTTCGAAACTTTTATCGATGGTCCGATTGAACGTTTTAATATCAATAAGTGTCGCGCCAGAATTCAACACACTTGATTTGTCAAAAATTATGGAGGTAGGAGTCTTGAAAAACTCATCTACCTCATTCTCTAACGGGTCTAAATCAAGTAGTATTTCAAGAATTATAGAACTCGAAATATCGGAGTGTGATTCATCAACACTCGATAAAATTAAAGGAAAATTAGAAGAAGAACCAAAGAAAATGGGTGATGAAATGGGTAAACAAATTTGGGTGTCGAGCATTGCCGAACCAAATGTGGGAAATGAAGGCTGAATATTGTTCTGCTTTTCGGACAGGCATTTATCATCCATTTCCAGACTCATATGGGGTTTGGGAAAAAAAGTTAAAGGTTCGAGATGATGTCCACACGAAAGTGAAAGGACCTAATGAATTGGTGAGAAAAACTCATCCAAAACTGTGGGTTCATCATCCAAAATATCCCCAGCGTCAATATCCTCAATCAAGCGAAAGTTAAAATTCCCAGACACCTCATCAAAAGCAAGGTTTTCAATCAATTTTGGTTCTAGAGTGGAGATATAGAGATCACAAGGATTGGGTGTGGTTTTACTTGAAATGGACCCTTCACAATCGGGTAAATCAAACACTATAATGTAGCACAACTTATCAAACATTTTATCTTCAATTGGTGAATAATTTGGTGTACTCGATAGATTTGTGAAACTGGAGTTGTGGATTACATTTTGGGATGGGGAAGTTTGATTTAGAAGGGTGTACCGCTCTCTCTCACTACTCAAATTCTCAATTTGTCCTATTGTCGTATCATACATTGGAAAATTTTGAGCTAGTTGAAAACTAGTTGCTCGTTTGTTGGGTTGTATGAGGGTTGCCATGGACGCATTCAATTCCTCTATCTGACACAACATTACCCGAAATTCTTCCAATGACCGTTCTAGAGTAGACATGGACTGTGAAGAGGTTTCAGTAGAAGATTGAAATTCTTGTGGATAGGTGAAACTCCCAAATTATTGTTCAGAAGAAATGTCAAGAGAATGTATAAAAGTCGGGTAGGATTGATAGGAATCGAATGGTTATGAAAAATGGACAGGAGTAGGATCAACGTTATGATAAGAAGAATAGTGAGATTGGTTAGTTGGTTGTCGACTGGTAACAGTTTTCATATACGCCGCAAAACGAGTAGCAATACTTTCTTCAGGAAATGATGGTGTTTGATGCCCTAGCGGTTTGACCGGATTGAAACTTTAGGATTCGGTATTCGCAATATACTCAGCAATGGACATGCATTTAGAAGTATTCTCACTCGCTTTAAACATATTATCAACATAAGAAGATGTAGAATTTTGATACGGTTGATAGGAACTGAAGTGAGGTGTCCAACTGTTTTTTTCCGCTTGCTCTATTCTATCTCTTAAAGACATGTTAGAGTCGGATTTTTGACCGAAGCAATTACGAAAACAAGAAATATCTGGTTTTGGATAGCAAAGCTCGGCAAGAGTTCGTCTGTTTGGGTTACCCATCATAATACGGTGAAAAGAAAAGAGGGAAGGTAAAGATTTAAGCTCTATTTGGATTGTTTTGCTTTGAAAGAAGGGCTTGAGGGTTGACTCAAAAAATCACAAAATGCACAAGAAAATCTAGAACTAAGGTCACCTAGGTCAAGCACTAAACCAATCCTAGACTTCCAAAGGACAAGCCGCAGGATTAATTCTTTACCACCTCTTTATCACCCTTGTGGCCAGATAAGTGCCAGGTAAGTAGGAGATATCCGCTATACGAATCACTGAAATAGCGGGCCTAATTAAGTAACCCCTTTCCATAGTCACACTTGCCTTAGACACCACAAAAGAAATGCGGATAAGCGATAGATTACCCACGACATTCCTCTGTCCTAATTGAGCGCGACGGTCCCTAGGGCTTGGTCTAGATATTTTTTATTAATGTAGATTTATGCGCATGCATGTTTTTTGATTTGTGGGGCTTAGAAAGGGTGATGAAATCCCCACCTATTCTGAATTTGGGTTATTACCCATTAAAGTACGTTTTGTAAAATATGCAAAAACAACCTGAAAATCAAAACACGCAAAAAGATTTTTGAGCAGCGATATTTTGCAAAGAATCCTGCAGAAAAAATATTATTGGATTTCAGAGGAGAGAGAAGAATATGAGTAAGATACCAAAGAAATTTGGGGGCACAACTCCCCAACACCGCCGTCCAACCGTCGCTAAAGACGCACTAATGCCGTGGTTCCGCCGCAAAAAGGAGGGATCTTTTAACAATTTTTCTACATGTTCTTCGCCGAAAGACGTGATCGGGACGTTGGGACGTCCGGCCTGAGTTTTGGGGGGCAGATGCTATTTGGTGCTATCCGTCCACCTCTCCGAAGATGCCAAGTTGATTTATGGCACCGTGTATCGAAGGTTTAAACGGATGCGACCGATGTAGCAGACTTCGTCAGATTCCCCCTCTTTGAGGGGTTTTTTGATTGTGGAGATGCTCTTCCCTGCAGGCGCAAGCCCCTGCAGTTAATTACGCTACCGCATCACGGTAACCACTTTCTCCTTCTCCAGATGGTCATTTCGTGTCGTGGGTGTTTGTTTTGTTTTTGGTTGCCCGTGGATTGCATACAGAGACTAATTTATGTTGTCACCCGTAGAGCGTGGATTAGTCCAAATCCGTATTTTCTTAGATTTAGGTTTGGGGTTGGGTTTAAGGATGGGTTAGTCTCATTTGAGACTAAGATCAATTTAAATGTTTGTTAAGGATACGTTAGTCTAATTTTAGACTAAGATCAACTTAACGGTTTGTTAAGGATACGTTAGTCTAATTTTTAGACTAAGATCAACTTAACAGGATCATTTAGATCCAACAAAAGAGCATTTGGGCTCTATTGTTTTAGTTTAGGGACATTGCGGTCCAGTGTAAAGACGTCATAATCTATAAAGTTTAAGGATATCATAGTCCATGAGCTTAAGGACCCCACAGTCCATAAAGTTTAAGGACATCATAGTCCATGAGTTTAAGGACCCCACAGTCCGTAAAGTTTAAGGACATTATAGTCCAGTTTAAAGACGTCATAGTCTATGGAATGTATGGTTGCCGGGACTCGTCACCTCTCTGAAGACGTTGAAAGATTACAACGACAAATATCAGAGGAGTGAAGAGATGTACCCTTGAACCAATATTGTTTGGGAGATCTGTAGTCTAATTTGGGACCAAGATCAAAGATTTATGAGCATATGGGCTCAACTAATGAGGGTTCTGTGGCCACTTTGGGCTTGACACATTCGGTTAGAATGTTAAACATTTAATAATGCTGAGCATTGATTTGAGTTATGACAATCTTTTTGTCTTTTATTGGATGCCGAGCATTGATTTGAGTTATGACAATCTTTTTGTCTTTTATTAGATGCTGAGCATTCATCATAGCTCTGGGCTTTATTTATAGAACAATTTATGTTCTTTTAGCGCACATATGAGAAGCACGTGGCGTGCTTGGCGTTGTGCGCCAGACTATGAGCGCATTGCGCTTCTGGTGAAGTAGCGCACACGTAAGGAGCATGTGGCGCGCTTGGCGCTAAGCGCCAGTCAATGAGCGCATTGCGCTTCTGATGAAATAGCGCACACGTGAGGAGCATGTGGCGCGCTTGGCACTGAGCGCCAAACAATGAGCGCAGTGCGGTATATTTGGAGCGCTGAGGCGCTGCAGCGCGACGCACTATATTTGGAGCGCTGAGGCGCTCCTATTAAGTAGTGTACACGTGAGGAGCACGTGGCGCGCTTTAGCACTGTGCGCCAGTCTTGAGCGTAGAGCGCTTCTTTAAATTTGAAGCGCTAAGGCTCTTTTAAATTAGGAGCGCTAAGGCTCTGCAGCGTTTTGCGCTAGATGTGGAGCGCTGAAGCGCTCCTTTTAAATTGGAGCGCTAAGGCTCTTCTTTTATGCAATTTTGATCAGTTCTGCGCTCTGAGAATTAAATTCTCTCTTATAAGAGACTTTGTCTCATGGATCTAAGAACAAATTTTTTATTTTATAGGTGATATTTCAATCTCTTATGTTTTTGATGAAAGGCTTTGCCTTTATGGATCTGTGATCCTAAGAGAATTGAATCATTCTCCCCCTTTTTTTTATAATGAGATGTTATGATCTTTTTTGTAAAAGAAAATTTGTCTTATAGATCTATGATCTGTCATAAGAACTAAGTTCTTTTCCTGATGAGATTTTTATCTCTCTGTTTTTACCTTGAAGAAAAGTTCTTCTTCTGCCGAGAGCTTTGCTCTTCTCTTCTAAACTTTTTTCAAAGTTTATGGGGGGGGGTTCCTCTATCTGTTTCTGTATATCCTTTTGACTTGAAGTCTTGGGGCCTTTATATAGTGAAGGCTGATTTGTTCAATCAGTTAAGGAGATCTTTTCTCCAATTGATTTGGGGATTTCCCCACCGTTGGATGTTTGATCCAAGGGCTTCTGATTTACAGAAGGCGGTCTTCTTGTTTTTAACTAGATTGGAAAATCTTTTCCTATACAGAATTTATTCTATATTTTGGTGATTTTTAATCACCATTGGATCATTGATCCAATGTTGCTCTAATTTTTAGAGCACAATCTTTTTGTTTGGAAAGATTTTGAGGAATCTTTCCTTAACAGAATTTCATTCTGGTCAATTGATAATTTTATCTTTATTGGATCTTTGATTTGATGGTAGGGAACATTTAGTTCCAGCGCTAGCGCATTCGTGCTTTGCATGTGAGCGCTGCTTCAGAGCGCTGGCGCTCGTTGCGCTAGCACACTCGTGCTTTGTACGTGTGCGCTGCTTTAGAGCGCTGGCGCTCTTATGAAGCGCTGCTCATTTCAAATTTTGAAAACTTGAACAGAGCTTTGCTCTGATTGGGGGAAACAAATTCCCCCCACCGTTGCGCTCGCGTGGCTCACACGTGAGTGCAGCGGTGGCAGCATCTCCACCATTAGATCAACTTTGAAGTTGAAATGGCTCTCAGTGCCTATAAATAGGGCCTTTGGCCCTTAAGATGACTTCTGTTCATCTTCTTTCTTGTTTTCTGAGAATCAATTTCTCCTTTAGAGCATAGCTCTCTGTTTTAAGTACTCTCTTAAAGACAGAACCCTGTCAAATTTTTTAGGTAAAAGATCAAAACTTTAAAGAGATTAGTCAATAAACTAGGGTTTCACCCATTAACAGAGGTTTTGCTTTTCTCAGATCATAGATCTTCAAGAAAACTTTTTTAGGGTTTCTCAACAGAGCTTTACTCTTGTTAGATCTTAGATCTTTCTTAGGGTTTCTGAACCTATAACGGAGCTTTTCCATTTTCAAATCATATAGATTTGTTAATCTCTTATGAAGAACTCTTAGAGTTTGTTCATAGATCTTGAAGATCTCAGAATTTTAATTCATTAAAAATTTTATTTTAAGTTTTCTGATGGGTTATTCCATCATTTTTACAGAGTAAGGCTCTTAAGGAATTTTTATTCCTTTCATCATCAGAGTTGACAGATGTCACTCTGTTATAGAGCGCTGCTCTCAATGGGAGATTTACTCCTTGGCCCGAGAAGTTCTCATTAAATGAGAATCTTTTGAGGATTTTCTCATTTAATGACAGTCTCATCAAATGATGAGATTGTTTTTTATTAATGATGAACCGTCATCTAGATTAAGTGGGTCCCCTTTGGTCCCTTTTCACTGTATTGCAGTGTGGTATGGATTTAAAGTACCAAGTACCGAACTTGACTTGTAGCATTGACGGCTAACTTTGTTCTTTTCCGCGCAGGAACTATGTATTTCGACACTTCCTTCCCGTTCGTCCATTCGGAAGACGGATTCCCCGAAGCGCCCGTAGACCGAGAAGTTTTTGCACTGATCAAAGACCATGATCCGGAGCACAAGAATCTTCATCTATGGGGAATATGGTACAACCAAATCATTAGGGGTCGGCGGAGCTTTTCTTGTGCGATGCCCTCGGAGCCCATTTTGGCGATCTCTTACACCGACCCACCACCGGTGAACTATGCCGTGGAGGAGGTTAATTGGACTTCAGATGGTCTCCTTCAGCTTTCTTTGGCTGCGATACCCGTACAGCCTCCAATGGCGTTGGATATCCTAGGGCGGCGTATATGCCAGGGTGAGTCGCGTCCTTGGGGACATCCATACAACATAGGCTTGACTCCCCGTTACCCAGCCGGATATTTGCAGTGGGCCCGGTACATTCTGTCCGCCAAGAGGTTGCAGTTGCTGAGGCTCGGGTTATATACCGCAGTTTACGTTTCTCTCTTTCAGTACTCCACGCCTCCTACATGGTGGGTAAAAGCCTTTTTGGAACAATGGAACGTTCCAACTCAAACCTTCCTTTTGTTGGATCGGGAAGTCTCCATCTCTTTAGAAGAGTTCGCGAAGATTTTTGTCTTGCTTGTTAGAGGGGAGCATTATGAGGAACTACTTCCTCATGATGAGTACGTCTTTGCCGCCAAGTCGGTGATGATGGGACTTACCCCAGACAACGCCATTCAACATCAATCACCAAGTTTGATTAAGGTGTTGCATATCTACAAAGGCTAATTTCTCGAGTCTGAGAGCCGTGAGGTTAATTTTACGGATTTTATCGCTCGTTTTCTCTGCTCAGAAGTACTGTCGAAGGAAGCCACGAAGTTCTCCAAACTTGACGATCCTTTTGGCTTAGGTTTGGGCAACCTGCAGACGGCGGAGGCGGATCAGAAGAGTTTCTTAATCCCCGACACCCCGGTCGTCCCTTTTACAGAGCTTGCAGCTCCTGGGATCGATGAAGAAACGTTCTTTTTGGGTTTCTCAGGCTATGGCTAAGCTGGTTTGCGCTTCCAATGCACCCTCGCCATATGAGACCGTCCGTCTTCTACCCAGCGCATCGAATGGTTATTGGGATGAAAGTGGCCGTCGGGGTCGCTGGGTTAGCTCATTTGTATCACGGCCTTAGCTTAGCGACAGATACTACTCAACCGGGGGTGCAGCCCGTGAACTTCTCAATGCATTAATTCATCTCGTGGCTCGAGTTGCATGTGCTTGGCGCCTTTGGAATTCACAAAAGGCCCTTTTTTTATGAAAAATATAACTTTCCTCGGCTGCTGCGGCTGGTTGACGCTTCTATTTTGAAACTGACTCCACGAGAGGCCCGGGGCTTACTCCTTCGCCCGCGTACCATCGAGGATGGCATGACCTTCGTTGATAAGGTCTTAAGTATTGGCAAAGAATCCGCGAAGGCGGTGCAGCCGCTGCGGGACACCTTTAAAGATGGCGCCTCTACCTTAAAAGCTCGGTAGATTCTCCACCTGTATTTGATCAGGCTGGGCTTTTTAGTGTTTAGGAAGAATGATGCGGCGTTATGTGATACAACCCGTATCGTTTCGCCCAACAATCCAGCTACAATCAGGGTGTTCCGCTTGAGGCCTTTCTAGTTGAGCCGCCCGCCACAGAAGAAGGCATCCGCAACGCGCTACACCATTTCATGAGGCTCAACACCAGTTCTAACTTGTTTATCAGTGAGCCAAGATGCATCCCAAAGGAGTTGAACGTGTACGTGGCGTGGTACCAGCATGCGATGGGTGCTGTCATCAGGGAGGAAAAGAAGTTGTTGCTTGATCGTAAGGGTACAGCCCCTGCTGGTAATCCAGCTATTCCTTTGAAGCAACGGACCGTTGTTCGTCCTCCTTTGAGACAGGTTGCTGCAGTTGTGGTACCGCGTGATATGCCTGAGCTACCACTACCCCGTGCTCCCGTTGAAGTGGCAGCTGTGGCGTCTCCTGAGTCCGGCTTGGGTGTGGAGATTGGGACTCGCCGCCCGAAGTTGCCCGCTAAGCGTAAGCTCGTCTTACCGGCAACCGGTACTCGCTTGCAGAAGAAGAAGAAGAAGTTGATTCTTTCTGCAGATGTTTTATTCGTCCAAGAGCCCCATGCTCCTTATAGCGAAGGATTAAGCGAATACGGGACCAATGAGGGTCTATTCATGGCGCCAGATGATACTGATCTGGAGGCCGCCATCACAGCTTCCAAGCGACTAGCTAGCCACAAAGCAGGACTGATCATCCTCGCACAGCCAGGTATAATTATGCCGTATCTTTTCGCTGTTATGTTTTTATTATCATGTTTTGACTCACACTTCTTCTTCATCAGGCATCTCCACTGAAGAGGCTCTCGCAGCTTCTCTCAAGATTTTTGAGGAGGAGGAAAGGCTTCGTGCTTCCTTATGAATCGGTACATTTTGGCTCACCGCGCCTCTATTCCCGTTTTTATGGGTAAACTAACTCTTCTTTTTCCATCTTATTGTAGGGACTACCTCTACTCAGGTTATCCCGAGTGCAGTACTGACTTCACAGGGCGGTGCGGAGACGCTTCTAAGGCCGGCTACCGAAGTCCCAGCTCCGCCAGTATTGCCGAAAGAAGCTTCGCTTAAGCAACCGATGACGGACGCCATAACGGCTCCATAGGTAGCTCCTGGCTCGGACGATGACGTCTCCTTGTCGGAGGTCTTAAGAAGATCAGCTCTCACGGCCCAGGCATAAAGGAACCGCGGGAGGCGTGCAGCAAGAGAACGTAACGCCGCCTTGGCTGTAGGTGCCGGCTCGAGCGCTGCTTCTCCTGTCCCTGCTTCTTCAGAGGGTGCTCCGGTCACCCTGTCTACCATTCATAGACAGGCGGCACGTGCGGCTCGGGAAGCAATTGAAAAGCCGACCCAAGGTAACGTAACACTTAGTCCTTTTTTCAAAGTTTTAATCTTCAAATTCTTATATATCCTATCCTGTAGAGCCAAGTCCGGGTGAGGAGGTGGCAGGCGAGATGACGACAACTACTGAGCCCGAAGCGGCTACTCTTTCTCAGGAGTCCGGGACTGCTCCAATTGCCGCTCTTTCCACCTGTGGCTCCCTGCCATCTCCTGGCATTGCGAGTGTCATGACGGCCCTCGTGGAATCAGGGGACGAAGCCACGGGCGGCGAAACCATCCCCCGAATGAGATTGAAGAAGTCGCGATGCTTGGCGACGCTTCAATCACCGTTTTGGCCGATGACCTGTCTGGTAGGTCTTGGGTCGCTGCATTCTTTTCGTTTTGCAATCCCTTCTGATGACATTTTGTTCCTTTCAAATGTAGGTGTGGTGAGCAGTGAGGTTGCGATACCTGAAGAAGCACCACCAGCTACTGTTTTGACGGTCGTTGCCCCTTCGTCTCCTCTTATATCCTTTTAAATGCTAGAAGGTATGGGTTTGCGATCAATTTAAATCAGGGACAGTATCTTTCGTGTACTGACTATGTATCATCGTAACCTTGCAGGAGTTCTCTTCGATCATCTGTATCAAGTGTTGAACCCGCACTTCTCTTTCCAGTCGGAAGTTACTCTGCCTGCTGGTGCCGGTGAGTATAGCTTTCTAAACCGACGTCCCTTCTTTTCTTAGACGGGCGACCCGACCGTTGTTAATTTTGAGTTGATTGTAGCATTACAAATTGGAGGAGGGGACGAGGGAATCGTCATGCTACCAGTACTCCCAGCTCTGCCACCTGCCGTAACCGGTATAGTAGCCTTCATTGTTCTTGCGTATTCTTTGTCTCTTAAGCCAATATCTGACTATAATTTGCTTCGCAGTGGTCGCACTGATTCCAGCTCCATTCGAGTCTCGCATCATAATGCCGGCAGGGCCCTTTTCTAGACGTCCATCTTCAAAAGGCGCTGTGACCAGTCTGCGTATGTTGAGCGAATACATCGAGGAGCTTGACGCGGAGGCCCCTACATTCGCTGTAGATTTTGCTGCCGAGGTTAATCCAATGTTGGCGACGCTTGTGAACTTCTATAATGAAGGCGTCGTTGAGTCTTGGGTTAACCACTGCAGGAAGATTGAGGCTTGCCTGCATGACCTTGAGCTCAGGCCTTTTGCTCCTGAGATTCTGGCTTTGAACTCCCAGCGGACTGCGTGGGTCGAGCAGAACGTGTCCTTCCTCCGCCATTTTGAACAAGAAGCGACCTTGAGGCGGAAGGAACGCGGGGAAGCTTTAGGTGAATCTTCCCGGCTGCGTGCCCAAGTTGAAGCGAATGCCGCGCAACTGAGAGCCGTCTTCGACAATTTGCAGCGATGTATTTCGGACGGGCTGGCATTGAGGAAGAAGCTCGACTCTATTGAGCGGGTTACGCAGAGTCACGAAGCTGCCCTACGGGAAATCGATGAAAAGATTTCATCATGCTTGCAGCAATGGGCTCGAATTGAAGCGGAGCTGGCCGTGGAGGCTGATCATGAGAAGGAGTTGAGAGGAGTGAGGGAGTTGCTAGTTGATTTATTGAAGATGCCTCCTTCTCAATAGTTGTTTTTGCACAGATTGAACACTTGTAACTTTTAAATAATATGTATCCAATTTTTATTCTTTCATATGATTCAACTTATACTCTATTGAATTCATGAATAAAAGATACACATTTTTTATTCTATTGTTGCTTTCCTCTCTTCGCTGTGTCATTGCCATGTGATTTTAGCAAGTGTGGCCTATAGATATTAGAGAATCATTTCATCTTAGCCTCCTTGTAGGATAGCGATGGCTTAGGAAGCAAGTTCAGGTCTGCTGCCTAAGACTTTTCAACTTTATGAGCTGTGAGGGTCTCATAAAGACTTTTCTCCTTGCGAGTCGAGAGGATCTCGTAGGTGTATTTTCTCTTTAGGAATCGTCAGGATTCCTAAGTGTGTTTTCTCTTGAGAGTCGTAAGGATCTCCCGAGAGAATTTTCTTCCTTACAAGTCGAGATGACTTGTAAGTGGTTGTTTCCTTTCTTGTCGATGTTTGACTTAGGAGAGTGGGGCCTGTAGAAAATCTACCTTGACCTCTCTGTGAGGAAATGATGGCTTGGGAGACAGGGTTAGGATCTGCCATCTAAGATTTTTCAACTTTATCGGCCGTGAGGGTCTCATAAAGACTTTTCTCCCTGCGGGTCGAGAGGATCTCGTAGGTGTAGTTTCTCCCTAGGAATCGTGAGGATTCCTAAGTGCGTTTTTTCTTGAGAGTCATAAGAATCTCACAAGAGAATTTTCTCCTTACAAGTCGAGAGGACTCGTAAGTGATTGATGAGTTGACCTGCTCCCGAGTCAAAGCATTGCTTTTGGCGGGGAGGTCGAGGGTTTGCTCTGGCTGTTTCGTACGGGTCGGGATTGACTTTAGCCGTGTTCTATAGGACCAGGATTTGCTCTGGCTGTTTCCCATGGGGTCAGGATTGACTTTGGCCGTGTTCTACGTGACCAGGATTCGCTCTGGCTGTTTCCCACGGGGTCATGATTGACTTTGTCCATGTTCTACGTGACCAAAATTTGCTCTGGCCGTTTCCCATGGGGTCAGGATTGACTTTAGCCGTGTTCTACGTGACCAGGATTTGCTCTGGCTGTTTCCCATAGGGTCAGGATTGACTTTAGCCGTGTTCTACATGACCAGGATTTGCTCTGGCCATTTCCCACGGGGTCAGGATTGACTTTGGCCATGTTCTATGTGACCAAGATTTGCTCTGGCCATTTCCCACAGGATCAGGATTGACTTTAGCCATGTTCTACGTGACCAGGATTTGCTCTAGCCATTTCTCACGGGGTCAGGATTGACTTTAGCCGTGTTCTACATGACCAGGATTTGCTCTGGCCGTTTCCCACGGGGGTCAGGATTGACTTTAGCCGTGTTCTACGGGACCAGGATTTGCTCTCTCGGTTGTCTGTGAACCTTCGAGGTTTGGAACAGGGACTTTGCCATGGCTCCAAGGTTGATTGTCATGTTTGGATTCTGCTGGAATGAAGAGGAACGCTGTTGGTGATCTCTATGCTGTAGATGTTGCCATCGAGACTTGGCTCTCTTTCTGACGGAGCCTAGTGGGATGATATGATCCTCTCTTTGTTTGTGCCCCTGGATTGTATACAGGGATCGATGTGATCTCATATGTAGGGCAAAAAGTTTCATTTCATTTTTTTATTTCTTTCCGCGATGTTTTATCATTTTAGCTTTTTGTATCGCGAAAATCGCGATTGCTCAATCATTTAGGCTATTTTTCGCGGTGCCCAATCATTTCGGCTATTTTGTATGCATATATTTTTACTTGCTGATTTTGTTGCATGTTTCCCCATCATTTCGGCTATTTCATATGCATTTTTGGCTCTCGGATTTTTATCGCGAGTGTGGAACTTGGGATCTGATACCGATTTAGGTATCAGCATCGCTACCACTGGGACATTTCCAGGAGCGAATCATCATTTGCCTCTGTTGATGTCGAACAAAGGTGGCTTAGCAAACATGGTTAGGATCCTGTTGACTAAGGCTTTTTGACTTTACGAGCCGTAAGGGTCTCATAAAGGTATTTCTCCCTACGAGTCATGAGGATCTCGTAGGTGCATTTTCTCCTTAAGAATCGTGAGGATTCTTAAGTATATATTCTCTTATAAATCATAAGGATCTTACAAGGGTGTTTTCTCCTTATAAGTCGAGAGGACTTACAAGGGTCGTTCACCGTGTGAGCATATCCCTAGTCGCTGGTGGGACTTTGTTAGGGAAATGTTTATTCGCGCCCGTGGATTGTATACAAGGGTCAATATTGAAACGCTTGTAGGGCAGTCTGTGGGTTGTGATGGCTTAAGAACAGGTTCAGATCCCTGTAACTTAAGGCTTTTGAATCCTATGAGCCATGAGGGTCTCAAAGTGGAATTCTCCTTACGAGTCATGAGGATCTCGTAAGTATAACTTCTCCTTAGGAATCGTGGGGATTCCAAAGTGTGTTGCTCCCTTGTGAGTCATAAGGATCTCACGCAGGTGTTTTCTCCTCACAGGGTCGAGAGGACCTTGAAAGTGTCTTTTAACGAGATTGCGCCCTTTCGGGTTTTTATAAACTTGCCGGTAGCACTGCTGTTTTTACTCACGGAGCCTTTTCGGGTTTTCATCTGTGCCCATCTCGCTTATGGACGTACCGTTTTTTTTGTGTCAGCCTTGGGATGCTGCGGTCCGTAGTAGTTGATTGGTGTGAAAAATTATTTGTAGTGTAACCGCAATCAGAACGGTGTCGCGTGTAGCTAGACCGAGGTGAGTACGGGTCGTCCTCAGGGAAACGTTGAACCTTTTATTCTTACTTTAGATGTGTTGAGAAAGAGAGGAGGGATAAAGAATTTTGAAGAATGGTTTCTAGATCTACGTTAAGCAAGAATGCAAAAATATAGATCTAGATTATTTTAGGGATGTAGTTAATATAATAAGGGGGCTTGTAGGGTTCGTTAGGATTTAGTAGTCATGGACGATTAATTAAAGATTACCCTTTTTATCCTTTTATGGATTTAAAACTAGAACGACGATGATGCATGCAGATTAGGGTTTCTGGAGGGAAAAGGGTTACCACTCTTAACTCTTATCTCGACACGGAACTCCGTTCATATCTAGCCTTTACCAAAACAATCATTAATCTAATCTCTAATCGCGGTCGAGACTAACAAAGAATTGTTAGCGCGCCCGATTAGGATGTTAATGATTCTTTTGATAAAGTTCATAAACTTTATAGGACTTAAAAAGGGTTTAGGGATGTTCATCATCCATTAGCCTACCCTAATCCTACGAACCCTAACAAGCGGAGAATTGCTCGCGCATGTTGGGAGAAAAAGAGATGGAGAGAAAATGCATAATTAAACTACGAAGAAATAGAATAAGAAAAAGAAAGCTACCTTTATTAATCAACAATATTCATTACACTTTGATTCCTTAGAAAATGATTACAAAGACTAGTTTGCTTCTCGATCTCTTCCAAGGAGGTAAACGAACAGTTGATGATCAGTCTGGATGCGTGAGCCGTCTTGGACTTCGTGATCGCGTCGACTTGATGATTTTTCCAAGAGGCTCTCTGTCTTTATTTATAGTCCCAAAGCCAGAAAATTAGCTTCCTAATTTGGAAGCGAGTAGTTAGTATCCAACAGAGAAAATCCCATCTCCTAAGTCTTCAAAACCGCGGCGGATCCGCGGCCAATAGGGGGTTTGGCCGCGGATCCACGGCCAAAAAGAGGGATCGTTGGATCAATTTTCTGTGGCTTGATCTTTGTGACATGTGGCGATCTCTGGAACCTTTGGAACTTGGAAATCTTCTCGTAGTTGCTGCCAGACTTGATTTCTAAGTTTTGCTTTCTTAATTAGGCAGGTTTGCTTTAACAACTTGATTTTCTTGATTTTAGTCCTGAAAATTCTGCACAACAACTCAAATGATATTTAGTAGAGTTTGTTTTCTTAAGATTTGGTCAATGATATTTTTTGCATACATTTTCCTACCAAATGCTAATTATAATATATAAATACATGGAAACAGTCTTTTTATAGATAAACCCTCATATGTATTATATATTATAATAAACACCTTTTCTAATATAGAAATAGTAGGAAAAATGTAATAACAAATGTGCAGTTTTATCAACTGAACAGTAGTTTATAGACGTCTCGGTCAGGCGTTAGTTTTAGGGATGTTTCGGTCCATTGTTAGTTTTAGGACATCTCGGTCCGTTGTTGCAACGGTTTCGTTGGCTACCACTTCTGGAGTTTGGGCCTGGGAAGATAGCGAGTGGACATAGGCGTCGTCATCTATCATTACCTGGGCCGTAACTCGTCAGGCGTAGGATTTCTTTAGGAACCGACCGTTTATCGGCCTGAAAGGTCTTTCGCCATGCATATCCATGAGCAGGTAAGCCCTACCATGGTAGATTTTGTCTATGATGTATGGGCCCTCGTAATTTGGCTCGAACTTTCCCCATTTGGCACGATTGGGGATCATAGGTCTCTTGACCACTAGCATAAGTTCGCCTTGGCGGAATGTTCTCGGCCTAGTCAATCTCTCGTATGAGCGCGTCATCTTTGCTTTATAAGCCTCCAGGTTTTATTGCGCCATGAGCCGAGTTTCATCAAGGGCGTTGAGCTCCTCAAGCCGAAGGTGAGCATTTCATCGTCGGTTAGCTCGTAGTGAACCGCCACTCGTAGAGAGGGTAACTCTATCTTGAGGGAGAGTACCACTTCTGTGCCGAATACCAATACATACGGCGTTGTGTTTGTGGCCGTTTTGAACATAGTTCGATACGCCCAGAGAGCTTCATGCAGTCTCTCATGCCAGTCCTTCTTATTTTTGGACACCGTCTTTTTCACGATCTTCGTCAAGGTCATGTTGAAAGCCTCAACTAAACCGTTAGCTCGGGGATTATAGACCGAAGAGTATCTCCAGTCTATATTATGCTGTTATGCGAAGCGGCTGATCTTGTGGCTTCTTTAGGCTGGCCCGTTATCGAAGATAATCCGTCGCAGAGTGCCGAACCGATAAATGACGTGTGTCTTGAAGAAATGGAGGATATTCTCCGTCTTCACTTCTCTTAGCGATATTGCTTCCGCCCACTTAGAGAAATAATCAGTTGTCGCCAATATGAACCGATGTCCTCTGGATGATGCCAGTTCGATGGGCCCGATTATGTCAGTTTCCCACATTTCTAATGACCAGCTAGCCACCGTTGGATGTAGCGGATTTGGATGTTGGTGGATAAAGTCCCCGTGAATCTGGCACGAGTGGCAATGCTTCGTGTATTCGAGACAGTCTTGGATCATCGTGGGCCAATAATAGCCCATCCTTTTGATCTTCAGTTTCATCTTTGGCCCGGCTTGATGAGAACCGCAGAGTCCGTCGTGAGTTTCTTGGACGACTCTCTTTGCCTCTTCAGGTCCCAGGCATCTTAGCCATAAAGAATCAAATGACCTCTTATATAGAGTGTCATTGACGAAGGCAAAGGATAGAACTCGTTTCATGAGCTGATATTTTGAGGAGGCATCTTCAGGTGTTCAATGGGATTTAAAGTAATCTTTAAAGACTTCTCTCTAATCCTTGATCTTTTCCTGGTTCTCTATCTGTAAGGCCGCTTGCTTGGTCTCTCCTTTTTCTTCGGATGACTCCGGAGATATTTCTGCCGGTGCAAGAACCTGACGGCTTTGCACGACGATCCTCACGTCATCGAGGTTTTTGTCAGCCAGTTCTTTAGAGAGTTTGGCTAACGCATCCTCTTTGCTATTTTTCGCGCGCGGTATGCTTTCCACGGCGTTCTTTACCAACTCTGATTTGCACATTTGATAGTCGCCATTTACTTGACTAACGACCAGCTGGGAATCTCCGTATATGAGGAGGTATTCAATTCCCATGTCGACAGCGATATCAAGACCTGCTATCAAAGCTTCATATTTGGCTTCATTGTTTGTCCTCGGCTCTGTTAAGGAGAAGGCAAAGCGCATTATCTGTCCTTGTGGAGTCATGAAGATGAGGCCTACCCAGACTTGATTATGGGGGAGCTGTGCTATCGCTTCTTTATGGAAGATGCCCCATCGAGGTAAAGTTCCCATCGGCTATCACTCCCTCCTTTCTCCTCGTCGATCGTGTCAAACGCGTGCTCGTCTGGCAATTCGCAGCTCAAAGGAGAGTCGGCAGGTATAGGATGCTCGGCGAGGAAGTCGGGGATGGCCTGGCCTTTCACTGCCTTAAGAGGTCGATAAGTTATCGAGAATTCTATTAAGAGTAGAGCCCATTTAGCGAGCCGTCCCGTTAATTTGGCTCTTGACATCAAATACTTGAGAGGATCCACTTTCGATACGAGATGGATCTCATGTGCCAACGCATAGTGCCTGAGCTTTGTTATCGCGAAGATTAACGCCAGGCAGTGTTTTTCAATGGGGGAGTAATTGTTTTCTGCCCCCAGAAGAAATCGACTCAAGTAGTAGAGGGCTCTCTCCTTCCCTTGGTCGTTTTCTTATGCCCATAATGCGCTTAGAGAACCTTCAAGGGCGGTTGTATACAGAATGAGAGGCTTTCCCTTGGCCGGAGCAGTTAGCACCGGAGGATTCTGTAGATATTGCTAGATTTCGTCCAGCGCGCTTTGGCATTTGCGATCCCAAACGAACGGGGTTCCCTTCTTCATCAAGTGACTGTAGGGATGACATTTGCCGGAGAGGTTAGCTATGAACCGCTGGATATACGCGAGCTTCCCTTAGAAAGATCGTAGTTGCTTGAGTGTTCTTGGCGGGGGCATTTCTATGATCGTCTTGATCTTCGACGGGTCTATCTCGATGCCTCGATGTCGTACGATGAATCCTAGGAATTTGCCCGAAGAGACTCCGAACGCACATTTCAGAAGGTTCATCTTCAAATTGTTTTTCCGAAAACGTTGGAACACTATTTTTAGATGTTCCCAATACTCTTCGTGCGATTTGCTTTTCACTACAAGGTCTTCAATATATCATTCGACGATTTCATGTATGAGGTCATCGAAAATCTTCGTCATAGCCCTCTGATAGGTGGCACCTGCATTCTTTAGACCGAAAGGCATCACTTTGTAGCATAATATTCCCAGGGGAGTCCGGAAAGCGGTATGCTTTTGATTTTCAGGATGCATCTTTATTTGATTGTACCCTGATGAGCCGTTCATGAAGGAGAAGACTTCGTGAGTCGACGTGTTGTCTATCATCAGCTCGGTAACAGGTACGGGGAAGTCATCGTTCGGACATACCTTGTTGAGGTCGCGAAAGTCTACGCAGATGCGTACGGTCCCATTTTTCTTCATCACTGGGACGATGTTGGCGATCCAGTCAGGATACTGAACCTCTTGGATGAAGCCGGATTCGATCAGCTTCTTGACCTCAGCGTTGATGCTCATTTCAAGTTTGAGCTGCATCCTTCTCGGTGCTTGTTTGATTGGCTTGATGTCTGGGATATCGCCAATTATGCACAGCTACTTTTGAATCTAGCACCGGCATTTCGGAATAGTTCCATGCAAAGCAGTCTTTATACTGCATGAGCACATCTTTGAGTGTAGCCACCTTTTCTTCAGACAACAGCTCACTGACGAACGTCGGCCGTGGGTCGTTTACCGTTCCCGAGTCGATTTTTCTGAGGTTATCTGCAGTAGTATGTATCCCATCTTCCAGCTCTTTTGGCGCCGGTGGAAACTCTGAGATCACTTCGTCATCATCATTTTCGAAGCACCAGGGGAGGCCATCCACATTCTCGAGCACTCTTACTTCTATCAGCGTTAATACGTGATAGGTAAAAGATTGTTTCCGAGACCGATGTTGATCTGTTTCTACTCTCGCTGCACACGTGGTTTTTGGTTCATGCTTCTGTGGCGGGGTTACCCTCCAACTGCTGGATAAAGCGAACTTGCCTTGATGATACTGGTCTTCTACCCAGTCTTTGAATGTGAAGTAGTCTTCGAGAGGATGCCTGTTCATATCAGAAAACTGCATTCTAATACCGCTCATTCATTATCTATTTATTGTATTTATCGGTACTATTAACCAGTGTCTACTCAGTAATACAGATTACAGGTATCCGTGACAAAATACTGAAAATACATTCAAAAGCACGGATATATCATTTGAGAGCCGACACTGCAACCAGAACCACAAACCGGCCGATAATTCATGAGTTTCTTTTTGCAATAAGTTTGTGTACACACTTTTTATCTAAATGGTCCAACACAAACAAGTGTGTACACAAGAATTTTAGGCACATGTGGATATGAAATAAATATGTATTCAATGCTAAAGATTTTGTGATTCAAATTTCCTTCCAAAACTGAGTGCAAATCAAATTCAAATCAGCATAGACCATAATGGGGGAATCCATGAATCAAGGCACAAATGGACATGAAGTAATGTGCATTCAATGCTAAAGATTGTGTGTTGATTTAAAGATTCAAATTTCCTTCCAAAACTGAGTGCAAATCAAATTTAAATAGACAAATCAGCATGGACCATGAATTTAGGCACATGTGGATATGAAGTAATGTGCATTTAATGCTAAAGATTATGTGTTGATTTAAAGATTCAAATTTCCCTCCAAGCACTGGTCCTTTTTTTTGCCTATAAAAGCAGATCATGGCAGCAAGGGAGAGGGGTCATTCTTTGGTCCAATTTTGCCACTCTTTTGTCTTAGATTGTCCAAGTTTTCTTTTCTCTTTTCTTGTAAATAGCTTAGTCCCCTTGAGTTCTTAACCTTCTCTTAATCTTTCAACCTCTTCATTGAGCTTGAAAGTTTAAGGGTTGGTTATTGATCTCAAGGGTTGTATCGTTCTTGAAGATTAATAAAGTTCTCTTTTTGTGCCTCATTTTCCCTTGGGTTCTTTATCTTCATTTGATCTTGCAACCTCTTAATTGAGCTTGCAAGTTTATGTTTAGGTATTTGAATCCATGGCTTGCGTTTTGATCTTGGGTTCTTAGTATTTTCATTCTTGCTATTTCCATTACTTACTTTTTATTACTTGCTTTACTTTCATGCAAATTATTATCATGTTATTTACTTACTTGTAATGATCTCTTCTTTTCTTTGTTTCTCTTTTCTTTGCCCTTTTTGGTTTGTTCTTGAATGATTTGTGAATATGTGTTGTTAGGAAATAGATTGATATTGTAAGTTAACGTTCCGTTTCTCATTTTTTTTTCCCGTATTTTTCATTGAACTCCGTCCAAACGTTACACAAGCGCTCCGTTAGGCACCCTACCCTACCAAGGTAACGGTGATTCCTAACCGTGACCGGTTGCGTTCGGTTTGGTCAGAGGTGAAAGCAAGAGACAAGAATGGGCGGACTAGGGTAACTAAGCCAGATTTCTAATACTGTGCTTAAATCACCTAATCCACGTTGTTGCCGATTGTTCTAGTTTCAATCGTTAAGTTCGGCTCAAAGGACTTGAATACGGATTTCCTTAACTTACACTATTGTATCTTTTCCTAACAAACGGTTACTTTGCATATAACACATAAGTTAGATAAGAACACTTCCGCCCACGCGTATTAACTCGTAAGAACAAGAACGTAAAACGCTCCATCTTCCTGTGGATCGACCCGTGTTCATCGCGGTTAGCTGCAAAGCGACACCGTCTTGATCGCGGTTAACTTTAGAACTTTTAAATATCTAACAAGCTTTTGGCGTGCGATCAAATGACGCCGTTGCCGGGGATCTAACCTGGGTCACCCGCGTAACAGGTGGGAATACTCACCACTAAACTACGTCTCCCCGGCAACGGCGCTATTTGATCGCATGCTTTTGGCGTGTCGAGTTTTAAGTTCTAAAGTTTAACCGCGATCAGGACGGTGTCACTTTGCAGCTAGCCGCGATGAGCACGGGTTGGTCCACAGGGAGACGGAGCGTTTTATGTTCTTGTTCTTACGAGTTAACGCGCGTGGCGGATTTATTCGTTATCTAACCTATGTATTATATGCAAGTATAAGGCTTGTTAGAAAACGATAGGATAGTGTAAGTTAATGGATTCCATATTCAAGTACTTTGAGCCGAACTTAACGATTGAAACTAGAACAATCGGCAACAACGTGGATTAGGGGACTTAAGCACGATATTCGTGGAATCCGGCTTATTGACCCTTGTTCGTCCGTTCTTGTCTCTTGCTTTCGCCTCCGGCCAAACCGAACGCAACTGGTCACGGTTAGGAATCACTTTTACCTTGGTCGGGTAGGGTGCCTAACGGAGCGCTTGCATAACATGGACCGAGTTCAATGAAAAATACGGGAAAAGGAAATGAGAAACAGAACGTTAACTTACAATATCAATCTATTTCCTAACAATACATATTCACAAATCATTCAAGAACAAACCAAAAAGGGCAAAGAAAAGAGAAATAAAGAAAAGAAAAGATCATTACAAGTAAGTAAATAACATGATAATAATTTGCATGAAAGTAAAGCAAGTAATAAAAAGAAAGTAATGGAAAGAGCAAGAATGAAAATACTAAGAACCCAAGATCAAAACACAAGCCATAGATTCAAATACCTAAACTTAAACTTGCAAGCTCAATTAAGAGGTTGCAAGATCAAGTGAAGATAAAGAGCCCAAAGGAAAATGAAGCACAAAAGAGAGAACTTTATTAATCTTTAAGAAGATACAACCCTTGAGATCAAATACCAACCCTTAAACCTTCAAGCTCAATGAAGAGGTTGAAAGATCAAGAGAAGGCAATGATCTCAAGGGGAAGCTAAGTTATTTACAAGAATAAAATGAAAACAAAAGAGTTGAAGTGTACAAAATGTAAGCAAAACTTGGCCCTCTTCTCCTTTGCCCACTGCCTGCTTTTATAGGCAGAAAAGAAAAATAAACAAACAATAAAACTAGGGCTACGTGGCATCAAGAGATCAACTGAAGAAGTTTGGGACACATTAGACATGTGGGGCCGGCCACACCGGATTTTCTGGGCATGTGGCCGGCCCAAATCCGATGGATGATGCTCGTACTTGGTGTGTGGTCTATTGTTATCCCCAGTATCATTTTAGTGCAGTTTGTTTTCTCTAATTTGACCTTGATTTTCACTCAGTTTTGGAAGGAAATTTGAATCACACAATCTTTAGCATTGAATGCACATAACTTCATATCCACATGTGCCTAAAAGTCTTGTGTACACACTTGTTTGTGTTGGACCATTTAGATAAAAAGTGTGTACACAAACTTGTTGCAAAAAGAAACTCATGAAGTATCGGTCAGTTTGCGTTTTGGTTGCAGTGTCGGCTCTCAAATGATATATCCGTGCTTTTGAATGTATTTTTAGTATTTTGTCACGGATACCTGTAATCTGTATTACTGAGCATACACTGGTTAATAGTACCGATAAATACAATAAATATATAATGAATGAGCGGTATTAGAATGCAGTTTTCTGATATGAACAAATACCCCCAAACTTATCTTTTGCTCGTCCCGAGCAAAACAACAAAAAGAATCCTGTCCTCACTTTCGCAGGGAACGCGATTGCACTGAGCTCGTGCAACAAGCTGTTAAATCTCTAGGTGTCCCTAGTAGGAGGAGTGTTGTCTCCTGAGGGTTTTCAGCGGATACTACCCACAAAATCCCGTCAAGCTGGTTTTGCGAAATAACTATGATTCAAACCCTAAGGTTTTATTTTAAAGCTAGCAATTCTATTATCCTAAATTTAGAATTATCGAACATTTGTTTTGCACACCTCTCTTCTTATTTAACTTAAGAATTTATATGTCTTTACGTGCAGTGCAGATAGTGTCGTTAAGTTTCAAAAGGATCGATTAAAGTTGTCATGTCACAAAATAAAGCCCAGATAAAGATTTAAAAAAGATCACACAAGTTTTATAAAGAGTTAAGTACTTCTCAAGTTTCGTTTTCCAGTTAGGTTTCAAATTCAGAATTTCTATCTTTCTTAACCGGAAACTAAGTCTTATTTTTCACTACACCTTTTTCTTGTTTTCGTTTCATACACACCTCTGTGAACGTGCAATAGTATTTATCATAGAATAAAACCTTTCATATCTCCACTAGAAATATTTTTATAAAAGCCTGTCTTTTGTCAAGATTATTCTCACACAAAGAACCGTTAGGAATTTTAACTCGGAGAGAACACTTGCTTGACTTTGTTTTAATCTGGACTTTCTAGGCTTCTTAGCGAGCTTTGGGCCAATGCACCCAAACCAGTTGATTTTAGGGCATTAGGTGTAAAGACACCCCGGCGGACTTAATTGCTCAAGTTACCTAGGTCCTAAAATAAAAGACCAATTTTGGCGTGAAAATCATAACGATTTAATGCGAACAGAGATATAACTGGTTGTTCAATTAATTTTTTGGATAAAAGACGTGTTTAGTGGGTTAGGTGTGTAATCACTCAATTCAAGATTCAGATGGATTATTCTTCAGAATTAGTTCTCATCAAGACATCAATAATATCCCTTTATATCCACCTTTCTTTATAAACTAGTCTTGGTATTACTTATTTCAGAACAAACCTATTTGATCCTCAGAAAATAATTTATCAATTTAAAAGTTTTCAGACATAATAGACCTGTCATCTAATTTTCAAAACTCACAACACATGTAGTGTGATGTAAAGACGTATATTAGCTATAGTTAACTTCAAAGGAGAGTTATCTTTCAGGTTTTCAAAATCTAAAAATAGGATTTAGTTGTTCCTATCTTATTAAACAAAACCGTCGAAATATTGAATCTAAGTTCTCCCACTAGCTAACTTGACGACAAAGTTTTTATGTTTTTAGAAAATTTTCTGATTTTTATGGGTTTTTAAATAAGTATGCAAATGCAGAATATACAAATGAATGCGAAGAAGAAAGCTTACCGAGCAATGCCCTATCACTTGGTGATAGGAGCAATAGTCCGGATGATGAATCTTGCCTGCTTGCTCGGGATGTTTGGATTCCGGGGGTATCATCATCTGATGTCTTATGACAAGATCGAATATCTTTCTTGTCTTGTCTTGGGGAAAAGAGTATGCTCGACCCATCTTCTTTACAAGAGATGAATCCAGGCTGCCCAATTCTCGATCGCGTGGCTTCTTAGACCCACTTCGCTGCCGTCGAATGTTTTTTCCGTTCTTCAGTTTGTTTTTGCCTTTGCGTCGAGTCTTCTTTGTGACGGGTTGGCGGCGAAGGGTATCGTCATTCTCCGTAGCCTGCTGAAGGAGGCGCTTCGTCCTGGCTTTCTCATAGATGGTCATTTCGCGACTAAGGTCATCCCGGACCTTTTAACCCGCTTCCCTTATTAGCTTGTCCATCTGTTCTTTGAACGACGGACTTGGCATTTTCACGACGGGACCTCGTCTTGGTTCAGGGTTAGCGTCTTCTACTAGAGCATCTTTTTCTTTATCAAAATCATGTATGATGTACCAGCCATGAAATTGCTCCCGTTTCTTAGATTGAACATATCCAAGCCCGATCGTTTCCATTCTCTCGTTGGGCAATTTTCGCTAAGTTTCGTGGACGTTCCAGATCCTTTCATAGAACTTAGCTTTTCGAGCAGTCTGTTTGAAGGGTACGCCTTGGCGCCTCAACAGCCTTCTTAATCCTTCTGTGTAGTATCTGGGCAGACGGATGGGCTGGAGCCTATCAAGCGGAGAATCAGCGCCATGCCAGATTTCTTTCTCCACTTTGATTTCCGCGGATCGATAAAAGAGGATCGCCTTTTCATCTTTTCATCTGGAGGGGACGTAGAATGTCTGCAGTTCTTGCATACTGTAGGTATCAAGTGCGTCGAGCTCTTTATAATGTTCTTGCGGAACCATGGCGATTTGCAAACTCCGATCATCGCCAGCGAAGGCTTCTATTGATGGCCGAACAGAAAATACTGCATTGACCTCATCTTCTGAGTGGCTGCCGAAGGCCAGCATAGGGGTGGACGATCCCGGCTTGTTGCATTGGAGTGGCCCTGAATAAATTATTTCTTCTTCCTCCTCAGTATCACTTCCGAAGACCGGAATAGTGGTGATAGCCTTGTTCTTTGGTTTATGGCATCTTTCTGTGTCTTCGAAATCTGGTAAGAAATATTTCGCATCTTCGTACTTTCGGACTTCATTCACGGAGAATGGGTTCAACTCCCCTGTCACGGTATACTCGAGACCATCCGTAAAATACTTCATACACTGATGCTGTGTAGAAGGGATGATGTTGTACTCGTGTAACCAATGCCTGCCGAGCAAAGCATTGTAACATGTCTTGGCGTCAATGACATGAAATTTGATGTCCGTGACGAGTAGCCCAAAGCGTAACGTCAGTATCACAGACCCGAGTGTCCGTGATGACTAGGAGTCGAAACCGGAGATAGTGATTTTATCCCGAGTGAGGTGCTGAATGCTCATGCAAATTTCCTTCAACACTCTTACATTGAGAAGGTTGACAGAGGACCCATTGTCGACCAGGATTTTGCCTATCTTGATATCATGACAGTATCTGGTGACATACAAGGGACAGTTATGCTCGCACGTCCCGAGGAGGAGGTCTTCATCGCCGAAAGTGATATCGGCCGTGTGCACTTCTTCCAGCTCATCCTTCATCTTTTCTTCGGCTAAGAAAACTTGAAATTGGTCGGCTCTTGTAATGCCTTGATCAAAGAATCTCTCGCCTCCTTAGATAGTATAAGGGCATCGAGAATGCTTAGCTATGAGGGGATCTTCTTTAGGTGTGCCAGAACGTTGTAATCCACCTTGTTTTTCTTGGGCGGGTCCTTGGCTGCCAGTTCTTCGACGACTCGATCATCGAGGGCGATATCCTCAGGGACTTTTTCTTTCTACTTATCCTTTTTGTTCGATCCCTTGTTTGGGGGTCCGAGATTCTTTTCAGGTAGCATTCGATTGCGCAACTGAATGTTTTCGCAGCTATTCGATTCTTCCTCTTTTCCTGGGGTGGATTTTTTGAAGAGAGGGTCGAGAGTCATTTCTTCTTCAGAATCGCTCCCGAAGGTGAGAACTTGTGATCCCCTGTTATCAACCATGTGACAGTTGTCGGCAGTTCTTCTGCACTTATCTGTTGTGCTCCTTTGTTCTCGATGAGCTTTGCGCTTCATCCACTTGAACTGCTGTTGATGAGCAACGTATCCCTGCCACCAATTTTTAAAGGCGTTGCATTTCTCTGTAGGGTGCGTGGTCCTTCGATGGTACAAGCAGTAGTTCAGATGTGCATCCCCTTCGTCAAGGTGTATTCCATCAGGAGTATTTCCTTTGGAGGGTGGCAGCTTCATTCCCATCGATATGGTTTTGGCGAACCGTTTCTTCGTCTTGTACCTGCTTTTGCTGGCGACAGAAGTGCTTTGATCTGGTTGGAGTATTTCATGACCCATGACTTATTTAAATCGAATATAGCCATTTCGCGTTCTCAATCATCCTTGCTCTTCTAACGGGCTTCGTTCAGGAATGCGTCAATCATCTCATCTGACGGTCCTAAGAGTTCAGGTTCGGGATCTGCACCCGGTTTCTCTTCATCCGGAGCTTCTTCATCGCTTATTAATGAGTGAGAGATCATGTGGCAGCTTGCCACATAATCCTCAAGTTCATCTGATGAGTCTTCTCCCTCATCTTTGTCACTATCTCCGTCTTCAAGGATGTGGTTGAGAAACTCTTGGAGTGTGACCGGGGTTCACGCCTTTTAGTTGTATTCTTTCAGCGCATCAATATATTTTTACAGGTTCGTGTGCTTGTCATCAGGCTTCACGGGCTTTTTGGTTTTCTTCTTCTTCTTCTTTGAAAATTTTGACGGCTGGGCTTGAGTGTTTTGACCATCCCCACCAATTTTTGGCGTCGGGCGCGGCTTCAGCATTCCCTTGATGACTTCGGGTTCCAGCGAACTTTTCCATTTGATCGCCGGGCATGTTTGGAGATCTTTCAGCATTCTTTTCGTTTTGGCTGAAAGAACAACCTCCCATGGAGGTTCTTCTACAAAAGAGCATGATACCCTCGGTGTGTCTGCCTTTTTGAGAGCGTGCAGCTGGGGCGGGTTTACTTTCCAATTTTCGGATAATGCGAATTTGCCATGTTGGTACTGGTTCTCAATCCATCCTTTGAAGATGAAGCAATGTTTGATTGGATGGCCTATCGCTTGGTGATAGGGACAATAATTGGGATTATTAGCCTCACCGGGTTGCAATGGGCGTTTTGGATCCGGCAAGTTAATGAGCCTGTTGCGCACCGCCAGCTCGAACAATCTTCTCATTTTGTCCCGGGAAAACGAATAAGGGCGCTTCATTTTCTCATTAAAGAATTGCCGTCTCTCGTCTTGGCGATCAATTAGTTTTGGATTACTGGGCTGCTGTTGAGCATTGGCAACGAAGGCTGCTTTTCCTTTCCCCTTTTCATTTCGAGATTCCAGCTTCGAAGGAGATGGTCTGTGACCCATCTGATCCATTTGGGCCATCTTGTCAATCAAGGCCTGGAAAGTAGTTGGCTTGAAGAACATCATGAATTGCGAAATGGTCGCCTGCGGATTGAGGGTTCCCATGAACATGCCCACTGCAGACGCTTCTTCGATGCGCTGTTCGCACTTCGACCATAGATTCCGCCACCGTATCGCGTACTGGACCCATGTTTCTCCTGACTTCACCCTGGCATTGATCAGCGTCGTGATTGGGGTACGTTCGCCAGCACTCACAAAACGTTGGGTGAATAGCAGCTCCATCTCTGCAAATGTCTTGATAGAGTCATTCGGGAGTTTCGAATACCACTCGAATGCTATCTTTGACAAGCTGCCAACAAACTGGCGGAGCAATATCTTATCGTCACCTCCGGTGTTGCCGCACAGAGCCCTGAATTGAGCCACATGTTGGTGCGGGTTCCCCGTCCTCTTATATATATGGAATTTAGGGATCGTATATCCCGGCGGGTACTTTATTTGGTCATACCAATCCGGATAGGGTCTTCTAGTCTTAACAATCTAACCGGCCGCTTCATTCACCTGGTGAGTTCGTATCTGTTGAGCGATGTAATCATCCAGGCCGGCTTTTAAGATGGTCTCCTCTTTGGCTGCTGAACAAGCCGGAAGAGGATTTGACGTCTCCGCTCGGTCGTCTTCGAGGATAATCGGAGGATCTTCAGCTGGAGGATCCAGCTGTATCATCAGGCCGACCATATCTTGGAATAAAAGGGCCATTTGTTTTATGTTCGCAGCTTGTTCTGTGGCCTCTTTGTTCTTCTTTTCGAGGATTCTGCGGAGGAACTCAGCATCGGTTTCTTGTTCTTGATGTTGCTCTGATGACGTTTCCGGGCTTTCTTTTGGCCCTGTGAGTACAGCCATTTGTGTCAACATTTCCTGGAGCTTCTGTTGTTGCTCCTAGGCCTTTATTACAGATCTGGTGAGTGGTCGATGGCCCGTCGAAATACGGCTATCCTCTTTCCCGGATGCCATATAGACAGTATGTACCACCATGCCCCCAGACTTGGGGCGTTTAGATTCAGTGTTCTTGCGATTCGTCGCAGACACCGGGACTTTCTCCCGCCTTCTCCTCTTATCAGCGGTCAAAGTTGAGGGAGCCGTTGCAGCGGGCACCCAGGTAGACGATACCTTCTGTAGTACGACAGAGTGGTTCTTCTCTCGCCGAACTTTCAACTTTTTCTGTCAGCGGGGTAGTCTTGATCAATCACGGAGTCTTGGACCTGTCGCCAGACCTTTTAAATTTTGGAGGACAGCCGCTGAGGGGGCTTCTCCGGCTTCACCTTTGTAGTGTTTTCCATTGGTGGAGGAGATCTTTTCAGCACAGCCGTCGGAGAGTTCTTGCGGACCCTCTTCAGTGGTTCAAAGCTGTTCCCAATTGGAACAGCAGCATCGATTTCTACCATTGGAACTGGCGGAGTCAATCCAGAAGAGGAATTGCCCCCAGCTTTCCTCACTCGGCGCCAGTGGCGACGTCGAGCATGTAGTGTGGACGGGATCACTTCCGCTGTTGGATGAGCTTCTTCTTGCACCTTACTTTGAGGAGAGGCTGCAATTGGCGCTAGCCTGTCGAAGACTGACGTCCGTTGAGAAGGGATAGTCAGTCTTGAAAAGGCCGACTTTCGAACAGGGGAAACAGCCTTCATGACTTCACCTGGAGTGGGAGTTAGAACGGTCAGTCTTGCAAAGACTGACTCCTTAGCAGGGGAAGCTGCTCTGAAGACTTCAGGGATAGGAATGGCTATCCGCTTCGGGATAACTTTTTCAGGAATTGTGGGCTTCTTCATAGGCCCATTTAAGCTTCGGCCCAGTCTGTTGAAAACTGAGGCAGTGGACTTGGACGACCCGTTGAGAGGGACCGCAGTAGTTGTGAGCCGATCAAAGACCGACTTCTTCTTAGCTTCTTGTGATGGCAATGGTGTGTTGAAGCTTATGGGTGGGAGCATGGTCCCAAAGAATAGCCCTGTAGTGGCTTGCATCACCTGGTCCACCGGCATTGTAAAAACGGAGGCCGCCCGATGCCCGTAGGTCACTCCTCCCGTAGGGACGGAGTGAGAGTTATTGCCATTGTTGCAATTTGTGCAGTTGAAAACCATTTGATCTTCTATTTTTCTGCACGGAGCAAGATACCAAATCTTAGTACTTCACATCCCAAGGCAACCATGTATAACCGCGATTCGTTCGCGAAATACGACACACGAAGTGTGGAGTGGAAAGAGAAAAAGGTCCCATCGGGCGTGCCAGAATCTGTTCTCCGCCGAAAGACGTGACCGGGAAGTTGGGACGTCCGGCCTGAGTTTTTTTTTGGGGAGGCAGATGCTATTTGGTGCTATCCGTCCACTTTTCCAAAGATGCCAAGTTGATTTATGGCACCGTGTATCGAAGGCTTAAACGGATGCGGCCGATGTAGCAGACATCGTCAGATTCCCCCTCGTTGAGGGTTTTTTTGATTGTGGGGACGCTTTTCCCTGCAGGGGAAAGCTCCTGCAGTTAATTATGCTACCGCATCACGGTAACCACTTTCTCCTTCTCCAGATAGTCACTTCGTGTCGTGGGTGTTTGTTTTGTTTTTGGTTGCCCGTGGATTGTATACGGAGACTAATTTATGTTGTCGCCCATAGGGCGTGGATTAGTCCAAATCCGTATTTTCTTAGATTTGGTTTTGGGATTGGGTTTAAGGATGCGCTAGTCTCATTTGAGACTAAGATCAACTTAAACGTTTGTTAATGATACGTTAGTCTAATTTTAGACTAAGATCAACTTAACGGTTTGTTAAAGATACGTTAGTCTAATTTTTAGACTATGATCAACTTAACAAGATCATTTAGATCCAACAAAAGAGCATTTGGGCACTATTGTTTTAGTTTAGGGACATTGTGGTCCAGTTTAAAGACGTCATAGTCTGTAAAGTTTAAGGACATTATAGTCCATGGGCTTAAGGACCCTACAGTCCATAAAGTTTAAGGACATCATAGTCCAGTCCGTAAAGTTTAAGGACATCACAGTCCAGTCTAAAGACGTCATAGTCTATGGAATGTTTGGTTGTCGGGACCCGTCACCTCTCTAAAGACGTTGAAGGATTACAACGACAAATATCAGAGGAGTGAACAGATGTACCCTTGAACCAATATTGGTTGGGAGATCTGTAGTCCAATTTGGGACTAAGATCAAAGATTTATAAGTATATGGGCTCAATTAATCTGAATGAGGGTTCTGTGGCCACTTTAAGCTTGGCCCATTCAGTTAGAATGTTAAACATTTAATAATGCTGAGCATTGATTTGAGTTCTGATAATCTTTTTGTCTTTTATTGGATGCTGAGCATTCATCATAGCTCTGTGCTTTATTTATAGAACAATTTATGTTCTTTTAGCGCACACATGAGAAGCACGTGGCGTGCTTGGCGCTGTGCCCCAGAAAATGAGCGCATTGCGCTTCTGGTGAAGAGCGCACACGTGAGGAGCACGTGGCGCGGTTGGCGCTGAGCGCCGGTAAATGAGCGCATTGCGCTTCTGATGAACTAGCGCACGCGTGAGAAGCACGTGGCGCGCTTGGCGCTGAGCGCCAAACAATGAGCGCAGTGCGCTATATTTGGAGCACTGAGGCGCTGCAGCGCTGTGAGCGCTGAGGCGCTCCTGTTAAGTAGTGCACACGTGAGGAGCACGTGGCGCGCTTGGCGCTGTGCGCCAGTCTTGAGCGCAGAGCGCTTCTTTAAATTTGGAGCGCTAAGGCTCTTTTAAATTAGGAGCGCTAAGGCTCTGCAGCGCTTTGCGCTAGATGTGGAGCACTGAAGCGCTCCTTTTAAATTGGAGCGCTACGGCTCTTCTTTTATGAAATTTTGATCAGTTCTGCACTCTGAGAATTAAATTCTCTCTTATAAGAGACTTTGTTTCATGGATCTAAGAACAAAGTTCTTATTTTATAGGTGATATTTCAATCTCTTATGTTTTTTATGAAAGGCTTAGCCTTTATGGATCTGTGATCCTAATAGAATTGAATCATTCTCCCCCTTTTTTTATAATGAGATGTTATGATCTCTTTTGTAAAAGACAATTTGTCTTATAGATCTATGATCTGTCATAAGAACTAAGTTCTTTTCCTGATGAGATTTTTTATCTCTCTGTTTTTACCTTGAAGAAAAGTTTTTCTTCTGCCGAGAGCTTTGCTCTTCTCCTCTGTGAAGGGCTTCGTTAGTGAGTCAGCAGAGTACCTGGCCCCTTCGACGGACGTGTGGCTATCCTTTCGTATGCTTTCGATCTTCTTCTCTAGGGCTTCAAGCCGGTGGTGGTACCCCAAAGATTCTGCACAGTCGGAGTGGTGGCTACCCCCGCTCTGGGTCTGTCCGATGGTGCGGCTTCGATTTCGCTCTATCAAGTGCCTCAAATCCTCGGGCGAGCCCCTTCTCGAGTAGTTTTTGTGCTCGTTGTTCGCGCAGTACCGGTGAGAGTGGGGGCGTCGGTCGTGCCTGGAAGCAGGCGAGCTGACCGACACCTCCTCAGGGGGAGAGAACGCACGATGGGTATCGGAGCGATGGCCCAGTCTTTCCTGGGATAGTGGTGTGAAGTTGTCCGGTGCCCATCGGGTGATGGAATCAATTGCCGTGTTGGGGTTAAGGTGGCCGAAGTCGGCCCGCCGGCTCTCGGTGGCGCTGTGATGAAGGTGAGGGAGGTCGAGGGATCGAGTGTGCCCATCCATCCTTTGGCGAACGTCGTTATCCCGGGGAGGGGGAGCCGCGGTCTAGTGGGTAGGGCCCGCCACTTGAACGTGGATGAGGGCATCCACCAGCAATGTGAGCATGTCTATCCGGGTGAACAAGATGTGGAAGGCATTGGGAGGAGAAGACGAGCCGCTCCCGTCTCCGTTGTGGCGGCTCGTATTTGGACCGTCGTGGTTGTCGCTCGCCGTAGGGTCGAGAGCGGAAGATCAACTTTTATGGTGGAACAAAAAAACAAGTCTTTCGATTCCCAAAGACGGCGCCAACTAATAGACCTTCGGATCTCCTTCAGATGTTGTCCTCCGTCGATCCTATGATGACGGTCTTTGACGGCTGTGATTTGTTTTTGAGAGTTGTTGAGTGTGGATTTCAATGGGTTGGTATTGGACGCCGAGCTACTTGCAAAGAAGTCCCAGGGTGGGTGATCACCGTAGGACCCTCTGACGATCAAGTTAGAGCCGAGGTATAAGTGCAGAGTAGCGGCATATTGAAATAAATTCGAGTTACCTAAGTCATCTGAGAGAGGGGTTTATATAGGAGTCGCATGGAGCGAGCGGGCACGAGATCATCGCCGTCAGTTACGCCCCAGCGTTATTCTCATCTTGAATAGCAGGATGCGCCCATTAATGGGGGGATACGCTAGCGTGGGACGCAGATCGTGGGGAGGCGGACATCTCGCCTTAGCGACATACGCGGAGCCGTTATGAGGCGCATGGGATCCGCGCTCTTGGTTGATCGGGGGAGGCCGATGATGAAAGGTTTGCCTAGCACCCTATGTATAGTTTTGAAGCATCACATGTCACAAAGTTTAAATTTTTATGGTGCTAAGCAGGCATACAAAGGAATCGATCCTAGAAAATTAGGGTTTCGAAAGTTAAAGCCAATAAAAACTAGGGTTTCGAGACTACAACCTTTGTAGCTCCCTTTCGCTAGACTCTTTGGCCTCTTGGGTGTTGGAAGAAGGTCCTCTTGAAGTCTTCTCGCGTCCACGACGATCCACCCGGAGTTCCTCGTCCAAGCTCGCAATTTCGATTATCAAGATGAGAAACGAAGAGAACACTCTAAACAAGTTGGCTAAACTTGTGTATAATGATGTTGTGGCTATGATTCTCACTTCAAAAACCTTTCTTGATGTGTGTTTTACTCACTAGAAAAAAACTAGAGAGCAAAAGGAAGAAGGAGGAGGAAGATGATGGCTTTTGTTTTTAACAAGAGTAGAAAAATGATAACTCTCATGAAGGAAAAAGAAAATATATGTATATATATTTTTTAATCCTCATCTCAAACCATGGTTAGATGATGGAGACATTATTTAACTTGAGTTTAAAATACAAAGAGAAGGATAACTCATGGTTAGAAGTAGGTGAGCATGGTTAGGTTTAAAGAAGAATGTAGAAGCAAGCAAGAATTATCCTTTTCTTTTCTATTTTGTTTTAAACATAAAATCAAATAATAATCCATCCATTTATCCATGGTGTGAGTCTTATATTGCCACCATTTCCATGTGTAAACAACCATGATAGATGGTGTATGTATGTATGTATGTATGCACATCCATATGTGCATGAAACTAGTAAGATAGAAAGAAAAACATACATGCATGCATACACCCATCACATACAAGAAAAAAGGTTTTAAGTGAGAAAACTAATGGTTGAATGATAAATCAACACTTGATTTATCAATCCGGCCATATCACATATGACCCTACCAAAAGCAAGCCGCCCGATTAATGTACGGTATCATATACGCGCATTTTAATCGGGTCCATGCGCATATCGCATACGCGCACCACAACGTTTCACCTGGACTAGGTAACTCCTGTGTGGGACTCTAAGACTCGTCAATACGCCGGCAGTGGGTGATGATCATATCAAGCACCCCCAAGCCGCAAGCGGTCAGCTAAACGTAACGGCCACCGGGGTATTGAGCGATCAGAAGAAAACAAGCGAACCTGCTACAACTCCCGTTGAGTCAACCGGCAACACTACCGTACAGTCCGGTCTCTTCGTCAGATATGCTGCATATCGAGCCTAGGGATGGTCACGTCGACCCTAATAACTCAATAAGTCGTGCCGGTGAATGGTCTATAACAGATCGAGAAACTACTGATAACACTTATCAGCAAATCTCAGCAGCCCTGGCCAGGGACTTACTGATATAACCAGTTGGGCACAGCACAGCATCAACTCCTAATACCGGGAAAGACGAAACCCCTCCTATCGCTCATTGCCTTCATGTGTCTCGGGACTGTACCCAACGGCCACCTGTTTGCACGACTCAGTAGAGCCGTGGTAGGGTGGCAATCAAAGTACAGTGGGAGAGCACACAAGACTTTATGACGATCTCGGGTCTACAGACTAATCTGTACCAGTGTCACCTGAGAACTGCTATCCGACGATAGATATAATTCCATATAGGAGTTCTCGGTGAGTCCGTCCAGTGTACCCAGTCACCACTGAGCACCCGTATATGATCTTGATGTCAAACATCGATGAATGTAGGAACATCCATCGCCCATCGTATGGGTCTAGTATCATGTACGCTAGTTTACTCTGGTATATCAATGCCCCGTCTCGATATACCTACGACTAGGGACTTTCCAGGATATGCTTATAGACTACAGATGTCCCACTAGTATGATCTCCATCATAATCAGAGTAGTCAAGCCGATATCCTCAGGGCTTTATCAGCATGTATGAATGAATAAAAGTATGATCAAATCAACATGTCAGATAAAGAAGAACCAGATAGCATACTATCATGTCAAGCAAGAATGCATACTGAATATATATACATGTATAGATACATCCACTATCATATAATGGCCTCTACGGCATACATATATCCAACAGATGAAGCTCAGCACGTCAGGTGCTCGGAGATGAGCCGGGAGGCCGAGGAGGCTCGGCACGTCAGACGGCTCGAAGACGAGCAAAGAGACTAAGAACGCTCGGAGGCGGGACATGTCATCCGCTACGTGTCGTAATCTGAGGAGATACCACTTGTAAGCATCATCAATAACCAATCATGTACATTGATCATTGTGGTAATCGGCAGCCGCAATGGATAGATTTCCTTTTTCTTTTTATTCTTTACAAACTCTTTTTCCTTGGATATGTTTGTTCTTGACTATTTTATTATTGAATGCAATCCTTGGAATCGAACCAGAAACCTCTACCTTCAGAGCTTGGCCCAGTTATTTCGTTCTTTACTATTTCAAACATAAATAAAAATCCTATAATTTCTATTAGAAGAAACAATTTAAATGGACTACCGTTCAAGTGTTTTGCAGCAAAACCTATTAGTGAGTGATTGAATGTTAGATTTTGTGATCAAAGAATTAGTTACCGCAATCAAGAACGGCGTCGCTTGGTAGCTAGCCGGTGAGTACAGGTCGGTCCACAGGGATGTTGTGTATTTCCTAATTGTTCTAACGAGCGGTGTTGGATTGATTATCATTAAAAACTACGTTGATTTAGACTATGATTAGAATCTTGTTAAGGTTAGGTTTATGTTAAGTTTGGAAATTAAAGATTTCCCACCGCTTTCAATGCCCTAATTTAGATCTAATTAGGTGTTATGGTAATAATTAATAAAGGGGATTAATACCATCGGGGAGAAACGATGTTTCTTCCTCTAGGTTCTTGTCCTTCCTTTCTCAATTCTTACCCTAACCTCCATGGAAAACATACGCAACCGGTCTTTTAAACTATGGTATCACCGCTACCTCGTAGGGTAGGGTGCCGTAGGGAACGGTGTGTGTATGTATGCATGGAGTTCTATTAATTATATATGATGGGCAAGAAAGGGGTGAGAGATTTTCATCTCTCAAGCCTTCCCTATTCCTAACCCTAACAAGTGAGAAACTACTCACTCATTAGGGAATTGATAAACATGGTCTAAATAGTTAACTAGGGCAGATAATAAAATTATACTAAGGCAGAAATAAAATTAACTAGGGCAATGAAATAAAAGTCCTACTTTATTTGATGGGTCTCTCCAAACATTTACACCGAATTGAAATTCTGAATAGATGAAATAAAAAGAGGCATACCTCAAAAAGAGGTGTAGGGTTTCTATTTATAGATCATAGAAACCCTAGGGTTACATTCGATACATATCTGCATTTACAAATTTGCCCCTAAGAAGCATAGTCAACGCACCGCCGCACCGACACGAAATTGCACCGACACGTCTCTAGCACGGCCGCGAAACCGCGGCCAGAGGGCATGTTTGGCCGTGGTTCCGTGGACATATGGTGGCTTCTTGAGCTGCCATTTTCAGGGGTTGGTCTGGTTGCATTTGGGTACTTGTTTCTTCACTCGGTTTGTCAGAGCGTCTTCTAGTTTTCTTCCAGATTTCCACAGTGAATAAAGTCGTGGACTTTTACCACTTGCTTCGTGTCGAAGTCTTGAACCTTGCGCTACCTTTGTTCTTTGTGAAATCGTCCATTGATCTTCGTTTAGTCTTCAAACTGTAGGCATGATCAAGATCTTTCCATTTGTTGGTCGTAGTCTCACTTTTGTATCGTCTTTTCATCGTTTTCACTGTTTTTGTTCCGAGAACCTGTAACATGCAACTATGTAGCAGACATGGATCAAAATCACCTCTTTATTTGTAAAATGACTAAGAATGGGGAATAAAATAATGCAAAATTATGATATGAATAAATACCTCCAAACTTATCTTTTGCTCGTCCTCAAGCAAAACTAGTTTTATTCTCGAAAAAGACCTAGCCTCATTTTCGCAGGGAAACGCAATTGCACTGAGCTCGTGCAACAAGCTATTAAACCTCTAGGTGTCCCTAGTAGGAGGAGTGTTGTCTCCTGAGGGTTTTCAGCGGATACTACCCACAAAATCCTATCAATTCGGCCTATTGACTTTTATTCTCCAATTAGGTTTTCCAACAAGGAATTCTATTATCTTTAACTCAGAAATTATCAACCCGTATTTTTCATGCTTCCTTATCATTTATCTTAAGATTATATATGTTTTGTAGATTTACTTAGCTTATAGCAACTTTTGAGTTTTCCTTCTAGGGTCCATCTCAACTTAAGAATTTTTATCATCTCTACTAAAAATATAAGTCCTATTTTTCATTCCTATCTCTTACCTAAATTCTAATCACATACCCCTACGTGTGTGTATATATCACCCCTACACTTGGAAATTCAAATCAAGCTATTATACTCTTGTCCATCGTCCAAAGTACTTTTCAATTGGTGAATTTTTAGATGAAATTACTCACACATTTTTCATGCGACCGTTAATACTTCTTGAGGTACCAATGACCGATTATAAAATGTGTTTGCACATTAAGGTGTAATTCCTAGTCTTGTAATCCCTAAGGCTTTTAGCAGTGACTCCCAAACCAGTTGTTCTAAAGCACTAGCTAATGAAGCACCCTCGCTAAATATTTTTTCTATTAATGCAGCCTTAAGTAATTACAAAAACCAGTGTTCATTTTTTTTTATCTCTTTATTCACACTTATACTTTTATTTTATTTTTTTCGTACTAAGGACTTTAGATAAGAGCATTTCAAGCTCTCTTCTATTATTCCAAGTTTCAAGGTTCGTGTTTGTGCAATTTGTAGGGTATATATTTTTAGAATTTAGACTTAAGCTTAGAAATTATTTTTCAAACTTATATTTTAATAAAAATATCAATATTTTTCCTTTGTTTTAACTTAGCCCAAGAAGTGAACTCGAAATTTTCCTAGTTTCAAGAAGTGTTCCTAGCCAGTTAACCTTTTTGTCAAACTCAAATCAATTATGGCCAAAATTGAATGTTTCAATTTTATAATTTTTAAAAATTTTCAATTTTTATGGGTTTTAAAATAAGTATGCAAATGCAAAAATGTACATATGAATGCGATGGAAGAAAGCTTACCAAGCACACCCCCAAACTTAATCTTGACAGTGTCCTCACTGTCAGGCTACATCAAGAGGGTCAAAATGGCCGGTATTCCCCTGTTTATTTTTTTAATATTTTTTTTATTGTTGAAAGAAAAAAACAAATCATATATACAAAAAGGTCCCCCCAAACTTAAGTTAAACGATGTTACAAGTCAATACCAAATTTTGCAAAGACCAAAAGTCAACACCAACCAGTTGAAAAATTTATCTATGTAAAGTATCGGTCGGTGGAAGAACATATTGTACAGAGCCAAGAAGAAGTGGGGAAGAGATAAGTGGTGGTATGGAAAGTGTTTGCATGTACGTGGAAGTGAAAAGATAGGAGGTGATGATGAATAAAAACGAGAATGTGAATGATCAGAAATCAGTGGAATATTGGCATTCTCGTATTTTATTAGAAAAAAAGGTGGTGGTTCAACTTCTATAGGTGGAGGTTGATTCACCACAAAATCCCCGAGATGTTTCTGTGGATCCTTTACTGGCTTGAGATCACCCATCATATGCATATGAGATTTAATTATGAGGGAACTAATCTTCTCGATGTCCGCCATAGTCCAGCCGAAAGCTTGCCGGTTATTTTGTAAGACCATTAAAAGGGCTTTCTCTTGCTCGAGAGCTAGAGATGCCGATATGATAACGGGAAAGGTCTCATTCTCACCTAGGTAATTGTATTTAAGGTGAGACGGTAAAGGCTTGAGTTCGAGTTTCGGAAGCGAAACAATTGAAGGTAAAATTGAGGAAGCTATCTCGAACTCAAAGGATTCCATCAATGGTTCGAAATCACTGTAAGCAACCGAATCGGACTCATCCAAAAATTCGAAAGACTCATACTCGGGCGGTGAGTCATCCAAATCGTCCGAAAAAGTGAAACATTCATAATCGATATCGGTTGTGCAAACCGTGTCAGATCCAAGGAGGGACGCACTAGTGGCGTCAAAACTGCTGTTATCGAACAGAAATTTTTCAAACTCTCCGTCCTCCTGTGTGATTTCGTGGATCGAGCAAACTTCTCGTATACTGGCTTTAGGCACGGGGGGCAGACTTCCTATCTTGTAAATATTGAACTCACTAGACATTTTCCCGAAGGATAGAGTTATAGAGCCATTGCGACAATTGATTACGGCATTGGAAGTGACTAAAAATGGTCGACCGAGGATCACCGGAATTTTGTTCCGAGGGTTAGCAACAGGTTGTGTGTCCATAACAATAAAATCAACGGGGAATATGAAGTCCCCTACTTTGATCAACACATCCTCTGACTCACCCCTAGGATGGGTGATTGATCGATCAGCCATTTGGAGAGTACAATGTGTGGGTTTCAACTTTCCAACACCTAATTGCTTATACACAGAATAAGGAAGCAGGTTAACACTAGAACCAAGATCTAAAAGTGCTCGATTGATATTTTTATCCCCAATTGTTATTGAAATTGTAGGACAACCAGGGTCCTTTCGTTTTTGGGGTAATGGTTGAGGTTGGTTAATAGCATTGCTCACGGCACTAGCTACTAGCACTTTTTTGGGTATCTGAGACTTTCTCTTCGAGGTGCATAAGCCCTTTAAGATTTTCGCGTAAGAAGAGACCTGTTGGATTGCATCCAAGAGAGGTATGTTTATGCTAACCTGTTTGAATAACTCCACAATCTTCTCCATTTGGGGAGTTGGTTTATTGGGTCTCAACCTGTTTGGAAATAGAACATTTTGAAAATCTGCTGAGTCCAATTTTTGTGGATTAGATTGCGGAGTTAGAATGGATCCCAGTGTTGGTGTGTTCGTGAAGTGAGATGTGGGTCCGTTCGGATTAGAAGAAGTAGAGCCTTTTGAAGAATGAAGAACAGGCTCTGACGAAGAAGATGAAGATGAAGAAGAAGAAGAAGAAGAAGCACCGGCAGGGGTGTCATTACTAATACCCACGTTATTGTGCAACACTTTTCCAGATCTCAATGTGGTCGCAGCATTCACATTATGATTTTGCTGTTCATATACAACATATGCATTGTGTGCATGACCGGAATTTGGCAATGGTTGAGATGGAAGCTTTCCCTTTTCTCGCTCGCTCAACGCAGCATTTAGTTGTGCAATTTGTGCCTCAATTGATTTGATGCTTTGATCGTGTGAGGCACTGTTTTGCACCAAAGATTGAATGGAAGTCTCCAACCTTGCTGCGGATTGTGTAGATTGTTGTAGACGCATCTAGACTTCTTTCTAGCGAGGTAACCTTATCATCATTTGGTTGAACAAAATTAATTGGAGGGTAAGAGTTGTTGGGCACAAAATTGTTCATTTGGTTTGGGAAAGGTTGTAGTTGGAAAGGTTGCTGGTATTGAGTTTGTTGGGTTGCTTGTTGTTGTGGAGGAGGAAGCCTTTGAAAGTTGTTGTTTCCTTGGAATTGTTGATTTTGATTCCAAGAAAAATTTGGGTGACTCCTCCAACCAGGATTATAAGTCGAAGAGTATGGATCATTTCTTTTTCTTTGCTGAAAGGCAGTATTGACTTGATCTTGTCCTTGAACAGGTGGATTGTAAGGACACTTTTCGGTAAGATGTGATGAATCCGAACAACAAGCACAGACAGTTCGTGGGGGTAAAGCAGGGGCAGGAGAAGGCGATGAGATTTTGGTCCCAATTGCTTCTAGCTTTTGGTAAGTGCGGCCATCTCGGCCTTCATTGCAATCGACATATCTAATTGATGTATGCCTGCCCTAGACTGACCAACAGAAGAAGATGAGGTGGTCTTAGTGCTTTCCCACTGAAGTGTTTGTTCAGCAAGATCCTCGAGAAATTACCAAGCTTCCTCACTAGATTTTGTTAGAAAGTGATCTTGACAAATGGTTTCCAACAACTGCTTAGTTGCTGGGTTCAATCCTTCGTATAAGGTTTGGCAAAGTTGCCAATTCTCGATACCATGGTGTGGGCATTGAACAAGTAGGTCTTTGAATCTTTCAAAACACTTCCAAAAGGATTCGGAAGGAAGCTGGGAAAATTGAATAATCTCAATGCGAATTCTCACGGTCATGTGATGTGGATAAAACATTTTAAGAAAAGCTTTAATAAACTCTTCCCAATTTTTAATTGAGTGTGATGTTGTGCTGTATTACCACTTCTCGGCTAGGTCACATAAGGTTAAAGGAATGACCCTTAGCCTTATAGCATCATCTGACAGTTGTGTTGTTTTCATCATTGCGCAAACGTTTTGGAATTTGTTTATGAAGATATAGGCATTTTCGGATTCCATTCCGTGAAATTTTTGCAACATGTTGATGAAGTGGGGTTTGATCTCAAAGTTATCCCCATTTGCCGGTGGGAGTGAAAGACAAGTAGGTAAGGCGGTGCGAATAGGATAGAAAAGATCCTGGAGCGCGATTCGTTGGAGCGCTTCAACAGGCGGGTGTTGTGGGTTATTCGAACCTAATGGAGGTGGAATCAGTCCCGTGGGTAAGGTCGTTGTAGTATAGTGGTGAGTATTCCCGCCTGTCACGCGGGTGACCCGGGTTTGATCCCCGGCAACGACGCCATTTGATTGAATATTAGATTTTGTGATCAAAGAATTAATTACCGCAATCAAGAACGGCGTCGCTTGGTAGCTAGCCGGTGAGTACGGGTCGGTCCACAGTGATGTTGTGTATTTCCTAATTGTTCTAACGAGTTAATTCCAAACGGTGTTGGATTGATTATCACTAAAAACTACGTTGATTTAGACTAGGATTAGAATCTTGCTAGGGTTAGATTTAGGTTAAGTTTGGAAATTAAAGATTTCCCACCGCTTTCAATGCCCTAATTTAGATCTAATTAGGTGCTATGGTAATAATTAATAAAGGGGATTAGTACCATCGGGGAGAAACGATGTATTTTCCTCTAGGTTCTTGTCCTTCCTTTCTCAATTCTTACCCCAACCTCCATGGAAAACATACGCAACTAGTCTTTTAAACTACGGTATCACCGCTATCTCGTGGGGTAGGGTGCCGTAGGTAACAGTGTGTGTATGTTGCAAGAAAGGGGTGAAGTAGAGAATATTCCTAACCCTAACAAGTGAGGAACCACTCATTCATTAGGGAATTGATAAACATGTTCTAATTAGTTAATTAGGACAGATAATAAAATTATACTAAGGCAGAAATAAAATTAACTAAGGCAATGAAATAAAAGTCTTATTTTATTTATTGGCTCTCTCCAAACATTTACACCGAATTAAAATTCTGAATAGATGAAATAAAAATAGGCATACCTCAAAAAGAGGTTTAGAGTTTCTATTTATAGATCATAGAAACCCTAGGGTTACATTCGATACATATCTGCATTTACAAATTTGCCCCTAAGAAGCCTAGTCAACGCACCGCCGCACCAACATGAAATTGCACCGACAAGTCTCTAGCATGGTTGCGGAACCGCGCCAGAGGGCATGTTTGGCCGCTGTTCCGCGGCCATATGGTGGCTTCTTGAGCTTCCATTTTCAGGGTTTGGTCTGGTTGCATTTGGGCACTTGTTTCTTCACTTGGTTTCTCAGATTGTCTTCTAGTTTTCTTCCAGATTTCTACGGTGAATAAAGTCGTGGACTTTTACCGCTTGCTTCGTGTCGAAGTCTTGAACCTTGCGCTGCCTTTGTTCTTTGTGAAATCGTCCATTGATCTGTAAGACTACGGTAGCGCTCCGCCCATCTTTCCGAGGCCAAAATGCGGAAACGAAAATTTTTCTTAACTTGAAAACCGACGCTATCGTATGCTTAAAATCCGGATCGTGACCATTAACCTAATGCTAGCAAACTAGAGAGAGGGTAGCGAGTTATACCGTGCGATCCGTGTCCTTCGGTCTTTGGCCACCATCCCGATCTCCCCGCGGCATCTCCGATCTTCATCTCCTCGTCGGAAAGGGCACCACTTCGAGAAGTCTTTTTACGGGCTCCCGCTTCATCCGAAGCAACTCAGGCACGAAGTGTGCTAGCCGACGTGCCCAAGGTGAAGTAGAGAATGTTGTGATCACTTTGTCTCTTGCATCCATGGCTTTGGATAGAGGTTAAAGTGTTGCCATTGATGGAAGCAATGAGCTAGAGGAAGAAGAAGAAGAACAAGAGCTTTTCTTTTTCTTTTCTTTTCTTTTTGTTGGAATGAGAGTGAGAGAGTGAGATTATGGAAATACAAAACCAATAAAAACAACCATGGCAGCCCCTCTCTCTCTCCATCTCATTTCAACACATTAAACAATCCACTAATGTGACACTTTTGCCAAAAAAGAGACCATGACTCATGATACAAGTCCATGTCACATTAATGCATTGTCATGATGAAAATCTAGTTCATTATTTCCTTAAGCAAACATTAATCCAAATGTTTGCTATAACAAAAAGATCCGGCAACATCTAAAGTAAACTCGTGATGGATCACAAGGATACCCCTCACCTGTATATACATACCTGCACCCGCATTCCGACTGAATGCGAATGCGATGAGACTAAAGTAATCTAACAAATATAATACTAGGATCCGGCTTAAACCAAAGCCCACTAGTATGATCTGTCCGATCATGATCCGTGCAATACCGCACGAAGAAGGTCGAACCCTGCCATATATCATACGGCCTCTACAACGTTTCGCCCGAAACTTGAGAAACTGTCTATGGGGGACTCTAAAGACTCATCAATATTTTGGCTGTGGATTTAACCACTAGCACGTCAGAGGTATTAGCCGTACGTAACGGGTTACCAGGTATTGACCAAAAGGGACATCGATGAGCGAACTCATCCTGACACCCTACTGAGCCTGTCAGTGATAATATCCGTATATTCCTGTCCATTCGTCTATGAGCATCGCATGGCGAGCCTAGGGGGTTGGTAAAAGTCAGACCCCCAAAAGCGGTACAGGTCGTGTCGGAGTGTAGCCCAGAACACCCTGAGATCCTACTGGAATGCCTACCAGTAAATCTCCTGCCTCGGCCGAGGGCTTTGTGTAATGGCTCTCCTAGACACAGCGCGACCTCACCCCCAATACCGGGAGAGACGAACCCCTGCAGATCCGCTCACTGCCTCCATGTGGCTCGGGACTGTACCCAACTAAAACCTATTTGCACGACTCCTTTGAGCCGTGGTAGGGTAGTAATCAAAGTACAGTGGGAACTCACACGAGACAAATGACGATCCCAGGTCGATGAACTAACCTGTACATATGTCACCAGGGAACTGCTATCTAACGTCAGGTATAAGACCGACTAGCATGTTCCCGGCGAGTCCTGTCCAATGTACTCATAACCCGACGAGCACCTGTATACATCTTAGGTGAACCAACTAACACCAATAGCTTGTGAGACCGGCCACCGCCCCTCGTCGGGGTCTCGACTGTATACACTAGTCTACTCTGGAGTATCGATGCCCTGTCTCGAAACTCCCTCGACTAGGGACCTTTTAAGGATGTGCTTATAGACCCCAGCTCCCACGTATATGATCGCCATCATACTGCTGGCTGTCAAGCAAGAATCCTAAAGTCTCTATCAATGTGCAATAGTGACCTGTAAGGTTACCTGAAACAGTACACGATGATAAAGGAAAACCAGATAGCATACTATCATCTTGAGTAAGACTGTCCTACCGGTATAGGTCCTCCCTCAATCATTGCAATCACGTGCCTGTGATCCAATAATTGACTCTGAGGGCATTATATCCAACAATCTCCCACTTGCACTCAAGGCTAATTATTGCGATGTTGTATACTCACAGCCCGTGTGATACCGAACACCCAACTCCTCTGCTAATCAGTCTCACAAAACCCGTTTGCGAAACTAATGCGTATGAGGAATAGCCTCAGTGAGTGGATCCGCTTTGATGTTTTTTTCTATGTCTCTCTTTATCTCAAGTTCGCGGAGAAAACCATCTCCCGAAATGAGCTATACCTGTCTTAGAATATGTCTGGATATCTGATGGGACCTAGTTCATAAATGAACTCCAAATCCAAACTTCTCAGACTATATCGTCAACTGGACTTAATCAGTATCCTGTGCCATGCCTCCCTCAGTATCCTCTGGACCACCTGTCCAAACTACTGCCCCTCGTCAGAAGGAAAACTATAACTCTGACAGTCACTCTGTCATCCTTGTCACTTTAGAAGCCTGTAATGATAACTGTCTCCCGAAGAAGGCCGTCGTTATCAAATCCCCAGAACATCCACTTATGTTCTAAAACTGCTTCCGATCGTTTCTCCAGGATTGGATTAATATCAACTTATTGCATCTCCTGCAAAAACAACATCTGGTGTGGTACTTGACATCTCATGATCAACTCAATTGCCTAAGCAAGTGATCTGCTGATCATGCACATCCCTCTCCCCTATAGTCTGTAAGACACCTTTAGAGAGGGTGACTCCATCACCTGCAGCTATACTACCGTGCCAGGAGTCGTCCATTCTAAAACACCTTTAGAATGCTGTCTAAATACCCAGATTGGGGAACTACCCAAATCTAGATAAAAAACCATAGATCCAGTAACCAGAATGTATAACTGATCGTAGTCCCATGTGGAGAAACCACTGTGTGACAACCAAAGTATAGCAGATCGCAGTATAGGAACATCACTTCCTACTCTGTGTATGTCATCCAAATACCAGGACATCACACTCTACTACCTTCTTAACAGATCCATCCCCTATTCTGATGAAGTCAAACCTATGACTATCACATCAGAAATAGATGATCTATCTCCGCTATACCTGTTTTAGCCTATAAATAGACATAAGCCACTTGTGCACTATACTTCCGCTGCTCCCACTGACTACGACAACCATCTGGCAGAGTCATATACACGTGCACTTCTAAAGCCAGTTCAGAACGACGCTATACTCATCCTCCTGCCGGGTCTCACAGTCTGGAACAACAGCAATGGCAAGTCTGGGTAAGCAAGAACCTCTCTGTCACCATCCTTGAGGCTACCAAAGTACCTCTCGGGTGCTTGAGGTTACCTACCATATCTGCGGAGTAGCCAATGGAATGTCAAACCAGATTGAATCTATAGGTTCCTATCAAATTTTCAGTAATCGTTTGCGATTCTGGAATCACTTCCAGTTCTACCATACTCCCACTACTGTTTTCTGAAAAATCCATTTTATTAAAACTGTGGCGAGTCAAGAACAATATCACTCTTGATCTTCCAGATGGTAGAAAGTCAACCCTCGTCATAGCTCGGGTCAACCCACAAACTGCCATTACAGAAACGTGCTTTAAGTTATCCAGAGTCTGGTTTTAAGCATAAGCCGGACAACTCCCGGTACCTTAACATCGTTAAGATATGACCAGTTCTATATCCAATATAGAAACAGAGGCACTGATTTAAGTGGAACCAGATTCAAATCATGCAGCTTTCTCCAGTGCATGTCAACCAAATGGAAGGAGGTCGATCAGCGTTACTCAACTTAGGAATCCTATCCAGATATGAGTAACCTGAAAGAGAAACAAGTTTCTCAAAATCATTACTATCAACTGAATACCATACACAAGTATCTACATCTTCGATCACCTTGATAATCCTGATACTTGCAATACCTGGTTCTCTACTTTATTCATATACCTATAACTTCTCAAAACTTGGACCTTTTGTTTCTACGAAACACTTGTCTAAAAGCTAGAGAAGTCATAAGTAAACCGAATATAGTACGAGGACCAACCCCTCTGTCCTAATGGACACTGGACAACATACAATACTCTGTATAAGTCCCTTGAGTCTAATAACTCATTCCCTGTGTGTCGTAGGTTGAAAACTGTACTTATGGTTAGGAAGAATTACACCGCTGTTGAATGCTCCTTACCTAACCATCCACTGATATAGGTAAATGTCATAGACATAATTTCAAAATGGTATATCTCACTCTATAAAAATAGACGTATAGATATATCAATTTGAAATTGGTGCATAACAGCGGATATTCAAAACCAAATATCTGCCGTCCGGCAAACGGCCCAGGCAATTTCCTCAAATATCACCAATTACAACGAATCCCGATATAATGAGGATAATCACCTAATTTCCAATAACTTACTCCTACTCATCATCTGTAAAACCATACAGATGTGAGAATCATACCTGGTAAATACATACCGTGGAGCAAGTGTCTAATTGGGAAATCAGTTTTCTTTTAACAGTACACAGTGAAAGTGAAACATGTAAATGTTTTGAAGGGGTATCCTGGTATTCCTAGTAGTGCCTCTTCCATTATCCAGATTCACAACTGTAACCGTATATTTCTTTGCCATCTCTCCAAATCCCTTCATATGTCTTTAGTCATTACCTTCTGTACACCCTCTTAGGCTAAATGGCTTTCTTCCTTCCCTACCTTTCGGCACCAGCCTGTAGTTTGGAAGAAGATTATCCATTAAGTGTAATAGGTGTACTGTCCTAATCCTAGGAGCACTCGTAATCCGAGAGAAGATAAAGATAAAAGACAACTGAATAAACCTTATTCCTATTTCTCCTGAACCAGAATCCATCCCCAAACTGGAACAAGTTCCTTTCGAGTTCGTATATAACCATACGATGGAGTATCCAAATAACTGTGGATCTTCGTAGTGATACGGAGTGTTCTGGAGAAATACAAAGGTGAAGTGGGAGTGGTAAAGAAATTCTTGGTTTGGTCGTGAATAGCAGTCGCAGTTTACTTTGCCCTCTTAATAATCCCTTTATTTATCTTTACATAATACCTTCTGTACACCATCGTTAGGCTAATTGGTTTTCTTCATTCCCTACCGATCGGCACCTGCCTATGGTTTGGAAGAAGACTATCCAATTTGCGTAATAGGTGTAATATCCTAATCCAAAGAGCATTCGCAACCTGAGAGAAGGTAAAAGGAAAAGACAACTGAATAGTCCTATTCGTTTTCTCCAGAACCGGAAACCATCCTCGAATCTGGAACAAGTTCTTTCGAGTTCGTATATAACCATACGATGGTTTTATCCAATGGAAGTGGGCGTTCGTAGTAATAGGGGGTGTCCTGGAGAAAAGGGTAAAAGTAGGAGTGGCAATGAGGTATGCAACTCTGACAATCCAAAAGCCAGTGTTTAAGAAGGTTCGGTCAACTTTGGTCATTGATTCATAGTATAGGGTCGGGTCATGGTCGCTGCCAAAGAGAAAGAGAAAAGAAACACTCAGCGTGCACTCTAACCTAGATCAGAATGGTTGTCACTTTATCTAATCAGGAAACCTCCCACTGTAACGTCAAATTCTCCTCCAAACCTGAAAGAAGAATTAGTCGGGATCACCCGAGGAGTAAACCAACTCATCAGTGGGAATCAGGATCCAACTATCATCGCATGATAACGTGACGGAATTCACTCACGTTATCATACTCCAGAAGGTATGCGCATGCCTGGCAAGTTTCAGTTTCTTTAGAAACTCCCGATGTATGTTTTTACCCCTAGGACACAAGTGATCTTGACACAGTCAACAAATCAAAGAGTCCTAGTCAAGTTCAACCCGTCATTATCCTGAATTGCATTAAACCCACCCGTACGAGCCCTTGACACAGTCAACAATGTTAGTGTTTATGCCGTAGAAGGCCATTACTGTATCATACTTGTTTGTATATTACTTAATGGAAGCTTGGGATATTCACAGTTGTATTGACAGTCTTGCTAAAAATGGTAGTATGCTACTTGGTTTGTGTCTACTTTAATATGTGCATATGTTTCTTGCAACGTATCGCTTATACATATTAGTAGAGCCCTTAGGATCTTTGCTTGATTACCAGCGTTGTGATGGCAGTCACACTAGCGGGGGCTGGGTAGTCTATAAGCAACATCCTATATAGGTCCCTAGTCGTAGGATTATCGAGACAGGGCATCGTGTCACGACCTGTAAGGTACGGAACGCGACCGACACTTAAGTTACGAAACGTCTCAAGGCGTCCGTAAGATAAGTAAGCCGAAGCCCATAATACAAATACCAAAATAAGAATTAGAGTGAAGGAAAAACCAATTATTTGCAACATTTAACTCCATTAAACCACATCAGGTTTTATTTTAAAACAACTTTCCCTTTTTCCAAAAATTCCAACAGAGTTCATTTGTAAAACAAGCTCCAAACGAGTACAACAGGAATATAAATGAATAACATGAAAATGGCATCCCCAAGCGGAAGCTAGCTCTTCGCCTCAAGGCGGTCACAAATCCCTCGCAATATAAAATAACAATGTGCATAGATAAGAATGAAGCATAAGAAATAGCATGTCGACTCAAGTGAGCTCGACCCCAGATATAATATAGAATAAATCCCCAAGTCTCACAATTTCGCCTCTAGGTCAATATATAGTAATCCAAATAAGACTGGTACAGCTGAAATAGTAGTAGCAGATGGAGTACTCTAGATACAATGAACATATATAAGTGGTACAAAATGATAACAACCCACCTATGAGCAAAAGTCTCGAGTCCAGGCAAAAAGGGCAAAATGAGCAAAAGTGTCCGCCGCTACAGTGCCGACGGAACGGACCTGCAGAAAAGCTGTGGCACAACGGGGGTGAGTTGCCAGCTCGTGAGTAATAAATAACATCTACAAAGGCTATCACATGAATGTACATAAGTATCCTAGCATCCCTAGAACAGGTATGGCTATATGTACTAGCAGGTATGTATGCATCATCAGTGTACTAACAAGTATAATGTCACATGGATGTAATGACAGGTATGTATGCCATATGAAATACTATCAAGTATGTATGCTATAAGAGTCAACTCAAGACCTCAATGTAGGTATAAGAATTGTTCCTTCCTTTGTTTTGAAACTCCTTTCAAATATCCGCATAAAATCCATGAAAATCAATAAAATCCGTGTCCAGCAATGACACCCCAAAACTGTCTCAAATCTCATATATCCATGTCAATATCTCTGGCCTCAGCCGTCCAGCTGATCCATATCAAATATCAATGTCCCAATCCAGCGGCCACAGTTGGTATCCTTTGGATATCCGCCGTGCCAAATGAAGTCACCGGTAGGTAATCCGTCCCCTGCCAGGCTCAACGCCATCTCCTGCGATCTTCTTGCCCCGGGGTACCGTACCGGGCCCACCATATACCCAAGACGGTTCATTCACCTCCTCAAAACGGGTTTCGAAAACCACAGCAAACTCATTGTGGACGACACTTTACATCACTAGAATACCGCAACTTTTATATTTTAAAAGATTACAAGTTGAAATCTTGCGGCTTTCCCCGAAATCTAGAAATATCATAAATCTCATGAAATCATTATGGATGCATATGTCAATGATGGTGAATGTCTATGGTATCAATTTGCAATGTATGATTTATACTGGGCATGAGCAAATGATATAACAATACATATGCACGAGAATAGCAATTCTTATGATTTAGTTTTAAATATTTATTGCAATGGCACAGGTCTAAGCAATTAACATGTTTCAGATTTATAGTTATCTAGTGTCGTGACATGGCAATTACCAGGTGTGTGTGTGTCCACATGAATAGTGCTCGTGCTGCATGTAAAATCCCGGTAATGGTGCATGTGTCCTACAAATGAGTTTGCGTATATGGGTACAACATATAGATCCTAACTGCAGCGAATATCATGCAAGTATTATCATTCTAATATCACAAGTAAATACCAAAGTTTACTATATCTATCGGGCGACTCGCGCCATCCAAACGATCGTCTCCCGTAGATATTAAATCTACTCACTCGTGATCCCGTGCTAGCTGTGTCCGACCACCTGCTTCCCTTTCTCTGCTGCGCTTGAAGTCCCCGCCGGCGAACCTAGAATTTATAAGAGTCACATTTATCAGGAAAATCCGGCAAAAACACGATATAACGATCAAAAGGATACCCGTGCGTGAAACTAAAACGCGCGTGCACACGACACGTCGCGACGCGTACAAACCCACCGAACCTACACCGACGCGCCGTGTCGCGCAGTGCGCCATAAAACCACGCGTATCACGCGTGTGTCGCACAAGCTTAAACATCGAAAACACGTTATTAGCTCCAGATTTTGCCTCTGGACCCAACTTGAAAAGTTACAGATACCAACAGACTAATCTACCTAGCAGGACCCTACACCCAAAAATCCTACACCCCACCCCCTACTCTGGCCGCAAATTGCGGCCAGATTGAATAAACCGGCGGCCAAGAGTGGGAGGTAGGCCGCCGTGCTGTGTGTGTGTGTCTCTGCTAGTCTCACCATGCTACAGTTTTCACAATTTTTACCTGAGTGGATCGGGTCAAAAGCAGATCTCAGAAAGGCTAAAAAGTCCCTAAAACTGTCAAATTACGCTAAGCCGGATAAATCGGGTATCCTTGTGAAATATGGGACCAAACTTGGTTGAACTAGCCTCAACAGCACCCTACGAGGCTACTCTAACCAACACTACTATTACCTTGCCAAAATTTCCTTAAATTACCCAAAATTATCACTAAAACATAAAATAAACACTAAATTAAGCTAGATGACCAAAACTTTAGCAATTAGGAGACGGTTTAAGAGGGTTATACCTCTAGAGACCCTAGGTGAAGGAGAAGAGAAGGGATAGGAGGGTGTATGCTGCGGCTATAGCTCCTGGTGCTGCGAAACTTGGCTGGAGATGAGCTGAGACGGGCTGCAGATGCTGATCTGTGCTAGGCTGAAGCTGTTGCTTTGAGTTGTGGAGTTTTCAGAGTGGCTGTTGCAACCGCAAGTGAAGAAGATGCTGAGGTAAATATGGTGGAGTGTGGGGTGTAGTGATGTTGTGAGAGTGCGGCTTGAAGTTGGGGGGGCTGTTGTGCAGCTGCTGCTGCTGCAAAAGTTCTGTTGATTTACTTGGTGAAGAAGGTGTTGTAGTGGCAGCAGCAGGGGTTGTATTTGGCTGTTGGGGGGTGAAGTGTTGTGTTGGGGTAGCTGCTGCTGCTGATGGAGGGTATAGTAGGGGCTGGAATGATGATAATGATTGAAGTTTTGGGCTGATGGTGCTGTTTGTAGCAGCTGCTGCTGCTGATGCTATTGGAGAGAGGCTGAAGTTGATGTAACAGGCTGATGTACAGGCTGATGATGTTTTTTTTTATGGTGTTAGGGTGGCTGTTGCAGCTGCATAGGGGTTAGAGAGCTGATGCTATGGGATTATGCAGATATTGTTGCAGAAATTGGGCAGAAATTGTGCTGATGTAAATGATGGGGTTAGCTTCAGCTGCTGATGCTGATGCCTCCAGGCACTGTGCTATTGGTAAAGTGTGTGTGAGATGAGTTTGAGAGGTGACTAAAAGTTTTGAAAGAAGGTAGTGTGAAACAATCCAAGGCCCACCATTTCCTCACTCTTACTAATGCTACAAGACACCCATCATAATCTCCCCTACTCACTCAAGACAACCCTAACCCTAATCCATTTTAAAACTAAAACTCCTTAACTGGCATCAATCAACTTGAAAACAAAACTTAGACCACCATTGTTTCCTAAACATGGTTAATCCACATACACATCTAAACTTGGCAACCCTAGACCTAACCCACATTAACATGTACAAGTGTGTGTAATAAAGATAAAATTCTACTAAAATAACCATAAAACCAGATAAATTACTAGAAACCAGTTTTGGTAAACTTTTTACCAAAAACCCCACATTAACACACAATTACCACTAACCCTAAACTCAGGTGTTACAGTCTCCCCCCTTAAGAAAATTCGTCCCCGAATTTTAAAATATGCGACTACGCGTACCTTCAAACAGATGAGGGAATTTCTTCTGCATCTCTCCCTCGGCCTCCCAAGTGATCTCCTCGCTTGTCGAGCTGCGCCAAAGAACCTTCACCGACAGCAGGACCTTTGATCGAAGTTTCTTCACCTGCCGATCCAATATCTGCACTGGCTGCACGGTGAACGAAAGGTCGGGCTCAAGCTGAACTGTCTGATGTTGAATCGTGTAGGAAGGGTCATGAAGATATCGGCGTAGCATCGACACGTAGAAGACGGGGTGAACATCTGCAAAGCTGGGAGGAAGAGCCAAACGATATGCAACTGCGCCGACACGCTCGAGGATCTCGAAGGGACCTACGAATCTAGGGCTAAGCTTTCCCTTTCGCCCAAAACGCATCACGCCCTTCATCGGAGAGACCCTCAGAAAAACATGATCGCCAACTACGAACTCTAATCTGCGACGGCGCCTGTCTGCATACGATTTTTGTCTGCTCTGAGCTGCTCTCATCCGGTCTCGAATAACCTGTACTTTCTCGGTCGTCTCCTGCACAATCTGTGGCCCAAAAATACTGCTTTCGCTCAGCTCAGTCCAACAGACGGGCGATCTACATCTCCTCCCATACAACGCCTCGAAAGGTGCCATCTGAATAGTATCCTGGAAGCTGTTGTTATAGGAGAACTCCACTAGAGGTAAATGACGATCCCAGCTATCGCCGAAGTCCAAAACGCACGCTCTGAGCATGTCCTCGAGAGTCTGAATGGTCCGCTCCGACTGTCCGTCGGTCTGCGGATGAAACGCTGTGCTGAAGCTCAAACGAGTGCCTAAAGCCTCCTGGAGTCTCTGCCATAGTTGGCTGGTAAACTGAGTGTCTCGATCTGACACAATACAAGTCGGTACGCCATGTAGCCGCACGATCTCGTCGACGTAAATCTGGGCATACTGAGCAAAACTGAAAGTGGTCTTCACTGGCAAGAAGTGAGCCGCTTTCCTCAATCTATCCACGATCACCCAGATGAAGTCGTACCCTCGACCGGTCCTGGGTAGACCCACAATGAAGTCCATCGAAATCTGCTCCCATTTCCACTCCGGAATGGGTAACGGCTGTAGCTCTCATGTGGGCCTCTGGTGCTCGGCCTTGACTTGCTGACAAGTCAGGCATCTCGATACGAACTCCGCGATGTCCCTCTTCATTCCGTCCCACCAGTAGGTCTCTCTCATATCATGGTACATCTTGGTGGAACCGGGGTGGACACTATACACTGATCGATGTGCCTCTTCAAGGATATCGCGTCGCAATCCCTCAGCATCTACGCACAATCTAGATCCAAATCGTAATATCCCCTGATCATCAATCACGAACTCGGAAAATCTGCCCTGTCCCATCTGTGCCATGATCTCTGAGCAACGGTCATCCCTGCGCTGTGCCTCATATGTACAGTCAAGCAACTGTGGGCGTGCACGAACATGCGCAAGCTGTCCTCCTGTCGGAGTGAACTCGAACTCAACTCGGCTGTCGCATAAAATCTGCCAATCTGCTGACGACTGCCTCTGCACTGCGTGCAAATAGGATAGACTACCCCCGGGCCTTCTGCTCAAAGCATCCGCTACTACATTCGTCTTGCCCGGGTGGTACAAGATCTCACAGTCATAGTCTTTCACCAGCTCCATCCAACGACGCTGTCTGAGGTTCAGGTCTCGCTGCTGAAATATATATTTTAAGCTCTTGTGGTCCGTGAATATCTGGCACGACTCGCCGTATAGGTAATGTCGCCATATCTTCAGTGCAAAGACCACTGCAGCCATCTCCAAATCATGAGTGGGGTAGTTCTGCTCGTGTTTCTTCAATTGCCGCGAAGCATACGCGATCACCCAGTCGTGCTGCATCAACACGCATCCTAACCCCATCCGCGAAGCTCACAATAAACCACGAAACCGCCTGATCCTAAAGGCAATGATAATACCGGCGCCGTAGTCAAACAAGTCCGTAGCTGCTGAAAGCTGTGCTCGCACTCCTCCGTCCAAACGAAAGGAACTCCCTTCCGGGTCAAACCGGTCAAGGGTGCAGCAATATGGGAGAAATCCTGAACGAATCACCTGTAATAGCCAGCCAGGCCTAGAAAACTATGGATCTCAGTAACCGATGTCGGTTTGGGCCACTGCTGAACAGCCTCAATCTTCTTCGGGTCCACACATATGCCGTCTCTCGTAATCACATATCTCAAGAATCTGACGCTGTCCAGCCAGAATGCACACTTGGAGAACTTCGCGAATAGCTGGTGCTCCCTCAGAGTCTGTAACGTAATCCGCAGGTGCTTCTCGTGCTCCTCTCGGCTCCGGGAATACACCAAAATATCATCGATGAACACGATGATGAACAAGTCAAGATACGACCTGAATGTACGGTTCATCAAGTCCATGAATGCTGCGGGGGCGTTGGTGAGTCAGAACGACATCACCAGAAACTCATAGTGGCCATAGCGTGTACGGAACGCCGTCTTCGGTATATCCTCCTGTCGGACGCGCAGCTGGTGGTATCCTGATCGTAAGTCGATCCTCGAAAAATACCCTGCACCCTGGAGCTGGTCGAACAAATCATCAATGCGCGGCAACGGATATCTGTTCCGCACGGTAACCTTGTTCAGCTGGCGGTAGTCGATACATAAGCGTAAGCTTCCGTCCTTCTTCTTGACAAACAGGACCGGAGCACCCTATGGAGAAACGCTGGGCCGAATAAGTCTCTTATCTAGCAAATCTTACAGCTGAACCTTTAACTCTCTAAGTTCCGCCGGGGCCATCCGATAAGGCGGTATAGAAATAGGCCCCGAGCTAGGAATCAAATCAATAAAGAACTCGACATCGCGCTCAGGTGGCAATCCTGGCAGCTCATCAGGGAAGACATCGGGGAAGTCGCATGCAATCGGAACCTGATCCAAAGGAACATCTGTAGCTCTAGTATCACATACACAGGCTAGAAATCCCCGACATCGCTTCCTCAACAGCTGATCAGCGCAAAGAGAAGAAATCAATATGTGAGGGGCGGCTCCACGGTCCCCCTGCACAACAAAAGCCGACTCGCCGGAAAAACAAAATCTAACTGTCTTTTCGCGGCAGTCCACCGACGCATAGCACGTGGCTAACCAATCCATGCCCAAAAAAACGTCGAAGTCCAACATCTCAAGAAGGATCAAGTCGACAGGCAGCTCTTGCTCGCCAATACGGACGGCACAGGATCGAAACACGTGCCTAGCAACAAATGACTCTCCTACAGGAGTGGTCAGAACAAGCGGCTGATCAAGCAAACCGGACTCTCTACCCAGACTCGGCACGAAGTGTGTGGAAACGTATGAATGCGTGGATCCGGGATCAAACAACACGCGTGCATCAACAGAGCATACTGATAGGGTACCTGTCACGACGACATTGGATGCCTGCGCATCCTGCGGTGTCAATGCAAACACTCGGGCCTGACCTCCTCTAATAACGGGCTGACCTCGGCCTCGGTTTCTGCCTCCTCGTCCTCTCTGGGCTGGTGCACCGCGCCCACGGCCTTTGGGTGCACCTAACTGGCGTGGAGCATCGCCTGTGACAAGAAGTAGAGCTCTCTGAGGAGGGGGTGGTGATGGAGGTAGAGTCACATGCGGAACGGTCGCCGCTCCCTGTCGCCTCGCTGGACAATCTCTAACATGATGGTGCAGACTCCCACAACCAAATCACCCCGGCGACGACTGTTGTCCCTGTGTATACGACCCATACAGTTGACTGCGTCCAAACCCTCTGCCGGCCCTATCTCTCGGAACGAATCTGGCATGCTGCCTCTGATCTGGCGTGCCGGTACGAATCCTCTTCGGCCCGGGAACGGCTGAAGTCACTGAAATACGTGCCTCCATCCACAACGTCGTATCCATAGCCGCTGAATAGGTATCGAACTGCTGGGCGCCAATGGCAAGATATAGCTGGGCATCCAGTCCCTGTACGAACCTCTTCACCCTCTTCGCTTCGGTATCCACCAGATACGGAGCATATCGAGACAACTGTGTAAACTGGAGCATATCCCTGGTGTCTTGATCAAGGCCTCAAAGCTACGAGCTCTGGCGTCACGAACACTCTCCGGAAGGAAACGGGCTAAAAAGACTGCTGTGAACTTAGTCCAGGTCATGGGCGGTAGACCTGCAGCTCGACCTCTCAAAACTGACTCCCACCATATCTGTGCGAGACCCTCTAGTCGGAAACTCGCAAGCTTCACCCAGCGATCATCAGAACATCTCAGAGAACGGCAGATCCTGGCCAAGCTGTCAAGGAACGTCTGCGGATCCTCTGCTGCATTGGTACCCGTGAAAACTGGAGGTCTCAGCCTCATGAACTCCTGTAGCGAACCGGAATGGTCACGGCGGTAGTAGTAGGAGCAGGTATCATAGTGGTCTGGGATGTAGTAGGTACGTCCTCCGGCCTCGGTGCACGACCGGCTGCAACTAGGGATCCTACCATCTGACGTAGCTCCTGCATACTCCCCATCATCTGTCGCAGCTCCTCCATACCAGTCTCAAGCCTATCCATACGGCCTGGGGAAGGTAGATCGGTCTGTCCCTGCGGCGTAGGCATACCACCCTGCTCAGTCCTAGTCTCGGACGAGCCAGCTCGAATCTCGTCTCGGGTGGCAGCTCTCTGCGCTCTGGTAGCCCTCTGTGGCATAGTGACTGGTACAGGAAACAAGACAATAAGAATGGTGCAACAGAATCGAAGGATAAATGGAATTGAAGAAAGAATTTCAAGCAAGTATATCCTAAAGTCACCTAGGCGGAGCACCGCATCGCAAGTATGCCGCGGACATACATACGCTACGCTACCCTGCTTAAGTTACTTACTCCATCTACTAAGGGTCATCCTACACTCGGAAAGGTGAAACCTACCGCTCTGATACCAACTTTGTCACGACCTGCAAGGTACGGAACGCGACCGTCACTTAAGTTACGAAACGTCTCAAGGTGTCCGTAAGATAAGTAAGCCGAAACCCAGAATACAAAAACCAAAATAAGAATTAGAGTGAAGGAAAAACCAATTATTTGCAACATTTAACTCCATTAAACCACATCTGGTTTTATTTTAAAACAACTTTCCCTTTTTCCAAAAATTCCAACAGAGTTTCCTTTGTAAAACAAGCTCCAAACGAGTACAACAGGAATATAAATGAATAACATGAAAATGGCATCCCCAAGCAGGAGCTAGCTCTTCGCCTCAAGGCGGTCACAAATCCCACGCAATATAAAATAACAATGTGCATAGATAAGCATGAAGCATAAGAAATAGCATGTCGACTCAAGTGAGCTCGACCCCAGATATAACATAGAATAAATCCCCAAGTCTCACAATCTCGCCTCTAGGTCAATATATAGTAATCCAAATAAGACTAGTACAGCTGAAATAGTAGTAGCAGATGGAGTACTCTAGATACAATGAACATATATAAGTGGTACAAAATGATAACAACCCACCTATGAGTAAAAGCCTCGAGTCCAGGCAAAAAGGGCAAAATGAGCAAAAGTATCCGCCGCTACAGTGCTGACGGAACGGACCTGCAGAAAAGCTGTGGCACAACGGGGGTGAATTGCCAGCTCGTGAGTAATAAATAACATCTACAAAGGCTATCACATGAATGTACACAAGTATCCTAGCATCCCTAGAACAGGTATGGCTATATGTACTAGCAGGTATGTATGCATCATCAGTGTACTAACAAGTATAATGTCACATGGATGTAATGACAGGTATGTATGCTATATGAAATACTATCAAGTATGTATGGTATAAGAGTTAACTCAAGACCTCAATGTAGGTATAAGAATTGTTCCTTCCTTTGTTTTGAAACTCCTTTCAAATATCCGCATAAAATCCATGAAAATCAATAAAATCTGTGTCCAGCAATGACACCCCAAAACTGTCTCAAATCTCATATATCCATGTCAATATCTCTGGCCTCAGCCGTCCAGCTGATCCATATCAAATATCAATGTCCCAATCCAGCGGCCACAGTTGGTATCCTTTGGATATCCGCCGTGCCAAATGAAGTCACCGGTAGGTAATCCGTCCCCTGCCAGGCTCAACGCCATCTCCTGCGATCTTCTTGCCCCGGGATACCGTACCGGGCCCACCATATACCCAAGACAGTTCATTCACCTCCTCAAAACGGGTTTCGAAAACCACAGCAAACTCATTGTGGACGACACTTTACATCACTAGAATACCGCAACTTTTATATTTTAAAAGATTACAAGTTGAAATCTTGCGGCTTTCCCCGAAATCTAGAAATATCATAAATCTCATGAAATCATTATGGATGCATATGTCAATGATGGTGAATGTCTATGGTATCAATTTGCAATGTATGATTTATACTGGGCATGAGCAAATGATATAACAATACATATGCACGAGAATAGCAATTCTTATGATTTAGTTTTAAATATTTATTGCAATGGCACAGGTCTAAGCAATTAACATGTTTCAGATTTATAGTTATCTAGTGTCGTGACATGGCAATTACCAGGTGTGTGTGTGTCCACATGAATAGTGCTCGTGCTGCATGTAAAATCCCGGTAATGGTGCATGTGTCCTACAAATGAGTTTGCGTATATGGGTACAACATATAGATCCTAACTGCAGCGAATATCATGCAAGTATTATCATTCTAATATCACAAGTAAATACCAAAGTTTACTATATCTATCGGGCGACTCGCGCCATCCAAACGATCGTCTCCCGTAGATATTAAATCTACTCACTCGTGATCCCGTGCTAGCTGTGTCCGACCACCTGCTTCCCTTTCTCTGCTGCGCTTGAAGTCCCCGACGGCGAACCTAGAATTTATAAGAGTCACATTTATCAGGAAAATCCGGCAAAAACACGATATAACGATCAAAAGGATACCCGTGCGTGAAACTAAAACGCGCGTGCACACGACACATCACGACGCGTACAAACCCACCGGAACCTACACCGACGCGCCGTGTCGCGCAGTGCGCCATAAAACCACGCGTATCACGCGCCTGTCGCACAAGCTTAAACATCGAAAACACGTTATTAGCTCCAGATTTTGCCTCTGGACCCAACTTGAAAAGTTACAGATACCAACAGACTAATCTACCTAGCAGGACCCTACACCCAAAAATCCTACACCCCACCCCCTACTCTGGCCGCAAATTGCAGCCAGATTGAATAAACCGGCGGCCAAGAGTGGGAGGTGGGCCGCCGTGCTGTGTGTGTGTCTCTGCTAGTCTCACCATGCTACAGTTTTCACAATTTTTACCTGAGTGGATCGGGTCAAAAGCAGATCTCAGAAAGGCTAAAAAGTCCCTAAAACTGTCAAATTACGCTAAGCCGGATAAATCGGGTATCCTTGTGAAATATAGGACCAAACTTGGTTGAACTAGCCTCAACTGCACCCTACGAGGCTACTCTAACCAACACTACTATTACCTTGCCAAAATTTCCTTAAATTACCCAAAATTATCACTAAAACATAAAATAAACACTAAATTAAGCTAGATGACCAAAACTTTAGCAATTAGGAGACGGTTTAAGAGGGTTATACCTCTAGAGACCCTAGGTGAAGGAGAAGAGAAGGGATAGGAGGGTGTATGCTGCGGCTATAGCTCCTGGTGCTGCGAAACTTGGCTGGAGATGAGCTGAGACGGGCTGCAGATGCTGATCTGTGCTAGGCTGAAGCTGTTGCTTTGAGTTGTGGAGTTTTCAGAGTGGCTGTTGCAACCGCAAGTGAAGAAGATGCTGAGGTAAATATGGTGGAGTGTGGGGTGTAGTGATGTTGTGAGAGTGCGGCTTGAAGTTGGGGGGGCTGTTGTGCAGCTGCTGCTGCTGCAAAAGTTCTGTTGATTTACTTGGTGAAGAAGGTGTTGTAGTGGCAGCAGCAGGGGTTGTATTTGGCTGTTGGGGGGTGAAGTGTTGTGTTGGGGTAGCTGCTGCTGCTGATGGAGGGTATAGTAGGGGCTGGAATGATGATAATGATTGAAGTTTTGGGCTGATGGTGCTGTTTGTAGCAGCTGCTGCTGCTGATGCTATTGGAGAGAGGCTGAAGTTGATGTAACAGGATGATGTACAGGCTGATGATGTTTTTTTTATGGTGTTAGGGTGGCTGTAGCAGCTGCATAGGGGTTAGAGAGCTGATGCTATGGGATTATGCAGATATTGTTGCAGAAATTAGGCAGAAATTGTGCTGATGTAAATGATGGGGTTAGCTTCAGCTGCTGATGCTGATGCCTCCAGGCACTGTGCTATTGGTAAAGTGTGTGTGAGATGAGTTTGAGAGGTGACTAAAAGTTTTGAAAGAAGGTAGTGTGAAACAATCCAAGGCCCACCATTTCCTCACTCTTACTAATGCTACAAGACACCCATCATAATCTCCCCTACTCACTCAAGACAACCCTAACCCTAATCCATTTTAAAACTAAAACTCCTTAACTGGCATCAATCAACTTGAAAACAAAACTTAGACCACCATTGTTTCCTAAACATGGTTAATCCACATACACATCTAAACTTGGCAACCCTAGACCTAACCCACATTAACATGTACAAGTGTGTGTAATAAAGATAAAATTCTACTAAAATAACCATAAAACCAGATAAATTACTAGAAACCAGTTTTGGTAAACTTTTTACCAAAAACCCCACATTAACACACAATTACCACTAACCCTAAACTTAGGTGTTACACATCGATACTCCGGAGTAAACTAGTGTGTACGCTTCTCATCCCAGTTGGGAAGATGGTCTGTCCCACAGCCATCAGTACGTCATACTGGAGATAGTATACAGGTGCTCGTTAGGTTACAGGTACACCGGACAGGACTCGCGGGGAACTGTTGGTTGGTATTATACCCTTCGTCAGTTAACAGTTCCCTGGTGACATGAGTACAGCATAGTCCGCAGACTTGACACTGCTACTTCGCCTCGACTGTATCCCACTGTTCTTAGATTGCTACCCTACCACGGCTCAAAGGAGTCGTGCAAACAGGTAGCAGTTGGGTGCAGTCCCGAGCATTTGGAGGCAGTGCGGTTAGACATGATTCGTCTCTCCCGGTATTGGGAGTTGATATCGCGCTGTGTCACAGAGCCATTATGCAAAGTCCCTGGCCAGGGCAAGCGAGATTTACTGGTAGGTTTTCCAGTAGTTTATCAAGGTGTAATGGGCTACGCTCCGACACGACTTATACCGCTTTTAGGGGACTGACGCTTGCCGCCCCCTAGGCCCGAGATGCGATAGTCCTAGACGAACAGACCGGACTGTACGGAGATTGTCACAGCAGGCTCAGTAGGAGCTCGGATGGGTTTCCTCATCGGCCTTCTTATCGACATCTACCTAGGGACCGTTACGTACAGCTAGTGCCGCTTGCGGTCTGTGGTTAAACCCACTGCCAGCGTAGTGTCGAGTCTTTAGAGTCCCACATAGGGAGTTTCCCTGCTTCGGGCGAAACGATATAAAGGTCGTATGGTTTTACGACAGGGTTTGAACGTATACTTGTTTTTTCGCACGTACGATGTTCGGACAGTTTTTACTAGTCGGCTTTGGTTTAAGCCAGATTCTAGTATCGGATTATTGGATTTATACAGTCTAAAGTTTTTCCGTGTTTTCACAGATAGGAGGGGCGTTCTCGTAATTTGTCGGGAAGCTTCTAGAAGGATGATGACTTAGAGGGTAAGGTGGCATTTGCATTTATTGGATTAATGAGTCATGAGAGTGAATCATCCATGGAGTTAATGATTCATTTATGATTCATATGACTCATGTGATGAATCACTTAGTGTATTAATGAAACATGATGATATATCATTATTTCTTATTCATTTAATATATATGATATGTTTCATATATACACATATGATATCATTTATCCAAAAGGATTCTCATTCTCACCTTCTCTCTCCTCAAGTTCTCTCTCTTCAAACCCTAACCCTAACCTCTCATGTGTTGAGATCAAGGGTTAGCTAGACTAATACATCCATAATCCAACTCTATATCACCTAAGTTGCTTAGATTAGCACTTTGAGAAACCTAGTTACCTCAAGTTAGAGGTCAAGCTTGGAGTAGGAGCTCTCGAGTGGATCGTCTTTGACTCGAGGAGGCTGTTGAGGTGCCGACGTTCCAAAGAGCCTACAAGGAGTGGAGGACAGTGATGAAGACCCGAAGGACAAGTAACGTGAGGTATAACTTCGAATCAGAGTAGTTAAACCTTTCGTAGTTTGCTAGTAATGGTTTAGACACGATTCATGCGCTCAAGTCCGTGTTACGAAGTTTTGATAATCGTTTTTCATATATTCCGCCTCCCCACAAGTTCGTGGGGTGCGTGACATGGACTTATAGTGGTATCAGAGCCAACTAAACCTTTACTAGCTTGTTAGCAACTAATTAGAACTTCGATCGTCGGAAAAATGCGAAAACAACACCCCGAACCCCCTATCAGTTTCTGTTAATTTTAAATGAGTCGAAAAAATTATTTGATATGCCTTAAAATTCACGGCAGGGGAATATAAGAATTCTGGGAAAATACGAGATTGCAACTCGGTTAGATGGCCGCGGATCCGCGGAAAGATAGTGCTTTTGGCCGCGGATCCGCCGCCGAGTCAACTCCGAGTTGACTCGGATTTGCTCAGTAATTCATTATTTTTGGTGTTTTAGTTTCCTGTGTATTCTGTTTCTGCCCAGGTTACTTCTGTGCTGGCTTGCATTTGGGGTAGACACGGAAAAAGGTTGTCGATCGATATTCTAAGTTATTTGCTAATTGGGTTTTTATCTGTAATGTTTAATGTGTTCGTAAACCTCCCCTAACTGCTAGTATGTCGGTTGGCAGGGGTTGCACATTTCTGAAATGTTTACTGTTTGTGTATATGAACTTGATTGGATCGTTGTGATGATTAGCCGGGGTTTGAGATGGGTTTTATATTCATTCATTCGATGTAAATTGTAATATGATCTAATATTCTTTTGCGGGGCACATCCAGGTTGCGGTTGTAGCCACCGTTGTATTATTTCATTTACTGTTTTTGGCTCCTAGGATTGACCCAAGGTGGGGTACACAAACTACCGGGTACGTTGAAGTGTTTAGTGGCCTACTCACGTTGTTCAGGGAGACCGCTTCTCTTCGGGTACTTGGCGGGTAGTTTGCCGTACCCGTAGGGGTCTAGGGTGGGGTAATGGCTATTCATCACAACTGTGTAATCCGTCTTTTGTTGCAGGCTCAAAGCAAACGCGGATTGCTTGTATATCCAATAATGTTCATCAGTGATCTGGAATGCCTATTATTGCGTCTGACGAATGTACAATATCTATATATGATAGATATTTAGACGTCACTTTTGTTTTACACCCGTGCTAGCCCAGCCCCCGCTCTGTCGTTAGTTAAGTAACCTAATGGGTGATAACGGGACCCAGTGGCGAATGCAGATGGCATAAGAGGACGTTGTATTTTCATTGTTTTCTGCAATGATAGGTTAAATGATGGGACGCATTATTTTAATGCAAAGAAAATAAACCAAAGTTGAATTATTGGAACAAATTTCAAAGAAACCATTCGGTTATTTTAAAAGAGCAGAATTTTTTAATTGCGGAGCTTTAACCACTCTTTTTAAAAAAAGCTATCAGGTTCCTTCGATTATATCAAGTTCACTACGTTCACGGTTTCGCCAAAACCAGTCGTAGCCCTCCGTCATTTCTTATGAATGGTCAGTAGTATTCAAGCTATGTTCGTTTGGCCCTTAGTCAAGACATAGTGATTGGTAGCTGCTGGGGTATTCATTTATTGCATAGATAGATGAGTTGGTTTGGGACAGTCGTATTACTTTGTTTGGCCCTTAGTCAAGAGTATACACGGGTGGGTTCAAATTAACAAGATAATGATGGGTTGAACTTGACATGTGACTTATGATTTGTTGGCCCTTAGTCAAGGTCATAAGAACATGGGGCAAAAATCCACATCGGGAGTTTCTAAAGAAACCGAAACTTGCTAGTGTTGCATACCATTTGGAGTTTGATGAATGTTGGTAGGATTCCTTCAACATTATCATACGATGATATTTGGATTCCGGTCCTACTGTGAGTATATGCTACTTATCAGGAGATTCTTCACTTAACGATCAATGTTATAAACCAAGTAGGTGTCGAGAAAGGTGTCAGCGGGGCTACACCCCCAGAGAAAAGAGGTTATTTAATTAAGGAACTTCACGAAAGCGTTGGAAAACCTCCCTCGAAGTACCGACACTAGCCTGGCTGAACGGTTAAGCAAGTATTGTACAGTGAGAATAGTCCTGGCTAATTCTTCTTTTATGGTTTGAAGAAGGATTCGAGAAACAGTGGGAGCCATCCAGTTTAGATAAATTAAAAACCAATCTAAACTTGCAAGAGCATCATGCTAAAGTGTTTTCTTCTCTCTCTCTCATTGCAGCGACCTTGTGACCATGACTAGGTTACATCTAGATAACAAGTTGACTGAATCTAACTTATATGACTGGCAAAGGTCTGTCCAGATGTCCATTGCCTATGACAAGCTGGACCACCCTATTACTACTCAAGATCTCGCCGTCCCAGGTCCAGTTTCCACCGTCGCGGATATGGATATCCGTCAGACAAGGGAAAAGGATAAAGCGAAAGCCAAGTGCCTCGTGTTGGTTTCAGTTGATGGTGTATACCAGAAGCAGCACGAGAAGATGGACTTATTTTCCATCTTTCTCCATAACAAAGATTTATATGGAGAGCAATCTCAAATCGCAAGATATGAGATCTCGAACGAATTAATTCAAGCGAGGTTGGCTGTCGGGTCATCTGTAGAGGACGACGTCCTTACAATGACTAGCTGTATTGATGAGCTCAAGGACCTAGAGACCACATTGAGAAACAGGTCATACGCTGACTTATTTCCACAGTCCCTACCCTCTACTTACACCCTGAAAGAAACCAAGGAGACACAAGCTCTGCTTAATGGGGGACCTTCTTCTTCTACATCCAGGGCGAAAGCAAAGGGTGAAAAGAAGAAGACCTCTACAAAGACGATATACAGTGTCGGTAAAGTAGGAGGAAAGGAAAGAGCAAAAGTTTCGGGACTTAGTGTAGGTAAGAAGGGATGTTCCTATTGTTATGGGAACGGGCATTGGCAGAAGGATTGCAGGGCTTTGGAAGCCAGTAGCCAGGATACGAAGCATGTTGTGGCTTCGGCCTTAAGTGTGTTTGTAATTGAGAACTGTTTGTTAATTAACTCTACTTCCTGGGTACTAGATACCGGAGCAGGATCTCATATCTGTAATTCATTACATACTTTGAGAAACCGTAGAGTTATAAAGGTTGGTGATTTGTCTCTCAGAGTTGCAAACGGAATGAGCGTGGCGCTGAATCCGTGAGAGAATATCGCCTAGGTTTGACAAGTGGAAAGACATTGATTCTACGTAACTGTTTGTATGTACCTAGTTTGACTTGTAATATCATATCAGTGTCCTCACTTTCGAGAGAGAGATATGATTTTACATTCGTATGCGATGTAGTTCACATCCACCTAAATCAAGTTCTGATTGAGTCCGGTACATTAGATGACGGTATATACGTATTGAATCAAGCTCAGGTTTTCAATGTCCAGAACACACTTAAAAGAAAGTCTCCAGAAATAAACTAGGCTTTCTTATGGCATTGTAGACTAGGTCACATCAATGAAACACGGTTGACGAAGTTACATAGAGAAGGATATTTTAATCCGTTCGAATATCAATCTTATGCTACTTGTGGATCTTGTCTCATGGGAAAGATGACAAAGACTCCGTTTACTGGACACGGAGTAAGAGCGAGCGAGCTCTTGGGACTCGTACACAGTGACGTGTGCGGTCCAATGTCTACAAATGCGCGAGGTGGTTATTCCTACTTCATTACTTTTACGGATGATTTCTCTAGGTATGGATATATCTTCTTAATGAAGCATAAATCCAAGGCTTTTGAGAAATTCAGAGAATATAAGAATGAAGTGGAAAAACAAACAAGCAAAACTATCAAGACAATGAGATCTGATCGAGGTGGTGAATACTTAAGTGCCGAGTTCCTGGGATACTTAAAAGAGAATGGAAGTCTCTCTCAGCTTACTCCTCCATACACACCACAACACAATGGTGTATCGGAAAGGAGGAATCGAACCTTATTGGATATGGTTCGTTCCATGATGAGTAAGGCTGAGTTACCGCGATCTTTCTGGGGTTATACACTAGAATCAGCTGCATATCTTTTGAACCAGGTTCCAACCAAGACTGTGCCTACCACACCATATCAGATGTGGAGTAGGAAGAAACCCTGTCTTAAACACTTTAGGACATGAGGATGTCCAGCTTTTGTAAAAAAGCAGCATCCGGACAAGCTCAAGGCACGCTCAGTACAGTGTAAGCTTGTGGGATATCCAAAGAACTCCAAGGGATATTATTTCTATTATGCAGAGGAACAAAAGGTTTTTGTTTCTCGTCATGCCCACTTCTTAGAAACTGAATTTTTAGAAAATCAGAAGAATGGGAGTGCAATAGAACTGGAAGAAATTCCAGAACCACAAGCTGTTACTGAAAGTTTGGTAGAACAAGAAGTTTCAGAAGAAAGGGACATACCAGCGTCTATCCGCAGAAGTAGTAGGCAGTCTCATCCGCCCGAGAGATACTACGGTTTTCTCATAGACGGGGATCGAGAAGATTGCGTCATTGATAATGATGACCCTACTAGCTTCCAGCAAGCCATTCAGAGCGGCGACTCGGTAAAATGGCTGGATGCAATGCGGACCGAAATGGAGTCCATGTACACTAACAAAGTATGGACTTTGGACATTGCTCCAGATGGGGTAAAACCCGTAAGATGCAAATGGATCTTCAGAAAGAAGATTGGTGTGGATGGACAGGTTGAAACCTATAAGGCTAGACTTGTTGCAAAGGGTTTCCGTCAAAGACCTGGTTTGGACTATGACGAAACCTTTTCTCCAGTGGCTATGCTCAAATCCATTCGGATCCTTCTTGCTATTGCTGCCTTCCACGATTATGAGATCTGGCAGATGGACGTAAAGACGGCCTTTCTAAATGGTAATTTGGAAGAGTGCGTCTATATGGATCAGCCAGAGGGATTCATTCAGAGTGGGAGCAGCGGTAAAGTATGCAAGTTGCTTAAGTCCATTTATGGACTAAAGCAGGCATCGCGGAGTTGGAACATCTGTTTTGATGATACTGTCAAAGAATTCGACTTTATCAAAAATCCAGATGATCCATGCATATACAGTAAGATTGTAGGGAGAGTTGTTGTATGTCTCGTCTTGTACGTGGATGCCATTCTCCTAATAGGAAATGATATTCCTATGCTACAGTCAGTCAAAAGATTCTTGCCACAGAAGTTCTCCATGAAAGACCTGGGTGATGTCACCTACATTCTGGGGATCCAGATCTATCGTGATAGATCAAAGAGGATGTTGGGACTTTCGCAGTCCAGGTACATAGACACCATATTAAAAAGATCAGTATGGATGATTCTAAGCGCGGTAACCTACCGGCTTGTCACGGAATCACCCTCTCCAAAGAGATGTCTCCCAAGACTGATTTGGAAAGGGATCGGATGTCGATTATACCCTACGCTTCTGCAGTAGGCTCTATAATGTATGCGATGTTATGTACCAGACCAGATGTAGCATACGCATTGAGCGTTGTAAGCCGGTATCAGGCAAACCCAGGGGAGAAGCACTGGATAGCAGTAAAGAACATTCTCAAGTACCTGAGGAGGACTAAGGAGATGTTCTTGGTGTATGGCGGAAAAGACCTCCAAATCGAGGCCTTTGCCGACTCCAGCTTCCAGAGTGACAAGGATGACTCTAAGTCCATGTCGCGTTATGTGTTTACCCTCAATGGAGGGGCGGTCCGTTGGAAGAGTTCCAAGCAAAAGACCGTTGCTGACTCAACGATGGAAGAAGAGTACATAGCTGCTTGCGATGCCGCAAAAGAAGCTGTCTGGATGAAGAAATTCCTCACAGAACTTCAGGTGGTTCCTACCAGTGTTGGTCCAATACCTCTGTATTGCGACAACAACGGCGCTATAGCTTTAGCGAAGGAACCCAGGTCCCATCAGAAGTCCAGACACATCTTAAGGCGGTATCACCTGATCAGGGAGATCGTAGATCGCCGGGAGATCGAGATAAAGAGAGTAGATACAGAGAATAACACTGCTGATCGATTCACAAAGGCCATTCCTCAGACGCAGTTCGAGAGGCTATTCGAGATGATAGGTCTGCGATATGCCAGTACATGGCCCTAGTGCAAGTGGGAGATTGTTAGTGTTTATGCCCTAGAAGGCCATTACTGTATCATACTAGTTTGTATATTACTTAATGGAAGCTTGGGATATTCACAGTTGTATTAACTGTCTTGCTAAAAATGGCAGTATACTACTTGGTTTGTGTCTACTTTAATATGTGCATATGTTTCTTATAACGTATCGCATATACATATTAGTAGAGCCCTTAGGATCTTTACTTGATTACCAGCGTTGTGATGGCAGTCACACTAGTGGGGGCTGGGTAGTCTATAAGCAACATCCTATACAGGTCCCTAGTCGTAGGATTATCGAGACAGGGCATCGATACTCCGGAGTAAACTAGTGTGTACGCTTCTCATCCCAGTTGGGGAGATGGTCTGTCCCACAGCCATCAGTATGACGTACTGGAGATAGTATACAGGTGCTCGTTAGCTTACGGGTACACTGGACAGGACTCGCGGGGAACTGTTGGTTGGTATTATACCCGTCGTCAGTTAACAGTTCCTAGGTGACATGAGTACAGCATAGTCCGCAGACTTGACACTGCTACTTCGCCTCGAGTGTGTCCCACTGTTCTTAGATTGCTACTCTACCACGGCTCAAAGGAGTCGTGCAAACAGGTAGCAGTTGGGTGCAGTCCCGAGCACTTGGAGGCAGTGGCGGTTAGACAGGATTCGTCTCTCCCGGTATTGGGAGTTGATATCGCGCTGTGTCAGAGAGCCATTACGCAAATTTCTCGGCCAGGGCAAGCGAGATTTACTGGTAGGTTTTCCAGTAGTTTCTCAAGGTGTAATGGGCTACGCTCCGACATGACTTATACCGCTTTTAGGGGACTGACACTTGCCGCCCCCTAGGCCCGATATGCGATAATCTTAGACAAACAGACCGGACTGTACGGAGATTGTCACAGCAGGCTCAGTAGGAGTTCGGATAGGTTTCCTCATCGGCCTTCTTATCGACATCTACCTGGGGACCGTTACGTACAGCTAGTGCCGCTTGCGGTCTGTGGTTAAACCCACTGCCAGCGTAGTGTCGAGTCTTTAGAGTCCCACACAGAGAGTTTCCCTGCTTCGGGCGAAACGATATAGAGGTCGTATGGTTTTACGACAGGGTTCAGACGCATACGTGTTTTTTCGCACATATGATGTTCGGACAGTTTTTACTAGTCGGCTTTGGTTTAAGCCAGATTCTAGTATCGGATTATTGGATTTATACAGTCTAAAGTTTTTCCGTGTTTTCACGGATAGGAGGGGCGTTCTCGTAATTTGTCGGGAAGCGTCTAGAAGGATGATGACTTGGAGGGTAAGGTGGTATTTGCATTTATTGGATTAATGAGTCATGAGAGTAAATCATCCATGAAGTTAATGATTCATTTATGATTCATATGACTCATGTGATGAATCACTTAGTGTATTAATGAAACATGATGATATATCATTATTTTTTATTCATTTAATATATATGATATGTTTCATATATACACATATGATATCATTTATCCAAAAAGATTCTCATTCTCACCTTCTCTCTCCTCAAGTTCTCTCTCTTCAAACCCTAACCCTAACCTCTTATGTGTTGAGATCAAGGGTTAGCTAGACTAATACATACATAATCCTACTCTATATCACCTAGGTTGCTTAGATTAGCACTTTGAGAAACCTAGTTACCTCAAATTAGAGGTCAAGCTTGGAGTAGGAGCTCTCGGGTGGATCATCTTTGACTCGAGGAGACTGTTGAGGTGCCGACGTTCCAAAGAGCCTGCAAGGAGTGGAGGACAGTGATGAAGACCCGAAGGACAAGTAACGTGAGGTATAACTTCGAATTAGAGTAGTTAAACCTTTCGTAGTTTGCTAGTAATGGTTTAGACACGATTCATGCGCTCAAGTCCTGTTACGAAACTTTGATAATCGTTTTTCATATATTCTGCCTCCCCGCAAGTTCGTGGGGTGCGTGACATGGACTTACAAACAATGCCGCACGACTGTCCTAACCAATCCTATTAATATGCCACAAACAAACACTACTCAGCTACCGCACACTACGCCTTGACACAGTCAACAAACGCAGTACGAATACTAAGTAATACTTGTAAAAAATGACGGAGGGCTACGTCTAGTTTTTGGCAAAAAACTTTTGACGTAATGAACTTGATATCGTTGAAGGAACTGCATAGCTTTTTATAAAAATATAGTGACGAAAACCTTTGCTAAAGAGGTCACTCCCGGTGAAGGGATCTCGGCTCTTTCCCCGTAGAATGAGGTGCAGGATATTCCAACTGAATACCACGATGCAAAGCAAAAAGTAATCGACTATAGTGAAGTTATTACCCTGACGCAAACTTCTATCCAAGGGGTCACTCCCGGTGAAGGGATCTCAGTCCTTGCCTCGTCGACTGAGGTGCTGGATATTCATAACCGAATATTACTGTACAAAACAAAAGAGAACGTCCTTGCAATAACAGCTTTTTGAAAAATATTCCAACAACATCAGAATAGGTTTGTTTAGCTTGCATTGATCCGAATCAATGCAGTCCCATCAATTGATCACACCACAAAAGAACGAAAATAATGATGTACGTATATGCCATCCGCATTCGCCACTGGGTCCCGTCATCACCCATTAGGTTACTTAACTAACGACAGAGCGGGGATTGGACTAGCGCGGATGAAAAACATATACAACATCTACTAGTGTGTGTATATATATATATATATATATATATATAGATATATATATATATATATATATATATATATATATCAATATATAATATTCGCTCAAGGCGTGATAAAATGCAACATCACAGAAATGTAATAAGCATCACAGAATAATAAAGATATCTGGGATCACCGGGTTTCATAAAGCCGCTATTGAAACCCGACGTTCCCCTGGTCGTGTGGATAGCCTGTGCAATGAAATCCTAGACCCCTACGGGCACGGCAAGTCACCCGCCAAAACCTGAAGCGAGGCAGCCTCCTTCAGCAACGTGAATGGACCACCCAGCACTTCACGGAATCCGGTAACTTGGGCACCCCTCCTTGGGTCAACCTGTACCCCCTACGAGTGCGGTGAATAGCCCGCCAATTCTAGAGTGAAGCCCCCTCCGTCTCAACGCCATAAGATGCGGGCCCGTTGCCCTTTAGAACCCGGCTACCCGTGCACCCCTCCATGGGGTAATCCTAGTACAGAAAGTTAAATATATACAACGGGTGCATCTACCTCAGCCCGGTCGTGCCCCAAAAGAATAATATACAAACAGGCAGTAACGGCAGTCCACATGTCGGACGCTCGCCCGGCAATATTAAATGTACATATATAACCAAATTGTATTAATATTGCATCCAGGCTATCCACCACGACAAATCCGCAACATCACAGCACAACACAGAACATCAACGTGAATGTCACGTTCGCAAATCCGTCTAAAAGGGCTAAAACAGTTAGACAGGATTTACCGATCAAGTGACATTCACGGTCGCAGATATAATGTAAATACTGTGAACTATCATGTTTAAAATTTTCGATCAACTAAATTTCCCGAAGTGGGCCCCAAGCACAACAACAACACTCAAATAAATCTGGGCCCAAAACGAATATACCAGAAACCCTATTTCCATGTCAGAAATCCACTGTAGAAATTTGGTGCAGTTTGGCCACAATTCGGCGGCGGATCCGCGGCCAAAACGTGGTTTTGGCCGCTGATCCGCCGCTCTACAGTAACTTCAGCTGACCAAATTTTCACAGAATTCTTATAAAACCCTGCACGTATTTTTGCAATGTACCAAATAATTTTTGAGCACAGCAAAAATTCGACAGAAACCTGGACTTGAAAATGGGGTTTTTGGAAAATCCGTTCGATTGAACTTGTAAACACGTTAGAGCAAGCTAGACTAGCTTAATGGCGTGGCTCTGATACCATGTAAGACTACGGTAGCGCCCCGACCATCTTTCCGAGGCCAAAATGCGGAAACGAAAAATTTTCTTTACTTGAAAACCGGCGCTATCGTATGCTTAAAACCCGGATCGTGACCATTAACCTAATGCTAGCAAACTAGATAGAGGGTAGCAAGCTATACCGAGTGATCCGTGTCCTTTGGTCTTTGGCCATCATCCCGATCTCCCCGCGGCATCTCCGATCTTCATCTCCTCGTTGGGAAGGGCACCACTTTGAGAAGTCTTTTTACGGGCTCCCGCTTCATCCGAAACAACTCGGGCACGAAGTGTACTAGCCGACGTGCCCAAGCTGAAGTAGAGAATGTTGTGATCACTTTGTCTCTTGCATCCATGGTTTTGGATGGAGGTTAAAGTGTTGCCATTGATGGAAGCAATGAGCTAGAAGAAGAAAAAGAAGAACAAGAGCTTTTCTTTTTCTTTTCTTTACTTTTTGTTGGAATGAGAGTGAGAGAGTGAGATTATGAAAATACAAAACCAATAAAAACAACCATGTCAACCCCTCTCTCTCCATCTCATTTCAACACATTAAACAATCCACTAATGTGACACTTTTGCCAAAAAAGAGACCATGACTCATGATACAAGTCCATGTCACATTAATACATTGTCATGATGAAAATCTAGCTCATTATTTCCTTAAGCAAACATTAATCCAAATGTTTGCCATAACAAAAAGATCCAGCAACATCTAAAGTAAACTCGTGACGGATCATAAGGATACCCCTAACCTGTATATACATACCTGCACCCGCATTCCGACTGAATGCGAATGCGATGAGACTAAAGTAATCCAACAAATCTAATACTAGGATCCGACTTAAATCAAAGCCCACTAGTATGATCTGTCCGATCATGATCCGTGCAATACCGCACGTAGAAGATCGAACCCTGCCATATATCATACGGCCTCTACAACGTTTCGCCCGAAACTTGAGAAACTGTCTATGGGGGACACTAAAGACTCGTCAATATTTTGGTTGTGGATTTAACCACTAGCACGTCAGAGGTATTAGCCGTACATAACGGGCTACCAGGTATTGACCAAAAGGGACATCGATGAGCGAACTCATCCTGACACCCTACTGAGCCTGTTAATGACAATATCCGTACAGTCCGGTCCGTTCGTCTATGAGCATCGCATGGCGGGCCTAGGGGGTTGGTAAAAGTCAGACCCCCAAAAGCGGTACAAGTAGTGTCGGAGTGTAACCCAGAACACCTTGAGATCCTACTGGAATACCTACCAGTAAATCTCCTGCCTCGGCCGAGGACTTTGTGTAATGGCTCTCCTAGACACAGCGCGACCTCACCCCGAATACCGGGAGAGACGAACCCCTGCAGATCCACTCACTGCCTCCATGTGGTTCGGAACTGTACCCAACTAAAACCTGTTTGCACGACTCTTTTGAGCCGTGGTAGGGTAGTAATCAAAGTACAGTGGGAACTCACACGAGACAAATGACGATCCCAGGTCAATGAACTAACCTGTACACATGTCACCAGGGAACTGCTATCTGACGTCAGGTATAAGACCGACTAGCATGTTCCCGGCGAGTCATGTCCGGTGTACTCATAACCCAATGAGCACCTGTATACATCTTAGGTGAACCAACTGACACCAGTGGCTTGTGAGACCGGCCACCGCTCCTCGTCGGGGTCTCGACTGTATACACTAGTCTACTCTGGAGTATCGATGCCCTGTCTCGAAACTCCCTCGACTAGGGACCTTTTAAGGATGTGCTTATAGACCCCAGCTCCCACGTATATGATCACCATTATACTGCTGGCCGTTAAGAAAGAATCCTAAGGGCTCTATCAACGTGCAATAGTGACCTGAAAGGTCACCTGAAATAGTACACGATGATAAAGGAAAACCATATAGCATACTATCATCTTGAGTAAGACTGTCCTACCGGCATAGGTCCTCCCTCAATCATTGCAATCACGTGCCTGTGATCCAATAATTGACTCTGAGGGCACAATATCCAACATGATCTTCGTTTAGCCTTCAAACTGTAGGCATGATCAAGATCTTTCCATTTGTTGGTCGTAGTCTCACTTTTGTATCATCTTTTCATCGTTTTCACTGTTTTTGTTCCGAGAACCTGTAAGCTACAACTATGTAGCAGACATGGATCAAAAGCACCTGTTTATTTGTAAAATGACTAAGAATGGGAAATATAATAATGCAAAATTATGATATAAATAGCGAGTAAGGTAGCAATTTGAATGGACTCAAAAGTGTGCCTTATTTTTTCCCAGCTTATGTTAGTGTATATGCCATAGAGGCCATTACTGTATCATACTAGTTTGTATATTACTTAATGGAAGCTTGGGATATTCACAGTTGTATAGACAATCTTGCTCAAAATGGTAGTATGCTGCTTGGTTTGTTTCTACTTCAATATGAGCATGTGTTTCTTTTAGCATATCGCTTGTACATATTAGTGGAGCCCTTAGGATCTTTGCTTGATTACCAGCGTTGTGATGGCAGTCACACTTGTGAGGGCTGGGTAATCTACAAGCACATCCTTATACAAGTCCCTAGTCGTAAGATTATCGAGATGGGGCATCGATACTCCGGAGTAGACTAGCGTATACGCTTCTCATCCCAGCAGGGGAGATGGTCTGTCCCACAGCCATTAGTACGTCCTACTGGAGATAGTATGCGGGTGCTCGTTAGGTTACGAGTACACTAGACAGGATTCGTCGGTAACTATTGGTTGGTACTATACCTATCGTCAGATAACAGTTCCCAGGTGACAGCAGTACAGCTTAATCCGTCGATTTGACACTGCATTTCGCCTCGAGTGTGTTTCCACTGTACTTTGATTACTTCCCTACCACGGCTCAAAGGAGTCGTGCAAATAGGTAGTAGTTGGGTATAGTCCCAAAGCACTTGGAGGCAGTAGTGGTTAGACAGGATTCGTCTCTCCCGGTATTGGGGGTTGATATCGCGCTGTGTCTAGGAGAGCCATTACACAAAGTCCCTGGGCAGGGCAAGCGAGATTTACTGGTAGTGTTTCCAGTCTTTTCTCAGGGTGTTCTGGGCTACACTCCGACATGACTTGTACGGCTATTAGGGGACTGACTTTTACCGCCCCGTAGGCCCGACATGTGATACTCTTAGACGAACAGACCAGACTGTACGGAGATTGTCACATTCAAGCTCAGTAGGAGTTCGGATGGGTTTACCTCATCGGCCTTCTTATCGACATCTACTTGGGGACCGTTACGTACAGCTAGTGCCGCTTGCGGTCTGTAGTTAAACCCACTGCCAGCGTAGTGTCGAGTCTTTAGAGTCCCACACAGAGAGCTTCCCTGCACTGGACAAAAGGTGTAGAGGCCGTATGTTTTTACGGCAAGGCTACGATCACTTACGTGCACTTGTGCGTGTATGATGTTCGGGCAGACAATACTAGTGGGCTTTGGTTTAAGCTGTATCCTAGTATTGTATAGATGGATTAGTTTTGTCTTCTGTGCATTCGCATTCTACGGAACGCGGATGCGAGTGTGTATGCACGGTTGTGGGGAGCGAAGGAGTTGCCTCATTAGGGTTTTAACCACTGATTCGGTCAAAACCATTATGAGGTGAGGAAAATATTTACTAATCTTTTTAATGATAATTGTGTTATGGCTAATTGCTCTGACCATTTGACCATGTTGACCTTTTGACCTAGTTGACAATTGTTGACTTGGATATTTCTTGTGAGCTCTAGATTTTTCTTATGGCTTGGATTTAATTTGACATGATAATGGTCAAATAAATGGTAACCATCACACTTTATCATGACAAACGAATGGTAATTATTTTCCTCATGGATCATTATCTCTTTGGCTTTCTCTCTCATCCAAAAGAAAGCTCCCATGGTTCTTCTTCTTCCTCCTCACTACAAAATCCTTTAGCTCTCATATGTTGAGAAAATAAGGATCCAAATAGACAAAAAAATCCATCTTCTTCCTCTACATCACCTAGGACATCGAGAGTAGCAAACTTGTTGCCCTAGTTACCTCGGCTTGAGGTGGAGCTCGGACTATAGACTCTTGGGTGGATCGTCTTCGACAAAAGGAGGCCGCGGAAGTGACCAAGATCTGGATCGACCTATGGAGCCTACGGAGACGAGGAGGATAGTAGAGAAGACCCGAAGGAATAGTAACATGAGGTATAATCTCCTTGCATAGTAGATAGAACCTCATGTAGTTTGTTAGCAATGGTTTGGCAATGATCCTTAAGTTTTAGTCTATGTTACCTTGTGTTAAAAATTTGTTTTTTACCTATTCCGCCTCCCCGTAAGTACCGGGGTGGGTAACGTAGAATTATAGTGGTATCAGAGCCTCGCTAAACCATTACTAACTTGTTAGCAAAGTGTTAGAAATTCGATCGCCGGAAAAATCGCAAAATTACGTCAAAAATGCAAGTTTTCTGTCGATTTTAAAATTTGGTCCAAAAATTTTTTCAGGGACCTTAAAAATACGTGTAGGCTTTTTTAAGAAGACCCAAGAAAAACGAGATCGTGACTCGGTGAGACCGCGCGGAAGCGCGGAGAAACCATGGGTTTTGCCGTGGATCCGCGGCCGAGTCGAGTCCGAGTCAGCTCGTTTTTCCTGCAGAATGTCTATCTTGGTGTTTTGTGATTTCTCTGATATTTTATTTCTGCCCAGATTTTGTTGAGTACTGTGTTGTGCTTGGGGTAGATTCAAATCTGATAATCGATCGAAAATCTAAGTATTTTAGCTAATTGGATCTTCTGTGATGTGATATATGTACTGAACGTCTACTAATCACTATACGTCGATTAGTGGGGGTTGTGCATATCTGTGATCTGTGATATTGGTTTGTGTATATAAACTTATTGGATTGTCGTGATGAATAGCCGGGGATATGAGATGAGAGTTTTCATTTTTCATTCAATGTAAAATTTGTACTTTGATGTAATATTATTTTATGGCCGCACATCCGGGTTGACGTTGTAGCCGCCATTTTATATTATTTCTTTTACTGTTTTTGCTTTTAGGAAAGACCCAAGGAGGGGTGCACAAACTACCGGGTGCTTTGAAGTGCCGAGTGGCCTACTCACTTTGTTGAAAGAGGTTGCTTCACTTCAGGTACTTGGCGGGTAATTTACCGTACCCGTAGGGGTCTAGGGTGTTTGGCTATTCATCGCGACCGTGTAATCCGTTTTTCGTTGCAGGCTCGAATGAAACGCGGATTCGTAGCATATCCAATGTGTTCATTTGTGATCTGGAATGGCTATCATTGCATCTGCCGAATGTATATATCTATATATGATATCTAGTAGGCGTTGCTTATGTTTTGCATCCGCGCTAGTCCAGCCCCCGCTCTTTCGTTAGTTAAGTAACCTAACGGGTGATGACGGGACCCCGTGGCGAATGCGGATGGCATAAGCGTACGTTATATTTTCGTTCTTTTATGCAATGGTAGGATTAATTAATGGGACGCATTATATTAATACAAAGAAAATAAACCAAAGTTAAATCATTGGAACAATTTCAAAACCACTCGGTTTTTTCCCAAAACAGAAAACTTTTAAAAACGCGGAGCTTGAACCACTCCTTTTAAAAGCTATCAAGGTTCCTTCGATTATATCAAGTTCACTACGTTCACAGTTTCGCCAAAACCATTCATAGCCCTCCGTCATTTCATATGAATATTCAATAGTATTCAAGCTATGCTTGTTGACCTTCGTCAAGGCATAGTGATTGGTAGCTGTTGGGTATTCATATGTAGCATAGATAGATGCGTTGGTTTGGGACAGTCGTATTACCTTGTTGACCTTCGTCAAGGGTATATACGGGTGGGTTCAAATTAACCTGGATAATGATGGGTAGAACTTGACATGTGACTTATGATTTGTTGACCTTCGTCAAGGTCATAAGAGCATGGGGCAAAAATCCATATCGGAAGTTTTTAAAGAAATTGAAACTTGCTAGTGCTGCATACCATTTGGAGTTTGATAATGTTGGTTGGATTCCTTCAGCATTATCTCACAATGATATTTGGATCCCGATCCTACTGTGAATATCCGCTACTCCTCAGAAGACTTTTCACTTAAAGATCAATGCTATAAACCAAGTAGGTGTCTAGAAAGGTGTTAGCGGGGCTACGCCCACAGGGAAAAGAGGTTATTTAATTAAGGAACTTCGCGAAAGCGTCGTAAAACCTCCCTCGAAGTACCGACACCAGCCTGGCTGAACGGTTAAGCAAGTATTGTACGGTGAGATCAATCCCGACTAATTCTTCTTTTATGGTTTGAGGAAGGATTCGAGAAACAGTGGGAGCTATCCTGTTTAGATAAACTAAAAACCAATCTAAACTTGCAAGAGTATCATGCTAAGTGTTTTTTTCTCTCTCTCTTAATTGCAGCGACCCAGTGACCAGACATAGGTTACATCTAGATAATAAAATGACTGAATCTGATTGTTATGACTGGTAAAGGTCTGTCCAGATGTCCATTACCCATGACAAGCTGGGACACCTCCTAACTAATCAAACCCCTGCCGTCTCAGGACCAGTTTCCCCTGTCACGGATATTAATATCTGTAAGACATTGGAAAAGGACTGTGCGAATGCTAAGTGCCTCATGTTGGCCTCAGTTGATGGTGCATACCAGAGGCAGCACGAGAAGATAGACTTAGTTTCTGTCTTCCTCAATAACAAAGATTTATATGAAGAGCAATCTCGCATCGCAAGATATAAGACCTCGAACGAATTGCTTCAAGCGAGGTTGGCTGTTGGGTCATCTGTAGGGGACAACGTCCTTACAGAGACTAGCTATTTTGATAAGCTCACAGACCTGAAGACCACGTTGAAGAACGGGTCAAATACTGACTTGATTCTACAGTCTCTGCTCTCTACTTATACCCTGAAGGAAACCAGGGAAGAAGAAGGAAAGGGAAGGGCAAAAGATTCGGGACTAGATATAGTGAAGGAGGGACGTTCCTATTGTTACGGAAGAGGACATTGGCAGAAGGATTGTAGGGCTAGCAAAGCCAATAGCCAGGATTCGAAGCATGTTGTGGCTTCGGCTTCGGGTGTGTTTGTAATAGAAAACTGTATGTCAATTAACTCTACTTCCTGGGTACTGGACACCGGATCAGGATCTCACATCTGTAATTCATTACAGGCTTTGAGAAACCATAGAGTTATCAGGATAGGTGATATGACTCTCAGGGTTGCCAACGGAATGAGAGTGGATGCTGAATCCGTAGGGGAATATCACCTTGGATTGACAAGTGGGAAGATATTGATTTTGCGTAACTGTTTGTATGTACCTAGTATGGCTTGTAATATCATATCTGTATCCTTACTTTCTAAGGAAGGATATGATTTTACTTTTGTAAGCGATGTGGTCCACATCCACCTAAATCAAGTTCTGATTGGGTCAGGTACATTAGAAAACGGAATATATGTATTGAATCAAGCTCAAGTTTTCAGTATCCAGAACACACTTAAAAGAAAGTTTCCGGAAACAAATCAGGCTTTCTTATGGCATTGTAGACTGAGTCACATTAATGAGACACGGTTAACAAAGTTACATAAAGAGGGATACTTGAATCCGTTCGAGTATCAGTCTTATGCTATTTGTGAATCTTGTCTCATGGGAAAGATGACAAAGACTCTGTTCACTGGACACGGAGTAAGAGCGATCGAGCTCTTGGAACTCATACACAGTGACGTGTGTGGTCCAATGTCTATACATGCACGAAGTGGTTATTTATATTTCATTACTTTTACGGATGATTTCTCTAGGTATGGACATGTCTTCTTGATGAAGCATAAATCCGAGGCCTTTGAGAAATTTTGGGAATACAGGAATGAAGTTGAAAAACAAACAGGCAAAAGTATCAAGACACTGAGATCTGATCGAGGTGGTGAATACTTGAGTGCCGAGTTTCTAGGCTACTTAAAAGAGAATGGAATTCTCTCTCAGCTTACTCTTCCATACACACCACAACACAACGGTGTATTGGAAAGGCGGAATCGAACTCTATTGGATATGGTTCATTCCATGATGAGTAAGGCTGAGTTACCGCGATCTTTCTGGGGTTATGCACTAGAATCAGCTGCATATTTTTTGAACAAGGTTCCAACCAAGACTGTGCCTACCACTCCATATCAGATGTGGATTGGGAAGAAACCCTGTCTTAACTATCTTAAGACATGGGGATGTCCAGCTTTTGTAAAGAGGCAGCATGCGGACATGCTGGAGATACGCTCAGTACTGTGTAAGTTTGTGGGATGCCCCAAGAACTCCAGGGGGTATCTTTTCTATTCCGCAGAGGAACAAAAGGATTTTGTTTCTCAGCATGCCCACTTCTTGGAAACTGAATTTTTAGAAAATCAGATAAGTGGGAGCGCAATAGAACTGGAAGAAATTCCAGAACCACAAGCTATTACTGAAAGCTTGGTAGAACCAGAAGTTTCAGGAGAACCGGACATTCCAGCGCCACTCCGCAGGAGTAGTAGGCAGTCCCATCCGCCCGAGAGATACTACGGTTTTCTTATAGACGGGGATCGAGAGGATTGCGTCATTGAAAATGATGAGCCTACTAGCTTCCAGCAAGCCATTCAGAGCGGTGACTCAGTAAAATGGCTGGATGCAATGCGGATCGAGATGGAGTCCATGTACACCAACAAAGTTTGGACTTTGGACATTGCTCCAGAAGGGGTAAAACTCGTAGGCTGTAAATGGATCTTCAGAAAGAAGATTGGTGTGGATGGGCAGGTTAAAACCTATAAAGCTAGACTTGTTGTAAAGGGTTTTCGTCAAAGACCTGGTTTGGACTATGACGAAACCTTTTCTCCAGTGGCTATGCTCAAATCCATTCAGAGCCTTCTTGCCATTGCTGCCTTCCACGATTATGAGATCTGGCAGATGGACGTAAAGACGGCTTTTCTAAATGGAAATTTGGAAGAGTGCGTCTATATAGATCAGCCGGAGGGTTTCATTCAGAGTGGGAGCAGCGGTAAAGTATGCAAGTTGCTTAAGTCCATTTATGGACTAAAGCAGGTATCACGAAGTTGGAACATCTGCTTTGATGATACTGTCAAAGTATTCGGCTTTATCAAAAATCCGGATGAACTATGCATTTACAGTAAGATTGTAGGGAGAACTGTGGTATTCCTCGTCTTGTACGTGGATGACATTCTCCTAATAGGAAATGACATTCCTATGCTACAGTCAGTCAAAGGATTCTTATCATAGAGGTTCTCCATGAAGGACCTGGGCGATGCCAACTACATTCTGGGGTCCAGATCTATCGTGATAGATCTAAGAGGATGTTGGAACTTTCGCAGTCCAGGTACATCGACACCATACTGAAACGATTCAGTATAGAAGATTCAAAGCGTGGTAATCTACCGGCTTGTCACGGAATCACACTCTCCAAAGAGATGTCTCCCAAGCCTGATTTGGAAAGGGCTCGCATATCATCTATATCCTATGCATCTGCGGTAAGCTCTATAATGTATGCGATGTTGTGTACCAGACCAGATGTAGCATACGCATTAAGCGTTGTAAGCCGGTATCAGTCGGACCTAGGGGAGAAACACTGGATAGCAGTAAAGAATATTCTCAAGTACCTGAGAAGGACTAGAAAGATGTTCTTGGTGTATGGTGGAAAAGACCTCCAGATCGAGGCCTTTGCTGACTCCAGCTTCCAGAGTGACAAGGATGACTCCAAGTCCATGTCGGGTTATGTCTTTACCCTCAATGGAGGGGCGGTTTGCTGGAAGAGCTCCAAGCAGAAAACCGTTGCTGACTCAACTATGGAAGCGGAGTACATAGCTACTTGCGATGCCGCAAAGGAACCTGTCTAGATGAAGAAGTTCCTCACGGAGCTTCAGGTGGTTCCTACTATTGTTGATCCATTACCGCTGTATTGTGACAACAACGGCGCTATAGCTTTAGCGAAGGAACCCAGGTCCGATCAGAAGTACAGACACATTTTGAGATGGTACCACCTGATCAGGGAGATCGTAGATCGCCGGGAGATCGGGGTGAGGAGAGTAGATTCGAAGAATAACACTGCAGATCCACTCATGAAGGCCATACCCCAGACTCAGTTCGAGCGGCTGATCGAGATGATAGGTCTTCGATACGCCAGAACATGGCCCTAGTGCAAGTGGGAGATTGTTAGTGTATATGCCCTAGAGGCCATTACTGTATCATACTAGTTTGTATATTACTTAATGGAAGCTTGGGATATTCACAGTTGTATAGACAATCTTGCTCAAAATGGTAGTATGCTGCTTGGTTTGTTTCTACTTCAATATGAGCATGTGTTTCTTTTAGCATATCGCTTGTACATATTAGTGGAGCCCTTAGGATCTTTGCTTGATTACCAGCGTTGTGATGGCAGTCACACTTGTGAGGGCTGGGTAATCTACAAGCACATCCTTATACAGGTCCCTAGTCGTAAGATTATCGAGACGGGGCATCGATACTCCAGAGTAGACTAACGTATACGCTTCTCATCCCAGCAGGGGAGATGGTCTGTCCCACAGCCATTAGTACGTCCTACTGGAGATAGTATGCGGGTGCTCGTTAGGTTACGAGTACACTGGACAGGATTCGTCGGGAACTATTGGTTGGTACTATACCTATCGTCAGATAACAGTTCCCAGGTGACAGGAGTACAGCATAGTCCGTCGACTTGACACTGCTACTTCGCCCTGAGTGTGTTCCCACTGTATTTTGATTACTACCCTACCACGGCTCAAAGGAGTCGTGCAAACAGGTAATAGTTGGGTGCAGTCCCGAAGCACTTGGAGGCAGTAGCGGTTAAACATGATTCGTCTCTCCCGGTATTAGGGGTTGATATCACGCTGTGTCTAGGAGAGCCATTACATAAAGTCCCTGGCCAGGGCAAGCGAGATTTACTGGTAGTGTTTCCAGTCTTTTCTCAGGGTGTTCTGGGCTACACTCCGACACGACTTGTACCGCTATTAGGGGACTGACGTTTACCGCCCCCTAGGCCCGACATGTGATACTCTTAGATGAACAGACCGAACTGTACGGAGATTGTCACATTCAGGCTCAGTAGGAGTTAGGATGGGTTTACCTCATCGGCTTTCTTATCGACATCTACCTAGGGACCGTTACGTACAGCTAGTGCCGCTTGCGGTTTGTGGTTAAACCCACTGCCAGCGTAGTGTCGAGTCTTTAGAGTCTCACACAGAGAGTTTCCCTGCACTGGGCAAAAGGTGTAGAGGCCGTATGGTTTTACGGCAAGGCTACGATCACTTACGTGCACTTGTGCACGTATGATATTCGGGCAGACAATACTGGTGGGCTTTATTTTAAGCCGGATTCTAGTATTGTATAGATGGATTAGTTTTGTCTTCTGTGCATTCGCATTCTACGGAATGCGGATTCGAGTGTGTATGCACGGTTGTGAGGAGCGAAGAAGGAGTTGCCTCATTAGGGTTTTGACCATTGATTCGGTCAAAACCATTATGAGGTGAGGAAAATATTTACTAATCTTTTTAATGATAATTGTGTTATGGCTAATTGCTTTGACCATTTGACCATGTTGACCTTTTGACCTAGTTGACCATTGTTGACTTGGATATTTCTTGTGAGCTCTAGACTCTTCTTATGGCTTGGATTTAATTTGACATGATAATGGTCAAATCAATGGTAACCATCACACTTTATCATGACAAAAAAATGGTAATTATTTTCCTCATGGATCTTTATCTCTTTGGCTTTCTCTCTCATCCAAAAGAAAGCTCCCATGGTTCTTCTTCTTCCTCCTCACTACAAAATCCTTTTGCTCTCGTATGTTGAGAAAATAAGGATCCAAATAGACAAACAAATCCATCTTCTTCCTCTACATCACCTAGGACATCGAGAGTAGCAAACTTGTTGGCCTAGTTACCTCGGCTTGAGGTGGAGCTCGGACTATAGACTCTCGGTGGATCTTCTTTAACTCTAGGAGGCCGCGGAAGTGACCAAGATCCGGATCGACCCATGGAGCCTACGGAGACGAGGAGGATAGCGGAGAAGACCTGAAGGACTAGTAGCATGAGGTATAATCTCCTTGCATAGTAGATAGAACCTCATGTAGTTTGTTAGCAATGGTTTGGCAAAGATCCTCAAGTTTTAGTCTATGTTACCTTGTGTTAAAAATTTGTTTTTTACCTATTCCGCCTCCCCGTAAGTACCAGGGTGGGTAATATAGAATTACAGCTTAATTGCAAATAAAGCGAGCCGGGGACGATTCGCTTCACGAATCGCCCGACTCGCTTCACGAATCGCCCGACTCGCTTCACGAATCGCCCGACTCGCTAACAAGTCGAGGCAAGTTGAGCTCACCTCGCTTAGCCGATGAGGCAAGGTGAGACGAGGTGAATTCAACAGTAGCGGAGCCTGACCCTTCTTGCCTTGCCAGCTTTCCTATGCTAATCGCAAGGCGAGGCGAGACAACTCGTCCAAGTCGACTCGCCTGAGTCTGGTTTTTTTTTAATTTAAAAAATCCTTCCTTAAGACGGCTCAGCCTTTTTAAGCCGGCACAAAATATACCTGGAAAGTTTTTTTAAGCTGTCTTAAAGAAAGGATCGAGCCGGCTCATGGAACCAGAAAACTTTGGGGGCGTTTTCGAGGCGAAGCGAGATGAGTCAACCATTGTAATATAGCCATTAGGCGAGTTGGTGAGGTGAGGCAAAGTGAGTCGGGACGAGTTGACACGGATTCAACCGTTGGGATTCGCAACAGTTGGCCTAGCGAGTTTAAACGGACCAATTCACCGAGTTGACAAGGCGAGGTGATGGAGGATGATGTCTCCTTCAGATGCTGCCTTCCGTTGATCTTCGGATGGCGGCGATGGGTGGCTGAGATTGGATCTGGAGGCTGTCGCTCCTGAGGCGTGTGGATCTCAATGGGTTTGAGGTGGTGGTTGCCGAGCTACCTGCAAGGAAATCCCGGGGTGGTTGTACCACCGAGGACCCTCCGACGATCAAGTTAGACTAGAGATCCGAGCAGAGCAACGGCTTAGTGGAGTTAAAATGTCTTACTTGAACCGTCTGGGAGAGGGGTTTATATAGCGGTGGCAGCAGGCGAGGTAGGCGCGAGAATCACTCCGGCCGTTACACTCCCGATGTCACTCTCGCATGATAAGCGGGACCTCCCATTAATGGCGAGACAGGCTCGTTAATGGGGGATTGTGGTGGCGTAGAACGTGGGATGTGGCTGGCGAAGATCTCGCGCATGGCGAGATTCACGGGATGGTGGTTACGCCTGCAAGCAGTGCTGTTGGTTGGTCGACAAGACCGAGGAAAATGACCTCGGCGGGAGAGCTCGCTGCGGTAGCTTAAAGACGAGTTGTGAGGCCAAGGAGGCCAGTTGTGCAGGGGGCTCAGAGGCTAGCCAAGGTAAGACGGGCATAGCAGTGTTCTGATCGGCCACTGTAGGTCCTTTCTTGCCTGCTCTGGGTCACGTCATCTGCCACGTGTCATGATATGGGAGATCGCCAATATCGAGCATCATCATTAGCCTCCCACTCTTGTCCCGACCAGTCGACGGGTCGGGTCGAGAGTGGTTTTCCAGATCACCCGAGGTGAGTTCCTTTTCAAAGATATCGTCGGGCGTGTCGCCGAGTAATCAGTTGTCTTCTCTGGATAACACCAGCGAATTAAGGTGAGATCTTCTGCATTAAAGAGGGTGCGCCGGATCATGTGCCCTTTGGCGAAGCGACGGGCCACGTGTCGGGTGCCGGTTGGCTGATGTAACGTGCCGCAGGCTTCTAGCATCCAATGGGACGCTGCCAATATGCCTGCTACAGGTAGAGCGATCGTGACCGTCAAGTGCAGCGAACCGTTTTGGCGGGAGTCGACCGTCGCCGTTGGATGAGGACGCCGGCTGCATAAATTGAGGGGAGGCCAGATTCGGGGTCTCTCTCTTCACATTTTCTCATTCTGAGTCTTGTTAGCTCGGCGCTCTCCCCTTCAGGACAGACCTTGCTTCTTCTTCCTTCTGCTTCTTCTCCTTCTGAGTCGAGCCTCTTCTTCTTTTTAGCAGGACAGATGGTTCGATCCCAGACTCTTGGTGCCTTCGATGCTCAGTCCCGGAGGGGGGACGGCGGTGCGGCCGTGCCTTCGGCCTACTCAAGCCCTGCGCCAGATGTGCCCCCGACGGCGGGGCCACCTGCCCCGTCACGAGCTCCTGACGATTGTTCCGGCGGCGGCCAAAGGCGTACACGGGTTCCCGAATCTCAGACGAGGGATACAGGAGAGGGTGAAGACGGGGTTCCTCTTAAGCGGAAGAAGGCGGTCTCTCGTGCGCCGCCGACGGAGGTTTCGGAGGGGACTCCTGTGCAGGAGGGGGACGTCCAGTTCGTGGTCCGTCGGGGCTTTCCGTTGTCGCCAGCCTTCTTGCTGGTATGGAGGAATCGGCCGGAGGCAAGATGCCGCGGGGGACCTTGAGGGCCCAATTGGCGGCTATCGCGCAGGAGGCGGTTCAGGTACGTACTCCCTCATGTGTTTTTTTGAGTTACCATTCCTTAGTTTGGGTGTCCTTAAGTTTCTCTGCCATTTTTCGCCAGGTCCTTCAGCACTGCGCCTTTGTTACCCTTATGGAAGCCGAGGGGGCTATTCGGGCTGCGAGGTCAGCAGAAGAGTCTTCTTCGGAGGTCGAGGGTCTGCGACTAGAGCTGCGGCTAGAGAGGGAGAGGTCGCTCGCCCTCAAAGCCCGGTCAGAAACCGCGGATCTCACCGTTTCAATGTGCCGGGAGTCCTATCACCGCCTAAGTGAGTCCTATCGAGTCGTCAAGGCGAAGTTAACGGAACTGGCTGATCGCTTTGCAGCCATGAAAAGGGCAAGGGATGCCAGCAGGCGGGATGCCGAGGCTTCGCTTCAGGCGGCGGAGGCCGCCAAAACCCGGGCAATGAAGGCGGTGACGGATTACAAGGAGTCGGACCAGTTTTTTGTCGACCTCGGCGAGGCCTCCGCCATTGCATGGAACAAAGCTCTTGATGCCGTTAAAGAGCAACTTCCGGAGTTTGCCGACAGTGAGCTTCGTGCTCGGGTGCCACTCTCGGTGGTCATGCCTCCGGCCGATAGCGATGAGGGGAGTGAGGACTAGGCAGGGCTTGCTGCCCGACCTTTTTGGTTTTTCCTCCTCTCTCTTTCGTAAGCCTCCGGACCATTTGATAAGGCTGAGGAGCCCACAATACCCTTGTAGTGACTTTTGGCTTTGTGAATAAAAACTTTTTGTTTTTGCAGTAGTGTTTGTGCTTGTGCTTTCTTTTGATGGTAGACACTTATATCTGCACAGTACCGCTTTTATGGCCGGCATGTTCTTCGTCCAGCGATTATTCATCGACTTAACTCTGATCATTTGCCGAGTGCGCGAGGACCGGCGGGAAGACGGTATCACCATGGCCCCGAAGTCGAAGTGGAGATAGCTAAGACGTTGATAGACCAGATGCCTCTTTTTGAGTTCATGTTCCTCAGTTGTTGTAGGGGCCGTGAAGGGCCTACTAAGGATGGGGCCGAGCAGGGCAACTGCTCAGTGCCTCTTGGTGAGGGCTTTGATCCTTGGTTTGTTTGGGTAGGGAGCTACTAGCCAGGGATAACCGAGCAAGGGCAGGCTCGGTTGCCAATTGCAAGGGCTTTGATCCTTAGCGTGTGAGGGGCCGTGAGTGGCCTACTAAAGATAGGGCCGAGCAGGGCAGCTGCTCGGTGCCTCTTGGCGAGGGCTTCAATCCCTGGTTTATTAGGGTAGGGAGCTACCAGACAGTGATGACCAAGCAAGGGTGGGCCCGGTTGCCACTTGCGAGGGCTTAGATCCCTGGCGTTGTGAGGTAGGGAAGCTACCGGCTAGGGATAGCCGAGCAGGGTAGCCGCTCGGCTGCTCTTGGTGAGGGGTTCGATCCCTAGGCGTTGTGGTAAGGAGATACCCACCAGGGATAACCGAGCAAGGTCGGGCCCGGTTGCCTCTGGGATGGCTTTGATCCTTAGCGCGGGAGGGGCCGTGAGTGGCCTACTAAGGATGGGGCCGAGCAGGGCAGCTGATCGGTGCCTCTTGGCGAGGGCTTTGATCCCTGGTTTGTTGGGGTAGGGAGCTACCATCCAGGGATGACCGAGCAAGGGCGGGCCCGGTTGCCTCTTGCGAGGGCTTTGATCCTTAAGGATGGGCCGGGCAGGGTTGCTGTCCAGTGCCTCTTGGCGAGGGCTTTGATCCGTGGTTTGGTAGGAAGCTACCAGCTATGGATAACCGAACAAGGGCGGGTCCGGTTGCTTCTGTGAGGACTTTGATCCCGGTTTGTTGGGGTAGGGAGCTACCAGCCAGGGATAACCGAACAAGGGCGGGTTCGGTTGCCTCTTGCGGGGGCTTTTCATCCTTAGTGCGGGAGGGGCCGTAATTGGCCTACTAAGGATAGCCGAGCAGGGTTACTGCCCGGTGCCTCTTAGCAAGGGCTTTTTGTCCTTAAGGATGGCCGAGCAGGGTTGCTGCCTGGTGCCTCTTGGCGAGGGCTTAGATTCCTGGCGTTGTGAGGTAGGGAAGCTACCGGCCAGGGATAGCCGAGCAGGGTAGCTGCTCGGCTGCCTCTTGGTGAGGGCTTAGATTCCTGGCGTTGCGGGGTAGGGAACCTACCGGCCAAGGATAGCCGAGCAGGGTAGCCGCTCGGCTGCCTCTTGTTGAGGACTTCGATCCTTAGCGCTGGAAGGGCCGTAGGAGGCCCGCTAAGGATGGGCCGAGCAGTGAAGATGCTCAGTTGCCTCTTGCAAGGGCTTAGATCCCTGGCACTTGTGAAGTAGGAAAGCTACTGACCAGGGATAGCTGAGCAGGATAGCTGCCGGGCTGCCTCTTGGTAAGGGCTTTGACCGCAAAGACAGAACTCTTCTTTTTGCAATGTTCTAACGTTTCCTTCTTGTTGTTCGGATGAAAAGGACTTTTTAGAAAAATTTACATTGCCCTTGTGAAAAGAGGAGTGCACACTTGTAGGTAGTGATTTGATTATTTCGAAAGAGTGTTTGTAGTTAACCGCAATCAATAACGGTGTCGCGTGTAGCTAAACCGAAATGAGTACGGGTCGTTCTCAGGGAAACGTTGAATCTTTTACTCTTACTTTAGATGTGTTGAAAAAGGAGGAAGAAATAAGAATTTTGTGGAATGGTTTCTAGATCTACGTTAAGAAAGAATGCAGAATATAGATCTAGATTATTTATGGATGTAGCTAATATAATAAGAGGGCTTGTAGGGTTCGTTAGAATTTAGTAGTTATGGATGGTTAATTAAATATTACTCTTTTTATCCTTTAATAGATTTAAAACTAGAACGACAGAGATGCATGTAGATTAGGGTTTCTGGAGGAAAAAGGAATCCCACTCTTAACCCTTATCTCGACACGGAACTCCGTTCATATCTAGCATTTACCAAAACAATCATTAATCTAATCTCTAATCGCGGTCGAACCTAACAAAGAATTGGTAGCGCGCCCGATTAGGATGTTAATGATTATTTTAGTAAAGTTTATAAACTTTATAGGACGTAAAAAGAGTTTATGAATCTTCATCATCCATTAATCTACCCTAATCCTATGAACCCTAACAAGCGGAGAATTACTCGCGCATGTTGGGAAAAGAAGATGAAAAGACAGAGAGGGAAATCATAATATAAAATGCAAAAAAATTAAATAAAACAACTACCTTTATTAATCAACTTGAACAATCTACACTTTATTCCTTAGAAAATGATTACAAAAACTTGGTTTGCTTCTCGAACTCTTCCGAATGAGGTAGATGAACAGTTGATGATCAGCCTGGATGCGTGAGCCGTCTTGGACTTCGTGATCTCTTCAGCTTGATTATTTTTCCAAGAGGCTCTCGGTCTTTATTTATAGTCCCAAAGCCAGAAATTTAGATGCCTAAATTAGGGAATGGTAGTTAAGATCCCACCAAAAAAATTACAGCCCTTAATTCTTCCAAATCGCGGCGGTTCCGGGGCCAATAGGGGGGTTTGGCCGTGGATCCGCGGCCAAAAAGAGGGATCGTTGGATCATTTTTCTGTGGCTTGATCTTTGTGACATGTGGTGATCTCTGGAACCTTTGGAACTTGGAAATCTTCTCATAGTTGTTGCCAGACTTGATTTCTAAGTTTTGCTTTCTTAATTAGGCAGGTTTGCTTTAACAACTTGATTTCCTTGATTTTAGTCCTGAAAATTCTGCACAACAACTCAAATGATATTTAGTAGAGTTTGTTTTCTTAAGATTTGGTCAATGATATTTTTTGCATACATTTTCCTACCAAATGCTAATTATAATATATAAATACATGAAAACAGTCTTTTTACAGATAAACCCTCATATGTATCATACATTATAATAAACACCTTTTCTAATATAGAAATAGTAGGAAAAATATAATAACAAATGTGCAGTTTTATCAACTGAACAAATACCCCCAAACTTATCTTTGATCGCCCGAGCAAACTAGTTTATTCAAGAGAAGGAGAAACAGAAAGGAGAAAACTAAGCACACTTTCGTAGGCAAACACGAGTGCACTGAGCACGTGCAACAAGCCGTTAAACCTCTAGGTGTCTCTGGTAGGAGGAGTGTTTTATCCTGAGGGTTTTCAGCGGATTACACCCATAAAATCCTATAATAAAAGAGAGATGGTGAAATTTATATATAAAGATAAGAACCATAAAATAAATACTTTGAAAATTTAGAGTTTCCAACCACACTAGTTTTTCAGTTGTCATGAGCCCTATCTTAATAGTCATGAAAAAATGTTAGAAATCACATTATCCCTCAATAAAACATCGTCTTTATTTTTCATTCCTACCTTTCATCCAAACATCGATCATATACCCCTACGTGTGTGTAATGGACATCCCTACACTCGGAGAATTCAATTCAAGCTATCATACTCTTGTCCATCTATCTCAGTACTTTTTAACTTGATGAATATTTAGATTTGCTCACACATTTTCATTCGACCGTTAATACTTCTTGAGGTACTAACCGACCGATTACTCATGTGCTTGCTGATTAGGTGATAATATTTTCTTCGTCTTGCACCACCTAAGGCTTAGCAGTGACTCCCAGACCAGTTAGCCTTAGGGCACTAGGTGAAGATGCACCCTCGCTATATTTTTTTATTGCTGCCTTGGCTATAACAAAACCAGTGTTCATTTTTCTTTTCACCATTTTTATATTTTCTTCATTTTTTTTATTTACTTCATACTTTGGTTTTTTAGATAAGAGCATTTCAAGTGCAAATAGTAGGGTATCAACATTCAAATGTTTGGCTTCCAGAATAGAAACTATTTTTTAGACTTATTTTTATCCTCAGATTAGTGACTTCCTTCATCTTACTAACCCTTGGGACAACAGCTCATAACTACTTATTACTAGTTCGTTTAAGAAAACTTCTAATTTTCTTGGTTTTCTTAAACTATTCCTATCTTTTGGATGTAATTTTTCACTTTCTACTCTTTTGTTATAAAATTTTTTTAAAAAAAAAGTTGTGCTTATGCAAAATATGATGCAAATTGATGTGTAAATAAGCACAAACCTCCCCCAAACCTATTTACAACAGTGTCCTTACTGATATCATCCGTTAAGCTCAAAAACCTGTAGACTTGGGAGGAAATTATTAATGGGGGCAAGAATATATGAAAGTGAAAATCTTCCCCCAAACTTATTTTTGGCTCACAATTTTATAAAAATCATTTTCTTTCAAGAGCCAAAACATACCACCCCCCCAAACTTAAACAATTTTAATCTTTTTAAATCACACGAGGGGGTCAAGGTTATTGGTCAATGTCAAGCTTTGCAAAGACCGAAGGTCAACACCAACCATTCAAAAATTTTATCGATGAAGTACCAAGGTTGGTGGAAGAACATGTCACCTTTCGACAAGAAGAAGTGGGGGGTGATAAGAGGTGTAATGGAAAAGGATTGCATCTCAATTTGGAGAGACGACACAGTGATAGTAATGATGGATTACTCGCATTATCATGATTGTCCAAAAGAAGGGGTGGAGGTCCAATTTCTTCATCTTGGAGTTGATTTATCTCAACACCCGTATCTTTTAAAAATGCGAGTTCATCAGCGAAAATTTCCTCAAAACTTTCATCGATACCCCGAAGAATAATGTCATCAGAAAAAATAGGGTGATCGTCAGACTCTATAAAAAGTTCCTCATCAGCGTTAGATGTTGACCCGGACAACTCGGTGGAAGAGTCCGTGTCAAACAACGACATATGAAAAGAGTCAGAATTATGAGGTTGATCAAATTCGCTGCTGCCGACATCCATTAATTCGACAGAACACACATGAGCATAGGGTTCGGAGGGTTCACTTCCCAACTTGTAAATGTTAAGCTCAATTGACTTCTTTCTAAAGGATAGGGTCATAGAGCCGTTTCTACAATTGATTACTGCGTTGGAAGTGGCCAAAAAGGGTCGACCGAGTATTACCGGAATTTGATTGCGTGGGTTTGCTACAGGCTGTGTATCTATAACGATAAAGTCCACAAGGAATATGAATTCCCCGACTTTGATTAACACATCCTCTAGCTCACCCCTAGGTTGGGTGATAGATCGATCGGCCATCTGAAGAGTGCAATGCGCAGGTTTTAACTCTCCGATCCCTAATTGCTCATAAACAGAATACAGAAGCAAGTTAACACTAGCACCTAGATCGAGTAGAGCACGATTGATATTTTTACCCCCAATGGAAATAGAAATTGTAGGACTTCCGAGGTCCTTTCGTTTCTTGAATAGTTGTTGTGTAAAAGTAGTGCTTACATTACTCACAAGGAAAACTTTTTTAGGTACTTGAACTTTTCTCTTCCTAGTGCATCCTAGTGCACAAGTTCTTTAGGATTTTCGCATATGACGGAACTTGTTGAATAGCATCTAGAAGAGGAATGTTTATGTTAACTTGCTCAAAAATTTCCACAATCTTCTCCATTTGTGGACTAGGTCTGTTGGCCATTAATCTGTTTGGAAATGGAGCTCGATCAATAAGTTTTGGGTCCAACGTTTGTGGAGAAGACTGTGGGGACGGATTCGACCCCAAAATTGGAGTGGGAATCGACTTAGATAGATTTGGCGAAATGTTCGAGCCTTGGGGAAAACGGAGAATAGGCTCGGATGAAGGTGGGAGACTAAACGAATTAGGGGAAGAAGAAGAAGAAACTGGTGTAAGTCCACGTTGCCCACCCCGGTGCTTACGGGGAGGCGGAAAACATAATAAAAATCGGATTTTTAATGACTTAGGCAACATGGACCTTGCATGTGAGGATCTTTGCTAAACTAAAACTAGCTAAAGTAAACTAACAACTAACAAAGTTGTAGAAAGGTTATACCTTTGGTCTTTAGTCCTTCTCTCCTTGCTCCTAGGTATGGTAGAAAAGGATCACCTTGCTAGTCTTCTCCCGTCAAAGAAGGATCCACCCGAAAGCCACCACCTTTAGCTTCAACTCCAAGCTAGGAGTAACTAGAGTGCAAGAAATGCTAAGACTTGAACCCTAGAAGTGAGTAGAGAAGATCAAGAGAGGGTCTTTCTCAAGCTTTTTGTTTCTCAACACATGAGAGGGAGAGAGCTTGAGGGAGAGGATGAGCAAGAGAGAGAAAAGAAATGAGAGAGTGAGAAAAAATAGTGAGCCATTCTCACTAATATGTGAGGATAAGTTTAATTAGATAATTAGCTTGAAAATTGTCATGATAAATCATGAATTGACCATTATCATTTCATTTTTGCAAAGATCAAAGAGCATCTTCCAAATGAAATGATTATGGTCAAGTTGTCAACATGGTCAACAAGTCAATAAAGTCAAATTGTCAACAACAACCATGCATAATAATTAAGCTAATTATCAATTAACAATAATCCACACAAAATCAATAGGGTTAATAAAATGACAAAGGCCATTAACCCTAAACAAGGTCCTCTCCCCCAATCTCAAGCAACTGTGCATACGCACCCGCATTCGTGATCCGAGGAACACGAACACAATGAGAAAAACCAATCTCAAATCATATACTAGGATCCGGCTTAAACCAAAGCCCGCTAGTATAGACTGTCCGGACAGCAAACGTGCACAAGTGCGCGGATGCGAACGAACCCTGTCGCAAAACCATGCGACCTCTACTCGTTTTGCCTAAAGGCGAATAGCTCTCTGTGTGGGACTCTAAAGACTCGACACTACGCTGGCAGTGGGTTTAACCACAGACCGCAAGCGGCACTAGCTGTGCGTAACGGTCCCCAGGTAGATGTCGATAAGAAGACTGACGAGGTGAACCCCATCTGCACTCCTACTGAGCCTGTATGTGACAGTCTCCGTACAGTCCGGTCTGTTCGTCTGATACATCGCATGGCGGGCCTAGGGGGCGGTGAACGTCAGTCCCCTAATAGCGGTACAAGTCGTGTCGGAGTGAAGCCCAGAACACCCTGAGATAACACTGGAAGCCTACCAGTATATCTCGCTTGCCCTGGCCAGGGACTACTCGTGTAATGGCTCTCCTGGACACAGCGCGATGTCAACCCCCAATACCGGGAGAGACGAATCCTGTCTAACCGTCACTGCCTCCAAGTGCTTCGGGACTGCACCCAAAAACTACCTGTTTGCACGACTCCTCTGAGCCGTGGTAGGGTAGTAATCAAAGTGCAGTGGGAACACACTCGAGGCGAAGCGACAGTGTCAAGTCAGCGGACTAAGCTGTACTCATGTCACCTGGGAACTGATAACTGACGATAGGTATATTACCAACCAACAGTTCCCGACGAGTCCTGTCCAGTGTACTCGTAACCTAACGAGCACCCGCATACTATCCCAAGTACGACGTACTAACGGCTGTGGGACAGACCGTCTCCCACACTGGGATGAGAAGCGCATACGCTAGTCTACTCCGGAGTATCGATGCCCTGTCTCGATAGTCCAACGACCAGGGACCTGTATAAGGATGTGCTTATAGATTACCCAGCTCCCACGAGTGCGAGCGCCATCACAACGCTGGTAATCAAGCAAAGATCCTAAGGGCTCTACTAATATGTATACCAGCAATATGCTAAAAGAAACACATGCACATATTAAAGCAGAGACAAACCAAGTAGCATACTACCATTTCGAGCAAGATTGTATATACAACTGTGAATATCCCAAGCTTCCATTAAGTAATATACAAGCTAGTATGATACAGTAATGGCCTCTAGGGCATATACACTAACAATCTCCCACTTGCACTAAGGCCATGTACTGGCGTATCGAAGACCTATCATCTCGATCAGCCGCTCGAACTGAGTCTGGGGCAAGGCCTTGGTGAATGGATCTGCTGTGTTATCCTCTGATGCAACTCTCCGGACCTCGATCTCCTGGCGATCCACGATCTCCCTGATCAGGTGATACCGCCTTAAGATGTGTCTGGATTTCTGATGGGACCTGGGTTCCTTCGCTAAAGCTATAGCCCCGTTGTTGTCGCAATACAGAGGTATTGGGTCAACAATGGACGGAACCACCTGAAGTTCTTTCAAGAACTTCCTCATCCAGACAGCTTCTTTTGCGGCATCAGATGCAGCGATGTATTCCGCTTCCATAGTCGAGTCAGCAACGGTTTCCTGTTTGGAGCTCTTCCAACACACCGCCCCTCCATTGAGGGTAAAGACAAAACCCGACATGGACTTGGAATCATCCTTGTCACTCTGGAAGCTGGAGTCAGCAAAGGCCTCAACCTGCAGGTCTTTTCCGCCATACACCAAGAACATCTCCTTAGTCCTTCTCAGGTACTTGAGAATGTTCTTTACTGCTATCCAATGTTTCTCCCCAGGGTTTGACTGATACCTGCTTACCACACTCAGTGCATAAGCCACATCCGGTCTGGTACACAACATCGCATACATTATAGAGCCTACCGCAGAAGCGTAGGGTATAATAGACATGCGATCCCTCTCCAAATCAGTCTTGGGAGACATCTCTTTGGAGAGGGTGATCCCGTGACAAGCCGGTAGATTACCGCGCTTGGAATCTTCCATACTGAATCTCTTCAGTATGGTGTCGATGTACCTGGACTGCGAGAGTCCTAATATCCTCTTGGATCTGTCACGGTAGATCCGGATACCCAGAATGTATGAGGCATCACCCAGGTCTTTCATGGAGAACCTGTGTGACAAGAACCCCTTGACAGATTGTAGCATAGGAATGTCATTTCCTATTAAGAGAATGTCATCCACGTATAAAACGAGGAATACTACAGTTCTCGCTACAAATCTACAATAGATGCATGGTTCATCTGGATTTTTGATAAAGCCAAATTCCTTGACCGTCTCATCAAAACAGATGTTCCAACTCCGCGATGCCTGCTTGAGTCCATAAATGGACTTGAGCAACTTGCACACCTTTCCGCTGCTCCCACCCTGAATGAAACCCTCTGGCTGGTCCATATAGACACACTCCTCTAAATGACCATTTAGAAAAGCTGTCTTTACGTCCATCTGCCAAATCTCATAATCGTGGAAAGCAGCGATGGCAAGAAGGATCCGAATGGATTTCAGCATAGCTACTGGAGAAAAGGTTTCGTCATAGTCCAAACCAGGTCGCTGACGAAAACCCTTTGCTACCAGTCTAGCTTTATAGGTCTCAACCTGTCCATCTACACCAATCTTCCTTTTGAAGATCCACTTGCATCCTACGGGTTTTACCCCGTCTGGAGCAATGTCCAACGTCCATACTTTGTTGGTGTACATGGACTCCATCTCGGTCCGCATTGCATCCAGCCATTTTACCGAGTCGACGCTCTGAATGGCTTGCTGGAAGCTAGTAGGCTCATCACAATCTAGGATGCAGTCCTCTCTATCCCCGTCAATGAGAAAACCGTAGTATCTCTCGGGCGGATGAGACTGCCTACTACTCCTGCGGAGCGGCGTAGGAATGTCCTGTTCTTTTGAACCTTCTGGTTCCATTAAACTTTCAGTAATAGTTTGTGGTTCTGGAATTTCTTCCAGTTCTATTGCGCTCCCACTTATTTCTTTTTCTAAAAACTGATGTTCCAGAAAGTGGGCATTGCGAGAAACAAGGACTTTTTGTTCCTCTGCGTAATAGAAAAGATACCCCCTGGAGTTCTTTGGGTATCCCACAAACTTGCACAGTACTGAGCGTGCCTCGAGCTTGTCCGTATGCTGCTTTTTGACATAAGCTGGACATCCCCAAATCTTCAAGTATTGAAGATAGGGTTTCTTCCCACTCCATAACTCATATGGTGTGGTAGGCACAGTCTTAGTGGGAACACGGTTCAAAAGATATGCAGCTGTTTCCAGCGCATATCCCCAGAATGATCGCGGTAACTCAGCGTTACTCATCATGGACCGTACCATATCCAATAGGGTTCGGTTCCGTCTTTCCGATACACCGTTATGTTGCGGGGTGTATGGAGGAGTAAGCTGAGAGAGAATTCCATTCTCTTTTAAGTAATTCAGGAATTCGGCACTTAAGTATTCTCCTCCTCGATCCGATCTTAGGATCTTGATACTTTTGCCTGTTTGTTTTTCTACTTCATTCTTATATTCCTGGAACTTATCAAAAGCTTCGGATTTATGCTTCATTAAGAAGACATGTCCGAATCTTGAGAAATCATCCGTAAAAGTTATGAAGTAAGAAAAACCGCTTCGCGCATGTGTAGACATTGGACCGCACACGTCGCTGTGTACGAGTCCCAAGAGCTCGCTCGCTCTTTCTCCGTGTCCAGAAAACGGAGCCTTTGTCATCTTTCCTTTGAGACAGGATTGACAAGTTGCATACGATTGATATTCGAACGGATCTAAATATCCTTCAGTATGTAACTTAGTCAATCTTCTCTCATTGATGTGACCCAGTCTACAATGCCATAAGAAAGTTTTATTAATTTCTGGAGACTTTCTTTTGTGTGTATTCTGGATATTGAAAACCTGTGGTTGGTTTAAAACGTAAATACCGTTGTTTAATGTACCTGACCCAATCAAAACTTGATTAAGGTGAATGTTCACTACATTACTTACAAATGCAAATTCATAACCTTCTTTAGATAATAAAGATACAGAAATGATATTACAGGTTGCATTTGGTACATAATAACAACTACGCAAAACCAAAAAGTGTCCATCTGATAATCCCAGGTGATAGTCCCCCACGGCCTCTGCATCCATGCTAGCACCGTTCGCAACTCTGAGGGTCATGTCACCTGCCTTCAAAACTCTACGCTTTCTCAACGCCTGCAAAGAATTACAGATATGAGATCCCGATCCGGTATCCAATACCCAGGAAGTAGAGTTTATAGATAGACAGTTTTCAATAACATACACACCTGAAGCTGAAGCTGCAACTCGCTTCAAATCCTGTGTTCTGGCTTTCCAAGCCTTGCAATCTTGTTTCCAGTGGCCACTTTTGTGACAATAGAAGCATTCTTCCTTCCCCACCAGCTTCCCCGCTACCTTTGTTGCTTTACCCTTTCCCTTCGTATCCACTTTACCGACACCGCCTCTTGGTTTGGCGGGGGCCTTCTTCTTCTTGCCCTTGGCTTTCGCCCTGGACCTAGAAGAGGAAGATCCTCCTACAAACAAAGTGGATGTCTCCCTACCCTTCTGTAGGGTGCCCTCAGCAGTCCTCAACATGTTCAGAAGCTCGGCAAGTTCAACCTCCTTTCCTTGCATGTTGAAGTTGAGAATGAACTGGGCGTAAGTGGAAGGAAGGGACTGGAGAATCAGATCAGTATAGAGTTCATTCTCCAACGTGGTCCCAAGGTCCGCGAGCTCCTCTATATAGCCGATCATCTTAAGCACGTGGTCCGCTACCGATGATCCGACGGCCAACCTTGCCGAAAAGAGCTTCTTCGACACTTCGTATCTTGCGATACGAGACTGCTCTCCATACAGTTCTTTTGTATGGAGAAATATGGACTCTAGGTCCATATTCTCGTGCCTCCTCTGATGGTCGTTGTCCATCGAGGCTAATACGAGGCATTTGGCCCTCGCGCAATCTATCTCCCATGTCTTACGGATTTCTACATCCGCGACGCTGGAGGTGGGACCTGGGACGGGGGGAGCCTTGGTGGTAAGTATATACCCCAGCTTGTCATAAGTGATAGCCATCTTGACATTCCTGAGCCAATCTTTGTAGTTTGGCCCTGTCAATATGTTTTTATCTAATAGTAACTTAAGTCCGGTCATCTTGAATGGTCGCTGCAATTAGGAGAGAGAAAAGAAACACTTTAGCATGATGCTCTTGCAAGTTTAGAGTGGTTTTTAGTTTGTCTAAACTGGATGGCTCCCACTGTCTCTCGAATCCCTTCTCAAACCATAAAGAAAAGGATTAGCCGGGATCATTCTCACCGTACAATACTTGCTTAACCGTTCAGCCAGGCCAGTGTCGGTACTTCGAGGGAGGTTTTCCAACGCTTTCGCGAAGTTCCTTAATTAAGTAACCTCTTTTCCCTGTGGGCGTAGCCCCGCTAACACCTTTCTAGGCACCTACTAGGTTTATAGCATTGATCGTTAAGTGAGAGTTTTCCCGAGGAGTAGCATATACTCACAGTAGGATCGGGATCCAAATATCATCGCGTGATAAAACCGAAGGAATCCTACCAGAATTATCACACTCCAAATGGTATGCAACGCTAGCAAGTTTCAGTACTTATGAAACTCCCGATGTGGATTTTTGCCCCATGCTCTTATGACCTTGGCGTGAGGTCAAAATGTCATAAGTCACATGTCAAGTTCTTCCCATCATTATCCTGGTTAATTTGAACCCACCCGTACCTACCCTTGACGTAGGCCAAAACGGCAGTACGACTGTCTCAAATCAACGCATTCTATCTATGCAACGGATAAATATCCGGCAGCTACCAATCACTATGCCTTGGCGTGAGGTCAAAATACATAGCTTGAATACTACCGAATATTTAACCGAAATGATGGAGGGCTACGGATGGTTTTGGCGAAACCGTGAACGTAGTGAACTTGATATAATCGATGGAACGAGATAGCTTTTAAAAGGAGTGGTTCAAGCTCCGCGTTTAAAAGTTTAGTTTTTGAAAAAGAACCGAGTGGTTTTCAAAGTGTTCCAATCGACTTTTACTTGGTTTATTTCTTGCATTAGTTCTTTTAATGCGTCCCATCATTTAATCCTACCATTGCAGAAAACAACCAAAATATGACGTACGCTTATGCCATTCGCATTCGCCACGGGGCCCCGTCATCACCCGTTAGGTTACTTAACTAACGACAGAGCGGGGGCTGGGCTAGCGCGGCTGTAAAACATAAGCAACGCCTAAATAGTTATTATATATAAATATATAGCAATGATAGACATTACAGATCACAGATGAATACATTGGATATACTAGGAATCCGCAATGCGTTCGAGCCTGCAACACAAAGCGGATTACACGGTCGCGGTGAATAGCCAATACCCCACCCAAGACCCCTACGGGTGCGGCAACCTACCCGCCAAGCACCCGAAGCGAAGCAACCTCCCTCACCACCGTGAGTAGGCCACTCGGCACTTCGAGATACCCGGTAGTTTGTGCACCCCCTCCATGGGTCTATCCTAGGAGCAAAAACAGTAAAAAGAATTATACAATGACGGCTACAACCCCGACCCGGTTGTGCGGCCATACAAAGAATATTATTACATCAATTTACATGTTACAAATGAATGAAAGAAAATAACACTCATCTCACATCCAACCCGGCTATTCACCCGCGACAATCCAATCCATTCATATCCACAAACCAATAACAATCACAGATCATGTATAACCCCGACTAATCGTCTTATAGCGATTAGCCGACGTTCAATACATGCAAGCATTACAGATATAACCGATGTAGTTAAAGTGTAGTGAAGTTCCGAAAAATACGGATTTATAGGCCCCCAAAAGTAAATTTTAGTTCTGGAAAATCTGGGCATATATTATATATCCTAAAAATCCCAAAATCAACACATACAGACACTGCACGAAAAACGATGCAGAGAGGACATCAAACCGCGGCGGTTCCGCGGCACGAGCCTCCTCATGCGGCGGAAGCGCGGCGGTTTGAACGAATCTCTGTGTCGTTTTTCATGGGTGTTCATAAAAAACCCTGAGATGAATTTACAAATATACAGTTTTTCATTTTAAGCAGAAAAAATTTCAACAGAAACTAGGGTTTTTCAAAAGTTCGGTTTTTGGATTTTCGGTTTCGAAACTTCGTTACACTTCACTACCTAGCTAGTTTGAGTTTAGTTAGGCTCTGATACCACTGTAAGTCCACGTTGCCCACCCCGGTGCTTACGGGGAGGCGGAAAACATAATAAAAATCGGATTTTTAATGACTTAGGCAACATGGACCTTGCATGTGAGGATCTTTGCTAAACTAAAACTAGCTAAAGTAAACTAACAACTAACAAAGTTGTAGAAAGGTTATACCTTTGGTCTTTAGTCCTTCTCTCCTTGCTCCTAGGTATGGTAGAAAAGGATCACCTTGCTAGTCTTCTCCCGTCAAAGAAGGATCCACCCGAAAGCCACCACCTTTAGCTTCAACTCCAAGCTAGGAGTAACTAGAGTGCAAGAAATGCTAAGACTTGAACCCTAGAAGTGAGTAGAGAAGATCAAGAGAGGGTTTTTCTCAAGCTTTTTGTTTCTCAACACATGAGAGGGAGAGAGCTTGAGGGAGAGGATGAGCAAGAGAGAGAAAAGAAATGAGAGAGTGAGAAAAAATAGTGAGCCATTCTCACTAATATGTGAGGATAAGTTTAATTAGATAATTAGCTTGAAAATTGTCATGATAAATCATGAATTGACCATTATCATTTCATTTTTGCAAAGATCAAAGAGCATCTTCCAAATGAAATGATTATGGTCAAGTTGTCAACATGGTCAACAAGTCAATAAAGTCAAATTGTCAACAACAACCATGCATAATAATTAAGCTAATTATCAATTAACAATAATCCACACAAAATCAATAGGGTTAATAAAATGACAAAGGCCATTAACCCTAAACAAGGTCCTCTCCCCCAATCTCAAGCAACTGTGCATACGCACCCGCATTCGTGATCCGAGGAACACGAACACAATGAGAAAAACCAATCTCAAATCATATACTAGGATCCGGCTTAAACCAAAGCCCGCTAGTATAGACTGTCCGGACAGCAAACGTGCACAAGTGCGCGGATGCGAACGAACCCTGTCGCAAAACCATGCGACCTCTACTCGTTTTGCCTAAAGGCGAATAGCTCTCTGTGTGGGACTCTAAAGACTCGACACTACGCTGGCAGTGGGTTTAACCACAGACCGCAAGCGGCACTAGCTGTGCGTAACGGTCCCCAGGTAGATGTCGATAAGAAGACTGACGAGGTGAACCCCATCTGCACTCCTACTGAGCCTGTATGTGACAGTCTCCGTACAGTCCGGTCTGTTCGTCTGATACATCGCATGGCGGGCCTAGGGGGCGGTGAACGTCAGTCCCCTAATAGCGGTACAAGTCGTGTCGGAGTGAAGCCCAGAACACCCTGAGATAACACTGGAAGCCTACCAGTATATCTCGCTTGCCCTGGCCAGGGACTACTCGTGTAATGGCTCTCCTGGACACAGCGCGATGTCAACCCCCAATACCGGGAGAGACGAATCCTGTCTAACCGTCACTGCCTCCAAGTGCTTCGGGACTGCACCCAAAAACTACCTGTTTGCACGACTCCTCTGAGCCGTGGTAGGGTAGTAATCAAAGTGCAGTGGGAACACACTCGAGGCGAAGCGACAGTGTCAAGTCAGCGGACTAAGCTGTACTCATGTCACCTGGGAACTGATAACTGACGATAGGTATATTACCAACCAACAGTTCCCGACGAGTCCTGTCCAGTGTACTCGTAACCTAACGAGCACCCGCATACTATCCCAAGTACGACGTACTAACGGCTGTGGGACAGACCGTCTCCCACACTGGGATGAGAAGCGCATACGCTAGTCTACTCCGGAGTATCGATGCCCTGTCTCGATAGTCCAACGACCAGGGACCTGTATAAGGATGTGCTTATAGATTACCCAGCTCCCACGAGTGCGAGCGCCATCACAACGCTGGTAATCAAGCAAAGATCCTAAGGGCTCTACTAATATGTATACCAGCAATATGCTAAAAGAAACACATGCACATATTAAAGCAGAGACAAACCAAGTAGCATACTACCATTTCGAGCAAGATTGTATATACAACTGTGAATATCCCAAGCTTCCATTAAGTAATATACAAGCTAGTATGATACAGTAATGGCCTCTAGGGCATATACACTAACAACTGGGGTATCAAATGTGTCACTAACATCAAATTGCTTACCCACTCGGCTATTCAGCACTCTCCCCGATCTCAACATAGTAACGGCATTCACATTATGATTTTGTGAATGGCCAGGATTCGGTAGGGGTTGAGATGGGAGTTTCTCTTTTTCTCTCATACTCATTGCGGCGTTTAACTGTGCGATTTGGTTTTCTATTGATTTAATACTCTCACCATGGGACGCGGAGTTTTTTGTTATGGTATCAATAGAAGACTTCATCTCAACCGACAATTGCATGGAATGTTTCATGAACATATCCAAAGTTTGTGCAAGTGAAGAGTTGTCAGTACCGGCCACTTATGGTGTAGAAGTGTTGGCCGGATTTTGGAAATTCTGTGACTGAAAGGGGGGCTGATTCTGTGGTTGTGGTTGCTGTGGAGGAGGTCTTTGATAATTGTTTTGTTGGTTTTGATTCCAAGCAAAGTTAGGATGATTCCTCCATCCTTGATTGTACGTGGAAGAATAAGGGTCGTTTCTAGGTCGCTGCTGAAAAGCAGCATTAGCTTGAAACGATGCATTCATAGGACATTCTTCCGTTAAGTGCGAAGGATCCGAACAGCAACCACAGACGGTCTTAGGAAGCGTGACCTGATTTAGGGAGAATGATGAGAATTTGTTCTCAATAGCATCGAGTTTCTTCTGTATCGCTGCCATTTCGGCTTTTACTACGATGGAAATATCGAGCTGATGAATACTTTCCTTAGAAGAAGGTGGTCTTACGCTTTCCCACTGCAAAGTGTGTTCAGCAAAGTCTTCCAGATATTTCCAAGCATCACCGTCGTCTTTAGACATGAAATTGCATTGACAATTTGTTTCAAGCATCTGCTTTGTCGCTGGATTAATGCCCTCATATATTATTCAACATAAATCCCATCTGTGTATTCCATGATGAGGACATTGGACAAGCAGATCCTTGAAACGTTCAAAGCACTTCCAAAATGGTTCATTGGGAAGCTGGGTGAACTGGTTGATCTCGCTCCTAACACGGGCGGTCTTATGCTTTGGGTAAAACTTCTTAAGAAATGCTATTACGAATTCATCCCAATTAGTGATAGAGTGTGCGGCAGTATTATAAAGCCATTTTTCTGCCAAGTCGCACAGTGTGAATGGGAGAAGACGCAAGCGTATAGTATCGACAGTCAACTGTGAAGTACCCATCATTGCGCATACGTTTTCGAATTTGGTGATGAAAACGTACGCGTCTTCCGACTCAAGCCCGTGAAATTTGGGCAGCAGATTGATGTATTGGGTTTTAATTTCGAAATTATCCCCGTTAGCTGGTGGAAGAGATAGATAAGTGGGAAGAGGACTACGGATAGGATAGCATCTCTCTTAGAGAGAGAGATGCGCGGTGGATTCTGCACACCTACGGGCGGTGGCAGCGTGGTGTTATATTCTGATGGAGTGCCGTCCATCTCGGTCGTGGTGTGTGGGGGGGAAAAAGAAGATGAAGAAGTACCGACTTCGGAGTCGATAGCAGGAACGCGGACAAGACGAGCGCTAGGATCCCGTGTCCAGCCGAGCATGCACTAAGCGGGTTTAGTGCAAGTGGCAGCGTGTGTGTGTGATTTAAAATTGGTTTGTTTTGCAAAAGTGGGACTCAAGACAAATCACTCTAAAATGCACAAGCAACCCTAGAACTAAGGTCACCTAGGTCCAGTCTCTAGACCGCTCCTAGACTTCCAAAGGACAAGCCGCAGGATCAATCCTCTACCGCCTCTGTACTACCCTTGTAGCCAGGTAAGTGCCAGATAAGTAGGAAGGAACCACAGTAGTGGGCCTAATTAAAAATCACTAGCCTTTGACACACTTGCCTAGACACTACAAAAGTAATGCGGATAAGCGATAGATTAACTACGACCTTCCTCTGTCCTTATTGAACGCGACAGTCCTTAGAGTCTGGTCTTGATATTTTTTAAATTAATGAAGGGTTGATCTAGATACTCGGTTTGTGATTTGTGGGTCTTAGGAAGGGTGATGAAATCCCCACCTAATCTGGATTTGGTCTTTGCCCCTTAAAGTCCGTATTAAAATATGCAAAAAAAAACCAATCACAATACTTTTGCAAAAAGATTTTTGAGCGGCGCTATTTTGCAAAGAATCCTGCAGAAAATAGATTTTATTGGATTTTAGAGAAGAGAGAAAGAGTTGGGAAAGATACCAGAGGATTTTGGAACCCTAACTCCTTAGTTACGCCGCTCTTCCGCCGCCGAAAGGGCCTTCGTACCGCGGTTCCGCCGCGAAGTGGAGGGATCAGGTGATGAAAATTTTCTTTGGCCTCCTGTACTCCTCTGGATCTCTAAGAATGTATCTGTCTCCTGTTTCCTCAATTCTATGACTCCAGATCTCCTTGCAAAAATTCACGCACAAATCGTTAAATATGCAATTTGCAGTTTTGTGTTAATTATGATATGTATCAAATAAGAATTCAACACAAATAGTAAGACTAAAAAATTAAGCACGTATCCCCGGCAACGGCGCCATTTGATTGAATGATTTCGGATTGTGTGTATCAAATGATCCCCGGCAACGGCGCCATTTGATTGTTTTGAAAGAGTGTTTGTAGTTAACCGCAATCAATAATGGTGTCGCGTGTAGCTAGACCGAGATGAGTACGGGTCGTCCTCAGGGAAACGTTGAATCTTTTACTCTTACTTTAGATGTGTTGAAAAAGGAGGAAGAAATAAGAATTTTGTGGAATAGTTTCTAGATCTACGTTAAGCAAGAATGCAGAATATAGATCTAAATTATTTATGGATGTAGCTAATATAATAAGAGGGCTTGTAGGGTTCGTTAGGATTTAGTAGTTATGGATGGTTAATTAAAAATTACTCATTTTATCCTTTAATAGATTTAAAACTAGAACGACAGAGATGCATGTAGATTAGGGTTTCTGGAGGAAAAAGGAATCCCACTCTTAACCCTTATCTCGACACGGAACTCCATTCATATCTAGCCTTTACCAAAACAATCATTAATCTAATCTCTAATCGCGGTCGAAACTAATAAAGAATTGGTAGCGCGCCCGATTAGGATGTTAATGATTATTTTAGTAAAGTTTATAAACTTTATAGGACGTAAAAAGAGTTTAAGGATCTTCATCATCCATTAATCTACCCTGATCCTATGAATCCTAACAAGCGGAGAATTACTCGCGCATGTTGGGAAAAGAAGATGAAAAGAAAGAGGGGGAAAACATAATGTAAAATGCAAAAAAATTAAATAAAACAACTACCTTTATTAATCAACTTGAACAATCTACACTTTATTCCTTAGAAAATGATTACAAAAACTTGGTTTGCTTCTCGATCTCTTCCTAAGGAGGTAGATGAACAGTTGATGATCAGCCTGGATGCGTGAGCCGTCTTGGACTTCGTGATCTCTTCGGCTTGATAATTTTTCCAAGAGCCTCTCAGTCTTTATTTATAGTCCCAAAGCCAGAAATTTAGATGCCTAAATTGGGGAATAGTAGTTAAGATCCCACCAGAAAAATTCCAGCCCCTAATTCTTCCAAACCGCGGTGGATCCGCGGTCAATAGGGGGGTTTGGCCGCGGATCCGCGGCCAAAAAGAGGGATCGTTAGATCATTTTTCTGTGACTTGATCTTTGTGACATGTGGTGATCTCTGGAACCTTTGGAATTTGGAAATCTTCTCATAGTTGCTGCCAGACTTGATTTCTAAGTTTTGCTTTCTTAATTAGGCAGGTTTGCTTTAACAACTTGATTTCCTTGATTTTAGTCTTGAAAATTCTGCACAACAACTCAAATGATATTTAGTAGAGTTTGTTTTATTAAGATTTGGTCAATGATATTTTTTGCATACATTTTCCTACCAAATGCTAATTATAATATATAAATACATGAAAACAGTCTTTTTACAGATAAATCCTCATATGTATCATACATTATAATAAACACCTTTTCTAATATAGAAATAGTAGGAAAAATGTAATAACAAATGTGCAGTTTTATCAACTGAACATGATTTCACCGGTACAGCTTGAGCTTCTCGGCGTTGTAACGCCGTGGAAACCTACGCCGGTTCGCGTACTGCAAGCGGTAGGCTCCGCCGGGAAGTATCTCGGCAACGAGGAAAAGACCTTTCCATTTTAGGGAAAGCTTATGCAACCTGCCTTGATCGACGAACTCATTTCGCCGTAGGACTAGATTCCCAGTCCTGAAGGAGCGACGCTTGACCCGCGCGTTGTACTATCGGACAGTTTGCTGCTGATAGGCGGCAGCCCTGATCTGAGCCCGGTCTTGTTTCTCTAACAATATGTCCATGTTGGTCCGTAGTGCCGTGGTGTTTGCTTCATCGTCGAAGTGTTCGACCCGATGACTGGATAGCCTGATCTCCGCTGGGACCATTACCTCAGTCGCTTAGCAGAGGCTGAAAGGGGTTTCCCCGGTGGGGGTCTTCTTTGATGTGCGCAGGGCCCATAGGACCCGGGGCAATTCCTCGACCCAACTGCCTTGGCATCCCTCCAGGCAGGTCCGAAGACCCCGGAGGACATCTCGTTTAGCGACTTCGGCCTGCCCGTTGCATTGGGGGTGTGTGACCGTGGCGATCTTCATGAGGATATGAAATTCGTTGCAGAAATCCTTCACTTTTTTGTTTTTGAAGTCCGTCTCGTTGTCGGTGATGATGCACCTCGGGATGCCGAACCAGAGTATCAGGTTATTCTGCAGGAACTTGATGGTTGTGGCAGCGTCTGGTTTCCTGATGGGGATTGCTTCGATCCACTTTGTGAAGTAATCTACCACGACGAGAACGTATTTGTGCCCGCCTGTGCCGGTAGAGAACTGGCCTATCATGTCCAATACCCACTGGGCAAATGGCCACGGGATGGTCAGCGCGGTAAGCTCGGTAGTTGGGAGGCGGGGTACGCTTCCATAGAGTTGGCAGCTTTTGCATCTCCTGACGAGCTTCTGGGCATCCTTGTGAATAGTTGGCCAGTAGTACCCCTGGAGCAATGCCATTTGGACTAAGGTTCGGGCACCTTGGTATGCGCCGCTGACCCCTTCATGGATTTCACGGATAACGTAGTCGGCTTCGTGGTGGTCGACACACCGGAGCAAGGGCTAAGTGAAGGATTTCTTGTAAAGGTTCCCGTTGCTCCAGACGAAGTGACGGGCTTTGGCCCGGAGACGGCGGGCTGCTCCCCGATCTCCTGGGAGCCCTCCATCCCTTAGGAATTTCATGAGGGGCTTCCTCCAGTCTTTGTTGTCTTCTTGCGCTGTGTACACATGAAGTATTGTCGCCCCGTCTTCCATGCTAGGCCGTGGCAGGGTCTCGAAGAGGATATGTCACTTGTTGTTGGCTGAGTAGGATGACGCCAGCTTTCTCAGGGCGTCATCTTGGGCCTTGAGCTGCCTGGGTATCTGCTCTACCTGGACTTCGTCGAAGTTCCTCCAAAGTTTTCTTACCTTGGCCAGGTACTTTGCCATTAGAGGTTCTCGAGACTCGAAGTGGTCGGTCACTTGTCCAACGACTAGGGCTGAGTCACTACGGATTCGAATTGTTTTCAGCCCCAGTCCGAAGTCCATGCGCAGTCCGGCCAGCAGGGCCTCGTACTCTGCCGCGTTGTTTGAGGCCCTGAATCCGAGCTTTAGTGAATACTCCATTTCTGCTCCGTTCGGGCCCCGAATGATAATGCCGGCGCCACAGCCATCCTCGGTTGAGGACCCGTCGACGTAGATGACCCACTCAGGGACCGAGTCGGGTTTCCCTACGATCGGGCGTTGATCCATGAGGGTTGGCGCGGGCTCCGGTTCCTTTCTGGGGATGGTGCACTCGACACTAAAGTCGACCAGGGCTTGTGCTTTGATGGCATGCCTCGGGCGGTATTTTATGTTGAACTAGGACAGCTCCCACCTCTATTTCTCCAAGCGACCTGAGGATTCGGGTGAGACGAGGATAGCCCCCAGCGGGCGCTCGGTGAGGACGAGGATAGTGTGCGCTTAGAAGTAGTGTCGTAGCTTCCTTGAGGCAATTATGAGGGCTAGGACGATCTTCTATATGGCCGGATACCTCGTTTCTGCGTCTTTGAAGACGTGGCTCACGTAGTATACCGGCTTCTGCACTCCGTCGACCTCCCAGACGAGCACTGAGCCTGCCGCATGGTCGGATACTGTCAGGTACAACGATAGCTCGTCTCCTTCAACTGGTCATGTAAGCAGCGGCGACGTTGCCAGGTGCCTCTTTAAATGGTCGAAGGCGGTCTGACATTCCTCCGACCACTCGAATCTCGGGATTTTCCTTAGAGCTTTGAAGAAGAGGAGGCATTTTCCCCAGACCTCGACATTAAGCAGCTTAGAGCGGCCACCCGCCCGGTTGGCCACATGATCCCGACGTTGGTCTTGGGCGTGGTCATGTTGAGGATAGCGTCGATTTTTTCCGGGTTGGCCTCGATCCCACGGTGGGTGACCATGAAACTGAGGAACTTTCCCCCGATGACCCCGAATGCGCACTTGGCGGGGTTTAGCTTCATCTTGAACCTGCAGAGTACCTCGAAGGCCTCGCCCAGGTCGTTGGAGTGGTCGGTCGAGGAGACCATTTTGTTGAGCATATCGTCGACGTAAACTTCCATGTTCCTGCCAATTTGTGGCTTGAACATGCGGTTGACCAACCGTTGGTATGTGGCTCCGGTGTTCTTAAGGCCGAAGGGCATCACCTTGTAGCAGTATACCCCCCGGTCCGTTATGAATGCGGTAAGATCTTCGTCTGCCGGACTCATACGGATCTGATTGTAGCCGGAGAAAGCGTCCATGAAGCTCAATAACTCGTGACCTGCCGAGCTGTCGACGAGCTGATCTATCCGAGGTAGGGGATAGTTGTCTTTGGGGCAGGCCTTGTTGAGGTCGGTGAAGTCGACGCACATGCCCCACTTCCCGCTTGATTTCTTGACCAGGACTACGTTTTCTAGCCACTCCGAATAGGGCACGTTCTGAATGTAGTTGGCAGCGAGGAGCCAATCTACCTCGTCCTCGATAGCCTTCTGTTTGAACGGGATGAAGCTTCGCTTTTTCTTCCTGACGGGTCGGGCCGTAGGATCAACCCCGAGCTTGTGAGATATAATTTTAGGGTCGATCCCAAGCATGTCAGCTAGCGCCCAGGAAAACACGTTGGAGTTGTTTCTGAGGAAGTGGACCAAGTCATCTCGCTGAGTTTCTGTCAGAAGCAACCCGATCTGAACGAGTTTTTCATTGTCCCCTTCAACGAGGGGGACCTCTGTCAGAGGCTCTACCGGGGTCCCTCGGACCTCTGTTTGTTCGTCTCGAGTGTCTGGAGAACCCATGATGTCACCCTCACCTTCGACATCGTCGACCGGTCTCTCCGACGAAGATGTTGTGGTGAAGCAAACATTCGCAATTCTCTGGTCTCCATAGACCCTACCTATCCCGCCCTAGTCGAGAGGGAATTTCATCGCTAGGTGATAGGTTGATATCTGGGCCCGGAGGGAGTTCAGCGTGGGGCGGCCGAGGAGGATGTTGTAGGCCGATGGGATTCTTTCCACGATGAATTCCACCGGCAGTGTCTGCGTACGGTTGGTTTCCCCGACGTTGAATTATAGAGTGATTACCCCTTCCGCCGGGATGGAGTGGTTGGTGAATCCTGAGAGGACGTGGGAGGTCGGCCTTAGGTCTGCCGAGGCGAGTCCCATGCACAGGAAGCAGTTATGGAAGAGAATGTCTGCCGAGCTTCCCGAGTCAACCAGGATTCTGTGCACCTCGTATCGATGGACTCGAGCCGTAATCACCAAGGGGTCATTGTGGGGCAAGGATATGCCATGAAGGTCCCCGTCGTCAAAAGTGATCGGCTTGATCTCCCTTGACCTCTTCGTCAGCCGGTTGTCTGCCTCCGCAGCTGGCGTGGGGTGCTGAGTCGCGTATGTACCCGACGTACCCCCGGTCATCATGACTATGACTTTCATCGAGCCTTGGTTCCCTTGAGTGAGGTTCCTTACGCCCCCTGGTGGGGTTGTTTTTGAGCTGTCGTAGAGAGTCTCGCGTGCGTGACCCCGTCAAGGGAGGGGGTGTCGCTCGTGCCTGTAAACAGGCGAACTGACAGCCACCGCCTCGGGAGGGGCAGGGGTGCGACGAGACTCGGGGCGAAACTCTCTGGCGTAAAACCTCAGAGCCGAACTTAGCGGTGCCCACCAGGTTTTCGAGTGCGTCGGCCCGAGGAAATCGCGGTTGCCGGAGATGATGAGGCGGCGATCGGCAGCGCCTACGCGGACGGAGTCTTCTCTCCCCCTGTAGGGGTCCTGGTCCCAAGGTGGGAGAGCGGCGACTTGGTGATCTTGCCCCGCCATTTGGACGCGGACGAGCGCTTCCACGATGGACGCGAGTCGGTCTATCCGGCCGGCGAGGGCGTTGATGGCATTCGGCGGTGGAGGTTCATCCGCGCCTCCGTTGACGGGGAGGCGGCAGCTGGTGCTTGGATCACCGTGATGATCGCTCGCCATTAGGTTGAAATCTGAAGGCGAACTTTTATTTTTGTGGAATCAAGAACTTGTTCCCACAAACGGCGCCAGCTGATGGAGGCTGATATCTTCTTCAGATGTTACCTTCCGTTGATCTGCTGATGGTGGCGATGGGTGACTGAGATTGGATCTGGAGGCTGTCGCTCCTGAGGCGTGTGGATGAGGTGGTGGTTGCTGAGCTACCTGCAAGGAAGTCCCGGGGTGGTTGTACTACCGAGGACCCTCCGACGATCAAGTTAGACTAGAGATCCGAGCAGAGTAACGGCTTAGTGGAGTTAAAATGACTTAATTGAACCGTCTGGGAGAGGGGTTTATATAGCGGTGGCAGCAAGCGAGGCAGGCGCGAGAATCGCGCCGGCCGTTACGCTCCCGACGTCACGCCCGCGTGATGAGCGGGACCTCCCATTAATGGCAAGACAGGCTCGTTAATGGGGGATCGTAGTGGCGTGGAACGTGGGATGTGGACGGTAGAGATCTCGCGCATAGCGAGATTCGCGGGATGGCGGTTACGCCTGCAAGCAGTGCTGTTGGTCGATCGACGAGACCGAGGAAGATGACCTCGGTAGGAGAGCTCACGGACGAGCGGGAGAGCCGAGGTATCTTGGCTCTGCAGTAGCTTGGAGACGAGTTGTGAGGCCGAGGAGGCCAGTTGTGCAGGGAGCTCGGAGGCGAGCCAGCGTTGGTCGGTAAGACGGGCATAGCAGTGGTCTGGTCGGCCACTGTAGGTCCTTTCTTGCCTACTCTGGGACACGTCATCTGCTACGTGTCATGATCTGGGAGATCGCCGATATCGAGCATCATCACGAGGTGAGCGCGAACGCGAGTTAGGCGTGACGAATTGCAGCGAGCCAACATTTGGAATTTCGAGAACATGCTCGCTTCGTTGACTCACCTTCGACAAGGCGAGTCGACTTACCAACTCGTCAACGTCATCGACGAGGCAAGTAAAACTCCCCTCGTAGCGAGACGAGGCGAGAAAACAAATCCTCACCTTATTTGCCAGGCCTACAATAAACTTTCATAATTAGATATAGGTATCATGAACTTTCATAAGCTGTTTAATTTATTGCAAATAGGTACCATGACGTGATGGTATTAATTTGCAACCGGAAGTTGTAGCTCATGGTAACAATCTCTAATTATGAAAGGTCATGATATCAATCGCAAAATACATGAAAGTTCATGGATATCTTTATACAATAAAGCCTTTTTCCCTTTGTCATGGAAAAAATGAAAGTTATTTTGTTTTAGATATCATCATACAAGCATATGTCATATATGGATATGAACTCACTAATTCGAAGAGAATAAAGTAAACAAAGAATTGATTCTTAAGATAACAGGTCGACATGTGAAGAAATCATATATCGCTCAATACATTGTGCAAATCAACGGCTGAAGGGACATCTATGGAGGAGTTTTTCGAATTTGAGTGGGGGAGGGAGCCATGAGATTCATAGGTGAAAGCGACAACTACAATGATAAAAATGTGGATGAACAAGCTAATTAGAAGTGAATCGTTTTTCCCTTCGAAAGGTAATGCATCCAACACATCTCAGATGCTAGCGGAAGATAATGAAAATTCTATTTGGCCAACTAGAGACATTATAGCTTTTGATCTTCTTTCCGATACTCAATTTTATCTTATAACTATATTTTAGTATAATAAGCAAAAAATGTGAGCTTTTCTAGCCTTCGACCAAAAGGGCGAGAAAGCTCATGTAAGATGCCCATCAATTTAATATGAAGATAAGCTATTCAACATAGTAGCATAGTTGTTCAATATTTTGTTTTTAAACACGCTTTTCGCTAATTATAAATGTACATTTAAGACAAATTTATTGTCAATGATGTTTAAGTTAAATCCAGCAGCCTTAAAGTATGAAAATAAAAAAGTTAAGCTATAGATATACCCGCTACATTTGGCCGTATAGCCCAGTATGCACCTCTTTAGAAAAGGTGCAATTTGCCCACTATTGTGAAGGCCAAATTTTTTCGGCCAATTAAAATTTCCAAACCATCTATCAATAAGAATATCAATTACAAACCGCTTGGGAGATAATTGCAGCAAATAACAAAGTTTAGATGCATCTTTGAAGATAAAAGTTTGGCTCGACTGGAATAATCACAATGCTAAACTCGGAAAGGGCCAGTGCAAGTTTTTTTGGGTAAGAAAATGCAAAGCAAAGTGTATCTTCTGCAGTTTAGTGCCGAATGATAGCTGCACTCAAACTTATTTAAATCCAGCCCAATACGGATCCATTGCCATGGGCCAATTGACACGATGATTCCGAATGCACCGATTTTTGGGCGCGCGCCCCCATTCATCAGCAGTTGCCGCCACCGCTGCCACCTAAAATATCCGCCGGCTTCGTCCTGGCCTGACATCGCCTTTCTCAGTCTCGTTTTCAGGTAAATGATGTTTTAACTGACATATTCCTCCATGAAATATATATGCTTGTAAACATTGCACCATACAAGCCAGGTTAGTAAATATGAACGCATGGGATGTGGCTTATATACTGCACCTTTATAAGAATCGGTTCAAACTAAAAAGAAAATTCAAATAACTATATTTACTGAAAATAAACATCTTCATTGATAACCAACCAATATACTACATAAGATGCTTTCAAGCTTTGCTTTCTTTGATTTTTGCGCCTTATTGATGCTTTTCAACTGGTGTCGAGTTTATTGTCACTATAGATGTAAAATGGTGCAAGTGAGATGTTCAGTCTGGTTGTCATGCACTTCTCATTATTTCTCCTTTGACAACGAATGAATGTAAACTGGTTGCAAGAGAGGAAATATATTGTTGAGTTTGCCCCGTATTCTTGATCCCTAGAAATTCCCAATCGAATTCGGCGTTCACGGAACTTTGCCCCAGTTTCAGATTCGCTTCCGGCAAGGGGACAGACACTTCATACGTCTGTCAACGCTATGTAGTTTAGGAATATTTTGGCCAGACGTCTGGCAAGTCTTCTTCAAGCATCTGACCCCGCTCTGCGTTTTGGGCAAACGTCTGCCGTGTTGTTCTTCAGATGTCTGCGCGTCTTGAGCCGAATTTTTGTTCTATTGGGAAATTAGTTATTTGATCTTATCTGTCTAATACTATATACATTCTAGTGTTTTTGTAACCCTAGATTAGATGGCTTTGGAGATAGTTTTTGAAGATTTCATCCACCGTTTGTAACACTCCATAATTGTTGATTAATGAAGCTTCTCCTTCGGAAGTGGTTTTTTCCCATAAGGGTTTTCCATATAAATCTGGTGTCTTATTTGGTTGGTGCTATTATTTCCATTACTTTTATTTATTTGATTACTTCTCTATATAGTTTATTATTACTTCGAGCTCGTATTTTCCGCAAAAACAGGTATCAGAGCTACGTTGTGTTTGGGAGATTTGGTGTTTTGATTGAACCGTTAGGTCATCGATCTCACGATCAAAGTTTATGGTGGGTAACGACGCTTGTGTTCTCTTTCCCATCTTTTAAGATTGTGATCTTGAAGTTTTAATGTTTGTAAGCTCTCAAGGTATCTTCTTTTGATCCCACATCATATCTCCAATGATTATGAATTCGATATTGAGAAGTATGATGGTTTTATAAGTTTTAGTCTATAGCAAATTCGTATGATTGCCGTATTGACACAAAATAATTTGATAAAGGTGATTCTTGAGAAGAATTCAATGCCTTCCATTATGACAGAGAAAATATAGGAAGAGTTGGATGAAAAAGCTCTCACGGCTATCTATTTGGGTTTAACAAACGAAGTTTTGCAAAAAGTTTTGATAGAGAAGGCGGCGGCTAGTTTGTGATTGGAGTTAGAGGAGTTATATTTGAAGAAATCTCTCACAAATCAACTCCTATTGAAGCAGCGTCTCTACACATTTCGTATGTTAGAAGGCACTCCTATCAAATCTCACATCGGTGAGTTTAATTCGATCATTACAGATCTAGGTAAGATCATCAAAATTAAGATTGATGGTAAAGATCAAGCACTTCTATTATTATGTTCTTTGCTACTCCTTTATAAGCACTTTTCATGACACCGTGATTTATGTATGAGAGACTATCTCGATCAAAGATATCAAAGAAAATTTGATGAATAAGGAGAAGATCGACAATGAGTTAACTTCTAAAGAAGACGATGGTTAATTTTCAAACTTATTTGTTCATGGGCGGGTGGAGAAGAGAGATCCGGAAGGTAGCAAGAAGAAATCAAGTTCAAAATCCAAAAATAAGAACTTGACCTACAACTATTATAAGAAAAAGGGGCACTTTAAAGTTGATTGTTTCAAATTGCAGAACAAACAGAAACGTGAAGACAATCAGAAGAAGGACTCTTCAGCTAAAGTTAGTATCGCGGAAGGAGAAAAAGATCTAATTGTGGTTCTTGACAACATACATCGATCCAAGGATGAATGAATTATGAATTCGGGTTGTTCCTATCACATGTGTCCCAATAGAGATTTGTTCACCACCTATGAGTGTTAATGGTGGAGTGGTTGATGGGCAACAATAGTTTGTGTCGAGCTATTGTCAAAGGGACGATCCAAATCAAGATATTTGACGGCGTTGTGAGAACATTAGCAGAAATTAGGCATGTACCTGAATTGAAGTAGAATCTTATCTAATTGGGTACACTCGACGTTAAGGATTATAAGTTCTCCGTTGAATGTGGAGATTTGAAAATAACCAAAAGTGCTCTCGTAATTATGAAGAGCTTAAAATTTGGGTTCTTATATGTGTTGCAGGGTTCGAAAACTACCGGGTCGGCGGCAGTTTTATTATCTAAATCTATATCAGATTCAGATATTACCAGATTATGGCACATGAAATTCGAGCATATGAGTAACAGAGCTACGACCAAATTATGTTGGTGAAATTGGTGTAAATGCAGCGGAAGGTAAAATTGAATTTTTTTTACATTGACACCAAAAGGGTTTATAAATCACCTTAATTATTAATGAAATCAATTAACGTTTAATTGATTTAAGGAGAATTATACCTTTGCGCAAAATCGGATTTGTGTTTCGTTCACTATGCTAGTGATTCCTACTCCAATCAAAACGGCTTGATTATATCTTAATGATTTTCTTGCCGGCCTTCACACAAATCTCCAAGAACTATGAACTCTAATTAATTAATTAATTAGCTAAGCTAATTAATTGAAGAGAAGTACTAATAAAGAAAATAAATTAGAACGATTTTAATTTATTTCTCTCTAAAATTTTCGGCAAAAGAGAGCAAGGGGCAGGCCGAAACTTTGAGAGGGAGAGGGAGAGGAAAATCTTAGAGTTAGGGTTTATCACATTAGAAGACTATATATATGGATATAGTTTTTTAATTTAAATCCTCATAATTAATTAATTAATTTAACTCTTTAAACAAACTAATTAATTACATTTTAATACATGTTAGGCCCATGTAATTTTCGGTCCATATATGTGTACATGTCATATATAATATTTCGTGCACATCAAATGCGCATTAATATTATTTTATAAATACTTATATATATATATATATATATATATATATATATATATATATATAATCGTTAAATTACCTATATATATTTATTATATTCATAATATAATTAACATATATATAGGCATGTATTATTTACTCACCTAATATCATTTATTATTTTGAGTCGTACACCAAATCACATTTGACGATTTTACCCTTACTTAATTAAATATCAATAGTATATCAAATATACATATTTAATTAAATCCTTTTGTATATCAAACATATACCATCTCTTCTTTAATTCATGCTTCCATGTTTGGCAAATAGCAGTACACCTATGTGCGACTCCGGAGGCTCGACGTTTACTCAGCAGTGGATAATTAATACGAACTATTCAAACTAATTCTGTGAGCCGTAAAATCCATAAGTTTATAAGGACGATAACTACGTATTTAGACTACCTGGGTAAAATGTCGATGACTGGATTGGAATGCTATCCAAGCAAATCAATACTTATCAGTGGCAACTATCGTACAGTCCAGTCTCTTCGTCTCCTTGTACTCCTTATTTGGACTAGAGCTTAGTGGCACCGTAAAAACCTAATAACTCAAATAACTATTGTGTTGATATTATCACGTAACCATGAGATCAAACTGATAACCACTTATCATTTGATTTTTAGTACTCTGGCCAGATATTTTAGGTCACTGATATATCGCACACTGCAGAACACTGTTCTCCAAATACCGGAGAGACGAATTCCTTGTTAACTCCTCACAGCCTTCGCATGTATTTGATCATACCCAACTACTACCGTTATACACAGTATCAATGGATTTGTGATTGGGTAGTAACTAAAATAATCTCTAGCATACGTAAGGTACTATGGTGAGTCTCAGGTCTCTGGAGGCTAAGTCGTACCAGTTGTCAGTATATAAATTTTCATCTGACGGTTATGTATAATTACCAACTAGAAATTCAAAATGAGTCATTCAGTTTACTTATCATCTTTAAGCACCTGCATACGATATCCTAGTATCATGATTATGAGAATGGTCCTTATTCCCTAACAAGTAAGTATAGTTTACACTAGTCTTCCGGAGTATCGATATCCTGGCTCGATACTCTTACGACTGGGAACATTTAAGAATATACTTATCGACTAGTCGGGCCTCACTATTGTGATCTACATCACAATCCTGTAGTCTAATATTATTCTACGGACTTTATTGGTAATCAATAATAAACAGAGTATTATAAATAAAAAATGTACCAATAAAAAAACCCAAATAGAATACTATTATTATGAACAAGAAAGTTCTATACATGTAGGTCACAATACAACCAATTGCTTTTAAGAGCACCTATATCTAACAATCTCACACTTGCACTTAAAGCCATTTATTGTGGTATCGCATACCCAATATCCCAACGAGTCTTTTGAATTGGGGTTGATAAATAGTCTTAGTGAATGGATCCGCTATGTTATCTTTTGTATCTACTCTCAGTATATCGATATACTTTTGTTTATGGATCTCTCGAATCAAATGGTGCTTTCGAAATATGTTCTTGGATTTACGATGAGACTTTGGTTCCTTAACCAATGAAATGACTACATTGTTGTCATAGTGTAGGGGTACTAGGTCAGCAATACTCGGAACCACTCCTAAATCGGAGATAACTTTTTCATCCAAGCAGCCTCATTCGCTGCTATATACTCCACTTCCATGCTAGAGTCCGCAATAGTATCCTGTTTTGAACTCTTCCAACTAACAACTCCACAATTTATGGTAAAAACATAATCAGAGACAGATCTAAAATCACATATATCACTCTAAAAATTGGAATAAGTAAACATCTCAATCTTAAGGTCACATTTATCGAATATAAGGTATATCTCCTTAGTATTCCTTAAATACTTGAGTATAGCCTTCACAGCAATCTAGTGTTGTTCTCCAGGATTAGACTGATATCGAATTACAACACCAAGTGCATAAGCCATATCAGGTCTAGTACATAACATCGCATACATAATAGACCCAACTTCCGAAACATATGGCGTCCTATCCATGCGTTCTCCCTCCTCATATGTCTTGGAAGACATATCCTTGGAGAGAGATATACCATGCCTAGCAGGTACATTATCTCTTTTGGTCATCTTGATATGTTCTATATTGAATCTCTTCATTATGTCATCTATATACTTGGATTGGGATAGCCTAAGCATCCTCCTATATCTATCTCTATAGATCTTTATACCTGGTATGCAGGATGTTTCACCCAAATCCTTCATTAAGAACTTTTGTGATAGTCAGATCTTTACTGACTGCAATTTGGGCACATCATTGCCTATTAGAAGTATGTCGTCCATATACAATATGAGAAACACAGTATTACATCCTACAACCTTCTTATAAAAATATGGTTGATCATCATTTTTGATGAAATCAAGCCCTTTGATTATTTCATCAAAACAGATGTTCTAATTCCTAGATGCTTTCTTTAGTTCTTAAATGGACTTAAGTAACTTGCACGCTTTATCGCTACACCCACTAACCTCGAAACCCTCTGACTGTGTCATATAGATGCTCTCTTCTAAAGTACCATTTAGAAAAGACATCTTGACATCCATCTGCCATATTTCGTAGTCATGATAAGCAATAAGTGCAAGTATGATTCTGATCAACTTAAGCATTACAACTGGAGAAAAGGTTTCATCAAAGTCCACACCTAGTCTTTGACAGAAGCCTTTTGCCACCAGTCTTGCTTTGAAGGTCTCCACCTTGCTATCTGCACCGATCTTCTTCTTGAAGGCACATTTGCTCCCAATAGGTTTTATCCCTTCAGGAGCATCCTCCAAAGTCCACATTTTGTTGGAGTGCATCGAGTCAATTTGACTTCATGGCATCTATCCATTTCTGAAAGTATCTACTCTCTATGGCTTATCGTTAAGTGATAGGATCGTCATCCTCTATGATGCAATTTTCGATATCACCATCAACGAGATACCCATAATATCTCAGGTGCTCTAGATTTCCTACCAGATAGACGAAGCGGTTCCATTGGATCGGGTAATGCTAGATTCTCAGGTTCAATTTGGTCTTCCGTGATCTCTTGTTCTTCTGGAACTTCTTCCAGTTCTATTGCACGCCCACTAACCTTTTTTTCAAGAAATTCCTCCTCCAAGAAGGTTTCATGTCTAGAAACAACAATACGTTGTTCCTCTGGGCAGTATAATCTATACCCTTGCAAATACATCGGGTATCCTATGAACTTGCAAAGCACGGATCATGCTAACTTATCAGGATTCTGCTTTTTAACAAAAGCAGGACAGCCCCATTTCTTAACAAACTTAAGATTAGCATTCTTTCCCTTCCATAACTCATATAGAGGCAAGGGCACCGACTTTGTTGGAACCTAATAAGTATGTATGCAGCAGCTGTCTTTAGTGCATACCCCTAGAATGAAAAAGGTAACTTGTCACGCCCCGCTTCCCAGAGTACACTAAGATAGGCACGTGACATAGCTAGCCATGCTACCTGTGGATAGGAAATATCCTCCCACGGTCACAGTACGGCTGTAGAGATATCCAGAACAATAATAAACTATCTAACACATGTCCATAAGCCAGAATAAAACGAGTCAAGAATAAAATAACGCGGAAGCAAAAGATCCAATATAAGAATAAACTGGAATTTACGTCCCATAATGCGGGCTCACATCAAAAATGAAAATACCGAGAGTAAAATAAACTAACTACTAATACGTCCTCAATGCTCAGCCTGCTGACTGAAATACTCCTGCTCGGCCGCAGTAAAGGTAAAGAATCTGGGCCATGCAAAACCCAGAAGTCAGTGCGTCATAATATCAAGCAATAATATAAACAGGGTAGCAAGACATGTAGTTATGAGCATGAACTGTAAACAGGTATAACAGTGATATAAATGAGGACAGTGAGGGTAATGTGTAGTGAGTAATCTAAACTGGTCTATTGGGTTAACTACTCTCAAGTCTTTGAAATCAATCTGATAAATCATCGATGTAACTCAATAGTATCCCGTGTGTGCCCAGGATCACGGTGAAGATTCTCGGGCTGAATCCGAGACGTATCGCTAGGCGGTAAAAGGGTAGAATGTAACGATGAGTGAAGTTAGCAGCATCACCCTGGGGCTGGCCTAGCCCGTAAGACTGATTAGTAAATGTATCGAACTGTCGAGTTACAAGTCAGGTTTCATCATTGATTCCCCCATACCCCCAGGTTATATGTTTAAGTCGGGTATTAATAATCTGAAGCTAATGCCAACACAGGATCAAACAGGTACAGGTTTGTCTGGATAGACAGCAGGAAATGTCCGTAGGGACAACAGGTCAAGTTTGTTGGCATTAGTAACAAGATGAAGTAACAGGTAAAGCCATGGTACATCAGGTCAAGTCAGGTAGTATATAGGTATCATGTCATGTTAAGAAGTGCACGGTACCATGTCGTGTCAAGTAGTAGGTGTATCAAGTCATGTCAGGGGTGTACAAAATATCACGTGGGTGCTCATAATCAAACTAAAATAAGCATGGGTATACAAAACAAGTATGGGGTACTAATGGAACAATAAAATGGAACATTGTGATGTGTATGCAAATAGATACAGATTAAAACATATGGATGCACAGTTATCGATTTGAATTAGGGTTATGGTTCCAACACTAATTAAATACACTTTATCAAATATGGAATGTTAAAATCTCATTAATATGTATTAAATGATCTAGGGATGCAATTGAATATATATTAGGCTAAATGTATACAAACGAGTGTCCGATAGGGTATAAACTATTAAAAGGGTACTATGGGCTATGCAACCAAGCACTATGTGATATAAATATGGACGTGGATACCACGTATTGTAAACTAAAATGCAATATGATATGTTTCAAGTTCTAGATCTAAAATGATATAATGGAACATCGAAATGTTAAAATGGAACATGTGACCTTAGATTTAATCTACAGGTTTAATATGCAATTAAATAAGTATAAAAATAATATGAATAGCATGTAGCAAGTTTTACTTGCCTACGGATCAAGAAACGGGTATACGGAACGTCTCACGTCGGCGGAAAAAGTCGCGACGCGCGCACGGTATACGGAACGGATCCAAAAAAAGCACAAAGTGATCACACGGGTCAGCTACGCTCGCTGGGTCATCGGGATCATCGACGTCATCACGGCTCCTGCGATCTACAGAGATCAAGAATTACAGAAAAGAAAAGAAAAGAAAGAAAGAAAGAGAAGAAAGGAACGAGGAAGAAGAAGCATGAGAAGAAAAGAAAGCTTACTGCGGTTGCAGAGAGGAGTCGCGAGGGTGTTGACGGCCGTGAACGAGCTCCAGCGAAGCTAGGGTTTGGTGTTAGGGTTTCAGTTAGGGTTTGGGTTTTTTTATCTGGGGTCTTGCTGGGTTGTAGGAGGAGTAACAGAGGAGTTATGGAGAGAAAGGAGGTGGTGATGATGGTGGTGTGAGGCTAGGGTCATCGGCGATGAAGGAACGGCGACGGTGATGGGTTCTGCGATGGCGCAGTGGGTGTGCAGGCGAAGGTTTAGAAGGAAAAGAAGAGGAGGAAGATAGAGAAGAAAGAAGGAGAAGGAGGAAGGTGGTGTAAGGCGACGAGGAGATGTGGGTTGTCGGCGGTTGGTTGGAATTGAGGAGCTAGGGTTTCGTTGTATGGGTTCTCGTGGGGGGCTCAGGTTAAAAGAAGAAGAAGAAGAGAATTAGAAGAAGGGAGGTGACGGGATTCGAGGGCGGTGACGGGATCTCAACAGAGATCGCGAGATGAGAGAGAGAGTGTTGCGAGATGAGAGAGATAGGGAGAGAGCGAGAGGAGAGAGAGAGAGAGAGAGTTGAGGAGAAAGAAAGTTGGCAGCATTAGCAGAGAGAGAAAGAGAGAAAAGAGAGAAAAAGATTATGAGGGGAGAGAGAGACTGAGCGCTGGGAATAAAGAGAGAGAGAGAAAAGGAATTGGGGCCAGGTGAAAATGATGAGGCGGGAATTGGTTAAAGAAGGGATTTAGAAAAAATTTAAAAAGATTTTAAATTGGTTTCGAAAATATTCTCAGTTGTTAAAAATATTATAATTAAATGTAAAATTTAAATAATTGAATTTTAGCGGGATATAAAAATATTTCAAAATGCGCCCGGGTCGCGTCTAAAAATTTAGATTTGAAATACGAAAATTATATGCAACTTCCAAATTTTAAAATGAATGATTAAGTAACGAAAATGCATACCCCCAAGAACAGATGTACGTACGTGCGCGTATCCATCCAAACACGTCTGTTTCACTGAACGGAACGAGAACAAGATGCGCGGATGCTACCACGGGGTTAGGGGTATCATGCAGGCTATGAAATGCAATTTTAATTTATTTTATACGACCTAAAATGTTATATGATAAAATGTGCGATGCTAGATGATATGCCAGTATGCAGTATAAAAGAGATGCGCGTGTCAATTTAACAAGCCAGGGTATTCTATAAATATGAATCAACCAGATCAAGCAAGCGGGTCGGGTGCTGTTGAGCGTTAGCGACTAAAGCCGTTCTTCCCTTCCCTTTATCCTTTTTGTTCGATCCCTTGTTTGTGGGTCCGAGATCCTTTCCGGGTAGCGTGCGATTGCACGGCTGAATGTTTTCGCAACTTCTCAATTCTTTCGTTTTAGAGATGGATTTCTTGAAGAGAGGGCCGAGGGCTACTTTTTCGCCGGAGTCTCTCCCGAAGGTGAGAACTCGCGGTCCCTCGGGATCAACCCTATGACAATTGCCGGCGGTTCTTTTACGCTCATCTGTCGCATTTTCCTGCTGTTTACGAGCTTCACGCTTTGTCCTGTTGAAGTGTTGCCTGTGAGCGACATACCCTTGCCACCAACACTTAAAGGAGTTGCAATCTTCAGTAGGATATGTGATCTTCTTATGATATAAGCAGAAGTTAGGATGTACGTCCGTTTCATCAAGATATATACCACCAGAAGAATTTTCTCCGAAAGAGGGCAGCTTCATTCCCATCGATATGGCTTTGGTGAATCGTTTCCTTGTCTTGATCCTGCTTTCATTTACGGTGGATGTACTTTGATCTGGTGGGAGTGTTTCGACCCTTTTGTCCAGTCGTCGACGTTTGGCCTTTTCAAATATGGCTATCTCACGCTCCCGATCGGCTTTACTTTTCAGGAGAGCTTCGTTTAGGAATGCGTCGATTATTTCATCTGATGGTCCTAGAAGTTCTGGCTCAGGATCTGCCCCCAGCTTCTCTGTGTAAGGAGCTTCTTCATCATTTATTGACGTGCGAGAGATCACATTGCAGCTTGCCACATAATCTTCAGATTCATCCGACGAGTCTTCTCCATTGTCATCATCTCCGTCCTTAAGGACATGGCTGAGAAATTCTTGGAGTGTGACTGGGGTCCGCGCCTTCTGATTATATTTTTCCAACGCGTCAATCTGTTTTTGCAGGTCCGTGCGCTTGTCACCAGGCAGCACGGGCTTTTTGGTCTTCTTCTTCTTCTACGAAGACTTTGACGGCTGGGTGTGAGTGCTCTGACCATCATCACCCGTTTTTGGAGTTGGGCGCGGTTTCAGCATTCCCTCGATGATCTCGAATTCCAGTGGATTTTTCCACCTGATTGCCGGGCACGTTTGGAGATCCTTCAGCATTCTTTTAGTTTTGGCTGAAAGAGCGACCTCCCACGGGGCTTCCCATATGAATGAGCACGATGCCCCTGGCATGTCCATCTTTTTAAGGGCGTGAGGTTGTGGTGGGTTCACCTTCCAATTTTCGGATAATGCGAACTTGCCTTGTTGGTATTGGTCCTCCATCAAGCCTTTGAAGACGAAACAATCTTCGATTGGATGGCTTACTGCTTGATGGTAAGGGCAATAATTGGGACTATTAGCCTCGCCGGGTTGCAACGGTCGTTTTGGATCCGGGAAGTTTATGAGCTTGTTGCGCACTGCCAGCTCGAACAATCTCCTCGTTTTTTCCTGGGGAAACGAGTAAGGTCGTCCCAGTCTCTCCTCGAGGGATGGGCGTGGACGCACATTGTCTTGGCGAACAACCGGCTTTAAGTTGCTTGGCCGTTGTTGAGTATTGGCAACGAAGGTTGCTTTCCCTTTGTCCTTTTCATTCCAAGGCTCTGTCTTTGAAGAGGAAGGCCTATGGCCCATCTGGTCCATTTGGACCAGCTTGTCAATCAAGGCCTGGAAGGTGGTCGGCTTGAAGAACATCATGAATTGGGAGATGGTCGCTTGGGGGTCGAGAGTACCCACGAACATGCCTACGGAAGGAGCTTCTTCTATGCGTTGTTCGTATTTCGACCATAGATTACGCCACCGGATTGCATATTGCACCCACGTCTCTCCCGGCTTCATTCTGGCGTTGATCGATGCCATGATCGGGGTGCGTTCGCTGGCGCTTGCAAACCGTTGAGTGAATAGGAACTCCATTTCTATAAACGTTTTGACGGAGCCGTCGGGAAGCTCCGAGTACTATTCAAAAGCTGTGTCTGCTAAACTACCGACGAACTGGCGAAGTAGAAGTTTATCATCGCCACTGGTGTTGCCACATAAAGTCCTGAACTGGGCAACATGCTGGTGGGGATTACCCGTCCCTTTGTATACATGGAATTTCGGGATCGTGTAGCCCGGCAGGTACTTTATCTGATCATACCAACCTGGATACGGTCGCCCAGTTCTAACGATTTGCCCAGCCGCTTCATTCGCCTGGTGAACTCGTATCTGCTGAGCGATATAATCGTCCAGGGCGGCCTTGGAAATTGTCTCCTCCTTGGCTGTTGAAAGAGCCGGCAGAGGATTCGATGTTTCTCCTCTATCATCTTCAATTATTACCGGAGGATTTTCGGCTGGAGGGTCCGGCTAGATCATCATGCCCACCATATCCTGGAATAGAAGGGCCATTTGCTTTATATTGGCCGCTTGTTCCGCAGTCTCCTTGTCCTTCTTTTCGAGCATTCTCCGAAGGAATTCGGCATCAGTTTCCTGCTCACGGCGCTGCTCCGCGGATGTTTCCGGGCTTTCTTTTGGCCCGGTGAGTGCGGCCATCGCGGTCATCATCTCCTGAAGTTTCTGCTGCTGTTCTTGTGCTTTTGTCACGGATCACGTAAGCGGTCGATGACCCGTGGAGATACTGCTATCCTCTTTTCCGGATGCCATATAGACGGTATGCACCATTATGCCCCCAGACCTGGGGCGTTTGGGCTCAGCGTCTTTACGATTTTCCGCAATCACAGGGGCTTTCTCTGGCCTCCTTCTCTTTTGAGCAGTTGAAGTTGAGGGGGCCGTTGCAGCGGGCACCCAGGTAGCTGTCGTCTTTCGTGGCTTGACAGGACGGTTCCCTTCTTTTTGAACCTTCGCCCTTTTCTGTCGGCGAGGGTAATCTTGATCAACTACTGAGTCCCGAACTTGCCGCCAGACTTTGTAGATTTTGGAGGACAGCCGCTGAAGGGATTGTTCTGGCTTTGCTTCCGCAACATTCTCTACGGATGGAGGAGATCTTTTCAGTACGGCAGTAGGAGAGTTCCTGCGCACCTTGTTCAGCAACTCGAAACTGTTCCTAGTTGGAATAGCAGCATTAACTTCCATCGTTGGGGTTGATGGAGTTAGCCCAGAGGGGGAGTTGCCCCCAGCCCTTCTTATCCGGCGCCAGTGACGACGTCGAGCGTGTCGGGCCGTTGGTGTTGGTTCAGCGATGGGAATGGCTTTGTCTTGCCCCCTATCCAAGTGAAGGGTTGTTGTTGGCGTCAGCCTCTTGAAGACTGATGTCCGTTGAGAAGCGGTACCCAACCGGTCAAAAACAGAATTCTGAGCAGGGACAGGAACCGTAGTGGAAACCGTAACAGCCAGTCTTGTAAAAACTGACCCTTTGGTAGAGGAAGCCGCCTTGACGACTTCAGGGGTAGGGATAGCTATCTTCTTCGGAACAACCTTCTCCGGGATTGCAGGCTTCATCACGGGCCCACATGGACTTTTGCCCAATCTGGCGAAGACCGAGGAGCTGGAACTGGACGACCCGTTGAGAGGGGACGTGGTAGTAGCAAGCCGATCGAAGACTGACTTCTTGGGAGCTTCCGGTGCTGGCATAGGAACGGTGAAGCTCGATGGCGGGAGCATGGTCCCGAAAAACAATCCTGTGGTGGCCTGGGTGACCAGTTCCACCGGCATCATGAAAATGGAGGTCGCTTGGGGCCCGTAAGTCACTCCTCCGGACGGGACGGAGCGAGAGTTGCAATTGCAGTTATTGCAGTTTGAAGCCATTGATCTTCTGTTTTCTGCACGGAGCAAGAAACCAAATCTTAGTACCTCGAATTCACAGGCAACCATATCAAACCGCGATTTGTTCGCGAACACGACACACGAAGTGTGGAGTGGAAAGAGGAAAAGGTCCCACCGGGCGTGCCAGAATCTGTTCCCCGCCGAAAGACGCGCAAGACAGACTTCTTGCCTGAAATTCGGGGCAGATGCTAATTGGTGCTATCTGTCCACCTCTCCGAAGATACCAAGTTGATTTATGGAAATGTAACACCCGAGCCTATGCTACAATTTTCAGTTACTGTTTGAGCATAATGTGGTACTCATTTCATTTAACTTGCTTATTTGTTTCTTACTGTAAAATTTACCCGGCAAAGTCATTTCTACATATAACAAATTTTGGTATCTAAAATAAAATTGAAAATATTCATCTTGGCCTACTTGACACCCCTAGCCTCGTGGAAGCGTCCGTGTATTGTGTTCTCGTCCCGTTCAGTGAAACGAGCGAGTTTGGACGGCTACGCGCGCGTACATGTGTCCGTTTTGGGGGTATGCTTTTTTAATCATAAAACACTTAATTTTAAAATTTGGATCCCGCTTAAAATCCTATTATTTCAATTTCAAATTTTTGGACTCGACCCGGGCGCGATTTGGAAATGTTTTATTTGGCGCCAAAATCCCAAATTTTAATATTATTAAAACCATCGCATATATTTTTCTAACTAATCTGATATCTTACTGTTCATTATCTATCTTTTAAATCTTTATATTAACCTATATATATATCCTACTATTCCTTAAAATGTTTTGAATCTTTAATTAATATTTATCCCTAACTAACGATTCCCCTTTAGCCAATCGCGTTCCTTTTAATTCCGTGGGCCCCCACCTGCAGCGCTCTCCCTCTCTCTCTCTCTCTCTCTCTCCACTTTTTCTCTCTCTCTCTCTCATATATTCTCTCATACTTCTCTTTATCATTCTTTCTCTTCTTGCTTCATGTCTCGTTTCTCATTTTTTTAACTGTTCTTTTATTGCCGGAATTCCGTCGTGCCGGTGACGCTTCTCGACGTTCCAGCGAGGTACCCCGACCCGTGTGGTTCCTTTGTTCGTCGTTTGGGTTCATTCCATGAACCGTGCGCCCGTCGCGAGTTTTCCCCGCCGACGGTTAACGTTCCGTTTTCCCGATTCGCGACCCATCGAGGCAAGTTAATCTTGCTACATGCTATATAATTCATTTTATACCTATTTAAATAAATACCATACCTATAGTTTAAATTTAGTGCCCCATGTTTAATTTTATAACGTTTCGATGTTCCGTTTGTATCCGTTTATATCATATTAAATCTAGATCATGAAAACTTATCTTGTGACATACTAGATTACATTATACTGCATCCATATCATTTAAAATATATATCTTCATAATATTTATTATTATTATCTTTAATTAGTTTATAATCTTCATTTTATAATGTTATACATTTGAAAATCTTATAGTTTATACATGAAACGTCGTTGAAAAAGCGGATACGACAAATCTGAAATTTACTGTACACCTTACCGTATAAAATTCATTATAAATCATAGAAAAATCATTAGTATACGTTCTTTAGTTTGTTAAGAAGATAACTCAGAATATTATAACTCTATGAAATATTTACTTGCGAAATAAATTATTTAAATAATGTAAAATGCAAATGAAAATGTCTCCAAACTGCTGTCCAGGGAAATTCCAGCAGCAAACTTTCAACTTCGAATGTTCATAACTTTTTGTAGGGACAACCTGAGATGCTTATACTTATAAAACTGAAAACCTTATTGAATTATCTTTGTTTTGGTATAAGACACGTCCCTTTTGGAAAATGTTTGTTATTTTTAAGCTATTTTACAAATTAGGGTGACGCTGAATTTCTGAACGGAACTTTCTTGTGCATGGTTAATCAATACCACTTTTATAGTTATTAATCGCTTTGAATATGCTATCCATATTAATATTATTATATCAATATTTATATCACATATTGCTTAGTTGTACATCCCACATTACCATTTTATAGTTTTATAACTTTTCGGATACCCGTTTGCATCCATCGCATTTAAGATACATATAATTGCATCCATAGATCACATTACTACATAATAATGTGATATTAACACTCCATGTTTAATAAATTGCATCCTAATTAATAGTGGAACTATAAATGTAACCCTAATCGATAACTGTGCATCCATATCCTTGAAATTATATCTATTTTCATATCATATTACATGTTCCAGTTTATTGTTCTGATAGTACTCATGCTTGTTTATTTACACACATGCTTATGTTAGTTTGATTATGAGCACCCATATGACATCTTGTGCTTCCTGACATGACCTGTTACACTTCCTACTTGACATGACATGGTACCGTACACTCTTGACATGACATGACACCTTTATACATTACCTGGTTGGACCTGATGTACCATGGCTTTACCTGTTACCTGATCTTGTGTCTAATGCCAACAAACATAACATGTAGTCCTCATGGACCGTTCTTGTTGTCTATCCAGACAAACCTGCTTTTACCTGATCCTGTGTTGGCATTAGTTCTTGATTACTGAATACCTGACTTGACATATATAACTTGGGGGTATGGGGAAATCAAAGGTGAAACCTGACTTGTAACTCAACAGTTCGATACCTGTTCTGATCAGTCTTACGGGCTAGGCCAGCCCCGGAGTGATGATGCTGATATCACTCGCCCATCCTGCTACCTGTTACTGCCTAGCGGCACGTCTCGAATTCAGCCCCGAGGGTCTTGACCGTGGTCCCGGGCATGCACGGGATACTATTGAGTTACATCGATGATTCATCAATTAATTTCAAAGACTTTAGAATAGAAAACCTGGTAGAACAGTTTAGTTTACCCACTGCACGCTACCCTGTACTGGTATGATTCATATTATTGTTATTCTTGCTGTATTCATGTTTATATTATATTGCCTGCTACACTGTTCATATTATATTACTTGATGACATGACGCGCTGACGTCTGGGTTTTGCATGGCCCAAATTTCGTACCGCTGTTGCAGTCCGAGCAGGAGTACTCCAGCCAGCAGGCTGAGCTGTGAGTTCAGTAGTAGTTAGTTTTATTTCCTGCATTTATTTCCTGATGTGAGCCCGCATTATGGGACACACTTTTCAGTTATTTGTATTGGATCATTTGCTTCCGCATTTATTTATTATTGACTCCTGTTATTCTGGATTATGGACATGTTTTAGATAGTTTTATCTTGTTCTTGATATCTTTACAGCCGTAATGTGACTGTGGATGGATACTTCCTACCCACAGGTAGCATGGTTGGCTATGTCACTTGCCCAATCTAGCGTACTCTGGGAAGCGGGGCGTGACAGTATATCGAAGGTTTAAACGGATGCGGCCGATGTAGCAGACTTCGTTAGATTCCCCCTCGTCTGAGGGGTTTTGATTGTGGGGACGCTCTTCCCTATAGGCGCAAGCCCCTGCAGTTAATTATGCTACCGCATCGCGGTAACAACTTTCTCCTTCTCCAGATGGTCACTTCGTGTCGTGGGTGTTTGTTTTGTTTGTGGTTGCCCGTGATTGTATACGGAGACTAATTTATGTCGTCGCCTGTAGGACGTGGATTAGTCCAAATCCGAATTTTCTTCGATTTGGGTTTGGGGTTTTGGTTTAAGGATACGTTAGCCATATTTGAGGCTAAGATCAACTCAAACGCTTGTTAAGGATACGTTAGTCTAATTTGAGACTAAGATCAACTTAACGGGATCGTTTAGATCCGACCAAAGAGCATTTGGGCTCTATTGTTCTAGTTTAGGGACATGGTGGTCCATTGCCAGTTTAGGGACATGGTGGTCTATTGTTAGTTTAAAGACATCCCGGTCAAGATTAAGGACACCGTAGTCCATGGGTTTAAAGGGACCCCACAGACCAGGTTAAAGACATCGTAGTCTATAAAATTTAAGGACATCGTAGTCCATGAGTTTAAGGACCCCACGGTCCGTGAAATGTGTGGTTATCGGGACCCGTCACCTCTTTGAAGACGCTGAGGAATTACAACGACAAATATCAAAGAAGTGAAGAGATGTACCCTTGAACCAAGGTGGATTAAGTGATCTGTAGTCCAATTTGGAACTAAGATCAGTTAATTATATTGTGAGCACGTTGGCTCAGTTGAGTCTGAGTTGAGAACTTATGGCCGACTTGGGCTAAGTCCAATTGGATTTGAAGTGTTGGCCCTTTGTTGGACCATTAGACATTTGTCTGGGTTCAAGCCCACATTATTTATCAATGCTAATTATTTTCATCTTTGATTTTCTCAATTTTGAGATTCATTTGGAGGAGGGACTTTTGCCTCTAGAAAATTAGTCAATTTGGCTAAAAATAGTGTTAAAAACTAGAAGATAACAGTGTTAAACACTGGAAATAAGATTCTGGAATTAGTGTTAAATACTAAAAGATAATCAGCGTTAAACACTAGGAATAAAGCTCACGAATTTGTGTTTAAACACTAAATAGGAATGGGTCACGTGGGGCCACGTGAGGGCGCTCAGAGGTGGGACCAGATCCTTTTACTTTGTTATGCAAACGAATGTTAAGCACTTTTTTTATATTTTATTTTGGAGCATCACGTGCTGGCATGTGAAGAGGATTCATGCACTGATCGTTAAAGCGTCCGCCAAGAGGTCACGTGGGAACACGTGAGAGCGCCCAAGGCCTTTATTTCTTTTACTTTTTCTTTCTGTGTTTCGGGGGTCACGTGGAGCACGTGAGGCGTTGCCTCTGAGCTCTTTCCTTCTCATTTCTGGGGATCTTTTCAGGGGACACGTGGGGACACGTGACCTTAGTCTTTTGCATGCATGGAGATCTTTTAAGTTCTCTGTTATTTTCAAGAATTGAATTCTTTAATAGGGTTAAACCCTAATTATGATTTTGGAGGAATTAACTTCCTATTGTAAAAGAATTAAATTCTTATATAGGGTTAAACCCTAGTTCTGTCCATCTTGAAGGAATTAAATTCCTATATTTTCAGGAGAATTAAATTCTCATATAGGGTTAAACCCTAGTTTTTATCTTGGAGGAATTAAATTCCTGTAACTTTGGGAGAATTAAATTCTCATATGGGGTTAAACCCTAGTTTTGTTTTGGGAGAATTAAATTCTCTAAACTCAATTCCCCCTCTAAGTTTCGGATCTGCATGGCAGGATCTCAACCCGATGAGAATTAAAATCTCAACCTATGGGGAGATGTGCTTCTGCAGATGTTCAACCAGAAGAAGAACCAAGTTCTTTTTTGTAGAAGAGTTAAACTCTTAGATTGAGAATTAAATTCTCTTTATTGAAGTTTTGATTCCCTTTCTTTTCTCTCCTAGGGTTTTCTTTGTTGAGAATTAAATTCTCCTCTCTTTTCTTTTTCCTCTTGAGAATTAAATTCTCCTCTCTCTTTTTCTTCTCTAAAAAAAGTCGATCCCTTCTCTTCTTTTCTTGGCTCCTATTTATAGAAGAAAGAAAAGAATCAATTTGTTTGATCAATCTTTGATTGAAAGATTTTGTTTGTTTTCATAATTAATATGATCCTTTAGATCATTCAGTGAATTTTATTCACCGTTGGATTTTCAATCTAAAGATATTCTGTTTGTTATTTCGGTGAGATTTGGGGAGATATTTCCTTATTTGAGATTTTTTCCATAAATTGGTGATTTTTAATCACCCTTGGATCTTTAATCCAACGGTCCCCATAATCCTTTTCCATTTGGAAAGATTTAGAAGCTTTTAGAATTTAATTCTATTAACTGTAAGGCTTTCGAAGCCAGTCACGTGCTGACACGTGACCCTTGGTCACGTGTAAGCACGTGACCCCCAATTGAGTCCTTTTCTCAGCGTTTACTTATGCTTCAGTTTTAACCATCACGTGTCAACACGTGACCATTGGTCACGTGTGAGCACGTGACACCTTATTGAGGTATTTCCTTCAGCCGTTTGTCTTTATTTCTGTTTTAACTATCACGTGTCAACACGTGACCATTGGTCACGTGTGAGCACGTGACCCTCAATTGGGTCCTGTTCAGTTGAAAATATTGCATTTTGGTATAAGTATTTTCCTTACATTTCTTAAATAATAAAAGGTGTTTATTATAAATATTAAACATATTTGGATTTATCTGCAAAATACTATTTGCCATATGTTTATATATTATAATTAATATTATGAAGGAAAATATAGGCATTTTATATTTATATAATATTTTGGTAATTGAAAATATGCATATCATATCAAATATTCTAATTACAATTCTTAAAAGATATAATATCATACAAATGGTTAGAATAATATTTCAAAATATATGCATAATCTTTTAGTAACTAAAAGATGCATAGCATATCAAATATTCTTAATCATGTTTCTTAAAGATTTATTACCATATAAAGTGCATAGCATATTAAATATTCTTAATCAAGTTTTTTAAAGATTTATTACCATATAAAGTGCATAGCATATTAAATATTCTTAATCAACTTTCTTAAAGATTTATTACCATATATAATGATTAAGATACTCTCTCTAATTTAATAAATAGTACTAACATTATTCATAGAGATATTATGCAAGATTTAGCTCAGGTCAAGAGATCAAGATGTTCAAGATGTCAGAATCAAAAATCTGCCAAAATCATAAAATCAATACTGACAGGGACTCGGAATCCAGGCATGGAAAGTCACCATATTAGGAAGTCACCATATATGGTAACTAGTTTTCTTCTTTGAGGGATATATAAAGGACCAAGGGCTAAAGTTAGAAGGCATCAAGCTGAAGAGATCACGAAGTCCAAGACGGCTCACGCATCCAGGCTGATCATCAACTGTTCATCTACCTCCTTCAGAAGAGTTCGAGAAGCAAACCAAGTTTTTGTAATAATTTTCTAAGGAATAAAGTGTAGATTGTTCAAGTTGATTAATAAAGGTAGTTGTTTTATTTAATTCTTTTGCATTTTACATTATGTTTTCCCTCTCTGTCTTTTCATCTTCTTTTCCCAACATGCGCGAGTAATTCTCCGCTTGTTTGGGTTCGTAGGATTAGGGTAGGCTAATGGATGATGAACATCTCTAAACCCTTTTTAAGTCCTATAAAGTTTATGAACTTTATCAAAAGAATCATTAACATCCTAATCAGGCGCGCTAACAATTCTTTGTTAGTTCCGACCGCGATTAGAGATTAGATTAATGATTGTTTTGGTAAATGCTTGATATGAACGGAGTTCCGTGTCGAGATAAGGGTTAAGAGTGGGATTCCTTTTCCCTCCAGAAACCCTAATCTACACGCATCACCGCCGTTCTAGTTTTAAATCTATTAAAGGATAAAAAGGGTAACTTTTAATTAATCATCCATAACTACTAAATCCTAACGAACCCTATAAGCCCTCTTATTATATTATCTACATCTCTAAAATAATCTAGATCTATATTTTTGCATTCTTGCTTAACGTAGATCTAGAAACTTTTCACAAAACTCTTTATTCCTCCTCTCTTTCTCAACACATCTAAAGTAAGAGTAAAAGGTTCACGTTTCCCAGAGGACGACCCGTACTCATCTCGGTCTAGCTACATGCGACACCGTTATTGATTGCGGTTAAACTACAAAAACACTTTTTCGTACCAATCAAATGGCGCCGTTGCCGGGGAAACGTGCGTAATTTTTTATTCTTGCTATTTGTGTTGAATTCTTAGACGATTCATATCATTATTAAAACAAAACTGCAAATTGCATATTTAACGATTTGTGTGTGAATTTTGCGAGAGAATCTGGAGTCACGGACTTGAGGAAACAGGAGATCTAGGGTTTCACACTTCTCTGGTATCTTTCTTTACTCCTTCTCTCTCCTCTCAAATCCAATAAAATCTATTTTCTGCAGGATTCCTTGCAAAATATCGCCGCTCAAAAATCCTTTTGCAAAGTTTTGTTTTGCGGTTTGTTTTTGCATATTTTTATACGGATATTTAAGGGGCAAAGACCAAATCAAGATTAGGTGGGGATTTCATCACCCTTCTTAAGCCCCACAAATCACAAACTGAGCATCTGCATCAACCCTATATTAATTTAAAAAATATCTAGACCGGACTCTAAGGACTGTCGCGCTCAATAAGGACAGAGGAAGGTCGTGGGTAATCTATCGCTTATCCGCATTACTTTTGTAGTGTCTAGGCAAGTGTGTCGAAAGCTAGTGGTTTTTAATTAGGCCCACTACTGCGGTTCCTTCCCACTTACCTGGCACTTACCTGGCTACAAGGGTAGTACAGAGGCGGTAGAGGATTGATCCTGCGGCTTGTCCTTTGGAAGTCTAGGAGCGGTCTAGAGACTGGACCTAGGTAACCATAATTCTAGGGTTGTGCATTTTGTGTGATTTGTCTAAATCCGTCATTTTCCAAAACAAACCAATTACTTTCTCTCCTTTTTACCCCTTCCCCCTTCTTCTCTTCTTATAATGGGTGACCCAAACAGACGATCTCTTGCCGAGCTTTGCTGTCCACAACCAGATATCTCTTGTTTTCGTAATCCCTTCGGTATACCGTCCGGTTCTTCCATGTCCTTAAGAGATCATATAGAACAAGCAAGAAGAAACAGTTGGCCAGCTCAGTCTAGATCTTATCAACCGTATCCTAATCCTACACCTGTTTCAGTTCATACCCAGAGTGAGGAAGCCCCTAGACGAATGTCCATTGCTGAGCACATAGCTAGGTCTAGAGGCCGAAGTTTCAACCCGGACCAATATCAACCATCACCACCACTGTCCAGAGAAGAGTTTGATATGCGGTTTGTGACATATAAGATGTCTATTGAAAATAGCCAACCAACCAACCCATATCAATATTCTTCTTATCATAATATTGATCCTACTCCTACCCAAGTTCCGCAACCATTCTATTCCTATCAATCCAATCCGACTTTTCCACCTACTCTAGACAGTTCATCTAATCAGTCATTTGGGAGTTTTAATTATCCACAGGAATTTCAATCTTATACTGAAACCCCTTCAACCCAAGACTAGTCTGGAGTAGACATTAGAAAAATTTATGGAAATGTCGAACCAAATTATGAAGGATTTGGGTAGTAAGACAGAACTGTACACCCTTCCTAATCAAACCTCCCCATTTCAAACTGAAATCCACAACTCCAGTTTCATAGATTCATCAAGTACAATATCTGATAAGTTGTGTGACTTTGTACTGTTTGATTTACCCAACTGTGAAGGGTCCATTTCAAGTGAAACCATACCCAACCCTTGTGATCTCTACACCTCCACTCTTGAACCAAAACTGATTGAAAACCATACTTTTGATGAGGTGTTTGAGAATTTTAACCTTCACTTGAATGAGGTGATTGACGTTGGGGATATATTGATTGATGAACCCAAAATTTTGGATAATTTTGTCCCACCAATTCATCAAATCCTTTCACTTCCTTATGGTCATCATCTTGAGCCTTTAATTTTTCCCGAACCCCAAATATGTCTTGAAGTTGATGATAATGGTATACCCAAAGATCAGACTGAAATACAGCCTCCATCTTCCATATCTGGTTCAGCAACACTCGACACACCAATTTGTTTACCCATTTCACCTTCTACTTTCTCCGGTTCTTCTTCTGTTCCTATAGTTTCAGTGAGTTTTGATGAATCACAATCCGTTAATTCAAGTTCAATAATACCAGAAATTCAACTTGATTTGGATATTTTTGAAAATGAGGTAGATGAGTTTTTCAAATCCTCTACCTCAATAATTTTTGAATCAAGTAGGATAAATTCTGGCACAAAACACTTTGACAGCAAAATGTTCAATCACACCATTGACAAAAGTTTTGAAGAACTTTTTGCTGATGAACTTGAATTTTTAAACAATACGGATTTTGTGATTGATCAATCTCCACTTATAGAGGTTGAACCGTCACCATTCCTTCTTCCTAATCATTCACATTCATCCTCATTCTTTCTTTTCTCTAATTTCAAACCCTTTCTAGACCACCTCTTATCCCTTTCCCATTTTTTCTTGACTCGATATAACGCATTCTTCCACCAACCTATACGCTATACTGATAAAATCTTTGAATGATTGGTATTAACTTTTGGTCTTTGTAAAGTCTTACTTTGACCAAATGACTCACCCCCTCTTAAAATGAGTCATATTGTCTAACTCATGTTTGAGGGGGGGTATATTTTTGGCTCTTGAACATAACTTTTGTCTTCAAATTTGTGAGCCAAAAATAAGTTTGGGGGAGGATTTTCACTTTCATATATGCTTGCCCCCATTAATAATGTCCTCCCAAGTTTACAGGTTTTTGTGATCCAGCAGATAGCAACAGTGAGGACACTGTTGAAAACAAGTTTGGGGGAGGTTTGTGCTTATTTACATATCAATTTGCATCATACTTTGCATAAGCACAACATTTTTAAAAATTTTAAAAAAATTTCTTTTATAATAAAAGAATAGAAAGTGAAAAATTATATATGAAAGATAGGAATAATTTAAGAAAACCAAGAAAATTAGAAGTTTTCTTAAACGAACTAGTAATAAGTAGTTATGAGCTGTTGTCCCAAGGGTTAATAAGATGAAGGAAGTCACTAATCTGAGAATAAAAATAAGTCTGAAAAATAGTTTCTATTCTGGAAGCCAAACATTTGAATGTTGATACCCTACTATATACACTTACACACGTCTTGAAACTCGGGATAGTAGAGGATACCTTGAAATGCTCTTGTCTAAAAGCCAAAGTATGAAGGAAATGAAAAAAAAATGAAGAAAATATAAAAATGGTGAAAAGAAAAATGAACACTGGTTTTGTTATCGCCAAGGCAGCAATAAAAAAATATAGCAAGGGTGCCTCTTCACCTAGTGCCCTAAGGCCAACTGGTCTGGGAGTCACTGCAAAGCCTTAGGTGGTGCAAGACGAGGAAAATTATTATCACCTAATCAGCAAGCACATGAGTAATCGGTCGGTTAGTACCTCAACAAGTATTAACGGTCGCATGAAAATGTGTGAGCAAATCTGAATATTCATCAAGTTAAAAAGTACTGAGGTAGATGGACAAGAGTATGATAGCTTGAATTGAATTCTCCGAGTGTAGGGATGTCCATTTCACACACGTAGGGGTATATGATCAATGTTTGGATGAAAGGTAGGAATGAAGAATAAAGACGATGTTTTATTAGGGGATGATGTGATTTCTAACATCTTTTCATGAATATTAAGATAGGGCTCATGACAACTGAAAAGCTAGTATAGTTGGAAACTCTTGTTTTCAAAGTATTTCTTTTATGGTTCTTATCTTTATATGTAAATTTCACCATCTCTCTTTTATTATAGGATTTTGTGGGTATAATCCGCTGAAAACCCTCAGGAGACAACACTCCTCCTACTAGGGACGCCTAGAGGTTTAACGGCTTGTTGCACGTGCTCAGTGCAATCGTGTTTGCCTACGAAAGTGTGCTATTTAGGTTTTTCTTTTTCTTTTTCTTTTTCTTTTTCTCTTGAATAACTAGTTTGCTCGGAACGATCAAAGTTAAGTTTGGAGGTATTTGTTCAGTTGAAAATATTACATTTTGGTATATGTATTTTTCTTACATTTCTTAAATAATAAAAGGTGTTTATTATAAATATTAAACATATTTGGATTTATCTGCAAAATACTATTTGCCATATGTTTATATATTATAATTAATATTATGAAGGAAAATATAGGCATTTTATATTTATATAATATTTTGGTAATTGAAAATATGCATATCATATCAAATATTCTAATTACAATTCTTAAAAGATATAATATCATACAAATGGTTAGAATAATATTTCAAAATATATGCATAATATTTTAGTAACTAAAAGATGCATAGCATATTAAATATTCTTAATCAAGTTTCTTAAAGATTTATTGCCATATAAAGTGCATAGCATATTAAATATTCTTAATCAACTTTCTTAAAGATTTATTACCATATATAGTGATTAAGATACTCTCTCTAATTTAATAAATAGTACTAACATTATTCATAGAGATATTATGCAAGATTTAGCTCAGGTCAAGAGATCAAAATGTTCAAGATGTCAGGATCAAAAATCTGCCAAAATCATAAAATCAATACTGACAGGGACTCGGAATCCAGGCATGGAAAGTCACCATATGAGGAAGTCACCATATATGGTAACTAGTTTTCTTCTTTGAGGACTATATAAAGAAACAAGGGCTAAAGTTAAAAGGCATCAAGCCGAAGAGATCACGAAGTCCAAGACGGCTCACGCATCCAGGCTGATCATCAACTGTTCATCTACCTCCTTCGGAAGAGTTCGAGAAGCAAACCAAGTTTTTGTAATCATTTTCTAAGGAATAAAGTGTAGATTGTTCAAGTTGATTAATAAAGGTAGTTGTTTTATTTAATTCTTTTGCATTTTACATTATGTTTTCCCTCTCTGTCTTTCCATCTTCTTTTCCCAACATGCGCGAGTAATTCTCCGCTTGTTAGGGTTCGTAGGATTAGGGTAGGCTAATGGATGATGAACATCCCTAAACCCTTTTTAAGTCCTATAAAGTTTATGAATTTTATCAAAAGAATCATTAACATCCTAATCAGGCGCGCTAACAATTCTTTGTTAGTTCCGACCGCGATTAGAGATTAGATTAATGATTGTTTTGGTAAAGGCTAGATATGAACGGTGTTCCGTGTCGAGATAAGGGTTAAGAGTGGGATTCCTTTTCCCTCCAGAAACCCTAATCTACACGCATCACCGTCGTTCTAGTTTTAAATCTATTAAAGGATAAAAATGGTAACTTTTAATTAATCATCCATAACTACTAAATCCTAACGAACCCTACAAGCCCTCTTATTATATTATCTACATCCCTAAAATAATCTAGATCTATATTTTTGCATTCTTACTTAACGTAGATCTAGAAACTTTTCACAAAACTCTTTATTTCTCCTCTCTTTCTCAACACATCTAAAGTAAGAGTAAAAGGTTCACGTTTCCCAGAGGACGACCCGTACTCATCTCGGTCTAGCTACATGCGACACCGTTATTGATTGCGGTTAAACTACAAAAACACTTTTTCGTACCAATCAGGTCCTTCTTCAGCCGTTTGTTTTTATTTCTGTTTTAACTATCACGTGTCAACATGTAACCATTGATCACGTGTGAGCACGTGATACCTCATTGAGATAATTCCATATTTTTAATCAGGGAACAGTGCATAGCATATTTGCTCATAACTTTTGATCCCGGATGAATTATGAAGCCCATAATATATCAAATCGAAGGGGTTTTCGAGATGCCTCCAATATCATCATAATTTAGTTGTTTCTCATTCGAGAGTTTATCAAAATACAAGCTGGAAGATACTGGTTCGCATTTCCTTAAGCGTATCACTGTCATTTGATATCTTGGGCTCTTTTGTACAAAATTTTTTGACGGGAACAAATGCCCCCCACTACTTTGCCCACGTAAGTATGTACGTGGGTGAAGTAGTGCATAGTTATGCATGGCCATAGAATAGAGGGCTTAGGAGACAAGTTTTAGGGTCCTTGTAGCCTAAGACTTTTTCATCTTCATGAGCCGTAAGGGTCTCAAGACGGTTTTTTCTCCCTACAGGTCGAGAGGATTCCGCAGGTGTATTTTCTCCTTAGGGGTCGTGAGGACTCCTAAGTGCATTTTCCCTTGAGAGTCGTAAAGATCTCACAAGAGAATTTTCTCCCTTACAAGTCGAGAGGACTCATAAGTGATTGTTTCCCTCCTTGTCGATATTTAACTTTAGGGAATGTGGCCTATAAATAGTCCATCTTGACCTCTCTGTAGGGCAGTGATGGCTTAGGAGACAGGGTTATGATCTGCTACCTAAGACTTTTCAACTTTATGAGCCGTGAGGGTCTCATAAAGACTTTTCTCCTTACGAGTCGAGAGGATCCCGCAGGTGTATTTTCTCTTTAGGGGTCGTGAGGACTCCTAAGTGTGTTTTCTCTTGAAAGTCATAAGGATCTCACAAGAGAATTTTTCCCGCTTACAAGTCGAGAGGACTTGTAAGTGGTTGTTTCTCTCTTTGTCGATGTTCGACTTCGGAGAGTGTGACCCATGAATAGTATGCAAGAGTCCATCTTAGAGTGACTTGCAGGGCCTCAGTGCTTAGGAAACAGTTTTTTTTTAATCCCCATTGCCTAAGGCTTTGCCTTACGAGTCGAGACGAATCGAGAAGTTCTCGCAAGGATGTCCTAACGTCACAGTTAACCTATGCTCTTTACGACAAAGGTCTGTTAGGGTCTGTGGTACTAGGGTTTTGCCCGTCGTACCGTCATGTTGGCTGATGTATCCCTCGATAGGCAATCTTGCTGTTCGAGTAGCCTTGCGACTGCCGTGTCTCTGATCCCTTCGGGGGCTGGACAAGACGTCTTCAAGCAATCTTCCTAGGCAGTTTGACCGTCAGAAAAGCAAGCGTTAGGAATTTTGCCATGCCGCTTTTTACTTGAGGTTAGGCTCATTTTGGAGAGCCCCGATGAGTCATAACCACTCCGCGCTGGTGTGGGATGATCTCCGATAGTCTTTCAGGTTTTATATGAGTTATCGTCAAGACCCTGAAGCTAGGAATTTGGCCTTTGCTTCATTTTGTTGGCATTGCGTCTGCTGTAACGAGACGAATATCGCGGTTGTCTCTAGGTTGTTGGTGAACCGTTGAGGTTTGGAACTAAGGATTTTGCCGTGGCTCCGTTGTTGTTGTCGCGTCTGCATCTTGTTGGAGAAAGAACGCTGTAGTGACATCTCGTCTGCTGTATCGAGACGAACGTCGAGATGATGACCACTCCATGTGGGATGATCTCCGGTAGTCTTTTAGGTTTTGTATGAGTTACCGTCAAGACCCTGAAGCTAGGAATTTGGCTTTTGCTTCGTTTGCTTTGGCGTGTCCAGATCCTGTTGGAGGAAGAACGCTGTGGTGACATCTCGTCTACTGTATCATGAAGAACGTCGAGGTGATGACCACTCCATGTAGGATGATCTCCGATTGTCTTTCAGGTTTTATATGAGTTACTATCAAGACCCTGAAGCTAGGAATTTGGCCTTTGCTTCGTTTGGCGGCATTGCGTCTGCTGTATCGAGACGAGTGTCGCAGTTGTCTCTAGGTTGTTGGTGAACCGTCGAGATTTGGAACTAGGGATTTTATCGTAGCTCCGTTGTTTGATTGTCGCGTCTGAACCCTGATGGAGGAAGAACGCTGGGGTGACATCCCGTATGATGTATCGAGACGAACGTCGAGGTGGTGACCACTCCGCGCTAGTGTGGGATGATCTCCGATAGTCTGTCAGGTTTTATATGAGTTATCGTCAAGACCCTGAAGTTAGGAATTTGGCCTTTGCTTCGTTTGCTGGCATCGCGTCTGCTGTAACGAGACGAATGTCAAGGTGGTGACCACTCCGCGCTGGTGTGGGATGATCTCTGATTGTCTTTCAGGTTTTATATGAGCTACCGTCAAGACCCTGAAGCTAGGAATTTGGCCTTTGCTTCATTTGCTTTGGCGTGTCCAGATCCTGTTGGAGGAAGGACGCTGTGGTGACATTTCGTCTGCTGTATCGAGACGAACGTTGAGGTGGTGACCACTCTACGCTGGGATGATCTCTAATTGTCTTCCAGGTTTTATATGAGTTACTATTAAGACCCTGAAGTTAGGAATTTGGCCTTTGCTTCGTTTGGCGGTATTGCGTCTGCTGTATCGAGACGAGTGTCACAGTTGTCTCTAGGTTGTTGGTGAACCGTCGAGGTTTGGAACTAGGGATTTTGCCGTGGCTCCGTTGTTTGATTGTCGCGTCTGAACCCTGCTAGAGGAAGAACGCTGGGATGACATCTCGTATGCTGTATCGAGACGAACGTCGAGGTGGTGACCACTCTGCCCTAGTGTGGGATGATCTCTGATAATATTTCAGGTTTTATATGAGTTACCGTCAAGACCCTGAAGCTAGGAATTTGGCCTTTGTTTCGTTTGCTGGCATCGCGTCTGTTGTAACGAGACGAATGTCGAGGTGGTGACCACTCTGCGCTGGTGTGGGATGATCTCTGATTATCTTCCAGGTTTTATATGAGTTACCGTCAAGACCCTGAAGCTAGGAATTTGTCCTTTGCTTCATTTGCTTTGGCGTGTCCGGATCATGTTGGAGGAAGGACGCTGTGGTGACATCTTTTCTGCTGTATCGAGACAAACGTCGAGGTGGTGACCACTCCGCGCTGGTGTGGGATGATCTCCGATAGTCTTTCAGGTTTTATATGAGTTACCGTTAAGACCCTGAAGCTAGGAATTTGGCCTTCGCTTCGTTTGCTTTGACTGTGAGGTCTTTTGTTGACGTTGCGTCTGCATCCTGCTGGACTGCGAGAGAACGCTGCTGTTGACATTGCGTCTGCTCTAACGAAATGAATGCTAAGGTGGAGCTAGGATTTTTCCGTCACTCCGCTTTGCTGACCATGAGGTCTTTCGTTGACGTTGCATCTACATCCTGCTGGACTGCGAAGGAACGCCATTGTTGACATTGCGTCTGCTGTAACGAGACGATTGCTGAGGTGGAGCTAGGATTTTGTCGTCACTCCGCTTTGCTGACCATGGGGTCTTTCGTTGACGTTGCATCTACATCTTGCTGGACTGCGAAGGAACGCCGTTGTTGACATTGCGTCTGCTGTAATGAGACGAATGCTGAGGTGGAGCTGGGATTTTGCCGCCACTCCGCTTTGTTTTGACCATGGGGTCTTTTGTTGACGTTGCATCTGCATCCTGCTGGACTGCAAAGGAACGTCGTTGTTGACATCTCGTCTGCTGTATCGAGATGAATGCTGAGGTGAAGCTGGGATTTTGCCGTCGCTCCTCTTTGTTTCGACCGTGAGGTCTTTTGTTGACGTTGTATCTGCATCCTGCTGGACTGCGGAGGAACACCGTCGTTGACATCTCGTCTGCTGTAACGAGACGAATGCTGAGATGGTCTCTAGGTTGTCTGTGAACCGTCGAGATTTAGAACTAAGGACTATGACGTGGCTTCGTTTGATGGTGTAGCATCTATGTCCTGCTGGAATGAGGAGGCACGCCGTTGTTGGTCTCCAGGCTATAGATGTGGCCATTGAGATTTAGAACTAGGGACTTTGCCATGGCTCCGTTTCGTTGCGACTCTGAGGTCGGTTGTTGACGTCACGTCTGCATCTGGTTGGAGTGAGGAGAAACGCCGTTGGTGATCTCTAAGTTGTCGATATTAACGTCGAGACCCTGAAGCTAGGGATTTTCCTTTACTTCGTTTGTTGACATTATGTCTGCAATATTGCGACAAATGTCGAGATTGTCTCTAGATTGTCTATGAACCGTCGAGATTTGGCTTCGCTTTCTAATGGAGCCTGTTGGGAAGGTATGGTTCCCTCTTTGTTTGTTCCCCTGGATTGTATACAGGGATCGATGTGATCTCACCTGTAGGGCAAAAAGTTTCATTCTTTCATCATTTTTTTATTCTTTCCGCAATGCTCTATCATTTCAACATTTTATATCGCGAAAATCGCGATTGCCCAATCATTTCGGCTATTTTTCGCGGTGCCCAATCATTTCGGCTATTTTTCTTTTTACTCGCTGCTTTTTATTGCGAGTTGCCCAATCATTTCGGCTGTTTTTGTATGCATACATTTTTACTTGCTGATTTTGTTGCAAGTTGCCCCATCATTTCGGCTATTTCATATGCATTTTTTTTGGCTCGCTGATTTTATCTCGTGAGTAGGGGATTTGGGATCTGATCCCAATCTTGGCATCAGCATCGCTGCTACTGGAATATTGCCAGGAGCGAATCATCATTTGCCGTAAAAGGACTTGGAATTTGATACCATTTTAAGCATCAGCATCGCTACCACGGGGATATTACCAGGAGCGAATCATCATTTGCCTTTGTTGATGTCGAACAAAGGTGGCTTAGTAAACAAGGTTAGGGCTCTGTCTACTAAGGCTTTTGACTTCATGAGCCGTAAGGGTCTCACAAAGGTATTTCTCCCTGCGAGTCGTGAGGATCTCGTAGGTGTGTTTTCTCCTTAGGAATCGTGAGGATTCCTAAGTGTATATTCCCCTGTAAGTCATAAGGATCTTACTAAAGGGTTTTCTCCTTATAAGTCGAGAGGACTTATAAGGGTCGTTCACCATATGGACATATCCCTAGTCACGGGTAGGACTTGGTTAGGGAAATGTTTATTCGCACCCGTGGATTGTATACAAGGGTCAGTATTGAGCTACTTGTAGGGCAATATCGAAGGTTGTGGGGGTTGCTTAAGAACAGGTTCAGGTCTCTGTAACTTGAGACTTTCAAATCTTATGAGCCATGAGGGTCCCATAAGAGAGTTCTCCTTACGAGTCGTGAGGATCTCGCAAGTGTAATTTCTCCTTAGGAATCATGAGGATCCCTAAGTGTGTTGCTCCCTTGTGAGTCGTAAGGATCCCACGCGGGTGGTTTCTCCTTACAAGGTCGAGAGGACCTTGCAAGTGTCTTTTAACGAGGTTGCGCCCTTTCGGGTTTTCACAAGACTCGCCGGTAGCCCTGCTGTTTTTACTCATAGAGCCCTTTCGGGTTTTCATCCGTGCCTACTTTGATTATGGACGTACCGTTTTTTTTACGAGTCTGCGCCCTTTCAGGTTTTCACAAACATCGCCGGTAGTCCTGTTGTTTTTACTCACGGCGCCCTTTCGGGTTTTCATCCGTGCCCATTTTGCTTATGGACATACCTTTTTTTTATCACGTCAGCCTGGGGATGCCGCAGATTGGTAGTAGTTTAACGACGTTTCAGTCATCAGCCAGTTTTAGGACATAGAGGTCCATCGTTAGTTTAACGACGTTTCGGTCTTCAGCCAGTTTTAGGACATAGTAGTCCATCGTTAGTTTAACGACGTTTCGGTCTATCGTTGCCATATTTGAGGTGAGTTTCTAGTTTACGGACTTTTTGGTCCATGGGGCTTTCTCTATGAAAGAGTACGATGCCCCCGGCATGTCCATCTTTTTCGGAGCATGTGGTTGTGGTGGGTTCACCTTCCATTTTTCGGACAGCGTAAACTTGCCATGTTGGTACTGGTCTTCAACCCATTTTTTGAAGACGTAGCAGTTATCGATCGGATGGCCCAATACTTGGTGGTAAGGGCAGTAATTAGAATTGTTGACATCATTCAGTTGTAGCTGGTGTTTCGGCTCCGGCAGAGTGATCAACCTGTTGCGCACTGCTAGTTCAAACAGCCTCCTTGTTTTATCCCGAGGAAATGAGTAAGGACGTTTCAACTTCTCATAGAAGGGTTGCCGCTTGTTGCTTTGGCGAACAACCGGTCTAGGGCCACTCGATTGTTGTTGAGCGTTGGAGACAAAAGCCGTTCTTCCCTTCCCTTTATCCTTTTTGTTCGATCCCTTGTTTGCGGATCCGAGATCCTTTCCGAGTAGCGTGCGATTGGACGGCTGAATGTTTTCGCAACTTCTCAATTCTTTCGTTTTAGAGATGGATTCCTTGAAGAGAGGGCCGAGGGCTACATTTTCGTCGGAGTCGCTCCCGATGGTGAGAACTCGCAGTCCCTCGGGATCAGCCCTATGACAATTGCCGGCAGTTCTTTTACGCTCATCTGTCGCATTTTCCTGCTGTCTACGAGCTTCACGCTTTGTCCTGTTGAAGTGTTGCCTGTGAGCGACATACCCTTGCCACCAACACTTAAAGGAGTTGCAATCTTCAGTAGGATGTGTGATCTTCTGATGATCTAAGCAGAAGTTAGGATGTACGTCTGTTTCATCAAGATGTATAGTACTAGAAGAATTTTCTCCGAAAGAGGGCAGCTTCATTCCCATCGATATGGCTTTGGCGAATCGTTTCCTTGTCTTGATCCTGCTTTCATTTACGGCGGATGTACTTTGATCTAGTGGAAGTGTTTCGACCCTTTTGTCCAGTCATCGGCGTTTGGCCTTTTCAAATATGGCCATATCACGCTCCCGATCGGCTTTACTTTTCAGGAGAGCTTCGTTTAGGAATGCGTCGATTATTTCATCTGATGGTCCTAGAAGTTCTGGCTCAGGATCTGCCCCCAGCTTCTCTGTGTAAGGAGCTTCTTCGTCATTTATTGACGAGCGAGAGATCACATTGCAGCTTGCCACATAATCTTCAAATTCATCCGACGAGTCTTCTCCATTGTCATCATCTCCGTCCTTAAGGACGTGGCTGAGAAATTCTTGGAGTGTGACTGGGGTCCGCGCCTTCTGATTATATTCTTCCAACGCGTCAATCTGTTTTTGCAGGTCCATGCGCTTGTCACCAGGCTGCACGGGCTTTTTGGTCTTCTTCTTCTTCTATGAAGACTTTGACGGCTGGGTGTGAGCGCTCTGACCATCATCACCTGTTTTTGGAGTTGGGCGCGGTTTCAGCATTCCCTCGATGATCTCGAGTTCCAGTGGATTTTTCCACCTGATTGCCGGGCACGTTTGGAGATCCTTCAGCATTCTTTTAGTTTTGGCTGAAAAAGCGACCTCCCACGGAGCATCCCTTATGAATGAGCACGATGCCCCTGGCATGTCCACCTTTTTAAAGGCGTGAGGTTGTGGTGGGTTCACCTTCCAATTTTCGGATAACGCGAACTTGCCATGTTGGTATTGGTCCTCCATCCAGCCTTTGAAGACGAAACAATCTTCGATTGGATGGCTTACTGCTTGATGGTAAGGGTAATAATTGGGACTATTAGCCTCGCCGGGTTGCAACGGTCGTTTTGGATTCGGGAAGTTTATGAGCTTGTTGCGCACTTCCAGCTCGAACAGTCTCCTCGTTTTTTCCTGGGGAAACGAGTAAGGTCGTCCCAGTCTCTCCTCGAGGGATGGGCGTGGACGCACGTTGTCTTGGCGAACAACCGGCATTAAGTTGCTTGGTCGTTGTTGAGTATTGGCAACGAAGGTTGCTTTCCCTTTGCCCTTTTCATTCCAAGGCTCTGTCTTTGAAGAGGAAGGCCTATGGCCCATCTGGTCCTTTTGGGCCAGCTTGTCAATCAAGGCCTGGAAGGTGGTCGGCTTGAAGAACATCATGAATTGGGAGATGGTCGCTTCGGGGTCGAGAGTACCCACGAACATGCCCACGGCAGGAGCTTCTTCTATGCGTTGTTCGCATTTCAACCATAGATTACGCCACCGGATTGCATATTGCACCCACGTCTCTCCCGGCTTCATTCTGGCGTTGATCAATGCCGTGATCGAGGTGCGTTCGTTGGCGCTTGCGAACCGTTGAGTGAATAGCAACTCCATTTCTGTAAACGTTTTGACGGAGTCGTCGGGAAGCTCCGAGTACTATTCAAAAGCTGTGTCTGCTAAACTACCGACGAACTGGCGAAGTAGAAGTTTATCATCGCCACCGGTGTTGCCACATAAAGCCCTGAACTGGGCAACATGCTGGTGGGGATTACCCGTCCCTTTGTATACATGGAATTTCGGGATCGTGTAGCCCGGCGGGTACTTTATCTGATCATACCAGCCTGGATACGGTCGCCCAGTTCTAACGATTTGCCCAGCCGCTTCATTCGCATGATGAACTCGTATCTGCTGAGCGATATAATTGTCCAGGGCGGCCTTGGAAATTGTCTCCTCCTTGGCTGTTGAAAGAGCCGGCAGACAATTCGATGTTTCTCCTCTATCATCTTCAATTATTACTAGAGGATTTTCGGCTGGAGGGTCCGGCTGGATCATCATGCCGACCATATCCTGGAATAGAAGGGCCATTTGCTTTATGTTGGCCGCTTGTTCCGCAGTCTCCTTGTCCTTCTTTTCGAGCATTCTCCGAAGGAATTCGGCATCAGTTTCCTGCTCACGGCGCTGCTCCGCGGATGTTTCCGGGCTTTATTATGGCCCGGTGAGTGCGGCCATCGCAGTCATCATCTCCTGAAGCTTCTGCTGCTGCTCTTGTGCTTTTTTCACGGATCGCATAAGCGGTCGATGACCCGTGGAGATACGGCTATCCTCTTTTCCGGATGCCAGATAGACGGTATGCACCATTATACCCCCAGACCTGGGGCGTTTGGGCTCAGCGTCTTTACGATTTTCCGCAGTCACAGGGGCTTTCTCTGGCCTCCTTCTCTTTTGAGCAGCTGAAGTTGAGGGGGCCGTTGCAGAGGGCACCCAGGTAGCTGTCGTCTTTCGTGGCTTGACAGGACGGTTCCCTTCTTTTTGAACCTTCGCCCTTTTCTGGCTTTGCTTCTGCAACATTCTCCACGGATGGAGGAAATCTTTTCAGTACGGCGGTAGGAGAGTTCTTGCGCACCTTTTTCAGCAACTCGAAATTGTTCTTAGTTGGAACAGCAGCATTAACTTACATCGTTGGGGTTGATGAAGTTAGCCCAGAGGGGGAGTTGCCCCCAGCCCTCCTTATCCGGCGTCAGTGACGACGTCGAGCGTGTCGGGCCGTTGGTGTTGGTTCAGCGATGGGAATGGCTTTGTCTTACCCCCTATCCAAGTGAAGGGTTGTTGTTGGCATCAGCCTCTTGAAGACTGATGTCCGTTGAGAAGCGGTACCCAACTGGTCAAAAACAGAATTCCGAGCAGGGACAGGAACCGTAGTGGAAATCAGAACAGCCAGTCTTGTAAAAACTGACCCTTTGGTAGAGGAAGCCGCCTTGACGACTTCAGAGGTAGGGATAGCTATCTTCTTCGGAACAACCTTCTCCAGGATTGCAGGCTTCATCACGGGCCCACATGGACTTTTGCCCAATCTGGCGAAGACCGAGGAGCTGGAACTGGACAACCCGTTGAGAGGGGCCATGGTAGTAGCAAGCCGATCGAAGACCGACTTCTTGGGAGCTTCCGGTGCTGGCATAGGAACGGTGAAGCTCGCTGGCGGGAGCATGGTCCCGAAAAACATTCCTGTGGTGGCCTGGGTGACCTGTTCCACCGGCATCTTGAAGATGGAGGCCGCTTGGGGCCCGTAAGTCACTCCTCCGGACGGGACGGAGCGAGAGTTGCAATTTGCAGTTAGTGCAGTTTGAAGCCATTGATCTTCTGTTTTCTGCACGGAGCAAGACACCAAATCTTAGTACCTTGAATCCACAGGCAACCATATCAAACCGCGATTTGTTCGCGAACACGACACACGAAGTGTGAAGTGGAAAAAGGAAAAGGTCCCACCGGGCGTGCCAGAATCTGTTCCCCGCCGAAAGACGCGCAAGACAGACGTCTTGCTTGAAATTCGGGGCAGATGCTAATTGGTGCTATCTGTCCACCTCTCCGAAGATGCCAAGTTGATTTATGGTACCGTATATCGAAGGTTTAAACGGATGCGGCCGATGTAGCAGACTTCGTCAGATTCCCCCTCGTCTGAGGGGTTTTTGATTGTGGGGATGCTCTTCCCTGCAGGCGCAAGCCCCTACAGTTAATTACGCTACCGTATCGCTGTAACAACTTTCTCCTTCTCCAGATGGTCACTTAGTATCGTGGGTGTTTGTTTTGTTTGTGGTTGCCGTGATTGTATACGGAGACTAATTTATGTCGTCGCCCGTAGGACGTGGATTAGTCCAAATCCGTATTTTCTTAGATTTGGGTTTAGGGTTTTGGTTTAAGGATACGTTAGTCATATTTGAGGCTAAGATCAACTCAAACGTTTGTTAAAGATACGTTAATCTAATTTGAGACTAAGATCAACTTAACGGGATCGTTTAGATCCGACAAAAGAGCATTTGGGCTCTATTGTTCTAGTTTAGGGACATGGTGGTCCATTGCCAGTTTAGGGACATGGTGGTCCATTGTTAGTTTAAAGACATCCCGGTCAAGGTTAAGGACATCGTAGTCCGTGGGTTTAAAGGGACCCCACAGACTAGGTTAAAGACATCGTAGTCTATAAAGTTTAAGGACATCGTAGTTCAGTTTAAGGACCCCACGGTCCGTGAAATGTGTGGTTATCGGGACCCGTCACCTCTTTAAAGACGCTGAGAAATTACAACGACAAATATCAAAGAAGTGAAGAGATGTACCCTTGAACCAAGGTGGATTAAGTGATCTGTAGTCCAATTTGGAACTAAGATCAATAAATTATATTGTGAGCACGTTGGCTCAGTTGAGTCTGAGTTGAGAACTTATGACCAATTTGGGCTAAGTCCAATTGGATTTGAAGTGTTGGCCCTTTGTTGGACCATTAGACATTTGTCTGTGTTCAAGCCCACATTATTTATCAATGCTAATTATTTTCATCTTTGATTTTCTCAATTTTGAGATTCATTTGGAGGAGGGACTTTTGCCTCTAGAAAATTAGCCAATTTGGCTAAAAATAGTGTTAAACACTAGAAGATAACAGTATTAATCACTGGAAATAAGATTCTGGAATTAGTGTTAAATACTAAAAGATAATCAGTGTTAAACACTAGGAATAAAGCTCACGAATTAGTGTTTAAATACTAAATAGGAATGGGTCACGTGGGGCCACGTAAGGGCGCCCAGAGGTGGGACCAGATCCTTTTACTTTGTTATGCAAACGAGTGTTAAGCACTTTTTTTATATTTTATTTTGGAGCATTACGTGCTGGCACGTGAGGAGGATTCATGCACTGATCGTTAAAGCGTCCGCCAAGAGGTCACGTGGGAACACGTGAAAGCGCCCAAGGTCTTTATTTCTTTTACTTTTTCTTTCTGTGTTTCGGGGGTCACGTGGAGCACGTGAGGAGTTGCCTCTGAGCTCTTTCCTTCTCATTTCTGGAGATCTTTTCAGGAGTCATGTAGGGACACGTGACCTTAGTCTTTTGCATGCATAGAGATCTTTTAAGTTCTCTGTTATTTTTAAGAATTGAATTCTTTAATAGGGTTAAACTCTAATTATGATTTTGGAGGAATTAAATTCCTATTGTAAAAGAATTAAATTCTTATATAGGGTTAAACCCTAGTTCTGTCCATCTTGAAGGAATTAAATTCCTATATTTTCAGGAGAATTAAATTCTCATATAGGGTTGAACCCTAGTTTTTATCTTGGAGGAATTAAATTCCTGTAATTTTGGGAGAATTAAATTCTCATATAGGGTTAAACCCTAGTTTCGTTTTGGGAGAATTAAATTCTCTAAACTCAATTCCCCCTCTAAGTTTCGGATCTGTATGGCAGGATCTCAACCCGATGGGAATTAAATTCTCAACTTATGGGGAGTGTGCTTCTGCAGATCTTCAACCAGAAGAAGAACTAAGTTCTTTTTTGTAGAAGAGTTAAACTCTTGGATTGAGAATTAAATTCTCTTTATTGAAGTTTTGATTCCCTTTCTTTTCTCTTCTAGGGTTTTCTTTGTTGAGAATTAAATTCTCCTCTCTTTTCTTTTTCCTCTTGAGAATTAAATTCTCCTCTCTCTGTTTCTTCTCTCAAAAAAGTCGATCCCTTCTCTTCTTTTCTTGGCTCCTATTTATAGGAGAAAGAAAAGAATCAATTTGTTTGATCAATCTTTGATTGAAAGATTTTGTTTTTTTCATAATTAATATGATCTTTTAGATCATTCAGTGAATTTTATTCACCGTTGGATTTTCAATCTAAAGATATTCTGTTTTTTATTTCGGTGAGATTTGGGGAGATATTTCCTTATTTGAGATTTTTTCCATAAATTGGTGATTTTTAATCACCCTTGGATCTTTAATCCAACGGTCCCCATAATCCTTTTCCTTTTGGAAAGATTTAGAAGCTTTTAGAATTTAATTCTATTAACTGTAAGGCTTTCGAAGCCAGTCACGTGCTGACACGTGACCCTTGGTCACGTGTGAGCGCGTGACCCCCAATTGAGTCCTTTTCTCAGCGTTTACATACGCTTCAGTTTTAACCATCACTTGTCAACACGTGACCATTGGTCACGTGTGAGCACGTGACACCTCATTGAGGTATTTCCTTCAGCCGTTTGTCTTTATTTCTGTTTTAACTATCACGTGTCAACACGTGACCATTGGTCACGTGTGAGCACGTGACCCTCAATTGGGTCCTTCTTCAGCCGTTTGTTTTTATTTCTGTTTTAACTATCACGTGTCAACACGTGACCATTGATCACGTGTGAGCACATGATACCTCATTGAGATAATTCCAGATTTTTAATCAGGGAACAGTGCATAGCATATTTGCCCATAACTTTTGATCCCGGATGAATTATGAAGCCCATAATATATCAAATCGAAGGGGATTTCGAGATGCCTCCAATATCATCAGAATTTAGTTGTTTCTCATTCAGGAGTTTATCAAAATACAGGCTGGAAGATACTGGTTCGCATTTCCTTAAGCGTATCACTGCCATTTGATACCTTGGGCTCTTTTGCACAGAAATTTTTGACGGGAATAGCGAATATCTCCCTTTGGAACACACAAACGGCTACCATATCGCATCGAACCATCTTCATGAATCAACAAGTCTGTTCGAAGTCCAGCTTCAACCTGTTCTCGAAACTTCTGCAATCTAGGGTCCTGCAATTGCGCTGCTTTAATACTCTCAATCAACGATGACTGTACTTGCAGCTGCATCAACCGTCCTGAAAAATGCGGTAACACAACCTCCAAATCAAATCTTCGAAAGTTTTTAATAAGTTCCTTCTGTGCAGTCAATATGTAAATTGTTGGCAACCGACTATGCGCATCCGGCACAACATTAACTTTTCCCGGATGGTATTTAAGATCAAGATCGTAGTCAGCCATCAGCTCCAACCATCTACGCTGCCTCATATTAAGCTCCTTCTGCGTGAACACATACTTCAGGCTTTTGTGATCGGTGAAAACCTCGACCCTTTCGTCCAATAAGTAGTGTCTCCAAATCTTCAAAGCGAAAATCACAGCCGCTAGCTCCAAATCATGAGTTGGGTAATTCTTCTCATGGGTCTTCAACTGTCTCGATGCGTACGCTATAACTTTCCCATGCTGCATCAAAACACATCCCAATCCTTTCCCAGATGCGTCGCTGTGAATCACCAATCCTCCGGAACTGTCTGGTACGGTCAAGATAAGAGCGGTTATCAATCTCTGTTTCAGCGCCTCAAAAGCTGACACACACTTATCCGTCCACACAAATGGTACTTCCTTGCGTGTAAGCTTGGTCAAAGGCTCTGCCAGACGAGCAAAGTTCTCCACGAACCCTCTGTAATACCCGGTAAGTCCAAGAAAGGTTCTGATCTCTGCAACGTTCTTCGGAATCGGCCAATCTCGAATTGCTGTAATCTTTTCGGGATCAACGGCGATTCCATCTCCAGACACGACGTGTCCCAAAAACATCACTTCTTCAAGCCAAAACTCGCACTTGCTCATCTTTGCATACAATTTTTCTTGCCTCAACGTCTGCAGTGCGATCTTCAAGTGTTCTGCATGCTCTTCAATACTCTTCGAGTAGACCAGAATATCATCAATGAACACCACTATAAACTGGTCCAAGAATGGTGAAAAGATTCGGTTCATCAAGTCCATAAATATTGCTGATGCATTCGTTACTCCGAATAGCATCACTAAATACTCATAATGTCCATACTGAGTTCGGAATGCCGTCTTGCAAATATCTTCTGTTTTAACTCGGACCTGATGATATCCGGATCGCAAATCCAGCTTCGAGAAAACCCTCGCGCCGTTTAGCTGCTCGAACAATTCGCCAATGCGAGGGATCGGGTACTTGTTCTTAATAGTCACCCGGTTTAATTCTCGATAATCGATGCACATTGTCCTTGTGCCATCTTTCTTCTTAACTAGAAGAACTGGAGCTCCCCAAGGTGATTACTGCTACGAATCCAACACTTCTCAAGTAAATCAGTAACCTGCTTCTTGACTTCTTCCAACTCCACTGGTGCTATTGGATAGTACGCTTTAGAGACTGGAGCTCCACCAGGTACAAGATCAATCGCAAACTCCGCGTCTCGCTTCGGTGGTAAACCTGATATGTCCTCGAACACGTCCATGAAATCTCGAACAACAACTGGCGCTTCATCTTTATCAGCCTCCATCAACGAAAGAACACTAGTTGTCGGCCTAGCCCTAAACTCGACTGGCCCGACAGAATGGCTTCCTCCAGTAAAGATAAACTCTGTATGCCCGGGAATCTGGAAAATTACTTTTTTCGCCCTACAATCGATGTGAGCGTGGAAAGTGTCATGAAAATCCATTCCCAAGACGACTTCATAGCTGCATGTATCAATCACCAAGAAATCTGCAAACAGCTCCCGTCCGCAAACAACAACTGCACAATCCTTACATTCTCTACTAGATATGATCTTCCCATTCCCAGTGTGTATGTCCCAGAAACTAGACAGGGTCGTGCAAGTAATCGAGTGTGTAGCAATAAACTTGGACGACATAAAACAATGGGATGCACCAGAATCGAATAACGCTAATGCGGGAAAACCATGAATAAGTAGAATACCTGAAACAACTTCTCCTGAAGCTTTAGCTTCCTCAGCCGTCAGGATAAATGCTCGAGCTTGATTGGGTCCCTGAGTCAGCTGCTTCCGTCCCTGAAACGGTTTCTGCGGTGGCTTCTGAACATCATCTTTCGTACGAAGCTTTGACGGACAAGCGTTGATAGTATGATCCGCCGATCCACAAACCAAACAGAGTCCCTGCCTCCTTCGAAAATCTCTTTGCACGTGCCCAGGTAAATGGCAGTAGTCACAAATCACGGTCCTCCTCTGATCAACAACAACAGGCCTCTTCATCGGTGTTACGCCACGACGGTTCACTGGAATACCTCTGCGTCCATGTGCTGGGCTCGGTGCAAATGTCGGCTTCCGTACTGTAACGGCTGGCCGCTGTGTACTCCTAGTCTTCATAGATAGGCTTTGCTGCTCTCGGACCGCTGTAAGTACTTGTGAGAAAGTGGTCAAACTCAGGGAGACAATCTGCCTCTGGATGTCCACATCCAAACTGCCCATGAACCTCCTTACCCTATCAGCATCGTTGGCAACTAAAGGTCCAGCGAATCTACTGAGCCGCGTCCACTCAGCTGCATGTACATCCACAGGTGCGCCATTCTACTTCAAACTGATGAACTTTTCTTCCATTTCCTCCCGTGCAGTCCGTGGGAAGAACTTCTCCAAGAAACTCTTTGAAAAAACCGCCCAACTGATCGACTTGGGCAAGCGAGTCTCTTCCATAAGCCACCATTCACGGGCATAATCCACCAACTGGATGCGTACCACATCCACCCTCTTATCCTCTGGGATCTGTGCCGCAAAGAGTAAATTCCCCGTGTCAACCAGCCACTGCTCTACTGGCAACGGCTCCTCCAAGCCAGTAAAGACAGACGGACCCAGTCTCCTGAAATCCGCCACGGTACCCACACGATCAACTAGTCTGGCCACAACATTGTTCACAGACTGCTGAACGGTCCGCAAACCTTCCTGAAAAGCTTCAACTTGCTGCTGGTTCAGCTCGGTCTGTCATTTTTGGTTCTCCGACATCCCACGGATTACTCCAAGTATAGCGGCTTCGTCAACACGCCTTTGGTACGTTTTCAGATTCTTGTATGCCATGTTCCTAAAATCAAAACACCAAAAGGATTAGCATGATAACATATTCAAACTGTAGATTATGAATCAAGGCTAGAACTCCAAGTTACTTAAATAGAGTACCGCATTGTAACCATGCCGCGGTATCATAGCTACAATCACATAACTCCACCCAAGTCGCCTAAGTTCTAGAGATAACAAAAAGAAAACCAGGTTTCAAGTCGATATGCAAAGGAGGTTTGCATATCGTAAAAGTATAATCAGGAGGAGGTTAAGATTCAAAAAATGGTAAGACGATAAGGTGGCAGGACATGTTTCCTAATCACGAGTATTCTGATTCGTGTATTGGGTCCAATACCCAACTACAAAAGAATCAAACCCGATTAACCTATATCCTATGTCTCTGATACCAAAAGAACCATGTCACGTCCCGCTTCCCAGAGTACGCTAAGATAGGCACGTGACATAGCCAAACATGCTACCTGTGGATAGGAAATATCCTCCCACAGTCACATTACGGCTGTAGAGATATCCAGAACAATAATAAACTATCTAACACATGTCCATAAGCCAGAATAAAACGAGTCAAGAATAAAATAATGCGGAAGCAAAAGATCCAATACAAGAATAAACTGGAATGTACGTCCCATAATGCGGGCTCACATCAGGAATGAAAATACCGAGAGTAAAATAAACTAACTACTAATACGTCCTCAATGCTCAGCCTGCTGACTAAAATACTCCTGCTCGGCCTGCAGCAAAGGTAAAGAATCCGGGCCATGCAAAACCCAGACGTTAGTGCGTCATAATATCAAGCAATAATATAAGCATGGCAGCAAGACATGTAGTTATGAGCATGAACTGTAAACAGGTATAACAGTGATATAAGTGAGGACAGTGAGGGTAATGTGTAGTGAGTAATCTAAATTGGTCTATTGGGTTAACTACTCTCAAGTCTTTGAAATCAATCTGATGAATCATCGATGTAACTCAATAGTATCCCGTGCGTGCCCGGGATCACGGTGAAGATTTTCGGGCTGAATCCGAGACGTGCCGCTAGGCAGTAAAAGGGTAGTATGTAACGATGAGTGATGTCAGCAGCATCACCCCGGGGCTGGCTTAGCCCGTAAGACTGATTAGTAAAGGTATCGAACTGTCGAGTTACAGGTCAGGTTTCATCATTGATTTCCCCATACCCCCAGGTTATATGTTTAAGTCAGGTATTAATAATCTGAAGCTAATGCCAACACAAGATCAAACAGGTACAGGTTTGTTTGGATAGACAACAGGAAATGTCCGTAAAGACAACAGGTCAAGTTTGTTGGCATTAGTAACAAGATCAAGTAACAGGTAAAGCCATGGTACATCAGGTCAAGTCAGGTAGTATATAGGTATCATATCATGTTAAGAAGTGCACGGTACCATGTCGTGTCAAGTAGTAGGTGTATCAAGTCATGTCAGGGGTGCACAAAATATCACGTGGGTGCTCATAATCAAACTAAAATAAGCATGAGTATACAAAACAAGTATGGGGTACTAATGGAATAATAAAATGGAACATTGTGATGTGGTATGCAAATAGGTACAGATTAAAACATATGGATGCACGGTTATCGATTTGAATTAGGGTTATGCTTCCAACACTAATTAAATACACTTTATCAAATATGGAATGTTAAAATCTCATTAATATGTATTAAATGATCTAGGGATGCAATTGAATATATATTAGGCTAGATGTATGCAAACGGGTGTCCGATAGGGTATAAACTATTAAAAGGGTACTATGGGCTATGCAACCAAGCACTATGTGATATAAATATGGACGTGGGTACCACGTATTGTAAACTAAAATGCAACATGATATGTTTCAAGTTCTAGATCTAAAATGATATAATGGAACATCGAAATGTTAAAATGGAACATGTGACCTTAGATTTAATCTACAGGTTTAATATGCAATTAAATAAGTATAAAAATAATATGAATAGCATGTAGTAAGTTTTACTTGCCTACGGATCAAGAAACGGGTATACGGAACATCTCACGTCGGTGGAAGTCGCGACGCGCGCACGGTACACGGAACGGATCCAAACAACGCACAAAGTGATCACACGGGTCAGGTATACTCGCTGGGTCGTCGGGATCGTCGACGTCGTCACGGCTCCGGCGATCTACAGAGATCAAGAATTACAGAAAAGAAAAGAAAAGAAAGAAAGAAAGAGAAGAAAGGAACGAGGAAGAAGAAGCATGAGAAGAAAAGAAAGCTCACTGCGGTTGCAGAGAGGAGTCGCGAGGGTGTCGACGGCCGTGAACGAGCTCCGGCGAAGCTAGGGTTTGGTGTTAGGGTTTCGATTAGGGTTTGGGTTTTTTTATCTGGGGTCTTGCTGGGTTGTAGGAGGAGTAACAGAGGGATGGTGATGATGGTGGTGTGAGGCTAGGGTCGTCGGCGATGAAGGAACGGCAACGGTGATGGGTTCTACGATGGCGCAGTGGGTGTGCAGGCGAAGGTTTAGAAGGAAAAGAAGAGGAGGAAGATGGAGAAGAGAGAAGGAGAAGGAGGAAGGTGGTGTGAGGCGACGAGGAGATGTGGGTTGTCGGCGGTTGGTTGGAGTTGAGGAGCTAGGGTTTCGTTGTATGGGTTCTCGTGGGGGGCTCGGGTTAGAAGAAGAAGAAGAAGAGAATTAGAAGGAGGGAGGTGACGGGATTCGAGGGCGATGACGGGATCTCAACAGAGATCGCGAGATGAGAGAGAGAGTTGCGAGATGAGAGAGATAGGGAGAGAGCGAGAGGGGAGAGAGAGAGTTGAGGAGAAAGAAAGTTGGCAGCATTAGCGGAGAGAGAAAGAGAGAAAAGAGAGAAAAAGATTATAAGGGGAGAGAGAGAGACTGAGCGCTGGGGATAAAGAGAGAGAAAAGGAAGTTGGGCCCGGTGAAAGTGATGAAGCTGGAATTGGTTAAAGAAGGGATTTAGAAAAAATTTAAAAAGATTTCAAATTGGTTTCAAAAATATTCTGAGTTGTTAAAAATATTATAATTAAATGTAAAATTTAAATAATTGAATTTTAGCGGGATATAAAAATATTTCAAAATGCGTCCGGGTCGCGTCTAAAAATTTAGATTTGAAATACGAAAATTATATGCAACTTCCAAATTTTAAAATGAATGGTTAGGTAACGAAAATGCATACCCCCAAGAACAGATGTACGTACGTGCGCGTATCCATCCAAACACGTCCGTTTCACTGAACGGGACGAGAACAAGATGCGCGGACGCTACCACGGGGTTAGGGGTATCATGCAGGCTATGAAATGCAATTTTAATTTATTTTATATGACATAAAATGTTATATGATAAAATGTGCGATGCTAGATGATATGCCAGTATGCAGTATACAAGAGATGCACATGCCAATTTAACAAGCCAGGGTATTCTATAAATATGAATCAACCAGTTCAAGCAAGCGGGTCGAGTCGAATGCAATGTAAAATGTAAACTACCATTCGCACCCAAACACGATAAATAAATAAAATACCACAGATAAATGAATACGGAAACAGAAATTGGTATAACTGAACTCGGTTGTTACATAACTCAACGTTACTCATCATAGAACATACCATATCCAATAGGGTACGATTCCTCTTTTCTGATACGCCATTATGCTACGGCGTGTAAGGTGGAGTAATCTGATAGAGAATCTCATTTCTTTGAAGTAACCAAGAAATTATGTACTCAAATATTCACCTCCTCAATCCGATCGAAGAATTTTAATATTCTTTCCCGTTTGGTTCTGCATTTTATTCTTATACTCTTTGAACTTCTCAAACGCTTCAGACTTATACTTCATCAAGTATATGTGTCCTAAGCGTGAGTAGTCATCAGTAAAAGTAATGAGGTATTAGTATCCTCCTCTAGCTTGTTTAGACATTGAACCATATACATCACTATATATCGGCCCCAAAAGTTTATCAACTCTTTCTCCGCTTCTACTAAACGGAGATTTAACCATCTTACCTTTAAGACACAACTTGCAATCATATGACTCGAAGTCAAACGAATATGGGTAAACGTTCTTATGTAATTGCTTAAGCCTTGTCTCATTTATATGGCCAAGTCTATGGTGCCATAAAAGAGTTTCGTTCATTTCTGAACTTGTTATTTTACGGGTATTATGTATGTTATAAACATTAGCAAGATTTAATATATAATGACCATTAAATAAATTCTCAAAAGTAACTAATTCGTTATTACAATGAATGTTCATAACACCATTGGACATAACAAAAGAATATCCATCCTTATCCAATAAAGAAACAGAAATAATATTGCATAACATGCTTGGAATATAAAAAAAGTTATTTAAAGCTAAAGTCTTTCCATCTGGCAGTGATAAATGATAATCTCCTACTTCAACTGTTGCAACATTTGCTCCGTTTACAACTCTAACAATCATCTATCCTTGTGCCAGTCTTCTACTTCTTCTCAGTCTCTATAAACAATTACAGATGTGAGAACCAGAAACAGTATCCAATACTCATGAAATATGTGTAATTTGAAAACAATTTTCAATAACACAAATATCTGAAGATAAAACTTCAGCAAGCTTCTTCTTCTTTTTTAGCTTCTCTAAATAGCTAATGCAATATCTCTTCTAGTGCCCAGTCTTATGGCAGTGAAAACACTCTTCTTGTGCAAGTTTTGTTTCCTTTATCTTGCCCTTACCTTTAGCCTTCTTTATGCCTCCGTTAGGTTTATTTGGCTTCTTCTTTCTTTTTCTCTTGGTTTTTTCCTTAGTAGGGGAAGAAGAATGCCCCACAAGTATAACGGAATACTTCTTCTTCTTTTAGGAGGTCTCAGCTTGCACCGACATATTGAGCATCTCTGAAAGTCCAGCTTCCATTGTGTTCATATTGAACTGCATTATGAACAGAGAAAAAACATTTCGTAGAGCGTTAAGCATTTTATCAACATAAAGCTCATTAGGTAAAGGGAAACCCAGACTCCCAAGTTGATTGATCAAATCAATCATTTTGAGGACATAGTCCTGCATGGATTTCTCGGGCTTCATATTCAGATCAAAAAATTCATTCGATGTCTCAAATCCAGCTATTAGAGATTGTTCTCCATATAGCTCTTGGACGGGTGAATATAGTTTGAATATCCATTTCCTCATGTTGTTTATGTAAGTCTATGTCGCACACTCCACGAGTTCACGGGGAGGCGGAATACATCAAAAACGATTTTTCTCCATCAAAAGATCTTGTTTGGCTTTGAAACATAGACTTTATCCACTTTAGGATCTTAGTTAAACCTTAACTAGCTAACATAAACTACATGAAGGTTCTAACTACTCAGTTAAAGCGTTATACCTTCGTGTCAAGTCCTTCGGGTCTTTTCTTGGTTCTTGGCTCCTTGGATCAAGCTTCTACTTTGATCTCCTTTCTTTGTCTTCTAGGATGCTCCAAACGAACTCGGTTGCCGGTCTCCTTTGCGTCGTAAAAGATCCACCCGAGGGCCTATGGTCAAGCTCCAACCATAAGTGAGGTAACTTAGTGATCTAATTTGCTAAAGAAGACTACTAAGTAGATATAGAGAAGATCTATGGATTAATTGTCTCAAAGCTCAATGGATCACAACACATGTGAAGGTTTGAGCTTGAGGGAGGAGGAGAGTAAAAACTAGGAGAGAGAATGAGGAAGTGAGAATGAATAAAAGCTAAAGGATAATGGATGAAAGAATGGCTTAAGTCTCACTACAATAATTCAAGTATGGATTATTAAACTCACAAAATAATGACCCGTACTTGAATAGTAACCATAAATGAATAAACAAATACCAAGCCATGCTTTCAACCATTCCTCAAGTGTCTCTCCAAATTCCACCTCATTAATCCTTTTTCCAAAAAGGATAAATCCAATAATTAGATGTCTCCTTCTAGAAGCTCATTCTTATGAAATTACAAGAATGCCCTCGCTGTATATACAAACCCGTATTCGTATTCCAAAAAATACGAACACAATGAGACAAGTATAATCTAATAGTATAATACTAGGATCTGGCTTAAACCAAAACCCACTAGTATTATCCGTCCGAATATCATCCGTGTAGCCAGTACACGTATGCGATCGAAACCCTGCCGTAAGACCATACTGCCTCTACATCGTCTCGCCTGATCCAGGGAAACCTTTTGTGTGGGATTCTAAAGACTCGACAGTACGCTATCAGTGGGTTTAACCACAAGTACATCAGCGGCACTAGCTATACGTAACGGCAATCCAGGTACATGTCGAAAAGGAGGCCGACGAGCGAACTCATCCGAACCCTTGCTGAGCCGGTCCATGATAATCTCCGTGCAGTCTGGTCTGTTCGTCTGAGAGTATCGCATGTAAGTTCTAGGAGGGTGGAAAACGTCAGACCCCTAATAACCAGACAAGTCGTGTTGGTGTGGCTCAAGACCATCCGAGAATCTACTGGTCCGACCACCAATAATTCTCAATCCGCCCTGGCTAGGGACTTATGGTGTTGACCAACCGATCACCGCGCGACATCGACTCCCTATACCGGGAGAGACGAATCCCCGACAGTCGCTTACTGCCTCCATGTTGTTCGGGACTGTACCCAACTAAAACCTATTTGCACGACTCCTTTGAGCCATGATAGGGTAGTAATCAAAGCACAGTGGGAACTCACACGAGAAAAATAACGATCTCAAGTCGACAGACTATCTGCACTCATGTCACCAGAGAACTGCTATCTGACGCTAGGTATAATACTATCTAGTCAATTCTCGGCGAGTCCTATCCGGTATACTCACATCCAGTGAGCACCTGTATACAATCTTAGGTGCACCTCACCAATGGCTGCGGTACCAATCCATCACCCCTCGTCAGGGTCTAGATATGTATACACTAATCTACTCTGGAGTAATGATTCCCGGTCTCGATACTCTTACGACTAGGGACGCATTTAAGGATGTGCCTATAGACTACCCAGCTCCCACTAGTATGATCGCCATCACAACGCAGATAGTCAGGCAAAGATCCTACATGCTTTATCAACATGTATACAAGATATGAAATACAAAGTAAAACACATCACATGTTAAGATAAAGACAAACCAAATAGCATACTATCATATCAACTAAGATTGTCCTGTACATATATATCCCTAGTATCCTGTACAATGAAGGCCTCTAGGGCATACATATCCAACAATCTCCCACTTGCACTAAGGTCTGTAATTGGCACAATGCATAACCATTATCTTTGCTAGACCCAGTAGCTGGCGTACCGCATGCCCAACATCTCGAACAGTCTCTCAAACTGGACTTGAGGGATGACCTTGGTGAATGGATCTGCCGTGTTGCCTTTTGTGTCCACTGTCCGTACCTCGATCTCCTGGCGATCCACGATCTCCCTGATCAGGTGATACCGCCTCAAGATATGTCTGGATTTCTGATGGGACCATGGTTCCTTTGCCAAAGCCATGGCTCCATTGTTATCACAATACAAAGGTATTGGATTAGCAATGGAAGGAACCATCTGATGTTCAGAAAAGAACTTCCTGGTCCAGAATGCCTTTTTTGCGGCATCACTCGCAGCGATATACTCAGCCTTCATCGTCGAGTCTGCTACGGTAACCTGTTTGGAGATTTTCCAATAGACCGCCCCTCTGTTAAGGGTAAACAAACAATCCGAGACAGATTTAGAGTCATCCTTGTCACTTTGGAAGTCAGGAACATCTCTTTAGTCCTTCTCAGATACTTAAGAATGTTCTTAACTGCTATCCAATGTTTCTCACCTGGGTCAGACTAATACTTGCTTACCACGCTAAGTGCGTAAGTTATATCTGGTCTGGTACATAATATCGAATACATTATTGACCCTACCGCCGAAGCGTAAGGTACTATGCTCATGCGAGCCCTCTCCTCGTCAGTCTTGGGAGACATATATTTGGAGAGGGTGATTCCATAACAAGCGGGCAAATTTTCGCGCTTAAAATCTTCCATACTAAACCTCTTTAGTATGGTGTCAATGTATCTCGACTGTGAAAGTCCCAACATTCTTTTAGATCTGTCACGATAGATCTTAATCCCCAGAATGTACGAGACATCACCCATGTCTTTCATAGAGAACCTCTGTGATAAGAACAGTTTGGCCGATTGTAGAATAGGAATGTCATTTCCTATCAGGAGAATGTCATCAACATATAAAACGAGAAATACCACAGTTCTCCCTACAATTTTCTTATAAATACAAGGTTCATCTACATTTTTGATAAAGTCAAATTCTCTTACCATCTCATCAAAGCAGATGTTCCAACTCCGCGAGGCCTGCTTTAATCCATAAATGGATTTAAGCAAATTACACACCTTTCCACTGCTCCCACTGTCTACGAATGTCATGACTCGAATGTGTGGAACATGACTAGCACTTAAATCACGCAACGTCTAAAAGCGTAACGTAATCTAAGTAAGCCAAAGCCCAGAAATCTAAACCGTTTAAAGAAATAGAGTGAAGGAAAACTTGTTTTAAAAAGGTGATTTAAACATAAAAAAGTTGCTTTGAAAACCTCTTAAAATAACTCAAATTTCATAAAAATTTCGACAGAGTTTCCTTTGTAAAAACTGGCCTCAAATGGGTACAACACATGAATATACATAAAAATAATAAAGGCATGCCAAGCGGGAGCTAGCTCTTCGCCGAACGGTAGAACACAACCACATGCAAGATATATCATCATAATATGAAATCAACATTTAAAAACAAGAAAACAGAAATCAATTATAAAGTCGGCTCACACGAGCTCGACACCAGAATCAGAATATATACATATACACAAGTCTCAGATCTCACAGTCTAGGTCCAATATACAAAATGGTAGATAGGGTAGATGGAGTGTACTAGATACAAAGTAATATATAAGATGGGAACAAAAGAGTATCCTCACAAACCCACCTACAAGTAAGCCGCAAATCGATGCAAAGGATCAGAAGAAGAAATACGCCTGCCAATAATATGCTGACGGGTCGGACCGGCAAGATACTGTGTCACAACGGGGGTGAGTTGCCAACTCATGAGTAGTAAGTAACATCTAATAAGACTATCGTAAATATGCACGCATATACGTCACAACCTACATATACAATTATGATGCGATGCACTAGTATGAATGCAACATGAATGAATAATCAACGTGAAATTTGGATATATCTGGTATGAGAAAATCTGTATCCTTAACTTAATAAAACTTTTGTATAATAAAAACTGGAGTATCATCAGTGAAATCGATAGAAAATCTGTTTTTAGCATCGACACAAAATATGTATCTCAATATCTCAATAGCCGTCTCTCAGATCGGCCCTCAAATCTGTCACATCCCACGACTCCGATCGGTATCCTCTGGATAACCGTCGACTCAATAATAATGGGTAGGTAGTGCTCCCCTGCCAGGCTACTCGTCTACAACTCGAGCTTATTGCCCCGGGGTACCTTACCCGGTCCACCATGTACCCGAGACTGTTCATCCTACTTCTCGAATTGGGTCTCGAAAACCAACTCAAATCAGGAAAACTCATGATGGACGCCATACATATCATATCACGAGAAAACCGCAACAAGCATTCTTTTAAAATGATAATAGGTTTATAAAATTCTTGCGGTTTTTCCCAAAATCCAGAAATCTCATAAATACTGAAACCCCCAAGAAAAATCACAATATATGAACATGTCGGTAATGATAGATGTCTATGATATGATAATATACAATGCGATGTATGACAAGAAGCTATGTATGAATGATGATGCGATGAGGTATATTGCTAACAAAACTGTATATCCATCCTAAGAAAATGAGAATACAACTAAAAGTCTACACATAATACATGATGCAAATGCACAAATACCAAATTTTGCAAGTTCTATAGTGTTCATGACATAGCAATTACCAATGGCGTGTGTGTTCGCATAAAATAGGGCACGTGCGGTATGAACCAATGGTGATGGTGCAAGTGTCCTAAGTAATAATATCTTATGTAAGAAGATGCAATGCCATGATATGAATGATTAGGAGACTACGTATATGAATACAAGAACTACTAATAATCCTAACTATCGGACGCCTTGCGCCATCCAGACGATCTCCCTATAGATGTGTACATCTACTCACCGGGACGTCTTGGCTAATCTGACCCAATCACAACATTTCCTTTTCTTTCTACGTCCGACGTCTCCGCGACCGATCCTAGAATCGCATAAATATCAATATATAGAAAGCTAAACGTTCGATAGTACGTGAAGACAAAACAATACGAAAGAATTAACGCCACGAGTTAAAATACGTGTGCACTTAGTGCACAAGACGCGCGCGACATCGCCACAAACCACAACTATGGGTTGCTATGCGAAGCAAACACCAATCCTAGAATCTAATCGTACTAATCGCGCATTCACATCACACTAGAATTTTGGAAAATAGGTTGTAGATCATCACAACCCCAAACTTAACTAAAACCTTTTTTTAAAAAAAACCTAGTAAGCAACATTAAGCCATTTTAGTGCAAAACTAGATGGATTAGCAAGTCTAGTAGACATAAATTACACTTAATATCCTAATTAAGACATACAAATATTAACTAAATTTAATCTCACTTTTACACACTAAACACGCAATTAAATTGCATGAACACTTAATTAGGACAATTTAAAAGTAAAGATTAGCAAGTTAACAACTAGATTATATTTGTAAAGCCATTAGTTATTAAACTACACTTAGCTAACCTAATTAAGTGATAAAAACCTTATCTTAACCCAAACCCTTCTCTTTAATATGCTAATCTTGAATTAAAACCGCATTAACTCCTAATAAAAATTAGATTAAGGCAATAATTAACAAAGTAACAATTAGATTAGCTTTTATACCTCAAGATGGTTTGGAAAAAGATCCAAACATGCTAGCCCAAAAGAAGACTTGAACCAAGAGCCATGCTTAGATTTGGAAAAAGGAATTTTAGTGAGGATTTTGTAGATATTTGTATTGATTTTTGGAGATAGAAATGAGATAGAAAGGATTTTTCATGAAAAAAAAGAATAAAGAAGAGGTAGGGATGGTTGCGGTTTCATGAAAAACCTATACATGCGATGCACGCGCGCATGCATCAAAATCCAAAAGCGCACAAGTACATTCCTTAAAGCAAACGCTTCTAACAAGAAATAAATTTTGATCATAAGGAATCAAGTCCTTAATTAGAACAAAAATCTTCTGTTAAGATCCATGATCTCCATCCAATGGTAATTAAAAATCACCACTTGATTATGAAATCAATTGAGATCTCTAAATGAGAGATTCTCTTAAACTAATTGATATTTCTCATGCCCTATAGAAAGGACCCATAAGATTAAATCAAAAGAGGACCGACCTTTCCATAAGTTTCGGTAAAAAGAAAAACTCATCCCCTCCAAAAAGAAAAACGATGAAGATATAAAGAAGACAAATATTTCTCTTTCTCCACAAATGTCATTGCTTCTTTCATAAAAGCTTTTGCTTTCCATCGAATCCATTGATCCATCATACAAGAAATCAAACGATTTCATGTTCAATCAATCTCATATAAAATTTAATACTTTTATGAGAAATCAATCTTAAAGATCTGAGATTTCTTATTGAAATATAACTAGACATCCACATAAAATAATCTTGTGATGATATCATCACCAAGAAAAATCAAAGAACGGAAGCCATTGCTTCTTTTTGAAAGCTTTTGCTTTCTGATCAAAACAAGTGCATACCCAAACTAAGTGCGCACATGATAAAAAATGTCTACACATACATACGCACCACGTGATACACACGTGTGCAAATTTGTTGAACTTTACTTAGAAGGCATGCGCATCACGTGATGTGCATGTGTGCTCACTTGATGAAATTGCTTATGAAAGCATGCGCGTCACATGATTCCACGTGAGCGCAGACTGCCCATGAAAGTGTGTGTCACGTGATATCCACGTGCGCTGTCCCAGATCGCAAGCAAGTGTGCAACCCATGTAATATGCACGTGTACACCCTCATTAAAGATAATACATATACACGCGCATTTGGACAGTAAGTTATTACTTGACTACTTGGTTAAATTAAACTTAGTATTGAAGCCTTTGCTTCTTATATATGATCCATTGATCAACATATCAATGATGTCCAAATTGATCTTAGTCGGATGTGCGACTAATGACCTTTCATCCCAAATTGATCTTAGTCTCATATAAGACTAACGATCCTCCGTTCCAATATGATATTTTTTCTCATATACGGGATTTGGTTCAAGGGTATATATTTCCAGACCTCTGATATATATTGTTGTAATTCCTCAACATCTTTAAAGAGGTGTCAGGTCCCAACAACCAATGACTCATTTCTCGTCCCAACTTAATGGAAGATATGAAATTTCATCAAGACTGGAAATGTCCTAACTCCCACATTTATTCACTTCCATATTGATTTGCATACATCATATTGACACGCATCACATATAGATGCGCATCTTATATTTAGCTCCGACTTTATATATATATATATATATATATATATATATATATATATATATATATATATATATATATATATATATTCGAAGGAAACATAAATGCCTTCAAATTGGATCGCATCCCAATATTGGGAGCATACCATGTCATCATCGTTTACTTCGCCACGTAATATATACACGTACGCGTGAGATAAAAGATGGACCGAAATGCCCCTAAACTAATAATAGACCAAAATGTCCCTAAACTAATATTGGACCGCGATGTCCTTAAACTAATATGTTTAGCCCTACGACTTATCTCCATCTTGATCCCCATATACAAACCATGAGCATAAACAAGCCATATTCCATCCATGCCATCCATAGATCGCAATGTATTTAAACTAATATCTTTGGTCATACGGACTGTCTCTATATTGACTACCGTATGCTATCCATGGGCTATTTATATATGATCCGATGATCAGTTGATCTCATATGCTCACTGTTTCTAAGTCGATCTTAGTCCCATATAAGGCTAATGATCCTTAGATCAAACCCATATATCTCATGAACTGATAGACCTCGTTTATATGAGATCTGCGTCCTAAGTTCAAAACTCCAAAATAAACAATGTATAACACGACACGAAGTGATCTAACTGGAGAAGGTGAAAGTTGTTATCGCAATGCGATAGCGTAATTAACTGCGGGGACTTGCGCCGGCAGGGAAGAGCGTCCCCACAATCAAAACCCCTCCCATACGAGGGAGAATCTGATAGGTCACGTTACAACGGTCGCATCTATCCAAACCTCCGATATACGGTGCCATAAATTAACTTAGTATTTTTGAAGAGGTGGATAGATATATTCCAAATAGCATATGCTTTTTTATTCAGGCTAGACGTCCTCCCGACACCTCAGACCCGTCTCCGGCGGTAAATAGGACTTTATTAATAATTAATAATAAATAGAGTATTATAAATAAAAAATATACCAAGAAAAAAACCAAATAGCATACTATTAGTATGAACAAAAAAGTTCTATACATGTAGGTCACAATTACAATCAATTGCCTCTAAGGATACCTACATCTAACAAGTTATCAAAGCAGGGTCTACTTTGTGGTCAAAATATATCGAAAATGGAGTTTTATGAGCATTGCATTTTTGGGAAGCAGAAACGAGTTAGTTTCAGTTCGGAGGTGCACAACACAAAATTTACTCTTGACTACATCCATTCGGATCTTTGGGACCTTATCAAGTTGCTTCCAAAGAAAGCGGTGCAAAATATTTGCTTATTTTCATCGACGATTTTTCGAGGAAGGTTTAGGTATATTTCTTAAAGTACAAGAGTGATGTGTTTCTTACATTCAAGCAATGGAAGACATTGATTGAGAAGCAGACATGCAATCGGATCAAGAGAATAAGGAAGGATAACATATTAGAATTTTGTGGTGGAGATTTCAATGAATTCTGAAAAAACGAAGATATTGTTCGGTATCATACCGTTGTCCATACACCACAGCAAAATAGAGTCGCGGAGCGCATAAATCGGACTCTTTTAGAGAAAGCTCGATGCATGTTATTGAACGTAGGGCTCGACAAGGAGTTTTGGGCAAAAACAGTGAACACGGCATGCTACGTGGTGAATCGATCACCTCATACATTGTTTGGTAGTAAAACTCAGAAGTAGGTATGGTCTGAGAAGCAAGCCGATTATTCTACACTTAGAGTTTTTGGTTGTCCCGTATATGTTCATTGTCGTGATGGCAAGTTAGATTCTCGAACGAAGAAATGCATTTTTCTTGGATGTGCTACCGATGTCAAAGATTATAGGTTGTGGTGTTTAGATCTTAAGTCGCTAAAGTTTATGATTAGCAAAGATGTCCCTTTTGACGAGTCTGCATTGTTGAAGCTAAAGAACGCGGAATCTCCAATTCAAGACAATACAAGGAAGGACGGTCCGAGCGTTGAAATTGAAGTCGGTGAAAGCATGGGTTCTCAAGAGATCTCTCCTTCACCATCGTCTGAGAAGAACGACTCTAAGATATGCAGTATCTACTCGCTCGAGACCGACAACGAAGGGATATTAGACCGTTACAGAGATATGGATACGATGATCCAGTAGCGTATGCATTGTCCGTTGTAGAGACAGTTGGTGGCAGCGAACCTACAAGTTATTAAGAAGTTATCTCATCCGATAAGTCGGCTCGTTGGTTAGTCATTATGAATGAAGAGATTGAGTCTTTTCACAAGAACCAAATATGGAAGCTCGTCAAGCCCGAAGGAGGAAAGAAAGTAGTTGGCTGCAAGTGAGTTTTCAAAAAGAAGGAAGGAGATCAAGAGGTTGCAGATACTCGATACAAGGCACAGTTGGTAGCTAAATGCTATTCGCAGGTTCGGACAGTGGATTTTAATGAAGTATTTTCTCCGGTTGTAAAACACACCTCTATTCGTTTCTTGCTCGGTTTGATAGCTATGCAAGATTTGGAGCTCGAGCAGCTCGATATTAAGAGCGCTTTCTTGCATGGTGATTTGGTAGAGAAGATCTATATATAACAATCCAATGGTTTTGAAATTGAAGGTAAGAAAGACGATGTTTATTTGTTAAAAAAGTCTTTCTATGATTTGTAACAGTCGCTTAGACGTTGCTATAAGAATTTGATTCCTTCATGAAGAATATTGGGTTTACAAGAAGTAAGGACGACGGTTACACGTATTGCAAGAAGCTCACCGATGGTTTTTTCATATACTTGTTGTTTTATATTGATGATATGTTGATAGCAGTAAAGTATATGGTTGATATTCAGAAACTTAAGGAACAGTTGAAAGGCAGGTTCTAGACCAAAGATTTGGAAGCAGCCAAGAAAATTCTCGGTATGAAAATTAGACGTGATCACAAGGGAGGTAAACTTTATTTTTCTCAATAGCGATACATTGGGAAAGTTTTGGAGTATTTTGGCATGACAGACGCTAAATCAGTAAGTACCCCTTTGGCAGCTCATTTCAAACTATCAACTCGTTTATCACCGCAAACAGAGAAAGAAATTCAGTTTATGTCGCATGTTTCCTATTCGAGTGCTGTGGATAGTATTATATATGTCATGTTTTGTATCTGATCCGACATTTTACATGCAGCTATATGGCATCTTCTGGTAAAGGCATTGGCAAGCAGTGAAATGAATTTTACAATACCTATGAAGTACGTCCGATGTGGGATTGGAGTTTGGAATGAACGGTGACAGCTCAGCAGTTCTAATTATGCAGATGATCTTGACAAACGAAAGTCGATCGCTGTTCATATCAGAATTTTGCATTATTATATCGCCCATTCTTAATCGTTTTATAAATAAATCGATGCTTTTGATCCATGTCTGCTAAATAGTTGCAGGTTACAGGTTCTCAGAACAATACAGTGAAATTCAGGAAAAAATGCTACAATGTGAGACTACGACCAACAAATAGATGAATCTGTATGATGCCGCCTACAGTTTAAGGAAAAAACGAAGATCAGCGAACAGTTCAATACACAAAGTACAAAAGCAGCACAAGATTCAAGATTTCAAAGCGAAGCTTACGGCGAAAAGTCAACAACATTCTGCACTGTGGAAATCTGGAAGAAAATAGAAGAGATTCTGAGGAACCAAGTGAAGAAAACAGAAGATAAAAGCAATTTGAAGAAACCCTACAAAATTGGGCCCATGAGCCTACCAAATGGCCGCGGATCCGCGGCCAAACAGGCTATTCTGCCGTGGTTCCGCGGCCGTGCAATGCACGTGTCGGTGGGGTGTCGGTGGTTTGACTCGGTCTTTGGGGTTGTTTTGTAATTTCATATATGGATCAGAATGTAAATCTAGGGTTTCTCCTGTCTATAAATAGGAAAGTTGAAAGCCTAATTAGGTGTGCCTATTTTAGGTGCCTCTTTTGAGATGCCTCTCTTTAGTTCTTAAATTCTTTTCAATTTCTAGATTTAATTCTCATTTTGTAATGAATCGTTGAGAGGTCGTCAATAAAGGTATTTTTTTATTATCTTGCATTCTTTTTATCTGCAATTTTAATTTCTGCAATTTTTATCTGTTCTTTTAATTATCTGCAATTTAGTTTTCTAATATTAAAAATTATAAAATATGAATTTGATTGTCACCTTCCTAATGAGTGAGTAATTTCTCACTTGTTAGGGTTAGGATAGGAAGGGTTAGGATAGAAGGAAATCTCTCTCCCTTCTTTCTTTGCCCAAATAATTTTATTTAAAGGACTCTCTTTAATCCAACCACACACCGCTCACTACGGCACCCTATCCTAAATGATAGCGGTGATTCCCTACTTCGACCGGTTATGGTTGAATTAACCGGAGGTTAAGGCTAAGAGCCAAAAACGGACGGACAAGGACCAAAGGGAAGAAACTTAGTTTCTTCCTAGTCGTGCTAATCCCCGTTGTTGACTATTACCCTAACACCTATATTCTTAATTAGGGCATTGATAGAAGCGAGAAAAATCCTTTTTTCGAACTAATCTAATCCTAACCCTAGCAAATCTTTTTATCAATTTATTCTCATTCATAGATCTACAACAAAACCACCAATTTTTTGGGCTTAGCTCGTTAGAATATAAAGAAAAGGAATCATTTTCCTTGTGGACCGGCCCGTACTCAACTGACTAGCTGCCAAGCGACACCATTATTGATTGCGGTATTCTATTCTTTGATTTTAAAATGCACGCAAAAGAACGATCAATCAAATGACGCCGTTACCGGGGAGACGGTGGTCTCTTTCTTTGTGTAATTTCGGGTTAAAAAAATAAAAAAATTATAAAAATTGAAAAAAAATTTAAACAAAAAATAAAATAAAATAAAATTCATCGTATTCTTTTTGAGAGGTATTGTGTGAATTGCGCAGGAAAAGAAAATTGACTGATTCAGATCTGGAAAAAGCCAGTGAACAAATCAACAAACAGAAAATTTGAACATACAGAGGAGAATCACAACAGACAACAAAAAAATTTTGGAGATCCAAACCAACTTAACCATCGCGGAACCGCGGCGGATTCAAGCGTTTGACCGCGGAACCGCGGTAAACTGCCGACGTCAGCACCCCAAAATTTTCTGTAAGTATTTTTGTCCCCTCTCCTACCCTGAGCTCCACTGAAAAATTTTCCTGCAGGGTTCTTTGCGCAAAATCTTTCTCCCTCTCCAATAAATTGTTTTTGTGCAGGATTCTTTGCGCTGCCAAATAAAGAAAAAAAATTTGGCAAGTGTTTTGGATTTTTGTGTGTTTACTGCTTTGCATTTTTAAAACGGACTTTTAAGAAGCTATAATACCAATCCAGATTGGGTGGGGATTTCATTACCCTTCCTAGGACCCCAAAAATCACAAAAAGCATATGCATCAACTCTCGACTTAATTAAAAAATATCTAGACTCAGCCAACTAAGGACTGTCGTGCTCATTAGGACAGAGGAAGGTTGTGGGCATTCAGTCGTTTATCTAAACCTGACTTTGTGGTGCCTAGGCTAGACAAGTGAGAAAGGTAATTTTAAAAGACCCGTCTCACGATGATTCGTGAGCGGATTCCTCCTTTCTTCATTTGTGCTTATCTGGCCACAATCGGCGGTGAAGAGGCGCTTTGAGGGATATCTCACAACTTGTCACTTTGGAACAGTTAGGAGTAGCCTAGTTGACTTAGGAGACCCTAGCTCTAGGCTTGATTGTGCATGTATAAATTGTGATTGTTTGAAATTTTATCGTAGTTCCGTACAAATTTTTGCAAAACTCTTTCTAAAAAATATCACTTTCAAAATTTTCAAAACTCCAAAAACAAACAATTTTTTTTAAATAAAAAAAATTTTAAAAATAAAAAAAATAAAAAATAAAAAAAATCATCACATTCTTTTTCTTCTCCTTTCTCACATCATGGGCACCCCACCTCGCAAAACTCTTGCCGAACTTTGGTACTCTCAACCAGACATTACTTCCTACGCGCATTGTTTTGGTCGAATTTCGGACGACCCTTCTATGCCCAAAATTTCTTTGAAAGATCGAATAGACGCGTCTAGGAGAAACAGTTGGATTCCGCAATCCACTTTGTATCAACCGTTTCAACCTTCACCACCTTCTTACGTTGATACCCCTTTTGAGAGTCCGGTGGTAACTCCAAAACCCATGTCTATTGCTGAACATATTGAACAATCTCGTGGCCGATCTTTCACTCATTTCAATACTTACAGTTCTTGGGATCAACAATTCCATTCACCTTTTTATCCAAATGTAGATTCTAATACTGTCCAACCATTCAATTCATATCCATCTTACCCAACTGTTGACATTGTTTCTATACAGCCATTTGGGAGTTTCACGTATCCAAACAATTTTGAATATTTTACTGAAACCCCGTCACAACCCATATCTAGTCTGGAACAGTGGTTGGAAGAATTTATGGTAGTGTCATGCCAACAGATGAGGGATTTGAATGCGTTCATGGCCGCTCTTATACAACCTAGTGATCCAGTAGCTAGTTTCCAACTAGCCCCAAATTTTTCAATGTATGATGAGGCAGTTGGACAGATTGATAATTTGAGTGGAGAAAGTGAGTTGTGCACCCTTCCAAATCAAACCTATCCATCCTCAATTTAATCCCACAATTCCGGTTTTGAATGTCTATCAAGTGTTCCAAATGATTCACCAGTTGAAAATAAAACATTTAATGAGTTGTGCGACTTTGTAGTGTTTGATTTACCTGATTGTGAAGGGTTCCATTCAAGTGAAACCATCACCAATCCTTTTGACCTCTACACCTCCACTCAAGAACCCGAATTGATTAATATCCATGCTTTTGATGATGTGTCTGAAAAAATTGATTTTCACTTGATTGAGAATATAGACGCTGGAAATATTTTGGATGATGAACCCACAGATTTGGATGAGTTTCTCTCTCCAATTCATCATCCCGGGTCATTAACTGTTTTTCCCAAACTTCATATGCGTCTTGATTTTGATGAGAATTGCATGGATAAGCTAAATGTTGAAGAGAGTATTGAGAAAATTATTGATGATATAGCAGTTTTACTTGAGGAGTCGGATTTTCCAATTCATTATATCCCTTTCATTGACTGCGCACACCCTCCTGAATTTTTAACCGATACCCTTCCTCAATCACTTCCCTCCATTCTCGTTTCGACCTTGCAAGAAACCGTTACACTTTCATTTTTTTTGTCTGGTTTACCAAGTTCGACATACCTATGTTTTCTTACGAATCTTGAGGGATTTGACCTCATTTCTCAGTGGGTTGATCGATTAGCACAATCGATTTTTACACATCGGTCATTACAAATAGTGCTAATTTATACACTCCATCTCCACTCTCAAGTTCGTATTCAACTTCTTTCTCCCACTTTCTCAGATTCTTCTTCTATTCTTCATATAATTTCAGTGAGTGTTGATGAATCACAATCCGATAATTCAAGTTTGATCATTCTAGGAAGCCAACCTGATGTGGATACTTTTGAAAATGAGGTAGATGAGTTTTTCGAGTCTCCTACCTCCATACTTTTTGACAAATCAAGTATGATAAATTCTGGTACAAAACTTACTGACAGTAAAATGTCATATCGATGAGAGTTTTGAAGAACTTTTCGCTGACGAACTTGCATTCCTAAACAACAAGGATTTTGTGATTAATCAACCTCCACCTATAGAAATTGAACCACCACCCTTTCTTCTTATAAAATACGAGAATTCCAATATTCCATTCATTTCTGATCATTCACATTCTCGTTTTTATTTATCATCACCTCTTATCTCTTCACATTCATGTTCACGCAAACCCTTTCCATACCACCACTTATCTCTTCCCCACTTCTTCTTGACTCTATATAACATGTTCTTCCACCGACCTATACGTTACATTGATAAATTGTTCAAATGGTTGATGTTGACTTTTGGTCTTTGCAGAGCTTGGCATTGACCGATAACTTTGACCCCCCTCTTTAAAAAGCTTAGCATTGTTTAACTTAAGTTTGGGAAGGGGGGTTTTATAATTTGGCTCGTGAAAATAATTTTTTTTTTTAACTTAAAGTGGTGAGCCAAAAATAAGTTTAGGGCAGATTTTCACAATCATATTTCATGTCCCTGTTAATAAATTTTTCCTCCCAAATTTACAAGTTTATGAGATTTAAAAAATGGCAACAGTAGAAACAATATTTTACTTAAGTTTGGGAGGAACCTTTTTGTATATATATATATTTTTTGTTTTCTTTTTCTGTTAATAATAAAAATAAAAATTTAAAAAAAAAACAGGGGAGTGCCGGCAATTTTGACCCTCTTGGGGTAGCCTGACAGTGAGGGCACTGTCAAGTTTAAGTTTGGGGGTATGCTCGATAATGTTTCTTCTTTCGCACTCATATGTATATTTTTGCATTTGCATACTTATTTTAAAACCCATAAAATTGAAAAAATTATAAAAATTATAAAAATTTAAACGTTCAATTTTGACCATATTTTACTTAAGTTTAACATGACGGTTGACTAGTTTAGGAAAAACTAGATCCTAAACTTAGTAAATTAAAAACCCTAAAAATAACCTTTCTTAAAGTTTAACTGTAGAAAATATACGTCTTTGTAATTTATTTAGAAAAGGACAAATTTGAGTTCCGTTCTTGGGCTAAATCTAAATAAGGGAAGAGTATTGAAAGCTCTATTTGAAATATAAGTCTGAAAAATAAATTCTGAACCTTTAGTCTAAATTCTGAAAGTATATACCCTACTTTACGCACTCACATGCACCTTAAAACTTGGGATGGTAGAGAATACCTTGAAATGCTCTTGTCTAAAATCCTTAGTATGAAAGAAAATAAAATAAAAATACAAGTGTGAATAAAGAGATATAAAAAAAATGAACACTGGTTTTGTAATTACTTAAGGCTGCATAAATAAATAAAAAATAGCGAGGGTGCTTTATCATCTAGTGCCTTAGACCAACTGGTTTGGGAGTCACTACTAAGCCTTAAGTATTACAAGACGAGGAATTACGCCTAAATGCACAAGCATATTTTGTAATCGGTCGTTTAGTACCTCAAGAAGTATTAACGGTCGCATGAAAGATGTGTGAGCAATTTCATCTAAAAATTCACCAACTAAAAGTACTTTGGACGATGGACAAGAGTATGATAGCTTGAATTGAATTTCCAAGTGTAAGCGTAATACATACACACACGTAGGGGTATATGATTGGGGTTTGGATGAGAGATAAGAATGAAAGATAGGGCTTATATCTTCAGTAGAGATGATAAAAATTTCTAAGTTGAGATGGAACCTTAGAAGGAAATTCATAAGATGCTGAAAGCTTAATAAATTTGCAGAACATATACGATCTTAAGTTAAATGATAAGTAAGTGTGAAAAATACTGGTTGATGATTTCTAAGTCAAAGATAATAGAATTTCTTGCTAAAATACCGAATTGAAGAATGAAAATCAACAGGCTAAGTTGATTGGATTTTGTGGGTAGTATCCGCTGAAAACTCTCAGGAGACAACACTCCTCCTGCTAGGGACACCTAGAGCTTTAACGGCTTGTTGCACGAGCTCAGTGCAATCGCGATTTCCTGTGAAAGTGAGGTTAGGTTTTTTCAAGAATAAAATTGGTTTTGCTCGGGACGAGCAAAAGATAAGTTTGGAGGTATTTGTTCAAATCAGAATTTTGCATTATTATATCGCCCATTCTTAATCATATTACAAATAAATATGTGTTTTTAATCCATATCTGCTAAATAGTTGCAGGTTACAGGTTCTCAGAACAATACAGTGAAATTCAGGAAAAGACGCTACAAATGTGAAACTACGACCAACAAATAGATGAATCTGTATGATGCCGCCTACTGTTTAAGGAACAAACGAAGATCAGCGAACAGTTCAATGCACAAAGTACAAAAGCAGTACAAGATTCAAGACTTCAACGCGAAGCTTACGGCGAAAAGTCCACAACATTCTGCACTGTGGAAATCTGAAAGAAAATAGAAGAGATTATGAGGAACCAAGTGAAGAAAACAGAAGATAAAAGCAACTTGAAGAAACCCTACAGAATTGGGCCCATGAACCCACCAAATGGCCGCGGATCCGCGGCCAAACAGGCTATTCTGCCGCGGTTCCGCGGCCGTGCAATGCACGTGTCGGTAGGGTGTCGGTGTTTTGACTCGGTCTTTGGGGTTGTTTTGTAATTTCATATATAGATCAGAATGTAAACCTAGGGTTTCTCCTGTCTATAAATAGGAAAGTTGAAAGCCTAATTAGGTGTGTCTCTTTTGGGTGCCTCTTTTGAGATGCATTTCTTTAGTTCTTAAATTCTTTTCAATTTCTAGATTTAATTCTCATTTTGTAATGAATCGTTAAGAGGTCATCAATAAAGGTATTTTTTTTATCTTGCATTCTTTTTATCTGCAATTTTAATTCCTGTAATTTTTATCTGTTCTTTTAATTATCTGCAATTTAGTTTTCTAATATTAAAAATTATAAAAAAATGAATTTGATTGTCACCTTCCTAATGAGTGAGTAATTCCTCACTTGTTAGGGTTAGGATTGGGAAGGTTTGAAAGAAGAAAATCTCTCTCCCCTCTTTCTTTGTCCAAATAATTTTATTTAAAAGACTCTCTTTAATCCAACCACACACCGCTCACTGCGGCACCCTATCCTAAATGATAGCGGTGATTCCCTAGTTCGACCGGTTGTGGTTGAATTAACTGGAGATTAGGGCTAAAAGCCGAGAACGGACGGACAAGGACCAAAAGGAAGAAACTTAGTTTCTTCCTAGTCGTGCTAATCCCCGTTGTTGACTATTACCCTAACATCTATATTTTTAATTAGGGCATTGATAGAAGCGAGAAGAATCCCTTTTTCGAACTAACCTAATCTAAACCCTAGCAAGCTTTTTTATCAATTTATTCTCATTCATAGATCTACAACAAAACCACTAATTTTTTGGGCTTAACGCGTTAGAATATAAAGAAAAGGAATCTTTCTCCCTGTGGACGACTCGTACTCAACCGGCTAGCTACCAAGCGACACCGTTATTGATTGCGGTATTCTATTCTTTGATTTTAAAACGCACGCAAAAGAACGATCAATCAATCGCCGTTTATGTATTCTTTTTAGGAAGATGTGTCATTAGTTGGCGTGCTTCGTTACAGCCTACAGTAGTGTTATTTATGACGGAGGCAGAGTATATGACCGTTGTTGAGACCGTTAAGGAGACAATCTGGTTGAAGGAACTATTTTTGAAACTTTGCATCCAAAAGAATACCATAATAGTCTATTGTGATAGTCAAAACACGATTCATTTGACAAAAAACCAGATACATCATGAAAGAACAAAGCACATCGATATTCGGTATTGGTTTGTTTAGGAAGCCGTTAAAAAGTAAGAGATAGTTGTAAAGAAAGTTGGCACATCAGATAATCCGGCTGACATATTGATTAAGTCTCTTTCGTTTGTTAAATTTGAGTATTGCTTGAACTTAGTTGAAGTGCGTCGCATTCATTAAGCCTTTTAGGGATTTTGTGGAGAAGGTGGATCCACTATTAATATTATGGAGGGGTTTTATGATGAAAGCGAGGTAAGATGGAGATTTATTGAGTTTGTCCCGTATTCTTGATCTCTAGAAATTCCTAATCGAATTGGGCATTCGGGGAATTTTGTCCCGGTTTCAGATTCGCTTCCAGCAAAAGAACAGAGGTCTGAAGTTTAAGCTTCAGATATCTGTCAATGATCTGTAATTTGAGAATATTTTGGGCAGACGTATGGCATGTCTTCTTCAGACGTCTGGTCCTACTCTGCGTTTTGGGCAGACGTATGCCGTGTTGTTCTTCAAACGCCTGCGCGCGTCTTCGGCCGAATCTTTGTTATGTTGGAAAATTAGTTATTTGATCTTATATGTCTACTACTGTATATATTATAGTACTTTTGTAACCCTAGATTGGATTGCTTTGGAGATTTCATCCACCGTTTCTAATACTCCATATTTGTTGACTGATAAAGATTTTCCTTTGCCTATGATTTTTCCCGTAAGGGTTTTTCTTGTAAATCAGGTGTCTTGTTTGGTTAGTGCTCTTATTTCCATTACTTTTGTCTATTTGATTACTTCTCTGTATCGTTTGTTATTATTTCGAGATCGTATTTTCCGCAACAAATATTTTTATTAGCAGATATTGGAAAATCCATAATTTAAACGTACCAGGAAGAAAATAGTAGAACTATATTCTAAGGCAACTGAATAGAAATGCATTCATGTGATACTATGAGATTGCATGGAGGATCATACTACCATAGTGATGAAAATCTATATCGTTCTATTTTTATGTCTTCGTCTTTAATCGAGAGATTAAGCCTTGCCTTTTATGCAGGGAAGGCTCTCTCTGACTGAATTGCTGTATAAAGCTATCGACTGTTTTGCACCCTTGATCTTGCTCTATGATCAGTATCTGTGCTGAGCACGGAAGAGTTTGATGTCCTATCCGGTGCATCATGCACCGCCTTTTGTTAGAATCCTCAGAAAGTGGTTTGTTGCTGTCGTAACCAGTGGTATCAAGATTTTGTATTTTTTTTTTAATTTTCTTCCTATGTATACAACTTAGCAAAGGTGAATGATGATCGGGAGTGTCTTTTTGGATAAAATGGATATTTTTCTATTTAATCGTGCACCCTTTCATCACCTGTAGGTCGGGTGTCCTTTCTTTTTTTGACCCATTTAACCTCCATAACAAAATTAATTATGTCTCCACTAATTAGCATGTAGATTAATATATGATTTGCTTATCTATATTTTTATTTGTTCATTGGTAGACATCAACGACACAAATCCCCTCCTCTTTCATTATCTCTTTTGACATCTGATAATTAAGCTCAGGCTTAATTATTCTGGCTTAAATGACATATATATACGATGTACCATGTAGGTCCAATAGTTTTAGATTTTGTATTTTTATAGTGTGTATCATTCTGGATAAAAGAAATATTATGTATATCAATTTTATGCTACATCATAACTACTACTTTTTATAATTATTTGTTTGCGTTTGCTGGGCATAACCTATATTTACATTTTGTATTTTACCCTTCATAGCATCCATTTTCTTTTGTTTTGTGCGTGCGCGTGCGTGTTTGCTTTGCCTTTATTTGATAACTGATGCAGATTAACGTACTCTTATCTTTTTGCTTGTGAGGTTTACCTCGAAGTAAAGACACGATTGTGCAAGTAAGCTTCGGAATATGTCCATGTTGATGAAAAAGAATTGCGAAGGTTGCACACAGAGCTTAAGCTGATCATTAAACGGTCAAAGGAACTACAAACTCTTTGTTCCATACGTAAATCCCAATTCTCTCTCTCTCTCTCTCTCTCTCTCTCTCTCTCTCTAGCCTAGGGTCTTAAGTCAGGAACATAGAGTAATATTTCTGATATAGATACACTAAAGTGAGATGGATATTTTATCAGTAGGTTAATTGCCTTGTGTTTTTGGATGGCCTCGGCTCAAAATGAAGGGAAGCTCTAATGGAAGTTCGATGGATGCAGAAGCAAGTGATTGGGTTGGTGTTGATTACGCCTGAGTTTCTATCAGCAGCAGTACAGCTACGAATACGTTAGGGCTTTGTTCTGTGGATTGCAATTTGGATATATAAAAACGCTATGAGAAAACCCGCGCTGCAAGGCAGGGCCCATGCATTTGATGTTATTGCAGTGCGCCAAGTTGCACAGTGCCGCTATTTGCCCTTAAAGTTATGTTCAACTTTGTATTTTTATCAGTCAATTATTAATATTATATTGAAGCCCAGTTAGCAAAATTCAATTCGCATTCAACTTAAGGAATAGAGAGAGAGAGAGAGAGACACACACACACCCACCAATGGAGGGGATTTCCTTTTATGGGCATTGAAAAAATACACCCTTCATGATTTTTTTTGACGATCGGCACCTGTCGTTGTCTTTTTTATCATCTAAGATGTGGATACATCAAATTTTATATGATTCTACTGCTTTTTCACCGTTGATTTAGTGGGTGCAAAATTAACGGTTTGCCGACAATAGAACTTAAAATCATATGAAATTTGGTGCATCCACATCTCAGATGTTAAAGATGATGACGATGGATAATGATCGTCGGAAAAAATCATAGAGGGTGCATTTTCTCGACGATGTATGAGAAAATTCCCCCACCTCTTTTCTTCATGTTCTGGCCAAGTTCAGGTTCTCTCCTATGACTCTGTAGGGGGGCTGAACCTCAAACATTCTGCCCAATTTCAGGTTCAGGTGACCCATGCACGTGAAGTAAGCTACTTGTCCAAACAACCAGCTATATTTTACTAGATCTAAAATATAAATGGAGGAATGGAGGGATGTAGGATCGGAGTAAGGATCTCCTGATCAAGTCAAAAATCAATGATCTGTCTAATTTTTTAATGGTATGGTTCTTCTAAGATATGCGGTAAATATTACGTGATTTCAATATCTCTTGCGCTTGCATCAAAGGGTCACAAATTTAACAGTCTACCTATAATAGAACATTTTTCATTACCTAATCAGCATTTTAAGAGTATGTGTATATATGTATTATTAGGTCATCAATGTCAAGATGGAAGTGTCGATCATCAGAAAAGTTATGTACTCGTTTTATCGATCTTGGAGAGGCCATCTCCCTTGCCCCCGGACACCCAATTTTTCCCCCATATAAATGAGAGCGTTGACTTTATTTTCGCATATATAAATTATGGATTTGCTTAGTTTGCACAGGTTCGATTTTTACCCTTGTTGGGTTTGTCAGCGGGCTAAGTAATTAATCTCGTAAATCATTCCACCTATATTGTAGTTTTTAGATCTAAGCCATTTCCGAAAAAGTTTTACCGTGGTAGCTATGTTTTTTGGCTTTCATCTATATTAGAACCGTATATAAAAAGATGAGATCAGGGGTGACTATGTGAGTCCTCATACTCTAGGAAACAATGTGGGGGATCTATAAAATCATTGGCATTTAAAACACACGCACAACCAAAACCTAATTTTGTTTTGATTATATTAGTGCTTGCCCTGTATGATTTGAAGTAACAAAACCATTTAGTCCCTTTTCTCATGGCTTTATAATCATCCAAAAAAGGTTTGGTTTCACAATGACCAAATATAGTATTGCACCTGTATATGTATATGACTTCTTGATTATAACTTCAATCACCTTCGTGTTAAGTATCATTATTTCACAACTCTTGGATAATGAAACATTAGAATAATCTTGTTTCATAGTTAATTTGCCTGTGGCGAACGTTGTTAAAATATTGTGAATTGTTATGTTCCAAGAAGCCATGAGAAAAGGGGTTGAGGATACAACTTAGTTTTATATCTAAGTAAAATTTGAATTCAAATTGCTTACTCAACAAATCATATGAACTTAAATCATGCTTGTCTTATAAAATACTCTCGTAATCAGGTTATACGAGTGTTGGTTCTTCCTTTTCTTGTTCTTTTTTTCTTTTTGAATAATAGGCCGTAACCTGATTAGGTCTTCTTTTGTCCATGCTAACCGACAATAGCAACATGCTTGATATCTATCAATAAACTCAAATGCTCAACCGACAATAGCAACATACTTGATGTCTACATTATATATTAATCTACTAAAATGCTCAACTGCTCAAGCCACTAAAAAAGTAAACCGACAATTTAACTGAGATGGGTTATGATGTCTACATTATATATTAATCTACTAAAATGCTCAACCGCTCAAGCCATCAATTTATCTTATATTGATTCATTTCAAGCTTGCCTAAACCTTTCTCCTCGCAAAACTCTGTTTCAAAACAGAGCATTTTAGCTTAATAACAAGTCAATGCAAAATTTGAAATAATTCAATCCATTTTGGAAACAGAGAGTAATTATAACCAAAATCAATAAGGGGAAGCAAACTTTGAAGTTCTCAAACTCTCTTCTAAGGAAGCTCAACCCTAAAAAAAAAAAAAAATCAAAATCATCTACACTCTCAACTCTCAATTAATCTTAACAATAGATTGAACTAAACCTTATTCTTCACATTATATATGTAGGATTAATATTTATATTCAACATGTGACCTTTTCCCTAGCAACCCATTTTTATTTGAAAACAGAGCATTTTAGCTTAATAGCAAGTTTATTCAAAAATTTAAACAAATACTTGCACATCAAAATCTCTCAAGGATCAAAGCAAAGAGGAGTAATCACAAACAAATAAAATTCACCAAGGTGAAGCAACCTCTGAAGTTGTCAAAAGCTCTTCCAAATACTCAACTCCTAAATCCTCTAATTCCACGACACTGTCCCCTCTCCCCTTCACCTTCACCTTACCCCCCTTCCTAACTCCCGACGACTTCCGCCTCATCGAGTGCCGCTTCTTCAATGCCACGACAGGCGACCCCCCTTCCTCTTCCTCGCACTTAACTCGTCTCAAGCTCTCCTTAACTCTCTCCACCGGAAAATTCAACACCGCCAGCGATCCCCTCATTGCGTACGCGGCTTGATCGTAGACCAAAGCCGCGGCTTCCGCGCTGTCGAAGGTCCCGAGCCAAACCCTGATCCCACGCCTGGTCGAGTCTCTTATCTCCGCCGCATACTTCCCCCACGGCCGCCTTCTGACCCCTCGGTAGCTCTTCTCTTTTGGTTGGGTTTTCGACTCGACCTCTACTTCTTCGACTTTCGGCTTGATCAGGTTGTCTGTGTTGGTGTTTGTGTTGGTGAATTGTGTGAGCATATCGAATAAGAGCATGTCTTCGGAGTCGTTTACGTTGAAGGGGCAAGAGCTCGAAGACGATTCGGGCGAGAGTTCATAGCTTTGAGAGTAGAATTGAGGGATGCCCATTTTTGTGAAAATAAGAGAGAAAGGAATTGGTTTGGTCTCTGTTTTGCTTCTCAATTGTACTAGTTTTGGAGATTGGCTTTGCATTTTATAGGAGAAGCATGAAAGAGTTGAAAGAGTAGCAGTGATAGATATATTTCTAATTGGAGAAGGACACAAAATTTTTTTTTTTTAAGGAGAAAAATGCAGCTAGGTCAGTAGAAGCTGATGCAACGGGGTGTGGGGCCCTGAGTGGGAATTATTTTTTTGGGTTTTTTCTATACTCAACCCCCAAAACTATAGTATTTCTAAATAAGAACCCTAAAACTTTATATTTCTAAATAAGACCCCAAATCTTTTAAATTGTCTAAACTGGTACTCATGGTTAGTTTTCCATCCAAATTCCATTTAAAATGACCATTTTGCCCTTATCTTTTTCTTCCATCCTTCATCAACACCATTCTTTTATTTCTTTTCAAATTCCAACACCCAATCGCTCATTAGAATTGCACCCGTCTATAATTATGATTCTGGTGGTCTTTCTTTTAAACCATTCGGAACCGTCTTCATGAATAACAAATGATTGTTTTTTTTTAAAAGAGGACCAAATATACTAATGATGATGCTCACAAGTGGTGTCTTCTCAGATTACGACACATGGCAGATGACGTGTCTCGGATTTTACGGGGGTGGAATAAATTAGCCGCATCAGGGACATTTCCCGGGGCTCCTTCCCGGGGGACATACCCGACCCTTCGGGAGACCCCCCTGAAGACATTCCACCTTCATTTAGGAGACTACCAACAGCTCGTCTCGAGCTTCTTCAGTCTCCCCACTCGCCTCCGAGCCATCCAAACATGCCGAGCTTCCTCGGCCTCCCGCTCGTCTCCGAACTCCAAGCATGCTGAGCTTCCTCGGCCTCCCCCGATCAACCGAGGATGCAGAGCCCTGCGCTTCCGCAGCGGCTCCGCGTATCTCACTAAAGAGGGATAACTGCCGCCCCACGTCCCGCGTCCCACGCTGGCGCGTCCTCCCCATTAATGAGCGTATCCCGTCATCAGTGAAGGGATCCCGTCATTCACGCACGTGTAACGTCAGGGGCATAACCGAAGGCGAAGATCTCGTACCTGCTCGCTCCATGCGACCGCTATAAAACCCCTCTCTCAGACGACTCAGATAAAGCAACTTGAACCCAATAAGCCACTACTCTGCTCAAATTCCTCGGCTAACATAATCGTCGGAGGCTCCTACGGTAGTCACCCATCCCGGGACTTCTTTGCAGGTAGCTCGGCTTCCACCTCAAACTCAACCTATTGAGATCCACTCACTCAAGGAGGCAACCTCCGAATCCAATCTCAACCGTCCAGTAAGGCTCGCGACAGATCGACGGAGGACAGCATCTGAAGGAGATCAAGTCCTCCATCAGTTGGCGCCGTCTGCGGAAACGAAAGACTTATCTAGTTCAACCAACTAAAGTTGATCCTCCGCCCTCGATCCAATGGAGAGCGATGACCGCAACAATCCAAATACGAGCCACCACAATGGAGGCAGAAGTGGCTCGCCTCCTTCTCCTAACGCCATCAGCGCCTTATCCGTTCGGATAGACAGGCTCACATCGCTGGTGGATGCCCTCGTTTGCGTCCAAGCATGTAACACTTTAGAATGCGGTTAGTGTTAATTAAGCGATAATGCGGGTTTTTTTAATGAAATTTAACCAATAATTATTTTAAACATATTTTATTTAATTAATTAATATTTTACTTAATTATTTTTATATTTGCACACACATGTGTATGTTGAATTAGGGTTAAGGAGGTGTTAACCATGCTTTACTGGCCATGGCACACTTAGTCATTTCTTTTAACATGTCATGTTACTTTTAAACAATTATATCTATTTTAGTTTTAATAAAAAAGGGGGTTTTAATTGTTTTTGGAAAAGAATAGAAAAGATGAGAAGAGTGAATTATTGAGGAGACTTTTGGAGGCATGGTTGCTAATTAATGAAGAGAGAGTGAGTGAGTGAGTGTAAGGCTTACACTCACTCCACACACATACACTCTCTGATTCTTCACTCATACACTCTCATTCTCATCCCACTCTCTCAATTCTCTTGTCCTTCTCCTTCTTCACTAAGTTCTCCACTTGAAATATTTTCATCACAAATTCTAAGCCTAAACTTTCATCAACCTCACTAAACCCTTCATTAAACTTGATTAAAAGCCTATTGTGATGACTTAGAGCTTGGAAAGTTAGGGTTTTCCCAAGTTTTGGTGAGGTGATGATCTTTAACTCTTTTTTAGGCTTTAAGGAAGTTTGTATGCTTATTAGTTTCAGTTTTAAACACTAAAGTTATAGTTATTACGCAAATATCGTATTTTTGTGATAAGTTGTGTCTTGGTGATCTGTTGTTGTTAGGGTGACCTATTATATAATCTAACAATACAGTAGAGTATTGAGAGAGCCCTGAGTGTGCACCTGAAACCCGGACCCCACTCCTCCTAGTTGTCCCGACGAGATATAGAGAAACAGCCGGCGCCGCCGGATTTTTGGTGGCCTGGGAAGTTGTGTTTTTAAGGGTAGCTATCTGTAGGTTTTCCTTGGTGTTTGGGTATGTTTGATTTTCCTATATTTTCTGTAGGCAAAATCTAGAACCACTTTGCTAGTTTCCAATGTTTCGGCAACACGCGATACAGTATCCGACACGGTTTTTGTGTTTCGTGTAGCTTGCTGCACTTAGGTTTGGTTTAGGACGTCTCTACACGCGTTAGCCACTAAGCTAACACTTGAGAGCTTGTGGGAGTCGATGTGTTTAAGCGTTATTTGCGTGTATTATTGGACGGTTTCTAATTTGCACTTGTTATGTTGATATGTGATGTTAGGATCGATTGCGGGGACTTCGGACGCTACAAGGAAAGAAAAGCAGGTGGTTGGATTTACTTAGCTCGAGATCATCGGTAAGTAGATTTAACATCTACGGGGGAATCGTCGTATGGCGTTATACGTCGAGAGTTAGATTCAGAGATATGACTATTGTTTATATGTATGTATGTATGTATTGATTGATTGTGCATGAGTACCATTGTTGCACATCTCATTGCCTGTTGTATATGGACATAATATTAATGAGACACAACACTATTACTAACGGTTCATGTTGCATGAGCACCAAACTGTATTCCACACACACCATTAGTAATTGCCATAAAAACGCACACTATAGAAATTACCATGGAGAATATGTTGCTTCGCTTTCTTTATCATGAACAGTTAGATATTAATTCTTGTTTTATTGGGCATATGAACTACATCATATATACACATGCATACATACATTGCTATAGTAACCCGTTAATTTCACGAGATGTTGCACTTTGATTTCGTGAAAATTGGGAAACCGCAAGATACCTTTGAAAACTTGATATATTTAAAAGAGCGGTTTTCTCTTGATATGCTCACATTACCATTCCATGTTGCATACATTGTATTTCATGGACATATGCATTGATGTACTGATTTCATGCGATTTCTGGATTTGAGAACCGCGGTTATATTTAAAAAGGGGAAATATATATTGCTTTAAAGACGTGGTTTCTCTTGAGATGATATTTCGAGACATCCACCATGAGTTTCTTGATTCTGAGCTATGAGTATACCCGATTCGAGGAGTGGGAGGTACCGTCTGCGGGTACATAGTGGACCCCGTATGGTACCCCGGGGCAAAAAATGATTTTTGTGGTGTAGACGATGAGCCTGGCAAAGAGGACACTACCTACCGGTGATTGTATATAACTCGACGGATATCCGGAGGATACCGTTTTGGAGTATGATATAAGATAGATGAGGGCCGATCTGAGTATGTGGCGTCTGAGATGAGATATATATGAGGGCCGATCTGAGTATGCGGCGCCTGAGATATGAATATTTACGTGTCGATGTTGGACACGGGTTTCATGATATTTCGAGTGTCGATATTGGACACTTAGGTTTCATGATGTGACGGATATGAGGGCCGATTAGAGTGACGGCGCCTGAGATATTAGGATTTGGGGTGTCATTGATGGACACCGGTTTTCCATGATGATGATTCATACATGAGGTTTTATGTGTTATCCCATACTCAGGATTTAATTAGCATGCACTGTTTCATGTAGTTGTTGTACCCTGGTGGTGTACCTTGATCACGACTTTACTGCATACCCGTGCTGTTATATTTATGTTATCAAATTACTTATTTTAGACTATCGCTCTCGTGCATACTTGCGATTATCTGTATGATGGCATTTACTATTCACGAGTTGGCAACTCACCCCCGTTGTGCCACAGTGTTTTGCAGGCTTGACTCTCAGTGTAGTCGCAGTAGGGCTTCTCATTGCATCTACTTATGCGGATACCACTGCTGTTGGTCATGATTTGGATAGGTGGGTGGTTTTGCGAGTATCCGTATGATCTCATTGTATATCTTATTGTATCTAGTACTCTCCATCTACCATTTTCATTTATTTGACTAGGAGACAAGATTGTGAGGATCGATATTGTATTATTTGTGACTCTGGTTGTCGAGCTCGTATAAGCCGGCTTTATTTTATTTATGTTGTGAAGTTGGTTTCACTTCTTTATTGCTTATTTCTTCGCTACGACGTCGTATATACTTATTGTGGTTGTGTTCCGCCTATGGCGTGAGTTGCTCCCGTTGGGGATACTTTATATATATTCTATGTTTGTACCCGTTTGGGGCCAGTTTTTACAAAAGCGAAGCTGCCGAAATTTTTAAGAAAATAAATTAAGTTGAGATTTTATAACTTGAGATCTTTTTAATGTTTTAACAAATATTTTAAATGTTTTATCATTCTATCTTTTTATGGTTTAGATTTCTAGGCTTGTCGGCTTACTTGAATTATGTTACACCTTTAGATGTTACGTGATTTAAGTGTCGGTCGCGTTCCTAAATTGGGTCGTGACAAAGCAGCAGGCCACACCCACCAGGCCGCAGTTCCCCCTCCCCGGGATAATGACGTCCGTCGAAGGACGGACGGGCACGCTCAAGCCCTCGATCTACTTCGTCCTCGTCACAGCGCCAATGAGCGCCGGCGAACCAACTCCGGCCACCTTAACCCACACGCAACGACTGATTCTATGACCCGCTGTGCGCTGGACAGCTCCATACCACGGTCCCAGGGAAGGATGGGCCGTCGTTCCAATGCCCACCGCGCGTTCTCGCCCCCCGAGGAGGTATCGGTCAGCTCGCCTGCTTCCAAGCATGGCCGACACCTCCCCTCCAGCCGGGGTCGCCCGAAAGATGAACGCCGGGGCCACTCGAGAAGGACCTCGCCGGAGAATTTGTGAAATCTGATAGAGCGGAATCAAAACCGCACACTGGTGCAGACTCGGAGCGGGGACAATCACCACTCCAACTGTCCAGAATCCTCTGGCTACCACCACCGACTCAAGGCCCTCGAGAAGAAAATCGAGGGCATACACCGGGATGGCCAAGCATCCGGCGAAGTGAACCGATTCTTCGCCGATTCGTTGATGAAACCCTTTACGGAAGAACTGCTGGCCAAGCACGTCTCGTCCCGGAACAAACCGCCTAAGGTGGCCCTCTTCGACGGGAAATCCAACCCGAAGGACCATCTAGATACCTTTACGGCTGGCATGAGCTTCCAGAATAACTCCGCGCGGCCCAATGCCGAGATTTTCCCGCCACTCTCATCCGAGCTGGCCAAGACTGGTTCCGAGGACTAACGCCATGCTCCATCTCGACCTTCGGTGAGCTGGCCACCCAATTCCTCAGCCACTTCGTCAGGAATCGACGACAAAAGAGAATAGTCGACTACCTGTTCACCATAAAGAGCGGAGACAAGGAATTCTTTAAGAGATACGTCACTCGTTTCTACAACGCTCTCCTCGAGATCCCCGAGCACCGGGATGAAACTGTTATCACCGCACTAAGGTCGGGTCTTAGGCACAAAGAATGGCTCCGCTCTTGTCATGCCCCGCTTCCCGGTATACGGCGAATGGGACGCGACTGGTCCGCTACGTATTTACTCTGAAGTAAATACGCTAAGCGTATCTAACCAATATAAAAGTAAATACACAAGAGACAAGATATAATAAAAACAGCAATTTTTATTTATTAACATTCTTTTGTACAATGCATGAAAAGAAAATACAACTAAAATAAAAGCGATGCCTAAACAATGGCATAACAGGAAATAAAAAGTACTGAATGGAAACTGTACAATGAAACTATAGCTCTGGTTCTTCAGCAAGCTGATCCAAGTCTTCTGCAGATGGCTCGATCTCTGCTGGGTCCAAACCACCTAACGAAATTCAAAGAAGAAAGAAATAGAATGTCGTCAGCGAACAGGTCACTCGGTAAGTCCCAAAGATAAGGGAGAAATATACAGAGAGTAAGAGAGAGAGAGTAGCCTTTAATGTTGTATTATATTATTGTAATGTTATATTAACGCTGTTGATTGTAGTTTGGTACAGAAGAATGCCAGTGTATACGAGAGGGGTCTCTATATGCTAGAGACCAGGGCAAACGGAATATAGAGTACAAGGCTCCGTTAGAAGGCCCGGAACAACGGCAATTGGATTCATGTTAGGTGTCTTAAATCTGACCGCCTCGTGCCACTTTTAACACCTTCCGTACTAATCTACCCCTTAAATCCCGTAGTGTTTTGATTGTATTGTTTGTCTTGTAAATTGTATTGATTGTATAATTGATTGACTGACCGAAACCATGATATCAGTAAACGGATGTAACCGTAGAATCGTGTAAATTGATGTAAACTGGAGTTCATGTAATTGGAATGTATATCCATGGTTCGGTTCGGTCGAGTTGTATAGATTGATAATTGGATTCATGTTGAATTGTAATATTGAAACTTGTAGATTATAGATTGTAAACTGTAGATTGTAAATTGTAGATTGTAGATTATACTTGATTCATTTTCAAGTCAGATTATACAGAGACTCAAACTGAGTCAAACAATCAGCGAGTAAATTGAAGTCTTGATTATTTCTTAAACCTATAATTGCTAGGGTCCTTAAAGTAATTTATAAAACTTGAGGGGGTTTTATTTAAAAATACTTTTATATACTCCTCAAAGTGCACCTCAAGTATTTATTATTCGTCTTTAGAGTTGTAATGAATGTTGATTTTATATTGTGATATTTCTAGTGAAAATATCCTAGTTTCATAAATAAATGTATTTATTTGTAATATTGATTTATGTGGAATTTACGGTATTTTAGTGTAAAATTTATTCTTGTGATTTTTAGAAAAAGGTGGAATATTTATATCATAACAAAATAGATATTTTAATGATAAATATACATATATTTATACAAAAATAATTTTAATAAATATTTTATATTCTAAAAATATTATTTTCTTAAGATGTCGTATTTTAAATCTTTCAAGACCGAATGCTTCTTGCGGAGGTCTGAATCTCGCACTACTAAGCCAGAGAATATGCGATAAACCGCATCATCCCGAATGGGTTCCCCAAAATGAGTTGTAGCGGCGCTTTGCAAAGATTGTATATATACTAAATCGTTTAGAAAACGGTTTTATGAAGTAAATGGTATTTATTTGTAAAGATGTAAATTTTCCCGTATTCTATGTTCTAGGGTCTCCTAAGTCAACTAGACTATTTCTAAATGGTCTAAACAACAAGTTGTGAGATGCCTCAAATCGTCTTTTCACCGCCAATTGTGGCCAGGTAAGTACAAGTGAGGAAAAGAGAGATCCGCTCACGAATCACCGTGAGACGGGCCTTTTAAAGTTACCTTTCTCACTTGCCTAGCCTAGACACCACAAAATCAGGTTTAGATAAACGACCGATATCAGCAACTTATCGTATTTTCCTAATAAGTGGTACTTCTTTAAAAAGTGTATCAAAACTAAATCTTTTAGAAATAGTTTTATTAAGTATATGGTATTTAAATGAAAATGTTTGTTTTCTCGTATTCTAGGTTCTCGGGGGTGTTGCATACGAGTGTGTGAGGAGGTAGGTCGTTACCTCGTGATCTACTTTAAATGTATAGCAAGTTTGATGGGGTTAAATGGAGGATTGAAACAATGTGGTATTTAAGTGAAAAATACGATAAATTGAAATAGCTATCATTTCATGTGATGAAACTTGTTCAAACTGTTTGATTAGTGTTTAGTAGTCAACATGAGGAAGTTTAAGTATGATTGTATTAGTGAGAAGTGAAATTTTATAGAAAACCGAATCGGAAATCGGGTTTGTTCCGATTCCGTTGGGTTTTGTAATTTCGTATTTTGAGAATGGAAAAGAGAGATAGAAAAGGGACTTACGAGTTTTAGATTACGTAAAAGAGTGAGAGGGGACTAGAAGGATCGCCGATGTGTAGTGTCGTCGCCGGTAGTTCCTAAAATGATCGCCGGAAGTTCCGCCGGGAATTCGTCGGAGCTTCGCCTCGAGCTTGTTTTCAAAGTACACGATTCTTGGAAATTTTTGAGAGAGTGGGCTCAAGATTTTGGGGTGAGAGGGTAGAGGGTAGGGAGTGTATTTATAGGGTAGGATAGGGTTATGGTAGATGAAAGGTTTTTAATAAAAAAATTGTAAAAATATAGAAAATTCATTAAAAATTGGAGTAATTAGGTGTTAATGGGCATTCTGGAACCGATCTAATAAATTAGAGTGTGCAGGGGGTTAGAGAAGGCGAAAAGGCAAAACTTTCCAGTTGATGACTCACCGGAATCGGCAACTCCGGCCGGCGGCGGCGGGCCGAGTCGGCCGGTCCGCCGGCCGAGTTGGCCGATCCGGGCCGAGTCAGGGTGGCAGGAGGTGGGGGGTCGTCAGATGGGGCCTCTGGTGTATTTAGGTTTTTAGGTGTAGTTCAAGTTTTGGGAGTTATGGTGTGTGGACTGTTGGGCTTCCAAAGAATTTAAAATAAAATAATATTAAAAATAATGCGGGGAAGGGGATTTGAACTCTGGTGGCTTGGTTCAACAGTGCAAGGTATTACCAATGAGCTACAAGCTCCTTCTTGTAATTATGGAGCTATTTAATTACTTAAAGTAATAACAGCAAATGTAAATACCCCAAGTATACATCAATTTTAAAGCAAATTTTTGTACACTAAAAATGGAGTTGTTACATTCTTTTAATTTGTAATTAAAAAGCAAAATAATTACTTATATCTTGTGCTCAGGCTAAAATACCTTTTTATGGATTTTGAAAAAAAAAATTGAAAAAAATTGTATAGGAAATTTAGGGTTGTTACAGCTCTTTTGCATTAGCGCAACCTAAGACCATGGCCGAGGTAAAATCTTGAACCGAGCGGGAGATCCAACTCGAATCGGAGGTGAACGCCAACCTGCCTGGGGGTGACCAAGATGACCAGAAGAAGAGGGTCGATCGCCCGAAACCCTATACCCCGAGGTTTCAGGAGTATACTCCCCTAAACATCTTCTAAACCGAGCTGTTGGAGGAAGCGAAAGGCGAGAGATTCTTCAAGCTCTCGCCAGTCACACAGAGAGCGGCTAAGCATAGCCGGGGCCCATACTGCGCCTTCCATAGGTCGCGGGGTCACTCGACCGAAAACTTAAAACAACTCCGTGACTATATCAAGGAGTTGATCCGCTCTGGCCACCTGGCGAAGCATCTGCGGGACAAGCGGCAAGCAGACCGGGAGCAGGTGAACCAGCCTCCTCCCGGGGAATTAATGATCGGTAAAATCATGGTCGTTACCTCAGCCGTTATCTCGGAACCGCATTGGGAAGCCGGCGAAAACCGCCAGCTCCTACCAGTCGAGGGTATAAGCAACCCACCCCGAAAGAAGTGCAGGATGGCCGAGCCCATCATCTTCACCGATGAAGACCTCCACGGTATATCCTTGCCTCACAAACACCTTCTCGTTATAACAGCTCGGGTCCACCGTTACGAGGTACAGAGGATATTGGTCGATTCCAGGAGCTCGGCAGACATCCTCTTCTATGACTGCTTCAAGCGTATGGGGCTGGGACCGTCCGACCTACGGCCTATCTCCCATATCCTCTCGGGGTTTACCAACCATTCCATTCCGACCGAAAGAGTGGTCACCCTCCTCCTCAATATCGGAGAAGCAGGCCATACGAGGACCGTACCTATGGAATTCATCGTTGCTAAAATCCTCTCATCCTACAACATCCTCCTGGGGCGCCTCACATTAAACGCCCTCCGGGCTCAAATCTCGACCTGCCACCTTGCGATCAAATTTCCATTAGAACAAAGGGGATAGGTCGGACGAAAGTTTTTTTGGGCCTTACAACTCTGAGAAACTCAAATTGTATAAATGAATGTATTTTCTCCTTTTTGAAGCGATGTAATTTTTATTAAATCTCCCGAGTTATAAGAAACTTCTTTCACAAATTTTGTTTTCTTTCTCAGTTCTGTGACCCCTAAGCTCGTCTTGAAAAAGCATGTAAACAATGCAAAAGGGATAGAAGGAAACAAAATGCCTCAATAAGAAAAACTTTTATTCATCAAAGAGGTATTATAGGCTCCTCAGCCTTAATAAAAATATTTACAACAAAGGGGGATGGGGATTAAGAAAGCATTGTTGATGGTACTCCAAGAAAATCTCTGCCAGCCGAGCCCTAGCTTCCTCGGCTGCCACGGGAGCGCCATCCGCTGGACCAAAATCAGTGATCAACCTCTTCTGGAAACACTCCAGAAGAAGGTCCACGGATCAGTCCAGCCTTCTCTTCGAGATCAACCCGAGGTGGTATAGCGAGTGCAACTTTTCGATCGCCTCGTCCCTCAGCTGCAGAGACAGGGCATTGTGCAACCCCGGGGACATCCTCCAGATCGCGTAAATGAGCAGTTGGAGGAGTGGAGATCGCCGGGGAAGAAGGCGTCCAAAGCGACCCTCCACACGGTTTATCACCGCCTCATACGTCTGCTGGGAGCAGACGAGGCTGTAAAGATACACATCGTTATAAGAAATGATCTCCCTGATGAGCATACACGGACGTCCAGCCATTTTCAAAAACACAAGGCTAGAGAGAAACCAACATGCCTTCGCTATTTATAGCCTCAACTAAAATCTCCAAAGACCGTAATTTAAGCGCACAGCGACGCGAATCGCTGGATATTTTCAATTTCCCGATACAGAACAGACACGTGGAGACCATTCTGGTCTTCACGAGCTCCCAAGCGGTCAACGGAAGGTTGAACGACGCAAATCTTTAGAATATCAATCCTTTCCGATATAATTCCGCCACATGTCATCCACGGCGGTCACTCTTCCTGATTTTCCTCGTCAGGGAAGATCAAACAACTCCCTCACAAAAGCACAGGGGAATCTCTAATGCCCTCCTCATGAGGCAACCAAGCAGCTTCCCTGCCCGGTCCTCCCTAGCGGGTAGATTCCTACCTATCTACGCTAAACATCTAAAGCCCTTCTCACGAGCCCACCGAGCAGCTTCCCTGCCCGGTCCAACCCTAGCGGGTAGCTTCCTACCCATCCACGCTAAGGATTAAAGCCCTCTTCATGAGGCCACCGAGCAACTTCCCTGCCCGATCCATCCCTAGCTGGTAAATTCCTACCCATCTGCGCTAAGGACTAAAGCCCTCCTCACGAGGCCACCGAGAAGCTTCCTTGCCCAGTCCATCCCAAGCGGGTAGATTCCTACCCATCTACGCTAAGGATCTAAAGCCCTCCTCATAAAGCCACCGAGCAGCTTCCCTGCCCATTTCATCCCTAGCGGGTAGATTCCTACCCATCTACGGTAAGGATCAAAGCCCTCCTCACAAGGCCACCGAGTAGCTTCCCTGACCGGTCCGTCTCTAGCGGGTAGAATCCTACCCATCTACGCTAAGGATCTAAAGCCCTCCTCACGAGGCCACCGAGCAGCTTCCCTGCCCGGTCCATTCCTAGCACGTAGATTCCTACCTATCTACACTAAGGATCTAAAGCTCTCCTTACTAGGCCACCGAGCAGCTTCCCTGTCCGGTCCATCCCTAGTGAGTAGATTCCTATCCATCAACGCTAAGGATCAAAGCCCTCCTCATGAGGCCATCGAGCAACTTTCCTGCCCGGTCCATCCCTAGCAGGCAGCTTCCTATCCATCCACGCTAAGGATCAAAGCCCTTCTCAAGAGGCCACCGTGCAGATTCCTGCTCGGCTAGTCTCCGAAGGGTAGGTTTCTACCCTACGAAGGCATGAGTTTAGGAACCACATCAGGGGGGAATCAGTCCGACCTATTCTACGTTTTTCAACTCATGCTAAGAGACGTAGTTGTCGACCCGACTCTGAGGAATGGACTGATACCGACCTTCCTGCACTTGGATATCTTTCGGTTCATCGTAAATGAACGATCGCGACCTCGACTCCGGGAAGGGGGAGGGCACCGACCTTCCTATACTAGGCAATTAATCGATTTACACTCGACGCGCGATCATCATCTAAAAAGCCGAGTATTGACCTACGGCCTACCACTCGAGTCGAGTGTAAAAAGACTGACGAACCGAAGTACTCACGCAGAAAGCACACAGTCATGCGGAGGAAAATAAGCTCAGCTTTATTTATATTCCAGAAATTTTTACAAGGTATTCTTGGCTCCTCAGCCTTACAAAACGCCCGGAGGCGTACAAAACATAAAAAAAGAAGGAAAATGTAGGAAAGTTCAGGCCGTAGGCCCGGGGAAGATCTCTCCGTGCTACGCCAACGTCGGGAACCAAAACGATGACCTTTGGGTCGGCGCTTCCACCAGCAGCCTCACCCCGGGCGGTTCCACCGGCAGCCTCACCCCCGGCGGCATCCTCGGCAGCTTCCACCTGGGCGCATCCTCGGAGAGAGGGTACTGGACTCGGAGCTCGCTGTCGGCGAACCCTGGAATCAACTCCTTGACGGCGTTGAGAGCCTGGTGCCAAACAATGGTCGAGGCGTCAGCGAGGTCGGCGTAGAACTGGTCCGACACCTTGTACCTCTCTACAGACTTCGAAGTTCGGAGATCGGCAAGTTTGACCACATCGAGCGCTGCCTGGGTGTCCCTCCTGCTAGCGTCCATCGACTTATTCATCGCGGTGTAAAGCTTGATAATCTCCTCTAACTTAGCCTGGATGGCCTTATTGGATTCACTCAGAAGTCGGTGAGACTCCTTACACTTGGAATTCTTCAACTCCTCAGCGGCCACCCAGGTTTCGAGGATGGCCATCCTCTCCTTCGCCTGTTGCAGCTCCAAGCGCAGATCCTCCTTCCGCGAGGACGATTTGCCCGACATCCTCATGGCCGAGGCAATCTTCTCGGATTCCATATTAACAATGAGGGCGCAGTGTTGGAGGACATGAGGAAAGCAGCAAAAATTGTTAGAAACGTCCGAACTGAGTTAAAAATTTGCTTAAGAGGATTCTTAAAGGGAAACGGATACCGACCTGAACTGTCTCCTGGGCGATGGCGGCCACCTGGGCCTTCAGGGTCCCTCGAGGAATCTTGCCCCCAGCTGCTTGCTCCATGTCGAAAAGCAAGCTGTCGGCGACGGAGAGCCCCGAGGGCACCTCGAAGCAGAAGCCCCCTCTCCTGCATTGGGATCCCGGTAGAAGGAGTCGCCCAAGAAACCGTCCTTTTGTGCATCTTTAGGGGGCATTGGTGCGCTCGGCCTCCTCCTCTTCCTCCTCCTTTGCCCGGGGCGTCGGACCCCGCGCATGCTTCTGGCCCCCTCCCCCAGCGGCGCTCTTCGGGGACTCGGGGTGACGCAGCTGAAGGCTTACTCGGCGGGGCAGGCCTCGGGACCAAGCTCAAACCCGGTCCGGACAAGCTTCTGCCCCCGGTCTTCTTTTGGGCCTTCGCGGCCATGGAAGCTAAGAACTTGGATCGGTCCATTTGCTCTGCAAAAAAGGGGGAATACACAAAGAGAGTTAGTGACGCTGAAAAGGGCAAAGAAAATTCATCAAAGTCTTAATAGATCGTCTACGGCGGCCCTAACTTACCCAGAAAGCACGCAGGGCTAAGCCCAGCCCAGCTCAGGGCCTACTCAGAAAGCAGGATGTCGGCCCGCTGGATCGGCTCCCATAAGGACACCACCCTTGCCTCGGGTGAAGATGACTGTTTCGCCCTCGGGCAGTCGGCTCTGTGCCACTGTGTAGGTACGGGCCAATTCTCATCCTCGGGCGGCCCGACGAAAATGAACTTCTCCTTCCATTCATGGATGGAAGAAGGGACGGGTACTACACCCGACCCGGTCATCCCGCCCCTACGTTTTTGAAGGAAAAGTACACCCAGCTCGGCTTATCCTTACTGGTGCAAGGGTGATTCTTATAACAGAGGAAGAAAACGAGGAGGGTCAAACTGAAAGGGATATTTTCAAGTTTCAACTGGACCAGAAACCCGAGGAGGATTCTCTACGAGTTCGGCGCTAGCTGGCCCGGGGCAAGATGGAAGCAGCGAAGTACCCCATATACCTCGGTTGATATGGGCAGACGCATTCCGTCCCGGAATACTTCCAAATACAGGGTAATCTCCTTGCCCTGCACCCAGTCCGCCCGCTCACCCTCTCTAGCAAAGCGAAGCGAATAGTTGGAGGGAATATAGAATCAAGCCCGAATCTCGGCAAGCTCGTCCATATTCCTCAAAACAGAGGGCGCATTGCAAGCGTTCCCGATGTGTGCCTTAGGCGCCTTTGTCGCCACCCGACGGCGAATGACACGGGCAGCCCTGGCTCCAGGGGCGAGCCCAATACAGAAAACACGGCAGAAGACGAACCTTCTTGGCTATCTGAAGCCGAAGAGGAGGAAGACCCTATGAACTCAGCTCTAACAACTGGAATCTCATCGCCCGACTCTACCCTAACTATCTCTACAGACTTCTCAGATGAAGACATCTAACCTGACTCAAAGGAATGGGCCGGCCGAGGAAAAAGAATGGACGATCCGATCTAAAAGGAAGGAGCGCCGGGCAATCTCTGACAACAAGGATGAATTATGGTGGAAGTGTCGGCCGTAGGGGGTTTCCTACTATTTATACACTCCACAGAAAGCATCCAACGGCCCAGATCAATTTCCACCAAAATGAAGTGGCGCGCCTGCCAGCCGTCAAAACTCCACGTGGCGATCGGCCATTGGGGATGCCCCTTCGTCTGCAGGTGACAGCAACAGCCAGTTGCGTCCACCAACCCATGTCGGACATGTGGCCTGCAGCCCAACAGACGAACGAGCGAAACGGCACACCCTTTTTTAAAGCGCGATCATTTCATTGATCCGCTGACGCCGTCGTGGATACGCGCGAAGATTCAGGCGAACGACGAGGCGGCAGTGGGCCCAAGGATCGAAATGACGTAACCACCAAATGCCATGCCGTTCCCGGAAGATCCGCATTACTATTTCTTGGCGCCAAATTGAGCAGAAGAAAGACCGAGCAGACCACTCTCGACCCGGCCCTTGGATAGGTCGGACCGAGAGTGGGGGGCTAATGATGATGCTCACAAGTGGTGTCTTCTCAGATTACGACACGTAGCAGATGACGTGTCTCGGATTCTACGAGATTGGAATAAATGAGCCGCATCGGGGTCATTCCCCGAGGCCCCTTCTCGGGAGACGTACCCGACCTTTCGGGAGACCCCCCTGAAGACATTCCACCTTCATCTAGGAGACTACCAACAGCTCGTCTCCGAACTTCCTCAGTGTCCTCACTCACCTCCGAGCCATCCAAGCATGCCGAGCTGCCTCGGCCTCCCACTTGTCTCCGAGCTCCAAGCATGCCGAGCTTCCTCGGTCTCCCCCGATCAACCGAGGTTGCAGATCCCTAACGCCTCCGCAACGGCTCCGCGTATCTCGCCAAAGCGGGATAACCGCCGCCCCACGTCCCGCGTCCCACGCTGGCCATCCCCTCATTAATGAGTGTATCCCGTCATTAGTGAAGGGATCCCGTCATTCACGCACGCGTAACGTCAGGGGCGTAACCGAATGCGAGGATCTCACGTCTGCTCGCTCCATGCGACCACTATAAAACCCCTCTCTCAGACGACTCAGGTAAGACAACTTGAATCCAATAAGCCACTACTCTGCTTAAATTCCTCGGCTAACTTGATCTTCGGAGGTAGCTCGGCTTCCACCTCAAATTCAACCCACCCAGGGACTTCTTTGCAGGTAGCTCGGCTTCCACCTCAAATTCAACCCATCGAGACCCACACGCTCAAGGGGACAACCTCCAAATCCAATCTTAACGTCCAGTATCGCCCGCAAAAGATTGATGGAGGACAGCATCCGAAGGAGATCAAAGGCCTCCATCAACTAAGTAAGGATAGATTGAAGGTTGATTAGGTTGCTAAGGATAGATTATGTATTTAGCAGCTTAATTAGGCTAATTAATCACTATTTAACCGATGGGGGTCTTTTTTAGACAACATTTCTTGGATTTAGGGGTTTTATTTAGAAATACAAAAGTTTTGGAGGTTTAATATAGGGAAAGCCCCCCAAGATATAAAAATATAGTTGTTAAAGATATTTTTTAAGAAAAATATTAAATTAGCACGTGGGTCAATGGAGAGGCGGCTGGGTCAAGAGAGCATAAGCTTGATGAAATGGAATGGGGCCCAATGTATGATTCTAGCCTGGTCTGTTGGCACCAATGAGAGGATGAAGCAGTTGGAGAGTGGAAGGTTTGGATCAGGGGAGGTGAATTTGTTTGGGGGATGAAGGGGTTTAAACCTCATTTTATAAGGTAGCACTCAAGACCCCCGCCCCATATTGAACGAAAAATTTTATAATACGGGGGATAAGAGCGTTTGATAACGAAATAATATGTTCAAAAATTAAGTGTGGCTGAAATGAGAATATTTATATGGATGAATGGTTATACAGTACAAGATAGGATAAAAAATGAGTGTATTCATAACAAATTAGAGATAGCTCGCATGGAGGATAAAATGAGAGAGAACTGATTGAGATGGTTTGGGTATGTGCAACAGAGACCGATCAATATGCCGGTTAGAATAAATGACAAAATTATAGTGAATGACGCAAGTGAGGATAGGGATGGACTTAAACGAATATGGATAAAGGCAATTAAGGTTGATACGTTAATTGTCAATTTAACCTAGAAGATGGTTATTAACAGAGTTGAATGAAAGAAAACGACTCATATAGCCAACCATAAAAATTTAGAATAAAGACTTATGGCTAAAGCCCCATATATTTAAAGTTCTCTAGAATTTGTAATCCTTTTACTGCCATCATGTGACCTTTTGAGATTGTAATGTGCTGGGACCCATCTGGTGGCTCGGTCTATCGTTCACAGCTTGCCCCAGTCATGGTCACTTATCGGTAAAAAAAATTTAACTTTTCAAATGCTTTCCAAGTGTTGGTATCTGATTTTCTTCCTTGGTTGATTATGTATGCGATATTTGTTAAAAGAACTGCACGGGAGTTGCGCTGGCTGTTAACAAATCTTACATATCATGTACCGGTAATCTCTGTACTAAGTTATCTTCTTCCATCAATCCTTCAATCACAATCATAATACAAATACCTAATGGAGGTTCGACCAACCGCCATCACCGGTCAATTCCGTTTTAGGGCCATCTGACCAACTATGAGATTTTCTTGCAACAAGTGCTTATGTTTATTTGAGACTTGGGTAAAACTCATATTGGAGTAGAATATGTTCCTTGAACATTCCATGGTTTTATTAATTTTTGGCTTCTAGTTGGTTGATAGTATTTTTACCTAAGAAAATCATTCAGTTTTCTTAGGAGGAGTTGGGCCTCCCCAAGAAAAAGATACAAATACTAACATTGTAGCTTTACTCATGATGATAGTTGCGTATTCTTATGCGGGTTTCACGGCAAAAAGGCGTAGGTTATTCCAAAAACTATGTTGAACCTACTCAATTGTTTCTACTAATCTGATTACATTGAAGCTGAAACTACATTTAAAACCAATCCTATGTATAAAATTTGTCATAGTGGAAAAATCTTGTGGATTAAATTGACACGGTAGATAATTTCAAGTTGTAACATCACCATTTATATATGTGTGGCTCTAAATTTAGTATTTATGGGAAGAAAAGTTGAAAGCTCGGGTCCTTTTCCATCCATGCATTGGTCAGTTGAAACTTGACTAACTTTTTGTGTTCGTGTTCACAAATGCTTGAGAATGACACAAAGGACTTTCAAGTTTCTACCCTTTTCCTCTTCTAAGATAGCATTGTAATTTGTCGATTTCATATTATTGCATTTTAGTAGAGTAACAATTTATCATGAAGTTAAAGTTTTTCACATGCAGGATTTCCAAAAGAAAAAATATGTCGCCAAATAAATAGAGATTTTACCGCACGACTCTTGTTTTTCAGTATTCAAGATGCCAATGGTGATATTTTTCTTTCCGAAATGAAAGGTTATTGATGATGCTCATAGTGGGAATTCCTCAGATCAGAACAAGTGGCAGATGGCGTGTCATCCGCGTAAAGCCCGCTAGAATCCTGGGGGCTGCAGAGGTAGAATTAGTGTGGAGCATTGGTGATTTTTCTCGGATGGTCTCTGAGCTTACACTCCCACTTCTTGCCCTAGAGAAATCGAGCAGTCGAACCTTCACCCATTTTTGCTCGTCTCCGAGCTATTGCAGAGATGAGCTTCCACAGCCTTCCTGCTCATCTCCAAGCTGATGCAAGGCCTGAGCTTCCTCGGCCTCCCGGCTCGTCTCCGAGCCATTGGACAGGCCGAGCTTCCTCGGCTTACCCGATCAACCGAGAGTGCGGAGCCCATGTGCCCCCGCAACGGCTCCACGTATCTCGCTAAAACGAGATATTCGCCGTCCCACGTTCCGCATCCCTTCATTAATGAGCGGATCCCGCCATCAACGCGGGCGTAACCGATGGCGAGAATCTCACGCCGGCTCGCTCCACGCGACCACTATATAAACCCCTCTTTCAGACGACTCGGGTAACGCAAACTCATTCCAATAGGCCGCTATGCTGCTCCAATTCTCCGGTACTAACTTGATCGTCGGACGGTTCTACAGTGGTTTCCCACCCCGAGACTTCCCTTGCAGATAGCTCGGCCTCAGCAACTTCCAACAACCCATTGAGATCCGCACGCTCAACAACCCCCAAAACAAATCTCAACCGCTCAAAACCGCTCGCTACCAGATCGACGGAGGACGACATCTGAGGGAGATCACAACCTCCATTAGTTGGCACCGTTTGTGGGAACCCATTCCAGAAGCTTCTCCACCCATAAATTTGATCTTCCGCCCTCGACCCGATGGCGAGCGACGACCGCAACGATCCAAATACGAGCTGCCACACCCATAACGGAGGCAGGAGCGGCTCATCCCCCTCCTAACGTCATCAACGCCTTATCCGCTCAAATCGACAGGCTCACACCGATGGTGGATGCACTCGTCCGCGTTCAAGCGACGGGCCCTACCCACCAGACCGCAGTTCCCCCTCCCTGGGATAACAACGTCCGCAGAAGGACGGATGGCCATGCTCAGACCTTCGATCTCACTCACGCTCATCTCAGCGTCACCGAGCGCCAGCGTGCCGACTCTGGCTACCATAACCCATATGCGGTGAATGATTTCATGACCCGCTGGGCGCTGGACAGCTCCGCACCCCGATCTCGGGGAAGATTAGGCCGACGCCCCAACACCCGCCGTGCACACCCCCCTGAGGAGATGTCGGTCAGTTTGCCTGCTTCCAGGCACGACCAACACCCCCAATCCTGCTGAGGCCGTGCAAACGGCGAACGTCAAGACTACTCAAGAAAGACCTCTCCTGATAATTTAAGAAATTTGATATAGCGGAATCAAAGCCGCACCATCGCGCGGATCCTAAGCAGGGGTAGCCACCACTCCAACTGTGCAGAATTCTCAGGGTACCACCACCGGCTTGAAGCCCTCGAAAAGAAAATCGAAGGCATACGATGAGATGGCCACGACGAAGGGGCCAGGTATTCCGCCGATTCACTCACAAAGCTCTTTATAGAAGAGCTGCTGGCCGAGCACGTCTCGTCCAGGAACAAGCCGTCCAAAGTGGCCCTCTTCGACTAGAAGTCCAACTCGAAGGACCACTTAGACGCATTTACAACGGGCATGAGCTTCCAAGATAACTCGGACGCGGCTCAATGCCGAGCTTTCCCTACTACCCTAATCCGGGCTGGCTGGGACTGGTTCCGAGGGCTTGCACCGCCCTCTATCTTGACCTTTGACAAGCTGGCTATCCAATTCCTCGGTCATTTCGTCGGAAACCGACGACAAAAAAAGGATGGTCGACTACCTGTTCACTGTCAAGAGTGGAGACAAGGAATCCTTCAAAGGGTATGTCACTTGCTTCTATAATGCCCTCCTGGAGGTTCCTAAGCACCGCGATGAAACGGTTAACACCACGTCGAGGTCGGGTCTTAGGCACAAAGAGTAGGTCCGCTCTTTTGCATTAGGGCAACCTAAGACCATGGCCGAAGTGAAAGCCTAGACCGAGCGAGAGATCTGAAAGTCGACCCTAGCACAACCATGAGGTTTTAGTAGCATCAAGCATGCTAAATTCAAATTTTTATTAGGTGCTAAGCTAGACTATACAAGATCTTTGCTAGAATATTGGGGTTTGCGATGATGATGTGAACAACTAGAGAAAGTGAAAGATGGCTATACCCTCGTAGATCGAGTCATTCACTTCACATGCTCCGTGTGTAGTCCCACGACTCCACTAGGCTCTACTTGAGGCTTTGGACGAGCTTCCTCCGATAACCTTCGTGCCGAAGATGATCCATGCAAAGTTCCTCCAACTCAAGCTACCTCTACACTAAACTCTTTAGCGTAGGAAACACGCTACACTCGATCGCTAGTTAAGTGTAGGATGGTGAACTAGGGGATGTTTAAAACTCACAAGATTGTGTTCAAGCTTCATGATTCAGATCACATGTAAGGGCTTGAACCATGACTTTGAGGAAGAAGAAGAAGCTAGAGAGCATGAGAGCAAAATAAGAGCAACTAAAGAAAATGGCTAAGTGTTGAGAATGAACTTAAAATGAATGGCAACACTTGACCCCCACTCATTCAAGCATGGAAATTTGCAATATAAAATTGCAACCATGCTTGAATAGTGAATCAAGATGAATAAACAAATATAAATCCCATACTTGCAACCATGCTCTCATTTTCCATCTCATTTCTATTTTCACAAAATAGAAATTTAGGCCATGCTTCATTATATATATATATATATATATATATATATATATATATATATATTATGAAGAATAATTAGTGAGCTAATGATATTAGTTAATATATAATTATATCACATATAATGTATATCACATTATTAAATCAACACTTGATTTAATAATCCGGTTATATCACATATGACCGACTAATATCATTTATCTGTATATCACATTATCAAATCAACACTTGATTCGACAATCTGGTTATATCACATATAACCAAACAGATAACAGATAACTCCCAGATTACAATACGGTATCACATACACGTATTTAATCAGGCCCACACACATATCACATATATGTCCTACTTCATTTCGCTTGAACCAGGGAACTTCTGTGTAGGACTCTAAAGACTCGTCAATACGTCAGCAGTAGGTGATGATCACATCAGTCACTACAAGCAGTAAGCGGTATAAGCTGGATGTAACGGCTACCCGGGTATTGAGCAATATGAAGATCAACAAGCAAGCTTGTCTATAGTCTCCATGAAGCCTATCAATAACACTACCGTACAGTCCGGTCTGTTCGTCTGATATGTCGCATATCATGTCTAGGAGTGTTAAACGTCAGACCCCAGTAACGTGATAAGTCATGCCGATGTCTGGCCTATAACGATTCGAGAAATTACTGATAACACTTATCAGTAAATCTCGGCAGCAGCCCTGACCAAGGACTTCCAGTTATAGCCAATCGAGTATAGCGCAACATCAACCCCCAATACCGGGACAGACGAAATCCCTCATATCGCTCATTGCCTCCATGTGACTCGAGACTGTACCCAAAATCTACCTTTTTGCACAACTCCTTTTGAGCGTGGTAGGAAGGAAATCAAAGCACAGTGGGAGCTACACAAGACTCTATGACGATCTCGAGTCTACAGACTAACCTATACCAGTGTCACCAGAGGGCTGCTATCTGACGATAGGTATACTACCACATAGGAGTCCTCGGCGAGTCAAGTTCAGTGTACCCATTCTCCAATGAGCACATGTGTACAATCTTTGATGTCACACACTAATGGTTGTGGGATCAACCATCGCCTTCTAAGGGACAAGAAACGTACACACTGGTCTATTCTGGAATATCGATGCCCTAGTCTCGATATTCTCTCTACTAGGAACTGATTAAAGGATGTACTTTTGGACCACCCTGGCCCCACTAGTATGATCTCATCATAGTCCTGGTAGTCAAGTACATATCCTAAGAGCTTTATCAATATGTATGAGACAGACAATATAAATACAAGTCTACATGTTAAGATAAAGGTAACCTGATAGTATACTATCATGTCAAGCAAGAAAGTCCTCTATATATATGTCCAAGCATCTACTATATCATCAATAATGGCCTCTAGGGCATACATATTCCTAACAATCTCCCACTTGCATACAGGCCAGTTGTTGTAGTATCTCATACCCAATATCCCAAAAGTCTCTCGAATAGCATCTTGGGGATGGCCTCGGTGAGTGGATCCGCCGTGTTATCCTCTGTGTCAACTCTCCTGATCTCGATCTCCCGGAGATCAACTATCTCCCTGATTAGGTGATACTGTCTAAGAATATGTCTGGATCGCTGACGGGGCCGGGGTTCCTAGGCCAAAACCACAGCTCCATTGTCATCACAATACACAGGTATTGGATGCCCAATGGTAGGAACCTAGTTCATCTCATGAACTTTATTCATCCAGACAACCTCTTTGGCAGTATCGTTGGTAGCGATGTAATTATCCTCTATCAACGAGTCTGCTACGGTACATAGCTTGGAACCCTTCCAACATACCGTCCCTCCACTGAGGGTGAAGACAAAACCCGAGACTGACTTTCAGTCGTCCTTATCACTCTGGAAGCTCGAATCGGTAAAGGACTCCATTTGGAGTTCACCGTTACCATATACCAAGAACATCTCTTTAGTCCTTCTCAAGCACTTAAGAATATTCTTCAGTTGTCCAGTGGTTTTCCCAAAGATCTTTTCGATACTTATTCACTACACCTAGTGAATAAGGTACATCTGTTCTAGTACATAACATCGCATGCATGATTGACCGGTATGTGAAAGCATATGGTATATCTTGTATACGAGCCCTCTGCAAATCAGTCTCGAGAGACATCTCTTTAGAGAGAGTGATTCCTAAACAAGCGGGTACATTACCACGCTTAGAATCATCCATACTAAACCCCTTTAGCATGGTGTCTATGTACCTGAATTGGGACAATCCCAAATCCATTTAGATTTATCTGTATAAATCTATATCCCCAAGATATAAGAGATAGCAGTTAGATCTTTTATGGAGAACCTGTGTGATAAGAGGTGCTTGACCGAGAATAGCATATGAACACCCTTTCCTATCAAGAGTATGTCATCCGCGTACAATACGAGGAAGACAACCATAGTCTCTACAATCTTCTTATTTATACATGATTCGTCTATCTTTTTGATGAAATCAAACTCTTTGACAGCTTCATTAAAACAGATGTTCCATCTCCGCAATACCTGCTTCAACCCGTAGATGGATTTAAGCAGCTTGCATATGCTTCCGCTGCTCCCACTGTCTATGAAGCCCTCTGGCGGTGTCATATACATGCTCTCTTCTAAATCACCATTTAGAAAAGCGGTTTTGACGGGCAGTCTGCTAGATTTCGTAGTCATGGTATGCAGCAATGGCAAGTAGGATCCTGATGGACTTAAGCATTGCATTGAAAGTCTCAACTTTTCCATCTACACCATATTATCTTTCTCAAAGATCCTCTTGCTCCCGATAGATTTTACCCCTTCAGGAGCAACATCCAAAGTCTATACTTTATTGGTGTACATGGATTCCATCTCAGATCGCATAGCATCCAGCCATTCCACATAGTCTCCACTTGTGATGGTCTGCTTGAAACTAGTTGGATCATAATCTACATGATGCAATTCTCGTGAAATATGGTACCAGGAGCGACTCTTCATTCGCTGTTTTTTTTTGTTTTACCGCGATTGCTCTATCATTTCAGCTTTTCTTATCGATAAGGTCGCGATTGCCCTATCATTTCGGTTTTTTATTCGCGGTTGCCCTATTATTTCGGCTTTATTTTTCATCTTATTTTACTCGCTGATTTTTATTGCGAGTTGCCCCATCATTTCAGCTTTTCTTTTTTTCTTATATTTACACATTTTTTGTTTATTTACACATTCTTACATTCCTAGTTTAACGACTTAGAGGTCGACTGTTCCCAATTTAATGATATGGCGGTCGACTGTTCCCAGTTTAATGACGTGGTGGTCGTTTAATCCCAGTTTAAAGACTTGGTGGTCCATGGTTTGCTTATCCCAGCTCCTCGAACTTTGATCTTGGCAAGGCTGTGTTGATGACCGTAGCTCTGTGGCTTGTCGATACATCTGACGACTATGAGGCTTTCCCAAGTTTGTATTGGTTCTCCACCCAATCTTTAAAAATATAGCAGTTTTCAATGATATGACTCACCATTCTATAATATGGGCAGTATATGGGATTGTCGGTCATGTTCATTTCATGCAGCCTCTTTGGAATAGGCAGTTGCAGACCTTTTTCAAGGCGTCCTCGAATATCTTGCGGACTTCATCCCTCCTGAAGGAGTATACTTTCTTATTTCTCTCCATTAGAGTAGGTGCCCTTACTGATGCTGGACCTTGAGGACGAACAGTCTTTGGTTCACCTACTATCTGCTTACCACGTTCAGTGTACGTATCATAGGGACTGGAGGCTGATCGCGGCCGTTTTTCGCAAAAGTGTTCCGCTCATGGGCTGGAGGGAATATCGGTTGGCTGCTTCCGGATATCAATCCCTACCTCACGAACCAAAATTTGATTTTGCTGTAATTGTAATCGGGCGACTTGGGCCGTGTGATCGGCCACGACGTTTGCCAGCTCGTCGACTTTTGAATAGACCTTGGCCATCTTTTTGTCCCTGTCCTGAAGCTGCTTTTGAAGCCATTGAAATAATGCTTGTTCTATAGTCCCGGGTATGACAACGGGATCATCCTTACCGCCTGAGCTTGATTCAACAAAAACCACGGGTTCCTTTGGCTCAATAGCCTGAGCGGGCTCTTCATCATTTGGATCGAGCCGGTGTTGGATGGCAACAGCCACGTCATTGTCATGGCTATAAGGCGTAGGAGGACTTGCTCCTCTGAGCTCCATCATATAGGCCATATGGGTTGTGTACCCATCTATTGCTTCTTTATTGGCAATGTTGCTCGCCTGGCTCTTAGCTTGTTGCCTTGGTCCGCTCTTTTTAGAGAAAGGGAGATGTCTGAGAGAATCGGATCCCTGAAGGACTTCGGTCTCCGTTTATATGAAATTGGCGGTCTCAGTTTGATTATCTGTTAACACACCAGGGGACAATGATATTTCTCCCGCCTTATATTTTTTCTCGACCCAATCCTTGAAGGTGCAACAGTCTTCAATAGTGTGCCCTAGAACTCGGTGGTATGGGCAAAAATTGGGATGATCGGTCCTACTCGCTTCACTTAGCCTTTTTGGTTCTGATAGCCGCAGGCCATTCTTTAAGGTATCTTTGAAAATTTTATGGACCTTGTCCCTTCGGAAAGATTAGACCATATTTCTTCTTTCCTCCAAAGTTGGCTCTTGAGATTTGTTAGTTTTTGCTCCGCCCGCTCTCTGCTTATCCAGAGAATCGGTGCTGTTGGAGCTTTCGCTTTTCCGGTTGTCGTCCCGATGTCTCGGTCTGTTTGTGAATTGGAGATTCTGAGTGAACTCGGGCTTTGAACGTTCCAACATTTGAACTTTCTTGGTCAGCTCTTGGAATGTTTTGAGGCCTACGGTGCACAGGAAAGATTTCATCCAGTCGTTCAGATTTTCTATAAGAAGACTGACGGATTGGTCTTGCTCCAATGGCGGTTCGCATTTGATAGAGAGATTGAGCCATCGGACTATAAAATCCATGTTGCTTTCATTGTTCTTTGGCTCAGTCCTTACAAGGTCAGCAATGGTGATTTTATCGCTGACACTCATGAACCATTGCTTGAACATGGATTCTATTTGAGCGAACGTCGTGATCGAGTCATCCGGTATGCTTGCATACCAATCGAAAGCAATATCGGTCAAACTATTGACAAACTGGCGGAGAAGGAGCGCATCATTGCCCCCAGTGTTCGCATATGATGCTTTAAATTAGGCAATGTGCCGGTTCGCATTTCCCGTCCCATCGAACCTTTCAAATTTGGGGACGACATAGCCAGTAGGAAACTCCACAAGATCGTACCGAGCAGGGTATGGTCTCCTGCTGCTACTGACCTTTTTTTGCTCTTCGGCTTCGGCTACCAATGTTTTGACTTTGTTGGCAACCAAATCCATGATTTGATCTTGAGTTAGCGGGTTGCTATCATCGGTAGCCAAGACATTTCCCGAGATAGGATGCGACTGACTTTCGTGCTATCCGCCTACCTTTAGATATGAGGGAATGGGCGTCTGCTGTCTCGGGACACCGTTTCTCGGTTCATGAGTATAACCATGCGCTTGATTGGGCGGCTGAGAGGCAACTTGAGCTGTGAGCCGTAAGACGACGTTTGTCAAGTCGTCAATTTTTTAGTAGAGCTTGGCCATCTCCTTGTCTCTACTTCTGTGCTGCTTTCGGAGCTCCTGGAGAAGTTGCTGCTTTGTGGTCTTAGGATGGAAAGTTGGTTCATCTTCGCTTTCCGAGCCCGACTACTCATGAACTGAGGGCTCTCCCTGCTCATCAGCTTCACTGGAAGGGTCTTCATTACCTTCCAGAGGAGCTTGGTCTTGGAATGTGGCAGCCATATTCATACCAGATTGAATTTGAGATGTAGTGGCCGCTTCCTTGCTCTAGCTGCGCTTGCCCACCATGTAGACAGTGTGGACCACATATCCAGCCGTCTCTTTATCATTGGCGGGGAGCTCAGAGGAGACACCCGATTGAGCAGTTGTTAGGGACAGCGCAGGAGCCTGCTCGAGACACCTTGTTGCTTTGTTGGTGTTGATAGCCTTTCCCTCAGCTGGGGCCAAGGAAAGTCGTCCTGACACCGACTTTCGTTTGAGTAGTGGTGCCCACGAGATCACCACATTTGGCCTCTTACCATTCGAGGCCGGTTTGTCTGTTACCGGAGCTTGAGGAGCTGGAATGGCGTTAGCTGGCACGAACAGAATAGAGCCGAACTGTAGCAGTGGCTCCTCCCACTGTCGCCCAAGACTGGCCGGAAGGACCGTCCTGGAGTCCATCTTCATCGTGTAAGATATGGGAGCTGAGTTCATCTTTAGAGACATTGTTGAAAATTAATTGCTTGGAAAACTGCATTAAAAAGTATTATTTTCGTATAAATATAGATATGTATATTGATTGAGTTCGCATAAACGTTTAACCCGAAATATGGGAGGAGAAATTAGGTCCCACAGGGCATGCCAGAATCTGTAGGGTGTTTTTTGTCATCCCATTAAGATAGGAATATGCGCGCGCTTGTCAGGCGTATTACAGATTCCCCCTGCCTAGGGTAGGTAGGAGTTTATGGATTGTGGGGATCCGAATCTCCGGCAGCCACGGACTAAGTTGCCGTTAATTACCCATCGCCTTTGGAGCGAGAGAACCTCTGATTGACGGGTCAAACAGGTCATGCGAACTCAACGTGCAGTGTATGTGTGTTGTGTTTTGAAAGGGGTTTTGTAACAACTCCAATTTTTGTATACCAAAATTTGATTTAAAATTGAAGTATACTTGGAGTATTAATGTTGCTGATAACACTTTAAGTATCTATCTCTTTACAATAATTACAAGAAGGAGCTTGTAACTCATTGGTAATACCCTGCATTGCTGAACCAAGCCACCAGAGTTCGAATCCCATACCCCACATTATTTTTAATATTGATTTTTAAAAAAAACCTTTAGAATACCAAGAGTTTACACGTGCATATTTCACAAAAACCCCACTACACCCAAAGATATAACACTTGCAGAGGGTAGATGAACCGTCGGGGGAGATCCAGGTCACCGGACTCGGTCGGGAATCGGCCAACTCGGCCTTGACTCGGCCGACTCAGTGATCCGACCGAGTCACGGACGAGTCACCCCCTTTTAGACCGATTCCGGCAAGGGTCACAACATGAAAGTTGTGTCTTTTGGTATTCCCTACTCACCTGCAAAGTTTCAGCCCAATACCACTTCCAGAGATCTTTAAAAACCCCCAATTACTCCACTTTTAATACATTTTTATTACATTTTATCACATTTTTATTTTTAACTTTTCATCTACCCTAACCCTAGCCTAACCCTATAAATACCAACCCTACACACTACCCTCTCACCCCCCAAAATCTTGAGCCACTCTCTCAAAAGTTTCTACAAGAAGTGTGCTCCGAAATCGAGTTCCCGGCGAAGCCCTGATGGAATTCCGACGACGCGTTTTGGAGCAACCGGTGACGTAACCACCCTAGGCTTTCCTCCCTAGTTCTCTTTACTCTTTAGAAGAGTTTAAACCCGTAAGTCCCAACCTTCTATCTTTCTTTTCTATAATTGTAAAATACGACTTTTTGGAACCGACGGAAATCGGACAAACCGATTCCCGATCCGGTTTTTCTTTAAAATTCCACTTGTCACCTAATACATATTATCAACCCTATTGCATGTTGACTATTAATCACCCTTAAATCAAATTTAATCACACTTTTCCACATGAAATGATAATTTCTTTACAAAACCGTATTTCTTGCATAAAAATACCATCAAGTTCAATTTTAATGTTCTAATTAGATCCCTCACTCTTAATCATGTTTATTTTGATAACAAAACTTGTTTCATTCAATTTGGATGAAATTTCACACATGAAATGATAACGTTTATGAATACCGTATTCTTGCACCTTAATACCCTTAAGTTTAACATAGCTTATTTCACCTTGAAACTTCACCAAAACTTAATATAAGTCACGGGGTAATGACCTACCCTTACACACACTCATTATAACCCTAATTGATAAATAACAAAAATACAGAATACGATATTATAGGACTTTTTCACTAAAATACCATAACCTTTATAACTTTTAGTTTAACCTTTAAATTGTAAACTTTTCTAAATAAAACTTATATAAAATGAAAGCACGATTGGTCATGAACATCGATCGTTTATCTAAACTGTCTTGTGGGTCTAGGCAAGTGTGTCTAAGGCTAGTGGTTTTTAATTAGGCCCACGACTGTGGTTCCTTCCCACTTACCTGGCACTTACCTGGCTGCATTCGACGGTGAAGAGGCGATTTGAGGCTTCTAATGACTCATCGTTTAGACCATAGAATATAGGTTAGATGGTCTAGGAAACCCTAACAACTAAAATATGGAGAACTATATACTTTTACAAATAAATACCCTATATTTAGAAAACATTTTCCCTAAATTAAAAGTATTTATAAAAACCTGAGCAAAGTGCCATTACAACCCATCTTTGGGGAACCTGTTAGGGATAGCACGGTTCATCGTGCACCCGCAGGCTAGTAGTGCGAGATTCAGATCTCCGCAAGGAGCATTCGGTCTCGAAAGGTTTAAAATACGATATTTAAAGAAAGTGATATTTTTGTAAATAAAATATTCATTTAAAAATTATTTATGTGTTTAATTATATATAATTATCATTTAAACATTTATTTTGTTATAATATAAAATTTCCACTTTTTCCTAAAATTCAAAGATTAAAAGTTACATTAAAATAACACGAATTTCAAATAAACAATTAATACTTTTATTAGGATATATTCACTAGAATAACACAAATAAAATTCACATTCATTATAACAATAAAGACGATTATTAAATACTTGAGGTGTATTTGGAAAACTATACAAAAGTATTTTTACATAAAACCCCCTCAAGTTTCACAAATTACAATAAGGCCCCTAGCTAATATTGAACTTCAAATTATATTTCTTTTAGTCGGACTCGGGTTAGAGTCTGACTAATTCTGACTTGAATATATTTCAAGTCAATCTATATTTCAATTATATTCCAACACAACTTGAATACATGAATCCCAGAATCAGTTAACAATCGGTCTGACTGAACCGAACCATGGATATTCTTTTTACAAGTTTCCAGTATTCCATTTACATGACTCTACGGTTATAACCGTTTCCTGATATCATGGTTTCGGTAAGTCAATCAGTTAATCAAGTCAATCAAGCAATCATTACAAGTTTACAAGATAATAATACAAACATGACATCGCGGGGTTTAAAGGGGTAGATTGGTACGGAAGATGTTAAAAGTGGAATGAGGTGGTCAGATTAAGACACCTAACATGAATACTGTTGCTGTTGTACCGTGGCATAACGGTTCCTTGTACTCTCCGTTTGCACTGATCTCTAACATATAGAGATCCCCCTCGTATACACTGGCATTCTTCTGTACCAAGCTACAAACAACTGCGTTAAACAATATTCCATAATATTCTACAACATAATACTCTGGAAAATACTGTTACTCTGCCATTCTCACTCCACTTTTCTTTGGGACTTACCGAGCGACCTGTTCGCTGACGACATTCTATTTCTCTCTTCTTTGAATGTCGTCAGGTGCGTTGGACCAAGTTGAGACCGAGCCCACAAGTGAAGATTTGGAGCAGTTCCAGGAAGACCCAGAGCTCTAGACATTGTATCTTGTTCTTTCCAGTATTTCCTTTTATTGTTATGCCACTGTTTAGGCATTGCTTTTTCATTTCAGATGTATTTTCATTTCATGCATTGTATAAAGAATGTTATTAATAAAAGTTGCTGTTATTTCTATTATTCGTCTCTTGTGATTCATTTTATATTGCTTAGTTACGCTTAGCGTATGTACTTCTGAGTACATACGTAGCGGGCCTCGTCACGTCCACTTCGCCGTACACTGGGAAGCGGGGCGTGACAGGTTTTGTTGGTGGCCCATGCAGGTCAGAGCTGTATGAATCCCTATCATGCAGTTCTGGTCTGCATGAACAACCTAAGCAATGTAACACAAGAAACAGCAACTAAAACATTCTTTACAATTCATGTTATTTGAATCTTACAAGTCTTTATTCCTTGAATCTTATCATTTCATGTATTTGAATCTGTCCTAATCCAAATTTTTCTTCAGGATTATGGATTCCCCAAACAATTCCCCGAACAACACCAGCACCAATGCCAACAACACCCCTTCAGCACTACCTCTCACTCCAGTTGTTCCCGCACCATCCACTGAGCAAACCATGCTTTTCGATGCGATCCGCAGTCTGCTAGAGGGACAGCAACAACTTCTGAGTCGTCCTGAGACAGATGCACCGGGAATCAAACAGTTCAGAGCGTTGCACCCGAAGCAATTCTCGGGAAAAGGGAGCCCTCTCGAAGTAGAAGAATGGGCGCAAAGTATTGAAGATGATCTGGCAGCAGCTCAAGTGCCAGATAATGCCTGGGTCCGTGTAGCGAAGCTACAGCTCACGGATAACGCTCGAAATTGGTGGAAGGCGGAAGAGACCGGTCTAGCCCAGCCGATTGAATGGAAAACATTTCGCGAGAAGTTCGACGCGAAATATTTCCCTGTGACCGCCAGGTTCGCTATGGAACAGCAATTTATTCACCTACAACAAGGATCTATGTGGGAGAAATCTGTAGATAAGTATGATGCTGAGTTTACTATGTTGAGCCGGTAAGATCTGTCACAGTAGTTCAATTTTTTTAATATCACCTACTACACAGCTAACACAACCTTTAAACAGATTCGCGGCACACCTGATACCGACGGACGAGATCAGAGCCCGTCGTTTTCAGCAAGGTTTGGACACCGAAATCAAGGCTGCTCTAGCCACCGGGAAGTTTTTGACTCACGAGGAAGCCCTGGAAGCTGCCCGCAGTTACGAGGCAGTGATAAAAGAGAGTGGAAGACCTCACTCTGTAGGAGTCAAGCGTCCTGCCAACCAGATGGCAGGTGGAGCCACGTCCAGACCATCCTTCGTGCCGAGGCGTCCCGGAGTACCAACTCATCACCCTAGCCCAGCCTTTTGCACCTACTGTAAGAGAAAGGGACATATGATGAAGGATTGCCGTCGAGCCAACCGCCTTTGCTTGATCTGCGGTTCAGCCACTCATGACATTGGATCCTGTCCTCAAAGGCAGAACTCAGTTGCTGCAACCCGGCCAGCTAACAACTATCAGCAGCGACCAGCTCTTCCAGCACCTGCTACCAGACTTGCACTACCTGCACCACCTAGAGGACCACAAGCTGCACCACCTCCTCGACAGTTCCATCAAGCACAAAGAAACGTTCAGAGGAATGCTCCTCAGGCCAGGAGGAATGTGCCGAAGCGCCAGGCTTTTATGATGTCTGTTGAAGAAGCTGAGGCCACTGGCCAAGTCATTACTGGTAAATTTCCTTCCTAAATTTATCTTCTAGTTTTGGTTACCTACACACTTTCCCTATACCTAAAACCTATCCCATATACCTTAGGTACAATTCTAGTAGCTTCACTACCTGCACTTGCACTGTTTGATACTGGAGCATCCCACTGCTTTATGTCGCAACGGTTTGTCCGAACCCATGCGATTCCAGTCTCACCGCTCGTATCCTGCTGGAACGTCAGTTCCGGAAATGGTGTTCTAAAGGCAACTATGGGATACAGCATGTGTCCGGTCATCGTCTGCAGTCGAGAATTTTACGCTGACTTCAAAGTACTGGACATACCGAACTTTGATGTGGTTCTAGGAATGGACTGGCTTGGAACCTTTTATGCTACCATCGACTGTCGCCAAAGGAGGGTAGTATTTGAGATCCCAGATCATCCGATCTTTTACTTCAAGAGTGGAGACCGTACATTGGAGCCAAGCATTTACAAAGCAAAGCCAAAGGAAGCAATAGTTGCAGCAGCTCATGCAGAAGAAGAAGCAAGACCGGAGGTAGTTCGAGAGTTCGATGACGTATTCCCTGACGATATATCAGGTTTGCCTCCTGATCGAGCTCTTGAATTCAGTATTGACTTAGTACCAGGAGCACAACCAGTAATCAAAGCACCATATAGACTAAGTCCAGAAGGTTTGAAGGAAGTACGAACACAGTTGGACGAATTACTGGCGAAAGGATGGATTCGTCCCAGCACTTCGAGTTGGGGAGCACCTATACTACTGGTGAAGAAGAAGGAAGGTTCATATAGAACGTGCATCGACTATAGAGCCTTGAACGAAGTTACTATTAAGAACAAGTATCCATTTCCGCGCATCGACGACTTATTTGATCAGCTAAGTGGATCTTGTGTCTTCTCTAAACTAGATCTTCGTTCAGGTTATCATCAAGTGAAGGTCAAGGAAACTGATATTCACAAAACAGCTTTCAGAACTCGCTATGGACATTACGAATTTCTAGTAATGCCATTTGGAGTGACCAATGCACCAGCAATTTTCATGAATCTTATGAACCAAGTCTTCCGGGAGTATTTAGACAGGTTCGTTGTCATCTTCATCGACGACATCCTGGTATATTCTAAGAACCGGAAAGAGCATGCGGAGCACTTATGAATTGTCCTGGAAACTCTTCGACAACATAAGCTTTATGCCAAATACAGCAAGTGCGAGTTTTGGTTAAAACAAGTTGGTTTCCTTGGACATATCGTATCTGGAGAAGGGATTTCTGTGGATCCAGCAAAAGTTTCAGCAGTCAGCGAATGGCCTACACCAAAAATCAGTGAAGGATATTCGGAGTTTCTTGGGTTTAGCTGGATATTACAGAAGATTCATTGAAGGCTTTTCGAAGATAGCAACACCCCTGACCAAGCTCACACGAAAAGATGAAGAATTTGTGTGGTCAGAAGCATGCGAGCAAGCTTTTGTAGAACTCAAGTCGAGGCTGACGTCTGCACCTATTCTTGTATTACCGGATCAATCTGGAGGATTCGAAGTACATTGCGATGCATCCGGTAAAGGATTAGGATGTGTTCTACATCAGCACGGTAAGGTTGTGGCTTATGCTTCAAGACAACTGAAGACTCATGAGCGCAATTACCCGACGCATGATCTAGAGTTGGCAGCCGTTATTTTTGCTCTTAAAATTTGGCGCCACTACTTACTTGGTGAACGAGTGAACATCTACACAGATCATAAAAGTCTGAAGTATGTGTTTACCCAGAAGGAGTTGAATATGCGGCAGAGAAGATGGTTAGAACTTATGGCGGACTTCGACATCAATTTGCAATATCATCCAGGAAAGGTGAACGTAGTACCTGATGCTCTTAGTCGCCAACCATTAGCAATGAATCTCACCGCCCAGTGGAAGCTTCAGTAAGACCTACATCAGATGGAGATTGAACTAGTCATGCCAGGTGATGTTTCAAATTTGATGAATCTACAAGTTCAATCAACCATTGTCAATCAGATCAAAGCAGCTCAAGCCAGCGATGCTAAGTTGCAAAAGATCAGAGAACAAGTGGAGAATGGACTCAGAACAGATTTCATCATCCATGAAGACGGATCTTTGAGATACGGCAGCAGATTGTGTGTACCAAAGGGTCCTGTTCGGGAAGAGTTAATGAAAGAAACTCACAGCTCTCCCTATTCAGTACATCCTGGAGGTACCAAAATGTACAAATATCTACGTCAGAATTGTTGGTGGCATGGAATGAAGCGTGAAGTAGCCAGGAGTGTCGCAAAATGTTTGGTGTGTCAGCAGGTAAAGGCTGAACGTCATAGGACAGCTGGACTACTTCAACCGTTACCAATCCCAGAATGGAAGTGGCAGCACATCACGATGGACTTTGTAACTGCTCTTCCTCGCAGCACAAAAGGTAACGATGCGATTTGGGTCATTGTGGATCGACTCACAAAGTCGGCTCACTTCATCCTATTTCGAGTTGGCCAATCAACTGAGACATTAGCAAAGAAGTACATGGAGGTAATAATCTAATTTATATTTAAAAACTCTTCATAATGTACTATTTCTGATACCCATGAACTCATACAGGAAATTGTGAGACTGCATGGAGTACCAGTCTGCATTGTCTCCGATCGTGACACCAGGTTCCGATCACAATTTTGGCAAAGTCTGCAAGCTAGCTTGGGAACAAGTCTGAACTTCAGCACGGCTTATCATCCACAAACAGATGGTCAGTCGGAACGAACTATTCAGATCTTGGAGGATATGCTCAGAGCATGTATGCTCGACTTCAAAGGATCGTGGGAAGATCACTTGCATCTTGTGGAGTTCGCGTACAACAACAGCTACCAAGCAAGCATAGGAATGGCACCTTTTGCAGCATTATATGGAAGGAAGTGTCGATCGCCATTAAGTTGGGACGACATCGGAGATAGGGAACTCCTTGGACCAGAGATGATAGTAGCGACCGTTGATGTGGTTCGTACTATCAGAGAAAGAATGCGCATAGCCCAAGATAGACAGAAACATTGGGCTGATGCAAAGAGACGACACTTGGAGTTCCAGCCAGGAGACCATGTATTCTTGAAGATATCTCCGAACCGCGGAGTGATCAGATTTGGAAGACGGGGAAAGTTGAGTCCGAGATACATTGGACCGTTCGATATACTCGAACGAGTCGGTGAAGTGGCATACCGATTAGCGCTTCCACCCTCATTGGAAGGAGTGCATAATGTGTTCCACATATCCCAACTCAGAAGGTATGTGAGTGACCCCAGCCATGTACTTGATCATTCAGAGCTCACGATACAGCCCGATTTGTCTTGTGAGCAGCAACCTGTGGAGATCCTGGACAGCAAAGTGAAGACACTTCGGAACAAAGAAGTTAATTTGGTCCGGGTAATGTGGAGAAAAGACACTCTAGGAGAATCCACGTGGGAAAGGGAAGATGAGATACGTGCAAACTATCCGCACCTTTTTGTAAATTAGTCCTTAAATAAAAGTTGTAAATTTCGAGGACGAAATTTTTTGTAAGGAAGGTAGATTGTAATAACTCCAATTTTTGTATACCAAAATTTGATTTAAAATTGAAGTATACTTGGAGTATTAATGTTGCTGATAACACTTTAAGTATCTATCTCTTTACAATAATTACAAGAAGGAGCTTGTAACTCATTGGTAATACCCTGCATTGCTGAACCAAGCCACCAGAGTTCGAATCCCATACCCCACATTATTTTTAATATTGATTTTTAAAAAAAACCTTTAGAATACCAAGAGTTTACACGTGCATATTTCACAAAAACCCCACTACACCCAAAGATATAACACTTGCAGAGGGTAGATGAACCGTCGGGGGAGATCCAGGTCACCGGACTCGGTCGGGAATCGGCCAACTCGGCCTTGACTCGGCCGACTCAGTGATCCGACCGAGTCACGGACGAGTCACCCCCTTTTAGACCGATTCCGGCAAGGGTCACAACATGAAAGTTGTGTCTTTTGGTATTCCCTACTCACCTGCAAAGTTTCAGCCCAATACCACTTCCAGAGATCTTTAAAAACCCCCAATTACTCCACTTTTAATACATTTTTATTACATTTTATCACATTTTTATTTTTAACTTTTCATCTACCCTAACCCTAGCCTAACCCTATAAATACCAACCCTACACACTACCCTCTCACCCCCCAAAATCTTGAGCCACTCTCTCAAAAGTTTCTACAAGAAGTGTGCTCCGAAATCGAGTTCCCGGCGAAGCCCTGATGGAATTCCGACGACGCGTTTTGGAGCAACCGGTGACGTAACCACCCTAGGCTTTCCTCCCTAGTTCTCTTTACTCTTTAGAAGAGTTTAAACCCGTAAGTCCCAACCTTCTATCTTTCTTTTCTATAATTGTAAAATACGACTTTTTGGAACCGACGGAAATCGGACAAACCGATTCCCGATCCGGTTTTTCTTTAAAATTCCACTTGTCACCTAATACATATTATCAACCCTATTGCATGTTGACTATTAATCACCCTTAAATCAAATTTAATCACACTTTTCCACATGAAATGATAATTTCTTTACAAAACCGTATTTCTTGCATAAAAATACCATCAAGTTCAATTTTAATGTTCTAATTAGATCCCTCACTCTTAATCATGTTTATTTTGATAACAAAACTTGTTTCATTCAATTTGGATGAAATTTCACACATGAAATGATAACGTTTATGAATACCGTATTCTTGCACCTTAATACCCTTAAGTTTAACATAGCTTATTTCACCTTGAAACTTCACCAAAACTTAATATAAGTCACGGGGTAATGACCTACCCTTACACACACTCATTATAACCCTAATTGATAAATAACAAAAATACAGAATACGATATTATAGGACTTTTTCACTAAAATACCATAACCTTTATAACTTTTAGTTTAACCTTTAAATTGTAAACTTTTCTAAATAAAACTTATATAAAATGAAAGCACGATTGGTCATGAACATCGATCGTTTATCTAAACTGTCTTGTGGGTCTAGGCAAGTGTGTCTAAGGCTAGTGGTTTTTAATTAGGCCCACGACTGTGGTTCCTTCCCACTTACCTGGCACTTACCTGGCTGCATTCGACGGTGAAGAGGCGATTTGAGGCTTCTAATGACTCATCGTTTAGACCATAGAATATAGGTTAGATGGTCTAGGAAACCCTAACAACTAAAATATGGAGAACTATATACTTTTACAAATAAATACCCTATATTTAGAAAACCTTTTCCCTAAATTAAAAGTATTTATAAAAACCTGAGCAAAGTGCCATTACAACCCATCTTTGGGGAACCTGTTAGGGATAGCACGGTTCATCGTGCACCCGCAGGCTAGTAGTGCGAGATTCAGATCTCCGCAAGGAGCATTCGGTCTCGAAAGGTTTAAAATACGATATTTAAAGAAAGTGATATTTTTGTAAATAAAATATTCATTTAAAAATTATTTATGTGTTTAATTATATATAATTATCATTTAAACATTTATTTTGTTATAATATAAAATTTCCACTTTTTCCTAAAATTCAAAGATTAAAAGTTACATTAAAATAACACGAATTTCAAATAAACAATTAATACTTTTATTAGGATATATTCACTAGAATAACACAAATAAAATTCACATTCATTATAACAATAAAGACGATTATTAAATACTTGAGGTGTATTTGGAAAACTATACAAAAGTATTTTTACATAAAACCCCCTCAAGTTTCACAAATTACAATAAGGCCCCTAGCTAATATTGAACTTCAAATTATATTTCTTTTAGTCGGACTCGGGTTAGAGTCTGACTAATTCTGACTTGAATATATTTCAAGTCAATCTATATTTCAATTATATTCCAACACAACTTGAATACATGAATCCCAGAATCAGTTAACAATCGGTCTGACTGAACCGAACCATGGATATTCTTTTTACAAGTTTCCAGTATTCCATTTACATGACTCTACGGTTATAACCGTTTCCTGATATCATGGTTTCGGTAAGTCAATCAGTTAATCAAGTCAATCAAGCAATCATTACAAGTTTACAAGATAACAATACAAACATGACATCGCGGGGTTTAAAGGGGTAGATTGGTACGGAAGATGTTAAAAGTGGAATGAGGTGGTCAGATTAAGACACCTAACATGAATACTGTTGCTGTTGTACCGTGGCATAACGGTTCCTTGTACTCTCCGTTTGCACTGATCTCTAGCATATAGAGATCCCCCTCGTATACACTGGCATTCTTCTGTACCAAGCTACAAACAACTGCGTTAAACAATATTCCATAATATTCTACAACATAATACTCTGGAAAATACTGTTACTCTGCCATTCTCACTCCACTTTTCTTTGGGACTTACCGAGCGACCTGTTCGCTGACGACATTCTATTTCTCTCTTCTTTGAATGTCGTCAGGTGCGTTGGACCAAGTTGAGACCGAGCCCACAAGTGAAGATTTGGAGCAGTTCCAGGAAGACCCAGAGCTCTAGACATTGTATCTTGTTCTTTCCAGTATTTCCTTTTATTGTTATGCCACTGTTTAGGCATTGCTTTTTCATTTCAGATGTATTTTCATTTCATGCATTGTATAAAGAATGTTATTAATAAAAGTTGCTGTTATTTCTATTATTCGTCTCTTGTGATTCATTTTATATTGCTTAGTTACGCTTAGCGTATGTACTTCTGAGTACATACGTAGCGGGCCTCGTCACGTCCACTTCGCCGTACACTGGGAAGCGGGGCGTGACAGGTTTTGGATATATCGAGGGCCCCGCAGAGTTTTTACGGAGATCCCGCTACCCGGATAGCGGTCTGGGGGTCAAGGGGGCTAGCAGCCCCCTTGCGGAGTGCGGGGCAGCGCCCGTTAGAAATTTTTTCTAACAGGGGACAGTGTTGTAGAGTATGTGTGTGTGTGTGTGTGTACATATACATATATGTACAAAAAAGGGGGAAAGCGCCCAAAGGATGCGTGGGGCCAGCGCCTCACGTACCTAGCACGCGAGCGCTGGGTGCTTGAGCGCTAGCGCATCACGTGCCCGGCACGTGGGCGCTGGGCGCTCGAGCTCTAACGCATCGCGTGCCCGGCACGTGGGAGCTGGACGCTCGAGCGCTAGGCGCTCGAGCGCTAGGGCTTCACATGCCCGGCACGTGGGCGCTAGGCGCTTGGATTCCGGCGAGAAAAAAGGGCTTTTGGCCCCAAAAATAGGATTTAAACTCCCGAAAGAGGATTCAGAGTGGAGTTAAACTCCTAAGATGTTTTTGGAGATAATGAAAAGGGCTTCGCCCTTGAGCTCTGGATCTTCCCAAAGTGGGATTTTTGGAAATGAGTCTCCTTCTTCTTCCTCTGTTGGCCGACTCTTGGATAAAAAGAGGGGTTAGATTTTAAAAATCTCTCCTTTTTAAGATCTGATGGAAGATCCAAGCTTCCCTTGGTGGGTTTTATGGTGAAAAATTATTTACTTTTGAAAAAGGAAGAGTAAAACTCTTAATTTAATTCAAAAGAAAGAAGAAGGTTTTAGAACCTTGAGGAAGAAGAAGATCACAGATCTTGATTCTTTTTGGGAGAGAAAAAGTTGTTGAGATATTTCATTATCTTTGCTTTTATAGGCTATACACTTTACATATAGCCCCTTGGGCTTTACAAAATGCCATTTTGCCTATCTCATGGCTCATGTGCTATTTCTTTTTGCATATAAACCACGGGCTTTACAAAAATGTGGCTTTATGCCCATTTCCTTACATTTATTCATAAAATAAAATGAAAGAAATACAACAAAATTATTTATTACAAATTTTTTTATTTTGGTATGGGGGGAGGCTGGCCGCTTCATGTTCGAGCTCGACCCGGGCATTAGCCCACTTGACCCGGGACTTGGGCCCACTTGACTTGGGGTTGACTTTGACTTTGACTTGGTCAACCGGGGTGCAATTTTCAACCCCAACAGTTGTCACAATAACAGTTATTGGACGCTCAATGGTAGGAACCTTGTTCATCTCATGAACAAGAAATGTCCTGACAACCACTTTGGTAGTATCATTGGTAGCGATGTATTCGGCCTTTATCATCTAGTATGCCAATCTAGTTTGGAACTCTTCCAACATACCTTCGCTCCACTGAGGGTAAAAATAATGCATGTGACTGACTCTCAGTCGACCTTATCACTCTGGAAGCTCGAACCAAGAACATTCATTTAGTGCTTCTCAAGTACTTAAGAATGTCCTCCACAGCTGTCCAGTGATTCTCCCAAGATCCAATTGATTTCTGATCACTACACCTAGTGAGTTTGCTACATCTGGTCAGGTACATAATATCGCACACATGATAGAACCTACTGCCGAAGCATAGGGTATCCCTTGCACGCGAGTTCTCTCCAAATCAGTCTTGTGAGACATCTTTTTGGAGAGAGTGGTCCATGAGTAAGTGGGCGAACCACCACGCTTAGAATCTTCCAAACTAAACCCCTTTAGTATGGTGTTAATGTACCGGATTTGGGACACTCCCAACATCCACTTAGATCTATCACCATAGGTCATAATCCACAAGATATAGTAGGTATCATCCAGATCTTCCATGGAGAACCCTCATGATAAGAGGAGCTTGACCGAGTGTAGCATAGGAAACCATTTCCTATCAAGAGTATGCCATCTACGTACAATACGTGGAAGACGACCTTACTCTCTACAACTTTCTTGTATATACAAGGTTTATCTACCTTTTTGATGAAGTCAAACTCTTTGACTGCCACATCAAAACAGATGTTCCATCTCCGCGATGCGCGCATTGATCCTGATGGACTTAAACATAGCTTTAAAAGTCTCAACTTTTCCATTTACACCAAGAATCTTATCAAGATCCATTTGCTCCCGATGGGTTTTACCCCTTTAGGTAAAACATTCAAAGTCATACTTTGTTGGTGTATATGGATTCCATCTTTGATCGCATAGCATCCAGCCATTTCACATATTCCCCACTCGTGATGGCCTGCTTGAACCTTCTTGGGCTATCATCAACCATGATGCAATCCTCGCTCCCACTATCACCGAGAAGACCGCAGTATCTCTCAGGTGATGAGGAACCCTACCAGATTCACGGAGAGGCTGAGGTTCGTTGGAGACTATTGAATCCTTTGGTATCACCAAATTATCAGCTGTTAGTTTGTCTAGGTGGAATTCCTTCCAGTTCTACCTCATGACCACTAATTTCTTCATAAGAAATTCATTTTCTAAAAAGGTGGCATGCTGAGAAACAAAACACCTTTTGCTCCTCAGTTTGGTAGAAGATATTCCCTGGCAAATATTTAGGATATCCAACAAACTTATACATATCTGACCTTGCCTCGAGTTTGTCCGGATTTTGCATTTCAACATAGGCCGGACAACCCCATATCTTAACTCGTTTAAGACATGGTCTCTTCCCATTCCATATCTCATATATAGTGGTAGGCACTGATTTGGATGGAAGCTCATTCAATAGGTATGCAGGTTCTCAAGTGCATAACACCAAAAGGAAACAGGTAACTCAGCAGTACTCATCATAGAGCGCGCCATATCTCATAGCGTGCGATACCTCCGTCCCGATACACCGTTGTGCTGTGGTGTATACGAAGGAGTAAGCTGAGAAAGAATCCCATTCTCCGTTTAGAAAATCCAGAAACTCCATGTCCAAGTATTCGCCTCCCCGATCTCATCGAAGGACTTAATACTTCTAACTGTCTGGTTCTCAACTTCAAGCTTATATTCCTTGAACTTCTCAAAAGTTTCAAACTTGTGTTTCAAGAGGAACATATGTCCGAATCTTGAGAGATCATCGATGAATGTAATGAAGTATAAAGAACCAGCCCTGGCATTAGTAGACATTAGACCGTATACATTATCATGTATCCGTCCTAAGAGTTCAATAACTCTTTCTCTATTTCCAGTAAACGGAGTATTGGTCATTTTACTTTTGAGACAAGACTGGCAAGTATCATAAGATGAAAATTTGAACAGATTCTCATATTCATCCTTATGTAATTTAGCTGGTTGTGTCGCATTGATATGACCTAGTCTACAATGCCACAAGAAGGATTCGTTCATTTCTGAACTACTCCTCTTGTGTGTGTTCTAGATACATTGAACTGTGGTTTGATTTAGAACGTATATGCCATTTCATAACGTGCCTGATACAATCAACTCTTGATTCAGGAAAATATTCACAACATTATCCTCCAGTACAGAATTATATCCTTTTTTAACTTAATAAAGAATCTGATGTAATGTTGTATATCAGGTTCGGTATGTAATAATATTTGTTCAAAATCAATGTATTTGCCATTTAGTAATACAAGGTGATATCTGCCAACTTATTTGGCTGCAACAATTGCACCATTCTCTAACACTTAGAGACATATCACCCAATCTCAGTTCTCTACCTTTCTTTAGCCCATGTAACAAATTACACATATGGGATCCTAATCTGGTATCTCATACCTAAGACGTAGAGGATACTGAAAAATGGTTCTCGGTAATGAACGCACCCGAAGAAGATGCATCAACATGCACTTTCTTCGATTGGGTGGCATAGGAATCCGGATATTTCCCTATATCCTGCTCGGACTTATAACAATTATAAGATAGAGCGGAACCAATGTTCCCCAGCTCAGTATAATAAGCAGCTTCGGTCAATGCATCCATATTATTATCTTGATTAAGGCATGACATGGTCGCTACCAGGAGAGAGAGAAGAAAACACTCAGCGTATGCTCTTACAAGATTAGATTGGTTATTATTTTATCTAATCAGGATGGCTCCCACTGTTTTTATCAAATCTTCTTTCAAACTCTAAAAGGTAAGACTAACCGAGATTAATTACACCCTACAAGTTCGCCAATTTTTCGGCCAGGCCAGTGTCGGTACTTTGAGGGAGGTTCCCCGTGTTTTCGCACGGACCTAATTAAAATAAATCTCATTTTCCCAGGGGTGTAACCCCGTTAACACTTTTCTAGACACCTACTTGATCGGCTAATTGTAATGTGTAAAACTCTCCCAAGAGTAACTCTTACTCGCAGTGGGTATCGGGATCCAACTATCTCATAGAAGGTATGCAATCTCATTGCAAATTTCAACGCTTGAAATTCCCGATAACATTTTACCCCTAACCTCCTATAACCTTGACAAAGGCCAACAAACTATAGAATGCTAGTCATGTTCAACCCGTCATTTTCTAATTGAATTAAACCTACCCGTACGACCCTTGATAAAGGCCAACAAGGTCGCACAACTACCCTAATCCAATCGCATCATATGCTCAAGCAGATAAGCACTAGTCAGCTACCGCACACTACGTCTTGACAAAGGCCAACAAAAACTGCACGAATACTAAATACTACTTATCTGAAATGACGGAGGGCTACGACAGGTTTTTAAGAAAACCCTTTGCGTAATGAACTAGATATCGTTGTAGAATCGAGTGAATTCTAAAAGGAGTGTTTTTGAAGGTTTTACTAGTTTTGCTAAAGAGGTCACTCCCGGTGAAGGAATCTCGGCTCTTTCCTTATCGAATAAGGTGCAGGATATTTCATAAATACCAATATGCAAAGCAAAATCTATAGAAGCAATCAAAAAATAAATCGAGTGGGTTGTAGCATCTGCCAGTTTCACTAAAGAGGTCACTCCCGGTGAAGGGATCTCGGCTCTTTCCTTATCGAATAAGGTGCTGGATATTCTACAAAGAATACCACTATGCAAAGCAAGAACTAGAGCTACTAGTTTTCGAGACAAGTTTCTACAACATCTTTATGTTTCTTTTCTTTTCATTAATCTCAGTAATGAAGTCCCATCAATTGGATGCTTCCTAAGCATCACAAAAGAAATGAAAGTATCAATATTTACTATATATCATCATATATATAATGTAAGGATTCGTCTCAACATATAAAGTGATCATATCACAGAATATCAGCAGCAGAAGAACACATATGAAATATTGGATATACTAGGAATTCCATGTTTTATTTAAGCCAATAAAAACGCGGATTCCACAGTCACGATGAATAGCCAAACCCGCATCCTTAGACCCTTACGAGAGCGGCAAGCAACCCTACCAATTCTAGAGTTAGGAGACCTGGTCTCAACTCCTTGAGATGGTCTCTCACTGGATCCTAGAACCCGGTTACTTATGCTCTCCTTGTTGGGTCTATCCTAATACGGAAAAGTAAATAATATACATTAATGGTGACATCATTCTCAACCCGGAAGTACCTCAATAAAAGAATATTACATACAAGCTTTTACAAGAATGAAAATGAAAAACTCTCATCTCACATAAAAAAAACCCCGGCTATTCAAAACACGACGATCCAATATAACATATCACAGCAACAAATAACATCGTATGTCATCAACGTAAGTAAATATGCGTATCCCAATTGTCGTTGACGTATAGCAACGAAACCGGCGATACACCACATATTACACTTACGGTCGCAGAAAAGAAAGCGAAAAACTATAATCATTGGAATCTGCAACCACCTTAGACATCATAAACCTAATGTATCTCATACTTTGGATTTCATGTCTTACTCAATGAATTCCTTAGATATCACATGCCTAACAATTATAAACCCCGTATTTTAGTCTCGATATTGAAAACCCTTTCCAATAACCTGTCGGGTAATTCAACAAGATTCCTGATAACCTGATCGAATTCTCGTCGGAAACTTTAGTAGATGGCCGCACCCCCGATGCCGTCGACGAAGTGCACTAAGGCGGAACACCGCGGCCGCGAACACCAGAACGGATGCTTTTGGCGACGGGGTTCTCCTACAGTCACTCGGTCAAGGCTATGGGGTGTGGCTATCTAGTAAGATTATCCGGCGAGTATCCGCGTACATTATGTAATTGCAACGGACTTTTGATCCACATCAAAATTCCGTGGCAACCGATCAATGAGACTAAATTGCTAGATTTATAAAATTCAAACTAGTTATCGCAAAACTAATTATTGTGGATTCCAAATATTGTATCACAATCACAGATAGCTAGACGATGTTAAACTTTTCGATCGAATAAACAAACACCCAAAAATTTTCAAAGAGCTCAACACTTGAGCGGAATTCAAAAAGTACCCAGAACATGCCACAGCACCTATGAACCATACGTAGAAGGGCCGACACATGCCTCACTCATGTCGCCACGGAACTGCCGCAAACCCTAGGGTATGACCGCGGTTCCGCGATCCAAAAAGTCGATTTTGGGTATCGTTCTTCTAGAGGGTCCACAGAATCGCTTGCATGATTTTCTGAAAATTTTAAACTTGGAAAAAATCCAACTCTTGGAAAATTTCCAGCGGGGGAAAATATGGGTTATTGATATCCGTTCGAACATTTTAACGTCGTCTAAATAACTCTAATAGATGTTAGAATTACGATTACGAAACACTCCGAATTGCCTTTGCAGAAAGTTAATATCATATGCAAATTTAGCGAAAACAAGCAACACCTGAAATACCAAAACCCAGAGACTGGAACACCCTAAAAATTTAAAGCCAAAACCCCACCAAAAAACCGGCGAGCTCAGATTTTGTCCCTATGTGGCCGGTCATATTCACACCAATTTGCTTCAAATTTCTAGTGTTCATGTTATATCACATACAACATTCTGCAGTTGCTAAAAAAATTTTTAGAGGCCATTTAAAATTCGACAGAAACTAGGAATGTGTATCGGGTGTTTCGGAGTTATTTCGGTTTCGTAATCCTACAAATATCATCTAATTCTCTAGCTTGGCTCTGATACCACTGCAGAGTTATGTAGCACGGCAACAAGGTTTCAGGAGGTATCGTCCATGCCGTTTTCAAATTTTTTCCGTACTAAAGAACCCTAACCCTAGAATCTTAACTAGAGATTTAGACGAACAAGCAATGCAAACAATTTTACATCTAAGTGAATGAGGAATACAACCTTTGTAGACCGGTCCTTCACTTCTAAAGCTCCGTGTAGTAGTCCCTTCGCTCCTAGTAGTGAACTCCCAAACTCTAGTAAGGGTTCACATGAAGAAATGAATAAGCTTGTTAGAAGTCTTCGAAACCAAAGATGATCTACGTCGAGGAGACTCAAGCTCATGTTACCTCTTCACTAATTGTAGATTAGTGAAGCAAACACCCTAAACTAAATGGCTAATATAGTATAGGATGATGAAGTAGGAATTGGGCTCACTTTAGATTTATTTTTCTCACAATATTTCTTCACCATTTGAAAAGCTAGTGAGCTTTCTCATGAGGAAGAAGAAGATGAAGTGGAGATGAGAAATGAAACTCATGAGGTGAGAATAGCAACCATGGGTGAGTTAGTGTCATACACTAACTCATATAGAGAATAAACCATGGCTAATATTAATGGTTAGGTTAACAAATATTTATAAGTAAAACAAAATTAGTGGCCTTGGTCAATGGTTCCACAAGCTTCTACAAGCTTGAACCATGTGACTAATTTCCAACAAATTTTAATTAACGTTAAATAAATAAAACCTAACATTAACATAAGCATGGTGTGAGTCTCATACACCTATGAAGCATGTAGTATCAAGTATGACACAAAATAATGTACATTAATATATATCACATATATACTAAGTGTATACAAGTGAGAAAAAGAAATGTTAAGTGAGCTAATATTAGTTAATGTAAGTTAATATATCAAATGTATAATTATATATTAAATCATTAAATCAACACTTGATTTAATAATCCGGCTATATCACATACAACCGACTAATACCAAATACAACAACTTGTCGAATAAACACTTGATTCGACAGCCTGGCTATATCACATATAACCGACCGATATCACATATCGCGAGAATAGAATACGGTATCATATACTCGTATTAATCTCGGTCCCGCACATATCACATATGTGCTCCTACTTCGTTTCGCATGAGCCAGGAAACCTCTGTGTAGGACTCTAAAGACTCGTCAATACGCCGGCAGTAGGTGATGATCATATCAAACACCCACAAGACGCAAGCGGTCTGCTAAACGTAACGGCCACCCGGGTATTGAGCGATCAGAAGATCAACAAGTAAGCCTGCTATAACTCCTGCGAATCCAATCAGTAACACTACCGTACAGTACGGTCTCTTCGTCTGATATGTCGCATATCACAGCCTGAGGTAGTATAACGTCAGACCCCAATAGCCTGATAAGTCATGCTGATGCAAGGTCCATAACGGTTCGAGAAACTACTGATAACACTTACCAGTAGATCTCAGCAACCCTGGCCAGGGATTTCCTGTTATGGCCGATCAAGCATAGCTCAACATCAACCCCCAATACCGGGAGAGACGTATCCCCTCCTATCGCTCATTACCTCCATGTGACTCGGGACTGTATCCAAAAACCACCTTTTTGCACAATCTCTTGAACGTGGTATGGTGGAAATCAAAGCACGGTGGGAATCACACAAGACTCTATAACGATCTCGGGTCGACAGACTCCTGTACCAATGTCACCAGAGAACTGCTATCTAACGATAGGTATAATACCATCTAGGAGTTCTCGACGAGTCCGTCCAGTGTACCCCGTCTCCACTGAGCACCCGTATACCTTCTCTGATGTCAAACACCAATGGATGTGGGATCATCCATCGCCCATCATATGGGTCAAGAAGCGCATACGCTAGTCTACTCTGGAGTATCGATGCCCTATCTCGATACTCCCACGACTAGGAACAATTGAAGGATGTACTTACCGACTACCTTGTCCCCACTAGTATGATCCGCATCATAAACATGATAGTCAAGTACTCATCCTAAGAGTTTTATCAACATGTAATAGAGAGACTATAAGTGTATATATTAAGATAAAGAGCAACCAGATAGCATACTATCATGTCGAGTAAGAAAGTCCTCCCTATATATGTCCAAGCATCTACTACAATATACATCACATGCACAGTAATAGCCTCTAGGGCATACATATAACTAACACCCACATCACTGATGGATGCCCTCGTCCGCGTTCAAGCGACGGACCCTACCCACCAGACCGCAGTTCCCCCTCCCCGGGATGACTACGTCCGAAGAAAGACAGAGGGCCGTGCTCAGGCCCTCAATCTCCCTCACGCTCACTTCAGCATCACCGAGCGCCGGCGTGCCGACTCCGGCTACCATGACCCGCAAGCGGTGAATGATTCCATGACCCGATGTGCGCCGGACAGCTCCATACCCGGATCTCAAGGGAGACTAGGCCCTCGCTCCAACACCCACCGTGTGCTCATACCGGCTGAGGAGATGTCGGTCAATTCGCCTGCTTCCAGGAACAACTGACACCCCCACCCCCGCCGAAGCTACGCACGCGGAGAACGTTGGGACTACTCAAGAAGGGTCTCGCTCGAGGATTTAAGAAATTTGATAGAGCGGAATCGTAGCCGCACCATCGTGCAGCCCCAGAGCGGGAGTAGCCACCACTCTAACCGTGCAGTGTCCTCGGAGTACCACCACCGGCTTGAACCCCTCGAAAAGAAAATCGATGGTATACGGCAGGACGGCCATACGTCCGGTGAAGGGGACAGGTATTCTGTCGATTCACTAACAAAGCCCTTTACAAAAGAGCTGCTGGCCGAGCACGTCTCATCTAGGAACTAGCCGCCCAAAGTGGCCCTCTTCAACGGGAAATCCGACATGAAGGACCACTTGGATGCATTTACAGTGGGCATGAGCTTCCAAGGTAACTCGGACGCAGTCCAATGCCGAGCTTTCCCCACTACGCTAATCCGAATTGGCCGGGACTGGTTCCAGGGGCTTGCGCCGTGTTCCATCTCCACCTTTGACGAGCTGGCTACCCAATTTCTCGACCATTTCGTTGGCAACCGATGGCAGAAGAAGACAGTCGACTAGTTATTCACTGTTAAGAGCCGAGACAGGGAATCCTTCAAAGGATATGTCACCCGCTTCTACAATGCCCTCCTGGAGGTACCCGAGCACCGCAACGAAACGGTCATCACCGCGCTGAGGTCGGGTCTTATACACAAAGAGTGGCTCCGCTCTTTTGCATTGGCGCAACCTAAGACCATGACCGAAATGAAAGCGTGGACCGAGCGAGAATTCCAACTCGAGTCCGAGGTGAACTCCCACATACCCGGAGGCGACCAAGCTGACCGGAAGACGAGGGACAGAGAAGAGAAAAAGAAAGACGATCGTCTGAAACCTTACTCCCCGAGGTTCCAGAAGTACATTCCTCTAAATATTTCCCAGACCGAGCTACTGGAGGAAGCTAAGGGCGAAGAGTTCTTCAGGCTCCCGCCAGCTACCTGATGGATAGGCAAATGACTTTGAGGCCCGTATTGCGCCTATCATCAGACGCAAGGACATCCGACCGAGAGTTGTAAACAGCTGTGCGATTATATCGAGGAGCTGATCCGCTCCGGTCACTTGGCAAAGTACCGGCGAGAAAAACGTCAAACAGATAGGGGGCAAGCCGGTCAAATTAAAGATGGAGAGCCGACGATCGGACAAATCATGGTCATCGCCGACTGACCCAAGTCCGAACAACAAGGACACCTACCAAAACCGGTCATTCAATACAGGAGAATTTAAATTGAATCACATAATCTGTATTTTATTTAATAATAAAGATTCTTGCATCCCTACAACTTGAACTACTTCTTTTTGTTTCCATGCTAAAACTCCCCGCAGGGCCGACGAATATCTTCCTGCTCTGTTCATCCACGGCAGATAACTTCCTGCCCACCAATGCTGTGGATCAAAAGCCCTCATCACGAAGCCGCCGAGCAATTTCATGCTGGCCCATCTGCAGCGGTTAGATTCCTGCCCAACAACGCTGTGGATCAAAAGCCCTCATCACGAGGCCGCCGAGCAATTTCCTGCTGGCCCATCTGCAGCGGGTAAATTCATGCCCAACAAAACTGTAGATCAAAAGCCCTCATCACGAGGCCGCCAAGAAATTTCCTGCTGGCTCATCTGCCGCGGGTAGATTCCTGCCCACCAACGCTGTAGATCAAAAACCCTCACCACGAGGTCGCCGAGCAATTTCCTGCTGGCCCATCTGCAGCGGGTAGATTCCTTCCTACCAACGCTGTAGATCAAAAGCCCTCACCACGAGGCCGCCGAGCAATTTCCTGCTGGCCCATCTGCAGCGGGTAAATTCCTGTCCAACAACGCTGTGGATCAAAACCTCTCACTATGAGGCGGCTGAATAGCTTCCTGCGGTCCATCCGCAGTGGGTATCTTCCTTCGGTACTAACGCTGTGGATCTGAATGCTCTCCCCATGAGGCCACCGAGCAGTTTCTTACTTGGTCCATCCCTAGGTGGAAGCTTCCTACCCAACGACGCTAAGGATCAAAGCCCTCACCAAGAGGCGATGTTCAGTCGAAAATAGTGCATTTTTAACATGACAATTTTCTTACTTTTCTTAATCATCTAAAGGTATTTGCTATAAATATAACACATATTAGAAGTTCATCTGCAAAATACCATTTACCATGTGTTATACATTATAATCAGCATTATGAAGGAAATTATATGTTTAATATTTTTACGCATAATATTTTGTATCTCACATTCTTCATTGCGATCTTGTGCATGATTAGCTCAGGTCAGATATTGGGAATCAGGAATCTGCCGATAAAATACAAGAAAGTCGAAGAATCAAATACTAGCAGAAATTCAGAAGAGATAAGAAGATTCCAGATATCACATAAAAACCCATAGATCAACAGAAGAAGACCACAGAATTTTAAAGCAATGAAGCCTCTAATTGGCCGCGGAACCACGGCCGAGTTAGGTCGAGTCGCTGCGAATCCGTGGCTGATTCAGGGGCTTCAGGGTTGGGAACTCTTTGGAAACTTCTTCTCAACGTCCTAACTTGTTGAGAAAGTCTCGTTGTAACAATCTTGTTCTGGAAACTTCTCTATGACAATATAGCTTGTTAGGGAAGCTTGGAAAGGGGGCTATAAAAAGGACCAAGGGTTTAAGAGAAAAGGTTCCCAATTATTACACAATTTTATTCCGAAATTTTCCCCACATTCATTCATCAAATCAAATCAAGAAAAGAGACAATATCAAATCCAAGATCCAAAATCAAGAATCATCGAGAAGTTCATCAAGCGATTCAACAAAAGATCTTTTACACAAAGCCGATCATCATCAACGAGCAAGCGATCCACGATAGGTCTAAGACTCACGGTGATCGAGCAACGTGAAGATCGACGGAAAAATTACCTCTTCAAAGGAGTGATCGAGAGCAATTCTTCTTGTAATCTCGGATTGAAGAAGTTGTAATTTGAAGTTGAATAATAAAGATGATAATTAGTTTCAATTTCGCTTTCTTTTAAAATTCCGCATTATGAGTTCTTTTTCTAATCTTTCTTCGATTTTCATGTTGCGCGAGTAAATCTCCGCTTGATAGGATTCAAAGGATTAGGGTATATCAATGGATGATAGAATTCTATACTTTTCTTTAGTCTTATGAAGTTTACAAACCTTCGTAAAAGAATCGTTAACATCCTCATTGGGTACGATATCAAATTATTGATTATCTTAACCACGATATAAGATAAGATTGACGATCTTTTGTGAAGGGTTAGAAAATGAATGGGATCAATGAAAGGACAAGGGACTATAGTGAAAAAACCTTAGTTTCTTCCCAAAAAAACCCTAATCCGCATTCATCGCTATCAATCTAGCGTTAAACTGTCAATACAAAAGATGAGGTACCTTTATTAGTCATCTATGGCTACTAAATCCGATCGAATCGTATGAGCCTTCTTCATATTTTCTTGAGAATTAAATCTTGAACATTTTCTTGATTTTCTTTCTTGAAAACAATTTCTTGAATTTTCTTGAAACTATTACTTCAACTAAATCTTAAACAATATTTCTTGAATTTCTTCACTAGTTCTTTCGACTCATCTAAAGCAAGAATTTACGAATTTCTCGAATCCCAGAGGACGGCTCGTGCTCACTAACGCTCGCTACACGCGATACCGTTATTGATTGCAGTTACTACCACTACCTATTCATTTTTGAACAAATCAAATAGTGTCATTGTCGGGTATACGTGCGTAATTTGTTCTTTCTTGCTATTTGGGTTGAAATATTATTATTCCATCAAAATCTAAATCAAGAACGCATCGTGTGCTTAACGATTAGTGTGTGAATTTTGTAAGGAGATCTGGAATCACTGTAGCAGGAAGATAAATATTCAAATCATTTCATCGAGACCAGAGGAGCAAGGGGAGCATCAGAACCAGAAATTGTTCAAAGAACAGTCCAATTGACCTCGGAATCGCGGCAAGAAGCTGGAATTTATGGCGGAACCGCGGTGGTATTGGTGAATTAGGTCTTCAAAGTTCTCTGGTATATTTCCTATCTTATTCTCTCTCCTATGAAAAATCCAATAACAATTTTTCTGCAGGATTCTTTGCAAAAATTCGCTGCATAAAAAAAATCTTGTTGCGTATTTTGATAGTAGTTATTGTTGCATATTGTAATACGAAAATTAAGGGGTAAAGACCAAATTCAGATTAGGTGGGGATTTCATTACCCTTCCTAAGCCCCACAAATCACAAAACTAGCATCCGCATCACCCTTCATTAATTAAAAAATATCTAGACCAAGACTCTAAGGACCGTCGCGCTCAATTAGGACAGAGGAAGGTCGTGGGTAATCTACTGCTTATCCGCATTTCTTTTGTGGTGTCTAGGCAAGTGTGTCTAAGGCAAGTGGTTACTTAATTTGGCATGTTATTTACATAGTAGATACCTCCCACTTACCTGGCACTTACTTGGCCACAAGAGGGATAAAGAGATAGTAGAGGATTTATCCTGCGATTTGTCTTCTGGAAGTCAATGAGCGATCTAGTGACTTGACCTAGGTGACCTTAGATCTAGGGTTGATTGTGCATTTTTGTGATTTGTCTAAATCCGTCTTTTTCAAAACAAACCATAAATCAAAACTTTCTTTTAATTTACACATACGCTGCTACTTGCGCTAAACCCGCTTAGTGCATGCTCGGCTGGACAAAAGATTCTAGTGCCCGTCTTGTCCGCGTTTCTTCTATCGACTCTGAAGTCGGTTTTTCTTCATCTTCTTTTTCCTCACCACCCACAACATCCACCGAGATGGACGGTTCACCATCAAATTTTAATAACACCACTTTGCCACCACCCGCAGGTGCGCAGAATCTACCGCGTATATCTCTCCAAGAGAGATGCTACCCTATACGTGATCCTCTTTCTACTTGTCTTTAGAGATTCCACCAGCCAATAGGGATAATTTTGAAATCAAACCACACTTTATCAAGCTTTTGCCTAAATTTCACGGTCTTGAGTCTGAAGACGCATACGTTTTTATCACCAAATTCGAAAACGTATGTGCTATGATGGGCACTTCATAACTTTCTATGGATGCTGTGCGTTTACGTCTTCTCCCGTTTACTTTGTGCAATTTAGCCGAAAAATGGCTTTATAACACAACCGCACACTCTATTTCCAATTGGGATGAACTCGTTATAGCATTCCTTAAGAAATTTTATCCCAATCATAAGACTGCCCGTGTTAGGAGCGAAATCAACCAGTTTACCCAGCTTCCCAATGAACCATTTTGGAAATGCTTTAAACGGTTTAAGGATCTACTTGTCCAATGTCCTCACCACGGAATCTATAGATGGGATCTGTGCCGAATTATATATGAGAGCATTAATCCAATGACAAAGCAGATGCTTGAAACCATGTGTCAAGGCAATTTTATGTCTAAAGACGATGGTGAAGTCTGGAAATTCTTGGAAGATTTTGCTGAAAACACTTTGCAATGGGAAAGCATTAGTCCATCAACTAGAGGAGGTATCCATCAACTTGATGTTTCTATATAGCAGTAAAATCCGAAATGGCAGCATTACAAAAGAAACTCGAAGCTATGGAAAAACAAATTTTTATTAGCATCCCTAAACCAGGTGATGCTCCCTAAAACCGTGTGTGGATGCTGTTCAGATTCATCGTATCTGACGGAAAAATATCCTTTGAATTCTCCGTTTCAAGGTCAAGAACACACTAATGCTGCTTTTCAGCAGCGATCTAGAAACGATCCTTATTCTTCCACATATAATCAAGGTTGGAGAAATCACCCTTGCTTAGAACCAACACCAAACTCAAAATACGGTTCCAAACCAAAATAACTTTCAAAGAGTTTCTCCACAGCAACAGCAACCACCACAAAATCAGCACCCCTTTCAACCACAAACATTTCAAAATCCTGCCAACAATTATGCACCTTATAATAATTTTTTCCAAACGGCCGGTACCGAAAACTCCTCTTCACTTGAACGAACCTTGGATTTTTTTATGAAACATTCCATGAAAATTTCAGCTGATATAAGGTCTTCTATCGATACCATAAAGAAGGACTCCACCTTCCACGGTGAGAGTATAAAATCGATCGAAGCACAAATTGCACAATTAAATTCCGCAATGAGTGTTAGAGAGAAAGGGAAACATCCATCTCAACCCTTACCAAATCCTGGTCACTCATAATATTATAATGTGAAGACATTACCATGTTGAGATCCGAAAGAGTACAGAATAATCAAGTCAGTGAACAGGTTGATAATGATGAATCAATCAACGACACCCCGGCTTCCACTTCCACTTCTAACCCTATTTCGTCTAATCTACCATCTTCTTCTTTCGAGCCGATTCTCCGTTTTCCTCTAGGCTCGAACCCTCCACCCATCTCGTTGAGTCAACCTAAAACGATCCTCACTCCAATTCCAGGATCCGTTCTACCCACACAAACCACACGAACTTCTCCACAAATGTTGGACCCAACTATTATTAATAAAGCTCCTTATCCAAATAGGTTGAGGGCCAACAAACCTAACGCACAAATGGAGAAGATTATGGAAATGTTTAAACAGGTTAACATAAATATCCCTCTCCTATATGCTATCCAACAAGTTCCGGCTTATGCGAAAATACTTAAGGACTTGTGCACTAGGAAGAGAAGAACTCAAGTGCCGAAAAAAGTGTTCATGACGAGTAATGTTAGCACAGCTTTTACCCAGCAATTACCAAAGAAACAGAAGAACCCTAGCCGTCCTACAATCTCTATTTCTATCGGGGGTAAAAATATTAATCGTGCTCTACTCGACCTTGACGCTAGTGTTAACCTGCTTCCTTACTCTGTCTACGAGCAGTTAGATATTGGAGGGTTGAAACCTACCCACTGCACTCTCCAGATAGCAGATCGATCTATCACCAAATCTAGGGGTGAGCTTGAGGATGTGTTGATAAAAGTCGGGGAATTTATATTCCTTGTGGACTTTATTATTTTAGATACACAACCTGTAGCAAACCCACAGAACCAAATTCCGGTGATTCTCGGTCGACCCTTCTTGGCCACTTCCAATGCTGTTATTTATTGTCGTAACGGTTCTATGAACTTAACCTTTGGAAAAATGACAATTGAGCTTAACATTTACAGGCTAGGAAGTCAACCATCTGAACTTTCTGCTCATTTACTTGATGTATGTTCTATCCACGAGATAACACCCGAAAGCTGCAAAGTTGATGAACTTTGCTATAATGATTTCGACGACATTAGTACATCATTGTTTGATCTAGCACATTATTATAGTGAGGACACCTTTGATGAATCCACCCCCGAGTTTGAACCTTTTGACTCATCACAAAAGTCAGTAGCGCTTTCCGAGTCATATCCTATGCAGATTATGAACTTCTCAGGGAATCCGAATATCATTCCCTTACCCCCACCTTCTATTGTTTCTCCGCCGACATTAGATCTCAAACTATTACCTTCTCATCTTAAATATGCATATTTAGGTGAGAATGAGTCTTTGCCTGTGATCATATCCGCTTCTCTAGTTTTAGAGCAAGAGGACGCCCTTTTGATGGTCTTGAGATCAAATCGGCAAGCATTTGGTTGGACAATGGCAGACATCAAAGGGATTAGTCCCTTGATTGTGGAACATCATATACATCTGATGGATGAAGCCAAACCAACCCAAGACCCACAAAGATGGTTGAATCCCATCATGAAGGAGACGGTAAAGAAAGAAATCTTCAAGTGCCTAGATAGTGGTATAATTTACCCAATCTCTGATAGCCAATCGGTAAGTCCTATTCATGTGGTCCCTAAAAAGTCTGGCATCACGGTCATAACTAATGAGGCTAATGAGTTGATCTAAACACGCACCCAAACTGGGTGGCGTGTATGTATTGATTATAGAAAACTCAATGCCACAACGATGAAAGATCACTTCTCTCTACCTTTCATTGACTAGATGTTGGAACGATTAGCTAGACATGAATATTATTGTTTCATGGACGGATACTCTGGCTATAACCTGGTCCCTATCGCCGAAAAGGATTAAGATAAAATAACATTTACTTGTCCTTTCGGTGCCTTTGCTTATAAACGCATGCCCTTTGGATTATGCAATGCTCCCGCTACATTTCAGCGGTGTATGATGGGAATATTCTCAGACATGGTCGAGAATTTTCTGGCGATTTTCATGGACGATTTCTCTATATTTGGGGACTCATTTGAGGATTGCCGACGTCATCTTGATGCGGTTCTTACTCGCTGTAAGGATAAGAACTTAAGTTTGAATTGGGAAAAATGCCATTTCATGGTCCAAGAAGGTATCGTGCTTGGACATGTCATTTCACGAAAAGGTATTGAGGTAGACAGAGCTAAAATAAATGTCATCCATAACCTTCCTCATCCTAAATGCGTCAAAAATATACGATCATTTATTGGTCATGCAGGATTTTATAGGAGATTCATTAAGAATTTTAACAAAATTGCTAGACCTTTAACTCTTCTCTTCGCTAAGGATACTACATTTTATTTCGATTCGGATTGTGAGCTTGCTTTTGAATTACTTAAAAGATCTCTCACTACAGCCCATGTTCCATCATCTCCTGATTGGAACCACCTGTTTGAGCTAATGTGTGATACATCAGATTTTGCTATTGATGCAATCTTAGGACAACACATTCATAAGATGCCACATGTAATTTATTATGCAAGTAAGACCTTGAATGATACCTAAGTTAATTATACAACTACCGAGAAAGAACTCTTGGCAGTTGTATTTGCATTAGAAAAATTCAGGCCTTACTTGATTAGCTCACCGATAATGGTTTACACCGATCACTCTGCCCTAAAACATCTTTTACCGAAGAGGGATGCTAAGGCCAGGTTAATACATTGAATCCGGTTATTACAAGAATTCAATCTTGTCATACGAGATAAGAAAGGATGTGAAAATGTAGTAGCCGACCATCTATCACGTATCTCTTGTTCACCTACTATGACCTTGCCAATAAACGACTCTTTTCCTGACGAACGGCTCTTGACCGTATCCTGCGAACCTTGGTTCGTGAATATTGTGAATTGTCTAGCAACATGACTTATTCCCAGCGAATGGTCTAAACAAGACAATCATCGATTTCTATCCCAAGTAAAACATTTTTTACTGGGATGATCCTTATTTGTTTAAGTATTGTCCTGACCAAATCATTCGCAGATGTGTCCTTAATGATGAATTCAAGAGTGTTTTGTCTTTCTGTCATGATCAGGCATGTGATGGTCACTTTGGTCCACGTAAGACGGCGGAGAAAGTTTTGCAATGTGATTTTTACTGGCCTGCATTATTCAAAGATGCATTTGATCATTGCAAAACTTGTCCACGGTGTCAACACACGGGTCAGATTTCTCGAAAAAATTGTTGGATATAGTGCCCTCAAAGTCAATTATTGGATCGCAGGTACATGATTATAATGATTGAGGAGGACCTATACCGGTAACACAGTCTTACTCGAGATGATAGTATGCTATCTGGTTTGCCTTTATCAGTCGTGTATAGGTTCAGGTGACTGATCACGATTACACGTTGATAGAGCCCTTAGGATCTTGCTTGACTACCAACAGTATGATGGCGATCATATACGTGAGAGTTGGGTAGTCTATAAGCACATCCTTAAAAGTGGTCCCTAGTCGTGGGAGTTTCGAGACAGGGCATCGATACTCCGGAGTAGACTAGTGTATACAGTCGAGACCCCGACGAGGGGCGGTGGCCGGTCTCACAAGCCACTGGTGTCGGTTGGATCACCTAAGATGTATACAGGTGCTCATTGGGTTATGAGTATAGCGAACAGGACTCGCCGGGAACCTACTAGTTGGTATTATACCTATCGTCAGATAGCAGTTCCTTGGTGACATATGTACAGTTAGTTCATCGACCTGAGATCGTCATTTGTCTCATGTGAGTTCCCACTGTGCTTTGATTACTACCCTACCATGGCTCAAAGGAGTCATGCAAACAGGTTTTAGTTGGGTACAGTCCCGAGCCACATGGAGGCAAGTGAGCAGATCGGCAGGGGATTCGTCTATCCCGGTATTGGGGGTGGAGATCGCGCAGTGTCTAGGAAATCCATTACACCAAGTCCTTGGCCAAGGCAGGTGAGAATTACTGGTAGGCACTCCAGTAGTTTCTCAGGGTGTTCAGGGCTTGTCTCCGACACGACTTATACCGCTTTTGGGGGTCTGACGTTACCAGCTCCCTAGGCCCGATATGCGATACTCATAGACGAACGGACCGGACTGTATGTATATTGTCATTGTTAGGCTCAGTAGGGTTTCCGGATGAGTTCGCTCATCGGCCTCCCTTGAGGTCAGTACATGGGCAGCCGTTACGCACAGCTAGTGCCGCTGACGGCTTGTGGTTAAACCCACTGCCAGGGTACTGACGAGTCATTAGAGTCCCCCACAGATAGTTTCCCAAGTTCGGGCGAAACGTTATAGAGGCCGTATGGTTTTATGGCAGGGTTCGGAAAATGCACGTGGGTTTACGCACGTGTCATATTTCGGGCAGATAATACTGGTGGGCTTTGGTTTAAGCCGGATCCATATATTATACTTAGTAGATATAATATCTTTCTCTCAGTTGCATTTGTATTCGGTCGTAATACAAATGCGGGTATATTTATACAGTTTCGGGGTTATCCTAAAATTCGTTTCGGGATCGCGTTTGGAAGTTGCCAGTTTTCAATTTTCTATCACCCGTATTAAACATTCGGTTTAATACGGATTTATCTTTTCTTGAGGGTGAGTCATGAGTATAGAAGCTTCTAGATTGGTGACTAGAATTAGTGAGTCACTCGTTTGCATTAATGGTTGATGACTAGGCTTATGACTCATTAGTTTTCATTTAATGTTTTTGATGATGTGTTTTATGAGTCACCCTTTACCATTAATTCCTTTTGTTTGCATGAAAGATATTTGATTAAGATCTTTTACCTTGTAGTCACCTCCCTTGTTCCTACACTCACCTCCCCCTCTTGATAAATGGCCGACCCCTCTCTCTTGAGATTGAGATGGTTGTTGATTAAAAGTTTATGTGATTTGGTTCATGAAATTTCATAGCTCATTTCTCATTTCATATTATTTCAAATGGCAATTTCATTAACCGTTCGTCCATGGCTTTGGATGAAGTGAGACAAAGTGTTCTACTCATTCTCTACATCAATCTTGGTCATCTCTTTTAGCAAACTTGGTGACCGAGTTGCCTCGGGTCAGAGGCGGGAGCCCCTTTAAAGATCCGTTGACGTGGTGCCACCTGGGCGAGGAGATCGGAGATCGATGAGATCGGAGTAGCCGCAACGGAGCGTGGGATGATGGTTAAAGAACGAAGGACTCGGATCGTTCGGTATAACCTTTCTACCCACTTTGTAGTTTGTTAGTTTAGCGTTAATGGCAGATCCGGGTTATAGTATGTCATAGCGCCAGTTATAAAAGTTTTTGTTCCGCATTTGGCGTCTGAAAGACGGCCGGGGCGCTACCGTAGACTTACATGGTATCAGAGCCTCGCCATTAAGCTTTACTAACTTATTCTAACGCGTTTAAAATATCGATCGAACGGATTTTCGAAAATCGCAATTTTCAGTGTTAAAGTTTCTGTTGATTTTAAATCTGGTCTAAAAATCATTTTGACCATACCAGAAAATCAAGCAGGCTTTTTTAAGGTAGCAGAAGAAATTCGATCAAGTGAACCGACCATATCGCCGCGGAAACGCGGTCAAAGCCTACCGTTGACTACGGAACCGCGGCCGTCTTGGTGATTCACCTGGCCATTTTTCTTCTGGTGTTTCTTTGTTGGAAATTGTGGTTTCTAGAACTGTTTATTTGGTTCCAGTTTTTGTTACTGTACAGCAGATGTATGTGGGGCCCACTTCGGAAAATTTAGTCGATCGAAATTTAAACGTGTTAGTTTACAGTACTTACATTATATCTCTGACCGTGAATGTCATTCGAGCGGTAAATTGCGTCTAATTGCTATAATCCTTTTAAACGGATTTGCGAACGTGACATTCGCGTTGATGTTCTGTGTTGTGTTGTGATGTTGCAGATTTGTCGTGGTGGATAGCAGTATGCAATGGTAGTGCAGTTTGGATTTATTTGTACATTTGATATTGCGGGGCGAGCGTCCAACATATGGACTGTCGTCTTTGCCAGTTTGTATAATATTCTTTTGGGGCACGACCGGGCTGAGGTCGATGTACCCGTTGTACATATTTTTCATTTCTATACTAGGTTTACCCTGCGTCGGAGTGTACGGATAGACGGGTTCTGGAGGGCAACAGGTTCGCATCTCATGGCTTTGAGAGGCAGAGGGGCCTCACTCTAGAATTGACAAACTATTCGCCGCACTCGTAGGGGGTACAGGTTGACCCAAGGAGGGGTGCTCAAGCTACCGGATTCCGTGAAGTGCAGGGTGGTCCATTCACTATGCTGTAGTGGGTTGCCTCGCTTCAGGTTTTGGCGGGTAACTTGCCGCACCCGTAGGGGTCTAGGTTTCATTGCACAGGCTATCCACACGACCAGGGGAACGTCGGGTTTCAGTAGCGGCTCTGTGAAACCCGGGGATCCCAGATTATCTGTATTGTTCTGTGATACTTATTACTTTTCTGTAATGTTGCATATTATCACGCCTGGAGCGATTATTGTATATTGGTATATATACTAGTAGATGTTGTATATGTTTTGCACCCGCGCTAGTCCATTCCCCGCTCTGTCGTTAGTTAAGTAATCTAACGGGTGATGACGGGACCCGGTGATGAATGCGGATGGCATATACGTACATTTTATTTTCGTTCTTTTCTGGTGTGATTAATTGATGGGACTGCGTTGATTTTGATCAATGCAAAGGAAAACAAACCTGTTTGGATGTTATTGGAACAGTTTTAAAAAGTGTTATTGCAAAGACGTTTCCTTTTGTCATGCATAGCAGTATTCGGTTGGAATATCCTGCACCTTATTCGACGAGGCAAGGGCCGATATCCCTTCACCGGGAGTGACCCCTTGGGCAGAAGTTTGTGTCAGGGTAATAACTTCACTATAGTCGATTACATGTTGCTTTGCATCGCGGTATTCAGTGGAATATCCTGCACCTCATTCCACGAGGAAAGAGCCGAGATCCCTTCACCGGGAGTGACCTCTTTAGCAAAGGTTTTCGCCACTATATTTTTATAAAAAGCTATCAGGTTCCTTCAGCGAGATCAAGTTCATTACGTTAAAGGTTTTTCGCTAAAAACCAGCCGTAGCCCTCCGTCATTTCTTATGGATGGTCAGTAGTATTCAAGCTATGTTTGTTGTCCTTCGTCAAGGCATAGTGTTTGGTAGCAGCTGGGGTATTCATTTGTTGCATAGATAGATGTGTTGGTTTGGGATAGTCGTATTACCTTGTTGGCTTTCGTCAAGGTTATGTACGGATGGGTTCAAATTGACAAGAATATGACGGGTAGAACTTGACATGTGACTTATGATTTGTTGGCTTTCGTCAAGGTCATAAGAACATGGGGTAAAAATCATATCGGGAGTTTCTAAAGAAACTGAAACTTGCCAGGCATGCGCATACCTTCTGGAGTGTGATAACGCGAGTGGATTCCGTCACGTTATCATACGATAAGATTTGGATCCCGATTCCCACTGATGAGTTGGTTTACTCTTCGGGTGATCCCGATTGATTCTTCTTTCAGGTTTGGAGGAGAATTTGACAGTACAGTGGGAGGTTTCCGGATTAGATAAAGTGATAACCATTCTGATCTAGGTTAGAGTGCACGCAGAGTGTTTATTCTCTCTCTCTCTCTTTGGCAGCGACCTTTGACCGACCTTAGACTATGACTCAGTGACCAAGTTGACCGAACCTTCTTAAAATACTGGCTTTTGGACAGTCTGAGTTGCATAAGTCATTGCCACTCCTTCTTTTACCCTTTGCATTTCTCAGAACACCTCGTATCACTATGAGTATCCACTTCCATTGGATAGATCCATCGTATGGTTATATACGAACTCGAAGGGACTTCTTCGAGGATGGATCCAGGTTCAGGAGAAATAGAATTGGTTTATTCAGTTGTCTTTTATTATCACCTTCTCTCAGGTTGCGAGAGCTCCTTGGTTTAGGAGAGTACACATGTTACGCTTATTGGATAGTCTTCTTCCAAACCATAGGCAGGTGCCGAAAAGTAGGGAATGAAGAAAACCAATTAGCCTAAGTAGAGTGTACAGAAGGTAATATGTAAAGACAAAATAAAGGGATTAGAAAGAGGGCAAAGTAAATTGCGACTGCTATCATTCACGACCAAACCGAGTGCTTCATCGCCACTCCTATTTCACCTTTGCTTTTTTCCCCAGTTCGGGAGAAATAGAATAAGGTATTATTCGGTTGTCTTTTATCATCACCTTCTCTCAGGTTGCGAGGGCTCCTTAGTTTAGGAGAGTACACCTATTATGCTTACTGGATAGTTTTCTTCCAAACCATAGGCTGGTGCCGAACGGTAGGGAAGGAAGAAAACCACTTAGCCTAAAGGGGGTGTACAGAAGGAAATGAATAAAGGCAAATAAAGCGATTTGGAGAGATGGCAAAGAAATATACGGTTATAGTCATGAATTGGATTATGGAAGAGGCGTTACTAGGAATACCAGGATACCCCTACGAAACATTTTCATGTTTCAGTTACACTGTGCATTGTTAAAGGAAAACTGTTTTCCCGATTAGATACCTACTCCAGGGTATGTACTTACCAGGTATGATTCTCACATCTGTATGGTTTTACAGATGATGAGTGGGAGGAAATTATTGGGAATAAGGTGATCATCCTCATTATATCGGAATTCGTTGTAATTGGTGATATTTGAGGAAGTCGCCTAAGTTTTTGCCGGACGGCATGTATTTAGTTTTGAGTATCCGTTGTTGTAAACCAATTTCAAAATGATATATTTGTACGTTTATTTTTATAAAGTGAGATATAACTTTTTGATATTATGTCGATGACATTTACCTGTATCAGTTGGCGATTGGGTAAGGAGTATTGAACAAGCGGAGTAGTTCTTAACCATAAGTACAGTTTTCAACCTACGATGCACAGGTTTTGAGTTATTCAACTCAGCGGACTTATACAGAGTATTGTATGTTGTCCAGTGTCCATCAGGACAAAGGGGTTAGTCCTTGTACTATGTTCTGTTTACTTATGACTTCTCTAATTTTTAGACAAGTGTTTCGTAGAAAAACAAGGTCTAAGTTTTGAGAAGTTGTGGGTATGCGAATAAAGTAGAGAACCAGATGTCGCAGGTATCGAGATTCTTCAAAGAGATCGAAAATGTAGATACTTGTGATTGGTATTCAGATGATAGTAATGGTTTTGAGAAACTTGTTTCTTTTTCAGGTTACTCATAATTGGATGGATTCCTAAGTTGAGTAATGCTGATTAGCCTCTCTCTATTAAGTTGATATGCACTGGAGACAGTTGCATGATTAGAATCTGGTTCCAATTAAATAAGTACCAAAGTTTCTATATTGGATATAGAATGTTTCATATCTTAACGATGTTAAGGTATGGGAAGTTGTCCGACTTATGCTTAAACTAGACTCTGGATAACTCAAGACACGTTTCTGTAATGGCAGTTTGTGGGTTGACCTGGGCTATGTCGAGGGTTGACTTTCTACCATCTGGAAAATCAATAGTGATATTGTTCTTGACTCGCCACAGTTTTAGTAAAATGGATTTTTTCAGAAAACAGTGGTGGGAATATGGTAGAACTGGAAGTGATTCCAGAACCGCAAACGATTACGGAAAATTTAATAGGACCTAAAGATTCAATCGGGTTTGACATTCCATTAACCACTCCGCAGATATGGTGGGTAACCTCAGACACCCGAGAAGTACTCCGGTAGTCTCAAGGACGGTGACAAGGAGGTTCTTACTTACCCAGACTTGACACTACTGTTGTTCCAGACTATAAGACCCAACAGGAGGTTAAGTATAGTATCGTTCTAAACTAGCTTTAGAAGTGCACGTATATATTATTCTGCTAGAGGGCTATTGTGGTCAGTGGGAGCAGCTGAAGTATAGTGGGCAAGTAGCTTATGTCTATTTATAGACTTGAGCAGTTATAGCGGAGATAGATCATCTAATTTTGATGTGACAGTCATGGGTTTGACTTCATCAGAATAGGGGATGGATCTGTTAAGAAGGTAGTAGGGTGTGATGTCCTGGTATTTGGATGACATACACAGAGTAGGAAGTAAAATTCCTATACTACGATCAGTTGTACTATGGTCGTCACACAGTTGTTTCTCCAGACAGGATATGGATATAATATCTGACATTCTGGTTTCTAGATCTATGGTTTTAGATCTGGATTTGGGTAGTTTCCCAATGTGGGTACTTTGACAGTATTCTAATAGTTTTTAGAATAGATGACTCCTGGTATGGTGGTGTACCTGCAGGTGATGGAGTCACCCTCTCTAAAGGTGTCTTAGAGACTAAAGGGGAGAGGGATGTGCATGATTGGCAGATCACTTGCTTAGGCAATTGAGTCAATCGTGAGATGCCAAGTACCACACCAGATGTTGTTTTTGCACTAGATGCGATAATTTTATATTAATCCAATCCTGGAGAAACATAAGGAAGTAGTTTTAGAACATAAGTACATGTTCTACGGATTTGATGACGGCAGCCTCCTTCGGGAGACGGTTATCATTCCAGGCTTCAAAGGTGACATGGATGACAGAGTAATTATCAGAGTTATAGTTTTCCCTCTGACGAAGGGGGCAGTATTATGGACAGGTGGTCCAAGAGGATACTGTGGGAGGCATGGTGCAAGATACTGATTAGGTTCAGTTGACGATACAGTCTAAGAAGTTTGGATTTGGAGTTCATTTATGAACTAGGTCCCATCAGATATCCAGACATATTCTAAGACAGGTATTACTCGATTCGGGAGATGTCTTTCTCCGCGAACTTGAGATTAAGAGAAACATAGAAAGAAACATTAGGGCGGATCCACTCTGTCACGCCCCGCTTCCCAGAGTACGCAAGTTTGGGCACGTGACATAGCCAACCATGCTACCTGTGGGTAGGAAGCATCCGTCCACAGTCACATTACGGTTGTAGAGATATCAAGAACAGTAAAATAAACTAAACTAATACATGTCCAAATCCATAATAACAAGAATCAATAAACAATAAGTGCGGAAGCTAATGATCCAATACAATGAATAAACAGTACGTCCCATAATGCGGGCTCACATCTGGAAATGAAAAGCAATAAATAAACTAAACCCTAAGGACTCACTGGTCAGCCTGCTGGCTGAAGTACTCCTGCTCGGTCGTCGACAAAGGTATGGAATCTGGGCCATGCAAAACCCAGACGTCAGCGCGTCAAAGCATCAAGTATATAGCATAAACATGGTAATAAGCAATGCAAGTATGAACATGAATAAAGCAATAATAAGAGGTAACAAGCAGGGTAAAGTGCAAAGGTGACTAAACTGTCCTATCAGGTTTTCTACTCTATAGTCTTTGAAACCAATTGATGAATCGTCGATGTAACTCAATAGTATCCCGTGCATGCCCGGGACCACGGTCATGATCCTCGGGGCTGAATCCGAGACGTGCCGCTAAGCAGTAAAAGGTAGTAGGATAGATGAGTGATGTCAGCATCAACACTCCGGAGCTGGCCAAGCCCGTAAGACTGATCAGAACAAGTATCGAACTGTTGAGTTACAAGTCGGTTTCACCTTTGATTTCCCCATACCCCCAAGCTATGTATGTCAGGTCAGGTATTCAGTTGTCAAGGACTAATGCCAACGCAAGATCCAGTAAGAGTAGGTCTGTCTGGATAGACAGCGGGAATGGTCAGGTTTGTCGGCATTAGGCATGAAATCAGGTAACAGGTCAGGTTACCTGAAACAGGTCGAGACGATATGCACAGGGTGTCATGTCCGGTGTATCAGTACATGTGTCATGTGTATCAAGATCGGTCAATATGTAATGCAATCAGGTGTGTGCTCGCAACAGGTATGCAAACAATAACGAACAGTAGCAGGAAACAGTAAATAACAATATTAATCTAGGTAAACACAGTGATGTTTCGTATTCTCTTATTAATCCGGTTCACGCACCTTTGAGGTGCAATAGCCACAAGACGAAACAATATCGATAATATACGTAATGGAGTTACATGAATTTGAACTAAGCATAATAATTGTCTCATGAGTGATTTTAACAAATGAAGTGGGGATGATCTACTTGGTTTGATTAGTTAAGTATGAATTAATAGCAGACCGGTTAATACGAGCAATGATTTCATTGATTTAAAGTTACGGATAATTGTGACTAGCAATTCTAAGTTATAAAAGGTATCGATGTTATAATAGTTGTGTGGTTATAATATGATGATTAAGTTGTAGCATGTTAAAGCAAGTATTCGGATACTTGCCTCGGCGGTTCCGCAAACCGAAACACGGATGCGATGTCGGCAGAAACTGCGATATGGAAGCACGGGCCACGGATCGAGTCCCAACAGAGATCAACGGGATCACACGGACCACGGGACTTCGCTACAGCGTCGGGTTCGTCAAACGGCACGGTCGGATTCCGGCAAAAGTTATCGGCAACAAGTTAGCAATAAGATAAACATACAAGATCAACGGGATTTTGCACCAAAGGAAGTAAAGTGATGCTTACAGAGGAGAAACAGGGGTAACTATGACGGGCCCGACGGCGATGGACGCGCCGGCGGTGAACAGGAGGTGCGGCGAGGGTGCTGGAAACGGCTGAAAGGGCTCGGGGTCGCTGGAAAGGGGTGCTGCGGCGAGTGGGGAAGGGAGGCGACGACGAGGTTGTGACGAGGAGGGTGAGAGGGAGTCGTGGGAGTCGTCGGCGAGGTCTGCAGGGGTTGGAGGCGAGGTCTGGGTTGGGTGCAGGCGCGGGAATCGTCGGGAGAACGGGAGGAAGAGGGTAGGTGGGTGCGGTGGAGGTCGTGGTGGTGAGGGCGGCGACGGCGAGGTCGCGAGGAGGCCGGCGGTGAGACTGCGGGAGGCTAGGGTTAGGGTTTCGAGATGTTTCTCGTGGTCGCGTGGGGAACGAAGGCGGCTGCATGAGGTTTGAGAAGAAGGGTTTAAAAAGATGAAGAGAGAGAGAGAGATTGGAGAGAGAGAGAGGAAGATTTCCGATGATGAGAGAGAGATTGAGGGAAGAGAGAGAGAGAGATGAGGAAAAGGGACGTGGGGCCCACGAGCTCAAAAGGAGCTCGTGATTGGCTGAGTGAAAAATCAGAAAGGAAATTTCTGAAGGATTTTAGGGGATTGAGTAGTTTACTGAATATATTCGCATAAATATAAGTTTTAGATATTAAATTTAAATGGGCCATTTTGGCGCGAAATGAAACATTTCCAAATCGCGCCTGGGTTGCGCCCAAATGTTCCAAATTCAAATTATAGGATTTTAAGCGGGTTCCAAACTTTTAAAAGAGGTGTTTAGCGATTAAAATGCATGCCCCCAAGTCGGACACTTGCACGCGCGCGTAGTCGCCCAAACTGGCCCGTTTAGCCAAACGGAACGGAAACTCGACACGCGGACGCTACCACGCGACTAGTGGCGACGAGTAGGCCAACATGGACATCTTAAATTTCATTTTCGGTGTTAAAATTTGTTATGTGCCAAAATGACTTAACCGGGTAAAATTTAGCAATAAACACCAGAAAACCAGGAAAATTGGAATGAGCAATATATAACCCTCAACTTGTAATATAACTAGTATTATTGGGCTCGGGTGTTACATTATACCCAACTACAAAAGAATTTCGTCCTCGAAATTTCAAGAATACAAGATGACTAACTACTGGAACAGGTGGGGAAATTTCTGTCGGATCTCGTCTTCTCGCTCCCAAGTGGATTCTCCATGCAATCGATTACCCCAAGAAACTAGTACAAGAGGGATAACCTTGTTCTTAAGAACCTTTTCTCTTCGATCCTTTATTTCAACTGGTCGCTCCTCAAAGGTCAGGTCCTCCCGAACGGTCAACTCCGAATGATCCAAGACATGAGTCTCATCACGAACATACCTCCGTAGTTGAGACACATGAAACACATCGTGCACTCCTGCCAAAGACTGTGGTAACGCCAAACGGTACGCTACCTCTCCTACACGCTCCAAAATCTCGAAGGGTCCAACGAATCGAGGACTAAGCTTTCCCCGACCTCCAAAGCGAATCACCCCTCTAGTCGGTGATATCTTCAAGAATACCAAATCACCCACGGCGAACTCCAGAGGTCTTCTTGACGTGTCAGCCCAACTCTTCTGTCTGTCTTGAGCTGCCTTCATATGCTTCCTGATGGTATTCACCTTCTCGACTGTCTGTACCACCAAATCTGGTCCTAGTAACCTTCGTTCACCAACATCATCCCAACATACAGGTGAACGGCACTTACGACCATACAACGCTTTAAACGGGGCCATCTGAATAGTTGCTTGGAAGCTATTGTTGTATGAAAACTCCACCAGGTGTAGATGGTCTTCCCAAGAACCTTTAAAGTCCAACATGCAAGCTCTCAACATATCTTCAAGGGTCTGGATCGTTCTCTCCGATTGTCCATCAGTCTGAGGATGATAAGCTGTGCTGAACTTCAATCGAGTCCCCAAACTTTCTTGTAAACTCCTCCAAAAGTGCGACAAGAACCGAGTGTCCCGATCGGACACGATGCTTACCGGTACTCCATGCAATCTGACAATCTCCTGCATATATCGCTCTGCCAAAGTCTCTGTCGATTGACCAACCCGAAAAGGAATAAAGTGAGCTGCCTTGGTCAACCGATCGACAATCACCCATACAGCATTGTTACCCTTTGGACTCCGCGGTAGAGCCGTCACGAAATCCATGGTTATATGTTCCCACTTCCACTGAGGAATCGGAAGTGGTTGCAACAAACCAGCAACCCTTTGGTGTTCAGCCTTGACTTGCTGACACACCAAGCACTTAGCCACGAAGCGAGCAATTTCCCGTTTCATACCTTCCCACCAGAAGTGCTGTCGAATATCTCGGTACATCTTTGTCCCTCCTGGATGTACAGAGTAAGCTGAACTGTGTGCCTCCCTCATAAGCTCTTCACGCACATCTCCTTTTGGCACACACACACGGCTACCATATCTCAAAGAACCGTCTTCATGGATCAGTAAATCAGTTCGCAATCCGGCTTCAACCTGCTCCCGAAACTTTTGCAGTCTAGGATCCTGCGATTGTGCTGCTTTAATCTTCTCAACTGAAGACGACTGTACTTGCAGTTGCATCAACTGTCCCTTAGCATGTGGTAGCACGACCTCCAAGTCAAATCTCTGAAAATCCGCAATGATCTCCCTTTGTGCGGTCAATACCTGAATGGCTGGCAACCGACTTAGCGCATCCGGCACGACGTTAACTTTTCCCGGATGGTACTTAAGATCAAGGTCATAGTCGGCCATCAGCTCCAACCATCTGCGTTGCCTCATGTTCAACTCCTTCTGAGTGAACACATATTTCAAACTCTTGTGATCCGTAAAGACTTCAACTCTCTCGCCCAGAAGGTAGTGTCTCCAAATCTTCAGGGCGAAGATCACGGCTGCAAGCTCCAAGTCGTGAGTCGGATAGTTCTTCTCATGAGTCTTCAGCTGTCTCAATGCGTAAGCGACGACTTTCCCGTTCTGCATTAAAACACATCCCAATCCTTTTCCAGATGCGTCGCTGTGAATCACCAGTCCTCCTGAATTATCCGGTACGGTCAGGATCGGGGCGGTTATCAACTTCTGCTTCAACGTCTCGAAGGCCAATGCACATCCATCCGTCCAAACAAACGGTACCTCCTTACGCGTAAGCTTGGTTAACGGCTCAGCGAGACGAGCGAAGTTCTCCACAAATCTTCTGTAGTAACCGGCGAGTCCAAGAAAACTTCTTATCTCCGCAACATTCTTCGGAATAGGCCAATCTCAAACTGCTGCAATCTTCTCGGGATCAACGGCGATTCCATCGCCCGACACGACATGCCCCAGAAACTTCACTTCTTCCAGCCAGAATTCGCACTTACTCATCTTTGCGAATAATTTCTCCTGTCTCAGCGTTTGCAGTGCGATCCTTAAGTGCTCAGCATGCTCCTCCGGACTCTTCGAGTACACCAGAATATCGTCAATGAATACCACAATAAACTGGTCCAAGAACGGTGAAAAGATCCTGTTCATCAAATCCATGAATATTGCCGGCGCATTAGTCACTCCGAAGGGCATCACTAAGTACTCGAAATGCCCATACCGAGTCCGAAACGCCGTCTTGCAAATGTCTTCTGCCTTTACTCGAACCTGATGATATCCTGATCGCAAATCCAGTTTCGAGAATACCCTCGCACCATTAAGCTGCTCAAAAAGTTCTCCAATGCGAGGGATCGGGTACTTGTTCTTAATAGTCACCCGATTCAATTCTCGATAATCAATGCACATTCTTCTCGTGCCATCCTTCTTCTTTACTAAAAGAACTGGAGCTCCCCAAGGTGAGTTGCTGCTTCGAATCCATCCCTTCTCGAGTAATTCACCCACTTGTTTCTTAACTTCTTCCAATTCCACTGGTGCCATCGGATAATAAGATTTTGATACTGGCGCTGCACCAGGAATAAGGTCAATCGCAAACTCCACATCTCGCTTCGGCGGTAAGCCCGAAATATCTTCAAACACATCCATAAAGTCGCGGACAACTGCCGGCTCTTCAGTACTATCCACAACCATAGCCGCAAGAACATTGTTCGTCGGCCTAGCCCTAAACTCGACTGGCCCGACAGAACTGCTTCCTCCGATGAAAGTAAACTCAGGGTGTCCGGGAATCTGGAAAATTACTTTCCTTGCCCTACAATCAATGTGTGCGTGGAAAGTGCCAAGAAAATCCATTCCCAAGACTACTTCGTAACTGCCCGTATCAATCACCAAGAAATCTGCAAAAAGCTCCCGTCCACAAACAACAACGGTAAAATCTTTACATTCCTTACTAGCTATGATTTTCCCATTTCCAGTGTGTATGTCCCAGAAACTAGACAGGGTCGTGCAGGTGATCGAGTGTGTAGTTATAAATTTGGATGACATAAAACAGTGGGATGCTCCGGAATCAAATAATGCCAATGCGGGAAAACCACGAACGAGTATAGTACCTGAAACCACTTCTCCTGATGTCTTGGCTTCCTCAGCTGTCAACGTGAAAGCTCGACCCTGGTTCGGTCCTTGTGTCAGCTGTTTCTGCCCTTGGAACGGTCTCTGTGGAGTCTTCCGTATATCATCTCTCGTGCGAAGCTTCGACGGACAAGCACCAACTGCGTGATCGGCTGCTCCACAAACCAGACAAAGTCCCAGTCTCCTTCGATAATCCTTCTGCACGTGCCCAGGTAATCGGCAGTAATCACAAATCACGCTCTTCCTTCGATCAACGATGACAGGCTTCTTCATTGGCGCTACACCTCGACGGTCCACTGGAATACCTCTGCGCCCATGATCTCGGTTAGGTACAAATGCAGGCTTCCTGGCCGCAACTGCTGTCTGGTGAAGGTTCCCTTTCGATCCTGATAAACTCTGCTGCTCTCTGGCTGCCGTAAGAACCTGTGAGAAAGTGGTCAAACCCAGGGAGACAATCTGCCTCTGGATGTCCACATCCAAACTGCGCAAGAACCTTCGCGCCCTGTCTGCCTCCTTGGCAACTAAGGGTCCAGCGAAGCGGCTGAGTCTCGTCCATTCCGCTGCATGTACATCCACAGCTGCTCCATTTTGTCTCAGTCCAATAAATTTCTCCTCCATTTCCTCCCGTGCAGTCCGCGGGAAGAACTTTTCCAAGAAACTTTTAGAGAAATCCGCCCAACTGATTGGCTTGGACAAGCGGGTCTCCTCCACAAGCCACCACTCTCGGGCGTAATCCACCAGCTGAATGCGCACCACATCAACTCTCTTGTCTTCTGGGATCTGTGCTGCAATCAGTAAATTCTCCGTGTCCACGAGCCACTGCTCGGCTGGCAACGGCTCCTCCAAGCCAGTGAAAGTAGTAGGACCCAACCGTCTGAAATCCGCCACGGTCCCTACTCGGTCGACTGGCTTCGCTACAGCGGTGTTTACAGACTGCTGAATAGCCTACAAACCCTCCTGAAATGAATCTGCCTGTTGTTGGATCAGTTCAGTTTGTCTCTTCTGATTCTCCAACATCCCACGTATCACTCCTAACATGGCGGCTTCATCCACACGCCTCTGATACGTCTTGAAATTTTTATCTGCCATGATCCTGAAATCAAAACAAACACATTAGCATGATGATAGATTCAATATATAAATCAAGGCTAGAACTCCAAGATACTTAAATAGAGTACTGCATTGTAGCTATGCCGCGGTATCATAGCCGCAATTACTTAACTCCACCCAAGTCGCCTAAGTCCTAGAGATAACAAGAAATTAGGTTTTTGAGTTGACAAATGCAAAGTAAGTTTGCACGTCGACATGATCCGGAAGAATGATTCAAGGATAGTAAAATGGTCAAAGTGGCAGGACATGTTTCCTAATCACGGGTATTCTGATTCGTGTATCGAGTGCAATACCCAACTACAAGAATCAACCCAATTAACCTATGGCTCTGATACCATAAAACCATGTCACGCCCCGCTTCCCAGAGTACGCAAGTTTGGGCACGTGACATAGCCAACCATGCTACCTGTGGGTAGGAAGCATCCGTCCACAGTCACATTACGGTTGTAGAGATATCAAGAACAGTAAAATAAACTAAACTAATACATGTCCAAATCCATAATAACAAGAATCAATAAACAATAAGTGCGGAAGCTAATGATCCAATACAATGAATAAACAGTACGTCCCATAATGCGGGCTCACATCTGGAAATGAAAAGCAATAAATAAACTAAACCCTAAGGACTCACTGGTCAGCCTGCTGGCTGAAGTACTCCTGCTCGGTCGTCGACAAAGGTATGGAATCTGGGCCATGCAAAACCCAGACGTCAGCGCGTCAAAGCATCAAGTATATAGCATAAACATGGTAATAAGCAATGCAAGTATGAACATGAATAAAGCAATAATAAGAGGTAACAAGCAGGGTAAAGTGCAAAGGTGACTAAACTGTCCTATCAGGTTTTCTACTCTATAGTCTTTGAAACCAATTGATGAATCGTCGATGTAACTCAATAGTATCCCGTGCATGCCCGGGACCACGGTCATGATCCTCGGGGCTGAATCCGAGACGTGCCGCTAAGCAGTAAAAGGTAGTAGGATAGATGAGTGATGTCAGCATCAACACTCCGGAGCTGGCCAAGCCCGTAAGACTGATCAGAACAAGTATCGAACTGTTGAGTTACAAGTCGGTTTCACCTTTGATTTCCCCATACCCCCAAGCTATGTATGTCAGGTCAGGTATTCAGTTGTCAAGGACTAATGCCAACGCAAGATCCAGTAAGAGTAGGTCTGTCTGGATAGACAGCGGGAATGGTCAGGTTTGTCGGCATTAGGCATGAAATCAGGTAACAGGTCAGGTTACCTGAAACAGGTCGAGACGATATGCACAGGGTGTCATGTCCGGTGTATCAGTACATGTGTCATGTGTATCAAGATCGGTCAATATGTAATGCAATCAGGTGTGTGCTCGCAACAGGTATGCAAACAATAACGAACAGTAGCAGGAAACAGTAAATAACAATATTAATCTAGGTAAACACAGTGATGTTTCGTATTCTCTTATTAATCCGGTTCACGCACCTTTGAGGTGCAATAGCCACAAGACGAAACAATATCGATAATATACGTAATGGAGTTACATGAATTTGAACTAAGCATAATAATTGTCTCATGAGTGATTTTAACAAATGAAGTGGGGATGATCTACTTGGTTTGATTAGTTAAGTATGAATTAATAGCAGACCGGTTAATACGAGCAATGATTTCATTGATTTAAAGTTACGGATAATTGTGACTAGCAATTCTAAGTTATAAAAGGTATCGATGTTATAATAGTTGTGTGGTTATAATATGATGATTAAGTTGTAGCATGTTAAAGCAAGTATTCGGATACTTGCCTCGGCGGTTCCGCAAACCGAAACACGGATGCGATGTCGGCAGAAACTGCGATATGGAAGCACGGGCCACGGATCGAGTCCCAACAGAGATCAACGGGATCACACGGACCACGGGACTTCGCTACAGCGTCGGGTTCGTCAAACGGCACGGTCGGATTCCGGCAAAAGTTATCGGCAACAAGTTAGCAATAAGATAAACATACAAGATCAACGGGATTTTGCACCAAAGGAAGTAAAGTGATGCTTACAGAGGAGAAACAGGGGTAACTATGACGGGCCCGACGGCGATGGACGCGCCGGCGGTGAACAGGAGGTGCGGCGAGGGTGCTGGAAACGGCTGAAAGGGCTCGGGGTCGCTGGAAAGGGGTGCTGCGGCGAGTGGGGAAGGGAGGCGACGACGAGGTTGTGACGAGGAGGGTGAGAGGGAGTCGTGGGAGTCGTCGGCGAGGTCTGCAGGGGTTGGAGGCGAGGTCTGGGTTGGGTGCAGGCGCGGAATCGTCGGGAGAACGGGAGGAAGAGGGTAGGTGGGTGCGGTGGAGGTCGTGGTGGTGAGGGCGGCGACGGCGAGGTCGCGAGGAGGCCGGCGGTGAGACTGGGGGAGGCTAGGGTTAGGGTTTCGAGATGTTTCTCGTGGTCGCGTGGGGAACGAAGGCGGCTGCATGAGGTTTGAGAAGAAGGGTTTAAAAAGATGAAGAGAGAGAGAGAGAGATTGGAGAGAGAGAGAGGAAGATTTCTGATGATGAGAGAGAGATTGAGGGAAGAGAGAGAGAGAGATGAGGAAAAGGGACGTGGGGCCCACGAGCTCAAAAGGAGCTCGTGATTGGCTGAGTGAAAAATCAGAAAGGAAATTTCTGAAGGATTTTAGGGGATTGAGTAGTTTACTGAATATATTCGCATAAATATAAGTTTTAGATATTAAATTTAAATGGGCCATTTTGGCGCGAAATGAAACATTTCCAAATCGCGCCCGGGTTGCACCCAAATGTTCCAAATTCAAATTATAGGATTTTAAGCGGGTTCCAAACTTTTAAAAGAGGTGTTTAGCGATTAAAATGCATGCCCCCAAGTCGGACACTTGCACGCGCGCGTAGTCGCCCAAACTGGCCCGTTTAGCCAAACGGAACGGAAACTCGACACGCGGACGCTACCACGCGACTAGTGGCGACGAGTAGGCCAACATGGACATCTTAAATTTCATTTTCGGAGTTAAAATTTGTTATGTGCCAAAATGACTTAACCGGGTAAAATTTAGCAATAAACACCAGAAAACCAGGAAAATTGGAATGAGCAATATATAACCCTCAACTTGTAATATAACTAGTATTATTGGGCTCGGGTGTTACACACTCACTAAGGCTATTTCTCGAACACAAGAGTTTTACAAACGGGCTTTGTGAAACTGATTAGTAGAGGAGTTGGGTGTTCGGTATCACACGGGCTATGAGTATGCGACATCGCAATAATTAGCCTTAAGTGCAAGTGGGAGATTGTTGGATATAGTGCCCTCAAAGTCAATTATTAGATCACAGGTACGTGATTGCAATGATTGAGGAGAACCTATACCGATAACACAGTCTTACTCGAGATGATAGTATGCTATCTGGTTTGCCTTTATCAGTCGTATATAGGTTCAGCTGACTAATCACGAGTACACGTTGATAGAGCCCTTAGGATCTTGCTTGACTACCAACAGTATGATGGCGATCATATACGTGAGAGTTGGGTAGTCTATAAGCACATCCTTAAAAGTGGTCCCTAGTCGTGGGAGTTTCGAGACAGGGCATCGATATTCCGGAGTAGACTAGTGTATACAGTCGAGACCCCGACGAGGGGCGGTGGCCGGTCTCACAAGCCACTGGTGTCGGTTGGATCACCTAAGATGTATACAGGTGCTCATTGGGTTATGAGTATAGCGAACAGGACTCGCCGGGAACCTTCTAGTTGGTATTATACCTATCGTCAGATAGCAGTTCCCTGGTGACATATGTACAGGTTAGTTCATCGACCTGAGATCGTCATTTGTCTCATGTGAGTTCCCACTGTGCTTTGATTACTACCCTACCACGGCTCAAAGGAGTCGTGTAAACAGGTTTTAGTTGGGTAGAATCCCGAGCCACATGGAGGCAAGTGAGCAGATCGGCAGGGGATGCGTCTATCCCGGTATTGGGGGTGGAGATTGCGCGGTATCTAGGAAAGCCATTACACCAAGTTCTTGGCCAAGGCAAGTGAGAATTACTGGTAGGTACTCCAGTAGTTTCTTAGGGTGTTCAGGGCTTGTCTCCGACACGACTTATACCGCTTTTGTGGGTCTAACGTTACCAGCCCCCTAGGCCCGATATGCGATACTCATAGACGAACGGACCAGACTGTATGTATATTGTCACTGTTAGGCTCAGTAGGGTTTCCGGATGAGTTCGCTCATCGGCCTCCCTTAAGGTCAGTACATAGGCAGCCGTTACGCACAGCTAGTGCCGCTGACGGCTTGTGGTTAAACCCACTGCCAGGGTACTGACGAGTCATTAGAGTCCCCCACAGATAGTTTCCCAAGTTCAGGCGAAACGTTGTAGAGGCCGTATGGTTTTATGGCAGGGTTCGGAAAATGCACGTGCGTTTACGGACGTGCCATATTTCGGGCAGCTAATACTGGCGGGCTTTGGTTTAAGCCGGATCCATGTATTATACTTAGTAGATATAATATTTTTGTCTCAGTTGCATTTGTATTCGGTCGTAATACAAATGCGGGTATATTTATACAGTTACGAGGTTATCCTGAAATTCGTTTCGAGATCGCTTTTGGAAGTTGCCAGTTTCCAGTTTTCTATCACCCATATTAAACATTCGGTTTAATACGGATTTATCTTTTCTTGAGGGTGAGTCATGAGTATGGAAGCTTCTAGATTGGTGACTAGGATTAATGAGTCACTCATTTGCATTAATGGTTGATGACTAGGCTTATGACTCATTAGTTTGCATTTAATGTTTTTGATGATGCGTTTTATGAGTCACCCTTTACCATTAATTCCTTTTGTTTGCATGAAAGATATTTGATTAAGATCTTTTACCTTGTGGTCACCTCCCTTGTTCCTACACTCACCTCCCCCTCTTGATAAATGGCCGGCCCCTCTCTCTTGAGATTGAGATGGTTGTTGATTAAAAGTTTATTTGATTTGGTTCATGAAATTTCATAGCTCATTTCTCATTTCATATTATTTCAAATGGAAACTTCATTAACCGTTCGTCCATGGTTTTGAACGAAGTGAGACAAAGTGTTCTACTCATTCTCTACATCAATCATGGTCATCTCTTTTAGCAAACTTGATGACCGAGTTGCCTCGGGTCAGAGGCGGGAGCCCGTTTAAAGATCCGTTGACGTGGTGCCACCTGGACGAGGAGATCGGAGATCGACGAGTTCGGAGCAGCCGCAACGGAGCGTGGGATTATGGTTAAAGAACGAAGTACTCAGATCGTTCGGTATAACCTTTCTACCCACTTTGTAGTTTGTTAGTTTAGCGTTAATGGCAGATCCGGGTTATAGTATGCGATAGCGCCAGTTATAAAAGTTTTTGTTCCGCATTTGGCATCTGAAAGACGGCCGGGGCGCTACCGTAGACTTACAAAAATGAGATGCCACTCTAACCTATCTTGGTTATGGAAATTTTTGACGTTTGGGGTATTGATTTTATGAATCCTTTTCCCAACTCTTTTGGGAATTTATATATCTTGTTAGCAGTTGATTACGTCTCAAAATGGGTGGAAGCAATACCATGTCGCACTAATGACAACAAGGTTGTTATTAAGTTCCTTAAAGAAAATATTTTTTCGCGATTTGGATACCCTCGCGCTATAATTAGCGACAATGGGACGCATTTCTGTAATCGGTCTTTCGAGACTTTGATGCGGAAATATTCAATCAACCATAAACTTTCTACGCCCTATCATCCCCAAACGAGCAGGCAAGCTGAGATCTCCAATAGGCGAATCAAAGAAATTTTGGAGAAGACGGTTTCTAAAAACCGTAAAGATCGGTCAACCAAATTGACGGATACTCTTTGGGCATTTCGTACCACTTATAAGACTGATCTTGGTATGTCTCCTTACCGCCTAGTGTTTGGAAAGGCTTGCCACCTTCCTGTCGAGATCGAACATAATGCAATGTGATCCATTAAAGAACTTAAGTTCGATTTAAATCAAGCCTGCAACTTTCGGAAGCTACAATTAAATGAGCTAAGCGAACTCCGCGATGAAGCTTACGATAATGCGGTATAATAAAGAACCGGACTAAGGTGTTTCACGATAAAAATATTTGAGAAAAACTTTCATCCCACGACAACAAGTCCTTCTTTACGATTCTCGTCTCCATCTACATGCAGATAAGCTAAGATCTCGTTGGAAAGGACCATTTGTGGTGTGATATATATACCCGCACGGGGCAGTTGAAGTTGAAAATATTTAAAACGGTTATATTTTTAAAGTGAATGGGCATAAATTAAAACCGTATTTTTCCACTGACCCCACGGAGGAGCTCCTGTTTTTACAGGAGCCGCTTTATCATAACTAAATTTCCTCCGCCACACCTCCATGTCTCGATAATATTGTCTCATCATAAGGATAGAGGTGAGTTAAATAGGACCTAACTGAATATCCATATGATTAAAAATAAGTTTAGGAGGGTTTTCACGTTCAATTACTCTTGTACCCCATTAATAACTTTTTCTCCCAAATCTACAAGTTTTTGAGATTTAAAAGATGACAATTGTGAGAACACTGCTGTAAACAGGTTTGGGGGAGGTTTGTACTTATTTACGCATTACTTTGCATTACACTTTGCATAAGCACAAAATTTTCAAAAATTTTCTTTTATAATAAAAGATTAGAAAGTGAAAAATCACATTTAAAAGATTGGAAGAATTTAAGAAAATCAAGAAAGTTAGATATTTTCTGAAACGAAACTAGTAATAAGTTGTTATGAGCCGTTGTCCCAAGGGTTAGTAAGATGAATGAAGTCACTAATATGAGGATAAAAATAAGTCTGAAAAATAGTTCCTATTTTGGAATCCAAACATCTGAACGTTGATATCCTACTATACGCACTTACACACGTCTTGAAACACGGGAAAATAGAGGATATCTTGAAATGCTCTTGTCTAAAAGCCAAAGTACGAAGAAAATATAAATGAAGCATAAACGTATAAAATGATGAAGAAAAATGAACACTGGTCTTGTAATCACCAAGGCAGCATAAAAAAAATATAGCGAGGGTGCTTCATCATCTAGTGCCTTAGACCAATTGGTTTAGGAGTCACTGCTAAGCCTTAGGTGTTGCAAGATGAGAAAATTGCTAATTACGCCTAATAAATGAGCATATTTAGTAATCGGTCGGTTAGTACCTCAAGAAGTATTAATAGCCGTATGAAAAATGTATGAGCAATTCCATCTAAAATATTCACCGACTAAAAAGTACTGAGGTAGATGGACAAGAGTATGATAGCTTGAATTGAATTCTCCGAGTGTAGGGATGTCTTTTACACACACGTAGAGGTATATGATCGGTGTTTGGAGGAAAGGTGGGGATGAAGAATAAAGGCGATATTTTATTGAGGGATGATATGATTTCTAACATCTTTTCATGACTATTAAGGGCTCATAACAACCGAAAAGCTAGTGTAATTGAAAACTCTGATTTTCAAGTTCTTTCTTTTATAATTCTTATCTTTATATGTAACTTTCACAGTCTTTCTTTTATTATAGGATTTTGTGGGTGCAATCCGCTGAAAACCCTCAGGAGACAACACTCCTCTTCCTAGGGACACCTAAAGGTTTAAAGGCTTGTTGCACGTGCTCGGTGCAATCGTGTTGTCTATGAAAGTGTGCTAGTTAGTTTTTCTATTTTTCTTTTCTCCTTCTCTTGAATAAATAAAGTTTGCTCGGGACAATCAAAGTCAAGTTTGGGGGTATTTGTTCAATCGAAAATAGTGCATTTTTAACATGACAATTTCCTTACTTTTTTTAATCATCTAAAGGTATTTGCTATAAATATAACACATATTAGAAGTTCATATGCAAAATACCATTTATCATGTGTTATACATTATAATCAACATTATGAAGGAAATTGTATGTTTAATATTTTTACGCATAATATTTTGTATCTCACATTCTTCATTGAGATCTTATGCAAGATTAGCTCAAGTCAGATATCGGGAATCAGGAATCTGCTGATAAAATACAAGAAAGTCGAAGAATCAAATACTGGCAGAAATTTAGAAGAGATAAGAAGATTCCAGATATCACATAAAAACCCATAGATCAAAAGAAGAAGACCACAGAATTTTGAAGCAATGAAGCCACCAATTAGCCGCGGAGCCGCGGCCGAGTCAGACCGAGTCGCCGCGGATCCACGGCCGATTCAGGGGTTTCGGGGTCGGGAACTCTCTGAAAACTTCTTCTCAACGTCCTAGCTTGTTGAGGAAGACTCGTTGTAACAAGCTTGTTCTGGAAACTTCTCTATAACAACTTAGCTTTTTAGGGAAGCTTGGAAATGGGGCTATAAAAAGGACCAAGGGCTTAAGAGAAAGGGTTCCCAATTATTACACAATTTTATTCCGAAATTTTCCCCAAATTCATTCATCAAATCAAATCAAGAAAAGTGCCAACATCAAATCCAAGATCCAAAATCACGAATCATCGAGAAGTTCATCAAGTGATTCAACGAAAGATCCTTTACAAGAAGCCGATCATCATCAACGAGCAAGCGATCCACGACAGGTCTAAGACTCACAGTGATCGAGCAACATGAAAATCGACGGAAAAATTACCTCTTCAAGAGAGTGATCGAGAGCAATTCTTCTTATAATCTCGGATTGAAGAAGTTGTAATTTGAAGTTGAATAATAAAGATGATAATTAGTTTCAATTTCGCTTTCTTTTAAAATTCCGCATTATGAGTTCTTTTTCTAATCTTTCTTCGATTTTCATGATGCGCGAGTAAATCTCCGCTTGATAGGATTCAAAGGAATAGGGTAAATCGATAGATGATAGAATTCTATACTTTTGTTTAGTCTTATGAAGTTTACAAACTTTCGCAAAAGAATCGTTAACATCCTCATTGGGTACGATATCAAATTATTGATTATCTTGACCACGATGTGAGATAAGATTGACGATCTTTTTGTGAAGGGCTAGAAAATGAATGGGATCAATGAAAGGACAAGGGACTATAGTGAAGAAACCCTAGTTTCTTCCAAAAAACCCTAATCCGCATTCATCGCCATCAATCTAGCGTTAAACTGTCAATAAAAAAGATGAGGTACCTTTATTAGTCATCCATGGCTACTAAGTCCGATCGAATCCTATGAGCCTTGTTCCTATTTTCTTGAGAATTAGATCTTGGACATTTTCTTGATTTCCTTTCTTGAAAACAATTTATTGAATTTTCTTGAAACTATTATTTCAACTAAATCTTAAACGATATTTCTTGAATTTCTTTACTAGTTCTTTCGACTCATCTAAAGCAAGAATTTACGAATTTCTCGAATCCCAGAGGATGACTCGTGCTCACTAACGCTCGCTACACGCGATACCGTTATTGATTGCGGTTACTACTACCTATTCTTTTTTGACCAAATCAGGCAACCGAGCATCTTCCTTCTCGGTCCATCCTTAGCAATTAGCTTCTTACCCAACAACACTAAGGATTTAAAGCCCTCACCAAGAGGTCACTGTGCAAACTCCTGCTTGGCTCATCCATAAGGGGTAGCTTCCTTCCCTAAGAAGACATGGGTCTAAAACCCACATCAAATCGAGTGACACCGACCTATTTAGACTTGGCTATTTTGGATCCATGCTAAGACATACAGTCATCACCTCGACTCCGAGGTATGGGAGGATACTGACCTTCCTACACTTGGACATTGTAGATTCAAGCTAGATGAATGATCGCCACCTCGACTCTGGGAAAGGGAGGGTACCGACCTTTCTATACTTGGCTATTATTCAACTTACACTTGATGCGCGATCGTCACCTAGAAAGGCCGGGCACCAACCTATGACCTACAACTCGTGAGAGGAAAAGTGTACGAGCTAAAGTACTTGCACAGTGAACAGGCATTTGAGAAGAGGAAAATAGTTCGGCTTTATTTATAATCAAAAATAAACACAAGGTATTATGGGCTCCTCGGCCTTACAAAAATGCCCCGAGGCCTACAAAATTTCAAAGAAAAAAAAGGAAGAAGAAAAATCTTCAATGGAGGAAAGCTCAGGCCGCCCGCTCGGCTTGGATCTCGCCCTACTCGATGCCGCCATCAGGGACCAAAACTGTAACCTCGGGGTCGGCGCTTCCGCCGACAGTCTCGCCCCAACGGCCCAGATCGATTCCCGCCAAAACGAAACGTCGCGCCTATCAGCCGTCAGAGCTCCACGTGGCAATCGACCAATGGGAACGTCTCTTCGGTTGCAGGTGAAAGGGACAGCCTATCACGACCACCAACCAACGACGGACACGTGGCCCGTAGCCAACAGACGATCGAGTGAAACGGCGCCCCCTCTTTAATACGCAATCATTTCACTGATCCGCTGATATCATCGGAGATACGCGCGAAGATTAAAGCACAAGAGGAGATGCTACGTAGGCTCGAAGATCGAAACAACGCAACTGCCTACGCTACGTCGCCCGGGACAATCCGCACTAATGATTCTCGGCAACAGACAGGGCTAAGAAAACTAAGCAGGCCACTCTCAATCCGACCCATAAATAGGTCAGAATGAGAGTGGGGGGCTAATGATGATGCTCATAAGTGGGACTTCCTCATATCACGACACGTGGCGAATGACGTGTCATCCGCGTCAGCCTACCAGACTCCTGGAGACTCCCGAGGTAAAATCAGTGTAGAGCATTGGTGGCTTTTCTCGAATGGTCTCCGAGCTTACATCCCCGCTTCTTGCCCACGAGCAATCCTGCAGCTGAACTTGCACCCTTTCTTTCTTGCTCGTCTCCAAGCAATCGCAGAGCTGAGCCATCTCGGCCTTCCGGCTCGTCTCCGAGCCATCCACCGAGCTGATCCTCCCTGACTCTCCGGATCAACCGAGAGCATAGAGCCCTAGCGCTTCCGCAACGGCTCTGCATATCTCGCCAAAGTGAGATATCCGCCGCCCCACGTTCCACGTCCTATGTTGGCGCATCCCCCCATTAATGAGTGTATCCTGCCATTAATGGACGGATCCCGCCGTTCACGCGGGCGTAACGTAAGGGCGTAACTGACGGCGAGGATCTCGTGCCTGCTCGCTCCATGTGACCACTATAAAAACCCCTCTTCCAGACGATTCAGGTAACTCGAATTCATTCCAATACACCGCTACTCTACTTATATTCCTCGGCACTAACTTGATCGTCGGAGGGTCCTACGGTGGTCAACCACCCTGGGACTTCACTTACAGGTAACTCGGCTTCAACTCCAACATCAACCCATTGAGATCCACACGCTCAACAACAACCACATCAAATCTCAACCGTACAAGACGCTCGCTACCAGATCGACGGAGGGCAACATCTGAGAGAGATCTCAACCTCTATAAATACGTTTTATATCTGGAAAAAATTGCATAAACAAAATTCTTATGGGAAAGAGGCATGCACTTGAGTGCATTGACGTAAGAACAAGATACAACTCCTCCAGCCCTTCGGGTACTCCGGCTTGCACAAGTCGCCAAAATAGTATTAGTACCCTTTTATGTTTCGCAGTTAGATTCTTTGAATGCTTGTGAATGCAATGAGGATGAAGAAGAAATTTGAGTGTGTGTTTTTGATTTGGATTGTATGATTTTCTGCCACCAGGGAAGGGCTTTAAAAAGCCTCTCAAACGGTTGGAACTTTTCCAACTATTGGATAACGCGTTAAATAAACACTTTCTCATTTCTTGGTGTGGACAATATGGGACTAAAACCCACCACGAGAAGTTTGAACTTTCTTTTTATTTTGTGCATTTTCTCCAACAATAATCTCAATAGCATGTGTGCTTCAAAGAATTAAAGTAATACTCATCCATATTAAATATTTGTAAATAAATCCCACTTGAATGCAAAAGATAAATACAAAGAAGCATGCATGAGGGCTTGGACGAAGTGGTCCTGCCCTGATCCAAAACAACCAGAACTTACGTGTACAAGGTGAACTATTTCTCGAGCTCAGATTCTCTATATGATGTGAGAGATGCATAGAACATATCCAACTTTTCATTTCCCCCACTCTAATGTTAGGCTTCCTCTAATATCAAAGGCCCCACAAATTCCTCTATCATTGCAAGTCTTTGAACTTCCAGAAGTAAATGAGGATCGAGGGGGCAACCTTGAAGGTCTTGCAGGCATCAGGACATATTCCATTTTGCTTCGGGAATGTTCCATTTAAGTTTATGCTTCCTCTATAAACTAACGTTCTGCACGTGTGAAGCACATATGTATTCTTAACTGTCTATATGTTTTAGCCTTAATACGTTTCTAAGAAAAAAAAATTCTAGATTTTTTTCCGTCCTGTAAGATCTTGGCCCAACGGTTTTTCCAACAGTCATATAAATTACATCTTTCAATTTGGTTCTGGTTGGAAAAGGTTAGATGTCGTTAATGATAACGATGTCTTTTTACTTTGACGGTCCAAAAGGAATGGTTGGACTAGATCTTTATTTTTGCACCTTATATATATGAAGACGTCTCTATATAATTTTCCTTTTAACTTGCAAATCATGTACAATATTTGATTGGACACTTGATTTGTCTCATTTGACTATGTTTCGGTTGACCATTCGATGGACCAAAATCACCTCAAGGCAAGGTGAAAAAATCCCCTCTTCCAGAAATTACTCTTAATGAAGGGCATCTCTTTGCAATTAAAAAGTCAATTAGCTAACAAGTTGGAATATGGTTCTGGTGACGGTCGTAAGTAGGAATTCCCCAAATTACAACACGTAGCAGGTGACGTGTCGTCCACGTAAATCCACTAAATTTCTAGGAGCTACGGAGCTGGAATAAATATGATGTATTGGAGACATTCATCGGCGCCTCGCCTCCGAGGCTGCACCAGACCTTTTAAGAAGACCTCTCCGGAATACCTTTCCCTTCTGCCTGACCGCCAGCTAATAGCTCTTTTCCGAGCTATCCTATAGTTGAGACTCCTCAACTCACATGCTCGTCTCCGAGCTAGCCTATATCTGAGATTCCTCAGCGACCCTGCTTGGCCGGGAGCACGAAGCCCAAGCGCCACCGTAAAGGCTCCGTGTATCTCGCCACGACGAGATCTCCGTCGCTCCACGTCCCGCATCCCACGTTAGCGTATCTCGCCATTAATAGGCGTATCCCGCCATCAACGCGAACGTGACGCAGGAGCGTAACAAACAGCGAGAATCTCGCATCGGCTCGTTCCATGCGACCGCTATATAAACCCCTCTTCCAGACAATTCAGGTAACGGGAACTCAATCCAATACGCCGCTATTCTGCCTCAATATTCCTCGGTATTTACTTGATCGTCGGAAGGTTTTACGGTGGTTTCCCCACCCCAGGACTTCTCTTGCAAGCAGCTCGGCGTCAACAATATCCAACAACTCATTGAGATCCATACATTCAATTCTCACACCAAATCTCAACCATTCAGCTACGCTGCCAACAAAACCGACGGAGGACAACATCTGAGGGAGACTCCGTCCTCCATCAGTAGGCGCCGTCTGTGGGAAAGAGAAAAGCTTTTCCATTCAAAAACTTGATCTTCCGCCTTCAATTTAATGGCCAGCGATAACTGCAATGATCCCAACACGAGCCGTCCCGTCCTCCACAACAGAGGCAGGAGCGATTCTACTCCACCTCCCAACGTAGTCGACGCCTTATCTTCACGGATCGACAGGCTCATGACGATAGTGGACGCGCTCGTTCGTGTCCAAACGGCCGGCCATACCCATGAAACCGCTATCCCCATTCCCCGGAACGACGGCATGCGTAGAACGATGGAGGGGCACATTCAGGCCTTCGACCTCGCACATGCCTATCTCGATGCCACCGAACACCGGCGTGCCGATTCCGGCAACCACGGCCCCCATACGAGGAATGATTTCATGACTCGTTGGGTGCCGGATAGTTCGACACCGAGATCTCAGGGAAGACCAGGCCATCGCTTCGACACCCGCCACGATCTTTCGCCCCTTGAGAAGACGTCAGTCAGGTTGCCTGATTCCAGAGGAGGCCGACATGCCCATATCCATCAAGGCCGTGCACGTGGCTCACCTCGGAACCGACCGCAAAGAGTTTCCCTCGAGGACCAGAAGAACGTGACAGAGCGAAGCCGAAACCGCTCCGTCATGCAAGCCCAAAGCAAAGACAGCAGGCGCTCCGATTACGGAGAATCCTCGGAGTACCATCAGCGAATCGAGGCCTTCGAGAAGAAAATTGAAGACATGTGGCACGCTACCCATTCGGCCTGAGGAGTGGCAAAGTATTCCGCAGATTCGCTCACGAGGCCCTTCACAGAGCAGTTACTAGGTGAGCGGATCTCGTCTCGGAACAAACCGCCCAAGGTGGCCCTCTTCGACGGGAAATCTGAACCGAAGGACCACTTAGATATATCTACGGCAGACATGAGCTTCTAAGACAATTCAAACGCGACTCAGTGCCGAGCCTTCCCCACCACCATCATCCAGGCCAGCCGAGATTGGTTTCATGGCCTTGCGCCACGCTCGATCTCAACCTTTGATGAGCTGGCGACTCAATTTCTCGGTCATTTCGTCAGTAACTGACGATAGAAAAGGACGGTCGACTACCTATTTACCATCAAGAGCGAAGACAGGGAATCTTTCAAGGGTTACGTTACCCGCTTCTATAATGCACATCTGGAAGTTCCCGAGCACCGCGACAAAACGGTTATCGCAGTCCTTAGGGCGGGTCTTAGGCATAAAGAGTGGCTCCGCTTTATCGCATTAGCGCAACCTAAGACCATGGCCGAAGTAAAAGTCTGGACCGAGTTGGAAATCCAACTCAAATCAGAAGTAAACACCAACCTACCCTGTGGCGACCGGACGGACCGAAAGAAACGGGAACGGGAAGAGAAGAAAAATGCCGACCGTCCGAAACCTTATTCTCAGAGGTTTCACGAATACACTCCCTTGAACGTCTCTCAGGCCGAGCTGCTGGAGAAGGCTAAGGGCGAGAGATTTCTTAAACTCCCGCCAGCGACTCAGAGGCCGGGCAAGCGACTCTGTGGCCCATACTGCGCCTTCTATCGAACACAGGGGCACCCGACCGAGAATTGCAAACAGCTCCGCGGCTACATCGAAGAGCAGATCCGCTCTGGTCACCTGGCAAACTAACTACGAGACAAACAGCAGCCAGATCGGGAGCAAGCGAACCAACCTCCTCCCGGAGAATTGACGGTCGGGCAGTTCATGGTCATCTCTGTTGACTCGACTCCGAGCAACGAGAACACCCGCCGTTTCCGGCCGGTCATGTCCTTATGTGATCCCCCTACAAGAAGTGCAAGAAGGACGATCCAATCACCTTCACCGACGAGGATCTTCATGGCATATCACTCCCGCACAATAATCCCCTTGTGATAGCAGCCCAAGTTAACCGATACGAGGTCTGGAGAATGTTAGTCGACTCGGCGAGCTCGGCAGATATCCTGTTTTACGACTGTTTCCAGCGTATGGGATTAAATCCGTCCGACCTCCAACCGACCTCCCACGTCCTCTCCGGATTTACAAACCATTCGTCTTGGCCGAGAAATCGATCACCCTCCCTCTCAACATTGGGGAAGCAGGAAGAACACGAACCATACCGGTGAATTTCCTCGTTGCCAGGATCCCATCATCTTATAAAATCCTCTTAGGTCACTGATTGATCGTTTCTCGATGTGGATGAAAAAAAGTGTTATCACAACCAAAGAATTTATAGCCGCAATAAAAAACGGTGTCGTAGTTCGTTAATGAATACGGATCGTCCACTGAGATTCATGTATTTATTCAATCTTGCTTTAGATGAATTGAAAGAAAATTCATGAAAGTAATTCAAGATTTAATTGAGTTGTCATTTCAAGAAAATCAAGAACATGATCAAGAATTAGAAATCAAGAAAGTATCCAATATCAATTTTAGTTATCAAGAAAATGAAGAATAGCTTGTAGGAATCGATAGAAATTAGTAACAATGATGAATACTAATAATAACTCATATTATCTATTGATGAATTATAGCTAGATCGATGGCGACGAATGAATATTAGGGATCTATTGAAAAAACTAGGGTTTCTCCTTCAATATCCCTTGTCTTTTCATTGATCATCATTCAAATCTAGCCTTTAGAAAAGAAAATCATCAATCATTTAATTCCCATTTTGCAAAGAAATTATCAAGAATGGTGATCTCGATCCAAATTAGGTCATTGATGATTTTTTTCCTAAAGTTCACAATTCTCATAAGACTTAAGATTATTTTTACGATTTCATCATCATTTGATCTACCGATTTCCTTCAATTCCTTAGCAAGCGGAGATTTACTCACGTATCATGAAAATAAAAGAATCAAGAAGTAGAAATTTCATAATGCAAGAATTTAAAGAAAGCGAGAGTTAACAATTGATCACTTTTATTAAATCTTCTCAAATTTACACTTCTCAATTAGAGATTACAAGACTAAGTTCTCGATCACTCCTTTGAAAAGAGAATTTGTCGTCGATTTTTGCGTAGCTCGATCACCGTGAGACGTGGATAATTCGCGGATCTCTTCCTCTTGATGACAATCGGCGTTGAGATAAAGGTTTTTCGATGTCTTCGCTTGATGTAGTTCTCTACGATTCTTGATTTTGATGTGGATCTTGAATTGATTTGGATTTGGTATTTGGATGAAAGCTTTGACCCTAAGATTCAACCACTAATTGTGTAACCCCTCAACATTAGCCCTAGGTCCCTTTATATAGCCTTCATCAATCTTCCACTAGAAGCTAGGTTAATCTTCTCAAAGAAACTAGGTAGTTATAGGGAAGCTTCTAGAGTAAGATAGTTATCAAGCTTGCATAAGAAGCTTGGCGGTTGTAGGGAAGCTTCTGGAGTAAGCTAGGTGACTCGAAGCGTCTTGAGGAAGCTAGGAGGTTGTATGGAAACCTCTGGAAAAGTGTCGACCGCCGACGTCCTAATTCGGCCGCGGATCCGCGGCGGATCGACGTAACTCGGCCACGGTTCCGCGGCCGTTTGATGAGTTTGTGTCTTCAAACTTCTTGTGTCTTCTGGTGTTGGTCTATGGGTATTCAGGTGATATCTGGAATCTTTTTATCTCTTCTTAATCTCTGCCAGATTTTGAGTCTTTGACTTGCTGCGTTTTATCGGCAAATTTGCGATTCCGATATCTGTCCTGAAATAATTTTCTGCACAAAAATCTCGATAAAGAATATTGGAGATAAAGAATATTATGCGTGACATACTAAACATACAATTTCCTTAAAAAGATGTTGATTATATATATAGCACGTGGTATTTGATAATTTGCAGACGAACTGGTAATATGTGTTATAAATATATCAACTATTCTTAACTAATTAGAACAGTGAGAAAATTGATATGTTCAGATTGCAATATTTTCGACTGAACAAATTCCCCCAAACTTGATTTTGATCGTCTCGAGCAAATTTCTTTTATTCAAGAGAAGGAGAAAATAAAGAGAAAAACTAACTAGCACACTTTCGTAGGCAACACGATTGCACTGAACACGTGCAACAAGCCTTTAAACCTCTAGGTGTCTCTAATAGGAGGAGCGTTGTCTCCTGAGGGTTTTCAGCGGATTGTACCCACAAAATCGTATAATAAAAGGAAGACTGTGAAAATTACATATAAAGATAAGAATTGTAAAAGAAAGACTTTGAAAAATCAGAGTTTTCAACTACACTAGCTTTCAGTTGTCATGAGCCCCATCTTAATGGTCATGAAAAGATAGAAATCACATCATCCCTCAATAAAACATCGTTTTTATTCTTCATCCTACCTTTCTTCCAAACACCAATCATATACTCCAATGTGTGTGCAAAAGACGTCCCTACACTCGGAGAATTCAATTCAAGCTATCATACTCTTGTCCATATACCTCAGTACTTTTTAGTCGGTGAATATTTTGGATGGAAATGCTAACACATTTTTCATGCGACCATTAATACTTTTTGAGCTACTAACCAACCAATTACTAAATGTGCTCACATATTAAGCATAATTAGTATTTTCCTCGTCTTGTGTTCATACCAGAATATTGTATTTTATACCGCCCATTCTTACGCTCGTTTGTTTATCGGTAGGTACTCTTGAGCCGTGTTTGCTAGTTAAATGCAGGATATTGGTTCTCAGCTCTAAACAGTGAAATTCATGGAATAGCACGACAAATTCCGGATTACTGCCAACCACAGATAAAACACAAGTCTCCGCTCTCTATGCGTGTTGCCGCACACCAGTTTAAGGGACAAAATGGCAAATCGATGTCATTTTCATGCACAAAGCTCAATGGCAACACAAGATCCAACATATCTATGCGGAGCTCAAGAAAATCATGGCAAAAGATCCACTTCAAATCACCTTTTTAATATGCTGAAATTCTTGAAACATTGTGAAGAGATTCTGAGAAAAAACATATACCACACAAAAGAGTACAGACAACCAGGGCACACGACAAAAGATGAAGGCCCAAGCCCTCTTTATGGCCGCGGTTCCGCGGCATAAGCACGCTTAGGCCGCGGAACCGCGGCCATATAGGCTCCGTAGTGGATGAAATTTTAGGGCCTTTTTGGTCATTTCATGATGAGGCATATTGTTGCCCTAGGTTTCCAGTTCCCTGCCTATAAATATCCCAGAATTTGCCAAGCCAAAGATGTTCATTCTCATGCCCTCTTTTTGTTAGCTTTTAGTTTTCTTCTTCTTCTTCTTCATCTTTCCTCCATTAAATTATTGTTAGAGCTTTTGAGTGGATGTTAAATGAAAATGAGGGTTTTTGTATCATTCTTTTTGCTTAGCTTCCCCCTTGAGCTCTCTACTTAACTTGATCTTGCAACCTCTTAAGTGAGCTTGCAAGTTTAAGCTTTGTTCATTGATCTCAAGAGGTTGTATCATTTTGTTCTCTCTTTTGTGCTTCATTCTCCATGAGTTCTTTGCCTTTTCTTGATCTTGCAACCTCTTAAGTGAGCTTGTAAGTTTAAGATTTGGTTATTGAACCCATGTCTTGTATTTGGTTCTATGGTTCTTAGTTTCATTTCTTGTTCATTTACTTTCTTGCACTTTAATACTTGCTTTACTTTCATGCACTTAAATTCCATGAACTTTTAATTAGTTGCTTGTAATCTTTTCTTTTCTTTGTTCATCTTTTCTTTTGCTCTTTTTGGTTTGTTTTGTAAATGGTTGTAGTTATTGTTGTTAAGAATAAATACGATATTGTAAGTTAATGTTTCTTTGCTCATTTCCTTTTCCCGTTATTTTCCTTTGAACTTCGCCCAAACGTTACGTAAGCGCTCCGTTAGGCATCCTACCCTACCAAGGTAACGGTGATTCCTAACCGCGACCGGTTGCGTTCGGTTTGGCCGGAGGCGCGAGCAAGAGACAAGAACGGACGGACAAGGGTCAATAAGCCGGATTCTACGAATACCGTGCTTAAGTACCCTAATCCACGTTGTTGCCGATTGCTCTAGCTTCAATTGGTCAAGACTCGGCTCAAAGGTTTTGAGTGCGGATTTCTTTAGCTTACACTTTCGTATCTTTTTCTTAACAACTTTATACTTGCATATAAAACACATAGGATAGAACTGAACAAACATATACAAATTCTTTATTGACTCGTCTAAGACAAGAACGGACATACAACCATCTCCCTGTGGATCGACCCGTGCTCAACCGGCTAGCTGCAAAGCGACACCATCCTGATCGCTGTTATAACTTTAGAACTTTGAACATCCGACACGCTTTTGGCGTGCAATCAAATGGCGCCGTTGTCGGGGAGACGGTGACGTATTTTCTTTCTTGTTTTTCGGGTTAATATTCTTTTTGTATATATTTATAAATAAAAAAAAATCTTTTTGTTATTTTTGATAATTTTTGTGAGCAAGTGTGCAGATTTTTGCGGATTTGCAAACTGGGATTGTGGAGAGCAAAGTGTACGTTCAAGATTAAGGTGATTACGAAGTACAGTGCCAAATATCCGGGTAGTTTGACCCGCGCAAGCGAACTTTTTCAAGATTACCGGAATTGATTCAACGGGGGTTTCCTAACCCAAAAACTTAACGGTACGTATTTCTTAAACACCTTCTTCTCAAATCCGACGCATCCAATATACTATTCTTTGCAGGATTCTTTGCAAGTTCGCTAGCAAACGCTAAAAATTGACTAACCCGTATTTATTGCAGTGCCGCGCTTAAAAAAAACGATTGTTTGATTCTTTATAGAAGTTTTATTGAATTGCGCATTGCATACATTAATACGGACTTAAGGGCAAGCGAACCCCACAACATACGGTAAAGGATTTCATCACCTTTTCTGTGGCCCACAAATCACGAACTTGAGCATAACGTTTACCCGCACAAACTTTAAAAGAAACTAGACTTTAAGCCTTAAGGACTTCGCGCTCACTAGGAGAAGTTAACTATGTTTAGAACCTCGCTTAACGGTACATTGTTTACGGGGTGTCTAGGAAAGTGTTAACGGCGAAACCGCTAAAAGAGAAAGGGTTATTTAATTAAGGACCTTCGCGAAAGCGTCGGAAAACCTCCCCTTATCTCTGCACTTATCTGGCCTCATGATCAGTGTGTCTTAAGCCCGTTTCTCGACACAGTTTTACTTCGACAATCAAGTTCTGGAGCAGGTCTAGTTGACCTAGGTGAACCCTAGAACGATTAGGTGTGTGGTATTTTTGTGTCGTGATTGTTTTTTCTTTTTGTATGTATATTTCATTCTTTTGTTAATAACTAACTAAAAAAAATTTTAAAAAAAATCACATTCTTTTTCCCCTCCTTTTCTCTGCCTTTCTTTCTTTCTCTCTTCATATCATGGGCACCCCACCTCGCAAAACTCTTGCCGAACTTTGGTACCCACAACCAGACATTACTTCTTACGGTTCTTGTTTTGGCCGAACGTCGAACGATCCCTCCATGCCCAAAATCTCTTTGAAAGATCGGATAGACGCGTCTAGGACAAACACTTGCCCTTCGCAATCCACTTTGTATCAACCTTTTCAACCTCCCCCACCCTCTTATGTTGATACCCCTTTTGCAAGTCGTCCTTTGTCTATCGCTGAATATATTGAACAATCCTGTAGCCGATCTTTCACTCATTTCACCACTACAGATTCTTGGGATCAACAATTCCATTCACCTTCTTATCCAAATGTTGATCCTGCTCCTGTCAGCCATTCAATTCCTCACAGGCCTACCCGACTTTTGCACCTTCCCTAGACATCGCTTCTGAACCGCTATTTGGGAGTTTTCAGTATCCAAACAACTTTGAATCTTTTACTGAAATCCCTTCACAACCCATGTCTAGTCTGGAACAGTCTTTGGAAGATTTTAGCGTAGCGTCGTACCAACAGATGATGGATTTGAATGCGTCCATGGCCACCCTCATACAACCTAGTGACCCGGTAGCTAGTTTTCAACTAGCTCCAAATTTTCCAATGTATGAAGAGGCGGTAGGACAGGTTGAAAATTTGAGCGGAGAGAGTGAGCCATATACCCTTCCAAATCAAACCTACCCGTTTCAACTGAATCCCACAACTCCAGTTTTGAAAGTCTATCGAATGTCCCAAACGATTCATTGATTAAAGATAGAACAGATAATGAGTTGTGTGATTTTGTAGTGTTTGATTTGCCCGATTGTGAAGCGTCCTTTTCAAGTGAAACCACACCCAATCCTTTTGACCTCTACACCTCCACTCTAGAACCTGAATTGATTAATATCCATGCTTTTGTTGAGGTGTCTGAGAATATTGATTTTCACTTGATTGAGGATATTGACGCCGGGAATATTTTGGATGATGAACCCATCGATTTGGATGAGTTTTTCTCTCCAATTCATCATCCCGAGGCATTAAATGTTTCTCCGAACTTCATATGAGTCTTGATTTTGATGATAAATGCATGGATGAGCTAATTTTTGAGGAGAACATTGAGGAAATTTTTGAGGATGAACCAGTTTTAATTGATGAGTCAGATTTTCCAATTCATCCTGTCCCTTTTATTGACTGTGTACCCCCTCCCGAACATTTACCTGATACCCCTCCTCGATCACTTTCCTCTACCCTTTCCATCGTTCCGACCGTGCAAGTAACCGTATCACCTCCATTTCCATTGTCTGGTTTACCAAGATCGGCGTACCCATGGTTTCTCACGAATCTTGAGGGATTTGACCCAATTTCTCGCCATATTGACAGATTAGTACAATCCATCTTTTCACATCGATCATTACAGATTGTACTCATTTATTCAATCCATTTCCACCCTCAAGTTCGTATTCCACTTCTTTCTCCCTTCCGCGATTCTTCTTCTCATATACCTAGACCGTATACCACTTCTATCTCCATACGGTCTCGCGTATTCTCCCTCTCTTTTCTCTACGCCTTCTTCCACCAACCTGTGCATTATAGCGATAAAATCTTTGAATGGTTGGTGCTCACTTTTGGCCTGTGTAAGGCTTGTATAGTTTGAAACTGTTTTCTTTCCCTCTAATCCTGAACTTCAATGCTTAACAGTGGAAACGCTGTTTCACTTAAGTTTGGGGGGAACCCTTTTTTGTATATATCTTTTTTGGTTTTCTTTTTGTTTTGTATAAAATTTTCTTTTGGAGAGAGCCGACAATTTTGACCCTCTTGGTGTAGCCTAACAGTGAGGGCACTGTCAAGTTTAAGTTTGGGGGTGTGCTCGGTAAGCTTTCTACCTTCGCATTCATTTGTATATTTTGCATTTGCATACCTATTTAAAAATCCATAAAAATCAGAAAATTTTCTAAAAACATAAAAACTTTTCTGTCAAGTTAGCTAGTGGGAGAAATCTGATTCAACATTTTGAAGGTTTTGTTTGATAAGATAAGAATAACTAAATCTTATTTTTAGATTTTGAAAACCTGAAAGATAACTCTCCTTTGAAGTTAACTATAGCTGATATACGTCTTTACATCACACTACACGTGTCGTGAGTTTTGGAAATTAGATGAAAAGTCTATTATGTCTAAAAAAATTTAAATGGATAAATGATTTTCTGAGGATCAAATAGATTTGTTCTGAAATAAGTAATATCAAGAATAGTTTATGAAGTGAAGCGAAAATGAAGGAATGTTATTGATGCCTAAATTGGAACTAATTCTGAAAAATAACTCATCTGGAACTTGATTGGAATGATTACACACCTAACCTATTAAAACACGTCTTTTATCCAAAAAATAACTGAACTGCCGGTTATATCTCCGTTCGCATTGAATCATCATGATTTTCACGCTAAATTGTCTTTTGTTTATGGGCCTAGGTAACTTGAGTAATTAAGTCCGCTGGGGTGTCTCTACACCTAATGCCCGAAAGCCAACTGGTTTGGGTGCACTGGCCCAAAGCTCGTTAAGAAGCCTAGAAAGTCCAGTTTAAAACAAAGTCAAGCAAGTGTTCTCTCTGAGTTAAAATTCCTAACGGTTCTTTGTGTGAGAATAATCTTGACAAAAGACAGGTTTTATAAAAAATATTTCTAGCGGAGATATGAAAGTTTTATTCTATGATAAAGACTATTGCACGTTCACAGAGGTGTGTATGAAATGAAAACAAGAAAAAGGTGGAGTGAAAAATAAAACCTAGTTTCCTGTTAAGGAAGATAGAAATTCTGAAGTTGAAACCTTACTGGAAAACGAAACTTGAAAATTGCTTAACTCTTTATAAAACTTTTGTAATCCTTTTAAAATTTTTATCTGGGCTTTATTGTAGGACATGATGCATTTATTCGACCCTTCTGGAACTTAACGACACTATTTGCACTGCACGTAAAGACATATAAAATCTTTAGTTAAATAAGAAGCGAGGTGTGAAAAATAAGGATTCGATAGTCTAGACTTAGGATCATAGAATTGTTATTTTCTGAAACAAAACTTTAGGGTTTGAATCATAGTTATTTCGCAAACAAGCTTGACCGGATTTTGTGGGTAGTATCCGCTGAAAACCCTCAGGAGACAACACTCCTCCTACTAGGGACACCTAGAGGTTTAACGGCTTGTTGCACATGCTCAGTGCAATCGCGTTCCCTGCGAAAGTGAGGTTGGGATTCTTTTTTGTGAATAATTGGTTTTGCTCGGGACGAGCAAAAGTTAAGTTTGGGGGTATTTGTTCATACCAGAATATTGTATTTTATACCGCCCATTCTTACGCTCGTTTGTTTATCGGTAGGTACTCTTGAGTCGTGTTTGCTAGTTAAATGCAGGATACTGGTTCTCAGCTCTAAACAGTGAAATTCATGGAATAGCACGACAAATTCCGGATTACTGCCAACCACAGATAAAACACAAGTTTCCGCTCTCTATCCGTATTGCCGCACACCAGTTTAAGGGACAAAATGGCAAATCGATGTCATTTTCATGCATAAAGCTCAATGGCAACACAAGATCCAATATATCTACGCGGAGCTCAAGAAAATCATGGCAAGAGATCCACTTCACATCACCTTTTTAATATGCTGAAATTCTGGAAACATTGTGAAGAGATTCTGAGAAAAAACATATACCACACTAAAGAGTACAGACAACCAGGGCACACGACAAAAGATGAAGGCCCAAGCTCTCTTTATGGCCGCGGTTCCGCGGCATAAGCACGCTTAGGCCGCGGAACCGCGGCCATATAGGCTCCGTAGTGGATGAAATTTTAGGGCCTTTTTGGTCATTTCATGATGAGGCATATTGTTGCCCTAGGTTTCCAGTTCCCTGCCTATAAATATCCCAGAACTTGCCAAGCCAAAGATGTTCATTCTCATGCCCTCTTTTTGTTAGCTTTTAGTTTTCTTCTTCTTCTTCTTCACCTTTCCTCCATTAAATTGTTGTGAGAGCTTTTGAGTGGATGTTAAATGAAGATGAGGGTTTTTGTATCATTCTTTTTACTTAGCTTCCCCGTTGAGCTCTCTACCTTAATTTGATCTTGCATCCTCTTAAGTGAGCTTGCAAGTTTAAGGTTTGGTCATTGATCTCAAGGGGTTGTATCATTTTGTTCTTTCTTTTGTACTTCATTCTCCATGAGTTCTTTGCCTTTTCTTGATCTTGCAACCTCTTAAGTGAGCTTGCAAGTTTAAGATTGGTTATTGAACCCATGTCTTGTATTTGGTTCTATGGTTCCTAGTTTCATTTCTTGTTCATTTACTTTCTTGCACTTTAATACTTGCTTTATTTTCATGCACTTAAATTCCATGAACTTTTAATTACTTGCTTGTAATCTTTTCTTTTCTTTGTTCATCTTTTCTTTTGCTCTTTTTGGTTTGTTTTGTGAATGGTTGTAATTATTGTTGTTAAGAATAAATACGATATTGTAAGTTAATGTGTCTTTGCTCATTTCCTTTTCCCGTTATTTTCCTTTGAACTTCGCCCAAACGTTACGCAAGCACTCCGTTAGGCATCCTACCCTACCAAGGTAACGGTGATTCGTAACCGCGACCGGTTGCGTTCGGTTTGGCCGGAGGCGAGAGCAAGAGACAAGAACGGACGGACAAGGGTCAATAAGCCGGATTCCACAAATACCGTGCTTAAGTACCCTAATCCACGTTGTTGCCGATTGCTCTAGCTTCAATTGGTCAAGACTCGGCTCAAAGGTTTTGAATGCGGATTTTTTTAGCTTACACTTTCGTATCTTTTTCTTAACAACTTTATACTTGCATATAAAACACATAGGATAGAACTGAACAAACATATACAAATTCTTTATTGACTCGTCTAAGACAAGAACGGACATACAACCATCTCCCTGTAGATCGACCCGTGCTCAACCGGCTAGCTGCAAAGCGACACCGTCCTGATCGCAGTTATAACTTTAGAACTTTGAATATCCGACACGCTTTTGGCGTGCGATCATCTTGCAACACCTAAGATTTAGCAGTGACTCCCAAACCAGTTGGGCTAAGACACTAGGTGATGAAGCACCCTCGCTATATATTTTTTTTTATGCTGCCTTGATGATTACAAAACCAGTGTTCATTTTTCTCAGCACTATTTTATCATTTATGCTTCATTTATTTTCTTCGTACTTTGGCTTTTAGACAAGAGTATTTCAAGGTATCCTCTACTATCCCGAGCTTCAAGACGTGTGTAAGTGCGTATAGTAGGGTATCAACGTTCAAAATGTTTGGCTTCCAGAATATGAACTATTTTTCAGACTTATTTTTATCCTCAGATTAGTGACTTCTTATATCTTACTAACCCTTGGGACAACGGCTCATAACTACTTATTACTAGTTTCGTTTAAGAAAACATCTAACTTTCTTGGTTTTCTTAAATTCTTCCAATCTTTTAAATGTAATTTTTTCACTTTCTAATATTTTATTATCAAAATATTAATTTTTTTTATATGTTTTGTGCTTATGCAAAGTATGATGCAAAGTGATGCATAAATAAGCACAAACCTTCCCGAAACCTGTTTACAGCAGTGTTCTCACTGTTGTCATCTGTTAAATCTCAAGAACCTGTAGGCTTGGGAGGAAAAATTTATTAACGGGAATAAGAATGAATGTATGTGAAAATCTCCCCAAACTTATTTTTTATTTATGTAGAATTTTGCATTTTTTTTATTTACAAATGATTCACCTCCATTCAAAAAAATGAGACAATATTACCGAGGCATGGAGGTGAGGTGGAGGAAAATCAATCATTATAAAGCGGCTCCTGTAAAAATAGGAGCTCCTCCGTGGGGTCAGTGGAAAAATACGATTTTAATGTATGCCCATTCACTTTGAAAATTATACCGTTTTTAACTTTTTCTACCTCAGCTGCCCCGTGCGGGTAGACATACCGCACAACAAATGGTCCTTTCCAACGTAATCGTAGCTTACCCGCATGAAAATGGAGACGTGAATCATAAAGAAGGACTTGTTGACCTGGGGTAAAAGTTTTTCTCAAAATATTTTTATCATGAAATACCTTAGTCCAGTTCTTTACAATCACCGCATTATCGTAAGCTTCATCACGGAGTTCGCTTAACTCGTTTAATTGCAGCTTCCGAAAGTTACAGACTTGATTTAAATCAAAGTTCAGTTTATTAATGGCCTACAATGCTTTATGTTCAATCTCGACCGAAAGGTGGCAAGCCTTACCAAACACTAGACGATAAGGAGACATAACAAGATCAGTCTTATAAGCGGTATGAAATGCCAAAGAGCATCCGTCGATTTGGTTGAACAATCTTTCCGGTTTTTAGAAACTGTTTTCTCCAAATTTAGTTTAATTTGCCTATTTGAAACCTCAGCTTGCCCGCTCGTTTGGGGATGATAGGGCATAAAAAGTTTGTGGTTGATTGCATATTTCCACATCAAAGTCTCGAAAGACCGATTACAGAAATGCGTCCCGTTGTCGCTAATGATAGCGCGCGGGTGTCCAAAATCGTAAAAAGATATTTTCTTTAAGAAACTTAATGACAACCTTGTTGTCATTAGTGCGACAAGAAAAGCTTCCATCCATTTCGAGACGTAATCAACGCTAACAAGATGTACAAATTCCCAAAAGAGTTGGGAAAAAGACCCATAAAATCAATACTCCAAACGTCGAAAATTTCAACAATCAAGATCGTTGAAGTGGCATCTCATTTCTTTTAGAAATCCGACCTGTGTGTTGGCATTGTGGACAGGTTTTGCAATGATCAAATGCATTTTTGAATAAAGTTGGCCAGTAAAAACCGCATTGTAAAACCTTCTCCGCCGTCTTTCGTAGACTAAAGTGACATCCATATGCCTGATCATGACAAAAAGATAAAACACTCTTGAATTCATCATTGGGGACACATTTGCGAATGATTTGGTCAAGGACAATACTTAAACAAATATGTTCATCCCAGTAAAAATGTTTTAGTTGGGATAGAAATCGATAATTGTCCTGTTTAGACCATTCACTTGGAATAAGTCCCGTTACAAGATAATTCACAATATCCACGAACCAAGGTTCGCTGGATACGGTCAAAAGTTGTTCGTCGGGAAAAGAATCGTTTATTGGCAAGGTCACTGGTGAAGAAGAGATGCGTGAAAGATGGTCGGCTACTACGTTTTCACATCCTTTCTTATCACGTATGACAAGATCAAATTCTTGTAATAATAGGATCCAACGTATCAACCTGCCTTTAGCATCCTTCTTCGATAAAAGATGTTTTAAGGAGGAGTGATCAGTGTAAACCACAATCGGTGAGCCAATCAAGTAAGGCCTGCATTTTTTCTAATGCCAATACAACTGCTAAGAGTTCTTTCTCGGTGGTTGTATAATTAATTTGGGCATTATTCAGGGTCTTACTTGCATAATAGATTGCATGTGGCATCTTATCATTGTGTTGTCCTACGACTGCACCAACAGCAAAATCTGATGCATCACACATAAGCTCAAACGGATAGTTCCAATCAGGAGATGATAGAACAGGGGCTGTAGTGAGAGAATTTTTAAGTAATTCAAAAGCAGCCACACAGTCCTGAGTCAAAGTGAAATGTGGTATTTTTTGGCCAGAGAAGAGTTAAGGGTCTAACAATTTTGCTAAAATTCTTAATGAATCTCCTGTAAATCCTGTATGATCGAGAAAAGATCGTATATTTTTGACGCATTTGGGATGAGGAAGGTTATGAATGACATCTATTTTAGCTTTGGCGACCTCAATGCCTTTCCGTGAAATGACATGTCCAAGTACAATTCCTTCTTGGACCGTGAAATGGCATTTTTCCCAATTCAAAGTTAAGTTCTTATCTTTATAACGAGTAAGAAATATGTCAAGATGAGATAGGCAGTCATCAAAAGAATTCCCCGAATATCGAGAAATCGTCCCTGAAAATCGGCAAAAAATTCTCGACCATGTCCAAGAATATCCCCATCATACACCGCTGAAATGTAGCGGGAATTGCATAACCCAAAGAGCATGCGTCTCTAAGCAAAAGTACCGAAAGGATAAGTAAATGTGGTTTTATCTTGATCCTTTTCGGCAATAGGACCTGGTTATAGCCAGAGTATCCGTCCATGAACAATAATATTCATGTCCAGCTAATCGTTTCAACATCTGGTCGATGAAAGGTAGAGGGAAGTGGTCTTTCCTCGTTGCGGTATTGAGTTTTCTATAATCAATACATACACGCCACCCAGTTTGAGTGCGTGTCTGGATCAACTCATTAGCCTCATTTGCTATGACTGTGATGCCAGACTTCTTAGGGACTACATGAATAGGACTTATCCATTGGCTATCAGAGATTGGGTAAATGATAACGCTGTCAAGGCATTTGACAATTTCTTTCTTTACCGCCTCCTTCACGACGGGATTCAACCGTCTTTGTGGTTCTCGGGTTGGCTTGGCTTCATCCATCTGATGTATATGATGTTCAACAATCAAATAACCAATCCCTTTGATGTCAACCATTGTCCAACCAAATGCTTGCCTATTAGATCTCAAGACCATCAAAAGAGCGTTCACTTGCTTTAAGACTAGAGAAGCAGATATGATCACAGGCAAAGACTCATTCTCACCTAAATATGTATATTTAAGGTGAGAAGGTAACAATTTGAGATCTAATGTCGGCGGAGAAACAATAGAAGATGGGGTAAGTGAATGACATTCGATTCTCGAAGAAGTTCATAGCCTGCAAAGGATACAGACTCGGAAAGTGTGTCTGACTTTTGTGATGAGTCAGAAAGTTCAAAATCAGGGGTAGACTCGTCAAAAGTGTCCTTACTAGAATGTGCAAGATCAAACAATGATGTGCTAATGTCATCGAGATCATCAAAGCAAAGTTCATCAACCTTGCAGGTTTCGGGAGCTATCTCATGGACAGAATAGACATCAAGAATGTGAGCAAAGGATTCAGATGGCTGACTTCCAATCTTGTAAATGCTAAGCTCAATTGTCATTTTCCCAAAGGATAGGTTCATAGAACCGTTTCGACAATTAATGACAGCATTGGAAGTGGCTAGAAAGGGTCGACCAAGAATCACCGGAATTTGGTTTCGTGGTTCGCTACAGGTTGTGTGTCTAAAACAATAAAGTCCACAGGGAATATAAATTTCCCGACTTTTATCAACACATCCTCAAGCTCATCCGAGGTTTGGTGATGGATTGGTCTGCCATTTGGAGAGTACAATGAGCTGGTTTCAACTCTCCAATCCTTAACTATTCGTAGACAGAATATGGAAGCAGGTTAACACTAACGCCAAGGTCGAGTAAAGCACGGTTAATGTTTTTACCCCTAATAGAAATCGAGATTGTACGTTTCTTTGGAAATTGCGGGGTAAAAGCTGTGCCAACATTATTCGTCATGAATACCTTTTGGGGCACTTGAGTCTTCCTTTTCCTAGTGCACAAGTCCTTAAGAATTTTCGCATAAGATGAAACTTGTTGGATAGCATCTCGGAGAGGGATATTGATGTTAACCTGTTTAAACATTTCCATAACTTTCTCCATATGTGGACTCAGTTTATTTCCCCGTAACCGAATAGGATAAGGAGCTTTAGCAATAAGAGCTGGATCCAACATTGGAGAAGGTTGTGTAAGTGGAACAGATCCAGAATTGGAGTGGGATCCTCTTTGGTTGACTAGAAGGAATGGGCCGAGGGTTCGAGCCTTGAGGAAAACGAAGAATAGGCTCACAAGAAGATGACTTCGGGAAGTGGAAGTGGAAGCCGAGGTGTCATTGATTATTTCATCATTATCAATCTGTTCACCGACTTGATTATTCAGCACTCTTCCAGATCTCAACGTTGTAATGGCATTCACATTGTAATGTTGTGAATGCCCCAGTATTCGGTAGGGGTTGAGATGAAAGTTTCTCTTTCTCTCTAGCACTCATTTCGGCATTTAATCGTGCAATTTGTGCTTCTATCGATTTAATACTCTCACCGTGGGAGGCGGAGTCCTTTTTGATATTCTCGACAGAAGACTTCATCTTAGCCGAAACTTGCATGAAATTTTTCAAAAGCAAATTCATGGTTTGTTCGAGTGAAGAGAAGTTATCAGTACCCGGCCAATTGCAAAGAATTACTATACGGTGCAGAAGTGTTGGCCGAATTTTGAAAATTTTGGTTGATAGGGGGTGCTGAGTCCAATTGTAGTGGTTGCTGTTGTTGTGGAGGGCCCCCTTTGAAAGTTGTTTTGATTTGGAACCGTGTTTTGAGTTTAGTGTTGGTTCCAAGAAAAATTAGGGTGATTCCTCCAACCCTGATTATAAGTGGAAGAATAAGGATCGTTTCTAGGTCATTACGGAAAAGCAGCATTAGTGTGCTCTTGGCCTTGAAACGGAGAATTCAAAGGACATTCTTCCGTCAAATGTGATAGATCAGAACAGCACCCACGCATGGTTTTAGGGAGTGTTATCTGGTTTAGGGAGGCTAATAAAAATGTGTGTTCCATAGCTTCAGGTTTCTTTTGCATTGCTGCCATTTCAGTTTTGACTGCTATGGAAACAATCAAGTTGATGAACACCACCCCTAGACGATAGTTGACTTACACTCTCCCATTGCAAAGTTTCCTCAGCAAAATCTTCTAAAAATTTCCAAGCTTCACCATCGTCTTTAGACATGAAATTGCCTTGACACATGGATTCAAGCATCTGTTTTGTTGTAGGATTAATGCCTTCATTTATGATTCGACACAGATCCCATCGATGGATTCCGTGATGAGGACATTGACTAACAGATCCTTGAACCGTTCAAAATATTTCCAAAATTGTTCATTGGGAAGCTGGGTAAATTGATTGATTTCGCTACGGACACGGGCAGTCTTATGATTGGGATAAAATTTCTTAAGGAATGCTATGATGAATTCATCCCAGTTTGAAATAGAGTGTGCAGCTGTGTTATAAAGCACTTCTCGGCTAAGTCGCACAAAGTGAGACGTAATCTCACAGCATCCACAGAAAACTGTGAAGTGCCCATCATAGCGCATACGTTTTCAAATTTGGTAATAAAAACGTATGCGTCTTCAGACTCGAGACCGTGATATTTTGGTAAAAGATTGATGTAATGTGGTTTGATTTCGAAGTTATCCACATTGGCTGTAGAATGGAAAGACAAGTAGAAAGAGGACCACGTATCGGGTAGCATCTCTCTTGGAGAGACATACACGGTAGATTCTGCGCACCTGTGGGTGGTGGCAAAGTGGTGTTATGAAAGTTCGATGGAGATCCGTCCATCGTGGTGGATGTGGTGTGTGGTGAGGAAAAAGAAGATATAGAATTACCGACTTCGGAGTCGATAGGAGGAACGCGGACAAGATGGGCACTAGAATCCCGTGTCCAGCCGAGCATGCACTAAATGGTTTAGCACAAGTGATAGCGCAAGTGATAATTAGAGAAAAGTTGGTTTGGTGTTTGGTTTTGAAAAAGACGGATTTTGAAAAATCACACAAATAATGCACAAGCAACCCTAGATCTAATGGTCACCTAGGTCAATTCACTAGACCGCTCCTAGACTTCCAGAAGACAAATCGCAGGATAAAACCTCTATTGCCTCTTTATCCCTTCTGTGGCCAGGTAAGTGCCAGGTAAGTGAGAGGTTTTCCTCTACGTAAGTAGCGGGCCTAATTAAGTAACCACTTGTGTTAAACACACTTGCCTTAGACACCACAAAAGAAATGCGGATAAGCAATAGATTACCCACGACCTTCTTCTATCCTAATTGAGCGCAACGGTCTTTAGAGTCTTGTCTAGATATTTTTTAGTTGATGAGAGTGATGCGGATGCTAGTTTTGTGATTTTTGGGGCTTAAGAAGGGTAATAAAATCCCCACCTAATATGAATTTGGTCTTTGCCTTTAATTTCCGTATTAAAATATGCAAAACAACCAATATCAAAATACGCAACAAATTTCTTTTAGCGGCGCTGCGAATTTTTGCAAAGAATCCTGCAGAAAATGGTTATTGGACAAGAGCAGGGAAGAGATAAGAAAGAATAGAATATACCACAGAGAATTGGAGCTCTGAATCAACGAACAGGCCGCGGATCCGCAGCCAAAACCTGCTTTCTGCCGTGTTTCCGCAGTTGGATGATCTGTTCTTTGAACGAGATGTTGTACTACTGCTCCCTTTGCTCCTCTGTTCTATCTGAAATGATCTAAATATTTTTTCCCCTTATTGCAGAAATTCCAGATTTCCTTACAAAATTCACAACTAATCGTTAAGCACACGATGCGGTTTTGATTCAAATTTTTGATAGAATAATAATATTTCAACTCAAATAGTAAGAACGAACAAATTACACACGGATCCCCGGCAACGGCGCCATTTGATTGATCGTTTTTCGATGTGGATGAAAAAAAAGTGTTATCACAACCAAAGAATTTATAGCCGCAATCAATAACGGTGTCGATGTAGTTCGTTAATGAATACGGATCGTCCACTGAAATTCGTGTATTTATTCGATCTTGCTTTAGATGAATTGAAAGAAAATATCAAAGAAAATTCATGAAAGTAATTCAAGATTTAATTGAGTTGTCATTTCAAGAAAATCAAGAACATGATCAAGAATTAGAAATCAAGAAAGTATCCAAAATCAGTTTTAGTTATCAAGAAAATGAAGAATAGCTTGTAGGAATCGATAGAAATTAGTAACAATGATGAATACTAATAATAACTCATCTTATCTATTGATGAATTATAGTTAGATCGATGGTGATGAATGAAGATTAGGGATCTATTGAAGAAACTAGAGTTTCTCCTTCACTATCCCTTGTCTTTTCATTGATCATCATTCAAATCTAGCCTTTAGCAAAGAAAATCATCAATCATTTAATTCTCAATTTGCAACGAAATTATCAAGAATGGTGATCTCGATCCAAATTAGGTCATTGATGATTCTTTTTCCTAAATTTCACAATTCTCATATGACTTAAGATTAGTTTTAGAATTTCATCATCATTTGATCTACCGATTTCCTTCAATTCCATAGCAAGCGGCGATTTACTCACGTATCATGAAAATAAAAGAATCAAGAAGTAGAAATTTCATAATGCAAGAATTTAAAGAAAGTGAGAGTTAACAATTGATCACCTTTATTAAATCTTCTCAAATTTACACTTCTCAATCCGAGATTACAAGACTAAGCTCCTGATCACTCCTTTGAAAAGAGAATTTATCGTCGATTTTTGCGTAGCTCGATCACCGTGAGACGTGGATCGTTCACGGATCTCTTGCTCTTGATGACGATCGGCGTTGCGATAAAGGATCTTCGATGTCTTCGCTTGATGTAGTTCTCTACGATTCTTGATTTTGATGTGGATCTTGAATTGATTTGGATTTGGTATTTGGATGAAAGCTTTGTCACTAAGATTCAACCACTAATTGTGTAACCCCTCAACATTAGCCCTAGGTCCCTTTATATAGCCTTCATCAATTTTCCACTAGAATCTAGGTTAATCTTCTCAAAGAAGCTAGGTAGTTAAAGGGAAGCTTCTAGAGTAAGGTAGTTATCAAGCTTGCAAAAGAAGCTTGGCTGTTGTAGGGAAGCTTCTGGAGTAAGCTAGGTGACTCAAAGCATCTTGAGGAAGCTAGGAGGTTGTATGGAAGCCTTTGGAAAAGTGTCGACCGCCGACGCCCTAACTTGGCCGCGGATCCGCAGCGGATCCGCGTGACTCGGCCGCGGTTCCGCGGCCGTTTGATGAGTTTGAGTCTTCAAACTTCTTGTGTCTTCTGGTGTTGGTCTATGGGTATTCAGGTGATATCTGGAATCTTTTTATCTCTTCTTAATCTCTGCCAGATTTTGAGTCTTTGACTTACTGCGTTTTATCGGCAAATTTGCGATTTCAATTTCTGTCCTGAAATAATTTTCTGCACAAAAATCTCGATAAAGAATGTTGGAGCTAAAGAATATTATGCGTGACATACTAAATATACAATTTCCTTAAAAAGATGTTGATTATATCTATAATACGTGGTATTTGATAATTTGCAGACGAACTGGTTATATGTGTTATAAATATATCAACTATCCATAACTGATTAGAGTAGTGAGGATATTGATATGCTCAGATTGCAATATTTTCGATTGAACAGTCGCCCCACACTAAACGCCCTTCAGGTTCAGATCTCGACCTATCACCTCGCGCTCAAATTCCCTCTGGATAATGGGGGATAGGCCGGGCCTACGGAGACCAGCAAACCGCCAGGGTCTGTCTCGCCTCGACGTCCCCCGAAGAGAAAAAGGTTGACAATTTCGAAAATGTGTACGATCCTCGGGAATCTTTGAATACGCGCGACGACCAAAAAGAGATTCTCAGCTTCCCGGTGAAGGCTTTGTTAGAGGTTCCTCTCAGGGAGGGAGACGACAACCGAACTGTCTAGATTGGCTCACTCTTAACAGGGGGTGCTTGGGACCGCCTGATCCAAATCGGCTCACTCTTAATAGGTGCAGAGGTTAATCTCGACTTGAGTTCTACAAAAGCCTTCTCACATGCTTCCGACCACATGAATGCTTCGTCTTTACGTGTGAGCTTGGTCAAGGGTGCTGTGATCTTTGAGAATCCTTTAATGAATCGTCTGTAGTATCCTGCTAAGCCCAAGAAACTTCTTATATCTTTCACCGTCTTTGGTGTCGGCCACTCGCTGACAGCTAACACCTTAGCTGGATCCACAGAGATTCCTTTGCCCGAAATGATATGTCCGAGAAATCCGATTTGATCTAGCCATACTTGTTGTACTTAGCGTAGAGCTGATGTTGTCGTGATATCTTCAGGACAATCCGTAAGTGCTCGGCGTGCTCTTTCCGATTCTTTGAATACTCTAGTATATCGTCAATGAAGATAACAACAAGCCTGTTTAAGCACTCTCAGAAAACTTGGTTCATCAAGCTCATAAAGATGGCAGGTGCATTGGTCATTCCAAATGGCATTACAAGATATTCATAATGACTGTAACGAGTCCTAAATGTCGTCTTCAGAATGTCAGACTCCTTGACTTTCACCTGATGATATCCTGAACGAATATCTAACTTTGAAAAGACACAAGATCCACTCAACTGATCGAAAAGGTCATTGATACGGGGTAATGGATACTTGTTTTTAATTGTCACCTCGTTCAGAGCTCGATAATCCACGCACATCCGGCAGGTACCTTCTTTCTTCTTCACCAGTTGCACCGGAGATCCCCAACTTAAAGTACTGGGGCGGATCCAACCTTTCTTCAGGAGTTCGTCCAACTGAATGCGGATCTCCTTTAATCTCTCCGGACTTAATCGGTATGGAGCTTTTATTACTGGTTGTGCGCTGGGTTGCAAATCAATGCTGAATTCAAGAGCTCGATCGGGAGGCATACCTGATATATCTTCCGGGAATACATCTTCGAACTCTCAAACTACCTTTGGCATCGATCCTTCCGCTTGCAATGCTACAACCTCTGCCTTGTTTAGTTTTGCGCTGTAGATGCTAGGCTCTAAGGTCCGGTCCCTGCTTTTTAAGTAGAACACTGGGTGGTCTGATATTTCAAACACTACCTTCCTTTGGCGACAGTTGATGGTAGCGAAGAACGTTCCCAGCCAGTCCATTCCCAAGACTACGTCGAAGTTCGGTATGTTCGGCACCTTAAAGTTCACATAAAATTCTCGACTACAGATGACCACTGGACACAGATTGTATCCTAAAGTTGATTTTAGAATGTCGTTCCACGAACTAACGTTCCAGCTGGATACGAGCGGTTTAACTGGGATCGCATGAGTTCGGACAAACCGTTGCGATATAAAGCAATGTGATGACCCAGTGTCGAAGAGTACGAGTGCAGGTAGGGAGGCTACTAAGATTGTACCTAAGTCGCATGGGATATGTTTAGGTATAACAAATGTAAGATAGTTATGAATTGAAATGACTTGAAAAGGAATAGGGTAAAGATTTACCAGGGATAACCTGACCCGTAGCTTCGGCCTCTTCGACCGAAAAAGTGAATGCTTAGCGTCACAGCACTTTAATCTGTGCCTGGTTAAACAATCGGTGTTGGGGTTAAGTGGTCTGGGTGCTGGGAGCTGGTGTAACAACCCCAATTTTGTATACCAAAAATTTGCTTTAAATATAGTGTACACTTGGAGTATTGATGTTGCTGGAAACAATTTAAGTATCTATTTCCTTACAATAATTACAAGAAAGAGCTTGCAGCTCATTGGTAATATCTTGCACTGCTGAACCAAGCCACCAGAGTTTGAATCCTATACCCCACATAATTTTTATATCTTTTTGTTTTAATTTTTTTTTTAGAAGTCAAACGGTCAAACAGCCATAACTCACGATTTATTGCGAATCAAGAAAATTAAAGTATGCCAAAATTCCCCCCAGACCAGACCCGACTCGGCCGGCGGCTCAGCTGAGTCGTCAACACGAAAAAAATTCGTGTTGACCTGGTCTATTCAACTACATACTCTAAATTTTTTTTACTGTTACCCAATTCTCAATAAATCCCTTTTAAGACCAAATTTAATGAAATTTTAATGATTTTTATATTTATTTTTAATATTTTGTAACCCTAACCCTAACCCTAGCCTAGCCCTATATAAAGACCCCTATACTCTACCTTTTCCCTTCACAACTCTAAGTCCACTCTCCCAAATTCTCGAGAACTCGGTACGAAGAGCGAGAAGCGAAGCGCTGCCGAAATCGACGACGGATTCCGGCGACCGGATCAGGACCTTCGCGACGTTTTCAACGAATCGGCAACCACCACGACCTCTAGCTTCCTTAGCTTGTCCAAACCGTAAGTCCCACCTTCTTCTATCTCTCTTTTCTTTAAGATAAAAATACGACTTTTTGGAACCCGACGGAAATCGGACAAACCGATTTCCGATTCGGTTTTTCTCTAAATTTCCACTTGTCACCTAATACATATTATCTACCCATATGCTTGTTGACTATTAATTACCCATAAACCAATTTAATCAAACTTTTTCACATGAAATGATAAGTTCTTTGCAAAACCGTACTCTTTTTATAAAAATACCATGAAGTTCATTTTTCTTAGTTTAATCAATTACCTCACTCCTAAATATGTTTATCTTGATCACAAAACTTGTAGAACCCAATTTGAATGAAATTTCACACATAAAATGATAACGTTTTCGAATACCGTATTCTTGCGCTATAATACCTTTAAGTTTAACATAGCATGTTTCCCTTTAAACTTCACCAAAACTTAATATAAGTCACGGGGTAATGACCTACCCCTACACACACTCAATATAACCCTAATTGATAAATATCAAAAAATACAGAATACGAAATTACAGGACTTTTCACTAAAATACCCTAATCATTATAACCTTTATTGAAAACTTTAAGTTGTAAACATTTCTAAGTAAAACCTTTTAATAAAATGAAAGCATGATTGGTCATGGACATCGATCGTTTATCTAAACTGACTTTGTGGTGTGTAGGCTAGGCAAGTGAGCTTGGGTAACTTTAAAAGGCCCGTCTCACGATTCGTGAGCGGATCCCTCCCTCCTCACTTGTACTTACCTGGCCACAATTGGCGGTGAAGAGGAGATTTGAGGCTTCTAATGACTTATCGTTTAGACCTTAGAAGTAGGCTAGTTGGCTTAAGAAACCTTAACAACTAAAATACGGAAAACTATACTTTTTGCAATTAAATACCCCATATTTATAAAACCGTTTTCCAAGATGAAAAGTATTGTTAAACCTAAGCAAAGCGCCGCTACAACCCACTTTTGGGGAACCTGTTAGGGATAGTACGGTTCATCGTGCACCCGCAGGCTAGCAGTGCGAGATTCAGACCTCCGCAAGGAGCATTCGGTCTCGAAAGGTTTTAAATACAATATTAAGGGAAATGAGATTTTTTTCTAAATAAAATATTTATATTAAATTATTCATGTGTTAATATATATATATTTATCATTTAAACACCTATTTTATCATAATATAAAGTTTCCTCTTCTTCCTAAAAAATTCCAAGATTAAAAGTTACGTTAAAATACCATGAATTTCAAATAAAACAATTAATACTTTTATTAGGATATATTCACTAGAATAACACAAATAAAATTCACATTCATTATAACAATAAAGACGATTATTAAATACTTGAGGTGTATTTTGAAAACTATACAAAAGTACTTTTTACATAAAACCCCTCAAGTTTTACAAATTACAATAAGGCCCCTAGCTAATATTGAACTTCAAATTATCTTCTTTTAGTCTGACTCGGGTTAGAGTCTGACTAATTTCTGACTTGAATATGATTCAAGTCAATCCATATTCATTTATATTCTAACACAATTGAATACATGAATCCCTGAATCCAGTTAACAATATATTCTTTTTGACTGAATCAAACCATGGATATTCATCCATTATCCTGATATTCCATTTACCTGATTATACAGTTACAACATGCTTACTGATATCATGGTTTTGGTCAGTCACTCAATTTACATATTCCAATACTACAATACTGTTAAAACACTACGGGGTTTAAGGGGTAGATTGGTACGGAAGATGTTAAAGGTGGCACGAGGTGGTCAGATTAAGACACCTAACCTGAATCCTGTTGCTGTTGTACCGTGGCATAACGGTTCCTTGTACTTTCCTTTTGCCCTGATCTCTAGCATATAGAGATCCCCCTCGTATACACTGGCATCCTTCTGTACCAAGCTACAAACAACAGCGTTACATAATGTTTCATAATATCCGACAATATAACACTTTAGAAAATATATACTGTTACTCTGTCATTCTCATTCTCCTTATTCTTTGGGACTTACCGAGCGATCTGTTCGCTGACGACATTCTATTCTTTCTTCTTTGAATGTCGTCAGGTGCGTTGGACCAAGCTGAGATCGAGCCTACCGGTGAAGATTTGGAGCAGTTCCAGGAAGACCCAGAGCTCTAGATATTGTACCTTGTTCTTTCCAGTATTTTTCATTTCTGTTATGCCACTGTTTAGGCATTGTTTTTTTTCATTCCAGTTGTATTTTCATTTCATGCATTGTAAAAAGAATGTTATTAATAAAAGTTGCTGTTATTTCAATATCATTTGTCTCTTGTGATTATTTTATATTGCTTAGCTACGCTTAGCGTATGTACTTCTGAGTACATACGTAGCGGACCTCGTCGCGTCCACTTCGCCGTATACTGGGAAGCGGGGCGTGACAGGTTTTGTTGGTGGCCCATGCAGGTCAGAGCTGTATGAATCCCTATCATGCAGTTCTGGTCTGTGTGAACGACCTAAGCAATATAACACAAGAACCAGCAACTAATACATTCTTCACAATTCATGTACTTTGAATCTTGCAAATTTCTATTCCTTGAATCTTATCATTTCATATGTTTGAATCTGTCCTAATCCAAATTTTTCTTCAGGATTATGGATTCCCCGAACAACACCAGCACCAACGCTACCTCTCACATCAGTTGTTCCGACACCACCCACTGAGCAAACAATGCTATTTGATGCGATCCACAGTCTTCTCGAGAGACAGCAACAACTTTTGAGCCGTCCTGAGACAGATGCACCGGGAGTAAAGCAATTCAGGGCTTTGCACCCAAAGCAGTTCTCTGGTAAAGGAAGCCCTCTTGAAGCAGAAGAATGGGCACAAAGTATCGAAGACGATCTGGCCGCAGCTCAAGTGCCAGACCACGCTTGGGTCCGTGTAGCGAAACTACAGCTCACGGATAACGCTCGCAATTGGTGGAAGGCGGAAGAAACCCGTCTGGCACAGCCAATTGAATGGAAGACATTTCGTGAGAAGTTTGACGCGAAATATTTCCCTGTGACTGCCAGGTTCGCTATGGAGCAGCAGTTTATTCATCTACAGCAAGGATCAATGTGGGAGAAATCGGTAGATGAATACGATGCTGAGTTTACTATGTTGAGCCGGTAAGATATGTCACAATAGTTCAATTCTTTAAAATATCACATATTACACAGCTAACACAATCTTTAAACAGATTCGCGGTACACCTGATACCGACGGACGAGATCAGAGCCCGTCGTTTTCAGCAAGGTTTGGACACAGAGATTAAGGCCGCTCTAGCGACAGGAAAGTTTTTGACTCATGAGGAAGCCCTGGAAGCTGCCCGCAGTTATGAGGAAGTCATAAAAGAGAGGGGCAGACCTCAGTCTGTAGGAGTCAAACGCCCTGCCAACCAGATGGCAGGTGGAGCCACGTCCAGACCATCTTTCGTGCCGAGGCGACCCGGAGTACCAACTCATCGTCCTAGCCCAGCCTTTTGCACTTACTGCAAAAGAACTGGACATATGATGAAGGACTGCCGTCGAGCCAACTGCCTCTGCTTAATCTGCGGTTCAGCCACTCATGATATCGGATCTTGTCCCCAAAGGCAGAACTCAGTTGCTGCACCCAGGCCAGTAAATACTTATCAGCAGCGACCAGCTCTTCCGGCACCTGCTCCCAGACTTGCACTGCCTGCACCACCTAGGGGACCACAAGCTGCACCACATCCTCGACAGTTCCATCAAGCTCAAAGGAACGTTCAGAGGAATGCTCCTCAGGCCAAGAGAAATGCTCCTCAGGCCAGGAAGATTGTGCTGAAGCGCCAGGCTTTTATGATGTCTGTGGAAGAAGCTGAGGCCACTGGCCAAGTCATTACTGGTAAACCTTCTTTCTCAAAACTCATCTTTTAGTCTTGTTTATCTACACACTTTCCCTATACCTAAAACCTATCCCATATACCTTAGGTACAATCCTAGTAGCTTCACTACCTGCACTTGCACTGTTTGATACTGGAGCATCCCACTGCTTTATGTCGCAACGGTTTGTCCGAACCCATGCGATTCCAGTCTCGCCGCTTGTATCCAGCTGGAATGTCAGTTCTGGAAATGGTGTTCTAAAGGCAACTATGGGATATAGCATGTGTCCAGTCGTCGTCTGCAGTCGAGAGTTTTATGCTGACTTCAAGGTACTGGATATACCAAATTTCGATGTGGTTCTAGGAATGGACTGGCTTGGAGCCTTTTATGCTACCATCGACTGTCGTCAAAGGAGGGTAGTATTTGAGATTCCCAATCATCCAGTCTTCTATTTCAAGAGTGGAGATCGTACATTGGAGCCAAGTGCTTACAAAGCAAAGCCAAGGGAAGCAGTAGTTGCAACAACTCAGGCAGAGGAAGAATCAAGACCGGAGGTAGTTCGAGAGTTCGATGATGTATTCTCTGACGATATATCAGGTTTGCCTCCCGATCGAGCTCTTGAATTCAGTATTGACTTAGTACCAGGAGCACAACCGGTGATCAAAGCACCGTATAGACTAAGTCCGGAAGGATTGAAGGAAGTTCGAACACAGTTGGACGAATTACCGGCGAAAGGATGGATTCGTCCTAGCATTTCAAGTTGGGGAGCACCTGTACTATTGGTGAAGAAGAAGGAAGGTTCATACAGAATGTGCATCGACTATAGGGCCTTGAACGAAGTTACTATAAAGAACAAGTATCCACTCCCGCGCATCGACGATTTGTTCGATCAGCTAAGTGGATCTTGTGTTTTCTCTAAACTAGATCTTCTTTCAGGTTATCATCAAGTGAAGGTCAAGGAGGCTGATATTCACAAAACAGCTTTCAGAACTCGTTATGGACATTACGAATTTCTAGTAATGCCATTTGGAGTGACCAATGCACCAGCAATCTTCATGAACCTTATGAACCAAGTTTTCCGGGAGTATTTAGACAGGTTCGTTGTCATTTTCATCGACGACATCCTGGTATATTCTAAGAATCGGAAAGAACATGCGGAGCACCTACGAATTGTCCTGGAAACTCTTCGACAACATCAGCTTTATGCCAAGTACAGTAAGTGCGAGTTTTGGCTAAAACAAGTTGGTTTCCTTGGACACATCGTATCAGGAAAAGGAATTTCTGTGGATCCAGCAAAAGTTTCAGCAGTCAGCGAATGGCCTACGCCAAAATCAGTGAAGGATATTCGGAGTTTCTTGGGTTTAGCTGGATATTACAGAAGATTAATTGAAGGATTTTCGAAGATAGCAACCCCCCTGACCAAGCTCACACGAAAAGATAAAGAATTTGTATGGTCAGAAGCATGCGAGCAAGCTTTCGTAGAACTCAAGTCAAGACTGACATCTGCACCTATTCTCGTCATACCGGATCAATCTGGAGGATTCGAAGTGCATTGCGATGCATCCGGTAAAGGATTAGGATGTGTTCTATATCAGCACGGTAATGTTATGGTTTATGCTTCAAGACAACTGAAGACTCATGAGCGCAATTATCCGACGCATGATCTGGAGTTGGCAGCCGTCATTTTTGCTCTCAAGATTTGGCGCCACTACTTACTTGGTGAACGAGTGAACATCTACACAGATCACAAGAGTCTGAAGTATGTGTTTACTCAGAAGGAGTTGAATATACGGCAGAGAAGATGGTTAGAACTTATGGCGGACCTTGACATCAATTTGCAATATCATCCAGGAAAGGTGAACGTAGTACCTGATGCTCTTAGTCGCCAACCATTATCAATGAATCTCACCGCCCAGTGGAAGCTTCAGCAGGATCTACATCAGATGGAGATCGAACTAGTCATGCCAGGTGATGTTTCAAATTTGATGAATCTGCAAGTTCAATTAAATATTGTCAATCAGATCAAAGCAGCTCAAGCCAGTGATGCTAAGTTGCAAAAGATCAGAGAACAAGTGGAGAATGGACTCAGAACAGATTTCATCATCCATGAAGACGGATCTTTGAAATACGGCAGCAGATTGTGTGTACCAAGGGGTCCTGTTCGGGAAGAGTTAATGAAAGAAGCTCATAGCTCTCCCTATTCAGTACATTTTGGAGGTACCAAAATGTACAAAGATCTACGTCAGAATTATTGGTGGCATGGAATGAAGCGTGAAGTAGCCAGAAGCGTCGCAAAATGCTTAGTGTGTCCGCAAGTAAAGGCTGAACATCACAGGACAGCTGGATTACTTCAACCGTTACCAATCCCAGAATGGAAGTGGCAGCATATCACGATGGACTTTGTAACTGCTCTTCCTCGCAGCACAAAGGGTAACGATGCGATTTGGATCATTGTGGACCGACTCACAAAGTCGGCTCACTTCATCCCATTTCGAGTTGGCCAATCAACGGAGACACTAGCGAAGAAGTATATGGAGGAAATTGTGAGACTTCATGGAGTACCGGTCTGCATTGTCTCCGATCGTAACACCAGGTTTCGATCGCAATTTTGGCAAAGTCTGCAAGCTAGCTTGGGAACAAGTCTGAACTTCAGCACGGCTTATCATCCACAAACAGATGGTCAGTCGGAACGAACTATTCAGATCTTGGAGGATATGCTCAGAGCATGTATGCTCGACTTGAAAGGATCGTGGGAAGATCACCTGCATCTTGTGGAGTTTGCATACAACAACAGCTACCAGGCAAGCATAGGAATGGCACCTTTTGCAGCATTATATGGAAGGAAGTGTCGATCACCATTAAGTTGGGACGATATCGAAGATAGATAACTCCTTGGACCAGAGATGATAGTAGCGACCGTCGATGTGGTTCGTACTATCAGGGAAAGAATGCGCATAGCCCAAGATAGACAGAAACACTGGGCTGATGCGAAGAGACGACACTTGGAGTTCCAGCCAGGAGATCATGTATTTATGAAAATCTCTCCGAACCGCGGAGTGATCAGATTTGGAAGACGGGGAAAGTTGAATCCAAGATACATTGGACCGTTCGATATACTCGAACGAGTCGGTGAAGTGGCATATCGTTTAGCGCTCCCACCCTCATTGGAAGGAGTGCATAACGTATTCCATATATCCCAACTCAGAAGGTATGTGAGTGACCCCAGCCATGTACTAGATCATTCCGAGCTCACGATACAGCCTGATTTGTCTTGTGAGCAACAACCTGTGGAGATCCTGGACAGAAAAGTGAAGACAATTCGGAACAAAGAAGTTAATTTGGTCCGGGTAGTGTGGAGGAAAGACACTCCAGGAGAATCCACGTGGGAAAGGGAAGATGAGATGCGTGCAAGATATCGGCACCTTTTTGTAATCTAGTCCTTAAATAAAAGTTGTAAATTTCGAGGACGAAATTTTTGTAAGGAGGGTAGATTGTAACAACTCCAATTTTGTATACCAAAAATTTGCTTTAAATATAGTGTACACTTGGAGTATTGATGTTGCTGGAAACAATTTAAGTATCTATTTCCTTACAATAATTACAAGAAGGAGCTTGTAGCTCATTGGTAATACTTTGCACTGCTGAACCAAGACACCAGAGTTCGAATCCCATACCCCACATAATTTTTATATCGTTTTGTTTTAATTTTTTTTTAGAAGTCAAACGGTCAAACAGCCATAACTCACGATTTATTGCGAATCAAGAAAATTAAAGTATGCCAAAATTCCCCCCAGACCAGACCCGACCCAACGAGACCCGACTCGGCCGCGACTCGGCCGAATCGGCCGGCGCCGCCGGCCGGACTCGGCCGGTCGGCCGAGTCGTCGACACGAAAAAAATTCATGTTGACCTGGTCTATTCAACTGCATACTCTAAATTATTTTTACTGTTACCCAATTCTCAATAAATCCCTTTTAAGACCAAATTTAATGAAATTTTAATGATTTTTATATTTATTTTTAATATTTTGTAACCCTAATCCTAACCCTAGCCTAGCCCTATATAAAGACCCCTATACTCTACCTTTTCCCTTCACAACTCTAAGTCCACTCTCCCAAATTCTCGAGAACTCGGTACGAAGAGCGAGAAGCGAAGCGCTGCCGAAATCGACGACGGATTCCGGCGACCGGATCAGGACCTTCGCAACGTTTTCAACGAATCGGCAACCACCACGACCTCTAGCTTCCTTATCTTTTCCAAACCGTAAGTCCCACCTTCTTCTATCTCTCTTTTCTTTAAGATAAAAATACGACTTTTTGGAACCCGACGGAAATCGGACAAACCGATTTCCGATTCGGGTTTTCTCTAAATTTCCACTTGTCACCTAATACATATTATCTACCTATATGCTTGTTGACTATTAATTACCCATAAACCAATTTAATCAAACTTTTTCACATGAAATGATAAGTTCTTTGCAAAACCGTACTCTTTTCATAAAAATACCATGAAGTTCATTTTTCTTAGTTTAATCAATTACCTCACTCCTAAATATGTTTATCTTGATCACAAAACTTGTAGAACCCAATTTGAATGAAATTTCACACATAAAATGATAACGTTTTCGAATACCGTATTCTTGCGCTATAATACCTTTAAGTTTAACATAGCATGTTTCCCTTTAAACTTCACCAAAACTTAATATAAGTCACGGGGTAATGACCTACCCCTACACACACTCAATATAATCCTAATTGATAAATATCAAAAAATACAGAATACGAAATTACAGGACTTTTCACTAAAATACCCTAATCTTTAAAACCTTTATTGAAAACTTTAAGTTGTAAACATTTCTAAGTAAAACCTTTTAATTAAATGAAAGCACGATTGGTCATGGACATCGATCGTTTATCTAAACTGACTTTGTGGTGTGTAGGCTAGGCAAGTGAGCTTGGGTAACTTTAAAAGGCCCGTCTCACGATTCGTGAGCGGATCCCTCCCTCCTCACTTGTACTTACCTGGCCATAATTGGCGGTGAAGAGGCGATTTGAGGCTTCTAATGACTTATCGTTTAGACCTTAGAAGTAGGCTAGTTGGCTTAGGAAACCCTAACAACTAAAATACGGAAAACTATACTTTTTGCAATTAAATACCCCATATTTATAAAACCGTTTTCCAAGATGAAAAGTATTGTTAAACCTAAGCAAAGCGCCGCTACAACCCACTTTTGCGGAACCTGTTAGGGATAGTACGGTTCATCGTGCACCCGCAGGCTAGCAGTGCGAGATTCAGACCTCCGCAAGGAGCATTCGGTCTCGAAAGGTTTTAAATACAATATTAAGGGAAATGAGATTTTTTTCTAAATAAAATATTTATATTAAATTATTCATGTGTTAATATATATATATATTTATCATTTAAACACCTATTTTATCATAATATAAAGTTTCCTCTTCTTCCTAAAAAATTCCAAGATTAAAAGTTACGTTAAAATACCATGAATTTCAAATAAAACAATTAATACTTTTATTAGGATATATTCACTAGAATAACACAAATAAAATTCACATTCATTATAACAATAAAGACGATTATTAAATACTTGAGGTGTATTTTGAAAACTATACAAAAGTACATTTTACATAAAACCCCTCAAGTTTTACAAATTACAATAAGGCCCCTAGCTAATATTGAACTTCAAATTATCTTCTTTTAGTCTGACTCGGGTTAGAGTCTGACTAATTTCTGACTTGAATATGATTCAAGTCAATCCATATTCATTTATATTCTAACACAATTGAATACATGAATCCCTGAATCCAGTTAACAATATATTCTTTTTGACTGAATCAAACCATGGATATTCATCCATTATCCTGATATTCCATTTACCTGATTATACAGTTACAACATGCTTACTGATATCATGGTTTTGGTCAGTCACTCAATTTACATATTCCAATACTACAATACTGTTAAAACACTACGGGGTTTAAGGGGTAGATTGGTACGGAAGATGTTAAAGGTGGCACGAGGTGGTCAGATTAAGACACCTAACCTGAATCCTGTTGCTGTTGTACCGTGGCATAACGGTTCCTTGTACTTTCCTTTTGCCCTGATCCCTAGCATATAGAGATCCCCCTCGTATACACTGGCATCCTTCTGTACCAAGCTACAAACAACAGCGTTACACAATGTTTCATAATATCCGACAATATAACACTTTAGAAAATATATACTGTTACTCTGTCATTCTCATTCTCCTTATTCTTTGGGACTTACCGAGCGATCTGTTCGCTGACGACATTCTATTCTTTCTTCTTTGAATGTCGTCAGGTGCGTTGGACCAAGCTGAGATCGAGCCTACCGGTGAAGATTTGGAGCAGTTCCAGGAAGACCCAGAGCTCTAGATATTGTACCTTGTTCTTTCCAGTATTTTTCATTTCTGTTATGCCACTGTTTAGGCATTGTTTTTTTTCATTCCAGTTGTATTTTCATTTCATGCATTGTACAAAGAATGTTATTAATAAAAGTTGCTGTTATTTCAATATCATTTGTCTCTTGTGATTATTTTATATTGCTTAGCTACGCTTAGCGTATGTACTTCTGAGTACATACGTAGCGGACCTCGTCGCGTCCACTTCGCCGTACACTGAGAAGCGGGGCGTGACAGCTGGAGCTGGTAGAGCTAATCGGGTTGGAGGAGCTTGGATCGCCGGTCCAACTAGAGGGTTGTTAGGTCCTCGGTTCTGGAGGCATACTCCAATGGCGTGAGTAAAAGACCCATAGATCAGGCACGTCCGCGGCATATTTATTCAGAGAATGCCATTCCCTAAATAAATATACTAGATATATTGAAACAATAATACACAATGTAAGAATAAATCGAGACTGTAAAATTTTCAACAAATATCTTTATTTATATTCAACATCAAATATTTACATGTACATGAGTTTCAGCTGGAAAGTAAATACAATAAAAGAAAATTCCTAAACATGTGGCAGTCATAAACTGGAAAAAAATGAAGCTAAGCTAGTCCTGTGAAGCAATCTGGTTATAATCCTCCTCTGAAGCCTCCACTTCCTCTGTCTTGACCGTATCTGATGAACATTCCAGGAAAATAAGGGTGGGTGGAATGCCCGTCAGCGAACCAGCGCTCGGTAAGTCCCTAGGATAAAGTAAGAGTAAAAAAGACAAGTGTAAAATATGTATATGACGAGTAAAAGTATATGTTCATGGGTAAATATGTACTATAGCTCTCTATATGGTCACTATCTTAACGTTAAGTTCCAAGTGTGAATGTCAATGCAGCCGTAGAAGTATTCACGAGCTCAAGAGTAGGGCCCCAGGAGCAAGGAAACACGGGTCCATTTCATATGTTAGCATCAAGGCTCTAGGCTATGGATGAGTCGACCCGACTAATATTAGAGTAAAATAAAAAAGAGGTTAATACGGTACTCCTGAAGTTCCGTTGGATTCACACAAGAAACAATCCTAAGCACCACCGAGTATAATATATATTATAATTGTAAGATGGCCTTAGTTGATTTGATTGATTAATTATAACATGACTTGATCGAAACCATAGATTGCAAAAGGTGAAATAATAAAGTCGAGTGAGTCGAGTAAGGTGCGAGTCATGTCAATTGCAATCTTGGGTCGAGTCAAGTTAGTCGAGTAAATTGAGTTCGAGTTTGGGTTCGAATTGGATTGGACTTCGAGTTTGGGTTCGAGTTTGAGTTTAGATTCAAGTTTGGATTCGAGTTATAGATATTTCTTCTGAATGGATTTAACTATTGAAATCTTAAGTTCGGGAGAAATCGGGCAACCGCTGCACATGGACGACAATATTTGTGTCTTTTTCCAAGACAATTGCCAATGATAACTCTGTTAAGTTGTCTGGCCTGAATAGGCAAGCACTCACTTTCTATGGCTCTCCGGGGCTCAAAAGAAATGATATTGTTTAAACCTATATTAATCCAGAGTCCTAAATATTGTTTGCATATCTCGAGGGGTTTTATGAAAAATATGTTAATATTATTTAAAAATAACCTTCGAGAGTGATTTATAATATTTAGGATTTTCATGAACATGTATTTTAATTGTTGTGGTATTTTAGTAATAAAACCTAGCTTTTTGAAACTTTATAGTATTTTTCATAAAACTACTACTTTTGGAAACTTGGTGGTATTTGTTTCCCCAATTAGAGCAAAGCTCTGTTCAAATTCCGAGATTTGAAATGAAGCGACGCTTCGTGAAGAGCGCCAGCAGTAAATGCGCCAGTATTAAGAGACAAAGACTCTGAAACGGCGCTCACGTGCAAAGCACGAGAGCGCTAAGCGCCAAGAGCGCTTCATTACTTGCACCTGATTATAACAAGTTAAGTTATGCAGCGCATAAGCACCTGACAAAGGAATAACAAAGAATTAAAAATAAGAGGAGCACTTGGCAGATAATAAAATACTTAATTAGACATTTTTATTACAATATAAACAGATCGCCAAACATGGGATCAAAAGGACAGGGGTTTGCAAAGCTAAGAATGAGATTATCTAGTTCCCTTTCTATCTTCTCCACCATATCAAAATGGCGATTTTCCCGAGGAGTAGCCACCCATTGATCGGAGCCGCACTCAGTAGAGAAAGTGGAGATAACGACCCGATGAGCCCGTATCTGGCTCAGCAAATGGATAGAGCAATCCCTCTGGGCTTTAGTGATCAAATGCGCCTCGAAGAAGCACTCGATCTTGTCTTCAGCAGCATCGAGCATTTCCGAGGTTATCTCTACTGGAGGAGGGGGAATATCAGCGAGCACGGACGTAAGGATCATCCGAAGCCAAATAGAGTATGGGGGGAGAGGATACCCTACACGAGTCAAGAGCTCGTACAGCGCTGCGTCGCATTGGTCATCCGTAAGAGCAGGATCCACCAAGCGCGCAGCAAAGCGAGGAACAATGTCCTAGATGGGCACTTCCCATGGTTGTCGACGAGCATGTGGGCGGTTACAAGCCATAGTTGAGAGAGTTCTTTGGAGACGAGAAAAGAAAAATCTTTGCTTCAGATTATAAAGACTAGGCACAAAAATTTTTGTGCACGGTAGAGATATTTCTAAGACCTGAGAAATGAAAGTTCTGGGGAATACAAGTTTGACTTAAAAGGAAGGTGAAAAGACACCTCCAGTAAAGCAGCGCTTTAGATGCACTGCCAAGTGCGCTGCGCCCTAGACAGTGCACCATGAGTGCGCTAGCGCTAGGCGCGCTACGCTGAGTGCCACGTGTCAAACACGGGCGCGCTAGCGCAGGGCGCGCTGCGCTCTGAGCAGCGCACCACGTGTAAGACACAGGTGCGTTAGCGCAAGGCGCGCTACGCTCTAAGCAGCGCACCACGTGCAAAGCACGGGTACGCTAGCGCTAGAATTAAAAAACACCCCACCGTTAAATCAAAAGATCTAATAATAATGATAAATCATTAATTAATCAGAATTAAAATTCTGTTATGGAAAAATTTTCCAATCTTGTTAAAAAACAAGAAGATTGCTTTCTGTAAAACAAAAACCCTAGGATCAAAGATCTGATGGTGGGGAAACATCCCCAAATCAATCAGAGAAAGATCTCTTTAACTGATTCAACAAACCATCTTGCCCTATATAAAGGCCCCAAGAATTCAAGTCTAATATAGAGAAACCTCCCAATAAATTTTGAGAAATTCAAAGATAAAGAGCAAGCTCTTGCAAGAAGATATTTCTTCAAGGTAAAGATGATGGATGATGAACACAGAGATGAAATCTTCTCATAAAAAGAATAATTCTTTTCTTTAAAAAAGATCATAGACCTACAAGAAAAAAAGACTTTCACAAAAGAGATCAAAAGATCTCATCATAAAATAAAAGAAGAACATATTTTTTCTCACAGATCATGGATCTATAAAGGCAAAGCCTTTCATCAAAATAAGAGATTGAAAATCTCTCCTGCAAAATAAGAACTGTTGATCATAAATCTTGAGACAAAGTCTCTTTTAAAAGAACATAAATTTGTTCCCAGATCATAAAATTGATCAAATGCGCTTTGCGCTCTTGAAATGCGCCTTGCGCTCTTGAACTGCGCTTCTGCGCTCTTTGGACCGGCGCTCAGCGCTAAAATGCGCCACGTGTCAACATGTATGCGCCAATTAAACAACTTGCGCTTTGCGCTTCTGAAATAGCGCACTGCGCTCATGAGCTGGCGCTCAGCGCCAAGCGCACCACGTGTCACTCACTTGTGCGCCACTAAATTGAAAGCGCAATGCGCTCATGGACTAGCGCTCAGCGCTCATAAACCGGCATCATACGCTCATCATCTAGCGCTTAGCGCTGAGTGCGACACATGTCCCTTGCATATGCGCCACGTGGCAGAAGCGCACTGCGCTCTTTAATTGGCGCAAAACGCCTGGCGTGCCACGTGTTGCGCTGACAGAATATAAATTGTTCTTTAATAAGCCCAGAGCTCTGGTGAATGCTCAGTATTCAATAAAAAGACAAAAATATTGTCAGAAGGGCCAAGCCCAAATAAAAGCTCAACAGCCCTAAATAAAATGTTAAACATTTATTGGACTTAGCCCAAGATTGGCCATAAGTCCTCAACTCATATTAATTTAGCCCATCTGCTCATGAATATTTCAACAGATCTTAGTCCCAAATTGGACTACAGATCTTTCAACCAACTCACACCGGTTCGAGGGTACATCTTTTTACTCCTCTGATATTTGTCGTTGTAATCCTTCAACGTCTTCAGAGAGGTGACGGGTCCCGACAACTAAACACTCTACGGACTGTGGGGTCCTTAAACTCATGGACTATGATATCCTTAACCAGGACTGTGAGGTCCTTAAACTCATGGACTATGATGTCCATAACTTGGACTGTGAGGTCCTTAAACTCATGGACTACGATGTCCTTAACCTTTACTGTGAGGTCTTTAAACTCACGGACTATGATGTCCTTAACCTCGACTGTGATGTCTTTAAACTCACGGACTATGATGTCTTTAACCTTGGACCAAAACGTCCTTAAACTAACACTGGACCGAGATGTCCTTAAACTAACAATGGACCGTAATGTCCTTAAACTAATCGACCGCAATGTCCCTAAACTAAACAATAGAGTCCAAATGCTCTTTTGCTGGATCTAAACGATCCCGTTAAGTTGATCTTAGTCTAAAATGAGACTAATGTATCCTTAACACACGTTTAAGTTGATCTTAGTCCCTAATGAGGATAACGTATGCTTAAACCCAACCCCCAAACCCAAATCTAGGAAGATAAGGATTTGGACTAATCCACGCCCTACGGGCGACAACATAAATTAGTCTCTGTATACAATCCACGGGCAACCACAAACAAAACAAACACCCACGACACGAAGTGACCATCTAGAGAAGGAGAAAATTGTTACCGCAATGCGGTAGCGTAATTAACTGCAGGGGCTTGCGCCTGCTGGAAAGAGCGTCCCCACAATCAAAAACCCCTTAAACGAGGAGGAATCTGACGTAATCTGCTATATCGGACGCATCCGTTTAAACCTTCGATACATGGTGCCATAAATCAACTTGGTATCTTCGGAGAGGTGGACGGATAGCACTAATTAGCATCTGTCCCAAAATTCAGGCGAGACGTCTACCGCGTCTTCCCGCGTCTTTCGGCGGGGAACAGATTTTGGCATGCCCGGTGGGACCTTTTCCTCTTTCCACTCCACACTTCATGTGTCGTATTCGAGAACGAATCGCGGTTTGATATGGTTGCCCTTGGGTTCGAGATACTAAGATTTGGTGTCTTACTCGGTGCAGAAAACAAAAGATCAATGGTGTCTACTTGCACGAAATGTTCCAGCTGCAACTGCAACTTCCGTTCCACCTCATCTGGAGGTGTAACTTACGGGCCCCAGGTGGCCTCCCTGTTCACAATACCAGTAGAGCAGGAAATGCAGGGTACCACTGGGTTGTTCTTCCGGACCATGCTCCCACCAGTGAGCGTTAACATCCCGCTGCCACAAGAAGCGCAAAAGAAATCGGTCTTTGATCGGCTCACTACCACCACGGCCCCTCTCAACGGGTCATCCAATGTCAAGCCAACAGCATCAGTCTTCGATAGGCTGAGCCTGAACTCCAATGGGCCCGTCAAGAAGCCCACGATACTTGAAGCAGCCATCCCAAGCCGGATACCATTCCGACTCTCGATGTCACTAAAGAAGCTTCTCCCGTCAAAGGATCAGTCTTTACGAGGCTGGCCACTCTGGCTCCCGTTCCTGCCCAAAGGTCTGTCTTTGACAGATTGGATACTGCTGCTCAACGGACGTCGGTCTTCAAGAGGCTGGTACCAGAAGCACCTCACCAGGACAGCGGGCATGACAAAACCATCCCCATAGCTGAACCAATACCATCTGCGTGACATGCTCGCCGTCGTCACTGGCGCCGAGTACGGAAGGCTGGGGGCAACTCCCCCTCTGGGCTAACTCTACCAGCCCCAACGGTGGAAGTCAATGCCGCTGTTCCAACTGGAAACAGTTTCGAGCTACTTAATAGGGTGCGCAGGAATTCACCCACCGCCGTACTGAAAAGATCTCCTCCACCCGTGGAGAATGTTACAGAAACAAAGCCGGAGCAGCCTCCTCAGCAGCTTTCTTCCAAAACTTACAAAGTCTGGCGGCAGGTTCAGGACTCGGTGATTGATCAAGATTACTCTCGCCGACAGAAAAAGGTAAAAGTTCGGCAAGAGAAGTACCATCCAGTCAAGCCACAAAAGACGACATCTACCTGGGTGCCCGCTGCAACGGCCCCCTCGACTTCAACTGCTCAAAAGAGAAGGAGGCCAGAGAAAGCCCCTGTGAACGTGGCAAACCGTAAAAGCGCTGAATCTAAACGCCCAAGTCTGGGGGCATGATGGTACATACCGTTTATATGGCTTCCAGAAAAGAGGAAAGCCGTGCTTCTATGGGTCATCGACCGCTTACCCGGTCAATAACAAGGGGTCAGGAACAACAACAGCAGAAGCTTCAGGAGATGCTGACTGCAATGGCCGCACTCACTGGGCCAAAAGAAAATCCAGAGACCTCGGAGCAGCGTCGAGAATAAGAAACTGACACCGAGTTCCTCCAAAGAATGCTCGAGAGGAAAGAAAAAGAGGCTGCGGAACAGGCAGCCAATATAAAATGAATGGCTCTCTTGTTCCAAGACATGGCTGGGATGATATTACAGCCGGAACCTCCAGCTGAAGACCCCCCGATCATCATTGAAGACGACAGAGGGGAGACATCGAACCCCCCTCCGGCTCTTTCAGCAGCCAAAGAGGAAACTATTTCCAAGGCCGCTCTGGATGACTACATTGCTCAGCAAATACGAGCTCACCAGGCGAATGAAGCAGCCGGCCATGTTGTTAAAACTGGGCGACCATATCCAGGCTGGTTGACCAAATAAAGTACCCGCTGGGATATACGATCCCTAAATTTCATGTATACAAAGGGACGGGCAATCCCTACCAGCATGTCGCCCAGTTCAGGGCTCTATGTGGCAACACTGGGGGTGATGATAAATTGCTACTTCGCTAATTCGTCGACAGCTTGTCGAAAACGGCATTCGAGTGGTACTCTGAACTCCCGAACGACTCTGTCAAGACATTTGCGGAGATGGAGCTGTTATTTACGTAAAGATTTGCAAGCACTAGCGAGCGCACCCCAATCACAGCATTAATTAACGCCAGGGTAAAGCCAGGCAAGACATGGGTTTAATACGCAATACGATGGTGGAACTCATGGTCAAAATGCGAACAGCGCATCGAAGAAGCGCCGGCGGTGGGCATGTTCGTGGGCACTTTGGACCCTCAGGCTACTATTTCCCAATTCATGATGTTTTTCAAGCCAACTACGTTCCAGGCCTTGATCGACAAACTAGCCCAAATGGACCAGATGGATCATAGACCGTCTCCTCCAAAGCCGGAGCCTCGGAACGAGAAGGGAAAGGGGAAAGCGACCGTCGTCGCCAATGCTCAACAGCAGCCCAGTGGTCTAAGACTAGTTGATTGCCAAAATGATAGAACTCGATCTCTTGGAGATAAAATGAGATGTCCTTACTCATTCCCTCGAGACAAGATGAAGAGGTTATTCGAGCTAGTACTGCGCAACAGGCTCATTACTCTACCGGAGCCAAGACACCCAGCGCAACCAGGCAACATTAGTAGTCCTAACTATTGCCCTTATCACCGAATGTTGGGCCATCCGATCGAAGATTGTTACATCTTCAAAAGCGGGATAGAAGATCAGTACCAACAGGGCAAATTCATATTATCCGGGAATTGGAAGGTGAACCCACCTCAGCCGAACGCTCTCAAGAAGACGGATATACCGGGGGCATCGTGCTCTTTCGTAGAAGAAGCTCCATGGGAGGTCGTTCTTTCAGCGAAAACTAAAAGAATGCTGAAGGATCTCCACACATGTCCGGCAATTAAGTGGAAGAATCCACTGGAACCTGAGATCATCGAGGGGATGTTGAAACCGCGCCCAACTCCAAAAATTGGTGGTGATAACCAAAGCATTCACGCCCAGCCGTCAAAGTCTAAGAAGAAGAAGAAGAAGACCAAAAAGCCCGTGAAGCCTGGTGACTGTTGGATATAGTGCTCTCAAAGTCAATTATTGGATCGCAGGTACGTGATTGCAATGATTGAGGGAGGACCTATACCGGTAGGACAGTCTTACTCGAGATGATAGTTTGCTATCTGGTTTGCCTTTATCAGTCGTTTACAGTTTTAGGTGACATGATCACTATTACACGTTGATAGAGCCCTTAGGATCCTGCTTGACTGCCAACAGTATGATGGCGATCATATACATGAGAGTTGGATAGTCTATAAGCACATCCTTAAAAGTGGTCCCTACTCCCTAGTCGTAGGAGTTTCGAGACAGGGCATCGATACTCCAGAGTAGACTAGTGTATACAGTCGAGACCCCGACGAGGGGCGGTGGCCGGTCTCACAAGCCACTGGTGTCAGTTGGATCACCTAAGATGTATACAGGTGCTCATTGGGTTATGAGTACACCGGACAGGACTCGCCGGGAATCTGCTAGTTGGTATTATACCTAGCGTCAGATAGCAGTTCCCTGGTGATATGTGTACAGGTTAGTTCATCGACCTGAGGTCGTCATTTGTCTCGTGTGAGTTCCCACTGTGCTTTGATTACTATCCAACCACGGCTCAAAGAAGTCGTGCAAACAGGTTTTAGTTGGATACAGTCCCGAGCCACATGGAGGCAAGTGAGCGGATCGGCAGGGGATTCGTCTCTCTCGGTATTGGGGGTGAGATCGTGTGTGTAGGAGAGCCATTACACCAAGTCCTTGGCCAAGGCAGGTGAGAATTACTGGTAAGTATTCCAGTAGTTTCTTAGGGTGTTCAAAGCTACTCTCCGACATGACTTATAACGCTATTGGGGGTCTGACGTTACCAGCCCCTAGGCCCGATATGCGATGCTCATAGACGAACGGACCGGACTGTATGTATATTGTCACTGATAGGCTCAGTAGGGTTCCAGGATGAGTTCGCTCATCAGCTTCCATTTCGGTCAGTACATGGGCAGCCGTTACGCACAGCTAGTGCCGCTGACGTGCTTATGCTTAAACCCACTGCCAGGGTACTGACGAGTCTTTAGAGTCCCCCACAGATAGTTTCCCAAGTTCGGGCGAAACGTTGTAGAGGCCGTATGGTTTTATGACAGGGTTCGAAAATGCAAGTGCACTTGTGCACGTGTCATATTTCGGACAAATAATACTGGTGGGCTTTGGTTTAAGCCAGATCCAAGTATTATATTGAGTCGGAATATTTTAGTCTCTCGTATTCGTATTCGGTCGGAATACAGATACTGGTATATATATACAGGTGAGGGGTATTCTCGTAATCCGTTACGAGAATATTTTAGAAGATGCATTTCTTTTTGGATTAATCATTTTGGTTTAAATGATTATGGATTTTGGAAAGTGTGACTCATTCTTTGGTGACACATTCTTCTAGCATGTTCATTAGTGACTCATGCTAATGAGTCACTAAGTGAGTCATGATAGAATTAATGGTAGTTTGTTTTGGGTGTAGATATTTAGGGTTTGTGGAGATATTTTTGGGAGATATTTTTTCATGAGATATTTTCTTTACACAACCTTATATATATCTACTCACAAAAGAAATAATCACCACAAGTTACTATGCTTGAGTTCTTGCTCTCTTGAGATTTTCTTGAGTTCACAATTTCCAACTGTTTGCATCTTCTTCTACCTCCACCCTATCCCTCTCATGTAATGAGAACCCTAGGGTGTTTGAGACAAAGTATTCTACTCATTCTCTACTTCATCTTGGTCATCTCGTTTAGCAGACTTGATATCCGAGTTGCCTCGGTATAGAGGCGGGAGCCTGTTTAAAGATCTGTTGACGTGGTGCCACCTCGATGAGGAGAAAAGAGATCGGAGTTGCCGCGAGGAGCGTGGGATGATGGCTAAAGACCGAAGGACTCAGATCGATCGGTATAGGCTTTCTACCTCTTTACAGTTTGTTAGTTTAGCGTTAATGGCAAGATCCGGGTTAAAGTATGCGATAGCGCCAGTTATAAAAGTTTTTGTTCCGCGTTTGGCATTAGAATGACGGCCGAGGCACTACCGTAGACTTACATGGTATCAGAGCCACGCCATTAACCTTTACTAGCTTATTCTAACGTGTTTAAAATATCGATCGAATGAAATTTCCAAAACCGCATTTTTCATGATAAAGTTTCTGTCGAATTTTTAAACTGGTCTAAAAATTATTTTGAGCATCTCAGAAAATCGTGCAGGCTTTTTTAAGAATACTGTAGAAATTTGGTACGCTGAATCCACAAGATTGTCGCGGAACCGCTGCACACCATGGTTTGGCCCTGGTTCCACCGCCGATTTGTGGCAACAGTGGACCAAATTTCTTCTGGGTGTTTTGCATGTGGAATTGTGGTTTCTGGAATATTTTTTTTGGGCCCAGATTTTGTTTGAGTACTGGAGTTATACTTGGGGCCCACGTTAGGAAGTTTTGTCGATCAGAATTTTAAACTTGTTAGTTTACAGTACTTACATTAAATCTCCGACCATGAATGTCATTCAAGCGGTAAATCGTGTCTAATTGCTATAGTCCTTTTAGACGGGTTTGCGAACGTGGCATTCGCGTTGATGTTCTGTGTTGTGCTGTGATGTTGCGGATTTGTCGTGGTGGATAACGGTGTGCAATGGTAGTACAGTTTGGATTTATTTGTACATTTGATATTACGGGGTGAGCGTCCAAAATGTGGACTGCCGTCACTGCCCGTTTGTATAATATTCTTTTGGGGCACGACCGGGCTGAGGTCAATGTACCCGTTGTACATATTTTTCATTTCTGTACTAGGTTTACCCCGCGACGGAGTGCACGGATAGCCGGGTTCTGGAGGGCAACGGGTCCACATTTCATGGCTTTAAGAGGCAAAGGGGCCTGACTCTAGAATTGGCAGACTATTCGCCGCACTCCTAGGGGGTACAGGTTGACCCAAGATGGAGTGCCCAAGTTACCGGATTCCGTGAAGTGCTGGGTGGTCCATTCACTTTGCTGTAAGGGGCTGCCTCGCTTCAGGTTTTGGCGGGTAACTTGCCGCACTCGTAGGGGTCTAGGTTTTCATTGCACAGGCTATCCATACGACCAGGGGAACGTCGGGTTTCAGTTGCGGCTCTGTGAAACCCGGGGATCCCAGATTATCTGTATTGTTCTGTGATGCTTATTACTTTTCTGTAATGTTGCATATTATCACGCCTGGAGTGATTATTGTATATTGGTATATATACTAGTAGATGTTGTATATGTTTTACACCCATGCTAGTCCAGTCCCCGCTCTGTCGTTAGTTAAGTAACCTAACGGGTAATGACGAGACCCAGTAACGAATGCGGATGGCATATACGTATATTTTATTTTCGTTCTTTTCTGGTGTGATTAATTGATGGGACTGCGTTGATTCTGATCAATGCAAAGCAAAACAAACCTGTTTGGACGTTGTTGGAACAGTTTTAAAAAGTGTTATTACAAGGACGTTTTCTTTTGTTTTGCACAGTGGTATTCAGTTGGAATATCCTGCACCTCATTCGACGAGGCAAGGGCCGAGATCCCTTCACCGGGAGTAACCCCTTGGGCAGAAGTTTGCATCAGGGTAATAACTTCACTATAGTCGATTACATGTTGCTTTGCATCGCGGTATTCAGTTGGAATATCCTGCACGTCATTCCACGAGGAAAGAGCTGAGATCCCTTCACCGGGAGTGACCTCTTTAGCAAAAGTTTTCGCCACTATATTTTTATAAAAGCTATCAGGTTCCTTCAGCGATATCAAGTTCGTTACGTTAAAGGTTTTTCGCCAAAAACCAGCCGTAGCCCTCCGTCATTTCATTTGGGTATTCAGTAGTATTTAAGCTATGTATTTTGACCAACGCCAAGGCATAGTGTTTGGTAGCTGCTGGGTATTCATCTGTTGCATAGATAGATGAGTTGGTTTGGGACAGTCGTTCTGCCATTTGGCCAACGTCAGGGGCATATACGGGTGGGTTCAAATTGACAAGATAATGATGGGTAGAACTTGGCATGTGACTTATGGCATTTGTCCAACGTCAGGGTCATAAGAGCATGGGGCAAAAATTCACATCGGGAGTTTCTAAAGAAACTGAAACTTGCCAAGTATGTGCATACCTTCTGGAGTGTGATAACGTGAGTGGATTTCTTCACGTTATCATGCGATGATAGTTGAATCTCGATTCCCACTGATGAGTTGGTTTACTCTTCGGGTGATCCCGACTAATTCTTCTTTCAGGTTTGGAGGAGAATTTAACGATACAGTGGGAGGTTTCCTGATGAGATAAAGTGATAACCATTCTGATCTAGGTTAGAGTGCACGCAAAGTGTTTCTTTTCTCTCTCTCTTTGGCTGCGACCATTGACCGACCCTAGACTATGACTCAGTGACCAAGTTGACCGAATCTTCTTCAAATACTGGCTTTTGGATTGTCTGAGTTGCATAAGTCATTGCCGCTCCTTTTTTTACCCTTTGCATTTTCCAGAACACCTCGTATTACTACGAACATTCACTTCCATTGGATAAATCTATCGTATGGTTATATACGAACTCGAAGGGACTTCTTCGAGGATGGATCCAGGTTCAGGAGAAATAGAATTGGTTTATTCGATTGTCTTTTATCATCACCTTCTCTCAGGTTGCGAGGGCTCCTTAGTTTAGGAGGGTACACCTATTACGCTTATTGGATAGTCTTCTTTCAAACCATAGGCAGGTGCCGAAAGGTAGGGAATGAAGAAAACCAATTAGCCTAAGTAGGGTGTACAGAAGGTAATAAGTAAAGAAAAAATAATGGGATTAGAAAGAGGGCAAAGTAAATTGCGACTGCTATTATTCACGACCAAACCGCGTACTTCATCGCCACTCCTACTTCACCTTTGCTTTTTTCCCCAGTTCGGGAGAAATAGAATAAGGTATTATTCAGTTGTCTTTTATCATCACCTCCTCTCAGGTTGCGAGTACTCCTAAGATTAGGAGAGTACACCTATTATGCTTACTGGATAGTCTTCTTCCAAACCATAGGCTGGTGCTGAACGGTAGGGAAGGAAGAAAACCACTTAGCCTAAAGGGTGTACAGAAGGTAATGAATAAAGACAAATAAAGGGGTTTGGAGAGATGGCAAAGAAATATACGGTTACAGTCATGAATTGGATTATGGAAGAGGCATTACTAGGAATACCAGGATACCCCTACGAAACATTTTCATGTTTCAGTTACACTGTGCATTATTAAAGAAAACTGATTTCCCGATTAGATACTTACTCCAGGGTATGTATTTACCAGGTATGATTCTCACATCTGTATGGTTTTACAGATGATGAGTGGGAGTAAATTATTGGGAATTAGGTGGTTATCCTCATTATATCGGAATTCGTTGTAATTGGTGATATTTAAGGAAATCGTTTGGGATTTTGCCGGACAGCATGTATTTGGTTTTAAGTATCCGTTGTTGTGCACCAATTTCAAACTGATATATCTGTACGTTTATTTTTATAAAGTGAGATATAACTTTTTGAAATTATTTCCGTGACATTTACCTATATCAGTTGACGATTGGGTAAGGAGCATTGAACAGCGGAGTAGTTCTTAACCATAAGTATAGTTTTCAATCTACGGTGCACATGTTTTGAGTTATTCAACTCAGCGGACTTATACAGAGTATTGTATGTTGTCCAGTGTCCATCAGGACAAAGGGGTTGGTCCTCATACTATGTTCTGTTTACTTGTGACTTCTCTAGTTTTTAGACAAGTGTTTCGTAGAAATATAATGTCTAAGTTTTGAGAAGTTATAGGTATAGGAATAAAGTAGAGAACCAGGTATCGCAAGTATCGGGATTCTTCAAGATGATCGAAGATGTAGATACTTGTGATTGGTATTCAGTTGATAGTAATAGTTTTGAGAAACTTGTTTCTCTTTCGGGTTACTCATAATTGGATGCATTCCTAAGTTGAGTAATGCTGATCGGCCTCTCTCCATTAAGTTGATATGCACTGAAGACAGCTGCATGATTTGAATCTAGTTCCAATTAAATATGTGCCAAAGTTTCTATATTGGATATAGAATTGTTTGTATCTTAACGATGTTAAGGTACGGGGAGTTGTCCGGTTTATGCTTCAAACCAGACTCTGGATAACTAAAGGCACGTTTCTGTAATGGCAATTTGTGGGTTGACCCAGGCTATGACGAGGGTTGACTTTCTACCATTTGGAAGATCAATGGTGATATTGTTCTTGACTCGCCACAGTTTTAGTAAAATAGATTTTTCAGAAAACAGTAGTGGGAGTATGGTAGAACTAGAAGTGATTCCAGAACCGCAAACGATTACGGAAAATTTAATAGGATCTAAAGATTCAATCAGGTTTGACATTCCAGTAGTCACTCCGCAGATATAGTGGGTTGCCTCAGACACCCGAGAGGTACTCCGGTAGCCTCAAGGACGGTGATAGGGAGGTTCTTGTTTACCCAGACTTGACACTACTGTTGTTCCAGACTATGAGACCCGGCAGGAGGATGAGTATAGCGTCGTTCTAAACTAGTTTTAGAAGTACACGTATATATTATTCTACCAGAGGGTTGTTGTGGTCAGTGGGAGCAGCAGAAGTATAGTGGGCAAGTAGCTTATGTCTATTTATAGGCTTGAGCAGATATAGCGGAGATAGATCATCTATTTTTTTGTGACAGTCATGGTCTTGACTTCATCAGAATAGGGATGGATCTGTTAAGAAGGTAGTAGGGTGTGATGTTCTGGTATTTGGATGACATACACAGAGTAGGAAGTAAAATTCCTATACTACGATCGGTTATACTGTGGTTGTCACACAGTTATTTCTCTACACAGGATATGGATATAATATCTGACATTCTGGTTACTAGATCTATAGTTTTAGATCTAGATTTAGGTAGTTTCCCAATTTGGGTACTTAGACAGTATTCTAAAAGTATTTGGAATAGATGACTCCTGGCATGGTGGTGTACCTGCAGGTGATGGAGTCACCCTCTCTAAAGGTGTTTTACAGACTAAAAGGGAGAGGGATGTGCATGATTAACATATCACTTGCTTAGGCAATTGAGTTTATCATCAGATGTCAAGTACCACACCAGATATTGTTTTTGCACTAGATGCAATAAGTTTATATTAATCCAATCCTGGAGAAACATACGGAAGCAGTTTTTAGAACATAAGTGGATGTTCTAGGGATTTGATAACGGCAGCCTCCTTTAGAAGACGGTTATCATTCTAGGCTTCCAAAGGTGACATGGATGACAGAGTGATTGTCAGAGTTATAGTTTTCCCTCTGACGAAGGGGGCAGTATTATGGACAGGTGGTCCAAGAGGATACTGTGGGAGGCATGGTGCAGGATACAGATTAGGTTCAGTTGTCGATACAGTCTAAGAAATTTGGATTTGGAGTTCATTTATGAACTAGGTCCCTTCAGAAATCCAGACATATTCTAAGACAGGTATTACTCAATTCGGGAGATGACTTTCTCCGCGAACTTGAGATTAAGAGAGACATAGAAAAAAACATCAGGGCGGATCCACTCATTGAGGCTATTTCTCGAACACAAGGGTTTTACAAACGAGCTTTATGAAACTAATTAGTAGAGGAGTTGGGTGTTCGGTATCACACGGGCTGTGAGTATTCGACATCGCAATAATTAGCCTTAAGTGCAAGTGGGAGATTGTTGGATATAGTGCCCTCAAAGTCAATTATTGGATCGCAGGTACGTGATTGCAATGATTGAGGGAGAACCTATACCGGTAGGACAGTCTTACTCAAGATGATAGTATGCTATCTGGTTTGCCTTTATCAGTCGTATACAGTTTTAGGTGACATGATCACTATTAGACGTTGATAGAGTCCTTAAGATCCTGCTTGACTACCAACAGTATAATGGCGATCATATACGTGAGAGTTGGGTAGTCTATAAGCACATCCTTAAAAGTGGTTCCTAGTCGTAGGAGTTTCGAGACAGGGCATCGATACTCCAGAGTAGACTAGTGTATACAGTCGAGACCCCGACGAGGGGCGGTGGCCGGTCTCACAAGCCACTGGTGTCAGTTGGATCACCTAAGATATATACAGGTGCTCATTGGTTTATGAGTACACCGGACAGGACTCGCCGGGAACCTGCTAGTTGGTATTATACCTAGCGTCAGATAGCAGTTCCCTGGTGACAAGTGTACAGGTTAGTTCATCGACTTGAGGTCGTCATTTGTCTCGTGTGAGTTCCCACTGTTCTTTGATTACTACCCTACCACGGCTCAAAGGAGTCATGCAAAAAGGTTTTAGTTGGGTACAGTTCCGAGCCACATAGAGGCAATTGAGCGGATCGGCAGGGGATTCGTCTCTTCCGGTATTGGGGGTGAGATCGTGTTGTGTCTAAGAGAGCCATTAAACCAAGTCCTTGGCCAAGGCAGGTGAGAATTACTGGTAAGTATTCCAGTAGTTTCTCAGGGTGTTCAGGACTACTCTCCGACACGACTTATACCGCTATTGGAGGTCTGACATTACCAGCCCCCTAGGCCCGATATGCGATGCTCATAGACGAATGGACCAGACTGTACGTATATTGTCACTGATAGGCTCAGTAGGGTTCCAGGATGAGTTCGCTCATCGGCTTCCCTTTCGGTCAGTACATGAGCAGCCGTTACGCACAGCTAGTGCCGCTGACGTGCTTGTGGTTAAACCCACTGCCAGGGTACTGACGAGTCTTTAGAGTCCCCCACAGATAGTTTCCCAAGTTCGGGCGAAACATTGTAGAGGCCGTATGGTTTTATGACAGGGTTCGAAAATGCATGTGCACTTGTGCACGTGTCATATTTCGGACAGATAATACTGGTGGGATTTGGTTTAAGCCGGATCCAAGTATTATATTGAGTCGGAATATTTTAGTCTCTCGTATTCGTATTCGGTCGGAATACGGATACTGGTATATATATACAGGTGAGGGGTATTCTCGTAATCCGTTACGAGAATATTTTAGAAGATGCATTTCTTTTTGGATTAATCATTTTGGTTTAAATGATTATGGATTTTGGAAAGTGTGACTCGTTTTTTGGTGACACATTTCTTCTAGCATGTTCATTAGTGACTCATGCTAATGAGTCACTAAGTGAGTCATGATAGAATTAATGGTAGTTTATTTTGGGTGTAGATATTTAGGGTTTGTGGAGATATTTTTGAGAGATATTTTTTCATGAGATATTTTCTTTACACAACTTTATATATATCTACTCACAAAAGAAATAATCACCACAAGTTATTATGCTTGAGTTCTTGCACTCTTGAGATTTTATTGAGTTCACAATTTCCAACTCTTTGCATCTTCTTCTACCTCCACCCTATCCCTCTCACGTGATAAGAACCCTAGCGTGTTTAAGACAAAATATTCTACTCATTCTCTACTTCATCTTGGTCATCTCTTTTAGCAGACTTGATGTCCGAGTTGCCTCGGTATAGAGGCGGGAGCCCGTTTAAAGATCCGTTGACATGGTGCCACCTCGATGAGGAGACAAGAGATCGGAGTTGCCGCGAGGAGCGTGGGATGATGGCTAAAGACCGAAGGACTCGGATCGATCGGTATAGCCTTTCTATCTCTTTACAGTTTGTTGGTTTAGCGTTAATGGCAAGATCCGGTTTAAAGTATGTGATAGCGCCAGTTATAAAAGTTTTTGTTCCACGTTTGGCGTAAGAATGACGGCCGGGGCGCTGCCGTAGACTTACAGTGACAAGAGCACGGACCTGCAAAAATAGATTGACGCGTTGGAAGAGTATAACCAGAAGGCGCGGACTCCAGTAACACTCCAAGAATTTCTCGGCCACGTCCTTGAGGACGGAGACGATGGAGAAAACTCGTCGGATGAATCTGAAGATTACGTAGCAAGTTTCCATGTGATCTCTCACTCACCGATAAATGATGAAGAAGCTCCTTACACAGAGAAACTGGTGGCAGATCTTGAGCCTGAATTTCCAGGACCATCAGACGAAACGATTGATGCATTCCTGAACGAAGCTCTTTCGAAAAGCAAAGCTGACCAGGAGCGTGAGATGGCCATATTTGAAAAGGCCAAACGCCGGCGACTGGACGAAAGGATTAAAACACTCCTGCCAGATCGAAGTACGTCCACCGCAGATAAAAGCAGGTTCAAAGTGAGGAAGAGGTTCACCAAAGCCATATCAATGGGAATGAAGCTGCCACCTTCCGAAGAAAACATTCTTGGTGAAACGGAAACACACCCTAGCTACTGCTCATATCATCGAAAGATTGCGCACCCCACCGAAGGGTGCAACGCTTTTAAAAAATGGTGGCAGGGATATGTTGCCCACCGATAACATTTCAAGCGGATGAAACGCAAAGCTCGTCGGGAGCGAAGAAATACGACCGAGGAGCACAAAAGAACTGCCGGAAACTGCCACATGGTTGACTATGGGGGATCGCAAGTTCTCACCTTTGGGATCGATTCTGATGAAGAAATAGCTCTTGGCCCTCTCTTCAAAGAATCCACCTCGGGAAAATAGGAAGAACCGAAGAACTGCGAGAACATTCAGCTGCGTAATCGCACGCTGCCCGAAAAGAATCTTGGGCCCTCGAACATTGGGTCAAATAGAAAAGATAAGGGAAAAGAAAAAGTCTCTGAGGATATCATCCTTGATGACCAAGCCATCAAAGAGCTAACAGCCAAGGACCCGCCAAAGAAAAGTAAGGTGGACTACAACGTTCTGGCACACTTGAGAAAGCTACCTTCGCAGTTAAGCATTCTTGACGCCCTCCTGTTATCCAAAGAAGCAAGAGATTCTTTGATCAAGGCATTACAAGAGCCCAAGCAATTCTAAGCTTTCCTCGCCGAAGAAAAGATGAAGGACGAGCTGGAAGAAGTACATACAGCCGATATCACCTTCGGCGATAAAGATCTCCTCCTTGGGACATGCGAGCACAACCGTCCCCTATATGTCTCCGGATACTGTAATAACATCAAGATAGGTAAAATCCTGGTAGACAATGGGTCCTCCGTTAAAGGAAATCTGCATGAGCGTTCAACACCTCGCGCGTGATAAAATCACCATTTCCGGGTTTGACTCCCAGTCATCACGGACGCTTGGGTCTGTAATATTGACACTACGCTTTGGGCTGCTTGTCACGGACATTAAGTTTCATGTCATTGACACCAAGACCTGCTATAACGCTTTGCTCGACCGGCCTTGGTTACACAAGTACAACATCATTCCTTCTACACAACATCAGTGTATGAAGTATTTCAAGGATGGTCTCGAGTATACCGTAACGGGGGAGCTGAACCCATTCTCCATGAACAAAGTCCGAAAATACGAAGATGCAAAATACTTCTTACCAGATTTTAAGGATATGGAAAGATGTCACAAACTGAAGAACAAAGCCATCACTATTATTCCGGTCTTCGGAAGTGATACCGAGGAGGAAGAAGAAATAGTTTATTCAGGTCCGCCCCAGTGCCACAAGCCGGGACCGTCCGCTCCTATGTTGATCTTCGGCAGCGACTCCAAAGATGAGGTCAATACTGTATTCTCTGTTCGGCCATCAATACAAACCTTCGCTGATGAAGATCAAAGTTTGCAAGTTGCCATGGTTCTTCCAAAGCATCATAAAGAGCTAGATACGCTTGATACCTATAGTGTGGAAGAACTGCAGGCATTCTGTGTCCCTCCCAGGCGAAAAGGTGAAGAGGCGATCCTATTCTACCGATCCGGGGAAACCAAAGTGGAGAAAGAAATCTGGCATGGCGCGGATTCTACACTTGACAGGCTCCAGCCCATCCGTTTTCCCAGATATTACACGAATAGACTAAAAAGACTCTTGAGACGCCAAGATGTACCCCTTAAGCAAACTGCGCGACAAGCACGGTTCTATAACAGGATCTGGAACGTTTTCGGGACTCAACGAAAGTTGCCCAACTGGAGAATGGAAACGACCAGGCTTGGGTATGTTCAATCCAAGAAACGGGAGCTACTCCACGACTGCTACGTCATACATGGCTTTGATGAAGAAGGAGATGATCTGTGGGAAGAGGCTAATCCTGAACCAGAAAGAGCTCCCGCCGTGAAAATGCCCAGTCCGTCATTCGAAGAACAAATGGACATGTTTATAAGGGAAGCAGGTCAAAAGGTTCGAGAGGACCATAATCGCGAAATGGCCATCTACGAAAAAGACAAGACGCAACGCCTCCTTCAACAGGCAGTGAAAAATGAAAATGCTCTTCCTTGTCAACCCGTCAAAGCAGGTCCAAGAAGCCACGCGATCAGGAATCAAGCAGTCCAGATTCGTCTCTTATAAAAAAAATGGGTTGAGCATATTCTTTTCCCCAAGACAAGACAAGGAAGATATTCGATCTTGTCATAAAACATCAGATGATGACACTTCCGGAATCAAAGCATCCCGAGCAAGCAGGCGAAGTCTCTCACCCGGACTATTGCTCCTATCACAGGGCAATAGGACATCCTCTCGAAGACTGCTTCACATTTAAAAACTGGGTAGAAGACCAGTATCAGCAAGGCAGGTTCGCTCTATCCAGCAGCTGGAGGGTAACCCCGCCGCAGAAGCATGAACCCAAGTCCACGAGAATAGAGCCGGATCAACATCGGTCTTGGAAGCGATCTCGTACCTGTCACGTAATAACGCTGTTGGAAGAGAAACCCGAAGATACAGGTGAACTCCGCTGGTGCTTCGAAAACGATGATGATGAGGTAATCTCAGAGTTTCCACCGACGCCAAAGGAGCTGGAAGATGGGATACATACTACTGCAGATAACCTCAAGAAAATTGATTTGGGGACGACAAGTGACCCGCGACCAATATTCGTCAGTAAGCTACTGTCTAAAGAAAGAATGGCTACACTAAAGGACGTGCTCATGCAGCATAGAGATTGCTTTGCATGGAACTATTCGGAAATGCCGGGACTCAATCCAGAGATTACTGTCCACAGATTGGCGATTTCTCCAGACGTCAAACCGATCAAACAAGAGCCAAGAAGAATGCGGCTCGAGCTTGAAATGAGCATCAACGCCGAGGTCAAGAAACTAATCGACTCCGGCTTCATCCAAGAGGTTCAATATCCTGATGGGATCGCCAACATCATCCCGGTGATGAAGAAAAATGGGACGGTGCACATATGTGTGGACTTTCGGGATCTCAACAAAGCTTACCCAAAGGACGACTTTCCAGTACCAGTCACTGAGCTGATGATAGATAATACGTCCACTCACGAAGTTTTCTCCTTCATGGAAGGCTCATCAGGTTATAATTAGATAAAGATGCATCCCGAAGACCAGAAGCACACCGCTTTCCGAACCCCTTTGGGTATATTCTGCTACAAGATGATGCTTTTCGGTCTAAAGAACGCCGGTGCCACCTTTCAGAGGGCCATGACAAAGATTTTCGATGACCTCATACATGAAATCATCGAATGCTATATCGACGACCTCGTAGTTAAAAGCAAATCATACAAGGAACATCTAGAGCATTTGAAGATCGTGTTTCAACGTCTTCGGAAATACAACTTAAAGATGAATCCTCTCAAATACGCATTCGGAGTTTCCTCAAGTAAGTTCCTGGGATTCATCGTCCGACACCGAGGCATCGAGATAGATCCGTCGAAGATCAAGGCGATCATGGAAATGCCTCCGCCAAGGACTCTCAAGCAACTGTTGTCTCTCCAGGGAAAGCTTGCGTATATCTGGCGATTCATAGCCAATCTCTCCGGCAAGTGCCGTCCTTACAGTCACTTGATAAAAAAAGGGAACCCCGTTCGTCTGGGATCACAAATGCCAAAGCGCACTGGAGGAAATCAAGCAATACCTGCAGAATCCGCCAGTGCTGGCCACTCCCGTTAAAGGAAAACCTCTCGTCCTGTATACGACAGCCCTCGAAGGTTCTCTAGACGCATTATAGGCATAAGAAAACGACCAAGAGAAAGAGAGAGCCCTCTACTACTTGAGTCGAGTTCTACTGGGGGCAGAAAGCAACTACTCCCCCATCGAAAAACATTGCCTGGCGTTGATCTTCGCAATAACGAAGCTCAGACACTATGCGTTGGCACATGAGGTCCATCTCATATCAAAAGTAGATCCCCTCAAATGTTTGATGTCGAAGGCCATATTAATGGGACGACTCGCTAAATGGGCCCTACTATTGATGGAGTTCTCGATAACTTTTCGTCCTCTTAAGGCAGTGAAAGGCCAGGCCATCGCCGACTTCCTCGCTGAGCATCCGATACCCGCCGATTCTCCTTTGAACTGCGAATTGCCAGACGAACATGCGTTTGACACGATTGACGGGGAGAGAAGAGAGAATGATACCCAGTGGGAACTTTACTTCGATGGAGCCTTTTCCATGAAAAAGCGCAAACAAAGCACCCCCATAATCAAATCAGGGGTAGGCCTCATTTTCGTGACTACACAAGAAGGGATAATGCGCTTTGCCTTCTCCTTAACAGAGCCGAGGACAAACAATGAAGCCGAGTATGAAGCTTTGATAGCAGGTCTCGAGATCGCCATCAACATGGAAATTGAAAACCTCCTCATATACGGAGACTCCCAACTGGTCGTTAGTCAAGAAAACAGTGACTACCAAACGTGTAAACCAGAGCTGGTAAAGTACGGTGAGAGAGTACAACAGATGTAGACTCCAATCCCTTCCTACACCTTGGAAACCATACCGCGTGCGGAAAATAGCTAAGCGGATGCATTAGCCAAGCTCGCTAAAGAACTGGCCGACGAAAATCTCGATGACGTGAGGATCATTGTGCAAAGCCGTCGGGTTCTTGCACCGACAGAAATATCTCCAGAGTCGTCCGAAGAAAAGGGGGCGACCGAGCAAGTAGCTCTGCAGGTAAAAGACCAGGAAAAGGTTGAGGATTGGAGAGAAGTCTTTATAGACTACTTCAAATCCCGTCGAACACCTGAAGATGCGTCCTCGAAACATCAGCTTATGAAACGAGCTCTGTCTTTCGCTTTCGTCAATGATACTCTGTATAAAAGGTTATTTGATTCTCTATGACTAAGATGCCTGGGACCTGAAGAGGCAAAGAAAGTCGTCCAAGAAACTCACGACGGACTCTGCGGTTCTCATCAAGCCGGGCCGAAGATGAAGCTGAAGATCAAACGGATGGGTTATTATTAGCCCACGATGGTCCAGGACTGCCTCGAATACACGAAGCAGTGCCACTCATGCCAGATTCACGAGGACTTTATCCATCAGCATCCGAATCCGCTACATCCGACAGTAGCTAGCTGGCCGTTCGAAATGTGGGGACTGACATAATCAGCCCCATCGAACCAGTATCGTCCAGAGGACATCAATTCATTTTGGCGACAACTGATTACTTCTCCAAATGGGCAGAAGTAGTACCGCTAAGGGAAGTGAAGACAGAGAATATCCTCCATTTCTTCAAGACACACGTCATTTATCGGTTTGGAACTCCACGACGGATCATCTCCGATAACGGGCCAGCCTACAGAAGCCACAAGATCAGCCGCTTCGCACAACAACATAACATAGACTGGAGATACTCTTCAGTCTATAATCCCCGAGCTACCGGTCTAGCTGAGGCTTTTAACAAGACCTTGACGAAGATAGTAAAAAAGACGGTGTCGCAAAATAAGAGTGACTGGCATGAGAGATTGCATGAAACTCTCTGGACATATCGAACTACGTTCAAAACGGCCACTAACACAACACCGTATGCATTGGTATTTGGTACAGAAGCGGTACTCCCCCTCGAGATAGAGCTACCCTCTCTGTGAGTGGCAGTTCATTACGAGCTAACGGACGAAGAGAATGCTCACCTTCGGCTTGAGGAGCTCGATGCCCTTGATGAAACTCGGCTGATAGCGCAACAAAATCTGGAGGCTTATGAAACAAAGATGACACGTTCGTATGAGAGATTGACTAGGCCGAGAACGTTCCGCCAAGGCGAACTCGTGCTAGTGGTCAAAAGAGCTATGATCCCCAATCGTGCCAAACGGGGGAAATTCGAGTCGAACTATGAAGGCCCGTATATCATAGACAAGGTCTACCAGGGTGGGGCCTATCTACTCATGAACATGCATGGCGAAAGACCTTTCAGGCCAATAAATGGTCGCTTCCTAAAGAAATACTACGCCTGACGAGTCACGGCCTGGGTCAACGATAGATGACGACGCCTATGTCCGCTCGCTATCTTCCTAAGCCTAAACTCTGTAAGTAGTAGCCGGCCTCCTTTTCTCGGATCGAAACGTCCTTAAACTAACAATGGAGCGAAACGTCCTTAAACTAACAATGGACCACTACGTCTTAAAACTAGCTGTTGATCGAGACGCCGATAAACTACTGTAGATTGCAGCATCCCAAGGCTGACACAAAAAAAGAGAAAAGAATAAAAAAAGAAGAAGAAGAAAGGAAAAGAAAACGGTATGTCCATAAGCGAAATGAGCACGGATGAAAACCCGAGAGGGCTCCGTGAGTAAAAACAGCAGGGCTACCGACGAGTTTCGTGAAAACCCGAAAGGGTGCAATCTCGTTAAGAGACACTTGCAAGGTCCTCTAGACCCTGTAAGGAGAAACCACCTGCGTAAGAACCTTATAACTCACAAGGGAGCAACACACTTAGGGATCCCCACGACTCCTAAGGAGAAATTACACTTACGAGATCCTCACGACTCGTAAGGAGAATCCTCTTATGAAATCCTCATGGCTCATAAGATTTGAAAGTTTTAAGCTACAGGGATCTGAACCTGTTCTTAAGCGGCCACCACAACCTCCAATGCTGCCCTACAAGCGGCTCAATGCTGACCCTTGTATACAATCCACGGACGCGAATAAACATTTCCCCAACAAAGTCTCATCCGTGATTAGGGATATGTTTGCACGGTGAACCCCCTTGTAAGCCTTCTCGACTTATAAAGAGAAAGCACTCTTATAAAATCCTTACGACTTATAAGAGATCATGCACTTAGGAATCCTCACGATTTCTAGGGAGAAAATGCAACTACGAGATCCTCACGACTTGTAGGGAGAAATACCTTTATGAGACCCTTACGGCTCATGAAGTCAAAAACCTTAGTCAACGGGATCTTAACTATGTTTACTAAGCCACCTTTGTTCGTCATCGACAGAGGCAAATGATGATTCGCTCCTGGCAATATCCCAGTTGTAGCGGTGCTGATGCCGAAATCAGTGTCTAATTCTAAGCTTTCAGCAAAAAAGCTAGCAAGCCACACGTGCATACGAAATAGCCGAAATGATGGGGCAACTTGCAACAAAGTCAACAAGTAAAAATGTATGCATGCAAAATAGCCGAAATGATTGGGCAACTCGCAATAAAAAGCGGCGAGTAAAAATAAAATAAATAGCCGAAATGATTGGGCGCCGCGAAAAATGGCCGAAATGATTGGGCAATCGCGACCTTCGCAATATAAAAGCTGAAATGATAAAGCATCGCGGAAAGAAATAAAGAAAAATGAAATTTATGCTCTATAGGTGATATCACATCAATCCCTGTATACAATCCTGGGACGCAAACAAAGAAGGAACCACACCTTCCCTCCCCTGGCTCCATCAGAAGAAGAAGCCAAACCTCAAGGGTTCACAGACAACCTAGAGACCATTTCGATATTTGTCTCATTACAATAGACGCAATACGTCATCCAAATGACCCCGTCGCGGAAATACGTCATCCACATGACCCCGTCTCGGAAATACGTCATCCACATGACCCCGTCGAAGAAATACGTCATCCAAATGACCCCGTCGCGGAAGTACGTCATCCACATGACCCCGTCGCGGAAATATGCCATCCAAATGACCCCGTCTCGGAAATACGCCATCCAAATGACCCCATCTCGGAAATACGTCATCCACATTACTCCGTCGCGGAAATACATCATCCACATTACCCCATCGCAGAAATACGTCATCCACATTACCCCGTCACGGAAATACGTCATCCAAATGACCCCGTCGCGGAAATACGTCATCCACATGACCTATCGCAGAAATACGTCATCTACATGACCCCGTCGAGGAAATACGTCATCCACATGACCCCGTCGTGGAAATACGTCATCTAAATGACCCCGTCGCGGAAATACGTCATCTAAATGACCCCGTCGCGGAAATACGCCATCCACATGACCCCGTCGCGGAAATACGCCATCCAAATGGCCCCGTCTCGGAAATACGCCATCCAAATGGCCCCGTCGCGGAAATACGCCATCCAAATGACCCCGTCGCGGAAATACGCCATCCACATGACCCCGTCGCGGAAATACGTCATCCAAATGACCCCGTCGCGGAAATACGTCATCCAAATGATCCCGTCGCGGAAATACGTCATCCACATTACCCCATCGAGGAAATACGTCATCCAAATGACCCTGTCGCGGAAATACTCATCCACATGACCTCGTCTCGGAAATACGTCATCCACATGGCCCCGTGGCGGAAATACATCATCCAAATGGCCCCGTCGTGGAAATACGTCATCCAAATGGCCCCGTCACGGAAATACATCATCCAAATGGCCCCGTCGTGGAAATACGTCATCCACATGACCCCGTCGCGGAAATACGTCATCCACATGACCCCGTCGTAGAAATACGTCATCTACATGACCCCGTCTTGGAAATACGTCATCCAAATGGCCCCGTCGCGGAAATATGTCATCCAAATGGCCCCGTCGCGGAAATACGTCATCCAAATGGCCCCGTAGCGGAAATACGTCATCTACATGACCCCGTATCGGAAATACGTCATCCACATGACCCCGTCGCGGAAATACGTCATCCACATGACGTGGAAATACGTCATCCAAATGACCTTGTCGTGGAGATACGTCATCTACATGACCCCGTCTTGGAAATATGTCATCTACATGACCCCATCTCGGAAATACGTCATCCACATGACCCCGTCACGGAAATACGTCATCTACATGACCCTACTTCGGAAATACGTCATCCAACGACTCCGTGTAACACGACCAAAGTTAACCTTGACCCCGTAGGAAACGCTCGGAGCAACTTCTGACGCCGTGAAATGCAGTCAATCTCATTAAACACTTACGAGTCCTCTCGACTCGTAAGGAAGAAAACTCTCTTGTAAGATCCTTACGACTTATAAGGGAAAACGCACTTAAGAATCCTCATATTTCATAAGGAAAAAATACACCTACGAGATCCTCTCGACTCCTAGGGAGAAAAGTCTTTATGAGACCCTCACGGCTCATGAAGTTGAAAAGTCTTAGGTAGCAGATCTGAACCTGCTTCCTAAGCCATCACTACCTCTCGAAGAGTTTGAGACGGAATGCTCTCTATCATCTACAGGCTACGGTTACTAAGATAACATGCCGGCAACAAAGAAAAGAGAAGAACATTTTATTCACATTCAGTTAAGCGTTCAAGGCATAACCATTCATGCATGTGCGAAAAAGTTTGACGTATAAAATAAACACATAGAAATGAAAAGGCTTGCTATTCATACTTCAGAAAATGCCTACATTAAAAAACAGCAAGTAAAAACATAACTGGAATGTTTACAAAGGCACGACATCAAATCCAAGGCATGGATTAAGAAACTCAAAAGTGAGGCCATCTAAAATGTTCCAGGCCTTTCGAACCATCCTATTATGCTTTCTCTCACGGTCACAAGCATCGGGATCCTCATGGATGTCCTCCACCCTTCGATAGGCAGCAAGTATTTCCGCCTGTTGAAAAGCCTGATGAAGAAGATCAACAAGATTGTCTCGCCTTTTCTTTGAGATTAAGCCCATCAGATACACCGAGTGCACCTTGTCTTCGACTTCATCCAATGTCTTAAGCGGCATGCCAGCACAGAATAGAGGAAGTGCTCCTGATTGTGATGATTTTGCGTATGTGTTTTTGAAATCAAAGAATATTAACCGCAATCAAGAACGGCGTCGCTTGGTAACTAGCCGGTTGAGTATGGGTCGGTCCACAGGGATTTTGTGTATTTTCTAGTTGTTCTAATGAGTTAATTACAATTGTGGTGAATTGGATTATCAATAAAAACTAAAGTTGATTTAGATTAGGATTAAAACCTTGCTAGGGTTAGCTTCAGGTTAAGTTTGGAAAGTCAATATGTCTCACCGCTTTCTATGCCCTAATTAAGAACTATTTAGGTGTTAAGGTAATAATTAACAAAGGGGATTAGCAAGATCGGGAAGAAACTAGGTTTCTTCCTCTAGGTCCTTATCCGTCCTTTCTTAACTCTTACCCTAACCTCCATGGAAAACATACACAACCGGTCTTTAACTATGGTATCACCGCTACCTCGTGGGATATGGTGCCATAGTGAGCGGTGTGTGTGTGTATGCATAGAGTCCTATTAAAATGTATGACGGACAAGAAAGGGGTGAGAGGTTTTCATCTCTCAAACCTTTCCTATTTCTAACCCTAACAAGTGAGGAACTATTCACTCATTAGAGAATTGATAACAAGAGACATTTTTTATTTGTTTTTAATAACCTAATTATCTAAACTACGGCAAATAAATAAAATTTATACTAGGGCAGATAAAAGAAATTTATACTAGGGCAGGAAAGAAAATTAAACTAAGACATAGAAAAGAAAGACTTACTTTTTATTTGATGCACTCTTCAAACATTACAGCGAATAAGAATTTTGAATTTTATAAATAAAAAGAGGCATAAGAAGAGCCACCCAAAAAGAGGCACGCTCCAAAAAGAGCTGTAGGGTTCCTATTTATAGATAATAGAAACCCTAGGGTTTACATCTGATCTATATCTAGAATTACAAAAATAACCTTAAGAAAGCCGAGTCAATGCACCGACGCACCGACACGCACCGACATGTGCGATGCACGGCCGCGGATCCGCTGCCATATGCCTTGTTTGGCCGTGGATCCGCGACCATTTAATGGGCTCTTGGGCTCAGTTTCTAAGGGCTTCTTCAAGTTGCTTTTATCTTCTGTTTTCTTCACTTGGTTTCTCAGAATCTCTTCTAGTTTCTTCCAGATTTCCACAGTGCAGAATGTTGTGGGCTTTTCCCGTTCGCTTCGTGTTGAAGTCTTGGATCTTATGCTGCCTTTGTAGTTTGTGAAATCGAACTGTTCATTGATCTTCATTTGTTCCTTAACTGTGGGCGGCATCATAAAAATTCTTCTATTTGTTGGTCGTAGTCTCACTTTTGTAGCGTTTTTTCATCATTTTCACTGTATTGTTCCGAGAACCTGTAACCTGTAACTATTTAACAGACATGGATCAAAAGCACATATTTATTTGTAAAATGATTAAGAATGGGGAATATAATAATGCAAAATTATGATATGAACAAATACCCCCAAACTTATCTTTTGCTCATCCCGAGCAAAACTAGTTTATTCTCGAAAAAGCCTAACCTCACTTTCGCAGGGAAACACGATTGCACTGAGCTCGTGCAATAAGCCGTTAAATCTCTTGGTGTCCCTAGTAGGAGGAGTGTTGTCTCCTGAGGGTTTTCAGCTGATACTACCAACAAAATCCTATCAATTTGGCCTATTGATTTTTATTCTTCAATTCGGTGTTCTAGCAAGAAATTCTATTATCTTCAACTCAGAAATTATCGACCCATATTTTTCACGCTTCCTTATCATTTAATTTAAGATTGTATTTGTTCTGTAAATTTATTTAGGTTTTAGCATCATTTGAATTTTCCTTCTAAGGTTCTATCTCAACTTAGAAATTTTTATCATCTCTACTAAAGATATAAGTCCTATTTGTCATTCCTATCTCTCATCCAAACCCCAATCATATACCCCTACGTGTGTGTATCTATCACCCCTACACTTGGAAATTCAATTCAAGCTCTTATACTCTTGTCGATCGTCCAAAGTACTTTTAGTTGGTGAATTTTTAGATGAAATTGCTCACACATCCTTCATGCGACCGTTAATACTTCTTGAGATAGTAATGACCGATTACAAAATGTGTTTGCGTATTAAGGCGTAATTCCTCGTCTTGTAATACCTAAGGTTTTTAGCAGTGACTCCCAAACCAGTTGGTCTAAAGCACTAGGTGATAAAGCACCCTCGCTATATATTTTTTATTTTACACAGCCTTAAGTAATTATTAAACCAGTGTTTATTTTTTTATATCTCTTTATTCACACTTATAATTTTATTTTCCTTCATACTAAGGATTTTAGACAAGAGCATTTCAAGGTATCCTCTACTATTCCAAGTTTCAAGGTTCGTGTTTGTGCAAGTTGTAGAGTATATATTTTTAGATTCGGAATTATTTTTCAGACTTATACTCCGATAAAAATTTCAATACTCTCCCCTTATTTTGACTTAACCCAAGAAGTGAACTCAAAATTTGCCTATTTCTAAGTAAACTACAAGGACATAAATTTTCTACCGTTAAATTTTTAAGAAAGGTTATTTTTAGGACTTTTAATTTACTAAGTTTTGGGATCTAGTTTTTCCTAGCAAGTTGACTGTCTTGTCAAACTTAAGTCAATTATGGCCAAAACTGAATTTTTCAATTTTTATAATTTTTAAAATTTTTCAATTTTTATGGGTTTTAAAATAAGTATGCAAATGCAAAAATGTACATATGAATGCGAAGGAAGAAAGCTTACCGAGCACACCCCCAAACTTAAACTTGACAGTGTCCTCACTATCAGGCTACACCAAGAAGGACAAAATTGTCGGTACTCCCCTGTTTATTTTTTTAATAATTTTTTTCTTATTGTTAACAGAAAAAATATATATATATATATATATATATACAAAAAGCCCCCCCCCCCCCAAAAAAACTTAAGTGAAACAGTGTTTCCACTGTTGAAGCATTAAAGTTCAGAGTTAGGGAGGAGAAAAACAAAGTTTCAAGCAATACAAGGTCTTACACAAGCCAAAGGTTAGCACCAGCCATTCAAAAAATTTATCGTTATAATGGTGTGGTTGCTGAAAGAGTGGAGTGTAGAAAAAAGAAATGAGAAGCAAACGAGACCGTGTGGAGATAGAAGCAGTATACGGTCTCGGTGGAGGAGAAGAATGTCGGAAGGGAAAAAAAAATGGTGGCGGTGGTTTGACTTTTTCGAGTGGAGGTTGATTAATTACAAAATCCGTGTCATTTAGGAATGCAAGTTCGTCAGCAAAAAGTTCTTCAAAACTCTCATCGATGTAATTGAACACTTTGTTGTCAGTAAGTTTTGTACCAGAATTTATCAGACTTGATTTGTCAAAAATTATGGAGGTAGGAGACTCGAAAAACTCATCTAGCTCATTTTCAAAAGTATCCAAATCAAGTTGGCTTTTTGAAATGATCAAACTTGAATTATCGGATTGTGATTCATCAACACTCGGTATCATTAAAGGAAGATTAGAAGAAGAACAAGAGAACGTGGAAGAAAGAAGTTTAATACGAACTTGAGGGTGGAGATGGAGTGTATAAATTAGCACATTTTGTAATGACCGATGTGTAAAAAGCGATTGTACTAATCCATCAACCCACTAAGAAATGAGATCAAATCCCTCAAGATTCGTGAGCAAACATGGGTACGTCGAACTTGGTAAACCAGACATTGGAAATGAAAGCGTAATAGATTCTTGCGCGGTCGGAACGATGGAAAGGACGAAGGGGGTGATTTAGGAAGTATAATAGTTAAAGGTTCAGAAGGATGAATTGAAAAATCCGACTCATCAAACAAAACTGGTTCATCCTCAATACTATCCTCAATACTCTCCTCAATACTCTCTTCAAATTTTAGCTCATCCATGAATTTATCATCAAAATCTAGAGGCATATGGGGTTCGGGAAAAACAGTTAATGACTCGGGATGATCAATTGGAGAGAAAAATTCAGTCAAATCTGCGAGTTCATCATCCAAAATATTCCCAGCGTCAATATACTCGATCAAGTGAAAATAAATTTTTTCAGACACCTCATCTAAAGCACGGATATCAATCAATTCAGGTTCTAAATTGGAGGTGTAGAGGTCAAAAGGATTGGTGATGGTTTCACCCGAAAGGGACCCTTCACAATCTGGCAAATCAAGCACTACAAAGTCGCACAACTTATTAGACATTTTATTTTCAACTGGTGAATCATTTGGGACACTTAATAGACATTCAAAATCGGAGTTGTGGGATTCAATTGGGGATGGGTGGGTTTGATTTGGAAGGGTGTACAGCTCACTCACTTCACTCAAATTCTCAATCTGTCCAACCGCCTCATCATACATTGGAAAATTTGGAGCTAGTTTGAAACTAGCTACCGGTTCACTAGGTTGTTTTGATGAATTAAGGGCGGCAATGGACGCATCAAAATTCCTCATCTGTTGGTTTGTCGTTACAATATAAGTTTCCAACGACTGTTCCAGACTAGACATGGGTTGTGAAGGGGTTTCAGTAAAAAATTCAAAATTGTTTGGATTCTGGAAACTCCCAAATGGCTGTGTTGAAGCAATGTCTAGGGAAGGTGCGAAAGTCGGGTAGGACTGGTAGGAATTGAATGGTTGGACATGAGTAGGAGTAACATTTTGATAAAAAGGTGAATAGACTTGTTGATCCCAAGAACTGGAAGTGTTGAAAGGAGTGAAAGATCGGTTACGAGATTGTTCAATATGTTCAGCAATAGACATGGGTTTCGGAGTTACAACAGGACTCGAAAAAAGAGTATCAACGTAAGAAGACGGTGAAGGTTGAAACGGTTGATACAAAGTGGATTGCGGAGTCCAACTATTTCTCCTAAACGCTTCTATTCGATCTTTCAAAGAAATTTTGGACATGGAGGGGTCATCTGTAATTCGACCAAAACAATGCGCGTAGGAAGCAATGTTTGGATGAAGGTACCAAAGTTCGGCAAGAGTTTTGCGAGGTGGGGTACCCATGATGTAAGAAAGGAGAAGAAAAAGAATGTGATGATTTTTTATTTTATTTTTTTTTTATTTTTTTTAAAAAAAATTATTTTTATTACTTTTTTTTTTTTAGAAATTGTTTGTTTTGGGGTTTTTGAAATTTTTGAAAGTGTTTTTTTTTTAGAAAGAGTTTTTGCAGAATTTGTATGGACTACTACACACTTTCAAACAGTCACAATATAAGCATGCACAATCAAGCCTAGAGCTACGGTCTCCTAAGTCAACTAGACTACTCCTAACTGTTCCAAAGGGTAAGTTGTGAGATCCTTAAATCGCCTTTTCACCGCCAATTATAGCCAGGTAAACACAAGTAAAGAAAGGAGGGATCCGCTTACGAATCACCGTGAGACGGGCCTTTTAAAATTACCTTTCCTACTTGTCTAGCCTAGGTACCACAAAATCAGGTTTAGATAAACGACCGATGCCTACAATCTTTCCTTTGTCCTAATGAGCACGACAGTCCTTATTGGCTAAGTCTAATATTTTTTTTAATTAACTCGAGGGTTGATGCAAAATGTTTTTGTGATTTCTGGGGTCTTAGGAAGGGTAATGAAATCCCCACCCAATCTTGATTGGTGTTATAGCCCCTTAAAAGTCCGTTTTAAATATGCAAAGCAATTAACACATCAAAAATCTAAAACACTTTCAAAAGAAAATTTTTATTTTGCAGCGTAAAGAATCCTGCACAAAAACAATTTATTGGAGAGGGAGAAAGATTTTGCGCAAAGAATCCTGCAAGAAAAATTTTCAGAGGATTTCAGAGGGCAGAAGAAAGGAAAAGAAAGCTTACAGAGAGGTTTTGGCTTGCTGACGTCAGCAAGCCGCGGCGGATCCGCGGTCAAATGCACTGTGTTGCGGCGGTTCCGCGGTTGACTTAGCGGTTCAGATCTCCAAAATTCTTCTGTTTCTCTGTTGTGATTCTTCTCTATCTGTTCAGATCTGCCGTTTGCTGTTTTGTGCACTGGATTTTTCCAGATCTGAATCTGTTCGTCTTTCCGATCCTGCACAATTCACACAATACCTCTCAAAAAGATCAAGATGTATTTCTTTTATTTTATTATTATTATTATTTTTTAAATTTTCAATTTCTATAATTTTTAAATTTTTTATTTTTTTTATTTTTTTATTTTAACCCGAAATTACACAAAGAAAGAGACTACCGTCTCCCCGGCAACGGCGCCATTTGATTGTAATGATTTTGCGTATGCGTTTTTGAAATCAAAGAATATTAACCGCAATCAAGAACGGCGTCGCTTGGTAGCTAGCCGGTTGAGTACGGGTCAGTGGATTTTGTGTATTTTCTAATTATTCTAACGAGTTAATTCCAATTGTGGTGGATTGAATTATCAATAAAAACTAAAGTTAATTTAGATTAGGATTAAAACCTTGCTAAGGTTAGATTTAGGTTAAGTTTGGAAAGTCAATATGTCTCACCGCTTTCTATGCCCTAATTAAGAACTATTTAGGTGTTAAGGTAATAATTAATAAAGGGGATTAGCACGATCGGGTAGAAACTAGGTTTCTTCCTCTAGGTCCTTGTCCGTCCTTTCTTAACTCATACCCTAACCTCCATGGAAAACATACACAACCGGTCTTTAACTATGGTATCACCGCTATCTCGTGGGATAGGATGCCATAGTGAACGGTGTATGTATGTATGCATAGAGTCCTATTAAAATGTATGACGAGCAAGAAAGGGGTGAGAGATTTTCATCTCTCAAACTTTTCCTATTCCTAACCCTAACAAGTGAGGAACTACTCACTCATTAGAGAATTGATAACAAGAGACATTTTTTGTTTGTTTTTAATAAACTAATTATCTAAACTACGGCAAATGAATAAAATTTATACTAGGGCAGATAAAAGAAATTTATACTAGGGCAGGAAAGAAAATTAAACTAAGGCATAGAAAAGAAAGACTTACTTTTTATTTGATGCACTCTTCAAACATTACAACGAATAAGAATTCTGAATTTTATAAATAAAAAGAGGCATAAGAAGAGCCACCCAAAAAGAAGCACGCTCCAAAAAGAGCTGTAGGGTTCCTATTTATAGATAATAGAAACCCTAGGGTTTACGTCTGATCCATATCTAGAATTACAAAAATAACCTTAAGAAAACCGAGTCAATGCACCGACGCACCGACACGCACCGACACGTGCGATGCACGGCCGCGGATCCGCGGCCATATGCCTTGTTTGGCCGCGGATCCGCGGCCATTTAATGGGCTCTTGGGCTCAGTTTCTAAGGGCTTCTTCAAGTTGCTTTTATTTTCTGTTTTCTTCACTTGGTCTCTTAGAATCTCTTCTAGTTTCTTCCCGATTTCCACAATGCAGAATGTTGTGGACTTTTCCCGTTCGCTTCGTGTTGAAGTCTTGAATCTTGTGCTGCCTTTGTACTTTGTGAAATCGAACTGTTTATTGATCTTCATTTGTTCCTTAACTGTAGGCGGCATCATAAAAATTCTTCTATTTGTTGATCGTAATCTCACTTTTGTAGCGTTTTTTCATCATTTTCACTGTATTGTTCCGAGAACCTATAACCTGCAACTATTTAACAGACATGGATCAAAAGCACATATTTATTTGTAAAATGATTAAAAATGGGGAATATAATGATGCAAAATTATGATACGAACAGCTCTCCAGATCGCTCCCACAATAAACTTCAAGAGAGAGGAACGTCGAGGAAGCAGTCGACCATTGTATGCGTTAAAGTGACTCATGATTTCGGCACACTGGGCGTTTGTGCACTTTTGGTTTTGGGGACGGCCGAGTGAGCGGATGTCTCCGTATGAGATAATCTCATCAAGATCATACAAATGAGTAGCCATAACGTCTGAAAAAGAAAATCAGTGAGAGTTAGTAGACAGACTGATTAGAAAAGCTTATTGAAACAGATATGGGATTTACATAACTCTTGATATCCCCAGGGTGGGAATGAGTGCTACTTAAATCACCTGATGGATTTAATTCTGTGAAGTGAAGAGAAAAATCCTAAAGAGAATTTCGTATTTAAATAAAAAAAAAGGGGGGGCCCTCGGGCCAAGGAGTTAAACTCCTCGAGAACAATGCTCTGCAAACAGGAGTGACACCTGTCAAAGTTAATTATGAGGGGAATTTAAAAATACCCCGAGAATTCTAAAGAGCCATGCTCTGTAAAGATGATGGAATAACCCATCAGAATACTTAAAAGATCTCTTAGGATCTAAGATCTAAACAGGGCAAAGCCCTGTTAAGAAACCCTAAAAAGGTTTTCTTGAAGATCTATGATCTAAGTAGAGCAAAAGGCTCTGATAATGAGTGAAACTCCAGATTATTAACTAATCCCTTCAAAGATTAATCTTTACCTAGAAAAATCTGACAGAGTTTTAACTCTTAACTTTCTTAAAAAAGAGAGCAATGCTCTGAAGAAGAGATAATTCTCAGAAAAAAGATGAACAGAATCATCTAAAAGACCAAAAATCCTATTTATAGGCATTGACAGCCGTTTCAACTTCCAAAAAGTTGATTCAGCGGCGGAGATGCTGCCACCGTTGCACTCACGCATGGGTCACGTAAGCGCAATGGTGGGGGGCTATTTGTTTCCCCAATTAGAGCAAAACTCTGTCCAAATTCCGAGATTTGAAATGAAGCGACGCTTCGTGAAGAGCGCCAGCAGTGAATGCGCCAGCATTAAGAGTCAAAGACTATGAAATGGCACTCACGTGCAAAGCACGAGAGCGCTAAGCGCCAAGTGCGCTAACCGCCAAGAGCGCTTCATTACTTGCACCTGGTTAGTTAAGTTATGCAGAGCATAAGCGCCGGACAAAGGAATAACAAAAAATTAAAAATAAGAGGAGCACTTGGCAGATAATAAAATACTTAATTAGACATTTTTAGTACAATATAAACATATCGCCAAACATGAGATCAAAAGGACAGGGATTTGCAAAGCTAAGAATGAGATTATCTAGTTCCCTCTCTGTCTTCTCCACCATGTCAAAACGGCGATCTTCTCGAGGAGTAGCCACCCATCGATCGGCGCCGCACTCACCAGAGAAAGTGGAGATAATGACCCGATGAGCCCGTATCTGGCTCAGCAAATGGATAGAGCAATCCCTCAGGGCTTTAGTGATCAAATACGCCTCGAAGAAGCACTCGATCTTGTCTTCAGCAGCATCGAGCATTGCCGAGGTCATCTCTGCTGGAGGAGGGGGAATATCAGCGAGCACGAACGTAAGGATCATCCGAAGCCAAATAGAGTGTGGGGGGAGAGGAGATCCTACACGAGTCAAGAGCTCGTACAGCGCTGCGTCGCATTGGTCATCCATAAGAGCAGGATCCACCAAGCGCGCAGCAAAGCGAGAACAATGTCCTGAATTGGCACTTCCCATGGTTGTCGACGAGCATGTGGGCGGTTACAAGCCATAGTTGAGAGGGTTCTTTGGAAACGAGAAAAGAAAGAAACTTTGCTTCATATTATAAAGACTAGGCACAGAAAATTTTGTACACAGTAGAGCTATTTCCAAGACCTGGGAAATGAAAGTTCTGGGGAATACAAGTTAGACTTGAAAGAAAGGTGAAAAGACACATCCAGTAAAGCAGCGCTTTAGATGCAGTGCCAAGTGCGTTGCGCCCTAGACAGCGCACCATGAGTGTGCTAGCGCTAGGCGCGCTGAGCGCCACGTGTCAAACACGGGTGCGCTAGCGCAGGGCGCGCTACGCTCTGAGCAGCGCACCACGTGTAAGACACAGGTGCGCTGCGTTCTGAGCAGCGCACCACGTGCAAAGCACGGGTGCGCTAGCGCTGGAATTAAAAAACTCCCCACCGTTAGATCAAAAGATCTAATAATAATGATAAATCGTTAATTAATCAGAATTAAAATTCTGTTATGGAAAGATTTTCCAATCTTGTTAAAAAACAAGAAGATTGCTTTCTGTAAAACAGAAGCTCTAGGATCAAAGATCCAATGGTGGGGAACATCCCCAAATCAATCAGAGAAAGATCTTTTTAACTGATTCAACAAACCATCTTGCCCTATATAAAGGCCCCAAGACTTCAAGTCTGATATAGAGAAATCTCCCCTTAAATTTTGAGAAATTCAAAGATAAAGAGCAAGCTCTTGCAAGAAAATATTTCTTCAAGGTAAAGATGATGGATGATGAACACAGAGATGAAATTATCTCATAAAAAGAAGAATTCTTTTCTTTAAAAAAGATCATAAATCTACAAGACAAAAAGTCTTTCACAAAAGAGATCAAAAGATCTCATCATAAAATAAAAGAAGAACATATTTCTTCTCATAGATCATGGATCTATAAAGCCAAAGCCTTTCATCAAAATAAGAGATTGAAAATCTCTCCTGCAAAATAAGAACTGTTGTTCTTAAATCTTGAGACAAAGTCTCTTTTAAAAGAACATAAATTTGTTCTCAGATCATAAAATTGATCAAATGCACTTTGCGCTCTTGAAATGCGCCTTGCGCTCTTGAACTGCGCTTCTGCACTCCCTAAACCGGCGCTCAGAGCCAAAATGCGCCACGTGTCAACCACGTATGCACCAATTAAATAACTTGCGTTTTGCGCTTCTTAAATAGCGCACTGCGTTCATGAGCTGGCTCTCAGCGCCAAGCGCACCACGTGTCACTCACGCGTGAGCCACTAAATTGAAAGCGCAATGCGCTCATGGACTAGTACTCAGCGCTCATAAACCGGCATCATGCGCTCATCATCTAGCGCTTAGCGCTGAGTGCGACACGTGTCCCTTGCATGTGCGCCACGTGGCAGAAGCGCACTGCGCTCTTTAATTGGCGCAAAGCGCCTGGCGCGCAACGTGTTGCGCTGACAGAACATAAATTGTTTTTTAATAAGCCCAGAGCTCTAGTGAATGCTCAGTATTCAATAAAAAGACAAAAATATTGTCAGAAGGGCCAAGCCCAAATAAAAGCTCAACAGCCCTAAATAAAATGTTAAACATTTATTGGACTTAGCCCAAGATTGGCCATAAGTCCTCAACTCATATTAATTTAGCCCATCTGCTCATGAATATTTCAACAGATCTTAGTCCCAAATTGGACTACAGATCTTTCAACCAACTCACACCGGTTTGAGGGTATATCTTTTTACTCCTCTGATATTTGTCATTGTAATCCTTCAACGTCTTCAGAGAGGTGACGGGTCCCGACAACCAAACACTCTACGGACTGTGGGGTCCTTAAACTCATGCACTATGATGTCTTTAACCTGGACTGTGAGGTCCTTAAACTCATGGACTATGATGTCCTTAATCTGGACTGTGAGGTCCTTAAACTTACGGACTACGATGTCCTTAATCTTGACTGTGAGGTCTTTAAACTCACGGACTATGATGTCCTTAATCTCGACTGTGATGTCTTTAAACTCACGGACTATGATGTCCTTAACCTTGGACCAAAACGTCCTTAAACTAACACTGGACCGAAATGTCCTTAAACTAACAATGGACCATAATGTCCTTAAACTAATCGACCGCAATGTCCCTAAACTAAATAATAGGGTCCAAATGGTCTTTTGTTGGATCTAAATGATCCCGTTAAGTTGATCTTAGTCTAAAATGAGACTACATATCCCTAACATACGTTTAAGTTGATCTTAGTCCCAAATGAGGCTAACGTATCCTTAAACCCAACCCCCAAACCCAAATCTAAGAAGATACGGATTTGGATTAATCTATGCCCTACGGACGACATCATAAATTAGTCTCCGTATACAATCCACGGGCAACCACAAACAAAACAAATACCCATGATACGAAGTGACCATTTAGAGAAGGAGAAAGTTGTTACCGCGATGCGGTAGCGTAATTAACTGCAGGGGCTTGCGCCTGCAGGGAAGAGCGTCCCCACAATCAAAAACCCCTCAAACGAGGGGGAATCTGACGAAGTCTGCTAGATCGGACGCATCCGTTTAAACTTTTGATACATGGTGCCATAAATCAACTTGGTATCTTCGGAGAGGTGGACGGATAGCACCAATTAGCATCTGCCCCAAAATTTAGGCGAGACGTCTACCGCTTCATCCCGCATCTTTCGGCGGGGAACAGTATTTTATTAAAAATTCTAATCTTTCATTTTAAAAATATAGTTTCATAATTTGTTTTTATTGAAAATACAGATTCATAGTTTTATATAATTTTCCAAAGTTTGTTTTGTTTAGAAAATTCGTATTTTTTAAAAACCGTATTTTTATTTCCTTTCAAGACCGAATGCTCCGTGAGGAGTTCTGCATCTCGCTCTACTATCCCAATGATGTATGATAATCCACTTCATCCATTAGTGAGTCCCCTAACGAAGGTTGTAGAGGCGCAATTGCTAAAGATTTAAGAATGTCGATTAAAAAGAAAATCCTTTTTGTGAAAATGTAATACCTATTTTTTGAATAAACTATATATTTAGAATCTCGTCCTATGAAACCATAGTGTGTGTGGAGTAGGTTGTTACCCCGTGAATTTTCCTAAAGGTATATATTCTAGTTATCAAAATAACAGTTATACTAAAATTCATGGTATTTTTCTGAAAACTTTGTTTTATGATTATATTCACATGGAAAATTTTATTAAATTAAACGCTAAATGATATAAATAAGATTAAGAGTGGTATTAGGATGTTAATTTGATCTAATTTGCTTATCAAGTGGATTACAAAAGTTAAAAAAAGAACTTATATTGGAGCCAACTCCACTTTATCGATGTGCTTTTAGAAGGCAATTTGAGATGAAAAGAAATAGAGGGAGAGAGGACTTACTGGTTTAGCTTATTAACCAAGGAGAGGGGAAGCCTTCGAGGGCCATGATCTCGTCAGAGATCCTCCGGTTGTCGAGCTTGGCTTGCTACTCCTCTTGGGTGTTTAACTCTACTTGGTACTTGGAGGGTTTGAGAGAATTTTGATAGAAATTTCAGAATGGGGGAGAGTCAGGGGATGGGATGGTATTTATAGTGAAGAATTTAGGGTTTGGGAATTAAAAATTGGATTAAAAGAATTAAAATTGGTGTTAAATGATGAATTGAATAGTCTCTGTTTAATTGCAGGGGAGTAGAGGGGAGTTGAAAGGACTTGTGTGCAAAGCACGGAGTGATTTAGACAAGATCGGACCATCGGCAGCGGTTAAATCCATGAAATAGGCAGTCAAGATTTCTCCAATGGCCTCGAGATTCATGCCACGTGCTTTAATCTGTGTTTACTCCTCATTGCGCATGTTTGATTTTTCTGAAACCTTTCGATTCTCCGTGAATTGCACGTGCAATTCTTGGGCTTCTGAAAAATTAAAAAGAAAAATCTTAAAAAATAATTGGGACTGAGTGGATTCGAACACACAAGCTATGTCACAGCAGTGTAGAGATTTTACCAGTGAGTTATAAGTTACTTTTTACTGTTGTTAAACAAATTTAACTTATAACTCCACAACATGTTGAAATACCCTTTCTATACAATAAACAAATAATTTTGTACAGGGATTTCATAGTCGTTACAGACTTCATTAGAAACATGGACTACTCAGCTTGGCTAGCAAACGCAATCATGGTCAAGAAAGCAAACTGGAAATTGCGCATGTGCATCGATTTCACCGATCTAAATAAGGCATGCCCCAAAGACAACTACACACTCTCTCAGATAGATCAATTAGTCAACAGATCGGCCGGTCATGAGCTGCTGAGCTTCATGAATGCCTTCTCCGATTATAGTCACATCCGGATGAATCCGGCCGACGAAGAGCTAACCGCGTTCACCACCGATCAAGAAGTCTACTGCTACAAGGTAATGCCCTTCGGCCTCAAAAACGTGAGGGCAACATACCAGCGGCTGGTCAACAAGTTGTTCAAACCACAAATTGGGAGAAGTATGGAAGTTTATGTCGACGACATGCTCGTCAAGTCCACCCTGTCAGCCGAACACACCACAGACCTCGACGAGACATTCGATGTCCTGTGAAAGTACAAAATGAAACCGAATCCAGCCAAGTGCGCATTCGGCGTCACGGGCGGAAAATTCCTTGGATTCATGGTCACCCACCAAGGAATCGAAGCAAACCCAGAGAAGATTAAAGCCATCATTGACATGGCAACGTCCAAGAGCAATGTTGATATCATGTGGCTCACGGGCAGGGTAGCCGCTTTGAGTCGCTTCATATCCAGATCCGGAGAAAATTGCCTGCCTTTCTTCAAATCCTTAAGGAAGATCCCCAGATTCGAGTGGCCCGAGAAGTGCCAAATCGCTTTCGAGCAGCTCAAGGCACATCTGGAGACCCCCCTTCTCACCCGACCAGTTGAGGAGGACGAGATGTTACTGTATCTGTCCATCTCTAACCAGGCTGCCAGCTCCGTACTCATCAGAGAATCCAAAAGAATACAAAGACCAGTCTATTACGTCAGCCATGTTTTCAAGGACGTAGAGACCAGATACCCGGCCATAGAAAAATAGTCCTAGCGCTCGCCATCACCTGCAGGAAGCTCCGGCACTATTTCCAGCCTCACACGATCATTGTTCTCATCGAACGACCCTTGGGGAATATTCTCGGTTCCCCCGAATTATCGAGCCTCTTAGAGAAATGGAGATGGGAGTTATCCCAATTCAAAATCCGGTATCGACCAAGGCAAACAATCAAAGCACAAGCCCTAACCGATTTCGTTGTCGAATGCACCATTCCTAATAAGGAAGGAATGCCGGGGCGAGGGCCTTACCCACGGCCCTCAGTCGAGGAGATGCTCGGCCCGATTCCGAACTGGATACTCTATATGGACAGCTCCTCCACAGAGGAAGGGTGTAGGGCCGGGTTGATCATCCGTGGTCCGAATGAAGTAGAGATGGAGTACTCTCTGAGACTTGGCTTCAAGGTGTCGAACAACGCGGCAGAATACGAAGCCTTATTAGCCGGGCTATGAATCGCCTCCGGGGTGGGGCTAAAGACGATCAGGATCCGTAGCGACTCCGCGCTAGTCATCGGCCAGGTGACCGGATGTTTTGAAACCCGAGAAACCCTGATGATGAAATACATAGCGGAGGTAAAATGACTTCGGAGAAATTTCAATGAGGTCCAAGTAGAACAGATTCCCAGGAGCATGAACGCGGAGGCCGATGCGCTAAGTAAACTCGTCTCTTCTAATTCGTCCAATCACCAGAGAAACATTCTCTTCAAAGTCCTGCCACGACCCAACATCAAAAATAGAGAGGTGGTACACCGAATCTACGCTACCCAAGAGGATATCCCGGATTGGAGAAAACATATAGTGGAGTTCCTCAAGGACGGCGTACTCCCCGAAGACCGGATTAAGGCATGACGGCTCCGCATAAAAGCTCGCCACTTCGTGTGGAGCAAAGAAAATCTGTACAAAAAGTCGTACACCCAACCTTCACTTCAATGCGTCGATCCCGACAAAGTAGATTACGTTCTCTGAGAGATAAATTAAGGAGTCAGATGAGCATATCAAGGGGCCCGCAGTTTAGTTTAAAAGACACTATTGCAGGGGTATTACTGGCCGACTATACACCAAGACGCAGAAAACAGGTCAGAAGGTGCAAGACCTGCCAACTCTTTGGCAGCATCCCTCAGCTACACGCTACCGAGTTAACACCAATAAGTTCCCTATGGCCATTTGCGCAATGGAGGATGGATATGGTTGGCCAACTCCCCACCGACACGGGTGGACACAAATACATCATTGTCGCCGTAGACTAATTTACAAAGTGGGTAGAACAAATGCTGATCAGGAAACCGGACGCCACCTCTACAGTGAAGTTCCTGCAGAATAATATAATCTCCCGGTTTGGAATCCCGAGGTGCATCGTCACCGGCCACGGAACCAAATTCGAAAATGACAAAGTCAGAGAATTCTGCAGCGATTATCACATATTGATGAAGTTCTCCACGGCCACACATTCCTAATGCAACGAGCAAGTCGAGGTAGCAAACTGAGGTGTCATCCGGGGCCTCAGAGCCCTCTTAGAAGGAAGACAAGGCGGCTGGGTCGAGAAACTGCCATGGGTGTTATGGGTGTTGCGAATATCAAGAAAGACACCCACGGGGGAAACCTCGTTTAGCCTCTGTTACGGAACCGAGGCAATGATCCCCACAGAAATCGGCCTTTCCAGCTATCGAGTCGAACACTTCGACAACGAGGCCAATGTCTTGGCACTTCGAAGCAATCTAGACATCTATTGGAAAAGAGAGATCGAGCGTAAATAAAGATGGCCGCATATCAGCAACAGACTACCCGATATTACAACGCCCAGGTTAAAAATCGAGCTTTTAAGATAGGAGACCTAGTCCTGCGCCGAAACGAGTTCGAAGACCAAGGGAAGCTGCATAAGTTCTCCTCAAAATGGGACGGTCCCTTCTTCGTGACCGAAACACTGCCCGGCGGAGCCTACCGCCTTCAGGATTCCTAGGGATGTGACTTTCCACGGCCGTATAACACTTAAAAGCTTAAATTGTACAGATGAATTTGTACTCTTTCTGTTGGATATGTATTCCCTAGAAGCCATTATTGTATATGTATAAATGTGGATGCTTGGACATATATATGTACAGGACAATTTTGCTCGATATGATAGTATGCTATCTAGTTTTTCTTTATCTTAACATGTGCATATGTTTTACTTACGTATCATTTATACATGTTGATAAAGACCATAGGATCTGCTTGACTACCAACGTTATGAAGGCGATCATACTTGTGGGAGCTGGATAGTCCATAAGCACATCCTTAAAGGTCCCAAGTCATAAGAGTATCGAGATGGGGGCATTGATACTTCAGAGTAGACTTGTGTATATGTTTCTAGACCCCGACGAAGGGCGATGGTTGGTCCCACAATCGTGGGTGTGATCACCTAAGATTGTATACAGGTGCTCACTAGGGGTGAGTACGCTAGACTAACTCGCTAAAAACTTCTAGATGGTACTACACTTATCGTCAGATGGAAGTTCTCAGGTGACATGAGTATAGGTTAGTCCTCAGACCTGATATCGTCATTTTTCTCATGTGAGTTCCTACTGTACTTTAATCACTACCCTACTACGGCTCTACTAAGTCATACAAACAGGTTTTGGTTGGATACAGTCCCGAGCCACATAGAGGCAGTGAGTGATTGTTGGGGATTCGTCTGTCCGGGTATAGGGAGTCAATATCGCACTGTGATTCGATTGGTCAGGACCATAAGACCTTGGTCAAGGTAGTTGGGATTTACTGATAGGTTGATCAGTAGTTTCCCGGATTGGTCCTGAACCACATCAGCACGAATTATCAGGTTATTAGGGTCTGACATTTACCACCCCCTAAACCCGGTATGCGATACTCTCAAACGAAGAGACCGGACTGTACGGAGATTGTCACGGATAGGCTCAGTAGGGATCCGGATGAGTTTGCTCGTCGGCCTTCCTTTTCGACAGGTACCCAGGTAGCCGTTACGTACAGCTAGTGCCGCTGACGTGCTTATGGTTATGGATTTATCCAGTAACTCACTGTCGGCGTACTGTCGAGTCTTTAGAGTTCCACACAGAGGGTTTCCCTGGTTCAGGCGAAATGATGTAGTAGACGTATTGGATACGTGCAGGGTTCCGATTGATTGATGGTACTATGTACCCGGACTTTCGATCGGACAGTTGATAATACTAGCCGGCTCGGTATTGAGCTGGATTATTAAATCAGGTATTGATTTAATAATTTACATATATGTATTTCTATATATATATATTCTGGTATTATGTTCTTTGTGTTATTCTATCTCTTTGGGAATTCGTGTTTTTATGCGAATGCAAGTATATATATACAGTAGACTGTAATCCGTATTTTTTTACGGAAAACATTCTAGAAGGTGGACACCTCATTATATATTTTTCCATTTATCTTTAAAAGGAAATGAGGTGTAAAGTGTGGTGATGGGAGTATGGTGAGAACCATGCCTCAATAGTGTTGAAAAATGAATTTTTAGTTCATTTATGCAAACTATTGAAGCATGGTTGCTTTAAAATATTATGGATATTGTTTTACAAAACTAGTGTGAGAATTTTCTCTCACATAGGAGCTTCATTATTTTTGAGAGCTCACCATTTGCTTCACTCCCTCTCCTTCTCTTGAGCTCCTCCACCTTCAAGTTCAACCTCCTCTCTACCTTCTCATAAGTTGAAAATCAAGAGAGGAGGTGAGATAGAAACACATAGAACCTTAGACTACATCCTAGATCACTTAGATTAGCAATCAAAGTTTTCTAGTTGCTTCATTTGATACTTTGAGTCGGGCTAGAGCCATGGATCACAACCCTCGGGTGGATCATCTTCGGCGGAGGGAGACGGACGATCAAGCTCGATCACGGAGGCCACTAGGAGCTTATGAAGAGGAACGAAGACCAAAGGGCTTGGATCTTTTGGTGAGACTCTTCATCATAGAAAATAGCTCCCCTTAGTTAGCTAGTTAGGTTTATGGTAGATCTGGTAACGGGTTATTCTAGTGCCGGTTTTACAATCGTAGAAAAAAATTTATTCCGCAAACGGCCACTGATAATGGCCAGGACGTTAGTGTCACCCAACACTTTCGAATAATGAGATTATTCTTTCTATGTCTACTAAAGTTATTGTAGTTTCAACACAAAGTGAATAATGAGATTATTCTCTTTATGTCTACTAAAGTTATTTTAGTTTCAACACCACGAGGCGGCCGAGTAGCTTCCTGCTCTGTCCATCCGCAGCGGGAAGCTTCCTATCCGGCTACGCTGTGGATCCAAAGCCCTCATCATGAAGCGGCCGAGTAGCTTTCTGCTCAGTCCATCCGCAGCGGGCAGCTTCCTACCTGGCTATGCTGTGGATCCAAAGCCCTCACCACGAGACAGCAGAGTAACTTCCTGCTCGGTCCATCCGCAGCGGGCAGCTTCTTGCCCGGCTACGCTGTGGATCCACAGCCCTCACCATGAGGCGGCCGAGTAGCTTCCTGCTCGGTCTATCCACAGCAGGCGGCTTCCTGCCTGGCTACACTATGGATCCAAAGCTGTCACCACGAGGCGGCCGAGTAGCTTTCTGCTCGGTCCATCCGCAGCGGGCGGCGTCCTGCCCAGCTACACTGTGGATCCAAAGCTCTCACCACGAGGCGGCCGAGTAGCTTCCTGCTCGGTCCATCCGCAGCGGGCAGCTTCCTGCCCGGCTACACTGTGGATCCAAAGCCCTCACTACGAGGCGGCCGAGCAGCTTCCTACCCGGCTGCTCTATGAGCCCGAACCCTAGCCACACACAGATTCGCTTTCATATTTGGTGTTCGCTTGTCCCACGTCACCTCGACTCCGGGGGAGGAGGGACACCGATCTATTTGTGCTTGGAATTAATACTTGGAGTTCACTTGTCCCACGTCACCTCGACTCCAGGGGGAGAAGGGACACTGATCTACTTATACTTGTGTTCATATTTAGAGTTCACTTGTCCTACGTCACCTCGACTCCGAGGGGAGGAGGGACACCGATCTACCCATACTTGTAAATGAACAAGAACGGAAGCATTACAGCCAGGCACATAAAAAACGAGATAAAAATACTTTATTGATTTTTCAAATTATATACAAGATATTATAGGCTTCCTGATCAGTCGAAAATACTGCATTTTTAACACGGCAATTTCCTTATCTTTTGTATTCATCTAGAAGTGTTCGGTATTCATATTGCACATATTAGCAAAACACCCCTGAAATACCAGATTGCATGTGTTATACTTTAAAACCGACACTTTAAGGGAAATTGTGTGTTTATCATGGCATCGCATTATTCTTGTGTAGCGCAACACTTGTTTCGAAGTCTGTGCAGGAAATTTCAGGGACCGAGCCAAAATTGTCAAAGAGCTGATCAAAATTGCGCCAAGTCTATGATTTTTGATCTGGCATTAATATAGAGGGAATTACACAATTCAACATATCAAAACAAGGCCCAAATGTCAGAACAAGAAAAACCAGAAAATAGCAAGCCCCAAGGCCCACAAAGCGCCGCGGATCCGCGGCGGGAGCCCGCTTGCGCCGTGGATCCGCGGCGTGGTGACGTCATCAAAGCCTCAGTTTTTCTACACGTGTTTCCTGTAACTACCCAAGCTTCCAGAAGACTCCCGATTCTCCACGTGGCTCATCTAGAAGGCTCGGCTTAACAAACTTCATCTAGAAGGCTCTCTTTAACAAACTTTTGGAGGGAAAATTCAAATTTGAAATCCTAGATCTAGGGTTTTGATGATCTATAAAAAGGAGCCTAGATCTAGGGTTAATTCCTCTTCATTCTCTCATCTCTTCCACCCACAAGTTGAGTGACACGACTTGTGCCAAACCCTAACCCTAATCCAAAGCCAAATTCAAGATCCCGAGTACCATTCAAGCGAGAAGCCTTCAACCTTTTAGGAGCGGAGCCGATCTTCAACCGAGCAAGTGATCCAAGCCGATCCGCGACTCAAGGAGACGAGCGAAGCCAAATCGACGATCGAGTTCTTCCTCTTGTAGTTCTTGAGTGAATTGTAAACGGAATTGTTGATAAATAAAAGGTGAAATTCTTTAATCTTGCTTTCTTTAAATTCTTGCATCATGATTCGATCTCAATTTGTGATTGTGGTTCTTGTTGTAATGTTTGAGTAAAACTCCACTCGTAAAGGAGTCGAGACGATCAATAGAACGATGATATAACAAATCTTAAAATGATTCTTAAGACGTACGAGTTTTGTAAACCCTAGTGTAGGGTGTTTTTCGTCACCCCATTGAGATGGGAATACGCGCGCGCTTGTTAGGCACGCTATAAATTCCCCCTGCCTAGGGTAGGCCTGGGTTTAATGATTGTGGGGATTCGAATCTCCGGCAGCCGCGGACTAAGCTGCCGTTAATTACCCCCCGCTTTTGGGGCGAGGGAACCTCCGATTAACGGGTTAAACTGGTCATGCGAACTCAATGTGCAGTGTACGTGTGTTTTGTTTTGGAGGGGGGGTTTAAATATATCGGGAGCCACGCAGAGTTTTTACGGGGGTCCCGCTACCCGGATAGCGGGCTGGGGGTCAAGGGGGCTAGCAGCCCTCTTGCGGGGTGCGGGGCAGCGCTCCGTTAGAAATTTTTTCTAACAGGGACAGTGTCGTGGAGTATGTGTGTATGTAAATATGTATACATATGTATATATATATATATGTACATAAAAAGAGTGGGGAAAGGCATCTAAGGGATGCGTGGGGCCAGCGCCTTGAACGCTGTGCGCTTAGGTGCTGTGCGCTCAGGCGCAAGCGCGCCACATGTCAGCACGTGGACATTTTGCGCTTGAGCGCAGTGCGCCTGAACGCAGTGCGCCTGAGCGTAGGCGCGCCCACGTGTCGGCACGTGGGTGCTTTGCGCTCGAGCGCAGTGCGCCTGAGCGCAGGTGCGCCATGTGTCGACACGTGGGCGCTTTGCGCTCGAGCGCAGTGTGCCTGAGCGCAGCGCGCCACGTGTCGGCACGTGGAGAGCGCAGTGCGCCTGAGCGTAAGCGCGCCACATGTCGGCACGTGGGCGCTTTGCGCTCGAGCGCAGTGCGCCTGAGCGCAAGCGCGCCACGTGTCGGCATATGGGCGCTTTGCGCTCGAGCGCTGGGCGCCTGAGCGCAAGCGCGCCACGTGTCGGCACGTGGGCGCTTTGCGCTCGAGCGCTGGGCGCTGGCGAGATAAAGGGGCTTTTAGTCCCAGAACCAGAAGCTATGCTTCAGAAAGGAAATATTTATTATGTATATGTGTATGGAGTTAAACTCCTAAGATGTTTTGAAGCTGATGAAGGGGGGTTCTTCTTCTTCCTCCTGTTGTTTGGCCGGATCTTGAAGATCAAGAGATGTGAGATCTCAAAATCTCTCCTTTTTGAGATCTGATGGGAGATCTGAGTTCCCCTTTGCGGGTTTTGTGGTGAAAAACTACTTAGTTTTAGAAAAGAAAGAGTAAAACTCTTGATTTAATTCAAAAGAAATGAGAAAGTTTAGAACCTTGGAGAAGGAGCAGCAGGCACAAAGAACCTTAATTTTTTTTTTGGGGAATGAAAAGCCTTCGTTTATTCATCATCATGTTCCCTTATATAGGCTTACATATTTACATAGAGCCCCTTGGGCTTTACAAAAATGGCATTTTGCCCATCCCATGGCTCATATGCCATTTCATTTTTGCACATAAGCCATGGGCTTACAAAATATTGGCTTTATGCCTATTTTGTTTACATTCATTCATAAAAAATTATATAAAAATTATTTATTACATGTTTTATATTTCGGCATGGAGGAAGCTGGCCGCGGGCTCGACTTGGGCATGGGCCCGCTTGACCTGGGCTTGGGCCCACCTAGCTTGGGGGTTGACCCTGACTTTGACTCGGTCAACCGGGGTATAAATTTTTACCCCAACACCTAGCAAATTGAAGAATCGACGAACTAGTTTCGTTGCGATACTTTCTTGATTGTGATCGCTCGAAATTAGGGATCCACGATCGATTCTTGAATTTACTAGAGGCTAGAATGTGAATGATATCGACGAAGGAACAATGGATAAATGTTGAAACCCTAGTTTCACTAGAAATCCCTAATTCTCGTCGATCATCATCGATCTAGTATCAATTCATCGAAGGATAAGAATACGTAATCGCTAGATTTCATCACATCTATAGATCCGATCGATTCCTACGAGCCTCATTTCGATTCTTGATATTTGGTTTGGAAAATCATCAAACTCCCAATTCTTGATTTTAATGTTTTCTTAGATCTAGATTTTCTAATTCTTGAACTTCAATTTACAAATCATGAATTGTTGTTTGTTTTCTTTACTTTAAAGTTTCAACTCATTTAATTCGAAACACGAACGATTACACTTTCCCTGTGGACGATCCGCACTTACTAACGCGCTACATTCGACACCGTTATTGATTGCGGTCAAATAATTCTTTGATTGTGATTTCTATTTATTTTCTAAACTGACACACAAAGATAAGATCAATCACTTCCCGGCCGCGAAGGCAGTTTGAAGCCCCACTCTTTTTTTCTTTTTACGGCCGGGACCTCCCCACTGTCCCCCTGTTCGGCGCCAGGAGCCTCGATTACGACCGTGTTGGGGTAAAAATTTACACCCCCGTTAACCAAGTCAAAGTCAAAATCAACTCCAAGCCAGGTGGGCCCAAGCCCAGGTCAAGCGGGCCCATGCCCAAGCCGAGCCCGCGGCCAGCCTCCTCCATGCTAAAACATAGATCATGTAATAAATAATTTTTATGTAATTTTTTTTTATACATGAATGTATGCAAAATGGGCATAAAGCCAAATTTTTGTAAGCCCATGGCTTATGTGCAAAAATGAAATGGCACATAAGCCATGGGATAGGCAAAATGCCATTTTTTGAAGCCTAAGGGGCTATATGTAAATATGTAAGCCTATAAAAGGCAACATGATGATGAATAAAAAAAAGCAACAACTTTCATTTTCTCAAAAAAAACCTAGGCTTTGTATTTCTTTCCCTTTTCTGAAGGTCTCAAACCTTCTTCTTTCTTTTGAATTAAATCAAGAGTTTTACTCTTCCTTTTCAAAAACAAGATAGTTTTTCACTACCAAACCCATAAAGGGGAACTCGAATCTGTCTTTAGATCCCAAAAAGGAGAGATTATGAGATCTCACATCTCTTGATCTTCAAGATCCAGCTAACAGAGGAGGAAGAAGTAGAACCCCTTCCATTAACCCCAAAAATACACTTAGGAGTCCAACTCCACTCTGATTTCTCTTCCGAGAATCTTTTCAGGCTAAAAGCCTCTTTTCCTCGCCGGAGCTCAAGCGCAGAGTGCCCACGCACCGACATGTGGCGCGCTTGTGCTCAAGCCCTCAAGCGCAAAGCGCCCACGTGCCGACACCTAGCACGCTTGCACAACAGCGCCCTGCACTCGAGCGCAAAGTGCCCACGTGCCGACACGTGGCGCGCTTGCGCTCAAAGCACAAGCGCTCGAGCGCAAGTCGCCCCAGTGCCGACACGAGACGCGCTTGCGCTCCAGCGCAAAAGCTCGAGCGCAAGTCGCCCCCGTGCCGACACGTGGCACGCTTGCGCTCAAGCGCACGGCGCTCTGGCGCAAGTCGCCCCCGTGCCGACACGTGGCACGCTTGCGCTCAAGCGCACAGCGCTCTGGCACAAGTCGCCCCCGTGCCGAAGCGCATGCGCTCGAGTGCAAGTCGCCCCAGTGCCGACACGTGGCGCGCTTGCGCTCAAGCGCACAGCGCCCTGGCGCAAGTCGCCCCCGTGCCGACACGTGGCGCCCTTGCGCTCAAGCGCCCAGCGCTCAAGCGCAAGTCGCCCCCGTGCCGACACGTGGCACGCTAGCGCCTGAGCGCACAGCACCTGAGCGCACAGCGCTCAAGGCGCTGGCCCCACGCATCCTTTGGGTGTCTTTTCCCCTTCCTTTTATATATATATATATATATATATATATATATATATATATACATACACATACATATACATACGTATACATATTTGCATACACACGTGCTCCACGACACTGTCCCTGTTAGAAAAAAATTTCTAACGGGGCGCTGCCCCATACCCCGCAAGGGGGCTGCTAGCCCCCTTGACCCCCAGCCCGCTATTCGGGTAGCGGGAGCCCCGTAAAAACTCTGCATGGCTGCCGATATATCCAAAAACCCCTTTCAAAACACAACACACGCACACCGCACATTGAGTTCGCATGACCAGTTTAACCCGTTAATCGGAGGTTCCCTCGCCCCAAAGGCGAGGGGTAATTAACGGCAGCTTAGTCCGCGGCTGCCGGAGATTCGGATCCCCACAATCAATAAACCCCAGCCTACCCTAGGCAGGGGGAATCTGTAGTACGCCTGACAAGCGTGCCCGTATTCCCATCTCAATGGGGTGATGAAAAACACCTTACAGATTCTGGTATGCCCGGTGGGACCAATCTATCCTCCCATATTTCGGGTTAAGCATTCATGCGAACTCAATCATTATACATACCTGTATTTATACTAAAATAATGCTCTTTCATGCAGATTTTCAAGCACTCACCTTCCGACGATGTCTTCGATGATGAACTCAGCTCCCGTCTCCTACACGATGAAGATAGACTCCCGGACGGTCCTTCCGGCCGGTCTCGGGCGACAATGGGAGGAGCCGCTGCTACCATTCGGCTCATTATGTTCATGCCTATTGGCGCCATCCCGGCTCCTCAAGCCCCGGTGGCAGACAAACCGGTCTCGAAAGGCAAGAGGCCAAATGTGGTGGTCCCGAGGGCGCCCCAACTCAAACGCAAATCGGTGTTTGAACGACTCTCTCTGGACCCGGCTGGGGGCAAGGCCATCAACACCAACAAAGCAACAAGGCCTCTCGAGCAAGCTCCGGCGGTGCCCCTGACAACTGCTCGACCGGGTGTTTTCTCTAAACTCCCCGCTAATCGACTCATGATGGCTTCCCAGGAAATGGATGCCCGCCAAGCCCTTAAAATTGAAAAGTTAAGGCAGAAAAGGCTTAGATATAAAGCCAACAAAAGGGCTAGGGCTCCTGCTAGGCTGAACCTTATGAGGTTCGAGGAACAGGATTACCCCGCCAAAGATGAGGAAATGGCTGGATATGTAGTCCACACTGTCTACGTGGTGGGCACGCGCAGCAAGAGCAAGGACGGGGCCACCACATCTCAAATCCAATCTGGCTTGAATGTGTTTGCCGCTTCCCAAGAACAGCCGCCCCCACTGGGTGATGAAAACCTTCTCGATAAGAATGATAGGCGGAAAGACCCTTCGGTCCATGATGAGTCGGGCTCGGAAAGCAAAGATGAGCCAACTTTCCAGCCTAAGAATGCGGAGCAGCAACTTCTCCAAGAGCTCCGAAAACAGCTCACAAGCAAAGACAAGGAGATGGCCAAGCTCTACTCAAAAATCGACGACTTGACAAATGTCGTCTTGCGGCTTACGGCCCAACTTGCCTCTCAGCCGCCCAATCAAGCACAGGGCTCTGCTCATGAACCGGGAAACGTTGTACCGAGACAGCCGGTGCCTATTCCCTCAAATCCAAAGGTGGGCGGACCGCATGAAAGTCAATCGCATCCTATCTCAGGAAATGTCTTGGCTACTGATGACAGTAGCCCGCTAACTCAAGATCAAATCATGGATCTGGTTGCCAGCAAAGTCAAAACACTGGTAGCCGAAGCTAAAGCGCAAAAAGATATCAGCAGTAGTGGGAGACCATATCCCGCTCAGTATGATCTGGTAGAATTTCCTAGCGGCTATGTCATCCCTAAATTCGGAAGGTTCGATGGGACGGGAAATGCGAATCAGCACATCGCCCACTTCAAAGCCTCATGCGGGAATACTGAGGGCAATGATGCGCTTCTCCTCCGCCAGTTCGTTAATAGCTTGACCGATTTTGCTTTCGACTGGTACGCGAGCATACCAGATGGCTCCGTCACAACTTTTGTCCAAATAGAGTCTCTGTTTCGGCAGAGGTTCATGAGCGTCAGCGATAAGATTACCATTGCCGAGCTCGTAAGGACCAAGCCCAAGAGCGACGAAAACAGCACGGATTTTATAATCCGATGGCGCAATCTCTCCGTCAAATGCGAACCGCCGATAGAGCAGGACCAATCTGTCAGTCTCCTCATCGGAAATCTCAACAATTGGATGGCCCCATTTCTATGCACCGCGGGTCTCAAAACATTCCAGGAGCTGACCAGGAAAGTCCAGATGCTGGAGCGCTCAAAGCAGGAGTCCTCCTCGGATTCCCAAAATAACAATAGGTCCTGGAGAAACCGAAAGGACGATAATCGCAAAGGCGGAAACTCCGATGATTCTGGATCTTTCAACATTTCGGCTAACCGAAATAAGCAAGGGATGAGCGGGCCTAGCGCCAACCAGCCTCAGAAGCCAGTGTTCGGAGAGGGAGGAGAATCTCCATTGAAAGAGAAGCTGGATAAGGTCTATTACTTTAGAAGAGACAAAATCCGTAAAATATTCAAAGACGCCCTGAAGAACGGTCTACAACTGCCAGAGTCAAAAAGACCGCAGGAAGCGAATAGGACCGATGACCCCAAATACTGCCCCTATCACAGAGTGATAGGTCATGCCATTGAGGACTGCTTTGTCTTCAAAGATTGGGTCGAAAAGCAATACAAGGCAGGAGAGATAGAACTGTCTACAGGCGTGTTAGTAAACAGTCAAGATGCGACCGTCAATTTCATACAAACGGAGACCGAAGTTCTTCGTGAAACTGATTCTCTCAGACATCTTCCTTTCTCTGAAAATAATTGACCACCATGTCACTAAACTGGGAACAATCGACCTCTAAGTCGTTAAACTGGGAATGTAAAAAAAATGCAAATAAACAAAAAAAATGTGTAAATAAATAAAAAGAAAAGCCGAAATGATAGGGCAACTCGCAAAAAAAATCAGCGAGTAAAAATAAAAATGAAAATAAAGCCGAAATGATGGGGCAACCGTGAATAAATAGCCGAAATGATAGGGCAATCGCGACCTTCGCGATAAGAAAAGCTGAAATGATAGAGCAATCGCGGTAAAACAAAAAAAACGGCGAATGATGAGTCGCTCCTGGTACCATATTCCAGTGTAGCGATGCAGACGCCAAACAAAATCCAATTTCTCAAAATTCTCCCGACCCTACGGCTAGTCCCCAAATTGACTGCCGTATACAATCCACGGGCTCAAATAATTCTCAGCATACCCCATGCCCCACCGCAACCACCAGTTACGCGGCTGGTCTCCGCCTTTGGATTATGCTCCATTGAGAAGACCCACTCATATGTCCTCACGATACATGAGGAGAACAAACCTTTGTGGGATCCTTACGACTCACAAAGGAAAAACACACTTAGGAGTACTCACGACTCCTAAGGAGAAAATACACCTGCGGGATCCTTACGACTCGTAGAGAGAAAATGCTTTTATGGGACCCTCACGGCCCATAAAATTGAAAAACCTTAGGTGATAGGGATCTAAACCTGTCTCCTAAGCCATCGCTCCCCAATCACCAAGCGGCGAATGATGAGTCGCTCCTGGTACCATATTCCAGTGCAGCAATGCAGACGCCAACCAAATTCCAAATCCCATACCCCAGCGGCGAATGATGAGTCGCTCCTGATACCATATTCCAGTGCAGCGATACAGACGCTAACCAAATTCCAAATCGCATACCCCAACGGCGAATGATGAGTCGCTCCTGGTACCATATTCCAGTGCAGCGATACAGACGCCAACCAAATTCCAAACCCATACCCCAACGGCGAATGATGAGTCGCTCCTTGTACCATATTCCAGTGCAGCGATGCAGAAGCCAACCAAATTCCAAATCCCATACCCCAACGGCGAATGATGTATCGCTCCTGGTACCATATCCCAGTGCAGCGATGCAGACGCCAACAAAGTCCCAAAAATTTTTATGGCCTTACGGTCTGGATCATACATCCTGCAAAACCGTATATAATCCACGGGCGTAAAACAATCCCAATCTCTCCAAAAAAAATAATAAAAAAATAAAAATTTAAAAAAAAAGGTATGTCCACAAGCAAAATGGGCACGGATGAAAACCCGAAAGGGCTCCGTGAGTAAAAACAGCAGGACTGCGGTGAGTTTGTGAAAACCCGAAAGGGCGCAAACTCGTAAAAAAAAGAGAAATAAAATGCACTCGCAAAGTCCTCTCGACTTTGTAAGGAGAAAATTCCCGCGTGAGATCCTTACGACTTACAAAGGAGCAACACACTTGGGAGTCCCCATGACTCCCAAGGAGAAAATACACTTACGAGATCCTTACGACCCGTAGGGAGAAAATGCTTTGTGAGACCCTTACGGCTCATAAAATTGAAAAGACTTAGGTGATAGGGACCTAAAACCTGTCTCCTAAGCCATCGTTTCCTAATAAGCAAACGCAAATGATGCTTTGCTCCCGGTACCATATTCTAGTGTAGCGATGCTGATGTCAACCCAAATCAAATCAAACCAACAACCTCTACGGCGGAATCATGCTCTGTCCCAGAATTTACCCCGTGTCGAAATCATGCTTCGCCTTGGGATATCTACCTTCCCTGCCGGAATTATGCTCCGCCTCGGAATCAAATCAACCAACCAGCTCTGCGTCGGAATCAAGCTTCGTCTCAGAATGTGCACCCCGTGTCAAAATGATGCTTCGCCTCGGTGTACCTTCCTTCCCTGTCGAAATTATGCTTCGTCTCGGAATCAAGTCAACAAACAAGCTCTGCGCCGGAATCATGCTCCGTCTTAGAACGTACCCCGTGTCGAAATCATGCTTCGCCTCGGGATATCTACCTTCCCTGCCGGAATTATGCTCCGCCTCGGAATCAAGTCAACCAACAAGCTCTACGCCGGAATCATGCTCCGTCTCAGAATGTACCCCGTGTCGAAATCATGTTTCGCCTCGGAGTATTTGCCTTCTCTGTCGAAATTATGCTTCGCCTGGGAATCAACCTCCGCATCGAAATTATGCTTCGGTTAGAATGTCTGTCACCCTTCGGAATGATGCTCTGAATCATGGAATTATGCTCTGCTCATCGGAATGATGCTCTGATCCCTGGAATCATGCTCCGCTCTTTGGAATGATGCTCCGACCCTTAGAATCATGCTCCGCTCTTCGGAATGATGCTCCGATCCCCTGGAATCATGCTCTGCTCTTCGGAATGATGCTTCGAATCCTGGAATTATGCTCGCTCTTCGTAATGATGCTCCGATCCTTGGAATCATGCTCCGCTCTTCGGAATGATGCTCCGATCCCTAGAATTATGCTCCATAAATCGGAATGATGCTCCGATCCCTGGAATTATGCTCCACAAATCGGAATGATGCTCCGATCCCCAGGAATCATGCTCCCCGAGGGATACTCCGACCTTGGAATTATGCTCCGCAAATCAGAATGATGTTCCGATCCCCGGGAGTCATGCTCCCCGGGATGATGCTTCGCCTCCGGAATGATGTTCCACCTCGAAGTTCAGCTTCAAGATCCATCAATTTCATGCACACAACTCAAATATGCGGTGTACATTTATTGATGGAGGGCACTTTGTTGGGGTAAAAATTTACACCCCCGTTGACCAAGTCAAAGTCAAGGTCAAACCCAAACCAGGTGGGCCCAAGCCCAGGTCAAGCGGGCCCATGCCCAAGTCGAGCCCGCGGCCAGCCTCCTCCATGCTAAAATATAGATCATGTAATAAATAATTTTTATGTAATTTTTTTTTATACATGAATATATGCAAAATGCGCATAAAACCAAATTTTTGTAAGCCCATGGCTTATGTGCAAAAATAAAATGACACATGAGCCATGGGATAGGCAAAATGCCATTTTTTGAAGCCCAAGGGGCTATATGTAAATATGTAAGCCTATAAAAGGCAACATGATGATGAATAAAAAAAAGCAGCAACTTTCATTCTGTCAAAAAAAAACCTAGGGTTTGTATTTCTTTCCCTTTTCTAAAGGTCTCAAACCTTCTTCTTTCTTTTAAATTAAATCAAGAGTTTTACTCTTCCTTTTCAAAAACAAGATAGTTTTTCACCACCAAACCCACAAAGGGGAACTCGGATCTGTCTTTACATCCCAAAAAGGAGAGATTTTGAGATCCCACATCTCTTGATCTTCAAGATCCAGCTAACAGAGGAGGAGGAGGAAGAACCCCTTCCATTAACCCCAAAAACACACTTAGGAGTCCAACTCTACTCTGATTTCTCTTCCGAGAATCTTTTCAGGCTAAAAGCCTCTTTTCCTCTCAGGCGCTCAAGCGCAGAGCGCCCACGCACCGATACGTGGCGTGCTTGCCTCAAGCGCTCAAGCGCAAAGCGTCCACGTGCCGACACGTGGCACGCTTGCACAACAGCGCCCTGCACTCGAGCGCAAGTCGCCCCAGTGCCGACACGTGGCGCGCTTACGCTCAAGCGCAAGCGCTCGAGCACAAGTCGCCCCCGTGCCGACACGTGGCACCCTTGCACTCAAGCGCACAGCGCTCTGGCGCAAGTCGCCCTCGTGCCGACACGTGGCGCACTTGCGCTCAAGCGCAAGTCACCCCCGTGCCGACACGTGGCGTGCTTGCGCTCAAGTGCACACTCTCGAGCGCAAGTCGCCCCAGTGCCGACACGTGGCGCACTTGCGCTCAAGCGCACAGCGTCCTGGCGCAAGTCGCCCCCGTGCCGACACGTGGCACGCTAGCGCCTGAGCGCACAGCACCTGAGCGCACAGCGCTCAAGGCGCTGGCCCCACGCATCCTTTGGGTGTCTTTTCCCCCCTCCTTTTTTTTATATATATATGTACATACACATACATATACATACGTATACATATTTGCACACACATGTGCTCCACGACACTGTCCCTGTTAGAAAAAAATTTCTAACCCGTAAGGGGGCTGCTAGCCCCCTTGACCCCCAACCCGCTATCCGGGTAGCAGGATCCCCATAAAAACTCTGCGTGGCTCCCGATATATCCAAAACCCCCTTTCAAAACACAACACACGCACACCGCATATTGAGTTCGCATGACCAGTTTAACCTGTTAATCGGAGGTTCCCTCGCCCCAAAGGCGAGGGGTAATTAACGGCAGCTTAGTCCGCAGCTGCCGGAGATTCGGATCCCCATAATCAATAAACCCCGGCCTACCCTAGGCAGGAGGAATCTGTAGTACGCCTGACAAGCGTGCGCGTATTCCCATCTCAATGGGGTGATGAAAAACACCCTACAGACCGCAAGCTCTGTGCTCCTTCCTGGGGCCTCGCCTCCTCCTGCCGGCTCGGTGCTGCCATCCTGGGGCACTTTCTCGACAAGGGATACCTTGCACGAAGCTCTTAGTCGTCGAACCTAAGCATAGCTTCCTTGACGGCATCGATGGTATTGTGCCACCCGACGGCCGCAGAGTCGGCAAGATCGACGTAGAATTGGTCGGAAACCTTATACTCCTCCACAGCTTTTTCTGCCCTGCCCTTGGCATGCTTCGCCGCCTTATGAGATGCCCGGGCATCCCACTTGAACGAGTCCCTCTACCTCTTCATGGCGTCATAGAGCCCGTTAACCTCCTCCATCTTGACCTGAATAGCCCGATTGGATTCGGTCAGGAGCCGATGAGACTCCTTCAGCTTTGTGACCGTCAGACCCTCCGCAACCAATCTCGAATTTAGGAAGGCCGCCTTATCCTCTGCCTCTTTCAGCTTGGGAAGGAGCTCTTCCTCACGCGAGGAAGATTCACCGGCCTTCTTTATCGCCGGGGCCACCTCCTCGGCCTCCATAGCGGTAAGAAAGGAGCAGAGCTGGAGGACCTGCGGAAAACACAAATAATTTTTAGGAGCTAAACATAGCAAAAAAACACTTGGAAAATTTTAGAAAATTACCAACCTGAATGGTCTCCTGAGCTATCGCCGCCACTTGGGCCTTCATGATACCTCGGGAAATCTTGGCCCCCGCTACCTTCTCCATGTCCGCTAGTAAACGGTCGGCCACAGAGAGCCCCGAAAGCACCTCGATGCAGAAGTCGCCTTCCTGCACCTGTATCCCGACCGGGGATGGCCGGGAAACCACTCCCTTCTGTCTCTTGAGCGGAGACTCGGCAGAGGACGACACTTCTGCTCTGGCCCGGGGCGCTGGAACCCAGGCATGCTTCTGCCCTCCGCAACTGCGTTCTTCCGGGACGGGAGGGGCTACAGGGACCTTGGCGGAAGGAGCTTGTCGAAGGACCACGCTCGGTGCGGGTCTGGACGAGCTAACGCCGCCACCCTTCCTCCCCTGCGCCTTGGCAGCCATGGCAGCTATGATTTTCGAACGATCCATTGGCTCTACAGAAGAAAATGGAAGAAAAAGGTCAGCAACATACGCGACAATAACATCTCAGGCCTAAATTAATCGGTGAAGCCCTAACTTACCCCCGAAACGCGCGGGGCTGAGTCCTGCCCAGCTCAAAACCTGCTCGGAAAGTAGGACATCGGCCCGCTTGATCGGCTCCCATTACAACACTACCCCGGCCTCTGGGGCGTTAGACTGCCTGACCCTTGAGCAATCCGCAACGTGCCATTTGGTGGGCACCGGCCAAACCTCCCATGCCGGAGGACCGACGAAAACAAACTTCTCCTTCCATTCATGGAGGGAAGAAAGGACGACCACTATCCCTGACCTGGCCGTCCTACCCTTACGTTTTTAAAGGAAAGACACACACAGCTCGGTTCGTCCTTACTGGTACCGAGGTGATTTTTGTAACAAAGAAAAGAAAGAAGAAGACTCAAGTCGAAAGGGATCCGATCAAGTTTCAACCGGACCAAAAACCCGAGGAGGATTCTCCATTAGTTCGACGCTAGCTGGCCCGGGGCAAGACGGAAGCAATGAAGTATGGCACAAATCTCGGATGAGAAGGGCAGACGCATCCCTGCTCGGAACGCTTCCAGGTACAGGCCAATTTCATTGCCCTGGACTTTGTCTGCCCGCTCTCTTTCCTTAGCCAGACGAAGCGAATAGCCAGGAGGGTGTGGAAGCAAACCCGGATATCGAAAAACTCATCAGGGCAATTCAACATCGAAGGCGCATCGCGAGAATTTCCGATACGTACCTTAGAGGCCCTCTTCGCCACCTGACGACGAAGTACAAGGGTGTCGCCACTCCTTGGGAGCGAGCCCGACAAGGAGGAAGAAAACGAAGAGGAAGAGGAAGAAGATCTTCCTCGGCTATCGGAAGTCGAGAAGGAAGAAGAAAACCCACTGGACTTGGTTTCAGAAGCTGAAGCCTCATCGTCTGACTCAACCCCAACTACATCAATGGAAACTTCAGAAGAAGACATCTAACCTGATTCAAGAAAAGTTTGGCCGAAAAAGGGTTTTTAGCTGAAGGTCCAACCTAAGCAATAGTGCACCGGGCAATTTTCAGATGGCAGGAGACAGCTAGGACAGAATCTCTGCTAAGGAATGACCTCCCCTATTTATACACTTGGCATAAACTATCCGACGGCCCAAATCAATTCTTGTCATGACGAAGCGTCGCACCCGACGACCATGAGGACTCTACATGGCAACCAATCATTGGACGCTTCGTCCCTCACGCGGATCCAACCAACAGATACGACGTCTCGCAGTCCACCACTCCATTACGGCCACGTGGCTCGAAGATTAATGGCCTGAGCAAGCGAAGCGATATCCTATTTATGGCACCGCCATTTCGCCGATCCGCTGACGCCATCTAGGATACACGCAGAAATTAAGACGCTTCGTGAACCGCCACGTGGATCCAGGAATCGAAGGGGTACAGCTGCAAAGCACCACATCGTCCCCAAACAACCCCTTATAAAGAATCCTCGGCTCCAAGCTGAATATTGAAGACCGAGCAAACCACTCTCGACCCGACCCATGAATAGGTCGGAACGAGAGTGGGTGCTAATGATGATGGTCGTAAGTAGGAATTCTCCAAATTACGACACGTAGCAGGTGACGTGTCGTCCACGTAAGCCTGTTAGGTTTCTGGGGGCTGCGGAACTGGAATAAATATGATACATTGGGGGCATTACTCAGCGCCTCACCTCCAAGGCTGCACCAGATCTTTTAAGAAGACCTTCCCGGAGTACCTTCCCCTTTCGGCTGACCGCCAGCTAATTGCTCGTCTCCAAGCTATCCTATAGTTGGACTCCTCGGCTCACCCGCTCGTCTCCAAGCTGGCCTATATCTGATATTTCTCAGCGTCCCTGTTTAGCCGGGAGCACGGAGGCCAAGCGCCCCCATAACGGCTCCGTGTATCTCGCCATGACGAGATCTCCGCTGCTCCACGTCCCGCATCCCACGCTAGCGTATCCCGCCATCAATACAAACATGACGCAGGGACGTAACAGACGGCGAGAATTACGCATCGACTCGCTCCATGCAACCGCTATATAAATCCCTCTTCCACACAATTCAGGTAACGGGAACTCAATCCAATACGCCGCTATTCTGCCTCAATATTCCTCGGTGCTTATTTTATCGTCGGAGGATTCTACGGTGGTTTCCCACCCCAGGACTTTCCTTACAGATAGTTCGACATCAACAACATCCAACAATCAATTGAGATCCACACGTTCAATTCTTACACCAAATCTCAACCGTTCAGCTCTGCTGCCAACAAAACCGACAGAGGACAACATCTGAAGGAGACTCCTGCCTCCGTCAGTTTCTAAGGGTAACTTTGTCGGTTGGTAAAATACACATTTTTTTCCTTTTTAAAAGACCTTATGTTAGGCTGACATGTGCGTAAAAAAAGTTTATTCTTTAGTCAAACAAGGGGTGACACTGGTCCCATGTTAACGTAATAATATAAATGAAGTACATGATTAGATAAACTAAGAGGGAAAAAAGGACAAGTAATTAAAGGAGGTAACATATCGTTTAAAATAGATCGAGTGATTAGAAAGCGAACGAAACGAAGTGGCAGGCTCAAAGGGAAGAAATTGATTGGGCTTAACAGCTTCAAAAATAATTTCGTGGAGACTATTGAAACCGTGTCTTATTCGATTGAGCAGGATTACAGAAGGCCTACTGCGCTTGAGCTCGATTAGTTAAGGGTCCATCTTGTGCTGACAACTATAGAGAAGCAGTTTTAGGGTTGTATGTTATATATGCCCTTTTGTTTCGTAAGGTAGGTGATCATCGAATTCGAGTTTGAGATGAACATGAAATCTTCAGCTCTTCGCGTGTAAGTGCATAAAAAAGCTTTCTTAATTTTTAATAAAATGAACAAAAATCATATTTACATGCTGGCTTCTTCAATAAATGATATCTATTTTTCCTTTTGCTAAACTGACATATTGATGTGGACGAGATTTTTTTGAAACATGACAATGGTAATTTAGTAAATAAAACGTAGGCGGAGATATGAAAATCTGGTAGGCAACCATAATCCATGACGTTTTAAAACCTTGAACCCTCGTCATCTAAAGTTGCAATTAATTTTATCTTAAACCTATTAAGATTAAAGTAAGAATCGTCACATCCTCTCGGCAAAGAATCCAAAATTTCTGGAGCAAGGAATTAAAAACAAATTAAAGCCTAATCTAGGTGACGGGGGCCTTGATCTTCTCCAGATGTTGTCCTCCGTCGATCTGTTGCAAGCGTTGATGAAGAGTTAAGATTGGTGTTGGAGGTTGTCTCCTTGGACGTGTGGATCTCAATGGGTTGATTGTGATGTGAAACCGAGCTACCTGCAAAGAAGTCCCGGGATGGGTGACCACCATAGAACCCTCCGACGATCAAATTAGCCGAGGAAAATGAGCAGAGTAGCGGCTTGTTGGATTCAAATTGTCTTACCTGAGTCGTCTGAGAGAGGTTTTTATAGTGGTCGCTTGAAGCGAACTGGCACGAGATCTTCGCCGTCTTACGTCCCTGACGTTACGCCTGCATGAATGACGGGATCCCTCCATTAATGACGAGATACGCTCGTTAATGGGGATACGACGGCGTGGAACGCGGGATGTTAGGTGGCGAATATCTCGCTTCCGGTGAGATACGCGGACCCGTGGCAGAGGCGTTTGGGCTCTGCGTTCTTGGTTGCTCGGTAGAACCGGGGATACTTAATTCGGCGGGAGGCTCGGAGGCGAGTGAGAGGCCAAGAGAGCTCGGTTCTGTGATAGCTCGGAGGCGAGCTAGGAGGGCTAAGGAAGCTCAGTGTATAAGAGGGCTCGGAGGCGAGCCGATGGTTATTTGTAAGGCGAGCGTAGGAGTGTTCTGGGAGGCCATCGAAGGTCGGGTCAATCTTCGAGGGGATGGCCCGGGGAATGCCTTCAAAATATCGTGCTTGCTCCTGTCCCGTAAGCCCCGGGACACGTCATCTACTACGTGCCATGATCTAGGGAATTCCCACTTATGAGTATCATCATTGGCCCCCCACTCTCGTCCCGACCTATTTATGGGTAGGGTCGAGAGTGGTCTGATCGGTTTTCTGGGCGCGGCCTATTACCAAAAATCTATTGGCGCGGATTTTCGGGATGACTCGGTGTAGGGCAGTTGCATCTTTCGGTTTTATGAGCCCGCGTGGCGTATCCCGGGCGCTTGGATCTTCGCACGCATCTTTGATGGCATCAGTCGATCAGGGAAAGGATCGTGCATTAAAGAGGGGGCGCCGATTCGTTCGCACGTCTGTTAAGGTGCAGGCCACGTATCCGACGCGGATTGGTAGATGCGACAGGCTATCGCTATCGTCTACGGCCGAAGGGACGTCTCCAATGGTCGTTCGACACGTAGGGCTTCGACGGCTGGCAGACATGACGCTTTGTTTTGGCGGGAATTGATTAGGGCCGTCGGATGCCTCCCCTCGAGTTGTATAAATAGGAAGGGAATCCCCATAAGATTAACACTTCCGTCATTATTTTCCTTCGTTGTGAGAAATTGCTCGGCGCTCCATTCTTTAGATCGGATCCTTGGTGCTTCTTTCTCGGAGAATTCATTCCTTTGAATCAGGTTAGATGTCTTCTTCCGAGAAGTCTGTAGAAATAGTTAGAGTCGAGTCTAGGGAGTCTTCCGCCTCTTTGGCTGCTGACAGCCAAGAGGGTTCTCTTATTGCTTCCTCTGTGTCGGGCTCGCCCCATAGAGTCAGGGCTACCCGCGTTGCTAGCCGCCCGGTGGCGACAAGGGCCCTTAAGGTGCGTATCGGGAATGCCCGCGATGCGTCCTCCGTCTTGAAGGATCTGGAAGAGCTCGCTGAGATTCGGGCTCGATTCCATATCCCCTCTAACTATTCGCTCCGTTTGCCAAAAGGGGGCGAACGGGTGGACCAGGTGCAGGGGAAAGAGATTGCCATGTATTTGGAAGCATTCCGAGCGGGAATGCGTCTGCCCTTTCCAACCGAGCTATGTGGGGAACTTCGTTGCTTCCATTTCTCTCCGGACCAGCTAGCGCCGAACTCGTGGAGAATCTTCCTCGGGTTTCTGGTCTAGTTGAAATTTGAGGACATCCCCTTCAGCTTGACCCTTCTTACTTCTTTTCTATGCTTTAAAAATCATCCCGGCACTAGTAAGAAAGAGCCGAGCTAAGTGTATTTTTCCTTTAAAAAACGCAAGGGCGGGGCGGCCGAGTCGGGAGTAGTAGTCGTTCCTTCTTCCATTCACGAATGGAAGGAGAAGTTTGTATTCGTCGAGCTACCCGAGGGCGAGGATTGGCATGTACCTATACAGTGGCACAGGGCTGACTGCCCGCGGGCGAAGCAGTCGTCCTCTCTCGAGGCGAGGGCGGTGTCTATGTATGAGTCGATCCAGTGGGCCGACGTCTTGCTTTCGGAGCAGGTCCTTAGCTGGGTCGGGCTCAGCCCCATGCACTTCGTGGGTAAGTTAGGAGCTTGGAAGGTCTGTTTAGATTTGAATAATTTCCTTTTGCCTTTCTTGCATCACTAACTTTTCTGTGTATTCTCCTTTTGCAGGACAAATGGACCAATACAGGATCCTAGCTTCCATAGCCGCTACGTCCCAGAAGAAGGTCGGAGGCATGAGCTTGTCCCGAGCTGGCCCGAGCTCGGCCCTGAGACCATCTCCACCGGTGAGGCCTTCCGCATCGCCCTGAGCCCCCAATGACCGCCGCGGGGGTAACCAGAAGCACGCGCAAGACCCAGAACCTTGCGCGAGGGAGGAGGAGGGAACCGAGGTTCCCCTCAATAGGAAAAGGACGGTCTCCCGTGCGCCGTCGACTGAGATCCCTGAGGGGATTCCCGTGCAGGAGAGGATGTCTTCTTTGTGGTCCCCTCGGGGCTTTCCATCGCCGATAGCTTACTCGCGGACATGGAGCAGTCAGCCGGGGGCAAAATTCCCCGGGGAACCCTAAAGGCCCAAGTGGCCGCCATTGTTCAGGAGGTAGTTCAGGTTGGTATCCATTTAAGTATTATCTTAAGTGCCCTTTCTTGGTCTGAACACCTCTAAATCTATCTGCTGCTTTCCTTAGGTCCTCCAACTTTGCGCCCTTATCGTCAACATGGAATCCGAGGAGATTGCCCCAGCCATGAGGAAGGTGGGGGAATTGTCTTCGGAGGCGGAGGATCTGCGCCTTCAGCTGCGACAGGAGAAGGAGAAGATAGCCGCCCTTGAAACCCGGTTGGCCGCCAGGGAGCTCACGATCTCCAAGTGCCAGGAGCCCCCACCGACTTCTGAGCGAGTCCCACCGAGCCGTCAAGGTCAAGTTGGAGGAGTTGGGCTAGCGCTATGCCGTAATGAAAAAGGCGAGAGACGCCAGCAAGAAGGAGACCAAGGCTGCGCTTGAGGCGGCGAAGATCGCCGAGCTCCGAGCTCGCAAGTCGGTGGACATGTACAAGGCGTCAGACCAGTTCTACGCCGACATCGGCGAAGCCTCTGCCATCATTTGACACGAAACTCTTGATGCCGTCAAGGCGTTAATGCCGGAGTTTGCATATAGTGAGCTCCGCGCTTAGGTCCCGCTTTCGGTGGACACGCCGCAAGCGGCTGGCGCCGAAAAAGGGGCGGTTACGCAAGTAGAAGCTCCGGCCCCTGAGGGCGGTGCCGAGCAAGGCAAGATCCGGGCAGAGCCTACAGCCTAAGTTTTTTGTTTTTCCCTTTATTTTTCTTAAATTTTGTAAGCCTCCGAGCACTTTTTATAAGGCTGAGGAGCCCAGAATACCTTGTAAAGACTTTCGGAATATGAATAAAACTGGGTTTATTTTCCTCTGCATGACAATTTGTTTCTTGCGTGAGTACTTGAACTTGTTGGTCTTTTCCTCGATTCAAGTGTTAGGATGTAGGTCGATGATCGGCATTTTAGATGACGATCGCGCATCAAGTATAATTCAATTAATCGCCAAGTGCGGGAAGGTCGGTGCCCTCTCGCCCCCGGAGTCGAGATGACGATCGTTCACTTAGAATACATTAGAAGGTCCCTCGATGTAGGAAGTCGGTATCTGCCCATTACTTAGAGTCGGACCGATGACCACGTCTCTTAGCGTGAGTTGAACAATAGCCAAGTCAGAATTGGTCGGCGTTGACTGATTCCCCAAAGATGTAGTTCCTAGACCCTCGTCTTGGGATGGTAGGACTTTATCACTCGAAGGTTAGCCGAGCAGGGATCTGCGCAGTTGCCCCTTGGTGGGGCTTCGATCCTTAGCGTCGGTGGGTAGGATGTTACCCGCTAAGGACTGACCGAGCAGGGAAGCCGTTCGGTGGCCTCTTGATGAGGGCTTTGATCCTTAGCGTAGGTGGGTAGGAAGTTACCCGCTAAGGATTGACCGAGCAGGGAAGCTGCTCGGTAGCCTCTTGATTGGGGCTTTAGATCCTTGGCGTCGATGAGTAGGGAACTACCCACCAGGGATTGGCCGAGCAAGGAAGCTGCTCGGTGACCTCTTGGTAAGGGCTTCAATCCTTAGCATAGGTGGGTAGGAAGTTACCCGCTAAGTATTGACCGAGCAGGGAAGCTGCTCGGTGGCCTCTTGATGAGAGCTTTAGATCCTTGGCGTCGATGGGTAGGGAACTACCCGCCAGGGATTGACCGAGCAGGGAAGCTGCTCGGTGGCCTCTTAGTGAGAGCTTTGATCATTAACGTAGGTGGGTAGGAAGTTACCCACTAAGGATTGACCGAGCAGGGAAGCTGCTCAATGGTCTCTTGATGAGGGCTTTAGATCCTTAGCGTCGATGGGTAGGGAACAACCCGTCAGGGATTGACCGAGCAGGGAAGCTGCTCGGTGGTCTCTTGGTGAGGGCTTCGATCCTTAGCGTAAGTGGGTAGGAAGTTACCCGCTAAGGATTGACCGAGCAGGAAATCTGTTCGGTGGCCTCTTGATGAGGGTTTTGATCCTTAGCGTAGGTGGGTAGGAAGTTACCCGCTAAAAATTGACAGAGCAGGGAAGCTGCTCGGTGGCCTCTTGACGAAGACTTTAGATCCTTGGCGTCAGTGGGTAGGGAACAACCCGCCAGGGATTGACCGAGCATGGAAGCTGCTCGATGGCCTCTTGGTGAGGGCTTCGATACTTAGCATAGGTGGATAGGAAGTTACCCGCTAAGGATTGACCGAGCAGGGAAGCTGCTCAGTGGCCTCGAGATGAGGGAATTTTATACTTCTCTTCGTCTTCATGGGGCGTCGTTCAATCTCCCTTGACCCGTAAAATCTGGAAGAGTGACCGTCGCAAACAACATGTGGCAGAAACGTACAGACAAGGCGCGACGCTTCGTGGTTCGCGTTGTTCCAACTTCCATTGACCGCTTAAGGGCTTATAAGGATTGGCATAGTCGCCACATGGCAGCTCTGTATTAGGAAATTTGAAAATATCCCATGATTCGCGTTGCTGTGTGCGCAAATTTCGGCCTTTAGGGATTCTGTTGGGGCTATAAATAGCGAAGGCATGTTGGTTTCTTTTAGCCTTGCCTTTCTGAAAATGGCCAGACATCCGTGTGTGCTCATCAGGGAGATCATTTCTCGCGACGATGTATATCTCTACAACCTCGACCGATCCGAAAAGACGTACGAGACGGTGATAGACCGCGTGGAGGGCCACTTCGAACGCCTTCTTCCCTGGCGATCTCCACTCCTCCAAGTGCTTATTTATGTGATCTGGAGGAGATCCCCGGGTCTGCACAATGCCCTGTCTCCGCAGTTAAGGGATTAGGCGATCGAGAAGTTGCACTCGTTTTACCATCTCGGCCTGATCTCGAAGAGCAGGCGGGACCGATCAGCGGTCCTTCTTTTGAAGTGTTTCCATAAGAGGTTGATCGTTGATTTTTGTCCAGCGGGTGGCGCTTCCGAGGAAGTCGAGGAGGCTAGGGCTCGGCTAGCGGAGATTTCATCGGAGTACCATCAACAATACTTTCTCAATCCCCGGCCTCTTTTGCTGTAATTTTTGTAAGGCTGGGGAGCCTATAATACCTCTTAATGAATAAAATTCTTCTTTTTTGATGTGTTTTGTCTTCTTTTTTCCCTTAGCACTTTTTACATATTTTCTCAAAACGAATCTAGAGATCTCGGAACCGAGAAAAAGAAAAAGAATTGCGGAAGAAGTCCCTTTTAATTCAGGAGACTTAAGAAAAATTATATAGCTTTGAAAAGAAGAAAATACATTCATTTGTATAGTTTGAGTTTTTCAGCGTTGTAGGGCCGAAGAAGCTTGCGTCCTTCGACGTCTTGTAAGCGATAGGCTCCACCGGGCAATACCTCGGAGACGAGGAAAAGGTCGTCCCACTTCGAGAAGAACCTGTGCAGTTTGCCCTGATCTACGAATTCGTTCCGCCTTAAGGCCAAATCTCCCGTCTTGAAGGCTCAATGTTTAACTCGTGCATTGTAGTAGCGAATAGTTTATTGTTGGTAAGCGGCAGCTTTGATCTATGCTCGGTCCCGCTTCTCTAGCAAAGTGTCCAAATTGGTCCGGAGCGCCGAGGTATTGGCTTCGTCATCGAAGTGTTCGACTCTGTAACTGGGCAGTCCGATCTCCGCTGGAACCATTGCCTCGGTACCGTAGCACAGGCTAACGGGGGTCTCTCCCGTGGGCGTTTTCTTCGATGTGCGTAAGGCCCATAGTACCCGCGGCAGTTCCTCGACCCAGTTGCCCTACCTTCCTTCCAAACGAGCTTGAAGACCTCGGATGACGTCTCGGTTAGCAACCTCGGCATGTCCGTTACATTGAGGATGCGCGACCACGGCAAACTTCATTAGTATGTGGTATTCGTTGCAGAACTCTTTGACTTTGTCGTTTTCGAAATTCGTCCCATGGTCGGTAAAGATGCACCTTGGGATCCCGAATCGAGAGATTACGTTGTTCTGCAGGAACTTTATGGTAGTGGCGGCGTCCGGTTTTCTGATGGGGACGGCCTCAATCCACTTTGTGAAATAGTCTACCGTGACAAGGATGTACTTGTGTCCGCCCGTACCAGTAGGGAGTTGGCCCACCAAGTCCATCCCCCACTGGGCAAACGGCCAAGGAAGGGTGAGGGCCGCTAGCTCGGTAGCCAGAAGACAGGGTATGCTGCCATGAAGTTGGCAGATTTTGCATCTTCTGACGATCTTCTGAGCGACTTGGTGTATTGTCGGCCAATAATATCCTTAGAGCAGTGTCTTCTAGACCAAGGTACGGGCCCCTTGATGCGCTCCACCGACTCCTTCATGTATCTCACGCAGGACGTAGTTGGCTTCGTGAGGGTCGACGCACCGGAGCAGAGGCTGTGGGTATGACTTCTTGTAAAGATTTCTATTGCTCCAGATGAAATGGCAGGCTTTGGTTCGAAGGCGGCGTGCTTCCACTTGGTCTTTCGGAAGGGTACCATCCTTCAGGAACTCCACGAGGGGCTTCCTCCAATCCTGGCCTTCCTCCTGAGCAGTGTATACTTGAAGCGCTACCTCTTTGTCTTCCACGCTGGGCCGTGGTAAGACTTCGAAGAGGATAATCCTCTTATTGTTGACAGTATAGGAAGACGCAAGTTTGCTCAGGGCGTCGGCTTGGACGTTCAGGTGCCGGGGAATCTGTTCCACTTGGACTTCGTCAAAAAAATTTCATAGTCTTCTCACCTCGGCCAATTACTTCACCATGAGCGACTCTCAGGCCTCGAAGCGCCCGGTCACTTAGCTGACGAATAGGGCGGAGTCGTTGCGAATCCGGATCGCCTTCAGCCCTACCCCGGAAGCGATTCGCAACCCGGCTAGTAAGGCTTCGTATTCTGCGGCGTTGTTTGACGCTCTGAAGCCGAATTTCAAAGAGTACTACATCTCTGCCTCGTTCGGGCCTCGAATGATAAGGCCAGCCCCACTCCCTTCCTTGGTAGAGGATCCATTGACGTAGAGAACCCAATCAGGGACGGAGTCGGGTACTTCCTCGACCGAGGATCGGGGTCCGCCGTCCCGTATTGCCGCTTCTTCTTTAATGGGAATAGTACATTCGACCACGAAGTCAGCTAGGACCTGAACCTTGATGGGTTGCCGGGGTGGTATTTGATGTCGAATTGGGATAATTCTTACCTCCATTTTTCTAGACGACCTGATGACTCGGGGGAGGCGAGAATTATCCCTATAGGACGCTCAATGAGGACGGAGATCGTGTGCGCCTGGAAGTAGTGCCGGAGTTTTATTGAGGTAACGACAAGAGCCAAGACTATCTTTTCTATAGCCGGGTACCTTATTTCTGCGTCTTTGAAGACATGGCTCACGTAGTAGACCGGCTTCTATACTCCTTCGACTTCTCAGACAAGCACCAAGCCAGCAGCAAAATCGGAGACCGCAAGGTACAATAATAGCTCGTCTCCTTCGATTGGTCAGGTGAGCAGTGGGGGAGTTTCCAGGTGCACTTTAAGCTGCTCGAAAGCGTTTTGACATTCTTCCGACCATTCAAACTTTGAGATCTTTCTCAGGGCTTTGAAGAATGGAAGGCACTTTTCTCCGGATCTCGACATGAAGCAACTCGGAGTGGCCACTCTCCCCGTGAGTCGCATGATCTCAACGTTTCTCTTTGGTGAGGCCATGTTGAGAATAGCGCTGATCTTTTCCGGGTTAGCTTCGATTTCTCGGTGGGTAACTATGAACCCGAGAAATTTCACGCTAGTGACTACGAACGCGCACTTGGCTGGACTGGATTCAGCTTCATGTTGTACTTGCGGAGGATGTCGAATGACTCGCCAAGATCTTTGGTGTGCTCGTCCGATGAGGTTGATTTCACGAGCATGTCGTCGACGTAAACCTCCATGTTCTTCCCGGTCTGCGGTTTGAACATTATGTTAACTAGGCGCTGATATGTAGCATTTTTTAGGCCGAAGGGCATCACTTTGTAGCAGTATACCCCCCAGTCCGTGGTGAACGCGGTAAGTTCTTCATCTGCCGGGTTCATAAGAATCTGGTTGTAGCCAGAGAAAGCATCCATGAAGCTGAGCAATTCGTGGTCTGCCGAGCTGTCTACTAGCTGGTCTATCCGAGAGAGGGGATAGTTGTCTTTCAGGCAGGCCTTGTTCAGGTCTGTGAAGTCGACGCACATGCGCCACTTCCCGTTCGCTTTTTAACCATGACTACATTCGCCAGCCAATCTGAGTAGTCAACATTTCGAATGAAGTTGGCTGCGAGCAATCTATCGATCTCGTCCTCAATCGTCTTTTGCTTGATCGGCGTGAAACTTCGCTTCTTTTGTCTGGCAGGTCAGGCTTTCGGATCAACCTCGAGCTTGTGTGAGATTACTTTGGGGTCGATCCCGGGCATGTCTACATGCGCCCAGGCGAACACGTCCGAGTTCCCTCGGAGAAAGCAGGTCAAGTCTTCACGCCGGGTTCCTGTTAAAAGGGATCCAATCTGGACAGTTCGTCCCTCATTCCCCTCGATGAGAGGGACTTCTGTTAGCGCCTCCACTGGGGCTCCTCGGATTTTATTCTGTTTGTCGTGAGTGTCCAAGGACCCCTGGAAATCATTTGCGTCTTCGAGGTCGTCGCTCTGCTCTCCGGTGGTGGATGTCGCGGTGAAGCAAATCTTGGCGATTCGCTGGTTCCCGTAGATCCGGCCTATCCCCCTTGATCTAATGGAAATTTGATCGCAAGATGATAGGTCGAGATTTGAGCCCGGAGGGCGTTTAATGTCGGACGTCCTAGGAGGATATTGTAAGATGAGGGGATCCTAGCGATGATGAATTCCACCGGTACGGTCCTCGTATGGCTCGCTTCCCCAATGTTGAGGAAGAGGGTGACCACTCGCTCGGCCGGGATAGAGTAGTCGGTAAACCCTGATAAGACGTGGGAGGTTAGCCGTAGGTCGGACAGACCTAGCCCCATACACTGGAAGCAGTCATAGAAGAGGATATCTGCCGAGCTTCCGGAATCGACCGATATCCTCTGACCCTCGTAACGGTGGACCCGTGCTGTAATCACGAGAGGGTCGTTGTGAGGAAAGGATATACCGTAGAGGGCTTCATCAGTGAAGATGATGGGCTCAACGGTCCTGCATCTCTTCTGGGACGGTTCGCTTGTTCCCTTGACGGGTAGGAGGCGGTGAGTCTCTCCGGCTCCACGGGAAGACCCTGAGGAAACAACCATGATTTGGCCGATCGTTAATTCGCCGAGAGGGGGCTGGTTCACGTGATCCCTGTCTACCTGTCGCTTTTCCCGTAGGTACTTCGCTAGGTGGCCATAGCGGATCAACTCCTCGATGTAGTCACGGAGTTGTTTGCAGTTTTCGATCGGGTGGCCCTGCGGCCTATAGATGGCGCAGTACGGGCCCCGGATACGTTTAGCTGCTCTATGGGTGACCGGCGGGAGCTTGAAGAATCGCTCGTCCTTCGCCTCCTCTAACAGCTCGGTCTGGGAGATGTTGATAGGAGTATACTCTTGGAACTTTGGGGAGTATGGTTTCGGCTGGTAGACCATCTTCTTCTTTTCTCTGCTCTTCTTTTTTTGGTCGGCTTGGTCGCCCCGGGGCAGGTTGGCGTTCACCTCAGACTCGAGTTGGATCTCTCGCTCGGTCCAAGCTTTTACCTCGGCCATGGTCTTAGGTTGCGCTAATGCAAAAGAGCGGAACCACTCTTTGTGCCTAAGACCCGACCTTAGGGTGGTGATGACAGTTTTATCCCCGTGCTCAGGAACCTCGAGAAGAGCATTGTAGAAGCAAATGACGTATCCTTTAAAGGATTCCTTATCCCCGCTCTTTATGGTGAAGATGTAATCAGCAGTCCGCTTCTGTCGTCTGTTTCCGATGAAGTGATCGAGGAACTGGGTAGCCAGCTCATCAAAGGTAGAGATGGAGCGTGGCGTGAGTCCTCGGATCCAGTCCCGTCCAGCCCGGATGAGGGTGGCAGGAAATGCTCGGCATTGAGCAGCGTCAGAGTTATCCTGGAAGCTCATGCCCGCCGTAAATGCGTCCATATGGTCCTTTGGGTCGGATTTCCCGTTGTAAAGGGCCGCCTTGGGAGGCTTGTTCCTGAACGATACGTGCACGGCGAGCAACTCCTCGGTGAAGGGCATCGTGAGTGAGTCGGCGGCGTACCTGGCCCCTTCACCGGATGGATGACCCTCCCAATGTATACCCTCGTTTCCTTTTCGAGGGTGTCGAGGCGGTCGTGATACCTCGAGGATTCGGCGCAATCAGAGTGGTGACCCTTCCCTCTTGTGGTCTGCGCCAGGCTGCGACTCCGATTCCGTTCTATCAAATTCTTTAAGTCCCCTGGCGAGGTCCTTCTTGAGTCTTCGCAGCGGGTGCCGTTTGTGCAATCCCGTCGAGGGAGAGGGAGTCGGTCGTGTCTGAGAGTAGGCGAGCTGACCGATAACTCCTCGGGAACCTCGGTGTGACGGGCCTCGGGGCGATGGGCTCTTTCACAAGACCTCGGCGTGGAGCCGTACGGCGCCCAACGGGCCATTAAATCGGTCGCCGAGGGGGAGCCGCAGTCGCTGAAGTAAGCACGACGTTGTTCGGTGGAGCCAGCATGGGTGGCGTCATCCACCCCTCTGCGGAGGTCGTGATCCTTGGGAGGGGGAACGGCGACCTGGAGGGCTAGGTCCGCCGTTTGGACACGGACAAGGGTGTCCACTATGGACGCGAGCCTATCGATCCTTGCCGAGAGGGCGTGGATGGCGTTCGGAAGGGGAGTGTTGGGGTAAAAATTTACACCCCGGTCGACCGAGTCAAAGTCAAGGTCAACCCTCAAGCTAGGTGGGCCCAAGCCCAGGTCAAGCGGGCCCATGCCCAAATCGAGCCCGCAGCCAGCCTCCCCATGCCAACAACAAAATCATGTAATAAATAATTTTTATGTAATTGTTTATGCATGAATGTAAAAAAAAAATGGGCATAAAGCCAATATTTTGTAAGCCCATGGCTTATGTGCAAAAATGAAATGGCACATGTGCCATGGGATGGCTAAAATGCCATTTTTGTAAAGCCCAAGGGGCTATATGTAAATATGTAAGCCTATATAAGGCAAAATGATGATGAATAAAGGACAACTTTTTCTCTCTCCAAACAAAAAAAAAAGTCTCAGAGCTGAGCTCTTTCTTCCATCTTCAAGGTTCCAAAACCTTCTTCTTTCTCTTGAATTAAATCAAGAGTTTTACTCTTCCTTTTTCAAAACAAATTAGTTTTTCACCACAAAACCAACAAAGGGGAACTTGGATCTATCATTAGATCTGAAAAAGAAGAGATTTTGAGATTTCACATCTCTTGATCTTCAAGATCCAGCAAGCAACAGGAGGAAGAAGAACATCGTTCACTAAACCCAAAAAAAAAACACACACTCAGAAGTCCAACTCCTCTCTGATTCCTCTTCTGAGAAATTTGTTTTAGCAGCGCGCAGCGCAAGTGTGCCAACACGTGGCGCGCTTGCGCACCCGCGTGCCGACACGTGGTGCGCGCGCCTGCGCGCTTGCGCAAGGGCGCAAAGCGCCCGCGTGCCGACACGTGGCGCGCGCGCCTGCGCACCTGCGAGCTTGCGCACCTGCGCGCAGCGCTCATACGCAAAGCGCCCACGTGCCGACACGTGGCGCACTTGCGCCTGAGCGCACAGCACCTAAGCGCACAGCGCCCAATGTGCTGCCCCACGCATCCTTTGGATGCCCTTTTCCCCTTTATTTATATATACATGTATATATATACATATGTATACAAATGTACACATACACATACTCCGCCACACTCTTCCCCTCCAAAAAAATTTTCGGGCTGGGGCGCTGCCCCGAACCCCGCAAGGGGGCTGCTAGCCCTCTTGACCCCCAGCCCGCTATCCGGGTAGCGGGACCCCCGTAAAAACTCTGCGTGGCTCCCGATATATCCAAAAACCCCTTTCAAAACAGAACACACGTACATTGCACATTGAGTTCGCATGACCATTTTAACCCGTTAATCCGAGGTTCCCTCGCCCCAAAGGCGAGGGGTAATTAACGGCAGCTTAGTCCGCGGCTGCCGGAGATTCGGATCCCCACAATCATTAAACCCCGGCCTACTCTAGGCAGGGGAAATCTGTAGTACGCCTGACAAGCGCGCGCGTATTCCCATCTCAATGGGGTGACAAAAAACACCCTACAGGGAGTAGATCCGTTCGCGCCACCGTTGTGGGGAATACGACGGCTTGTGCTGGGATCGTCACGGTTTTCGCTCGCCATGAAGTCGAGAACGGAAGATCAATTTTCGATGGGTGGAAAGAATTGTTCCCACAGACGGCGCCAACTGATGGAGGCCTTGATCTCCTTCAGATGTTATCCTCCGTCGATTTGTCACGAGCGTTGATGAAGTGTTGAGATTGATGTTGAAGGTTGTCTTCTTGGACGTGTGGATATCAATGGGTTGATTGTGAGGTGAAACCGAGCTACCTGCAAAGAAGTCCCGGGATGGGTGACCACCGTAGGACCCTCCGACGATCAAGTTAGCCGAGAAAAATGAGCAGAGTGGCGGCTTATTGGATTCAAATTGTCTTACCTGAGTCGTCTGAAAGAGGGGTTTTTATAGTGGTCGCTTGGAGCGAGCTGGCGCGAGATCTTCGCCGTCAGTTACGCTCCTGACGTTACGCCTGCGTGCATGACAGGATCCCTCCATTAATGACGAGATGCGCTCGTTAATGGGAGGATACGACGGCGTGAAACGCGGGATGTTGGGTGGCAGATATCTCGCTTCCGGAGAGATACGCGGAGCCGTGGCAGAGGCACTTGGGCTCTGCGTTCTTGGTTGCTCGGTAGAACCAGGGAGACTTAGCTCGGCGGGAGGTTCGGAGGCGAGTGGAAGGCCGAGGGAACTCGGTTCTGTGATAGCTCGGAGACGAGCTGGGGAGGCTGAGGAAGCTCGGTGTGTAGAAAGGTTCGGAGGCGAGCCGATGGTTATTTGTAAGGCGAGTGTAGGAGTGTTCTGGGAGGCCATCGAAGGTCGGGTCAATCCTCGGGGCGATGGAGAATGTCTTCAAAGTATCGTGCTTGATCATGTCCCGTAAATCCGGGACACGTCATCGACCACGTGCTATGATTTGGGGAATTTCCTCTTATGAGTATCATCCCAAGGATATTTGAATGTTTAATCCAAGATATTAATGAATGATTGATATTATTAAAACGATAGAAACAACATGGTGAAATGTATCGGTACCAAACCTATTCAGAAAATTTTAAATAAATAGAATTTGTCCAGGTTCAAAGGAACTAATAAAACATAGTGAGCGCTCAGGAAAAAGAAGCAAATATAATTGCATATGGGACATGAGCAAACCAAGCACGTGTTGCGATTAGGTGGGAAAAAAAAAAGAAGAGATGAGTAATAAACAACAAGACAACTAGACAAGTGCTACTATATAATCACTGTAATTTATCCGCACTAATTTGTTTGTTTGCTCTCAAATATGTAAAGATGATTTGAGGGTTTATAAGATGGATTTTGGGAGAGATGCATGCACTTGCATGTTAACTATATCCGTAGTCATGTTAAAATGTATGAAACCCTTCTTATTTTTGCTTGAACGGCAGTAAACCCTGTATAAACTTGAAAACATGCATTTTGTTCTGTAAATTTAACGCATTTAGTTATTTTGGTGTATATTTCCAAAATGATCCTCAAGCCTTACATCTTTGAATCTTTTCCCTATTTATTCTTTAAAACCATTTTCCCCCTTGGATATTTTTTTCGCCTATTTTTTTCTTCAAAATTTCTAATTCAAAACACAACTTACCTTCTATTTCTTCCTCAAAAGAGTAAGCATGATTTTAAGAGAATAAGGATTTTGAAAAGATTAAGAAAAAGAAAAGAAAATATTAGGCTAGGTAATTAAATTCATTTGAGGGTCATTTATGGAATAAAAAATTAATGGAAAAGTTGACCCCAAATTTACGGTAAAATGCATGTTTTTCGGGTTTATGGGATTTTTCAGCTTTTCAAGCAAAAAATGTGGGGTGGGGTTCCTGCATTTTACCCTTGTAGTTAATAGTAGGGATGTAAATGGTCAAGGACATTATGGGTGGAGTCCGTATCCATATCCAATTTTTATGAAATACTGAAAATGCTTTTCATTTCCGTTAGTCATTATCCGTATCCGCATCTATCGCCAGATAAATATGGTAATACCTATATTCGTTAAGTATCCGTATCCGATATAAAATAATAGTATTATTTTGACTTTATCGGGTGTGCTCTTTTCAATATTCATTTCTTATTCATATTTGTATCTGATTTATACGGATAGCAGTTTTCATTTTCGATAAATGGAATGGTACTGGGCTTCTTTTATATTTTCGTTTATTTGTTGCCCTCGAATTATGGTTATTATACGGTTTTCCGTATCTTAGCAACTCTTATGCCAGTTAAGTTTTGTAAATAAGAGTTTTATAAAGTTAGCAAAATTCAACTTCAAAATTAAAATAACTGCAGCTATTTAGATTGGAAGAATATGAAGAAATTGTTATCATTCTTCATAATATAAAAGAATAGAGTACATGTCTTTTATGTATTTATATAAGTTTCGAGAGATTAATATGGTAAGTCTCTAAATACAAATGAATAAATAATAGAAGGCAGAGAATAATTCACATACACGGGAATATCAAAATATATCATGAGAATAATGTAGGAAATAGGCGCTTTATGTGTTAGGTAGCGTCAAAAAGTACGTCCTCCACATTTTTTTCGACGATCAGTACCTTCCAACTTGATATACATCCTCTAATTTGTCGATACACCAACTTTCATGTGATTACAACACCATTTCACCGTTGATTTAGCAATGTAAAAAGTTCTATTGTCGGTAAACCATTGATTTTGCACCCACTAAATCAACGGTGAAATGGTGTTGTAATCATATGAAATTTAGTGTTTCGACAAATTAGAGGATGGATATCAAGTTGGAAGGTACCGATCGTTGAATAAAATGGTAAAGGGCGTACTTTTTGCCGCCACCTAACGCAAAAAGCCTTCTAGGACCTATTTCCTCCATTATTCTCATATATCATCCTAAATATATCAAATATATTAGTATAAACTCCAATCTTATCTGATTTTTCTGTTCTCCATATATTTTTCCCAACACACATCTTAGTATAACCAGATTTTATTTTTAAATGAAGTTTAGAACTTATAAATCAAAGTTTGCATCTTCTCTGACTTCACTTGAGAAAAAGACCCAAGGGAGCTCAACTGTCCCTGCAGCCCCGTCTACAGTGCCTCCTCACATTTGGGGGGGCACTTTTGCGGAAAAACCCCTGGTTTGTTCAGAGGCTTTTATGTAAAAGTGCCTTCCATGGTGTGGGGTGGCATTGTAGGACGGAGGCTGCAGGACACTCCTGCAGCCCTCCGCAACCTCTAATAAAAAACTGTTATATAGCCAAAGAGAACTTATAATAATTGCATCATACTTTCTCTTTCTAAAGAAAAATGTAAATGATGTCATTATTTTTTTGAAGAAATGAAGTCATGGGCTTTGTTTTGGAAAGCAGTTCGCCTCGGTAACTCAGCCAGGATGTGGCCCGGCCCAACTTAGTCGATTTTAAGACCCATATTTATTCTCCTCACAATAAAACGAAAATATTGTCTTAGCCTGGCTTCATTTGTAAAGGAAAAATGTAAATGTTGTTTCTTTTGAGGTTAAAAAGTAAATGTTGTTTCGACTGCTAGGGATGCAGAAGGATAAGAATAATCCAGGGTATCTGTATCTGATTTTTATCAAATATGGATAGCGCTATTCATCTCGATGACCGCTCATATATACATCTGCCAACAACCACTTTTGGATAAGGTAGAACCTATATCCGTATTTGTATCAGACATAAAAAATAGCAACATTTGAAATTATTTCTAGCATACAATCAGCACTTTGGTGCAGTTGCAGCTAGAGGACTAAAAATTAGTAAAAGCTACTGAATTAGGGCTAAATACATTAGTATTTAGTATTAGCATGGTTGTATATTTTTATGGACAAAGTGTTATTGAAGATTTATTTTAAAAAAAATAGTTAAAATAATATTGGGTTTCCCTAGGATTGTTTATTTTGTAATAATGTAGAAGGTTAGCTGTTGTTGAATATTTTTTCTTCAAAACTATGCGAATTTTTCTCATATCATTACTACTGTCGTCCTTCGGGTTATTTAAAGCTTTTTTTTTTGTTGTGTAGGAAATTATAAAATGGAGATATGAATCATGACACCTATTTTGGGTTTTAATTTGAATTTTAAAGTTCGGAGTTAGGGAGGTTGATTTTTTTCGTCTTTACTTATGTCATTGGATGACATGACATGCTCAAGTTCATAATAAGTTGCAATCTTTTTTTCCTTTCTTTTATTTCCATAAATTCCAGACATATAAGTGAGTTACAAATCAATTTGGAATCTCTCGAAAACTGTCATTAGTAATGGTAGAGATGGATCATGACCGAAGAACATTTGAAAACTCTTGTTGTTTACATGAGAGAGGCTAAAATAAGACTAGCTTATTTTCAAAATTTTAGGCAGATATCTAACTTCTGGTTGGCTTGAAATTAATGTTATATATTCATACTTCATATGTACACTCTACAGTGATACCGTATGATGTGGCTCTTCTAGAGAAAGCGTATATCATACTGTCACCATACACACGGGCTTCAATGGCGCTTACATGGAAACGTTTTTGTGGCGGTATACTCATGAACCCTCATCCGTTCTAATAAACTTAACATGGTTGTTGCCACCCAACCCTTTTTTTAAGAATATATAGAAATTATGAAATGTCATGTATACCTTGCAAAATGTTACAAGGTTTTGTATTTTATATTGTTGAATGAATTCATTGTCGAGCGCATATGGTGCCGAATGGGACTCTGCAACGAGAAAAACTGCCGGTGAATGCGAAGCATGAGCACAGCGAAGGTCTCTGTACACGCGTACATGTTTTTGGCTCCAAATGACTCAAATACCCCTGTGGGTTATTAAGAGAAGCTCATAGGTACGATGGGCAGAGATGTCATTCTCTTGGGGCTGTGATATCACATGCTGACACGTGGAAGCGGAAGAATTATCCAGTTTTTTTGAAAATTTATTCATATCTTACTTTTATTTTTATTTTAAAACTAAGATTTCATATCCAATCTAGATACGGGTAGATATTATATTGCGTGACCCAAGAGATTGAGTCCTTTAATTAAAGGTTTTTTTTTTTATTTTGGCTACCGGTTTCTTTTATATTTTCAAAAAACCTACCAACTACTTTATAATTTCAAAAACACCACCAAATTCTCATCATTGTTAAGTTCCATTAACTTTCCGTCCATCCCATATTAATTGCAGTCAAATATAGTCGTAAGAGAGCTTAAAAAGACAGAAATACGTTGTATTTGATTGTTTAAGGTTTAAGGATTTCTTCTTCTTCTCTCTCTCTTTTTTCTTTTCTATCTATCTCTTACAAATGGATTGTTCTAGGATTCTAGGGATTTCATGGATCGATTTTAGGGATTGAGAGAGAACGAGAGAGATAAATACTAATAAAAATGTTAGCCTTCTCATTTTATTAGCAAGTCCGTTCTTTTGGCACACGCGTCTATGGGCGTGGGCTTGAAGCTACCGCTGCTGCATAATTTCGCTTCATGTTGCTTCTTCTGATCACAGCTTCACGATCAAGCATAAAATTAACACTTTTCCCTCATGAACAACACCTATTTCCTCAATAACAAGAGAGATGAGGGAGAGAGAAATGGAAGAGAGAGGGGTTGAGAGAGGAGAGGGTAAATGGATCAAAATTGCCCTGATATAACCCCACAGTCATATCAACGCACTTTCTAACTCATCCCAATGCCTGAAATCTAAAAGAATTGTCTTTTTTAGATAATGATAAAAAAATCAGGTTTGTTTTTGAAATTATGATGCAGTCCGTGGGTATTTTGAAAATATGAAGGAAGTCGGTGGCCAAAATAAGAAAAAACCCATAATTAAAATATCTTAAATAGGAGATGCAAATAATCCTTTGGTCAAAAATTTTAATTAAGAATTGTTAGTGAATATGATAGGATAAAAGATGGACATTAGAATGAGCCCATGTTTTCAATTCTAACTATGCTCCTATGCTATTAATAATTAATTTCAGGCATATTTTTTAATTTGCATCTTTCTCAATCGATTTTGCTAACTAATCGTAATTATTATTTTTAAGAAAGGATGGTTTGGAAACGAAAAATGTTAATTTGGCCACGGAAAAGGTTATTGGTTGTTAAAAAAGAAGTGGGGCAAAGTACAATTCTTAAGCTCAAGACGGATTCCAGCTAAATTGAAGAAAAGCGAATTGGTTCTTAAACTTGCAATTTAGCCAAGATCGGATTTTTGCGTACTTGCCACCATGCCACTATCGTATTTATAGTTTTAAAAAAAATCTATTGGTGCAGGGAACCATAGATGATGGGTAGAGTTAGGGTTGCACTATAAATATCTCTCAAGGATGAGAGATGAATAGGCTCGAGACATACCGTTAGCGAGGCTATGGTGAGAGAGCAAAAAAAGGGAATGAAATGCGAAAGGGTTGAGATATGTTAAATCTTGCACCTTTCCCGTCATGCTTGTCTTTTATCCCGTTGATGTAGGCTGAGACTGTCGAATCATGTTAAATTCAGCTGCGCTATGTGTTACTTTGCGAGGGGATCGTTGCCCCCAAATACAAGTGCCAATGGGGTCAAACACCCACCATCTTTTACCATCTGCACTCATCTCAATCAATATATCTATAATATGAACAGGAACACACTCTTCTTTTTTCAGGAAAAAAAAAAAAGAAGAGAAGAAGAGCAGTTGGCAAGAAGTAATGTACAGTAAAATAACATGGTCTCTGACTTTGAATCTCCATTAAAATGGCTTGGTGTTGATCTCCTCTATCCTGCAGCTAAAACTTTGACCATCTCATGTCGCCTTCACAATGAGGAGCACAACTTTCATGTCCCTCTCTCTCTCCCTCTCCTCCCACCATCAATGGCTCGAGTAATTAAAATGAGAATCTCATTGACTACGACTTCACTACTAATGAAACCAGGCATGGCCTGCTGGGCCCCACCACCTCTAGGAGATCATGTCGGTTGAAGAAAACAGAGAGGGACGGACGTGTGTCATCTCTCTCTCCTCTCTCTCTACATCTTAAGAACGTCATCCCTTTGTTCAAACTAGAAACGCATCCAAATTAACCTCTCACAAAAGTTTTAGCCAACAATGGGTCAAAACCCACCACCTTCATCACTTTCCACAACCTACACAAGCTTCCCGATCCTAGCAATCTCAATCCTAGGCATCCTCACAACTGCCATCCTCCTCTTGAGCTACTACATCTTCATCACCAAATGCTGCCTCAATTGGAACCGCTCCGATCTCATCACCTTCCGCCTCTCCTCCTTCTCTCGCTCCCGTCGCTTCCCCAGTCAATTCAATCCAAACCTTGCGCAAACCCCCCTCCAAGAATCCCGAGGGCTCGATACATCGACCATAAACTCGATCCCGACCATCCGTTTTGCGAGAGTAACAACATCGTCCGTCGAATGCGTGGTCTGCTTATCCGATTTCCAGGAACAAGAGCTTCTTAAGATCCTTCCTAACTGCTCGCACGTGTTCCACATCGATTGCATCGATACATGGCTACAAACCAATGCGAATTGCCCTATGTGTCGTGCGCGGATCGACTTACTTCAAGCCGAGCAGTGTTTTAAACCAATGGAACAGGATTCTTCGAGTGTGGTGATAGAGATAAGAGACGAGTCGCCGATGAAGAAGCCAAAGAGGTTTTGGAAAATGGTGAGCATGGGGGATGAGTGCATTGATGTGAGGGAGAGGGACGAGAGGTTTGAGGTGAAGACGATGAGGAGGTCGTTCTCGATGGATTCTTCGAATAACCGGGAGCTTTATGTTTCGGTTCAAGAGATTCTGAGGAAGAACCGGGGTTTGTCGAGGGAAGCCGGAAATGGAGAAGGAAGTAGCAGTAGTAGCAATGGAGGGATTAGCGGAAGCGGAAGGATTCGGAGGTCGTTGTTTTCGTTCGGACGGAGCTCAAGAAGCGCTTCGGTTCTTCCATCGCAGAATGTAGAAGATTGTGGTTGTTGAGGATTCAAAGATTAGGGATGGTGAGTGTACATTTGAGATTGGTTTTTGTTTGATTAGTTGTTTTGAGTTTTTTTTCTTAGGATTGGTGGTTATAGGCATTGCTACCGATCCAAAATTTTCCTTTCCTCCTTTAGATATTGTATGTATGTCTTCATTATTCTTTGAATTTTTGTTTGAATAATTGCTTAAACTTATTAGAAATAGTGGTATGTTGCTCTAATATTTGGTGAATGTTGTTTGGGCTTGTGTTTGATAAATCAAATGCTGTAATATTTGTACTTGAACTGGATTTGAGCACATCTGCAACTGTTGTTGTTGAAATCTAATATGCTATACTATCTACAACTTTGTAATGTTGTTATTGTTACCGCTTAGTCCCAATAATTTTTAGATTTCGATGTAGCTGGCGTTATATAAGGTTCCAGATATAACCAACCGAAACATTGCCTCGTAGAAGAGCTGAGAAAGGAATGATCTTTTAGACCAATTTTCCTCCGTAATTTCAAAATCCTAACCAAGAAAAAATGTGAGCACTGACACAAATATTAATGAAAATAAAAGGACGAGAGCTTTCAAGGCGCATTGAATCAAAACTGAAAGGAAATTAAAATTGCAAGGGACATGAGCTTAAAAATTAAATTGCTGAGATAAATGGCAAGTGCAAAAGTTTTACCTTTTCTTTTGGCAGGCACTAGCAGATTGGTCCCTCTTTCATTTTTCCTTGAGACAGAAGTATAATTGATGCCAGCCTTGACTCCAATAAGAGAGCACTGTGCTTTAGTTGACATTCAAACATCGCATCCATTAGGGAACTTTAGGGATAACATCAGTGATGATTGTAAATAAAGTCTTTAGTTGATTGCTACTGTTTTGCAATCAAAAAAAAGGATTTTATCATTTTACATTTGAAACCATAAGGTAGTTTTTCAAAAACAAAATATTCACCTTAAGAAGAAGAACCAATGTAAAATACCCAACATGTTCAAGGCCTGAACAAAGTTTCAACATTTCTGCATTTTAACACCTTATATTTTTTTCCTCAGCACCTTAATATCCTAATGTATTTCGTCATTAGCAAATTTGCTACCTCCTGTTTTTACCTCCGTGTCTATTTTGCGTTGGTTTATTCCTAAACTCATGTAGACAAACATTATGATACCAGTCCGCAATGAATAAATTGATGCAAAAAAGACACGATGGTAAAAACAGCACATAGTAAAGTGCCATCGGCGAAATGCGGTAGGATATTAAAGTGTCAGAATAAAACTATAAAAATTAAAATGCAAAAGTGATGAAACATTGGGGTACCATTAAGCAATTTACCCAACAAAGTTTGCAAACTGCATATGCTGCAACAAACAATTCTGATCCCCGTATGCAATTCAAGAGAGTCCTTCAGTTAAACTGGTGAGCTTCATCCTTTTTGTTTTAACTTGTAACCAAGATCTGAGTGCTGCTAACAAGATAAGAGCAGTAGCATGTGGGTGTGTTAATGCTCCTGCACCAATAATTTGCCTAGATTGAACTTCACAGTCATGACACCCCAAAAGGAAACAAGCCAATACTAGACAATAAGATTTGCAATGGTGTTGCCCCTAATCAACCTTTGCTTTTGATTCTTCAAATGTTGGCATCGACGTCTCCCTACCCAACAGACAAGCAAATCTAAGACGAGAAAATGTAACATTTGCTGCCTGCAATCTCAAATCCATGTTTTCGAGCATATTTTGTGTTTGGTTCAACAAGAAACATATAAAAATGTGGAAAATGAGAGGCTGCGTGGCATCCTTTAGGAATTGCCTTACGGGTTGAAAACAAATGCTACAAAGGTTGATGCATTTCGCAACTTTATATTCAAATCCTTGCTAAGATAGTGATAATGAAACGCGGACAATCAAATGGTGTATGCAACTCCATGTTTTGGCCTTAGAACATCCACTTAGGGAGACACACTGACAGAATGTACATGGATGTTTGCAATAATGAGTGGAAGGAATGAAATGATAGGAAACCAATCGCATCTATTGTTTTAGATGAAGAATAATAAATGCTTTTCTCCTTCAGATTCTAAGAGACAACCTAAGAGAACCAGCTTGCAAGCTTGCATAACCAAAAAAACAAGAATGATCCCTCTGCATGGGGTTGGCATCTTGTGTCTGTCTCTATGCTGCAATGATCCATGATTTCTATACATTGATCTAGAAACATGAATTTAAGTGGAGAATTTATAGATACAGTATGACAATAAACAAACACCAAAGAGTGACCCAATACAATAAAAAGAAAATATCATTTAAATGTGCAGAATCCTAAGCAAATAATTTGTGTGTGCGCGTGTGTGTGTTTGGTTTGGTTTGGTTTGGTTTTTTTTTTTGGTTTTTTTTGTTGTTTTTTTTTGGTTTTTTTTGGGGGGGGGGCGTTGGTGGGGGGGGGGAGGCAATGGGCTTTGGAATCATATGCAGTAATAACCAATGTTACAATTCATGGTAGAAGATACCTGAGGCAGTATGGTATCATATATAACAATTGAAGGCATCTTTAGCATGATTAATATACAAACATTTTCTAGAAGAATGATTAACAGATGAATATTAGCAACGAAGTTGACCTCTCAAGTCTCGAGCCTTCAGCCATCTTTAGCATTTGTCTGAAGAGCTGTCATGTTGCCCAGGAATTTGGTTAAATTTAAATTGGCGTATTATGTTTGTTTCTTAGATTTCAAATAAAATAAAATATTCTTAATTAACGTGCATGTTTACTTGATTTTTTTTTAGGAAAATGTTTACTTGCTTTACAAAATGAAATAGGACATTGGCTTGAAACCTCTCACTCTCTCTCTCACACATAATTTAACATGAAGTGTGAAGCGAATCAATATTGTATTATAAACTCCAACATGCTAGTGATCACAAACGCCGCATCAAACATATTTCGTGCTTACTCGTATTGTTGACTTTACAAAATAGATTCACATCGAAGGTTGCTATAAGACTCAAAGTTGGCTTTTTTTAACACAAGGGGTTATAACGTAAATTAACGATCTATCTTGAGAGGATGGTAAAGCAAAGGTCCATCCGACAATGGGAGGAAGGTGAAAAAAGTGATGATCATGGTAAATCGCAATTCATATTTCTTCATAGATTTGGATCTATGAATTGGTTTGAGTTCTTATATTTGGAGTTTACGCCAACGGAAAGAAAACATAGACACAGCTATTAGTGTCATACACATATATTGATTTTTATAATGCGAGTCAAAGTTTGCAGTGTTTGATGAGTTTTGTGTTTTGGCTTCTAAATAGTCCCTATATTGGAAATCGAGTTAGAAGTCCAGATATATATGTTAAGACCAACTATCATATATCAATCGTGTGACTAAAAATAAAGCTAGACTTGTGCGAGTCGAGCCTCAAACCAAAGGAAAATTGAGCGAACCAATGCAAATATGTGTTAACCGCACATGGGCATGCGCAGAGGAGTGCAAATCCCCAGTTGGAGGCTCAAGAGTTTGAATTAATATTTTTCTCAAACTCTACGTGAGCATCGCGATCTTCATTCTATGTGGACTTCGAGCTACACTCTGTTTTGATTATTTGTAGACTTAGATAATCAGGCATGTGCTAATGCATCGCATGGGCAAAGATGTATAAATCCCTGATTGCAGCCTCGTGGGTTTAAATTAATATTTTAAACGAGCACAGCCATAAGAGTTCGCTGGCACTCTTCTCTTTGATGATGATACGTTTTTTATGGCGAAAAAATAAGTTAAAGTCATAAATCGTCTAACAAAAGTGTGACATATAACCTGATTCAAAGAAGAAGAAAAATTACAAAACTGGGATGTCAGACCATCTCGGTTTCTAACTAATGTTCATCAATTTTCTTACATGGGCAAGTTATGAGCTTATGTGGACTTAAGGAGTCGATATACAAAATAAAATTTTGACGAAGTCTGTTTTGCTAATTAAATATTAAAATAATTTTTTATAAAAATTTTCCTTAATATTTATATTTTGTTATCTATTTTTTAGGATGGGGCTTTCAAACTAAAAACCCAAAGAACTCATTTTGGTGTTGCGACGATTACTACGATCAAGTACAACACTATTAACCTCATCTCATAAAACTATATGATTCTTTCAAGTGCAGATCAGGATTAAATGATAGATTGTGTGATTCATTTTGTCTAAATATAATTTACACAAAAAAAGAAAATACTAGACTTTTTTGGATGTGGCCCTCTCGAAAATCGAACCGGTTGATAACTAAAGATTATAGTTAAAGAAGAAATTGATTGAAGTTGCATATATATGCACAACAAACCATCCTTTCCAAATTTTATTTTAGATATTTAGTTCAAAACCAAGAATTAAGAAAGCCCGCCAGTTAGAAAACTTTGCTAAATTTGGATGTGCCGGTGAAAAATCTGTTTCAGCTCGTACATTGCCTGTTTTGCCCTTCGTAATGTGTGAGGACTTTATTTTTGGACAATTTTATTTTTAAAAAACCTACTTTAATATTGGGTTTTTACTAAAAAGTTACAAGGTTTTACTAAAAGCCCCTCATACTTCGCTAATTACTAAAAAATCACCTATACTTCGTAATTAATTAAAAGGTCCCCATACATTTAAGTTCCACTAAAAAACCCATGCTAATTTTTCCATCTAAAGTTAATGGCGTCGTCCTCGATCAAGCCCGACACCTAACGTTCTCCATCTTCAATAAAACTCACCGATCTCCATCTTCCACGCTTAGTTAAAAATTAGGATTTATGACAACTACTCAGTCTCCTTTTGAATGAGCTTGCCTACTAAATCAAAGCTTGTAATTGAAAGGACGACGACACTCGACAAGCTCGTTATTGGAGAAGATTAAGAAAGATGAGCCGCTTTACATTATAATTTGAGAGATTTTTTTATTGAAACCCTGACCGTAAAACCAATTTGGAAGAAAATTTAGGAATTTTGGAAGAAGAAAATGGGTTCGAGGGTTTTAAATACCCTAGTCCGATACTTACTGCTAGCCCCCAACAAAATAATGAAAGATGCCAAAAAGATTCTTTTTTGGCATGCTAAGGATTTTTTTAATGCAACTTAAATATATGGAGTCTTTTAAGCAAAAATATGAAGGTTTTTTTAGTAATTAGCGAAATATGAGAGAACTCTTTAGTAAAAACCCTAATATTATAATAGGATTTTTTTTTTAAATTGTCCAAAAATAAAATCACCGCACATTGCGGAAGACCAAAAAAAAATAGACAATGTAGAGACTGAAATAGATTTTTCGCTGGCACATCTATATTTAGCAAACAAGCAAAGTTTTCGAACGGGTGACGCTTTCTTGACTCTTGGTTTTGAACTAAGTATCTAAAATAAAATTTAAAACGGTTGGATTGTTGTACACGTATATATGCAGCTTTAATCAATTCTTTTTCTTTAACTTTAATCCTCGGTCATCAACCAGTTCGATTACCAAAAGAGTCGCATCCGGAAAAACAAGTTAGTTTTTTTCTTTTTTCTTGTATAAATTAGATTTAGGCATAATGAATCACACAATATATCATTTAACCCTTATCTGCATTTGAAAGTATCATATAGTTCTATGAGATAAGGCTAATAGTGTTGCGCTCGATCGTAGTAATCATCGCAGCACCGAAATGAATATTTTGGGGTTTTAGTTTGAACCCCCACAACAAAAAATAAAAAATAAAACTAACAAAATAAAAATAATAATAATGACAATTTTTTAAGAAAATCCTATTTTAATATATAATTAGCAAATCAGACTCCATCAAAATTTTATTATGTATATCGACTCCTTAAGTCCACATAAGCCCATGATTTGTCCACGTAAGCAAAATGATAAACATTAGCTAAAACCCGAGATGGCATGGCAACCCCGGCTTTGTAACTTTTTTCTTCTATGACATAAGCTTGTAAATGTTGCACTTTATTAGAAAGTCTATGGGTTTAGCTTATTTGTTCGTCATAAAATGCATCATCATCAAAGAAAAGCATCATTATCAAAGAGAAGTGCGGCAGCGAACTCTTGTGGTTGCGCTCGGGCAAAATATTAATTCAAATCCGTGAGGCTCCATCCAGGTATTTGCACTCAATGCGCGTGCAATGCATTAGCACATGCCCAATTAATAAAATCCACAGATAATCAAATCAGAGTGGAGCTCGAAGCCCGCATAGAACGAAGCTCACGAGCCTCATGTAGAGCGGAGCTCGGGTAAAATATTAATTCAAACCCTTAAGGCTCCAACCATGGATTTGCACCACCACCACCACCCCGTGCTTGTGAAGCGTCCGCACATGAACTAACAAAATCGCAAATAATCAACCAGATTGAAGCTCGAAGGCCTTATAGAATGAAGCTCACAAGCCTCACGCAAAGCAAGCTTGAGAAAAATATTAATTCAAACCCTCGAGGCTCCAACTAAGGATTTGCATTCACACATGTGATGCATCAACACATGCTTTAACAAAATTGCAAATAAACTAAGAGAATAAAGCTCAGAACACTCACCGAATGAAGCTCACAAGCCTCATGCAGAGCGGAGCTCGGGCAGAATATTAATTCAAATCCGCAAGGCTCCAACCGAAGATTTGCACTCCTTTGCGCATGATACATCCGCACATGCTTGTATGTGGTTAACATATTTTCATATTGGATCGCTCAATTTTCCTTTGGTTTGGGTCTCGATTCGTGCGCACACGCGAGCCTATATCTATTTTTAGGCACACGAACATATGTGCATGACGCTAATAGTCATGCCTTTTCTTTGGAAATGGACACTTAATTGATCTATCTCACTGCAAAGGTAACATGCGTCAGTGGACATTCCACAATACCAGAGGTTAGTGGGAAAATTGATCTCTCTCTCTCACACACGTCCCGATATCACCTTTGCAGTGAGTATGATAAGCCAATTTATGCACTCACCTCAAGAAGAGCACCTTGATGTAGCATATAGAGTTTTGAAGTATTTAAAGGGCGCACCAGAAAGAGGTTTATTCTTCAAAAAAGGTGAGACTCGCAGCGTCGAAGTATTCACTGACGCGGATTGGGCAGGTTCCATCGTACACAGGAAGTCAACTTCAGGGTATTGTACGTACGTGTGGGGCAATCTAGTTACATGGCGGAGAAAGAAACAAAGTGTCGTGGTAAGGAGTAGTGCGGAGGCAGAATTTTGAGCTATAGCCAACGGTATTTGTGAAGTTCTGTGGGTGCAACGGGTACTACAAGAAATAAAGCAGCCTATAACTCAGCCACTAAAACTATACCGTGACAACAAAGCTGCCATCAGCATAGCACACAACCCCATACAGCATGACAGAACGAAGCAGATTGAAGTCGACCGCCACTTCATCAAGGAAAAACTGGATACCGGTACCATCTGTATCCCTCACATTCCGACAAAAGAACAAACTGCAGATATTTTTACAAAGGGACTATTCAAAGCAGTGTTCGAGGGACTCATAAGCAAGTTGGGCATGATAGACATCTACGCACCAACTTGAGGGGGAGTGTTGGAAATAGTCAACAGTAAGATATTTCTCAGATTAGTTAGAATCTGTTTGTAACAAAATCTGTTAGAATCTGTTTGTAACAGAATCTGTTTGTAACTTCCTTATTTTATTGTTTTCCTCATATCTTCCTATACTTGTGTAACAAAGCTATAAAAGAGCCTCTGTATACAGAATTTTGGTGTGAAAAAAGTTCAATTCGTTTATAATGGAAATCCGAATAAAAAGCTCGGAGAATTTACACAAAGCCCGTCAGTGGACATTCCACAATACCAGAGGTTAGTGGAAAAATTGATCTATCTCTCACACACACGTCCCGATATCACCTTTGCAGTGAGTATGATAAGCCAATTTATGCACTCACCTCAAGAAGAGCACCTTGATGCAGCATATAGAGTTTTGAAGTATTTAAAGGGCGTACCAAGAAGAGGTTTATTCTTCAAAATAGGTGAGACTTGCAGCGTCAAAGTATTCACTGACGGGCTCTGTGTAAATTCTCCGAGCTTTTTATTCGGATCTATCGGTGTCTCCGCAGGTTTGCAGTTTGTCATCCCTATTTCTTTGAGAAGATCGAGAACATACTTCCGTTGAGACACGACAATACCTTTCTTACTTCGAGCAATTTCCATACCTAAGAAATACTTCAATTCTCCCAAGTCTTTTACTTCAAACTCCTTGGCGAGACTTCCTTTTAACTGGTTGACCTCTTCCTTGTCATCTCCTGTAACAATGATGTCATCTAACGTAAACAATTAGTATTGCAATTTTTCCATGTTTCGAGACTCTGTAGAACATGGTGTGATCTGCCTGAGCCTGATTGTATCCTTGTCCTTTCACAAACTGATGGAAAAGTTCGAACCAAGCTCGTGGAGATTGTTTAAAACCGTAAAGTGATCTTTTCAATCTGCACACTTTAAAGTCGAACCCTTTTTCAAACCCCGGCGGAGGTTCCATGTACACTTCTTCGTCCAGGTCTCCATTTAAAAACGCGTTCTTCACATCTAGTTGTTGAAGTCGCCAATGGAGGCTTACTGCAACTGACAGCAAGATCCGGATCGTGTTTAGCTTAGCCACAGGTGCAAAAGTCTCCGTGTAATCGATCCCGTATGTTTGAGTGAACCCTTTAGCAACGAGCCTCGCTTTATATCGTTCTAGGGTTCCATCAGCACGAAACTTTAGTGTGAATACCTATTTACATCCTACAGTCTTCTTTCCTCTCGGCAGCTCCTCCATGTTCCAAGTCTGATATTTCTCAAGTGCATTCATCTCCTCGAAAATTGCCTTTCTCCACTCTGGAGCTCTCATAGTATCCTGTACAGTTTTTGGAATCTCCACAGCAGACACATAGAGGTAAAGGCTGAAAAACTGGGTGAGAGATTATTTGAGGAAATAAATTTTGACATTGGATACAAAGGACGACTAGTACATGACCTTGTGGACTTTCGGAGGGCTATGGGAAGATCCAACTCACTGTGATCTGGTTCTGTTCTCGAGTCGGATTCTTGGTGGGGCAGGACAGAGTCGGCCTCTACTTGTGGAGAAGGATCTATCTTAATTAAATGCTCCTGTTGCGTTTTTTCCAGACCTGTTTCATGTTATTTCCTTTTGTAAGTTTTAATTTCCACATCAGCTTCCGGTGGATTTAAATCCACGGGGCAAGTTGTTTTAGGAGTCGGTGGTGTGTTCCTATTTTTATGGGATTTTTCCGGATTTTCTAATAAAGGAACCGAGTTTTCAACAGACATATTTTCTGAGTTTTCAAGGACCTTTTTTTGAGTGTCCAGTGAATTTTCACTGTTTTGGTTTGCCAGGTGTTCAAAAGACTGGTCTAAAATGTCTTGATTTAAAAAATCTAGATCTTGTGAATTTGTATGTGGGATTAAGTTGGGTATTTTTGGGAGACTATTTTTTATGGAAACCGAGTCTTCACTATTTGTTTCCCCCTGAAGAAGCTTAAAAAAATATTTATTTTCCAAAAACAACACATCCATTGTGATAAATATTTTATTTGATAAAGGATCAAAGCATTTATACCCTCTTTGATTCATGGCGTAGCCAATGAAAACACATTTTTCCGATTTTGGATCAAGTTTGCCCCTAGTGGGGTTGTGATCGTGAACAAACACGATACAACCAAAAATTTTCAAAGGCAGATCCGAGATTGCAAGACGGCTTTGAGGGTAAAGGGATTCTAACAAGGCAATAGGTTTTTTAAAATTGAGAATTTTCGAGGGCATTCTATTAATAAGATAGGTTGCTGTTAAAATTGCTTCATTCCATAATGTTTTTGGAACATGGTTGGTGAATAATAATACCCTAGCAATTTCAAGAATGTGTTTATTTTTTCTTTCAGCCACACCGTTTTGTTGCGGTGTGTTAATGCAAGAACTTTGGTGAATGATGCCTTTCTTTGCAAAAAAATCTCCTAAGGTTTCGTTAAAAAATTCTCGTCCATTGTCACTTCAATTCTGAATTTTTGTGTTAAACTGTGTTTCAACCATGGCATAAAAGGTTTTGAAAACTTGTTCAACTTCTGATTTCTTCTTTAGCAAAAACACCCAAAGGACTCTAGTATAATCATCAATAAACGAAACAAACCATTTTTTTCTGAAGACAGATAAAACGCAGGATGGTCCCCAAATGTCACTATGGATTAAGGCAAACGGTGCTGAAGATTTATAGAGTCGAGGTGGATAAATTGCCCTTTTGTGTTTGGCAAAAGCACATACTTCACATTGAAATTAAGAAGGATTTTTATTCCGAAACAACTTTGGAAACAAATACTGCATATAATGGAAACTAGGATGACCTAGACGAAAATGTAACATAATTAATTCATTGTCATGAGAAACAAACTTGGACTGAGAACACAAACTAGATGCAGACTTATTGAGATGCGATCCTTCTTCAAGCAAGTAGAGATCTCCACTGGTCCTAACATTGCCAATCATCGTCCCCGAGTCCAGAACCTGAATTTCACAATGAGAGGACATGAATTTAACTTGACACTTAAGGTCTTGAGTTGGCTTTATAATGGAAATCAGATTGCAGGAAAGCTTTGGAACATGTAAAACATTAAGAAGGGTTAAGGAAGGAGAGATTGTGATGGTTCCTTGGCCGGCTATGGCAGAATACGAACCATCTGCAATTTTGACCCTTTTGTTTCCTACATAGGGTGTGTAAGTTGAAAATAATGTGAAGCAACTGGTCATGTGATCAGTTGCTCCAGAGTCAAGAATCCAAGAAAGTTGATTGATACATGAAAAAGAGATAGGGTGATTGTTACCGATTTGGGCTAAAGAACAGGAGAGTTGTGTTGACGGGTCTGCGGTGAAGTTAAAGAACTTGTACATGTGCTCCAGTTGTTCCTTTGTGAATGGAGGCGATCCCGAGTTGATACTCGACTCCTAAGAACCATCGGACTCGATCTGCAAAGCCTGTTTTTGTAAAGGACTCTGGATGGTGTTCCGAGCCCTTTGAATTCCGGACCTGTATGTTGGTTGATACACGGAGGATACTTCAGTTTCTGTGATGGAGGACATTATGGCTGGAAAAAAAGGAACTGAGATTTCTTTTGATTGAGGAAAAATGGTGATTTTTTATTTTTGGAGAAAGTTTTACGTCTCTGATACCATATAAGCAAATTGAACTTTCTTTCACACCAAAATTCAGTATACAGAGAGGCTCTTTTTATAGTTTTGTTACACAAGTATAGGAAGATATGAGGAAAACAATAAAATAAGGAAGTTACAAACAGATTCTGTTACAAACAGATTCTAACAGATTTTATTACAAACAGATTCTAACTAATCTGAGAAATATCTTATTGTTGACTATTTCCAACAAATAGTCATGCCTTTGCTTTCCGGTAGACGCAGATTCCAAATATAAGAACTCAAACCATGTCATAGGTGCAAGCCTAAGATGAAATAAGAATTGTGAGTCATCATGATCATCACTTTCCTCACCTTTCTCCCATGCTCCATCCTCTCTAGAGGGCTCGTTAATTTGCATTTATAAGTTAGACTAAAAAACACCAACATAGCCTTGTAGCAACCTTCAATGTGAATACACCTTGTAAAGTCAACAATAAGAGTAAGCACGAAACAGGTTTGATGCAGCATTTGTGATCACTAGCATGTTGATACAATATTGATTCACTTAACACTTAATGTTAAATTCTCTTTCTGAGAGAGTGAAGCAAGAAAAAAAAAGAGAGTAGCTTCAAGCCATCACCATAAATGAGTTTTCCATAGAATTAACTTTTGCCACGTGGAACGTTCCTTGGCTTACATGGGCAGAAGGAGTCGATTTTCATAATAAATTATAGTTGGGGGGTCGGTTTTGGTAATTAATTATTAAAATGAGATTATTTTTTTTTAATTGTCCAATGAAATATGAATGCAAATATAGGATACAATATAAACAAAAAAAAGTTACATGACAAGACACTGACTGATCACCAAAACCAACATCCATAAAAACCATAATTTCGAGACAGAGAGTCTAATTAGTTCAAGTTTAAATAACACAGCAACAGTAAAGTAGTATCACTTTTCTTTCTACAAAGAAAAACTGTCAATGAAATTAAAGTCAGGAGGTGCTCTATGATTATTGCCTTGTGATGAATTAGTGGTTGCAGTTTGCAGCATTCTGGTTAGAGCTAACAAATTCTTTTTCAGTTAAAGACAAGTTGCCAAGACTTTTGAGTTATAATAATAAAAGATAACAATTAAACTATTGGTCACATTAATATTATAGCCTTCCAGCTATGTCAGTAAACTATGACGGCTTTTTTTTTTACAAAGAACAGCCTCAGAAAAATAGTTGACTTAGAAAGGATTAATTAACTTCAACCGCTAGGCTTTATCTATTATAACCCAAACAAAGTCTTATAAATTAAAAATTCTAATCCAGTTTCGCATCAACAGATGTATATTAGAATATCTAATTCAAATGGAATCTCTCTTGGAAACACAAGGAACAGCCAAAGACCTGCAAGTAAATTTAACTGGAAGCATATTGAAGGCTATGAGCTGGGAGAACTACAGAACTCCAGACACAAGACACTCGTAATTCATGCATACCAATCGATAATAGCGACGGGAGATTTGAAATCAAAACCCTACTGAAAAAATGATGTTAAATTATATGAGAAGATTTACCGGTAAGAAGGTTTATGGGGAAACTGTAGATATCTCCATATAGAATAATAACCTCATCAATCTCCAACGCAAATCACATAAATTATTTTCTCCATACAGCTTCACCTGCCCGGGACAAAGAAAAACCTAATCTGAATAATGATTTCATTGACCTTCATAGAATTTTTTAATCAAAATCAAATGCAATCACATTTACCTCAATTTTGAAATCAGGTCTCCTTCCGCGTCATGGCATTGTCGTTATCTGTAAAATTAGGTCCAGAGTTATATATTAACATCAAACCTGAGTATAGGTTGCCAGATTCATTGATAAACAAATCAAGAGCACCGACCTCCGAGTTTGATGGGCCTATGGACAGAAATAAGCCCAATTAATCTAATTATAAATGACATCAGCAAGCTTTATAACCGCAGAGAAGAGGTGATGTTCATTTGAACCTAGGCCTTCCTAAAATACATGAACGGCTAGTTTCAATGGTTACATCATTTGTAATCAATGAAATTTCAAGTTCACAAATAAAACATGAAGAATCAATCAGGTAGCAATTTGAAACTGTAAACAAGAAATATTTGTTTTCTATTATATGAAGCAAAGTACCTCAGAGCAAGTGCCAGATCACCATCCTACAGCCTAACAGCGGTCCATCCCGATAAGAATCCAAGCAGTTGAGTTGTCACCATTCATTACAGTGTAAAAGACCTGAACAAGATAGCCATATACAGGCTGGCATTAACAACTAATGGGCACTCCAGAATTTCGCTTTGTTCGAGGTTGTTCAATAATCTTAGCGAGCTTAAGATTTAGCTCTCAGCTAAACAAGACAAGCCTCAGGCATTCCAAGCCCATTTACAATATGGAATCCAGAATAAAGGTGGTCACAAGGATTTCGTTACTCTCTCTTTCACAAGATACTGTTTTCCTAGAATTTATATAGGGATCCAAGGGGTTTATATTAGTGGAAGATGTGTGTCGCGTATGAGCTTTTATCGAGCTTTATTAATCCCGAGCCAAGGAGCATATCTTGCTCAAGCAAGCTTTATATTTTGTTCAAGCTCAAATTGTTTTGGTTACCGAACAACCTTAAGCGAGCTTAACCAAGCCGAACTTCCTAAGCCCAATCATAGAGGTGAACGATTGAATGGTTCGGTAATTAATCTTACCCAGAAAAAGAAAAATCAGTCAAAACTGTTTTTTGGTACCACGTGAAGCTGAGAACCAGTCAGTCTACTTGCAATTGTGATGCTCATATATATTTAAATTCCACTCAGTCATGTTTTTGTACCACATGAATTGGAATTCCACCTGTAACTGGAAATCAACAAATAGATCAAACCAAACAGAGGTATTCCCTCAAATACCATAATCTGAAATCTAGAATTTTCAATTTTGGTGTAGCCAAACACATCCCAGGGTAGTAAGAATAACCAAAAAGACACCAGGGAAATCAAAAAGTACAAGGGGGAAAAAATCTTGCTCTGTAGATGTTTCTTGACATTGATATTGCATTAAGTTTTAACATATACATCACTTACACTGTGACAATGGCAAAGCATTTGCGAGATATACAGCGGATGGTGATCCCTCGGCCTTTCTCTTTAGCTGCTCAAACAGCCAGTGAGCTTCTCTTAACTCGTCGGTAGCATTAGAGCCATGGCTTTCCCATGCTTCTATCACTCGTTTTTGGAACTCCATTGCAGAAACATAGTGATTTCTCCTTGCTTCGTCAGGCGAAAAACTACATTTTAGATGGGGGGGGGGGTATTAATTTACAAACAACAAAGTTGACAGAAAGGAATAGTGAAAGGGATTTCGATGCAGAGCTGTTATGCAAAATTTACTAAAACATTCATCTTCGATAAACAAGGTTCACCATTTGCTAAAGAAAGTGGACGCTGGATACAGATCCTTCCATGACTAGAAACCAGCGTGGAGACTTTTATTTTAAAAAAAAGAAAAGAAACTAGGGAAGTCCTGCCAATCTAGAAACATAATCCAAGACATCTTTAACAAAATTGATATATTCGACCCCTATGTTAACTTCTGTATTGCAATCTTCAAGTTCAGTAAGAAGCACCTAATGACGGTCCTTTGATCGTGCCTTGCATCATTTTTTTTCTTTTTTTGGGGGGGTGGGGTGGGGGGCGATTATCAGTAAAAGTAAATATGAATTACCAAGGAGACATGTGTACCCACTTATCCGCACATTAAGTATTGTGCCCAAGTTATATGAAGAATTATTTTCATTATAAATTCATATTTTCAATACTTCATTATAAATTCAAAGGATCCAAGCTGGTTGGTTGAAATGGAGGAGTGCATCAGGGATTTTGTGCAATCGTAACTTTCCATTAAAGTTGAAAGGGAAGTATTATCGGAGCGCTATTCGGCATGCCTTATTATATGGTACAGGATGCTGGGCTCTTAAGAAACATCATACACAGAAGATGCACATAGCGGAGATGTACATGCTTCGTTGGATGTGTGGTAACACTAGAAAAGATAAGGTGCAAAATGAGGATATTCGTGCAAAAGTTGGTGTAGCACATGTGGAAAAGAAGATACGGGAAAACCGGCTAAGATGGTTTGGTCATATACGACGCAGACCTATGAAAGCACCAGTTCGACAAATGGATACTCTCGATATAGACAATGTCAAAAGGGCGAAAGGAAGACCGAAGAAAACATGGATGGAGGTGATAAGAAAAAATATGGTTGTCAAAAGGCCTCAATGAAAGTATATTGTTCGATGGGAGTGAGTGGAGGTGGAGAATTCATGTGCTGGACCCGGCGTGATTCTCATGTTGGTTCATGTAGCCTACCCCATATGCTTGGGATAAAAGGCTCAATTGTTGTTGTTGATACTTCTTACACGCATTAGCCAATTGGTCTGGAAAAATGTTATATGTTAACACACAAAAATACTCTGGTTATTAGATCATCAAAGGCCCATGACACAGCAAGGTTATCTCGAACTGGGAAACTTAAACAGCAAGGACTATTTGCTATCCCTTTTATCCAAGCAGATGTAGAGGTGGAAGATGGAAAGAATGTGACCGAAATTTCACATCCTAATTGTCGAACTGTTCCAATTCACATGCTCATATGACCAAATTTGATGCTAGCAGTTGTTAAAGAAAGATGTTGGCTTGATTATTCTTATCAACATCCTGAATATTTTTGTACCCCTGAATAGTCTTCTTTTTGTAAGTTAGGAAGTTAAGAGTCATATGAGAAAAGTGTAAGAACAACACACTAGCCACGAAAAAGAAAACAGAGGACCCTATGCTATTCGATGCACTACATGCAACGATATAATTTAATTTCTTTCTGAATTGTGGTGTCCATTGCATCCAAAAGTAATCCAATAAATTACTGTAACTATTGAGAATATCAAAGATCTTTTAACCTTTTGTGATGTGTTAAATCATTTTCCTTTTGAGCACTAGAGCCGTTTGTGATTTTCGAAAAACACAAGTATTACTATTTCATGTCGAACACTGGTATCACATAAAATAATCAAGAGGAGGGGGATTGGAGTTGGTGTTAGGAATCTCCGATAAAGTAGATTTGTGTGGGTTAATGGTTTTGCTGTATTTGCCCATGCCCATGCACATGGATGTTTCGTGATCGTCTCATGGAAGTTGTAGATGGCATGTGTATATGTGTCATGGTGCATGGCTTAAGAGAAAATACCTATTCATCTGTTCAGCATTAAGCATACACAATATTTCATCAAAAAAGGAAAGGTACATCCATATAAGTACAATGCGCCTCGTTGTCTTTTTTGAGAAATTATGACTATGGAGTCAAGGAAACATAGGTATGTATATTTGATTTGTTGTTTTCCACGGAAATATGTGTTTTCATCAAAATCTTAACTGCCATGTTTGTTAGGGTCGCCCGGAAGATGAACAATAGAATGTCTAGGCAATTCATACATCATAAGTAATGCAATCAAATTAAGATACTTGACCCATATTAGTCAATCAAAATCAATTTTTAACAAACATTTACTTTAAAATAGGCATTAACAGTTAACTAAACCCAGTATAAGGATATCATATAGAATAACAATCTATAGGGGATTGTATTGTCATCTTGCATCTATGTCTCGTCAAGCCTATGCTACCCGGAACACGAAACGTTTTGGTACGCGGAACGAAAACAGGATCGCTATTTGTCATGGAACGTGGTACGATAGGGGTGGCTTTCTTCGATCATTTATACAACACGGAAAAATAGCTTTAGAACATGGAGTGTTCTTTAGGATGGCTTGTGTGTGCGTGCGTGTGTTATATACATATATATAATTTAATTTCTTTGTTGTCTATTTAATTTCTTGAAAAAGAATTAAATATATATTTTTGGTATAATTTAAGTACTCACACAAAGCGGGCTCTATGCCCATTTAACTTAAGTTCCTAATGGGTTAGATCGCAACGATGATTCTTTCGATTCGAATCGCTAGTGTTCCCCAATTGGGAATGACCATTCCAAATCGCAAATCGCTAATCGCTAATGGTTTAGCGATTTATGATAACACAACGCCAAGCACTTCTAAGGATTCTTAGCGTGGACAAATACACTACCAACATCCCACCCAACCACCCCTATATAATCTAGTTTAAGGGTTATATATGCTATTTCCAATTTAAATTTAAATAACTGCATAGAAAATTGGGAACCTTGCTTTTCCCGCATATGCATTAGCAAGGCACTGACAAGCATCGATTAAGTCTTCATGGTGCAGCCCAAACCATCTCGAAAGGATGTCATATGCAGTTTCAAGCACTGCCGCAGCCTGTGAGGGCTTACCAACCTCCAGATAAGCTTGCCCTATATTTTTATTAACAAACCCTAATCCAAAATGCAACTTTCCAAGGCTATCCCTTAGCTTCTGCTCCCCACTCTCCAAATATGGAACAGCCTGATCAGCCCGTCTTGTAAAAAGAAGCAGCCAACCCATCCTCGCCGAAATGCTCCCTTCTAAATGCTGCTCTTTTGGCAACCTCTCGACAATTGCAAGTGTACTCTTCATCAAAGACAAAAGCCGTCTCAAACTCATTCATCATCTCATAAATCATAGATATCTCGGCATACGTCTCGTAAACCTTAGAGGAAGATACATTTTCCAACTTGTTGAGAACATCACAAGCAATCTCCAAACACCTCTTTGATTCCCCAAACCTGTCTTGGCTACACAAGGCTTTCACCATGGATACAAACACATTCGCACGTAATTCACTTTCTTTCTCCACCTTCTGAATCACATTCTTCACAATTTCGATTGTGTCACCAGGTAAACCCATTGAAATCTTTATATTGGCCGCTTCGATTTCTGAATCTAAAACTTCTTGTTCCAGATCCAAACTGATAAAAATTCCTTATGCTAGCCCATTTTGCTCCAATGCCTTGTCATTCTCATCCAATCCAACATAAATAACACTAAGAAGTTGCCTAACCTTAGCAACCACAATCGACTTGTTTCCAAAGCACAATTCAAATATATGTAATGCCTTCAAGCACAATAGCAATGCCCCCTTCAAGTCCGAAACAGCCAAATAAGCCTCGGCCAAATCCTTATAGCATGCGCCAATTCCTCGGCTGTTATGATTAAATACCAATTTTCTTAATTCCAAAACCTTTTTGAGACTGATCAAAGCATCCCATTTTCGACCGATTGCAGAATTCGTCTCTCCTAACTGCTGACAAACCTTGATGCTCACCGTATTAACTTCAGAACCATCAAAACCCTCTTTTTCCGATCGCTCGAGGTTTCCGACGGCGGTGTTCAAGGACTCCAAGCTATCATCAAACCTGTTGAGCTTGCGACTGATCAGACCCAGCAAGGCGAGCCCTTTCGCCGCCGAAATCGACACCACTTCGTCTCTTTCGAAGACCTTGAGAGCTCTGAGAGCAAAATCTAGGGCTTTCAGCAGCTCGTCGGTACCAAAGGAATCGTCTTTCAAAGACGATTCCAGGGTTTTGAAAGTGGACAAGATTTGGTCCGTCGTGTCCAACGATTCGAGCGAGGGGAAGATGCTAGGGTTGATGGTAAGGGTGTTTTGGGAAAGGGTTTGGATGCGGCGATGATGATGAAGGCAGGGGCATTTTGGGAAGGGGATTGGGGATTTCGAGACGTGAGAGAAGTGAACTGGGAGGGCATTTTGGGAAGAGGGTTTAGATTTGATGAGGCGAGAGAGGAATGAAGAAGGGGCTCTTCGTATGATTTCGAAAGAGGAAGAAGACGGGGGTATTTGCGGAAGAGCGAGCGAAATTTAATTGGCATTTTTGTGAGCTAAAAACCCTACGATAAGCCCATGGGTGAGCCTCGCCAATAAACTACAGTGTTTTAAATGGGCTTCGTCAAAATTGGTCCTGATAAGTTCTGGTGTGCACCAAGACAAGGGTGCATCATTTGTTGCAAATAAAAAGGTTCGTATCTATTGTTTCGATTTTTGTTGTTGGGATTTCAAATCTACAACTTTTGTTTTTTTGGTTGGGTGAAAAACGTAAGAAATTAGAGCTTTTTTTATAAGCATGCTGGGAGCCCCCGGTAGAGATGTTATTGAGAGAAGATATTCACAGGCTTAGCCCATTACAACAACCCAACATATGCCTGTATATACACTTTTACAGCTTCTGCGGTTTCTATCCTCGTTTCTCCTGCGGTGGATCTCAGATCTTCCGCGCTCTTCATGTTCTCCCTCCTCATTCTTCCTTCTCTTCAAAAAACCATAACCGAGCTTATCAATTTATTCAGATATTCTTATGAAAGTATAGTCTATCTCAGACGTCTTCTAGATAAGCTTCGGCTTCTGAAATCCAAACGATGGATGCTCTTTTATAAGTATATTTATGAAAAATATACTTCCATCTCTTATTTTTCTCAAGGTGAGCACTGAGTTATCAACAAGGTTCCATTTTTACAAGTTAAATACGCATTAGGAATTGAAAGCCATGCTTTTAAGCCTCCGAGATCCTTCATCTCCTCTGCAGATTCTTTATGTCTGGATTTTCCATAAAAATATCCACTCTTCACATGTAAAAACCTTTTAGGTAAGTTCTAGGCGAGAGAAAATTGCATTTTTAACTGATTTTAGCTCTTTCTCATAGTAATAAAAAGCATATCTATTTTTTTTTTTTTACTGTCACGTGATTGAATGGTTTTCCGTTGTGCAGTAGAGAAAATAGAAATCACCACCAAAAATATTTTGACCGCAATCAATAACGGTGTCGAATGTAGCGCGTTAGTAAGTGCGGATCGTCCACAGCGAAAGTGAGTTCCGTTCAATTTTCGAATTGGATGAGTTGAAAATTTAAGGCAAAGAAAAGAAAACAATTCATGATTTGTAATTGTAGATCAAAAGTAAGAAAAATCTAGATCTAAAAGAAACATTAAAATAAGAAGAGAGATGAGAGATAATTTCCAATCAACACTCAAGATTATAAGGATAGCTCGTAAGAGTAGATCGGATCTATTGATGTGATGAGATCTAAAAATTACTAATTCTTATCCATTAATGAATTGATACTAGATCGATGCAAATTCATCGAGGTTTAAGGATCTTGCGAGGGAATTAGGGATTTCGCAACTCATCCTTTGTCCTTTCGATGGATCGCATTCAAATTCTAGGTTCTACTTAATCAAATGTTTAATAGTTGTTTCCTGGTTTCGAGTGAACACGATCAAGAAAGCATCATCTCAAAACTAGGTTATCAATCATTTGATTCACTAGAATTTCCACACATTATAGGATTTAAGAATTGTAAAAATATCTAAATCATCATCATCTAAAAATCGTCACAACTCCTACACGAGCGGAGATTACTCAAACATCATGATCACAAACACAATCACAAATTGAGATCTAATCATTATGCTTGAATTAAAGATAAGCAAGAATATAGAAAATTCATCTTTATTTATCGACAAATTTCGTTACAACTCTCTTGAATTTACAAAATGTAGGAGCTAGATCGTCAATTTCGACTTCGCTCGGCTCCTTGAGTCGCGGATCGGCATGGATCTCTTGCTCCGTTGGAAATCCGGCGTTGCTTCTAAAGGTTGGAGGAATTCTTGCTTGAATTGATCTCGGAAATTTGATCTTGAGGTTGAATTGGGGATTGGGCACAAGTTTTGTCACTAAACTTGTGGAGGGAAGAGGGAGATGAATGAATTCTTGAACCATTTGCACTCTAGATCTAGGCTCCTTTTTATAGACCTCTAGATCTAGAATTGAAATTTGAATTCCCTCCACAAGTTAGCTAACCAAAAGATTTAAATTTTTCTCCAAGAGTTAGTTAAGCCCAAAATTTGAATTTCCCTCCAAGAGTTTGTTGAGCCGAGCCTTCTAGATGTGCCACGTGGAGCTTCTGGGGTCTTCTGGAAGCTTTGGCCGTTAGAAATAGACATGTGACAAAATTGGGTGGTTTGATCTCTTCAAATGGCCGCGGATCCGCGGCGCCAAGGGGGTTTGGGCCGCGGATCCGCGGTCCTGTATGGGCTTTGGAAGTTGAGTTTTATTCTGTTGACTTGGGCTGACATATGGGCCTCTTTCTGATGTGTGGATTTTTATTAGGCCTTCTGTATCACTACCAGATCTTCAGCCTTTGAGTTGGCGCATCTTTTATCAGATCTTTTCCCAATTTTGGGCTCTGCTTCTGTGATTTCCTGCATTAGACCCCAGACAAGAGTTGCACAATACAAGGATGATGTGATGCCATGAAAAACACACAATTCCCCTAAAAGTGCCGGTTTTAGTATACAGTACAAGTAATCCAGTATTTTACATGTGTTTTGTAAATATGTGTGATATGAATACCGGATACCTTTACTTGACTGCAAAAGGTAGGGAAATTGCCGTATTAGAAATGCAATATTTTCGGCTGATCATCAGGTTCCTTTTGCAAGATCAAAAAGATTATCCTTTTCCAATCACTGGCTCCATTCTCTGCGTAAGCAAGCAAAAAACTGCTCATTTGCAAAACAACCCATATGGCTTACTGTATAAAATAGGAAGGCACCGTTTTTCTTTGGCATGCTTTCGGTTTCTGCAGTTACTGGCTCATCATACCGATTTATTTTTCTGCTTGAGCTTGTACAATTCCGAGATTAGGCAAAATAGCCAAATCCAACTTAGCAAGATTTTTTAGAGAGATCGGAAGATTTCGGCGTGATAGGAGCCTGAACACTGTGGTCGTAAACCATCTTTTGCTGCATAATCTGCTAATCTATTATTTTCCATGTAAATACACCTCACGTGACATATTTTTATTATCGCTGTGGACATGTTTCCAAAGCTGCGGCATTTGTTGCAGCTCTTGTTGTTGCAATAAGAATCCGATTGTTTTTTCTTTTTACCTCCGTTTCCTTATTGAACTTAGGTTGCTGCTGACCAGGCATATGAAATGAATTTTTTTGGCAGCAAATGCTGACATCATATACAAGCAATTAAATCATCATTGTGTTTTGTTTCAGTAGAACCGCCATGAAAATCAAAATTTCCCACATGTCATTCCGCATCAGCGGGCAATTGAATCCCCAGGGTTTTGCATATAAACTACGTTCAGTTTGTTAGGTTTTGACACAACCATTAAAGGAACAATTTACCGATTTCGCTTCTATTTTTTAACATAGCTAGCATATTTATTCTTTTCGCTTTCAATATGTTTATTATTTAACTATCAAATGCTTTTCATTTCAAAACTGCAGTTATTTTGAAATCCTCATACAATGATGACTCGAAAAAATCAACGATCCATTAAAAATATAAATTAAAGACATGTAACCTATGCAGAAAATACATCAGGGCGAATTGTTAAAACCCCTAACAGGTTTTCCCGTTGATAGAAAAACCATGGTCTCGAAATGATTGTCAAAAACCTTCAGGAAAAATTCCATACACATATACCGTCGGCAAGATGTTTTTGACAACCGAAAACATTTTCAGAAGGTTTTGACCAGCATCTGGGATCCAGGGTTTTTTATCAACGGAAACCTGCTTGGGGGTTTTGACAATCCACCCAACATATTATTTGGGCCCAAGCCGTTACAACAGGTCTGAATGGCCCGAGATCCACGTGGACAATGCATCTGTCCTTCGCGTCACCCTTTCCCGCCAAAACGAACCGTTGCCCAAATTCATCCCCCCATCTTCCTCAAAACGATCATAAAAAAAGAAATGGAGTCTGTTCCCAAATCAAAAGGAAAGATGAACCAAAAGCCATCGCCGCTTCCTCTCTCGTCTCCGATCAAAACCCTAGCTCCCAACCCCTCACCTTCCGTCTCCGATCAGATCGCGACGCCGGAGAAGCCGATCCAGTTCCCGCCGGGGGCCCGCAACAGGAGAGTGGCGCTGTCGCTGAAAGAAGTGAAGCAGATCGCTCAAGGGCTTCATCGAAACCCTCAACAGATCTCAGATCGATCGTCAGATCTCGCCCGATCCGACGATGATCTGCTGTCGGTAGAGATCCCCAAGCCCTCTAGAGCCAAAACCCCAATCAAATTGCCAGAAAAGTAAGCTCGTTGATCTAAAAATTAGGGTTTTGGGTATCTTTTTTTTATTGTCTTATTATTTTCACTCAAGGATCAGATATCTTAACCAAAGCTCACATCTTTCTTACCTTTTATTCTGTTTAATATTCAGGTATGAGATTTTGGCGGAGTTCTTTAGTTCCATGGAGAGCTCGATTCGATTGCTGAGGTTGAAAGGATTGTCTCCTACATTTCCTAGCCTTTGTGCTAGCATTCAGAATCTAACAGAAAGGTACATTTTTTTTGCTTAGATCAATGCATTTTTTTTAGCTTTAACTGACTGCGTGATGTTGTGTTGATGTAGGAGGTTCACATATGGGCACTTGGCGCAATTGAAGTATATTTTGCCAGAAGCTATTGTAATCAAGAAAGTGCTTTTGCATGATGAGGTTACTAGTTGCATGAAGCCGGAACTCCATGTTAGCATCCAAGTCGATGCCATCGAGGATACTCTGAAGGGGAAGGGAGACAGAGGCTTTTCGGCATTGAGAAGGGTGTTTAGAGAAAGACTTGCTGATTTTTCGAAGCTGCACCCAGAGGTAACATCCATTGCATTTATAGATTTTGTATTCATACAAGCATTGTGTTCAAATGATGTTTGCATTTATGATTCTGTTTGTAATTTATGGCTCAAGTTCAAGCGACACATTCTGGTAAACAGTTTTAGGAAATATTACATTATAGATGAACCTACTCATGGTTAAGCTTGGAAATTGGTCGATAGTATTGAGGGGTTCGAAGCATAACTATATGTTCAAATATATCCGTAATTTATGCTGATGTTAAGGAAATTTTACGATTGATGTAATTTAGCATTTCTACTGCAGGCTTGATCTAGAAAAACCAATGTAATCATTTGCTTCTTTCTTTTCAGGGAGACAGCATTCCAGAAGAGCAACTTCCACACCCATTTAACAAAACAAAGCCATCCATTATTTTAAAGAAACCAATAGACTCTTCGGCAGACCCTCGAATTGTTTGCTCACCTTCAAATGCTCTTATGGAACATGGAACTGCAGTACCTTCTCACTTGTCTCTATCTTTCAAGAGCAGATTTTCTCAGAAAATTCTTATCCCCGGAGAGCAGAAAACTCCTCTCTCATGCTATAACAATGCACCTCCAAGAGATGGTTCTCTTGTTTCTGTTGCTTCCTCTCCTTTGAAATGCACTTCAAATCCACCATTAAGAAGGAAACCATGGCTTGGTTGCCCCATTCTTTTACCATCAACAAGTTCAATTGGAACTCATGAGGAAGAATCCAATAACTGTATCAAGTTAGACAATATTTCTCAAAAAGAGTCGAATAATTTAGAGGCAACGCCGGCTAAACTTATTTCCACGCCTGCAAGATTAATGACTGCCACACCACAACTTCAAACACCAAAGAGAGGCCGTCCACTCATGGATTGTGACACTACACCATTAGAGAAGTCAGCTAAGCGATCAGCAAGAACCAAGTTATTTACCACGCCGACAAAGAATGCAACAAAAGAGGATGAAGAAAACGAGGCTCAGAGTTCACCGGTCGTCGAAGATATCATTGGTTTTCTACCAGAGTCTCTCTTGCAATCGGTAATCATTTGCTATAGATTTTAAATGAATCCAGACTTCAGCATATTAGTTTGTTGTCTTGTTATTGTTGGTTAGCTGACTTTTATAATAATCTGCAGGTAAGAGAAAAGGAGAGGAAAGCATCGGAGGAGAAGGATGCCGGCTTTGCCGAAGCAAAGAGACGACGAAAGCTAATAGCATGTTTGCCTAGCACTTTTGACATGATGCTTCTCATATTCCAGTCAGGCAATCGAACAATCATGACTAAGCAAGAACTTATTCACAAGCTAATTACAAATCATTGTAAAATTGTCGACAGAGGTAAGGGCAAACTGCCAGCTATAGGTTCTGAGTCTTGTAACTATCAGTGCATAAGCCAAATTAGTATTCAGAACCTAATCCATCTGTTTTGGATTTCAGCTGAAGTGGAGGAACATTTAAAGCTATTGCAAGAGCAAGTTCCTGATTGGATCACTGAAAAGATGGCATCAACTGGTGACATTCTTTTCACGTAAGTCACTGTGAAGATGTATTCATATGCTTAACTTATTTTTTCTTTATTCCAGCTGAAAACAGACTCTATAAGAGACCTTATCAGTCAGTGTTTTAACTTTATTTGAACTTTAATCGTAGTTTGGTATATTAGAGCTGAAAGCTGCTATGTAGAACAAATTGCTCTTTATTCTGTAAAAGACCTTGAATGCTTCTACTAGAAATATGTTCAAGCTCTTGGTAAATGTTTCCATGTTTGTTTTACTCACATTATTGAGGTGAAGAAGTCATTCTGTTAGTATTCAAAGATATGCCTGAAACATTAGTTGAACTCTAGAAGTCATTCTAATGTATTCAAAGATATGCCTGAATATTTATCTGATAATCATAATTAACATTAGCTTTCTTTTTCACCGTTGTTATCTAATTTAAATGACTACTCTAATTACTGTAAAAACTTTGCGCTCTGTTAATTTTATCCTTTTATATGTCAAAAGATCATATCGCTCTAATCCAGGTCTTATGTACCATGAATTTTGCGTTTTCAGTGTCAATAAATTATCAAGCCCAGAAGAGCTTCGAAAGAGGCTTTTAACTGCAGTGTGAGGGGAGTTTTCCTCAGAATCAGTGACCCTTGTCACCAAGAAGTCTATGCTACTTGCAAAAACAGGTTCCTTAAACCAAGACAATGAAGGCTACTGAAGGCGAGAATTTAATTTTGCTCCCAATTGGATCTTCATATCCTATGTGTAAATTTATTTATTAATGATAAAATTAACAGTTGATTTGAAGCAAGCTTCAAGCAAACGCTTGCTTTGTGTTAGTGCTAATGTGTAATGGTCCCTTTCGGCTTCTACTACTTACCAGCACTTTTTGTAAAAGGAAAAGCAATAAAAAATTCCTCTCATAAGTTTTGGTCCTTTTGGAGTCCTGACGGTGAACCTGATTGACTGTCATGCATATGTTTTCTTATCGCCTCTGAAAATTAAAGACACCCAGAAAGTTTTTGAATATTATCCCGACAAATGAATTTATGCCAGTTAAGTCTAAGTCATGATTAATGCCAATAATTGAGGCTACCAATGTTTCATTGTGCCTACTATGGGCAGGCAAGTGATGTGGATATGTACACAAGAAAAAGGAAAGGAAAAAAAACACAAGGCATTTCAATATTTCATCGTCCGCTGCCGCAAGAACAATCGGTAAAGCAGCGGAAAACCTTATGGATCTATAAACATTGATTTCTTTAAGACGAAATAACAAATAAACACTAGATGCAAACCGCAATAAAAATATCAAAAAGATTTGGAGGGGACGGGAAGAACCTTTATTAGAACCTGAGAAGAAGAAAACCTTATAGAGAATTATTACACCTTCTTATGATCTTTAACGAGATCCATTTCCTTCTACAAATTCTCCTTATTCGATGATCTTGATCTCTTATGGAGCGACGGCTCCCTTTAACCTTATGATAAAAAACCATCAACTCTAAATAATAACTCTAAGATCCTATTTATAGACTACACAATCTTAGTTATAATAAGATTTCAGAAATTACAAAACTGCCATTAAAAATCCTGATTTCTCGAACTTAAATTCGCAGTTATCGCCGACCAGACGTGACGTCAGCACAGACGTCTGCACACACGTCAGTAGCCATGCAAGCTGATGTCTGGTGCTTTAACATGCTTCTGTCCAGATTGCATGCATACGTCTGTTCTTTGCAGGCAGATGTCTGTACAGACGTCAGGTACTGACGTTTATAGTTCATCTGGGTTTCTGTATCTTCTTTTGATTGACGTCTATTATTTGCTGGCAGATGTCAGTTCCTCCTTCTGATACGCAGTCTTCTTTAAATACGAAACAACTTCACAACAATCTTCATCTTGGCTCATATTTCTTTATAACCACCTTAAAAATATGTTGCCCTTCGTCTTATATCCTTTTAGGGTTTCTTTATTTTTTCTCGTTTCCCCTGCTGGCACAATTTTTCTTCAGAATTGCGAAACTGATGCTGTCACTGTTTTTAACCAGAACTGAGAAACTGATTTGCGATTTTCCTACCGAGATTGCCCTTCCTCACATTTGAGTACTTGAATAGAAATCAATGCAGACTTGAACTTCTCTACAGAAATGACCTTCGTTTGCATGTCCGCCGGATTCACTTTATTATTGATCTTTATCAAGTTGATCTTCTTTTCGGCCTACTCCTTTATCTTGTGATACCGCACATCGATATGCTTAGTTCGACTGTGGTATACTTGATTCTTCGTCAAGTGAATGACACTTTGACTGTAGCAAAACAAAGGAATCGGCCCCTTATCAAACCCGAACTCGCCAACTAAGCCCTTTAACTACAAGGCTTTCTTAGATACTTCCACTACCGCTATGTATTCTGCCTCCGTTATTGAGAGCGTCACGGTATCCTGAAGTGCCGACTTCCAACTGATAGAAGATTCTGTAACCATAATACATAGCCTGTAAGAGATCTATTCTTGTCCAAGTCCCCAGCATAATCCGCAGTTATATATCCTTGCAACTGACTCGATTTATCTTCTGACTTGTGAAAGAATAAACTGAGATCTTTAGTTCCCTTTAGATACCGAAGTATTCACATTACAGCTTCCTAATGAAGCTTCCTTGGATTTGATATGTACCGGCTAATCAAACTTGCTGCATAGGATATGTCTGGTCGTGTGTATACCATAACGTACATCGGTGATCCTACTGCACTTGCATATGGTACTTGGGATATCCTTTTCTTCTCCTCCGTTGATTTCGGACATTCTTTGGAGGATAACTTGAAATGACTGGCAATAGGGGTACCAACTTAAGAAACCCTTCTGCCCTTCGCCGTCGACGACTGCCCATCATCGTCGTCGTCACCTCCTCGTGTTCTCGATCCCCAAAACCCAGAGCAGCCTCGTCTCCATTTCTCTTTCTTCCCCTTCTCTTTTCTTTCTTTCTTCTTTCTTTCTCTTTCTTGCTTTCTCGGTTCCGGCCGCCTCGCCGGAGACGCGCACGTCGCCGACGATCCGGACGACCAAGTCATCGTCATCATCCCGCGTGGTCATGTCTTTGTTTAGCCTGGTTCAGTCCTGTATGCGCGTGGTTGCATCGCGACATTTACCCGACGTCGAACGTGACGTATGTACCCGACGTGAGATCCGATCAGGCAAGTTTATCTTTCAACATGCTATGTTAATATATTTATATTCATATAAATAAAAATAATACATGTGTTTTAATTATGCATCCAATGTTATAATTTTACCGTTTTTCGATATCCGTTCGTATCCGTACTGACAACTGCATATCTATTTGCATGCCGGAACATCATTATATCATATTACCTTTATATTATGCAACATGCTGTCTAGTTGTATCACACGTAGTCATGGATACGCATACAGGTTATTACAGATAGATACATATGCATTTTGATATCCGTCATGCTTACCGTGTTTAGATATTCGTTACAGTATTACATTGGGTGTCTATCTGATACATATGCATTACATGATATGTGCACGACACACTACTTGACTCATTACTTGGATCTAGTTACAAATGCCAACAATCCTGGCTTGTTGTCCTGATGGACGTTACTTGTTGTCTGCATAGACGAAAACCTGTACCTGCTTGATCCTATGTTGGCATTAGATCTGTATTGACAATACCTGACTTAAACAAAAATCTGGGGGTAAAAAGAGGAAATCAAGAATGTAACCGAAACGTAACTCAAAAGGCTATTATTACATGTTTGCCGTTTTTCCGGGCGTTACGGAATAATCATGTTTGCTGTTTTTCCGAGCGTTACAGAATAATTACCTGTTTGCCGTTTTTCCGGGCGTTGCGGAATAATCCTGATTGTCGTTTTTTCGGGCGTTACGGAATACCTACATGTTTGCCATTTTTCCGGGCGTTACGGAATAATCCTGTTTGCCGTTTTTCCGGGCGTTACGGAATAATTCTGTTACCGTGGTCCCGTGGGGAATGAACGAGGCATAGACTGATGGGTTATGATGAGAATTACATTAATTGATTTCGAAAACTTTTAGAATAGATAACCTAGAAGCCCAGTTTTAGGTTAAACATCACATATACACACATACCTCATTATTTATATTTATATTGTTGATTTATATTTATGTTTATATATCTTGTTACATCCTGGTTAATATTGCTATTTTGGTATTATGACGCACCGACGTCTGGGTTTTGCATAGCCTAGTTCCTCTATCTTTATCACAGGCTGAACAAGAGTACTTTAGCCATCAAGCCGAGCAGTGAGGAATTGAACATGTGTTATTTAGAGATGTTTAATTTATTTTATTTTTTCCGCAGTTTTATTTCCTTGATGTGAGCACATATCGAGACAAGTTCAGATGTTGTTTATTGGATTCGATTCGTTTCCGCTTATATATTTCTTGACTCTTTTTACTGTGGCAAATGGACATGTACTAGCTAGTTTTTATATTTTCTGTTCTTGATATCCTATAGACAGCCGCCGTAATATGACTGTGGAGTGATGTTTCCTAACCATATGTAGCATGGTTGGCTCTGTCATGTGCCGTAGTTTGCGCACTCTAGGAACCGGGGCGTGACATAGTCATGGGTGTAAAGGTTGCTCTATTCGCCTCAAAACGAGTATCAACATTTTTATATGAAAATGATTGTGATTGTTGTCCTAACGGTTTTGGATTAGTGAAAGATATGAAACTTTGGCTACGAGCCTTCACAATATGTTCAGCAATGGACGTAAATTTAGAAGTTTTCTCATTAGTTTTAAACGGATTATCAACATAAGGTGTTGAATTTTGACGCAGTTGATAGGAATTTGAGTGAGGTGTTCAACTGTTATTTCGAGAGCGTTCTATGCCGTCCTTTAAAGAAATGGTGGGGTCGGAATTTGTACCAAAGCAATTACGATAATAAGCAATATCTGGTTGTTTGTAGCAAAGCTCGGCAAGAGTGGATCGGTTTGGGTTACCTATTATAAGAAAGTGAAAAGAATATTATATATATATATATATATTAATTTTTTAATTTGTTTTGCTTTGAAAGAAGGACTTAACAAATGTACACAAACAATACCTAGAACTAGGGTCACCTAGGTCAAATTACTAGACTGCTTCTAGACTTCTAAAGGACAAGATGTAGGATAAATCTTCTATCACCTCCTTATCAATTTTGTAGCCAGGTAAGTGGGAGGTATCCGCTATACGAATCACCGAAATAGCGGGCCTAATTATGTAAACTAATTTTCTTAGTCACACTTGCCTTTAATACCACAAGAGAAATGCGGATAAGCAATAGATCATTCACGACCCTCCTTTGTCTTAATTGAGCGTGATTGTCCTTAGAGACTTGGTCTAGATATTTTTTTATTAATGTAGGGTTATGCGTATGCTCGTTTGTGATTTGTGGTGTCTAGGAAGAGTGATGAAATCCCCATCTAATTTGAATTTGGATTTCTTTCCCTTTAAAATCTGTTTTAAATATGCAAAACAAACCAAAATTTAAAACACTCAAAAAGATTTTTAGCGGCGATATTTGCAAAGAATCCTGTAGATAAAAACAATTTATTGGAGTTTTAAAAGAGATAGGAAGATGATTGGAGAATATCAAAGAAATTTGGGGGACCAACTCTTCATTTTGACCGCACTTCCGCCGCCAAAAGCCATTTTAAACCGCAGTTCCGCCGCCCTATGATGAGTTCTCCCCTCTAAACTTTGGCACAACACTTCAATACTGCTCTGCTCCTATTTGATAATCCCTGAATCTCTGATGGTTCGCTCCAAGTGCTCCAGATTTCTTAAAAAAAAACTCGCACAAGAATTATTAAAAACACAAGATGCGGTTTTGGTTCTCTTTTATTTTATATTTCTGGTTTTTATAATAAATCAACCCGAATAATAAGAAAAATAATTACGATCGTTTCCCCGGCAACGACGCTATTTGATTGGTTACGAAAAGTGTCTACGTGTTGTAAATAACCGTAATCAAGACAATGTCGTAAATAGTTAGCCACGATATGTACGGATCGTCCGCATGGAAACGATGAACTGTTTTTCTTGTTTTAGACGAGTTGATAGAAGAAATGTGAGATATTTGTCGTTTTAAATTAGAATAGTTAGAAAATTTTATAATAGAAAGGTTTGTAGGGTTTATAGGATTTAGTAGTTAATGGATGGATTTTTAAAAATAATTCTTTTAATTTTTTAATTATTTTATACTAGAGAGATAGCGATGAATGTGGATTAGGTTTTTTTTTTAGAGAATCAGGGTTTCCCACTACTGATCCTTGTCCTTCCATTAATCTCTATTCATCTCAAGCCCTTAACAAAACGATTATTAACGAATTTCAAATCGTGGTCATGACTATCATGAAGTGATAGCGCGCCCGATAAGAGGACATCCATTTTGCTAAATTTTATAAAAATTAAAACTTTAAAAAGAATTTAAAAGATATTTCCCATCCATTATTCTACCCCATCCTACAAACCCTACCAAACAAGAATTTACTCGCTCATGGATATTAGCATAGTAAAAGAGAGGTGGAAGATGAATGAAACCATAATTAAAAATTAAAAGTGCAGAAAGTAATTGCGAAATGTAATGCGGAAAGTAAAGTGCGGAAAGTAAATGCGGAAATAATTAAAACAAAGAACTACCTTTATTAATCAACTATTGCATTACAAAATTTCTCTTTGCAAAAGTAAATTACAAAAACCCCAGTCGCTCGCTAGATCTCTCTCGATCGATGGGTAGATGAATGTCTGAATGTATAGATAGCTCTCGGTCCTTTTATACGCTCTGAAATGTGAAATCCTAAATGACATATTGAAGTGTGTGAAATTACGATCATGACTCTGAAGTTTAAAATCCTACGGTCGCTAAATGACCGCTGAACCACCGTCAAAAGCCTATTTTGATCGCACTTCCACCGCCGTTTGGTGGATTTGGGCTTTTAAATTTTTTGTGCCTTTTTCTCTCGATATTTGGAGATCCTCTTGATACAAAGATTATGAAAATATTGCTCTTAGTCCCTGCTATTGCTAAATTCTTCGATCTGCTTCTAATATTCGGCAAATTCGGTTTTGTAATCCGATTTGATGTGGATCTCCTACTTAGATTTCGGACCTAAACTAATCTTATTATAATATCTGCATAATATCTCAAATCATCTTGTTAGTAGCATTTATTTTATTTGAGATATTATTCTAACCAACTATATGATATGATATCTTAAGAATATTAGGTAGGAATATTTGATATGATATGCATATTTTAATTAATAATCTCATGGATATTTTATTTAAATATGATATGCATATATTTTCCTAATTATATTAATTATAAATGAAGAAACATATGATAATAATGTTTTTACAAATAAACCCACATATGTTCTTAATTTACAACTAACGCCTTTTACTAGTTAATAATAATAGGGAAAATGTCCATAAAGATATGTAGTAAATTTGACTGATCATACTTCATGTTAGTTTCCTCGTTGTTCCAGAGTCAAGGTAGCACTCAGTTTTATTCCAATCGTGATGTATAAATTATCTGTACTATCCTTATGAAAAGGTGATCAACTTAAATAATTTCCACAGCATCCCCCGAACCCCCAACCCCCCCCCCCCCCCCCCCCGCACCCCGCCCCCTTTCGTCTTTCTGTAAAGCACTCAATCATACATTATCTTAGACTTCTACATGACCCTTCAAGTTCTCTTCTTTTCCTCCATTATACTTTGACTGAGCCATTAGTTGCTTCCTTTTGTTCACAATAATCCAAATAGGGAGTCTTTTTAGAGTTCTCGTCTAATTCTGGATCTTTTTCTTTTCCCCATAGCACCAAGTAAAGCCCGATTATGACAATAATTCCTCCAATTATGCTACAAAGACGATGAGAATAATGTCAGAATAATATCATATGTTTGGGATTTGGAATGAACTGAAAATGGACTTAGGCAAATATTTCAACCCCGACCTTCCCATATATAGTTTTTCACCAAATACGAAATATGCTAGAACTGCCACTAGTATTGTCGATACAGGACTGAACATTGTTACAAATACGGGACCTTTTTCTTCGGTGCACCACAACTGAATGAAGATTATCAGACCGGAACATACCACTCCCTGCATCAAATATTTTGACAATAAGCTCTTCTGGGAATTTTTTTTACCTAGCCGAGACTAGTTAGTTATGCGAATTTTACTTACAGCGTATAAAATACTCCAAAGATTTATATCAAAGCCAATAGTCCATTCTGCCGGTCTGTGCGCTATGCATACAGTGAAAACAGCTGATTGCGCTCCTCCAACGAAATTCATCCATGTGGTAAGTGAAAGCTGCGCTGGATATCTTTTTAATGTTGCAGCCTGCGGTGTTAATGTTAATCAAACATCATTAAAATGATATTTGATCAATATATATAAAGAGTATTTGTTAATAATATCAGTATTTTCCTTAGGACAATGTTGTATTTATTAGAAAGTTGCAAATACAAACTAAAAGAAAGCGGTTTTACTATATAGTAACGTTGTGTGAAAAAAATTGATTTCTAATTTGCTAATTTAGGATTTAATTTATGAATTGAGAAGTTGTTATTGATTGTGTTGCATAATTGCATTGATTTTGCAACTGCTTGGTGACATATATCGAGAAAGAATTTTTTGATTCCATCGACGATGAAGCTATCATGAAGCGCTTTCAAGGCATGAAATCAAGAAAAATGGTATTGTAGACAATATCATTGTATCTAAATACTTTGTTATATAATACTAAGTTCTTATGAACTATATTTTTGAGTTTTAAAATTGCTTTCGGATTTTTCTTCGAGTCATTGCATGATTGCTTATTTTTGTGCCTCCCGAGTAAAAATCCTGGATCCACCACCGTGTAAGAGATCCTTATTTTGGAAGCAATTACTTGGTCGAATCCTTTAATGTCTCCTCAGAGAAATTACTGTTTCAACTTGCTTTGTAAATAGATTCTGTTCACATTATTATAACGTAAGTGGGAACCTAATAAGGAGTCATATAAGTTAAAGTAACGATACAAAGGGAATACCTGCATGATGTACCATATGGACCATGTGATGCAGCTAACTACCGTAAGAATCGATCCTTTCACCCAACTATCATGAACTGCGCCGCTTCCTTGAATATGAATTAGTGCACCCCATAAGTTCTTCATCGCCGGTCCTTTATACAGCGTCATAGTTGTAACGCCAGCCAAAGAGATGACAGTCCCTACAACCTTTGCCATCCCTCGAGGGCTCTTAACGTCAAGCTTTTCAAATCTGAAGCCCGAAACATGAAGAGCAAATAAACAGGAATTTATCAGAAATTAACTGTTGCTGTATATTTAGAGGGTTTTAGATACCTTAGGAGAACAGCAACAACGAATGTCAAGGAAGCGATGGTGTTAACCATAGACGAAACAAATGCTGGCGATGTATATTTTAAGCTCGCAAAGTACATATTTAGAGTTAAGCTGACTCTGCACTTCAGAAGAATGTATCTGTCAGCTGTTTATGGCAGTTTAATATGCTTATACACACGTAAGTTGTCGTTAACCTCACCCTAGAAGTGAAAGCACATTTATCTCTAGAAATAATGCCCATGTCAGCTTTGGTCTCAATTTTCTGTCAGAAAACAGAAGAGAAACTGATTAATATCTGATTTATATATATCTTTTTCTGTAGTAAATATAAATATATGTACCTTTCAAGAAAATAGGCGAAAGGCAGCATGACAAAGCCGCCAACAATGTGTCGGTATGTTATGTAGACATGAACATTCATTCCTCGGTTGAAGGAAGCTTCAGTGATGAAGTAGAGAAGCGTATAACCAATCTGAGCCAAGATCATGAGAAGGTGCGGCTTCAATCTCTTGTACATTCCTCTCATATCTAATCCAAGTTCCATAGTTTTCTAAAATTAATGTATAGATTTCAAATCCACAAAATGCTGCTATAAATAGAGATGAGAAGATTTATTCCCTCTGCTTGTTTTTATTCTTCCTGAATGTTGCCAGCATGAGAAATCAAATCGACGATAAGAATCAATAACATTATCTTTTATCAGAACCACTAGCAACCAATTGTTGGTGTGTCAATGGATTGTTAGTGTTGTTTGAATGAGATTGTTAATTTTTTAAGAAAAGTTGAATGTAAAGCCAAGTTTTAGTGGGGAATTGAATCATTAGCGGGTGCAGGGTTATTAAGAGAATATGCTTTCCAAGTGTACCCACAAACTTGCAACACTTATAAGATGTTGTGGGTTAGCCAAAGGATTTAAATTTTGGTATTGGGTTTTGAAAATTTTTCAGATTCAGGTTCAGTTCAGGTTACAACGATATGTAAGAAAAGAAGGTACCTTTTCTCTTTTCTCTGTGTTGGATCGAAATTAGCATTTCTTTGTTTTGCCATCATCGCACGTATTAGTTATTGCTCTGAAGTTAAGCATGCAGGAGCATTGTATTTTAGGTGATGGGCGCATTTGCGTGTTTTGAGGAGAAAAGAGTAGAAGTCGATTCTTTTCATACGTTGCATCACGGATTGTTACAATTTTAACGGTCTTCTTTGCATGTGTATGCAAAAAACAAACAAAACAAAATTAAAGTAAAATAGAAGGTATAACTTTAACTGTTGGACATGCAACCTGCATGTTTACAAGGAGAAGAAATGAAAAGTATTTATTTCATGCATTATTTTTATTTTGTACTTGTATAAATAACTCCATTCTCTAGGTTAAAACCATTGAAATAAATAGGTTCAATGCATTGCCAGGCTTTTATATATGTAGAACATTGACCCTTTTACTTAGTTTGGGCCATTGTTAAATATGTTTATGGGCCTCAGAATTTAGATATGTGGCAGGCCTGAAGGCGCCATTCTTAGTCCTCTCAATTAAACTAAACGCAGCTTGATAATATTATTACTATAGATTAATTCTTAAACCAGTGGGGTCTGGTTAATTCGGGAAAGATTCAGCAGGTATTCGGGAAATGTTCGGAAATGATTTCGAGAAAGAAATTAATATATGAGGCGCTGAGTTTTGATATTGCTAATTATTCGCTGTTTTTGTGAATTATTCGCTGATTTTTCGAATTATTCGGAGCATTCGCCAACGGCGATTAAATCAGAGAATTAATTGGATGATAAAAAATTCATGAATTCACCGAATAATTCACGAATTATGTGACTATGATTGTGACAAGTAGCTACCAATTTTTTTTAGAACCACAGAAAACTACCAAAGTGTACTTAAGCTTTTTAAAACTGGTTTGGTAGCTTATTGAATATTTAGTAAACAAGTTTGGTAGTTTATTTGATATTTGCTAAATAATTTTGGTAGTTTATTGAACATTTACTAAATAAGTTTGGTAATTTATTATTTATTAATTTTACAAGTTTTTCGTACACTTGGTAGTTTCATGTGATTCTCAAAGAATTTGATAGTTACTTGTTACATGTCCTAAGATTTTGATAGTTATCGGTAATTAAACCATAAGAAATTGTTCTGTAATTGAAAAGCGGCCCCATTTGAGATTTGTTGTGAGGACGTAGAAATATATAGGGTGCATTGTTCTTCATATTCGAATGTCAAACTCTTATCTTGCGTGCTTGATGATGTCGGGAGAATGGGCATCCACAACACCAAAGCCATTTTGATAATCTATCTATCTATCTATCTAACTCTACTAATTGAAGATGATTTAAAATTATGGAAGTCCTCGTTTCATACATACACACCTTAATTTAAAATTCATCTTCTGCTGCAATTAAAAGCCTATTTGTGTAAAAGAATGAATTTAATTTCTTTCTTTTACATCCTCACAACAAATCTCAAAAGCCACTGTGCGAGGGCTCTTAGGATTAGGATAGGATACACCTATTGCGCTTATTGAATAGTCTTTTTCCAAACCATAGAAAGGTGCTGAAAGGTGTGGAAGGAAGAAAATCAATTACCCTAAATGTGGTGTACAGAAGGTAATAAGTAAAGACATATAAGGGGATTAGAGTAAGGGTAAAGGAAATTGAGACTATTATCATTCACGACGAAACCGCGTATACTTCTGCCACTCCTGCTTCGTCTTTGGATTTCTTCAGAACATTTCGTATCACTACAAAGATCCATAATGTTTAGATATGCTATTGTATAGTTACATACGAACTCGAACGAATTTGTTCCAGTTTGAGAATGGATTCTGGTTCAGGAGAAATAGAATATGATTATTCAGTTGTCTTTTCTCTTCATCTTCTCTCAGGTTGCGAGGGCTCCTAGTATTAGGAGAGTACATCTATTGGGCTTATTGGATATTCTTCTTCTAAGCCTTAGGCTAGTGCCGAAGGGTATGGAAGGAAGAAAATCAATTAGCCTAAATTTGGTATACAGAAGGTAACAAGTAAAGACATATAATTGGAGTGAGGGAAAGAAAGTATATGGTTACTGTCATTAATCAGGATAGTGGAAGAGGCATTACTAGGAATACTTGGTTACCCCTTCGAAACATTCTCATGTTTCAGATTTACTATGTAATGTTAAGTGAAAACCGTTTTCCCAATTGGATTCTGACTTCAGGGTATGTATTTACCAGATTTGATTTTCACAATTGTATGGCGTTACAGATAGTGAGTGGGAGTAAGATATGGGAATTGGATGATAAGATCCTCAATACATATCAGAATTCTTAGTAATTAGTGATATTTGAGAAAATCACATGGTTTTTGCTTGATGACAAACATTTGGTTTAGAATATCCGTCATTATGCACCAATTTCAAACTGATATATCTGTACGTTTATTTTATAAAGTGAGATATAACCATTTGAAATTATGTCTATGACATTTACCTATAACAGTTGGTGATTAGGTAAGGTGCATTCAAAACGGTGTAATTTTTCTTAACCTTAGTACAGTTTTCAACCCACGACACACAGAATTTGAGTTATTGAACTTAGGGGACTTATACAAAGTATTATATGTTGTCTAGTGTCCGTTAGGACAAAGGGGTTGGTACTCGTACTATATTCTATTTACTCATAACTTCTCTAGTTCTAGATAAGTATCTCGTTGAAATACAAAGTCCAGATATTGAGAAGATATAGGTATAAGAATAAATTAGAGAACCATATGTAGCAAGACAAAAGGTTGGTACTCATACTATATTCTCTTTACTTTTGACTTCTCTAGTTTTAGACAAGTGTTTCGTTGAAATACATGGTCCAAGTTTTGAGAAATTATACGTAGAAGAATAAAGTAGAGAACCGTTTGTTGGAAGTATCATGATTTTTTGAGGTAGTCGAAAATGTAGATACTTGTGCTGGGTATTTCGTTGTAAGTAATAGTTTTGAGAACATACTTCTCTTTCAGGTTACTTATATGTGGATGCACTCCTAGATGAGTAATGCTGATTGGCCTCCTTCCAGTTTGTTGATTTGCACTGGAAACAGCTGCATGATTTTTGAATCTGGTTCCAATTAAATTAGTGCTTTTGTTTCTATATGGTATATAGAATGGTTTCGTATCTTAACGATGTTAAGCTATATGGAGTTGTCCGACTGATACTTAAAACCAGAATCTAGATAAACTCTAGGCACGTTTCAGTAATGGTAGTTTGTGGGTTATTCCGGGTTTTGATAGGGTTAACTTTCTACCATCAGAAAGATCAATAGTTATATTGTTCTTGACTCGCCACCGGTTTTAGTAAAATGGATTCTTTTCAGAAAATATCAGTGGGAGTATGGTAGAACTGGAAGTGATTCCAGAACCATAAATGATTAATGAAAATTTAATAGAATCTAGAGATTCAATTGGATTCGACATTCTATTAGCCACTCCGCAGATTTGATGGTAACCTCAAGCATCCGAGAGGTACTTCGGTCTTCTCAGAAACGGTGACTGGGAGGTTCTTGTTTATCCAGACCTACCATTGCTGCTGTTTTAGACTATGAGATCTGGCAGGAGAATGAGTATAACGTCGTTCTAAATTAGTTTTAGAAAGTGCACATGTATATGACTCTGCCAGAAGGTTGTTGTAGTCAGTGGGAGCAGCGGAAGTATAGTGGGCAAGTAGCTTATGTCTATTTATAGACTAAAGCATGTATAACTGAAATAGATTATCTATTTTTGATGTGACAGTCATAGGTTTTGATTTCGTCAGAATAGGAGATGGATCTGGTAAGAAAATAGTAGAGAGTGATATCCAGGTATTTAGACGACATGCACTTGATAGGAAGTGATATTCCTATACCACGATCGGTTATATACTTTGGTTGTCACAAGGCGGTTTCTCCACACAGGATATGGATATAATCTCAGGAATTCTGGTGATTAGATCTATGGTTTTAGATCTAAATTTAGGAAGTGTCCCAATTTGGGTTCTTTGACATTATTCTAAAGGTGTTTTAGAATGGACGACTCCTGGCGAGGTGGTAGTACCCGTAGGTGATGGAGTCACCCTCTCTAAAGGATGTCTTACAGACTGATGGGGAGAGGAATTTGCATGATTGTCATATCACTTGCTTAGGAAATTGAGTCAATCATGAGATGTCAAGTACAACACCAGATATTCCTTTTGCACTGACTGCAATAAGCATATATATTAATTCAATCCTGGAGAAACGGTGGGAAGCAGTTATGAACATAAGTGGATGTTCTTGTGATATGGTAACGATAGCCTCTTTCGGAAGACGGTTATCATTTCAGGCTTCCAAGGTGACTTGGATGACAGAGAGGCTGTCAGAGTTATAGTTTTCCCTCTTTTGAGGGACAATATGTTGGACAGATGCTCCAAGCGGATACTGTGGAAGGCATGACGCAGGATACTGATTAAATTCAGTGGATGATACAGTCTAAGAAGTTTGTTGGATTTGGAGTTCATTTATGAACTGGGTCCCATCAGATAACCAGACAAATTCTAAGACATGTATTGCTCATTTCGGGAGATAGTCTTTCTCCGCGAAGTTGAGATAAAGAGAGACAGAGAAAGAAAATTTGGAGCGGATCCACTCACTGAGGCTATTTCTTGAACACAATAGTTTCACAAACGAGCTTTGCGATACTGATTAGTAGAGAAGTTGGGTGTTCGGTATCACATGAGCTGTGAGTATGCGACACCGCAATAATTGGCCTTAAGTGCAAGTGGGAGATTGTTGGTTATAATGCCCTCAAGTCAATTATTGAATCGCAGGCACGCGATTGCGATGATTAAGGGAGGACCTATACAGATAGAACAATCTTATTCAAGATGATAGTATGCTATATGGTTTGTTTTTATTATCATGTACATACTTTATGTGGTATTACAGATCACTATTACATGTTGATAGAGGCTATAAGATTCTTGCTTGACTACCAGCATTATGATGACGATGATATACGTGAGAGTTGGGTGGTCTATAAGCACATTCTTAAATGTCTCTAGTCGTGGAAGTTTTGAGACTGAACATCGATACTCCAGAATAGATTAATATCCATATTTTAGTGGTTATAAATTAGCCAAAATAATTTTTTATTAGGATGATAATACCATTTTTTTCCAAATTTATATTTAATTAACTCTTCGGCTATAGTCCTATTTTTCCGAAGATGATTCACAGGAGAAACAAACAACCTCGTCTCCACATTAAACTTGTTTTTACTATACAAATGTAAGCTTTTAACAGTGGTTAGAGATTTTTTTTAATTATGGCATGGAAGGAATTTATGATTAATTTTAAGCACCAAAATTACAGAATGAATTAAAATTCTATGGATTGTAAATTAAAGTGTCCAAATTTATACAGATCTTGTTCATGTCAAAAAATTTACTTATGTGAAGAAATAGATCTTGCCTGATGTAAATTGTGGAAAACCATTATCCGATCGAAATAAAGAAAGTACCAGTAGGGCTCGGAGTAAACAGATAAAGAAAGTACCAATTGTGGAAAACCATTATTATCTGATCAAGTTTCCTTTAATATCCACCTATAATGATTTTCTAACTATTTTAACAACTTTGAACCAAAATGGTCATTTTCAATTATGAAAATCTCTCTTGTTAAATCTAAAAGCGTTTGGCAATTATTGAAAGAAAGTTGACGCCTGATCGATAAATGGTCATAAAACTTTATCGAATTTCTCATGAAGATTAATTTTGCTTCACGCCTGACCCCATTTTAATCAGGAAAGGCTTACTATGACGACAAACCATGAACCATAATAACAATTACGAAATAAAACATAAGCAAACCTACACAAATAAAACATAAGCAAACCCTACTATTTCATATAGAGACAAAAACCTTAGATTTAGTTTGGAGATGAGCAACAGTGTAGAAATGGAGTTAGTATAATTCACTCAAGCTTATATCTTGCAACCCAAATGCCAATTGATGCCGATAAACATTGCTGCAAGAATTTTTAGCCCTGTGTCTGATGTAGAGGTAAACGACTTTGCTAAGAGTTGAAGCTTCAGATACGGCGAAATTTGTGAAGCTTCTTGGGTTCCTTCTTTTTTTCTTTCTTTGGATATATTTGGCTTCCTCTTATTCTTCTTCTTCACGAAGCTCGAGCAGTCTTAATTACCTAAGCTCGAGCAGTCGACAATGCTGATATATAGAAGATTTTGAGTTCCTGTTATTACCTTAAAAAAATTTGATTTCTTCGACTGGGTAGACCCTAAGTCGTCACATAGAAGGGTTAAGTACACAATTCAAATGCAAAGAAAGAACAAAGCGCTCTAGGTGATTAAGGGTTTTGCAGCTAGAGCATGGGAAACTTCAATTCTGAACATTAAGGAGTTGTTGAAAACAAAAGTTGGTGAAAGAGCAGTTGGTAGCAGGTTAGATGAATTGTACAAGTTTTTCTACCAAGTGTTTGTGATTGTCTTCGTTTATTTTGCTTAGTTTCCATGTATTTAAGCAAAGTTGATTTGTAAAATCAAATTAAGTGTTCATCATGGATTTATATATGCATTTGGTGCATATCAGAGTGTTTAAAGTATGCTCTTTCTTTGTCTAATTTCAATTTTTGATGAAGTTCTATGATTCCATATTCGAGCAATACATCAAAATTATTTCCCCTCTTAACTAAAGTTATTGTTTGCATACACATATACATACCTACCTCTATGGTATATGTCTTAGAAAAGGGTAAATTGCACTAAAATACCCTTAACTATGAATATTTCTCACTAACGCGGTGAAACGGGGGTGGGTGGGGCGAGTTTTTGATAGTATTTTTATCCGACTCGAAAATTAAAACCTAAACCAAAAACCCATCCGACCCCAATGGGTTTATAGTGCGCTAAGCCTGAACCCGCAACTTCGGGTCTCGGGCGGGTTTCAAGTTTATGCGGATGGGTCGGTTTTTAGGGTGTTTTCGGGTTTTGTCCATTATAATTTAACATAAAAATTTAAAGTATATTAATTGAGTATGTCATACCAAATATATACGCACAAAATTTATAGTTTGATAAAACTATATAAATTATGTGTGAAACAAATTAATGTTATACCAAATATATACGCACAAGATTTATATGCTACACTTGAAAATTGCACTAACTACATAATTATAATAAATCACAGTAGGTGTTTTATAATATTTAGAATTAAAGTTCTATATAATATATCGAGTTGTAACAGTCCAATCCTGTTAGCTTTCTTGGTGGAGGCTATCCACACATAACTGAGGAAGATTTCGTTATATATACATGTGAAGACGAAAACTATATAAATTATCCTTGTTTGAAGTTCAAACAAGAAAAAGTAGATAGAGGAAAAGAATATTTGGCTCCCAAATTCTTTGGCCCCACCTCAAGGTTCTAAATTCCTACACTCCACGTTTCAAATTTTCCGCCATAGAAAACCTCACCAAAACTCTTTGAATTTCATGCATGCATCGTCTCCGTCTCCGTCTCCATTCCCTTCTAAACCCTAACTCTAATCCATGTCGAGCTACGATCGCGTCTCCGACATCAAATCCTTCGACGCTACCAAAGCCGGCGTCAAAGGCCTTGTCGACGCCGGCATCGCCCGCATCCCTCGCTTCTTCTACGACCCCTCCACCACCACCACCACCACCAACAACAACAACAACAACGACCCAAACCCCAACGTTGCAATTCCCGTCATTGATCTCGATGGAGATCGCAGCAAAATCATAGAAGAGGTTAAGTTTGCGTCTGAGACCTTCGGTTTCTTTCAGATTGTGAACCATGGGATTGCCCAACAAGTGTTTGATGAAATGCGTGATGGAGTTCGGAGGTTCAATGAGGAGGACATGGAGGAAAGAATGAAGTACTACACACGTGATTTGCGGAAGAAGGTGGTTTTCAATTCCAATTTCGATATTTATCAGGCCCCGGCTGCGAATTGGAGGGATACCTTGTTTTGTGTGATGGCGCCGGAGCCTCCAAGTTTAGAAGAATTGCCGTTTTCGTGCAGGTAGTTTCATGCTCTAATTCATGTTGCCGTTCAAAGAGCATAGGTTTCTTTAACCGGCAGTGAGTAAGGCTCAGTCCTCATGAAAGTGTGGAACTTTATCCGAGGGAAATTGATAAGCACTTGAGTTAGTTGGCCTACCCCTTTGGATAATGTAGCATAAATTGTGAGGACTTGTAAACTCCCTGTACAGTTCTAGACCTATGTTACCCAAAACGCGGGATGTTTCGGTACGCGGAACGAAAACAGGAACAAGGAACATGACTTGTCATGGAACGTGATATGATTGGGGTAGTTTTCTTTGGTATACTTGTACAACATGGAAAAGGTAGCTCTAGAACATGGAGTATTCATGTGTGCATGTCTTATATACATATATATAATTTAATTTCTTTGTTATGTAGTTAATTTCTTGAAAATGAATTATGTATAATTTTTAGAATAATTTAATTACTAGCACAAAAGCCGACTTTATGCCCTTATAATTTAAGTTTCTAAAGATAAGAACAATGATTCTTCTGATCCGAATCATTAGTGTTTCTTGATTTCAAAAGACCGTTCTTCCAAATCATAAGCTGCCAATGATTTAGCGATTGATGGTAACACAGGTCTTGACGAAGTAGTAAAATGTATGGTTTCATGTATAGAATCCTATCGAGCGACGAGGGTTATAACTTTGTGTAAACTGAAAGATTATATGCTTTAAAAGTATCGCCTCTATTGCCAATTTAAGATGTTAAGAGTAGCCATCTACAAAATAATTAAAGAAAGAAGATCATGTAGATGATTAGCATAGGTGATGTATTGTCACGTCTCGCTTCCTAAAATACATAAATACGGAATGTAACAAAACCAATCATGCTACCTATGATGAGAAAATATCCTTCCATACTCACATTACGGTTATCAATCAGATATCAAGAACAGAAAATAAATATCTATCAATCTCATGTCCAAACTGCCACAGTAAATAATAACGGCAAGATAGCGGAAACAAATAAAGATCCAACAAAAGAAATAATATCCTAGCCTCGTGTCTTATGGGATTACAACGACAAAACCAGAACTAGAAAATAAATCTAACGTATCACTAAACTAAATAAGCGGAAAACTATTCACCATTCGGCTTGTCTGTCAAAGTACTCCTGATCTTCTTGTGATAAGGTCAAAAGAACCGGGCTATACAAAACCAGACGTTAGTGCGTCATAAATACCATAATAATAATAATAATAATAAACTGAACAGTATGCTATATAGGAAGTCACGTGCAAGAATGAGATATCATGAGTGTAAATAACAGCAATCACAGGTGATTAACAGCAGGCTATAGGTAGTCAGACATATCATGTGTATCCTAAGATCCAGGTGTCTAGGTTATCTATTTTACAGATATTTGAAACCAATTAATGTACATCTCCATATAACTCAAAAGTATATATCCTATTACCTCTCGGGGCCACGGACAAAAGATATATCCCGTTACCTCTCGGGACCATGGATGCAAGATGTATTAATCAAGAATGATTTTGTTCCGTTAACCCTCGGAACCATGCAAATATGCAATATTCTTTTAAGTTGCACTTCAGTTATACTTTTGATTTCTCCATCTACCCATATTTCGTTTTCCGAGTCAGGTATGAATATAATATCTACCTAATTCCAACACAGGAATAAACATGTACATGTTATGTATATCAAGACAATATGTCACGTCCATCAGGACAACAAGTCAGGGTTATTGGCATCGGTAAGTATTACATGAAACATGTATTAACACGATAACAAAATAGTAATTGTCTGGCAGGTTACAAACATACCAAAGATAGTGTATTAATTATATGAAGTGTTATCTCGCAATAATATCACGTACTCAAGTTATGATGTAAAGAAAATAACTCTATCAATTCCTATAGTTCAATTTATCAATTTGACCATACTAGAGTAGTTTGTTATAATTACTAGGTATTATTATTTAGATCTACTTGCATAAACTGTATATTGTAAAGCTGATTAATGTTAAATATCTACGGTATACGAATAATAATAATAATAATAATAATAATATGACAACTTATAGGTAAATTGCGTAAACTATAGCATGTAGCAATTTAGAAACTTACCTCGGTCTCGACGAATGCGGATACGAACACGAACGGAGCAATACGAACACGGAACAACGGAAATATGAAGCCAAGATCCAAGCTTACTCAGCTCGGAGATGAAGTTCAATGACGATTGGGTTACTGTTTGTCTCGATGGTCTCGGTTGACGAGAAGAAGGCGATCTCAACGAGGATGCTAGCTGCGGCCGCTAGTTGAAGGTGACGCAAGGAAACTGCGGCAATGGTGAGGTGTTCTCTGTTGAGAGGTGAGAAGCCGGTGGTGTGGCTAGTGTTCAGGTGCGGCGAACGTCTTGGGTTGGGTTTGGAGATGATGAGAGGCGACGATGATGGTGGCCGTAGGGTTTTGGTTGATGGAGAGGGAGGTCGTGTCAGTGAAGGTGTCGATGGGTGCTTCGAGGGAAAATAAGGAGACGTTGGTGATGGAGTTTGTTGGGAAAAGCTACGGCAATGGTGAGGATTGGGGTCTTCAATAGTGACGATTGGGGTTGAAGACGATGGTGTTGGAAGATGATGGTTTAGTCGTGGTCGGAGAAGAAGATGGCGATGGTGACGACGGTTGATGCTTGGTCGATGATGAGGAGACAGTTGGGGTCAAGGGTTGAAGCTCGGTGATGGTGGCTAGAGTCGTCGTAGGCGAGGTGAGGCGATAGGTTCTCGGTGGTTTTGGTGATGGGCTCGAGCGAGGACAACTGGAGTAAGATGATGATGTGGGCGATGATGATGGTCGGAGGTGGAGACGGGGGAGGCGACGGGGTGAGGGTGTCGGGCTAAGGGGGAGAAAAGAGAGGAAGAGAGAGAGATGAGGCGGATGAGAGAGGGGGGGAGAGTTTTTAATAAAGGAATATATATATATATATATATATATATTTGTATATAACTAAATAACTAAATAATATTATATAAAGATATTAAGATCCCCGATTTGTCTCTACTAAATCTCAAAAATATCAGGAGTTATCTATAGATACATAGCCCACTTAAACTATAAATATAATGGTTTGAAAAATATATTCTAATCTAATATATTATACACAGTATCTTAGGATGTTTATGATTTATGTGTAATAGATAGTCGTCAATAAAATATCTTGGGATATTTAAATAGGATAAAACATACTAACAATTAATATAAAATATCAATAACGTATGGCTATCAGAATATATATATAGTTTAAATATTGTATATTTATTATTTGAGATTCATATAAATTTGGTGTGTGTGTGTATAGTTTAAATATTGTATATCTATTATTTGAGATTCATATATATTTGGTCTATGGATAAATATTAATAAAATATACTATATCTAAATATCAACCCATAGCGGATTTCACGCAAACGGGTTGGGTCCGATAAATACATATACTATCCAAACACCAATCACAACTCAAACAATAATAATTAAAAGAAACTCAAAGTGCTAATTAACATGATTAAATAACGTACGATCGAGCTAGGGTGTTACATGTATACTTGTCCAATCCGCATCGATATGTATTTCGCTCCCAGTGATTCCTGGTATTTATATACAAAAACATTTTTCTTTGATTTAGTAGACAAACGGATTCTTACGTTTATGCTCCTTTTCCTATAACCTTTGCTACATCCTGTAATGCATTGCATCATGTCTCGAACATACATGCAGGGAAATAATCATTGAGTACACCCACCATATTCAGAAGCTCGGGTACATTTTATATGGGTTTCTTTCCGAGGCTCTCGGACTAAATCGCGACTATCTAAAGGAAATCGAATGTGCTGAAGGTATTGCTCAGGCGATCCATTATTACCCACCGTGCCCGGAGCCGCATCTAACTCTTGGGACCAGCAAACATTCTGATCCTGTGTTCTTAACTGTTCTCTTACAAGATCATGTAGGGGGTCTGCAAGTGCTTCATCAAGGTCAGTGGGTTGATGTCCCCCCAATTCCTGGAGCTCTGGTTATTAACATCGGCGATCTCTTACAGGTACCCATCCAACTAGAAACACGATAATTTATTAACCTGTGCCTCTATCTTTGATCCTTAGCCAGCCCAATTGCAACTGTGATTTTTATTTGGGAAGAAATTAGGACATGTCAGGGGATTTGTAATCCTTTACTTTATATTATTCACACTAGTAATTTACACGTGCATTGCACGTTTATGTATAGTATATTTATGGTTTGAATAAATAGTAAGTGATTTAATTATTAAGCTATATGATAAAATTTTAGCCAAACTATCGTTATGCATAGCAAATTAATGACTTAATTTGTTATGAAGAAAACTCTAGATGATGGGTTGGCTCCATCTTTTAGGTTTGAATTTTGAATTTTGAAATTGGAAGGAAAGTCGCCTTTCTCTCTCTTATGTGTTATTTTATTTCTTAATAGAAGTGTATAAATTTATTATATTGTTATGGATGACACGACACTCTATACTTGAGAATAGCTTAGATATTTTTTCATCTTTTTTTTCTTATTTTTGCATGAAATTTAAGGATGTCTTAACTACAAAATCAATTTGGATTCTCCGTGAGGAGTTGTCATTATAATAGTTGAGATTACGCCTTCATCTATACGTCATCTAGCACCTAAGACCAAGGTTTAAAACCTTAGTGGTGCCGGTATTGGATGGTCATTTGAGGATTGGAATCGACCATCACGGTCGTGTTGTTCATCTTGAATCGGAATATCAAATTTATATGTTTGACAATTTTTTTTTTCCGAAAGCAGCATATTTTTTCCAGATAAATAGTAAAAGTAAATATATTTGGAGATTTCTTTAGTAATTGATCATCTCTAAAGAGGTTGCTTTGGTACTTGGTAAAAATAGGCACACTTGTAATATATTTTTAATAATTAATGATGCCAAATAACCGTTAACCCAAAAACCTATCAAACCACCGACCCTTTAATAAATCCATTAATCCATTGACAACTTAATATAACAACGCTAATAAAATGGTAAACCGAATATTACTCGGTATTTATATGGTGTTGGAATTGCAACTCCATCACTCCGACAGTCAATTTTAGAATCGGAAATGGCCATATGTGTCTGGGATTGACCAAAATTTCAAACCATGCCACTAGCCCCTTAATGGGCCTATTAGCACTCGACACCTCTAGGGTTATCTGAATTGGCACCAACTCCTCAACCCGACTAATTTCAGAGGTGTCAGCTATGCTGTAAAAGCTCAACAAGTCTTAACATGCGATTAACCCTACCCAGTAATCAAGTACAAGGGCTTCATAGCACATGACATGGAGAAATCTTTTTATGCTTCAAGATGATTGGGGAACGGTTATACTTACTGCATGCGGTTCCTTTTGGAAAATTCCCAGTTTTCTTGTATACCCTGCATTTTTGTGCATAGTGTCAGCTCATAATTCCTCAAATAAACAGGGGCCCTATGTCTCATAAATTTTAACTCAATACTCGAATCATTGTGAAATGAATCGTCATTACCATAGACATCAATAAAGGCTTAGATGTGTTGGTTGTTTGTCTCGAATTTACTGTATCATAATATGTACTGTTAATAAAGTTTTCTATGCGTAGTTTGATACCTCAAGCAAAACTTACCTGGAACCTAATTTTCTTCATCAATTGTAAATGTTAATTTTCTTCATCAATTGTAAATGTTAATTTCCTTCATCTATTGTAAATGTTAATTTCCTAATTTTCTGTGGATTTGCAGCTAATCTCCAATGATAAGTTTAAGAGCGTCGAGCACAGAGTCCTCGCGAATGATAAGTCTGGCCCGAGAATCTCGGTTGCGTCGTTCTTTAGAACAACACACTCTCCATCTTCAAGGCTTTATGGCCCCATCAAGGAGTTGTTGTCTGGTGAAAATCCCCCATTGTATCGAGAGACTCTAGTGACGGACTACGTCTCATACTACAACAACAAAGGACTTGATGGGCAACCTGCATTGGATTATTTCAAGCTGTGATTACAGATACTATGCAGTTATTTACGATGTATTATACAAAGCTCTCACACAGTTACACTGTCATACTTTAGATATACAATAAGTGAGACCAAAAGTACTTTAAAATAAAAATCATATATTGATGTATGATAACTTCATCCACCAGTTTTAGTATTGACCGTATTATTGATCTACTTTGTATCATGTAATTATAAGCGAAAAGTAACATATCTCTGGCAATCAATCAAAACCCATGAACTGCTCAAATTCTACTCATATCAACTTGAATGATTATCTAATTTGACTTTAGAATTTGTTTATGTTGCTTGGAGTAGAATTAGGGTATTTTTGAATATTTTTACAGTTAAACAGAGATTTTAAGCGCCATCTCTTAAGCTCCTAATTATACCGAAGTTTAAGTGCCATACAGAGAAACTCCAGGGGGGTTATAAGCAATTAATCCCTTGTATTAATTCATTTATGGTTGTTTGTTTGATAGTGATTAGAATTGGTTTTGGGGATAAGTGAGACACTATTGTGGGAGTGAAAATGTTGGAATTTCTGATTTTCATTCTCTAGGTTGTTCGAAGAATAGGAATTGGTTTTTGGAAATTGAGGTCAGCCCCCATCATCTATTTTGTGAATTCCAGTTCCAAGCTTAAAAAGCATAAAATTGGGTATTTCCATTTTCGCCCTGGCATACAAGGTGTTTTCTTTTGGGGTTTATGGCTAGGGTTATCTTCTCCTCCTTCAACCGTTCCTTCATCTGTTGCATCTTCTTATCGTCATTTTCTTAATATGGGATCGATCATTGGTTCATGTGTTCTTTTGGCCTTTTTTTTTGTGCCAATTGTCATGTCCTTCGATCATCATCATCTATTGTGTTTAGTTCTATCTGAGATTGAAAAAAAATCAAGACAAGGGTCTTGGAACATCGCTCCTTTGATCTTCATTATCATCGTCACCATTTTATGGCTTTTCAAGCAAGGAGTGTAGGTGAAATTAGAGCTTTTAAATCTTTTTTGAGGCCTAGCATTAGGGTGTTTTGCTTGGTTTATTGCCGAAAATTTCCTTTATGCTTAATTTTTTTTAATTCTTGCATTTACTGTTTTTAAATAACATATTAAATGGCGTTTGCGTCGGTTGAGTTTTGTCTTTAGTAAGCTAAGCTAAACTTAAGCTTACCCCGCCCTACGTTTCTTTGCTCCCGATTCTCAAACTCTAATTTTCATGGTTTTTTTAATAAAAAATGACGGAATACAATGTGCTATTATGCAGAGGAATTAGAATTCTAAGAAAATAACAATACCAAACAGCTTCCTTTAAATTGTCTGGCTGCACTGAAGAGAGCCATAAAGGTCATTGTTCCCTTACTGCCCCCAGCTAATCGATCTGGACAACTATACCGATCTGGACAACTATACCCCTTGCACGTTCAAATTCAAATTCACACGTTCAAATTCAAATTCACTACTCAAGCCTTTTCGGTGGCACCCCCGAGATTTCAGCGAAGATCCAGGGGCAAGCGGGTCAAGAGTCCAGTCCTTGTCTGTGCCCTTATGTCGCGTGACCAAATTAAATAAGAACCCATAGGAGTCTTCGCCCAAAGATTTCCGAAGCCTCAGATCCTTCGACAGCGCAGAGGAGGGCGAGATAGATTTGGGCAGCGATCAAATGGGGTTCGTTTCGTTCGCTGGGAGAGTCCTCTTCGCCTCCGTCTTCCTCCTCTCTGCGTATCAAGAGTAAGCTCCCCTTCTTCCATCTTCATCCCTTTTATCTCTTGTTTCGATCGCCTAGGGTTTTGGATTTGCGTGGAATTGGTCAGATCTTTAGAAATTAGGTCTCTTTTATGCTGATAAATGGTTTTTTGCTTTGTTCGATTTCGAACAGTAGCTAGGGTTTAGGTTTGTTAGGTATGGATCTGGCCGCTAGGTTTCGGATCTAGTGGGGTCTGTTCTCTTTATTTCTTGATTTTGTTAGTGCTCGGTTCGGATTGCTACATTTTGATCTAGTTCTTAATAATGTGGAGCTGGTCAACAACTTTGATTTGGTGTTTATTAATAAGTACTAAGGATAGGATATGTATGGAATTCCTAATTTGGTGTTATATACAGTTAATATAGTTTGGAATGCATTATTTATTTGTTCCATTATTGTTTTGTGAATGTTTGATCTAGAATCAACTATTTCGCATTTAGCGGTCGAATTGCAAGCTGGCTAAAGTTAACTAACATGCATTACAAGCATGTTGCTGACTGTAGAATTTTGGCGACTCCATAATGATTAGAGCTTTTAAGTTGTAATATCAATTGAAGTTATGGATTGGTTGCAAGGAAAATGCATCCTTCCAAAATTGACATAGTATTACGATCGTTATCCTGTTTATAGATCAGATAGGTAGATAAGTTGGAATGGATGTGAATATGCAACATGGGAGATTGCTTCATCTATAATGTGTTCGGTTTTCTTAGAGATAATTAAACTAATTAGTTTGTTTTTCTTGTACTCACTACTCCGTAATTTGTGATATCCTTATTTGGTCATGTAATGAGAAAAGGAAACTATAATGATTAGTCCGTTTGCAAATTAATATGTCCATCTTTGTTCTAGTAATCCTTCTCTATGATATATATGTCAATTTTTTGTCATACGACATGCTACTTTTCTTCTACCTACCTACATATGATTTAAGTAACGATTATTATAAATTTTAATTCACATTTGAATAAATATAGAGCTTCCGAGGTTTGGTTTCAGGCTGTAAATGAATTGGGCATTATTGGAAAGTTTCAAGTTCAATTATTGATGCAAGCAAATACAGATAACAATTTATCTTAAATGCTTTATCTAAAGAAATGATGCATGCGTGTAATAAGGTAAATTTAGTCGGACTTGTGTGCTTAAGAAATAGTTTTAGGGCAAAAAATGTTCACATTTGAATAATGTGGAATTTAAAAAGTGTCCATTTAGGTGCCTATGTGGCCGCATAGGCGGTCTAGACAGCCTCATTGTCTTGAATTGGTCCGTTCAATTGCTATACAACTTGTCCTTATATTCTTGTTTTTCTTTGTTGATTGGGGTATAATTAATAATATATGAGGATTGTTATAGCCCCAAATACTTTTACCCAAAATCCCTAGCTTTATTTCCCCAATCGACTTAGGGTTTTCTCTTTGACCACGAGGACCACACGGTCACGCTGTGCCATTGAACTTTGCCGCCTCCGCTGTCGACTTCAAGGCCATGAGGGCCATGATGATCACGCTCGCCTTCAACTTAGACTAGGAAGACCACGAGGTCTTGGCCGACGACGACAACGATGACGATCAACAAACTACGATTTCGATTTAGGTTTCAATCTTCAACTTCAAACAAGGGGGTTTAACAAAATTATTTTTTCTTATTCTTCTTTTTATCTAAATTTTTCTTAATTGTTGCTTGATCTTTGTTATGGTATTTAATTAATTTGATATTTAGAAGAATTCTAGCCGAATTTGCTTCACTATCAAGCTGTAATATTAATTGTATACGTCTTTAAGAATCCTTATCTAGGCCTCTGCAAGTGAAAAATGAAAAAAATAGTTAAAAACTTTTATTAGAACCAATGTTTAACAAACAAGTTACAAGGAACAATAGAATTAGCCCAAAATGTGTCTTTGTTGCCGTCTATGCCGCTTGAGTGGCCCCTTAGGTAACCAGGCTCTATATGACACAATTTTTTCCTCTTTTAAATCATTGGTGGTGTGAATACCGTGAAAAGTTTTCAGATCTGGTTGGCCTTGTTTTGAGATATCCATGCGGTCACCGTTCGATGCCCACATGTTGTATCCATTTTTATTGGAAGTGAAACGACGAGTCAATTGAAATATAAATCCATATATGAGGTTTGCATTTCGCTATTTTGGATACTTTTCAAATATGAGATTTGTTATAAGAATTCTAGGATCTAAAGGTTAGATGCTTCTCATCTCCCAATCACTAATGTCGAACTTGTCTAACACACTTCACTACAAAACTATTAAGGTAGATTGGACAAGATTTATCTATATGCATGCTACATCTTCAACAATGTTTTAAATATCGGATATCAGAATCGTATCGGTGGATATCGGAATCATATTGGTGTCTGATGCTTCATATCAGCTATATAGTCGATATATCGAGCGATTTCACCATATCGGGCGATATAATATCGGTTTTATCGTATCGCAAGTGGTCCTAAAACGATATATCGGGTGATATATCGGCCGTTATGATTGAATTTGATTTCCTGATCTACAATTCGGAAAGAAGCTAAACCTGTTTTAAGTTTCTTAATGCAGGAATTTGGCACTGAATATGAGAGGACAACACATAAAGCTTTGTTTGTGTGCAAAAATCGATTTACGCTTATCCAACCAATAATCATGTGGTAGGGTGCATAGAGCATGGACCTATTAAACCAACAAAATCCAGTACTTGCTTAAATATGTAGATGCTTAGAACTGTAGTCACCCATGTATAGTAGCCCTTGGATAGTTTGGGTTATAGTTCATAGGAATGACTTTAAAATTAAAATGTTTTGGAATGCACATGCATTCTAAAAGTAAAATTCCAATTGATTTTTAGTAGCACAATGCATATTTGGATGGTTGGAAAAGGATGGCATTAAATATTTTTTTTAATTCATGGTGGACTAAAGAACTTTTCTTCTTTATAATGTATCATTAATGTTTATTTAAAATATATCATTTGAAACATTTGAAAAGATACAAACTGCAGTCAATAACTTTTTAATTTTCTGCAATGTTATAAAGAACGGATTCGGAGTTTGTTCAGTTGGCCGACGAATAAAGATGATCCGGTTTATTTAGATTATGCGGCTGTCAATATTTTTATATAAATATTACAGAAAAAATTCAAAAAAATATTGAGATATAAAAAACTAATATATCCGTAGCCTAATGGTAAGGCGTCTGAACTAAATCGGATGATTGTTGGTTCGAGTCTCGGTTGAGAAAGAAGAATGAGAGAGAAATGAGAAGAGAGCGTGGAATGACAAGTACGGGTCCCACTTGTTTTTTATACTAGTTGTGGATCCCACCGTTGATTTTTAGTTGTGGGTTTTTCGTTTTGAGTCTAATGGGCCAATTCAGCTGAATATTCACGTAATTCATCCGAATATACGGTTTGACTACATATTTGACCGAATATTGCACTGGTTCGTTTTGCCATTGAATCTGAATTTCCGGCTGAATTTTCTTTTTTCCAACATTGATTTTCTGTATATGAATAATTAATCAAGAATAATTTGAACCATAAATATTGAAAATGAATTTGGAGCAATATATAATGAGAGGATCAAACTCACATCTTTTAATATACAAAAATTGTTCATAAACCTTAGGTCAAATAACGTCATATGATATAATTCTAAAATAAAATATAGCAAAGGTAAATTTTATGAAATAGCACAATCAATCTCTTCTAACAATAAACTTAAGCAACGCAAAAGGTAAAAATCAAAGGTTTATTCAATTAAACTACTGGTACCTAAGATTTTCCAATGCCCATGATTCAAACACTTAATTTTTTTTGTTTCTTTTATAAACAATGAAGCGAAGAATAGAAGAAGCAAAAAAACCCTGAAGAAATGACAATCCCTAATTTTGATTACATATTAAAGATGAGATGATAAATAGGACTTGGAGAAGCCGTGGAGCCGAGGGTTTCTTCTTGGGAATTTTTTTGTGAAGGCAATGAAAAGAGAAAGGGGAAAGTGAGAGAGAAAAAGAGATTGTTGCGTCATTTCATGAGAGAATATTGGATTTTAAAAATTGGTAAAGAATCCACATATTTACCCATCTCTGAGTGCGAGGTTGAGCTTGATAGTCGAATAGGTAGAGAGCAATTCGACTCGTGATTTTCAGTTTGGTTGTTGTGCCCGCCGAAGGCCGGTTCCGATCATGACATCATTAAATCAACGATTAGAAAAATTGGGTCTTTACCAATTTTTAGAATCCAATGGATGATGGATACATTAGGTTTTTTTCCATTGGAATTGTTCATAAATTTTTTACGCACACCCAAATTTTTGGATTGGCTCTGTCCAATGGATGAATGGAATCATTTTCCAATGTACTATATATATCCAAACATGGCATTAGTGGTATAGATTTGGCACGAGTTCAATTATATATTTGTATTAATTCGTCACTTGATTTTTAATAGCCTGTTTATGGATAGACTCTTCTTTTGAGGGATATTTTTAAACTTTTTCCCCCTTCAAGCAGTTCTTGACTGATGTAAATTAGTCCTATGTGGGTACTTGCAAAAATGTTCTACTTTCAATCTTTTCTTCAGGAGAAAATAATATAGCTGGATTGTTGCACAAATTTGCCTCATGAAGGGACATCTTATGTAAATAATATCTGATCATTCTTGTGACATTTCTTTACAATTATGGAGTGTACTTTGTTCTTAATAATCAGTTATAGGAATGCTTATTTATTTGAAGTTTATTGATAAGTTTTTGTCTGAAATGCCTAATAAACCTAATTTGTACTTGATTGTACACCTATGTAATACTTAACCGATTTGTTCCTGAGGCTGATGTTTTAGCTTGGATGATTTAAACTTAACTATCCTAGGTATTCTGTTGAGCTTTCATGGAGAAGTAGTTTATGGTAGATAAAGCAATAACTACTTTGTTAAGGAGGTCTCTTCTATACAACTAGCTTATGGCAGACACTGCTATTTTCCAGGCTCTGTCCCCTATGCGGACAGCACGATCAAGGTTTTTGCATATCTCAGGCTTGTCTGCATTCGCATGTCACATTGTGCTATTGTGGCATATCCACTTGTTTTTGGGAACGCTAGGAAAAATGCGAGCCGCATTTGTTAAATAGCTATTACGAAAAATAGATGTTCTTAGACATTACGCTTAATGTTCTTCTGAGGTGTTGTATGCATAACTCATTATCCTTTGGTTGTGACATTGAATGACTTCTCACAAAAGAAGAATGAATTATTTAAACATGAATCCAAGTTATTTTATATTGACTTAGGGTAATCGGAGTTAGGATTTTGCTTGGAGTAATCTGGGGGTGTCTTGTGAAAATATAGTTTATTTCTTTCGCCTTGCTTACTTCTTGTGCTCATGTTACCCATAAATGCTGATATATAACATGTTTCTTCTAGGTTTACTGAATTTGGAGATGATGGTGGACCAGCTGCGAAGGCTCTCAAGCCCAAATTTAACCTCTTCACAAAGAATTTAGCATCCCAGCTGGGCATGGAAGTGCCACATGTTGAGGTAAGGAATGCACTTGATACATTTGCTAGCGTTCCTTGTATAGTTACTTATAGCTTCTAATTTACTTAAGCTATATACAATATTTAGATATCTTTATTTTCCCTCTTCAGATGAGACATGTTGTCGCTGCAACCATGGCTTTGAAAGGGCTAGGGGGTCTCCTTTTCATCTTCAGTAGCACTTTTGGAGCTTATCTTCTGGTATGGCCTTTTATTCTTTTAGGAGAGAGTTTGACTTCTCGTAACGCCTGCTGAATTTAGTAACGGGTTGCTCCTTTCTTCACCAGTTGCTCTACTTGGCATTTATCACACCCATCACATATGATTTCTACAACTATGATATCGAGAAACCACAATTTGTTCGACTCTTCGTTAAATTCACTCAGGTTTGTTCCACAACCCCACGTCTTTACTTTTAGTTATGGCTCAGTTTTGCATGTATGTTTCATGTATTGAAACATAAAACAAATTGTGTGTGCTCATGGTGTAGAATTTGGCGCTCTTTGGTTCACTGCTATTCTATCTGGGGATGAAGAACTCAATCCCGAAGCGACAACCCAAGAAGAAAGTTCACAAACCAAAGACAAATTAGCAAAGCGTCCGTCGGTTGCTGGAATCAAATGGGAGCACCATACCCTCAGTAAGGGCATGGCGCTCTTTGATATATTGTGCTTGTTCTCGTTACGTGTGTATCGAATTCATTTTGTAGGGGATTGCCCCATAACATGATATTTATCGCGGATTAGGATTTTATTGGTTTCTCGATATCCTTTGTGGGTGAGGTGCAGCATAGAGACTGCATGCTTGTCCTTCTAGGTCACTTTTGTAGAATACTGTTTTTTGGAACTCTAGTTGTGAACTCGTGTTGCCCTTCAGCTTGCATATCTTACTACCTAATTTGGCAGATGTTGCAGGCTGCTGCTTTTATAGTTTTACACAGCCATGTCTTCTTGCAACATCTTAAATTTCCAGAGGGAATATGAAGCGCTCCTTGTACTTTTGGTTCACAAACTGATTAGGAAAGCAGATTTATTTTTTAGTTTAATTTCAAGAAAAGCAGATGAAATGATTATTGGAATTTGAAATCATATTAATAAAATGATTTAATTTTTTGTGTTTTTTTTGCCTTTGGGCTGCAATGGACGGTCGCGATCTGCAAGAGGTGCCACACAAATCAAAGCTCGCGATCTGCAAGAGGTGCCACACAATCTCTACACACGAAGACGAAGCGTTACCTCGAAGTAAGTATAGTCTATTTGAATAAAATTATCTATTTTGTTGATAATCATTGATTATAATTTTTGCGAAACTATCCTCATTGATTTGGGGTGGCGGTCCAAACAAAGACAAACCCACATCACGCGCACACACTCACAAACTCCGCAAGCTTAATATCTTATCTTCCCACCATCACCAAGCTCTCCCTCCTCCCTCCTCGCACAACCCAAACTTTTCTCCCTGAAACCCCTTTTACCCAAACTCCACCCGATGATACTCATAAGTGGAAATTCCTCAGATCATGACACGTGGTAGATGACGTGTCCCGGAACTCACAGGACAGAAGCAAACACGATGCATTGATGGCATTCCTCGGGCCTTCGTCCCAAGGATTGACCCGACCTTCGATGGCCTTCCAGAACACTCATATGTGCTCGCCTTACAAATAACCATCGGCTCGCCTCCGAGCCATCCTGCACGCTGAGCTTCCTCAACCCTCCCAGCTCGTCTCCGAGCTATCACAAGAACCGAGCTTCCTCGGCCTCCCGCTCGCCTCCGAGTCTTCCACCGAGCTAAGCCTCTCCGGTTCTACCGAGCAACCAAGAACGCAGAGCCCAAACGCCTACGCCACGGCTCCGCGTATCTCGCCAGAAGCGAGATATCCGCCACCCAACATCCCGCGTCCCACACTGTCGTATCCCCTCATTAACGAGCGTATCTCGTCATTAATGGGGGGATCCCGTCCTTCACGCAGGCGTAACGTCAGGGGCATAACTGACGGCGAAGATCTCGCGTTATCTCGCTCCAAGCGACCACTATAAAAACCCTTCTCTCAGACGACTCAGGTAAGGCAATTTCAATCCTACAAGCCGCTACTCTGCTCAAATTCCTCGGCTAACTTGATCGTTGGAGTGTCCACGGTGGTACAACCACCCCGGGACTTCTTTGCAGGTTGCTCGGCTTCACCTCGAAATCAACCCATTGAGATCCATACGTTCCAGAAGACAACCCTCAACACCAATCTTAACCCTTCATCAACGCTCGCGACAGATCGACGGAGGACAACATCTGAAGGAGATCAATGCCTCCATCAGTTGGCGCCGTCTGTGGGAATCGAACCCACGACCACACAGTTAAAAGCCCTTCACCGAGGAGTTGCTCTCCGTACACGTCTCGTCCAGGAATAAGCCGCCCAAGGTGGTCTTCTTCGATGGGAAGTCCGACCCGAAAGACCACCTGGACGCGTTCACGACGAGCATGAGCTTCCAGGATAACTCGTATGCAGCCCAGTGCCGAGCTTTCCCGACCACCCTCCTTCGTGCAGGCAGGGACGGGTTCCGGGGATTGGCGCCACGCTCTATCTTGGCCTTTGACGAGTTGGCCATCCAATTCCTCGGACATTTCATCGGCAACAGACGACAAAAGAGAAGAGTCGATCACCTGTTCACCATAAAGTGCGGGGACAAAGAATCCTTTAAGGAATATGTCACTCGCTTCTACAACGCTCTCCTCAAAGTCCCCGACCACCAAGATGAAACTGTCATCACCGCTCTAAAGTCGGGTCTTAGGCACAAAGAGTGGCTCCGCTCTTTTGCATTAGCGCAACCTAAGACCATGGCCGAGGTAAAAGCTTGGATCGAGCGAGAGATTCAACTCGAGTCTGAGGTGAACGCCAAACTGCCCCGGGGCGACCAAGCCGACCAAAAGAAGAGGGGCAGAGAAGAGAAGAAGAAGGTCGACCGGCCAAAACCATACTCCCCAAAGTTCCAGGAGTATACTCCTCTCAATATCTCCCAGACCGAGCTGTTAGAGGAGGCGAAAGGCGAGCGATTCTTCAAACTCCCGCCGGTCACCCATAGAGCAGCTAAACGAATCCGGGGCCCGTACTGCGCCTTCCATAAGTCGCAGGGCCACCCGACCGAGAACTGTAAACAACTCCGCGACTACATCGAGGAGTTGATCCGCTCTGGTCACCTGGTGAAGTACCTACGGGACAAGCGACAGGAAGACAGGGAGCGTGAGAACCAGCCCCCTCCTGGCAAATTAACGATCGGTCAAATCATGGTCGTTTCCTCAGGGTCTGCCCGTGGAGCCGGCGAGACTCACCGCCTCCTACCCATCGAGGGAACAATCGACTCGCCCTAGAAAAAATGCTGGACCTCCGAGCCCATCATCTTCACTGATGAAGACCTCCACGGTATATCCTTGCCTCACAACGACCCTCTCGGTGATTACGGTACGGGTCCACCGTTACGAGGTTCAGAGGATATTGGTCGACTCCGAAAGCTCGGCAGATATACTCTTCTATGACTGCTTCCAGTGTATGGGACTAGGGCCTTCCGATTTACTGCCAACCTCCCACGTCCTATCAGGGTTTACCAACCACTCCATCCCGCCCGAGGGTGTGGTCACCCTCCTCCTCAATATTGGGGAAGCTGGCCATACGAGGACCGTACCGGTGGAATTCATCGTCGCTAGGATTCCCTCATCCTACAATATCCTCCTGGGATGCCCGACATTAAACGCCCTCTGGGCTCAAATCTCGACTTACCACCTTTCGATCAAATTTCTATTAGATCAAGGGGGAATAGGCCGGGCATACGGGAACCAGCGAATCGCCAAGATTTTCTTCACCACAACATCTACCATCGGAGAGCAGGGCGACGACCTCGAAGACGCAAATGATCTCCAGGGGTCCTTGGACACTCACGACGAACAGAAAGAGATCCGAGGAGCCCCGGTGGAGGCGCTAACAGAAGTCCCCTTCGTCGAGGGGAATGAGAGACGAACCGTCCAGATCGGATCCCTTTTAACGGGAGCCCGGCACGAAGACTTGATTCGTTTTCTCCGAGAGAACTCAGACGTGTTCGCCTGGGCGTCTGCTGACATGCCCGAGATTGATCCCAAAGTAATCTCGCACAAGATCGGGTCGACCTGAAGACCCGACCCGTCAGACAAAAGAAGCGGAGTTTTACGCTGATAAAGCAAAAGGCGATTGAGGACGAGGTCGATAGATTGCTCGCATCTAACTTCATTCGAAATGTTGATTACTTGGACTGGCTGGCGAATGTAGTCATGGTTAAAAAAGCGAACGGGAAGTGGCGCATGTGCGTCGATTTCACAGACCTGAACAAGGCCTTCCCGAAAGACAACTATCTCCTAATTCGGATAGACCAGCTAGTAGACAGCTCGGCAGGCCACGAATTGCTCAGCTTCATGGACGCTTTCTCCGGCTACAACCAGATCCGTATGAACCCGGCAGATGAAGAACTTACCACGTTCACCACGGACTAGGGGTATACTACCACAGAGTGATGCCCTTTGGCCTAAAAAATGCTAGGGCTACATATCAACGCCTGGTTAACAAAATGTTCGAACCGCAGATCGGGAAGAACATGGAGGTTTACGTCGACGACATGCTCGTGAAATCTACTTCATCGGATGAGCATACCAAAGATCTTGGCGAGACATTCGACATCCTCCGCAAGTACAAAATGAAGCTGAATCCGGCCAAGTGCGCGTTCGGAGTCACTAGCGGGAAATTCCTCGGGTTCATGGTTACCCACCGAGGAATCGAAGCTAACCCGGAAAAGATCAGTGCCATTATCAACATGGCCACACCAAAGAGCAACGTTGAGATCATGCGACTCACGGGGAGAGTGGCCGCTCTGAGTTGCTTTATGTCGAGATCCGGAGAAAAGTGCCTCCCATTCTTCAAAACTCTAAGAAAGATCCTAAAGTTTGAATGGTCGGAAGAATGTCAGAACGCTTTCGAGCAGCTCAAAGTGCACCTGGAAACTCCCCCACTGCTCACCTGACCAATTGAAGGAGACAAGCTATTATTATACCTGGCGGTCTCCGACCAAGCTGCAGGCGCGGTGCTCATCAGGGAAGCCTAAGGTGTGCAAAAGCCGGTCGACTATGTGAGCCACGTTTTCAAAGACGCAGAAACAAGGTACCCGGCCATAGAAAAGATAGTCTTGGCGCTTATCGTCACATCAAAGAAGCTACGACACTACTTCCAGGCACTCACCATCCTTGTCCTCACCGAGCAGCCTATAGGGACTATTCTCGCCTCCCCTCAATCGTCTGGTCGTCTGGAGAAATGGAGGTGAGAGTTATCTCAATTCGAAATCAAATACCACCCCAGGCAAGCCATCAAAGCACAAGTCCTGGCAGACTTTATGGTCGAATGCACTATTCCTACCAAGGAAGCAACATCGGCACATGTCCCCGGGTCCTGACCCTCGGTCCAAGGAATACCCGACTCCGTCCCCGACTGGGTCCTCTACGTGAATGGATCCTCTACCGAGGAAGGGAGTAGTGTTGGCCTTATCATTCGAGACCCGAACGAGGCAGAGATGGAGTACTCTTTGAAGCTCTGGTTCAGAGCGTCAAACAACGCCGCGGAATACGAGAATTTGCTGGCCGGGTTACGAATCGCTTCCGGGGTAGGGCTGAAGACGATCCGGATTCGCAGCGACTCTGCCCTAGTCGTCGGCCAAGTGACCGGGCGCTTCGAGGCCCGAGAGTCGCTCATGGTGAAGTACTTGGCCGAGATGAAAAGACTACGAAAAAGTTTTGACGAAGTCTAAGTGGAACAGATTTCCTGGCACCTAAATGCCCAAGCCGATGCTCTGAGAAAGCTTGCCTCTTCCTATACGACCAACAATAAGAGGAATATCCTCTTCGAAGTCTTGCCAAGGCCCAGCGTGGAAGACAGAGAGGTAACGCTTCAGATATACACTGCTCAGGAGGAATGCCAGGATTGGAGGAAGCCCTCGTGGAGTTCCTGAAGGATGGTACACTTCCGGAAGACCGACGGGAAGCGCGTCACCTTCGAGACAAAGCTCGCCATTTCATCTGGAGCAATGGAAACCTTTACAAGAAGTCATACACGCAACCTCTGCTCCGGTGCGTCGACCCTCACGAAGCCGATTACGTCCTGCGTGAGATACATGAAGGGGTCGGTGGAGCGCATCAAGGGGCCCGTATTTTGGTCCAGAAGACACTGCTCCAAGGATATTATTGGCCGACGATATACCTAGATGTTCAGAAGCTCGTCAGAAGATGCAAAAGCTGCCAACTCCACGGCAGCATACCCCGTCTTTCGGCTATCGAGCTAACGGCCCTCTCCTCCCTTTGGCCGTTTCCCCAGTGGGGGATGGACATGATATGCGAACTCCCTACTGGTACGGGCGGGCACAAGTACATCCTCGTCGTGGTAGACTATTTCACGAAGTGGATTGAGGTCATCCTCATCAGAAGACCGGAAGCCGCCACTACCATAAAGTTCCTACAGAACAATGTAATCTCTCGATTCGGGATCCCAAGGTGCATCATTACTGTCACGCCCCGCTTCCCAGAGTGCGCTACGATCGGCACGTGACATAGCCAACCATGCTACCTATGGCTAGGAAATATCCCTCCACAGTCACATTATGGCTGTCTATAAGATATCAAGAACAGGAAGCATATAAAACTATCTAATACATGTCTATCTGCCAGAATAAACGAGTCAAGAAATATATATGCGGAAGCAATAAATCCAATAAACGATAACTATCTAGAAATACGTCCCAATACGGGCTCACATCAGGAAATAAACTGCATAATGAAACTAAACTAAGCTATCACAAATGAGATCCTCACTGCTCGTCCTGTCAGCTGAAATACTCCTTGTCAGCCTATGAAAGAGATAAAGGGGCTGGGCCATGCAAAACCCAGACGTCAGTGCGTCATAATATTAAACAATAAAATATAGCCAGGATACAACAAGATATGCATGCATGAGTATAAACATTAACATAAGTATAACAAGTAAATGGATATGACACAGTGCGGTGTAAAAGTGTACGTGAAGTGCAGTGAGTAATCTATTGTTCTACCGGGTTATCTATTCTACAGTTTGTGAAATCAATTTAATGGAATCGTCGATGTAACTCAATAGTATCCCGTGCATGCCGGGGACCACGGTCCAGACTCTCGGGCTGAATCCGAGACGTGCCGCTAAGCACTAAACAGGAAACATGTACAGACGAAAGATGTCAACATCATCATCCCGGGACTGGCTTAGCCCCTAAAACTGATCAGTATAAGTATCGAACTGTCGAGTTACAAGTCAGGTTTTATCATTGATTTCCCCTTACCCCCAAGGTTATGTGTTCAAGTCAGGTATTGATAAATCTGGAGCTAATGCCAACAAAGGATCAAGCATGTACATGTTTTGTCTAAATAGACAACAGTTCATCGGGACAACAAGTCAGGGTTGTCGGCATTAGTAACAAGATCAGATATCAAGTCAAGCAGTGGTGTATCAGGTCATGTCAGGTAGTGGATATGTATCACACGGATGCTCAAAAGTAAAACTGTAGCAAGTATCAAAACACGGTAAAAGCACGGATGCACGAATAGTAATCAGTGATAACATATAATGAGTCCATGAGTTGTATGATGTATACTCATGAGTTGTATGATGTATACTAGCAAGCATGGTATATGAATCTAGCAATATCATGAATTAATCGGATTCCGGCATGCAACTAAATATGTAATAAATAGTATGGATGCAAACGGATATCGTAAAAATGGTAAACTGTAATATGGATGCACAATACAATAAACATGTTATATTTTTATTCATATGGATGTAAATATAATAACATAGCATGTAGCAAGATAAACTTGCCTGATCGGATCTCAATACGTGGTGTGTACGCCACGTACGACGCCGGTAAATGCACACGCGCACGTACAAAACATAACCAGGCAAAGCAAGAACATGACCATGCTGGCTGGGAATGTCCATTAGGTCGGACGAATCGTCGGCGACGAGCACGGCTCCGGCGATGACCGAAAAAATACAACTCAAGAAGAAGAAAGAGAAGAAGAAAAAAGAAGAAGTGGTCTGTTGTGATGAGGCTGCGGGGTTCAAGGCTTTGGGTCATAGAAGGCGACGAGGGGGTGACGTCGACGATGGGCCATCGACGGCGAGGATGCAGGCGAGGGCTTTCCGGCGATGGGGCAGTGGGCTTCTTGAAGTCGGGGATTGGGTTCTGCAGGGAAATGAGGCTCGGGAGAGGAGGTGGTGGTTTCAGGGGAGAGGGGAGAAGTGGTGGCGAGGGGTGAGGCCGACGGGGGTCGGAGCTTTGGTGAGGGTTCAGGCGAGGTCGGGTTAGGTTGCGGTGTGCAGGTTCTGTGCAGGGGGAAAGATCTCAGGAGAAGAAGAGAGAGGTGGTGACGAGATGAAGGCGAGGCGAAGGCGAAGTCGTGATCGGCGATGGGTTTTCTTGGGTCGTCGGGATCGGTGTTCTTGGGTCTACGGCGTCGAGGGTTCTTGGGTGTAGGGATCCCGTCATGGGGTAGAGGAGGAGAGAGGGAGGTGATCGAGGTCGGGGTTAGGCGGAGGTGGCGACGGAGACGACGACGAGCGCAAGCGAGGGTTGGGTTAGGGTTCGCGAGGAATGAGGCGGATGCGGGAAAAGTGACGAAGACGAGAGAGAGTAGAGGACGTGGCTGCAGGTATGGGTTTAAAATATTTATAGGATTAGAATATGCAGAGAGAGAAAGTGTGTGATATCTGTGGTTGGGATTGTGTTAGGATTTTATAAATATTTACAAGATATATTTTAGTTTTAAAGAATATAAAACGCGCGCGCGTATATATATATAACAGTAGAATATATTATATTATATAATTGAGATTTTTGGCTAATACAAAAATAGTCCAAAATATACCCGGGTTGGTCTAAAATTATGATTTGAAAATACGGATAATATACGTGTCAACCAAAACCAAAAAATGATATCCGGGTAACAAAAAAGTATACCCCCAAGAACGGATGCACGTAGTGTGCACGTAGCGATCCAAACGAGTTTGTTTCACCAAACGGGACGAGATAAAGATGTACGGATGGTACCACAGGGTCGGGGGTATGGTGCAGGCCATGCCAGATATTTTTAAATTTTTTTATTTGACTATATATGTATTATAAAAAAAAATGCAGATGCTTGATATAATGCAAGTATACAGGATATAGAACACAAAAGTGCACGGATCTTTCGCACTAGCGAGGATAGATCACAAACAGGAATCAAAACGAGTTTCCAGCATGCGGGTCGGGTCGGATGCAAATACAGATACCAATTATACTATCAGCACCCATAACAGCAATAAATCAAGAAATAGCTATTCAATATCTAAATTAATTAAATCAAGTATGGTATAACGAACTAGGGTGTTACATTATATCCAACTACAAAAAGAATTTCATCTTCGAAATTCCCGGAACAAGAAAAGACAAACAAACATGAATCTAAGAGAAGAGGTGTGGAAACTTCTGTCGAATCTTGTCTTCTCGTTCCCAAGTCGATTTTCCGTGCGAGCGATTCCCCCATGAAACAAGTACGAGAGGGATAACCTTATTCTTGAGGACCTTTTCTTTTCGATCAACAATCGATATCAGTCGTTCTTCATATGGCATGTTCTCCCTTACAGTCAGCTTCGAATGATCTAGAACGTACGTCTCATATCGAACATACTTACGGAGTTGCGATACATGAAACACGTCATGAACACTCTCCAAAGATGGTGGTAACGCTAATCGATAAGCTACTTCTCCAACGCGCTCAATAATATCGAAAGGCCCTCCGAATCGAGGACTAAGCTTGTCTCGACTCCCAAAATGAATCACTCCTCTAGTCGGTGATATCTTTAAGAATATAAGATTGCCAACAACAAACTCTAGAGGCCTTCTCGATATATCGGCCCAACTCTTCTGCCGATCTTGTGCTGCCTTCATGTGATTCCGGATAGTATTAATCTTCTCCACGGTTTGCAAGACAAGATCCGGTCCCAACAATCTTCGTTCTCCAACATCGTCCCAACAAATAGGTGAGCGACACTTGCGACCATATAAAACTTCGAATGGAGCCATCTGAATAGCGGCCTGAAAGCTATTATTATAAGAAACTCCACCAAGTGTAGATGATCCTCCTATGAACCCTTGAAGTCCAACATGCAAGCTCCCAACATATCTTCAAGAGTTTGGATTGTTCTCTCTGACTGGCCATCTGTCCGAGGATCATAAGCAGTGCTAAACTTCAATTGCGTCCCTAAACTTTCCTGTAAATTCTTCCAGAAATGCGATAAAAAATCGGGTATCAGGATTGGAAACGATGCTCACATGTACTCCATACAATCTCACAATCTCCTGCAGGTATCGTTCTGCTAACGCTTCCATCGACTAACCAACTCTAAACGGTAAGAAATGAGCTGTCTTGGTCAATCGATCAACAATCACCCAAACTTCATTGTTACCCTTTGGACTTCGCGGTAAAGCTGTCACGAAATCTATGGTTATATGTTCCCACTTCCACTGAGGAATCGGAAGTGGTTGCAAAAAATCAGCAACTCTTTGATATTCAGCCTTGACTTGTTGACACACCAAGCACCACGCTACAAAGCGAGCAATCTTCCTTTTCATGCCTTCCTACCAGAAATGCTGTCGTAGATTACGGTACATTTTCGTGCCTCTTGGATGTACGGAATATACGGAACCGTGTGCCTTCTTCATAACTTCTTCGCGAATATCTCCTTTCGGCACACATAAACGGCTCCCATATCGCAACGAACCATCTTCATGAATCAACAAGTCCGTTTGAAGTTCCGCTTCTACCTGTTCTCGAAACTTCTGCAATCTTGGATCGTATGACTGTGCTGCTTTAATATTATCGATCAACGATGACTGTACTTGCAGCTACATCAACTGTCCTGAAGAATGCGGCAACACGATCTCCAACTCGAATCTCCGAAAATCATCGATAAGCTCTATCTGTGTAGTCAACATCCGAATTGTTGGCAACCGACTAAGCGTATCCGGCACTACATTAACTTTTCACGGATGGTATTTGAGATCAAGATCATAGTCAGCCACCAGCTCTAACTATCTACGCTGCCTCATGTTAAGCTCTTTCTGTGTGAACACGTATTTTAGGCTTTTATGATCGGTGAATACTTCGACTCTTTCGCCCAATAGGTAGTGTCTCCAAATTTTCAAGGCGAAAATCACCCCTGCAAGCTCCAAATCACGAGTTGGGTAATTCTTCTCATGGGTCTTCAACTGTCTCGATGCGTAGGCTATAACCTTCTCATGCTGCATAAGAACACATCCTAAGGCTTTCCCAAATGCGTCACTGTGAATAACCAATCCTCCGGAACCGTCTGGCACGATCAGAATAGGAACGGTTGTCAATCTTTCCTTCAACGCCTCAAAATCTGACGCACAACTATCCGTCCATACGAACGGTACCTCCTTTCGTGTTAGCTTGGTCAAAGGCTCAGCCAAACGAGCAAAATTCTCGACGAATCTTCTGTAATATCCTGTAAGCCTAAGAAAACTTCGGATCTCCGCTACACTCTTCGGAATCGGCCAATCATGAACTACTGCAATCTTTTCAGGAACAACAGCGATTCCATCTTCGGATACAACATGACCCAAGAACTTCACTTTTTCGAGCCAAAACTCGCACTTGCTCATCTTCGCATATAATCTTTCTTGCCTCAATGTTTGCAATGTGATCTTCAAGTGTTCTGCATGCTCTTCTTGGCTCCTTGAATACACCAGAATATTATCGATAAACACCACTATAAACTGGTACAAGAACGGTGAAAAGATTCGGTTCATCAAGTTTGTTCCCGCCAAAATTTTCGGCCAAGAGCTACTTGTTCCCTTGTAAAAAAGAGGGGAGAGTCATCAAAATTTGGACTCACGTGTTAAACACATGAGCGCTTATATGCAAAGCATATAAGCGCTAAAAGATAACAACTAATGGCCAAACAAGCCTCACGTGCAAAACACGTGAGCGCTCATATGTAAAGTATATGAGCGCTGAAAATGAACAGGCTAAAACCCACACCAGGGGTCACGTGTTAAACACGTGAGTTCTGTTGCTACTCACATGCAAAGCATGTGAGCGCCCCAATTTAAAATGCTCCTGTCAAATTCTAGAATTAAATTCTATTTGGGAAATATTTTCCCGATCTTTCTCAAACTAGAAAGATCTTCTCTGTTAAACAGAGGACCTTTGGATCAAAGATCCAACGGTGATCATCTGGTAGAATAGAGTTCTATCATAGGAAAATATTTTCCTAATTTTATTAAACTAACATTCATATGATAAGAATAAAATTCTATGTTAAACTAATGAGATATCCATATGATAGAATTAAATTCTATATTAAGAAAATATATTTCTGATCTTGTTAAACTAAAAGATATGATAGAATAAAATTCTGATCTTATTAAAACTAACAAGATATTCATAATCTTACTAAACAAACAAGAAATCTTCTCTGTTAAACAGAGAGCCTTTGGATTAAAAATCCAACGGTGAATAAAATTCACCGATTGATCTAAAAGATCATGAAATCAATCATGATCTCTCAATGAGGGATTTTCTTAACAAATTGATTCTTTTTCTTCTCATATAAATAGAAGTAAGGAGAGGAGAAAAAGGAAGAGGAGAGATAGACATATACATAGAGAGGGGGAGAAAGAAAGAAAAATAGAGAGAGAATTTAATTCTCTATAAAGAAGAGGAACCCCTCCCAAAAGCTCGCACAAAACAAAAAGAGAATTTAATTCTCAAACCAAGAGTTTAACTCTTCTCAAAGAACTTAGTTCTTCCTCTACTTAAGATCTGCAGAAGCAGATCTCTTCACAAGTTAAGAATTTAATTCTCATCGGGGAGATTCTGTCATGCAGATTCAAAATTTAGGGGAAGAACTGAGTTCAAAAGAGTTTAACTCTTACAAAACATATGGGAATTTAATTCCTCTGAAACTAGGGTTTAACCCTTTAAAAAGAATTTAATCACTGAAAAGAACAAAATGAGAACTTGATTCCTCAGATCCATAGAAGAACAGCCTGGTGATTCATTAGCGCTCAACGCTACGTAACAAAGATCACGTGTTCCCACGTGAGCATCTCTGAGGAACAAAAAGGAACAACTGACATCGAGTCACGTGATCCCACGTGACCCCCTAATAGTGCTTAGCGCTTTCAAAAGAAAAAGGGAAATAAATCAAAGACAGTTCCCCCTAATAGTGCTTAGCGCTTTCAAGCGCAAAGCGCCCACGTGCCGACACGTGGCGCGTCTGCGCTCCAGCGTCCTGCGCTCCAGCACAAAGCGCCCACCTGCCGATACGTTGCGCGCTAAGTGCCCACATGCCGAGCACCCACATGCCGACACGTGGCGCGCTAGCGCCTAAGTGCACAACACCTAAGCGCACAGCGCTCAAGGCGCTGGCCTCACACGTCCTTTGGGCACTTTTTCCCTTTTTTTCATATATGTATACATGTATATATATATATATATATAGATATACACGTACTCCACAACACTGTCCCCCCGTAAAAACTCTGCGTGGCTCCCGATATATCCAAAACCCTCTTTCAAAACACAACACACGCATGCTGGACATTGAGTTCGCATGACCAGTTTAACCCGTTAATCGGAGGTTCCCTCGCCCCAAAGGCGAGGGGTAATTAACGGCAGCTTAGTCCGCGGCTGCCGGAGATTCGGATCCCTACAATCATTAAACCCCGGCCTACCCTAGGCAGGGGGAATCTGTAATGTGCTTGACAAGCTCGCACGTATTCCCATCTCAATGGGGTGACGAAAAAACACCCTACAGAATCTGGCACGCCCGGTGGGACCTCTCTCCCCTCCCATATTTCGGGTTAAACGTTCATACGAACTCAATCAATATACATATCGATTGCCTATACTGAAATGATGTTTTTTTTTCCGTGCAGCAATCAACTTTCGACGATAATGTCTCCCAAGACGAATTCAGCTTCCAACGCGACCCCGATCCCGTGCGTGGTCAAGGTCAATGCTCGTGTGGTTCTCCCCGCAAGCCTCAGTCGACAGTGGGAGGAACTGCCCCGCCAGTTTGGCTCCGTCATCATCTACCCTGCCGGAAGCGCTCATCTGGCAGAAATCCCGGCGAAACAGGCGGCCAAGCCGGTCTCAAGGGGCAAGAGGCCGAATGTCGTGATCGCCAAGGCCCCACAACCGAAATTTAAGACGGTGTCTGAACGATTCTCTGGTGCTCCAGCGGGGGGCAAGAACTCCGATACAAAGGGCAGTATCAAATGTTGCGGACGAGCTCAGGCGATGAATCCAACAAATGCACAATCGAGCGTATCTCCTAAGCCCTCCATCGCCCGGTCTACGGCGTCTTCCCAAAGAGCCGAAGTCTGCCAGGTGCTTAGAACAGAAAAGTTAAGGCAGAAGCGGCTCAGGTATCAAGCCAACAAGAGGGCCATGGCTTCGGCCAAGTGAAATCTTATGAAGTTCCAAGAACAGGGTTACTCTGTGACGACGGCTGTGTCGGCCGTAAAGATTAGCAATTCTTTCGAACCTCTGAAGTGGGTTCAGAAAAATTCCATGACCGTCCGAATCAAGAAGACAGCGGTCCGAACGTCGCTACAAAGAGACGTGTCCCGGCCCCAACAGAAAAAGTATGGCACTGTCTCTGCAAGAGTCTATCAGGCGCTCTGTTCCGCACGAAAGCAGCGGGGCAAATCCAAAAAAGAAGCGCCATTACCATTCAAGAATCCGGCCAGGCCATTCGCCTTCAATCGATTGCCCGCTACTGAAACATGGGGGTCAAGGCAGCGATCTGTGAAATCAGCCGCCGATAATAAAAAGATGGCTGGATATATTATCCATACGGTCTATATGGCGGGCGGGCGCCCCAGCGACAACCTTCGCAGCAAAAGCAAGGATGGGGCCACCACATCCCAAGCCCAATCTGGCTTGAATGTGGTCGCCGCTGCCCAAGAACAGCCGCCTCTGCCGGATGATGAAAACCCTCTCGAGGAGGAAGATAGGCAGAAAGACCTCTCGGTCCATGCAGATTCAAGCTCGGACAGCGAGGAAGAGCCGACTTTCCGCCCCAGGACCGCGGAGCAGGAGCTGCTTCAAGAGCTTCGAAAACAGCTCAGGAGCAAGGATAAAGAGATGGCCAAGCTTTATTCAAAAATTGACGATCTAACGAACGTTGTGATGCAGCTTATGGCTCAAATTGCTCGAGCGCCTCCCAATCAAGCACAAGTCGCTACTAATCAGCCGGGTGATGACAATCCGAAGCAGCCAATGCCTGTTCCTTTGGGTCCAAGACTGGTCGAGCCGCAGGAAAGCCGGCCACATTCCGCTTCTGGGGATGCCTTGGCCCCAGATGGCACTATCCCGCTAACACAAGATCGGATAATGGATTTGGTCACCAGCAAAATTAAAACATTGGTGGCTGAAGATGAAGCTCAGAAAGAAATTGGCAGTAGTGGGCGGCCATATCCCGCACAGTACGATCTGATCGAGTTCCCGAGTGGCTACGTCATTCCTAAGTTCGGAAGATTTGACGGAACGGGGAATGCAAATCAGCACGTCGCCTACTTCAAAGCATCGTGCGGAAATACAGGGGGCAATGACGCGCTCCTTCTTCGTCAGTTTGTCAACAGCCTGACCGGTGTCGCCTTCGACTGGTACGCGAGTATACCAGACGGGTCCGTCATTACCTTTGCCCAAATGGAGTCTCTGTTCCAGCAAAGGTTCATAAGCGTCAGTGATAAAATCTCCATTGCCGACCTTGTGAGGACCAAGCCGGGGAAGAATGAAAGCAACACCGACTTTATCGCTCGATGGCGTAATCTCACAGTCAAGTGCGAACCGCCACTGGAGCAGGACCAGTCCGTCAGCCTTCTCATTGGGAACCTCAGCAATTGGATGGTCCCATTCTTGTGTACAGCGGGCCTCAAGACATTTCAGGAGCTAACTAAGAAAGTCCAAATGCTGGAACGCTCGAAACAAGAGTCCCCGCCGGACTCTCAGAGAGACAAAAATTGGAAAAGCAAGCAGGACGACAACCGTAGAAGCGGGAGTTCCAGCAGTACCAATGTCTTCAATGCGTCCGACAATGAAGAAAAGCGAAGGGAGGGCGAATCCAAAACCAACCGGTCTCGAAAGCCATTGCTGGGAGGAGATGGGCCTTCCCTAGAGGAGAAGAAGAACAAGGTTTACGCTTTCAGAAGGGACAAGGTCCGTAAGATATTTAAAGATGCCTTGAACAACGGCCTACAATTGCCGGAGTCGAAAAGAGCCCAAGAAGCAAAAATGACCGACAATCCCCTGTATTGCCCGTACCACCGAGTAGTGAGCCATGCGATCGAGGATTGCTATATCTTCAAGGACTGGGTCGAGAAGCGGTACAAGGCTGGAGAGATCGAGCTGTCCAAAAGCGTGTTGGTGAACAATCAAGTTGCAACCGCCAACTTTATACAGACAGAAGTTGAAGCCTTCTGGGAGCAGACAGCTGAACCCGCTGCCCTGACAAACGAAACTGACTCATCGCAGCCTCCGTGGAGTACGCACATATCTAATAAGACGAAGAAGATGATAAAGCTACTTCGGAAAGAGCCCAGGACGGAATGGGAAGGGCAGAAGAAGCCTACCAGTCCAGCTGCCAATACGGCTCCATCAGGCTCAAAATAAAAAAAGCTCAAGAAGAAGAAAAGTGCAGCTCGGCGCGAAAAGGAATTTGTAGGGAGATCGACCATTCAAAAATATATCGATTCCCTCGAAGAATATGAACAGAAAGAAAGAACTCTGATTCAATTGAAGGAGTTCTTCCCTGTACAAGCGGCTGAAATTCTGGAGGAGTTAGAAGAAGACCCCAATGAAGAGATCCCAGCAGTGACCTGCTACGCCATCCATCTTGGCAGCGACTCTGAGGAGGAGCTCTGTTTTCCCGAAGATGACGAGGAGCTTTCCACAAAGACCAATCAAATCCAGCTCAGAAGCGGCAGGGCTCTACCGCCAAATCAGGGCAACGTCCCAAAAAGGAAGGAAAAACAGGTGGCTAATGAGGAAGATGGCAGAGAGCCGGCTGATGAAAACTCAAGTCCTTCCTCGGTGGACTATAATGTCTTGGCTCATCTCCGGAAGATTCCATCTCTCCTGAGCATCTACGATGCCTTGGTCCTATCTAAGGAGCTTAGAGATGTCCTCATTCATGCTCTACAAAACCCTGAGCGGTATCAGGCTCGCTTTGCGGAAATTAATATGAAAGAAGTTCAGTACACTTTGCAAGCCGCCGCAGTCACGTTTAAGGATGAAGACTTGCTACTGGGAACAGCTGAGCATAATCGGCCGCTTTACGTGACCGGGTACAGCGATGTAGATCGAATTAATCGCATATTGATTGATCCGGGGTCCTCAGTGAACATCATGAACTTGCGAACTCTGAAGAGTTTGTCAATGGACGTCTGACACCTGTCAAGGGAAAGTATTGTCATTCAAGGCTTCAACCAAAATTGCCAGCAAGTTCTGGGGTCCATAGCTCTGCCAATCAAATTCGGGGATCTGCAAACTGAAGCTAAGATATACGTGATCGACGCCGACACATCTTATAAGATTCTCTTGGAACGGCCATGGCTCCACGATTACGATATCGTCCCGTCAACTTTCCATCAATGCATGAAGTATACTAAAAATGGCGAAGAAAGACACATTGACGGAGACAACCAGCCGTTCAATATGCATGAAGTCCGATATGAAGATTCTCGGTACTTTATGAACCACCAAAATGCTAAGCCACAACTGACTGAGGATAGAGCGGCCCCAAGACTCAAAGGCAAATCTGAGCCGGCTGTCACTTTCAAAAGCAAGAACGCCCAAGTGCGCCCGCATTTCGGTAGCGACACTGACGAGTCTGACGCTGGAAGTCCGTCCTTCCGTAAAACTCGCCCTCGTTTCGGTAGCGATACGGACGAATCTGTTACTGAAGCCCCATCTAGCAGCAAAGTCCGCCCTCATCTTGGCAGCGACACTGAAGAGTCGGAGGAAGAGGACCTGCCGTGCAACAACGGTGCAGATTGGACCCCCATGCAACAAGCAAAACTACGAGAGACCTTCAAAATTGCAGAAGGGTCCCTAGCCATCACAAGGGTACCAGAGCAGATGTGCAAAGAGCTCGATGCGTTGTCAGTCTCCACCGTAGACCAGCTGAAAACTTTCTACGTTCCTGGAAGGAAAAATGGACAGAAGGGCATCCTGTTTTATGGGTCAAACCCCGTTGTGCATCCGGACGATTTTTCTGTCGCATGCCTTCCATACGAAAGAGGCATAAGGGCCGTCCTCAATCCCAGATACTATGCGTCCGAGATGTGAGAATACTTCAAAAAGTGCGGATGCCGGTTATATCAAACGGAGTCCGAAGCAAAGTTTTACGAAGGGCTATGGCATCCACCTCAGGTCCGAGCACTTATCGATGGACGAATTCCAGATAGGCGGGGCATAGGTTTCATCCAGCCTGATTCTAAGGCATGCTACATGACTCATATTGGGGAAGCCAGCGAAGAGTCAAATGATGAAGACGAGCTAACCGAGCCCGAAGAAGCTCCTCAAGAGCTAGAAGATGGCGGACAAGAAACCTTTGACGGGCTAACCGAGATTGACTTAGGAATGCCCGATGATTCAAGGCCGACCTAGATCAGCTCACTTTTGTCGGAGGAAATGAAAGCGCAGATAATCTCCCTGCTGCACGAGTTCGTCGACTGCTTCGTGTAGACGTATAAATAAATGCCTGGACTTTCCCCTGAAGTGGCCGTGCATAAGCTGGCTATATCTCCTGATGCTAAGCCAGTCAAACAAGCTCCTCGAAGAATGAGAAGGGAACTAGAAGAAAAGGTCATCGAGGAAACCAAGAAGCTCATCGATGCCGGCTTCATCAGGGAAGAGAAATATGCAGACTGGATCGCATGCATAGTCCCAGTGAAGAAGAAAAATGGGCAGATCCGAGTTCGTGTTGATTTCAGGGACCTCAACAAGGCATGTCCTAAAGACGACTTCCCGCTACCGGTCATAGAAATGATGGTCTATGACACCTCAAATTATGAACTGTTCACCTTTATGGATGGCTCGTCTGGGTATAATCAGATCAAAATGTCGCCTGAGGATGAGAAGCATACAGCATTCCCTACCCCGATCGGAATATACTGCTACAAGGTGATGCCGTTCGGACTGAAGAACGCAAGTGCTACGTACCAAAGGGCAATGACCAATATCTTTGATGACCTAATTCATAAAGTCGTCGAATGTTATGTTGATGATCTGGTCGTCAAGATTAAAATCAAGGCCGATCATATCCAAGATCTTAGGACCGTTCTCACCAGACTGAGGGAATACGATCTGAAGATGAATCCTCTGAAATGCGCTTTTGGCGTGTCATCGGGAAAATTCCTGGGTTTTATAGTCCGGCATCGAGGGATCGAAGTTGACCCATCAAAGATAAAGGCCATCATGGAGATGCCCCCTCCGAAGAGTCTGATGCAGCTAAGATCTTTTTAAGGCAAGCTTGCTTATATACGGAGGTTTATCTCAAATTTATCGGGAAGGTGTAGGCCCTTCTCAAAGATCATAAAGAAAGGAGCTCCTTTTATCTGGGATGCCGAATGTCAAGTAGCGTTCGAAAGCATCAAACAATACTTGTTGCACCCTCCAGTGCTGGCTGCTCCCATTCCAAATAAACCGCTGATTTTCTACACTGCCGCACTAGATGAGTCACTCGGTGCGCTCCTTGCCCAGAACAACGAGGAGGGAAAAGAGAATGCCCTCTACTACCTTAGTCGAACTTTAGTCGGGGCGGAACACAACTATTCCCCGATCGAAACGCAATACCTGGCTCTGATATTTGCTGTGAAGAAGCTGAGGCACTATCTGCTCGCTCATTGGGTTATGTTGATCTCTAGGGTCGACCCGCTCAAACACTTAATGACCAAAGCAAGCCTAGACAGCAGAATGGCAAGATGGGCTGTCATGCTACTCGAGTTTGACATAGTTTATACTCCTCAGAAAGCAGTAAAAGGGCAAGCTCTCGCAGACTTTCTCGCTGCTTATCCCATACCAGAAGGGTCACCACTCAATTGCGAGTTACCCGATGAACAAGTGCTACACCTAGAGAATGAAGAGCCATGTTGGGAGCTCTACTTCGATGGGGCCTCATCGATAAGGACCTCCAGTAAATCAAGTGTCCCGGAGATAAAAGTAGGGATAGGATTGTTGTTCATCACGCCATCAATGGAAACCCTACGGTCTTCTTTTGCTCTCACCGAGCCTCGCACAAACAATGAGGCCGAGTATGAAGCTCTGATAGTTGGTTTGGAGCTCGCCATAGAAATGGAAATCCTTCGGCTACGGGTTTACGGTGACTCCCAGCTTGTCATCAACCAAGTAAGCGGCGATTATAAGATATACAAACCCGAATTAGCTCGGTACAGAGGCCAAGTGGTGGAACTCATGAAACGGTTCACTCATATTGAACTAACGAGAGTCCCTAGAGCGTTGAACGGAAAGGCTGACGTACTCGCTCGCTTAGCCAAGGAGCTGGCTGATCCTGACATGGACGAAATTCTGATCACAGTCAGGAGCCGGAAAATTCTACCTCCAGTCTCTCTACGAGAAGAGGAAAGCGCGGAACAGAAGAGAAGTCCTGCCGAAGAAGCTTCGATCATCCAAGACGAGCCCGATTGGAGAGAACCCTTCATAGAGTACTTCCGATACGACAAGCTGCCCGAAGAAAAATCTGTGAGGATTCAGCTGAAGAAAAGAGCTCTTCGATACTTGTTTGTAAATGACACGTTATACCGTAGGTCATATGACCAACTCTGGCTCAGGTGTCTGTCATTGGCCGAAGCCCAAAAGGTCATGAAAGATGTTTACTCGGGCGTTTGCGGTGCTCACCAATCTGGCCCCAAGATGCGACTTCAAATCAAACGGCTTGGGTATTACTGGCCCACCATGATACGGGATTGCGGAGAGCATGCAAAGAAATGTCAGATCTGCCAAATCCATGGTGATTTTATTCATAAGCATCCCAATCCGTTGCATCCTACGGTGGCGTCGTGGCCCTTCGAAGTCTGGGGTACCGACATTGTTGGCCCAATTGATCCTCCGTCATCCAAAGGCCACCGGTTCATATTGGCCGCGACATACTACTTCTCCAGATGGGCTGAAGCTGTCCCGCTAAAAAAAGTCAAGACAAAAGATATTCTGACATTCTTCCAGCATAATATTCTATACCGTTTCGGTACACCAAGAAGAATCATTTCTGACAACGGGCCTTCTTTCAAGAGCTTCAATGTCTCAAGGTTCGCTACTCAGCACAAGATAGACTGGAGATATTCCTCCACCTATAATCCAAGAGCCAATGGGCTAGTCGAAGCCTTCAATAAGACTCTATGCAAGCTCTTGAGGAAAAATACTCCAGCCAACAAGAGAGACTGGAATCTCAAACTTCACGAGACGTTGTGGGCATATCGTACCACGCACCGTACTCCAACTCAGTCCACTCCATACTCATTGCTCTTCGGAGTGGAGGCGGTCCTCCCCCTCGAAGTCGAAGTTCCAAGCTTAAGAATAGCCGTTCAGCACGAGTTGACGGAGGAGGAAAACGTGCTCCTTCGACTTGAAGAGCTCGATGCCCTCGAAGAAAAGAGGCTCGCGGTGCAGCAAAATCTGGAGCTATACCGAGCCCAAATCTCACGGGCCTATGACAAGATAACCCGTCTCCGCGCTTTCAAGAAAGGTGAATTGGTGTTGGTCCTCAAAAGACCGATCATCCCCAATCGACATGCCAAGGGAAAATTTGAGCCAAATTGGGAAGGACCATACGTCATCGAGAAAGTGTTCGACGGAGGATCCTACCAACTAATAAGTGCCGAGGGAGAAAGGCCCATGCCACCCATCAATGGCTGATATCTCAAGAAATACTACACGTGAATGCTCCAAGTCGCAGGCTAATTGAGCACACCAGCCCTACGGTCTGGATCATACATCCTGCAAAACCGTATACAATCCACGGGCGTAAATGACCCCTATCTCTCCTAAATCCTGCCGGTGAGACTACTTTTAAAGTCCCACCAGCGGCAAAAAAAAAGGAAAAAAAGGAAAAAAGAAAGAAAAAAGAAAAAAAGAAAAAAAAGGGTATCTCCACAAGCAAAACGGTCACGGATGAAAACCCGAAAGGGCTCCGTGAGTAAAAACAGCAGGACTACCGGCGAGTTTGTGAAAACTCGAAAGGACGCAAACTCGTGCAAAGAGATAAAATACACTCGCAAAGTCCTCTCGACCTTGTGAGGAGAAAACCCCTGCGTGTGATCCTTACGACTCACAAAGGAGCAACACACTTAAGAATCCTCATGATTCCTAAGGAGAACATACACCTGCAAGATCCTTTCGACTCGTAGGAAGAAAATGCTTTTATGAGACCCTCACGGCTCATAAAATTGAAATGCCTTAGGTGATAGGGACCCAAACCTGTCTCCTAAGCCATCGTTCCCCAACGGGCAACGGCAAATGATAAGTCGCTCCTGGCATTTCGCTTCAGTGTTAGCGGTGCTGATGCCGACCAAAAACCCAAATCCCAAGTCCTCCCAAGGCAAATGATGAGTTGCTCCTGGCATTATTCCAGTGCAGCAACGCTGATGCCAAACAAGATCCAAATTCCAAGTCCCCAAACGGCGAATGATGAGTCGCTCCTGGTACCATATTCCAGTGTAGCGATGCAGACGCCAACCAAAATCCAATTTCTCAAAATTCTCCAGCCCTACGGCCAGTCCCCAAATTGACTGCCGTATACAATCCACGGGCTCAAATAATTCTCGTCATACCCATGACCACCACAATCACCAGTTACGCGGCTGGTCTCCGCCTTTGGAATTATGCTCCATTGAGAAGACCCACTCATGTGTCCTTACGATACATGAGGAGAACAAACCTTTGTGGGATCCTTACGACTCATAAAGGAAAAACACACTTAGGGGTCCTCACGACTCCTAAGGAGAAAATACACCTGCGGGATCCTTACAACTTGTAGGGAGAAAATGCTTTTATGGGACCCTCACGGCCCATAAAATTGAAAAGCCTTAGGTGATAGGGACCTAAACCTGTCTCCTAAGCCATCGCTCCCCCAACAGGAATAGGCAAATGATGAATTGCTCCTGGCACGTGTGCTTCAGTGTTAGCAACGCTGATGCCTATCCTAACCCCAAAATCCCAAACTCCAATCCAATAGACCCCTAAGTATTTAAACTAGGAACAGATGACCCCTAAGTCGTTAAACTGGGAACAGATGACCCCTAAGTCGTTAAACTGGGAACGAGGGAAATCTCCTCATGGCAGATGATGATTCGCTCCTGGTACCATATTCCAGTGCAGCGATACTGATGCCAAACCAAAACCAAAATCCCCAAATCCTGTCATGACAAAAGATGATTCGCTCCTGGTACCATATTCCAGCGTAGCGATGCTGATGTCAACCCAAATCACATCAAGTCAGCAAAACAACCAATGACCTCCCTGGCAGAATCAAATTCCACCTCGGAAACAAGTCAACTTCATTCTTAACGCCGCAAGAAGCGGGGCAAGTCAAATCCAGAACCGACCGTCCACGTCGCAAAAATGGCAGCATCGACCGTCCACGTCGCTAAAATGGCAGCATCGACGGTCCAAATCGTAAAAAGGGCAGAACCGACCGTCCAAGTCATAAAAAGGGCAGAACCGACTGTCTACGTCGCTAAAATGGCAGAACCGACCGTCTACGTCGCTAAAATGGTAGCATCGACCGTCCAAGTCGCAAAAAGGGCAACACCGACCGTCCACGTCGCTAAAAGGGCAGCATCGACCGTCCAAGTCGCAAAAGGGGCAGAACCGACCGTCCAAGTCGCAAAAAGGGCAGCACCGACCGTCTACGTCGCTAAAAGGGCAGCATCGACGGTCCAAGTCGCAAAAAGGGCAGAACCGACCGTCCAAGTCACAAAAAGGGCAGAACCGACCGTCCAAGTCGCAAAAAGGGCAGAACCGACCGTCCAAGTCGCAAAAAGGGCAGCACCGTGTAGGGTTCCTAGGCACTCTTGTGAAGGTTCAAAAGGCATCAAACATGCCCGGATAAAAATTTAGACGTGCCGAACAACCCAAAGCCGGGATCTTTGCTAGATTATTAGGGTTTAACATGCAAGATGATAACTTTTATCTAAGTATGAGGGATCACAACCTTTGTAGTCCGCTCCTTCACTTCACAAGCTCCGAGTAGAAGTCCCTTTGCCGCGATCCATGATCTCCCGGACTCATGAGAGGCTCCACGACTCGAACGATCCATGCTAGCTCGAAGTATTCCAAATCTCCGATGATCTACCTCGAAGTTGCAAAGACTCAAGCTTTCTCACTCAAAAGAGATGAACACACTAATCCCATGGGCTAGATGAGATGAGGATGAAAGAGTAGTAATTTTGCTTTCTTTTTATATCATTTTCTCATATTTATTCATCACTTAAGGATTTTCTAGCAAGCTTTTCAAGAGAGAAGAAGATGATGATAATGGAAAAGATAATGATAAAATCCTTTTGTGATGAATAGAAATAAAAGTATATGATTGAAGTATTAACCATGGTCAAGGATGAGTGGCTAATAATGTGTAGAGAAACAACTAGAGTTAGGGTTTGTTGGGTTAAAATGTGTCATCAACAAATATCTTAACCAAGACAAAAGAAGTTGCTTCTAGAAGGTGCATGAAGCTACTAACCCTAATCAAACCCTAACCTCAATTAATCATCCTTAAACATGTTTAACAATTAATCATATCATGTCACAATAATATATATCACATATATATTATATATTTGCAACAAAAGAAAATAATACAATTAACATATATCACATATATATCAATGTATCATCCAGTGAGAAAATGAAATAATAAACCGAGCCAATATTAGATAATGTAATAATATATCATATATATTATTATACATTAAATCATCGAATCAGCACTTGATCCGACGATCCGGCTATATCAAATATTACCGACTAATATATCATGTACCGATTCATCGAATCAACACTTGATCCGATGACCAGGTTCATAACTAAATATTGCGAGAATATAATACGGTATCCCATATCGCATCATTCTCGGTCCTGCACATATCACATATGTGCCTCTACTCCGTTTCGCCTGAGCCAAGAAACTTCCGTGTAGGACTCTAAAGAATCGTCAATACGCCGGTAGCAGGTGATGATCATATCAAATACCCACAAGCTGCAAGCGGTCAGCTAAACGTAACAGCCACCCAGGTATTGAGCGATCAGAAGATCAACAAGCTAGCCTGTGCGTTCTCCTGTGAATCCAACCAGTAACACTCCCGTACAGTCCGGTCTGTTCGTCTGATATGTCGCATATCAAGTCTAGGGGTGGTATACGTCAGACCCCAGTAACCGATAAGTCGTGTCGATGTGTGGCTTATAACGGGTCGAGAAACTACTAGTAATACTTACCAGTAAATCTCCATATCAGCCCTGGCCAGGGACTTCCAGTTATAGCCAATCGAACACAGCACAACATCAACTCCCTATACCAGGAGAGACGAATCCCCTTCTATCGCTCATTGCCTCCATGTGATTCGGGACTGTACCCAAAAGCCACCGTTTTGCACGCCTTCTTGGACGTGGTAAGGTGGAAATCAAAGCACAGTGGGAATCACACAAGACTCTATGACGATCTCGGGTCTACAAACTACCCTGTACCAGTGTCACCGGAGAACTGCCATCTGACGTGTGGTATATCACCATCTGGGAGTTCTCGGCGAGTCCGTCCAGTGTACCCAGTCTCCACTGAGCACCCGTACACCATCTCTGATGTCTAACACCGATGGATATGAGATCATCCATCGCCCATCATATGGGTCAAGATGCGTATACGCTAGTCTACTCTGATGTATCGATGCCCTGTCTCGATATACCCTCGACTAGGAACAGTTATAGGATGTACTCATCGACTACCGCGGCCCCACTAGTATGATCTCATCATAGTCCCAGTAGTCGAGTACAGATCCTAAGGGCTTTATCAACATGTGAGAGTAAAACAGTAAACCAATACAAGTCAACATGTTAAGATAAAGTGAAACCAAATAGCATACTATCATGACGAGCAAGAAAGTCATCTCTATATATATCCAAGCATCCATTATAATATACATCATATGTACAACAATGGCCTCTAGGGCATATACATAACTAACAATCTCCCACTTGCACTAAGGCCAGCTGCTGTAGTATCGCATACCTAGCATCCCGAATAATCTCTCAAACTGTATCTGGGGAATAGCCTTCGTGAATGGATCCGCAGTGTTGTCCTTCGTATCTACTCTCCTGACCTCGATCTCCCGGCGATCAACTATCTCCCTGATCAGGTGATACCGCCTCAGAATATTTCTGGACTTTTGATGGGACCTGGGTTCCTTGGCTAAAGCCACAGCTCCATTGTTATCGCAATACAGAGGTATTGGATGCTCAATGGATGGAACCACTCCAAGTTTAGTAATGAACTTCTTGATCCAGACAGCCTCTTTGGCAGCATCGTTGGCAGCGATGTATTCAGCCTCCATCGTCGAGTCTGCAACGGTATCCTGTTTGGAACTCTTCCAACATACCGCCCCTCCATTGAGAGTAAAGACAAAACCCGAATGCGACTTAGAGTCGTCCTTATCACTTTGGAAGCTGGAATCGGTAAAGGACTCCACCTGGAGTTCTCCGTTACCATACACCAAGAACATCTCCTTAGTCCTTCGCAAGTACTTGAGAATGTTCTTCACAGCTGTCCAGTGACTCTCTCCAGGATCTGCTTGATACCGACTCACTACACTCAGTGAGTATGCTACATCGGGTCTGGTACATAGCATCGCATACATGATAGAGCCTACTGCCGAAGCATAGGGTATCCCTTGAATGCGAGCTCTCTCCAAATCAGTCTTGGGAGACATCTCTTTGGAGAGAGCGAGTCCAGAGATCGTGGGTTGGTTCCCACGGTTGGATTCTTCCATACTAAACCTCTTTAGTATGGTGTCAATGTACCTGGATTGGGACAATCCCAGTATCCGTTTAGATCTATCTCTATAGATCATGATTTCCAATATGCAGGAGGCATCACCTAGATCTTTCATTGAGAATCTCTGTGATAAGAAGAGCTTGACTGATTGCAGCATAGGAATATCATTTCCTATCAAGAGTATGTCATCCACGTACAATACGAGGAAGACAACCTTACCCTCTGCTACCTTCTTATAGATACAAGGTTCATCTATATTTTTGATGAAGTCAAACTCTTTGACTACAACATCAAAACAGATGTTCCAACTCCGCGATGCTTGCTTTAACCCATAAATGGATTTAAGCAGCTTGCACACCTTTCCGCTGCTCCCACTATCTACGAAGCCCTCTGGCTGAGTCATGTACACGCACTCTTCTAAATCACCGTTTAGAAAGGCGGTCTTAACATCCATTTGCCAGATTTCATAGTCATGGTATGCAGCAATGACAAGTAAGATCCGGATGGACTTAAGCATAGCCACTGGAGAAAAGGTTTCGTCATAATCCACACCTGGTCGTTGACGAAAACCCTTTGCTACAAGTCTAGTTTTGAAAGTCTCAACTTTTCCATCTACACCAAATTTCTTTTTAAAAATCCACTTGCTCCCAATGGGTTTTACCCCTTCAGGAGCATTTTCCAAAATCCATACTTTATTGGTGTACATGGATTCCATCTCAGATCGCATTGCATCCAGCCATTTCACTGAGTCACCACTCATGATGGCCTGCTCGAAACTAGTCGGGTCATCATCATCCATGATGCAATACTCGCTTCCACCATCAATGAGAAAACCGTAGTATCTCTCAGGTGGACGAGAAACCCTACTAGATCTGCGGAGAGGCTGGGGTTCGTCGGGTACTACTGAATCCTCCGGTTCTACTAAATCATCTGTCGTAGTTTGTGTTGCTGGAACCTCTTCCAGTTCTACCTCATTGCCATCAATTTCTTTCATAAGAAAACCCTTTTCTAAAAAGGTGGCATGTCGAGAAACAAACACTTTTTGTTCCTCGGAGTGGTAGAAGATATACCCTCGCGAATGCTTGGGATATCCAATAAACTTACATAGGACAGACCTTGCCTCGAGCTTGCCCGGATTTTGTGTTTTAACATAGGCCGGGCAACCCCATATCTTAATAAAATTAAGATATGGTCTCTTCCCTTCCCATATCTCATATGGGGTGGTAGGCTTAGATTTGGTAGGAACTTTATTCAGTATGTATACCGCTGTCTCAAGCGCATACCCCCAGAAGGAAATAGGTAACTCAGCATCGCTCATCATAGAGCGCACCATATCTAATAGGGTGCGATTCCTCCGCTCAGATACACCGTTGTGCTGTGGTGTATAAGAAGGAGTAAGCTGAGAGATAATCCCATTCTCTTTTAGATAATCTAAAAACTCACCGCTTAAGTATTCACCACCTCGATCAGATCGAAGAATCTTAATACTTTTGCCCGTTTGGTTCTCTACTTCGTGCTTATATTCTCTGAATTTCTCAAAAGCTTCATACTTGTGTTTCATCAGAAACACATGTCCGTATCTAAAGAGATCGTCAGTGAATGTAATGAAGTAGGAAGAACCGTTCCTGGCATGCGTAGACATGGGACCGCATACATCACTATGTACCAGTCCTAAGAGTTCGGTAACTCTTTCTCCGTGTCCACTAAACGGAGCTTTGGTCATTTTTCCTTTGAGACATGAATGGCAAGTATCATAAGATGATAATTCGAATGGATTCAAATAACCATCTTTATGCAACTTAGCCAGTCGTGTCGCATTGATATGACCAAGTCTACAATGCCACAAGCAGGATTCGTTCATTTCTGAACTTTTCCTCTTGTGTGTGTTTTGTATATTCAGGACTGTATTCTGATTTAGAATGAATATGCCATTATGTAACGAGCCTGATGCAATCAACTTTTGATCTAGGAATATGTTCATAACATTATCCTTTACTACAAAATTATATCCTTCTTTACTTAATAAAGAAACTGATATAATGTTGCACATCATGTTCAGTATATAATAACACTCATTTAGAATCAGTGTATTATGACTTGGTAATACAAGGTGATATTCGCCAACTGCTTTGGCTACAATACTTGCACCATTCCTTACTTGAACGGAATGATCACCTTTTCCTAGTTCTCTACCTTTTCGCAGCCCATGTAACAATTTACATATGTGGGATCATGATCCGGTATCTAATACCCAGGACGTAGGGTGAACTGAGAAACAGTTCTCAATAACTAACACACCTGAAGAAGATGCATCAACATGCATGTTCTTTTGGGCGGCTTGAGAATCCAGATATTCTCCTGTTTCCTGTTCAGTCTTATAACTCTTATAAGAAAGAACGGGTCTAACGTTCCCTTGCTCAGTACAATAATTGGGTTCAGTCAATACATCCATATTATTATCTTGATTATGGCATGACATGGTCGCTACCTGGAGAGAGAGAGAGAAGAAAACACTTTAGCGTATGCTCTTGCAAGATTAGATTGGTTATTATCTTATCTAATCAGGATGTCTCCCACTGGTTTTATCAAATCTACCTTAAAACCTAAAAAGGTAAGATTATCCGGGATTAATTACACCCTACAATTTCGTCAATCTTTCAGCCAGATCAGTGTCGGTACTTTGAGGGAGGTTCCCCGTGCTTTCGCACGGACCTAATTAAAGTAAACCTCGTTTTCCCAGAGGCGTAACCCCGTTAACACTTTTCTAGACACCTACTTGAATGACTAATTGTCCTGTGTAAAACTCTCCCAGGAGTAACACTTACTCGCAGTGGGTATCGGGATCCAACTATCTCATAGAAAGTATGCAATCTCATTGCAAATTTCAACACTTGAAATTCCCGATAATATTTTTACCCCTAGCGTCCCATGAGCTTAACGGAGGCCAAACTACCCATAGGGCGCTAGTCAAGTTCAACCCGTCATTTCTTGATTGAATTAAACCCACCCGTACGACCCTTGACGGAGGCCAAACTACGCCGTACGAATACCTTAATCCAATCGTATCATATGCTAGCAGATAAGCACTAGTTAGCTACCATACACTACGCCTTGACGGAGGCCAAACAACCGCAGCACGAATACTAAGTAGTACTAATCTGAAATCACGGAGGGTTACGCAGGTTTTTCAGAAAACCCTGAGCGTAATGAACTTGATATCGTCGTAGAATCGAGTAGTTTTTGAAAAGGAGTGTTTTTTAGGCTTTTCTTAGTTTCGCTAAAGGGGTCACTCCCGGTGAAGGGATCGTCGGCCCTTTCCTCATCGAATAAGGTGCAGGATATATCATATATACCGCTGTGCAAAGCAAAACACTAAAAGCAATCAAAAGACAAACCGAGTTTTGTAGCATCTGCCAGTTTTGCTAAAGGAGTCACTCCCGGTGAAGGGATCTCGGTCCTTGCCTCATCGAATAAGGTGCAGGATATATCGTATATATCACTGTGCAAAGCAAAACTGTAGCTACCCCTTTTATAAAGTTTTGATTCTACAACATCTTTAGGTTTCTTTTCCTTTTATTAATCTTATTAATAAAAATCCCATCAGCTTATGCTTCCTAAGCATCACAGAAGAAACGAAAGCAGTAATATTTATATATCAGCATATATATATATAATATAAGCATTCGTCTCAGGCAGTAATATGATCTCATCACAGAACATTGCAGCAGAAGAACATATATGAAATATTGGATATACTAGGACGTCCGTGTTTTTAATACGAGCCTGTATAAAACACGGATTCCACGGTCACAACGAATAGCCAAACCCACATCCCAAGACCCCTACGAGAGCGGCAAGTAACACTGCCAATTCTAGGGTTAGGAGACCCGGTCTCGACTCCTCGAGATGGCCTCCCACTGGATCCTAGAACCCGGTTACTTGTGCTCCCCTCCTTGGGTCTACCTAATGCGGAAAAGTAAATAATATACACTGGTGACAGCAACCGCAACCTGGAAGTGCCCCAAATAAAAGAATATTACATTACAAACGAATTTTACATGAATGAAAATAAAAACCCTCATCTCACATAAAACCCCCGGCTATTCTGAACGCGACGATCCAATATAACATATCACAGCAACACATAATATCTCATATCATCAACGAAAGTAAATATGTGCATCCCAATTGTCGTTGACATATAGTAACAAAACCGGCGATATCACATATTACACTTACGGTCACAGAAAAGAAAGTGTAAAACTACAACATTTGGAATCCACAATCACTTTAGACATCGTAAATCCGAAATATCACATACTTCGCATTTCATGCCTAACTCTATGAATTCCACATATTGTATCACATTCCAGATAAATAGACAGTATTAAACTTTCCGAACAGATAATCAAATACCCAAAATTTCCCAAAGTGCTCAACACTTGAGCGGAGTTCAAATAATCCCAGAATATGTCACAGTACCGGTGATCCAGCCGTAGAAGGGTCAAGCCAACGCCTCACATGTGGCACGCCGTACTGCCCCAAACCCGAAGGTTCAAAAGGCAGTTCAAGACGGTCACATAATCGAGTTAAGGTTTGTTGTCTTCTAGAGGGTCCACCGCTTAACTTGTACAATTTTTCCGAAAGATTTAAACCCGATAAAAATTCAACACTTGAAAGTTTTACGTGCCGGGAAACAGTAAGTTAATGATATCCGTTTAAATAGTTTAACAGTTTCTAAATATCCGGAAAGAAATACGAATTTAAAATTTCCGATCGAGTCTACTATTACAAAACAAACCCCAGAATTTTCAACACCTGAAACAGATTAAAAATACCCAGAAGCATCAACAAGCACCTACGGACATTACCATAAAAGCCACGTGTCACAATCCTATCAATCCGCCGCGGAACCGCCGCGCAAGGCATGCTTGCGCCGCGGTTCCGCCGCCGTTTGATCGAATTGGGGGCTCGGGTTTTATGGTAATTCTTAGAATTCCCTGCTGATTTTTTTACATATTTTTAATTCAGAAAAATCCCAAAATTTAGAAAATTTCCAGAGAGGGGTCTAGTTTCGTCGTTTCGGGTTCGATCGGAGTTTTAACTTCGTAAACACATCGCCTAATGCTCTAGCTAGGCTCTGATACCACTGTAGGGTTCCTAGGCACTCTTGCGAAGGTTCAAAAGGCATCAAACATGCCCGGATAAAAATTTAGACGTGCCGAACAACCCAAAGCCGGGATCTTTGCTAGATTATTAGGGTTTAACATGAAAGATGATAACTTTTATCTAAGTGTGAGGGATCACAACCTTTGTAGTCCGCTCCTTCACTTCACAAGCTTCGAGTAGAAGTCCCTTTGCCGCGATCCACGATCTTCCGGACTCATGAGAGGCTCCACGACTCGAACGATCCATGCTAGCTCGAACTATTCCAAATCTCCGATGATCTACCTCGAAGTTGCAAAGACTCAAGCTTTCTCACTCAAAAGAGATGAACACACTAATCCCATGGGCTAGATGAGATGAGGATGAAAGAGTAGTAATTTTGCTTTCTTTTTATATCATTTTCTCATATTTATTCATCACTTAAGGATTTTCTAGCAAGCTTTTCAAGAGAAGAAGATGATGATAATGGAAAAGATAATGATAAAATCCTTTTGTGATGAATAGAAATAAAAGTATATGATTGAAGTATTAACCATGGTCAAGAATGCGTGGCTAATAATGTGTAGAGAAACAACTAGAGTTAGGGTTTGGTTGGGTTAAAATGTGTCATCAACAAATATCTTAACCAAGACAAAAGAAGTTGCTTCTAGAAGGTGCATGAAGCTACTAACCCTAATCAAACCCTAACCTCAATTAATCATCCTTAAACATTTTTAACAATTAATCATATCATGTCACAATAATATATATCACATATATATTATATATTTGCAACAAAAGAAAATAATACAATTAACATATATCGCATATATATCAATGTATCATCCAGTGAGAAAATGAAATAATAAAGCGAGCCAATATTAGATAATGTAATAATATATCATATATATTATTATATATTAAATCATCGAATCAACACTTGATCCGACGATCCGGCTATATCAAATATTACCGACTAATATATCATGTACCGATTCATCGAATCAACACTTGATCCGATGACCAGGTTCATAACTAAATATCGCGAGAATATAATACGGTATCCCATATCGCATCATTCTCGGTCCTGCACATATCACATATGTGCCTCTACTCCGTTTCGCCTGAGCCAAGAAACCTCTGTGTAGGACTCTAAAGAATCGTCAATACGCCGGTAGCAGGTGATGATCATATCAAACACCCACAAGCTGCAAGCGGTCAGCTAAACGTAACAGCCACCCAGGTATTGAGCGATCAGAAGATCAACAAGCTAGCCTGTGCGTTCTCCTGTGAATCCAACCAGTAACACTCCCGTACAGTCCGGTCTGTTCGTCTGATATGTCGCATATCAAGTCTAGGGGTGGTATACGTCAGACCCCAGTAACCGATAAGTCGTGTCGATGTGTGGCTTACAACAGGTCGAGAAACTACTAGTAACGCTTACCAGTAAATCTCCATATCAGCCCTGGCCAGGGACTTCCAGTTATAGCCAATCGAACACAACACAACATCAACTCCCTATACCGGGAGAGACGAATCCCCTCCTATCGCTCATTGCCTCCATGTGATTCGGGACTGTACCCAAAAGCCACCGTTTTGCACGCCCTCTTGGACGTGGTAAGGTGGAAATCAAAGCACAGTGGGAATCACACAAGACTCTATGACGATCTCGGGTCTACAGACTACCCTGTACCAGTGTCACCGGAGAACTGCCATCTGACGTGTGGTATATCACCATCTGGGAGTTCTCGGCGAGTCTGTCCAGTGTACCCAGTCTCCACTGAGCACCCGTACACCATCTCTGATATCTAACACCGATGGATATGGGATCATCCATCGCCCATCATATGGGTCAAGATGCGTATATGCTAGTCTACTCTAGTGTATCGATGCCCTGTCTCGATATACCCTCGACTAGGAACAGTTATAGGATGTACTCATCGACTACCGCGGCCCCACTAGTATGATCTCATCATAGTCCCAGTAGTCGAGTACAGATCCTAAGGGCTTTATCAACATGTGAGAGTAAAACAGTAAACCAATGCAAGTCAACATGTTAAGATAAAGTGAAACCAAATAGCATACTATCATGACGAGCAAGAAAGTCATCTCTATATATATCCAAGCATCCATTATAATATACATCATATGTACAACAATGGCCTCTAGGGCATATACATAACTAACACACCGACCGTCTACGTCGCTAAAAGGGCAGTATCGACCCTCCACGTCGCTAAAAGGGCAGCAACGACCGTCCAATTCGCAAAAAGGGCAGAACCGACCGTCCAAGTCACAAAAAGGGCAGCATCGACCGTCCATGTCGTAAAAAGGGCAGTGCCAGCTTTCCAAAAGGTGGGAACCGAATCAAGTCGCCTCCACATGAAAGAAGATCCATCAATTTCATGCACATGACTCACATATGTGGTGTGCATTTATTGATGGGGGGCAATTTGTTGGGGTAAAAATTTACACCCTGGTTGACCAAGTCAAAATCAAAGTCAACCCCAAGCCCAGATCCAGCGGGCCCAAGCCCAGATCCAGCGGGCCCATGCCCGGGTCGAGCCCGAACATGAAGCGGCCGGCCTCCCCCCATGCCAAGATAAAAATTTTGTAATAAATAATTTTGTTGTATTTCTTTTATTTTATTTTATGGATAAATGTAAGAAAAATAGGCATAAAGCCAAATTTTTGTAAAGCCCATTGCTTATGTGCAAAAAGAAATTGCACATGAGCCATGAGATAGGCAAAATGCCATTTTGTGAAGCCCAATGGGCTATGTGTAAAGTGTATAGCCTATAAAGGCAAGGATAATGAAATATCTCACAACCTTTTTTCTCTCCAAAAAAATCTAGATCTGAGATCTTTCTCCTTCTTTAAGGTTCTAAAGCCTTCTTCTTTCTTGAATTAAATCAAGAGTTTTACTCTTCATTCTATAAAACTAAATAGCTTTTCACCACAAAACCCAAAAAGGGAACTCAGATCTTCCATTAGATCTCAAAAAGAAGAGATTTTTAAAATCTCATATCCCTTGATCTTCAAGATCTAGCAACCAGAGGACAAAGAAGAAGAACCCCTTTCATCAACCCCAAAACATCTTAGGAGTTTAACTCCACTCTGATTTCTCTTTCGAGAATTTCTGGGGCTAAAAGCTCCTTTTTCTCGCCGGCGCCCAAGCGCCCAGCGCTCAAGCGCCAAGCGCCCACGTGCCGATACATGGCGCGCTAGCGCTCGAGCGCCCAGTGCTCAAGCGCCAAGCGCCCACATGCCGACACGTGGCGCTCTAGCGCTCGAGCGCCCAGCGCTCAAGCGCCAAGCGCCCACGTACCGACACGTGGCGCGCTTGCGCTCGAGCGCTCAAGCGCCCAGCGCTCACGTACCGACACCCGCGTGCCGACACGTGACGCGCCGGCGCTCAAGCGCCCAGCGCTCAAGCGCAAAGCGCCCACGTGCCGACACGTGGCGTGCTAGCGCTTGAGCTCCTGGCGCTCAAGTGCCCAGTGCTCAAGCGCAAAGCGCCCACGTGCCGACACGTGGCGTGCTAGTGCTCGAGCGCCTAGCGCTCCAGCGCTCCAGCGCCCTGGGCTCAAGCGCCAAGCGCCCATGTGCCGACATGTGGCGCGCCTGCGCTCAAGCGCAAAGCTCCCACGTGCCGACACGTGGCGCGCCTGCGCTCAAGTGCAAAGCGCCCACGTGCCGACACGTGGCGCGCCTGCGCTCACGCGCAAAGCACCCATATGCCGATACGTGGCGCGCCTGCACTCAAGCGCAAAGCGCCCATATGCCGACATGTGGAGCGCTAGCGCCTAAGCGCACAGCACCTAAGCGCACAGCGCTCAAGGCGCTGGCCCCACGCGTCCTTTAGACGCTTTTTCCCTTTTTTTCATATATGTATACATGTATAGATATATATAGATACACACGTACTCCACAACACTGTCCCTCCCAAAGGACGCGTGGCTCCCGATATATCCATACCCTCTCTAAAACAACACACACGTACACTGCACATTGAGTTCGGATGACCAGTTTAACCCGTTAATCGGAGGTTCCCTCGCCCCAAAGGCGAGGGGTAATTAACGGCAGCTTAGTCCGCGGCTGCCGGAGATTCGGATCCCCACAATCAATAAACCCCCGCTTACCTTAGGCAGGGAGAATCTGTAGTACGCCTGACAAGCGCGTGCGTATTCCCATCTCAATGGGGTGACGAAAAAACACCCTACAGGCACGTAAAGAGACCCGCAATACCTGAAGGGGTTATCCCGAAACGGATAGCCATTCCAGCCTCGGTAAACGAAGTCATCAAAGGGGCTTCTCCTGCTAAGGGATCGGTCTTCGCAAGACTGGCCGTTCCAACTCCTGCTACGGGTGAGATCGTTACAAGTACTTCACTTATTCGAAAGTCAGTCTTCGACAGGCTAGACGTCCCCTCTCAACGGACGTCAGTCTTTGACAGGTTGGCACCAAAAGCAGCCTCTCATCAAAGCAAGGGGCATGAGAAGGTTGCTTCTACAACTGAGGTGATTCCATCCGCAAGACATGTTCGACGTCGCCACTGGCGCCGAGTGAGGAAAGCTGGGGGCAGTTCCCCCACTGGACTTACCCCACCAGCTCCAATGGTAGAAATTGACGCTGCTGTTCCAACCAAGAACTGTTTCGAGCTGCTCAGGAGGGTGTACAAGAACTCTCCAACCACCATCTTGAAGAAGTCTCCTTCGCCTATCAAAAACACAACACAGGTAAAGCCGGAACAGCCTCCTCAGCGGTTGTCCTACAAGATCCACAGAGTTTGGCGGAAAGTCTAAGACTCTGTAATTGACAAAGATTACTCTCGCCGGCTGAAGAAGACGAAGGCTCGGCAACAGGAGGACCATCCTTCTGCCATACTACGAAAGGTATCGTCTGCATGGGTGCCTGCCGCAACACCCCCCTCAACTTCGACCTCCCATAAGAGGAGAAGGCCGGAGAAGATCCCCCTGCTCGCGGCAAATTTCAAAGGCAGTGGACCCAAACGCCCCAAGTCTGGGGGCATGGTTGTGCATACCGTTTACATGGCATCCGGAAAAGAGGATAGTCGTGCTTCTGTGAGTCATCGACCACTCACACGGTCTGTGACGAAAGCTCAGGAGCAACAACAAAAGCTCCAGGAGATGTTGACAAGGATGTCCGCACTTACTGGGCAGAAAGAAAGTCCGGAAGCATCGTCGGAATAACGTCAGGAGCAGGAGACCGACACCGAATTCCTACGGAGGGTGCTCGAAAAGAATGATAAAGAGGCCGCGGAACAAGCAAATAATATAAAACAGATGACGCTTCTCTTCCAAGCCATGGTGGGGATGATGATCCAACCGGATCTTCCGGCCGAAGACCCTCCAATAATCATTGAAGACGACAGAGGGGAGACATCAAACCCTCCTCCGGCTTTATCAACAGCTAGGGAGGAGACGATCTCCAAAGCTACCCTTGATGACTACATAGCTCAAAAAATACGAGCTCATCAAGCGAACGAAGCGGCCATTTACGAAAAGGCTAAGCGTCGGTGTCAGGCCGAAAAAGCTCCGGTGATGAGAAGCCATAAAGTACCTCAACCAGATCAAAGTGCCCTTGCCACCAGCAAGAGCAGAATCAAGATAAGGAAGCAGTTCGCCAAAGCTCTGTCAATGGGAATGAAGCTGCCACCTTTCAAAGAAAATACTTCCGAGAGTATGTGCCTCGACGAATCGGATGTACATTCGAACTACTGCTTATACCATCAGAAGGTCACGCACCCTACCGAAAAGTGTAATGCCTTCAAGAAGTGGTGGCAGGGATACGTTGCCCATCGACAACAATTTAAGCGAATGAAGCGCAAAGTCCGTCGGGAACAGAGAAGCGCGATAGACGAGCGTGAAGGAACAGTCGGTAACTGTCATATGGTTGATGCCATCTCGACAAGAGCAAAACTTCAAGTTCCTACTTTCAGGAGCGATTATGACGAAGAAATAGCTCTCGGCCCCCTCTTCAAGGAATCCACCTCTGAAAAAGAAGAGGAGATGAAGAACTGTGAGAACATTCAGCTGCGTAACTGTACGTTGCCTGAAAAGAATTTCGGACCTTCAAACAAAGGTTCGGGCAAAAAGGATAAAGGAAAGGAAAAAGTCCCTGAGGAGATTGCTCTCGATGATAGAGTTGTCGAAGAGCTCACAGCTGAGGACCCGCTCAAGAAGAGCAAGGTGGATTATAATGTCCTGACGCATTTGAGAAAGATATCCTCACAATTGAGTATCTTGGATGCCCTTCTCCTGTCTAAAGAGGCACGAGATTCCCTGATCAAGGCGTTACAAGAGCCCGACCAGTTTCAAGCCTTCCTGGTGGAAGAAAAGATGAAGTACGAGCTGGAAGAAGTCCACACGGCTGATATCACCTTCAGCGATGAAGACCCCCTTCTCGAAACGTGCGAGCACAACCGTCCGCTGTTTGTAATCGGGTATTGCCACGACATCAAGATAGAGAAGATCCTGGTTGACAACGGGTCCTCCGTCAACCTTCTCAATGTAAGAGTACTGAAGGAGATTTGTATGAACGTTCAGCACTTGGCTCGGGATAAAATTACCATCTCCAGTTTTGACTCCCAATCATCACAAACGCTCGGGTATGTAATACTGACATTACGCTTCGGGCTGCTCGTCACTGACATTAAGTTCCATGTTATTGACGCCAAGACTTGCTACAACGCTTTGCTCGGCAGGCCTTGGTTACATGAGTACAACATCATCCCCTCCACACAACATCAGTGTATGAAGTACTTCAAGGACGCCATCGAGTACACAGTTACAGGGGAGCTGAACCCATTCTCCATAAATGAAGTTCACAAATATGAAGACGCCAAATACTTCTTACCAGACTTCAAAGACATGGAAAGATGTCGCAAACCGGAGAATAAACAAAAAGCCATCGCCATTATCCCGATATTCGGGAGTGATACCGAAGAAGATGAAAAGATGGTCTACTTAGGATAACCCCAAGGCAATAGGCCAGGACCATCTACTCCTATGCTGGTCTTTGGCAGTGGCTCTGAGGACGAGGCCAACACAGTGTTCTCCGTCCGCCCGTCAATACAGACCTTTGCTGGAGTTGACCAGAGTTTACAGATTACCCTGGTCCCGCAGCGGCATTACAAAGAACTTGATGCACTTAGTACGTACAACGTGCAAGAGCTGCAGACCTTCTACGTCCTTCCTAAGTAAAGAGGTGAGAAGGCGATCCTTTTCTACCAATCCACGGAGACTAAAATGGAGAAAGAAGTATAGCACGGTGCCGAACCTGCGCTTGACAGGCTTCAACCAATCCGTCTGCCCAGATACTACGCAGAGGGACTAAAAAGGCTATTGAGACACCAAGGCGTACCTTTCAAACAGACCGCTCGACAAGCCCAGTTCTATAAGAAGATTTGGAACGTTTCTGGGACTCAGCGGTGTAGGGTGATTTTCATCACCCCATTGAGATGGGAATTTGCGCACGCTTGTCAGGCGTACTACAGATTCCCCCTACCTAGGGTAGGCCAGGGTTTAATGATTGTGGGGATCCGAATCTCCGGCAGCCGCGGATTAAGCTGCAGTTAATTACCCCTCGCCTTTGGAGCGAGGGAACCTTCGATTGACGGGTTAAACTGATCATGTGAACTCAATGTGCAGTGTTGATTTTTGGAGGGGTTTTGGATATATCAGGGGCCCCACAGAGTTTTTACGGGGGTCCCGCTACCCGGATAACGGGCTGGGGGTCAAGGGGCTAGCAGCCCCCTTACGGGGTGTGGGGCAGCGCCCCGTTAGAAATTTTTTTCTAACAGGGACAGTGTCATGGAGTATATGTGTGTGTGTGTGTGTGTGTGTATGTGTGTGTGTATAAAGGGAAATGGAATCCAAAGGATGCGTGGGGGCCAGTGCCTTGCGTGCATGGCACGCAGGCGCTGGGCGCGAGCGCACTGGGCGCTGTGTGCACCACGTGCTCGGCACGTGGGCGCAAGCGTCCTGGGCGCCGGGCGCACCACGTGTCGGCACGTGGGCACACGCGCCCTGGGCGCCGGGCGCACCACGTGTCGGCACGTGGGCGCAAGCGCCCTGGGTGCCGGGCGCACCACGTGCTCGGAATGTGGGCGCAAGCGCTCTGGGCGCTGGACGCTGGGCGTCAAACAGAAAGGGGACTTTTGTCTCTGCATTTCAGCTTTTCTTATCGCGAAGGTCATGATTGCCCCTTCATTTCGGCTTTTTATTCGCGGTTGCCCCATCATTTCGGCTTTATTTTCATCTTTATTTTACTCGTTGATTTTTATTGCGAGTTGCCCCATCATTTCGGCTTTTCTTTATTTTTCTTTTATTTACACATTTTTTGTTTATTTACATTTTTTTTACATTCCCAGTTTAACGACCTAGAGGTCGATTGTTCCCAGTTTAATGACGTGGTGGTCGATTGTTCCCAGTTTAATGACGTGGTGGTCGATTATTCCCAGTTTAAAGACTTGGTGGTCTGTTGTTTTCAGAGAAAGGCAGATGTCTGAGAGAATCTGTTTCATGAAGAATTTCGATCTTCGTTTGTATGAAATTGTCGGTCGCAGCTAGACTGTTTGTTAACACGCCTTTAGACTGTTCCATCTCTCCTGCCTTGTATTGCTTTTCGACCCAATCTTTGAAGACGAAACAGTCTTCAATGGCATGACCCATCACTCTGTGATAGGGGCAGTATTTGGGGTCGTCGGTCATATTCTCTTTCTGCGGTCTTTTTGACTCTGGCAGTTGTAGACCGTTCCTCAGGGCGTCTTTGAATATTTTGTGGATTTTGACCCTCCTGAAGGAATATACCTTATCCAGCTTCTCTTTCAGTGGAGATTCTCCTCCCTCTCCGAACACTGGCTTCCGAGGCTGGTTGGCACTAGGCCCGCTTATCCCTTGCTTATTTCGGTTAGCCGAAGTGTTGAAAGATTCAGAATCATCGGAGTTTCCGGCCTTTGCGATTATCGTCCTTTCGGTTTCTCCAGGACCTATTGTTATTTTGGGAATCCGAGGAAGACTCCTGCTTTGAGCGCTCCAGCATCTGAACTTTCCTGGTCAGCTCTTGGAATGTTTTAAGACCCGCGGTGCATTGAAACGGGGCCATCCAATTGTTGAGATTTCCGACAAGGAGACTGACAGATTGGTCCTGCTCTATCGGCGGTTCACATTTTACAGGGAGATTGCGCCATCTGGTTATAAAATTCGTGCTGCTTTCGTTGTTCTTGGGCTTGGTCCTTACGAGCTCGGCAATGGTGATCTTATCGCTGATGCTCATGAACTTTTGTCGAAACAAAGATTCCATTTGGACGAAAGTAGTAACGGAGCCATCCAGTATGCTCGCGTACCAGTCGAAAGCAATATTGGTCAAGCTATTAACGAACTGGCGGAGGAGAAGCGCATCGTTGCCCCCAGTATTCCCGCATGAGGCTTTGAAAGGGGTGATGTGCTGATTCACATTTCCCATCCCATCAAATCTTCCGAATTTAGGGATGACATAGCCGCTAGGAAATTCTACCAGATCATACTGAGCAGGATATGATCTCCCACTGCTGCTGATATCTTTTTGCGCTTCGGCTTCGGCTACCAATGTTTTGACTTTGTTGGCAACCAAATCCATGATTTGATCTTGAGTTAGCGGGCTACTGTCATCGGTAGCCAAGACATTTCCCGAGATAGGATGCGACTGATTTTCATGCGGTCCGCCCACTTTTGGATTTGAGGGAATAGGCGTCGGCTTTCTTGGGACACCGTTTCTTGGTTCACGAGCAGAGCCCTGCGCTTGATTGGGCGGCTGAGAGGCAAGTTGGGCCGTAAGCCGTAAGACGACATTTGTCAAGTCGTCGATCTTTGAGTAGAGCTTGGCCATCTCCTTGTCTTTGCTTCTGAATTGTTTTCGGAGCTCTTGGAGAAGTTGCTGCTCTGTGGTCTTTGGATGGAAAGTTGGCTCATCTTCGCTTTTCGAGCCCGACTCCTCATGAACTGAGGGCTCTCTCTGCCTATCAGCCTCACTAAGAGGATTTTCATCACCCTCTGGAGGACGCTGGTCTTGAGAAGTGACAGCTATATTACACCAGGTTGGATTTGAGATGTGGTGGCCCCATCCTTGCTTTTGCTGCGAAGGTTGTCACTGGGACGCGTGCCCACCATGTAGACGGTGTGGATAACACATTCAGCCATCCTTTCATCACTGGCAGCTGATTTCGCGGAGCGGTCCGGACTTTGGAAATTCACAAATTTTAACATGGCCGGAGCCCTAGCCCTTTGGTTGGCTCTGTATCTTAGCCGCTTCTGCCTCAGCTTCTCTGCCTTGAGCGCTTGGCAGGCTTCTGCTCTCCGGGAAGCCGCCATAGGCTGAGTGATGGGGAGCTTAGAGAAGATACCCAGTTGAGCAGTTGTCAGGGGCATCGTCGGAGCTTGCTCGAGACGCCCTGTTGCTTTGTTAGTGTTGATGGCCTTGCCTCCAGCTGGGGCCAAGGAGAGCCGTTCAAAAACCAACTTGCGTTTGAGTTGGGGCGCCTTCGAGACCACCACATTAGGCCTCTTACCTTTCGAGACCGGTTTGTCTGCCACCGGGGCTTGAGGAGCTGGGATGGCGTTAGCTGACACGAACAGGATAGAGCCGAATGGTAATGGAGGCTCTTCCCATTGTCGCCCGAGACTAGCCGGAAGGACCGTCCTGGCGTCCATCTTCATCGTGTAGGAGATGGGAGCTATGTCGAGAGCTGAGCAGATCCTTGGAGACATTGTTGAAAATTGATTGCTTGAAAACCTGCATGAAAGAGCATTATTTTAGTATAAATATCGATATGTATATTGATTGAGTTCGCATGAACGTTTAACCCGAAATATGGGAGGAGAGATTGGTCCCACCGGGCGTGCCAGAATCTGTAGGGTGTTTTTCGTCACCCCATTGAGATGGGAATACGCGCACGCTTGTCAGGCGTACTACAGATTCCCCCTGCTTAGGATAGGCCAGGGTTTAATGATTGTGGGGATCTGAATCTCCGGCAGCCGCAGACTAACCTGCTGTTAATTACCCCTCGCCTTTGGAGCGAGGGAACCTCCGATTGACGGGTTAAACTGGTCATGCGAACTCAATATGCAGTGTTGTGTTTTGGAGGGGTTTTGGATATATCGGGGGGCCCGCAGAGTTTTTACGGGGGTCCCGCTACCCGGATAGCGGATTGAGGGTCAAGGGGGCTAGCGGGGTGCGGGGCAGCGTCCCGTTAGAAATTTTTTTCTAACAGGGACAGTGTCGTGGAGTATGTGTGTGTGTGTGTGTATATAAAGGGAAAGGGCATCCAAAGGATGCGTGGGGGCCAGTGCCTCGTGTGCATGGCATGCAGGCGCTGGGCGCACCACGTGCTCTGCACGTGGGCGCAAGCGCCCTGGGCGCGAGTGCCCTGGGCGCTGGGCGCACCACGTGCTCGGCACGTGGGCGCAAGCGCCCTGGGCACTGGGCGCATCACGTGCTCGGCACATGGGCGCAAGCGCCTTAGGCGCTGGGCGCACCACGTGTTGGCACGTGGGTATTAGCGCATTGGGTGCTAGCGCACCACGTGCTCGGCACGTGGGCGCACCACATGTCGGCACGTGGGCGCTGGGCGCTAGCGCACCACGTGCTCGGCACGTGGGTGCAAGTGCCCTGGGCGCCGGGCGCACCACGTGCCGGCACGTGGGCGCAAGCGCCCTGGGCGCCGTCGGTACGTGGGCGCAAGCGCCCTGGGCACCGGGCGCACCACGTGCTCGGCACGTGGGCTCAAGCGCTCTGGGCGCTGGACGCTGGGCATCAAACAGCAAGGGGACTTTGGTCCCTGCACTGAGAGCTGTGCTCCTGATTTGTGGAGTTAAAATCCTAAAAGGTTTTAGAAGTGATCAAAGGGGGCTGCTTTGTTTCTCCCTTTGGCTCTGGATCTTCCCCGTATGAGATTTTTGGAGATGGGTCTCCTCCTTCCTCCTCTATTAGCTGGGTTTTGAAGAACAAGAAGTATGATATTTTAAAGATCTTTTCTTTTTGAGATCTGATGGGAGATCTGAATGCCCCTTTGTGGGTTTTGTGGTGGAAAACTACTTAGTTTTTAAAAAGAAAGAGTAAAACTCTTGATTTAATTCAAAAGAAATGAGAAGGTTTAGAACCTTGGAGAAGGAGCAGGAGGCACAAAGAACCCTAGTTTTTGGGGGAATGAAAATTTTTTCTCTTAGATATTTTCATCATGTTGCCTTATATAGGTTTACATATTTACATATAGCCCCTTGGGCTTTTCAAAATGGCATTTTGCCTATCCCATGTCTTATGTGCTATTTCTTTTTGCACATAAGCCATAGGCTTACAAAAAATTGGCTTTATGCCAATTTTTCTTATATTCATGTATAAAAAATTACATAAAAATTATTTATTACATGATTTCTTGTTTTCATAGGGGGGCCGACCGCTTCATGTTCGGGCTCGACCCGGGCATGGGCCCGCTTGACCTGGGCTTAGGCCCACCTGGCTTGGGGTTGACTTGACTTTGACTTGGTCAACCGGGGTGCAAATTTTGACCCCAACAAGCGGAAGATGCCTAATGGGAGAATGAAGACGACCGGCCTTGGATACGTTCGGTCCAAGAAACGGGAGCGAGTCCATGGTTGCTATGTTATAAATAGTTCCAGTGGAAAAGAGAATGCCCTTCCGAATAGCGTTGATATTGAAGCAAAGCGAAATCCCGTCATACGAATATCAAGTCCGTCATTCGAAGAGCAGATTGACAAGCTAATAAGAGAAGCAGGGCAAATGGTTCGGGATGACCACAGCCGCGAAATGACTATTTACGAAAAAGCCAAGACGCAACGTATCATTCAGCAGGCTATTAAGGATGACGATCCCTTTCACCCCCAACCCGCTGTGCGCTCTCGTGGCAAAAAGAAATCTTGACGTAGAAACAACAGCAAGGTCAAGAACGGGGACGGCGTTCAAAGACAACGAAGCGGATCCAAGAAGCCACGCGAGCGAGGAAAAGTCAGTCGGAACCTGTCTTTTATGAAGAAGATGGGTCGGGAGTACTTTTCCCTCAAGACAAGACAAGGAAAATATTCAACCTTGTCATGAAGTATCAAATGATGACGCTCCCAGAGTCTCGATACCCCAAACAGATGAACGAGGTCCATCACTCGGATTATTGCTCCTACCATCGAATAATGGGACATCCTCTTGAAGATTGCCTCACCTTCATAGACTGGGTTGACGATCAGTATCAGCAAGGCATGTTTGCTCTATCCGATAGTTGGAGGGTAGTCCCGCCATGAAAGCATGAGCCGAGAGCAACCTACACTGCGAGGGAAAGTCTAGATCAGCATCGATCTTGGAAATGAGCTCGTACCCGCCATATGATAACATTCTCAAAGGAAGGTGAGCACGAGAATACGAACGACCTCTCACAGTGCCTCACAAATGAAGATGAGAACGAGGTGATCTCAGAATTTCCACCAGTGCCAGAAGAGCTGGAAGATGGGATACACACCACATCAGACAACTTGAGAAAAATCGACTTGGGGATGGCAAACGACCCAAGGCCAATGTTCGTCAGTGAGCTGCTGTCTGAGAAACAAGTAGCCATGTTAAAGGACGTGCTTATGCAGTATAAAGACTGTTTCGCATGGAACTATTCCGAGATGCCGGGATTAGATCCAGAGATAGCTGTGCATAAACTGGAGATATCGCCGAACATCAAGCCAGTCAAACATGCGCCAAGAAGAATGCGGCTCGAACTTGAGATGAGTATCAATGCCGAAGTCAAGAAGCTAATCGACTCCGGCTTCATCCAAGAAGTTCAATATCCTGATTGGATCGCTAATATCGTTTCGGTAATGAAGAAAAATGGGACAGTACGCATCTGCGTAGATTTTCGGGATCTCAACAAAGCTTGTCTGAAAGATGACTTCCCAGTACCTGTTATCGAGTTGATGATCGATAACACATCCACCCATGATGTCTTCTCCTTCATGGACGGACCCTCAGGGTACAACCAAATCAAGATGCATCCTGAAGATCAAAAGCATACTGCTTTCCGGACCCCGCGATGCATATTCTGCTACAAAGTGATGCCCCACGGTCTGAAGAACGCTGGCGCCACTTACCAGAGGGCCATAACAAAGATCTTTGTTGACCTCATACAAGATATTGTTTAATGTTATATTAACGACCTCGTGGTGAAAAGCAAATCGTACGAAGAGCACTGGGAGCATATGAAGATAGTGTTCCAGCGCCTTCGGAAGTACAACCTGAAGATGAACCCTTTGAAATGCGCATTTAGAGTTTCCTCAGGCAAATTCCTGGGATTCATCGTACAACACCGTGGTATCGAAATAGACCCGTCAAAGATCAAGGCGATTATGGAAATGCCAGCGCTAAGAACTCTCAAACAACTGCGGTCTCTTCAAGGAAAGCTCGCGTATATCTGGCGGTTCATAGCTAACCTCTCCGGCAAATGCCGCCCCTACAGTCATCTAATGAAGAAAGGGACACCGTTCGTTTGGGATCGCAAATGCCAAAGCGCACTGGACAAAATCAAGCAATATCTGCAGAACCCGCCGGTATTGGCCGCTCCGGTCAAGGGAAAGCCCCTCATCCTGTACACAACAGCTTATGAAGGTTCTTTAGGCGCGTTATGGGCACAGGAGAACGACCAGGGGAAGGAGAGATCTCTCTACTATTTGAGTCGAGTTCACCTGGGGGCAGAAAACAACTACTCCCCAGTCGAAAATCATTGCCTGGCATTGATCTTCGCGGTAACGAAGCTTTGACATTACGCCTTGGCACATGAGGTTCATCTCATATCAAAGGTGGATCCTCTCAAATATTTGATGTCGAGAGCCATATTAACAGGAAGGCTTGCTAAATAGGCCCTCCTCTTGATGGAGTTCTCGATAGTATATCGACCCCTCAAGGCAATAAAAGGCCAGGCCATCGCCGACTTTCTCGCTGAGCATCCGATACCTGCCGACTCTCCCTTGAACTGCGAGTTGCCGGACGAACACGCGTTTGACGTAATTGACAGGGAGAAAGAAGGGAATGATACCCGGTGGGAACTCTACTTCGATGGAGCATCCTTCTTGAAGAAGCGAATGCAAAACACCCCTATGATTAAAGCCGGAGTGGGCCTTATCTTCGTGACACCACAAGGAGGGATTATGCGTTTTGTCCTTTCCTTAACGGAGCCAAGAACAAACAATGAAGCTGAGTATAAAGGTTTGATAGCAGGTCTCGAGATTGTTGTCAACATGGGGATCGAAAACCTCCTCATATATGGAGACTCCCAGCTGGCCGTTAGCCAAGTAAATGGCGACTACCAGACATACAAGCCAGAACTGATCATGTATAATGAAAGAGTGCAGCAATTGCTGACGCAAATCCCCTCCTACACCCTAGAAAGCATACCGCGTGCGGAAAATAGCAAGGCGGATGCGTTAGCCAAGCTCGCTAAAGAACGGGCCGACGAAAACCTCGATGACGTAAAGATCATTGTGCAAAGTCGCCGTATTCTCGCACCAGCAGAAATATCTCCGAAGAAGTCTAAAGGTGAGGAAACAACCAAACAAGAGGCCTTTCAATTGGAGGATGAAGAAAGAGCGAAGGATTGGAGAGAAGTCTTCAAGACTACTTCAAATCCCATCGAACTCCCGAAGACGTTGTTTCCCCCAATCAGAGCAAAGCTCTGTTTTGAAATTCAAAATTTAAACGTTGAAGCAACGCTTCAGATCCGGCGCTAGGTGCGCTGCGCGCCACGTGTCAAACACGGATGCGCTAGCGCCAGGTGCATTACGCCCTAGGCAGTGCACCCCAATCAGAGCAAAGCTCTGTTTTTGAAGCAACGCTTCAGATCCAGCGCTAGACGCGCTGCGCGCCACGTGTCAAACACGGATGCGCTAGCGCCAGGTACGCTGCGCCCTAGGCAGTGCACCATGTGTGCGCTAGCGCTAGGCGTGCTGCGCGCCACGTGACAAACACGGGTGCGCTAGAACAGGCTGCGCTGCGTGCCACGTGTCAAACGTAGGTGCGCTAGCGCAAAGTGCGCTGTGCTCTGAGTAGCGCACCACGTGCAAAGCACGGGTGCGCCAGCGCTGGAATTAAAAATTCCCCACCGTTAGATCAAAAGATCTAATAATAATGATAAATCATTAATTAATCAGAATTAAAATTCTGTTATGGAAAGATTTTTCAATCTTATTAAAAACAAGAAGATTGCCTTCTGTAAAACAGAAGCCCTAGGATCAAAGATCCAATGGTGGGGAAATATCCCCAAATCAATCAGAGAAAGATCTCTTTAACTGATTTAACAAATCAATTTGCCCTATATAAAGGCTCCAAGACTTCAAGTCTGAGATAGAGAAACCCCCTACAAATTTTGAGAAAACTCAAAAGAAAGAGAGCAAGCTCTTGAAAGAAGATCATTTCTTCAATGTAAAAAGAACGATTCTTGAACAAAGAGATGAAACCATCTCATTAAAACAGAAGAATTATCTTCTTATAAGATCATAGATCTACAAAAGACCAAGGTCTTTTATAAAAAGAGATCAAAAGATCTCATCATAAAAACAAAAGAAGTATTTACTTCATTCACAGATCATTGATCTACAAAGGCAAAGCCCTTTCAAAAATAAGAACTGTTGTTCTTGAATCTTGAGGTAAAGCCTCCTTTAAAAAGAACATAAATTTGTTCACAGATCATAAATTTGATCAAATGCGCTTTGCGGTATTGAAAAGTGCCTTGCACTCTTGAATTGCGCTTTTGCGCTCATGGGCTGGCGCTCAGCGCCAAGCGCGCCACGTGTCAACCATGTATGCAACTTGTGCTTCTGAAACAGCGCACTGCACTCATGGGCTGGCGCTCAGCGCCAAGAGCTCAAAAATTGGCGCAATGCGTCCATCATCTGGCGCTTAGCGCCAAGCGTGACACGTGTCCTTTTCGTGTGCGCTACTTGACAGAAGCGCAATGCGCTCTCTAATTGGCGCAAAGCGCCTGGCGCGCCACGTGGCGCGCTGTCAGAACACACATTGTTCTGATGAATGCTATGCATTCAATATAGGACAAAAAATGTCAGGATCTAATGCTAAGCATTATTAAAAGGGCCAAACCCAAATAAAGGCTCAACAGCCCAGAACAATAAAAATGTTAAACATTTTAATCTTACTGGACTTAGCCCAATATTGGCCATAAGTCCTCAACTTATATTGAGCTGAGCCCATCTGCTCATAAATATTTAACAGGTCTCAGTCTCAAACTGGACTACAGATCTTTCAACCAACTCAAGGGTACATCTCTTTACTCATCTGATACTTGTTGTTGTAATACTTCAGCGTCTTCAGAGAGGTGATGGGTCTCGACAAGCACATATTTCACAGACTGTGGGGTCCTTAAACTCATGGACTATGATGTCCTTAAACTTTATGGACCGAGATGTCCTTAAACTAATGTTGGACCGTAATGTACTTAAACTAATAATGGACCACCATGTCCTTAAATTGGTAATCGACCGTAATGTCCCTAAACTAAACAATTGAGTCCAAATGCTCTTTTGTTGGATCTAAACGATCCCGTTAAGTTGATCCTAGTCTAAAATTAGATTAACGTATTCTTAACAAACGTTTAAGTTGATCTTAGTCTCAAATGAGGCTAACGTATCCTTAAACCCAACCCCCAAATCCAAATCTAAGAAGATACGGATTCGGACTAATCCACGCCCTACGGGCGACAACATAAATTAGTCTCCGTATACAATTCACGGGCAACCAAAAACAAAACAAACACCCACGACACGAATTGACCATCTGAAGAAGGAGAAAGTGGTTATCGCTATGCGGTAGCGTAATTAACTGCAGGGGCTTGCGCCTGCAGGGAAGAGCGTCCCCATAATCAAAAAACCCCTCAAACGAGGGGGAATCTGATGAATTCTGCTACATCGGCCGCATCCGTTTAAACCTTCGATACATGGTGCCATAAATCAACTTGGCATCTTCGGAGAGGTGGACGGATAGCACCAATTAGCATCTGCCCCCGAAATTCAAGCCCCGACGTCCCAACGTCCCGGTCTCGTCTTCCGGCGGGGAACAGATTCTGGCACGCCCGGTGGGACCTTTTCCTCTTACCACTCCACACTTCGTGTGTCGTGTCTCGTGAACGAATCACGGTTTTAATATGGTTGCCCTTGAGTTCGAGGTACTAAGATTTGGTGTCTTGCTCCGTGCAGAAAATGAAAGATCAATGGCTTCTACCTGCACAAAGTGCTCCAGCTGCAACTCCCGTTCCGCCTCATCTGGAGGCATAACTTACGGGCCTCAAGCGGCCTCCCTGTTCACGATGCCGGTAGAGCAGGTAACGCAGGCTACCACCAGATTGTTCTTCGGGACCATGCTTCCGCCGATGAGCTTCAACGCCGCTGTACCGTCACAAGAAGCTCCCAAGAAGTCGGTCTTCGATCGGCTTGCTACTACTGCAGCCCCTCTCAATGGATCGCCCAACTCTACTGCCTCAGTTTTAACAAACTAGGCCAGAGCTCCAACGGGCCCATGATGAAGCTTGCAATTCCAGAACAGGTTATTTTGAAGAGGATAGCCATCCCTGCTCCCGAAGTCGTCAAGGCGGCTTCTCTTGCCAAAGGGTCGGTTTTCACAAGACTGACTGTTCCGGCTCCCACTCCGGCTCCCGTTCCTGCTCAAAAGTCTGTCTTTGACAGGTTAGATACTGTTGCTCAGCGGACGTCAGTCTTCAAGAGGCTGGTACCAGCATCGCCTCACCAGAACAAGGGGCATGATGAAGTCACCCCTAAAGGTGAAGCAATCCCAACGGCTCGACAAGCTCGACGTCGCCACTGGCGCCGAGTGAGGAAGGTTGGGGGCAACTCCCCCTCTGGGCCAACTTCACCAGCTCCAATGGTGGAAGTCAATGCTGCTGTTCTAACCGAAAACAGCTTTGAATTGCTGAACAAGGTGTGCAGGAACTCTCCTACCGCCGTACTGAAAAGATCTCCTCTACCCATGGAGAATGTTACAGAAACGAAGCCGGAGCATTCCCCTCAACAGCTGTCCTCTAAAATTTATAAGGTCTGGTGTCAAGTCCAAGACTCGGTAATTGATCAAGATTATCCCCGCCGACAGAAAAAGATGAAGGTTCAGCAAGAAAAGAACCGCCCTGTTAAGCCACAAAAGGCGACAGCTACTTGGGTGCCCACTACAACGGCCCCCTCGACTTCATTTGCTCAAAAGAGAAGGAGGCCATAGAAAGCCCCTGTAACTATAGCAGACCACAAAGACGTTGAGCCCAAATGCCCTAAGTCTGGGGGCATAAAGGTGCATACTGTTTACATGGCTTCCGGAAAAGAGGAAAACCGCGCTTCGACGGGTTACCGACCGCTCACCAGATCCGTGACAAAAGCCCAGGAACAACAACAGAAGCTTTAAGAAATGCTAACGCAAATGGCCGCACTCACTGGGCCAAAAGAAAGCCCGGAGGCGTCATCAGAACAGCGTCACGAACAAGAAACCGATACTGACTTCCTCCGCAGGGTCCTCGAAAAGAAGGATAGAGAAGCAGAAGAACAAGCGGCTAATATAAGACGAATGGTGCTCCTCTTCCAAGACATGGTCGGGATGATGTTACAGCCGGATCTTCCAGCTGAATACCCTCCGATTATCCTCGAAGATGACCGAGCAGAGACATCAAACCCTCCTCCGGCTTGTTCAGCAGCTAAAGAGGAGAACATCTAAAAAGCTGCCCTGGATGATTATATAGCTCAACAAATACGAGCTCATCAAGCGAATGAAGCGGCTGGGCAAATCGTTAAAATTGGATGACCATATTCAGGGTATGACCAAATAAAGTACCCGCCGGGATATACGATCCCTAAATTTCATGTATATAAAGGGACTGGGAATCCGCATCAGCACGTCCCTCAATTCAAAGCCTTGTGCGGCAACACTGGAGGTGATGATAAACTTCTGCTCCGCCAATTTGTTGGCAGCTTGTCGGAGACGGCGTTCGAGTGGTATTATGAATTTCCAAATGACTCTATCAAGACATTTGTGGAGATGGAGCTACTATTCATCCCGCATTTCGTGAGCGCTAGTGAACGCACCCCAATAACGGCATTGATCAATGCCAGGGTGAAGCCCGGAGAAACATGGGCCCAATACGCAATACGATGGCGGAATTTGTGGTCGAAATGTGAGCAGCTTATCAAAGAAGCGCCGGCCGCGGGCATGTTCGTGGGTACTCTTAACCCTCAAGCGACCATTTCCCAATTTATGATGTTCTTCAAGCCGACCACGTTCCAAGCCTTGATTGACAAACTGGCCCAAATGGACCAGATGGGCCATAGACCTTCCTCTTCAAAGACGGAGCCTTGGAATGAAAAGGGCAAAGGGAAAGCAACCTTCGTTGCCAATACTCAATAACAGCCGAGCAACTTAAAGCCGGTTGTTCGCCAAAACAACGTGCGTCCACGCCCATCCCTCGAGGAGAGACTGGGACGTCCTTACTCGTTTCCACAGGATAAAATGAGGAGACTGTTCGAGCTGGCAGTGCGCAACAGACTCATCAATCTGCCAGATCCAAAACATTCGTTGCAGCCAGGCGATGTCAACAATCCTAATTACTGCCCTTACCACCAAGCAGTAAGCCATCCAATCGAAGATTGCTTCGTCTTCAAAAATTAGGTTGAAGACCAATACCAACAGGGCAAGTTCGCATTATCCGAAAACTGGAAGGTGGACCCGCCACAACCTCACGCCCCTAAAAGTGGACGTGCCGGGGGCATCGTGCTCATTCATAGAGAAAGCCCCATGGACCGAAAAGTCCGTAAACTAGAAATTCGCCTCAAATACGGCAAACAACGGACCAAAACGTCCTTAAACTAACAGCGGACCGAAGCGTCCTTAAACTAACAACGGACCGAAACGTCCTTAAACTAAAGACAGACCGAAATGTCCTAAAACTAACAATGGACCACTATGTCCTAAAACTGGCTTCGGACCGAAACGTATTTAAACTAACAATAGACCACTATGTTCTAAAACTGGCGTCGGACCGAAACGTCCCTAAACTAACGATGGACCGCAATGTCCTAAAACTTGCAAATGACCGAAACGTCGTTAAACTACTACAAACCGGCGACATCCTCAGGCTGACGTGGTAAAAAAAACGGTACGTCCGCAAGCGAGATGAGCACGGATGAAAACCTGAAAGGGCTCCGTGAGTAAAAACAGCAGGGCTACCGGCGAGTTTTGTGAAAACCTGAAAGGGCGCAATCTCGTTAAAAGACACTTGCAAGGTCCTCTCGACCTTGTGAGGAGAAAATGCCTGCGTGAGATCCTTACGACTCATAAGGGAGCAACACACTTAGGGATCCTCATGATTCCTAAGGAAAAATTACACTTACGAGATCCTCACGACTCGTAAGGAGAATTCCTTTTTGAGACCCTCATGGCTCACAGGATTCAAAAGCCTTAAGCTACAAGGATCTGAACCTGTTCTTAAGCAGCATCACAACCTCCGATTTTGCCCTACTAGAGGTTCAATATTGACCCTTGTATACAATCCACGGGCACGAATAAACATTTCCCTAACAGAGTCCCACCAGCGACTAGGGATATGCTCACACGGTGAACAAACACTTGTAGGTCCTCTCGACTTGCAAGGAGAAAACACTCTTGTAAGATCCTTACGACTTATAAGAAAACACACGCTTAGGAATCCTCATGATTCCTAAGGAGAAAAAGCACCTACGAGATCCTCACGACTCGTAGGGAGAAACACCTTTATGAGACCCTTACGGCTCATGAAGTCAAAAGCCTTAGTCGACGGGATCCTAACCCTGTTTGCTAAGCCATCTTTGTTCGACATCGACAGAGGCAAATGATGATTCATTCATGGAAATATTCCAGTTGTAGCGATGCTGATGCCTAAATCGGTATCAAATTCCAAGACCTTTCATGGCAAATGAAGATTCGCTCGTGGCAATATTCCAGTCGCAGCGATGCTGATGCTGAGATTGGCACTAGATTCCAAGTTCCACACTCGCGATAAAAAATCAGCGAGCCAAAAATGCATATGAAATAGCCGAAATGATAGGGCAACTTTCAACGAAATCAGCAAGTAAAAATGTATGCATAAAAAATAGCCGAAATGGTTAGGCAACTCGCAATAAAAAAACAGCGAGTAAATAAAACAAATAGCCGAAATGATTGGGCACCACGAAAAATAGCCGAAATGATTGGGCACCGCGAAAAATAGCCGAAATGATTGAGCAATCGCGACTTTCGCGATATAAAGCTAAAATGATAGAGCATCATGGAAAGAAATAAAAAATGAAAGGAAATGAAGCTTTTTGCCCTACAGGTGAGGTCACATCGATCCCTGTATACAATCCAGGGGCACAAACAAAAAGGGAACCATACCTTCCCACCAGGCTCCATCAGAAAAAGGAGCCAAGTCTCGACGGTCACATCTACATCTCAGAAGACCAACAACAGCGTTCCTCCTTATGCCAGCAAAGCAGAGGAGCGACACAACGAAACGGAGCCATGGCATAGTGCCTAGTTCCAAATCTTAACGGCAATATCTACAACCTAAAAATCAGCAACGGTAATCCTCCTCATTCCAACAGGACTCGGACGCAACATCACCAAACGGAGCCATGATATAGTCCCTAGTTCCAAATCTCGACGGTTCACAGACAACCTAGAGACCACCACAGCATTCGTCTCGTTACAGCAGACACAATGTCAACAACGACGTTCCTTCGCAGTACAGCAGGATGCAGACGCAACGTCAACAAAAGACCTCATGGTCGAAACAAAGCGGAATGACGGCAAAATCCCAGCTCCACCGCAGCATTCGTCTCGTTACACCAGATGTAATGTCAACAACGGCATTCCTTTGCAGTCCAGCAAGATGCAGACGCAGCGTCAACAAAAGACCTCATGGTCAAAACAAAGCGGAGTGACGGAAAAATCCCAGCTCCACCTCGACGTTTATCTCGATACAGCAGACGGGATATCACTACAGCGTCCTTCCTCCAACAGGGTTCGGACACGCCAAAACAAACGAAGCAAATGCCAAATTCCTAGCTTCAGGGTCTTGACGGTAACTTATATAAAACCTGAAAGACTACCGGAGATCATCCTATATGGAGTGGTCACCATCTCGATGTTAGTCTCAATACAGTAGACGAGATGTCACCACAGCGTCCTTCCTCCAACAGGATTCAGACACGCCAAAGCAAACGAAGCAAAGGCCAAATTCCTAGCTTCAGGGTCTTGACGGTAACTCATATAAAACCTGAAAGACTATTGGGGATCATCCCACATAGAATGGTCACCACCTCGACGTTCATCTCGATACAGCAGATGAGATGTCACCGCAGCGTTCCTCCTCCGATAGGATTAAGACACGACAATCAAACAACGGAGCCACGGCAAAATCCCTAGTTCTAAACCTCGACGGTTCATCAACAACCTAGAGACAACCGCGACATTCGTCTCTATACAGCAGACGCAATGCCAGCAAATGAAGCGAAGGCAATATTCCTAGCTTCAAGGTCTTGACGGCAACTCATATAAAACCTGAAAGACTATCGGAGATTATCCCACACCAGCGCGGAGTGTTCACCACCTCGACGTTTGTCTTAATACAGTAGACGAGATGTCACCACAGTGTCCTTCCTCCTACAGGATTCGGACACGCCAAAGCAAACGAAGCGAAGACCAAATTCCTAGCTTCATGGTCTTAACGGTAACTCATATAAAACTTGAAAGACTACCGGGGATCATCCTACATAGAATGGTCACCACCTCGACATTCGTCTCGATACAGCAAACACAATGCCAGCAAACGAAGCAAAGGCCAAATTTCTAGCTTCAGGCTCTTGACGGTAACTCATATAAAACCTGAAAGACTACCGGGGATCATCCCACATAGAATGGTCACCATCTCGATGTTCGTCTCGATACAGCAGGCGAGATGTCACCGCAGCGGTCCTCTTCCGGCAAGATTCAGACGCGACAATCAAACAACAGAGCTACGACAAAATCCCTAGTTCCAAATCTCGACGGTTCATCAACAACCTAGAGGCAACTGTGACATTCGTCTCGATACAGAAGACACAATGCCAGCAAACGAAGCAAAGGCCAAATTTCTAGCTTCAGGGTCTTGACGGCAACTCATATAAAACCTGAAAGACTATCGGAGATCATTCCACACCAGCGCGGAGTGGTTATGACTCATCGGGGCTCCCCAAACTGAGCCTAACCTCAAGTAAAAAGCGGCATGGAAAAATTCCTAACGCTTGCTCTTCCGACGGTCAAACTGCCTAGGAAGATTGCTTGAAGACGTCTTGTCCAGCCCCCGAAGGGATCAGAGACACGACGGTCGCAAGGCTACTCGAACAGCGAGATTGCCTATCGAGGGATACATCAGCCAACGCGACGGTACGACGGGCAAAACCTTAGTACCACAGACCCTAACGAACCTCTGTCGTAAAGAGCAAAGGTTAACTGTGACGTTAGGACACTCTTGCGAGAACTTCTCGATTCGTCTCGACTCGTGTGGAAATTAGTGTCTTTGCGAGGACTTCTCGATTCGTCTCGACTCGTAGGGAAAAGCCTTAGGCAGTGGGGATTAAAAAAACCTGTTTCCTAAGCATTGGGGCCCTGCAAGTCGGTCCAAAACGGACTCTTGCATACTATTCACTGACCACACTCTCCAAAGTCGAATCTCGACAAGGATGGAAACAACCACTTACGAGTCCTCTCGACTTATAAGAGGGAAAACTCTCTTATAAGATCCTTACGACTTATGAGGGAAAACGCACTTATGAATCTTCACGACTCCTAAGGAGAAAAGACACCTGCGAGATCCTCACGACTCGTAGAGAGAAAAGTCTTTATGAGACCCTCACGGCTCATAAAGTTGAAAAGTCTTAAGTGGCAGATCTGAACCTGCTTCCTAAGCCATCACTACCTCTCGAAGAGTTCAAGATGAAATGTTCTTTATTATCTACAGGCCACACTTGCCAGAGTAACATACCAACAACACAGCAAAGAGAAGAAAGCAACGGTGAGGAGAACATTTTATTCACCTTCAGTCGAACGTTCAAGACATATCCATTCATGCATGTGCAAAAAAGTTTGATGTATAAAATAAACACATAGAAATGAAAGGGCTTGCCATTCATACTTCAGAAAATGCCTACATTGAAGGAAACAACAAATAAAACCATAACTGGAATGTTTACAAAGGCACGACATCAAATCCAGGGCATGGATTGAGAAACTCAAAAGTAAGGTCATCTAAAATGTTTCAAGCCTTTCGAACCATCCTAGTATGCTTTCTTTCGTGATCACAAGCGTCGGAATCCTTACTGATGTCCTCCACCCTCCGATAGACAGCAAGTATTGCCGCCTGTTGAAAAGCCTGATGCAGAAGATCAACAAGATTGTCCCGCCTTTTCATTGAGATTAGGCCCATCAGATACATCGAGTGCACCTTGTTTTCGGCATCATCCAATGCCTTAAGCGGCATGCCGGCACAGAATAGGGAAGTGCTCCCCAGATCGCTCCCACGATAAGCTTTAAGAGAGAGGAACGTCGAGGAAGAAGTCGACCATAGTGCGCACCAAAGCGACCCATAATTTCGGCACACTGGGCGTTTGTGAATTCTCGGTTTTGAGAACGGCCGAGTGAGCGGATGTCTCCATAAGAGATAATCTCATCGAGATCATACAGATGAGCGGCCATAACGTCTAAAAAAGAAAATCAGTAAGAGTTAGTAGATAGAATGATTAGAAAAGTTTATTAAAACAGATACGGATTTTAAACGACTCTCGATATCCCCATGGAGAAAACAAATTCTAATTATAACACCTAACAATTTCGAATTTGCGAGAAATCCTAAAAAAGGAATCTCATTTAATGAGCGACCCTTCGGGTCAAGGAGTTAAACTCCTCGAGAGCAATGCTCTGCAGACAGGAATGACACCTGTCAAAGTAAATTATGAAAACAATTTAAAGAGATTCCCCGAGAATGCTAAGAGCCTGGCTCTGTAATGATGATGGAAAAATTCATCAGAAAAGAATTAATTAAAATTAATTTTTATGAATTAAAATTTTTTGGGATCTTCAAGATCCATGAACAAACTCTTAAGAGTTTTTCACAAGAGATTAAGAAATCTACATGTTATCAAAAGAGCAGAGCTCTGATTCATGGGCTAACAAACCCCAAGAAAAGATCTCTTCAGATCTATGGGTTCAGGAGAGCAAAACTCTGTTAATGAAACCCTAAATGAATTTTCTGTAGATCAAAGATCTATGAAGAGCAAGGCTCTGTTAATGGGTAAAACCCTAATTTATTAAAAAGTTTTAAACTTTACCTAAATTTTGACAGAGTTTTTGCTCTTGAAGTTCTTAAACAGGAGAGCAATACTCTGAAGAAGAGATAATTCTCAAAGAAGAAGATGGAAATCAACTAAGGGACCAAAGGTCCTATTTATAGGCATTGAACCGCCTCTTCAACTTCTGAGTTAATCCAGAGGCTCAGATGTTGCCACCGCTACACTCACGTGTGCGCCACGTGAGCGCAACGGTGGGGGGCATTTGTTTTCCCCAATCAGAGCAAAACTATGTTTTGAAATTCAAAATTTAAAAGTTGAAGCAACGCTTCAGATCCAGCGCTAGGTGCGCTGCGCGCCACGTGTCAAACACGGATGCGCTAGCGCCAGATGCGTTGCGCTCTAGGCAGTGCACCCCCAATCAGAGCAAAGCTTTGTTTTTAAAGCAACGCTTCAGATCCAGCGCTAGGCGCGCTGCGCGCCATGTGTTAAACACGGATGAGCTAGCGCCAGGTATGTTGCGCCCTAGGCAGTGCACCATGTGTGCGCTAGTGCTAGGCGCGCCGCGCGCCATGTGTCAAACACGGATGCGCTAGCGCAGGCTGCGCTGCGCGCCATGTGTCAAACGTAGGTGCGCTGCGCTCTGAGCAGCGCACCACGTGCAAAGCACGGGTGCGCCAACGCTGGAATTAAAAATTCCTCACCGTTAGATCAAAAGATCTAATAATAATGATAAATCATTAATTAATCAGAATTAAAATTCTGTTATGAAAAGATTTTTCAATCTTATTAAAAACAAGAAGATTGCCTTCTGTAAAACAGAAGCCCTAGGATAAAAAATCCAACGGTAGGGAAATATCTCTAAATCAATCAGAGAAAGATCTCTTTAACTGATTTAACAAATCAATTTGCCCTATATAAAGGCCCCAAGACTTCAAGTCTGAGATAGAGAAACCCCCTACAAACTTTGAGAAAACTCAAAAGAAAGAGAGCAATCTCTTGAAAGAAGATCATTTCTTCAAGGTAAAAAGAATGATTCTTGAACAAAGAGATGAAACCATCTCATTAAAACAGAAGAATTATCTTCTTAAAAGATCATAGATCTACAAAAGACTAAGGTCTTTTATAAAAAGAGATCAAAAGATCTCATCATAAAAACAAAAGAAGTATTTACTTCATTCACAGATCATTGATCTACAAAGGCAAAGCCCTTTCAAAAATAAGAACTGTTGTTCTTGAATCTTGAGGTAAAGCCTCCTTTAAAAAGAACATAAATTTGTTCACAGATCATAAATTTGATCAAATGCGCTTTGCGCTATTGAAAAATGCCTTGCACTCTTGAACTGCGCTTTTGCGCTCATGGGCTGGCGCTCAACGCCAAACGCGCCACGTGTCAACCATGTATGCAACTTGCTCTTTGCGTTTCTGAAACAGCGCACTGCGCTCATGGGCTGGCACTCAGCGCCAAGCGCGCCACGTGTCATTCACTTGTGCACCACTAAACTAGCATAACACGCTCATAAATTGAAAGCGCAATGCGCTCATAAATTGGTGCAATGCGCCCATCATCTGGCGTTTAGCGCCAAGCGCGACACGTGTCCTTTTCATGTGCGCTACTTGGCAGAAGCGCAATGCGCTCTCTAATTGGCGCAAAGCTCTTGGCGCGCTGTCAGAACACACATTGTTCTGATGAATGCTATGCATTCAATACAAGACAAAAAATGTCAGGATCTAATGCTCAGCATTATTAAAAGGGCCAAGCCCAAATAAAGGCTCAACAGCCCAGAACAATAAAAATGTTAAACATTTTAATCTTATTGGACTTAGCCCAATATTGGCCATATGTCCTCAACTTATATTGAGCTGAGCCCATCTGCTCACAAATATTTAACAGATCTCAGTCTCAAACTGGACTACAGATCTTTCAACCAACTCACACCGGTTCAAGGGTACATCTCTTTACTCCTCTGATACTTGTCGTTGTAATCCTTCAGCGTCTTCAGAGAGGTGATGGGTTCCGACAAGCACACATTCCATGGACTGTGGGGTCCTTAAACTCATGGACTATGATGTCCTTAAACTTTATAGACTACGATATCTCTAAACCGGACTGTGGGGTCCCTAAACTCATGAACTATGATGTCCTTAAACTTTATGGACCGAGATGTCCTTAAACTAATGTTGGACCACCATGTCCTTAAACTGGTAATCGACCGTAATGTCCCTAAACTACACAATTGAGTCCAAATGCTCTTTTGTTGGATCTAAACGATCCCGTTAAGTTGATCTTAGTCTAAAATTAGACTAACGTACCCTTAACAAACTTTTAAGTTGATCTTAGTCTCAAATGAGGCTAACGTATCCTTAAACCCAACCCAAGCCCAAATCTAAGAAGATACGGATTTAGACTAATCCACGCCCTACGGGCGACAACATAAATTAGTCTCCGTATACAATCCACGGGCAACCAAAAACAAAACAAACACCCACGACAAGAAGTGACCATCTGGAGAAGGAGAAAGTGGTTACCGTGATGCGGTAGCGTAATTAACTGCAAGGGCTTGCGCCTGCAGGGAAGAGCGTCCCCACAATCAAAAAACCCCTCAAACGAGGGGGAATCTGATGAAGTCTGCTACATCGGCCGCATCCGTTTAAACCTTCGATACATGGTGCCATAAATCAACTTGGCATCTTCGGAGAGGTGGACGGATAGCACCAATTAGCATCTTCCCCCGAAATTCAGGCCCCGATGTCCCAACGTCCCAGTCTCGTCTTCCGGCGGGGAACAGACGCGTCGTTATGACATCAGCTTATGAAGCGATCCCTGTCTTTCGCCTTCGTCAATGGTACTCTTTATAAGAGATCGTTCGATTGTCTATGGATGAGATGCCTGGGACCAGAAGAAGCAAAAGGGTCGTTCAAGAAGCTCATGACGGACTCTGCGGTTCCCATCAAGCTGGACCAAAGATCAAAAGAATGAGTTACTATTGGCCCACGATGATTCGGGACTGCCTTGAATATGCAAAGCAGTGTCACTCGTGCCAAATTCATGGGGACTTTATCCACCAGCATCCGAATCAGCTACACCCAACATTGGCTAGCTGGCCATTCGAAATGTGGGGAACCGATATAATCGGGCCCATCGAGCCAGCATCATCCAAGAGACATCGATTCATACTAGCAACAACTGATTACTTCTCTAAATGGGCAGAAGAAATACCGTTAAGGGAAGTGAAGACGGAGAACATCCTCTATTTCTTCAGGACGCATGTCATTTACCGGTTCGGCACTCCGCGGCGGATCATCTCGGATAACGGGCCAGCCTATAGAAGCCATAAGATCGGCCGCTTCGCACAGCAGCATAAAATAGATTGGAGATATTCTTCAGTTTATAATACTCGAGCTAACGGTCCAGCTGAGGCTTTCAACAAGACTTTGACAAAAGGTCGTAAAGGAAACAGTATCCAGAAATAAAAAGGACTGACACAAGAGATTGCATGAAGCTCTCTGGGCTTATCGGGCCACGTTCAAGATAGCCACGAATACAACACCATTCGCGTTGGTATTTGGCACATAAGCAGTACTTTCCTTGGAGATAGAGGTACCCTCTTTACGAGTAGCAGTTCGATACAAGCTGACGGATGAAGAAAATGCCCATCTTCGGCTCGAGAAACTTGATGCCCTCGATGAAACTCGTCTCATGGCGCAGCAAAACCTAGAAGCTTACAAAGCGAGGATGACGCACTCATACGAAAGACTGACTAGGACGAGAACATTCCGCCAAGGCAAACTCGTGTTAGTCGTAAAAAGACCTATGATCCCTAATCGTGCCAAACGGGGGAAATTCGAGCCAAACTATGAGGGCCCGTATATCATAGACAAGGTCTACCAAGGTGGGGCGTACTTGCTTATAGATATGCATGGCGAAAGGCCTTTCCGGCCAATAAATGGCCGGTTCCGTAAGAAATAATACGCTTGACAAGTCACGGCTCAGGTTAATGATGGATGACGACGCTCGTGTCCGCTCGCTATCTCCCTGAGTCCAAACTCTATAAGTAGTATTCAGCGAAATCTCGCCTCAAAAGTATCACGGACCGCAACGTCCTTAAATTAGCTGTGGACCGAGATGTCCTTAAACTAATATTGGACCGAGATGTCTTTAAACTAACAACGGATCGAGAAGTCCCTAAACTAACAATGTTTCCTCAAACACGGCGATAGTGGAGTGCAAGTCCACAAGTCCCAGCGGTGAGGACTGCGACTCAAATCCTACCGGCGAACAAATAGGCCACATGCGGCGAAACTATTCTCGAGAGTTTCCTCACTAAAAAAAAGGTACGTCCACAAGCGAAATGGGCACGGATGAAAACCCGAAAGGGCGCTGTGAGTAAAAACAAAAGGACTACCGGCGAGTTTGTGAAAACCCGAAAGTGCGCAATCTCGTTAAAATAAAGACACCTGCAAGGTCCTCTCGACTTTGTAAGGAAAAAATTCCTGCGTGAGATCCTTACGACTCATAAGGGAGCAACACACTTAGGGATCCCCACGATTCCTAAGGAGAAATTACACTTACGATCCTCACGACTCGTAAAAAGAATCCCCCTATGAGACTCTCACGGCGCATAGGATTCAAAAGCCTTAAGCTACAGGGATCTGAACCTGTTCTTAAGCCATCACACTCCCCAAGTTGCCCTACAAACGGTTCAATATCGGCCATTGTATACAATCCACGGGCACAAATAAACGTTTCCCCCACCGAGTTCCACCAATGGCGCGAAATTTCCCCATTTGGCGAACGACACTTGTAAGTCCTCTCGACTAATAAGGAGAAAACACTCTTATAAGATCCTTATGACTTATAAGAGAACACACACTTAAGAATCCTCATGATTCCTAAGGAGAAAATGCACCCACGAGATCCTCACGGCTCATAGGGAGAAACACCTTTATGAGACCCCTACGGCTCATGAAGTCAAAATCCTTAGTCGACAGGATCCTAACCCTGTTTGCTAAGCCATCTTTGCTCGAATCGATAAAATCAAATGATGATTCACTCCTGTCAAAGTCCCAATGGTAGCGATGCTGATGCCTAAATCGGTATCAAATTCCAAGTCTTTTTACGGCAAATGATGATTCGCTCCTGGCCATATTCCCGTCGCAGCGATGCTGATGATAAGATTGGTATCAGATCTCAAGTTCCATACTCGCGGCAAAATTCAGCGAGCCAAAAATGCATATGAAATAGCCGAAATGATAGAGCAACTCGCAATAAAACGCAGCGAGTAAAGAAAAAGAAAAATAGCTGAAATGATTGGGCAACCCGCAATAAAAAAACAGCGAGTAAAGAAAAAGAAAAATAGTCGAAATGACTGGGCACCGCGAAAAATAGCCGAAACGATTGGGCAATCACGACTTTCGCGATATAAAAAGCTGAAATGATAGAGTGTCGCGAAAAGAAATAAAATAAAATGAAACTTTTGCCCTGCAGGTGAGATCACATTGATCCCTGTATACAATCCATTGCACAAACAGAAAGGGAACCATATCGTCCCACCAGGCTTCGTCAAAGGGAAGCTAGATCTCGATGGCCACACCTACAGCCTAGAAATCAATAACAGCATTCCTTCTCGTTCCAACCAGAAGAAAATACGACATCAGCAAAACGGAGCCACGGTGAAGTCCCCTAGTTCCAAATCTCGACGGTTCACAGACAACCTAGAGACTACCTCGGAGCCACGGCAAAGTCCCCTAGTTCAAAATCTTGACGGTTTACAGACAACCTAGCGACTACCTCGGAGCCATCGCAAAGTCCCTAGTTCTAAGTCTCAACGGAAACATCCACATCCTAGAGACAACGATAGCGTTCTTCCTCCCTCTAGCAAGATACAGGCGCGACATCAACAAACGGAGCAATGACAAAGTCTCCTAGTTCCAAATCTCGATGGTTCACAGATAACCCAGAGACAACCTCGACATTTGTCGCAATATTGTAGACACAATATCAACCAACGAAGCAAAGGAAGATCCCTAGCTTCAGGGTCTTGACAGCAACTCAAATGAGACGTGAAAGACTATCGAAGACCATCCCACTCCAGCGTGGAGTGGTCATGACTCATCGGGGATCCCAAACTGAGCCTAATCTCAAGTAAAAAGCGACATGGAATATCCCTAACGCTTGCTCTTCCGACGGTAATATTACCTGGAAGATTACTTGAAGACGTCTTGTCCAGCCCCCGAAGGGATCAGAGACACGACAGTCGCGGGGCTACCCGAACAGCAAGATTGCATATCGAGGAATATATCGGCCAACGCGACAGGTAAAAAACCCTAGTACCACAGACCCTAACGGACTTCTATTAGCAGGAGTTAACTGTGACGTTAGGAAACTCTTGTGAGAACTTCTCGATTCGTCTTGACTCGTAAGGAAATTGGCGTCCTTGCGAGAACTTCTTGATTCGTCTCGACTCGTAAGGAAATTGGTGTCCTTGCGAGAACTTCTCGATTCGTCTCCACTCGTAAGGAAAATGGTGTCCTTACGAGAACTTCTCGATTCGTCTCGACTCGTAAGGAAATTGGTGTCCTTGCGAGAAATTCTCGATTTGTCTCGACTCGTAGAGAAAACAATGTTCCTGCTAGAACATCTCGATTCGTCTCGACTCGTAAGGAAAACAATGTTCCTGCAAGAACTTACGGCTCATGAAAAAAAAAGTCTTAGGCTACAAGGACCCTAAACTTGTCTCCTAAGCCATCAATTCTATAGCCATGCATGGCTCTGCACTACTTCACCCGCGTACATACTTACGTGGGCAAACTAGTGAGGGGCATTTGTTCCCGCCAAAATTTTCGGCCAAGAGCTACTTGTTCCCTTATAATAAAGGGGGGAGAGTCCTCAAAATTTGGCCTCACGTGTTAAACACGTGAGCATTTATATGCAAAGCATGTAAGCGCTGAAAGATAACAACTAATGGCCAAACAGGCCTTACATGCAAAACACGTGAGCGCTCATATGTAAAGCATATGACCGCTGAAAATGAACAGGCTAAAACCCACACTAGGGTCACGTGTTAAACACGTGAGTTCTCTTGCTACTCACATGCAAAGCATGTGAGCGCCACAATTTAAAATGCTCCTGTCAAATTCTAGATTTAAATTCTATTTGGGAAATATTTTCCTGATCTTTCTCAAACTAGAAAGATCTTCTCTGTTAAACAGAGGACCTTTGGATCAAAGATCCAACGGCGATCATCTGGTAGAATAAAGTTCTATCATAGGAAAATATTTTCCTAATCTTATTAAACTAACATTCATATGATAAGAATAAAATTCTATGTTAAACTAACGAGATATCCATATGATAGAATTAAATTCTATATTAAGAAAATATATTTCTGATCTTGTTAAACTAAAAGATATGATAGAATAAAATTCTGATCTTTTTAAAACTAACAAGATATTCATAATCTTGCTAAACAAACAAGAAATCTTCTCTGTTAAACAGAGAGCCTTTGGATTAAAAATCCAACGGTGAATAAAATTCACCGATTGATCTAAAAGATAATGAAATCAATCATGATCTCTCAATGAGGGATTTTCTTAACAAATTGATTCTTTTTCTTCTCATATAAATAGAAGCAAGGAGAGGAGAAAAAGGAGGAGGAGAGATAGACATATACACACAGAAGGGGAGAAAGAAAGAAAAATAGAGAGAGAATTTAATTCTCTATAAAGAAGAGGAACCCCTCTCAAAATCTCCCAAAAAACAAAAAGAGAATTTAATTCTCAAACCAAGAGTTTAACTCTTCTCAAAGAACTTAGTTCTTCCTCTGGTTAAGATCTGCAGAAGCAGATCTCTTCACAAGTTGAGAATTTAATTCTCATCTGGGTGATTCTGTCATGCAGATTCAAAACCTAGGGGAAGAACTGAGTTCAAAAGAGTTTAACTCTTACAAAACATATGGGAATTTAATTCCTCTGAAACTAGGGTTTAACCCTTTAAAAAGAATTTAATCCCTGCAAAGAACAAAAAGAGAACTTGATTCCTCAGAACCATAGAAGAACAGCCTGGTGATTCATTAGCGATCAACGCTACGTAACAAAGATCACGTGTTTCCACGTGAGCATCTCTGAGGAACAAAAAGGAACAACTGACATCGAGTCACGTGATCCCACATGACCTCCTAATAGTGCTTATCACTTTCAAAAGAAAAAGGAGAATAAATTAAAGACAGTTCCCATTTTGGGGCGCCTCACGCGATCCCACGTGACCCCCTAATAATGCTTAGCACTTTCAAAAGGAAAAGGGGAATAAACCCAAGACAGTTCCCATTTTGGGGTACCTCACGTGATCTTACGTGACCCCCTAATAGTGCTTAGCACTTGCAAAAGAAAAAGGGGAATAAATCAAAGACAGTTCCCATTTTAGGGCGTCTCACGTGATCCCACATGACCCCCAATAGGGCTTAGCATTTATAAAAGGAACAATGGAATAAACCCAAAGAAGCAGTGCCCAATTCTCAGGTGCCTCACGTGCCACACGTGAGCGCTCCAAATTTCAGTGTTTAACACTGCTTTAGAGCCTCACGTGGGAGCACGTGAGCACCGAGCAAATGATAGTGTTTAACACTATAAGAGGCCAACCTTAGCACAAATTAGCCAATTCTCCCGAGGCCGAAACCCTTTTGATCACCAATCAACCGAGCCCTCCTATACTCAGGTCTCCCCAAGTCGATCTTAGTTCCAAAGATGACTAATGATCTCCTACATATGGTATATAAAATGATGTTCATTCCACCATGATCTCTCCCTTCAATCTGGAATTCGGTTCAAGGGTACATCTCTCCATACCTCTGATACATTTCGTTGTAATTTTTCAACGTCTTCAGAGAGGTGGAAGGTCCCGATAACCAACAGCTCTTTGGAGCACTCCTAAAACCATGAGCACATCTCTGTATACCGCAATGTCCTTAAACTACGACCTCACCGCCAAATGGTGATCTGCGAACTGCAATGTCCTTAAACTAGCTATGGACCGCAATGTTCTTAAACTACGACCTCACCGCCAAATGGTGATCTATGGACCGCAACGTCCTTAAACTAGCTATGGACCGAAAACATCCTTAAACTAAAATAATAGAGACCAAATGCTCTTTTGTTGGAGTTGAATGATTCCAAAATCCTGTCGAGTAGATCTTAGTCTAAAATTAGACTAACGTATCCTCAACAACCATTTAAGTTGATCTTAATCTCAAACGAGATTAACGATCCTTAAATCAGCCCAAACCCAAATCTCAAAATATACGGATTTGGACTAATCCACGCCATACGGGCGGCAACATAAATTAGTCTCCGTATACAATCCACAGGTAACCAAAAATAAAAAAAACACACGACACGAAGTGACCTTCTAGAGCAGGAGAAAGTGGTTACCGCGATGCGGTAACGTAATTAACTGCAGGGGCTTGCGCATGCAGGGAAGAGCGTCCCCACAATCAAAAACCCCTCGCAAACGAGGGGGAATCTGACGAAGTCTGCTACAACGGCCGCATTCGTCCAGACCTCCGATACACGGTGCCATAAATCAACTTGGCATCTTCGGAGATGTGGACGGATAAACCCAAATAGCATCTGCCCCCAAATTCAGGAAAGACGTTTGTCTTCCCCGGCTTTCGGCGGCAAAAAAAAGTCCATAAATATTGCCGGTGCGTTCGTGATTCCGAATGGCATCACTAAGTACTCGAAATGCCCATATCGAGTTCGGAACGCAGTCTTACAGATATCTTCTGATTTTACTCGAACCCTATGATATCCGGATCGCAAATCCAGCTTCGAGAATACCCTTACGCTACTGAGTTGCTCGAATAATTCGCCGATGCGAGGGATCATATACTTGTTCTTAATAGCCACCCAATCGATGTATATCCTCCGCGTGCCATCTTTCTTCTTAACTAGAAGAACTGGAGCTCCCCAGGGTGAATTGCTGCTACGAATCCAACCCTTCTCTAGCAATTCGGTAACCTGCTTCTTGACTTCTTCTAACTCCACTGGTGCCATCGGATAATACGCCTTTGAGATTGGCGCTGCTCCAGGAACAAGATCAATCACGAACTCCACTTCTCGTTTTGGCGGTAAACCTGAGATGTCTTCGAACATGTCTATAAACTCTCGAACTACTGCTGGCGCCTCCTCCTTATCAACTTCCATCGATGCAAGCGGTGGTTGTCGGCCTAGCCCTAAACTCGACTGGCCTGACAGAACTGCTACCTCCAGCAAATATAAACTCCAATGTCCGGGAATCTGAAAAATCACTTTCTTTGCCCTACAATCGATGTGAGCATGGAAAGTGCCGAGAAAATCCATTCCCAAGACGACGTCATAGTTGCCATATCGATCACCAAGAAATCCACGAATAACTCACGTCCGCAGATAACAACCGAACAATCTTTGCACTAGATACTAGATATGATCTTCCCGTTCCCAGTGTGTATGTCCCAACAACTAGACATGGCCGTGCATGCAATCGAGTGTGCAGTAATGTCACAACCCGAAGGTGTGGAACGTGACTGACACTTAAATTACGAAACGTCTAAAGGCGTAACGTAATCTAAGTATGTCAAAGCCCAGAAAACTAAACCGTTTAACAATTAGAGTGAAGGAAAACTTGTTTTAAATCAAGTGGTTTTAACAAAATAAGTGGCATTAAACATTTAAAAGTAACATCATATTTTCCCGAAAATTTCGGCTGGGTCTCCTTAGTAAATACTGGCCCCCAAACGGGTACAACAAATGAAACTACATATAAATGATGAATAAAGGCATCCCCAAGCGGGAGCTAGCTCTTCGCCAATGGCGGAATCACAACCACATGCAATATGTATATCAAAAGTGCGAAATAAGCATATGAAAGCAAGAAACGAGAAACACCACGTCGGCTTAAGTGAGCATCGACATCAAACCAAAAATACAAGTCTCACGAGTCTTACCGTCTAGTCCAATATACAAAGGTAGATGGAGTATATTAGATACAAAATAATACAAGATGGAACAAAATATCCTCGCAACCCACCTACGAGCAAGCCGCAAGTCAAAGCAAAAGAAGAAAAATGAGTAAGTGCGCCCGCCGCTACTGTGCTAACGGGTCAGACCTGCAAGATACTATGGCACAACGGGGGTGAGTTGCCAACTCGTGAGTAGTAACATCTAAAAAGGCTATCGTAAGCATGCACGCAAATGCGTCGCAGCCTACATATACTAATATGATGCGATGCACAAGTATGAATGCAACATGAATACGAAATCAAACACGAAACCTGAACATATCTGGTATGAGAAAATATTTATTCTTATCTTAGAAAAACCTTTTTTATAAAAAAAATGGAATATCATCAGTGAAATCGACAGAAAATTCATGTCAAGTATCGACACAATATCCTCAATATCCCGGGTTCCGTCAGTCCAGATCGGCTCATATTATCATATCACGACCACGGTTGGTATCCTACAGATATCCGCCGTGCCAAACTATCTCAGGCTCCGTCAGTCCGGATCGGCCCATATCATCATATCACGACCACGGTCGGTATCTTATAGATATCCGCCGCGCCAAACTATCTCGGGCTCCGTCAGTCTGGATCGGCCCATATCATCATATCACGAGAAAAACTGCAACTTGAAATTTAAAAGATAATAAGTTTATAAAATTCTTGCGGTTTCCCCCAAAATCAAGAAATCTCATAAATACTGAAATCCCCAAGAAGAATCACAATATATATACGTGGCGGTAATAATGGATGTCCAAGATATCAATAACATGCAATGCGATGTATGGCTAGAAAACTATGTATGAATGATGATGCGATGAGGCATATGACTAACAATATACATATAATACATGATGCAATGCACCGATATTGATTTTACGCAAGTTCTATAGTGTTCGTGACTTAGCAATTACTAATGGCGTGTGTGTTCACATGAATAGTACACGTGCGGCATGAACCAACAGTATTGATGCAAGTGTCTTATGAAATGATATTACACACACACACACATATAAGATGATGATATACAATGAGATGAATAACTAGGAAACTACGCATATAAATGCAAGTACTACTAGAATCCTGACTATCGGGCGCCTTGCGCCATCCGGACGATTCCCCCGTAGATGTGTACATCTACTCACCGGGACGCCTCAGCTAATCTGATCCGATCTCAGCCTTGCTTTTTTCCGCGCCATATGCGACGCCTCTACACCCGATCCTAGAATCGCACACAAGTAAATAAGAGAATAGATATATAAATAGTTCCGGACACAAACAATACAATCAACCACATGCACTAACTAGACACGCACGCACTTGGTGCACAAAACACACTCCCGACAACGCCACAAATCACAACTAGGGTCGCAATACGTAGCAATTCCCTAACCTAGAACCCAATCGCACCAATCGCGCATTCAAAAAATATTAAATATTTTAGGGAATAGGTTATAGGTCATCAAAACCTCAAACTTAATACAAATCGATTTATTCCAAAAACCTAGTAAGCATCACTTAAGCATTGTAGTGCAAATCTAGATGTTTTAACAAATCTAGTGGTCACAATTTACACTTAATATCTTAATTAAACCACATAAACCTTAACTAAATTTTAATCTCATCCATTTTAGATTAATCAAGAAATTAGTTTGCAAGAATATGTAATTTGGACAATTTAAAAGTAACAATTTGCAAATTAACAACTAGACTAGATTTTGCAAGTCTTGAGATGATGACCTACACTTAGTTAACTTAATTCATTGATAAAAATCCTAACTTAAACTCAAATCTCTTTCTTTAAAATTTTATTTTGCAATTAAATTTATTTTAACATCTAATTAAAATTATATTTAAGCATACAATTAACAAGTAACAATTTGGATGAAGTTTTATACCTTAAGATTTTTGGAAAGATCAACTTGCTAAGTTTGGCCACCCAAAATGCTAATTTGCTCGAAGAACCACGCTAGTTTAGGCAAAGGAAAAATCTTGTGATAATTTAACTAGAATTAGTGTTGGATTTGTGGGTTTTTGATGGGAAAATGAGGTTTTCGCAATGGAAATAAGAAGGAAAAAAACACATGGAGGGGCTGCTGATCATGGCCGAGATCATGGGAGGGAGGCTGCTGGTTTTTGTGAGGGGAGGGGGAGAGAGAATGTGTTTGAAGTCAAATTTCACTTTATACCTCTTTTAAAATACACCTTACCTCATTATCTTCTCACCTTTTATTTATTTTGTTTTCTATTTATTTTTTTTGAAAAGTCAAGAACCATGGTCAACGTAACAACATGTTACATGTGAGTTTGATTGTGTCATGGTGCACAAAAAATGTATTAACCCATTCTAATTTGTAATTATCACTAATTAAATGTATAAGTGAAAACTTAAAAATAATATTTAAAATAATTAATTAAGAAAAATATTTAAGTAAACTAGAAATTCATACGTAACCAATTAAATACCAAATACTAGTAATTACATAGCTAGAATAGGTAAATTTATATCTATGTGGAAAAATAATTATATCTTGGTTTTTACGGAAAACACAAGTTATTTTACCGATTATCGGAAAATTAACCTCAACGATTTTTAAAACGTTACAATTTTCCCCCTTAAAGAAATTCGGTCTCCGAATTTAAAATCTAACTACGCGTACCCTCGAAGAGATGGGAATATTTCTTCCTCATCTCGTCATCGGCTTCCCACATGACCTCTTCGCTAATCGTACCACGCCAAAGAACCCTTTACGGACGGTATGATCTCGGACCTCAGTTTCATCACTTGCCGATCCAGAGTGACTATCGGTTACTCGGTGAAAGAAAGATCGTGCTCCAGCCAGATCGTCTGATACTGTAATCCGTGAGAGGGGTCATGAAGGTACTTGCGGAGTATCGATACATAAAACACGGGGTGTATATCTGGAAAGCTGGGTGGAAGAGCCAAACGATAAGAAACTGCGCCGACACGCTCGAGAATCTCTAAGAGACCTACATATCTGGGACTAAGCTTCCCTTTCTTTCCGAATTTCAACACGCCCTTCATCGGAGAAACCCTCAAGAAAACATGATCACCTACTGTAAGCTCAAGTCTGTGCCGACGTCGGTCTGCATAAGATTTCTGCCTACTCTAAGCCGCTTTCATCCTATCCCAAATCAACTGAATCTTTTCGGTCGTCTCCTGCACAATATGTGGTCCCAAAATACTGCTCTCGTTGAGTTCTGTCCAACAAACTGGTGATCGACATTTCCTCTAATATAATATCTTGAAGGGTGCCCTCTGAATCTTCTCCTGGAAGCTGTTATTATAGGAAAACTCTATCAAAGGCAAGTGACGATCCCAATTGCCACCAAAATCTAGAACGCAAGCTCGGAGCATATCCTCAAGAATCTGAATGGTCCGCTCTGATTGACCGTTGGTCTACGGATAGAAAACTGCGCTGAAACTCAATCGGGTGTCCAAAGACTTCTGAAGTTTCTGTCATAGTCGGCTGGTGAACTGGGTTCCTCTGTCGGACACAATACAAGTCGGAACTCCATGTAGTCGCACAATCTCATCAACATATGTCTGAGCATACTGAACGAATCCGAAAGTGGTCTTCACTAGCAGAAAGTGAGCTGCTTTCGTCAATCGGTCTACAATCACTCAAATAGAGTCATACTCTCGACTGGTCCTAGGTAGACCCATAATAAAATCCATAGAAATATGTTCCCACTTCCACTCCGGAATAGGCAAAGGTTGTAATTCTCCTGCTGACCCCTGATGCTCGGCCTTGTCTTGCTGACGAGTCAGCATCCCGAAACAAAATCTGTGGCATCTTTCTTCGTCCCTTCACACTAGTAGACTTTTCTCAAATCATAATACATCTTAGTAGAACTCGGATGAACACTATATGCTGACTGATGCGCATCGTCTAAGATCTCGCGTCTCAGTCCCTCAGAATCTGGCATACACAATCGAGTCCCAAATGTAGTACTCCCTGATCATCGATCACGAACTCAGAATCTCTACCCTATCGAACCTGCTCCAAGATCTCTGACAAACGAACGTCATCGGACTATGCCTCACGGATATGATCAAATAACTGTGGATATGCACGGACATGGGCAAGGTGTCCCCCGATCGAAGTAAACTCGAACTGTACTCGGCTGTCACATAGAATCCGCCAATCTGCTGTAGGCCGTCTCTGAACTGTGCTCAAACAAGAAAAGCTGCCTCCGGGCCTCCGACTCAAAGCATCTGCCACAACATTCTCCTTACCCGAATGATAAAGAATCTCGCCGTCATAGTCTTTCACTAACTCCGTCCAACGTCGATGTCTCAAATTTAGATCTCGCTGCTGAAAGATATACTTTAAGCTTCTTGTGGTCCGTAAATATCTAGCACGACTCGTCGTATAAGTAGTGTCTCCAGATCTTAAATGTAAAAACCACCGTAGCCATCTCTAAGTCATGCATGGAATAGTTCTGCTCGTGCTTCTTCAACTGCCGCGAAGCATCGCAATAAACAACAAAACCGCCTGATCCTGAAGGCAAAGATAATGCTGGCGCTGTAATCAAACGAGTCTTCAACTGCTAAAAGCTCTGCTCGCATACCTCAGTCCAACGAAAAGAAACTCCCTTCCGGGTCAACCCGGTCAACGTTGCAGCTATATGCGAAAAATCCTGTAGAAATATCAAGTATCCGTCCAAACCCAAGATGCTGCGAACCTCTGTCACTGATACAGGTCTGGGCAAATACTGAACGGCCTCGATCTTCTTCGGTTCCATAATTACCATCTCTCGTAACTACGTGTCCCAAGAAGTCCACACTATCCAACCAGAAAACACACGTGGATAATTTAGTGAATAGCTGGTGCTCCCTCAAGGTCTGCAACGAAATCCTCAATTACAGTCCAGGCCCCACTCAGCTCCAAAATTGTACTAAAATGTCATCAACGGACATGATAATAACTAATCAAGAAACGACCTGAATATTCGGTTCATCCAATCCATAAACCTTACTGGGGCATTGGTGAGCTCGAACGACCTCACCAAGACTCATAACGCCCGTAACGTGTGCGAAAAGCAGTCTTCGGAATATCATCCTCTCGAACCCGCAACTGATGGTAGCCTAATCGTAAGTCAATCTTCGAGAAATGTCCCGCATCCTGGAGCTAATCAAATAAATCGTCGATGCGAGGTAGGGGATATCTATTCCGCACAGTAACTCGATTCAACTGACGATCATCGATGCACCAACACAACTGCTGTCTTTCTTCTTGACGAATAGAACATGAGCTCCCCAAACCGACGCACTCGGACAAACAAGCCCTTTATCCAACAAATCTTGCAACCGATCCTTCAGTTCTTTAAGCTCCGCCGGGTCCATCCGATATAGCGGTATAGAAAAAGGCTCCGTGCCGGGAATCAAGTCAAAACAGAACTCAATATCGCGCTTTGGCGACAAACTAAGTAATTTTTCAGGAAAGACATCTTGGAATTCCCTCACAATCGGGACCTGGTCCAACGGGACCTGGTCTAATTGGACCTCTGCGGTTCTAACATCACAAACATATGCCAAGAATTCCGGACATCCCTTTTCTCAAAAGCTGACTAGCGCGAAGAGAAGAAATCAAACTGGGAAAGGCAATGCTACGGTCTCCCCGAAAAATAAGAGCTGGCTTACCCGGAATACTACATCCGACTGCCTTCTCACGGCAGTCCACAAATGCATAACACGTGGCTAACCAATCCATGCTCAAAAGAACGTCAAGGTCTAACATATCGTGAAAAATCAAATTGACAGAAGAATCCTGATCTCCGATATGAACAAAACAAACACGAGCGAGAAATCATATCGAGCGACAAAAGATTTGCCTACGAAAGAAATCACAACAAGCGACTGATTTACCAAGGACTACTATCGGCTAGACTTCGATCCAAATATGTGGATACTATTTCAAATAACACCAGAAAGAAGTACGCATCAGAAGAAAACACCGAAAGAATACTTGTCACAGCTACGTCTATCTAATCGCCTTTGAGCTGGCATACCGGTACAATTCTGTTTTGGTCCAGAAACGACTGAAGTCTCAGAAATGCATTCCTTTAGCAGTAAGGTTGCATTCATAGCAGCGTCGTAAGTATCAAAATGCTGGGCACCAATAGCAAGAAATAACTGTATGTCCAAACTCCACACGAACCTCTTTATCCGTTTCTCTTCAGTGTCCACCAGGTAAGGAGCATATCGGACCACTAAGTAAACTGAATGTCGTACTCTAACATTGTCATCCTTGGAGTCTTGCGCAGAGACTCGGAACTACGGCTCGGGCATCTTGAACGCTTTTCGGAAGGAAATGAGCAAGAAGTACATATGTAAACTCCTCCCCAGTCATAGGAAGTAGATCTGCAGCTCGGCCTCTCTCAACCGACTTGCACCATGTCTAAGCCAGACCTTCTAGACAAAAACTCGTAAGCTTAACCCATATCTCGTCAGAACATCTCTGTGAACGACAAATCCTAGCTATGCTGTCGAGGATTGTCTACGGATCCTCCGCTGCATTTATGTCGGTAAAAAAACTGGAGGCTTCAGCCTCAAAAACTCTTGTAAGGATACGGAAATAATTTTGGTAGCAACAGAAACAGCTGCCTGAGCAGCAGGTACAATCACAGTCCCTGAAATAAGAGGGACATCATCGGCTCTCGGAGCTCGGCTAACCTTAACTAACAATCCAACCATCTGTCATAAGTCCTGAATACTCGACTCCAGCTTAGCTATCCATCCTGGAGAAGGCGGATCACTCTGTCCCTGAGGGGTAGGCGTACCGCCCTGATCGGTCCTCGTGTCAAACGAGACTGCTCTAATCTTATCTCTGGCGGCAGCCCTCTGGCCCTCGTAGTCTCCGGCGGCATAGTGGCTGGAACAAGAAACAGGATTGATAGGAACATTGCGATCGAATCAAAGGGTTTTCGGAATCAAGAAAGGAGATATAAGCAAATTTATATCCTAAGGTTACTTAGGCGGAGTACCGTATCGTAAGTATACCGCAGAACATACACACGCTGCGTCACTCTGCTTAAGTCACCTACTCCATCTACCAAAGGTTATCCTATACTCAGAAAGGTAAAACCTATCGCTCCGATACCAACTTTGTCATGACCCAAAGGTACGGAACGTGACTGGCACTTAAATTACGAAACGTCTAAAGGCGTAACGTAATCTAAGTAAGCCAAAGCCCAGAAAACTAAACCGTTTAACAATTAGAGTGAAGGAAAACTTGTTTTAAAGCACGTGGTTTTAACAAAATAAGTGGCATTAAACATTTAAAAGCAACGCTATATTTTCCCGAAAATTTCGGCAGAGTCTTTTTTGTAAATACTGGCTCCCGAATGGGTACAACATATGAAAATATATATAAATGATGAATAAAGGCATCTCCAAGCGGGAGCTAGCTCTTCGCCAATGGCGGAATCACAACAACATGCAATATGTATATCAAAAGTGCGAAATAAGCATCTGAAAGCAAGAAATGAGAAACACCACGTCGGCTCAAGTGAGCATCGACACCAAACCACAAATACAAGTCTCACGAGTCTCACCGTCTAGCCTAATATAAAAGGGTAGGTGGAGTATACTAGATACAAAATAATACAAGATGGAACAAAATATCCTCGCAACCCACCTACGAGCAAGCCGCAAGTCAAAGCAAAAGAAGCAAAATAAGGAAGTACGCCCGCCGCTACTGTACTGACGGGTCAGACCTGCAAGATACTGTGGCACAATGGGGGTGAGTTGCCAACTCATGAGTAGTAAGTAACATCTAAAAAGGCTATCGTAAGCATGCACGCAAATACGTCGCAGCCTACATACACAAATATGATGCGATGCACAAGTATGAATGCAATATGAATGCGAAATCAAACACGAAACCTGAACATGTCTGGTATGAGAAAATCTTTATTCTTATCTTAGAAAAACCTTTTGTATAAAAAAAATTGGAATATCATCAGTGAAATCGACAGAAAATCCATGTCAAGTATCGACACAATATCCTCAATATTCAGGGCTCCGTCAGTCCGGATCAGCCCATATCATCATATCACGACCACGGTCGGTATCCTATAGATATCCGCCGCGCCAAACTATCTCGGGCTCCGTCGGTCCGGATCGGCCCATATCATCATATCATGACCACAGTCGGTATCCTACAGATATCCGCCACGCCAAACTATCTCGGGCTCCGTCAGTCCGGATCGGCCCATATCATCGTATTGTCACGCCCCGCTTCCCAGTGTACGGGCAGAGGACGCGACGAGGCCACTACGTATTTACTCAGAAGCAAATACGCTAAGCGTAACTAAGCAATATAAAAGAAATGTGCACAAGAGACAAGATATAATGAAACAACAACTTTATTTATTAACATTCTTTCGTACAATGCATGAAAAAGTAAATACATCTAAATGAAAGCAATGCCTAAACAGTGGCATAACAGAAATGAAAAGTACTGAAATAAAATATGTACAATGAAGCTAGAGCTCTGGGTCGTAAGCAAGTTGATCCAAGTCCTCGCTGGTAGGCTCGGTATCCTGAGTGTCCAGATCACCTGAAAACATTCCAAAGAAGAAAGAGAAGGAATGTCGTCAGCGAACAATCGCTCGGTAAGTCCCAAAGATAAGGGAGAAGTAGAAAAGACAGAAAGAGAGAGAGAGTGTAGCTTTTAAAGTTATATTATATTGTTATAATGTTGTATTTAGTGTTAACGCTGTTGTTTGTAGTATGGTACAGAAGAATACCAGTGTATACGAGAAGAGTCTCTATATGCCAGAGGCTAGAGCAAATGGAAGTACAAGGCTCCGTCGATAATACCACAGAACAACGGCATGGATGTAATTACGTATTAATCTTGCAGTCTCGTGCCACTTCTAACACCTTCCGTACCAATCTACCCCTTAAACCCCATGATGTCTTGTTTGTATTGTTTGTGTTGTATTGTAACTTGTATTATCCTGTATAGATGGATGACTTGCCGAAACCATGATATCAGTAAATGGATGTAACTGTTGAATCATGTAAATGGAAGTATATCCATGGGTTCGGTTCAGTCAATACGGATTGGATAGATTGAATATATGTATTCAGGGATTCATGTTGAATTGTAGATTGTACTTGAATCATATTCAAGTCAGATTATTTATAATAAGACTCAGTCTGAGTCAGAACAATTAGAAAAGAAATTAAAGTCCTGATTGTTTTGATGTAATCGGTAACCGCTGCACATGGGCGGCAGAATTTGTGTCTATTTCAAAGACAATTACCGTATTGATAACACCGTTTGTTATATTGTCTACCTTAGATAGGCAAGCACCCATATCTCCGGCTCCTTGAGGCTCAAGAGACTGGTTCCGCTTAACCTATATTTAGTAGGGTCCTTATTGTAATTTATATAACTTGAGGGGTTTTTTATGTAAAAATAATCTTGTATAGTTTTCAAAATACAACTCAAGTATTTAATTATCGTCTTTATATACATACAACAATTTAATGATCAAGATTAATATGTATACATGTTCGAATAGCATGAAATGAGTCAAGTATATTATTCGAGTAACTACCATAAACAATGATGTAAAGAAATATTATGTACGATTAATTAATCAAGTCGAACGAATGTGGAATATAAACAGAAATATAGATCTAAGTGTTTTTCATGCCTGAGTTCCAGTTTCACCTAAATATGACTACCGGTTTGGGAGGTATATATGTTTTCGTATCGTTGCGCAAAACAGATCAGAATCTATTCGACACCGTCACATATTTTTAAAACCCAGTTTTAGTTAATTTCTATCGGGTTTTAGGTTACAAAAAATATTATAAAATTGTAGGTATTTCATTGTACTTATCGAAAACACCAAGATTCACATGATTTGGATTTCTTAAACCCTAGTTATGATCATTTTAACTTCAGCGTTTAAAACAGAAATTCATATTTCTGGACAGCAATTATATGTTATATTGCAAAGCCTATATCGGGTTGTTTCATTCATTTATAAGTAATATAATATACAGAAAATTATTGCTTTATCATTTATGCATCTATACATCTAAATTTTGTCACGAACGGATATCGGGATTTCGAGTTATGTCCTATTTAAAAACAGTGTGCGAATCAGGACATATTCTGTCCAGATTCGTCGCTTAATATTGTAACACAGTTTTCTTTATCTTACGTTAGTTTTCAGTAAAAACTTAAAACTAATAAAATCTATATTATTCGATGTAGATATTTAAAACACCTGAGTTTGCTCAATTTGGATATCGTTATACCAAGTTATGTGTCCTAGAAGCTGACCAATAACTGCAGTTTTTTATTTTACGAACAGTGAATAAAAACGATATAATTCCTAAACCGTTAAGTGATTCGATCTAAAATTTTTACAACATGTACAAAATAATATACTCTATCATATGTAAATTTCCTGAAATTTTCATAAGTAAAATTTAATTTCTAAAAATTATTTTAAAGCTAAAGGTATTGATGTGTATACTAAAATCGGCAAAAAGATTAACTAGTATTTTATGCAGGCTTCTATTTTTCTTTTAATAAACAAACAGATTTCATGAGACATTATAGATATATTGTGGCATGAAATTTGTGTTCTCACAACTTGTAATAAACATTCATTGTAATGAACAAAGAATTAAAAACATTTTAATTTGAACAAGATGCAATAAGCATTATTAAATCATATAAAACAATATATATCTAGACTTATATATATGTATATGTTTATATTTATCTTCTCTTACGGATTACGATATGAAAAGAATAGGGGGTTCACGAGGTATGACAAGAGGAAAATAAGAGATGGCGGGAAGGAGAGAGAAGGGACTTACATACACAAGCCGGTATTGTCACCGGGCTTGTCTATCCGCTGATAGTTTTGCGTTACTAGCAAGACCTTCTTGAAAACTTCTACATGTTCTTCTTCTTGAACTCTAGCTGAAGTGGGAGAAGTGAGAGATAGAAAAATATGAGGAAGGAAAAGATAGAGGAGGACAAATAGGACAAATAAAGATGGTGTAATGGTGAATTATATATAATAATATATGCATTCAACATGAGAATTAAAAGAGAAATAAAAGGTCTCATTTGTAGGTTATGAGAAAAATAAAAATTGAGAAAAATAATTGTAAGAATGGAGATTTGAACATGTGACTTATGGAATAACAATGTAAGGACTTAACCAATGAGCTACAAGGTTATTCATGCACTTATTTAATTAGAATTAAATATATGCTGTTGCTTAAAAAGAAAGTGGGCTTTTGGGCTCATAGTTTTATAAAAGAAAATGAAATTGAAATTGGATTTGGGTTATGGCCTGGGTCAGGTCTTGCGTTTAATTTGAAATAGGTTAAGATTTAGTTTAAAGAATTAGGTTTGGTAAAAAAATAGATGGAATAATAAAATAATATATTTATAAAAAACAAAATATACAGAAATACTAAGAATAAATAAATAAAATGTTTTACTAAAAAAAATATGGAGGTATATTAATATTGGGGTCGTTACACATATTACGACCACGGTCGGTATCCTACAGGTATCCACCGCGCCAAACTATCTCGGGCTCCGATAGTCCGGATCGGCCCATATCATCATATCACGAGAAAAACCGCAACTTGTAATTTAAAAGATAATAAGTTTATAAAATTCTTGCGGTTTCCCCCAAAATCTAGAAATCTCATAAATACTGAAATCCCTAAGAAAAATCACAATATATATACATGGCGGTAATAATAGATGTCCAAGATATCAATAACATGCAATGCGATATATGGCTAAAAAACTATGTATGAATGATGATGCGATGAGGCAGATGACTAACAATCTACATATAATACATGATGCAATGCACCGATATTGATTTTACGCAAGTTCTACAGTGTTCGTGACATAGCAATTACCAATGGCGTGTGTGTTCGCATGAATAGTGCACGTACGGTATGAACCAATGGTAATGGTGCAAGTGTCCTATGAGATGATATATATAAGATGATACTATACAATGAGATGAATAACTAGGAAACTACGCATATAAATGCAAATACTACTAGAATCATGACTATCGGGCGCCTTGCGCCATCCAGACGATTCCCCCGTAGATGTGTACATCTACTCACCGGGACGCCTCGGCTAATCTGATATGATCTCAGCCTTACTTTTTCCGCGCCACATCCGACACCTCTGCACCCGATCCTAGAATCGCACACAAGTAAATAAAAGGATAGATATATAAATAGTCGTGGACACAAACAATACAATCAAACACGCGCACTAATTAGACGCGCACGCACTTGGTGCACAAAACGCGCTTGCGACAACGCCACAAACCACAACTAGGGTCGCAATACATAGCAATCCTCTAATCTAGAACCCAATCGCACCAATCGCGTATTCACAACACATTAAATATTTTAGGGAATAGGTTATAGGTCATCAAAACCTCAAACTTAACACAAATCGATTTATTCCAAAAACCTAGTAAGCATCACTTAAGCATTTTAGTGCAAATCTAGATGTTTTAACAAATCTAGTGGCCATAATTTACACTTAATATCTTAATTAAGCCACACAAATCTTAAATAAATTTTAATCTCACCCATTTTAGATTAATCAAGAAATTAGTTTGCAAGAATATATAATTTGAACAATTTAAAAGTAACAATTTGCAAATTAACAACTATACTAGATTTTGCAAGTCTTGAGATGACGACCTACACTTAGTTAACTTGATTCATTGATAAAAACCCTAAATTAAACTCAAATCCCTTTCTTTAAAATTTTTTTTTGCAATTAAAGTTATATTAAAATCTAATTAAAATTAGATTTAAGCATATAATTAACAAGTAACAATTTGGATGAAGTTTTATACCTCAAGATTTTTGGAAAGATCAACTTGCTGACTTTGGACACCCAAAATGCTAACTTGCTCCAAGAACCATGCTAGTTTAGGCAAATGAAAAATCTTGTGATAATTTAACTAGAATTAGTGTTGGATTTGTGGGTTTTTGATAGGAAAACGAGGTTTTTACAATGGAAATGAGAAGGAAAAAAACATGGAGGGGCTGCTGCTCATGGCCGAGAACATGGGAGGGAGGCTGCTGGTTTTGGTGAGGGGAAGGGGAGAGAGAATGTGTTTGAAGTCAAAGCTCACTCCATACCTTTTTTAAAATTCACCTTACCTCATTATCTTCTTACATTTTATTTATTTTGTTTTCTATTTTTTTTTTTTTTTTTGAAAAGTCTAGAACCATAGTCAACATAACAACATGTTACATGTGAGTTTGATTGTGTCATGGTGCACAAAAAAAATGTATTAACCCATTCTAATTTGTAATTATCACTAATTAAATGTATAAGTGAAAGCTTAAAAATAATATTTAAAATAATTAATTAAGAAAAATATTTAAGTAAACTAGAAATGCATAAGTGACCAATTAAATACCAAATACTAGCAATTACATAACTAGAATAAGTATATTTAAGTTTATGTCGAAAAATAATTATATCTTGGTTTTTACGGAAAACACAAGTTATTTAACCGATTATCGGAAAATTAACCTCAACAATTTTTAAAACGTTACAAGTAATAAACTCGGACGACATAAAACAATGGGATGCACCTGAATCGGATAATGCTAATGCGGGAAAATCATGAACAAGTAGGATACCCGAAACGACTTCATCTGAAACCAAGATACTGAAGAAGATATGCATGGTAAACATGATTCAAGCTTGCGATAAACATAGACTGGTAAGCAATGAAACCGAGAGAAGTAAGGTAATATAACGACCATGAAATAAGAAAATGAATGAAGACTAGGACTCCAAGTTACTTAAATAGTATACCTCATTGTAACCATGCTGCGGTTCATAATTACAATCACATAACTCCGTTCAAGCCACCCAAATCCTAGCATCAGAATCGAAGGAATAGGACGGGAGAAACAATAAGGAATCAAGAGGATTTCCGGTTGAGATGCAAAGTCATCCATCTCCTCAAAAGAAAGATAAGATTCAAGAATGGTAAGATGGTAAAGTGGCATGACATGTTCCTAATTACGGGTTTTCTGATTAGTATATTGGGTCCAATACCCAACTACAAAAGAATCAAACCCGACTAACCTAAATCCTATGTCTCTGATTCCAAGCAAACCCTGTCACGCCCCGCTTCCCAGAGTGCGCTACGATCTGCACGTGACAGAGCCAACCATGCTACCTGTGGCTAGGAAATATCCCTCCACAGTCACATTATGGCTGTCTATAAGATATCAAGAACAGGAAATATATAAAACTATTTAATACATGTCCATCTGCCAGAATAAACTAGTCAAGAAATATATGTGCGGAAGCAATAAATCCAATAAATGGTAACAATCTGGAAATACGTCCCAATACGGGCTCACGTCAGGAAATAAACTACAGAATGAAACTAAACTAAGCTATCACAAATAAGATCCTCACTGCTCGGCCTGTCGGCTGAAATACTTTTGGTCAGCCTGCGAAAGAGATAAAGGGGCTGGGCCATGCAAAACCCAGACGCCAATTCGTCATAATATCAAACAATAAAATATAGCCAGGATACAACAAGATATGCATGCATGAGTATAAACAGTAACATGAGTATAACAAGTAAATGGATATGACACAGTGCGGTGTAAAAGTGTATGTGAAGTGCAGTGAGTAATCTACTGTTCTACCGGGTTATTTATTCTACAGTTTGTGAAATCAATCTAATGGAATCGTCGATGTAACTCAATAGTATCCCGTGCATGCCCGGGACCACTGTTCATACGAGAATATTGCATTTAATACCGCCCATTCTTCTGCTCGTTTGTTTATAGGCAGGTGCTTTTGATCCGTGTTTGCTACATATTTACAGGTTACAGGTTCCTAGTCCAAATTGATGCAAATCATACAAAATCTCCACAGTTACCCTAAAAATCCAGAACATCTGTCACAGACAGATAAAATTCGGGTTCCGGTCATCCGTATCCGTCCAGTGCCGCTTACCAGTTCAAGAGAAAAGACGAAAAACAGTGGTCATTCATGTCTCGGACAAGCACAGAGTACGAGAGGGACAGCACAAGATTCAATGGGTGCGCGGACCTCGAGGGAGATAAAGGTCAAATGAATTAAAAGTGAAGCCATTTTGGATTGTTGCAAATCTGAAGAAACTTTGGAAGCATTTTGCAATTTGGGACATGTAGAACAACAGAAGATAGCAACACAAGGAATCCCAGAAAATACGAGACCCCAATTCCACAAAACCGCGGCGGAACAGCCGCCAAATGTGGGTTTTTGCGGCGGTTTCGCCGCGGTTTCGTGTCATCCTCTGACTAAAACTTTGGGGTTATTTTGGTCATTGTATTTGGGCTAAGAATTTAGCCGTAGGGTTTCAGCTCTCTGCCTATAAATAGCCTAAGTTTGTGCCAAGTAATGGATGCTTCTTTTTAGTTAGATTTTAGTGTAGGTTAGTTTGTATCTTCTTCTTCCTCTTCATTTATTCTCCATTAAAATATAGTGAGAGCTCTTGAGTGGAAAATCAATGAAGATGAGGGTTTTTATTTAACTTATATCTTTTAATTCTTGTATTATAATTTTAATTCCTAAATGTAATTTTGTTTCTTGTTATTAAGTAGTTGTTGATATTTCTTTGCTTGTTTTATTTTCCTTCACTTCTTATTCGTATTATTTTCAAGCCATGATATTCGACGGAGTTCCTTACTTAGGTGAGGACCCAAGTAGTTAGCTTGTAAAACCATATTTTTTCTTTCTTTTTTTTACTTTTTTCTTGCTTTGTTTTCTTTTCATTTTCATGTGTGAATAATTTCCATACTTGTTAGGGGCTAAGGAAGGTTAGTATGAGGGACGGAAAAATCCCTTGTGCTTCTTTTCGCCAAATATCCTAAAACGAACCTAGACCAAACAAACGCAACCCCCTCACTTAGGCGTGCTATACGTGACATATAGCCACGACCTAAGTCGAGAAGTCCTTTAAGCGCACTACAACGTGACATGTAGTTGTGACTTAATTGGATACATGGTTGCGGGTGTTTGGCCTAGGGTTGGAAATAAGCGCATTTAGCGGACGGACAAGGGGCACTAGGAATGGATTTAGCGTTGGAAAGCTTGCTTAAACTCGCAAATCCCATTCCTATGTCCTCCTAATCCCCGCTACTATCAATTATCTCAACATCGTTTTAAGAATGATAAAAAATAAGTACAAGACTAATCCTAACTCTACCAACTAACCTTAGCCCTAATAAGCTTACTTGAATATACATACAAACACTTAGGATAGATTTGAACATACACATATACTTTATTCATTGACTCATCTAAAACATGAACGGGCATATTACCATCTCCCTGTGGATCGACCCGTGCTCAACCGGCTAGCTGCAAAGTGACACCATTTTGATTGCGGTAAGTAGAGAACTGAGTAGAATGCATATCATAAAAACGTATCGCGTTTCTACTACAATCAAATGGCGCCATTGCCGGGGAGACGGTAACGTATTTTTTTTCTTGTTATTCGGGTTAATATTCTTTTTGTATATATATATATATATAAATATAAATAAATATAATAAAAACCATTTTTTTTATTTTTGATATTTTTTGTGTGCAAATGTGCAGACGATCTGGAGCAAGTACAGTAATTTAATCAAGAAACAGAGGATTTTATTAGGGTTTACGGAGCAAGGGAAGTGCGGTGACCAAAGGTTCAAGCCCCAACTCAACAATTTGACCGCGGAACCGCGCTCAAAGGGAGGGTTTCGCGGCGGTTCCACGGTCCTATTGTGGATTCAGTGCCCAATTTTTTTTACTCCCCTTCTCTGTACTCTAGTCCCCTTTCTGAACTCCACTGAACTGTATTTCATGCAGGTTTCTTTGCACAGATTGCGCCGCCGCCAAATAAATTTTTTGTTGTTTTAGATTTTGTTTATTTACCGCTTTGCATATAATAATACGGATATTAGGGGGCTATAACACCAATTAAGATTGGGTGGAGATTTCATCACCCTTCCTAAGACCCCACAAATCATTAAAAGCATACGCATCACCTTGAGTTAATAAAAAATATCTAGACCAAACCTATAAGGACTTGTCGCGCTTATTTAGGATAAGTGGAGGTTGCGGGGAATCGGTCGTTTATCTAAACTTGACTTTGTGGTATCTAGGCTAGACAAGTGAGGAGGTAATTTTAAAAGGCCCGTCTCACGGTGATTTGTGAGCGGAACCCTCCTTACCTCACTTGTATTTACCTGCCCACAATTGGCAGTGAAGAGGCGATTCGAGGGTTATCCTGCAACTTGTCGCTTGGAAGTCTAGGGGCAGTCTAGTTGGACTTTGAAGACCCTACCTCTAGGTGTTGTTTGTGCATATTGTGATTGTACTTGTGCTTATGTATAGTTTAGTCCCATAATTCCCTATTCTTTCAAAAACAAACAATTCGAAAACTACAAAAACAAAAAAAAAATTAAAATTCAAAAAAAAAAAATTATAAAAATTCAACCACTTTCCACCCTCTCTACCTTTTTCATAACATGGGTATCCCAAAACGACCAACTCTTGCCGAACTTTGGTACCCACAATTAGACATTTCTTCATACGGTTCTTGCTTTGGCCGAACGTCGAACGATCCCTCCATGCCCAAAATTTCTTTAAAAGATCGGATAGACGCGTCTAGGACAAACAACTGGACTCCGCAATCCACTTTGTATCAACCGTTTCAACCTCCACCACCTTCTTACATTGATACCCCTTTCGAGAGTCCTGTTGTAACTCCAAGACCTATGTCTATTGCTGAGCGTATTGAACAATCCCGTAGCCGATCTTTCACTCCTTACACCACTTTCAATTCTTTTGATCAACAATTCCATTCACCTTCTTATCATAACGTTGATCTTAACCCTGTCTAACCATTCGATTCCTATCAATCCTATCCTACTTTTATATCTTTCCTAGACATTGCTTCTGAACAGCCTTTGGGAGTTTCCAGTATCCAAATGAGTTTGAATCTTTTACTGAAACCCCTTCACAACACATGTCTAGTCTGGAACAGTCGTTAGAAGACTTTCGGATAGCGTCATGCCAACAGATGATGGATTTGAATGCGTCCATGGCCGCCCTCATACAACCTAACGAACCGGTAGCTAGTTTTCAACTAGCTCCACATTTTTTAATATATGATGAGGCGATTGGACAGTTTGAGAATTTGAGTTGTGAGAGTGAGCATTCCACCCTTCCAAATCAAACCTACCAATTTCAAATCTAATTCCACAACTCCAGTTTCGAAAGTCTATCGAGTGTCCTAAATGAATCACCAATTAAAGATAGAATGTTTAATGAGTTGTGCGATTTTGTAGTGTTTGATTTACCTGATTGTGAAGGGTCCATTCCAAGTGAAACCAATCCCAATCTTTTTGATCTCTACACCTCCACTCTAGAACCTGAATTGATTAAAATCCATGCTTTTGATGAGGTGTCTGAGGTATTTGATTTTCACTTGATTGAGGATATCGACGCTGGGAATATTTTGGATGATGAACCCACAGTTTTGGATGAGTTTTTCTTACCAATTCAACATGTCCTTTCACTTCCGTGTGGACATCATCCCGAGTCATTAACTGTTTTTCCTGAACCCCATATGCATTTGGAAATTGAAGATGAGTGCATAGATGAGCTAAATTTTGAGGAGAATTTTGAGGATAGTATTGAGGATGAAACAGTTTTACTAGATGAGTTGGATTTTCCAATTCATCATGTCCCTTCCATTGACTGTGCACATTCTTCTGAACCTTTAACCGATACTATTCCTCAATCACTTCCCTCCACCCTTTCCATCGTTCCCACATTGTACGACACCGTATCACCTTCAATTCTTATGTCTGGTTCACCAAGTTCGGTCTACCCATGTTATCTCACGAATCTTGAGAGGTTTGACCCCATTTCTCGACGGGTTGATAGATTTGTACAATCGTTTTTTATACATCGGTCATTACAAATTGTATTAATTTATCCACTCCATTTCTACCCTCAAATTCGTATTCCATTTCTTTCTCCCCTCTACCATTCTTCTTCTCCGCCGAGACCGTACCTCACTTCCATCCCCACACGGTCTCGCGTATTCTCCATTTTTTTCCTCTCTGCATTCTTTCACCAACCTGTACATTATCGCGATAAAATTTTTGAATGGTTGGTGCTACTTTTGTCCTGTGTAAGGCCCTGTATAGATTAATTTTGTTCTTTTTCCACCTAACTCTGAACTTTAACGCTTAAATAGTGGAAACACCGTTTCACTTAAGTTTGGGGGGACCTTTTTGTGTGTATATATTTTTTGGTTTGCTTTTTCTTTTGTATATAAAAAAACAGGGGAGCGCCGACAATTTTGACCCTCTTGGTGTAGCCTGACAGTGAGGGCACTGTCAAGTTTAAGTTTGGGGGTGAGCTCAGTAAGCTTTCCACCTTCACATTCATGTGTATATTTTGCATTTGCATACTTATTTTAAAAAAAATGTATAAAAATAAAAAAAATTACAAAAATATAAAAACTTTGTCGTTAAGTTAGCTAATAGGGAAGCTTAAACTTTTATTCCGAAAATTTAGTTGATACGTTAGAAATAACTAAATTCTAGGCTTAGGAATTGAAAACCCGAAAATAACCCTCCTTCTGTTTAACCTTGGAAACTGTCACGCCTCGCTTCCCAGAGTATGCTAAGATAGACACGTGACAGAGCCAACCATGCTACCTGTGGATAGGAAAAATCCCTCTACAGTCACATAACGGCTGTAGAGATATCAAGAACAATAATCAACTATCTAACACATGTCCATAAGCCAGAATAAACGAGTCAAGAATAAAATAATGCGGAAGCAAAAGATCCAATAAAAGAATAAACTGGAATGCACATCCCATAATACGGGCTCATATCAGGAATGAAAATGCATAAATAAAACCAAAATACTAACAGGTCCTCACTGCTCGGCCTGCTGACTGAAATACTCCTGCTCGGCCTGCAGCAAAGGTAAAGAATCTGGGCCATGCAAAACCCAGACATCAGTGCGTCATAATATCAAGCAATAATATAAACAGGGGGTAGCAAGACATGCAGGTATGAGTATGAATGGTAAAACAGGTATAACAGTAACATAAATAAGGACAGTGAAGGGTAAGACATACGTGATGTGCAGTGAGTAATCTAGACTGGTCTACTGGGTTAACTACTCTCAAGTCTTGAAATCAATTTGATGAATCATCGATGTAACTCAATAGTATCCCGTGCGTGCCCGGGACCACGGTCAAGATTCTCGGACTGAATCCGAGACATGCCGCTAGGCAGTAAAAGGTAGTATATAACGATGAATGATGTCAGCAGTATCATCCCGGGGCTGGCCAAGCCCGTAAGACTGATCAGTAAAGGCATCGAACTGTCGAGTTACAAATCAGGTTTCATCACTGATTTCCCCATACCCCCAAGTTATGTGTTCAAGTTAGGTATTGATAAATCTGGAGCTAATGCCAACACAGGATCAAGCAGGTACAAGTTTGTCTGTATAGACAACATGATATGTTCATAGGGACAACAGGTCAAGATTGTCGGCATTAGTAACAAGATCAGCTAATGTGTCAAGCTGTGGTACATCAGGTCATGTCAGGTAGTGTACATGGATCCAATCAGGTCAAGTAGTACACATGTATCAAGTCGTGTCAAGTAGTAGTGTATCAAGTCACGTCAGGGGTGCACAAGTATCGAGTGGGTGCTCATAATCAAACTCTAATAAGCATGGGTACACAAAAACAAGTATGGGATACCAATATAACAATAAAATAGAATAGTGTGATATGGTATGCAAATAGATATAAATTCGAAGATATGGATGCACAGTTATCGATTAGGGTTACAATTATAGTTTCAATATTAATTAGGATGCACTTTATTAAACATAGGTGTTAATATGACATTATTATGTATTACTATGATCTATGGATGCAGTTATATATATTCTAAATGAGATGGATGCAAACGGGTATCCGAAAAGTTATAAAACTATAAAATGGTAATGTGGGGTGTACAACTAAGCAATATGTGATATAAATATTGATATGGATGCAGTATAATGAAATCTAGTATGTAACAAGATTAGTTTTCATGATCTAGATTTAAAATGATATAAACGGGTGCAAACGGAACATCGACATGTTATAAAACTAAACATGGGGTACTAGATTTAAACTACAAGTATAATATTTATTTAAATAGATATATAATGAGTTATATAGCATGTAGCAAGATTAACTTGCCTAGACGGATCAAGAAACGGGTGTGTACGGAACGTCTCACGTAGGCGAAATGTCGCGACGCGCGCACGGTATACGGAACGATTCCAAACAACGCACAAAGGTGATCACACAAGTCAGGTACGACGTCTGGATCGTCGGCGTCACGTCCGGCTCCGGCGATCTACAAAAGACAGAGAACAATTTTAAGGAAAAGAAAGAACAGAAGAAAGAAAGAAAGGAAAGCGAAGAAAGGAAGAAGGAAAAGGGGAAGAAGAAGGCTCACTGGATTGTACTGGAGTCAGGGAACGAGGGGCGATGACGAGATCAACTCCAGTGATCTTCGCTGGCGGTGGAGTGGTGTGCAGGAGGGTGCTCAGGTTTGGGTTTCTGGGTATGTGCAAAGCTTGGGGAGATGAGCAGAGGAAGGTGAGGACGAGGGGAGGATGAAGACGAGGTCGGGAGGGACGTCGTCGACAGCGAGGCAGGCGACGGCTAGGGCTCACAAGTCTCGCGGGTTGGAGGAAAATGAGAGAGGAAGGAGGGATTAATAAATATATATAGGGAGAGAGAGAGATAAAGAAAGTGAGAGAGAGAGAGAGAATCTGAGAGAGGAGAGAGAGAGTGAGATCGAAAGGGGAGAGAGAGCGAGATCGATAAGAGAGAGAGAGGGAGAAAGGAACAGTAAGGAGAAAGAATTTTGGAAGTATGTGGGGGAGAGAGAAAGGGAGAAGAGAAAGAGAAAAATTATGAGGGGGGAGAGAGAGAAAGAGAAAAGAAAGAAAGAGAGAGGGAGTGGGGGCCACAAGCCAGTCGAGAGACAGCTGGGGATGTGCTGGGTTGTTAGGATTAAGATTTTAAAATTTAAAAAATATTTATAGTTTGTTATCGAAATTTAAAAGCTGGATAAAAATATAAGGATAATTAATTAATTAATTTGAATTTTGGCGGGATACAAAAGTATTCCAAAACGCGCTCGGGTCAGGTCTAAAAATTCCGATTTGAAATATGAAAAATATATGCGACTTTCAAAATTCAAAAAGAATGCTTAGGTAACGAAAATGCATACCCCCAAGAACGGATGCACGTACGTGCGCGTAGCCATCCAAACACGTCCGTTTCACTGAACGGGACGAGAACAAGATGCGCGGATGCTATCACGGGGTTAGGGGTATCATGCAGGCTATGAAATGCAATTTTAAATTATTTTACGTGACCTAAAAATGTTATATGATAAAAGATGCAATGCCAGATAAAATGCCAGTATGCACTAAACATGAAAATGCACAATCTACGTAACAAGTCAGGGTAATTCATAAATATGAATCAAACAGGTTCAAGAAAGCGGGTCGGGTCGAATGCGATCTAAAATGTAAAATACTATTCGCACCCAAAACACGATAAATCAGGAAAATACCACAATTAAGGAAATACGAGAACTGGAATTGGTATAAATGAACTAGGTTGTTACAGAAACCATACGTCCTTGCAGTTTTTTTAGAAGTAGGTAATCTTAAGTTCAGTTCTTGAGTTAAGTCGAGATGAAGGGAAAGTATTGAAAGTTTTATTGAAGGAGTCAGGGAACGAGGGGCGATGACGAGATCAACTCCGGTGATCTTCACCGGCGGTGGAGTGGTGTGCAGGGGAGTGCTCGGGTTTGGGTTTCTGGGTGTGTGCAGGGCTCGGGGAGATGAGCAGAGGAAGGTGAGGATGAGGGGAGGATGAAGACGAGGTCAGGAGGGACGTCGTCGACGGCGAGGCAGGCGAGGGAGGCGACGGCTAGGGTTCGCAAGTCTCGCGGGTTGAAGGAAAATGAGAGAGAGGAAGGAGGGATTAATAAATATATATAGGGGAGAGAGAGAGAGATAAAGAAAGTGAGTGAGAGAGAGAATCTGAGAGAGGAGAGAGAGAGAGCAAGATCGCGAAGAGAGAGAGATGGAGAAAGGAACAGTAAGGAGAAAGAATTTCGGAAGTATGTGGAGGAGAGAGAAAAATTATGAGGGGGAGAGAGAGAATGAGATCTGCGGTGAGATAGAGAGAGAGAAAGAGAAAAGAAAGAAAGAGAGAGGGAGTGGGGGCCACGAGTCAGTCGAGAGAGAGCTAGGGATGTGCTGGGTTGTTAGGATTAAGATTTTAAAATTTAAAAAAGATTTGTAGTTTGTTATCGAAATTTAAAAGCTGGATAAAAATATAAGGATATTTAATTAATTAATTTGAATTTTGGCAGGATACAAAAGTATTTCAAAACGCGCCCGGGTCGGGTTTAAAAATTCCGATTTGAAATATGAAAAATATATGCAACTTTCAAAATTCAAAAAGAATGCTTAGGTAATGAAAATGCATACCCCTAAGAACGGATGCACGTACGTGCGCGTAGCCATCCAAACACGTTCGTTTCACTGAACGGGACGAGAACAAGATGCACGGATGCTACCACGGGGTTAGGGGTATCATGCAGGCTATGAAATGCAATTTTAAATTATTTTACGTGACCTGAAAATGTTATATGATAAAAGATGCAATGCCAGATAAAATGCCAGTATGCACTAAACATGAAAATGCACAATCTACGTAACAAGTCAGGGTAATTCATAAATATGAATCAAACAGGTTCAACCAAGCGGATCGGGTCGAATGCGATGTAAAATGTAAAATACTATTCGCACCCAAAACACGATAAATCAGGAAAATACCACAATTAAGGAAATACGAGAACTGGAATTGGTATAAATGAACTAGGTTGTTACATTATACCCAACTACAAAAAGAATTTCGTCCTCAAAATTCCAAGAACAAGAAAGGATAACCAATCAAGAAACTACAAGAATAGATGTGGAAACTTCTGTCGGATTTCATCTTCTCGTTCCCAAGTTGATTCTCCATGTGAGCAATTTCCCCAAGAAACAAGTACAACAGGGATAACCTTGTTCTTAAGAACCTTTTCTCTTCGATCCACAATCTACATCGGTCGCTCCTCAAAAGTTAAATCTTCTCGTACAGTCAGCTCCGAATGATCCAGCACGTGTGTTTCATCTCGAACATACATACGGAGTTGAGATACATGAAACACGTCATGAGCATTCGCCAAGGATTGCGGTAAAGCCAATCGATTCGCCACTTCTCCAACACGCTCCAAAATCTCAATAGGTCCAACGAATCGAGGACTAAGCTTTTCTCGACTTCCGAAACGAATCACCCCTCTAGTCGGTGATATCTTCAAGAATACCAAATCACCAACCGCGAACTCTAGAGTTCTTCTCAATGTATCTGCCCAACTCTTTTGTCGGTCTTGTGCTGCTTTCATATGATTCCGGATAGTGTTAATCTTCTCAACTGTTTGCACGATCAAATCCGGTCCCAATAATCTCCGTTCTCCAACATCGTCCTAAAAAACGGGTGAGCGACACTTGCGACCATACAACGCTTCAAAAGGAGGCATCTGAATAGTCGCCTAAAAACTGTTATTATAAGAAAACTCCACTAAGTGTAGATGATCCTCCCATGAACCCTTGAAGTCTAACATGCAGGCTCTCAACATGTCTTCAAGAGTTTGGATCGTTCTCTCCGACTGGCCATCTTTCTGAGGATGATAAGCTGTGCTAAACTTCAATCGAGTCCCCAAACTTTCCTGTAAACTCCTCCAAAAGTGTGATAAGAAACGTGTGTCATGGTCGGACACGATGCTCACCGGTACTTCATGCAATCTCACAATCTCCTGCATGTACCGTTCTGCCAATGCTTCCGTTGATTGACCAACTCGAAATAGTATGAAATGAGCTGCCTTGGTCAATCGATCAACAATCACCCAAACTGCATTGTTGCTTTTTGGACTCCGCGGTAGAGCCGTCACGAAATCCATGGTTATATGTTCCCACTTCCATTGAGGAAACGGAAGTGGTTGCAATAAACCAGCAACCCTTTGATATTCAGCCTTAACTTGCTGACACACCAAACACTTCGCTACAAAGCGGGCAATCTCCCGTTTCATGCCTTCCCACCAGAAATGCTGTCATAGATCTCGGTACATCTTCGTTTCTCCTGGATGTACGGAATATGCGGAACTGTGCGCCTCTTTCATAACTTCTTCGTAAATATCTCTCTTTGGCACACACAAACGGCTACCATACCGCAATGAACCATCTTCATGAATCAACAAGTCCGTTCGAAGTCTAGCTTCAACCTGTTCTCGAAACTTTTGCAATCTAGGGTCCTGCAGTTGCGCTGCTTTAATATTCTCGATCAACGACGACTGTACTTGCAGCTGCATCAACTGTCCCAAAGAATGTGGCAGTACAACTTCCAAATAGAATCTCCGAAAGTCTTCAATAAGTTCTTTATGTGCAGTTAACATCTGAATTGCTGGCATCCGACTAAGCGCATCCGGCACAATATTAACTTTCCCCGGATGGTACTTAAGATCAAGATCGTAGTCATCCATCAGCTCCAACCATCTACGCTGCCTCATATTAAGTTCCTTCTGTGTGAACACATACTTCAGACTTTTGTGATCAGTGAATACTTTGACCCTTTCGCCTAATAAGTAGTGTCTCCAAATCTTCAAAGCGAAAATCACAGCCGCTAGCTCCAAGTCATGAGTTGGGTAATTCTTCTCATGGGTATTCAACTGTCTTGATGCGTAAGCTATAACCTTCCCATGCTGCATCAAAACACATCATAATCCTTTTCCAGATGCGTCGCTGTGAATCACCAATCCTCCGAAACTATCTGGTACGGTCAAAATAGGAGCGGTTATCAGTCTCTGCTTCAACGCCTCAAAAGCGACGCACACTTATCCGTCCACACAAATAGTACTTTCTTGCGCGTAAGCTTGGTCAAAGGCTCAGCCAAACGAGCAAAATTCTCTACGAACCTTCTGTAATACCCTGCAAGTCCAAGAAAGCTTTTGATCTCAGCAACGTTCTTAGAAATCGGCCAATCTCGAACTGTTGCAATCTTTTCGGGATCAACGGCGATTCCATCTCCAGGCACGACATGTCCCAAATACTCCACTTCTTCAAGCCAAAACTCGCACTTGCCCATCTTTGCATACAATCTTTCTTGCCTTAATGTCTGCAGTGCGATCTTCAAGTATTCTGCATGCTCTTCTATGCTCCTCGAGTAAACCAGAATATCATCAATGAACACCACTATAAATTGGTCCAAGAATGGTGAAAAGATTCGGTTCATCAAGTCCATAAATATCGCCGGTGCATTCGTTACTCCGAAGGGCATCACTAAATACTCGTAATGTCCATACCGAGTTCGGAATGCCGTCTTGCAAATATCTTCTGATTTAACTCGGACCTGATGATATCCGGATAGTAAATCCAGCTTTGAGAATACCCTCGCGCCACTAAGCTGCTCGAATAATTCGCCAATGCGAGGGATCGGGTACTTGTTCTTAATAGTTACCCAGTTTAATTCTCGACAATCGATGCACGTCCTCCTTGTGACATTTTTCTTCTTGACTAGAAGAACTGGAGCTCCCCACGGTGAATTACTGCTGCGAAACCAACCCTTCTCAAGTAATTCGGTAACCTGCTTCTTGACTTCTTCCAACTCCACTGGTACCGTTGGATAGTACGCCTTAGAAATTGGCGCTCACCAGGAACAAGATCGATCGCGAACTCCACATCTCGTTTTGGTGGTAAACCCGAGATGTCCTCGAACATGTCCATGAACTCTCGAACTACAGCTGGCGCTTCCTCCTTATCAACTTCTATCGACGAAAGAACACTGTTTGTCGGCCTAGCCCTAAACTCGACTGGCCCAACAGAACTGCTACCTCCAGCAAAAACGAACTCCGGATGTCCGGGAATCTGGAAAATCACTTTCTTTACCCTACAGTCAATGTGAGCGTGGAAAGTGCCGAGAAAATCAATTCCCAAGACAACATCAAACAAAGGAATGCACCGGAATTGAATAATTCTAATGCGGGGAAGACATGAACAAGTAGGATACCTGAAACGATTTCACCTGAAGCCAAACACTGAAGAAGATACGCACGGTAAACAGGATTCAAGCTTGCGATAAAACATGAACTGGAAAGCAAGAGAAGCAAGGCAATATAATGACCATGGAGCAAGGAAATGAATCAATACCAGGACTCCACGTTACTTAAATAGAGTACCGCATTGTAACCATGCTGCAGTTCATAGTTACAATCACATAACTCCACTCAAGTCGCCCAAATCCTAGTATCAGAATCAAGGGACATGGAGAAACAATAGGGGACCAAAAGGTTTCAAGTTAAGATGCAAAGAAGTTTGCATATCGTCAAGGTAAGGATCAGGAGGAAGTTAAGATTCAAGAATCACGATAACAATGTGGCAGGACATGTTCTTAATCACGGATTTTCTGATTCGTGTATTGGGTCCAATACACAACTACAAAAGAATCAAACCCGATTAACCTAGATCCTATGGCTCTGATACCAGACAAACCCTGTCACGCCCCGCTTTCCAGAGTACGCTAAGATAGGCACGTGATAGAGCCAACCATGCTACCTATGGATAGGAAAAATCCCTCCACAGTCATATTACGGCTGTAGAGATATCAAGAACAATAATAAACTATCTAACACATGTCCATAAGCCAGAATAAACGAGTCAAGAATAAAATAATGCGGAAGCAAAAGATCCAATACAAGAATAAACTGGAATGTACGTCCCATAATGCGGGATCACATCAGGAATGTAAATGCATAAATAAAACCAAAATACTAACAGGTCCTCACTGCTCGGCCTGCTGACTGAAATACCTGCAGCAAAGGTAAAGAATCTGGGCCATGCAAAACCCAGACGTCAGTGCGTCATAATATCAAGTAATAATATAAACAGGGGTAGCAAGACATGCAGGTATGAGTATGAATGGTAAAACAGGTATAACAGTAACATAAATAAGGACAGTGAAGGGTAAGACATAGGTGATGTGCAGTGAGTAATCTAGACTGGTCTACTGGGTTAACTACTCTCAAGTCTTGAAATCAATTTGATGAATCATCGATGTAACTCAATAGTATCCCGTGCGTGCCCGGGACCACGGTCAAGATTCTCAGGCTGAATCCGAGACGTGCCGCTAGGCAGTAAAAGGTAGTATATAACGATGAATGATGTCAGCAGCATCATCCCGGGGCTGGCCTAGCCCGTAAGACTGATCAGTAAAGGCATCGAACTGTTGAGTTACAAGTCAGGTTTCATCACTGATTTCCCCATACCCCCAAGTTATGTGTTCAAGTCAGGTATTGATAAATCTGGAGCTAATGCCAACACAGGATCAAGCAGTTACAAGTTTGTCTGTATAGACAACATAATATGTTCGTAGGGACAACAGGTTAAGATTGTCGGTATTAGTAACAAGATCATGTAATGTGTCAAGCTGTGGTACATCAGGTCATGTCAGGTAGTGTACATGGATCCAATCAGGTCAAGTAATACACATGTATCAAGTCGTGTCGAGTAGTAGTGTATCAAGTCACGTCAGGGGGTGCACAAGTATCGAGTGGGTGCTCATAATCAAACTGTAATAAGTATGGGTACATAAAAACAAGTATGGGATACCAATATAACAATAAAATGGAATAGTGTGATATGGTATGCAAATAGATATAAATTCGAAGATATGGATGCACAGTTATCGATTAGGGTTACAATTATAGTTCCAATATTAATTAGGATGCACTTTATTAAACATGGGGGTGTTAATATGACATTATTATGTATTACTATGATCTATGGATGCAGTTATATATATTCTAAATGAGATGGATGCAAACGGGTATCCGAAAAGTTATAAAACTATAAAATGGTAATGTGAAGTGTACAACTAAGCAATATGTGATATAAATATTGATATGGATGTAGTATAATGAACTCTAGTATGTAACAAGATTAGTTTTCATGATCTAGATTTAAAATGATATAAACGGGTGCAAACGGAACATCGACATGTTACAAAACTAAACATGGGATACTAGATTTAAACTACAGGTATAATATTTATTTAAATAGATACATAATGAGTTATATAGCATGTAGCAAGATTAACTTGCCTAGACGGATCAAGAAACGGGTGTGTACGGAACGTCTCACGTCGGCGAAATGTCGCGACGCGCGCACGGTACACAGAACGGTTCCAAACAACGCACAAAGGTGATCACACAAGTCAGCTACGACGTCTGGATCATCAGCGTCACGTCCGGCTCCGGCGATCTACAAAAGACAGAGAAAAATTTTAAGAAAAAGAAAGAACAGAAGAAAGAAAGTAAGGAAAGGGAAGAAAGGAAGAAGGAAAGAGGAAAGAAGAAGGCTCACTGGATTGTACTGGAGTCAGGGAACGAGGGGCGATGACGAGATCAACTCCAGTGATTTTCGTCGGCGGTGGAGTGGTGTGCAGGGGGGTGCTCGGGTTTGGGTTTCTGGGTATGTGCAGGGCTCGGGGAGATGAGCAGAGGAAGGTGATGACGAGGGGAGGATGAAGACGAGGTCGGGAGGGACGTCGTCGACGGCGAGGCAGGCGACGGCTAGGGTTCACAAGTCTCGTGGGTTGAAGGAAAATGAGAGAGAGGAAGGAGGGATTAATAAATATATATAGGGAGAGAGAGAGAGAGATAAAGAAAGTGTGTGAGAGAGAGAATCTGAGAGAGGAGAGAGTGAGTGAGATCAAGAGGAGAAAGAGAGCGAGATTGATAGGAGAGAGAGAGAGGGAGAAAGGAACAGTAAGGAGAAAGAATTTTGGAAGTAAGTGGGGGAGAGAGAAAGGGAGAAGGGAGGGAGAGAAATAATGAGGGGGAGAGAGAGAATGAGATCTGCGGTGAGATAGAGAGAGAGAAAGAGAAAAGAAAGAAAGAGAGAGGGAATGGGGGCCACGAGCCAGTCGAGAGAGAGCTGGGGATGTGCTGGGTTGTTAGGATTAAGATTTTAAAATTTAAAAAAGATTTGTTGTTTGTTATCGAAATTTAAAAGATGGATAAAAATATAAGGATAATTAATTAATTAATTTGAATTTTGGCGGGATACAAAAGTATTCCAAAACGCGTCCGGGTTGGGTTTAAAAATTCCGATTTGAAATATAAAAAATATATGCGACTTTCAAAATTCAAAAAGAATGCTTAGGTAACGAAAATGCATACCCCTAAGAACGGATGCACGTACGTACGCATAGCCATCCAAACACGTCCGTTTCACTGAACGGGACGAGAACAAGATGCGCGGATGCTACCATGGGGTTAGGGGTATCATGCAGGCTATGAAATGCAATTTTAAATTATTTTACGTGACCTAAAAATGTTATATGATAAAAGATGCAATGCCAGATAAAATGCCAGTATGCACTAAACATGAAAATGCAAAATCTACGTAACAAGTCAGGGTAATTCATAAATATGAATCAAACAGGTTCAAGCAAGCGGATCGGGTCGAATGCGATGTAAAATGTAAAATACTATTCGCACCCAAAACACGATAAATCAGGAAAATACTACAATTAAGGAAATACGAGAACTGGAATTGGTATAAATGAACTAGGTTGTTACAGAAACCATACGTCCTTGCAATTTTTTTTAGAAGTAGGTAATCTTGAGTTCAGTTCTTGAGTTAAGTCGAGATGAAGGGAAAGTATTGAAAGTTTTATTGAAAGATAAGTCTGAAAAATATTTCCTATTCTTAAGTCCAAATTAAGAAAGTATACGCCCTACAAATCGCTCTTACACGCACCTTGAAACTTGGGATAGTAGAGGATACTTAGAAATACTCTTGCCTGAAAACTTAGTATGAAAGAAAAAAAACGGTATTTAAAGCTAACCACCAAAAGAGCATCATTGAAAAATATATACGGCCTTGAAAAAGAAAAATAAAGAAAAAGAAAAAAAGAATAAATTACAAGACTTGGAAATTGTTAATTACGCTTTAATGCTCACACATTCAGTAATCGGCTGATCAATACCCCAGGAAGCATTAATAGTTGCATGAAAGGTGTGTGAGCAAATACGTCCATCATTAACGAAAAGAAGTAGTATTAGGTATTAGAGTAAGGGTACTATGGCTTGAATTGAATTCTTGAGTGTAGGGGTGGAATTTTACACACACGTAGGGGTATACGATCGATGTTTGGAGGAAAGATAGGGATGAAGAATAAGACTTATGTTTTCCGTAAAGTTGATAAAAATTCCGGATTGGAGACTGCGCTTTAGAAGGAAAACTCAGGAGAAAACTGAGATCTTTCTAAACTGTAAAAACGTATAGGATCTGAGGTTGAATAAATAGGAGGTGTGAAACATAAGGGTTGAATATTTCTAACTTACGATTTTAGAATTTCTAACTTAAATGCTAAACTGTAGGAGTAGAATCGACGTTAACTTATAGCTTGACGGGATTTTATGGGTAGTACCCGCTGAAAACCCTCAGGAGACAACACTCCTCCTATTAGGGACACCTAGAGGTTTAACGGCTTGTTGCTTGAGCTCAGTGCAATCGCGTTCCCTGCGAAAGTGAGGTTAGGACTTTTTGTGAATAATTGGTTTTGCTCGAGACGAGCAAAAGTTAAGTTTGGGGATATTTGTTGATACCAGAATATTGCATTTAATATCGTCCATTCTTCTGCTCATTTGTTTATAGGCAGGTGCTTTTAATCCGTGTTTGCTACATATTTACATGTTACAAGTTCCTAGTCCAAATTGACGCAAATCATACAAAATCTCCACAGTTACCCTAAAAATCCAGAACATCTGTCACAGACAGATAAAATCCGGGTTCCAGTCATCCGTATCCGTCCAGTGCCGCTTACCAGCTCAAGAGACAAGACGAAAAATAGTGGTCATTTATGTCTCGGACAAGCACAGAGCACGAGAGGGGCAGCACAAGATTCAATGGGTGCGCGGAGCTCGAGAGAGATAAAGGTCAAATGAATTAAAAGTGAAGCCATTTTGGACTGTTGCAAATCTGAAGAAACTTTGGAAGCATTTTGCAATTTGGGACATGTAAAACAACAGAAGATAGCAACACAAGGAATCCCAGAAAATACGAGACACCAATTCCACAAAACCGCGGCGGAACAGCCGCCAAATGTGGGTTTTTGCGGCGGTTCCGCCGCGGTTTCGTGTCATCATCTGACCAAACTTTTGGGTTATTTTGGTCATTGTATTTGGGCTAAGAATTTAGCCCTAGGTTTCAGCTCTCTGCCTATAAATAGCCCAATTTTATGCCAAGTAATGTATGCTTCTTTTTAGTTAGATTTTAGTGTAGGTTAGTTTGTATCTTCTTCTTCCTCTTCATCTATTCTCCATTAAAGTGTAGTGAGAGCTCTTGAGTGGAAAATCAATGAAGATGAGGGTTTTTATTTAACTTGTATTTTTTAATTCTTGTATTGTAATTTTAACTCCTAGGTGTAATTTTGTTTCTTGTTGTTAAGTAGTTGGTGATATGTTCATCACAGAAAATTGCATTTTAATACCGCTCATTCATTATCTATTTTTGTATATATCGGTACTATTAACCGGTGTTTGCTCAGTATTACAGATAACAGGTATCCGTGACAAAATACTGGAAATACATTCAAAATCACGGATATATCATTTGTGAGCCGACACTGCAACCAGAACCGCAAACCGACCGATATCCAAGAGTTATTTTGCAAACAAATAAAGTGTACACATTTTGGTCCAATACATAGCATGTGTACACACTAAACTCTTGGAACATGGACCATGGACCTAGGGGCAGCCATAACATGATGGCTAGGAGCAAGTGGCATGGTGTGATGTGCATTTATTGCATAAAGTGTTGATGTGATTCATAGATTCAAATTTCCCTCCAAGCACTGGGTGCAAACCAGGTCAAAAAAGAAAAAATAAACAACACCAGAGTGATGTGGGGGGACAAAACAAGACAACACACAAAGAACGAGCCTAGGAGCTTGGATTTGACTCGATATGAGCACCTATGTGGCCGGCCCCACTGCCTCCAAATGCCCCCAGTTTTCTGTGGGCCCCCCTTGCTGCCTTGTCATCACATTTTTATTGTTTGTTTATTCAGTTTTTGAGCCTATAAAAGCAGAACTAGGCAGCAAGGATGAGGGTCTCACATTGTATCTTTCATTTTACACTTCAACTCTTTTGTTTTCTTTTATTCTCTTGTACATAGCTAACCCCTTGAGTTCTTTGCCTTAATTTGATCTTGCAACCTCTTCTTTGAGCTCGCAAGGTTAAGCTTTGGTTATAGCACTCAAGGGTTGTATCATTACTTTGGTATGAATAAAGTCTCTTTTGTGCTTCATTTTGCCTTGGGTTTTTAGCTCTCTCTTGATCTTGCAATCTCTTAATTGAGCTTGTAAGTTTAAGTTTGTTATTAAACCCATGGCGTGTAACTTGTTCATGGTTCCTAGTTCTTTCTTTCTTGCTTTTTATTACTTGCCTTTACATTCATGCTTTACTTTCATGCACTTAAATTCCATGCCCTTTACTTACTTGTAATTCTTTTTCCTTTCTTCTCTTTTCTCTTTTCTTTCGCTCTTTTTGTTATTGTTAATATGATGTTTGTGAATATGTGTTGTTAGCAAAAGAGAAAGATATTGTAAGTTAACATCTCATTTCCTATTTCCCTTTCCCGTATTTTTCCATTTGAAACTCCGCCCAAACCTTACGCAAGCATTCCGTTAGGCACCCTACCCTACCAAGGTAACAGTGATTCCTAACCGCGACCGGTTGCGTTCGGTTTGGCCGGAGACAAAAGCAAGTGACAAGAACGGAAGGACAAGGGTCAATAAGCCGGATTCCACAAATACCGTGCTTAAATCCCCTAATCCACGTTGTTGCCGATTGCTCTAGCTTCAATGGTTGAGTTCGGCTCAAAGGACTTGACTACGGAATCCATTAACTTACACTATCATATCGTTTCCTAACAAGCTTTATACTTCCATATAACACATAGGATAGATATGAACAATTCCGCCCTCGCGCATTAACTCGTAACGACAAAAACGTAAAACGCTCCGTCTCCCTGTGGATCGACCCGTGCTCAATCGGCTAGCTGCAAAGCGACACCGTCTTGATTGCGGTTAAACTTTAATTCTTTCAATCAAATGGCGCCGTTGCCGGGGAGACGGTAACGTTTTTAGTTTTTGTTATTTTGGGTTAATCATTGTACATCTCATTTATACTTCTAACACTATTTTTCAAAAACAAACTAAAAATTTCAAAATTTCAAAACCAAAACAAAAAACTAACTTTGCTAACTCATTTTGCTCTCTGGATTTCATACCTGCTAGCACTCTGGATCTCAACTAAAACACCAAACAATACCAGTGTGATATTAGTAGAGCACTGTGAACATAGAAGAAGTTTGGAGCCCCAACTCAAAGGCAGATCCGGCGACATCTTCTACATTTCCGGCGATGCCGGCCGTATCTCATCATCTTGCTTCCAAATTTTCCCTTGTGCTCCAGTGTTCTGTTTTTGTCCTATTTGTAGTGTTTGCTTGTTTTAAATTTTAGTGTGCAGGTATTTGGGCATTCGTATCGCTTTTCTGCACTAATATCCGTTTTTTCCGACATTTAGATTTTTACGGATTTGCGAACTACGATCGTGGGGAGCAAAGTGTACATTCCAAGTTAAGGTGGTTACGAAGTACAGTGCCAAAGATCCGGGTAGTTCGACCCGCGCAAGAGAACTTTTCAAGCTTACCGGATTTTGATTCAACGGGGGTTTCCTAACCCAAAACTTAATGGTACGTACTTTACTACCACCTTCTTCTCAAATCCGACGCATCCACTATATATCTTTGAAGGATTCTTTGCAAGTTCGCTCCCAAATGCTCAAATTGACAAACCCGTATTTGTTGCAGTGCCGAGCTTAAAAGTAAAAAAAGATTGTTTGATTCTTTAAATAATTTTTTGATTAATTTGTGCATTGCATTCATTAATACGGACTTAAGGGCAAGCGAACCCCACAATATACGGTAAAGGATTTCATCACCTTTTCTGTGGCCCACAAATCACGAAACTGAACATAACGATTACCCGCACAAATTTTAAAAGAAATTAGACTTTAAGCCTTAAGGACTTCACGCTCACTAGGAGAAGTTAACTGTGTTTAGAACACCGCTTAACGGTATATTGTTTACGGTGTGTCTAGGAAAGTGTTAACGGCGAAACCGCCAAAAGAGAAAGGGTTATTTAATTAAGGAGCTTCGCGAAGCGTCGGAAAACCTCCCCTTATCTATGCACTTACCTGGCCTCATGATCAGTATATCTTGAGCCCGTTTCTCGACACAGTTTTACTTCGACAATCAAGTTTTTGAGCAAGTCCAGTTGACCTAGGTGAACCCTAGACCGATTAGGTGTGTGGTATTTTTGTGTCGTGATTGTTTTTGTCCAGATTCTTTTAGTGTGTATATTTCATTCTTTTGTTAATAACTAACTAAAAATTATATATATTTATATATATATATATAACACATTCTTTTTCTCATCCTGTTCTCTTCCTTTCTTTCTTTCTCTCTTCATATCATGGGTACCCCACCTCGAAAAACTCTTGCCGAATTTTGGTACCCACAACCAGACATAACTTCTTACGGTTCTTGCTTTGGTCGAATTTCGAACGACCCTTCCATGCCCAAAATTTTATTGAAAGATCGCATAGACGTATCTAAGACAAACACTTGCACTCCGCAATCCACTTTGTATCAACCTTTTCAAACCCCCCCACACTCTTACGTTGATACCCCTTTTGCGAGTCGTCCTTTGTCCATCGCTGAACGTATTGAACAATCTCGTAGCCGATCTTTCACTCCTTTCACCACTACAAATTCTTTGGATCAACAATTCCATTCACCTTCTTATTCATATGTTGATCCTACCCCTGTCCAGCCATTCAATTCCTACCAGTCCTATCCGACTTTTACACATTCCCTAGACATTGCTTCTGAATCTCCATTTGGGAATTTTCAGTATCCAAACAACTTTGAATCTTTTACTGAAACCCCTTCACAACCCATGTCTAGTATGGAACAGTCGTTGGAAGACTTTAGGGTAGTGTCATACCACCAGATGATGGATTTGAATGCGTCCATGGCCGCCCTCATACAACCTACTGACCAGGTAGCTGGTTTCCAACTAGCTCCACATTTTCCAATGTATGAAGCGGCGATAGGACAGGCTGAGAATTTGAGTGGAGAGAGTGAGCTGTACACTCTTCCAAATCAAACCTACCCATTCCAAATTAAATCACACAACTCCAGTTTTGAATGTCTATCAAGTGTCCCAAAGGATTTACCGATTGAAGATAGAATGTTTAATGAGTTGTGCGACTTTGTAGTGTTTGATTTGTCCGATTGTGAAGGGACCTTGCCAAGTGAAACCAATCCCTAACCTTTCGACCTCTACACATCTATCTTAGAACCTGAATTGATTGAAATCATGCTTTTGATGAGGTGTCTGAGAAAATTGATTTTCACTTGATCGAGGATATTGACGCTGGGAATATTTCGGATGATGAACCCGCAGATTTGGGTGAGTTTTTCTCTCCAATTCATCATCCCGAGTCATTAATTGTTTTTCCCGAACTTCATATGAGTCTTGATATTAATGAAAAATGCATGAATGAGATAATTTTTGAGGAAAATTTTGAGTATAATTTTGAGGATGAACCAGTTTTGCTTGATGAGTCGGATTTTCCAATTCATCCTGTCTCTTTCATTGACTGTGTACACCCTCCGGAACCTTTAACCGGTAACTTTTCTCAACCACTTCCCTCCATCCTTTCCATCGTTCCGACCTTGCAAGCAACCGTATCAATTTCATTTCTTATGTCTGGTTTACCAAGTTCGGCGTACCCATGTTTTCTCATGAATCTTGAGGGATTTGACCCAATTTCTCGACGGGTAAATAGATTAGCACAATCACTTTTCACACAACGGTCATCACAAATTGTGCGGATCTATTCACTCCATTTCACCCTCAAGTTCGTACTCTATTTCTTTTTCCCTTCCGCCATTCTTCTTCTCATATACCGGGACAATATTCCACTTCTACCAGCATACGGTCTTGCGTATTCTCCATTTCTTTCCTCTCCGTATTCTTTCACCAGCCACTGCTTTATCACGATAAGAACTTTGAGTGGTTGGTGCTCACTTTTAGCATGTGTAAGGCCTTATATAGATTGATATTGTTCTCTTTCCCCCTAATCCTGAACTTCAACGCTTAACAGTGGAAACACCGTATCACTTAAGTTTGGGGGGGGGACCTTTTGGTGTATATATTTTTGGTTTTTATTTTTGTGTATAATTTGTTTTTGGGGAGGCATCGGCAATTTTGACCCTCTTGGTTTAGCCTGACAGTGAGGGCACTGTCAAGTTTAAGTTTGGGGGTGTGCTCGGTAAGCTTTCTTCCTTTACATTTATTTATATATTCTGCATTTGCATACCTTATTAAAAACCCACAAAAATCGAAAATTTTCCAAAAAATATAAAAACTTTGTCGTCAAGTTAGCTAATAGGGTAACTTAGATTTTTATTCCGAAAGTTTAGTTGATACGATAGAAATAACTAAATTCTAGGCTTAGAATTTGAAAACCCTAAAAATAACCCTAAGTCTGTTTAACCTTGGTAAGTATACGTCCTTACAATTTTTTTGAGAAATAGGTAATCTTGAGTTCAGTTCTTGAGTTAAGTCAAGATGAGAGGAAAGTATTGAAGTTTTACTAAAGAATAAATCTGAAAAATAGTTTCTATTCTCGGGTCCAAATTTTGAAAGTATATACCCTACAAACTGCACATACACGCACCTTGAAACTTGGGATAGCAGAGGATACCTAGAAATACTCTTGCCTGAAAACCTAGTATGAAAGGAAAAAAACGGTATTTAAAGTTAAACACCAAAAGAACATCATTGAAAAATATATCCGGTCTTGAAAAAGAAAAAGAAAAAGAAAAAGAAAAAGAAAAAGAAATAAATAAAGTCAAGACCTGAAAACTGCTATTTACTCTTTAAGCTCACGCATTCAGTAATCGGCCGTTAGTGCCTCAAGAAGCATTAATAGCCGCATGAAAGATGTGTGAGCAACACCGACCATCACTTAATGAAAAGAAGTAGTATTAGGTATTAGGGAAAGGGTACTATAGCTTGAATTGAATTCTTGAGTGTAGGGGTGCAAATTTATACACACGTAAGGGTATACAATCGATATTTGGAGGAAAGATAAAAATGAAGAATAAGATTTATGTTTTCTGTAAAGTTGATAAAAATCCCTGATTTGAGACCGCACTTTTAGAAGGAAAACTCAGGAGATACCAACATCTTTCTAAACTTTTTTGGAACGCATAGGATCTGAGGTTAAATAGATAGGAGGCGTGAAACATAAGGGTAGGATATTTCTAACTTAGGATGATAGAATTTCTAACGTAGATACTAAACTGTAGGAGTAGAATCAACGTTAACTTATGAAACTAGCTTGACGGGATTTTGAGGGTAGTATCCGCTGAAAACTCTCAGGAGACAACACTCCTCCTACTAGGGACACCTAGGGGTTTAACGGCTTGTTGCACGCGCTCAGTGCAATCGCGTTCCTTGCGAAAGTGAGGCTAGGATTTTGTTTTGCTCGGGACGAGCAAAACATAAGTTTGGGGGTATTTGTTCATCACAGAAAATTGCATTTTAATACCGCTCATTCATTATCTATTTTTGTATATATCGGTACTATTAACCGGTATTTGCTCAGTATTACAGATAACAGGTATCCGTGACAAAATACTGGAAATACATTCAAAATCACGGATATATCATTTGTGAGCCGACACTGCAACCAGAACCGCAAACCAACAGATATCCAAGATTTATTTTGCAAACAAATAAAGTGTACACATTTTGGTCCAACACATAGCATGTGTACACACTAAACTCTTGGAACATGGACCATGGACCTAGGGGGCAGCCATAACATGATGGCTAGGAGCAAGTGGCATGGTGTGATGTGCATTTATTGCATAAAGTGTTGATGTGATTCATATATTCAAATTTCCCTCCAAGCACTGGGTGCAAACCAGGTCAAAAAAGAAAAAATAAACAACACCAGAGTGATGTGGGGGACAAAACAAGCCAACACACAAAGAACGAGCCTAGGAGCTCGGATTTGACCCGATATGAGCACCTATGTGGCCGGCCCCACTGCCTCCAAATGCCCCCATTTTTCTGTGGGCCCCCCTTACTGCCTTATCATCACATTTTTATTGTTTGTTTATTCAGTTTTTGAGCCTATAAAAGCAGAACTAGGCAGCAAGGATGAGGGTCTCACATTGTATCTTTCATTTTATACTTCAACTCTTTTGTTTTCTTTTGTTCTCTTGTACATAGCTAACCCCTTAAGTTCTTTACCTTAACTTGATCTTGCAACCTCTTCTTTGAGCTTGCAAGATTAAGCTTTGGTTATTGCACTCAAGGGTTGTATCATTACTTTGGTATGAATAAAGTCTCTTTTGTGCTTCATTTTGCCTTGGGTTTTTAGCTCTCTCTTGATCTTGCAACCTCTTAATTGAGCTTGCAAGTTTAAGTTTAGGTTATTAAACCCATGGCGTATAACTTGTTCATGGTTCCTAGTTCTTTCTTTCTTGCTTTTTATTACTTGCCTTTACATTCATGCTTTACTTTCATGCACTTAAATTCCATGCCCTTTACTTACTCGTAATGCTTTTTCCTTTCTTTTCTTTTCTCTTTTCTTTCGCTCTTTTTGTTGTTGTTAATATGGTGTTGTTAATATGATTGTGAATATGTGTTGTTAGAAAAAGAGAAAGATGTTGTAAGTTAACATCTCGTTTCCCATTTTCTTTTCCTGTATTTTTCCATTTGAAACTCCGCCCAAAGCTTACGCAAGCGCTCCGTTAGGCACCCTACCCTACCAAGATAACGGTGATTCCTAACTGCGACCGGTTGCGTTCGGTTTGGCCGGAGGCGAAAGCAAGAGACAAGAACGGAAGGACAAGGGTCAATAACCCGGGTTCCACGAATACCGTGCTTAAATCCCCTAATCCACGTTGTTGCCGATTGCTCTAGCTTCAATGGTTGAGTTCGGCTCAAAGGACTTGACTACGGAATCCATTAACTTACACTATCATATCGTTTCTTAACAAGCTTTATACTTGCATATAACACATAGGATAGATATGAACAATTCTGCCCTCGCGCATTAACTCGTAACGACAAAAACGTAAAACGCTCCGTCTCCCTGTGGATCGACCCGTGCTCAACCGGCTAGCTGCAAAGCGACACCGTCTTGATTGCGGTTAAACTTTAATTCTTTCAATCATGATATTTCTTTGCATGTTTTATTTTCCTTCCTTTCTTATTCGTATTATTTTCAAGCCATGATACTCGACGGAGTTCCTTGCTTAGGTGAGGACCCAAGTAGTTAGCTTGTAAAATCGTATTTTTCCTTTCTTTCTTTACTTCTTTCTTGCTTTGTTTTCTTTTCATTTTCATGTGTGAATAATTTCCATACTTGTTAGGGGCTAAGAAAGGTTAGTATGAGGGACGGAAAAATCCCTTGTGCTTCTCTTCGCCAAACATCCTAAAACGAATCTAGACCAAACAAACACAACCCCCTCACTTAGGCGCACTATACGTGACATATAGCCGCGATCTAAGTCGAGAAGTCCTTTAAGCGTACTACAACGTGACATGTAGTTGTGACTTAATTGGATACATGGTTGCGGGTGTTTAGCCTAGGGTTGGAAATAAGCGCATTTAGCGGACGGACAAGGGGCACTAGAAATGGATTTAGCGTTGGAAAGCTTGCTTAAACTCACAAATCTCATTCCTATGTCCTCCTAATCCCCGCTACTATCGATTATCCCAACATCGTTTTAAGAATGGCAAAAGACAAGTATAAGACTAATCCTAACTCTACTAACTAACCTTAACCCTAACAAGCTTACTTAAATATACATACAAACACTTAGGATAGATTTGAACATACACATATATATTATTCATTGACTCGTCTAAAACACAAACATACATACTACAATCTCCCTGTGGATCGACCCGTGCTCAACCGGCTAGCTGCAAAGTGACACCGTCTTGATTGCGGTAAGTAGAGAACCGAGTAGAACGCATATCATAAAAATGTATTGTGTTTCTACTACAATCAACCACGGTCCAGAATCTCAGGCTGAATCCGAGATGTGCCGCTAAGCACTAAACAGGAAACATGTACAGACGAATGATATTAGCAGCAGCATCCCGGGACTGGCCTAGCCCCCAAAACTGATCAGTATAAATATCGAACTGTCGAGTTACAAGTCAGGTTTCATCATTGATTTCCCCATACCCCCAAGGTTATGTGTTCAAGTCATGTATTGATAAATCTGGAGCTAATGCCAACAAAAGATCAAGCAGGTACATATTTTGTCTAAATAGACAACAGTCCGTCGGGACAACAAGTCAGGGTTGTCGGCATCAGTAACAAGATCAGATATCAAGTCAAGCAGTGGTGTATCAGGTCATTTCAGGTAGTGCATATGTATCACACGGATGCTCAAAAGTAAAACTGTAGCAACTATTAAAACACGGTAAAAGCACGGATGCACGAATAGTAATCAATGATAACATATAATGAGTCTTTGAGTCGTATGATGCATACTAGCAAGCATGGTATATGTATCTAGCAATAACATGAAGTAATCGGGTTCCGGCATGCAACTAAATATGTAATATACGGATGCGAACGGATATCGTAAAAACGGTAAACTGTAATATGGATGCATAATACAATAAACATGTAATATTTTTATTCATATGGATGTAAATATAGTAACATAGCATGTAGCAAGATAAACTTGCCTGATCGGATCTCAATACGTGGTGTGTACGCCACATACGACGTCGGTAAATATCGCGATGCACACGCGCACGTACAGAACAGAACCAGGCAAAGCAAGAACACGACCACGCTGGCTGGGAATGTCCACTGGATCGGCCGGATCGTCGGCGACGAGCACGACTCCGGCGATGACCGAAAAAATACAACTCAAGAAGAAGAAAGAGAAGAAGAAAAAAGAAGAAGTGGTCTGTTATGATGAGGCTGCGGGGTTCAAGGCTCTGGGTCATAAAAGGCGACGAGGGGGTGACGTCGACGATGGGCCGTCGACGGCGAGGATGCAGGCGAGGGCTTTCCGGGGATGGGGACGTGGGCTTCTTGAAGTCGGGGATTGGGTTCTGCAGGGAAATGAGGCTCGGGAGAGGAGGTGGTAGTTTTAGGGGAGAGGTGAGAGGGGAGAAGTGGTGGCGAGGGGTGAGGCCGACGGGGGTCGGAGCTCTGGTGAGGGTTCAGGCGAGGTCGGGTTAGGTTGCGGTGTGCAGGTTCTGTGCAGGGGGAGAGAGCTTGGGAGATGAAGAGAGAGGTGGTGACGAGATGAAGGCAAGGCGAAGGCGAAGTCGTGATCGGCGATGGGTTTTCTTGGGTCGTCGGGATCGATGTTCTTGGGTCCACGGCGTCGAGGGTTCTCAGGTGTTGGGATCCCGTCATGGGGTAGAGGAGGAGAGAGGGGGTGATCGAGGTCGGGGTTAGGCGGTGGTGGCGACAGCGACGACGACGAGCGCAAGCGAGGGTAGGGTTAGGGTTCGCGAGGAATGAGGCGGATGCAGGAAAAGAAGACGAAGACGAGAGAGAAGAGAGGACATGGCTACAGGTATGGGTTTAAAATATATATAGGATTAGAATATGTAGAGAGAGAGAGATATATATATATGTGGTTGGGATTGTGTTAGTATTTTATAAATATTTAAAAGATATATTTTAGTTTTTAAAGAATATAAAAGTGTGTGTGTGTGTGTATAACAGTAGATTATATTATATTTTATAATTGAGATTTTTGGCTAATACAAAAATAGTTCAAAATATGACCGGGTTGGGTCTAAAATTATAATTTGAAAATAAGGATAATATACGTGTCATGCAAAACTAAAAAATGATATCCGGGTAACAAAAAAGCATACCCCCAAAAACGGATGCACGTAGCATGCACGTAGCGATCCAAACGAGTCCGTTCACCAAACGGGACGAGAACAAGATGTACGGATGCTACTACAGGGTCAGGGGTATAGTGCAGGCCATGCCAGATATTTTTAAAATTTTTTATTTGACTTTATATGTATTTTAAAAAAAATGCAGATACCTGATATAATGCAAGTATACAGGATATAGAACACAAAAGTTCACGGATCCTACGCACTAGCGAGAATAGATCACAAATAGGAATCAAAACGAGTTTCCAGCATGCGGTTCGGGTCAGATGCAAATACAGATACCAATTATACTATTCGCACCCATAACAGCAATAAATCAAGAAATAGCTATTCAATATATAAATTAATCAAATCAAGTATGGTATAACGAACTAAGGTGTTACAATTACCGACCACGGGACGAATTTCGGAAACGACAAAGTCAAAGAGTTCTGCAACGAATACCACATACCAATGAAGTTTGTCACGGTCGCGCATCCTCAATGAAACGGACAGGCCGAGGCTGCTAATTGAGACATCATCCGAGGTCTTCGAGCTTGTTTGGAAAGAAGGCAGGGCAACTGGGTCGAGGAACTACTGCGGATACTGTGGGCTTTACGCACATCGAAGAAAGCGCCCACGGGATTGACCCCCTTCAGCCTCTGCTACGGTACTGAGGCAACGGTCCCGGTGGAGATCGGACTGTCTAGTTACAGAGTCGAACACTTCGACGACGAAGCCAACATCTTGGCGCTCTGGACCAATTTGGACATCTTGCTAGAGAAGCGGGATCGAGCACATATCAAAGAGACAGCTTACCAGCAACAAACTGCTCGCTACTACAACGCGCGAGTTAAGTATCACGCCTTTAAGACGGGAGATTTGGTCTTAAGGCGGAATGAATTCATAGATCAGGACAAACTGCACAAGTTCTCCCCGAAGTGGGACGACCCTTTTCTTGTCTTCGAAATATTGCCCGGTGGAGCCCATCGCTTACAAGTCGCCGGAGGACGCAAGTTTCTTCGGCCCTACAACGCTGAAAAAGTCAAACTATACAAATGAACGTATCTTCTTCTTTTCAAAGCTATGTAATTTTTCTTAAGTCTCCTGAATTAGAAGCGACTTCTTCGATATATTTTCTTCTCCTTCGGATTCCGGATCCCTAAATTCGTTTTGAGAAAATATGTAAAAAGTGCTAAGGGATAAAAGAAAAACAAAACACATCGGAAAAAAAGAATTTTATTCATTAAGAGGTATTATAGGCTCCTCTGCCTTACAAAAAAAAGATTATTACAGCAAAAGGGGCCGGGGATTGAGGAAGCATTGTTGATGATATTCCGACAAGATCTTCGCCAGCCGAGCCCTGTCTTCCTTGGCCGCCTCGGAAGCGCCATTCGTCGGACAAAAATCAACGATCAGCCTCTTCTGGAAACACTCCAGAAGAAGGCCCGCTGGTCGGTCCCGCCTGCTCTTCGAGATCAGGCCGAGATGGTAAAGCGAGTGCAACTTCTCGATCGCCTCATCCTTCAACTGTGGAGACAAGGCGTTGTGCAGACCCGGGGAACTCCTCCAAATTGCATAAATAAACACTTGGAGGAGTGGAGATCGTCGGGAAAGAAGGCGTCCAAAGTGGGCCTCCACGCGGTCTATCACCGTCTCGTACGTCTGTTCGGTCCGGGCGAGATTGTAGAGGTACACATCGTCCCGGGAAATCATCTCGCTGATGAACACGCACGGACGCCCAGCCATCTTCAGAAACGCAAGGTTAAAAGAAACCAACATACCTTCGCTATTTATAGCCCCAACAGAATCCCTAAAGGCCGAAATTTGCGCGCGCAGCAACGCAAATCACGGGATATTTTCAAAATTCCCAATACAGAGCTGCCACGTAGCAGCCATACCAATCCTCATGAGCCCCTAAGCGGTCAATGGAAGTTGGAACGATGCGAACCACGGAGCGTCACGACTTGCCTGTGTGTTTCTGCCACGTGTTGTCTGCGACGGTCACTCTTCCAGATTTTACGGGTCAAGGGAGATTGAACGACGCCCCATGAAGGCGAAAAGAAGTCTAAAAATCCCTCATCAAGAGGCCACCAAGCAGCTTCCCTGTTCGGTCAATCCCTGTAACGTTTTGAAAATCGTTTCGGTGAAATTTCGAAAAAACGGTAAAATAAGGGGGTTTTCTGTAAAAAGTCAAAATACAAATATCTTATTATAAAAATTAAATATACATATTCTAGCTATGTAATTGCTATTATTTGGTGTTTATTGAGCCGCTGGTGAAATTTCAAATTTTCTGAAAAAATATTATTTTATTATTATTTTAAGCCGTCACTAATACATTTAATTAGGGAAAATTACAAATTGGAATGAGTTGAAACAAATTTTGTGCATCATAAAACATTAAATAAAATTTTATCATGAGGTTTTTGAAACGAAATCGTTTGCCAAAACGGTTTAGAAATTATTGAAGAAAAAAGGCTTTTTTTTAGTGTAAATGGTTGTTTGGGGTATAACATTTATCTTTTTCCCACACACCCACACCCACACTCACTCACCCCCATCCCCATGTGGCTGAAATTCAGCAGCACTCCCCCCCTTTTCCCCACTCCATTCCACACAAATAAGAAAAGAAAACAAAAAGAAAAGTATAAGAAAAGATGTATGGTTGTGTTGACTTTGGACTTCTTTGACTTGTCAATACTTTTCCCACCTCATTCTCTCTCCAATCTCCCCAAAATTGGCCGAATCCTCCTCTTCCTCACTGCTGCAACAGCCCCCTCTCTTCTCTTTCTCATTTCACCTCAAAAATTCATCACAAAATGCCCAAAAATCAACACAAAAACCTCACAAAATCAAAATCCAATCTCTACCCATTTTTCCTTGGCCCATCTAGCATGGATCTTGGTGAAAAGAGAGCAATTTGGGAGGCTTAGATTCTTTCTAGATCTCTTATTGGGAGGTATAAATCTTAACCCATGTCTTAATTGTTGGTTAATTACTCCAATTTAGTTAAATTTGGTGTTTAATTTTGGTTAAATTGCAAACTTGAATTGTGGGATTAATGGAAATATGTGAGATTAAAATCAAGATAGGGTTTTATCACATCATTAAGGTTGTCATGAGTAGATTAACATGTTAATGTTTGCTAAAATCTAATTTAGTTACTAGTTCCAAATTGTTAGTTGGAAATTGTGATAAATGTGCTATTTTGCTAACTAGGTTTTTAAGAAATTGATTTATAATTGGGATTAAAATCTAAATTAAGGTTTCATGTCATCATTAATATTATAATGAGTGTTTTAATGACTTTAGACCATGCAAAATCAAGCATAGTTATTGTTTTGTGCATTTTTAGTTGAAATTGTTAAAATTAGATAAATTGCAAAACTAGAATTTTTATTTTTATAAGAATTGATGATATTAAATTCTTGAAATGGGTTGTATGACTTATTTGAGATGTTTAATAAGTATTATAGCCGCTGGATTTGTTTAAATGTCGAGTTTTGTACTAAAACGGGTAATTTTTTTGCTTGCTAGATTTTCGGAAAAATGCCTTTTAAGGTAAATTTGGGGGTTTTGTGAATTTTAACCTATTTTATATTATAGTTAGTGTTCGTGAATGCGCAAATGAGTGTGTTTGGGTTTTCTCGATGGTTTGACGTTTGTACATCGACATCGAGGGTTCGTTTGACTATTCTTGCATGCGTAGGCGATAGGTTTTGATCTATGCGTGATACGCATGCCGATTTGATTTTCGTCTGTCGTTTCGATTTCGAATTTGGTTTTAATGCTATACGGTGCGTTATGATATGTAGGTACCCCATGTGGACTTCGAGACGACAAGCAAGCGTGTGGCGACGTCGGCACCGGCGAGCGAGGACCAGGTGAGTAGATTTATATCTACGGGGAGAAGTCGGGTGGATGGCGTATAGCACCCCCGCAGTTCGTGGTGATGTATACGAATACGTATACACACATATATATATTATTTGAGTATATTGATGATAATATGGATATTTGGTGTTCTTGGTTGATTTAGTGTCGCGAAACCCTAGAGTAGGGTCGCACTACACATGCACACACCAACCCATATTTGCATACTTTCTTCTTTCATTTGTGCTTATACGGGAATATATAGTTATGTGATCACATGGGTATGGGACTATGTGTTCACATACGGATTTGAGGATGATACTTGGGTTTGAGATGAGTCGATGAGATTTGTATTGAGGTTGTGAATTCGGTGATATAGCAGGGTTCGTATTTGAGATACGACATGACGTTGTAGCGGGTCCTTTGACGTAGTGTTTAACACACGTGCATGCATACTTAGGCGGTATCAGTATTGTACAAGACGTGGATCAGTACCCCGATCATGATATTTGATAAAGAGGATACCAGATGAATAGTATGATGAATGTGATATTGACCCGTACCCAAATTTGGGGATGCCGTACGACGGATTTACGTACGAGCTATATATTGATGTTTGATCCGCACTCTTTACTTGGGATGTCTGATTATAGATATGGTATCGGATATGATATTATTGAGGCGGGATCACCGACTAATATATATATAGGTATGTATATGTATCAACTCAGATGTTAGGCGGTTTCCTTACCTGTAGTTCAGCTTGTTAGTTCAGCCGTATAGTTTAGTGTAGTTGTTAGACTAGATTAGACCCCTACCTATTTCAAAACTAACGAATCGTGGGTATTTTAAAAGAAATGTCAAGGGATATATTTCAAAAGACGTATCTTTTCTTACAAACACCGTAGCCCTTATTTTCAAAACACCGCGATTCGTGTTATTTCAAAAGGCACTATTGTAGGACTTATATTAGGGTAATGCAGATTAGTTATCGTTGTGTCTAGTATTCAGCTCCCGCACATTATTGCTGTTGCTCCGCATCGCATACTTACATTGTTCTTTCATATTGCATTGTTGATATTATGCTGTTAGGACACCAGCACCATTACCGATGATGCGTATGTACCACGTACACTTACTTGCCGGCTCACACACATCTTCATCGGTAATTGCCATGTCACGTACACCTTAGAAAATATTATTGCTTAACTTAGCTAGATAGCTAGTAGTTTGACATAATATTAGTGTACTTACCTTATATGCCAGCTTAGATATTGTAGTTATTACTTGTCACTTCATGCATACTGTAATTCATCGTTATGCCGCATTCATGGATTCTCATGCATATATTCACTATTTTACGTGTTATTGAGGTTTTGGATTCGGATTTCCATGAGATTTTCTGGATTTGGAGGAAAACCGCAAAAACATAAATAAACCTTTTCTCTCTTTTAAAATAAAAAGTGCGGTTTTCCTATGATGTATGAGTCGTCCACCATGAGTTTGCTGATGGATTTCGAGACCCGATTCGAGGAGTGGAGGAACCGTTTCGGGTACATGGTGGGCCCGGTATGGTACCCCGGGGCAAGATGAATGTGGTGTTGACGTTGAGCCTGGCAGGGGACAGATTACCTACCGGTGATATTACCCGGCGCGTCGGATATCCGGAGGATACCGTCGTGGTCTTGAGATGGATGGTAGGGGCCGGTCTGGACTGACGGCGCCCTAGATATTGAGATTGAGACATTGATATTTCGAGACATTGAGATTTATGTTTTGTGTCGATGCTAGACACTGTTGATACAGATTTCATTTATGATACCTCAGTTTAAAAATACAAAGGAAATCTCACTAATTTATGAAACAGTTCTTCATTTACATGTATTCTGTTTTCATGCATTTATACCTCATTCATATGATATATTGCTACCTGAGGCACTGACACGGGCACATGAGATTACACTCGGGTTAGATATTTACCCTAGCCTTGTTATAGGCTACGTGTTATTCATATATTTGAGGATATATTATGATCATTGACCTAGGTTGCGTTATTTATGCGATTTCTGTGCGTAGATGTTTTTCTATTCACGAGTTGGCAACTCACCCCCGTTGTGCCCCAGTTTCTTGCATGTTTGCCGTACGGGTTTCATTACGGCTTTGCGGGCACAGTTTCGTTCGGGTGACTTGCTAGTAGGTGGGTTTATTGGTATCGTACCCATCATATACCTTGTATATTATTACTCTGTTGTATCTAGAAGTTCCATCAACCAAACATGTATTTATTTTGAGATAGAGACCAGTGATGTTATTCCTTCGAACTTAGAGTCGCGCGTTATATTTCTGTGGTTTTCTTGTGGTTTTGAGTTTCCTTTTGAATTTTGATTCTCGCCGTTGGCGTTGTATATTATATTGCTTGTGTGGTTGTGACCGTCGATTGACGAAGAGCTAGCTCCCGCTTGGGGATGCCTTTTTATTGATTTCGTATACTATTCATGTTGTATCCCGCTTGGGGGCCAGTTTTTACAAAGGAGACTCTGCCGAAATTTTCAGGAAATTTTTTGATGTTTTTTTAGAAATCCGCATAATTTGGCTTATGCTATTAAAACTACTTACTTAAATTGGTTTTCCTTCACTCTACTACTTTTCTTGGTTTGCATTTCTGGGTTTTCGGCTTACTTGGATTACGTACGCCTCGAGACGTTTCGTAGTTTAAGTGCCGGTCATGTTCCATACTTTCGGGACGTGACAAAGTTGGTATCAGAGCGTTAGGTTTTAACCTTCGGAGCGTAGGATGACCCTTGGTTGATGGAACAGGTGACTAAAGTAGAGTGACGTACCGTTGGTATGTTCCGCGGCATATTTACGACACGCCACTCCACTTATGAAGCCTTAGGATGTACATTCCCTTGTTCAGTATTATATTCCTTCCTGATCTAGCCTCATCGGTACCAGTTTGGTTTTTGCTGCTACGGTTACGGGCAGGGAGAGCTACGGCTAGAGTTGCGGTCAGCACAAGCTCGTCACGAACGAGAACTGACCAGGGCGAAATTCCGGCGACACACGATTGCAGAGATGTGTCTTTTTACTGTGTTTCCGCGCCACGAGCGTTTGGCAGATCGCCTTTATGAGGTTACTCGGAGGTGCTGATCGACACTAGAGAATTGAGCCAATGATAGAGGCCAGCCAGATTTTGATGACCGTTGGTGTGTTGCTTACTCCTGATGATTGAGGCACTGTTCAGCATGCAGACGAGCAAGCCAGTGGTTGCTGCGAGCTACGAGTTATCGCCCCATATGTTGGAGCTATTGTAGGGAGAGTTGTACGAATAGATGATAGAAGGTCGCTAGTCACCGAGGATGAATGACTAGGACATGTGGTTCGTTCGCTACCCCGATGCGAGGTCATCAGATAGATTGATTCCAGCTAGAGACGAGTTCACACGGAGACGTTGAGAGTCGACAGAGACGATCGAATGTCAGAAACCCATTGTTCCAAGTTTAAAGTATTCGGAAAGACATGCAGGCAATTCTATGGACCCTCTAGAAGAATGAAACCCTAACTCGACTTAATGACCGTGTGAAAGCCTTTGAACCTTAGGGTTTGCGGCAATTCCGCGGCGCCATTAGTGAGGCTTGGGTTTGCCCTTCTATGGCTGGACCATCGATACTGTGGTACGTACTCGATACTGTTAAACTGTACCCAAGATGTTGAGCTCTTGGGGGATTATAAGGTTTTGACAAATCGATCGGATGGTTCGACTTCATTCGGATGCTAGGTGGTGAGACGCATTCTTGGAAGACTCCAGATACGAAGATAGCCGTTGGAGCTCAGTCCATACAGCCACGACGTGACAAGCCCGAAGCAGTCGACATTAGAGAAAAGTGGAGTAAGAGGTTCGTACGAGATCTTGATGAGACGATGTTCCACTCCGCCGACATCAGAGATGCGATACGCATGCCGAGGCATGGTACTTGGACTTACCTTCCAGAAGGAGTTGCGATGAGTATGCAGTCGTTCCAGAGCAAGATGCAGATACAGGAAAGGACAATGACTTCCGGACAGTTGGCAGAGACGAGACATGGAAGAGACCGTGAGCAGGATTCCTTCCAGGACACTGCTGCAATGATACTTGCACCCAGGATCAGAGGTGTCACGTACATTCAGAGAGCCAGAGGCCGACGCCAGTGATATGCTGTCTTACGAGTGGTCGTGATGATTGACCGGGAGATAACAAGAGACGTGCCAGAACTGGATCATCCCCGTTGGCACACCCGACAGGGCCGATGAGCCGATGGACCGAAAGATTGGTAATTCACAGTGAAGACCTTGACCCAGGAGTGGTCATGGTTACGCACACTAGTAGGCCAGAGTTCATGATCATCGACGAGATGTCCCATTAGTGACCGTGACAGTTGGCCGAAATTCTTAGAGGATGCGCTTGAGCGGTACTGTTCCGCCATTATTGATTTCGATGTTTTGGGTGATTTATTCGTATGATTTGATTTTGATGATTGAGAATTTACGATCTTTGCACAGTGTTGCACTTGATATCGTTTTCGTGCTTTAGTTTCACATGTTTGTGATTTTACGGTTTTAAACAGTTGAGTTGATTTTGTGCGTATGCACGCACGTGATTTGGTTCCTGCACTCTGTATAGTTTATATATGCTGGCAGTGCAGTGACATGTATTTTGTGCACTTGGATACACTGGATTTCGATTTCGAGGGTGATGCTCGACATTTGTTTTGTGCATTTTATGCACCGAATTGGATTTTTAGCGCATGTTGGGCGCCTGTTACGAGATGCGATTTGGTGCACACCAGATGCATTAATTCGAGATTTTTCGTGCATGTCAGATGCACCTGATTTTGCTGTCAGGCACACACGTTGCCTACGACAGATGTTTCGTGCACACCCGATGCACTTAGATGTTGTTTCTGTGCGCATGTATGGCACATTCATGGATTTTGATTTCCGTGAGCACCAGACGCACGTAGCATTCATGTGCATATTTTGGGATTGATTTCGTATAGAGCAGTACGTTTTTATGATATTGCTATGTGTTTTCGTACTGAGCAGGACTAGTCAGAGGACAGTACCTGAATATATTTTGCATGCATTGATAATTATTGAAGGGATTTCCAAAAAGCGATCTATAGCCTCAGTATTTACTTACGTGTCTGATATGACATGAAATGTTTAAAACAAGGAGACCCTTCTAAATTGTTTCCAAAACGGCGGAACGTACATTTCAAACAAAGGTATATATGTAAATAGTTATTTCCTTATGATAGACGTCCGCCACTGTGCAGTGTTATATGCGTGCACAGCGACTTAAAGAGATTTGGCATGCATTTCCTTCATATATTTACATATATAGATGTGATATTTACGTGTATAGTTTCGAGTTATATCATATTTGTTTTGGTATTGGATTTGACATTTGAGTCTTTACCATGACTCCGATGATTGCGGGATACTTGACGGAGTTTTGATTTTGAGTTATATGCTCATTTTTCATGCACATGCGCTGCGCTACGATTTGTTTTATGTATTTACGATTTCGGAGCCCCGACGACTTGATAGTTTTGGTTAGATATTTTAGTATTTGGGGAGAGTTTTAATTTAAATTCGGGGACCGAATTTCTTTAAGGGGGGAAGATTGTAACGTTTTGAAAATCGTTTCGGTGAAATTTCGAAAAAACGGTAAAATAAGGGGGTTTTCTGTAAAAAGTCAAAATACAAATATCTTATTATAAAAATTAAATATACATATTCTAGCTATGTAATTGCTATTATTTGGTGTTTATTGAGCCGCTGGTGAAATTTCAAATTTTCCGAAAAAATATTATTTTATTATTATTTTAAGCCGTCACTAATACATTTAATTAGGGAAAATTACAAATTGGAATGAGTTGAAACAAATTTTGTGTATCATAAAACATTAAATAAAATTTTATCATGTAGTTTTTGAAACGAAATCGTTTGCCAAAACGGTTTAGAAATTATTGAAGAAAAAAGGCTTTTTTTAGTGTAAATGGTTGTTTGGGGTATAACATTTATCTTTTTCCCCCACACCCACACCCATACTCACTCACCCCCATCCCCATGTGGCTAAAATTCAGCAGCACTCCCCCCCTTTTCCCCACTCCATTCCACACAAATAAGAAAAGAAAACAAAAAGAAAAGTATAAGAAAAGATGTATGGTTGTGTTGACTTTGGACTTCTTTGACTTGCTAATACTTTTCCCACCTCATTCTCTCTCCAATCTCCCCAAAATTGGCCGAATCCTCCTCTTCCTCACTGCTGCAACAGCCCCCTCTCTTCTCTTTCTCATTTCACCTCAAAAATTCATCACAAAATGCCCAAAAATCAACACAAAAACCTCACAAAATCAAAATCCAATCTCTACCCATTTTTCCTTGGCCCATCTAGCATGGATCTTGGTGAAAAGAGAGCAATTTGGGAGGCTTAGATTCTTGCTAGATCTCTTATTGGGAGGTATAAATCTTAACCCATGTCTTAATTATTGGTTAATTACTCCAATTTAGTTAAATTTTGTGTTTAATTTTGGTTAAATTGCAAACTTGAATTGTGGGATTAATGGAAATATGTGGGATTAAAATCAAGATAGGGTTTTATCACATCATTAAGGTTGTCATGAGTAGATTAACATGTTAATGTTTGCTAAAATCTAATTTAGTTACTAGTTTCAAATTGTTAGTTGGAAATTGTGATAAATGTGCTATTTTGCTAACTAGGTTTTTTAGAAATTGATTTATAATTGGGATTAAAATCTAAATTAAGGTTTCATGTCATCATTAATATTATAATGAGTGTTTTAATGACTTTAGACCATGCAAAATCAAGCATAGTTATTGTTTTGTGCATTTTTAGTTGAAATTGTTAAAATTAGATAAATTGCAAAACTAGAATTTTTATTTTTATAAGAATTGATGATATTAAATTCTTGAAATGGGTTGTATGACTTATTTGAGATGTTTAATAAGTATTATAGCCGCTGTATTTGTTTAAACGTCGAGTTTTGTACTAAAACGGGTAATTTTTTTGCTTGCTAGATTTTCGGAAAAATGCCTTTTAAGGTAAATTTGGGGGTTTTGTGAATTTTAACCTATTTTATATTATAGTTAGTGTTCGTGGATGCGCAAATGAGTGTGTTTGGGTTTTCTCGATGGTTTGACGTTTGTACATCGACATCGAGGGTTGGTTTGACTATTCTTGCATGCGTAGGCGATAGGTTTTGATCTATGCGTGATACGCATGCCGATTTGATTTTCGTCTGCCGTTTCGATTTCGAATTTGGTTTTAATGCTATACGGTGCGTTATGATATGTAGGTACCCCATGTGGATTTCGAGACGACAAGCAAGCGTGTGGCGATGTCGGCACCGGCGAGCGAGGACCAGGTGAGTAGATTTATATCTACGGGGAGAAGTCGGGTGGATGGCGTATAGCACCCCCGCAGTTCGTGGTGATGTATACGAATACGTATACACACATATATATATTGTTTGAGTATATTGATGATAATATGGATATTTGGTGTTCTTGGTTGATTTAGTGTCGCGAAACCCTAGAGTAGGGTCGCACTACACATGCACACACCAACCCATATTTGCATACTTTCTTCTTTCATTTGTGCTTATACGGGAATATATAGTTATGTGATCACATGGGTATGGGACTATGTGTTCACATACGGATTTGAGGATGATACTTGGGTTTGAGATGAGTCGATGAGATTTGTATTGAGGTTGTGAATTCGGTGATATAGCAGGGTTCGTATTTGAGATACGACATGACGTTGTAGCGGGTCCTTTGACGTAGTGTTTAACACACGTGCATGCATACTTAGGCGGTATCAGTATTGTACAAGACGTGGATCAGTACCCCGATCATGATATTTGATAAAGAGGATACCAGATGAATAGTATGATGAATGTGATATTGACCCGTACCCAAATTTGGGGATGCCGTACGACGGATTTACGTACGAGCTATATATTGATGTTTGATCCGCACTCTTTACTTGGGATGTCTGATTATAGATATGGTATCGGATATGATATTATTGAGGCGGGATCACCGACTAATATATATATAGGTATGTATATGTATCGACTCAGATGTTAGGCGGTTTCCTTACCTGTAGTTCAGCTTGTTAGTTCAGCCGTATAGTTTAGTGTAGTTGTTAGACTAGATTAGACCCCTACCTATTTCAAAACTAACGAATCGTGGGTATTTTAAAAGAAATGTCAAGGGATATATTTCAAAAGACGTATCTTTTCTTACAAACACCGTAGCCCTTATTTTCAAAACACCGCGATTCGTGTTATTTCAAAAGGCACTATTGTAGGACTTATATTAGGGTAATGCAGATTAGTTATCGTTGTGTCTAGTATTCAGCTCCCGCACATTATTGCTGTTGCTCCGCATCGCATACTTACATTGTTCTTTCATATTGCATTGTTGATATTATGCTGTTAGGACACCAGCACCATTACCGATGATGCGTATGTACCACGTACACTTACTTGCCGGCTCACACACATCTTCATCGGTAATTGCCATGTCACGTACACCTTAGAAAATATTATTGCTTAACTTAGCTAGATAGCTAGTAGTTTGACATAATATTAGTGTACTTACCTTATATGCCAGCTTAGATATTGTAGTTATTACTTGTCACTTCATGCATACTGTAATTCATCGTTATGCTGCATTCATGGATTCTCATGCATATATTCACTATTTTACGTGTTATTGAGGTTTTGGATTCGGATTTCCATGAGATTTTCTGGATTTGGAGGAAAACCGCAAAAACATAAATAAACCTTTTCTCTCTTTTAAAATAAAAAGTGCGGTTTTCCTATGATGTATGAGTCGTCCACCATGAGTTTTCTGATGGATTTCGAGACCCGATTTGAGGAGTGGAGGAACCGTTTCGGGTACATGGTGGGCCCGGTATGGTACCCCGGGGCAAGATGAATGTGGTGTTGACGTTGAGCCTGGCAGGGGACAGATTACCTACCGGTGATATTACCCGGCGCGTCGGATATCCGGAGGATACCGTCGTGGTCTTGAGATGGATGGTAGGGGCCGGTCTGGACTGACGGCGCCCTAGATATTGAGATTGAGACATTGATATTTCGAGACATTGAGATTTATGTTTTGTGTCGATACTAGACACTGTTGATACAGATTTCATTTATGATACCTCAGTTTAAAAATACAAAGGAAATCTCACTAATTTATGAAACAGTTCTTCATTTACATGTATTCTGTTTTCATGCATTTATACCTCATTCATATGATATATTGCTACCTGAGGCACTGACACGGGCACATGAGATTACACCCGGATTAGATATTTACCCTAGCCTTGTTATAGGCTACGTGTTATTCATATATTTGAGGATATATTATGATCATTGACCTAGGTTGCGTTATTTATGCGATTTCTGTGCGTAGATGTTTTTCTATTCACGAGTTGGCAACTCACCCCCGTTGTGCCCCAGTTTCTTGCAGGTTTGCCGTACAGGTTTCATTACGGCTTTGCGGGCACAGTTTCGTTCGGGTGACTTGCTAGTAGGTGGGTTTATTGGTATCGTACCCATCATATACCTTGTATATTATTACTCTGTTGTATCTAGAAGTTCCATCAACCAAACATGTATTTATTTTGAGATAGAGACCAGTGATGTTATTCCTTCGAACTTAGAGTCGCGCGTTATATTTCTGTGGTTTTCTTGTGGTTTTGAGTTTCCTTTTGAATTTTGATTCTCGCCGTTGGCGTTGTATATTATATTGCTTGTGTGGTTGTGACCGTCGATTGACGAAGAGCTAGCTCCCGCTTGGGGATGCCTTTTTATTGATTTCGTATACTATTCATGTTGTATCCCGCTTGGGGGCCAGTTTTTACAAAGGAGACTCTGCCGAAATTTTCAGGAAATTTTTTGATGTTTTTTTAGAAACCCGCATAATTTGGCTTATGCTATTAAAACTACTTACTTAAATTGGTTTTCCTTCACTCTACTACTTTTCTTGGTTTGTATTTCTGGGTTTTCGGCTTACTTGGATTACGTACGCCTCGAGACGTTTCGTAGTTTAAGTGCCGGTCATGTTCCATACTTTCGGGACGTGACAATCCCTGGCGGGTAGTTCCCTACCAAATGACGCCAAGGATCTAAAGCCCTCACCAAGAGGCCTCCGAGCATCTTCCCTGCTCGGTCAATCCCTGGCGGGTAGTTTCCTACCCAACGATACCAGGGATCTAATGCCCTCATCCAGAGGCCACCGAGCAGCTTCTATGCTCGGTCAATCCTTAGCAGGTAACTTTCTACCCACCTACGCTAAGGATTGAAGCCCTCACCTAGAGGCCACGGAGCAGCTTCCCTGCCCGATCAATCTCTGGCGGGTAGTTCCCTACCCAACGACGCCAAGGATCTAAATCCCTCACCAAGAGGCCACCAAGCATCTTCCCTGCTTGGTCAATCCCTGGCGGGTAGTTCCCTACCCAACGACACCAAGGATCTAAAGCCCTCATCCAGAGGCCACCGAGAAGCTTTTTTGCTCGGTCAATCCTTAGCGGGTAACTTCCTATCCACCTATGCTAAGGATCGAAGCCCTCACCTAGGGGCTACCGAGCAGCTTCCCTGCTCGGTCATTCCCTGGCGGGTATTTCCCTACCCAACGACGCCAAGGATCTAAAGCCCTCATCCAGAGGCCACCGAGCAGCTTTCCTACTCGGTCAATCCTTAGTGGGTAACTTCCTACCCACCTACGCTAAGGATCGAAGCCTTCATCCAGAGGCCACCGAGCAACTTCCTTGCTCGGTCAATCCTTAGCGGGTAACTTCCTACCCACCTACGCTAAGGATCGAAGCCCTTACCTAGAGCTAGAGGCCACGGAGCAGCCTCCATACCCAGTCAATCCCCGGCGGGTAGTCCCCTACCCATCTACGCCAAGGATCGAAGCCTTCACCAAGAGGCCACCGAGCAACTTCCCTGCTCGGTCAATCCCTGAAGGGTAGTCCCCTACCCATCTATACCAAGGATCACATCGCTCACTAAGAGGCCATCGAGCAGCTTCCCTGCTAAGTCAATCCCTGGCGGATAGTTCCCTGCCCATTTATGCCAAGGATCAAAGCCATCACCAAGTGGCCACCGAGCAGCTTCCCTGCTCGTTCAATCCTTAGCGGGTAACTTCCTACCCACCTACGCTAAGGATCGAAGCCCTCACCTAGAGGCCACCGAGCAGCTTCCCTGCTTGGTCAATCCCTGGCGGGTAATTCCCTACCCAACGACGCCAATTATCTAAAGCCCTCACCAAGAGGCCACCGAGCAGCTTCCCTGCTCGGTCAATCCTTAGCGGGTAACTTCCTACCCACCGACGCTAAGGATCGAGGCCCTCATCAAGAGGCCACCGAGCAGCTTCCCTGCTCGGTCATTCCTTAGCGGATAACCCCTACCCACCGACACTAAGGATCGAAGCCCCACCAAGAAGCAACCGTGCAGATCCCTGCTCAGCTGACCTCCGAGTGATAAATTCCTACCATCCCAAGACGAGGGTCTAGGAACTACGTCACGGAGGAATCAGTCAACGCCGACCAATTCTAACTTGGCTATTGTTCAACTCACGCTAAGAGAAGTGGTCATCGGTCCGACTCTAAGGAATGGGCTGACACCGACCTTCCTACACTGAGGGACTTCCCGATGTATTCTAAGTGAACGATCGCCACCTCGACTCTGGGGGAGGGAGGGCACCGACCTTCCTGCACTTGGCGATTAATTGACTTACACTCGACGCGCGATTGTCATCTAAAACGCCGGTCATCGACCTACGGCCTAACACTTGCATCGAGGAAAATACCGACAAGCTCAAGTACTCACGCAAGAAACATATTGTCATGCAGAAAAAGCCCAGTTTTATTCAAGTTCTGAAAATCTTTACAAGGTATTCTGGGCTCCTCAGCCTTACAAAAAATGCCTGGAGGCTTACAAAATTTGAGAAAAACAAAAAGCTCAGGATGCAGGCTCTGCCCGGATCTCGCCTTGCTCGGCACCGCCTTCAGGGGCCGGAGCTTCTACTCCCATAACCGCCCCTCCCCCGGCGCTAGTCGCCTGCGGCGTGTCTACCGAAAGCGGGACCCGAGCTCGGAGCTCACCGTCGGAAAACTCCAGCATTAACGCTTTGGCAGCATCAAGAGGTTCGTGCTAAATGATGGCAGAGGCTTCGCCGATGTCGGTGTAGAACTGGTCTGACGCCTTGTACATGTCCACCGACTTACGAGCTCGGCGCCTCAAGCGCAGTCTCGGTCTCCCTTTTGCTGGCGTCCTTCGCCTTCTTCATTACGGCGTAGCGCTTGCCCAACTCCTTCAACTTGACCTCGATGGCTCGGTGGGACTCGCTCAGAAGTCAGTGGGACTCCTGGCTCTTGGAGATCATGAGCTCCCTGGCGGCCAGCCGGGTTTTGAGGGCGGCCGTCTTTTCATTCTCCTGCAGTGGCTGAAGACGCAGGTCCTCCGCCTCCGAAGATGATACCCAGCTTTCCTCATGGCCGGGGCAATCTCCTCCGATTTCATGTTGACGAAAAGGGCGCAATGTTGGAGGACCTAAGAAAAGCAGCAGATAGATTCAGAAGTGTTCAGACCAAGAAATGGCACTTAAGATAATACTTAAACGGATACCAACCTGAACGGCCTCCTGAGAAATGGCGGCCACTTGGGCCTTCAGGTTCCCCCAGGGAATTTTGACCCCGGCCGACTGCTCCATGTCCGCGAGCAAGCTGTCGGCGACGGAAAGCCCCGAGGGGACCACGAAGCAGACGTCCCCCTTCTGCACGGGAATCCCCTCGGGGATATCAGTCGACGGCGTGCAGGAGACCTTCCTTTTCCTCTCAAGGGGAACCTCGGTTCCCTCCTTCGCCTCCGCCGCCCGGGGTTCCAGGTCTCACTCGTGCTTCTGGCTACCCCCGCGACGGTCATCGGGGGCTCAGGGCGATGCGGAAGGCCTCACCGATGGTGACAGTCTCAGGGCCGAGCTCGAGCCCGCTCGGGACATGGTCATGCCCCCAGCCTTCTTCTGGGACGTAGCGGCTTTGACAGCTAGGATCCTTGATCGGTCCATTTTTCCTGCAAAAGGAGAATACACAGAAAAGTTAGTAATGCATGAAGGGCAAAAGGAAATTATTCAAGTCTAAACAGACCGTCCAAGCTCCTAACATACCCACGAAGCGCGCGGGGCTGAGCCCGGCCCAGCTAAGGACCTACTCGGAAAGCAAGACGTCGGCCTACTGGATCGGCTCCCACATGGACACCGCCCTCGCTTCGGGAGATGACGACTTCTTCGCTCGCGGGCAGTCGGCCATGTGCCATTGTATAGGCACAGGCCAATCCTCGCCCTCGGGTGGCCCGACGATTACAAACTTCTTCTTCCATTCGTGAATGGAAGAAGGAACGACTACTACTCCCGACCTGGCCGTCCCTCCCTTGCGTTTTTTGAAAGAAACATACACCCAGCTCGGCTCATCCTTGCAGGTGCCAGGGTGATTTTTCTAACAGAGGAAGTAAGTAAGAAGGGTTAGGCTGAAAGGGATGTCGCCAAGTTTCAACCGGACCAGGAACCCTAGGAGAATTCTCCACGAGTTCGGCACTAGTTGGCCCGGGGCGAGTTGGAAGCAATAAAGTACCCCACATATTTCGGGTGGAAAGGGCAGACACATTCCAGCCAAGAATGCATCCAAGTACAGGGCAATCTCTTTACCCAGCACCTGATCTGCCCTTTCATCCGCCCTGGCTAAATGAAGCGAATAGCGAGCTCGAATCCCGGTAAGCTCACCCGAATCCCGGTAAGCTCGTCCATGTTTCTAAAGATGGAAGGCGCATCACAAGCGTTCTCGATGCGCACCTTAGGGGCCCTTGCCGTCGCCTGGCGACGAGCGGCAGGGGTAGCCCTAACTCTTTGGGGGGAACTCGACGCAGATGAGGCAACCGAAGAGGCAGGAGAAGACACCCTGGACTCTGCCTCAACAACTGGAACCTCATCGCCCGACTAGACCTTAACAACTTCTACCGACCCCCAGAGAAAGACATCTAACCTGAGTCAAAGGGAAGGTTTCGCCGAGGAAAGGTGCTGGAGATCTAATCTGAAAAGAAGGAGAAGCGCCAAGCAATCTCTCGCAACGAAGGAAAATAGTGGCGGGAGTGTTAACCTTAGGGGGGTTCTCTCCCTATTTATACAACTCGAGGGGAAGCATCCGACGGCACCGATCATTTCCCGCCAAAACGAAGCGTCGCGTCTGCCAGCCGTCGTAGCCCCACATGTCGAACAACCATTGGAGACGTTCCTTCGGCCGCAGGCGATAGTGACAGCCTGTCGCATCCCCAATCCGCGTCGGACATGTGGCCTGCACCTCAACAGACGTGCGAGCGAATCGGCGCCCCCTCTTTAAAGCACGATCCTTTCCCTGATCCGCTGATGTCATCAAAGATGCGCGCGAAGATCCAAGCATCCGGGATACGCTGCACGGGCTCATAAATCCGAACGACGTAACTGCCCTACACTGAGTCGCCCCGGAAATCCATGCCGATAGATTTTTGGCAACAATCTGCAACCAGGAAACTGATCAAACCACTCTCGACCCGACCCATAAATAGGCTGGGACGAGAGTGGGGGGCTAATGATGATACTCATAAGTGGGAATTCCCTAGATCATGACACGTGGTAGATGACGTGTCCCGGGGCTCACAGGACAAGAGAAAACACGATGCATTGATGGAATTCCCCGGGCATTCGCCCCGAGGATTGACTCTACATTCGATGGCCTCCCAGAACACTCTTGTGCTCGCCTTATAAATAACCATCGGCTCGCCTCCGAGCCATCCTGCACGCTGAGCTTCCTCAGCCCTCCCAGCTCACCTCTGATCTATCACAAGAACCGAGCTTCCTCGGCCTCCTGCTTGCCTCCGAGCCTCCCGCCGAGCTAAGCCTCCCTGGTTCTACCGAGCAACCAAGAACGCAAAGGCCAAGCGCCTCCACCACGGCTCCACGTATCTCGCCAGAAGCGAGATATCCGCCACCCAACATCCAGCGTCCCACGCCGTCGTATCCCTCCATTAATGAGCATATCTCGTCATTAATGGGGGGATCCAGTCATTCACACAGGCGTAACGTCAGGGGTGTAACCGACGGCGAGGATCTCGCACCATCTCACTCCAAGCGACCACTATATAAACCTCTCTCTCAGACGACTCAGGTAAGGCAATATCAATCTAACAAGCCGTTACTATGCTCAAATTTCTCGGCTAACTTGATCGTCGGAGGGTCCATGGTGGTACAACCATCCCGGAACTTCTTTGCAGGTCGCTCGGCTTCGCCTCGAAATCAACCCATTGGGATCCATACGCTCCAGAAGATGACCATCAACACCAATCTCAATCCTTTATCAACGCTTGCAATAGATCGACGAAGGACAACATCTGAAGGAGATCAAGGCCTTCATCACCACCACCGCCGGCAGCAGCCCACCCTCACCGACTCCTTCTTGAGGATCCCACCATCCCTGCCCCCGGCCCTAACGGGCGAGGTCTACCAGCCTTCCGCCCCCCGCCCTCCTCTCTCCCTTCTAAGTACCGCTCCCTCAACCCTGTCGAACGCCTCGACATCCTCCATGACCGCCTCGGGCTCTGGCATGAGTACGCCCACTAATTTCCTCCTCTCCCACGACGGCTTCACCCCTCCCTCCATCGAGGAGGTCACCGGCATCACCTGCATCCACCAGAGCCGCCTCGCTGTCGCCGCCCGTGTCCGCGACTCCCTCCTCCATGCCACCGAATTCGACCAGGACCTCCTCCCCTTCTTCAACCACCACTCCGGCGCCGACCTCCTCTACGAGCTCCTCCTCGTCAAGTCCTCCCATTGCTCCGCTGCCGTCCGCTACCTCGTCGAGGCCGACCTCGACTCAAAGGCTGCCTAGGACGTGGCCAGGGCTATCAAGGACTTCCCCTGTCGGAGAGGCGATTACGGCTGGGAGAGATTCCTCGTCTCCTCCTCCGCTAACTGCCTCGCCTTCACCTACTTCTGGATGAGCCAGGAAGCCATCGCGGTCCCTGACAAGCTCTCCGCCTTGGAAAAGGCGATTGAGATCGCGGAGATGGAGGCGACCAAGGCGAGAACATCTAAAGAGATCGAGAGGGTCGAGGTGAAGGGAGACGGAGAGCAGGTGGATGAAGAGAGTGCGGCCACCGCGAAGCTGCCGGTGGTGAGGCTGAGGTACGGGAGGTGTCGGAGGCGGAGTCGGTAGTGCTTCTGCCGGTGTGTAAGGAGACGGAAGGCACGAAAGGGGTGTGGGAGGTGCCAGAGATATGCAAAAGGGGAAGGGGAGCTGGGCGTGGTGGCGTCGAAGAAAGGGTGGGGGAGGTGCTGCCAGGATGGCCTCCGGTATTAGGACTGGGAGGGGAGGGAGGAGTGGCGGTGGAGTTCGGGGGCGCAAGGGTGCTGCCATGGAGGGTGAACCGATGGGAGGAGGAGGAAAGGGCGATTGTGGTGGTCGACAGGAAGCGGAGACAGGTCGGGGAGAACGACGATGGGTTCTGGTTGGTGAGCGAAGAAGACGAGAAGATGGAGGTGGTGAAAGTGGGGAAGTAGGGGAGAAGGAGGTGCTGGGAGGCTTGGTTCTGGTGTTGAGGCCGTCCAAGGAGGAAGACGATCAGATAGCGGACGAGGATTGGGATTGAGAGGTTAGCTGCTAGCTTTTATCATTTTGGGATGAGATTGGTAAGCTTACTGGCAAACTTGTAATCTCTACTTAAATTTTGGTATGGGATATAGATGCGTATATTTCTATTTGTGATCTCCACATGAGATGAAAGGAGTAAACAAAGATTATTTAAAAGATTGAAGGAAATATTTTGATGTTGAACTAGTCCCAAAGATGGACGGGATGACCCACTAATAGGCTTAAAGTCTTTTGGATGGAACACCGGCTATACCGAAATCCTAGCTGATGGATGTCATTTTCGGATCTCCGTCAGATGTTGTCTTCCGTCGATCTCCCGGTGAATCTTGGAGGTGATCTCCTGTTGCGTGTGGGTCTCAATAGGCTTTGAGGAGATTGGTGGTTTGGAGGAGTTTATGCCGAGTACCTGCAAAGAAGTCCCAGGGTGGTTTGGTACTACTGAGGACCCTCCGACGATCTAGTTAGCACGAGATCCGAGTAGACCCACTGTGATGGGGGTTTATATAGTGATGGCGGCACACGACAGCAGGCGCGAGAATCTCGCCGGCAGTTACGCTCCCGACGTCACGCCTGCTTAAGGAGCGGATCGCCCATTAATGGGGATCGTGAAGACGTGGAACGCAGGATGTTGCTGGCGGAGAATCTGCGCATGGCGAGATTTGCGGAGCGTCGGTTACGCTTGTGAGTGGTGGAGTCGGTCGGTCGGAGGGACCGAGGAAGATGGCCTCGGCTAGGGAGCTTGGAGACGAGCGGTAGGGCCGGGGTATCTTGGTCCTCTGATAGCTCGGCGGCGAGCTGAGAGGCCGAGGAGGCCAATTTGCATGGGGCTCTGAGTTGAGTCAGCTTCTGCTTGCAGGTCGGGTACAGGGATGGCCTGGTCGGCCTCTGTGGGCCCTTTCTTCTGGGTTCTGGGACACGTCATCTGCCACGTGTCCTGATCTTGGAGATCGCCACTATTGAGCATCATCATTAGCCCCTCACTCTTGTCCCGACCAGATAGCTGGTCGGGTCAGGAGTGGACCGCCGGGCCTCCCGGGGTGAGCTCATTTCTAAGGTTTTCATCGGGACTCGTCCCCGGTCTGTCGGCTGCCTTTTCTATCAGCGAATCATGGCGAGATTTCTGCATTTAAGGAAGGAGTGCCGGTTCGTGCATCCTGCCACTGAAACATCGGTCCACGTGTTAAGCGTCGGTTGGTCGACGCGACGTGTGCAGGCCTGTGGCGTCTGACGGGGTGCGGCCCAGTGTGGGTATGACATGTGGAGCGATCGGAGCCGTTGGACGCGAGGAGGCGTTTTGGCGGGAGTTGAAGAGCGCCGTTGGATGAGGTCGCTCGCGGTGATAAATAAGGGTGGGGCCCGTTCCAGGGCACTTACTCCTTCAAATTTCCTTTCTTCTAAGTCCCGGTTGCTCGGCGCGCTCCCTCCTTTGGACACATGGTCCGTTCCCACTCTTTGGGTCGCTCGTTCCAGAGGGAGGACAGCGGCGCGGCCGTGCCCCTGGCTAGTTCATGCCCTGTGTCGAATGTTCTGTCGGTGATAGGGCCGCCTGCTTCGTCGACGGTTCCTGGTGATTGTTCCGGCGGCGATCTGAGACGCCCGCGGTCACCTGAGCCCCAGGCAAGAGACAGAAGAGAGGGCGAGGACGGGGTCCCCCTTAAGAGGAAAAGGATGATTTCTCTTGCGCCGCCGTCGATGGTTCCTGAGGGGATTCTCGTGCAGGAGGGTGATGCCGTCTTCACGGTTCCATCTGGGCTTTCCGTTGCTGCCGGCCTGCTAGCCGGGTTGGAAGAGTCGTCCGGGGGACAGCTTCCGTATGGCACCTTGAGGGCCCAAATGGAGGCTATAGCCCAAGGGGCGGTCCAGGTACGAACTCCTCCACGTGTTGTTTTTAGCCTTCCTTTCTTTGGCTCGAGCGCTTCCCAGTTTTCTTATTCGCTTCTCGTCAGGTCCTTCAATACTGCGCCATCGCTACTCGTATGGAGGCCGAGGGGGCGTTCCACGCACCGAGGCCAGTAGAAGCGTTTTCTTCGGAGGTCGAGGTCCTGCGGCGTGACCTGCGTCTGGAGAGGGCAAGGGCCGACGTCCTGGTAACTCGTGCGGAGGCTGAGGAGCTCGCCAATTCAGCGAACCGGGGTGTCCATCGCCCCTGAGTGCATCCCTCTGGTTTGCCGAGAGGAAGCTGGCGGATCTGGCCGATCGCTTCGTGGCCATGGAGAAGGAGAGATATGCCAGCAGAGGGGGACGCCGAGGCGGCGCTTCTGGTAGCCCAGACTGCTGAGGCTCGGGCTACGAAAGCCATGGCCGATTACAAGGTGTCGGGGCAGTTTTACGTCGAGCTCGGTGAGTACTCCGCAGTCGCGTGGAATAAGGCTCTGGATGCTGTGAAGGAGCAGCTTCCCGAGTTCGTCGATGGCGAGCTCCGTGCTCGGGTCCCACTCCCGGCGGCAAGGCCTCCGGCAGATAATGATGAGGGAAGCGAGGCACCCCTGGTGGAAAAACCTCCGGTGGTGAAGCCCCCGGTGATGGGGGAAGCGAGGCGCAAGGGGGGAAGGTTTGCGACTTAGGTCTTTTTGATATTTCCTCTTCCCTCTTTTGTAAGCCTCCGGGCAGTTTGTAAGGCTGGGGAGCCCAAAATACCCTTGTAAAGACTTTGCCTTTGATAATAAAACTTTTTATTTGGTTTCATCGGTTTGTACTTTTTCTTCTGTTTGTGGTGAATGCTTGTAAAATATCCCCGCTTGCGCTGTTGGGCTTCCGTGTCAGGTCGGTCATCTTTCTAGTGATCGTTCGTCGAGTTGATTTCGATCATTTGCTAAGCGTGTCAAGCGCTGCCGAGGAGGAGATATCCCCATGGCCTCGAGTCGAGGGGGATCGCTCAGACATGGATAGACCGGATGCCCCTTGTTGGGGCCACGGATCCTCTGCATGTGATGGGCAGAGGGTCGTTCACCGCATTTGTGCCGAGCATGAATGGGCTTAGAGGCCCCGCTGGAAGGGCTACAAGCCCGCAGCGTCCATTGGGCATGAATGAGCCGGGCTGATCGGTTACCCCTTGGCGAGGGCCTTGATCCCTGGCTTTGCGAGTAGGGAAGTCATCAGATATGGATAGCCGAGCAGGGGAGCCGCTCTTCTTCCTCTATGGAGGACTTTGATCCTTAGCGTTTGAGGGGATGTGGGAGGCCCACTAAGGATGACCGGGCAGTGAAGCTGCACGGTTGCCTCTTGTGAGGGCTTTGATCCCTGTCGGTTGTGGTAGGGAGTAGCCTGGGATAGCCAAGAAAGGACTCGACTGCCTCTGGGAGGACTTGGATCCTTAGCGTTGGGGGGCTGTAAGAAGCCCGTTAAGGATGACCGGGCAGTGAAGCTGCGTGGTTGCCTCTTGGCGAGGGCTTTGATCTCTGGCGTCATGGGTAGGTGATCAGTCGAAAATATTGAATTCTCAACACGTCAATTTCCTTACTCTTATCAATCATCTAAGGGTGTTTATTGTAAATATAGCACGGATTACGAATTCATCTGTAAAATACCAAATAACACGTGTTATAGTTATAATTGACATTCTAGAGGGAAATTAAGTGTTTATTACTACACGCATGATTTTGTATATCTCAACACTGTTTATCGAGATTGTGTGTAGAAAATCCTTCAGGTCAAAGAGCCGGAATCACAAAAGTGCCGATGAAATACAGCAAGTCAAAGATTTGAGATCTGGCAGCAATCAAGAAAGAAATATAAGATTCCAGACATCAGATAAAGATCTCAAGACCAACACAAAACAACCCTGAATTTAGCAAACAAAGACCTCACTATAAGGCCGAGGATCCGCGGCCGAGTTAGCCGATCCGCCGCGGTTCTTCGGCCTGGTTAGCTCTTTGGCGCTCCAAAATCCTCTGGAATATTCCCTATAACAACCCTTGCTTCCAGAAGACTCTCAATTACTACGTGGCTTCTTCCAGAAGGCTCTGCATAACAAACTTCTTCTAGAATACTCCTTGTAATAATCTCATTCTAGAATATTCCCTCTAACAAACTCATTCTAGAAGGATCTCTCTAACAACCTAGCTTTTGGAGGGAAATTTGAATTGGAATTTATAAAAGGAGATCTAGATCTAGGGTTGAGATTGTTCATTTTTGGGGGGGGAAAAATTGAGAGCCACAATTCAAATTCAAGTTGAGTGACACAACTTGATACTAAAAACCCTAGCCCAAATCCAATTCCAAAGCCAAATCAAGATCATTTTGAGAAGCAAATCAAGCAAGCAACCATCGATCCTTTATCCGCGAAGCCAATCTTCATCAAGAGCGCGAGATCCACGACGATCCAAGTTTCATGAAGATCGAGCGGAGCGAATTTCGACGGATCTAGTTACCTCTTCAAAAAGAGCGATCGAGAGCACCATCTTGTAACCTCGAATTGAGGGAATGTGTAATTAGTCGTCGATTAAATAAAGGTGATAATTATAATTCTTGCTTTCTTTACATTCTTGCGTTATGAAACTTCTTGATTCTTGATTCATTAATTTTCATGATGTGTGAGTAAAATTTCCGCTTGTAAAGGAATCGAGAGGAATTCGGTAGATCAAATGATGATTAAATCTTAATACTAATTTTAAGTCTTATGAGAATTATGAACTCTAGTAGAAAGAATCATCAATGACCTAATTTGGATCGAGATTGCCATTCTTGAGTATTTCGTTACAAATTAGGGATCAAACGATTGATGATCCTTTTTGCTAAAGGCTAGATTTGAATGATGATCTATGAAAAGACAAGGGATAGTGAAGGAGAAACCCTAGTTTCTTCAATAGATCCTTAATCTTCATTCATCATCATCATTCTAGCTATAATTCATCAATAGATAAGATTAATAATTTCTAGATTCATCATTGCTACGAATTCGATCGATTCCTACAAGCTATTCTACAAATCTTGATAAATCAAAGTGATTGGGACATAAATTGATTCTTGATTCTAGATCTTTATTTTTCTTTATGTTTCTTGAAATCAAATCTTACAAATCTTGAATCAATTTTCTTGCAATTTCTTTTATCTTTTCATTTTGACTCATCTAAAACAAGATCGATCAAAACACATATCTCAGTGGACAATCCGTATTCATTAACACGCTACATCGATACCGTTAATTGATTGCGGTATAAATTTCTTTGGTTGTGATTAAAACTTTTCCATACACACGAAGATGATCAATCAGTAGGCAACTACCAGCCTGGGGCGACCAAGCGGGGTAGCTGGTTGGGTGCCTCTTGCGAGGGCTTTGCTCCCTGGCGCCATGGGTAGGGAGCTACCAGTCGGAGATGACCGAGCAGGGTAGCTGCTTGGTTGCCTCTTGCGAGGGCTTTGATCCTTCTGGACGAGGACCGAGCAGGGTTACTGCCCAGTTCCTCTTGGCGAAGACTTTGATCCCTGTCGGTTGTGGTAGGAAGCTACCAGCCGGGGATGGCCGAGCAAGGACTCGACTGCCTCTGGGAGGACTTTGGTCCTTAGCGCGGGAGGGGCTGTAAGAAGCCTAACAAGGACCCTTGGCCGGGCAGGTTTGCTGCCCGGTGCATCTTGGCTAGGGCTTTTGTCCTGAAGGATAGCCGAGCGAGGGATCCTCGGGCCCGACCGCCTCTAGGAGGGCTTTTTGATCCCTGGCGTTACGGTAGGGAAGCTGCCCGCCAAGGATAGCCGAGCAGGGAAGCTACTCGGCTACCTCTACGGAGGGATTGAATCCTTAGCGTTTGGAGGGGTCGTATGAGGCCTGCTAAGGATATCCGGGCAGTGAAGCCGCATGGTTGCCTCTTAGGTGAGGGCTCTAGATTGCGAAGATAGAACTCTATTTGCAATGTCTCAATGTTTCTTCATTCGAACAGAAATGATTTTAGCGAGCGTTTACATTGTCTTTGTGAAAGGAGGGGTACACACTTGTCGACCATGGCCTCATTGGTATAGCTTGAGTTGCTCGGCGTTGTAAGGCCGCGGGAGCTTGCGTCCGTCTGCATCTTGCAGGCGGTAGGCTCCGCCGGGGAGTACCTAAGAGACGAGGAAGGGGCCATCCCACCTCGGGAAGAACTTGTGTAGCCTCCCTTGACCAATGAACTCGTTTCGCCGTAGGACCAGATCCCCGGTCTGGAAGGAGCGGTGTCTGACCCGAGTGTTATAGTATCAGGCCGTTTGCTGTTGATAGGCGGCAGCCCTGATCTGAGCCCGGTCCCTCTTCTCCAACAAGATGTCCAGGTTGGTTCGTAGCACCGAGGTGTTCGCATCATCGTCGAAGTGCTTGACCCGATGACTGGGTAGACCGATCTCCGTTGGGACCATTGCCTCGGTCCCATAGCAGAGGCTGAAGGGGGTTTCCTCGGTGGGGGTCTTCTTTGACGTACGCAGGGCTCATAAGACCCGGGGTAGTTCTTCGACCCAACTGCCCTGTCGCCCTTCCAGGCGGGTCCGAAGGCCTCGGAGGACGTCTCGGTTAGCTACTTCGGCCTGCCCATTGCATTGGGGATGCGCGACCGCGGCGAATTTCATGAGGATGTGGTATTCTTTGCAGAAGTTCTTTACTTTCTCATTCTTGAAGTTCGTCCCGTGGTCGGTGATGATACATCTTGGGATGCCGAACCGGAATATCAGATTGTTTTGCAGGAACTTGATTGTCGTGGCGGAGGCCGGTTTCCTGATGGGGACGGCCTCGATCCATTTGGTGAAGTAGTCCACCGCGACGAGGACGTATTTATGCCCGCCTGTGCCAGTGGGGAACTGGCCGATCATGTCCAATCCCCACTGGGCGAACGGCCATGGGGATGTTAGGGCGGTCAGCTCGGTAGCGGGGAGGCGAAATATGTTACCGTGGAGCTAACAACTCTTGCATCTCCTGACTAGCTTCTGGGCGTCCCCATGAATAGTGGGCCAGTAGTACCCCTGGAGCAACGCCTTTTGGATCAAGGTTCGGGCCCCCTGGTGCGCACCGCCGACCCCCTCGTGGATTTCCCGGAGGACGTAGTCAGCTTCGTGGGGGTCGATGCACTGGAGCAGGGGCTGAGTGAAGGACTTTTTGTAAAGGTTCCCATTGCTCCCGATGAAGTGGCGGGCTTTGGCCTTGAGACGGCGGGCGGTTCCTCGATCTTCTGGGAGCGTACCGTCCTTCAAGAATTCCACGAGGGGCCTCTTCCAATCTAGGTCGCCTTCCTGCGCCGCATATACGTGAAGTATGGTCGCTCCGTCTTCCATGCTGGGCTGATGCAAGGTCTCGAAGAGGATAGACCACTTATTGTTGGTTGAGTATAACGAAGCCAGCTTGCTCAGGGTGTCGGCTTGGGCATTCAGCTGCCTGGGTTTTGTTCTACCCGGACCTCGTCAAAGTTCCTCCGGAGTTTCCTCACTTCGTCAAGGTACTTCATCATCAGAGGTTCCCGAGCTTCAAAGCGGCCGGTCACTTGACCGACTACTAGGGCTGAGTCGCTGCGGATTCGAATTGTTTTCAGTCCTAGTCCGGCAGCCATGCGCAGTCCAGCCAAGAGGGCTTCGTACTCTGCCGCGTCGTTCAAGGCTTTGAAACCGAGTTTCAAAGAGTACTCCATTTCTGTCTCGTTCGGGCCCCAGATAATGAGGCCGGCACCACAGCCTTCCTCGGTTGAGGACCCGTCGACGTAGATGATCCACTCAGGAACCGAGCCAGGCCTTTCCGCGATGGGACACTGAGTTGCGAGAAGCGGGATGGACTCCGGATTCTTGCTAGGGATGGTGCATTCAACAATGAAATTGGCCAAGGCATGTGCTTTGATGGCCTGCCTCGGGCGATATTTTATGTCAAACTGAGATAGTTCCCACCTCCACTTTTCTAAGCGGCCCGAGGATTCTAGTGATGCAAGGATAGCCCCCAACAGGCGTTCGGTGAGAACGATGATGGTGTGTGCTTGGAAGTAGTGCTGCAGCTTCCTTGAGGCCACCACGAGGGCTAAGACAATCTTCTCTATGGCTGGGTACCTCTTTTTTGCGTCCTTAAACACGTGGCTCACATAGTACACCGGCTTCTTCGCTCCATCGACCTCCCAGACGAGCACCAAGCCTGCTGCTTGGTTGGATACCGCCGGATACAGCGACAGCTCGTCTCCTTCAACTGGTCGAGTGAGCAGCGGTGGCGTCGCGAGGTGCTTCTTCAATTAGTCGAAGGCGACTTGGCACTCCTCCGACCACTCGAACCTCGGGATTTTCCTCAGGGCCTTAAAGAACGGGATGCATTTCTCCCCCGACCTGGACATGAAACGGCTCAGAGCGGTGACTCGTCCCGTGAGCCGCATGATCTCGACGTTGGTCTTGGACGCGGCCATGTTGAGGATAGCGTCGATTTTCTCTGGGTTAGCTTCAATTCCACGGTGAGTGACCATAAAACCGAGGAACTTTCCCCCGGTGACTCCGAATGCACACTTGGCGGGGTTTAGCTTCATCTTGAACTTGCGGAGCACTTCGAAGGCCTCGCTCAGATCCTTGGAATGGTCGGCCGATGAGATGGATTTGATGAGCATGTCGTCAACGTAGACTTCCATATTCCTGCCGATTTTTGGCTTGAACATGTGATTGACCAACCGTTGGTACGTGGCCCCGGCGTTCTTGAGGCCGAAGGGCATCACCTTGTAGCAATATACTCCTCGATCCGTTGTGAATGCGGTGAGATCTTCATCTTCCGGGTTCATATGGTTCTGGTTGTAGCCGGAGAAAGCATCAATGAAGCTCAACAGCTCGTGGCCGGCTGAGCCGTCGACGAGCTGATCTATTCGGGGGAGTGGATAATTGTCCTTGGAGCAGGCCTTATTGAGGTCGGTGAAGTCGACGCACATGCGCCATTTCCCGCTCGACTTCCTGACCAGAACTACGTTCGCCAGCCACTCCGAGTAGGGTACATTCCTGATGAAGTTGGCGGCGAGAAGTTGATCAACCTCCTCTTCGATAGCTTTCTGTTTGACCGAGGCAAAGCTCCGCTTCTTCTGTCTGACGGGTCGGGCCGCAGGATCAACCCCGAGCTTGTGGGAGATGATTTTGGGGTCAATCCCAGGCATGTCAGCAGGCGCTCAAGTGAAGACGTCGGAATTATTTCTGAGGAATCTGACCAGGTCATCTCGCTGAGTTCCTGTCAGGAGTGATCCGACCTGGACGGTTTTTTCTTTGTCAGCTTCTGTCTGGGGCACCTCGGTCAGTGGTTCGACTGGCGTCCCCCGGACCTCCATCCGCTCGTCTTGGGTGTCCAGAGAACCCTTGATGTTATTGTTTACCTCAGCATCGTCGTCCGACTGCTCGGACGAAAACGTTTCGGTAAGGCATACCTTCGCGACCCGCTGGTTTTCGTAGACCCGACTTATCCCGCCCTGATCGAGAGGGAACTTCATCGCCAGGTGATAGATCGATATATGGGCCTGGAGGGAGTTCAGTGTCGGGTGGCCGAGGATGGCATTATAGGCCAACGGGACTCTCGCTACGATGAAGTCTACCGGTAACGTGCGGGTGCGGCCGGGCTCCCCGACGTTGAACTGCAGGGTGACCACCCCTTGCGCTGGGATGGAGTGGTTGGTGAACCCCGAAAGGACATGGGAGGTCGGCTTCAAGTCTGCCGGGGTGAGCCCCATGCGCAGAAAGCAGTCGTGGAAGAGGATGTCTGCCGAGCTGCCCGAGTGGACAAGTATCCGGTGGACCTCGTACCGGTGGATTCGGGCAGTGATCACCAGAGGGTCATTGTGGGGCATGGATATGCCGTGGAGGTCTCCGTCGCTAAAGGTGATAGGATCGTAGCCCCTGGCCTTTTTGCTCGGGCGGCCATTGGCGTTTGCCGCCGGCGTGGGGCGCCGAGTTTCACAGGAGCTCGACTGGCCCCCTGCCGTCATGACCATAGTTCTTGACGGGCCTCGGTTCCTTCCGGCGAGGTTCCTTAGGCCCCGCGGTAGGGTGGTTCCCGATCTGCCCTGGCGGGCTTCGTGGACGCGACCCCGTCAAGGAAAGGGATGCCGGTCATGCCTGGAAGCAGGTGAGCTGGCCGCCCCCGTCTCGGTAGGGATAGGGTGGCGACAAGGCTCGAGGCGAGGTTTTCCGACGTTGGACTTCGAGGACGAATGGGAAGGATTGAGGGACCCGCGACCGTCGGAGCCCGCGAGGCGGCGGCCGGCGGAGGAGTCGGTGACATTCGGTCGGGGCCCACCCTCGTCCCCGTTGAGGAGGAGGTGGCGGCTGGTACCCGGATCTTCAGGACGATTGCTTGCCATGTGGATGGAGATCGGAAGGCCAACTTTGTTTTTGTGGAGTTTGCGTTGTTCCTACAGACGGCGCCAACTGATGGATGTCCTTTTCGGATCTCCGTCAGATGTTGTCTTCCGTCGATTTCCCGTTGAATCTTGGAGGTGGTCTCTTGTTGCATGTGGGTCTCAATGAGCTTTGAGGAGATTGGTGGTTTGTAGGAGTTTACACCGAGTACTTGCAAAGAAGTCTCGGGATGGTTTGGTACCACCGAGGACCCTCCGACGATCAAGTTAGCATGAGATCCGAGCAGAGTAACGGCTAAGTGGAATAAAAAATCGCTTACTTTGCCCCTCTGTGATGGGGGTTTATATAGTGGTGGTGGCACGCAGCAGCAGACGCGAGAATCTCACCGGCAGTTACGCTCCCGACGTTACGCCTGCGTAAGGAGCGGATCGCCCATTAATGGGGATCGTGAAGGCGTGGAACGTGGGATGTTGCTGCGGAGAATCTGCGCATAGCGAGATTTGCGGAGCGTCGGTTACACTTGTGAGTGATGGAGTTGGTCGGTCGGAGGGGCCGAGGAAGATGGCCTCGGCTAGGGAGCTCGGAGACGAGCGGCAGGACCGAGGTATCTTGGTCCTCTGATAGCTCGGCGGCGAGCTGAGAGGCCGAGGAGGCCAAATTGTTTGGGGCTCTAAGGTGAGCCAGCTTCTGCTTGCAGGTCGGATACAGGGATGGCCTGGTCAGCCTCTGTGGGCCCTTTCTTCTGGGTTCTGGGACACGTCATCTGCCACGTGTTCTGATCTTGGTGATCGCCACTGTTGAGCATCATCACTGGCACTCCATATAATATTCAAAATTCTAACCATATTGAAAGCCTAACACTCCCCATATTCACATATATTCATAAAAGTTACCGATTAAAAGGGAATATTTTCCGAAACAGCCGTTACTAGAAAGTTAGAAACCATCTCCTGGGTTGACACCAATTGTAAAGCAATTTTCACACTAATTCCAACTTGTACGTAGACGATTCGATGCATATTTGTATATTTTGACATAAAAAAGATTTATTAATATCTTTAAAGAATTTGTTGGAGAGATGAGAACGTGATGATGATGAGAGTTACAGAGATGATGGGAACCTAAAATCTTTTTTCAATTTCTGGAGAGTTTGTTATGAATGAATATCAACAATAAACCCAAAAAAATCGTCATATTTTATTTTTTTTATTTCAAGTTTAATATATATAAAAAATCACTAATTTTTAGGGCAGAAAATTAGCAGGGTTTCTCCGTACAGGGAGGCGTTAATATAGTTGAGATAATTTCTTCCAAATTATTCTTGCTTTAGTTGTTTCAATTTAATTCATGCTTGCAAATTTTTTTAAAAAGTTATCCTTTCATATTTCTTTCTCTAATCGAAAATTAACAAGTAAAACGAAAAAATTCAAAATAAACATCCAATACATAATAATTCCATGATAAACACTTTGGTTTTTACAAATAAAAACTGATCAACAAAAAATAGAAAACTTGTACAACACGTGCACCTAACCAGTTACCAACTGTTTCTTCACCTTCACTAGCTCCTGGTTGCTCAAAATTGAAGTTTTCCAATTCAATTACATGCTCTAGCTGCAAAGCCTTGGATCAGAGAATGGAGATTGGTGAAGAAATGAAGAGAATATAATAAGAAAGAAGGGGTAGTTTAGAGATGTGGAAGGGCAGAGGAGGTCGTGTGACTAGTCACATGATGCAAATTTTCCAAGAATATTCCCTAAAGTGGACGGTTTTGGGATTTTGAGAGTTCAAAATTACGAGAGGATGGTTTTTGGTTGATGGTGCAAAGTTCAAGTTGTTTGTGTACAAACGAAGAATGGCTCTGCAATAGGATTTTTTCTTTTCCTCCTTTCTATTCTCGCAGAAGATCCATTCACCACTGTTCCTTTCAAATATTATATATATATAGAGAGAGAGAGAGACAATGGAGGAAATGTGCCATAAGAGAGAATTTACTTTCATGGTGTCGAAAAAATACATTCTTCATGATTTTTTTTGACAATCGGCACTCATCATCATTTTTATCATTTAAGATATGGATACAACAAATTTTATGTGATTCCACCACTTTTTCACCGTTGACACTAAATCAACAGTGAAAAGATGGTGGAATTACATGCAATTTGTTCTATCCATATCTTACATGATAAAGAAGATGATGATAAGTGTCGATCGTCGAAAAAAAATCATGAAGGATATAGATATTTGATACCACCCAACGAAAAAGCCTCATATGGACTCTTTTCTTCATTATATATATATATAGAGAGAGAGAATAATGGAGGAAAGATGCCATAGGAGGGAATTTCCTCCCTATTGCGTTGAAAAGTACGTCCTCTGTCGTATTTTCCGACGATCGGAATCCATCATCTTCATCGTTATCATCTAAGATGTGGGTATGCCAAATTTCATGTGATTCTACAACTTTTTCACCGTTGAATTAGTGGGTTCAAAATTAATGGTTTACCGACAAAGTTTGATCCCAAAAAAAAAATCATGGTCTTAATGATTCATTAGGCTGGCTTTCTTGATTGAGGCCTGAAGATAAATGGGCCGGCCTCAGGCCTGATCTCAATATGGGCCGATCCAAAGAGCGTTGACTGACCAGAATACGGCCACTTTATCCCAAGCTAGAAAATTCCGAAAAAATAATAAAAATACAAAACATGTCACATGAAAGGAAAACGGACAATTTATAACTTACATGTGACCGACCCTACTATGGGGTATGGCCTATGTAAAGCCATGTCTGATACATTTTCACCATTTTTTTCTTTTGGATTCTAGATCTAATTATTGTGCTACATTGCCACACGACATGCTTTGAATATAATTAACTTATAAAGTTCTAGATTAGGCTACAGCAACCACATGAGAGAGCTAGATACTCTGCGGAAAGCTTCTCTTCTTTTTACCGGTCTCACACCTCCCCCAAAATTTAAATTTCAGGGTCTCTGTCCCATGTTTTCCCTTTTAAAATTTCCATTCTTTATTCAGTCGGCCTTAAACCGATATCCTCTTTCCTCATGAAGAGGAGGAAACGGGATATCAATTCCCAAGATTATAAAAAAACTGTCAGCTTCCAGTCCATTACCGAGTCCAAGATTATATATATATATATAAAATGGTACATAACGATATCTTTATATATAATATAAAAAAAAATGGTACATAACAATATCTTTATATATAATGCAAATACCCTGGTCAGAGCTTCACCCTTCTCCTTTTTTCTTGAAAAAAAGAAAAAGGAAAAAAAAATCCTGACATCTCAAGCCCTCCACATCATCTCTCTCACCTCTTAAGTCCTCCACATTATCATCTCTTTTTCTCCTCCAATAAAACAATTAATTGTTTATCTAGAATTCTCCACATCATCAATCCTCTTTTTTTTAAAAATTAAATAAATAAAACTCTAGAATTCTCCACATCTCTCTCCCCATCTCAATTTTTTTTAAACTAACACGTGCAACGCACGTGCATAAATCTTCTATATATAATGCAAATACTCTTGGTTAAAGATTCACCCTTCTCCGTTTTTCTAGAAAAAAGAAAAAAAGAGAAAAATCCTCACATCTCAAACCCTCCACATCATCTCTCTCACCTCTTAAGTCCTCCACATCATCATCTCTCTCTTTTCTCCCATAAAACAATTAATTGTTTATCTAGAATTCTCCACATTATCAATCATCTTTTTTTTTTTTAAATTAAATAAATAAAACTCTAGAATCCTCCAAAAAATCCACATTATCATCGGCTAGGCCTTCCACCACGCCCCGGGTTTCGAAAACCAGCCGCGGTGATAGCCACAAGCATGCCCGGGAACCGGAGCCCCGGACGAGGGAGGTGGAGGATGCGGCCGACCCTCCCGAGATCCCCCTCAAGAGGCATAAGAGGACGGTATCTCGATCTTCGTCCTCCCTGATCTTCGTGCAGGAGGGGGACGTCTGCTTCAAGGTCCCCTCGAGGCTTTCTGTCGCTGATAGCTTGCTTTTGAAGATAGAGCGATCAGCCGGGGGCAGAATTCCCCGGGGGACCCTCAAGGCCCAAGTTGCCGCCATTGCTCAGGAGGCTGTATAGGTCAGCATCTGCTTTCCGTTGAGGTTTTCGTCAAGCATTTTTTTCTTGGATCGGAAGCTTTTTAACCCCTTCTTTTATCTTCCTCGGGTCCTCCAGTACCGCGCCCTCATCGCCAACATGGAGCACGAGGAGATTGTCCCGGCGATGCAGAAGGCGGGCGAGTCTTCCTCGCGGGAGGACGATCTGCGGCAGGCGAAGGAAAGGATCGCCGCCCTCGAAACCCGGGTGGCCGCCGAAGAAGTGGTGAACTCCAAATGCAAGGAGTCCATTCGCCTTCTGAAGGAATCCAGAAAGGCCACCCAGACTAAGTTGGAGGAGGCTAAGGTGCTAAACTCTATGATAAAGAATTTGCTTAACGCCTGCAAGAGGGAAATCGAGGCAGCGAAGGAAGCGGTGAAGATCGCCGACCTCCGGGCTGTGAGGTCGGTGGAAAGGTACAAGACGTCGGAACAGTTCGACGCCGACCTTGCCGACGCCTCGGCCATCGTTTGGCACCAGGCCTTCGATGCTGTCAAGGCGTTGATTCCGGGATTTGCCGATGGCGAGCTTCGGCTCGAGTACCCCCTCTCCGAGGATGAGCCGCAGGCGGATGCCGCCGGAAGTGCAGCCGGGGGAGAGGCCGCCGGTAGGAGTGCTGGAGATAAGGCTCCCGGTTGGAGTGCCGACCCAAAGGCATTAACCTCGGCTCCCAGCGCCGAAGCCCCTAGTGGGAGCACCAACCCTAAAGCCGTCACCTCGGCTCCCGACGCCGGCGCAGAGCAGGTCGAGATCCTCCCCGGTCCAAAGGCCTGAGCCTTCCTGCCTCCTTCCTTTTTCTTTTTTGAATTTTGTAAGCCTTCGGGCAATTTTTATAAGGCTGAGGAGCCCATAGTACCTTGTAAAGACTCTCAGATTGTGAATAAAGACTTTGATTTTATGTTTTCCTGTGTGGGCCTGTTAGCGTTTTCCTCGCCTCGTGAGTCAGACCGTTGGTCGATGACCGGTCCTTTAGATGGCGATCGCGCGTCGAGTGAAAGCCAATTATTTGTCTAGTATACAAAGACCGGTGTTGTGTCGGTGTCCTTATGTCCCCGAAGTCGAGGTGACGATCGCTCACTTAAGATACATCGGTTGTCTCCTTCGAGTAGAAAGGTATAGATTTGTCCATTCCTTTGAGTTGGGCAGGCGGCCACTTCTCTTAGAGTAAGTTAGACAATAGCCAAGTTTGGATTGGTCGGCGTCGGCTGAGAAATAAAGATGTTCGTCGATTCCATGAGGGCCTCAGACCCATAGTGTAGATGGATAGAAAGTTACCCGCTAAGGTTTAACAGAGAAGGGAAGCCGCTCGATGGCCTCTTGGTGAGGGCTTTTGATCCTTGGCGTGGATGGGTAAGAAGTTACTTGCTAAGAATGGACCGAGCAGCGAAGCTGCTTGGTGGCCTCTTTGTGAAGGCTTTTGTGTTGGAGATAGTGCCCTCAAAGTCAATTATTGGATCGCAGGTACGTGATTGCAATGATTGAGGCAGGACCTATACCGATATGACAGTCTTGCTCAAGATGATAGTATGCTATCTGGTTTGTCTTTATCATCGTATATATGCTTTAGTTCACTATTGCATAATGATAGAGCCCATAGGATTCTTGCTTGACTACCAGCAGTATGATGGCGATCATATACGTGGGAGCTGGGGTCTGTAAGCACATCCTTAAAAGTGTCCCTAGTCGTGGGAGTTTCGAGACAGGGCATCGATACTCCAGAGTAGGCTAGTGTATACAGTCGAGACCCCGACGAGGGACGGTGGCCGGTCTCACAAGCCACTGGTGTCAGTTGGATCACCTAATATGTATACAGGTGCTCATTGAGTTATGAGTACACCGGACAGGACTCGCCGGGAATCTACTAGTTGGTATTATACATATCGTCAGATAGCAATTCCCTGGTGACATGTGTACAGGTTAGTTCATCGACCTGAGGTCGTCATTTGTCTCGTGTGAGTTCCCACTGTGCTTTGATTTCTACCCTACCACGGCTCAAAGGAGTCGTGCAAACAGGTCCTTTTTGGGTACAGTCCCGAGCCACATTGGAGGCAAGTGAGCGGATCGTCGGGGATTCGTCTCTCCCGGTATTTGGGGTTGATGTCGCGCAGTGCACGGGTGGCCATCACTAGGAATCCTCGGCCGAGGTAGTGGAGAATTACTGATTTGGATCAGTAGTTTCTCAGGTGGTGATGGGCTTCATGCCGACACGATTTATCGCGTTATTAGGGGTCTGACTTTATCCACCCCCTAGACTCGATATGCGATACTCTTTAGACGAATGGACCGGACTGTATATACATTGTCACTGTCAGGCTCGTAGGGTTTAGAGATGAGTTCGCTTGTCAGCTTCCCTTCCAATTAATACATAGGCAAAACGTTACGTGCAGCTTGTACCTCTGACGTGCTAGGGGTTATACCCAGTGCCAGTGTGTTAATGAGTCATTAGAGTCCCCCACAGACACTTTCCCAAGTTCGGGCGAAATGTTGTAGAGGCCGTATGGTGATATGGCAAGGTTCAGAAAAAGCACGTGCGTTTTCGCACGTGTCGTTTTTCGGGCAGATAATACTGGTAGGCTTTGGTTTAAGCCGGAACCCAGTATTATACCGTGTAGATATAATATCTTTGTCTCAGTTTCATTTGTATTCGGTCGTAATACAAATGCGGGTATGTTTATACTGATACGGGGTTATCCTGAAATTCGTTTCAGGATCACTTTTGGAAGTTGCCAGTTTCCAGTTTTCTATCAGCCGTATTTAACAGTCGGTTAAATACGGATTTATCTTTTCTTCTTGAGGGTGAGTCATAGGGTGAGTCATGCTTCTAGAAGGTTCTAGAAGTGATGACAAGGTTAGTGACTCATGGTTGCTTTAATTGTTCATTTATTGCATGTGTGACTAAGCTTAATGATTCATCACTTTCATTAATGCATTCATACTAGGTGTTATGATAAGTATTAAGCTTATGGTCACCATTTTCCCTCCTACTCTCACCCCTTTTCTCCTATAAGTGGCCGGCCTCCCCCCTCTCTTAGTTCATGGGTTTTTTTGTTTGAAAAGATTAAGGATTTTGGTTCATAGAAATTGATATACTCCATTTCTCATTTCGTATCGATCCAAAAGACAACTTCATTAACCGTTCGTCCATAGCCTTGGACGTAACGAGACAAAGTATTCTACTCATTCACTACTTCATCTTGGTCGTCTCTTTTAGCAAACTTGACGATCGAGTTGCCTCGGTTCAGAGGCGGGAGCCCGTTTAAAGATCCGTCGACGTAGTGCCACCTGGACGACAAGACTGGAGATCGAGGAGATCGGAGCAGCCGCAACAAGCGTAGGATGATGGTTAAAGACCGAAGGACTCGGATCATTCGGTATAACGTTTCTACCCCTTTGTAGTTTGTTAGTTTAGCTTTAATGGCAGATCCGGGTTACGGTACACGATAGTGCCAGTTTCGTTAAAAGTTTTTGTTCCGCATTTGGTGTCTGTTAGACGGCCGGGGCGCTACCGTGGACTTACAGTGGTATCAGAGCCTAACCATTAAGCTATACTAACTTGCGCTAACGCATTTAAAATATCGATCGAACCGAATTTCGAAAAACACAAATTTCAAGCTTATCAGTTTCTGTCGATTTTAAATAATGTCCTAAAATTTTTTTGCATATCACAGAAGACAGAGGAGACATTTATAAGAATACTGAAAAAAATTGGGCACGTGATCCCACAAGAACGCGGCGGTTCCGCGGTCAAACCTAGGTTTGACCGCGGAACCGAGGCGCTTTAGTGGGAACAGTGCATCAATTTTTCCCAGTAGGCTTTGTTTGGAAATTGTGGGTTTTTGGTATATTCTTTTGGGCCCAGATTTTGTTACTGTACACCAGATGTTCGTGGGGCCCACTTCGGGAAATTTTGTCGATCGAAATTTTAAATTTGTTAGTATGCAGTATTTACATTATATCTCCGACCGGGAATGTCATTTGATCGGTAAACCGCGTCTGATTGCTATAGTTCTTTTAGACGGGTTTGCGAACGTGACATTCGCGTTGATGTTCTGTGTTGTGCTGTATTGTTGCGGATATGTCGTGGTGGATAGCAGGGTGCAATGATAGTGCAGTTTGGATTTATTTGTACATTTGATATTGCGGGACGAGCGTCCAACATGTGGATTGCCGTTACTGCCTGTTTGTATAATATTCTTTTGGGGCACGACCGGGTCGAGGTCGATGTACCTGTTGTACATATTTTTAATTATGTACTAGGTTTATCCCGCGAAGGAGTGCACGGATAGCCGGGTTCTGGAGGGCAACGGATCCGTATCGCATGGCTTTGAGAGGCAAAGGGACCTCACTCTAGAATTGGCAGACTATTCACCGCACTCGTAGGGGGTACAGGTTGACCCAAGGAGGGATGCTCAATTTACCGGATTCCGTGAAGTGCCGGGTGTTCCATTCACTATGTTGTGGGGACTACCTCGCTTCAGGTTTTGGCGGGTAACTTGCCGCACCCGTAGGGGTCTAGGTTTCATTGCACAGGCTATCCACACGACCAGGGGAACGTCGGGTTTCAGCAGCGGCTCTGTGAAACTCGGGGATCCCAGATTATCTGTTTTGTTCTGTGATGCTTATTACTTTTCTGTAATGTTGCATATTATCACGCCTGGAGCGATTATTGTATATTGGTATATATACTATTAGATGTTGTATATGTTTTACACCCGCGCTAGTCCAGCCCCCGGTCTGTCGTTAGTTAAGTAACCTAATGGGTGATGACGGGACCCAGCGGCGAATGCGGATGGCATATACGTACATTATATTTTCGTTCTTTTCTGGTGTGATTGATTGATGGGACTGCATTGATTCTGATCAATGCAAGGATAAAACAAACCTATATTTGATGTTGTTGGAACAAATTTTTAAAAGGTGTTATTACAAAGATGTTTCCTTTTATTTTGCATAGTGATATTCAGTCAGAATATCCCGCACCTCATTCGACGAGGCAAGGGCCGAGATCCCTTCACCGGGAGTGACCCTTTGAGCAGAAGTTTACGTCAGGGTAGTAACTTTAATATAGTCGATTACAAGTTGCTTTGCATCGCGGTATTCAGTTGGAATATCCTGCACCTCATTCCACGAGGAAAGAGCCGAGATCCCTTCACTGGGAGTGACCTCTTTAGCAAAACGTTTTCGTCACTATATTTTATAAAAAGCTATCAGGTTCCTTCAGCGATATCATGTTCATTACGTTAAAGGTTTTTCGCCAAAAACCAGCCGTAGCCCTCCGTCATTTCTTATGGGTGGTCAGTAATATTCAAGCTATGTTTGTTGACTAAAGTCAAGGCATAGTGTTTGGTAGTTGCTGGGTATTCGTATGTTGCATTGATAGATGTGTTGGTTTGGGACAGTCGTATTACTTTGTTGACTAAATTCAAGGGTGTACGGGTGGGTTCAAATTAACCTGGACAATGACGGGTAGAACTTGACATGTGACTTATGATTTGTTGACTAAAGTCAAGGTCATAAGAGCATGAGGCAAAAAATTACATCGGGAGTTTCAAACAGCAAACTTGCCAGGCATGCGCATACCTTCTGGAGTGTGATAACTTGAGTGGCTTCCATCAAGTTATCATGCGATGATAGTTGGATCCCGAGTCTCACTGATGAGTTGGTTTACTCTTCGGGTGATCCCGACTAATTCTTCTTTCTGGTTTGGAGGAGAATTTGAGATAACAGTGGGAGGTTTCCTGATTAGATAAAGTGATAACCATTCTGATCTAGGTTAGAGTGCACGCAGAGTGTTTCTTTTCTCTCTCTCTCTCTTTGGCAGCGACCTTTGACCGACCCTAGACTATGAATTAGTGACCAAGTTGACCGAACCTTCTTAAAATACTGGCTTTTGGATTGTCCGAGTTGCATAAGTCATTGTCGCTCCTTCTTTTACCCTTTATATTTCTCAGAACACCCGTATTACTACGGACATCCACTTCCATTGGATAGATCCATCGTATGGTTATATACGAACTCGAAGGGACTTCTTCGAGGATGGATCCAGGTTCAGGAGAAATAGAATTGGTTTATTCAGTTATCTTTTATCATCACCTTCTCTCAGGTTACGAGAGCTCCTTCGTTTAGGAGAGTACACCTATTACGCTTATTGGATAGTTTTATTCCAAACAATAGGCTGGTGCCGAAAGGTAGGGAATGAAGAAAACCAATTAGCCTAAGTAGGGTGTACAGAAGGTAATATGTAAAGACAAAAATAAAAGGGATTAGAAAGAGGGCAAAGTAAATTGCGACTGTTATCATTCACGACCAAATCGCGTACTTCATCGCTACTCCTATTTCACCTTTGCTTTTTCCCCAGTTCGGAAGAAATAGAATAAAGTATTATTCAGTAGTCTTTTATCATCACCTTCTCTCAAGTTGCGAGTACTCCTAGGATTAGGAGGGTACACATATCATGCTTACTGGATAGTCTTCTTCCAAACCATAGGCTGGTGCCGAACGGTAGGGAAGGAAGAAAACCATTTAGCCTAACGAAGGTGTACAGAAGGTAGTGAATAAAGGTAAATAAAGGGATTTGGAGAAATGGCAAAGAAATATACGGTTAAAGTCATGAATAGGATTATGGAAGAGGCATTACTAGGAATACTAAGATACCCCTACGAAACATTTTCATGTTTCAGTTTCACTGTGCATTGTTAAAAGAAAATTGTTTTCCCGATTAGATACTTACTCCAGGGTATGTATTTACCAGGTTTCATTCTCATATCTGTACGGTTTTACAGATGATGAGTGGGAGTAAGTTATTGGGAATTAGGTGATCATCCTCATTATATCGGAATTCGTTGTAATTGGTGATATTTGAGGAAATCGCCTGGGTACAGTTTTCAACCTACGACGCACAGGTTTTGAGTTATTCAACTCAGCGGACTTATACAGAGTATTGTATGTTGTCCAGTGTCCGTCAGGACAAAGGGCTGGTCCTCGTACTAAGTTCTGTTTACTCATAACTTCTCTAGTTTTTAGACAAGTGTTTCGATGAAATGCAATGTCTAAGTTTTGAGAAGTTGTGGATATAAGAATAAAGTAGAGAACCAGGTATCGCAAGTATCGGGATTCTTCAAAGAAATCGAAGATGTAGATACTTATGATTGGTATTCAGTTGATAGTAATGGTTTTGAGAAACTTGTTTCTCTTTCAGGTTACTCATAATTGGATGGATTTCTAAGTTGAGTAATGCTGATTAGCCTTTCTCTATTAAGTTGTTATGCACTGGAGACAGCTGCATGATTTGAATCTGGTTCCAATTAAATTAGTGTCTCTATTTCTATATTAGATATAGAATGGTTCATATCTTAACGATGTTAAGGTAAGGGGAGTTGTCCAGCTTATGCTTAAAACCAGACACTGGGTAACTCAAGGCACGTTTCTGTAATGGCTGTTTGTGGGTTGACCCTGGCTTTGACGAGGGTTGACATTTCTACCATCTGGAAGATCAATAGTGATATTGTTCTTGACTCGCCACAGTTTTAGTAAAATGGATTTTTTCTGAAAAATAGTGGGAGCATGGTAGAACTGGAAGTGATTCCAGAACCGCAAACGATTACGGAAAATTTAATAGGACCTATATATTCAATCAGGTTTGACATTCCAATAGCCACTCCGCAGACATGGTGGGTAATCTCAGACACCCGAGAGGTACTCCGGTAGCCTCAAGGACGGTGACAGGGAGGTTCTTGTTTACCCAGACTTGACACTACTGTTGTTCCAGACTATGAAACCCGGCAAGAGGATAAGTATAACGTCGTTCTAAAACATGTTTTAGAAGTGTACGTAGATATTATTCTGCCAGAGGGTTGTCGTAGTCAGTGGGAGCAGCGGAAGTATAGTGGACAAGTAGCTTATGTCTATTTATAGACTTGAGCAGATATAGCGGAGATAAGATCATCTAATTTTGATGTGACAGTCATAGGTTTGACTTCATCAGAATAGGGGATGGATCTGTTAAGAAGGTAGTAGGGTGTGATGTCCTGGTATTTGGATGACATACACAGAGTAGGAAGTAAAATTCCTATACATCAATCGGTCGTACTTTGGTCGTCACACAGTTGTTTCTCCAGAAAGGATATGGATATAATATCTGACATTCAGGTTACTAGATCTATGGTTTTAGATCTAGATTTGGGTAGTTTCCCAATGTGGGTACTTTGACAGTATTCTAATGGTATTTAGAATAGATGACTCCTGGCATGGTGGTGCACCTGCAGGTGATGGAGTCACCCTCTCTAAAGGTGTCTTACAGACTAAAAGAGAGAGGGATGTGCATGATTAGCAGATCACTTGCTGAGGCAATTGAGTCAATCATGAGATGTCAAGTACCACACCAGATATTGTTTTTACACTTGATGCGATAAGTTTATATTAATCCAATCCTGAAGAAACATAAGGAAACAGTTTTAGAACATAAGTGCTTGTTCTACGGATTTAATGACGGCAGCCTCCTTCGGGAGACGGTCATCATTCCAGGCTTCCAAGGTGACATGGATGACAGAGTGATTGTCAGAGTTATAGTTATCCCTCTGACGAGGGACAGTATTATGGACAGGTGGTCCAAAAGGATACTGTGGGAGGCATGGTGCTGGATACTGATTAGGTTCAGTTATCGATACAGTCTAAGAAGTTTGGATTTGGAGTTCATTTATGAACTAGGTCCCATCAGATATTCAGACATATTCTAAGACAGATATTACTCGATTCGGGAGATGGTTTTCTCCGTGAACTTGAGATTAAGAGAGACATGGAAAGAAACATCAGGGCGGATCCACTCACTGAGGCTATTTCTCGAACACAAGAGTTTTACAAACTAGCTTTGTGAAACTGATTAGTAGAGGAGTTGGATGTTCGGTATCACACGGGCTGTGAGTATGCGACATCGCAATAATTAGCCTTAAGTGCAAGTAGGAGATTGTTGGAGATAGTGCCCTCAAAGTCAATTATTGGATCGCAGGTATGTGATTGCAATGATTGAGGTAGGACCTATACCGATATGACAGTCTTGCTCAAGATGATAGTATGCTATCCGGTTTGTCTTTATCATCGTATATATGCTTTAGTTCACTATTGCATAATGATAGAGCCCATAGGATTCTTGCTTGACTACCAGCAGTATGATGGCGATCATATACGTGGGAGCTGGGGTCTGTAAGCACATCCTTAAAAGTGTCCCTAGTCGTGGGAGTTTCGAGACAGGGCATCGATACTCCAGAGTAGACTAGTGTATACAGTCGAAACCCCGACGAGGGGCGGTGGCCGGTCTCACAAGCCACTGGTGTCAGTTGGATCACCTAAGATGTATACAGGTGCTCATTGAGTTATGAGTACACCGGACAGGACTCGCCAGGAATCTGCTAGTTGGTATTATACATATCGTCAGATAGCAATTCCCTGGTGACATGTGTACAGGTTAGTTCATCGACCTGAGGTCGTCATTTGTCTCGTGTGAGTTCCCACTGTGCTTTGATTTCTACCCTACCACGGCTCAAAGGAGTCGTGCAAACAGGTCCTTTTTGGGTACAGTCCCGAGCCACATTGGAGGCAAGTGAGCGGATCTTCGGGGATTCGTCTCTCCCGGTATTTAGGGTTGATGTCGCGCAGTGCACGGGTTGCCATCACTAGGAATCCTCAGCCGAGGTAGTGGAGAATTATTGATTTGGATCAGTAGTTTCTCAGGTGGTGATGGGCTTCATGCCGACACGATTTATCGCGTTATTAGGGGTCTGAATTTATCCACCCCCCTAGACTCGATATGCGATACTCTTTAGACGAATGGACCGGACTGTATATACATTGTCACTGTCAGGCTCTTAGGGTTTAGAGATGAGTTCGCTCGTCAGCTTCCCTTCCAATTAATACATAGGCAAAACGTTACGTGCAGCTTGTACCTCTGACGTGCTAGGGGTTATACCCAGTGCCAGTGTGTTAATGAGTCATTAGAGTCCCCCACAGACACTTTCCCAAGTTCGGGCGAAACGTTGTAGAGGCCGTATGGTGATATGGCAAGGTTCGGAAAAAGCACGTGCGTTTTCGCACGTGTCGTTTTTCGGGCAGATAATACTGGTAGGCTTTGGTTTAAGCCGGAACCCAGTATTATACCGTGTAGATATAATATCTTTGTCTCAGTTTCATTTGTATTCGGTCGTAATACAAATGCGGGTATGTTTATACTGATACGGGGTTATCCTGAAATTCGTTTCAGGATCACTTTTGGAAGTTGCCAGTTTCCAGTTTTCTATCAGCCGTATTTAACAGTCGGTTAAATACGGATTTATCTTTTCTTCTTGAGGGTGAGTCATAGGGTGAGTCATACTTCTAGAAGGTTCTAGAAGTGATGACAAGGTTAGTGACTCATGGTTGCTTTAATTGTTCATTTATTCCATGTGTGACTAAACTTAATGATTCATCACTTTCATTAATGCATTCATACTAGGTGTTATGATAAGTATTAAGCTTATGGTCACCATTTTCCCTCCTACTTTCACCCCCTCTTCTCCTATAAGTGGCCGGCCTCCCCCCTCTCATAGTTCATGGGTTTTTTTGTTTGAAAAGATTAAGGATTTTGGTTCATAGAAATTGATATACTCTATTTCTCATTTCGTATCGATCCAAAAGGCAACTTCATTAACCGTTCGTCCATAGCCTTGGACGTAACGAGACAAAGTATTCTACTCATTCACTACTTCATCTTGGTCGTCTCTTTTAGCAAACTTGACGATCGAGTTGCCTCGCTTCAGAGGCGGGAGCCCGTTTAAAGATCCGTCGACGTGGTGCCACCTGGACGATAAGACTGGAGATCGAGAAGATCGGAGCAGCCGCAACAAGCGTAGGATGATGGTTAAAGACCGAAGGACTCAGATCATTCGGTATAACGTTTCTACCCCTTTGTAGTTTGTTAGTTTAGCTTTAATGGCAGATCCGGGTTACGGTACACGATAGCGCCAGTTTCGTTAAAAGTTTTTGTTCCGCATTTGGCGTCTGTTAGACGGTCGGGGCGCTACCGTGGACTTACATTTTGATCCATGGCGTCGGTGGGTAGTAAACTGCCAGCCATGAATGGACCTGCTGGTCCCATAGCACCCTAACTAGGATTTTTGGGGTGTCAAGTATACAATTTTAAAAAATCTAGAGAGCTATGCAACCCATGCCAAGTATCTAACTAGAAAATTGGGAGTTAAGGTAGCATGTAATCAAACATTACGCTAAGTGAATGAGGAATACAACCTTTGTAGACCGGTCCTTCACTTCTAAAGCTCCCTGCATTAGTCTCTTCGCTCCAAGTAGTGAACATCCGAACTCTAGTAAGGGTTCACATGAAGAAATGAACAAACTTGTTCGAAGTCTTCAAGGCCGAAGATGATCTACGTCGAGAAGACTCAAACTCATGCTACCTCTTCACTAATGGTATATTAGTGAAGAAAACACCCTGAATTAAATGGCTAATATAGTAGAGGATAATGAAGTAGGAAATGGGCTCACCTTAAATTTAATTTTCTCACAATATTTTCTTACTTAGAAAAAAGCTAGCAAGCTTTTTCTCATGAAGAAGAAGATGAAGTGATCAAGAGAAAAAGAAACTCATGAGGTGAGAATAGCTATCATGGATGAGTTAGTGTCATACACTAACTCATGTAGAGAATAAACCATGGCTAATTAATAATGGTTAGGTTAATAAATATCTACAAGTAAAACAAAATTAGTGGACTTGGTCAATGGTTCCACAAGCTTCTACAAGCTTCAACCATGTGACTAATTTCCACTAATTTGGTTTACTTTAAATAAATAAAAACTTGACATTATTTTAAGCATGGTGTGAGTCTTATACACCCATGTAGCATGTGGCATCTAACATGACACAAAACAATGCATATTAATATATATCACATATATACTAAATGCACAAATGAGAAAAAGAAATGCTTAAGTGAGCAAGTATTAGTTAATGTAAATTAATATATCACATATATAATTATACATCAAATTATTAAATCAACACTTGATTTAATAATCCGGCTATATCACATATAACCGACTAATATCATATGTATCAACTTATCGAATCAACACTTGATCCGATAACCCGGCTATATCACATATAACCGACCGATATCACATATCGCGTGAATAGAATGCAGTATCACATACGCGCATTAATCTCGGTCCCGCACATATCACATATGTGCTCCCACTTCGTTTTGCATGAACCAGGAAACCTCTGTGTAGAACTCTAAAGATTCGTCAATACGCCAGCAGTAGGTGATGATCATATCAAACACCCACATGCCGCAAGCGGCCAGCTAAACGTAACGGCCACCTGGGTATTGAGCGATCAGAAGACCAACAAACAAGCCTGCTCATACTCCCGTGAATCCAATCAGTAACACTACCGTACAGTCCGGTCTGTTCGTCTGATATGTCGCATATCTAGTCTAGGGGTGGTAAATGTCAGACCCCAGTAACTTGATAAGTCATGCCGATGTTAGGTATATAACGGGTCGAGAAACTACTGATAACACTTACTAGTAAATCTCATCTACCTTGGCCAGGGATTTCCAGTTATGGCCAGTCGGGCATATCGCAATATCAACCCCCAATACCGGGAGAGACGAAATCCCCTCCTATCGCTCATTGCCTCCATGTGACTCGGGACTGTACCCAAAAACCACCTATTTGTACAACTCAGTAGAGCCGTGGTAGGGTGGAAATCAAAACACGGTGGGAGACACACAAGACTCTATGACGATCTCGGGTCGACAGACTAAGCTGTACAAGTGTCAACAGAGAACTGCTATCTGACGTGAGGTATAATACCATCTAGGAGTTCTCGGCGAGTCCGTTCAGTGTACCCAGTCTCCAATGAGCACCTGTATACGATCTCTGATGTCAAACACTAATGTATATAGGATCATCCATCGCCCATCATATGGGTCGAGAATCGTATACGCTAGTCTACTCTGGAATATCGATACCCCGTCTTAATACTCGCACGACTAGGAACAACTGAAGGATGAACTCATGGACTGCCCAGGACCTACTAATATGATCCTGGTAGTCAATTATACATCCTAAGGGCTTTACCAACATGCGAGAGCAATATAGTATCGGTATACTAATCTCGATGTTTAGGTAAAGAGCAACCAGATAGCATACTATCATGTTGAGAAAGAAGGTCCTCTCTCTATATGTTCAAGCATCTACTATAATATACATCTCATGTACAATAATGGCCTCTAGGGCATACATACAACTAACAGGACCGAGCAGAGAAGCTGCTTGGTGGCCTCTTGGTGAGGGCTTTGGATCCTTGGCGTCGGTGGGTAGTAAACTACCAGCCAGGGATGGACCGAGCAGGGAAGCTGCTCGGTGGCCTCTTGTTGAGGGCTTTCGATCCTTGGCGTGGATGGGTAAGAGCTACCCGCCAGGGATTGACCGGGCAGGGAAGCTGCTCGGTGGGCTCGTGAGGAGGGCTTTGATCCGCAGCGTCATGGGGTAGGAAGCTACCAGCTGCGGATGGACCGGATGAGTAGCTATGCGGTGGCCTCAAGATGAGGGCTTCGATCCGCAACGTTGTGGGATAGGAAGCTACTAGCCGCGGATGGACCGGGCAGAGTAGTTGCGTGGTGGCCACAAGATGAGGGCTTCGATCCTTAGCATAGATGGGTAAGAAGTTACCCGCTAAGGATGGACCGAGTAGGGAAGCTGCTTGGTGGCCTCTTAGTGAGAGCTTTGATCCTTGGCGTCGGTGGATAGTAAACTACCAGCCAGAGATGGATCGAGCAGGGAAGCTGCTCGATGGCCTCTTGTTGAGGGCTTTCGATCTTTGGCGTGGATGGGTAGGAGCTACCCGTCAGGGATTGACCGGACAGAGAAGCTGCTCGGTGGCCTCATGAGGAGGGCTTCTATCCACAGCATTGTGGGGTAGAAAGCTACCAGCCGCGGATAGACCGGGCAGAGTAGATGCACAGTGGCCTCGAGATGAGGGCTTCGATCCGCAGCGTTATGGGGTAGGAAGCTACCAGCTGCGGATGGATCGAGCAGAGTAGCTGCGCGGTGGCCTCAAGATGAGGGCTTCGATCCACAGCGTTGTGGGGTAGGAAGCTACCAGCTGCGGATGGACCGGGCAGAGTAGCTGCGCTGTGGCCTCGAGATGAGGGCTTCGATTCTTAGCGTAGATGGGTAAGAAGTTACCCACTAAGGATGGACTGAGCAGGGAAGCTGCTTGGTGGCCTCTTGGTGAGGGCTTTGATCCTCGGCGTCGGTGGGTAGTAAACTACCAGCCAGGGATGGACCGAGCAGAGAAGCTGCTCGGTGGTTTTTTGATGAGGGCTTTTGATCCTTGGTGTGGATGGGTAGGAGCTACCCGCCAGGGATTGACCGAGCAGGGAAGCTGCTCGGTGGCCTCGTGACGAGGTTTCCTTGGTGTCGGTCCGTCTCCCTTGACCCGTAAAATCTAGGGAGAGAGACCGTCAAAGACAACACGTGGCAGAGACGCATGGGAAGGCGTGACTCTCCGTAGTGCGCGTCGTTCCAACTTCCGTTTGGCCATTTGGGGGCATGGTCTCCATGCGGCATCCATGGGTTGGGAATTTCGAAAAGATCCCGTGGGCATGGTCTCCACGCGGCATCCATGGGTTGGGAATTTCGAAAAGATCCCGTGAATCGTGCTGCCGCACGTGCAAACTTCGGCATTTTGGGATTCTGTTGGGGTTATAAACAGCGAAGGCGTGTTGGTTTCTTTTAGCCTTGCGATTCTGGAAATGGCCGGACGCCCGTGTGTTCTCATCAGCGAAATGATTTCCCGGGACGATGTGTACCTCTACAACCTCGATCGGTCCGAACAAACGTACGAGGCGGTGATAGACCGCGTGGAGGCCCACTTTGGACGTCTTCTTCCCCGGCGATCTCCACTCCTCCAAGTGCTTATTTATGCGATCAGGAGGAGGTCCCCGGGTTTGCACAACGTCTTGTCTCCGCAGTTGATGGATGAGGCGGTCGAGAAATTGCACTCTCTTTACCACCTCAGCCTGATCTCAAAGAGCAGGCGGGATCGATCAGCGGGCCTTCTTCTGGAGTGTTTCCAGAAGAGGCTGATTGTTGATTTTTGTCCGGTGGGTGATACTTCAGAGGTGGGCGAGAAAGCTAGGGCTCGGCTGACGGAGATTTCGTCGGATTATCATCAACAATGCTTCCTCCATCCCCGGACCCCCTTATTGTAATAACAATTTTTGTGCGAGGCTGAGGAGCCCATAATACCCTTTAATGAATAAAGTTTTTCCTTTTCTTTCCTCGTTCATGCTACGGACTTAATTAAGTGCCGAAAAGAATTACATTATTTCAAAAAGGAATACACTTTATTTAAACGACTTAAACTCTGCGGCGTTGTAAGGCCGGAGTTGCCCGAGCAGGGTCCTAGGTAACGACCATAATTTGGCCGATGGTTAATTCCTTGGGAGAGATCGGATCTTTTTGTTCTCGTTCCGCCTGCCGCTTGTCCCGCAGGTACTTCGCCAGGTGGCCAGAGCGGATCAACTCCTCGATGTAGTCGCAGAGTTGTTTGCAGTTCTCGGTCGGGTGGCCCTGCGACCTATAGAAGGTGCAGTATGGACCCCGAATACGTTTACCCGCTTTATGGATGACCAGCGGGGGCTTGAAGAATCGCTCGCTCTTCTCCTCCGCCAACAGCTCGGTCTAGGAGATGTTGAGAGGAGTGTACTCCTGGAACTTCGGGGAGTAGGGTTGTGGCCAGTCGACCTTCTTCTTCTTCTCTGCCCCTCTTCTTTTGGTCGGCCTAGTCGCCCCGGAATAGGTTTGCGTTTACTTCGGACTCGAGTTGGATTTCCCGCTCGGTCCAAGCTTTTACCTGGGCCCTGGTCCTAGGTTGCGCCAATACAAAGGAGCGGGGCCACTCCTTGTGCTTAAGACCCGACCTCAGAGCTGTGATGACAGTTTTGTCCCGGTGCTCGGGAACTTCCAGAAGAGCGTTGTAGAAGAGAATGACGTATCCTTTAAAGGATTCCTTATCCCCGCTTTTTATAGTGAAGAGGTAATCGACGATCCGCTTCTTCCGTATGTTTCCAATGAAATGCCCGAGGAACTGGACGGCCAACTCATCAAAGATAGAGATGGAGCAAGGCGTGAGTCCTCGGAACCAGTCTCGTCCGGCGCAGATGAGAGTGGCGGGGAACGATCGGCATTGGGCTGCATCAGAGTTGTCCTGGAAGCTCATGCCCGCCGTGAACGTGTCCAGGCGGTCTTTCGGGTCGGACTTCCCGTCAAAGAGGGCCATCTTTAGAGGCTTGTTTTTGGACGAGACGCGGATAACGAGCAGTTCTTCAGTAAAGGGCTTCGTAAGCGAGTCGGCGGCATACCTGGCCCTCTTCGCTTGAAGGACGACTCTCCCGATGTACACCCTCGATTTTCTTTTCGAGGGCATCTAGACGGTCGTGGTACCCTCAAGATTTGGCGTATTCGGAGTTATGGCCCCTCCCGCTAGTGGCCTGCACCTGGCTGCTACTCCGGTTCCGTTCTATGAGGTTCCTCAGGTCCCCTGGTGAGGTTGTTCGTGAGTTATCGCGGTGAGCGCCGTCCGCACGACCCCATCGAGGGAGAGGGTGCCGGCCATGCCTGGGAGCAGGCGAACTAACTGACACCTCGTCGGAAGGGACAGGAGCGCGATGGGCCTCAGGGCGGGGCGCTCTTTCACGAGACCTCGGTATGGAGCTATAAGGCATCCAGCGGATCATTGAATTGGTCGCCGCGGGGGACCTGGGGCCGCCGAAGATAGCAAGACGCTGCTCGGTGGTGCCAGCATGGGCAGTGTCATCTCCCCCTCTGCGGAGGTCGCAATCCCGAGGCGGGGGAACGGCGACCTGGGGGGCTTGGCCCGCTGTTTGGACGCGCACAAGGGCATCCATGATGGACGCGAGCTTTTCTATCCGTGCAGACAGGGCGTGAACAGCGTTAGGGGGAGGAGAGGATCCGTCCGCGCCTCCGTTGTGGGGAGAGCGGCGGCTCATGCTTGGATCATCGCGGTGATCACTTGCCATGAGTTTGAGATCGGAAGATCAACTTTCGATGAGTGGAATCTTCAAGAGTTCCCACGGATGGCGCCAACAGATGGAGGTCAGGATCTCCTTCAGATATTGTCCTCCGTCGATCTATCGCGAGCGTTGATGAACAGCTGAGATTGGGTTTGAGGGTTGCCTTCTGTTGCGTGTGGATCTCAGTGGGCTTGATTTGGAGTGAAGCCGAGCTACCTGCAAAGAAGTCCCGAGGTATTTGTGCCACCGTGGACCCTCCAACGATCAAGTTAGCCGAGATATTTAAGCAGAGTAGTGGCCTATTGGAGTAAAATTGCCTTACCTGAGTCGTCTGAGAGAGGGGTTTATATAGCGGCTGCCATGGGCTAGCTGGCGCGGGATCCTTGCCTGTCGTTACGTCCATGGCGTTACGCCTGCGTGAATGGTGGGATCCTCGCCGGTCGTTACTCCCTTGGCGTTACGCCTGCGTGAATGGCGGGATCTCCCATTAATGACGAGATACGCTCGTTAATAGGGGGATACGACGGTGTGGAATGCAGGATCGTGGAGTGGCGGATATCTCACATCTTGCAAGATTCGCGGAGCCGTAGCAGAGACGCTTGTGACCCACGTTCTAGATCGCCCGATAAAACTGAAGAGGCCTAACTCGACGAGAGGCCTAAAAAAGGGCGGGAGGCCAAGCTAGTTCGGTTCCGTGATAGCTTGGAAGCGAAGGGCCGAGGAGCTCGGCGTGTAGGAGGGCTCGGAGGGGAGCCAAGGGTCATTTACATGGCGAGCATAGGAATGTTCAGGGAATCCTTGGAGGTTGGGTCCAGGCCGCGGGGCGATAGCACGGGGGACGCCTCCTTTGTGTGGTTCTTGCCCTATTTCCGTGTGCATCGGGATATGTCATCCGTCACGTGTCATGATCTGGAGAGTTCCCACTTATGAGCATCATCAATTTCTTTTTAAAAATTGTTGGTTGGTGATGATGCTCGATATCGGTGATCCCCCAGATCAGGGCACGTGGCGGATGACGTGTCCCAAAGCATGCAAGAAAGGACCTACGGTGGCCGACCAGACCACACATACGCTCGTCCTACCGAGCGAACGTTGGCTTGCCTCTGAGCCCCCTGCACAACTGGCCTCCTCAGCCTCACAACTCATCTCCGAGCTACCGCAGAGCCAAGATGCCTGTTGTCCGCCGAAAGACGCGACCGGGACGTTGGGACATCCGGGCCTGAATTCCGAGGGCAGATGCTATTTGGTGCTATCCGTCTACCTCTCTGAAGATGCCAAGTTGATTTATGGCACCATGTATCGAAGGTTTAAACGAATGCAGCCGATATAGCAGACTTCGTCAGATTCCCCCTCGTTTGAGGGATTTTTGATTGTGGGGACACTCTTCCCTGCAGGCGCAAGCCCCTGCAGTTAATTATGCTACCGCATCGCGGTAACAACTTTCTCCTTCTCCAGATGGTCATTTTGTGTCATGGGTGTTTGTTTTGTGTTTGGTTGCCCGTGGATTGTATATGGAGACTAATTTATGTCGTCGCCCATAGGACGTGGATTAGTCCAAATCCGTATTTTCTTAGATTTGGGTTTGGGGGTTGGGTTTAAGGGTACGTTAGTCTTATTTGAGACTAAGATCAACTTAAACGTTTGTTAAGGATACGTTAGTCTAATTTTAGACTAAGATCAACTTAACAGAATCATTTAGATCCAACAAAAGAGCATTTGGGCTCTATTGTTTAGTTTAGGGATATTGCGGTCCATTGCTAGTTTAAGGACATGGTGGTCCATTGTCAGTTTAAGGACATCTCGTTCCACTGTTAGTTTAAAGACATCGCGGTCGAGGTTAAGGACATCATAGTCCGTGGATTTAAGGACTCCACAGTCCGACGTTAGTTTAAAGACATCACGGTCGAGATTAAGGACATCATATTCCGTGGATTTAAGGACTCCACAGTCCGATGTTAGTTTAAAGACATCACGGTCGAGGTTAAGGACATCATAGTCCGTGGATTTAAGGACTCCACAGTCCGACGTTAGTTTAAAGACATCACGATCGAGGTTAAGGACATTATAGTCCATGGATTTAAGGACTCCACAGTCCGACGTTAGTTTAAAGACATCATGGTCGAGGTTAAGGACATCATAGTCCATGGATTTAATGACTCCACAGTCCAATGTTAGTTTAAAGACATCATGGTCGAGGTAAAGGACATTATAGTCCGTGGATTAAGGACTCCACAGTCCAATGTTAAGGACATCATAGTCCATGAGTTTAAGGACCCCACAGTCCATGAAGTGTTTGGTTGTCGGGACCTGTCACCTCTCTGAAGACGTTGAAGGATTACAACGGCATGTATCAGAGGAGTGAAGAGATGTACCCTTGAACCAATATTGATTGAGAGATCTGTAGTCCAATTTGGGACTAAGATCAAAGAAGTAATGAGCATATGGGCTCAGTTAAACCGAATTGAGGACTTATAGCCAATTTAGGCTAAGTCCAACAAATGTTTAACATTTTATTATTCTGGGCTATTGAGCCTTTATTTGGGTTTGGTCCTTTTAATAATGCTGAGCATTAGATCCTGACAATTTTTGTCTTGTACTGAATGCATAGCATTCATCAGAACAATGTGTGTTCTGACAGCCAGCTACGTGGCGCATCAGGCGCTTTGCGCCAATTAAAGAACGCATTGCGCTTCTGTCAGGTAGCGCACACGAAGAGGACACGTGTCGCGCTTAGCGCTAAGCGCTAGTTCATTAGCGCATTGCGCTTTTAATTTATGAGCGCTTTGCGCTGATTTAATGGCGCACCAGTGAGTGACACGTGGCGCGCTTGACGCTGAGCGCCAGCCCATGAGCGCAGTGCGCTGTTTCAGAAGCACAGAGCGCAAGCTGTGTCTGTGCTTGACACGTTGCATGTTTTGGCGCTGAGCGCCTGTCCAAGCAGCGCAAAGGCGCGGTTCATGAGTGCAAAGCATTTTCCAATAGTGCAAAGCGCTTTCCAATAGTACAACGCGCATCTGATCAATTTTAAGATCAAAGAACAAATTTTATCTTAAAGGAGGCTTTGCCTTAAGGTTCAAGAACAAAAGTTCTTGTTTATAAAAGGCTCTGCCTTTATAGATCAAAGATCTGTGAATGAAGTAAAATACTTCTTTTATTATTATTCTTTTTATGATTAGATCTTTTGATCTTTTGCTTTTTTAGATCTATGATCTTTTTAGAAGATGATTCTTCTTTTAACGAGATGGTTTCATCTATGTTATTCAAGAACATAGTTCTTTAGCTTTAAAATGAAGAAAAAATCTTCTTCTTTTTTTTTTCTAAGAGCTTACTCTTCTTTTTCTCCAAGTTTTTGCAGAGGGTTTTCTCTCTCTTTTTTTTCTATATTTTCTCCGTCTGTCCTAGACTTGAAGTCTAGGGTCCTTTATATATGGCCAATTGATTTGTTGAATCAGTTTTAAGAGATCTTTCTCTGTGATTTGGGAATATTTCCCACTGTTGGATCTTTGATCCTAAGGCTTCTGTTTTACAGAAGATAATCTTCTTGTTTTAATAAGATTGGAAAGATCTTTCCATAACAGAATTTCGGTTCTGATTAATTAATAATTTATTATTATCAGATCTTTTGATCTAACGGTGGGGAATTTTTAATTCCAGCGCAGGCGCACCTTGCGCTAGCACACCTACGTTCGACGCGTGGCGCGCAGCGCAACTGCGCTAGCGCACCCGTGTTTGACACGTGGCGCGCAGCGCAGAGCACTGGATCTGAAGCGTTGCTTCAACTTTTAAATTTTGAATTTTAAAACAGAGCTTTGCTCTGATTGGAAGTGCGCTGCCTAGGGCGCAGCGCCCCTGGCGCTGGCCCATCTGTGTTTGACACGTGGCGCGCAGCGAAGAGTGTAGGGTGTTTTTCGTCACCCCATTGAGATGGGAATACGCGCGCGCTTGTCAGGCGTACTACAGATTCCCTCTGCCTAGGGTAGGCCGGGGTTTATTGATTGTGGGCATCCGAATCTTCGGCAGCCGCGGACTAAGCTGCCGTTAATTACCCCTCGCCTTTAGAGCGAGAGAACTTCCGATTAACGGGTTAAACTGGTCATGCGAACTTAATGTGCAGTGTACGTGTGTTTTGTTTTGGAGGGGGGTTTAAATATATCGGGAGCCAAGCAGAGTTTTTACGGGGACAGTGTCGTGGAGTATGTGTGTATGTACATATGTATACATATGTATGTATATATATATGTGTGTGTGTGTGTGTGTGTGTATATATATATATATATTTATAAGAGGGGGGAAAGGCATCCGAGGGATGCGTGGGGCCAGCGTCTTGAGCGCTGTACGTTTAGGCGCTGTGCGCTTAGGCGCAAACGCGCCACGCGTCGGCACGTAGGCGCTCTGCGCTCGAGCGCTGGGCGCTTGAGCGCAAGTGCGCCACGTGTCAGCACGTGGGCGCTCTGCGCTCGAGTGCTGGGCGCTGGAGCGCAAGCTCGCCATGTGTCGGCACGTGGGCGCTCTGCGCTGGAGCGTTGGGCGCTGGAGCGCAAGCGTGCCACGTGTCGGCACGTGGGCGCTTTGCGCTTGAGCGCAGGGCGCTGGCGAGAAAAAAGGGCTTTTAGTCCCAGAAATAGGGTTTAGAGTGGAGTTAAACTCCTAAAAATGTTTTGGTTGAGGAAATGGGTTCTTCTTCTTCCTCCTCTGTTGGCCGGATCAAGAGATGTGAGATCTAAAAATCTCTTCTTTTTGAGAACTAATGACAGATCCAAGTTCCTCTTTGTGGGTTTTGTGATGAAAAACTATTTAGTTTTGGAAAAGGAAGAGTAAAACTCTTGATTTAATTCACAAAAAAAAAAAGAAGGTTTGAAACCTTCAAAAAGGGGAAAGAGGCACAAACCCTAGGTTTTTTGAGAGAATGAAAAGTGTTTTTTTTATTCATCATCATTTTGCCTTATATAGGCTTACATATTTACATATAGCCCCTTGGGCTTTGCAAAAATGGCATTTTGCATATCCCATGGCTCATGTGCCATTTCATTTTTGCACATAAGCCATGGGCTTATAAAATATTGGTTTTATGCCCATTTTGCATACATTCATATATAAAAAATTACATAAAAATTATTTATTACATGATTTTGTTGTTGGCATGAGCGAGGCTGACCGTGGGCTCGACGCGGGCATGGGCCCGCTTGACCTGGGCTCGGGCCCACCTAGCTGAAGGGTTGACCTTGACTTCGACTCCGACTCGGTCAACCGGGGTGTAAATTTTTACCCCAACAAATTGCCCCCCATCAATGAATGCACACCGCACATGTGGGTCGTGTGCATGAAATTGATGGATCTTCTTTTGCGTGGAGGCGACTTGCTTTGGTCTCCACTTTTTAGGATGCACTGCCCTTTTTTACGACGTGGATGGTCGGCGCTTAACGCGTCTCCGAGATGGAGTGTCCGTGGTAGGCGTTTCCCTGGCCCGGAGCGATCTGGTTCCTGCTTTGTAGGAAGCCTGCACTGCCCTTTTTGCAACATGGACGGTCGACGCTCTGATCCGGAGCGATTTGGTAGACGTGTCCCCGGCACGGAGTGTCTTCTTGACGTTTCCTCGGCACGGAGTGTCTGCTTGACGTTTCCCCGGCACGGAGTGTCGCTGTTGGACGTTTCCCTGATGCGGAGTGTCTGTGTTGGACGTTTCCCCGATGCAGAGTGTCGCTGGTTGACGTGTCCCCGGCACGGGGTGTCTGCTTGACGTTTCCTCAGCACGGAGTGTCGCTGGTTGACGTGTCCCCGAGACAGAGTGTCTGCTTGACGTTTCCCCGGCACGGAGTGTCGCTGTTGGACGTTTCCCTGATGCGGAGTGTCTGTGTTGGACGTTTCCCCGATGTAGAGTGTCGCTTGTTGACGTGTCCCCGGCACGGAGTGTCTGCTTGATGTTTCCCCGGCACGGAGTGTCATTGTCAGACGTTTTCCTGATGCGGAGTGTCTGTGTTGGACGTTTCCCCGATGCAGAGTGTCACTTGTTGACGTGTCCCCGGCATGGAGTGTCTGCTTGACGTTTCCCCGGCACGGAGTGTCGTTGTCGGATGTTTCCCTGATGCGGAGTGTCTGTGTTGGACGTTTCCCCGATGCAGAGTGTCGCTTGTTGACGTGTCCCCTGCATGGAGTGTTTGCTTGATGTTTCCCCGGCACGGAGTGTCGTTGTCGCACGTTTCCCTGATGCGGAGTGTCTTTGTTGGACGTTTCCCCGATGTAAAGTATCGCTTGTTGACGTGTCCCCGGCACAGAGTGTCTGCTTGACGTTTCCCCGGAACGGAGTGTCGTTGTCAGACGTTTCCCTGATGCGGAGTGTCTGTGTTGGACGTTTCCCCGATGCAGAGTGTCGCTTGTTGACGTGTCCCCGGAACGGAGTGTCTGCTTGACGTTTCCCCGGCACAGAGTGTCGTTGTCGGACGTTTCCATGATGCGGAGTGTCTGTGTTGGACGTTTCCCCGATGCAGAGTGTCGCTTGTTGATGTGTCCCCGACACAGAGTGTCTGCTTGACGTTTCCCCGAGGCGGAGTATCGGCTGGTTGACGTATCCCCGAGATGGAGTGTATGTTGTCGATGTGCCCCGGCAAGGAGTGTCTGCTTGATGTTTCCCCAAGATGGAGTATCGGCTGGTTGACGTATCCCCGAGACAGAGTGTCTGTTGTCCGACGCAGAGGTCGATATTGGAATTGGTTGGTTTGATTTGTTTGATTTAAGTCGACATCAGCATCACTACACTGGAATATGGTACGAGGAGCGAATCATCATTTGTCATGAGAGAATTTTGGGATTGGTTTTTCTGTTTGGCATCTGCATTACTGCACTGGAATAATGCCAGGAGCAACTCATCATTTGCCCCGGAAGGATTTAGGAATTGGTGGCTTAGGAGACAGGTTTAGATCCCTATCACCTAAGGCTTTTCAATTTTATGGGCCGTAAGGGTCCCACAAAAGCATTTTCTCCCTATGAGTCGAAAGGATCTCGTAGGTGTATTTTCTCCTTAAGAGTCGTGGAGACTCCCAAGTGTGTTGCTCCTTTGTGAGTCGTAAGGATCTCAAGCAGGAATTTTCTCCTCATAAAGTCGAGAGGACTTTGCGAGTGCATTTCATCTCTTTTTTACGAGTTCGTGCCCTTTCGGGTTTTCACAAACTCACCGGCAGTCCTACTGTTTTTACTCACGGAGCCCTTTCGGGTTTTCATCCGTGCCCATTTTGCTTGTGGACATACCATTTTTTTTGAATCTTCACCGCCGGTGAGACTTTGAATGTGGTCTCGCTGGTAGGACTTGGGAGAGATTGGGATCGTTTTACACCCGTGGATTGTATACGGTTTTGTAGGATGTATGATCCAGACCGTAGGGCCAGAAGAATTTCGGGACTTTGTGGGCGTCTGCATCGCTGCACTGGAATATGGTACCAGGAGCGACTCATCATTCGCCATTGGGTATGGGATTTTGAATTTGGTTGGCGTCTGCATCGCTGCACTGGAATATGGTACCAGGAGCGACTCATCATTCACCGTTGGGGTATGGGATTTGGAATTTGGTTGGCGTCTGCATCGCTGCACTGGAATATGGTACCAGGAGCGACTCATCATTCGCTGTTTGGGAATTAGAATTTGGAATTTGGTTGGCGTCTGCATCGCTGCACTGGAATATGGTACTAGGAGCGACTCGTCATTCACCACTTAGGGATTGGAGAGCGATGGGTTAGGAGACAGGTTTACATCCCTATCGCCTAAGGCTTTTCAATTTTATGGGCCGTGAGGGTCCCATAAAAGCATTTTCTCCCTACGAGTCGTAAGGATCCCGCAGGTGTATTTTCTCCTTAGGAGTCGTGAGGACTCCTAAGTGTGTTTTTCCTTTATGAGTCGTAAGGATCCCGCAAAGGTTTGTTCTCCTCATGTATCGTGAGGACACATGAGTGGGTCTTCTTAATGGAGCATAATTCCAAAGGCGGAGACCAGCCGCGTAACCGGTGGTTGCGGTGGGGCATGGGTATGCTGAGAATTATTTGAGCCTAGTGGATTGTATACGGTAGTCAATTTGGGGACTAACTGTAGGGCTGGGGGAATTTTGGAAAATCGGATTTTGTTGGCGTCTGCATCGCTGCACTGGAATACGGTACCAGGAGCGACTCATCACTCGCCGTTTTTTTTTTTTTGTTTTTTTTGTTTTACCGCAATTGCTCTATCATTTCAGCTTTTCTTGTCGCGAAGATCTCGATTGCCCTATCATTTCGGCTTGTATTCGCGGTTGCCCCATCATTTCGACTTTATTTTCATTTTTATTTTCACTCGCTGATTTTTATTGCGAGTTGCCCCATCATTTCGGCTTTTCTTTATTTTCCTTTTATTTACACATTTTTTTTACATTCCCAGTTTATCGACTTAGAGGTCGACTGTTCCCAGTTTAATGACGTGGTGGTCGACTGTTTTTAGAGAAAGGCGAATGTCTGAGAGAATCAGTTTCACGAAGAACTTCGGTCTCCGTTTGTAAGAAATTGGCGGCTGCAGCTTGATCGTTCGTTAACACGCCAGGGGACAATGATGTTTCTCCCGCCTTGTATTGTTTCTCGACCCAATCCTTGAAGATGCAACAGTCTTCAATAGTGTGTCCCAGCATTCGGTGGTATGGGCAAAAGTTGGGATGATCAGTCTTGTTCGCTTCACTTAGCCTTTTCGGTTCTGGTAGCCGCAGGCCATTCTTTAGAGCATCTTTAAAAATTTTGTGGACCTTGTCCCTTCGGAACGAGTAGACCTTATTTCTTCTCTCCTCCAAAGTTGGCTCTCGAGACTGGTCAGTTTTTGCTCCGCCCGCTCTCCGCTTATTTAGAGAATCGGTGCTGTTAGAACTTCCGCCTTTTCAGTTGTCGTCCCTCCAAGGTTTCGGTCTGTTTGTGAACTGAAGGTCCTGAGCAGAATCGGGCTTTGAGCATTCCAACGTTTGGACCTTTTTGGTCAGCTCTTAGAATGTTTTAAGGCCCGTGGTGCAGAGAAATGGGGCCATCCAATTATTGAGATTTCCGACAAGGAGACTGACAGATTGGTCCTGCTCTATCGGCGGTTCACATTTGACGAAGATATTGCGCCATCGGGTTATAAAATCTGTGCTGCTTTTGTTGTTCTTGGGCTTGGTCCTTACGAGCTCGGCAATGGTGATCTTATCGCTGATGCTCATGAACCTTTGTCGAAACAAAGATTCCATTTGGACGAAAGTAGTAACGGAGCCATCCGGTATGCTCGCGTACCAGTCGAAAGCAACATCGGTCAAGCTATTAACGAACTGGCGGAGGAGAAGCGCATCGTTGCCCCCAGTGTTCCCGCATGAGGCTTTGAAGTGGGCGATGTGCTGATTCGCATTTCCCGTCCCGTCGAATCTTCCGAATTTGGGGATGACATAGCCGCTAGGAAATTCTACCAGATCATACTGAGCAGGATATGGTCTCCCACTACTGCTGACATCTTTTTGCGCTTCGGCTTTAGCTACCAAGGTTTTGACTTTGTCGGTAACCAAATCCATGATTTGATCTTGAGTTAGCGGGCTACTGTCATCGGTAGCCAAGACATTTGCCGAGATAGGATGCGACTGACTTTCGTGCGGTCCGCCCACCCTTGGATTTGAGGGAATAGGCGTCGGCTGCCTTGGGACACCGTTTCACAGTTCACGAGCAGAGCCCTGCGCTTGATTGGGCGGCTGAGAAGCAAGTTGGGCCGTAGGCTGTAAGACGATGTTCGTCAAGTCGTCAATTTTGGAGTAGAGTTTGGCCATCTCCTTGTCTTTGCTTCTGAGCTGTTTTTGGAGCTCTTTGAGAAGTTGCTGCTCCGCATTCTTGGGACGGAAGATTGGCTCATCTTCACTTTCCGAGCCCGACTCCTCATGAACTGAGGGCTCTCTCTGCCTATCAGCCTCACTGGGAGGATTTTCATCACCCTCCGGAGGACGCTGGTCTTGAGAAGTGACAGCTATATTCACACCCGGTTGGATTTGAGACGTGGTGGCCCCATCCTTGCTTTTGCTGCGAAGGTTGTCGCTGGGACGCGTGCCCACCATGTAGACGGTGTGGATAACACATTCAGCCATCCTTTCATCACCGGCAGCTGGTTTCGCGGAGCGGTCCAGACTTTGGAAATTCACAAATTCTAACATGGCTGGAGCCCTAGCCCTTTTATTGGCTCTGTGTCTGAGTCGCTTCTTCCTCAGTTTCTCTGCCTTGAGCGCTTGGCAGGCTTCTGCTCTCCGGGAAGCCGCTATAGGCTGAGTGATGGGGAGCTTAGAGAAGATACCCGATCGAGCAGTTGTCAAGGGCACCGCCGGAGCTTGCTCGAGAGGCCTTGTTGCTTTGTTGGTGTTGATGGCCTTGCCCCCAGCTGGGGCCAAGGAAAGTCGTTCAGACACCGACTTGCGTTTGGGTTGGGGCGCCCTCGAGATCACCACATTTGGTCTCCTGCCTTTTTAGACCGGTCTGTCTATTGCTGGAGCTTGAGGAGCTGGAATGGTATTAGCTGGCACGAACAAAATAGAGCCGAGCTGTAGCAGCGGCTCCTTCCATTGTCGCCCGAGACTGGCCGGAAGGACCGTCCTGGAGTCTATCTTCATCGTGTAGGAGATGGGAGCCGTGTTGAGAGCTGAGCAGGTTTTTGGAGACATCGTTGAGAAGTGATTGCTTGAAAACCTGCATGAAAGGGCATTATTTTAGTATAAATATCGATATGTATATTGATTGAGTTCGAATGAATGCTTAACCCGAAATATGGGAGGAGAGATGGTCCCACCGGGCGTGCCAGAATCTGTAGGGTGTTTTTCGTCACCCCATTGAGATGAGAATATGCACGCGCTTGTCAGGCGTACTATAGATTCCCCCTGCCTAGGGTAGGCCGGGGTTTATTGATTGTGGGGATCCGAATCTCCGGCAGCCGCGGACTAAGCTGCCATTAATTACCCCTCGCCTTTAGGGTGAGGGAACCTCCGATTAACGGGTTAAACTGGTCATGCGAACTCAATGTGCAGTGTACGTGTGTTTTGTTTTAGAGGGGGCGTTTAAATATATCGGGAGCCACGCAGAGTTTTTACGGGGGTCCCGCTACTTGGATAGCGGGCAGGGGGTCAAGGGGGCTAGCAGCCCTCTTGCGGGGTGCGGGGCAGCGCCCCGTTAGAAATTTTTTCTAACAGGGACAGTGTCGTAGAGTATGCGTGTATGTACATATGTATACATATGTGTGTGTATATATATATATATATATATAAGAGGGGGGAAAGGCATCCGAGGGATGCGTGGGGCTAGCGCCTTAGGCGCTGTGCGCTCAGGCGCAAGCGCGCCACGTGTCGGCACGTAGGCGCTCTGTGCTCGAGCGCTGGGCGCTTGAGCGCAACCGCGCCACGTGTCGGCACGTAGGCGCTCTGTGCTCGAGCGCTGTGCGCTTGAGCGTAAGGGTGCCACGTGTCGGCACGTGGGCGCTTGCGCTCGAGCGCTGTGCGCTGGAGCGCAAGCGCGCCATGTGTCGGCACGTGGGCGCTCTGTGCTCGAGCGTTAAGCGCTTGAACGCAAGCGTGCCGCGTGTCGGCACGTGGGCACTTTGCACTTGAGCGCAGGGCGCTGGCGAGAAAAAGGGGCTTTTAGTCCCAGAAATAGGGTTTAGAGTGGAGTTAAACTCCTAAAAATGTTTTGGTTGAGGAAATGGGTTCTTCTTCTTTCTCCTCTGTTGGCTGGATCAAGAGATGTGAGATCTAAAAATCTCTTCTTTTTGAGATCTAATGACAGATCCAAGTTCCTCTTTGTGGGTTTTGTGATGAAAAACTATTTAGTTTTGGAAAAGGGAGAGTAAAACTCTTGATTTAATTCACAAAAAAAGAAGAAGGTTTGAAACCTTCAGAAAAGGGAAAGAGGCACAAACCCTAGGTTTTTTGAGAGAATGAAAAGTGGTTTTTTTTATTCATCATCATTTTGCCTTATATAGGCTTACATATTTACATATAGCCCCTTGGGCTTTGCAAAAATGGCATTTTGCATATCCCATGACTCATGTGCCATTTCATTTTTGCACATAAGCCATGGGCTTACAAAATATTGGCTTTATGCCCATTTTGCATACATTCATGTATAAAAAATTACATAAAAATTATTTATTACATGATTTTGTTGTTGGCATGAGGGAGGCTGGCCGCGGGCTCGACTTGGGCATGGGCCCGCTTGACCTGGGCTCGGGCCCACCTAGCTGGGGGGTTGACCTTGACTTTGACTCGGTCAACCGGGGTGTAAATTTTTACCCCAACAAAGAGCGCTGGATCTGAAGCGTTGCTTCAACTTTTAAATTTTGAATTTTAAAACAGAGGTTTGCTCTGATTGGGGGTGCGCTGCCTAAGGCGCAGCGCCCCTGGCGCTAGCCCATCTGTGTTTGACACATGGCGTGCACGCAGAGCGCTGGATCTGAAGCGTTGCTTCAACTTTTGAATTTTGAATTTCAAAACAGAGCTTTACTCTGATTGGGGGAAACAATATCTCGGCTCTCCCACTTGTACGCGAGCTCTCCCGCCGAGGTCATCTTCCCCGGTCTCATCGACCGACCAACAGCACCGCTTGCAGGCGTAACCGCCATCCCGCGAATCTTGCCATGCGCGAGATTTCCGCCGGCCACATCCCACCTTCCACGCCACCACGATCCCCCATTAACGAGCCTGTCTCGCCATTAATGGGAGGCCCCGCTCATCACGCGGGCGTGACGTCGGGAGCGTAACGGCCAGCGTGATTCTCGTTCCTGCCTCGCCTACTGCCACTGCTATATAAACCCCTTCTTCAGACGGTTCAATTAAGCCATTTTTACTCCACTAAGCCGTTACTCTGCTCGTATTTCCTCTCTAACTTGACTGTTGGAGGGTCCTCGGTGGTAAACCATCCCGGGACTTCCTTGCTGGTAGCTCGGCAACCACAAGCTCAAACCCATTGAGATCCATACGCTTCAAGAGCGACAGCCTCCAGATCCAATCTCAGCCACCCATCGCCGCCATCAGCAGACCAAAGGAAGGCAACATCTGAAGGAGATCTACGCCTCCATCAGCTGGCACCGTCTGTGGGAACTCCTTGATTCCATAAAAACAAAAGTTCGCCTCCCGATCTCAACCTAATGGCGAGCGATCATCACGATGATCCAAGCACCAGCCGCCGCCGCCCCATCAACGGAGGTGCAGACGAGCCCCCTTCGCGTTTGTTGTAGAGGTGCTGATCCGCGTCCAAACGACGGGGCAAGATCACCAAGTCGCCGCTCCCCCGCTTTGGGGCCAGGACCCCTACAGGGGGAGAGAAGACTCCGTCCGCGCCGACACTGCCGACCACCGCCTCGCTACCTCCCACGGCCGCAGATCTCCCGGACCTATACGTTCTGAGACCCGCTGGGCACCCCACTGTAACACCCGAGCCCAATGCTACTAATTTCAGTTACCGTTTGAATGTAGTGTGACACTCATTTCATTTATCTTGCTTGATTGTTACTTATTATAAATTTTACCCGGCAAATTCATTTCTGCATCTAACAAATTTTTGGCATCTAAAATAAAATTAAAAATATTCATCTTGGCCTGCTTGGCACCCCTAACCCCGTTGTAGCGTCCGTGTATCGTGTTTTCGTCCCGTTCGGTGAAACGGGCGAGTTTGGACGGCTACGTGCACGTACGTGTATCCATTTTGGGGGTATGCTTTCTGATCATAAAACACTTCATTTTAAATTTTGGATCCCGCTTAAAATTCTATTATTTCAATTTTAAATTTTTGGACCCGACCCGGACGCGATTTGGAAATGTTTTATTTTGCGCCAAAATCCCAAATTTAATATAATTTTAACCGTCGCATTTCTTCTTAACCTTATAATATTTTTTTACTTAAATCTTTTACATAAATCTTTTTATAACAAACGATTTCCTCCCCTCAGCCAATCAACTCCTTCTATTTTACCCGTGGGCCCCATCTATCCCTCTCTCCTCTCTCTCTCCCGTAACTCCCTCTCTCTCTCTCCCTATAAATCTCTCTCTCTCTCTCATATATATTCTATTCTCCCTCTTCCTTTTTCTTTTTCAAACGCGTAACCCAAAACCCCACGAACCCTAGTCACCGTGCTCCTCGCCGCTGCAGCCCCAACACCGACGACGCCGTCACCAGCACCCTCGCCTCCTCATCCTCACCTCACCAAGCCCCCTCTTCCTCCTTTTCCCACGTTCCCGTGCATCCTACACCATCACCGCGGCCGCGCACCCCTGCACACGCGTTGCTCCACCGGATCTGTCGCCGCCGACGGCCTCGCCTCAGTAGCCCCGGCCTTGCAAGCACACCCCTCGGTGAGATAACTTCCCCTCCTCTCTTCCTTCCTTCTCTCCTTCTCTGCTAATAGGTTTCTTGATCTGCAGTCTTCGCGATCACTGTTGGCCGGCCGCCGGAGCTCCGTCGACGAGGTCGACCGTCACCACCCGTCCTACGGATCATCGTGAGCACCCTTTCTCAGATCCTACTTCCTTTCTTCTTTTCTCTTCTTGTTTACGTGTCTTGATCTTTACTATTCATTCCTCGGCCGAAATCCGACGATGCCGCCGACGTGACCCGACGTTCCAGAGAGGTGCCCCGCCCCGTGTGGTTCCAGTGTTCGTCGTTTGGGCTCATTCCGTGAACCGTGCGTCCGTCGCGAGTTTCCCCGACGACATTTATCGTTCCGTTTTTCCCGGTTCGCGACCCGTCGAGGCAAGTAACCCTTGCTACATGCTAAACAATATTTACTTATAATTAATGACACCCTACACCTGTAAAATTTAACTTTGGTACGACCATTTCCCACTTTTTCATGTACAATATTGTTATATATCATTTTATCTTTAAACCTGGAACCTACAGTTTGCAATTGAACCTAATAACCACATTTACCTGTTTAATCACATTTTTAATATTGACATAGCTTATGGCATTTATCTCTATAGTTTTGTTCTAGTCGGACACTCGTATGCATTTTAACCTGTAATAGCTGTATTGAACCTTTATATAAATCATTGCACCTATAAAGTGCTTAAACTTGTTAACATGATTAAAATGCCATAATTGTCATCCTGCATTCGCATAACATTTAAAATCATCTCTGTGACACAACTGACAATTGTCCTGCTAATTCAGTGAATCTGCCTATTGCTTACTTCATTGCTTATCTCATGTTGTTGATACCCATGCTTGATTATATAGCCGATTGTGAGTACACCTATGATATCGCTTGCTTCTTGAACTGTCTTGCTACCTACACATTGATTGACCCGACATGGTACCGTATACTGCTTGACTTGACATGATGTACCATGACCTGATCCGTTACCTGATCTTGTGTCTAATGCCAACAAACCTGACATGTAGTCCTCATGGACCGTTCCTATTGTCTATCCAGACAAACCTGTTTACCTGATCCTGTGTTGGCATTAGTTTCTTGATTTCGGGATACCTGACTTGACATACACATATAGCTTAGGGGTATGGGGAAATCAATGGTGAAACCTGACTTGTAACTCGACAGTTCACTACCTGTCATGAGTGTACACATTCCTGTTTTGTGCCTAGCGGCATGTCTCGGTTTCAGCCGAGAATATTGTGGTCGTGGTTCCGGGTATGTACGGGATACTATCGAGTGTACACATTCCTGTTTTGTGCCTAGCGGCATGTCTCGGCTGTAGCCGAGAATATTGTGGCCGTGGTCCCGGGTATGTACGGGATACTATTGAGTTACATCGATGATTCATCAATTTGGTTTCAAAGACTTTAGAATAGAGAACCTGATAGAACAGTTTAGTTTACTCACTGCACACTACCCTGCACTGCTCTGACTTATATTATTGTTACCCTTGCTTATTCATGTTCATATTTGCATTGCCTGTTACCCTGTTTATTATTTGTTTACTTGATGACTTGACGCGCTGACGTCTGGGTTTTGCATGGCCCAGTTTCTGTACCGCTGTCGCAGCCCGAGCAGGAGTACTTCAGCCGACATGCTGAGCTGTGAGTGTCAGCAGTAGTTAGTTTTCCTTCCTGCATTTATTTCCTAATGTGAGCCCGCATTATGGGACATACATTCCAGTTATTTTGTATTGGATCTTTCGCTTCCGCACTTATTTATTATTGACTCATGTTATCTTGGATTATGGACATGTTTTAGATAGCTTTATTTTGTTCTTGATATCTCTACAGCCGTAATGTGACTGTGGATGGATACTTCCTACCCACAGGTAGCATGGTTGGCTATGTCACGTGCCCTTTTAGCGTTCTCTGGGAAGCGGGGCGTGACATGGTTCTTTTGGTATCAGAGCCATAGGATAGTCGGGTTGATTCTTTTGTAGTTGGGTATTGTACCCAATACGCGAATCAGAATACCCGTGTTCAGGAAACATGTCCTGCCACGTTACCGTTTTACCGTTCTTGAATCAAATTCTTCCTGATTATATCTTTTACGATGTGCGAACTTCCTTTGCATGTCGACTCGAAACCTGATTCCTTGTTATCCCTAGGACTTAAGCGACTTGGGTGGAGTTATGTAATTGTGGCTATGATACCGCGGCATAGTTACAATGCGGCACTCTATTTAAGTAACTTGGAGTTCTAGTCTTGATCTATATTTTAAATCTATCATCATGCTAATGTGGAGTGTTTTGATTTCAGGATTATGGCAGATAAGAATTTGAAGATGTACCAAAGGCGTGTGGACGAAGCCGCCATGCTTGGAGTGATAAGGGAAATGCTAGAGAATCAAAGGAGACAGACCGAACTGATCCAGCAGCAAGCGGAATCATTTTAGGAGGGTTTGCAGATCGTTCAGCAGTCTGTGAACAATGTTGGAGCTAAACCAGTTGATCGAGTGGGGACCGTAGCAGATTTCAGGCGTTTGGGTCCGTCTACATTTACTGGATTGGAGGAGCCGTTGCCAGCAGAGCAGTGGCTAGTTGACACGGAGAACTTACTTATTGCGGCACAGATTCTAGATAACAAAAGAGTGGATGTAGTGCGCATTCAATTAGTGGACTACGCCCGTGAATGGTGGCTTGTTGAGGAGAACCGTTTGCCCAAGCCAATCAAGTGGGCGGATTTTTCAAAGAGTTTCCTAGAGAAGTTCTTCCCGCGGACTGTACGGGAGGAAATGGAAGAGAAGTTCATCGGGCTGAAGCAGAATGGAGCACCCGTAGATGTGCATGCAGCAGAATGGACAAGACTCAGCAGATTCGCTGGACCTTTAGTTTCCAACGATGCAGACATGGCACGAAGGTTCATGCGCAGCTTGGACATGGACATCCAGCGGCAGATTGTCTCCCTGGGTTTGACTACTTTCTCACAAATACTTGCGGCAGCCCGAGAGCAGCAGAGTTTATCTGGGATGAAAGGGAGTTTGCAACAGACGGCAGTTGACGTAAGGAAGCCAGCATTTGTACCTAACCGAGCTCATGGTCGCAAAGGTATTCCAGTGGACCGTCGAGGTGTAGCACCCATGAAGAAGCCAGTGATTGTTGATCGAAGAAAGAGCATGACCTGCAACTATTGCAATTTACCTGGCCACATGCAAAAGGATTGTCGAAGGAGGCTGGGACTTTGTTTGGTTTGTGGAGCGGCTGATCACGCCGTTGGTGCTTGTCCGTCGAAGCTTCGTACGAGAGATGATTTTCAGAAGCCTCCGCAGAGACCGTTCCAAGGACAGAAACAGCTGACTCAAGGACCTAATCAGGCTTGAGCTTTTACCTTGACAGCGGAAGAAGCTAAGGCGTCAGGAGAAGTTGTGTCAGGTACTCTACTCGTTCATAGTTTTCCCGCATTAGCGTTATTTGATTCTGGTGCATCCCATTGTTTTATGTCATCCAAGTTTATAACTACACACTCGATTGACTGAACGGCCCTGTCTAGTTTCTGGGACATACACACTGGGAATGGGAAAATCATATCTAGTAGGGAATGTAAAGGTTGTACAGTTGTTGTGTGCGGACGGGAGATTTTTGTAGATTTCTTGGTGATTGATACGGGCAGCTACGAAGTCGTCTTGAGAATGGATTTTCTTGGCACTTTCCACGCTCACATTGATTGTAGGGCAAGGAAGGTAATTTTCCAGATTCCCGGACATCCCGAGTTTAGCTTCACTGGAGGAAGCAGTTCTGTCGGGCCAGTCGAGTTTAGGGCTAGGCCCACAAACAGTATTCTTGCAGCAATGGAAGTTGATAAAAGTGAAGAGCCGGCTGTTGTTCGTGATTTTATGGACGTATTTGAAGATATATCGGGTTTACCGCCGAAGCGAGATGTAGAGTTCGCAATTGATCTATTTCCTGGTGCAGCGCAAGTATCCAAAGCGTATTATCCAATGGCACCAGTAGAGTTGGAAGAAGTCAAGAAACAGGTTGCTGAATTGCTTGAGAAGGGTTGGATTCGAAGCAGTAACTCGCCTTGGGGAGCTCCAGTTCTTCTAGTAAAGAAGAAGGATGGCACAAGGAGGATGTGCATCGACTATCGAGAATTAAACCGGGTGACTATTAAGAACAAGTACCCAATCCCTCGCATTGGTGAACTTTTCGAGCAGCTTAGTGACGCGAGGGTATTCTCGAAGCTGGATTTGCGATCCGGATATCATCAGGTCCGAGTGAAAGCAGAAGATATTTGCAAGACGGCGTTCCGAACTCGGTATGGACATTACGAGTACTTAGTGATGCCCTTCGGAGTAACGAATGCGCCGGCAGTGTTCATGGACTTGATGAACCGAATCTTTTCACCGTTCTTGGACCAGTTTATCGTGGTTTTCATTGACGATATTCTGGTTTACTCGAAGAGTTTTAAAGAGCATGCTGAGAATTTGAAGATCGCACTGCAAACGCTAAGACAAGAGAGGTTATATGCGAAGATGAGTAAGTGCGAGTTTTAGCTAGAGGAAGTAAAGTTTTTGGGGCATGTTGTGTCTGGCGACGGAATTGCTGTCGATCCAGAAAAGATTGCAGCAGTTCGAGACTGGCCGATTCTAAAGAATGTTGCGGAGATAAGAAGCTTTCTTGGACTCGCCGGGTATTACAGGAGATTTGTGGAGAACTTTGCTCGTCTGGCGGAACCGTTAACCAAGCTTACGCGCAAGGAGATACCTTTTGTATGGACGGACAAATGTGCGTTAGCTTTTGAGACGTTGAAGCAGAAATTGATAACCGCCCCTATTCTGACCGTGCCAGACAATTCCGGAGGATTGGTGATTCACAACGACACATCTGGGAAAGGATTGGGATGTGTTTTGATGTAGCATGGGAAGGTTGTAGCATACGCATCGAGATAGTTAAAGACCCATGAGAAGAATTACCCAACTCATGACTTGGAACTTGCGGCTGTGATTTTCGCTTTGAAGATTTGGAGACACTACCTTTTGGGCGAAAGGGTCGAAGTTTTTACTGATCATAAGAGCTTGAAGTATGTGTTCACACAGAAGGAGCTTAATATGAGACAGCGTAGATGGTTGGAGCTGATGGCTGACTACGATCTTGATCTTAAGTACCATCCGGGGAAGGTTAACGTCGTGCCGGATGCGCTTAGTCGGTTACCAGCAATTCAGGTGCTAACTGCTCAGAAGGAGATCGTTGCAGATTTTCGAAGATTTGACTTGGAGGTTGTGCTACCGCATTCTACGGGACAGTTGATGCAGCTGCAAGTACAGTCATCGTTGATCGAGAATATTAAGGAAGCACAATCGCAGGACCCTAGACTGCAATTCGAGGACAGGTTGAAGCCGGACTACGAACAGATTTATTAATCCACGAAGATGGTTCGTTGAGGTATGGTAGCCGTCTGTGTGTGCCAAAGGGAGATATTCGTGAAGAGGTTATGAAGGAGGTACACAGTTCAGCTTATTCTGTACATCCAGGAGGTACAAAGATGTACCGAGATATTCGATAGCATTTCTGGTGGGAAGGCATGAAACGGGAGATTGCTCACTTTGTGGCAAAGTGCTTAGTGTGTCAGCAAGTTAAGGCTGAACATCAAAGGGTTGCTGGTTTATTGCAACCACTTCCGATTCCTCAGTGGAAGTGGGAACATATAACCATAGATTTCGTAACGGCTTTACCGCGGAGTCCAAAAGGCAACAATGCAGTATGGGTAATTGTTGACCGATTGACCAAGGCAGCTCACTTTATTCCTTTCCGGGTTGGTCAATCAACAGAGACTTTGGCAGAACGTTACATGCAAGAGATTGTAAGGTTGCATGGAGTACCGGTGAGCATCGTGTCCGATCGGGACACTCAGTTCTTATCACACTTTTGGCGGAGTTTACAGGAAAGTTTGGGGACTCGATTGAAGTTTAGCACAGCTTATCATCCTCAAACTGATGGTCGGTCGGAGAGAACGATCCAAACTCTTGAAGATATGTTGAGAGCATGCATGTTGGACTTCAAGAGTTCTTGGGAGGATCATCTACATTTGGTGGAGTTTTCTTACAACAACAGTTTTCAGGCAACTATCCAGATGGCTCCATTTGAAGCTTTGTACGGTCGTAAATGCCGTTCACCTGTTTGTTGGGATGATGTCGGTGAACGAAGATTATTGGAACCAGATTTGGTTGTGCAGACAGTTGAGAAGGTTAACACTATCAGAAATCATATGAAGGCAGCATAAGACAGACATAAAAGTTGGGCTGATACGTCGAGAAAACCTCTAGAGTTCGCCGTGGGTGATTTGGTATTCTTGAAGATATCACCAACTAGAGTGGTGATTCGTTTTGGAAGTCGAGGAAAGCTTAATCCTCTATTCGTTGGACCCTTTGAGATCTTGGAGCGTGTTGGTGAGGTAGCGTATCGTTTGGCGTTACCGCAGTCCTTGGCGAATGTGCACGATGTGTTTCACGTATCTCAACTACGAAGTTATGTTCGAGATGAAACACACGTTTTGGATCATTCGAAGCTAACAGTACGAGAAGACTTGACCTTTGAGGAACGACCAATTGAAATCGTGGATCGAAGGGAAAAGGTTCTTAAGAACAAGGTGATCCCTCTTGTGCTTGTTTCTTGGGGTGATCGCTCGCATGGAGAGTCCACTTGAGAACGAGAAGATGAAATCAGGCAGAAGTTTCCTCACCTTTTCTTGTAGTTATCTATCTTGTATTCTTGGAATTTCGAGGACGAAATTCTTTTTGTAGTTGGGTATAATGTAACACCCGAGCCCAATGTTACTAATTTCAGTTACCGTTTGAACGTAGTGTGACACTCATTTCATTTATCTTGCTTGATTGTTACTTATTCTAAATTTTACCCGGCAAATTCATTTCTGCATCTAACAAATTTTTGGCATCTAAAATAAAATTAAAAATATTTATCTTGGCCTGCTTGGCACCCCTAACCCCGTTGTAGCGTCCGTGCATCGTATTCTCGTCCCGTTCGGTGAAACGGGCGAGTTTGGACGACTACGTGCACGTACGTGTGTCCGTTTTGGGGGTATGCTTTTTTATCATAAAACACTTCATTTTAAATTTTGGATCCCGCTTAAAATTCTATTATTTCAATTTCAAATTTTTTGACCCGACCCGGGCGCGATTTGGAAATGTTTTACTTTGCGCCAAAATCCTAAATTTAATATAATTTTAACCGTCGCATTTCTTCTTAACCTTATAATATTTTTTTACTTAAATCTTTTACATAAATCTTTTTATAACAAAAGATTTCCTCCCCTCAGCCAATCAACTCCTTCTATTTTACCCGTGGGCCCCATCTATCCCACTCTCCTCTCTCTCTCTCCCGTAACTCCCTCTCTCTCTCCCCATAAATCTCTCTCTCTCTCTCTCTCTCATATATATTCTATTCTCCCTCTTCCTTTTTCATTTTCAAATGCGTAACCCAAAACCCCACGAACCCTAGTCACCGTGCTCCTCGCCGCCGCAGCCCCAACGCCGACGACACCGTCACCAGCACCCTCGCCTCCTCATCCTCACCTCACCAAGCCCCCTCTTCCTCCTTTCCCCACGTTCCCGTGCACCCTACACCATCACCAAGGCCGCGCACCCCTGCACACGCGTTGCACCGCCGGATCTGTCGCCGCCGACGGCCTCGCCTCCGTAGCCCCGGCCTCGCAAGCACACCCCTCAGTGAGATAACTTCCCCTCCTCTCTTCCTTCCTTCTCTCCTTCTCTGCTAATAGGTTTCTTGATCTGCAGTCTTCGCGGTCACTGTTGGCCGGCCGCTGGAGCTCCGTCGACGAGGTCCACCGTCACCACCCGTCCCACGGATCATCGTGAGCACCCTTTCTCAGATCCTACTTCCTTTCTTCTTTTCTCTTCTTGTTTACGTGTCTTGACCTTTACTGTTCATTCCTCGGCCGGAATCCGACGATGCCGACGACGTGACCCGACGTTCCAGCGAGGTGCCCCGACCCGTGTGGTTCCAGTGTTCGTCGTTTGGGCTCATTCCGTGAACCGTGCGCCCATCGCGAGTTTCCCCGCCGACATTTATCGTTCTGTTTTTCCCGGTTCGCGACCCGTCGAGGCAAGTAACCCTTGCTACATGCTAAACAATATTTACTTATAATTAATGACACCCTACACCTGTAAAATTTAACTTTGGTACGACCATTTCCCACTTTTTCATGTACAATATTGTTATATATCATTTTATCTTTAAACCCGGAACCTACAGTTTGCAATTGAACCTAATAACCACATTTACCTGTTTAATCATATTTTTAATATTGACATAGCTTATGGCATTTATCTCTATAGTTTTGTTCCAGTCGGACACTCGTATGCATTTTAACCTGTAATAGCTGTATTGAACCTTTATATAAATCATTGCACCTCTAAAGTGCTTAAACTTGTTAACATGATTAAAATGCCATAATTGTCATCCTGCATTCGCATAACATTTAAAATTATCTCTGTGACACAACTGACAACTGTACTGCTAATTCAGTGAATCTGCCTATTGCTTACTTCATTGCTTATCTCATGTTGTTGATACCCATGCTTGATTATATAGCCGATTGTGAGTACACCTATGATATCGCTTGCTTCTTGAAATGTCTTGCTACCTACACATTGATTGACCCGACATGATACCGTATACTGCTTGACTTGACATGATGTACCATGACCTGATCCGTTACCTGATCTTGTGTCTAATGCCAACAAACCTGACATGTAGTCCTCATGGACCGTTCCTGTTGTCTATCCAGATAAACCTGTTTACCTGATCCTGTGTTGGCATTAGTTTCTTGATTTCGGGATACCTGACTTGACATATACATATAGCTTGGGGGTATGGGGAAATCAAAGGTGAAACCTGACTTGTAACTCGACAGTTCACTACCTGTCCTGAGTGTACACATTCATGTTTTGTGCCTAGCGGCATGTCTCGGTTTCAGCCGAGAATATTGTGGCCGTGGTCCCGGGTATGTACGGGATACTATCGAGTGTACACATTCCTGTTTTGTGCCTAGCGGCATGTCTCGGCTGCAGCCGAGAATATTGTGGCCGCGGTCCCGGGTATGTACGGGATACTATTGAGTTACATCGATGATTCATTAATTTGGTTTCAAAGACTTTAGAATAGAGAACCTGATAGAACAGTTTAGTTTACTCACTGCACACTACCCTGCACTGCTCTGACTTATATTATTGTTACCCTTGCTTATTCATGTTCATATTTGCATTGCTTATTACCCTGTTTATTATTTGTTTACTTGATGACTTGACGCGCTGACGTCTGGGTTTTGCATGGCCCAGATTCTGTACCGCTGTCGCAGCCCGAGCAGGAGTACTTCAGCCAACAGGCTGAGCTGTGAGTGTCAGCAGTGGTTAGTTTTCCTTGCTGCATTTATTTCCTGATGTGAGCCCGCATTATGGGACATACATTCCAGTTTTGTATTGGATCTTTCGTTTCCGCACTTATTTATTATTGACTCATGTTATCTTGGATTATGGACATGTTTTAGATGGCTTTATTTTGTTCTTGATATCTCTACAGCCGTAATATGACTGTGGATGGATACTTCCTACCCACAGGTAGGATGGTTGGCTATGTCACGTGCCCTTTTAGCGTACTTTGGGAAGCGGGGCGTGACACCCACAGTTTGACACCGAGGACCGTCGCCAGAGCACCTCGCCCCGAGATCCTTCACGCATATGTCCCTCCCAAGGAGATGTCTGTCAGCTCGCCTATTACTAGGCATGACCGACACCTCCTCCTTCGACGGGGTCGCGCGGACACGACTCGCCGCGGCAGATCGAGGGCCACCTCGCCGGGGGATCTAAGGAACCTCATTGAGAGGAACCGGAGCCGCGGCCAGACGCAGGCCTACAACAGCAGAGGCCTGGGATCAGAATGCGCCGAGTTGTCGGGGTACCACGGCCGACTCGACGCCCTCGAGAAGAAGATCGAGGGTATGCACCGGGAAGGTCGCCGTTCGAGCAACGGGGCTAAGTACGCCGCCGACTCGCTCATAAAACCGTTCACCGAGGAGCTGATCGCCGTCCATGTCTCCTCCCACAACAGGCCCCCAAAGGTCTCCCTCTTCGACGACAAATCTGACCCGAAGGACCACTTAGATGCATTCACCGCGGGAGTGAGCTTCCAAGACCACTCCGATGCTGCCCAGTGCCGAGCTTTCCCGGCCACTCTCATCTGCTCTGGGAGAGACTGGTTCCGAGGACTCGAGCCGCGCTCTATCTCAACCTTCGACGAGCTGGCCACACAATTCCTTGGCCACTTCATCGGGAACAGGCGGCAGAAGCGCACAGTCGACCATCTCTTCACGATCAAGAGCGGGGATAAGGAGACGTTCAAAATATACGTCACCCGCTTCTACAACGCCCTTCTCGAGGTCCCAAAGCACCGGGACAAGACGGTCATCACGGCTTTGAGATCTGTTCTTAGGCACAAGGAGTGGTTACGCTCTTTTGCATTAGCGCAACCTAAGACCATGGCCGAGATAAAGGCCTGGACCGAGCGCGAGGTCCAGCTCGAAGCCGAGGTGAACGAAAATCTTCCCCGGGCAGAGCAAACCAACCAAAAGAAGAGGGCAAGAGAAGAGAGAAGGGGACCTGAGCGGCAAAAGCCATATCTCCCAAAGTTCCAGGAGTACACCCCGCTCAACGTTTCCCAGGCGATGCTACTAGAGGAGGCCAAGGGCGAGGGGTTCTTCAAGCTTCCCCCGGTCCTACGAATGGCCTCAAAGCGAACCCAGGGCCCCTACTGCGGCTTTCATAGGTCGCTGGGCCACTCCACGGAGAGCTGCAAACAACTCCGAGACTATATTGATGAGCTCATCCGTTCGGGGCACCTCACGGCGTACCTGAAGGACAAGCGGCAAGCTGACCGCGAGTAGGAGCAGCGTCCCCCTTTCGCCGAGCTGACCATCGGCCAGATCATGGTAGTTTCAGCGGAGGATATGCCTGGTACCCATGCTGTTCGGTACCCTATGCCGGGCATAGATGCCAACAGACATCCGGGGGGCTCGAGCTGCACGAATAAAAACATCTACTAGCATGTATTTTCTTTTCAGAGCAATGTACATCTTTCTTGAGATCTTTTGTTTATATAATAAAGGGATCAATAAAGCATTGCAGAAAAGAAAAAGAATCTTATTCATTCAAGAGGTACCGTAGGCTCCTCAGCCATACATGGAAAATATATATTACAATAGCAGGGGAATGGGGTACAGAGAGCACTGTTCGTGGTACTCTGAAGATATTTCCGTCAGCCGAGCCCTCGCGGCGTTTAACCTCTCCCTTCGATGACCCCCGCTAGCGTCGGCATCGGGCTTCAAGTGGTAGAACTCAAGGACGAGCGCTTCCGAGCGATTTAGCCGGCTCACAGAAATCAGGTTGAAATGCCTCAGAGACCGCAGCTTGCCGATGGCCTCGTCTTTTAGCTGCTTGGATAGGGGGTTGTAGAGCCCCAGCGACGCCCTCCAGATGGAGTACATCAGTAGCTGGAGGAGGGAGGAACGCCGGGGAGAAATCGGCCGAAGTAGTCCTCGATCCTGCCTATAACCAACTGCTCCGTGTCCTCGGTGCGGTACGGGTCATAGAGGTAGACATCCTCGATATTTATGATTTCTTCGATGGTGAAGGAGAAGTCCTGCATTTTTGCATTTCGGGTGTGAGGAGGAAGTGAACAACATCCCCTCAGTTTTATAGCCCCCAAACGCCCCCCGGAGTTCAACAGTCGCCCATTTCACCCACGACAGTGTCTCCATGTAGCAGAAGTCGCGCCGCTCGATGCGAAACCGAAATGAAACTCCGTCGCTTCGCCTTCCCCACATAATCATGATACGTGTCGCCAGCGACCGTACCTCTTCCTGGTGTGCCGACTGGCTATCAAAGTCAAAGCCCTCGCTAAGAAGCAGCCGAGCGGCTACCCTGCTCGGCTATCCCTGGCCGGTATCTCCCTTACCTCACAACTCCAGGGATCTAAGCCCTCGCATAGAGGCAGCCGAGCGGCTACCCCGCTCGGCTATTCCTGGCCGGTAGCTCCCCTACCTCACAACGCCAAGGATCAAAGCCCTCACCAAGAGGCATCCGAGTGGCTACCCTGCTCGACTATCCCTGGCTGGTAACTTCCCTACCACACAACTCCAGGGATCTAAGCCCTCGCATAGAGGCAGCCGAGCGGAGCGGCTACCCCGCTCGGTTATCTCTGGCCGGTAGCTCCCCTACCTCACAACGCCGGGGATCAAAGCCCTCACCAAGAGGCAGCGGCTACCCTGCTCGGCTGCCCCTGGCTGGTAGCTCCCCTACCACACAATTCCAGGGATCTAAGCCCTTGCATAGAGGCAGCCGAGCGGCTACCCTACTCGGCTATCCCTGGCCGGTAGCTCCCCTACTTCACAACGCCAGGGATCAAAGCCCTCACCAAGAGGCAGCTGAGCGGCTACCCTGCTCGGCTATCCCTGGCCGGTAGCTCCCCTACCTCACAACGCCAGGGATCAAAGCCCTCACCAAGAGGCAGCCGAGCGGCTACCCTGCTCGGCTATCCCTGGCTGGTATCTCCCCTACCACAAAACGCCAGGGATCAAAGCCCTCGCCAAGAGGCACCGGGCAACAACCCTGTTCGGCCATCCTTAAGGACCAAAAGCCCTCGCCAAGAGGCACCGTGCAGTAATCCTGCTCGGCCATCCTTAGTAGGCCACTTACGGCCCCTTCTGTGGTAAGACTGAAAAGCCCTCGCAAGAGGCAACCGAACCCGCCCTTGTTCGGTTATCCCTGGCCGGTAGCTCCCTACCCCAACAAACCAGGGATTAAAGTCCTCACAGAGGCAACCAGACCTGCCCTTGTTCGGTTATCCCTGGCTGGTATCTCCCTACCAATCCAGGGATCAAAGCCCTCGCCAAGAGGCACTGGACAACAAGTCTGCCCGGCCCGTCCTTAAGGATCAAAGCCCTCGCAAGAGGCAACCAGGCCTGCCCTTGCTCAGTTATCCCTGGCTGGTAGCTCCCTACTCCAACAAACCAGGGATCAAAGCCCTCGCCAAGAGGCACCGAGCAGCTACCCTGCTCGACACCATCCTTAGTTGGCCAATTACGGCCTCTCCAACAACTAAGGATCAAAGCCCTCGCCAAGAGGCACCGAGCAGCTACCCTGCTCGGCACCATCCTTAGTTGGCCAATCACAGCCCCTCCAACAACTAAAGAACATGAACTCAACAAGAGGCATCCGGTCTATCAACGTCTTAGCGATCTCCACTTTGACTTCGGGGCCATGGACATACCGTCTTCCCGCCGATCCTCGCACACTCGGCAAATGATCAGAGTCAAGTCGACGAGTAATCTCTAGACGAGAAACATGCCAACCATAAAGCAGTACTATGCAGATATAAGTGTCTACCAACAAAAGGAAGTACAAGCATAAACACCACTACAAAAACAAAAAAGCTTTATTCAAAAAGTCAAAGCCTTTACAAGGGTACCGTGGGCTCCCCAGCCTTACAAAAATGCCCGGAGGCCTACAAAATACCCGACGCAACAAAAGAAAAGACAAAGAGAAGACGAGGGGCTTCAGGCCCCAGGGCCGGGCGCGATTCCGATGAGCTCGACGTCCACTGCGACTGGGGATGCATCCGCCACAGGAGCCTCGGCGTCGCCCTCGCCGAGAGTCCTTTCCCCAGCAGTGCTCCCGGGGGCATCCCCCTACTCGTCATCCCCTTGGGGATATTCTGCTCGAAGTTCTTCATCAACAAATTCCAGCACCCGGGCCTTGACGGCGTCGAGAGCCTCGTGCTAGATGAGGGTGGTGGCCGAGGCTAGGACGGTGTAGAACTGCTCCGACTTCTGGAAGTTCTCCACCGCCTTCGCCGCCCTGAGGTCGGCTCTCTTCGCTGCCTCCATCGCATCCCCCAACTCTTTTCGGAGGGTGCTCACTGACTTCTTCATGGTGCCGACGAGCACCTCGAAGCCCTGAAGCTTGGCCTGGGCGGCCTCGCGGAACCTGGCCACTTTCTGCTTCGCGGTCACCGCCTCCTGCTTCGCGGCAGCCGCCTCCTCCCTCCCGGCAGCCCGTCGCCCTCAAGGGCAGCGACCCTCGCCATCGCCGCTTCCATCTCCCGCTTCAAGCTCTCCCCCAGCAAGGAGAGCTCACCCGCGGCTCGTATCGCCGGGGCTATCTCCTCCTCCTCCATCCGGGCGACGATAGCGACGTGATGGAGGACCTGAAAAAATCGAAGGGGGGTCAGAAAGAAAAAAGGGCACCAAATCTCGCAAGCAATGAGATGATGTACGAGCGCTAACCTGCAAGGCCTCTTGGGCGACGGACGCCATTTGCGCCTTCAGCGTCCCCCCAGCGACCCAGCCCCCGGTCGACCTCTCCATATCGTGCAACAAATTGTCAGCGACTGAAAGCCCCGAGGGCACCTCAAAGCGGAGCTCCCCCTTGTCCACCAAGATCGGAGAGGCCGGGGTCCGCGGAACTGTTCGGGGGAACCTCTTGAGAAACGACGGTGGAGAGCTCGTCCCCACCTCCGAAGCCTGGGTGTCCTTTCCCCGGCCCCTTTTTCTGCTCGGCGCCTGGCTGGGCTCCGGGGCGCAATCTGCACTCGAGCGCGGGGGCGGGACGGCTGCTGGGGGAGCCAGGACCGGTGTCTAATGAGATGAGCTGGCCCCTCCAGCCTTCGACCCCTTCTTCAGCTTCCGCATGGCTGCTCGGAGGAGGCCCGCATCTATGGTTTCTGCACAAGACAAGATATAATGGAATCAGCGACAAAAACAAATACAAGCTCCTAACTTACCGACGAACTGGGCAGGGCTGAGCCCGGCCCAACTGAGGGCCTACTCAGAAAGTAGCACATCAGCCCGAGGAATAGGCTCCCACACCGCCACTCTCGCCGCGTCGGGGTCATTGGACGGATTTCCCTGTCAGCACCTATCCCTAGACCACTGGACGGGTACGGGCCAGTCCTCACCCTCTGGCGGCCCGACGAAAAAAAACTTCTTCTTCCAATCATGGATGGAAGAAAGCAGGACGACAACTCCTGACCCCGCTACACTTCCCCGCTGCTTCATAAAGGAGAGGTAAACCCATCTCGGATCGCCCACACGAGTTCCGGGGTGACTTTTGTAAATAAGGGAGGAGGCGAGGATGGACAGACTAAAGGGGATCGTCTGCAACTTCAGCCGGACCAGGAACCCAAGGAGAATCCTCCAGGAGTTCGGCACTAGCTGGACCGGGGCTAACCCAAAGTAATTTAGCGCAGCTACAACCTCGGGAGATAAAGGCAGGCGCATTCCGGCCCAAAGGGCTTCCAGGTACAAGACGATCTCTCTACCCCTCACCTGATCTACCCTCTCTCCTTCCTCGGCCAATCGTAGAGTGTAGCCAGAAGGAATATGGAAACGAGCCCGAGCGGTGACAAGCTCGTCCTTATATCTCACGGAGGACGACGCACCAGGAGCGTCCGCCGCCACCGCTCTGGGAACCGCCCCAGACGCGCCCCCGAGAAGAGGATCTGACCCTAACTTTCCGGAGGGGCTCCAACCCAGGGGAAGAATCCCTAAAATCTACCCCTACGACATTTACAGACTCCTAAAACAAGACATCTAACCTAAGGGGAAGAAGTCCTCGAGAAGAGAAAACGCAAGATCCAACCTAAAGGAAGAGCACCGAGCAAATAAGACTCAGAATGAGAAAAATGTGAAGAGAGAGAGATCATGAGTCAGGCCTCCTCTCTATTTATGCTACCGACGTCCTTATCCAGCGGCGACGGTCGACTCCGGCCAAAACGGTTCATTGCTTCCAACGACCACGATCGCTCCACCCGTCGCAAGCGTATTGGCAGCATCCCATCAGACGCCAGAAGCCTGCGGCACGTCACATCAGCCTTCCGACACCCAACATGTGGCCTGTCGCTTCAGCAACAGGGCACACGATCCGGCACACCCTCTTTAATGCGGAGATCTCTCCCTGATTCGCTGACATCACCCATGAAAAACAACCGATCGTCCAGGGATACGCCCGACGATATCTTCGAAAAGGAGCTCACCTCGGATGACCCGGCAAACCACTCTCGATCCAACCCGTCAGCTGGTCGGGACGAGAGTGGGGGCCTAATGATAATGCTCGATATCGGTGATCCGCCAGTCAGGACACGTGGCGGATGACGTGTCCCAGAGCATGCAAGAAAGGACCTACGGTGGCCGACCAGACCACACATACTCTCGTCCTACCGAGCGAACGCTGGCTCGCCTCTGAGCCCCCTGTATAACTGGCCTCCTCGGCCTCACAACTCGTCTCCGAGCTACCGCAGAGCCAAGATACCTCGGCTCTCCCGCTCGTCCGCGAGCTCTCCCGCCGAGGTCATCTTCCTCGGTCTTATCGACCGACCAACAACACCGCCTGCAGGCGTAACCGCCATCCCGCGAATCTCGCCATGCGCGAGATCTCCGCCGGCCACATCCCAAGTTCCACACCACCACGATCCCCCATTAACGAGCCTGTCTCGCTATTAATGGGAGGCCCCGCTCATCACGCGGGCGTGACGTCGGGAGCGTAAAGACCGGCGTGATTTTCGCGCCTGCCTTGCCTGCTGCCACCGCTATATAAACCCCTTCTTCAGACAGTTCAATTAAGCCATTTTTACTCCACTAAGCCGTTACTCTGCTCGGATTTCCTCTCTAACTTGACCGCCGGCGGGTCCTCGGTGGTACAACCACCCCGGAACTTCCTTGCAAATAGCTCGGCAACCACAACCTCAAACCCATTAAGATCCACACGCTTCAGGAGCGACGGCCTCCAGATCCAATCTCAGCCACCCATCGCCGCCATCAGCAGATCAACGGAAGGTATCAGCTGAAGGAGATCTACGCCTCCATCAGTTGGTTCGTTTGTTTTGAAGGTTGTTTGTAAATAAAGATTAACGATGGTATCAAAATGAATAAAATTCCGAAACAAGGGATTTGTGTAAAACTGCCAAAACTCATTGTAAACCTTTCTAACAGACCAAGTGGCCATAAACAATTTGGAGCAAAATCATAAAAGCAGCTCATGCACCGTTCCTTGTGTGATTCACGGACGGTTGAAATTGAAAGAAAAACCAACTTCTATTTTTTAGGATATCAAAAAAAAATTAAAATTAAAATCTCAATCGTTCGTATATCATACATCAGAAGGTTCCAACGATTTTGCTTCAAATGGTTGTTTCCACATTAACTTTATCCAAACCAGACGGAGGAGGTTTACATAAGAGTTAAATCCTTGTCTGGTACTAAACACCTATGGTGTATACAAGATTTGGTAATCAAGAAAGATTATCTTTATGAATAGAATATGATTTTTATTTCAATCTGGTTGCATGTGTATTGTGCCATGGAGCATGAATAATCTTATTCTACCTATGATTATCAGCTGCAAATTCTACAGGAGTCTCGTCCGCAATGAAATTCTTCTCTAAGCAAACCATGGTATTATTTTAGAGTAGTAAGTTCTTCGCAGATTTTCATCAGCTTGCAAATACTTTGTCTTTTTGTTGGGCTTTTCAATAATTCTTTAATAAAGCATACAAAAAGCACCTAATTTATGCAAAATTTCTTTTTTTGGTTTTCTAATTTTTTTTTGTTAGTTATAGCGTATGAGAATCACAAAATGTATAATAATCCCTTTTTTGTTTTTTTTTAAATTTTCAATATTTTAAATGTATATCACACAAATATGGCGAAAATTTAATAATCTCAAAAATTTTGTTTTCTTCGGTTTTTCAATATTTTACTTTCTATAACACAAGAAAATCATGAAATTCTCAAAAATAATATATTTTTTCTTTGGTATTTTAATATTTTTCATGATATAGAACACGAAAATTACAAAATTTTAAAAAATCTCAAAATTTTCAGTTTTTATAGGATACAAAAATCATGAATCTTTCAAAAACATCAATTTTTTTATTATTTTCGATTTTTGAATATTTTGCATGCTATGGCACACAACACTCGTGAAATAAATTTATAAAAATAAAAAATTATTTATTTCCTTCAAATTTATAATATTCCATATATTTTCATGCGAAAATCATATAATTTTCAAATCTTTTTTCGGTTTATCAATATTTTTACACGAAAATCGCAAAATTTTAAAAACAACATGAAAAGGAGTTGGTTTTCTTTAATTTTTCAATATTTTGCATGTTATATAACATACGAAAATCATGGCTCCTTTGTGCAATAAGATTGAGTTTTATTGGATAGAACCGATCTATATTGAAAGCTCGTTTGTGCCCTCATATAAAATAAATATATAACCATGGCTTCTCGCTTATGTATAATTAATTAAACATGTGAAAATCATGAAATTTCCAAAAATCTCAAAAAATTTATGCACTTTGGTTTTTCAATATTTTATTTGCTCTAGCACAATGGTAATCGCGATATCTTCAAAAATCCTAAATTTTCTATTTGCTTTAAATTTTCAATATTTTTCATATGAAAATCTCTATTTAAAAAAATCAAAAAATTTCTATTTTTAAATTTTCTTAATATTCTGTATGGGTAAGTTTTCAAAAATCTCAATATTTTCTGGTTTGTATTTTTCAATATCTTTCTTGTTAGTAAACAAAGATCACAAATTTTTCAAAAATATCAAATTTTTCTGTTTTCTTTCTTTTTTTAATATTTTGCTTCTTATATAATATACAAAAAACACTAAAATTTAAAAAATCTTATTTTTTTCTATTGCTTTACAATTTTTTGTATGAAAATCATGAAATTCTCAAAATTTTCCCTTTTTTATTATTCTTGCTCGCTACGTATAGAGCAAGAAAATTGAAATATTTTCAAATTCCATAAAATTTCTATTCCGTTCATTTTTCAACATTTTGCTTGTTATAAAGTAACTAAATCGCAAAATTTTTAGAAATCTTATAAATTATCATTTTTCTTAATTCTTTCAATATTTTGCATGATAGAGCACATTAAAATCTAAAAAAAAAATTATTATTTTTTTCTTATTTTGCATGCTATATAACACACTCAAATCATGAAATTTCAGCATTAATGTGTTTTTCCTAAATATTTTACTTGCTCATGCTATTGGAGTACTTTCGAGTATTAAGAAGAAAAAAATCTCTGTAAAGTAAAAGAAGAAAAGATTGCCGATTGCAGCTAAAACCCGACAAAATAAAGATATCCGGTCTATATATCATTGAGACTCCGAGTGAGTGCATGCTCCTATCAACGTATGGAAATCACGAAAATTAAAAAATCCTATTTTTTTCTGTCGTCTTCAAATTTCCAGTATTTTGCATGATACATACGAAAATTACGAAATTTTTCAAAAATCTAAAATGTTATGTTTTGTCTGGTTTCTTAATACGTTACTTATATAAAAATCGTAATTTCTTCAAAAATCTTAAATATTTTCTGTTTTTTTTTTTGGTTTTTCAATTTTTTTTGTTATTCAAGACACGAAAATCTCGAAATTTTCGAAAATCTCACTATATTTTTTGGTTTTATTCCGTTTTCTATATTTACATGCTATAGCACAAGAAAATCATAAAATTTTCAAGGATCTCAAAATTTTCTTTGTTTTTTTCAATATTAGCACATGAAAATCGTGAAATTTTAAAAAATCTTAAGTTTTTATTTTCTTCGAAATTTCGATATTTTAAATGCTATAGCACATGAAATAACGAAATTTTCAAAAATATCAAAAATTACTTATTTTGTTTTTGAATAGTTTTTTGCAGTACCAAATGAGAGCCGCGAAAGTTTGAACTCTAAAATTTTTGACGTTATTTTTTCACAAATTTTTTTGAAGTTTTTTCAATTTTTGCAAGTAAACTAGTACTAAGAGAAAAAATAGAAAGTTTTAATTAGGTTCGATCATAATTTAAACCATATAAGCTAAGCCGTATGGGTCCTATGGGATATAGATTTCGACATTTCGGTATATAATTTTAACTTGAATGAGAGAGGAAATTATGGCCCACTAAGCTTTACTCAAAAGTCTCTAAGACAAACCCAAATATTTATAGGGGCTGAGCCCTGCCGAGAACCTGTGTCATCGATTATTATTACATATGGGCATCCTTATTGCCACCGCCTCCTCATAAATAAGGTAAATATCTTATTTTCAATTTTACCCATATTCTCTAAGCTCACTGCACCACCAAATTCAACCTCTGATGGAGTCATGGATCTCCTTCAGATGTTGTCTTCCGACGGTCTGCCGATAGCGTTGGCGAACGGCTGAGCTTGGATTTGGGGATTGTCTCCAGAGGCGTGTGGATCTCAATGGACTTGGTTTGGTGTGAAGCCGAGCAATCCGCAAAGAAGTCCCGGGATGGTTGTACCACCGTGGACCCTCCGACGATCAAGTTAGTCGATATATTTGGGCAGAGCAGCGGCCTATTGGATAAGAATTGCCTTATCTGAGTCGTCTGAGAGAGATGTTTATATAGCGGCGGCCGTGGAATAGCGGGCGCGAGATTCTCACCGAACGTTACGCCTCTGGAGTTGCGCCAGCGAGAATGGCGGGATCCCTCATTAATGACGAGATACGCTCGTTAATGGGGGGATGCGACGGCGTGGAATGCGGAATCGTGGGGCGGCGGATATCTCGCGTCTGGCGAGATTGGCGGAGCCGTGGCAGAGACACCTGTGATCTGCATTTTGGGTCGCTCAATAGAACCGAGGAAGCTTAGCTCGGCGGGAGGCTCGGAAGCTAGCGGGAGACCGAGGAAGCTCGGTTCTGTGATAGCTCGGAGGCGAGCTTGGAGGGCTGAGTAAGCTCAGCGTTTAGGAGAGCTCAGAGGTGAGCTAATAGTCGTTTACCCACCGACCACAGGACTCTTCAAGGAATTCTCGAAGGTCGGGTCCAGGCAGCGGGACGATAGCTCGGGGGACGCCTCTAATGTGCGGTCCTTGCCCTCTCTCCATGTGCATCGGGACACGGCATCTGCCGCGTGTCACGATCCGGGGAGTTCCCAGCTACGAGCATCATCATTAGCCCCCCACTCTCGTGCCGACTTATTCATGGGTCGGGACAAGAGTGGTCCAGTCGGTCACCCGGGCTCAGTTCTTAGTTGAAAACCTCGTCGGCGCGGATTCCTGAGGTGATTAGGCGTATCCTTGGATGACGTCAGCAGATCAGAGAGGAGATCGTGCATTAAGGAGGGAGCGCCAATTTGATCGTACGTTCGTTGAGGCGCCAAGCCATGTATCCGGCGGCGGTTGGCTGACGTGATGGGTCGAAGCCATCCTCTGCGCTTGAAGGGGCGCATTCGATGGTCATGCGACACGTGGAACGCCGATGGCCGTCGAACGTGAAGCGTTGTTTTGGCGGGAAAAGATCAGAGCTGTCGGATGTGTTTGTCGATACGCTATAAATAGAGGTGGGATCCCCCCATGGTCCACACTTCGCTATCATTTCTCCATCGCTGCGAGAGTTAACTCGGCGCTCTTTCCTTTCGGTCGGATCTCTCGCGCTCTTTCCTTTAGGTCAGATCTCTCGTGCTCTTTCCTCGGAGGAATACTTCTTTGACTCAGGTTAGATGTCTTCCTCGATGTCTTCCTCTGGGGAGTCTGTTGAGCTAATTAGGGTAGAGTTTAGGAAGTCTTCTGCTGCTTCTTTCTCTGCCCCGTTCGAGTCGGATTCCCCCCGTGGAGTTAGGGTTACCCGTGCTTCCCGTGGTCGTGTGACGGGGACGGTCCCCAAAGCGTGTATCAGGAATGCTCGCGACGCGCCCTCCTTCCTGAGGAATGTGGACGAGCTCACCACAATCCGAGCTCGCTTCCACATTCCCCCTAGCTATTCGCTTCGCTTGGCTAGGGAGGAAGAGAGGGCGGATCAGGTGCGGGGCAAAGAGATCGCCTTATACCTGGATGCCTTTTGGGCTGGAATGCGTCTGCTCTTCTCCCCCGAGGTGAGCGGGGCGCTGCGTTGTTTTCAACTAGCTACGGGCCAGCTAGTGCCGAACTCGTGGAGGATTCTCTTCGGATTCCTGATCCGGTTGAGACTCGAAGAAATCCCCTTCAGCTTGACCCTTCTCCTTTCCTCCCTTTGCCACAAAAATCATCCCGGCACCCGTAACGACGAGCCGAGCTGGGTTATATATTTCCTTTAGAAAACTTAAGGGAGGGACAGCCGGGTCGGGGGTCGTAGCAGTTCCTTCTTCCATCCATGAATGGAAGGAGAAGTTTCTATTTGTCGGGCCACCCGAGGGTGAGGATTGGTCTGTGCCTGTTAAGTGGCACAGGGCCGACTGCCCGCAGGTGAAGCGGTCGTCCTCTTCCGAAGCGAAGGCGGTGTCGGCGTGGGAGCCTATCCAACGGGCCGATATTTTGCTTTCCGAGTAGGCCCTTAGTTGGGCCGGGCTCAGCCTCGCTCAATTCATGGGTAATTTAGGAGCCAAGGAGACCTGTCTAGACTTGCATATTTTTCCTCTGTTCTTTTTGGCATCACTAACTCCCTTTTTTGCAGAACCGATGGAGCGATCTAAATTCCTGACTGCCATGGACGAGAAGAAGGGGAAGAAGGCCGGAGGCGCTGGCTCGCCACGCCCCGCTCCGAACCTGGCCCTGTAACATTTCAGAAAATATAAAAATATTATTTTCGGAATTTAATATTAAAATAATATATTTGTCGAAAACTGCCCAATTTGCGAACTTGGGGTTTTCGAAAAAGGGTATAAATATATACAAATAATGGTGAAATAATTGGGAATTAAAATGATTTATTCATTTAAAAATATATTTAAAGGATTTGGCATTCTTAAAATCAATTATATGCAGTTTAAATGAAAAACCGATTAGTGCACTGCTAATCGCGATTAGGCCAAATCCGTATTTCTACAGTTTTTCGTGGCTAGTGCACCATGTCATATTCCATTTGGTTACATGTTGTTGCATTTGTGTTGTTTTATGGGTATTATGTGATTTGGTTTTAAAATTAAAAAGAAAAGGGTAAATTGGTAAATAATGAGAGAGTGGGTGAGGATAAGAGAGGGAAGAGATAGAGGGCAGCCACACCATTTCATTTCCCCATTACTTTTTCTTTCTTCATCTTCCTCCACCTCCACCCCAAGATATCATCTCCAAATATTCATCCAAACCCTATACCCCTTTCACAAAAAATGATCCTCACTTCATCCTCTATATTTTGGACCAAGAAAAGAAGGATTTTGCTGACTTGGGGCAGCTAGGGTTTTTCTTGAGTTGCCCAAATGAGGTATGAATTCTTCCATCTAGTTTAGTTTAAAGTCTAATAGCACCCTATAGTAGTTTAGAGTTAAATTGGTATTGATTAGTAATGTTAAAAATTCTTAGAGAAGGGTTTGAGTGTTTGTGTGGATTGGGTGATACCTAGTGGTTGTGTACAAGACCCTAGTATGGATTCCTTGCCTAAAAACAGAGAATACGAACTTTAGAATTGTCGATATCGGGTTTTTGTGGATTTAGTGATGGTATTTAGAGATCTGGGATGACCCGAGGCCATTGTAAATAAAGTTCCCTTGACAGTGAGACGTGCAGGCAACCATGAAGCAACACCTAAAACCCTAGCTCCTTTGGATCTTTTCCGGCCACAGATTTATTCATTTTGGCCGCAAATTGTGGCCACATTTTTGTGGAATTCGATGGTTTTTGGTCTGGGGCATTATTATCCTATATCTAGAGCAACCCCATATGCAAAATTGGCTAGTTTGACCTGAATCAAAATCTGGGAGCACATTGGTGTAATTTTTGGTTATGTTTTCCGTATTTTGAATGCTAGGTTGTGATATTTGGATTTGTATTTGGTTGTTGGATATTTGTACATCAACAACAAGGGATGATTGGTTGGTTTTGCATGCATGGGCTATAGGTTCTAACCTATAGGCGATCCGTGTGCCGTATTGATTTTCCGAATTCGATTTTAATAGCGATTGCGATTGTGTATTATTGTAGGTACCTTCACGTGGATTCCGAGGTGACGGAGTATGGCATCATCGACTTCGGTAAGCAATGATCAAGGTGAGTAGATTTATATCAACGGGGGAAGTCGGGTGGATGGCGTATAGCACCCCCGCAAGTTTTTGGTGGAAACCGATCTATAGGACAGTCGTAGAAACCTAGATTTGAAAACTAAGGACATGGTTAAAAAGATAGTTAGAAATGATATGAAGGATTGAATATGTGTATTGAGATATGAGATGAAAGCAATAAGGATATGAAAAGTGAATGTGAATTACGACTTATAGATATATAGTTGCATTAGAATAAGTAGAAATTTTAGAGTAACATGATACTTGATGTATAGGATAGAATATAAATATAAATTGACTTGATGTGAGATAAATGCGATGAAGAGAATATACGATGTGATATGATGACTTGATGGTATGTTGGTATACGGATGTGAGTCGATTGAGATGATTGATACATTTGCCGGTCCCCTGATATGAGTTTGTTATGGATGTGACCTGGGACATAGGTATATAGATATATATAGAATGTCGTGAATCATAAGTGATGTGCCGTACGAGACGTTAGGTCTGTACCCCTCATTGTCATATAGGATGATAGGATCCCTGAAGGTTTAATGCCGCCGTACAATGGTTTACCGTACGTGACGAGTGTTATGATGATTGATCCATACCCTTGACTAAAGAATGCCGTACGATGGATTATACCGTACGTGGTGTTGTGAGGCTGGATGCCGATTGATAGATTCACCGACTCGAACATATGATAGAGACGTATACCTTTTAGCATTTTTAGCTGATGATTTACCTTATGCTGCATTCATGTTATTCTCATTGCATTGCATATACCTGTGCTAGTACACTTATACCATTATCGATGATGCATATATTACACTTACACAAATTTGCCGGCTCACACACTTCATCATCGATAATTGCCATGTCACTACACAGTAGTATTGCTACATCATGCTATTATATTTCTATGCTCACATTATGATGATATGTCCATGCTCACATCACTGTTCCATACTGCATGATATACAGATATACTTACATTCTGTTATATGTCGCATACATCATACTTTACGATTATACGCATTGAGATATGCTATTTTCATGAGATTTCTGGATTTGAGAACCGTGGTTATTTCAAAATAATTTATGTATTGTTTTAAAAACCCGGTTTCTCATGATATGATATTTCAGTGCGTCCACCATGTGTTTTCTCTGTTCTGAAATTGGTATGTGATACCCGATTCGAGAAGTGGGAGGCACCGTCTGCGGGTACATGATGGACCCGGTATGGTTCCCCGGGGCGAGAGATGATTATCGTGGTGTAGACGATGAGCCTGGCAGAGGGAGTAGTACCTACCTGTGATAGTATTTGGACTCGGCGGTTATCCGGAGGATACCGACCAGAGTAGTGAGATGGATATGAGGGCCGACCAGATTGTGCGGCGCCTGAGGGCCAATCTGAGGATGCGGCGCCTGAGATATATGAGGATTTACGTGTCGATATTGGACATGGGTTTCATGATGTTCGAGTGTCGATATCGGACACTCAGGTTCCATGATTTTTATGTGTCGTGAGGGACACCCGCTGATTTATATCCTCATACTTTCATGCATATACTTTTATGATATTTACATGCATATTGTTGTTGTGTCATCGGTTGACACGTGGACGAGATCCGCATGCTTACAAGCATTGATTATTTGGTTGGATAATATCCACATGCTGATAGGCGTTTATTTATGTTGTTGGCACATATGCAGGTACGGTCACCCTAGATATCATAGTATTACCTTTATGATACAGTTGACCTAGAAGTCGTTGTTTATTCGATTTCTACCTGTTGATATTTTTCTACTCACGAGATGACAACCCACCCCCGTTGTGCCACAGTTCTTACAGGTCGACCGCAAGGATCAGTAGCAGTATCGCTGGCACACAGTTGCATTCAGGTGATTGCTTTGGTAGGTGGTACATATTGGATCATACCCCTCTTGTATTTATTATTCATATTGTATCTATTCAACTCCATCAAATCAAACTAGTATTTGTATAAGTAATGAGACTTAGTGAGACTTGTGGTTGCGAGACTTAGAGCGAGAGGTATTCCGCTACTTGTAGTTTTGATGTCTTGCTTATTTCTTTATCTTTTGTGGTAAATTTCGTCGTTGGACGTCGTATACTTATATTTATGCTTTGCGTGGTTGTGGATCCGCCGTTTGGCGAAGAGCTAGCTCCTGCTTGGGGATGCCTTTTATATTATTATGTATTGTGGTTTTAGATCAAAAAAATATAAGGGAGGTGCTGCCCAAATTTTTAAAAGGCGAAACATGTTTTCCAAGTAATAAATTCCGCTTGCATTTTTCATGTTCTTTACTTATCCATTTAGAAAATATTGATTTCACCCTATCTTTATTTCAAAACTTCATCTCTTTTATTTTCTTAAAAAAGGTCTAGATTTCTGCGTTTCGGCTTCCTTGAATTACGTTACGCCTTTAAACGTTGCATGATTCGAGTGCCAGTCACGAGCTAAATTTCGGTTCATGACAGGCCCCATCGGCGGCCGCACCGGCTAGGAGTTCCACCACGTCCCAGGCTCGGGAGACCAGCCGCGGGGAGAGCCGTAAACATGCTCTGGAGCCGGAGCACCGGGTTTTGGAGGCGGCGGATGTGGCCGACCGCCCCCCCCCCCCGAGGTGTTGGATATAGTGCCATAAAATTCAATTATTAGATCGCAGGCACGTGATTGCAATGATTGAGAGAGGACCTATACCGGTAGGACAGTCTTACTCAAGATGATAGTATGCTATCTAGTTTGTCTTTATCATCGTGTACATGCTTTAGGTGACATTACAGTTTACTATTACACGTTGATAGAACCCATAGGATTCTTTCTTGACGGCCAGCAGTATGATGGCGATCATATACGTGGGAGCCGGGGTCTATAAGCACATCCTTAAAAGGTCCCTAGTCGAGAGAGTTTCGAGACAGGGCATCGATACTCCAGAGTAGACCGGTGTATACAGTCGAGACCCCGACGAGGGGCGGTGGCCGGTCTCACAAGCTATTGGTGTCAGTTGGTTCACCTAAGATGTATACAGGTGCTCATTGGGTTATGAGTGCACCGGATAGGACTCGCTGGGAACATGCTAGTTGGTTTTATACCTAGCGTCAGATAGCAGTTCCCTGGTGACATGTGTACAGGTTAGTCTATCGACCTGAGATCGTCATTTGTCTCATGTGAGTTCCCACCGTGCTTTGATTACTACCCTACCACGGCTCAAAGGAGTCATGCAAACAGGTTTTAGTTGGGTACAGTCCCGAGCCACATGGAGGCAGTGAGCGGATCGGCAGGGGTTTCGTCTCTCCTGGTATTGGGGGTGAGATCGCGCTGTATCTAGGAGATCCATTACACGAAGTCCTTGGCCAAGTCAAGTGTGATTTACTGGTAGGTATTCCGGTAGTATCTCAGGGTGTTCTAGGCTACACTCCGACACGACTTGTACCGCTTTTGTGGGTCTGACGTTTACCAGTCCCCTAGGCCCGACATGCGATACTCATAGACGAACGGACCGGACTGTATGGATATTGTCACTGACAGGCTCAGTAGGGTTTCTGGATGAGTTCGCTCATCAACTTCCCTTTTAGTCAATACAAGGATAGCCGTTACGTACAGCTAGTACCACTGACGTGCTTGTGGTTAAACCTACTACCATCGTATTGACGAGTCTTTAGAGTCCCTCATAGATAGTTTTCCCAAGTTTCGGGCGAAACGTTGTAGAGGACGTATGGTATTATGGCAGGGTTCGATCATATACGTGCAGTCGTGCATGGATCATGATCGTACGGATCATACTAGTAGGCTTTGGTTTAACTCGGATCCTAGTATTAGATTTGTTGGATTACTTTAGTCTCATCGCATTCGCATTCAGTCGGAATGCGGATGCAGGTATGTATATATAGGTGAGGGGTACTCTTATGATCCGTCACGAGTTTACTTTAGTAGATGCCATTCTATTTATTGTTATAAACATTTGGATTAATGTTTGCAAGTGGAAATTGTGAGATCAAGTCATCATTAGGAGCATTAATTGTGACATGTGCATGGGTGATGACTCATGGTCTTTTTATTTGTGCAAATCTCATATTAGTGATTGATTATTGTGTTGAAATGATGGTTAGAGAGAGAGGGCAGCCATAGGCTTTGGGTTTTCTCTTGGATTATTATTCTAGTGCTCTCATTTATATTCCAACACAATAAACAAAAGGAAAAGCTCTTCTTCTTCCTCTTTCTTCTTGAGCTCACTTCTTCCACCAATGGAATCATCTTCAACCTCCATCCATATACTCTCATGTGTTGAGAATCAATGGATGCTTGAGACAAAGTTATCACACACATTCTCTACATCACCTTGGACATGTCGGCTAGAAAACTTCATGTCCGAGTTGTTTCGGTTTGAAGCGGGAGCCCGTAAAAATACTTCTTGATGTGGTGCCCTTTTCGACGAGGAGACCGGAGATCGAGCAAGATCGGAGATGCCGCGAGAAGGTAGGGATGATGGCTAAAGACCGAAGGACACGGATCGATCGGTATAGCCATTCTGACTTCTTGTAGATAGCTAGTATAGGTTAATGGTACGATCCGGGTTAAAGTCTGCGTTAGCGCCAGTTTCGTAAAAAGTTTTTGTTTCCGCATTTGGCCTCGGATTGACGGCCGGGGTGCTACCGTAGACTTACATGGTATCAGAGCCACGCCATTAACCTTAGCTAGCTTGTTTAAACAATGTTAAAGTATCGAAACCGAAAAAAAACCCAAACACTGCCACTGCACTTTCTGGTCTCTGTTGTTTTTAAAAATGTCTTCAAAAATTATTTAAACATGTGCAGAAGACTATTGAAGTGAACCTAAGCCTACACCCCAAAAACGACACCCACCCCTCGGTTTTTGGCCGAGCACATGGCTCCCAAAACCGAGGAGGCCGGCCTTCTTAGGGTGTTTGGGGTTGTATTTTTGGGTGCAGTCAGGTCTCTGGAAAGTTAATGCAGTGGTATTGTTTGTTTAGCCCAGTTTGGATATGGTTTTATCAGTTTGTTTGGGGCTATTCGGGGGTTATTTCGAAGTCGATATTATATAACATTGTTTAAAGTTGGCAGTGCATTACATTACTATCTGCGACCGTGAATGTCATTTGATCGGTAAATCTTGTATAATCGCTATAGCCCTTTTAGACTGATTTGCAAATGTGACATTCACGTTGATGTTCTGTGTTGTGCTGTGATATTGTGGATTTGTCGTGGTGGATAGCCTGGATCCAATGGTAGTACAGTTTTGTTATATTTGTACATTTGATATTGCGGGGCGAGCGTTCGACATGTGGACTGCCGTCACTGCCTGTTTGTATATTATTCTTTTGGGGCACGACCGGGTTGAGTTCGATGTATCCGTTGTACATATTTTCTTTTTTGTACTAGGATTACCCCGCGGTGGGGTGCACGGATAGCCAGGTTCTAGAGGGCAATGGGCCCGCATCTCATTGCTTTGAGACGGAGGGGGCTTCACTCTAGAATTGGCGGACTATTCGTTGCACTCGTAGGGGGTATAGGTTGACCCAAGAAGGGGTACTTAAGTTACCGGATTCCGTGAATTGCTGGGTGGTCCATTCACTTTGTTGAAGGGGGCTGCCTCGCTTCAGGTTTTGGCGGGTAACTTGCCGCACCCGTAGGGGTCTAGGTTTTCATTGCACAGGCTATCCACACGACCAGGGGAACGTCGGGTTTCACTTATGGCTCAAAGGAAACCCGGGGATCGTAGCTTATCTGTATTGTTCTGTGATGCTTATTACTTTTCTGTGATGTTGCATTTATCACGCCTGGAGCAATTATTATATATTGATATATATACTAGTAGATGTTGTATATGTTTTACATCCGCGCTAGTCCAGTCCCCGCGTTGTCGTTAGTTAAGTAACCAAACAGGTGATGACGGGACCCAATGGCGAATGTGGATGGCATATACGTACATCATATTTTCGTTCTATATTGATGTGATCAATTGATGGGACTGCATTGATTCGGATCAATGCAAGCTAAAAAAACATGTTCGATGTTGTTGGAACAATTTTCAAAAAGCTGTTATTACAAGGACGTTTTCATTTGCTTTGCACAGCGGTATTCAGTTGGAATATCCAGCACCTCATTCGACGAGGCAAGGGCCGGGATACCTTCATCGGGAGTGACCCCTTGGGCAGAAGTTTGCGTCAGGATAATAACTTCACTATAGTCGATTACTTTTTGCTTTGAATCGCGGTATTCAGTTGGAATATCCTGCACCTCATTCTACGGGGAAAGAGCCGAGATCCCTTCACCGGGAGTGACCTCTTTAGCAAAGGTTTTCGCTACTATATTTATAAAAAGCTATCCGGTTCCTTCAACGATATCAAGTTCATTACGTTAAAGGTTCTTCGCCAAAAACCATTCGTAGCCCTCCGTCATTTCAGACGGGTAGCACTTAGTATTCATGCTATGTTTGTTGGCCTTAGTCAAGACATAGTGTATGGTAGCTATTTGTTACTTTTCTGTTGCATAGATAGATGCGTTGGTTTGAGACAGTCATACAGCCTTGTTGGCCCTAGTCAAGGGCTTGTACGGGTGCGTTCAAATTAACCTGGACAATGACGGATAGAACTTGACATGTGACTTATGATTTGTTGGCCTTAGTCAAGGTCATAAGAGCATGGGGTAAAAATCACACCGTGAGTTTCTAAAGAAACTGAAACTTGCCAGGCATGCGCATACCTTCTGGAGTGTGATAACGTGAGTGGACTCCATCACGTTATCATGTGATGATAGTTGGATCCTGATTCCCACTGATGAGTTGGTTTACTCCTCGGATGATCCCGACTAATTCTTCTTTCAGGCTTGGAGGAGATTTTGAGATTACGGTGGGAGACATCCTGATTAGATAAAGTGATTAACCATTCTGATTTAGGTTAGAGTGCACGCAGAGTGTTTCTTTTCTCTCTCTCTTTGGCAGCGACCATGGACCGACCCTACACTATTACTCAGTGACCAAGTTGACCGAACCTTCTTAAAACACTGGCTTTTGGATTGTCAGAGTTGCATGCCTCATTGCCACTTCTTCTTTTACCCTTTTTTCCGGAACATTTTGTATCACTATGAACATCTAATTCCATTGGATAAAACCATCGTATGGTTATATACGAACTCGAAGGAACTTGTTCCAGATTCGAGGATGGTTTCCGGTTCTGGAGAAAATGAATAGGACTATTCAGTTGTCTTTTCCTTTTACCTTCTCTCAGGTTATAAGGGCTCCTAGGATTAGGAGAGGGTACACCTATTACGCTTATTGGATAGTCTTCTTTCAAACCATAGGCAGGTGCCGAAAGGTGAGGAATGAAGAAAACCAATTAGCCTAAGTATGGTGTACTGAAGATAATAAGTAAAGACAAACAAAGGGATTAGAAAGAGAGCAAAGTAAATTGCGACTGCTATTCACGACCAAACCAAGTATTTCATCGCCACTCCTACTTCACCTTTGTATTTCTCTAGAATACCCCGTATCACTACGAAGATCCACAGTTATTTGGATACTCCATCGTATGGTTATATACGAACTCGAAGGAACTTGTTCCAGTTCGGGGATGGATTCTGATTCAGGAGAAATAGAATAAGGTTTATTCAGTTGTCTTTTATCTTTACCTTCTCTCGCATTGCGAGTGCTCCTAGGATTAGGACAGTACACCTATTATGCTTATTGGATAGTCTTCTTCCAAACTATAGGCTGGTGCCGAACGGTAAGGAAGGAAGAAAACCATTTAGCCTAACGATGATGTACAGAAGGTAACGACTAAAGACAAATAAAGGGATTTGGAGAGATGGCAAAGAAATATGTGGTTACAGTCGTGAATCTGATAATGGAAGAGGCATTACTAGGAATACCCAGATACCCCTTCGAAGCATATTCATGTTTCAGTTTCACTGTGCGTTGTCAATAGAAAACTGATTTCTCAAATAGACCTTGCTCCAGGGTATGTATTTACCAGGTTTGATTCTCACATCTGTATGGTTTTACAGATGATGAGTGGGAGTAAGTTATTGGGAATTAGGTGATCATCCTCATTATATCGGGATTCGTTGTAATTGGTGATATTTGAGGAAATCACCTGGGTTTTTGCCGGACGGCAAATGTTGGTTATGAATATCCGTTGTTGTGCACCAGTTTCAAATTGATATATCTATACGTTTATTTTTATAAAGTGAGATATAACTTTTTGAAATTATGTCCATGACATTTACCTATATCAGTTGATGGTTAGGTAAGGAGTATTCAACAGCGGTGTAATTCTTCATAACCATAGTACAGTTTTCAACCTACGACGCACAGGGTTTGAGTTATTCAACTCAGTAGACTTATATAAAGTATTGTATGTTGTCCAGTGTCCATTAGGACAGAGGGGTTGGTCCTCGTACTATATTCTGTTTACTTGTGATTTCTCTAGTTTTAGACAAGTGTTTCGTAGAAATACAAGGTCTAAATTTTGAGAAGTTATAGGTATAAGAATAAAGTAGAGAGCCAGGTGTCGCAAGTATCGGGATTCTTCAAGGTGATCGAAGATGTAGATACTTGTGTTTGGTATTCGGTTGATAACAATGGTTTTGAGAAACTTGTTTCTCTTTCAGGTTACTCATATCTGGATGCATTCCTAAGTTGAGTAACGCTGATCGGCCTCCTTCCATTTAGTTGACATGCACTAGAGACAGTTGCATGATTTGAATCTGGTTCCAATTTAATCAGTGCCTCTGTTTCTATATTGTATATAAATTGGATCATATCTTAACGATGTTAAGGTATATGGAGTTTTCCGGCTTATGCTTAAACTAGATTCTGGATAACTCAAGACACGTTTCTGTAATGGCTATTTGTGGGTTGACCCGGGCTATGACGAGGGTTGATTTTCTACCATCTGGAAGATCAATAGTGATATTGTTCTTGACCCGCCACAGTTTAAGTAAAATAGATTTTTTCAGAAAACAGTAGCAGGAGTATGGTAGAACTGGAAGTGATTCCTGAACCACAAACGATTACTGAAAATTTAATAAGAACCTAAAGATTCAATCAGATTTGACATTCCATTAGCTACTCCACAGATATGGTGGGTAACCTCAGGCACCCGAGAGGTACTCCGGTATCCTCAAGGACGGTGACAGGGAGGTTCTTGTTTGCCCAGACTTGCCATTACTGCTGTTCCAGACTATTAGACCTGGCAGGAGGATGAGTATAGCGTCGTTCTAAACTAGCTTTAGAAGTGCACGTGCATGACTCTGCCAGAGGGTTGTCGTAGTCAGTGGGAGCAGCGGAAGCATAGTGGACAAGTAGCTTATATCTATTTATATACTAAAGCAGATATAGCGGAAATAGATCATCTATTTTTGATATGATAGTCATAGGTTATGACTTCATCAGAATAGGGGATGGATCTGTTAAGAAGGTAGTAGGGTGTGGTGTCCTGGTATTTGGATGACATACACAGAGTAGGAAGTGAAATTCCTATACTACGATCGGTTATACTGTGGTTGTCACACAGTGGTTTCTCCACATAGGGCTTGGATATAATATCAGATATTCCGGTTACTAGATCTATGGTTTTAGATCTAGATTTGGATAGTTTTCCAATCTGGATACTTAGACAGTATTCTAAAGGTATTTAGAATGGACGACTCCTGGTATGGTAGTGAACCTGCAGGTGATGGAGTCACCCTCTCTGAAGGTGTCTTACAGACTAAAAGGGGGAGGGATATGCATGATCGACATATCACTTGCTTAGGCAATTGAGTCGATCATGAGATGTCAAGTACCACACCAGATGTTTTTTTTGCACTAGATACAATAAGTTGATATTAATCCAATCCTGGAGAAACGTTCGGAAGCAGTTTTAGAACATATGTGGATGTTCTAGGGATTTGATAACGGCAACCTCCTTCGGGAGACAGTTGTCATTCTAGGCTTCCAAGGTGACCTGGATGACAGAATGACTGTCAGAGTTATAGTTTTCCCTCTGACGAGGGGAGGTAGTTTGGACAGGTGGTCCAAGCGGATACTGAGGGAGGCATGGTGCAGGATACTGATTAAATTCAGTTGACGATATAGTCTAAGAAGTTTGGATTTGGAGTTCATTTATGAACTAGGTCCCATCAGATATCCAGATATATTCTAAGACAGGTATTGCTCATTTCAGGAGATGGCTTTCTCCGCGAACTTAAGATTAAGAGAGACATAGAAAGAAACATCATAGCGGATCCACTCACTGAGGCTATTTCCCGAACGCAATACTTTCATAAACAAGCTCTGTGAAACTGATCAGTAGAGGAGTTGGGTGTTCGATATCACATGGGCTGTGAGTATGCGACACCGCAATAATTAGCCTTGAGTGAAAGTGGGAGATTGTTGGATATAGTGCCCTCAAAGTCAGTTATTGGATCGCAGGCACGTGATTGCAATGATTGAGGGAGGACCTATACCGGTAGGACAGTCTTACTCAAGATGATAGTATGCTATCTAGTTTGTCTTTATCATCGTGTACATGTTTTAGGTGATATTACAGTTCACTATTACACGTTGATAGAGCCCATAGGATTCTTACTTGACAGCCAGCAGTATGATGGCGATCATATACGTGGGAGCTGGGGTCTATAAGCACATCCTTAAAAGGTCCCTAATCGAGGGAGTTTCGAGACAGGGCATCGATACTCCAGAGTAGACTAGTGTATACAGTCGAGACCCCGACGAGGGGCGGTGGCCGATCTCACAAGAAATTGGTGTCAGTTGGTTCACCTAAGATGTATACAGGTGCTCATTGGGTTATGAGTACACCGGACAGGACTCGCCGGGAACATGCTAGTTGGTTTTATACCTAGCGTCAGATAGCAGTTCCCTGGTGACATGTATACAGGTTAGTCTATCGACCTGAGATCGTCATTTGTCTCATGTGATTTCCCACTGTGTTTTGATTACTACCCTACCACGGCTCAAGGGAGTCGTGCAAACAGATTTTAGTTGGGTACAGTCCCGAGCCACATAGAGGCAGTGAGCGATCGGCAGGGGTTTCGTCTCTCCCGGTATAGGGGGTGAGATCGCACTGTGTTTAGGAGAGCCATTACACGAAGTTCTTGGCCAAGGCAAGTGAGATTTACTGGTAGGTATTCCGGTAGTATCTCGGGATGTTCTGGGCTACACTCCGACACGACTTGTACCGCTTTTGGGGGTCTGACGTTTACCAGCCCCCTAGGCCCGACATATGATACTCATAGACGAATGGACCGGACTGTACGGATATTGTCACTGACAAACTCAGTAGGGTTTCTGGATAAGTTCGCTCATCAGCTTCCCTTTTAGTCAATACAAGGGTAGCCGTTACGTACAGCTAGTACTACTGACGTACTTATGGTTAAACTCATTGCCAGCGTATTAACGAGTCTTTAGAGTCCCCCACAAATAGTTTTCCCAAGTTTCGGGCGAAACGTTGTAGAGGCCGTATGTTATTATGGTAGGGTTCGATCATATACGCGCAGTCGTGCACGGATCATGATCGGACGGATCATACTAGTAGGCTTTGGTTTATGCCGGATCCTAATATTAGATTTGTTGGATTACTTTAGTCTCATCGCATTCGCATTCAGTCGGAATGCGGATGCAGGTATGTATATACAGGTGAGTGGTACTCTTGTGATCCGTCACGAGTTTACTTTAGTAGATGCCATTCTATTTATTGTTGTAAACATTTGGATTAATGTTTGCAAGTGGAAATTGTGAGCTCAAGTCATCATTAGGAGCATTAATTGTGACATGTGCATGGGTGATGACTCATGGTCTTTTTATTTGTGCAAATCTCACATTAGCGGTTGATTATTGTGTTGAAATGATGGTTAGAGAGAGAGAGGGCAGCCATAGGCTTGGGGTTTGCTCTTGGATTATTATTCTAGTGCTCTCATTTTTATTCCAACACAATAAACAAAAGGAAAAGCTCTTCTTCTTCCTCTTTCTTCTTGAGCTCACTTCTTCCACCAATAGCATCATCTTCAACCTCCATCCATATACTCTCATGTGCTGAGAATCAATGGATGCTTGAGACAAATTTATCGCACACATTCTCTACATCACCTTGGACATGTCGGCTAGCAAACTTCATGTCCGAGTTGTTTCGGTTTGAAGCGGGAGCCCGTAAAAAGACTTCTTGATGTGGTGCCCTTTTCGACGAGGAGGCCGGAGATCGAGCGAGATCGGAGATGCCGCGAGGAGTTAGGGATGGTGGCTAAAGACCGAAGGACACTGATCGATCGGTATAGCCATTCTAACTTCTTGTAGATAGCTAGTATAGGTTAATGGTACGATCCGGGTTAAAGTCTGCGTTATCGCCAGTTTCGTAAAAAGTTTTTGTTTCCACGTTTGGCCTCGGATTGACGACCGGGGCGCTACCGTAGACTTACACAAGGTCCCCCTCAAGTGGCACAAAAGGACGGTATCCCGACCTCCATCTTCCTCGATCTTCGTGCAGGAGGGGGACGTCTTCTTCGAGGTGCTCTCGGGGCTTTCTGTCGCCGATAGCAGAGATATAACGATCGGTCGGGGGAAAAATCCCCTGGGGGACCCTCAAGGCTCAAGTCGTCTCCATAGCTCAGGAGGCTGTACAGGTTAGTATCCGCATCCCATTTCGGTTTTCATAAAGCATCTTTTGTTTTTTGGATCGGATACTTTTTAACCCCACCTTTTGTTTTCCTTAGGTCCTCCAGCACTGTGCCCTTATCGCCAACATGGAGCACGAGAAAATTGCCCCGGCGATGCAGATAGCAGGCGAGTCTTCCTCGTGAGAAGAGGGCCTAAGCCGGGAGCTGCGTCAGGCGAGGGAAAGGATCGCCACCCTCGAAGATCGGGTGGCTACCGATGAAGGTGTGAACTCCAACTGCAGGGAGTCCATCCGAATTTTGAAGAAGTCCAACAAGATCGTCGAAGCTAAGTTGGAGGAGGCCAGGGTGCTCAACGCCACTCTAAAGAATACGCGGGACACGCTTAAGAAGGAAAATGAGGCGGCAAAGGAAGGGATGAAGCGCGCCGACCTCCGGGCCGTAAAGGCTGTGGAGAGTTACAAGATGTCGGATCAATTCTACACCGACCTTGCTGACGCCTCAGCCCTCATCTGGCATCAGGATCTCGATGTCGTCAAGGCGTTGATTCTGGAGTTTGCCGACGGTGGGCTCCGGCTCGAGTACCCCCTTGAGGATGACACGCAGGGGGATGCCACCGGAAGTGCCGCCGAGGGAGAGGCTCCCGGTGGGAGCGTTGGGGATAAAGCGATCACCCCGGCTCCCAGCGCCGAAGCTCCTGGTGGGGGCATCGACCCTAAAGCCACCACCCCGGCTACCGATACTGGCGTGGAGCAAATCGAGGTTCTCCCAAGTCCCGGGGCCTGAACCTTTCTGCCTTCTTACCTTTTTTGTTTTGGAATCTTGTAAGCCTCCGAACAATTTTATAAGGCTGAGGAGCCTATAATACCTTTGTAAAGAATCCCAAGTTATGAATAAATCCATTTTGCAAATTTTTGCGTGGCAACGTTTTCTTGTGTGAACCTGTTAGCGTTTTCCCTGCCGGATGAGTCAGACCGCAGGTCGGTGACCGGTCCTTTAGTTGGCGATCGCGCGTCGAGTGAAATCCAATTATTTGTTAAGTGTACAAAGGCCAGTGTAAGGCCGGTGTCCTTATGGCCCCAAAGTCAAGGTGGCGATCGCTCACCTAAGGCATGTCGGTTGGCTCCTTCGAGTAGAAAGGCATAGATTTTCCCATTCCTTTGAGTTGGACCGGTGACCACTTCTCTTAGAATGAGTTAGACAAGTGCTTAACTTGGGTAGGTCAGCGTTTGCCGAGGTTGAGGGCTTCTGATCCTTAGTACAGATGGGTAGGAAGTCGCCCGCTAAGGATTGACCGAGTAGTGAAGCTGCTCGGCGGCCTCTTGATGAGGGCTTTCGATCCTTGGCGTCGGTGGGTAGTAAACTACCAGCCATGGATTGACCGAGCAGGGAAGCTTCTCGGTGGCCTCTTGAGGAGGGCTTTGATCCTTAGCGTAGATGGGTAAAAAGTTACCCACTAAGGATGGACCGAGCAGTGAAGCTGCTCGGTGGCCTCTTGAGGAGGACTTTGATCCTTAGCGTAAATGGGTAAGAAGTTACCCACTAAGGATGGACCGAGCAGTGAAGCTGCTCGGTGGCCTCTTGATGAGGGCTTTCGATCTTTGGCGTTGGTGGGTAGTAAACTACAAGCCATGGATTGACCGAGCAGGGAAGCTGCTCGGTGGCCTCTTGATGAGGACTTTGATTTTTAGCGTAGATAGGTAAGAAGTTACCCACTAAGGATGGACCGAGCAATGAAGCTGCTCGGTGGTTTCTTGATGAGGGCTTTCGATCCTTGGCGTCGGTGGTTAGTAAACTACCAGCTATGGATTGACCGAGCAGGGAAGCTGCTCGGTGGCCTCTTGAGGAAGGCTTTGATCCTTAGCGTAGATGGGTAAGAAGTTACCCACTAAGGATGGACCGGGCAGTGAAGCTGCTCGGTGGCCTCTTGATGAAGGCTTTCGATCCTTGGTGTCCGTAGATAGTAAACTACCAGCCATGGATTGACCGAGCAAGGAAGCTGCCCGGTTTTTCGAGGCGTCGCCCGACCTCCCTCGACGTGTGAAAATCTGGAAGAGTGGCCGTCGCGGGCGACACGTGGTAGAAACGCATAGGTGAGGTGAGGCGTTCTAAGATCCGCGTCATTCCGACTTTAGTTGGCCGAGAAATACGGGATGCCCGCCACGTGGCGGTTCGGTATTGGAAGAGTTGAGAAAATCTCAAGATTCGCGCCCACGCGCGTGCAAATTTGGGCCCTTGGGGATTTTGTTTAAGCTATAAATAGAGATGGAGATGGGTTTCTTTGATAATAGCTTGTCTGAGATGGCCGGGCGTATCTACACGATCGAAGAGATCGTTACTTCCGATGACGTCTACTTGTACAACCAGTCCCTCTCCAAGGAGACGTACCGGGGTGTGGTCCAGCACATCGAGGACTATTTCGGCCGTCTACTTCCTCGTCGGTCGTCCCTCCTCTAATTGCTAATGTATGCAATTTGGAGGAGGTCCCCGGGGCTATACAAGCCCCTCTCCGAGGATCTGCTAGATGAGGCGCTCTACAAGATGCGTATGCTCTTTCCTCAGCCTCATCTCGAAGAACAGGTACGACCGATCAATGACCCTTATTTTGGAGTGTTTCCAAAAGAAGCAGATCGCGGGCGCCTGCCCGGTGGATGGGGGGCCCGGTGCTTCCGTGGCGTCCCGGGTACATGGGCAGCATCGGCGGGAGCGGGTTGAAGAGGCCAGGGCTCGGCTGGCGGAGATCTCCACGGAGTACCACCAGCAGTGCTTTCTCGACCCCGTACCCCCTCTGTTTTAATTTCAATTTTCATGTAAGGCTGAGAAGCCCATGATACCTTTGATAAATAAAGTTCTCTTTTTGCAATGTACTATTGTTTTCTTTTTGTTTTCTGGGTGCATTTGAGTATTTTCACGAAAAGAAATATGTGACCTTTAAACCGAGAAAGAGGGAGACACATAGGAGGAGTTTCTTCTAATTCAAAAGACTTAAAAAAATTTACATAGCTTTGGTAAAGAAGAAACATATATTCATAGATACAAATTTCAAAGGTACAACTTGAGCATCTCGGCGTTGTAAGGTCGTGGAAATTTGCGACCCGCCGCGTCTTGCAAGCGATAGACCCCGCCGGGCAATACTTCGGAGACGAGGAACGGGCTGTCCCACTTCGGGGAAAACTTGTGCAACTTGCCCTGGTCAATGAACTCGTTCCTACTTAGGACCAAATCTCTGGTCTTGAAGGCGCGATGCTTGACTCGTGCGATATAGTAGCGGGCAGTTTGTTGTTGATAAGCGGCAGTTTTGATCTGTGCCCGGTCCCTCTTCTCCAACAAGATATCCAAATTAGTCCGGAGGGCCGAGGTGTTTGCTTCATCGTCGAACTGCTCGACCCTGTAACTGGGCAGCTCGATCTCTGCCAGGACCATCATCTCAGTGCCGTAGCAGACGCTGAAGGGGGCCTCTCCAGTGGGGGTCTTCTTCTATATGCACAAGGCCCATAAAACCCGGGGTAATTCGTCGACCCAACTGCCCTTCCATCCTTCCAGGTGAGTTCGAAGACCTCGAATGACATCTCGGTTAGCGACCTCGGCCTGACCGTTGCATTGGGGATGCGCGACCGTGGAAAACATCATCAGTATTTGGCATTCGCTGCACAATCCTTTAACTTTGTCATTTTCGAAATTAGTCCCATGGTCGGTAAAGATACACCTCGGGATCCCGAACTGGAATATTATGTTGTTCTGCAGGAACTTGATGATCGTGGAGGCGTCCGGTTTTCTGATGGGGACGGCCTCGATCCACTTCGTAAAGTAGTCCACCGTGACGAGGATGTATTTGTGCCCGCCCGTACTAGTAGGGAGTTGGCATATCATGTCCATTCCCTACTGGGCAAACGGCCATAGGGAGGTCAGGGCTGTTAGCTCGGTAGTCGGAAGACGGGGTATGATGCCATGGAGTTGGCAGCTCTTGCACCTTCTGACGAGCTTCTGAGCGTCCTGATGGATGGTCGGCCAATAGTATACTTAGAGTAGCGTCTTCTGGACTAAGGTGCGGGCCCCTTGATGCGATCCGCCGACCCCTTCGTGGACCTCACGGAGGACGTAGTCGGCCTCGTAGGGGTCGACGCACCGAAGCAGAGGCTGAGTGAAGGATTTCTTGTAGATGTTTCTACTGCTCCAAACGAAATGGTAGGCTTTGGCTCGGAGGCGGCGTGCTTCCCCTCGATCTTCCAGGAGCGTACCCTCCTTCAGGAATTCTATGAGGGGCTTCCTCCAATCCCGGTCTTCTTCCCGGGCAGCGTAAACTTGAAATGATGTCGCTCTGCCTTCCACGCTGGGGCGTGGCAAGGCCTCGAGAGGATATTTCTCTTGTTGTTGGCCATATAGAAGGAAGCTAGCTTGCTCAAAGCATCGGCCTGGGCGCTTAGGTGCCGGGGGATCTGCTCTACTTGAACTTCGTCGAAGTCTTTTCACAGTCTTCTTACCTTGGCTAAATATTTCACCATCAGAGGCTCCCGTGCCTCGAAACGGCCAGTCACCTGGCCTACAACCAGGGCAGAGTCACTGTGGATTTGGATTGTCTTCAGCCCCACTCCGGAGGGGATTCGTAGTCCAGCTAGCAAGGCCTCGTACTCCGCGGTGCTGTTTGAGGCTTTGAACCCGAGCTTCAAAGAGTACTCCATCTCTGCCTCGTTCAGGCCTCGAATGATGAAGTCAGCACCACAGCCATCCTCGGTTGACCACGCATCGACGTAAAGGACCCAATCGGGGACGGAGTCGGGCCTCTCTTCGATCGAGGGTTGAGAACCGGGGGCCGGCACTAACAATGGCTCCTTGTTGGGGATAGTACATTCGACAATAAAATCGGCCTTGATAGCCTGCCTTGGGCGGTACTTAATGTCGAATTGAGATAACTCCCACCTCCACTTCTCCAAACGACCAGAAGACTCGGGGGAGGCGAGAATAGCCCCTAAAGGACACTCGGTGAGAACGAGGATAGTGTGTGCCTGGAGGTAGTGCGGTAGTTTCCTTAAGGCCATGACAAGCGCCAAGACAATCTTTTCTATGGCCGGGTATCTTATTTCCGCATCCTTAAAGATATGGCTTACGTAGTAGACCGGCTTCTGGACTCCTTCGACTTCTCAGACGAGCACCGAGCCTTCAGCCTGATCAGATATCGCTCGATACAGTGATAACTCGTCTCCCTCAATTGGCCGGGAAAGTAGTGGGGGAGTCACCATGTGAATTTTCAATTGCTCGAAAGCGATCTGACACTTCTCCAACAATTCGAACCTCGGGATCTTTCTCAGGACTTTGAAGAATGGGAGGCACTTTTCTCCGGACCTTGATATGAAGCGACTCAGAGCGGCTACCCTCCCAGTGAGCCACATGATTTCGACGTTAGTCTTTGGCACGGCCATGTTGAGGATGGCGCTGATTTTCTTCGGGTTAGCCTCGATTCCTCGATGGGTAACCATGAATCCAAGGAACTTTCCACTAGTGACCCTGAACGCGCACTTGGCGGGATTCAGCTTCATTTTGTATCTGCGGAGGATTTCGAAAGTCTCGCCAAGATCTTTGGAGTGCTCATCTGACGAGGTCGATTTAACGAGCATGTCGTCAACGTAAACCTCCATGTTCCTCCCGTTCTGTGTTTTGAACATCCTGTTGACCAAGCGTTGGTATGTAGCCCCGGCATTTTTGAGGCCGAAGGGCATCACTTTAACCATGAATCCGAGGAACTTTCCACTAGTGACCCCGAACGCGCACTTGGCGGGTGTTCCCGCCAAAATTTTCGGCCAAGAGCTACTTGTTCCCTTATAAAAAAGGGGGGAATCCTCAAAATTTGGCCTCACGTATTAAACACGTAGGCGCTCATATGCAAAGCATATGGGTGCTGAAAATAAAACAATTAATAGCCAAACATGCCTCACGTGCTAGACACGTGAGCGCTCATATGTAAAGCATATGGGCGCTGAAAATAAACTAAATAAAACAATTAATGACCAAACAGGCTCAAGTGTAAAACACGTGAGCGCTCATATGTAAAGCATATGAGCGCTGAAAATAAACAGGCTAAAACCCACATTAGGGGTCACGTGTTAAACACGTGAGTTCTCTTGCTTCTCACGTGCAAAGCATGTGAGCGCCCCAATTTAAAATACTCCTGTCAAATTCTAGAATTAAATTCTATTTGGGAAATATTTTCCTGATCTTCCTCAAACTAGGAAGATCTTCTCTGTTAAACAGAGGATCTTTGGATCAAAAATCCAACAGTGATCATCTAGTAGAATAAAGTTCTATCATAGAAAAATATTTTTCTAATCTTATTAAACTAACAAGATATTCATATGATAAGAATAAAATTCTTTGTTAAAATAACGAGATATCCATATGATAGAATTAAATTCTATATTAAGAAAATATATTTCTGATCTTGTTAAACTAAAAGATATGATAGAATAAAATTCTAATCTTGTTAAAACTAATAAGATATTCATAATCTTGCTAAACAAACAAGAAATCTTCTATATTAAACAGAGAGCCTTTGGATTAAAAATCCAACGGTGATTAAAATTCACCGATTGATCTAAAAGTTCATGGAATCAATCTTGATCTCTCAATGAGGGATTTTCTTAAAAAAATGATTCTTTTTCTTCTCATATAAATAGGAGCAAGGAGAGGAGAAAAAAAAGAGGATGACATATACACACAGAGAGGGGAAGAAAAATACAGAGCGAATTTAATTCTCTAAAGAAGAGGAACCCCTCCCAAAATCTCCCACAAAACAAAAGGAGAATTTAATTCTCAAACCAAGAGTTTAACTCTTCTCAAAGAGCTTAGTTCTTCCTCTGATTAAGATCTGCAGAAGCAGATCTCCCAACAAGTTGAGAATTTAATTCTCATCGGAAAGATTCTGTCATGCAGATTCAAAACCTAGGGGAAAGAACTGAGTGCAAAAGAGTTTAACTCTTACAAAATATATGTGAATTTAATTCCTCTGAAACTAGGGTTTAACCCTTTAAAAAGAATTTAAGCCCTGCAAAGAACAAAAGGAAAACTTGATTCCTCAGAACCACAGAAGAACAGCCTGGTGATTCATTAATGTTTAACACCATAATGAAACCTCACATGTTTCCCACGTGAGCGCCTCTGACGAACAATAAAAGAATGGTTGAGACCGAGTCACGCGTTTCACATGCGAGCACTTAAAAGAAGAACTAGAAGTGCCTCCTAGGGCTGTCACATGTTCTCACGTGACCCCCGAACAAGCACTTATATAGAAAAGGGAATGATCCAAAAACAGCGCTTACATTTTGAAAGCGCCTCACGTGTTCACACGTGAGCATCGGGTCCAAGTGCTTAGCACATATAAAAGGAAAGGGTGAATAAGTCAAAAACAGTTCCCATTTTTGGGCGTCTCACGTGATCTCACGTGACCCCCTAATAGTGCTTAGCAATTATAAAAGGAAAAGTGAATAAATCAAAGACAGTTCCCATTTCTGGGGCGCTTCACGTGATCCCACGTGACCCCCAATAGTGCTTAGCACTTATACAAGAAAAAGAGAATAAACCCAAAGAAGCAGTGCCCAATTCTCAGGCGCCTCATATGCTATACGTGAGCGTCCCAAGTTTCAGTGTTTAACACTGCTTTAGAGCCTCACGTGAGAGCACGTGAGCGTTGAGTAGATATTAGTGTTTAACACTATGAGAGGCAACCTTAGCCCAAATTAGCCAAGTCTCCCGAGGCCAAAACCCTTTTGATCACCAATCAACCGAGCCCTCCTATGCTCAGGTCTCCCCAAATCGATCTCAGTCCCAAAGATGACTAATGATCTCCTAACAGATGGTATCTAAAATGATGTTCATCCTATCTCTTCCTTTAATCTGGAATTTGGTTCAATGGTACATCTCACCATACCTCTGATACATGTCATTATAATTCCTCAATGTCTTCAGAGAGGTGGAGGGTCCCTACAACCAACAGCTCTTGGGTGCACTCCTAAACCCATGAGCACATGACAATGGACCATAATGTCCTTAAATTAGCTATGGACCGCAACGTCCTTAAACTAAACCCTCACCCCAAAAAAATGGTGATCTATGGACCGTAACGTCCCTAAACTAAAACGATAGAGCCCAAATGCTCTTTCGTTGGATCAAAAATGATCCTGAACCCCCGTTAAGTAGATCTTAGTCCAATATCGGATTAACGTATTCTTAACAAATATTTAAGTTGATCTTAATCTCAAACAAGATTAACGATCCTTAAATCAAACCAAACCAAAATCTAAGAATATACGGATTTAGACTAATCCACGCCCTACGGGCGACAACACAAATTAGTCTCCGTATACAATCCACGGGCAACCAAAAATAAAACAAACACACACGGCACGAAGTAAACATTTGGAGCAGTAGAAAGTGGTTATCGCTACGCGGTAACATAATTAACTGCAGGGGCTTGCGCCTGCAGGGAAGAGCGTCCCCACAATCAAAAACCTCTCATAATGAAGGGGAATCTGACGAAGTCCGCTACAACGGTCGCATCCGTCCAAACCTCCAAAATACGGTGTCATAAATCAACTTGGCATATTCGGAGAAGTGGACGGATAAACCCAAATAGCATCTGCCCCCAAATTCAGGCAAGACATCTGTCTTCCCGGTTTTCGGCGGTAAACAGATTCCGGCACGCCCGGTAGGACCTTTTCCTCTTTCCACTCCACACTTCGTGTGTCTTGTTTTTCCCCGATGAAATAATCGCGGTATATATGTTTGTGTTTGCCCTTGGGTGATGGGATACTGAAGCCGGCGTTTCGTCTCTATGAACAATGAAGTTTGCTTCCACCCTAGCAACTCAGGCTCTGTCATATATTGTGGAGTCAAGTATGGGCCACTTGCAGCCTCAAATCTCTGCAATCCGGCTCTTCAAGAAATCAACGGGCTTCTCTTTGGGTCGATACTCCCACCTCCCACCTTCGGTGCCTCAACGCCGATGGAGGAAGCCAAGTGGAAGTCTGTCTTCCATAGGCTGGTACCCCAAGCTACAGCTTTGCCGATGGACTCAGTACTTAAACAACTGGCAAGGACCAAGGTCGACGCAGGGGGCAGAATATTCAAGCTCTTAAAGGAAACAGGGGGCAGGCCCCGCAAAATCCTGAGGCTAATCAAATCCCGACCGTAAGAAACGGTCGACGTCGATATCGGCATCATACAAAATGAGCTGGGGGCAGTTCTCCGTATGGTCTTGTTTCAACCCCAGTGGTGAATGTTGTTGTTCCAACCAGGAACAGCTTCAAACTGTTGCGAAGGGTCAGACAAAATTCTCCCACCACAATATTAAAGAAATCTCTGCAGCCCATGGAGATCCCGCCGTAAGAATACCAAGTCCGTTATTCGAAGAAAAAATTGACAAGCTAATGAGAGAAGCCGGTCAAAAGGTTCGGGATGACCACAGCCGCGAAATGGTCATTTATGAGAAAGCCAGGACGCAACGTCTCGCTCAGCAGTCTACGGAAAGAGAAGACGACGGTGCCCTTCACCCTCAGCCCGCTGTACGCTCGCATGGCAAGGAAAAATTCCGACACAGAAGAAACAACAAGATTAAGAACGGGAATGATGCTCAGAGACAGCGAAGCGGATCCAAGAAGTCACGCGATCGAGAAAAAGTCAGCCGGAATCCGTCTTTTATGAAAAAGATGGATCGGGAATACTCTTTCCTTCAAGACAAGATAAGGAAAATATTCATTGTCATGAGGCATCAAATGATGACACACCCGGAGTCTCGGCACCCTGAGCAAATAAACGAGGTCCATCATCCGGCTTATTGATCCTACTACCGAGCAATAGGACATCCTCTTGAAGATTTCTTCACCTTCAAAGACTGGGTTGAAGACCAGTATCAGCAAGGCAGGTTCACTATGTCCGACAATTGGAGGGTAGCCCCGCCATGAAAGCATGAGCCAAGAGCAAACTACACTGCGAGGGAAAGTTTAAGTCAGCATCGAGCTTGGAAACAAACTCGTACCTGCCATATGATAACGTTCTCAAAGGAAGGAGAACACGAGAATATGGATGACCTCTCCCAGTGCTTCGCAAATGAAGATGAGAACAAGGTGATCTCAGAATTTCCACCGGCGCTAAAAGAGCTGGAAGATGGGATACACACCACAGCAGACAACCTGAGAAAAATTGACTTAGGGATGGCAAACGAGCCAAGGCCGACGTTCGTCAGTGAGCTATTGTCTGAAGAGCAGATGGCTACATTAAAAGATGTGCTTATGCAGTATAAAGACGGCTTCGCATGGAACTATTCCGAGATGCCGGGACTAGATCCAAAAATAGCCGTGCATAAACTGGCAATATCACCGGACGTCAAGCCAGCCAAGCAAGCACCAAGAAGAATGCGGCTTGAGCTTGAGATGAGTATCAATGCCGAAGTCAAGAAGCTAATCGACTCCGGCTTCATCCAAGAAGTTCAATACCATGACTGGATCGCCAATATCGTTCCGGTAATGAAGAAAAATGGGACAGTACGCATCTGCGTAGATTTTCGGGATCTCAACAAAGCTTGTCCGAAGGATGACTTTCCAGTGCCTGTTACCGAGCTGATGATCGATAACAATCCACCCATGAAATCTTCTCTTTCATAGATGGATACTCAGGGTACAACCAAATCAAGATGCATCCTGAAGACCAAAAGCACACTGCTTTCCGGACTCCACTGGGCATATTTTGCTACAAAGTTATGCCCTTCGTTCTGAAGAACGCTGGCGCCACCTACCAGAGGGCCATGACAAAGATCTTCGATGACCTCATACTCGAGATCGTCGAATGTTATATCGACGACCTCGTGGTTAAAAGCAAATCGTATGAGGAGCACTAGGAGCATCTGAGGATAGTGTTCCAGCGTCTTCGGAAATATAATCTAAAGATGAACCCTCTGAAATGTGCGTTTGGAGTTTCCTCAGGCAAATTCATAGGATTCATCATACGACACCGGGGAATCGAAATAGACCCGTCGAAGATCAAGGCGATTATGAAAATGCATTCACCAAGAACTCTCAAGCAACTGCGGTCTCTCTAAGGAAAGCTCGCGTATATCCGACGGTTCATAGCTAACCTCTCCGGCAAATGCCTCCCCTACAGTCATCTAATGAAGAAGGGGACCCCGTTCGTTTGGGATCGTAAATGCCAAAACGCACTGGATGAAATCAAGCAATATCTGCAAAACCCGCCGGTACTAACCGCTCCGGTCAAGGGAAAGCCCTTCATCCTGTACACAACAGCCCTTGAAGATTCTTTAGGCGCGTTATGGGCATATGAGAAAGACCAGAGGAAGGGGAGAGCTCTCTACTATTTGAGTCGAGTTCTCCTAGGGGTAGAAAACAACTACTCCCCCATTGAAAAGCATTTCCTGGCACTGATCTTCACGGTAATGAAGTTTCGGCATTATGCATTGGCACATGAGGTCCATTTCATATCAAAGGTGGATCCTCTCAAGTATTTGATGTCAAGAGCCATGCTAACAGGAAGGCTTGCCAAATGGGCCTTCCTCTTGATGGAGTTCTCGATAGTATATCGATCCCTCAAGGCAATAAAAGGCCAGGCCATCGCCGACTTTCTCGCTGAACATCCGATACCCGCCGACTCTCCCTTGAACTGCGAGTTGCCGGACGAACACGCGTTTGACGCAATTGACAGGGAGAAAGAAGGGAATAATACCCGATGGAAACTCTACTTCGGTGGAGCGTCCTCCTTGGAAAAGCGAAAGAAAAACACCCTCATGATTAAAGCTGGGGTGGGCCTTATCTTTGTGACTCCACAAGGAGGGATAATGCGTTTTGCCCTTTCTTTAACAGAGCCGAGAACAAACAATGAGGCTGAGTATGAAGCTTTGATAGCATGTCTTGAGATTGCTGTCGACATGGGCATCGAAAGCCTCTTCATATATGGAGACTCCCAAAAGTTCAACTGCAGCGTGAGAAGCTGTAGGAGATGCTCGCTCAGGCGGCAGCAAACGGTAATCCATCGCCTAAGGAAAATCCCGAGGATGCACCCGAAGAAAGAATGGAGAAAGAGTCGGATATTGATTTCCTAAAGCGCTCTCTGAAAAGGGAGATGCAGAAGCGGCAGAAAATGTCCACTAAAATGAACCAAATGGCCCTTCTGATTCAGAATATGGTTGGAATGATGGTTCAATCAGATACACTGGCAGATGAACCGCCGGTAGTCGGTCTTAAAGACAAGAGTGACAACTCAAATCCTCTGCAAACCTCATCAATGGCTGAGGAGGGAATGATCCCAAAAGCAAAGCTGAACGAATATATCGCTCAGCAAATCAAAGCTCACTACGCCAGTGAAGCCGCAAATAGATCAATCAAGATTGGTTTACCGTATCCGACATGTCACAATCAAATACAGTACCCACCAGAGTACACACTTCCAACATTCCATATGTACAAAGGAACTGAGAATTCTCTCCGGCACATTGCGCAATTTGAATCCATGTGCGGCAATACTGATATACTTCTCCTCTGACAGTTCGTCAGCTGTCTGACTGGCATTGCCTTCGAATGGTATGCGGAACTCCCGAATGACTCCATGAATACCTTCGACGAAATGGAGACGCCCTCCTGTCAGAGATTCGCTAGTGTGAATAAACGCACTACCATGACAGCGTTGGTCAATAAAAAAAGGTTAGACCGGATGAGACCCGGGTTCAATATGTTACCCAATGGTGAAATATCTGGTCAAAATGCGGCAACGCATCAACGAAGCTGCAGCTGTGGGAATGTTCATAGCCCCCCTTGACTTAAATTCAAGAAGTGCTCCCATTTACGGCCCTCTTCAAGCCGAAAACCTTCCAAGAGCTCATGGATAAAATGACTCGATTGGATCAAATGGATCAAAACTGTTTCTCACCCGATGATGACAAGTGAAAAGCAGAGGCAAGGTGGCATTTGTCGCCTACGCTCAATAAAAATAAGCGGCTCTGAAACAACCTGTCGCCAAAATAGCAACGGCGTGGATACTCGTTCCCCCCGAGATATACACAGGGGGCATATTCCTCACTGGCGGAAGAATCCCTATGTGGGATGGTCCTTTTTTCTCAAAATACAGGAAGGATATTAAAGGACCTACAAACAGGTCCCACAATCTAGTGGAATGCCCCGCTAAAAAAAGGTATGTCCACAAGCAAAATAGGCACGGATGAAAACCCGAAAGGGCTCCGTGAGTAAAAACTACCGGCGATGTTTGTGAAAACCCGAAAGGGCGCAGACTCGTAAAAAAAACAGTACGTCCATAACAAAATGGGCACGGATGAAAACCCGAAAGGGCTCCGTGAGTAAAAACAGCAGGGCTACCGGTGAGTTTGTGAAAACCCGAGAGGGCGCAGGCTCGTAAAAAAAATTCGTGCACACTTGCGAGGTCCTCTCGACCTTGTAAGGAGAAAACACTTTTGTGAGATTCTTACGACTCATAAGGGAGCAACTGTTCATACCATAATTTTGCATTATTTTATTCCCCATTCTTATTCAGTTTACAAATAAATAGGTGCTTTTGACCTATGTCTGCTACACAGTTGCAGGTTACAGGTTCTCGGAACAAAAACAGTGAAGAAGATGAAAAGACGATACAAAAGTGAGACTACGACCAACAAATGGAAAGATCTTGATCATGCCTACAGTTTGAAGACTAAACGAAGATTAATGGATGATTTCACAAAGAACAATGGCAGTGCAAGGTTCAAGACTTCGATACGAAGCGAACGGTAAAGTCCACTACATTATCCACCGTGGAAATCTGGAAGAGAACCAGAAGATATTCTGAAGAACAAAGTAAAGAAAACAGAAGCAACATGTAACCTAAAGCAACCAGGAAAAACAGAGCCCACAAGCCCACTACTTGGCCGTGGAACCGCGGCCAAACCATGCTCTTGGCCGCAGATCCGCGGCCACGTGTCGCCCGTGTCGGTGCAAAATCTTCTTGGAAGCTGGCGGCGCATTGACTAGTCTTTTCTTAGGGGGTAAAAATGTAAATGCAGACGTGACTCGAATGTAACCCTAGGGTTTCTATGAATCTATAAATAGAAGCCCTAAAACATTTTTTAGGTTATGCATCTTCTTGTGCCTCATTTCATCTATCTAAATTCAGATCTGTAAATTTCTGTAAAGAAGGAAGAGAGCATCAAATAAAAATTAGAAGTAAGTTTTCTTTTCATTGCCCTAGTTAAATTTTATTTCCATGCCCTAGGTAATTTCTTTCTTGTCCTAGTATAGATCTTTATTATCTGCCCTAGTTAATTAGTTTAGAACATGTCTTTTAATTTCCTAATGAGTGAGTAGTCTCCTCGCTTGTTAGGGTTAGATTTGGAGAAGGCTTGAGAGATGAAGATCTCTCACCCCTTTCTTGCCCATCACACGTTTTTATAGGACTCCATGCATACATGCACACACCGCTCTCTGCGGCACCCTATCCTATGAGGTAGCGGTGATACCGTAGTATAAACGACCGGTTGAGCGTGTTTTCCATGAAGGTTAGGGTAAGGATTAAGAAAGGAAGGACAAGAACGTAGAGGAAGAAACACCGTTTCTTCCCGATGGTACTAATCCCCTTTATTAATAATTACCATAACACCTAAAGAGATCTAATTTAGGGCATTAAAAGCGGTGAGGAATTGATTTTCCAAACTTAATCTAAACCTAACCCTAGCAAGATTCTAGTCCTAGTCTAGATCAAACTTAGTTTTTAGATTTAATCAATCCGACACCAATCGGAATTAACTTGTTAGAACAATTAGAAAATACACAAAATCCCTGTGGACTGACCCGTACTCACCGGCTAGCTACCAAGCGACGCCGTTCTTGATTGCGGTTAACTTAATTCTTTGAAACACACAATCAAATGGCGCCGTTGCCGGGGATGGCTTGTTATTTTCTTTTTGTAATTTCGGGTTAATATAAAATTGAAAAATCATAAAAAACTGAAAAATATAAAAATTTATCATCTTTTGTGAAGGGTATTTTCATGTGAATTTTGCAGGAATGACGAACGAGTTCGGATCTGGAAAAATCCAGAGTGCGAAACAGAAAACTGAAGATCTGAACAATAGAGAATTACAACAACAGAAGGGCAGAAAATTTCTCGGGGCTTGATCCGCACACCCCACCGCGGAACCGCCGCGCCAACCACCTTTAGGCCGTGCATCCATGGTCGGATGACGTCAGCAGTTGCCTAAATCTCCACTGTAAGTCTCCTCTGTTCTTCTCTGAACCCCCTAATATCTCCTCTGTAAATTTGCCTGCAGGATTCTTTGCGCTAAAAAATCTCTCCCCCTTCCAATAATTGATCTTGTGCAGAATTCTTTACGCCGGGCTTAAAAAATATTTGTTTGCAAGTGATTGTGTTTACTGCTTTGCATATTTTAAATTGACTTTAAGAGGATTTTACACCAATCCAGATTGGGTGGGGATTTCATTACCCTTCCCAGGACCCCAGAAATCACATAAGGCATATTGTATTGACCATTAATTAATTAAAAAAGATTAGACTCAGCCCTAAGGATTTCGCGCTCAATAGAACAGAGGAATAGTTGTAGGCATCGACCGTTGATCCTAACCTGATTTTGTGGTGCCTAGGCTAGACAAGTAGTGAAAGGTAACTTTAAAAGGCCCGTCTCATGGTGATTCGTGAGCGGATCCCTCCTTTCTCTACTTGTGCTTACCTGGCCACAATTGGCGGTGAAGAGGCGGTTTGAGGTCCTACTTCTTGCCCTTTGGAACAGTTAGGAGCTGTCTAGCTGACTTAGGTGACCCTAGATCTAGGCCTGATTGTGCATTTGTGGTTGATTGAACGTGTGTCTTAGCCTTTTATCGAAAATCATTTTGCAAAAAGCTCCACATAGAAAAAAACACAAAAAGGAAAAAGGAAAATTTTTATAAAAACTTGCCACTTGTCGCTAAGAAATCCATGCACCCCACCTTCTTTTTCTTCTCCTTCTTACATCATAGGTACCCCGCCTCACAAAACTCTTGCCGAACTTTGGTATCCTGAACCAAACCTTGCTTCATACGCGAATTGTTTTGGTCAAATTACGAACGACCCCTCCATGCCCAAAATTTCTTTGAAAGATCGAATAGAAGTGTCTAGGAATAACAGTTGGACTCCGCAATCCACTTTGTATCAACCGTGTCAACTTACACCACCTTCTTACGTTGATACTCCTTTTTCGACTCCTATTGTAACTCCGAAACCCATGTCTATTGCTGAGCATATTGAACAATCTCGTAGCCGATCTTTCACTCCTTTCAACACATCCAGTTCTTGGGATCAACAGTTCCATTCACCTTTTTATCCAAATGTTGATCCTACCCTTTCCAACCATTCAATTCCTACCAGTCCTACTCGACTTCCGCACCTTCACTAGACATTGCTTCTACACAGCCATTTGGGAGTTTCACGTATCCAAACAATTTTGAATCTTTTACAGAAACCCCTTCACAACCCATGTTTAGTCTGGAAGAGTCGTTAGAAGCATACATTGCAACAACAAACAAACAGATGAGGAATTTGGATGCGTCCATTGCCACCCTTATACAACCTAGTGAACCGGTAGCTAGTTTCCAACTAGCTCCAAAAATTCCAATGTATGATGGGGCAGTTGGACAGAGTGAGAATTTGAGTGGTGAGAGTGAGCTGTACACACTTCCAAATCAAACCTATCCATACTCAATTGAACCCCACAACTCCGGTTTTCAATCAAGTGTCCCAAATGATTCATCAGTTAAAAATAAAATATTTAATGAGTTGTGCGACTTTGTAGTGCTTGATTTGCCAGATTGTGAAGAGTCCCTTTCGAGTGAAACCACACATAATCATTTTGAACTTTACACCTCCAATCTAGAACCTGAATTGATAAATATCCATACTTTTGATGAGGTGTCCGATAAAATTAATTTTCACTTGATCGAGGATATTGACGCCGGGAATATTTTGGATGATGAACTCGTAGATTTGACTGAAATTGTATCTCCAATTCATCATCCCGAGTCATTAAATGTTTCTCCCAAACTTCATATGCGTCTTGATTTTGATGATAATTGCATGGATGAGATAATTTTTGAGGAGAATTATGAGGATAATATTGAGGAGAGTATTGAGGATAGTATTGAGGATGAACCATTTTTGTTTGATGTATCTGATTTTACAATTCATCCTCCTGAACCTTTAACTGTTATACTTCCTAAATCAACCCCCCTCCGTTCCATCGTTCCGACCACACAAAAGATCATGCAGGAGGACTATGAGCTTGAAAAATTTCTGTTCGATCACAGCAGTTTTGACTCCACTAGTGCGTTCCTTCTTGAATCTGACACTCTTCTCACAACTGATATCGATTACGAGTGTTTCACTTTTTCGGACGATGTTGAAGACTCACCGCCCGAGTTTGAGTCCTTTGAATTTTCAGATGAGTTAGTTGAATCATCAGACTCGGTTGCTTACAGTCATTTCGAACCATTGATAGAATCCTTCAAGTTCGAGACAGATTACTTAGGTGAGAATAAGACTATCCCTAAATCACTCCCTTTCGTCCTTCCCTTCGTGTCGACCACGCAAGAATTCGTCTCGCTTCCATTTTCAATGGATAGTTTACCAAGTTCAACATACCCATGTTTTCTTACGAATCTTGAGGGATTTGCCCCCATTTCTCGACGGGTTGATAGATTAGCACAATCGCTTTTAACACATCGGTCATCATAAGTTGTGCTAATTTATTCACTCTATTTACACCCTCAAGTTCGTACTACACTTCTTTCTCTCTTCCGCCATTCTCCCCCTCCATCGAGACCATATTCCACCCTTCTTCCCACACGGTCTCGTGTGTTTCTCAACTCCTTTCTCTACACTCCATTCTTTCACCAACCCTACCATTACCACGATAGAATTTTTGAATGGTTGGTGCTAACCTTTGGTCTGTGTAAGGCCTTGTATAGTTTGATTTTTCTCCTCCCTAACTCTGAACTTTAACGCTTAAACAGTGGAAACACTGTTTCGCTTAAGTTTGGGGGGGACCTTTTTGTATATATATATTTTTTTATTTTAACAATAAATAAATAAAAAAAATTATAAATAAATAAACAGGGGAGTGCCGACATTTTTGACCCTCTTGGTGTAGCCTGACAGTGAGGACACTGTCAAGTTTAAGTTTGGGGGTGTGCTCGGTAAGCCTTCTTCCTTTGCATTCATGTGTATATTCTTGCATTTGCATACTTATTTTAAAACCCATAAAAAATTGAAAAATTTCAAAAATTATAAAAATTAAAACATTCAATTTTGGCCTTAATTGACTTGAGTTTGACAAAAAGGTTAACTAGCTAGGAACAACTAGATCTTATACTTAGTAAATTAAAAACCTATACTTAGTAAATTAAAAACCCTAAAAATAATCTTTCTTAAAATTTAACGGTAGAAAGTATATGTGCTTGTAGTTTATTTAGAAATAGCCAAATTTCGAGTTGACTTCGTTGGCTAAGTTAAAACAAGGGAAAAGTATTGATATTTTTATTAAAATATAAGTTTGAAAAATAATTCATAAGCTTAAGTCTAAATTCCGAAAATATATACCCTACAAATTGCACAAACACGAACCTTGAAACTTGGAATAGTAGAAGAGACCTTGAAATGCTCTTTTCTAAAGTCCTTAGTACGAAGAAAAATAAAATAAAAATTCAAGTGTGAATAAAGAGATAAAAAAAAATGAACACTGGTTTTTGTGATTACTTAAGGCTGCATTAATAGAAAAAATATTTAGCGAGGGTGCTTTATCACCTAGTGCCTTAGACCAACTGGTTTGGGAGTCACTGCTAAAAGCCTTAGGGATTACAAGACTAGGAATTATGCTTTAATATGCAAACACATTTTGTAATTGGTCGTTGGTATCTCAAGAAGTATTAACGGTCGCATGAAGAATGTGTAAGCAATTTTATCTAAAAATTCACCAATTGAAAAGTACTTTGGACGATGGACAAGAGTATAATAGCTTGAATTGAATTTCTAAGTGTAGGGGTGATATACACATACACATAGGGGTATGTGATTGGGGTTTAGATAAGAGATAGGAATAAAGAATAGGACTTGTATCTTTAGTAGAGATGATAAAAATTCCTATGTTGAGATAGAACCCTAGAAGGAAAGCTTAAAAGATGCCAAAAGCTAAGTAAATTCACAAGAATATATATAATCTTAAGTTAAATGATAAGAAAGCGTGAAAAATACGGGTGGATAATTTATGAGTCGAAGATAATAGAATTCCTTGTTGGAAAACCGAATTAGAGAATAAAAGTCAATGAGCCGAATTGATAGGATTTTATGGGTAGTATCCGCTGAAAACCCTCAGGAGACAACACTCCTCCTACTAGGGACACCTAGAGGTTTAACGACTTGTTGCACGAGTTCAGTGCAATTGCGTTTCCCTGCGAAAGTGAGGTTAGGATTTTGTTGAGAATAAAACTAGGTTTGCTCGAGGACGAGCAAAAAATAAGTTTGGGGGTATTTGTTTATACCATAATTTTTCATTATTTTATTCCTCATTCTTATTCAGTTTACAAATAAACAGGTGCTTTTGACCCATGTCTGCTACATAGTTGCAGGTTACAGGTTCTCGGAACAAAAACAGTGAAGAAGATGAAAAGACGATACAAAAGTGAGACTACGACTAACAAATGGAAAGATCTTGATCATGCCTACAGTTTGAAGACTAAACGAAGATTAATGGACGATTTCACAAAGAACAAAGGCAGTGCAGGGTTCAAGACTTCGACATGAAGCGAACGGTAAAGTCCACTACATTATTCACCGTGGAAATCTGGAAGAGAACCAGAAGATATTCTGAAGAACAAAGTAAAGAAAACAGAAGAAAAATGTAACCTGAAGCAACCAGGAAAAATAGAGCCCACAAGCCCACTACTTGGCCGTGGAACCGTAGCCAAACCATGCTCTTGGCCGCAGATCCGCGGCCACGTGTCGCCCGTGTCGGTGCAAAATCTTCTTGGAAGCTGGCGGCGCGTTGACTAGTCTTTTCTTAGGGGGTAAAATTGTAAATGAAGATGTGACTCGAATGTAACCCTAGGGTTTCTATGAATCTATAAATAGAACCCCTAAAACCTTTTTTAGGTTATGCCTCTTCTTGTGCCTCATTTCATCTATCTAAATTCAGATCTGTAAATTTCTGTAAAGAAGGAACAGAGTATCAAATAAAAATTAGGAGTAAGTTTTCTTTTCATTACCCTGGTTAAATTTTATTTCCATGCCCTAGGTAATTTCTTTCTTGCCCTAGTATAGATCTTTATTATCTGCCCTAGTTAATTAGTTTAGAACATGTCTTTTAATTCCCTAATGAGTGAGTAGTCTCCTCGCTTGTTAGGGTTAGATTTAGGGAAGGCTTGAGAGATGAAGATCTCTCACCCCTTTCTTACTCATCACACGTTTTTATAGGACTCCATGCATACATGCACACACTGCTCCCTACGGCACCCTATCCAACGAGGTAGCGGTGATACCGTAGTATAAACGACCGGTTGAGCGTGTTTTCCATGGAGGTTAGGGTAAGGATTAAGAAAGGAAGGACAAGAACCTAGAGGAAGAAAGAAGAAACACCGTTTCTTCCCGATGGTACTAATCCCCTTTATTAATAATTACCATAACACCTAAAGAGATCTAATTTAGGACATTGAAAGCGATGAGGAATATTGATTTTCTAAACTTAACCTAAACCTAACCCTAGCAAGATTCTAGTCCTAGTCTAGATCAAACTTAGTTTTTAGATTTAATCAATCCGACACCAATCGGAATTAACTCGTAAAATAATTATGAAATACACAAAATCCCTGTGGACCGATCCGTACTCACCGGCTAGCTACCAAGCTACGCCGTTCTTGATTGCGGTTAACTTAATTCTTTGAAACACACAATCAGCAACACACTTAGAGATCCCCACGATTCCTAAGGAGAATTTACACTTACGAGATCCTCACGACTCGTAAGGAGAAACCTCTTATGAGACCCTCACGGCTCATAAGATTCAAAAGCCTTAACTTGCAGGGATCTGAACCTGTTCTTAAGCCATCATATTTCCCAGTTTTCCCTACAAGTGGTTCAATACTGACCCTTGTATACAATCCACGGGCACAAATAATCATTTACTTGCCGAGTCCCACCAACGACGAAGAATGCCCTTATTTGGTGAACAAACACTTGTAGGTCCTCTCGATTTACAAGGAGAAAACACTCTTGCAGGATCCTTACGACTTACAAGAGAACATACTCTTAAGAATCCTCACGATTCTTAAGGAAAAATTGCACCTATGAGATCCTCACGACTCGTAAGGAGAAACACCTTTATGAGACCCTTACGGCTCATAAAGGCAAAAGCCTTAGTCGACAGTGTTTGCTAAGCCATCTTTGTTTAAGTCGACAAAGGCAAATGATGATTCGCCCCTAGCAATATACCAGTGGCAGCGATGCTGATGCCTAAATCGGTATCAAATTCTAAGTCCTTTCACGGCGAATGATGATTCGCTCCTGGCAATATTCCAGTCACAGCGATGCTGATGCTAAGATTAGTATCAGATCTTGAGTTCCATACAAAAAAAAATGAATATGAAATAGCCGAAATGATAAGGCAACTTGCAACGAAATCAGTAAGTAAAATATATGCATACAAAAATAGCCGAAATGATTGGGCAACTCGCAATAAAAAGCAGCGAGTAAAAAGAAAAATAGCCGAAATGATTGGGCACCGCGAAAAATAGCCGAAATGATTGGGCAATCGCGACTTTCGCGATATAAAAAGCTGAAATGATAGAGCATCACGGAAAGAAATAAAATGAAATGAAAGAATGAAACTTTTGCCCTACAGGTAAGATCACATCGACCCCTGTATACAATCCATGGGCACAAACAAAAGGGAACCACATTTCCCCACCAGACTGTGTTAAAGGGAAGCCAGATCTCAACGGCAACATCCATAGCCTAAAGATCACCACGATGTTTCTTCTCAATCGAACGCAGACATAACGTCAACCACCGACCTCAGGGTCACAACCAAACGGGGCCATGGCAAAGTCCCTAGTTCCAAATCTCAACGGCAACATCTCCAGCCTAAAGATCAGCAACGGCATTCCTCCTCGTGCCAGCAGGGTACGGACGCTATACCACCAAACGCAGCCATGGAAAAATCTCTAGTTCCAAATCTCAACGGCAACATCTACAGCCTAAAGATCAACACGGCGTTCCTTCTCAACTCCAGCAGGATGCAGAAGTAACGTCAACTACCGACCTTAGGGTCGCAACCAATCGGAGCCACGGCAAAGTCCTTAGTTTCAAATCTCAACGGCAACATCTACAGCCTAAAGATCAACACGGCGTTCCTTCTCAACTCCAGCAAGATGCAGACGTAACGTCAACATCCGACCTCAGGGTCGCAACCAATCGGAGCCACGGCAAAGTCCTTAGTTCCAAATCTCGACGGCCACGTTTACAGCCTAGAGAACAATAATGGTGTTCCACCTTATTCCAGCTGGATTCGGACGCGACATCACCAATCGGAGCCACAGCAAAGTCCCCGGTTCCAAGACTCTACGGTTCACAGACAACCTAGCGTCAACTAATGACTCCATCTCGGAAACAAGTCAACCGACCTCCAGGGAAATCAGTGTCCTTGACGAATATCTTGATTCAGAGAAATCGGTGTCCTTAATGAGAACATCTCGATTCGCGTCGACCCGTAGAGAAATCAGTGTCTTTGCAGGAATCTCTCGATTCGTCTCGATCTCCAGGGAAATCAGTATCCTTGGCAAAACCTTTCGATTCAGAGAAATCAGCGTCCTTGGCGAGAACTTCTCGATTCGCCTCGCCCCGCAAGGAAATCAGTGTCTTTGTAGGAATAACTTGACTCGTTTCGATCCCAGAGAAATCAGTGTCCTTGGCAAAACCTCTCGATTTAGGGAAATCAGCATCCTTGGCGAGAACCTCTCGATTCGCGTCGACCCGCAGAGAAATCAGTGTCTTTGCAGGAATACCTCGATTCATCTCGACCCTCCGGAAATCAGTGTCCTTAGCAAATATCTCGATTCAGGAAAATCAGTATCCTTGACGAGAGCATCTCGATTCGCGTCGACCCGTAAGGAAATCAGTGTCTTTGCAGGAATAGCTCGATTCGGCTCGACCTCCAGGGAAATCAGTGTCCTTGGTAAAACCTCTATTCAGGGAAATCAACGTCCTTGACGAGAGCATCTCGATTCGCATCGACCCGCAGAGAAATCAGTGTCTTTGCAGGAATACCTCGATTCGTTTCGACCCCAGGGAAATCAATGTCCTTGGCAAAACCTCTCGATTCAGGAAATCAGCGTCCTTGGTGAGAACCTCTCGATTCGCGTCGACCCGCAAGGAAATCAGTGTCTTTGCAGGAATCTCTTGATTCTTCTTGACCCCAGAGAAATCAGTGTCCTTGGCAAAACCTCTCGATTCAGGGAAATCAGCGTCCTTGGCGAGAACCCCTCGATTCGTTTTGACCCATAAGAAAATCAGTGTCTTTGCGAGAATCTCTCGATTCGTTTTGACCTACGGGGAAATTAGTGTCCCTACGCATAAAGAAAATTCTCTTGTGGGATCCTTACGATTCTCAAGAGAAAACGCACTTAGGAGTCCTCACGACTCCTAAGGAGAAAAGACACCTACGGGATCCTCTCGAATCGTAGGGAGAAAAGTCTTTATGAGATCCTCATGGCTTATAAAGTTGAAAAGTCTTAGGTAGCAAATCATAACCCTGTCTCCTAAACCATCACTGCCCAGCAAGGAGGTCAAGATGGACTATCCAAGGGCCACACTCTCCCAAGTCGAATATCGACAAGGGGGAAACAACCACTTACGAGTCATCTCGACTTGTAAGGGAGAAAATTCTCTTGTGAGATCCTTACGACTCTCAATAGAAAATGCACTTAGGAGTCCTCATGACTTCTAAGGACAAAAGACACCTACAGGATCCTCTCGACTCGTAGAGAGAAAAGTCTTTATGAGACCCTCATGGCTCATAAAGTTGAAAAGTCTTAGGTGGCAAATCCTAACCCTGTCTCCTAAGCCATCGCTACCCTGCAAAGAAGTCAAGATGGACTATCCACGGGACACACTCTCCCAAGTCGAATATCGACAAGGGGGAAACAACCACTTACGAGTCCTCTCGACTTGTAAGGGAGAAAATCCTCTTGTGAGATCCTTACGACTCTCAAGAGAAAATGCACTTAGGAGTCCTCACGACTCCTAAAGAGAAAAGATACCTACGGGATCCTCTCGACTCGTAGGGAGAAAAGTCTTTATGAGACCCTCACGGCTCATAAAGTTGAAAAGTCTTAGGTGGCAGACCTGAACCTATTTCCTAAGCCATTACTACCCTACAAAGGGTTTAGGATGAACTGTTATCTACCATCTATGGGCCACACTTGCCAAAGCTACATGCCACTGAAATGGAGAAGTTACTCATGAGCATATAAACTACTTCACGCCAGAGTAAGACATAAAGAAATAAAAGGGTGCAGCTCATGTGGCTGAGGGTTTGGAATTATATCCCTTAAGAGTTGAGATTTGAGTCAATGATAAATGACGACGCTTGTGTCCGCTCGCTATCTTCTAAGATCAAGATTCTGAAAGTTATACACCAACCCGAAACTGGTCATACGCTATGAATTACTCTGCACTACTTCACCCACGTATATACTTACGGGGGCAAAGTAGTGGGGGCATTTGTTCCCGCCAAAATTATCGGCCAAGAGCTATTTGTTCCTGTTTATGCCGGCTTAAGTTTCGTTTATACATATGTGTGAAATCAGGCCCATTCATATACGCACATGCACACATCAGGGGAAGAACAGGTGTGTTCCCCTCCGAATGGCGGCCGCGATGCGAGAACGTCTAGCCTTGGATTCGGGGCAAATGCAATTTGGTTTTATCCGTCCACCTCTCCGAAGATGCCAAGTTGATTTATGGCACCATGTATCGGAGGTTTAGACGGATGCGGCCGATGTAGCAGACTTCGTCAGATTCCCCCTCGCTTGAGGGGTTTTTGATTGTGGGGACGCTCTTCCCTGCAGGCGCAAGCCCCTGCAGTTAATTACGCTACCGCATCGCGGTAACAACTTTCTCCTTCTCCAGAATATCACTTCGTGTCGTGGGTGTTTGTTTTGTTTGTGGTTGCCCGTGGATTGTATACGGAGACTGAGTAATGCCGTCGCCCGTAGAACGTGGATTAGTCCAAATCCGTATTTACTTAGATTTGGGTTTGGTGTTTTTAGTTTAAGGATACGTTAGCCGTATTGAGGCTAAGATCAACTTAAACGTTCGTTAAAGATACGTTAGTCTGATTTAAGACTAAGATCAACTTAACGTGATGATCCATTTAATATACGGTTGTCGGGACTCATCACCTCTCTGACGTCGTTGAAGGATTACAACAATAGGTGTCAGAGGAGTTCAGAGATGTACCCTTGAACCAAAGTCAATTTGGCTTTTTACAGTCCATTTGAATGTTTAAGGATACGTTAGCCATGTTTGGGGCTAAGATCAACTTAAACGGGATCGTTTAGATCCGGCAAAAGAGCATTTGGGGGCTCTATTGCTCCAGTTTAGGGACGTGGTGGTCCATATTCCAGTTTAGGGACGTGGTGGTCCATTATTAGTTTAAGGACGTTTCGGTCCATCGCCAGTTTAAGGACGTAGTGGTCCATCATTAGTTTAAGGACGTTTCGGTCCAATATTAGTTTAAGGACGTTTCGGTCCATTGGTTTAGGAACCCCGCAGTCCATATCGATGTATGGTCGTCGGGACCCATCACCTCTCTGACGTCGTTGAAGGATTACAACGATAGGTGTCAGAGGAGTTCGGAGATGTACCCTTGAACCGGATGTAGATTAATTTAAGAGAGCCGACGTGCTCAGTCAATTTAATTTGAGGACTTATGGCCATGATTGGGTTAAGTCCAACTGAGAAATGTCCAACGTTTTGTTTGCATTTGGCCTGTTAGACCTGTGTTAGGGCTTTACCCATGTTTAGTAATGCACAGCATTTTATTCTGGCCTGCTAGGCCTTTCTGATTTGGGCCCTGTCCCTTTATTTTGATGCAGCGCATCTGTCTTAACTTGGGCTCTGCCCCCTTTTAAAATAATGCAAAGCATTTAGTTCATCTCGTTAGGTCTTTTTTAATTCGGCTAGGCCCTTCTGCAAATAATGCAATGCATTAATTATTTGACAGTGGCTTGTCAGGCGCTTTGCGCCAAATAATGAGCGCAAGCGCTCGTGGAGGCGACACATGTCGCACTCTGGTGAGGGAAGCACAACAGCGCAGTGCGCTGTGTCCGTGCGCTGCGCTGTTGTGTTGTTGACACGTGGCGCTCCCTGGTGGCTTGCGCCAACAAAGGAGCGCAACAGTGCAATTTTTCAAGTGCAAAGCACTGTTTTATATTTTGATCGATTTTAAATCAAAGAAAACAAGTTTTTCTTGTTTTCAAAGAACCAATGGTTCATAAGAAAGTGCAAAGCACTATTTATTATGTGAAGATCATTGATCTGGTTTTTAGATCAATGATCTATCAGAAGAAATTTCTTCTCTTTTATGAAAGTTTTTACCTTTTTCTTGAAATTTTCTCAGAGTTCTCTCTGTTTGAAGTTCTTGATTTTTCAAGAAATGTTCATGCCTTTGAATTAAGGTCTGGGGTCCTTTTTATAGTGCCCATAAATTAGTTAAATTTGTTAAAGAGATCTTACTCTGAGTGATTCGGGCAATTTTCCCCACCGTTGGATTTTTTATCTAAGGGTTTCTGTTTTACAGAAAAAAATCTTCTTGTTTTTAACAAGAACAGAAAGATCTTTTTAGAATTTTAATTCTATTTGGCGCAAGCGCCCCAGCGCGTGACACGTGTCGCACAGCGCAGCGCAACTGCGCTGACATGTGTCGCGCAGCGCAACGGCGCAGCGCAACTGCGCTGACACGTGTCGCGCAGCGCAACGGCGCTTGCGCAACTGCGCTGCCACGTGGCGTGCAGCGCAGAGCGCATGCCAGCTGAAGCGTTGCTTCAATTAATTAAAGTTTGAATTTTCAACAGAGCCTTGCTCTGATTGGGTGCGCCGCCTTGGACGCTGTGCTGCCTGCGCTAATGTGTCTGATTTTGACACGTGGCGCTCTGCACGCAGCGCAGGGGATCTGAAGCGTTGCTTCATTTATTTTAACTTTAATTCTCGCTTTAATTTTCAAGACAGAGCTTTACTCTGATTTGAGGAAAATAGAAGCATTGCTTCTTTTCCCACCTTCGAATTTGAACAGAGCTTTGCTCTGATTGGGGTAAACAAATGCCCCCCTACCGTTGTGCTTACGTGGCCCCAAACGCAAGCGCAACGGTGGTATGATTCCAACCGTTGCGGCAACTTTTGGAAGTTGAAAGGGCATTTGATGCATATAAATAGGACCTTTGGTCCCTTAGATGACTTTCACCTTCACAAGTTTACTTTCAGAATTCAAAGCCCTGCTCTCCTATTTAAACATTTTTTTTAAAAGTTCAGACTTGAGAGAATTTTAGGTAAAAAATATTAATTTTGATTAAATTAAATCAATTTTAAGAGCCTTGCTCTCAATAGATCCCAGATCTAAAGAAGACCCATTTAGGGTTTCACTTAGCAGAGCTTTGCTCTAAGGGGGTCTATAGAAGACTAAGGAGAGCCCTATTAGGGTTCCATTAATAGAGCTTTGCTCTCTAAAAGATCTTCCCTGTATTTTCTCATTTCATTAATGGAGCTTTGCTCCTCCCAAATCATATAGAAGAACTCTTAAGAGTGTTTCATTGATCTTGGAGTTTAAAGATGGCATTTCATTCCTCAGTGCATTATATCGTTTGGCTTAATCAGTTTTTCTGATAATTTTGTTGATTTTCTTTCACAGAACAATGGACGCCCACATGTACAGTCTTGACGAGATCATCTCTTATGGGGACATCCGCCGACTTGGCCGCTCTCAAAATCGAGAGTTCACACACACGGAGTGTGCTGAAATCATAAGCCGCTTCGACGCACACAACGGTCCACTGCTTCCCCGACGTTCCTCCCTCCTTAAGCTTATCGTGGAAACCATCTGGGAGGCGCTTCCCCTGTTCTGTTCCGGTGTGCCGCTTAGGGCGTTGGATGCCGCCGAGGATAAGGTGCACTCGGTGTACCTGATGAACTTTATCTTGAAGAGACGGCGAGACAGTCTCGACGATCTCTTGCACGAGGTCTTTCAGTAGTCTGACATCCTCGCTGCTTATCGGAGGGTGGAAGACATCAGGGGGGATCCTGACGCTTGTGCTCGCGAAAGAAAGCACACCAGGATAGTCCGCGAGGCTTGGAAAGTCATAGATAGGGTTGCTTTCGAGTTCCTCAATCCATGTCCTGGGTTCGAGGTTATACCTTTGTAAACATTTTAATAATGTTATTATCCATTTCTCTGTGATTGTAAGAACCCCTTTTTATGATATGAATAGAAAATTTCCATTTCAGCTTGTCTTATACCTTGTTCTGAAAGGATGAGTGTGTCTCGAACGCTTGATCAAATGCCAATCAGATGTTTTTTTCTGTCGCCTCCCTCTTTCTTTTATTATCAGTATACTGCTTTAGTAAACATGGTTGATAGGTGATAGAGCGAGCATCCTGTATTGGCTTCTTCAAAAGGCAGCGATGGTTTAGGCCGCAGGTTCAAATCTATCGCCTAAGACTTTTCCACTCTACGAGCCGTGAGGGTCTCATAGAGACTTTTATCCCTACGGATCGAGAGGATCTCGTAGGTGTATTTTCTCCTTAGGAATCGTGAGGATTTCTAAGCGCGTTCTCTTGAAAGTCATAAAGATCTCACAAGAGAATTTATTCCCTTACGAGTCGTGAGGACCCGCAAGTGATGGGTGAAGTTGTCCTTATCCGCATTTCACGGAGTCAGGAGTTGCTCTGGATGCTTCCCACGGGTTCACTGCCGTGTTCGGCAAGGACCAGGCTCCGCTCTGGATTCTTCGCACGGGTTCACTGCCGTGCTCTGCGAGGACCAGGATTCACTCTGGACGTTTTCCACGGGGTCAAGATTGACATAAGCCGCGTTCCACGTAGCCAGGAATTTTGCTCTAGATGCTTCCCACGGGTTCACTGTAGTGTTCGGCGGGGACTAGGCTCCGCTCTGGATGCTTCGCACGGGTTCACTGTCGTGCTCTGCGAGGACCAGGATCCGCTCTGGACGTTTTCTATGGGGTCAGGGTTGACATAAGCCGCTTTCCACGTAGCCAGGAATTTTGCTCTAGATGCTTCCCACGGGCTCACTGTCGTGTTCGGCGAGGACTAGGCTCCACTCTGGATGCTTCGCATGGGTTCACTGTCGTGCTCTGTGAGGACCAGGATCTGCTCTGGACGTTTTCTACGGGGTCAGGATTAACATAAGCCGCGTTCCACGTAGCCAGGAATTTTTGCTCTAGATGCTTCCCACGGGTTCACTGCCGTGTTCGAAGAGGACTAGGCTCCGCTCTGGATGCTTCGCACGGGTTCACTGCCATGTTCGGCGAGGACTAGGTTCCACTCTGGATGCTTCGCACGGGTTCACTGCCGTGCTCTGCGAGGACCAGGATCCGCTTTGGACGTTTTCCATGGGTCAGGATTGACATAAGCCGCGTTCCACATAGCCAGGAATTTTTGCTCTAGATGCTTCCCACGGGTTCACTGCCGTGTTCGGCGAGGACTAGGTTCCGCTCTGGATGCTTCGCACGGGTTCACTGCCGTACTCTGCGAGGACCAGGATCCGCTCTGGACGTTTTCCACGGGGTCAGGATTGACATAAGCCGCGTTCCACGTAGCCAGGAATTTTTGCTCTAGATGCTTCCCACGGGTTCACTGCCGTGTTCGGCGAAGATTAGGTTCCACTCTGGATGCTTCGCACGGGTTCACTGTCGTGCTCTGCGAGGACCAGGATCCGCTCTGGACGTTTTCCACGGGGTCAGGATTGACGTAAGCCGCTTTGCACGTAGCCAGGAATTTTTGCTCTGGATGTTTCACACGGGGTCAGGATTGACATAAGCCGCGTTCCACGTAGCCAGGAATTTTTACTCTGGATGCTTCACACGGGGTCAGGATTTACATAAGCCGCGTTCCACGTAGCCAGGAATTTTTACTCTAGATGCTTCCCACGGGTTCACTGCCGGGTTCGGCGAGGACTAGGCTCCGCTCTGGATGCTTCGCACGGGTTCACTGCCGTGCTCTGGGAGGACCAGGATCCACTCTAGACGTTTTCCATGGGTTCAAGATTAACATAAGCCGCGTTCCACGTAACCAGGAATTTTGCTCTAGATGCTTCCCACGGGTTCACTGTCGTGTTCGGCGAGGACTAGGCTCCGCTCTGGATGCTTCGCACGGGTTCACTACCGTGCTCTGCGAGGACCAGGATCCGCTCTGGACATTTTCCACGGGGTCAGGATTGACATGAGCCGCTTTCCCCTAGCCAGGAATTTTGCTCTAGATGCTTCCCACGGGTTCACTGTCGTGTTCAGCGAGGACTAGGCTCCGCTCTGGATGCTTCGCACGGGTTCACTGCCGTGCTCTGCGAGGACCAGGATCTGCTCTGGACGTTTTCCACGGGGTCAGGATTGACATGAGCCGCTTTCCACGTACCAGGAATTTTTGCTCTGGATGTTTCACACGGGGTCAGGATTGATATAAGCCGCGTTCCACGTAGCCAGGATTTTTTTTTATTGTATCCGTATTTCATGGAATGAGGGTTTGACTTTGGGTGATTTGTATATCGCCAAACCATGGAACTGGGAGTTGCCGCTGTTCCGCTTTGCTTGAAGTTGTATCCGTTGTTACGAGACAAGTGTTGAGATGACCTCTAGGTCATTTGCGACCCGTCGAGATTTGGCTTCTTCTTATGATGAAACCTGGGAGAGGAGTATGATCCCTTCTTTGTTTACGCCCTTGGATTGTATACAGGGTTTGATATAACATTACCTATAGGGCATAAATTTCATTTTTCATTTTGTTTCTTTTTCCGCGATGCTCTATCATTTCAGCTTTTATATCGCGAAGGTCGCGATTGCCCTATCATTTCGGCTATTTTTCGCGGTGCCCCATCATTTCGGCTGTTTATTTTATTTTTACTCGCTGCTTTATATTACGGGTTGCCCCATCATTTCGGCTATTTTCATGCATACATTCTTACTTGCTGATTTTTATTGCAAATTGCCCCATCTTTTCGGCAATTTCGTATGCATGTGCGGCTCGCTGGCATTTTGCCGTAAATCTAAAGTTAAACACCGATTTCGGCATTAGCACCGCTACTACTGGGATATTGCCAAGAGCGAATCATCATCTGCCTCTGTCGATATCAAACAAAGGTGGCTTAGCGAACAGGGTTAGGGTCCTGTCGACTAAGGCTTTTAATTTCATGAGCCGTAAGGGTCTTACAAAGGTATTTCTTCCTACAAGTCGTGAGGATCTTATAGGTGCATTTTCTCCTTAGGAATCGTGAGGATTCCTAAGTGTATGTTCCTCTGTAAGTCGTAAGGATCCTACAAGAGGGTTTTCTCCTTGTAAATCGAGAGGACCTATAAGGGTTGTTCATCATGCGTACATATCCCCAATCACGGACGAAACTTGATTAGGGAAATGTTTATTCGCGTCCGTGGATTATATACAAGGATCAGTATTGAGCCACTTGTAGGGCAATATCGAAGGTTGTGGAGTTTGCTTAAGCACAGGTTTAGGTCTCTGTAAGTTAAGACTTTCAAATCTTATGAGCCATGAGGGTCCCATAAGAGAGTTCTCCTTACGAGTCGTGAGGATCTCGCAAGTGTATTTTCTCCTTAGGAATCATGAGGATCCCTAAGTGTGTTGCTTCCTTGTGAGTCGTAAGGATCTCACGCGGGTGGTTTCTCCTTACAAGGTCGAGAGGACTTTGTAAGTGTCTTTTAACGAGGTTGCGCTCTTTCGGGTTTTTACAAACACTCGCCGGTAGTCCTGCTGTTTTTACTCACGGAACCCTTTCGGGTTTTCATCCGTGCCCATTTTGCTTATGGACGTACCGTTTTTTTTTTCGAGTAGGGGATTCGGGATCTGATACCAATCTTAGCATCAGCATCGCTGCGAATGGAATATTGCCAGGAGCGAATCATCATTTGCCATGACAGGACTTGGAGTTTGATACCGGTTTAGGCATCAGCATCGCTACAACTGGGATATTGCCAGGAGCGAATCATCATTTGCTATTGTCGAGGTCGAACAAAGGTGGCTTAGCGAACAGGGTTAAGGTCCTGTCGGCTAAGACTTTTGACTTCATGAGCCGTAAGGGTCTCACAAAGGTATTTCTCCCCACAAGTCGTGAGGATCTCGTAGGTGTATTTTCTCTTTAGGAATCGTGAGGATTCCTAAGTGTATGTTCCCCTGTAAGTCGTAAGGATCTTACAAAAGGGTTTTCTCCTTATCAGTCGAGAGGACTTATAAGGGTTGTTCACCATATGGACATATCCCCAGTCACGGATGGGACTTGGTTAGGGAAATGTTTATTTGCGCCCAAGGATTGTATACAAGGGTCAAAACCTGAACCACTTGTAGGGCAATATCGAAGGTTGTGGGGGGTTTGCTTAAGAACAGGTTCAGGTCTCTGTAACTTAAGACTTTCAAATCTTATGTGTCGTGAGGGTCTCATAAGAGAGTTCTCCTTACAAGTCGTGAGGATCTCGCAAGTGTATTTTCTCCTTAAGAATCCTGGGGATCCCTAAGTGTGTTGCTCCCTTGTGAGTCGTGATTAGTAGAGATTTTACGATCAAAAATATAATTACCGCAATCAAGAAACGGCGTCGCTTCGCAGCTAGCCGGTGAGTGCGGGTCGATCCACAGAGACGGGTAAATTCCTTTAGTGTGTCTTAACGAGTTGATTCTATTTGTCGTTTTGGTTTTATAAAAATCTAGATCTAAAACTTAATTAATCTAATTTAAATTCTTGCTAGGGTTAGGCTTAGAGGAAGTTTTGGAGATTGATGTTTCCTCACCGCTTTCAATGCCGTATTTTAGATCCATTAGGTGTTATAGTAATTATCGATAAAGTGGATACGACTCTTTTGGGAAGATGTTTTCTTCCTCTAGATTCGTATCCTTACTTTATCGTTAATTACCCTAACCCCCATGGAAAACGCGCGCAACCGGCCCTTTATACTGCGGTTCACCGTTACCTCGAGGGGTAGGGTGCCGCAGGGAGCGGTTGTGCGCGCATGCATGGAGTTCTTAATGGGTTAGGCATTGAAAGGGGTGAGAGATCTCATCTCTCAACCCTTTCCCTAAGGCTAACCTTAACAAGCGAGGAGATTACTCGCTCATTAGGGGATGAAATAACATTATAATTAAAAGAAATAAAAGACTTACTAATGGTGATGGCTCCCTCCAAGCGATAAAGAGCAGATCTGAATGTCACTTCCAGAAATTCTGATTTTTTATTGATTGAAAAGAGGCATACAATTTTTAGATCTAAAATTACAATTTATAGAAAATAGGAAACCTAGGGTTACAGACTCTCGCGCATGCGCAATTACTGATTTGCCCACTTAAAATCCTGACACCAGAACCGTCGCGCCGCCACAGAAAAACTGCGCCGACACGTGTATTATAAGGCCGCGGATCCACGGCGCCAGCATGGGTTTGGCCGCGGATCCGCGGCCAAACTGAGGACTTGGGCTGTGGGCTTTTGTGGGTTTTCTTCTGGGCTTCTTGGATTTCTGTTTCTATAGTCTTTTTCTCTGTTGGACTTCTGGATCTTCTCCAGATTTTTAGTGAAGACTTGTATTGGGCTTTTTAACCGTTTCACTTGACTTTTTGGACCTTGCACTGTTCTTCATCTCGGCTTGAGTAAGGTCTGTCTACTTGTTGGTCAAAAGTCGCTTTTCCTGTTGTTTTGTGTCTTTTTCACTGTACTTGCTCCAGAAACCTGTAACCTGTAATATGCAACAAACGTGCGTCAAGAGTACCTGTTTATTTATAAAAAGGATAAGAATAGGGGAATGATAAATGCAATATTATGGTCTGAACAAATACCCCCAAACTTACCTTTTGCTCGTCCTCGAGCAAACTTATTATTTTATTCTCTAAAATCCTAACCGCACTTTCGCAGGGAAACGCGATTGCACTGAGCACGTGCAACAAGCCGTTAAACCTCTAGGTGTCCCTAGTAGGAGGAGTGTTGTCTCCTGAGGGTTTTCAGCGGATTACACCCACAAAATCCTATCAATTCGGCCCATTGACTTTTGTTATCCAATTAGGTCTTCTAACAAGGAATTCTATTATCTTATACTCGTGAATTATCCACCCATATTCTTCACGCTTCCTTATTGTGTAACTTAAGATCATATATGTTATGTAGACCTACTTAGCTTTCGGCATCTCATAAGTCTTCCTTCTAGGGTTTCATCTCTACTTAGGAATTTTCTATCAACTCTATTAAAGATACAAATTTTATCTTTCATTCCTCTCTCTTATCTAAATTCCAATCACGTACCCCTACGTGTGTGTATAGATCACCCCTACACTTGGAAATTCAATTCAAGCAATCATGCCCTTGTCCATTGTCCAAAGTACTAATTAGTTGGTGAATGAAATTTGCTTACACATCCTTCATACGACCGTTAATACTTCTTGAGGTACCAACGACCGATTACAAAATGCGTTTGCACTTTAAAGCGTACTTCCTAGTCCTTGCAACACCCAAGGCTTTAGCAGTGACTCCCAAACCAGTTGGTCTAAAGCACTAGGTGATGAAGCACCCTCGCTAAATATTTTTCTATTTTTACAGCCTTAAGTAATCACAAAAAAACCAGTGTCCATTTTTTTCTTTATTCACTTTTTTTTTCTTTTTATTTTCATTGTACTAAGGACTTTAGACAAGAGCATTTCAAGGTCTCTTCTACTATTCCAAGTTTCAAGGTGCGTGAATGTGCAAATTGTAGGGTATACATTTTCAGAATTTAGACTTAAGCTAGGAACTATCTTTCAAATTTATACTCTAATAAGAACATCAATATTCTTCCCTTGTTTCGACTTAGCCCAAGAAGTGAACCCAAAATTTGCCTATTTCTAAATAAACTACAAGGCATATACTTTCTACCGTTAAACTTTAAGAAATGTTATTTTTAGGGTTTTTAATTCACTAAGTCTAAGATCTAGTTGTTCCTAGCTAGTTAACCTATCTGTCAAACTAAAGTCAATTAGCCAAAATTGAATACATTTATTTTTATAATTTTTGAAATTTTTCAAATTTTTATAGATTTTCAAATAAGTATGCAAATGCAAAAATATGTACAAATGAATGCGAAGGAAGAAGACGTACCGAGCATACCCCCAAACTTGAACTTGACAGTGTCCTCACTGTCATGCTAAACCAAGAGGGTCAAAATACCGATACTCCCCTGTTTATTTATTTATAGTTTTTTTTTATTGTTAAGAAAAACAAAAATATATACAAAAAGACCCTCCCCCAAACTTCAATTAAACTATGTTAGACAATACTGCCAAAACCTTGCATCGGCCAAAAATCAACACCAACCAGTTGAAAAATTTATCAGTAAAGAATATTGGTGGGTGAAAAAATAAGTTGTGGTGGTCCTCAAAGAATTGGGGAAAATGGAAGTAGTGGTATGGGAGGTGTGGAGGTAAATATACAGGTGATGGTGATGCATCGAAACGAGAATGTAAATGATCAGCAATCAGTGGAGTGTTGGCATTCTCGTACCTTATTAAAAGAAATGGGGGTATTTCAACTTCTAAGGGAGGAGGTTGACTCACCACAATACCCCCAAGATGTTCCTGTGGGTCCTCTATTGACATGGCATCATCCATCAATTGTGTATGATATTCAGTTATGAGGGAACTTATCTCCTCGATGTCCGCCATGGTCCTACCGAAAACTTGCCGTCTATCTTGTAAGAACGTTAAGAGGGCGTTCTCTTGCTCGAGGGCTAGAGAGGCCGATATGATAATGGGAAAAGTCTCATTCTCACCTATGTAGGCATATCTAAGGTGAGACGGCAAGGGCGTGAGTTCGAATTTCTGAGGCGAAAGAATCATTGCGGAATCTACCTCGAACTCAAAGGACTCCAACACAGGTTCGAAACCACTGCAAACAACCGATTCGGAGGGTTCGACTGACTCATCCAAAAATTCAAACGACTCATATTCGGGCTGTGAGTCGTCATCATCCAAAAAAGTGAAGCGTTCATAATCAACATCGGTTGTATCAATGGTAGTAGGCTCAAGGAGGGACGCACTAGTGGCGTCAAAACTATTTTCATCAAATAGAAATCCTTCAAGCTCGCAGTCATCCTGCGTGATTTCGTGAATAGAGCAAACTTCTCGTGTACTAGTTTTAGGCACGGGGGGCAGACTTCCCATCTTATAAATATTGAACTCACTAGACCTCTTCCCGAAGGATAGAGTCATGGAGCCATTGCGGCAATTTATCACGGCATTGGAAGTGGCCAAAAATGGTCGACCGAGAATCACCGGAATTTGGTTTATTGGGTTAGCAACAGGTTGTGTATCCATAACAATAAAATCAACGGGGAATATGAACTCCCCAACTTTGATCAACACATCCTCTAGTTGACCCCTTGGATAGGTGATTGATCGATCGGCCATTTGGAGAGTGCAACGAGTGGGTTTCAACTCTCCAACCCCTAATTGTTCGTACACGGAGTAGGGAATCAGGTTAACACTAGCCCCAAGATCTAAAAGTGCTTGATTAATTTTCTTATCCCCAATTGTAATTGAAATCGTAGGACAGCCGGGGTCCTTTCGTTTTTGGGGTAAGGTTTGATGGTGGTTAATTGCATTGCTCACTGCACTAGCCACTAGCACTTTCTTGGGTACTTGAGATGCCTTTCTCTTCGAGGTGCACAAGCCCTTTAAGATTTTCGCGTATGAAGGGACTTGTTGGATAGCATCCAAGAGAGGATATTTATGCTAACCTGCTTAAAGATCTCCACAATCTTTTCCACTTGTGTATTTGGTTTATTAGGACTCAACCTGTTTGGAAATGGTGCATTCTGAAAATTTGTTGAGTCAAAAGTCTGTGGAGTAGAATGTGGAATAGGAACGGATCCCAGTGTGGATGTGTTCGTGTTGTTAGAAATGGGTCCGTTCGAGTCAGAAGAAGTAGAGCCGTGTGAAGGGTGGAGAATAGGCTCTAAAGAAAAAGGTGAAGAAGGAAGTGAAGAAAATGAAGAAAGGGAAGAAGAACCACCGGCGGGGATGTCATCACTAGTTTCCACATTATTTTGCAACTCTCTTCCGGATCTCAACGTGGTCACCGTATTTACATTGTGATTGTGATATGCGTTTTGTGCGTGACCGGGATTGGGCAAGGGTTGAGATGGAAGCTTTCCCTTTTCTCTCTCGCTCAATGCAGCAGTTAATTGTGCAATTTGTGCCTCAATAGATTTGATACTTTGATCGTGTGAGGCATTGTTATTCATTAAAGAGTGCACATAACTTTCAAGTCTTGCTGCGGATTCTGTAGTTTGCTTGAGAAATGCTTCAATACTTTTCTCGAGCGAGCTAACCTTATCATCATTAGGTTGAACCAAATTGTTCGTTTGATTTGTATAAGGTTGTTGTTGGAAAGGTTGCTGGTTTTGAGTTTGTAAGGGTGCTTGTTGTTGTTGTGGAGGAGGTCTTTGAAAATTATTGTTCCCTTGGACTTGTTGATTTTGGTTCCAAGCGAAATTCGGGTGACTCCTCCACCCCTGATTGTATGTCGAAGAGTAAGGATCATTTCTTTGTCGTTGCTGAAATGCAGCATTGACTTGATCCTGTCCTTGAATAGGTGCATTATAAGGACACTCTTCGGTTAAATGCGATGGGTTCGAACAACAAGCACAAACAGTTCGTGTGGGTAGAGTAGGGGCAGGAGAAGACGATGAGATTTTGGTCTCAATGGCTTCTAGCTTTTTCATAAGTGGGGCCATCTCGGCCTTCATAGCTATCGACATATCTATTTGATGTATGTCTGCCCTAGATTGACCACTAGAAGAAGATGATGTGGTCTTGGTACTCTCCCATTGAATTGTTTGCTCACTTAGGTCCTCAAGAAACTGCCAAGCTTCGTCGCTAGACTTAGAGAGAAAATGACCTTGACATATTGTTTCTAGCAACTGCTTTGTTGCTGCATTCAATCCCTCGTATAATGTTTGGCAAAGTTGCCAATTTTCTATCCCATGATGAGGACATTGAACGAGTAGGTCCTTAAATCTCTCGAAGCACTTCCAAAATAGTTCGGAAGGAAGCTGTGAAAATTGTATGATTTCGTTTCTGATTTTAGCAGTTTTGTGGTGAGGATAGAACTTTTTCAGAAAAGCTCTCACAAACTCGTCCCAATTTCTAATGGAGTGTGATGCGGTGCTGTATAGCCACTTCTCGGCTAGGTCACATAAGGTGAAAGGAATGACCCTTAGCCTTATTGCGTCATCACTTAATTGGGTTGTCTTCATCATGGCGCAAACGTTTTGGAATTTATTAATGAAAATATATGCATCTTCGGATTCCAAACCATGAAACTTAGGCAGCATATTGATGAAGTGTGGTTTTATTTCAAAATTATCCCCATTTGCCGGTGGGGGTGAAAGACATGTGGGTAAAGAAGTGCGAACGGGGTAGAAGAGATCCTGGAGCGCAACTCGTGCGGGCGCTACAACAGGCGGTAGATTCGGGTTATTCGCACCCGGCGGAGGTGGAATCATTCCCGTCGGCAAGGTATCGTTGGGGTTGAATCCCGACATACCTTCGAAAGAAGAATTTAAAGGTGGAGGTAAGGAAATGGAGGGAATTTCGACGAAGGGTTCGCCGAAGGGTTCGTCGGTCGGTACCAACGAAACGCGGACTAATCGGGCGTTAGTATCCCTAGTCCAAAATGACATACACTAAAGGGTAGTGCAGTCAGAAAAAAGAGAAAAACAGAATTTGGGGGTAAGATAACGTCAGTGAGAAGAAGTGGTGGAAGTGGTTTGCAAGTTTTCTTTAGCGGCAAGTTGCAAGTTTTTGAAAAGATTTTTCTTTATTTTTTTTTATTTGTGAGTTTTTGCAAGGAGGTTTTTTGAAAACGGACTCGTGACACAACTGAATCAACCACACATGCACAATCAGGCCTAGATCTAGGGTTGCCTAGGTCTACTAGACAGCTCCTAACTAGGGCTAGAAATAGACCTCAAACCGCCTCTTCACGGACAAATACGGCCAGGTAAGTGGGAAGGAACCACCACTACAGTGGGCCTAATTAAAAACCACTAGCCTAGACACCGCAATGTCGGTTAGGATAAACGGCTGATGCCTACCCTAGTCCTTTTCCTATTGAGCTCGCTGTCCTTAGGTCTGAGTCTAATCTTTTTTAATTAAAGGTGGTTGATGCAAAATACTTAGGTGTTTTCTGGGGTCCTGGGAAGGGTGATGAAATCCCCACCCAATCTGAGTTTGGTCAAATAGCCCCTTAGAATCCGGTTAAATTATGCAAAATAAATAAAATTTCACTTGCAATCAGAATTTTTTAGCGCGGCGCAAAGAAACCTGCAGAAAATCTGTTATTTAGAAGGAGGTAGAAGATTTTTTTAGCGCAAAGAACCCTGCAGAAAATTTTTACAGATAGAGATATGGAGGTTGCAGAGGGGAGAATGAGGAACAAACCCAAAAAAATTTCAGGTGCTGACGTGGCCGAACAGGCGCGGATCCGCGGCGGGAACCCTCTAAATGCGGCGGAAGCGCGGCTGGGTCGTGGGATCAGGCTCAGAAAAATTTTCTGCTGTTCTGTGCCTTCAGTTCCTCTCTGTTCTTATATACCAATTTATGTTTTGGCCTCTGTAAAATTCCAGATCCGCGATTCGACGCTGTTCCTGCAAGATTCAAAAATATACCCTTCAAACAGATCAAATTTGATATTTTTTTTTTTTGATGTTTTCAGATTTTTATAATTTTTAAATTTATATCAACCCGAAAATTCACAAAAAAGAAATATTACGCCGTCCCCGGCAACGGCGCCATTTGATTAGTAGAGATTTTACGATCAAAAATATAATTACCGCAATCAAGAAACGGCGTCGCTTCGCAGCTAGCCGGTGAGTGCGGGTCGATCCACAGAGACGGGTAAATTCCTTTAGTGTGTCTTAACGAGTTGATTCTATTTGTCGTTTTGGTTTTATAAAAATCTAGATCTAAAACTTAATTAATCTAATTTAAATTCTTGCTAGGGTTAGGCTTAGAGGAAGTTTTGGAGATTGATGTTTCCTCACCGCTTTCAATGCCGTATTTTAGATCCATTAGGTGTTATAGTAATTATCGATAAAGTGGATACGACTCTTTTGGGAAGATGTTTTCTTCCTCTAGATTCGTATCCTTACTTTATCGTTAATTACCCTAACCCCCATGGAAAACGCGCGCAACCGGCCCTTTATACTGCGGTTCACCGTTACCTCGAGGGGTAGGGTGCCGCAGGGAGCGGTTGTGCGCGCATGCATGGAGTTCATAATGGGTTAGGCATTGAAAGGGGTGAGAGATCTCATCTCTCAACCCTTTCCCTAAGGCTAACCCTAACAAGCGAGGAGACTACTCGCTCATTAGGGGATGAAATAACATTATAATTAAAAGAAATAAAAGACTTACTAATGGTGATGGCTCCCTCCAAGCGATAAAGAGCAGATCTGAATGTCACTTCCAGAAATTCTGATTTTTTATTGATTGAAAAGAGGCATACAATTTTTAGATCTAAAATTACAATTTATAGAAAATCCGTTAGTCAGTAATATGGGTTGGCTTGGATTACTTTAGGAAACCTAGGGTTACAGACTCTCGCGCACGCGCAATTACTGATTTGCCCACTTAAAATCCTGACACCAGAACCGTCGCGCCGCCACAGAAAAACTGCGCCGACACGTGTATTATAAGGCCGCGGATCCGCGGCGCCAGCATGGGTTTGGCCGCGGATCCGCGGCCAAACTGAGGACTTGGGCTGTGGGCTTTTGTGGGTTTTCTTCTGGGCTTCTTGGATTTCTGTTTCTATAGTCTTTTTCTCTGTTGGACTTCTGGATCTTCTCCAGATTTTTAGTGAAGACTTGTATTGGGCTTTTTAACCGTTTCACTTGACTTTTTGGACCTTACACTGTTCTTCATCTCGGCTTGAGTAAGGTCTGTCTACTTGTTGGTCAAAAGTCGCTTTTCCTGTTGTTTTGTGTCTTTTTCACTGTACTTGCTCCAGAAACCTGTAACCTGTAATATGCAACAAACGTGCGTCAAGAGTACCTGTTTATTTATAAAAAGGATAAGAATAGGGGAATGATAAATGCAATATTATGGTCTGAACAAGTCGTAAGGATCTCACGCGGGTGGTTTCTCTTTACAAGATCGAGAGGACCCTATAAGTGTCTTTTAACGAGGTTGCGTCCTTTCGGGTTTTCACAAACACTCGCCGTTAGTCCTGCTGTTTTTACTCACGGAGCCCTTTCGGGTTTTCATCCGTGCCCATTTTGCTTATGGACATACCGTTTTTTTTTACGAGGTCGCGCCCTTTCGGGTTTTCACGAACACTCGCCGGTAACCCTGCTGTTTTTACTCACAGAGCTCTTTCGGGTTTTCATCCGTGCCCATTTTGCTTATGGACATACCGTTCTTATCATCATTTTTTTTTATCTCGTCAGCCTAAGGATGCTGCGGTAGTAGTTTAAAGACGTTTCGGTCGCTTGCAAGTTTTAGGACATTGCGGTCCATCATTAGTTTAAGGACGTTTCGGTCCGCCGTTAGTTTAAGGACGTTTCGGTCCACCGTCGGCGTATTTGAGGCGAACATCTAGTTTATTGACTTTTCGGTCTCTGGGGCTTTCTCTAGACCGAGCATGATGCCCCCGGTGTATCTATCTTTTTAGGAGCATGAGGCTGTGGTGGGCTCACCTTACAGTCTTCAAACAGCGCGAAGTTTCCCTGCTAGTGTTAGTCTTCAACCCAGTTTTTGAAGGTGAAGCAGTTTTCGATCAGATGACCCTATACTTGGTGGTAAGGGCAGTAATTAGGATCGTTGACGTCATTCAGTTGTAGCTGGTGTTTCGGTTCCGGTAGAGTGATAAGCCTGTTATGCACTGCCACTTCGAACAGCCTCCTTGTTTCACCCTGGGGAAATGAGTAAGGACGTTTTAACCTCTCTTCGAGGGACGGGCATGGTCGCAGATTGTTTTGGCGAACAACCGGTCTAGGGCCACTCGATTGCTGTTGAATGTTGGTCTCGAGGGCTGTTTTTTCCTTTCCTTTATCTTTTGTGCTCGATCCTTTATTTGCGGGGCCGAGAATTTTTTCCGAGCAGCGTGCGATTGCACGGCTGAACGTTCTCGCGACTCCTCAATTCTTTCATTTTCGAAATAGATTCCTTGAGGAGAGGGTTGAGGGCAGTTTCTTTCTCAGAGTCGCTTCCAAAGGTGATAATTTGCGATCTCTTGGAGTCAGCTATATGACAGTCGGCGGCGGCTCCATTGCGCTCATCTATCGCATTTTTTCGACGTCTACGAGCTTCACATTTTGTCCTGTCGAAGTGTTGCTTTTGAGCGATAAACCCTTGCCACCAACAGTTAAAGGATTCGCAGTCTTCAGTAGGATGTATGATCTTCTGATGATATAAGCAGAAGTTAGGATACATCTCTACTCCACTGAAAGTATTTTCTTCAGAGGGCGGTAGCTTCATTCCCGCTGATAGGGCTTTGGCGAATCTTTTCCTCGTCTTGAATTTGTTTTTATCTGCAGTGGATGGCTTTTGATTTGACGGGAGTGTCTTGGCTCTTTCCAGTATGACCATCTCACACTCTTGATTGGCTTTCGCTTTCAGACGAATTTCATTCAGGAAGATATCGATCAACTCGTCTGACGGCCGTAGAATTTCCGGCTCAGGGTTCGCCCTTGGTTTCTCGGCGCGAGGAGTCTCTTCATCATCCGCCAGTGAATGAGAGATCACTTGACAAGTCGCTACGTAGTCTTCGGATTCGTCTGATGAGTTTTCCCCATCGTTTTCGTCCTTGACAAAAGAACAAGCTGCCTCCATCGTGTCCGTCTTCTTTGGAGTGTGCGGCTGGGGTGGATTTACCTTCCACTTTTCAGATTGGGCAAACTTACCTTGTAGGTATTGATCTTCAATCCATCCCTTGAAGACGAAGCAATCCTCAATCGGATGGCTTGTCGTTTGATGATAAGGGCAATAATTGGGGTTATTCGCCTCATTGGGTTGTGGTGGTTGCCTTGGATTCGGCAAGTTGATAAGCCTGTTGCGCACAGCCAGCTCGAACAGCTTCTTCGTCTTATCCCGCGGGAATGAGTAGCGGCGCCTCATTTTCTCAATAAAGAACCGCCGTCTCTCTCCCGATTGATCTGCTAGCTTTGGGGTGCTGGGTTGTTGATGAGCATTCGCAACGAAGGTTGTCTTCCCTTTACCCTTGTCGTTCCGCGGTTCTGGCTTTGGGGGATGAGGTCTATGACCCATTTGATCCATCTGGGCCAGCTTGTCGATCAAAGCCTGGAATGTGGTCGGCTTAAAGAACATCATGAATTGTGAGATAGTGGCATGAGGGTCTAGGGTACCCACGGACATGCCCACCGCAGGCACTTCTTCAATGCGTTGTTCGCATTTCGACCACAAGTTTCACCAGCGTATAGCGTACTGGACCCACGTCTCGCCCGGCCTTACCCTGGCATTAATCAACGCTGTTATCGGGGCCCGTTCGCTGGCGCTCGCGAATCGCTGAGTGAATAGCAACTCCATTTCAGCGAACGTCTTGACAGAATCGTTCGGGAGTTCAAAATACCATTCGAACGCTGTTTCTGACAAGCTGCCGACGAATTGGCGAAGCATCAATTTGTCATCGCCTCCGGTATTGCCGCATAAGGCCCTGAATTGAGCGACATGCTGATGCGGATTCCCTATCCCTTTATATATGTGGAACTTAGGTATTGTATAGCCTGGCGGGTACTGTATTTGATCATACCAGCCCGGATATGGTCGTCCTGTTTTGACGATCTGATCGGCTGCCTCAATCGCATGATGAACCCGTATCTGCTGGGCTATATATTCGTCCAGGTCAGCTTTGGAGATTGCCTCCTCCTTGGCTGTTGACAGAGCCAGTGGAGGATCTGACGTTTCTCCCCTGTCGTCTTCAAGGACGACCGGAGGATCTTCAGCAGGAGGGTTCTGCTGAATCATCATCCCTACCATATCTTGGAAGAGAAGCGCTATTTGTTTTATATTAGCCGCTTGCTCTGCGGCTTCTTTGTCCTTCTTTTCGAGGACTCTGCGTAGGTAATCCGCGTCAGTTTCTTGTTCATGACGCTGCTCCGATGATACCTCTGAGCTTTCTTTTGGCTCTGTAAGTGCGGCCATTGCAGTCATCATCTCCTGAAGCTTTTGCTGCTGCTCCTGAGCTTTGGTCACGGATCGGGTGAGTGGTCGGTAACCCGTCGAAACACGGCTTTCCTCCTTTCCAGAAGTCATATAAACAGTGTGCACCACCATGCCCCCAGACTTGGGGCGTTTATGCCCATCGCTTTTACGGTTCGCCTTGTTCACAGGGGCTTTTTGCGGCCTCCTTTTCTTTTGAGCGATTGACGTTGAGGGTGTCGTTGCAGTGGACACCCGAGTAACCATTGCTTCTTTCGACCTGACAGAATAGTCTTCCTCCTGCCGAACCTTCGTCTTTTTCTGTCGGCGGAGATAGTTTTCATCAATCACCGACTCTTGGACCTGTCGCCAGACCTTGTAAATTTTAGAGGACAGCCGGTGAGGGGGCTGCTCTAACTTCTTCTCTGGAGTATTCTCTACAGGTGAAGGAGTTCGCTTCAGCACCGCAATAGGAAAGTTTCTGCGCACAGTGTTCAGCAATTCAAAGCTGTTCTCGGTTGGAACAGCAGCATCAATCCCCACCGTTGGAGCTGGCAGAGTTATCCCAGAGGAGGAGTTGCCCCCAGCCTTCCTCACTCGGCGCCAGTGGCAACGTCGAGTATGTCTTGCGGATGGAGTTGTTTCAGCTACACGGGTGGCTTCGTCATGCCCCATGCTTTGAGAAGAGACTGTTATTGGTGCTAGCCTGTCAAAGACTGACACCCGTTGAGAAGCGATGTCTAATCCGTTAAAGACAGATCTCTGGGAAGAGGAAACAGCTTTGAGGACTTTGCCTCGAGCAGCAACCGGAATGGTTAGCCTTGTAAAGACTGACTTCTTGGAAGGAGGAGCCTTTCCAATGATTTTTTCCGCTTGAGCCGGGATGGCTATCCGCTTTGGGATGGCAACTTCGGGTACCGCGGCCTTGTAGACGTTCTGGCCCAGTCTGTTGAAAACTAAGGTATTGAAGTTGGGTGACCCGTTGAGAGGGGTCGCGGCAGTGGTAAGCCGATCAAAGACCGACTTCTTTGGAGCTTCTTACAACGTCATTGTGGCATTGAAGCTCAACGGTGGGAGCCTGGTCCCGAAGAATCCAGTGGTGGCCTGAGTTACCTGCTCCATTGGTATCTTGAAAAGAGAAGCCGCTCGGGGTCCATAAGTCACTCCTCTAGCAGAGATGGAGTGAGAGTTGCAGTTGCAGGTAGTGCAGTTTGAAGCCATTGATCTTCTGTTTTCTGCACAGAGCAAGACACCAAATCTTAGTACCTTGAATCCACAGGCAACCATAGCAAACCGCAATTTGTTCGTGAATACGACACACGAAGTGTGGAGTGGAAAGAGGAAAAGGTCCCACCGGGCGTGCCAGAATCTGTTCCCCTCCGAATGGCGGCCGCGACGTGAGGACGTCTAGCCTTGGATTCGGGGAAGATGCTATTTGGTTTTATCCGTCCACCTCTCCGAAGATGCCAAGTTGATTTATGGCACCGTGTATCGGAGGTTTAGACGGATGCGGCCGATGTAGCAGATTTCATCAGATTCCCCCTCGCTTGAGGGGTTTTTGATTATAGGGACGCTCTTCCCTGCAGGCGCAAGCCCCTACAGTTAATTACGCTACCGCATCGCAGTAACAACTTTTTCCTTCTCCAGAATTTCACTTCGTGTCGTGGGTGTTTGTTTTGTTTGTGGTTGCCCGTGGATTGTATACGGAGACTGAGTAATGTCGTCGCCCGTAGAACGTGGATTAGTCCAAATCCGTATTTACTTAGATTTGGGTTTGGTGTTTTTAGTTTAAGGATACGTTGGCCGTATTGAGGCTAAGATCAACTTAAACGTTCGTTAAGGATGCGTTAGTCGGATTTAAGACTAACATCAACTTAACGTGATGATCCATTTAATATACGGCCGTCGGGACTCATCACCTCTCTGACGTCGTTGAAGGATTACAACGATAGGTGTCAGAGGAGTTCAGAGATGTACCCTTGAACCAAAGTCAATTTGGATTATTACAGTCCATTTGAATGTTTAAGGATACGTTAGCCGTGTTTGGGGCTAAGATCAACTTAAACGGGATCATTTAGATCCAGCAAAAGAGCATTTGGGGGCTCTATTGCTCCAGTTTAGGGACCTGGTGGTCCATATTCCAGTTTAGGGACATGGTGGTCCATTATTAGTTTAAGGACGTTTCGGTCCATCGCCAGTTTAAGGACGTAGTGGTCCATCATTAGTTTAAGGACGTTTCGGTCCAATATTAGTTTAAGGACGTTTCGGTCCATTGGTTTAGGGACCCCGCAGTCCATATCGATGTATGGTCGTCGGGACCCGTCACCTCTCTGACGTCGTTGAAGGATTACAACGATAGGTGTCAGAGGAGTTCGGAGATGTACCCTTGAACCGGATGTAGATTAATTTAAGAGAGCCGACGTGCTCAGTCAATTTAATTTGAGGACTTATGGCCATGATTGGGTTAAGTCCAACTGAGAAATGTCCAACGTTTTGTTTGCATTTGGCCTGTTAGACCTGTGTTAGTGCTTTACCCATGTTTAGTAATGCACACCATTTTATTCTGGCCTGCTAGGCCTTTCTGATTTGGGCTCTGTCCCTTAAGTTTGATGCAGAGCATCTGTCTTTGCTTGGGCTCTGCCCCCTTTTAAAATTTTGCAAAGCATTTAGTTCAGCCCGTTAGGTCTTTTTTAATTGGGCTAGGCCCTTCTGCAAATAATGCAATGCATTAATTATTTGACAGTGGCTTGTCAGGCGCTTTGCGCCAAATAATGAGCGCAAGCGCTCGTGGAGGCGACACGTGTCGTACTCTGGTGAGCGTAAGCGCAACAGCGCAGTGCGCTGTGTCCGTGTGCTGCGCTGTTGTGTTGTTGACACGTGGCGCTCCCTGGTGGCTTGCGCCAACAAAGAAGCGCAACAGTGCAATTTTTCAAGTACAAAGCACTGTTTTATATTTTGATCGATTTTAAATCAAAGAAAACAAGTTTTTCTTGTTTTCAAAGAACCAATGGTTCATAAGAAAGTGCAAAGCACTATTTATTATGTGAAGATCATTGATTTGGTTTTTAGATCAATGATCTATCAGAAGAAATTTCTTCTCTTTTGTGAAGGTTTTTACCTTTTTCTTGAAATTTTTCTCAGAGTTCTCTCTGTTTGAAGTTCTTGATTTTTCAAGAAATGTTCAGCCTTTGAATTGAGGTCTGGGGTCCTTTTTATAGTGCCCATAAATTAGTTAAATTTGTTAAAGAGATCTTTCTCTGAGTGATTCGGGGAATTTTCCCCATCGTTGGATTTTTGATCCAAGGGCTTCTGTTTTACAGAAAAAAATCTTTTTGTTTTTAACAAGAACAGAAAGATCTTTTTAGAATTTTAATTCTGTTTGGCGCAAGCGCCCCAGCGCGTGACACGTGTCAAGCAGCGCACAGCGCAGCGCAACTGCGCTGACACGTGTCGCGCAGCGCAACGGCGCTTGCGCAACTGCGCTGACACGTGTCGCGCAGCGCAACTGCGCTGCCGCGTGGCGTGCAGCGCAGAGCACAGGCCAGCTGAAGCGTTGCTTCAATTAATTAAAGTTTGAATTTTCCACAGAGCCTTGTTCTGATTGGGTGCACCGCCTTGGGCGCTGTGCTCCCTGCGCTAATGTGTCTGATTTTGACACGTGGCGCTCTGCGCGCAGCGCAGGGGATCTGAAGCGTTGCTTCATTTATTTTAACTTTAATTCTCGCTTTAATTTTCACGACAGAGCTTTGCTCTGATTGGAGGAAAACAGAAGCATTGCTTCTTTTCCCACTTTGGAATTTGAACAAAGCTTTGCTCTGATTGGGTTAAACAAGTTGTTCAACGACAAAAACAAAGCATTTAATTGAACATTTTATTCTACAGAAAATAGCTCACCAAACATGGGATCGAAAGTACAGAGATTTACAAAACTATGGATAAAATTATCTAACTCCCTCTCTGCTTTCTCCACCATGACAAAGCGGTGATCTTCACGAAGAGTAGCTACCCATCGGTCAGCACCGCACCTATCAGCAAAGGCAGACATGACGACCCGCTGAGCCCGTATTTGGCTTAGCAGCCGAACAGAGCAATCCCTCAGAGCTGTGGTGATCAAAAGTGCCTCGTGGAAGCACTCGATCTTGTCGTCCGTGGCGTCGAGCATTGCCGGAGTCATCTCCTCCGGAGGAGGAGGAATATCATTGATCACAGATAAGAAAACCATCCGAAGCCAAATGGAGCCGATGGGGAGAGGAGATCCTATACGAATCAAGAGCTCGTGCAGCACCGTGTCGCATTGGTCATCCGTAAGAGTAGGGTTCACCAAGCGCGCAGCAAAACGAGGAACAATTTCCTCAATAGGCACCTCCCATGGCTGACGGTGAGCATGTGGGACATTACAAGCCATAGCTCTTCTCTGTTAAAATGATTCTCTAAAAATGAGAGAGAAAAAAAAGCATTTCTTCAGATTATGAAGGGAGACATTTAAGCTTAGGCACAGAAAATGTTGTGCATGATGGAACTATTTCCAAGCTCTGGGAAAGAGAAGTTTGACTCAGGAAAAGCGGAGAAGAAAGGTGAAAAGACACCTTCAGTAATGAAGAAACGCCTCACGTACAAAGCACGAGAGCGCTGAGCGCCAAGAGCGCCAGCGCCATGAGTCAAAGACTCTGAGACAGTGCATCACATGCAAAGCACGAGAGCGCTGAGCGCCAGCGCTAAAGAGTTAAATACTCTGAGGTAGCGCCTCACATGCAAAGCACGAGAGCACTGAGCGCCAGCGCTAAAGAGTCAAAGACACTGAGGCAGCGCATCACATGCAAAGCACGAGAGCGCTGAGCGTCAGCGCTAAAGAGTTAAAGACTCTGAAGCAGCGCATCACGTGCAAAGCACGAGAGCGCTGAGCACTAGAACTAAATGTTCTCCACCATTGGATCGAAGATCCAACTGAGATGAATAAATCATCAAATTACAGAATAAAATTCTGTTAGGGAAATACTCCTCAATTCTTTCCAAACAGGAAAGATCGTGCTCTGTAAATCAAAGCACCGTTGGATCAAAGATCCTATAGTGATTAAAAATCACTAAGATTACAGAATAATCTCTGTTTAGGAAAATATTATCCAATCTTGTTAATAATAAGAGAAAAATATTTTGTAAAACAGAAGCTATAGGATCAAAGATCCAGCGGGGGATAAAATTCCCAAATCAATCAGAGATCTTTCAATGAAAGATCTCTTTAACCAAATTAACAAACTTGCCTCCACTATATAAAGGACCCAAGACTTCAAGTCTGGGGCAGAGGAGATCATAAAGATCATTAAAACAGAGAGAGACCTCCCCATAAATTCTCAAATTGAAAGAAGAAGAACAGAGAAGAACCCCTCCCAAAAGCTCCCACAAAAAGAGAATTTAATTCTCAAACCAAGAGTTTAACTCTTCTCAAAGAACTTAGTTCTTCTTCTGGTTAAGATCTGCAGAAGCAGATCTCCCCACAAGTTGAGAATTTAATTCTCATCAGGGAGATTCTCATACAGATTCAAAACTTAGGGGAAAGAACTGAATCTAAAAGAGTTTAACTCTTACAAAACATCTAGGAATTTAATTCCTCTGAAACTAGGGTTTAACCCTTTAAAAAGAATTTAATCCTTACAAAGAACAAAAGGAGAACTTGATTCCTCAGAACCATAGAAGAACAGCCTGGTGATTCATTAGCATTCAACGTTTCACAATAAAAGCTCACGTGTTCCCACGTGAGCACCTTTGAGGAACGAAAAAGGAAAGACTGAGATCTAGCCACGTGACCCCACGTGACCCCTGAGAAGTGCTCAGCACTTATAAAAGAGAAAAGGGAATGGACCTTATTTTTTTAGGGCGCCTCACGTGACCCCACGTGACCCCTGAGAAGTGCTCAGCACTTATAAAAGAGAAAAGGGAATAAACTATATTTTTGGGGCGCCTCACGTGATCCCACGTGACCCCCTAACAATGCTCAGCACTAGAATAAGAGAATAAAAGAGGCAGCGCCCAACTCTAAGCGTCTCACATGCCACACGTGAGCGCCCCAACTTTCAATGTTTAACGCTGCTACGGCGCCTCACGTGCCGCACGTGAGCATCTCAGATCTCAGTGTTTAACACTGCCTTAAAATATCACGTGGGAGCACGTGGGCACTGAGCATACACTAGTGTTTAACATTATAAGAGGCCAACTTCAACCCCGATGGGTACTCGTACTATATTCTGTTTACTTGTGACTTCTCCAATTCTGGATAAATATTTCGTTAAAATGCAAGGTCCAGATATTGAGAAGTTATAGGTATAAGAATAAAGTAAAGAACCATTTGTTGGAAGTATCAGGATTCTTCGAGGTAGTCGAAGATGTAGATACTTGTGTTTGGTATTCCGTTAATAGTAATGGTTTTGAGAACTTGCTTCTCTTTCGGGTTACTCATATATGGATACACTCCTAGTTGAGTAATGCTGATTGGCATCATTCCATTTGGTTGATTTGCACTGGAGACAGCTACATGATTTTGAATCTGGTTCCAATAAAATTAGTGCATTTGTTTCTATATGGTATATAGAATCAATTTGTATCTTAACGATGTTAAAATATAGGGAGTTGTCCAGCTGATGCTTAAAACTAGAATCTGGACAAACTCAAGACACGTTTCAGTAATAGCCGTTTGTGGGTTATCACGGGCTTTGACGAGGGTTAACTTTCTACATATGGAAGATCATTAGATATATTGTTCTTGACTCGCCACCAGTTTTAGTAAAATGGATTTTTTCAGAAAACAGAAGTGGGAGTATGGTAGAACTGGAAGTGATTCCAGAACCACAAACAATTACTGAAAATTTAATAGAACCTAAAAATTCAATTGGATTCGACATTCCATTAGCCACTCCGCGGATTTAGTGGGTAACCTTAGGCACCCGAGAGGTACTTCGGTCTTCTCAGAGACGGTGACAGAGAGGTTCTTGTTTACCCAGACTTGCCATTGCTGCTGTTCTAGACTATAAGACCCAGCAGGAGGATGAGTATAGCGTCGTTCTAAACTAGCTTTAGAAGTACACGCGTATATGACTCTGCCAGAAGGTTGTTGTAGTCAGTGGGAGCAGCGGAAGCATAGTGGGCAAGTAGCTTATGTCTATTTATAGACTAAAGCGGGTATAACGGAAATAGATCATCTATTTTTTATGTGACAGTCATAGGCTTTGATTTCATCAGAATAGGAGATGGATCTGATAAGAAGGTAGTAGGGTGTGATGTCCTGGTATGACATGCACTTTATAGGAAGTGAAATTCCTATACTACGATCGGTTATACTGTGGTTGTCACACAATTGTTTCTCCACATAGGACATAGATATAATATCAAATTTTCTGGTTATTGGATCTATAATTTTAGATCTAGATTTGGGAAGTGTCCCAATTTGGGTACTTGATACTATTCTAAAGTGTTTTAGAATGGACGACTCCTGGCACAGTGGTGTAGCTACAAATGATGGAGTCACCCTATCTAAAGGTGTCTTACAGACTAAAGGAAAGAGGGATCTGCATGATTAGTATATCACTTGCTTAGGCAATTGAGTTAATCATGAAATGTCAAGTACCACACCAGATGTTGTTTTTGCACTAGCTGTAATAAACATATATTAATCCATTCCTGGAGAAATGTAGGGAAGCAGTTTATGAACATAAATGGATGTTCTTGGGATATGGTAACGGCAGCCTCCTTCTGGAGATGGTTATCATTTCAGGATTCCAAGGTGACTTGGATGACAGAGTGGCTGTCTGAGTTATAGTTTTTCCCTCTTCTGAGGGACAGTATGTTGGACAGCTGGTCCAAGCGGATACTGACGAAGGCATGGAGCAGTATACTGATTAAGTTCAGTGGACGATACAGTCTAAGAAATTTGCTGGATTTGGAGTTCATTTGTGAACTGGGTCCCATCAGATATCCAGACAAATTCTAAGACAAGGTATTGCTCATTTCGGGAGATGGTTATTCCCCGCGAAGTTGAGATATAGAGAGATAAAGATAGAAACACTGGAGCAGATCTACTCACTGAGGCTATTTCTCGAACGCAATAGTTTCACAAACGAGCTTTGCGAAACTGCTTAGTAGAGAAGTTGGGTGTTCGGTATCACACGAGCTGTGAGTATGCGACACCGCAATAATTGGCCTTAAGTGCAAGTGGGAGATTGTTGGCTATAGTGCCCTCAAGGCAATTATCGTAGTCGCAGGCAGGTGATTATGATGATTGAGGGAGGACCTATACCGGTAGAATAGTCTTACTCGAGATGATAGTATGCTATCTAGTTTGTCCTTATCATCATGTACATGTTGATAGAGCCCATAGGATTCTTGCTTGACTACCAGAATTATGCTGGTGATCATATATGTGGAAGCTAGGGGTCTATAAGCACATCCTTAAATGTCCCTAGTCGTGTGAGTTTCGAGACTGGGCATCGATACTCCAGAGTAGACTAGTGTATACTTATCCAGACCCTGACGAGGGGCGGTGGCCGGTCTCACAAGCCATTGGTGTCAGTTATTCACCTAAGATAGTATACAGGTGCTCATTGGGTTATGAGTACACTGTATGAACTCGCTGGGAATATGCTAGTTGGTATTATACCTATTGTCGGATAGCAGTTCCCAAGTGACATGTGTACAGGTTAGTCTGCCGACCTGAGATCGTCATTTGTCTCGTGTGAGTTCCCACTGTGCTTTGATTACTACCCTACCGCGGCTCAAAGGAGTCGTGCAAACAGGCTTTAGTTCGGTACAGTCCCGAGCCACATGGAGGCAGTGAGCGGATCGTCGGGGATTCTCCTCTCCCGGTATTAGGGGTTGATGTCGCATTGTGCACGGGTGGCCATCACCAGAATTCCTCGGCAGGGGTATACGAGAATTACTGATCCAGGATCGATAGTTTCTTAGGTGGCGATGGGTTACATACCGACACGAATTATCGCGTTATGAAGGGTCTGACTTTATCCACCCCCCTAAACTCGATATGAGATACTCTTAGACGAACAGACCGGACTGTACGGATATTGTCACTGTCAGCCTCGGTAGGGATTCAAGATGAGTTTGCTCACCGGCCTCCCTTTCGCTCAATACCTGGGTAGCCGTTACGTACAGCTAGTGCCGCTGACGTGCTTGTGGTTAAACCCACTGCCAGCGTATTGACGAATTTTTAGAGTCCCACACAGAGGGTTTTCACGGTTCAGGCGATATGGTGTAGATGACGTATATTGGTACATACAGGTGTCCGATTAAATATGTGTACAGGCTGCACAGACTTTAATCGGAAGGTTGATAATACTAGCGGTTTAGGATTAAGCCGGATTATTAAATCAGGTTTTGATTTAATAATTTATATATATGTATTCTAGTATTATTGTTCACTATTCATTTTCTCTCTTAGCTATTCGTATCTTTGTACGAATACGCGTATATGTATTTCGATACGTGTACCGGGTTGTATTCCGTATTTATACGGAATAGCTTCTAGAAGATTTGACACCTCATTATTTGATTTTTCTTTTTGGAAAATCATTTTGGGAAATGGAGTGGAAGGGGTGAGATGGCATGAACATTGTTGAGCATGTAGAGAGGTATGGCATGGAATTGTTTATTTGGTAAAATGATGAGATATTTTTAGTGTGTGTGTGCATGAGAGAGAGAGAAGGGGGCAGCCACATCTTGGGGCTTGGCCTTGCTCATTTTGATTACTTGCTCACTCTCTCATTCTCACTCACTTGAAAAAAAACACTTAGCCATTTTCTTTAGTTTCTCATGCCACATGTTTCCTCACCTCCTTCTTCATCTTCTTGAGTTGCTCATTGAGCATTTGATATGAGAGAAAAAATAGTGAGATAATCCTACACCTCCACTCTCCATTGCAAGCAACCTTGGAGCGTCTGTTTCCCCCAATCAGAGCAAACCCCTGCTTTGAAATTCAAAATTTAAAAATTTAAAAATTGAAGCAACGCTTCAAATAAAGTGCTGGGCGCGCTGCGAGCCACGTGTAAAACACAAATGTGCTAGCGCCAGGTGCGCTGCGCCCGAGGCAGCGTACCCCCAAACAGAACAAAACTTTGTTTTAAAATTCGAAATTTAAAAATTGAAGCAACGCTTCAGATCCAGCGCTAAGCGCGTTATGCACCACGTGTCAAGCACGGATGCGCTAGCACAAGTTGCGCTGCGCTCTGCGCTGCACGCCACGTGTCAAACGTAGGTGCACTAGCGCAAAGTGCATTGCGCCCTGAGCAGCGCTCCACGTGCAAAGCACGGGCGCGCTAGCGCAGGCTGCGCTGCGCTCTGCGCTATGCGCCACGTGTCAAATGTAGGTGCGCTAGCGCAATGCGCTCTGGGGAGCGCACCACGTGCAAAGCACGGGTGCGCCAGCGCTGGAATTAAAAATTTCCCACCGTTAGATCAAAAGATCTAATAATGATAAATCATTGGTTAATCAGAATTAAAATTCTGTTATGGAAAGATTTTTCCAATCTTGTTAAAAACAAGAAGATTGTCTTCTGTAAAACAGAAGCCCTAGGATCAAAGATCCAACGGTGGGGAAATATCCCCAAATCAATCAGAGAAAGATCTCTTTAACTGATTTAACAAATCAATTTGCCCTATATAAAGGCCCCAAGACTTCCAGTCTGATATAGAGAAAACCTCGCTACAAATTTTGAGAAAACTCAAAGAAAGAAGAGCAAGCTCTTAGCAAAAGAAGACTATTTCTTCAAGATAAAGAATGATTCTTGAACAAAGAGATGAAATCATCTCATAAAAACAGAAGAATTATCGTCTTAAAAGATCATAAATCTACAAAAGATAAAGGTCTTCTATAATAAGAGATCAAAAGATCTCATGATAAAAAAACAAAAGAAGTATTTACTTCATTCACAGATTATTGATCTACAAAGGCAAAGCCCTTTCAAAAATAAGAACTGTTGTTCTTAAATATTGAGGCAAAGCCTCCTTTAAAAAAGAACATAAACTTGTTCTTTGATCATAAATTTGATCAAATGCGCTTTGCGCTATTAAAAAGTGCCTTGCACTCATGAACTGTGCTTTTGCGCTTCTCGGACCGGCGCTCAGCGCCAAAACGTGCCACGTGTCAACCACGTATGTAACTTACGCTTTGCACTTCTAAAATAGCGCACTACGCTCATGGGCTGGCACAAAGCGCCAAGCACGCCACGTGTCATTTGTGTGTGCGCCACCAAACTAGCACAATGCGCTCATAAACTGGCGCAATGCGCCCATCATCTGGCGTTTAGCGCCAAGCGCGACACGTGTCCTTTTCGTATGCGCTACTTGGCAGAAGCATAATGCGCTCTTTAATTGGCGTAAAGCACCTGGGGTGCCACGTGGCACGCTGTCAGAACACGCATTGTTCTGATAAATTCTATGCATTCAATACAAGACAAAAAAATGTCAGGATCTAATGTTCAGCATTATTAAAAGGGCCAAGCCCAAATAAAGGCTCAACAGCCCAGAACAAATAAAATGTTAAACATTTTAATCTTATTAGACTTAGACCAATATTGGCCATAAGTGCTCAACTTATATTGAGCTGAGCCCATCTGCTTACGAATATTTAACAGATCTCAGTCCCAAACTGGACTGCAGATCTTTCAACCAATTCACACCGGTTCAAGGGTACATCTCTTTACTCCTCTGATACTTGTCGTTGTAATCCTTCAGCGTCTTCAGAGAGGTGACGGGTCCCGACAACCACACATTTTATGGACTGTGGGGTCTTTAAACTCATGGACTATGATGTTCTTAAACTTTATAGACTACGATATCTCTAAACCGGACTGTGGGGTCCTTAAACTCATGGACTATGATATCCTTAAGCTCGACTGTGATGTCTTTAAACTAACATCGGACTGTGGGGTCCTTAAACCTACGGACTATGATATCCTTAACCTCGACCGTGATGTCTTTAAACTAACATTAGACTGTGGGGTCCTTAAACTCATGGACTATGATGTTCTTAACCTTGACTGTGAGATCTTTAAACTCACGGACTATGATGTCCTTAACCTTGACTGTGAGGTCTTTAAACTCACGGACTATGATGTCCTTAACCTCGACCGCAATATCTTTAAACTAACATTGGACCGAGATGTCCTTAAACTAACAATGGACCACCATGTCCTTAAACTGGTAATGGACCGCAATGTCCCTAAACTAAAACAATAGAGCCTAAATGCTCTTTTGTTGGATCTAAATGATCCTGTTAAGTTGATCTTAATCTGAAATTAGACTAACGTATCCTTAACATACGTTTAAGTTGATCTTAGTCTCAAATGAGACTAACGTATCCTTAAACCCAACCCCAAACCCAAATCTAAGAAGATACGGATTTGGACTAATCCACGCCCTACGGGCGACAACATAAATTAGTCTCCGTATACAATTCACGGGCAACCAAAAACATAACAAACACCCACGACACGAAGTGACCATCTGGAGAAGGAGAAAGTGGTTACCGCAACGCGGTAACGTAATTAACTGCAGGGGCTTGCGCCTGCAGGGAAGAGCGTCCCCACAATCAAAAACTCCTCAAATGAGGGGGAATCTGACGAAATCTGCTACATCGGCCGCATCCGTCTAAACCTTCGATATACGGTGTCATAAATCAACTTTACATCTTCGGAGAGGTGGACGGATAGCACCAATTAGCATCTGTCCCCAAATTCAAGCAAGACGAACCTACGCGGTTCCGTCTCTGTGTTTCGGAGGAGAACAGATTCAAGCACGCTCGGTGGGACCTCTTCCTCTTTCCACTCCACACTTCGTGTGTCGTATTCGCGAACGAATCGCGGTTTGATATGGTTGCCCTTGGATTCGAGGTACTAAGATTTGGTGTCTTGCTCCGTGCAGAAAACAGAAGATCAATGGCTTCAACCTGCACTAACTGCAACTGCAACTCTCGACCCGTCCCGTCAGGAGGAGTGACTTACGGGCCCCAAGCGGCCTCCATCTTCGCTATGCCGGTGGAACAGGTCACTCAGGCCACCACTGGATTGTTTTTCGGGACCATGCTCCCGCCAACGAGCTTCAGCACTCCTGTACCATTACAAGGAGCTTCGAAGAAGTCGGTCTTTGATCGGCTTGCAACTGCTGCGGACCCTCTCAACGGGTCGCCCAAACCAAATGCCTCGGTCTTTGCCAGATTGGGCCAAAATTCATATGGGCCTATGAAGAAGCCTACAATTCCGGAAAAGGTTATTCCGAAGAGGATAACCATCCCTGCTCCCGAAGTCGTCAAGGCGGCTTCTCCTACAAAGGGGTCGGTCTTCACAAGACTGACTATTTCAGCTCCTGTTCCCGGCGAGATCATCAAGGTTTCTTCCTCTACTCGGAAGTCTGCCTTCGATAGGTTGGCCATCCCCACTCAGTGGACATCAGTCTTCAATAGGCTGACAACGACAACTTCTGACCAATACAGGGGGCATGAGGGAGTCACCCCTATGGCTGAGGCTATCCCATCTGCACGACATGCTCGCCGTCGTTACTGGCGGCAAGTAAGGAAGGCTGGGGGCAGCTCCCCCTCTGGACTAACTCCGCCAGATCCCATAGTGGAAATCAATGCTACTGTTCCAACTGGGAACAGCTTTGAACCGCTTAGGAGGGTTTGCTAGAACTCTCCGACCGCCATACTGAAAAGATCTCCTCCACCTGTGGAGAAGGTTACGGAAACGAAGCCGGAGAAGCCCCCTCAACGGTTGTCCTTTAAAATTTACAAGGTCTGGTGTCAAGTACAAGACTCGGTGATTGATCAAGATTACCCTCGCCGACAGAAAAAGGTGAAAGTTCAGCGAGAAGACAACCATCCGGTCAAGTCATGTAAGGCGACAGCTATATGGGTGCCCGCTACAACGGCCCCCTCAACTTCGACCGCCTACGGGAGGAGAAGGCCGGAGAAAATCCCTGTGTTCGCGACGAATTGTAAGGGCATTGAACCCAAACGCCCCAAGTCTGGGGGCATGGTGGTGCATACCGTCTATATGGCATCCGGAAAAGAGGATAGTCGTATCTCCACAGGTCATCGACCGCTTACGCGATCAGTGACTAAGGCTCAGGAGCAGCAACAACAAAAGCTCCAGGAGATGCTAACAACTATGGCCGCACTTACGGGACCGAAAGCAAGCCCGGAGATATCCTCGGAGCAGCGCCGTGAGCAGGAAACTGATGCTGAATTCCTTCGGAGAATACTTAAGAAGAAGGACAAAGAGGCTGCGAAACAAGCGGCCAATATAAAACAAATGGCCCTTCTGTTCCAAGATATGATGGGCATGATGATCCAGCCGAACCCTCCAGCTGAAGATCCTCCAATAATAATTGAAGATGAGAGGAGAGACATCAAATCCTCTGCCGGCTCTGTCAACAGCCAAGGAGGAGACGATCTCTAAAGCTGCCTTGGATGATTATATCGCTCAGCAAATACGAGCTCACCAGGCGAATGAAGCAGCTCGGCAGATCATTAAAACGGGACGGCCCTATCCGGGCTGGTATGACCAAATAAGGTACCCGCCGAGATATACGATTTCTAAGTTTCATGTATATAAAAGGACGGGCAATCCTCACCAGTATGTCGCTCAATTCAGAGCCTTATGCGGCAACACCGGAGGTGATGATAAACTTCTGCTCCGCCAGTTTGTCGGTAGCTTGTCGGAAACAGCATTCAAATGGTACTCTGAACTCCCGAACGATTCTGTTAAGACATTTGCGGAGATGGAGCTGCTGTTTACGCAGAGATTCGCGAGCGTACTCCGATTACCGCACTAATTAACGCCAGGGTGAAGCCGGGCGAAACTTGGGTCCAGTATGCAATACGGTGGCGAAATTTATGGTCGAAATGCGAACAGCGCATCGAAGAAGCGCCGGCAGTGGGCATGTTCGTGGGAACTCTTGACCCTCAAGCGACCATCTCCCAATTGATGATGTTCTTCAAACCGACCACTTTTCAGTCCTTGATTGATAAGCTGGCCCAAATGGACCAGATGGGTCATAGACCATCTTCTTCGAAGCTGGAATCTCGAAATGAAAAAGGGAAAGGGAAAGCGACCCTCGTCACTAATGCTTAGCAGCAGCTTAATGGTCCAAAATCAGCCGATCGCCAAAGTGATAGACAGCTATCCCTTGGAGAAAAGATGAGACGCCCTTACTCGTTCCCTCAGGATAGGACGAAGAGGTTATTTGAGCTAGCGCTGCGCAACAAGCTTATCACCTTGCCGGATCCAAAACGCCCATTGCAACCCAGTGAGGCCAATAATCCCAATTATTGCCCCTATCATCAAGTGGTAGGCCACCCAATCGAAGATTGCTTCGTCTTCAAAGGCTGGATTGAGGAACAATACCAACTGGGCAAGTTCGCATTATCCGAAAACTGGAAGATGAACCCGCCACAACCACATGCTCCGAAAAGGATGGACATGCCGGGGGCATCGTGCTCATTCATAGGGAAAGCCCCAAGGACCGAAAAGTCCGTAAACTAGAAATTCGCCTCAAATATGGCAACAAAGGACCGAAAAGTCCGTAAACTAGAAATTCGCCTCAAATATGGCAACAAAGGACCGAAAAGTCTGTAAACTAGAAATTCGCCTCAAATATGGCAACAATGGACCGAAAAGTCCGTAAACTAGAAATTCGCCTCAAATATGGTAACAACGGACTGAAATGTCCTTAAACTAACGATGGACCACTATGTCCTAAACTGGCGATGAACCGAAACGTCCTTAAACTAACGATGGACCACTATGTCCTAAAACTGGCTGATGACCGAAACGTCGTTAAACTACTACAAACCCGCGGCGTTCATAGGCTGACGTAGTGTAAAAAAAAACGGTACGTCCATAAGCGAGATGGGCACGGATGAAAACCTGAAAGGGCTCCGTGAGTAAAAACAACACGACTACCGGCGAGTTTGTGAAAACCCAAAAGGGCACAATCTTGTTAAAAGACACTTGCAAGGTCATCTCGACCCTGTAAGGAGAAAATACCTGCATAAAATCCTTACGACTCACAAGGGAGCAACACACTTAGGGATCCCTACGATTCCTAAGGAGAAAGTACACTTACGAGATCCTCATGACTCGTAAGGAGAATTCCCCTTTGAGACCCTCACGGCTCATAGGATTCAAAAGCCTTAAGCTACAGGGATCTAAACCTGTTCTTAAGCCATCACAATCTCCAATGTTGTCCTACAAGCGGCTCAATACTGACCCTTGTATACAATCCATGGGCACGAATAAACATTTCCCTAACAAAGTCCCATCCGTGACTAGGGATATGTTTGCACAGTGAACATCCCTTGTAAGTCCTCTCGACTTATAAGGAGAAAATACTCTTGGAAGATCCTTACGACTTATAAGAGAATACACACTTAGGAATCCTCACGATTCCTAAGGAGAAAACGCACCTACGAGATCCTCATGACTCGTAGGGAGAAAATTCTTTATGAGACCCTTACGGCTCATGAAGTCAAAAGTCTTAGTCGACGGAATCCTAACCCTGTTTGCTAAGCCACCTTTGTTCAACATCGACAGAGGCAAATGATGATTCGCTCCTGGCAATATCCCAGTTGTAGCGATGCTGACGCCTAAATCGGTATCAAATTTCAAGTCCTTTCATGGCAAATGATGATTCGCTCCTGGAAATATTCCAGTCGTAGCGATGCTGATGCTGAGATTGGCACCAGATTCCAAGTTCCACACTCGCGATAAAAAAAATCAGCGAGCCAAAAATGCATATGAAATAGCCGAAATGATGGGGCATCTTGCAACAAAATCAGCAAGCAAAAATAAATGCATACAACAATAGCCGAAATGATTGGGCAACTCACAATAAAAAGCAGAGAGTAAATACAAAAATAGCCGAAATGATTGGGCACCGAGAAAAATAGCCGAAATGATTGGGCAATAGCGAACTTCGCGATATAAAAGCTGAAATGATAGAGCATCGCGGAAATAAAAAATGAAAGAATAAAACTTTTGCCCTACAGGTGAGTCCATACTAACCCCTGTATACAATCCATGGGCATAAACGAAAAGGGAACCATATGTCCCCCACCAGATCCTGTCAAAAGGGAAAGTCAGATCTCAACAGTAACATCTGCGTCCCAGAAGATCAGCAACGGTGTTCCTTCTTATGCCAGCAGGGCACGGAAGCGACACAACGAAACGGAGCCATGGCAAAGTCCATGTTCTAAATTTCGACGGCCAAATCTACAGCATGGAGACCCACAACAGCGTTCCTCCTCATTCCAGCAGGATTCGGATGCGACAATCAATCTCGGAGCCACGGCAGAGTCCATAGTTCCAAGACTCGATGGTTCACAGACAACCTAGAGACCGTCTCAACATTCATCTCGTTACAGCAGACACAACGTCGGTAAAGCGGAGTGACGGCAAAATCCCAGCTCCACCTCAGCATTCGTCTCGTTACAGCAGACGCAATATCAACAACGGTGTTCCTTTGCAGTCCAGCAGGATGCAGATGCAACGTCAACGAAAGACCCTATGGTCAGCAAAGCGGAGTGACGGCAAAATCCCAGCTCCACCTCGACACTCGTCTCGTTACAGCAGACGCAGTGTCAACAACAGCGTTTCTTCTAGCTACAACGTGATGCAGACGCGACGTCAACAAAAGACCTCATGGTCGAAACGAAGCGAAGGCAATATTCCTAGCTTCAGGGTCTTGACGGTAACTCATATAAAACCTGAAAGACTATCGGAGATCATCCCACGCCAGCGCGGAGTGGTCACCACCTCGACGTTCGTCTCGATACAGAAGATCAACGCCAAAGCAAACGAAGCGAAGGCCAAATTCCTAGCTTCAAGGTCTTGACGGTAACTCATATAAAACCTGAAAGACTACCGGAGATCATCCCACATAGAGTGGTCACCACCTCGACGTTCGTCTCGATACAGCAGACAAAATGTCACTACAGCATCCTTCCTCCAACAGGATTCGGAAACGCCAAAGCAAACGAAGCGAATGCCAAATTCCTAGCTTCAGGGTCTTGACGGCAACTCATATAAAACCTGAAAGATTATCGGAGATCATCCCACACCAGCGCGGAGTGGTCACCACCTCGACATTCGTCTCGATACAGCAGATGCAACGCCAAAGCAAACGAAGCGAAGGCCAAATTCTTAGCTTCAGGGTCTTGACGGTAACTCATATAAAACCTGAAAGACTACCGGAGATCATCCCACATGGAGTGGTCACCACCTCGACGTTCGTCTCGATACAGCAGACACAATGTCACTACAACATCCTTTCTCCAACAGGATTCGGACACGCCAAAGCAAACGAAGCGAAGGCCAAATTCCTAGCTTCAGAGTCTTGACGGTAACTCATATAAAATCTGAAAGACTACCGGAGACCATCCCACATGGAGTGGTCACCACCTCGACGTTCATCTCGATACAGCAGATAAGATGTCACTAGAGTGTCCTTCCTCTAACAGGATTCGGACATGCCAAAGCAAACGAAGCGAAGGCCAAATTCCTAGCTTCAGGGTCTTGACGGTAACTCATATAAAACCTGAAAGACTACCGGAGATCATCCCAAATTGAGTGGTCACCACCTCGACGTTCTTCTCGATACAGCAGACGAGATGTAACTACAGCGTCCTTCCTCCAACAGGATTCGGACACGCCAAAGCAAACGAAGTGAAGGCTAAATTCCTAGCTTCAGGGTCTTGACGGTAACTCATATAAAACATAAAAGACTATCGGAGATCATCCCACACCAGCGCGGAGTGGTCACCACCTCGACGTTCGTCTCGATACAGCAGACGCGATGTCACCCCAGCGTTCTTCCCCCAGTAGGATGCAGACGCAACACCAACAACGGAGCCATGGCAAAGTCCCTAGTTCCAGGTCCCAACGGTTCGCCAGTAACCTAGAGACCACTTCGACGTTCGTCTCGATACAACAGACGCGATGTCACCCCAGCGTTCTTCTCCCAGCAGGATGCAGACGCGATACTATCAATCAGGACCACGGCAAAATCCCCAATTCCAAAATTCTACGGTTCACAGACAACCTAGAGTCATCCACATGACCCCGTCTCGGAAATACGTCATCCACATGACCCCGTCGCGGAAATACGGCATCCACATGACCCCGTCTCGAAAATACGTCATCCACATGACCCCGTCGCGGAAATACGTCATCCACATGAGCCCGTCTCGGAAATACGTCATCCAAATGACCCCGTCGCGGAAATACGTCGTCCAAATGACCCCGTCTCGGAAATACGTCAGCCAATGACCCCGTCTCGGAAATACGTCATCCAAATGACCCCGTCGTGGAAATACGTCATCCATATGACCCCATCGTGGAAATACGTCATCCACATGACCCCGTCGCAGAAATACGTCATCCAAATGACCCCGTCTCGGAAATACGTCATCCAAATGACCCCGTCTCGGAAATACGTCATCCAAATGACCCCGTCGCGGAAATACGTCATCCAAATGACCCCGTCTCGGAAATACGTCATCCAATGACCCCGTCGCGGAAATACGTCATCCAAATGACCCCGTCGTGGAAATACGTCATCCAAATGACCCCGTCTCGGAAACACGTCATCCAAATGACCCCGTTTCGGAAATACGTTAGCAAATGACCCCGTCGCGGAAATATGTCAGTCAATGGCCCCATCGCGGATAAAGTCAAAAATTCCTGGTTACGTGGAACGTGGCTTATGTCAATCCTGACCCCGTGAGAAACGTCCAGAGCGGATCCTGGTCCTCGCAGAGCACGGTAATGACCCCGTGTGAAGCATCCAGAGCAGAGCCCGGTCCTCGTAGAACACGGAAATAACCCCGTGGGAAGCATCCAGAGCAAAATTCCTGGCCACATGGAGCGCGGCTTAAGTCAATCCTGACCCCGTGGGAAACGTCCAGAGCGGATCCTGGTCCTCCCAGAGCACGGCAATGACCCCGTGTGAAACGTCGAGAGCGGATCCTGGTCCTCGCAGAGCACGGCAATGACCCTGTGTGAAGCATCCAGAGCGGAGCCTGGTCCTCGCAGAACACGGCTATGACCCCGTGGGAAGCATCTAGAGCAAAATTCCTGGTTACGTGAAACTCGGGTTGTGTCAATCCTGACCCCGTGGGAAACATTCAGAGCGGAGCCTGGTCCTCACAGAACACGGCTATGACCCCGTGGGAAGCATCCAGAGCAACTCCCGATTCCGTGAAATGCGGATAACGTCAATCTCATTAAACACTTACAGGTCATCTCGATTCGTAAAGAAGAAACTCTCTGATAAGATCCTTACGACTTATGAGGGAAACGCACTTAGGAATCCTCACGATTCCTAAGGAGAGAATACACCTACGAGATCCTCTCGACTCGTAGGGAGAAAAGTCTTTATGAGACCCTCACGGCTCATAAAGTTGAAAAGTCTTAGGTAGCAGATCTGAACCTGCTTCCTAAGCCATCACTACCCCTCGAAGAAGCCAAAACAACATGCTCACCCTATCATCTACAGGCTACGCTTACTAAGGTAACATGCCGGCAAAACAAAAAAGGGAGAAGCAAGAAATAACACAAGACGGTAAGAAATAAATGTATCTTTTATTTATAAATTCAATTGAGTACGAGTTACATCATTTGAAAGGATAAAGAAAAATGGATACATTTTATTCAAAAATTGCAAATAAAAGCAATTATTGAGAGTGAAGCGCTTTCAATAATTCGATCAGTCGCCCGTGCACTTCTTTCAGCCCCTCTTCTTGATCAGCGGTCGCAGCCAACTCCTCTTCGACCTAAGCTCGCTGCTGCAAGTAAGACGAAAGTTGTTCCTCGACGGCCCGCTGAGCTGCTTCTCGATTTTGTGCATCCCACTCGACAACATCAAGCTTCTGCCTCAGTGTTAACCCGTCAGAAATACATCGCAGAATGTCTTCGAAGATAACTTTCAATTGGACAGCATTCGCATCAACCTGAGCATACAGTCGAGCAGATTCGCTTGAAGTTTCTTTATAGTCCTTCTGCTTTAAAGCCACTTCTTGTTCAAGATGGCGGAAGTAAGAAGTACTCTGCTCGATCTACACGGTCCGTTGAGTGCTCACAGCTAAAATCTCAGGAGCAGGACGCCTAAGCTCAACCTCATGCAGGCAAGCCTCAATTTCCCTGCAGCGATTAACCCAAGACTCAACGACGCCCTCACCATGAAAGTTCACGAGCGTCGCCAGCATAGGGTTAACCTCCTCAGCAAAATCCGCAGCAGAGGTGGGAGTTTCCACGTCAAGCTCCTCAATATAGTCGCTCAGCATGTGCAGACTATTCGCAGCGCCTTTCGAGGATGGACGTCGTCCTTAAACTAACAATGGACCACCATGTCCTTAAACTTTTAATGGACCGCAATGTCCCTAAACTAAAACAATAGAGCCCAAATGCTCTTTTGTTGGATCTAAATGATCCTGTTAAGTTGATCTTAGTCTGAAATTAGACTAACGTATCCTTAACATACGTTTAAGTTGATCTTAGTCTCAAATGATACTAACGTATCCTTAAACCCAACCCCAAACCCAAATCTAAGAAGATACGGATTTGGACTAATCCACGCCCTACGGGCGACAACATAAATTAGTCTCCGTATACAATCCACGGGCAATCAAAAACAAAACAAACACCCACGACACGAAGTGATCATCTGGAGAAGGAGAAAGTGGTTACCGCGATGCGGTAACGTAATTAACTGCAGGGGTTTGCGCCTGCAGGGAAGAGCGTCCCCACAATCAAAAAACCCTCAAATGAGGGGGAATCCGACGAAGTCTGCTACATCGGCCGCATCCGTCTAAACCTTCGATACACGGTGTCATAAATCAACTTGACATCTTCGGAGAGGTGGACGGATAGCACCAATTAGCATCTGCCCCTAAATTCAGGCAAGACGAACCTACGCGGTTCCGTCTCTGTGTTTCGGAGGAGAACAGAGTCGGTTGGCTCGTTTGGCGAGGTTGAAGCTTGCGCTGTTTCTCTCAGGTGGATCATCGTAGATGGAGAAAGACCGGCAACCAAACTCAATCCAGATGACCACTAGGAGCTTGGGAAGATGGTTGAAGACCGAAGGACACGGATCAACTCGGTATAACCATTCTAACTTCTTTATCTATGCTTGCTAGTATAGGATTTAGGGTAGATCCGGGTATAGGGTCATGGTAGCGCCAGTTTAGTAAATTTTTGTTCCGCATTTGGCCACGGTTTGATGGCTGGGGCGCTGTCGTAACCCAACTTCTATTTCTCCTTGAATTTTATGCCAATTTTTCTTTCTTAAAAAGTAGTGTACTGATATATACAATAAAAATTTTCAGGTTCCGTTTTGAAATGGATAGAAACTTGGAATCGAAACTAAATACGGGTAATTTTTCGGTCTCAAAATTAAAACATCGTCTAATCTAATTCTAGTGTTTGATTTGGCTCTGATACCATGTTAGTAGATGATCGTGGTCATGCCGCTAACCTGCGGCCAATGCGGAATACAAAACGAAAATTTTCAAATCAAAAGCACGAACTACTACAATCTAGAATCGAATCCAAACACTAAACTAGCACACAAGAAGGAGTTTAGGTACTCAGATAGGTGTTAGCTATCTTTGTAGTCATATCCTTCGTCTTCAATACCGCTTCCTTAGCTTCTTGGTCTACTGAGAACAAGCTTGGAAGTCAGTATTCCTTGTCGAAGATGATCCATCCGAGAGAACCCTATCTTAAGCTCTAGCTTCAAACTAAAAGTAAACTGAAGCAACTAGTGATCAAAACTTGTTAAGAATTGATCGCTGGGATGTAGTAGTGGCTAATCTCTAAGTGTTCTCTCCTTTTATTTTTCCATTCTCAACTTTCAAAAAACCAAGAGAGGAGGAAGAAAGAACTTAAGGGTGATTGTGATGAAGAGAGCAAACATGGCTAGAAAAATATCCATCATCACATTTCTTTTCTTTCTTCTTTCTTTTTAAAGTGTGAAGTGGGTGAAAATGTGACTCGGTAGTCTGAGTCACAAGTCTACAAACTTTCACTTAATAGATGAAAGAATGAAAAGAAAAGAACAAGCTATGTCATTTGTCCACATATACATACATACACACACATATACACTAATACAAGTATATGCTACAAATATATACACCCGTATTCGTATCAAAATACGAATACCGTATTCATATAAAATACGAATATTCATATTCATATAAAATACGAATACATGTATTTATACAAATACCCGTATTCATATAAATATCATATTCTGTCAAACTTCAAATACCAAAAAGTGAGATAGCAAAAAGAGATACATAATACTAGCTCACATTTTATCCAAATGTGATAATGTGGTTATCTTTCAAACCGGTTAGTATTAACAAAACGTCCGATTATAATTACGTGTACAAAAACACGTATTTAATCGAACCTAAGTACAAATCAAAATACGTACAGTATATCGTTTCGTCTGAGCTGGGAAACCCTCTGTGTGGGACTCTAAAGACTCAACAATACGATAGCAGTGGGTTTAACCATAAGCACGTCAGTAGAACTAGCTGTACGTAACAGCTACTCAGGTATTGAACGAAAGAAAAGTCGACAAGCAAACTCATCCGTACCTCTACTGAGCCTGAAAGTGACAATCTCCGTATAGTCTGGTCTGTTCGTCTAAGAGTATCGCATATTAGGTTTAGGGGGTGGATAAAGTCAGACCCTTAATAATGCGATAAGTCGTGTCAGTGTGAAGCCCATCACCTACAGAGAAAATACTGATCCAAATCAGTAAATCTCCTCCACCTTGGCCAAGGTTTTCTAGTGATGGCCATGCGTGTACTGTGCGACACCTACCCCCAATACCGGCAGAGACGAATCCTTGACGATCCGCTCACTGCCTCTATGTGGCTCAGAACTGTACCTAACTAAAAGATATTTGCACGACTCAGTAGAGCCGTGGTAGGGTAGTAATCAAAGCACATTAGGAACTCATACGGGACAAATGACGATCTCATGTCGACAGACTATACTGTTGTAACACCCTAGCACAATCATACGATATTAATTAGTATTTTAAATTTTTTATTATTATTTGGGTTGTGATTGATTTGAATAATAGATGTATTTATCCAACCCGACCCGCTTGCGTGAAACCCCTTATGGTGCTAGATTATCTTTTATTAATATTTATTCATAAACTAAATCCATATAAATCTTTAATAATAGATATATAATATATACATATTGTAAGTCGGCGTTGTACACCCCACGACTTGCGGGGAGGCGGAAATATGAAAAACAATCATTTTGTTTGAAGCAAAATCGACTAACCGAAAGGATCTTTGCTAAACTATAACTAACACTAACATAGGAGTTGTTAACTACTATGACAAGAGATTATACCTAATGAACCGTGTCCTTCTTCTTCTCTTTATCCACTTCCTCGTCGGCCTCCTCTATGTAATAGACGATCCACCCGAGAGCTTCTACTCCAAGCTTTGCCTCTAATCTTGAGGTAACTAGGTTTCTTTAGTTGCTAATCAAAGACACCTATATGATATAGAGTATGGTTATGGATTAATTAGTCTAGCTAATCCTTGATCTCAACACATGAGAGGGTAGGATTAGGATTTGAAGATAGAGAGCTTGAGGAGAGAGAAGGTGAGCAAGATTATAATGAAAATATTTCTCACTTCTAATATATCATGAAGCATAAAGAAAATCAAATAAAATAAATCTAAATGATTTATCATCATGCTTCATTTAATATATGCAATGAATCATCAAGTGAGTCATTAAGCAATAAATGCTTCATTAACTCACTTGAATGATTCATCTAATGAGTCACAAATGCATTTAATGTAAATGCCACCTAAACCCTCAAGTCACCATACTTCTAGAAGCTTCCCGCCAAATTACGAGAACGCCCCTCCTATCCGTGAAAACACAGAAAAACTTTAGACTGTATAAATCCAATAATCCGATACTAGAACCTGGCTTAAACCAAAGCCGGCTAGTAAAAAATGTCCGAACATCGTACGTGCGTTTAAACACGTATGCGTCCGAACCCTTGTCGTAAAACCATACGACCTCTATATCGTTTTGCCTGGAGCAGGAAAACTCTCTGTGTGGGATTCTAAAGACTCGACTACTATGCTGGCAGTGGGTTTAACCACAGACCGCAAGCGGCACTAGCTGTACGTAACGGTCCCCAGGTAGATGTCGATAAGAAGGCTGATGAGGAAACCCATCCGAACTCCTACTGAGCCTGATGTGACAATCTCCGTACAGTCCGGTCTGTTTATCTAGGACTATCGCATATCGGGCCTAGGGGGCGGCAAGCGTCAGTCCCCTAAAAGCGATATAAGTCGTGTCGGAGCGAAGCCCATTACACCTTGAGAAACTACTGGAACCTACCAGTAAATCTCGCTTGCCCTGGCCAGGGACTTTGCGTAATGGCTCTCTGACACAGCGCGATATCAACTCCCAATACCGGGAGAGACGAATCATGTCTAACCGCCACTGCCTCCAAGTGCTCGGGACTGCACCCAACTGCTACCTTTTTGCACGACTCCTTTGAGCCGTGGTAGGGTAGCAATCTAAGAACAGTGGGACACACTCGAGGCGAAGTAGCAGTGTCAAGTCTGCGGACTATGTTGTACTCATGTCACCTGGGAACTATTAACTGACAACGGGTATAATACCAACCAACAGTCCCCTGCGAGTCCTGTCCGGTGTACCCGTAACCCAACGAGCACCTGTATACTATCTCCAGTACGACGTATTGATGGCTGTGAGACAGACCATCTCCCCAACTGGGATGAAAAGCGTACACACTAGTCTACTCCGGATAATCGATGCCCTGTCTCGATAATCCTACGACTAGGGACCTGAAAAAGGATGTGCTTGTAGACTACCCAGCCCCCACTAGTGTGACTGCCATCACAACGTTGGTAGTCAAGCAAGATCCTAAGGACTCTATCAATACGTACACACATATTAAGATAGATAAAACCAAGTAGCATACTACCATATTTAGCAAGACTGTTATATAACTGTGAATATCCCAAGCTTCCATTAAGTATTATACAAGCTAGTATGATACAATAATGGCCCCTAGGGTATATACACTAACACATATATTTTCTGGTAGCCATACATTAAGGATATTTTCAGATATTAGTCGTCATCATATTATTTATGCATTTCACAGTATTATATAAACATTTATCTATTGCAGGTAAATCTTAAATATTCTAGATACCCGATATATATTATATTAGAATATATAATTTTATCCTTTAGATTATGGTTTAAATAGGCTACATGGTGTATATTATTCCAGTATATTTTTCCGTGAGATTTAGTAGAGATGAATCAGAGTTTTGTAGTATCTTTTATATATTATTTGTTATGTATATAAAACTAAATATATATTAGATATATACTATCTATATAAACATATTATATATTTTTATAAAATTAAAAATAAAACTCTCTCTGTTCTCTCTCTCCTTCACATCTCTCTCTCCTGCCCGCTCACCCTCCTTCTTCTTCCTCTCTTCTCCCTCTCCGATCACCTCGCCTTCAGCTCATCACCATCGCTTCCTTCCACCCTCATCGCATCATTATCACCATCAACATCCTCCTTCCCTCAAAGCCTTCGACTCCACCAGCGCCCTAAAACCCTTGCCCCTGCAACCTCTTCTCCCCGACATCGACCACCGAACCCATCTCCTACCGCTCGACCACCAACACCGCAGACGACTTCACTCAACTCTGGCCAACACCTCCTCTTCTTCGCCAAGCAACCCTTCACTGGCGCACCCACCTAGCCGCAACTCGACAAAACCTATCGCCGGCGACGGCATCCCTCAGCCTAGCATACCCCTTCAACTTCGATTAAGCCATCAACCGAAACCCTAACTCAAACCCCAACACCATAACCATCACCTTATCTGCAATCCCTCACCATGACCATCACCTCGCCGTTTCCCCGTCTCCACCTCCGACCACTATCTTTGACGCCGCCTCATCCCAGTTCCCACCATCAGAAGCCGCGCCTCCAAGCCCCGAGCATCGCATTCATCTTTCCTCACCATCCTCGACTTTGAACCCCATCACCATCACAACATCCCGTCGCCTCCTTCTTCCTCAACCTGACCCAATCTTCTCTTCGCCAAGAAACACACAGACCCGAGATCAAAACCCTAATTGAGATCCCCTTCAACTTAAACCAAGATCCCACATATAATCTCCATCGTCGCAGCAGCAACGCCGAGCCGAGCTAGCAGAGCCTAACTCCCCAAAGTCAGACCCGAGCTAATTAGGTCTCCTAGACAAGCCTTCAAGTTTTTGTCTCGCTTTGTTTTGCGCCTAAGGGTATCCGTCAACATGTTCTATCCGTATCCAGACAAGTTTACAACTTGCTACATGCTATGGTTTACGTAATTTACTTATATATTATCGTACTATCATCATCATCATCATCATCATCATCATCATACAACTATATCTATATAATTTATACACCATAGTTACTTAACGTTAATCAGTTTTACAATATACAGTGTATGCAAGTTTACAACTTCCGACATGCTATAATTATATATATATATATATATATATATCATCGTAATATTACTTATTATTATCATTTTACTGCTTATATCTATATAATATGTATATCATTAATTAGTTTATAATCTGCAGTTTATAACGTTATGCAAATTATATCTATAACTAAAAATTATAAGACTATTCTAATACAAACAGATTGAAACAATAACTTGTAGCAGTTGATAGGATTGTTGGGGTCAAAAATTACACCCCAGTTGACCAAGTCAAAACTAAGGTCAACCCCAAGTCAAGTGGGCCCAAGCTCAAGCCCGAGTCAAGTCCAAGCATGGAAGGGGCCGACTCCATGCCAAAAAGGAGGCAATAAATTAGTCTAAATGTAATTTTTAGAAATAAATATATGTAAAATGGGCAGAAAGCCAAAATTTTGTAAACTCCATGGCTTATGTGCAAAAAAAAAAAAGAAATAAGCACATAAGACATGAGGTAGCACAAATACCATTTGGCAAAGCCCAAGGGGCTATATGTAAAATGTACAACCTATAAAGGCAACATGATGAAAAAATCAATAGAACTTTTTTTCTCTCTCTCAAAAATTAGGGTTCTGTGTCCCCTTCTCCTTCCTCAAGGTTCTAAACCTTCTTTCCCTTTTTGAATTAAATTAAGAGTTTCACTCTTCTTTTTTCCAAAAATAAACAGCTTTTCACCATCAAACCCTTAAAGGGGAACTCAGATCTTCTATCAGATCTCAAAAATGGGAGATTTTTAAATCTCATCCCCCCTTTCTCCAAGATCTGGCCAACAGAAGAGGAGGCAGAAGGAGACCCATCTCCAAAAATCCCATCTTGGAGAGATCCAAGGCTTAGAAGAAGATACAGGGCTAAAAGGGAGAAGAACGGGTCCCCTTCAATCATCTCCAAATATTTCTAGGAGTTTAACTCCATTCAGGATCTGTTGGAGTTTAACTCCATAAATCAAACCTTTTTTTAGGAGTTTAACTCCATTCAACATCTTTCGGAGTTTAACCCCATAAATAAAAAAAATCCTCTTTGGGAGTTTAACTCCTAATTCCGGGACTAAAAGCCCCTTCTTTCCATGGGTGCCCAGCGCCCGTGTGCCGGGCGCGTAAGGCGCTGGAGCCTGGCGTCCACGTGCTGGGCATGTGCACCTAGCACCAGCATCTAGCGCCCAGCGCCCACATGAGGTGCTAGCGCCCAGCGCCCGCGTGTCAAGCACGTGAGGCGCTGGCGCCCACGCGTCCTTTGGATGCTATTCATCTCTCTTTTCCCATGCACTCCACACTAAAAGTACCTCCCCCGTAAATTTTGTGAGGCCCCCGATATATCCAAAACCCCTGAAGACACACATACGCACACTGCACATTGAGTTCGCATGACCAGTTTGACCCGTCAATGGGAGGTTCTTTCACTCCAAAGGCGAAGGGTAATTAATGGCAGCTTAGTCCGCGGCTGCCGGAGATTCGGATCCCCACAATCAATAAACCCCCGTCTACCCTAGGCAAGGGGAATCTGTAATACGTGTGACAAGCGACGCGGATTTCTATCTCAATGGGGTGACGAAAAACACCTTACAAGGATCACATTCTCTATTTCGTGTATCGCATCTAATGACTGTTATGACTACTTGGAAATAAATATTCAATATGCTAATCTCATTACCAGAAAATATACATAATCTGTTTAACAGTACTATTCACTCATTTAATTAAACACTTTAATCTATATCAGTTCACGATTACCGATATACTGTTAGGACTATATACCTTACTTTACATCATGACTTGTTTGCACGATATTATTAAAAATAAACACTTTATCTAATTTAGTATACTATCTTAACATGCTTATAACCCGTCATCTTGTTACTGATATTGCTACCTTACTTGTACCTGCTTACTTGTGATATTTACCGATACCAACAATCTTGACTTGTTGTCCTGATGGACGTGATATGTTGTCTTGATAGACATAAAATATACCTGCATGCTCCTGTGTTAGCATTAGGTAGATATTATTCATACCTGACATGGAAAACGAAAGCTGGGGAAATGGGAAAATCAAAAGTGTAACTAAAGTGTAACTTAAAAAGATATTACTTGATTCGTGGTTCCGGGGAGTAACGGAACAGAATCATTCCCGATTCATACATCTTGATCCGTGGTCCCGGGAGGTAACGGGATATATACTTTTGAGTTACATGAAAGAGTACATTCATTGGTTTCAAATACATGTAGGATAGTTAATTTAGAAACACAGATTTTAGGATACACGTAACATACTTATAGCCTGTTGTTATAACACCTATGATTGTTTGTTTACACTCATACATTATTTTACACGTGACATCTTATATAGCACACTGTTCAGTTTATTATTATTATTATTATTATTATTATTATTATTATTATTATTATTATTATTATTATTATAATATTTATGACGCACTGACGTCTGGGTTTTGCATGCCCCAGATACTTGACTTTAGCACATGAGAATCGTGAATACTTCGACAGGATTGTCGATCGGTGAGGACTATTTCACTGATATAACTCTTATTGATGGATAGGTATTCTTTTTTCTTAGATCTTTATTACTTCTGCTAATGTTTCCTCTTATCGTTCTTTTGGCAATTGGACATGTTTAGAGATAGATAGTTATATTATTGTTCTTGATTATCGACTGATAGCCGTAATGTGATTATAAGAGGATATTTACCATAGGTAGCATGGTTGGTTTTGTCATGTTCCGAATTTACGTATTTTGGGAAGCGGGGTGTGACAACTGTACTCATGTCACCAGAGAACTGTTATCTAACAATAGGTATAATACCATCTAGTATGTTCCCGACGAGTTTGTCCAGTATAACTCATAACCTAATGAGCACCAGTATACGATCTTTGGTGACTAACTGACACCAATGGCAATAAGACCGGCCATCTCCCCTCGTCGGGGTCAAGAAATGTATGCCTTAGTCTATTCTGGAATATCGATGCCTGGTCTCAATATTCCCAAGACCATGGACTTTTAAGGATTTGCTTATAGAGTACCTAGTTCTCAGCAGTGTGATCTCCATAATATCCCTGATAGTCAAGCATGAATCTTATGGGCTCTATCAACATGTAATAGTGATCCGTAATACCACATAATACATATACATGATGATAAAGACAAACCAGATAGTATACCATCATCTTGAGTAAAACTGTTCTATCTGTATAGGTCCCCCCTCAATCATCATAATCGTCTGCCTGAGATTACAATAATTGTTTTGAGGGCACTATAACCAACACAAGCTGCCCCAACACCAAACTCAATAAAACCAGTAAATCATTCGATATCATTTATTATGTCAAATACATACGATGGTTCTAGAGTGTTACATAAGGGTATCGGATTCTCGAGATTATCCGTTGGGACACAGAATAACAGCAATCCGTATATATATAAGGAGTGATCCATTACAAACCGGTTCGCGTTTTTTAAAAACGGGAACTCCTGATCTATGACATATTTTAACTATCTGATCCATTCAAGTTGATCACCCTACCCTCAAATATATGTGTATGAATAATCAAAGGATTTGAAGGCATCTAACCTATGCACCAGATGAAGTTTAGGTTGCATTATTGAAAGACGTTCATTTTTGCACCCATCGATGCATAGACTATAGGTCTTCAAATCCTTTGTTTTTTCACACACATATATTTGAGGGTAGGGTGATTATCTTGAACAGATCGGATCGTTAAAATATGTCATAGATCGGGAGTTCTTGTTTTTAAAAAACGCGGACCGGTTTGCAATAGAACACTTATATATAGTGTTTCGTTTCACCCCCAGATCAACGGCTAACTAGAAGGGGAATCCGAGACCCCAAACTACCCAACCCCTGTGTCATTTAGAGGTATATGGGTCCAGGTAGGTGTTAGTACATTGTTCTACTAGGCATGGAATTTCAGTAGTAATAAGGTCATCCGTATATCGGAATCTTCAATAGTATAAAGTCATCCGTACATCGGAATTTTTAATAGATAAGGTCATCCGTATATCAAAATATAATGTCATCCGTATATCGGAATATTCAATCGATAAGGTCATCTGTGCATATGAATCTTCAATAGATAAGGTCTTCTGTATATCGGAATCTTCACTAATATTACATACCTAGGTTCACGTATCTAATCCTAACAGTACCAGATAGCATGTCATATAGAGTTTCTTGTATAAAGTTAATTATCACATTCAATTTGTGAAGAGGTTATAGGTCCATGAAAAATGGGTAAGTATAAGGTATGCTCATGTAATCGGTTTTGTAATACACTATAGTATTTTAAGGTAATATTAATTTTGAAGAAAATTTATTGTATTTATTTGAAATAGAATTTGTTCCCCTCCGAAAGACGGAGACGCGACCGCATAGGTCCGTCTTGCCTGAGATTCGGGGCAGATGCTAATTGGTGCTATCCATCCACCTCTCCGAAAATGCCAAGTTGATTTATGGCACCATGTATCGAAAGTTTAAACGGATGCGGCCGATATAGCAGACTTCGTCAGATTACCCCTCGCTTGAAGGGTTTTTGATTGTGGGGACGCTCTTCCCTGCAGGCGCAAGCCCCTGCAGTTAATTACGCTACCGCATCGCGGTAACAACTTTCTCCTTCTCCAGATGGTCACTTCGTGTCGTGGATGTTTGTTTTGTTTTTGGTTGCCGTGGATTGTATACGGAGACTAATTTATGTCGTCGCCCGTAGGACGTGGATTAGTCCAAATCCATATTTTCTTAGATTTGGGTTTGGGGGTTTGGGTTTAAGGATACGTTAGCCTCATTTGAGACTAAGATCAACTTAAACGTTTGTTAAGGATACGTTAGTCTCATTTCAGACTAAGATCAACTTAACGGAGTCGTTTAGATCCAACAAAAGAGTATTTGGACTCTATTGTTTAGTTTAGGGACATGGTGGTCCATTACCGGTTTAAGGACATGGTGGTCCATTACCAATTTAAGGACATAGTAGTCCAAGGTTAAGGACATCATAGTCCGTGAGTTTAAAGACCTCATGGTCAAGATTAAGGACATCATAGTCCATGAGTTTAAGGACCCCACAGTCCGTAGAGTGTTTGGTTGTCGGGACCCGTCACCTCTCTGAAGACGTTGAAGGATTACAACGACAAATATCAGAGGAGTGAAGAGATGTACCCTTGAACCAAGATGAATTAAATGATCTGTAATCCGATTTGGAACTAAGATCAATTAATTATATTATGAGCGCATTGGCTCAGTTGAGTCTGAGTTGAGGACTTATGGCCAACTTGGGCTAAGTCCAATTAAGTTTGAAGTATTGGCCCTCTGTTGGACCATTTGACATTTGTCTGGTTTCAGCACACATTATTTAGCAATGCTAAATAAGAGTTTGAGGGATTTGATAACATTTTTATCTGTGATTGAGCAGTGACATTAGAGCTCTGATTTTTACTCAATTTTGAATGGGAGGCTTTGCCTCTGGAAGGTTAACCAATTTGGTTAAAACTAGTGTTAAACACTAGATAACAACAGTGTTAAAGCTCTCAAGTTAGTGTTAAACACTAGAAGGTAACAGTGTTAAACACTGGAAGTAAAGTTGTCAAATTAGTGTTACACACTAGAAAACATCAGTGTTAAACATTGGGTATAAGTTTTTTAAATTAGTGTTAAACACTAAATAGGAATGGGTCACGTGGGGCCACGTGAGGGCACACAGAGGTGGGACCAGATCCCCTTTTACTTTGCTTTGCAGATAAGTGTTAAACACTTCTTTTATATTTTATTTTGAGTATCACGTGTTGACACGTGATGGGGATCTATACATCGATAATTAAAGCACTTGCTGAGGGGTCACGTGGGGACACGTGAGAGCGCCCAAAACCTTCATTTCTTCTGCTTTTTCTTTCCGTGTTTTTGGAGGTCACGTAGGAGCACGTGAGGCGTTGCCTCAGAACTTTTTCCTTCTCATTTTTAGGGACTTTTTTAGGGGTCACGTGGGGACGCGTGACCTTAATTCTTTTCATGCATGGAGATAGTCTCCTTATTTTATTTTGAGAATTAAATTCTCTATAGGGTTAAACCCTGATCATGATTTTGGAGGAATTAAATTCCTATTATGGAAGAATTAAATTCTTATATAGGGTTAAACCCTAATTTCTTTTAGAGAAATTAAATTCCTATATATGTAAAAGAATTAAATTCTTATATAGGGTGAAACCCTAATTTCATTTTAAGAGGAATTAAATTCCTATGAATTTGAGAGAATTAAATTCTCAATTAGGGTTAAATCCTAGTTCTGTCCATCTTGAAGGAATTAAATTCCTGTAATTTTAGGAGAATTGAATTCTCATATAGGGTTAAACCCTGGTTTCATCTTGAAGGAATTAAATTCCTGTGAGTTTGGGAGAATTAAATTCTCATATAGGGTTAAACCCTAATTTTGTTTTGGGAGAATTAAATTCTCTAAACTCAATTCCCCCTCTAAGTTTTGGATCTGCATGGCAGAATCTCAATCCGATGAGAATTAAATTCTCAACTTATGGGGAAATGTGCTCCTGCAGATCTTCAACCAGAGGAAGAACTAAGTTCTTTTGTGCAGAAGAGTTAAACTCTTAAATTTGAGAATTAAATTCTCTGTTTGAAGTTTTGATCCCCTTTCTTTTCTCACCTAGGGTTTTCTTTGTTGAGAATTAAATTCTCCTTTCTTTTCTCTCTGAAATTTCAAGATTCCAAAACTCTATATCCCTTTTCTCTATACTCTTGGCTCTTATTTATAGGAGAAGAAAAAGAATCAATTTGTTTAGTGAATTTTTCATTGAAAATTTTTGGTTGTTTTTGTAACCAACATGATCTTTTAGATCATTCAGTGAATTTTATTCACCATTGGATTTTTAATCCAAAAGATATTCTGTTTGTTATTCATGACAAATTTCAGGGAAATCTTTCCTTGTATAAAATCTTTCCATAAATTGGTGATTTTTAATCACCATTGGATTTTTAATCCAACGGTGCTCCATTTTACAGAGCACAACCTTTTTTGTTTGGAAAGATTTAGAGAAATATTTTTCCAGTTAGGGTTTTTGATTCCCTCTTAATTAGAATTTAATTCTATTAATTCATAGATCTTTGAGAACCCATCACCTGTTGGCACGTGACCCCCTGATTAAGAATTTGACCAGAATTTAATTCTGTTGTTGTAAAGAATTCAGGAATTATCACGTGTCAGCACGTGACCCTTGGTCACGTGTGAGCATGTGATGCCCCATTGGGGTTTTTCCTTGTTATTTTATTATACTTTTAATTCTTTTTAGTGGGTTTAAAGGCCCATCACGTGTTGGCACGTGACCTCATTTAATTATTTATTTTATTCAGTGCCTATAGGCTTTGCCTGTAAATGGTCACGTGTGGGCATGTGATGTCCGGTCACGTGTGGGCACGTGATGCCTCATAACTTTTGATCCCGGGTGAATTATGATGCCCATAATATATCAAATCGAAGGGTTTTTTGAGATGCTTTCAATACCATCAGAATTTAGTTGTTTCTTATTCGGGAGTTTGTCAAAACACAGCTCGGAAAATACTGGTTCGCATCTTCTTCCTTAGATCACATGTGCATAGCACATTTGCTCATAACTTTTGATCCCGGATGAATTATGAGGCCCATAATATATCAAATCGAAGGTGTTTTTGAGATGCTTTCAATACCATTAGAATTTAGCTGTTTCTCGTTCGAGAGTTTGTCAAAATATAGCCCGGAAAATACCGGTTCACATTTTCTTAAGCGTATCGCTGCAATTTGATACCTTGGGCTCTTTTGCGCAGAAATTTTTGGCGGGAACAAATGCCCCGCGCTACTTTGCCCACGTAAGTATATACGTGGGTGAAGTAGTGCAGAGTAGTTCATAATGTATGACCAGTTTCGGGTTGGTATATAATTTTCAGAATCTTGATCTGAGAAGATAACGAGCGGACACAAGCATCGTCATTTATCATTGACTAAAATTTCGACTCTTAAGGGATATAGTTCCAAACCCTCAACTCCATAAGCCGCACCCTTCTATCTCTTTATGTTTTACTCTGGCGTGAAGTAGTTTATATGCTCATGAGTAACTTCTCCATTTCAGTGGCATGTAGTTTTGGCAAGTGTGGCCCATAGATGGTAGATAACAATTCTTCTTGAACTCTTTATAGGGCAGCGATGGCTTAGGAGACAGGGTTAGGATCTGTCTCCTAAGACTTTTCAACTTTATGAGCCGTGAAGGTCTCATAAAGATTTTTCTCCCTACGAGTCGTGAGGATCTCGTAGGTGTCTTTTCTTCTTAGGAGTCGTGAGGATTCCTAAGTGTGTTTTCTCTTGGGAGTCGTAAGGATCTCATAAGAGAATTTTCCCTCTTACAAGTCGAGAGGACTCGTAAGTGGTTGTTTCCCTCCTTGTCGAGATTCGACTTTGGAGAGTGTGGTCCGTGAATAGTATGCAAGAGTCTATTTTGGACCAACTTGCAGGGTCCCAGTGCTTAGGAAACAGGGTTTTTTTTAAATCCCCATTGCCTAAGGTTTTACCTTACGAGTCGAGATGAATCGAGAAGTTCTCGCAAGAGTGTCCTAATATCACAATTAACCTCTACTCTTTACGACAGAGGTCCGTTAGGGTCTGTGGTACTAGGGTTTTGCCCGTCGTACCGTCGCGTTGGCTGATGTATTCCTCGATAGGCAATCTTGCTGTTCGAGTAGCCTTGCGACTGTCGTGTCTCTGATCCCTTCGGAGGCTGGACAAGACGTCTTCAAGCAATCTTCCTAGGCAGTTTGACCGTCGGAAGAGCAAGCGTTAGGAATTTTGCTATGCTGCTTTTTACTTGAGGTTAGGCTCATTTTGGAGAGCCCTGATGAGTCATAACCACTCCGCGCTGGTGTGGGATGATCTCTGATAGTCTTTCAGGTTTTATATGAGTTGCCATCAAGACCCTGAAGCTAGGAATTTGGCTTTTACTTCGTTTGATGGCATTGTGTCTGCTGTATCGAGACGAATGTCGCGGTTGTCTCTAGGTTGTTGATGAACCATCGAGGTTTGGAACTAGGGATTTTGCCGTGGCTCCATTGTTTGATTGTCGCGTCTGAATTCTGCTGGAAGAAGAACGCCGTGGTGACATCTCATCTGCTGTATCGAGATGAACGTTGAGGTGGTGACCACTCTATGTGGGATGATCTCCGGTAGTCTTTCAGGTTTTATATGAGTTACCGTCAAGACCCTGAAGCTAGGAATTTGGCCTTCGCTTCGTTTGCTTTGGCGTGTCCGAATCCTGTTGGAGGAAGGACGCTATAGTGACATCTCGTCTGCTATATCGAGACGAACTTCGAGGTGGTGACCACTCCATGTGGGATGATCTCCGGTAGTCTTTCAGGTTTTATATGAGTTACCGTCAAGACCCTGAAGCTAGGAATTTAGCTTTCGCTTCGTTTGCTTTGGCGTGTCCGAATCCTGTTGGAGGAAGGATGCTGTAATGACATCTCATCTACTGTATCGAGATGAACGTCGTGGTGGTGACCACTCCATATGGGATGATCTCCAATTGTATTTCAGGTTTTATATGAGTTACCGTCAAGACCCTGAAGCTAGGAATTTGGCCTTCGCTTCGTTTGCTTTGGCGTGTCCGAATTCTGTTGGAGGAAGGACGCTGTAGTGACATCTCGTCCGCTGTATCGAGACGAACGTCTAGGTGGTGACCACTCCATGTGGGATGATCTCCGGTAGTCTTTCAGGTTTTATATGAGTTACCGTCAAGACCCTGAAGCTAGGAATTCGGCCTTCTCTTCGTTTGCTTTGGCGTGTCCGAATCCTGTTGGAGGAAGAACGCTGTAGTGACATCTCGTCTGCTGTATCGAGACGAATGTCGTGGTGGTGACCACTCCATGTGGAATGATCTCCGATTGTCTTTCAGGTTTTATATGAGTTACCGTCAAGACCCTAAAGCTAGGAATTTGGCCTTCGCTTCGTTTGCTTTGGCGTGTCCGGATCCTGTTGGAGAAAGGACGCTGTAGTGACATCTTGTCTGGTGTATCGAGATGAACGTCGTGGTGGTGACCACTCCATATGGGATGATCTCCGATAGCCTTTCAGGTTTTATATGGGTTACCGTCAAGACCCTGAAGCTAGGAATTTGGCCTTTGCTTCGTTTGCTTTGGCGTGTCCGGATCCTGTTGGAGGAAGGACGCTGTGGTGACATCTCTTCTGCTGTATCGAGATGAACGTCGAGGTAGTGACCACTCCGCACTGGTGTGGGATGATCTCCGATTGTCTTTCAGGTTTTATATGAGTTACCGTCAAGACCCTGAAGCTAAGAATGTGGCCTTCGCTTCGTTTGCTTTGGCATGTCCGAATCCTATTGGAGGGAGGACGTTGTAGTGACATCTCGTCTGCTGTATCGAGACGAACGTCATAGTGGTGACCACTCCATGTGGGATGATCTCCGGTAGTCTTTCACGTTTTATATGAATTACCGTCAAGACCCTGAAGCTAGGAATTTGGCCTTTGCTTCGTTTGCTGGCATTGCGTCTGCTGTATCGAGACGAATGTCGCGGTGGAGCTGGGATTTTGCCGTCACTCCGCTTTGTTTTAACCGTGAGGTCTTTTGTTGACGTTGCGTCTGCAACCTGCTGGACTACGAAGGAACGCCGTTATTGACATTGCATCTGGTGTAACAAGATGAATGCTGAGGTGGAGCTAGGATTTTGCCGTCACTCCGCTTTGTTTTAACCGTGAGGTCTTTTGTTGACGTTGCGTCTGCAACCTGCTGGACTGCGAAGGAACGTCATTGTTGACATTGCGTTTGGTGTAACAAGACGAATGCTGAGGTGGATCTGGGATTTTGCCGTCACTCCGCTTTGTTTTAACCGTGAGGTCTTTTGTTGACGTTGCGTCTGCATCCTGCTGGACTGTGAAGGAACGCCGTTGTTGACATTACGTCTGGTGTAACGAGACGAATGATGAGATAGTCTCTAGGTTGTCTCTGAACCATCGAGATTTGGAACTAGGGACTATGCCGTGGCTCCGTTTGATGGTGTAACATCTGCGTCCTGCTGGAATGAGGAGGCACACCGTTGTTGACATCTAGGCTGTAGATGTGGCCATTGAGATTTGGAACTAGGGACTTTGCCATTGCTCCATTTCGTTGCGACTCTGAGGTCGGTTGTTGACGCCATGTCTGCATCTGGTTAGAGTGAGGAGAAACGTCGTTGGTGATCTCTAAGTTGTCGACGTTGACGTCGAGACCCTAAAGCTAGGGATCTTCCTTTGCTTTGTTTGTTGACATTGTGTCTGCAATATTGCGACAAATGTCGAGGTTGTCTCTAGGTTGTCTATGAACCGTCGAGATTTGGCTTCGCTTTCTGATGGAACCTGGTGGGGAGGTATGGTTCCCTCTTTGTTTGTGCCCCTGGATTGTATACAGGGATCGATATGATCTCACTTGTAGGGCAAAAAGTTTCATTCTTTTATCATTTTTTTTAATTCTTTCCGCGATGCTCTATCATTTCAGCTTTTTATATCGCGAAAATCGCGATTGCCCAATCATTTCGGCTATTTTTCGTGGTACCCAATCATTTCGGCTATTTTTTTTTTACTCGCTGCTTTTTATTGCGAGTTGCCCAATCATTTCGGCTGTTTTTGTATGCATACATTTTTTACTTGCTGATTTCGTTGCAAGTTGCCCCATCATTTTGGCAATTTCATATGCATTTTTGGCTCGCTGATTTTTTATCGCGAGTGTAGAACTTGGAATCTGGTGCCAATCTCAGCATCAGCATCGCTGCGACTGGAATATAGCCAGGAGCGAATCATCATTTGCCATGAAAGGACTTGGAATTTGATACCGATTTAGGCATCAACATCGCTACAACTGGGATATTGCCAGGAGCGAATCATCATTTGCCTCTGTCGATATCGAACAAAGGTGGCTTAGCAAACAGGGTTAGGATCCAGTCGACTAAGGCTTTTGACTTCATGAGCCGTAAGGGGCATAAAGGTGTTTCTCTCTACGAGTCGTGAGGATCTCGTACGTGCATTTTCTCCTTAGGAATCGTGACGATTCCTAAGTATGTGTTCTCTTATAAGTCGTAAGGATCTTACGAGAGTGTTTTCTCCTTATAAGTCGAGAGGACTTACAAGGGTCGTTCACCATGTGAGCATATCCCTAGTCGCTGGTGGGACTTTGTTAGGGAAATGTTTATTCATGCCCGTGGATTGTATACAAGGGTCATCATTGAGCCGCTTGTAGGGCGGCATTGGAGGTTGTGGTGGCCGCTTAAGAACAGGTTCAGATCCCTGTAGCTTAAGACTTTTGAACCCTATGAGCCGTGAGGGTCTCAAAGGGGGAATTCTCCCTACGAGTCGTGAGGATCTCGTAAGTGTAACTTCTCCTTAGGAATCGTGAGGATTCCTAAGTGTATTTCTCCCTTATGAGTCGTAAAAATCTCACGCAGGTGGTTTCTCCTTACAGGATCAAGAGGACCTTGCAAGTGTCTTTTAACGAGTTTACGCCCTTTCGGGTTTTCACAAAACTCGCCGAGTCCTGCCGTTTTTACTCACGGAGCCCTTTCGGGTTTTCATCCGTACCCATCTCGCTTGTGGACGTACCGTTTTTCTTAAACGAGTCTGCGCCCTTTCGGGTTTTCACAAACATCATCGGTAGTCCTGCTGTTTTTACTCACGGAGCCCTTTCGAGTTTTCATCCGCGCCCATCTTGCTTATGGACGTACCCTTTTTTTTGCGTCAGCCTTAGGATGTTGCGGTCCGTAGTAGTTTATAGACATTTCGGTCAATTGCAAGTTTTAGTGCATTGCGGTCCATAAGTTAGTTTAACGACGTTTCGGTCCGTTACAAGTTTTAGGACATTGCGGTCCATCGTTGCCGTATTCGAGGCGAATTTATAGTTTACAGACTTTTCGGTCCAAGGGGTTTTCTCTATGAATGACCACGATGCCCCCGGCATGTCCACCTTTTTAGGGGCATGAGGTTGTGGTGGGTTCATCTTCCAATTTTCGGATAATGCAAACTTGCCTTGTTGGTATTAGTCCTCAATCCAGCCTTTGAAGATGAAGCAATCTTCGATTGGATGGCTTACTGCTTGGTGGTAAGGGCAGTAATTAGGATTGTTGACATCGCCTGGCTGCAACGGACGTTTTGGATCCGGCAGATTGATAAGTCTGTCGTTAGGTCCATGTTACCTACCCCGGTTCTTTCGGGGAGGCGGAATAGGTAAAAATCAAATTTTTCTAACAAGGTGACATGGACCATCCATCATGGATCTTTGCTAAACAAAACTAACATATAAACTACAAGTTTAGCTACTATGTAGAATGGTTATACCTAGGTCTTGAACTCCTTCTCTTCTTGCTCCTTGGAGTGGTTTGAACGGCTCCTCCTCGTCGTCTTCTCTTTGCCGAAGATAGATCCACCCGAGGGCCTCGAACTTGAGCTCCTACCTCAACCTAGAGGTAACTAAAGTGCTTGGCTTGCTAAACCTAGAACTCTAGAATGAGTAGAGTGAAGTCTTGAAGGTTTTGTCTCAAAAGTTTATGATTTCCAACTCATGGAACACTTAAACTTTGAGAGAGGAAGAGGGAGAGCCTTTTTTAGAGAGAGAAAGAATATGATAGAATGAGCTCTCATTTTGCAACCATGCTTACATATGAGATAATATGAAAATAACAATAATAATTAAAGAAAAAGTGTGATGGTTCATTTGGAATGGCCATTATCATTTCACATTAAATGGATTTTGCAAGAATCAAGGAGCATCTTTCATGTGAAATGATGATGGTCAATATGTCAACATAGGTCAACAAGTCAACCAAAGTCAAAAAGTCAACAACCCTAACCATGACCCAATTATCTTTAATTAATACCATTAATCATATTTCTCATTCTCATTAGGGTTTGGAAAAAGTCAACGGTCAAAACCCTAATGAGAAACCTCTGCCTCTGTCAACTGTGCATACACACCCGCATCCGTGTTTCGAGGAATACGAATACAATGAGACAAAACCAATCCAAAAACAAATACTAGGATCTGGCTTAAACCAAAGCCCGCTAGCAATAACTGCCCGGACACCAAACGTGCACAAGTGCGCGGATGTGAACGAACCCCGTCGCAAAACCATACGACCTCTACTCTGTTTTGCCCAAAGGTGAATAACCCTCTGTGTGGGACTCTAAAGGCTAGACACTACGCTGGCAATGGGTTTAACCACAGGCCGCAAGCGGTACTAGCTGTACGTAACGGTCCCCAGGTAGATGCCGATAAGAAGACTGATGAGGTGAACCCATCCGAACTCCTACTGAGCCTGAATGTGACAATCTCCATACAGTCCGGTCTGTTCGTCTGAGAGTATCGCATGGCGGGCCTAGGGGGGCGGTAAACGTCAGTCCCCTAATAGCGGTACAAGTCATGTTGGAGTGTAGCCCAAATCACCCTGAGAATCTACTGGAAAACCTACCAGTAATTCTCGCTTGTCCTGGCCAGGGACGACAATGTGTAATGGCTCTCCTAGACACAGCGCGATATCAACTCCCAATACCGGGAGAGACGAATCCTGTCTAACCGTCACTGCCTCCAAGTGCTTCGGGACTGCACCCAACTACTACCTGTTTGCACGACTCAGTAGAGCCGTGGTAGGGTAGTAATCTAAGAACAGTGGGAACACACTCGAGGCGAAGTGACAGTGTCAAGTCAGCGGACTAAGCTGTACTCATGTCATCTGGGAACTGTTAACTGACGATAGGTATAATACCAACCAACCGTTCCTGACGAATCCTGTCCAGTGTACTCGTAACCTAACGAGCACCTGCATACTATCTCCAGTACGACATACTGATGGCTGTGGGACAGACCATCTCCCCTGTTGGGAAGAGAAGCGTATGCACCAGTCTACTCTGGAGTATCGATGTCTTGTCTCGATAATCCTACGACTAGGGACCAAAATAAGGATGTGCTTATAGACTACCCAACCCCCACTAGTGTGATCGCCATCACAATGCCGGTAGTCAAGCAAAGATCCTAAGGGCTCCATCAATATGTTTTTAGCGATATGTTAAAAGAAACATATAACATATTAAGATAGAAACAAACCAAGTAGCATACTACTATATCGAGCAAGACTGTCGTAAACCCGTATATATATCCCAAGCCTCCAAAATGTATTATACAAACTAGTACTATATAATAATGGTCTCTAGGGCATACATATTCAACAATCTTTCACTTGCATTAAAGGCCAGTAATTGGTGTACCGCATACCCAACGTCTGCACTAAGGCCAGCTGCTGGTGTACCGCATACCCAATAGCTCAAAAAGTCGCTCGAACTGTGTTTGAGGGAGGGCCTTTGTGAATGGATCCGCCGTGTTGTCTTTTGTGTCCACTCTCCGTACCTCGATCTCCTGGCGATCAATGATCTCCCTGATCAGGTGATACCGCCTTAAGATGTGTCTGGATTTCTGATGGGACCTTGGTTCCTTCGCTAAAGTTATAGCCCCATTGTTATCGCAATACAAAGGTATTGGGTCAACAATGGACGGAACCACCTGAAGTTCACTAATGAACTTCTTCATCCAGACCGCCTCTTTTGCGGCATCGCTTGCAGCAATGTATTCAGCCTCCATCATCGAGTCTGCGACGGTATCCTGTTTGGAACTCCTCCAACACACCGCCCCTCCGTTGAGGGTAAACACAAAACCCGAGAAAGACTTGCTGTCATCTTTGTTACTCTGGAAGATTGAATCGGTAAAGTACTCGACCCTGAGGTCTCCATTACCGTAAACCAGGAACATCTCCTTAGTCCTTCTCAGGTACTTGAGAATATTCTTCACTGCCGTCCAGTGGTCCTCACCTTGGTCTGACTAATACCGGCTCACCACGCTCAGCGCGTAAGCTACATCTGGTCTTGTACATAGCATCGCATACATTATAGATCCTACCGCCGAAGCGTAGGGTATAGTGCTCATGCGAACCCTCTTCTCGTCAGTCTTAGGAGACATCTTCTTGGAGAGGGTGATTCCGTGCAATGCGTGTATATTACCGCGCTTGGAATCTTCCATACTAAATCTCTTTAGTACGGTCTCTATGTACCTGGACTGCGAAAGTCCCAGTAGTCTCTTGGATCTATCTCTGTAGATCTTGATCCCCAGAATGTACGAGGCATCACCCAGGTCCTTCATGGAGAACCGTTGTGACAAGAATAGCTTGACCGATTGTAGCATAGGAATTTCATTTCCTATCAAAAGAATGTCATCCACGTACAAGACTAGGAACACGACAGTTCGTCCTACAATCTTCTTATAGACACAAGCTTCATCTTCGTTCTTGATGAAATCAAATTCCTTAATTGCCTTATCAAAACAGATGTTCCAGCTCCGCGATGCCTGCTTCAATCCATAAATGGATTTAAGTAACTTGCACACCTTCCCGCTGCTCCCACTGTCTACGAAACCTTCTGGCTGATCCATATAAACGCACTCTTCCAAACAACCATTTAGAAAAGCCGTTTTAACGTCCATCTGCCAGATTTCATAGTCATGGAAGGCAGCAATGGCAAGTAGGATCCGAATGGATTTGAGCATAGCCACTGGAGAAAAAGTTTCGTCATAGTCTACACCGGGTCTTTGACGAAAACCTTTTGCAACGAGTCTAGCCTTATAGGTTTCCACCTGCCCATCTACACCAAGTTTCCTTTTGTAGATCCATTTGCATCCAACGGGTTTTACCCCACGAGGAGCAATATCCAAGGTCCACACTTTATTGGTGTACATGGACTCCATTTCGGATTGCATTGCATCCAGCCACTTATCAGAGTCCCTGCTGATAATGGCCTTCCTGAAACTGATAGGGTCATCTTCTTCCAAGATGCAATCCTCTCGATCCCCGTCTATGAGAAAACTGTAGTATCTCTCGGGCGGATGAGAAATCCTACCAGATCTGCGGAGTGGCTGAGGTTCGTTGGGTATAACTGAATCTAGCGGTTCCTCCAAATCATTAGTTAAAGTTTGTGTTTCTGGAATTTCATCCAATTCTACCGTGCTGCCACTAATATTTTTAATAAGAAATTCTTTTTCCAAAAATGTGGCATTCCTGGAAACAATTATCTTCTGTTCCTCTGCATGGTAGAATAGATACCCACTAGAATCTTTTGGGTATCCCGCAAACTTACACAAAACTACATGTGCCTCAAGTTTATCTGGGTTCTACTTTTTGACATAAGCTGGGCAACCCCAAATCTTAATACGTTTAAGATACAAACTCTTACCACTCCATATTTCATACGGAGTTTTAGGCATGGATTTGGATGGAACTTGATTCAATAGATGTGCTGCTGTTTGAAGTGCATATCCCCAGAATGAAAGAGGCAACTCAGCACTACTCATCATGGAGCGAACCATGTCCAATAGGGTACGATTCCTACGTTCCGATACACCATTGTGCTGTGGTGTATAAGGAGGAGTAAGCTGAGAGAGAATACCATTCTCTTTTAAGTAATCTAGGAATTCCTTGCTTAAGTACTCCCCTCCCCTATCCGATCGGAGGATCTTGATACTTTTGCCAGTCTGGTTCTCTACTTCGTTTTTGAATTCCTTGAATTTCTCAAAAGCTTCAGATTTGTGTTTCATCAGATACACATATCCGAACCTAGAGAGATCGTCAATGAATGTGATGAAGTACGAGAACCCACCCCTTGCATGTATAGACATTGGACCACATACATCACTGTGTATGAGTCCCAAGAGCTCTGCTGCCCTTTCTCCATGTCCGGTGAACGGAGATTTGGTCATCTTTCCTTTAAGATAAGACTGACAAGTTTCATAAGATGAAAACTCAAACGTATCCAAGAGTCTATTTTTATGCAACTTACTTATTCTTTTCTCTCCGATATGACCAAGTCTACAATGCCATAAGTAGGATTCGTTCGTATCTGAACTCTTCCTCTTGCGTGTGTTTTGTACATTGAGAACTGTATTCTGATTTAGAACGTAGATACTATTACACAGTGTACCTTCTGCAACCAGTACCTTATGAAGGTAAATGTTCATGATAGTTCTATCAAGAACAAAGTTATATCCATCTTTATTGAGTAAAGAAACTGATATGATGTTGCAAACCATGGAAGGTATATAGTAGCATTCGTTCAAAATCATAGTATTTCCATTTGGCAACACTAGGTGATATTCACCGACGGCTGCAGCATTAACATGTGCTCCGTTCGCTACCCTGAGCGACATATCACCAGGTACAACTTTCCTATTTTTCTCAGTCCCTGCAATAGATTACAGATATGAGATCCTGATCCGGTATCAAGTACCCAGGAAGTAGGGCTGACCGTAAAGCAGTTCTCAATTACAAGAACACCTGAAGTAGATGCAAAACTATGCTTCTTCTTCAACTGGGTATCCTTGGAATCCATACAATCCTCTTTCCCTTACTCATATTTATGACTGTTGTCATAAGTTAGAGCCGAACCAACGTTCCCCATCCCCGAATAAGAATTCGGATCGGTCAAGCGATACATTTTTATTATCTTGATTAGGGCGTGAAATGGTTGCTACCTGGAGAGAGAGAAAAGAAACGCTCAGCGTGCGCTCTTGCAAGATTAGATTGGTTTATTAATTTATCTAACCAGGATGGCTCCCACTGTTTCCTCAAATTCTTCTTCAAACCCTAAAAGAAGAACTAGTCAGGATTAATCACACATCACAATACTTGCTTAACCTTTCAGCCAGGCTAGTGTTGGTACTTCGAGGGAGGTTTTCCAACGTTTTCGCGAAGTTCCTTAATTAAATGACCTCTTTTCCCTGGAGGCGTAGCCCCACTAATACCGTTCTAGACACCTACTTGGTTTATAGCATTGATTGTTAAGTGAAATAATCTCCCGAGAGTAATCCAACTCATCAGTGGGATCGGGATCCAACTATCATTGTGCGATGACCTAGATGGAATCCACTCTAGTCACCACACTCCATAAGGTATGCTAAATCTGCAAGTTTCAGTTTCTTTAGAAACTCCCGATGTGGATTTTTTCCCCTAGGACCCAAGTGACCTTGACACAGTCAACAAATCAAAGAGTTCTGGTCAAGTTCAACCCGTCATTATCTTGATTGCATTAAACCCACCCGCATAACCCTTGACACAGTCAACAAGGTTACACGACTGTCCTAACCAATCACATTGTATCCTGCAGATAAGCAATACTCAGCTACCGTTCACTGCGCCTTGACACAGTCAACAAACACAGCACGAATACTAAGTATAACTTATAAAAAATGACGGAGGGCTACGGCTGGGTTTTTGGCGAAAAACCCGTTAACGTAATGAACTTAATATCGTTGAAGGAACCTGATAACCTTTTTTTTAAAATTATAGTGACGAAAACTTTTGCTAAAGAGGTCACTCCCTGTGAAGGGATCTCGGCTCTTTCCTCGTCGAATGAGGTGCAGGATATTCCAAACTGAATTCCTCGATGCAAAGCAAGAATAATCGACTATAGTGAAGTTATTATCCTGACGCAAACTTTTGTCCAAGGGGTCACTCCCGATGAAGGGATCTCGGTCCTTGCCTCGTCGAATGAGGTGCTGGGCATTCATAACCGAATACCTCTATGCAAAACAAAAGAGAACGTCCTTGCAATAACAGCTTTTTGAAAATTGTTCCAACAACGTCTTTTAGGTTTCTTTTTCTTTGCATTAATATAACGAGTCCCATCAGTTAACCCTACCATTGCAGAAAACAACGAAAATATAACGTACGCTTATGCCATCCGCATTCGTCACGGGGCCCCGTCATCACCCGTTAGGTTACTTAACTAACGACAGAGCGGGGGCTGGACTAGCGCGGATGCAAAACATAAGCAACGCCTACTAGATATCATATATAGATATATACATTCGTCAGATGCAATGACAACCATTCCAGATCACAGATGAACACATTGGATATGCTAAGAATCCGCGTTTCATTCGAGCCTGCAACGAAAGACGGATTACACGGTCGCGATGAATAGCCAAACCCCACCCTAGACCCCTACGGGTGCGGCAAACTACCCACCAAGTACCCGAAGTGAAGCAGCCTCCCTCAACAACTTGAGTAGGCCACTCGGTACTTCAAAGTACCCGGTAGTTTGTACACCCCACCTTGGGTCTATCCTACGAGCAAAAACAGTAAAAGAAACAATATACAATGGCGGCTACAACCCCATCCCGGATGTGTGGCCATAAAATAATATTACATCAATTTACATATTATATCAAATGAAAGATAAAAAAAAACCTCATCTCACAGCCCCCGGCTATTCATCTGCGACAATCCAACGAGTTCATATACACAATCCAACAACATTACAGATCACAGATATGCACAACCCCCACTAATCGACGTATAGCGATTAGCCGACGTTCAGTGCACATATCACATTACAGATATAACCATTTAGCAAGAGTTTGTAGAACTTCGATCAAAATACCAATTTGTAACTACCCCCAAACACAACATTGTTCTCTGGAAAAACTGGGCAGAAACAAAACATCTTAAAAATCCCAAAACACCAAACTGAGCAATCTGCAATAAATCGGAGTCGCGGCCGAGTCAACTCGGCCGCGGATCCGCGGCGAAACGCATGGTTTCGCCGTGCTTCCGCGGCCAGTTGGCCGAGTCGTGGGCTCAAATTTCTTGCCTGTTCCTACAAAACCCAGCACCGATTTTTAAAATATGTGGAATAATTTTTAGAGCAGTTTTAAAAATCGACAGAAAGTGTGGTTTTTTGACATGTTTTCGGGATTTTTTCCGGATCGAAGTTCTAAACACTTTGCTAACAGTTAGTTGTTGTTTAACTAGGCTCTGATACCACGGTTAGGTCCATGTTACCCACCCCGGTTCTTTCGAGGAGGCGGAATAGGTAAAAATCAAATTTTTCTAACAAGGTGACATGGACCATCCATCATGGATCTTTGCTAAACAAAACTAACATATAAACTACAAGTTTAGCTACTATGTAGAATGGTTATACCTAGGTCTTGAACTTCTTCTCTTCTTGCTCCTTGGAGTGGTTTGAACGGCTCCTCCTCCTCGTCTTCTCTTTGCCGAAGATAGATCCACCCGAGGGCCTCGAACTTGAGCTCCTACCTCAACCTAGAGGTAACTAAAGTGCTTGGCTTGCTAAACCTAGAACTCTAGAATGAGTAGAGTGAAGTCTTGAAGGTTTTTTCTAAAAAGTTTATGATTTCCAACTCATGGAACACTTAAATTTTGAGAGAGGAAGAGGGAGAGCCTTTTTTAGAGAGAGAAAGAATATGATAGAATGAGCTCTCATTTTGCAACCATGCTTACATATGAGATAATATGAAAATAACAATAATAATTAAAGAAAAAGTGTGATGGTTCATTTAGAATGACCATTATCATTTCACATTAAATGGATTTTGCAAAAATCAAGGAGTATCTTTTATGTGAAATGATGATGGTCAATATGTCAACATAGGTCAACAAGTCAACCAAAGTCAAAAAGTCAACAACCCTAACCATGACACAATTATCTTTAATTAATACCATTAATCATATTTCTCATTCTCATTAGGGTTTGGAAAAAGTCAACGGTCAAGACCCTAATGAGAAACCTCTGCCTCTGCCTCTGTCAACTGTGCATACACACCCGCATCCGTGTTCCGAGGAACACGAATACAATAAGACAAAACCAATCCCAAAACAAATACTAGGATCTGGCTTAAACCAAAGTCCGCTAGTAATAACTGCCCGGACACCAAATGTGCACAACTGCACGGATGTGAACGAACCTCGTCGCAAAACCATGCGACCTCTACTCTGTTTTGCCCAAAGGCGAATAACCCTCTGTGTGGGACTCTAAAGGCTCGACACTACGCTGGCAGTGGGTTTAACCACAAGCCGCAAGCGGTACTAGATGTACGTAACGGTCCCCAGGTAGATGCTGATAAGAAGACTGATGAGGTAAACCCATCCGAACTCCTACTGAGCCTGAATGTGACAATCTCCATACAGTCCGGTCTGTTTGTCTGAGAGTATCGCATGGCGGGCCTAGGGGGCGGTAAACGTCAGTCCCCTAATAGCGGTACAAGTCGTGTTGGAGTGTAGCCCAAAACACCCTGAGAATTTTCTGGAAAACCTACCAGTAATTCTCGCTTGCCCTGGCCAGGGACGACAATGTGTAATGGCTTTCCTAAACACAGCGCGATATCAACTCCCAATACCGGGAAAGACGAATCCTGTCGAACCGTCACTGCCTCCAAGTGCTTCGGGACTGCACCTACCTACTACCTATTTGCACGACTCAGTAGAGCCGTGGTAGGGTAGTAATCTAAGAACAGTGGGAACACACTCGAGGCGAAGTGACAGTGTCAAGTCAGCGGACTAAGCTATACTCATGTCACCTGGGAACTGTTAACTGACGATAGGTATAATACCAACCAACCGTTCCCGACGAGTCCTGTCCAGTGTACTCGTAACCTAACGAGCACCTGCATACTATCTCCAGTATGACGTACTAATGGCTGTGGGACAGACCATCTTCCCTGCTGGGAAGAGAAGCGTATGCACCAGTCTACTCTGGAGTATCGATGCCCTGTCTCGATAATCCTACGACTAGGGACCAAAATAAGGATGTGCTTATAGACTACCCAGCCCCCACTAGTGTGATCGCCATCACAACGCCAGTAGTCAAGCAAAGATCCTAAGGGCTCCATCAATATGTTTTTAGCGATATGTTAAAAGAAACATATACACATATTAAGATAGAAACAAACCAAGTAGCATACTACTATATCGAGCAAGACTGTCGTAAACCCGTATATATATCCCAAGCCTCCAAAATGTATTATACAAACTAGTACTATACAATAATGGCATCTAGGGCATACATATTCAACATCTGTTGCGCACTGCCAGCTCGAACAGTCTCCTCGTTTTATCCTGGGAAAACGAGTAAGGATGTCCCAGTCTCTCCTCGAGGGATAGGCGTGGATGCACGTTGTTTTGGCGAACAAACGGCTTTAAGTTGCTCGGCTGTTGTTGAGTATTGGCAACGAAAGTTGCTTTTCCTTTCCCCTTTTCATTCCGAGGATCTGTCTTTGAGGAGGACGGTCTATGGCCCATCCGGTCCATTTGGGCCAGCTCATCAATCATGGCCTGGAAGGTGGTCGGCTTGAAGAGGGCCATATACGAGGACGCCTTTGAATTTGGCTCAAAGGTGGCTATGAGCATTTCCAGGGCTGCAACTTCATCGATTCGTTGCTTGTATTTGACCAGAGATTTCGTCATCGGGTAACGCATTGAACCCAAGTCTCATTCGGTCTAACCCTTTCATTGACCAGTGCCGTCACGGTAGTGCGTTTATTCATACTAGCGAAGCTTTGACAGGAGGGCATCTCTATTTCGTCGAAGGTATTCATGGAGTCATTCGAGAGTCCCGCATACCATTCGAAGGCAATTCCCGCCAGACAACCGATGAACTGTCAGAGGAGAAGTATATCAGTATTGCTGCACATGGGTTCAAATCGCGCCATGTGCCGGCAAGAATTCTCAGTTCCTTTGTACATGTGGCACGTTGGAAGTGTGTACTCTGGCGGGTACCGTATTTGATTATGCCATGTCGGATACGGTCGACCAATCTTGATTGATCTATTTGCGGCTTTACTAGCGTAGTGAGCTTCGATTTGCTGAGCGATATATTTGTTCTGCTTTGCTTTTAGAAATCATTTCCCTCTCAGCCATTGATGAGCTTTGCAAAGGATTTGAAATGTCATCCTTATCTTTAAGACCGACTACCGGCAGTTCATCCGCCAGTGGTTCCGATTGAACTATCATTCCAGCCATATTCTGAATCAGAAGGGCAATCTGGTTCATTTTAGTGGACATTTCTGCCGCTTCTGCATCTCCCTTTTTCAGAGCGTGCTTTAGGAAATCAATATCCGACCCCTTCTCTATTCTTTCTCCAGGTGCGTCTTCGGGATTTGCCTTAGACGATGGATTAGCGTTTGCTGCCGCCTGAGCAAGCATCTCCTGCAGCTTTTCACGTTGCAGTTGAACTTTTGTTAAGGACCGAGTTTGAGGTCGGTGACTAGTAGAAGCTCGAACTTTGTTTTTGGAATTCACCACATAGACTAATGTGAACTACCATGCCCCCAGGCTTGGGGCGTTTGGAGTTTTAGCCTTTGAAGTTTGCTTCGGGCACTTGAGCTTTATTGGGCCTCTCTTTTTTGTGAAAAGCCGCTTTGGTTTTGGGAGAAACCGCTGTATCGGGATCCGTCTTGGGATGAGTGCCCTTGTATTTGAAAGAGGATTTGTCAAAGTTTGGCTGACGTTTAGGAGAAGAGCCGTGGTTGACGACAAAGACCTTCACTCGCTTCCGTACTTTATATATAGATGAGAAAAGTTGCTTCAGGGAGCGAACTGGTTTCTGCTCTCGTAGGATCTTCATGGGCTGCAAAGATTTCTCAAATATTGCGGTAGGAAAATTTTATCTGACCCTTCGCAACAATTTGAAGTTGTTCCTGGTTGGAACAACATTCACCACTGAGGTTGAAACAGAACCATACGGAGAACTGCCCCCAGCTCATTTTGTATGATGCCAATATCGACGTCGACCGTTTCTTACGGCCGGGATTTGATTAGCTTCAGGATTTTGCCAAGCCTGCCCCCTGTTTCCTTTGAGAGCTTGAATATTCTGCCCCCTGCACCGACCTTGGTCCTTGGCATGTGCCAGTTGTTTGAGGACGGATTCTGTCGGCAAAGCTACTGCTTGGAAAGCCCGCCTGTGGACGACAGACACCCTCTGGGCTTCCTCCATCGGCGTTGAGGCACCTAGGGTGGGAGGTGGGAGCATCGACCCAAAGAGAAGCCCATTGATTTCTTGAAGAGCCGAATTGCAGAGATTTGAGCCTGCAAGTGGCCCGTACTTGAATCCACCAGATATGACAGAGCATGTGTTGCTAAGGTGGGAACAAACGCCATTCTTCATAGAGACGAAGCGCCGGCTTCAGTATCCACTCCCCTAAGGGCAACCAAAAACATATTGTTCCCGCCAAAAATTTCTACGCAAAAGAGTTCAAGGTATCAAATGGCAGCGATACGCTTAAGGAAATGCGAACCAGTATCTTCCGGCCTGTATTTTGATAAACTCCCGAAGGAGGAACTATTAAATTCTGATGGTATCGAAAGCATCTCGAAAAACCCTTCGATTTGATATATTATGGGCTTCATAATTCATCCGGGATCAAAAGTTATGTGCAAATATGCTATGCACGGTTCCCTGATTAAAAATCAGGAATTATCTCAATGAGGTATCACGTGCTCACACGTGATCAATGCATGTTGACACGTTATAGTTAAAACAGAAATAAAAAAAATAAACGGCTGAAGAAGGACCCAATTGGGCGTCACATGCTTACACGTGACCAATGGTCATGTGTTGACACGTGATAGTTAAAACAGAAATAAAAACAAATGGCCGAAGGAAATACCTCAATGAGGTATCACGTGCTCACACGTAACCAATGGTCATGTGTTGACACGTGATGGTTAAAACTGAAGTGTAAATAAACGCTGAGAAAAGGATTCAATTGGGGGTCACGTGCTCACACGTGACCAAGGGTCACGTGTCAACACGTGACTGGCTTCGAAAGCCTTACAGTTTAATAGAATTAAATTCTAAAAGCTTCTAAATCTTTCCAAATGGAAAAGGATTATAGGGAGCGTTGGATTAAAGATCCAATGGTGATTAAAAATCACCAATTTATGGAAAAAAATTTAGACAAGGAAAGATTTCCCCTAAATCTCACCAAAAATAACAAACAGAATATCTTTGGATTTAAAATCCAACGGTGAATAAAATTCACTGAATGATCTAAAGGATCATATTAATTATGAAAACAAACAAAATCTTTCAATGAAAGATTTACCAAACAAATTGATTCTTTTCCTTCTCCTATAAATAGGAGCCAAAAGAAGAGAAAAAAGGGAGAGAGTTTTGGAATCTTGAAATTTTAGAGAGAAAAGAAAGGAGAATTTGATTCTCAACAAAGAAAACCCTAGGTGAGAAAAGAAAGGGGATCAAAACTTCAAACAGAGAATTTAATTCTCAAATCTAAGAGTTTAACTCTTCTGCACAAAAGAACTTAGTTCTTCCTCCGGTTGAAGATCTGCAAAGAGCACATCTCCCTATAAGTTGAGAATTTAATTCTCATCGGGTTGAGATCCTGCCATGCAGATCCAAAACTTAGAGAAGGAATTGAGTTTAGAGAATTTAATTCTCCCAAAACAAAATTAGGGTTTAACCCTATATGACAATTTAATTCTCCCAAACTCACAGGAATTTAATTCCTTCAAGATGAAACTAGTGTTTAACTCTATATGAGAATTTAATTCTCCTAAAATTACAGGAATTTAATTCCTTCAAGATTGACAGAACTAGGGTTTAACCCTATCTGAGAATTTAATTCTCACAAATTCACAGGAATTTAATTCCTCTTAAAATGAAATTAGGGTTTAACCCTATATAAGAATTTAATTCTTCCATAGTAGGAATTTAATTCCTCTAAAATTACGATCAGGGTTTAACTCTACAGAGAATTTAATTCTCAAAATAAAATAAGGAGACTTAAAAGATCTCCATCCATGCAAAGAACTAAGGTCATGTGTCCCCACGTGACCCCTGAAAAGATTCCCAAGAAACAAGAAGGAAAAAGTTCTGAGGCAATGCCTCACGTGCACCACGTGACCTCCAAAACACAGAAAGAAAAAGCAAAGCAAATAGAAGCTTTGGGCGCTCTAACGTGTTATCACGTGACCCCTCAGCAAATGCTTTAACGATCAGCGCACAAACGTCCATCACATGGCAACACGTGATGATCAAAACAAAATATAAAAGAAGTGTTTAACACTTATCTGAAAAGCAAAGTAAAAAAGAATCTGGTCCCACCTTTGGGCGCTCTCACGTATCCACACGTGACCCCTTTTTCTTTAGTGTTTAACACTAATTTGAGAGCTTTATTTCCAGTGTCTAACACTACTGTTCTTTAGTGTTTAACACTAATTTTAGCTAAATTGGCTAATTTTCCAGAGGCAAAAGCCTCCCCTTTCAACTGAATCTCAAAATTGAGTAAAATTCAGAGCTATAATATTTAATGCTCGGTTAAAGACAAAAATGTTACCAAAGCCCTCAAACTTTTGTTTAAGCACTGCTAAATGATGAGGGGCTGAACCCAGACAAATGTCTAATGGTCCAACAAAGGGCCAACATTTCAAACTTAATTGGACTTAGCCCAAATTGGCCATAAGTCCTCAATTCAGACTTAACTGAGCCCAAATGTGCTCATAATCTAATTAATTGATCTTAGTTCCAAATTGGACTACAGATCACTTAATCCACTTTGGTTCGAGGGTACATCTCTTCGCTCCTCTGATATTTGTTGTTGTAATCCTTCAACGTCTTCAGAGAGGTGACGGGTCCCGATAACCACACACTTCACAGACTATGACGTCTCTAAACTGGATTGTGGGGTCCTTAAACTCATGGACTATGATGTCCTTAACCTTGACTGTGAGGTCTTTAAACTCACGAACTATGATGTCCTTAACCTTGACTGTAAGGTCTTTAAACTCACGGACTATGATGTCCTTAATCTCGACCGTGATGTCTTTAAACTAACAATGGACCACTACGTCCTTAAACTGGTATTGGACCACTACGTCCTTAAACTGGTCTTGGACCACCATGTCTTTAAACTGGCAATTGACCGCAAAAGTCCCTAAACTAGAACAATAGAGCCCAAATGCTCTTTTGTTGGATCTAAATGATCCTGTTAAGTTGATCTTAGTCTAAAATTAGACTAACGTGTCCTTAACAAACGTTGAGTCGATCTTAGTCTAAAATTAGACTAACGTATCCTTAACAAACGTTTAAGTTGATCTTAGTTTCAAATGAGACTAACGTATCCTTAAATCCAAACCCCAAACCCAAATCTAACAAAATACGGATTTGGACTAATCCACGTCCTACGAGTGACAACATAAATTAGTCTCCGTATACAATCCACGGGCAACCAAAAACAAAACAAACACCCACGACACGAAGTGACCATCTGGAGAACGAGAAAGTGGTTACCGCGATACGGTAGCGTAATTAACTGCAGGGGCTTGCTCCTGCAGGGAAGAGCGTCCCCACAATCAAAAACCCCTCAAGCGAGGGGGAATCTGACGGAGTCTGCTACATCAGCCGCATCCGTTTAAACCTTCGATACATGGTGCCATAAATCAACTTGGCATCTTCGGAGAGGTGGACGGATAGCACCAATTAGCATCTGCCCCGAATTTCAGGCAAGACGACCCATCCCAGTTCGTCTCTGTGTTCGGAGGGGAACACATACACACCGCGATTATCTAATCGCGGGAAAAACACGACACACGAAGTGTGGAGTGGAAAGAGGAAAAGGTCCCACCGAGCGTGCCAGAATCTGTTCCCCTCCGAAAGACGGAGACGCGACCGCGTAGGTCCGTCTTGCCTGAGATTCGGGATAGATGCTAATTGGTGCTATCCGTCCACCTCTCCGAAAATGCAAAGTTGATTTATGGCACCATGTATCGAAGGTTTAAATGGATGCGGCCGATGTAGCAGACTTCGTCAGATTCCCCCTCGCTTGAGGGGTTTTTGATTGTGGGGACGCTCTTCCCTACAGGCGCAAGCCCCTGCAGTTAATTACGCTACCGCATCGCGGTAACAACTTTCTCCTTCTCCAGATGGTCACTTCGTGTCGTGGGTGTTTGTTTTGTTTTTGGTTGCCCGTGGATTGTATACGGAGACTAATTTATGTCTTCGCCCGTAGGACGTGGATTAGTCCAAATCCGTATTTTCTTAGATTTGGGTTTGGGGGTTTGGGTTTAAGGATACGTTAGCCTCATTTGAGACTAAGATCAACTTAAACGTTTGTTAAAGATACATTAGTCTCATTTCAGACTAAGATCAACTTAACAGGATCGTTTAGATCCAATAAAAGAGTATTTGGACTCTACTATTTAGTTTAGGGACATGGTGGTCCAGTACCAGTTTAAGGACATGGTGGTCCAAGGTTAAGGACATCATAGTCCATGAGTTTAAAGACCTCACAGTCAAGGTTAAGGACATCATAGTCCATGAGTTTAAGGACCCCACAGTCCGTAGAGTGTTTGGTTGTCGGGACCCGTCACCTCTCTGAAGACATTGAAGGATTACAACGACAAATATCAGAGGAGTGAAGAGATGTACCCTTGAACCAAGATGGATTAAATGATCTGTAGTCCGATTTGGAACTAAGATCAATTAATTATATTATGAACGCATTGGCTCGGTTGAGTCTAAGTTGAGGACTTATGGCCAACTTGGGCTAAGTCCAATTAAGTTTGAAGTATTGGCCCTCTGTTGGATCATTAGACATTTGTCTGGTTTCAGCCCACATTATTTAGCAATGCTAAATAAGAGTTTGAGGGTTTTGATAACATTTTTATCTGTGATTGAGCAGTGGACATTAGAGCTCTGATTTTTACTCAATTTTGAATGGGAGGCTTTGCCTCTGGAAGATTAACCAATTTGGTTAAAACTAGTGTTAAACACTAGATAACAACAGTGTTAAAGCTCTCAAGTTAGTGTTAAACACTAGAAGGTAACAGTGTTAAACACTGGAAGTAAAGTTGTCAAATTAGTGTTACACACTAGAAAACACCAGTGTTAAACACTGGGTATAAGTTCTTTAAATTAGTGTTAAACACTAAATAGGAATGTGTCACGTGGGGCCACGTGAGGGCACACAGAGGTGGGACCAGATCCCCCTTTAATTTGCTTTGCAGATAAGTGTTAAACACTTCTTTTATATTTTATTTTGAGCATCACGTGTTGACACGTGATGGGGATCTATGCATCGATAATTAAAGCACTTGCTGAGGGGTCACGTGGGGACACGTGAGAGCGCCCAAACCCTTCATTTCTTCTGCTTTTTCTTTCTGTGTTTTTGGAGGTCACGTGGGAGCACGTGAGGCATTGCCTCGGAACTTTTTCCTTCTCATTTTTGGGGACTTTTTCAGGGGTCACGTGGGGACACGTGACCTTGATTCTTTTCATGCATGGAGAGCTTTTAAGTCTCCTTATTTTATTTTGAGAATTAGATTCTCTATAGGGTTAAACCCTGATCATGATTTTGGAGAAATTAAATTCCTATTATGGAAGAATTAAATTCTTATATAGGGTTAAACCTTAATTTCTTTTAGAGGAATTAAATTCTCAAATATGTAAAAGAATTAAATTCTTGTATAGGGTGAAACCCTAATTTCATTTTAAGAGGAATTAAATTCCTGTGAATTTGAGAGAATTAAATTCTCAATTAGGGTTAAAGCCTAGTTCTGTCCATCTTGAAGGAATTAAATTCCTGTAATTTTAGGAGAATTGAATTCTCATATAGGGTTAAACCCTGGTTTCATCTTGAAGGAATTAAATTCCTGTGAATTTGGGAGAATTAAATTCTCATATAGGGTTAAACCCTAATTTTGTTTTGGGAGAATTAAATTCTCTAAACTCAATTCCCCCTATAAGTTTTGGATCTGCATGGCAGGATCTCAACCCGATGAGAATTAAATTCTCAACTTATGGGGAGATGTGCTCCTGCATATCTTCAACCAGAGGAAGAACTAAGTTCTTTTGTGCAGAAGAGTTAAACTCTTAGATTTGAGAATTAAATTCTCTGTTTGAAGTTTTGATCCCCTTTCTTTTCTCACCTAGGGTTTTCTTTGTTGAGAATTAAATTCTCCTTTCTTTTCTCTCTGAAATTTCAAGATTCCAAAACTCTATATCCCTTTTCTCTTTACTTTTGGCTCCTATTTATAGGAGAAGAAAAAGAATCAATTTGTTTAGTGAATCTTTCATTTAAAGATTTTGGTTGTTTTTGTAACCAACATGATTTTTTAGATCACTCAGTGAATTTTTTTCACCATTGGATTTTTAATCCAGAAAATATTCTGTTTGTTATTCATGGCAAATTTCAGGGAAATCTTTCCTTGTATAAAATCTTTCCATAAATTGGTGATTTTTAATCACCATTGGATTTTTAATCCAACGGTGCTCCATTTTACAGAGCACAACCTTTTTTGTTTGGAAAGATTTAGAGAAATATTTTTCCAGTTAGGGTTTTTGATTCCCTCTTAATTAGAATTTAATTCTATTAATTCATAGATGTTTAGGAACCCATCACGTGTTGGCACGTGACCCCCTGATTAAGAATTTGACCAGAATTTAATTCTGTTGTTGTAAAGAATTCATGAATTATCACGTGTCAGCACGTGACCCTTGGTCACGTGTGAGCACGTGATACCCCATTGGGGTTTTTCCTTATTATTTTATTATACTTTTAATTCTTTTTAGTGGGTTTAAAGGCCCATCACGTGTTAGCACGTAACCCCATTTAATTATTTATTTTATTCAGTGCCTACAGACTTTGCCTGTAAATGGTCACGTGTGGGCATGTGATGCCCGGTCACGTGTGGGCACGTGATGCCTCATAACTTTTGATCCCGGATGAATTATGATGCCCATAATATATCAAATCGAAGGGTTTTTCGAGACTATTTCAATATCATCAGAATTTAGTTATTTCTCATTTGGGAGTTTGTCAAAATACAGCTCGGAAAATACTGTTTCGCATCTTCTTCCTTAGATCACATGTGCATAGCACATTTGCTCATAACTTTTGATCCCGGATGAATTATGAGGCACATAATATATCAAATCGAAGGTTTTTTCGAGATACTTTCAATACCATCAGAATTTAGCTGTTTCTCATTCGGTAGTTTGTCAAAATATAGCCCGGAAAATACTGGTTCATATTTTTTTAAGCGTATCGCTGCAATTTGATACCTTAGGCTCTTTTGCGCAGAAATTTTTGGCGGGAACAGAGTTCATGAGAAGATAAGGTATTTATTTGAAATTAGGATCTAATAATTTAGGATATTTATTTGAAAATACGACTTTTAGAAAAGTCGAGATATTTATTTGAAAATACGACTTTAGATAAAGTCGGGGTATTTATTAGAAAGTGCGACTTTAGATAAGTCGATGTATTTATTTGAAAGTATGACTTTAGATAAAATCAAGATATTTATTTGAAAGTACGACTTTAGATAAGTCGAGTTATTTATTTAAAAATACGACTTTAGAAGCGAAAGGGTTTCAGTGACATTCTAGTTTTAGGAAATTTCAAGGTATTTTAGAGAAACACGGGGTTTAAGAATTTGGGTATTTTAGCGAAATATGAAGTTTACGAAAGCGTAGGGTATTTTAATGTAAATATGTCTTTTAGGAAAACAAAGGTATTTGCATGAAATTTTATTTAGGTTTTAGGGTATTTAACCGAACAGTTCCATATCCAATTTTGGCAGCACTTTGGCTTACAACAGAGGATTTTCAAAATAGATTTGGGCAGCATAACGGTTTATAAAATAGAATTTTCTTAGCTTACATTTAGGCAGTATAACGGCGTAAGTAATTTTAAGAGTCTAACATTGAAAAGGGTTGGGATAGGTCATTATCCCAACCTATCATGTGCAGGAGTGTACAACATGGCTTCCGGGCCGTTCGTGTAACCTAGGTTTAGCAAAAACTAATATCCGAGTTAACATTGACAAATTAAAAGGACTATTACAGATAGCATGTCAGAAGTAAGCGTCAAGAGTAAGGAGATCGATTGAGAATCCTACCTTTGAACGAGACGGATTTAGAAATGTCGAGTCATGCTGTAACGCGAGCCTCTCTCTCCTCGGATTTTTGCTGGAGAAACAGGCAGCACCACTGCATTGGCATCATGAAAGCCTCGAGAAAGCGAAGAGGCTCCGAATTTTGGGAGGAGAAATGAAGAAGAAAATAGGAGGAGAAGAAGTATCGGTATTTATAGGGCTAAAACAATAATCCCTAAGCAGCAAAATTAGCCGACCGCCGCTTGAAGATCCGTTTCGCTGCCCCCTTATCACACCCCGCTTCCCAGTACACGGTAAGGAGGCACGACGAGGTCCGCTACGTATTTACTCCGAAGTAAACACGCTAAGCGTATCTAAGCAATATAAATAAAAATGTACACAAGAGACATGAATATAAATGAACAGTAACTTTTATTTATTCAACATTTCTTTACAATACAATACTGGAAAGTAAATACAAGTCTAGAATGCAATGCCTAAAAAATGGCATAACTGAAATGAAAAGTATGTACAAGTAAAGACTAATGGTCGTAATATTCAATGGTCGGCTCCAAGTGCTTCTGGCTGGTCTCGAACTCCCCAGCGTCGAGTCCTCCTGACAACATTCCAAAGAAAGAAGAGAAATAGGAATGTCGTCAGCGAACAATCGCTCGGTATGTCCCAAAAAAAGATGGAGAAGAATAGACAGAGAATAGAACAGGTGAAGTAGATAATATTATATTTGTTATACTAACGTAGTTGTTATAGCTTGATACAGAATATGCCAGTGTATACGAGAGGAGTCCAACTTACACCGTGGACTTTGGTAACCCGTAGTATAAGGCTCCGTCGATAAAACTATGGAACAACGGCATGGATATAATTACGTCTTTTAGTGACCACCCCGTGCCACCTTTAACATGTTTTGTACCAGTCTATCCCTTTATAAACCCCGTAATGTCTATTGTATTAACTGTATTGATGGTACTGATTGTATTGTATTGTCTTGTAGTAAATGGAAGACTTGCCGAAACTATGATATCAGTAAACGGAATGGATATAAATAGATAATCATGTAATCAGAGTATATCCATGGTTCGGTTCATTCATGTTCGTGTTGATATGGATTGCATTCTGGTATTCGTGGATTCATATTGAAAATGGAGTTATACTTGAATTGAATTCAAATCAGATTGATTTCATATTTGACCGTGACTCAAACTGAGTCAGACTTTTAAACAGAATTGAAGTCCTGATTGTTTTGAAGTTATCGGTAACTGCTGCACATGGACGGCAAGATTTGTGTCTTTTTCTAAGACAATTACCGTGTTGATAACACCGTTGTTAGGTTGTCTACCTTAGATAGACAAGCACACATATTCTCCGGCTCCCTGAGGCTCAAAAGAACTGGTCCCGCTTAAACCTATGTTTACTAGGGTCCTTATTGTAAATTAATATAACTTAAGGGGGTTTTATTAAAATAGTTTTAATATATTCTCAAAATACATCTCAAGTATTTAATTATCATCTTTAATATTTTCATAATTGTAATTTTTATAAAGTGAAATATTCTAGTGGATATAACCTAGATTTCATGTATATGGTACTTTAGTGTAATCTTGGAATTGTATTGAGATGTAAATGTAGTTTCATGAAATTTGTGATTTCTTTGATTTAGAAAATATGGAATATATATATAATATATTTAAAGTAGATATTTTAATAATATTTATATATATCTAATATTTATAAAAAAAAATAGAATTTATTTATTAAATAAAAATCACATTTTTCTTAAAAATTGTATTAAAAATTCCATCGAGATCGAATTCTCCTTGCGGAGGTCTGCATCTCACTCTACTAGGCCCAACGATGTTCGATAACCCGCACCATCCGGTTCGGGGTTCCCCAAAATGGGTTGTAGAGGCGTATTTGTAAGGAATTAAGTAATACACTTTTAAAGAAAACGGTTTTTGAATGTTTATGGTACTTAAATGTAAACTTGTACTTTTCCATAAACTAATGTCTCAAGAGTTATCGTACTATGTCAAAAATGTATGTTGTGATGAGATAGGTCATTATCTCGTGAGTTTTTTAAATATAATACAAGAGAATATGTTGAATTGTGTTGAAAGTAAAGTATATGGTATTTAACCGTAAAATGTGATAAAAGTTGCATAATGGATTATTTAGAGATGAAACATGTTCTAATGTGTTTGTTAATGATTACTAAACAATCTATAAAAAATTTGTAGATTTTTTATTAAGAGAATAGCCAAAGAGAAGGAGAGAGGGGACTTACTGATTGATTAAAAAGAGGAGAGATAGAGGAAGCTATCGGAATCGTCGGGAAGTCGTTTCGTCGCCGGAATCTTCCCAAAACTTCACCGGAACTTCGACCTTTACTAACTCCACTTGCACAACTTTGGACTTGGAAATTTTAAAGAGTTTTTGTAATGGAATTCTGAATGAGAAGGGGGGAAATGCAGTGTGGTATTTATAGGGAAAATTAGGATTTACGGTAATGAAGAATATAATTATAATGTGCATTAAAATGAAATAAAGAGAAGAATTATCACTCTCTGGATGTTTTCAGAGTAAACAAACAAAATGGGGTCAGTGGGGTAGGCGAAGGGGTGCCAGGGAAAAAATCTTGGGGCATTCCCTACGGGCACAACCGACGGTGCCGGCCATAGGCCTCATCTCGCCGGTCCAAATCCGGTGAGGGGGCTTGGGATCTTCCCCACGTGTCCATATCGCTTGGTATAACTCAGTGCACGTATTTGATTATTTTGTGACTTTTCATTTTACGTGTTGTGCACGTGTAAACTTTTGGGCTTCTAAAAGATTAAAAAAAAATCAATTTAAAAATATATGCGGCTGGGGAGATTTGATCACAAAGGCTATGTCACAGCAATACAAGGCTTTACCAATGAGCTACAAGTGTTTTCTTGCTCTTCAAAAGAAAATCAAATTTATAACTTGTGCTCAGACTTAGGTGTTCCTTTCTGTATTTTGGAAAAAATTTGTACAGAAAAATTAGGGTTGTTACACCCCTCCTTCCTCCTGCGCCGTGGGATCGCCCAAGCGAACGATCCAGATGCATCCACTTAGGCACAAGGCGCCCAAGTGGATACACGCGCCTACGCAAGCAGGAACGTGGGGTCCACACGGCAGGAGGAGCTGTTGCTGCTCGTGGCGGGCCGGACCTCGGGCTTTTGGGCCTGGGTTTGGGCTCGGTTTAAAAATTCTTTTTTTTTCTTTTATAAACTATTTTTAGAATTCCATTTTCTTTTCTAAAAAATTATTTTTAAAATGCTTTTAATTACCAGAAAAATACGGGAATTTCACAAGAACATTCTATATAAATATTTATTCATTTCTAACCGTTTTCACTTAAAAAAATAACTCTTTTCCTCCGAATCCATTCTTAAAATAAATCCTAAAAAATTTCAAAAATTATATTTAAATTCTTAAAAATTACTAAAATTAGTTTTGAATATAAAACGGTCTTTTAAAATTATTTTCCATCAAGAAAAAGCACTTAAATAAATATTCGACAACAGAAAAATAATAAAAAGACATCTTATTAGGTATTAAAAAACATTAACAAACATCTAAATAATTACCTGTAATATCTAAGCACTTTTCTGTAACATCTAAAATAGTTGCATGTAATATCTAACCATTTGCCAATAATATTTGCAAAGTTGCTTGTAACATCTAAACAGTTGTCTACAATATCGAAACAGTTGCCTATAGCATCTAAACATTTGCCTGTAATATCAACAAAGTTTCTTGTAATATCTAAACAGTTGCCTACAACAGTTAACCACTTACATGAAATATCTAAAAAAGTTGCATGCAAAATCTAACAACTTGCCTATAACATCTAAGCAGTTGCCCGTAATATCCAACCAATTTCCTGTAATATCTACAAAGTTCCATGTAACATCTAAGTGGTAACATCTAAGTGGTTTAAATGAGAGAAGATATGGAAAATTGGGTTTTTGGTTAGAAAAGTAGTGAATTTGGAGGGAAAATAGATTGATTTGAACATTTAATGCTTAATCGCAAAAATCAAATCATGATAAATGTTGCAAACAAGCCCTCAGAAATTATAAGCTACTCATCTGGAGTTTTATTGCCAAATAACCGCAGCTGTCATGAGTACTTGCGCACATGGGTTGACCAGGAGCATTTATGGGATATACCGAAATACAAAAAGCCTTGAGTATTTCAGGGAATCATTCAATGTGCCCAAAGGGTTTTCTACTCGTTGAAAATTTTCAAGGATTTTTTCATAAGTTTTAAGAAGGCCGGAGGTTTTTCAACAATTTACCCTAATATATAACAAGCACGTTAATTCAAAAATTCTTGGAATTAAATGAATGGGCTATCACATTCCACGGGAATGTACGGTAATATCTTTCATTCCATGTACCAAACGTCTTTATAAGGTATTTTAGTGAAAACTCATGATAGGTAATAAATGAATCAGGAATCTCATTTACCATGTTAGTCATGCTTTGGTTTTTAGGAGATGGCCTTGAACTAACAAATTGATCATAGGAACATTAGTTCCTTAATCATTGAACAATTTGCATTTATCTGTTATTTGTTATACAAGACTTTTGGTCTAGTTCTGTTTCTTGGATAAACTTCCCTTTCAAGACCAATTGAAGAGGACAATTAATATGAGATGAGCAAGTTTAGTTACTTACTAATAACACTAATTAATCAATAACCACAGTCTCCTTGGCTTTGCAAGATATCAGACTTATCTTGGTGATTTTTAATTAAATATTTTGACTTGATTTGTTAACTACAACATTATTATCTCGCTAATTTCACTTGATGTTGATAAGGTATAACCTCTTGATTACACGAGGGACACAAGGGTATATTACTTTACTAGGCTTTGATCACACACGTACCGAGTGGGATAAAAAATAATCGAATAAATATTTATTGTCTGTTATTAAATTTTGCTATGTTTAAAAGAACCAAATATTATTATTTATTGATTTGTTCTCATTATGTTCGAAAAATAGATATATGATGTTAGTTATTTTTTGTTATTAGATACAAATATTATTTTTTATGGACGAATTTGTAAATTACATATCAGTTGTAACATGTAAACACCGCAGAATAAAAAGTATATAAGTAAATTGTTTATAAAAAAATATTTTATGATAACTTAGATCTTAGTTTGACATTTCACGATTGCACAAAAGCGTTTGGTATTTTCTTGACAGAGATACCATATACTTTGTGACTTGTAAATCGATATCAAGAAAAATCATGATAACTATATAAATAATATATTTTGGTGTTTTTTGATTTAAAATTCACGAATACAAATGCCAAGCTTGTATCATGCACTATAGTTATGAACCAATGCAAATAACAAACTATGTCAATATTTTAGGTACAAAAATTCTTTGTCCATGAGTTCATTACCTAATAAATTCTTCAATAACGATAATTATTTGAATTATGAAATTTTAGCATCAACTTTAAAGCAAGTATAGTCAGTTTAAGCAAATGCAAAGGAATTATTATTATCTGAAATATTCTTGTTTTCATCATATTTGAAAAAATGATATATGATATTGTTAGCTATTTTTGTTAAAAATCGAAAAAGAAAAAAATCAAGAGAAATGGGATAAAAATTGAAAACAAAATAATTTAAAAAATACAATCGGTAAAAAAAAAAATTAAAATGAGCCAATAGGATTTACCAAAAAACCAACCTAAAAGGAAAAAAAATTAAACTTTACTAAAATTGCTAAAATTCCATATAGCATTAATATCGTCCCAAGAATAGATCTTCCCAAGAAACTCAATTAAGAAAAATTTTCAAAGATCAGAATAAAAAATTAAGGAAAATTTTATTTGATTATTTTTAATTATGGAAAATTTTTAGGAAATAATTTTTTAGCCAAATGAAATAAAATAAAATATAAATTAAATTATTAAAAAACATAGTCACAAATAAATATTTCAATGTTCTTGGGCTTCATATTTAATGGGTGTTTTGGGAATGAATAAGGGAAAAGCATATGAAAATAAATATGGACAAAAGGAAGTGTAAAAGTGGAAAGGCAAAATATAGTGTTTCAACTTGCAAAACATTTCTTGACCGACACAACTTTTTTAGAGTAACTAGACTTTGACCACACACGCGACGTGTGGGATCAAAAACGATTCAATATGTTCATTAATGAATTCATACAGTACATAAAGCTGTTACAATTTGAGATGTAAGCAATAAATGATGAAAGAAAGTACATAGCTAGCCATCTTCCTATAGCTATAGCTCAAATCAATCGTTATTAATCGGATTTTTTTATAGATTGTGATATTTCTTCATAAATATTATAGTTCTTACATAAATAAATAGAGTTAGCATTTATTTTTAGTCTTATATGAATTATAAGCACGTAATACATTATTAAGTGTGGTTGAACTATAATTATTGAATGCAATTTACTAAAAAGGATAATTATATACTTTATATTACGCATGATAAATAATCTAAATATTGAATATAATTTTAATAATTTTTCAAATAGTCTGTCTCTTTATTTAAATATCAAGATAGTATTAGATTTCTTTTTCTATGAGAAATACCATATGAAAATTTAGATCTTAGTATAATATTTCATGACTATATGAAGGCTAAATTCCACTTAAATACCAAAATCTTTTGATAATTTTTTAATATAAATATCATATACTCTGCGACTTATAAGTAGATACCAAGAATAATCATCATATCTAAATACAGTCATGAAATATTATATTAATGACCGAATTAACTATGAAGGACTTTCACTTTGCTATCAAGCGATTCCGTCTCACTTCAGACTCCCTCTCATTCTGAAAGCAACCATTAATTATATTAATGACTGAATTAATTACTACTGATCCAAGCAATTAATGGATTGTTGTTTGTTTCGCTACAATATTTTGTTAATTAATTAACTAATTAGAGAAGTTGTGCATGCTCCTGCCATTGTGAAGTCTAAATCATGAAGAATATTTGTATGTTACGAAGTTAATTCTTTGTTAAGACCGCAATCATGGATGTAATCTCTCTAGCTATAGCATCATTAATTCAAATATCCTTTAATTTAGGTGATTTCTATGCATGTGTTGTTTACCAAGGCAAGAAAGTGATTTGACTAAGTTTGGACCACTGTCGCAGCTTGACTAACAATTTCTAGATTATAGCTGGCCTCTGCTATTATTTTATATTATTAAATCCTGATGATGCATAACACATAAAAAAAATCATAAACTCATGAATCTAATAGTTCTTAATAGCAAACCGCTGATAATAGCAGGCACCTCGAATCCATAATTTCTCGACTTTAATAAAGAAAGAGTCCAGGATTGTTGTCGCTGACATCAATATTTCTTAATTGACAGCTAGCTTCACATGCTCAATGCAACAATACTCTTTCAAATACATACCAGCAAGGCATCTGCAATGCACGAGCACGAAGTTCAACATAAAGAAAATATATATTAATTTGAAGTTTATTTTTATATGATTTGTAAATTGCAATATATCATAGTTATGAACTTCATATGTATATGAAAAATTAACGTGCAAATACTTTGATAATTTTCTTTAGATTTTTAATATTTTCTTGCTATAGTATACAAAAATCGCAAAATTTCCAAAAATCTTAAATTTTTAAATATTTTGCTTGTTATGGCATATGAGAGTCACGAAAAGTACAAAATTCTTCCCCACCCCCCCAAAAAAAAAAAAATTTCTTCAGGTTTTCAACAATTTACATGCCATGCATAACTGGTGAAATTTTTAAAATCTCAAAATTTTACTTTTCTATTTTCCAAAAATTTTCTTGATATGCACTTGAAATTCATTAAATTTTTTCAAAAAAAAATATGTTTTTTTCGGTTTTTCAATATTTTTTCTTTACTATAGCACACGAAAATCACAAAAATTTTAACATTTCACAATATTTTCTGTTTTCTTCCGTTTTTCTATAATTTTCATGCTGCAGCATATGAAAATCACGAAAATTTTGAACGTTTTCTCAATATTATGTATAGCACATGAAAATCGTGAAATTTCCAAAAGCATCATATTTTAATTTCTGTTTTATTTGGTTTTTTAATATTTTGTATGCAATATAATGGCATATGGCAATCGCGAAATTTACAAAAATACTAAAACTAATTAGTTTCTTAAAATTTAAAATATTTTGCAAGCTACCACACGAAAATTGTGTTATTTCAAAAATCTTAAAATTTTTAGTTTTATTCAGATTTTTAATATTTTTCTTGCTATAGTACAATAAAATCACAGAATTTTCAATTTTTTTCGATTTCAATATTTTGTATTCTATAGCACACGAAAATATCAAAATTTTCTACGGTCTTCAATTTTTAATAATTTACATACTATTTCACATGAATATTGTGATATTATCAAAAATCTCAAAATTTTCTGTTTTCTTCAAATTTTCAATATTTTGCATGTTAGCACGCGAAATCATTAAAAGGATATGTTTTCTTCAAATTTTCAATATTTTAATACTACACACGAAAATCGAGAAATTTTCCAAAATCTCAATATCTTCCACTTTATTCTGTTTTTCAATATTTTACTTGCTAAAGATCGTGAACTTTTCTAAAATATCGAAATTTTATGTTTTCTTATGTTTTTAAAATTTTGCTTTTTATTGGACATGAAAGTCGCTAAAAAAATTTAAACTCGATTTTTTAATTTTCTTCGCATTTACAATTTTTTGTAATAGCACACGACAATCATGGAATTTTCAAAAATCTATTTTTTTTTGTTTTTCCGGTTTTGTATTATTTTGATTGCTATAAAGTTGCAACATTTTGAAAAATCTCAAAATTTTATCAATGCTATAACAGCACACGAAAATCGTAAAATTTTCAAAAATCTCAAGAATTTTTTTTCCATTTTTTTCAAATCTTGCAAGCAAGTAGCACGCGAAAATAACAGAATTTTCAAAAATCTCCACACAAAAGAAAAATTGTTTTCTGTCCTTTTAAAAATTATTATTAAGCATACTATATAGGCTAGACGCATACTATTTAGGGTTTTTCTTTAATTGCTATATAATGGAGCTCCTTTCGGGGCCTCCGTCAGATATTGTCTTCCGTTGATCTCGAGACGAACTCGACGGATTATCCTTCTTTGCGTGTGGGTCTCAATGGGTTTTGAGAGGGGAAGGCTGGGTGTGGAGGCTGTCGCCGAGTACCTGCAAAGAAGTCCTGGGATGGTTTGGTACCACCGAGGACCCTCCGACGCTCAAGTTAGTGATGTACTTCAAGCAGAGTAACGGCATAAAGTGTCAAAGATGGCTCCCTTGATCCCTCTGGGAGAGGAGTTTATATAGCGTCGGCAACATGTAGGGGCAGGCGCGAGAATCACGCCGGCCGTTACGCTCCAGACGCCACGCCCGTGTGATAAGCGAACCTTCCCATTAATGACGAGACAAGCTCGTTAATGGGGATCGTAATGGCGTGGAACATGGGATGTGACCATCGAAGATCTCGCACCTGACGAGATTCGCGGAGCGGCGGTTACGCCTGCGAGTGGTACCGTTGGTCGGTCGATGAGACCGAGGAGAATGGCCTCGGCGGGAGAGTTCGGGGACGAGCAGGAGAGCCGAGGCATCTTGGTCCTGTGATAACTCGGAGGTGAGTTGGGAGGCCGAGGAAGCCAATTTGTGTATGGGGGCTCTGAGGAGAGCCAGCTTGTGCTTACGGGTCGTGCACAAGGTGGCCTGGTCGGCCCCTGTGGGCCCTTTCTTCTGAGCCTTGGGACACGTCGTCCGCCACGTGTCCAGATCTTGGAGGTCGCCGATATCAAGCATAATCATTAGCCCCCCACTCTTGTCCTGACCAGCTAGTGGTCGGGTCAGGAGTGGACTGCCGGGCCTCCTGAGGCGAGATCCCTCCTATGGTTTCATTGGGGCGAGCCATCGGTCAGTTGGTCGTCTTTTCCGCTAGCAAACCAGGGCGAGGTCTTCGCACCTTGAGGAGGGTGCGCCGGTTCGTGCAATATGTAACTGAAGCAATGGTCCGCGTGTCAAAGGGCGGCGGGTTGGTGCGACGTACGAGGGCCTACAGCGCCCGACTAGAAGCGGTCCAACGAGGACCGACACGTGGAGCGATCAGGGCCGCTGGTTGTGAGGAGTCGTTTCGGCGGGAGTTGACGGACGCCGTTGGATGCGACGATAAAACGGGGGTGGGTCCCGCCCTAGGGCCCCCAACCCTTCATTTCCCCCTCTTCCTCGAGTGGCTATCGCTCGGCGTTCTTCCTCCTTCGTGAGACATGGTTCGCTCCCACTTTTCGGGCTGCTCGCGCTGGGGGAAGCTGGTGGCGTAGCTGAGCCCCCGGCTAACTTGTGCCCTCCGCCTGATTCTTCGCCGACGACAGGGCCGTCCATCTCGTCGGCGGCATCTGGGAGTTTCTCTGGCGGCGGCCGAAGTCGTTAGACGTTACCCGAGTCCCGGACCGGTGATGGGAGGAAGGGCGAGGGCCGGCCCCTTCCTAAGAGGAAGAGGACGGTTTCTCGTGCGCCGCCGTCGAAGGCCCCCGAAGGGATTCCCGTGCGGGAAAGGGGCTCTGTCTTCACTGTTCCGTCCAGGCTTTCCGTTGCCTCTGGTCTGCTCGCCGGGATGGAGGAATCGGCTGGGGGAAGGCTCCCATGTGGCTCCTTGAGGGATCAATTGGAGGCCATGGCCCAAAGGGCGGTCCAGGTACGAATCTCTCTACACGCATTTGCCTTGGTATGCCTTTCCTTGGATCAGATGCTACCCGTTTTCTCATCTGCTTTCTGTCAGGTTCTTCAGCACTGTGCCCTCGCCATTCGCATGGAGGCCGAGGGGGCGTTCAACGCCCCGAGGCCAGTGGAGGCGTTCCCTTCGGAGGTCGAGGTCCTGCAACGTGACCTGCGCCGGGAGAGGGATAAGGCCGACGTCGTGGCGGGCCGGGCGGAGGCCGCGGAGCTCGCCAACTCGGCGGCTCGGGGTACCCTTCGCCGTCTGATTGCGTCTCTCCGGGTTGCCGATAGGAATCTAGCGGACATGGCCGAATGCTTGGCGGCACTGGAGAAGGAGAGGGACGTAAGCAGGAGGGATGCTGAGGCGGCGCTGCTGAAGGCCCAGGTTGCCGAGGCTCGGGCTAAGAAAGCTGTGGTCGAGTACAAGGCGTCGGAGCAGTTTTATGCCGAGCTCGGGGAGTATTCTGCCGTGGCGTGGAATAAGGCTTTGGACGCCGTGAAGGAACAGCTTCCCGAGTTCGACGATGGTGAACTCCGCGCTCGGGTTCCGCTTCCGGCGACGAGGTCTCCGGTGAGGGATGACGAGGGAAGCCGAGCGCGCCCTTGGTGGCAAGGTCTTCGGTGGTAGGGCCTTAGGCCATGTCGCCGGCGATGAAATGGCCGAAGTAAGCCTCCGGGCAGTTTGTAGGGCTGGGGGCCCCAGAGTACCCTTTGTAAAGGTCTTGATTTTGGCAATAAAAGAAAAAAGAAGGACCCTTGATTCGTCGGTTTGTGTTTTTTTCTCTTTTCTTGTGGTGTAAAGGACGTTCGTAGGAAGTCCTTGCTTGTATCGTTGAGTTTCCGTGTAAGATTGGCCATATGTCCGGCGATCTCCTGTCGAGTTTGCCAGCCGGCGAGGGTGCCAAGCGCTGCCGTGGAGGTATTCTCATATACCCCCTAGGTCGATGGGAGATCGTTCAGATTCGGATGAACCGACCGTCCTTCCGGATGTCTTAGGTCCCTAAGCGCGGCCACAGGACCACTGGCCGGGCTCGGCCGAGCGGGGTGGTCGTTTAGTTACCGCTTGGTGAGGGATCTGATCTCTGGCGTCGTAGGTAGACAACTACCAGCCGAGGTTTTTGAAGAGCAAGGTAGCTGCTCGGTTGCCTCTTGCGAGGGCTTTTGATCCTTCAGGACGGTGGTAGGAGGCTATCATCCGCCGATGGTCAGGCAAGGACCCGACCGCATCGGGGAGGAATTTTGATCCTCGGCGTGTGACAGGGAAGTTGCCCGCTGGGGATAGCCGAGCGAGGGAACCTCTGGCTCGGCTGCCTTTGGGAGGGCTTTCAGATCCTTCAGGACGGGGACCGAGCAGGGTTACTGCCCAGTGCCTCTCGGCGATGACTTTGATCCCTGTCGGTTGCGGTAGGAAGCTACCGGCTGGGGATAGCCGGGCAAGGACCCGACTGCCTCTGGGAGGGCTTTGGTCCTTGGCGCGGGGAAAGCTATGAGGCTGTAGGAAGCCCACCGAGGACCTTTGGCCGGGCAGGGTCACTGCCCGGTGCCTCTTGGCGAGGGCTTTTGTCCTGAGAAGATAGCCGAGCGAGGGAACCTCTGGCCTCGACTGCCTCTAGGAGGGCTTTTTGATCCCCGGCGTTGTGGCAGGGAAGCTGCCCGCGGAGGATAGCCGAACGAGGGAACCTCTGGTCTCGACTGCCTCTGGGAGGGCTTTTTGATCCCCTGCGTTGTGGCAGGGAAGCTGCCCGCGGGGGATAGCCGAGCGAGGGAACCTCTGGCCTCGACTGCCTCTGGGAGGGCTTTTTGATCTCCGGCGTTGTGGCAGGGAAGCTGCCCGCGGGGGATAGCCGAGCGAGGGAACCTCGGGCCCGACCGTCTCTTGGAGATCCTTCTCGTCGTACAGGGGGAACCCTACCGGGAAAGAAGGTTTCGAAAGTTTCTTTATTCGCATGGATAGGAATTTTAGACAACATTATACACCATCATTTCAAAGGGAGATTTTGAGCGGTAGCCAGGGTGCGGCGCTTTGCTAGTTTTGACTTCATAGGTATAGCTTGAGCTTCTCCGCGTTGTAAGGCCGAGGGAGCTTCCGTCCGTCCGCGTCTTGCAGGCAGTAGGCTCCGCCGGGGAGCGCTTCGAAGACAAGGAAGGGGCCCTCCCACTTTGGGGAGAACTTGTGGAGCTTGCATTGGTCGATGAACTCGTTCCGCCACAGGACCAGGTCCCCGGCCTTAAAGGATCGGTGTTTTACCCGAGCGTTGTAGTACCGGGCCATTTGTTGTTGGTAGGCGGCGGCTGTGATCTGGGCCCGATCCTTTTTCTCCAACAATACGTCGAGGTTGGTTCGTAGTGCCATGGTGTTCGCTTCATCGTCAAAGTGCTCGACTCGGTGGCTGGGTAACCCTATCTTTGCTGGGACCATTGCTTCGGTCCCGTAGCAGAGGCTGAAAGGGGTCTCCCCGGTTGGAGTCTTTTTTGAGGTGCGCAGGGCCCACAGGACCCGGGGTAGTTCCTCGACCCAACCGCCTTGCCTCCCTTCCAGACGGGTTCGAAGGCCCCTGAGGACGTCCCGGTTAGCGACCTCGGCCTGCCTGTTACATTGGGGGTGCGCGACCGTGGCAAACTTCATGAGGATGTTGTATTCTTTGCAGAAGTCCCTTACTTTCTCGTTCTCGAAGTTTGTCCCGTGGTCGGTGATGATGCACCTTGGGATCCCGAACCGGTGAATCAGGTTGTTTTGGAGGAACTTGATGGTTGTGGCGGCGTCCGGTTTCCTGATGGGAACGGCCTCGACCCATTTGGTGAAGTAGTCCACCGCGACGAGGACGTACTTATGTCCGCCAGTCCCTGTGGGGAACTGGCCGATCATATCCAATCCCCATTGGGCGAATGGACACGGGGACGTCAGGGCTGTTAGCTCGGTAGCCGGGAGGCGGGGGATGCTGCCGTGGAGTTGGCAGCTCTTACACCTCCTGACCAGCTTCAGGGCGTCTTCGTGCATGGTGGGCCAGTAGTACCCCTAAAATAGTGCCTTTTGGGTCAAGGTTCGAGCCCCCTGGTGTGCGCCGCCCACCCCTTCATGGATTTCCCGCAGGACATAGTCGGCCTCGTGGGGGTCAACGCACCGGAGCAGGGGCTGAGTGAAGGCCTTCTTGTAGAGGTTCCCGTTGCACCAGACGAAGTGGATGGCTCTGGCCCGGAGGCAGCGGGCGGCTGCTCTATCTTCCGGGAGCGTGCCGTCTTTCAGGAATTCCACAAGGGGCTTCCTCCAATCTGGGTCATTCTCCCGTGTTGCGTATACTTGGAGTGTCGTCGCCTACGCTGGGTCGGGCCAGGGTTTCGAAGAGTATCAACCGCCTGTTGTTGGCTGAGTATGATGAAGCCAACTTGCTCAGGGCGTCTGCCTGAGCAGTCATTTGTCTAGGTATTTGCTCTACCTGGACTTCGTCAAAGTTTTTTCGGAGCTTCCTCACCTCGTCTAGGTATTTCAACATTAGGGGCTCATGTTCCTATCATAATATTGCATTTCATATTCCCCAATTCTTATTCGTTTTATAACTAAACAAGTGCTTTTGACGCATGCCTGCTACATATTACAGGATACAGGTTCTTGGAGCGAAAACAGTGAAAAAGACAAAAGTTGATACAAAAGAGGGACTTTTGACCAACAAGTAGACGGATCCTAGTCAAGCCTAGACGAATAACAGTTCACTGAGGTACAAGGCAACGCAAGGTCCAAAAATGTCAAAGTGAAACTGTTAAAAGACCAATACAAGTTTTCACTGAAGATCTGGAGAAGAACCAGAAACCAAAAGGAGAAAAAAAATAAATAAATGAAAGGCCCAATCAGCATAGAAGAAGCCCACAAAAATTGACACAGTGTTCTCACCAAAGGGCCGCGGAACCGTGGCCCTAACCCCACTTATGCTGCGGTTCCGCGGCCATTTAATACACGTGTCGGTGCAAATTTTATGTGGCGGTGCAAATTTTGTGTGGCTTTGTTGGGATTTTTCGGGGGTATTTTTGTAATCGCACATGTGCGAATCCCGTAACCCTAAATTTCCCTGTTTCCTTATAAAATTGTAATCAAAATATTGTAATGCGAAACCTCTTTTCAGTAAAATAAAATTCAGATTCAATTCAGTGGGAAGAGCATCATTTCTGTAAGTTCTTATTTTAATTTCTGCCTTAGTTGATAATTTAATTCTTGCCTTAGATAAATCCTTCCATTGCCCTAATTTAATCTAGTGTAATCTTTCTTAAACTGCGGTAGGTAAGTTATTTTTAAAATGTTATTTTTAAAAGATCCCCTAATGAGCGAGTAATTTCCTCGCTTGTTAGGGTTAGGAATAAGGGAGGGATTGAGAGATGAATATCTCTCATCTCTTTCAAGCCCGATTATTTTTAACAACTAGAACTTCATGCATGCATGCATGATCCGCTCCCTACGGCACCCTACCCACGAGGTAACAGTGAAACCGTAGTATAAAGGACCGGACATACATGTCTTCCATGAAGGTTAGAGCAAATACTAGGAAAGGACGGACAAGGATCTAGAGGAAGAAACTTCGTTTCTTCCCAATCATCCTAATCCCTTTTTCTAATAGTTGCTATAACTTCTAAAAGATTTCATTTAGGGCATTGAAAGAGGTGTTAATATTAATCTTACCAAACCCTACCTTTGACCTAACCCTAGCAAGTTTCTTTATCCTCATATAACTTAGTTTTAGATTAAAACAAAACCAAACAACCATTGGAATCAACTCGTAAGAACACTTAGGAAAATTACACATCCCTGTGGACCGACCCGTATTCACCGGCTAGCTTCATGCGACGCCGTTCTTGATTGCGGTAAAAATATTTTTGATCTATAAAATCCCCACCAATCAAATGGCGCCGTTGCCGGGGATGGCGTAAAATTTCTTTTGTGTAATTTCGGGTTGATATAAATTTTAAAAATCATAAAAATCTGAAAATATAAAAAGTACAAAAAAAAAATTCATTTTTTTTATTTGTTTGAAGGGTTATTGTTTGAATTTTGCAGGAACAGCGAAGAATCTCGGATCTGAAAATTTACAGGGGGAGAAACAGAAATTGGTACATCACAACAGAGAAGGATTGGAACAGAGGAGAGGCTTACTTTTTCTCGGGAATTGATCCCGTCACCAGACCGCGAAACCGCGGCCGTTAAGCGCACTAAACCGCGGTTCCGCGGCTCATTAACCTCCTCTCTGTGCGAAAATTGCATGGTTTGTTTCCTCCTTCTCCTCTCTGCCAACCACCATATATCTTTTTGCGAAATTTTCTGCAGGATTTTTTTGCGCTAAAAATCTTCTTCCCCCTTCTAAATAACAGATTTTCTGCAGAATTTCTTTGCGCTAAAAATCTTCTTCCCCGTTCTAAATAACAGATTTTCTGCAGGTTTATTTGCGCCGCGCTAAAAAATTGATTGTAAGTGAATTTAATGTTTTGCATATTTTAATCGGACTTTGAGGAGCTATTGACCAAACTCAAACTGGGTGGGGATTTCATTACCCTTCTCAGGACCCCAGAAAACACTTAAAGAATTTGCATTGACCACTATTAATTAAAAAAATACTAGACTCAGCCCTAAGGACTTCGAGCTCAATAGGAAAAAGGACCAGTATAGGCATCGATCGTTTATCCTAACATGACTTTGCGGTGTCTAGGCAAGTGTGTCAAAGGCTAGTGGTTATTAATTAGTCCCACTATCGTGGTTCCTTCCCACTTACCTGGTACTTACCTGACCGCAATTGGCGGTGAAGAGACGGTTTGAGGTTCTATTTCTAGCCCTAGTTAGGAGCTGTCTAACTGACCTAGGTGACCTTAGATCTAGGCCTGATTGTGCATTTCTGGTTGATTGCATTTGTGTCTAAGCCCTTTATCGAAAATTTTTGCGAAACAAATAAAAAAAATTAGAGGAAATTTTTTTTTTATAAAAAGACTTGCAGCTTTTGTCGCTAAGAAATCTGTGCACTCCAATCTTCTTTCTCTTCTCTTTCTTCTAACATGGGTACCCCACATCATAAATCTCTTGCCAAACTTTGGTATCCCGAACCTAACTTTGCGTCGTACGCTAATTGTTTCGGTCGATTTAAAGACGATCCTTCCATGCCTAAAATATCTTTGAAAAATCAAATAGAAGCGTCTAGGAGAAACAGTTCGACTTTTCAACCCACTTTGTGTCAACCAAGTCAACATTTACCACCTCCATATGTTGATACCACTTTTTCAAATCCTGCTGTCACTCCTAAGCCGATGTCCATTGCTGAGCATATTGCTCAATCTCGCAGCCGATCTTTCATCCCTCTCCACTCATCTAGTTCTAGGGATTCACAAGACTATTCATCTTTTTATCCACATGTTGACCCTATCCCTGTCCAACCACCCAATTCCTACCAATCCTACCCGATTTTCCCACCTTCACTAGACATTGCTTCTACACAGCCATTTGGGAGTTTCGCGTATCCAAACAATTTTGAATCTTTTACCGAAACCCCTTCACCACCCAAGTCTAGTTTGGAACAGTCGTTAGAAGGTTATATTTCAGGAACAAACAAAATGATTAGGAATGTGGATGCGTCCATTGCCGCCCTTATGCAACCTAGTGAACCGGCAGCTAGTTTCCAACTAGCTTCAAATTTTTCAATGTATGAGGAGGCGGTTGGACAGAGGGAAAATTGGAAAGGAGCGAGTGAGTTCTACACATTTCCAAATCAAACCTACCCATACCCAATTGAAGCCCACAACTCCGGTTTTCCGTCGATTGCCCTGACTGATTCACAAGTTGAAAATAATGATGAGTTGTGCGAATTTGTAGTGCTTGAATTGCCAAATTGTGAAGAACCCCTTTCGAGTGAAACCACACTTAATCATTTCGATCTTTACACCTCCACTCTAGAACCTAAAACGATAAATATCCATGCTTTTGATGAGGTGTCAGAAAAAATTGATTTTCACTTTATTGAGGATATAGAAGCCGGGAAAATTTCGGATGATGAACCCGTTGATTTGGTTAAAATTTTATGTCTAATTCATCATCCCGAGTCATTAATGGTTCCTCCCGAACTTCATATGCGTCTTAATTTTGATGATAATGGTATGAATGAGTTAACTATTGAGGAGACTTATGAGGATAGTATTGAGGAGAGTCTTGAGGATAATATTGAGGTTAAACCATTATTGTTTGATGTGTCGGATTTTCCAATTCAGCCTCCTGAACCTTTAACTGTTATATCACCCTCTCTCCTTTCCATCGTTCCGACCACGCACAACATCACGCTTGAAGACTTTGAGCTTGAAAAATTTTCCTTTGAATCTGACACAGTTCTCCCAGCCGATAACACTTACGAGTGTTTCACTTTTTTGGACGATGTTGATGTCTCCCCGCCCGAGTTTGAGTCCTTTACATTTTCAGACGAGTTAGTTGAACCATCAGACTCGGTTGCTTACAGTCGTTTCGAACCATTGTTGGAATCTTTCCAGTTCAAGACAGTTTATTACGGTGAGAATGAGACTATCCCTACTTCACTCCCTTTCGTCATTCCTATCATTTCGACCGTACAAGAGACCGTTACGCTTTCATCTCCTATACCAAATTCGGCGTACCCATTCTTTCTTGCGAATCTTTAGGGATTTGACCCCATTTCACGACGAGTTGATAGATTAGCACAATCGCTTTTAACATATCGGTCATCATAAATTGCGCTAATTTATTCACTCGATTTACACCCTCAAGATCGTACTCCACTTCTTTCTCTTTTCCGCCATTCTTCTCCCCCACCGAGACCGTATCCCATTTCTACCTCCACACGGTTTCGTGTGCTTCTCATTTCTTTTCTTTCCACCCAATTATTTCACAAACCCTACCATTATCACGATAAGATCTTTGAATGGTTGGTGCTAACCTTTGGCTTATGTAAGGCCAAGCTTAAGTTTGGGGGAACCTTATTGTATATATATTTTTGTTTTTCTTTTAACAATAAAAATAAAAAATTTAGAAATGAAAAAAAATTTGTAAATAAATATCAGGGGAGTGCCGACATTTTGACTCTCTTGGTGTAGCATGACAGTGAGGACACTGTCAAGTTTAAGTTTGGGGGTATGCTTGGTACGTCTTCTTCCTTCGCATTCATTTGTACATATTTTTGCATTTGCATACTTATTTTAAAAACTCATAAAAATTGAAAATTTTCAAAAATTATAAAAATTATTGTATTCAATTTTGGCCATATTTAACTTAAGTTTAACAAGTAGGTTAACTGGCTACGAACAACTAGATCTTAGACTTGGTAAATTAAAAACCCTAAAAATAATCTTCCTTAAAGTTTATCGGTAGAAAGTATATATTTTTGTAGTTTATTTAGAAATAGGCAAATTTTGGGTTCACTTCTTGGGCTAAATCGAAATAAAGGAAAAAGTATTGATTATTATTAGAGTATAAGTTTGAAAAATAATTCCTGGCTTAAGTATGGATTCTGAAAATGTATACCCTACAAAAATGCACAATCACGCACCTTGAAACTTGGATTAGTAGAAGAGACTTTAAAATGCTCTTGTCTAAAGTCCTTAGTACAATGAAAATAAAAGAAAAAATAAGTGAATAAAGAAAAAAAAATGGACACTGGTTTTTGTGATTACTTAAGGCTGTAAAAATAAAAAAATATTTAGCGAGGGTGCTTCATCACCTAGTGCCTTAGACCAACTGGTTTGGGAGTCACTGCTAAAGCCTTGGGTGTTGCAAAAACTAGGAAGTACGCTTTAAAGTGCTAACGCATCTTGTAATCGGTTGTTGGTACCTCAAGAAGTATTAACGGTCGCATGAAGGATGTGTAAGCGAAATTCAATTAAAAATTCACCAATTAATAAGTGGTTTGGACAACGGACAAGGGTATGATTGCTTGATTTGAATTTTCAAGTGTAGGGGTGATTTATACACACACGTGGGGATATGTGATTAGAGTTTAGATAAGAGAAAGGAATGAAGACTAAAACTTGTATTTTTAGTAAAGTTGATAAAAATTCCTAAGTGGAGATGGAACCCTAAAAGGAAAACTTAAGAAATGCCGAAAGCTGAGTGATTCTAGAAAACATATATAATCTTAAGTTAAATGATGAGGAAGTGTGAAGAATATGGATGGATAATTTACGAGTCGACGATAATAGAATTCCGTGTTAGAAAACCTAATTGGAGAATTAATGTCGAAAAAGCCAAATTGATAGGATTTTGTGGGTGTAATCCGCTGAAAACCCTCAGGAGACAACACTCCTCCTACTAGGGACACCTAGAGGTTTAACGGCTTGTTGCACGAGCTCAGTGCAATCGCGTTTCCCTGCGAAAGTGCGGTTAGGTTTTATCGAGAATAAAATAATAAGTTTGCTTGAGGACGAGTAAAAGATAAGTTTGGGGGTATTTGTTCATATCATAATATTGCAGTTCATATTCCCCAATTCTTATTCGTTTTATAACTAAACAGGTGCTTTTGACGCATGCCTGCTACATATTACAGGATATAGGTTCTTGGAGCGAAAACAGTGAAAAAGACAAAAGTTGATATAAAAGAGGGACTTTTGACCAACAAGTAGACGGATCCTAGTCAAGCCTAGACGAATAACAGTTTACTGAGGTACAAGGCAACGCAAGGTCCAAAAATGTCAAAGTGAAACTGTTAAAAGACCAATACAAGTTTTCACTGAAGATCTGAAGAAGAACCAGAAACCAAAAAGAGAAAAAAAAATAAATGAAAGGCCCAATCAGCATAGAAGAAGCCCACAAAAATTGACACAGTGTTCTCACCAAAGGGCCGCGGAACCGCGGCCCTAACCCCACTTATGCCGCGGTTCCGTGGCCATTTAATGCACGTGTCGATGCACATTTTGTGTGGCGGTGCGTCGGTGATTTTGTTGGGATTTTTCGGGGGTATTTTTGTAATCGCACATGTGCGAATCCCGTAACCCTAAATTTCCCTGTTTCATTATAAAATTGTAATCAAAATATTGTAATGCGAAGCCTCTTTTCAATGAAATAAAATTCAGATTCAATTCAGTGGGAAGAGCATCATTTCTGTAAGTTCTTATTTTAATTTCTGCCTTAGTTGATAATTTAATTCTTGCCTTAGATAAATCCTTCCATTGCCCTAGTTTAATCTAGTGTAATCTTTCTTAAACTGTGGTAGGTAAGTTATTTTTAAAATGTTATTTTTAAAAGATCCCCTAATGAGCAAGTAATTTCCTCGCTTGTTAGGGTTAGGAATAAAGAAGGGATTGAGAGATGAATATCTCTCATCTCTTTCAAGCCCGATTATTTTTAACAACTAAAACTTCATGCATGCATGCATGATCCGCTCCCTACGGCACCCTATCCACAAGGTAACGGTGAAACCGTAGTATAAAGGACCGGACATGCATATCTTCCATGAAGGTTAGAGCAAATACTAGGAAAGGACGGACAAGGATCTAGAGGAAGAAACTTCGTTTCTTCCCAATCATCCTAATCCCTTTTTCTAATAGTTGCTATAACTTCTAAAAGATTTCATTTAGGGCATTGAAAGAGATGTTAATATTAATCTTACCAAACTCCACCTTTGACCTAACCCTAGCAAGTTTCTTTATCCTCATATAACTTAGTTTTAGATTAAAACAAAACCAAACAACCATTGGAATCAACTCATAAGAACACTTAGGAAAATTACACATCCCTGTGGACCGACCCGTATTCACCGGCTAGCTTCATACGACGCCGTTCTTGATTGCGGTAAAAATATTTTTGATCTATAAAATCCCCACCAATCAGCTCCTGAGCCTCGAAGCGGCTGGTTACTTGGCCGACGACCAGGGCCGAGTCGCTGCGGACCCGGACGACCTTCAGCCCCAGCCCGACGGCCATGCGCAGTCCGGCTAGGAGGGCTTCGTACTCCACCGCGTTGTTCGACGCTTTGAAACCGAGTCTTAGGGAATACTCCATCTCGGCTCCGTTCGGGCCCCGGATAATGAGGCTGGCACCGCAACCTTCCTCGGTGGAAGACCCGTCGATATAGATGACCCACTCCGGGGCTGAGCTAGGGCCTCCTTGGTCTATATGCCGGGTAGCGAGGGGCGGCGCGGGATCCTGCTTCCTGCTAGGAATGGTGTATTCGACGACGAAATCGGCCAGGGCCTGCTCCTTGATGGCTTGCCTCGGGCGATACCTTATGTCGAATTGAGACAGCTCCTATCTCCATTTCTCTAGGCGGCCAGAGGACTTTGGCGATGCCAGAATAACCCCCAAGGGGCGCTCAGTGAGGACGATGATGGTGTGTGCTTGGAAGTAGTGCCGCAGCTTTCGCGAGGTTACCACGAGGACCAGGACGACCTTCTCTATGGCGGGGTATCTCGTCTCCGCGTCTTTGAATACATGACTCACATAGTACACAGGCCTCTGCACCCCTTCGGCCTCTCGGACGAGCACCGACCTTGCTGCTTGGTCGGATACCGCCAGGTACAGCGACAGCTCGTCCCCTTCGATGGGCCGGGTGAGTAGGGGCGGCGTTGCGAGGTGCCTCTTCAGTTGGTCGAAGGCGGCTTAGCAATCTTCCGACCACTCGAACCTTGGGATCTTCCTCAGCGCCTTGAAGAACGGGGGGCACTTCTCCCCCGACATGAAACGACTCAGAGCGGCGACCCGCCCCGTGAGCCGCATGATTTCGACATTGGTCCTGGGTGCGGTTATGTTCAGGATGGCGTCGATCTTCTCCGGGTTAGCTTCAATCCCGCGGTGAGTGACCATGAACCCGAGGAATTTTCCTCCGGTAACCCCGAACGCACACTTGGCGGGGTTCAGCTTCATGTTGAACTTGCGGAGCACCTTGAACGCCTCGCCTAGGTCCTTAACATGGTTGGCCGACGAGACGGACTTGACGAGCATGTCATCGACGTAGACCTCCATGTTTATACCGATCAGCGGCTTGAACATGCGGTTGACCAGCCTCTGGTATGTGGCCCCGGCATTCTTGAGGCCAAATGGCATCACCCTGTAACAGTACACCCCCCGGTCTGTCGTGAATGCGGTCATGTCTTCGTCATCAGGGTCCATGCGGATTTGGTTGTAGCCGGAGAAAGAGTCCATGAAGCTCAGGAGCTCGTGCCCGGCCGAGCTGTCGATGAGCTGGTCTATGCGGGGTAGCGGGAAGTTGTCCTTGGGGCAGGCCTTGTTGAGGTCGGTGAAGTCGACGCACATACGCTACTTCCCACTCGACTTCTTGACCAGGGCCACGTTGGCCAGCCACTCCGAGTAGGGCACATTCCTGATGAAGTTGGCGGCGAGGAGTCGGTCAACTTCTTCTTCAATGGCCTTTTGTTTGACCGGGACGAAGCTTCTCTTCTTCTGCCTGACGGGTCGGGCTGTAAGATCAGCCCCGAGCTTGTAGGAGATGATTTTGGGGTCGATCCCAGGCATGTCGGTCAAGACCCAGGCGAAGACGTCTGAATTGCTCCGGAGGAACTCGGTCAGGTCATCCCGCTGGGTTCCCGTCAGGAGTGACCTGACTTGGACGGTCTTCCCTGGGTCTCCTTCCGCTAAGGGCACCTCGGTCAGTGGCTGGACCGGGGCCCCACGGACTTCCTTCCGCTCGTCCCGGGTGTCCAGGGACCCCTCCATGTCGCCGCATGAATCGGCACTATCAGCGTGCTGCTCGGGGGAAGAGGCCTCTGCCAGACCTACCTCCGCGACCCGTTGGCTTCCGTAAGCCCGGCCCACCCCACCTCGGTCGAGGGGGAATTTTATCGCCAGGTGGTATGTCGAGATCTGGGCCTGGAGGGAGTTCAGAGTCAGCCGGCCGAGGAGAACGTTGTAGGCCGAGGGGACCCTGGCCACAATGAAGTCTACCGGCAGCGTGCGTGTGCGGCCGGGCTAGCCGATCATGAACTGAAGGGTGACCACCCCTTGCGCCGGGACGAAGTGGTTGGTGAATCCCAAGAGGACGTGGGAGGTCGGCCTCAAGTCCGCTGGGGCCAGCCCCATTCGCAGAAAGCAGTCTTGGAAGAGGATGTCCGCCGAGCTGCCTGAATCGATGAGTATTCGGTGGACCTCGTATCGGTGAATCCGCGCTACGATCACCAGCGGGTCGCTATGAGGCACAGATATGCCGTGGAGATCCTCGTCGCCAAAGGTGATGGGCTCCCGGCCCCTAGCTCATTTGGTCGGGCGGCCGCTGGAGCCTATGGGGTGGCAGCTTGCGGGGAGACCGACGGCCTCGGGCGAGGGTCCGTCTGCGTCCCCGTTGCGAGGAAGGCGGTAGCGGGCATTCGGATCCTCAGGGGAGTCAGTTGCCATGCGGGCAGAGATCGGAAGGCCAACTTTGTATTTTGTGGAGTTATCAGTTCCCGCAGACGGCGCCAACTGATGGAGCTCCTTTCGGGGCCTCCGTCAGATGCTGTCTTCCGTTGATCTCGAGGCGGACTCGACGGATTATCCTTCGTTGCATGTGGGTCTCAATGGGTTTTGAAAGGGGAAGGCTGGGTGTGGAGGTTGTCGCCGAGTACCTGCAAAGAAGTCCCGGGGTGGTTTGGTACCACCGAGTACCCTTCGACGCTCAAGTTAGTGATGTACTTCAAGCAGAGTAACGGCATAAAGTGTCAAAGATGGCTCTCTTGATCCCTCTGGGAGAGGAGTTTATATAGCGGCGGCAACATGCAGGGGCAGGCGCGAGAATCACGCCGGCCGTTACGCTCCCGACGTCACGCCCACGTGATAAGCAGACCTTCCCATTAATGGCGAGATGGGCTCGTTAATGGGGATCGTAATGATGTGGAACATAGGATGTAGCCATCGGAAATCTCGCACCTGATGAGATTCGCGGAGCGGCGGTTACGCCTGCGAGTGGTACCGTTGGTCGGTCGATGAGACCGAGAAGAATGGCCTCGGCGGGAAAGCTCAGGGACTAGCAGAAGAGCCGAGGCATCTTGGTCCTGTGATAGCTCGGAGGTGAGCTGGGAGGCCGAGGAAGCCAATTTGTGTATGGGGGCTCCGAGGAGAGTCAGCTTGTGCTTACGGGTCGTGCACAGGGTGGCCTGGTCGGTCCCTGTGGGACCTTTCTCCTGAGCCTTGGGACACGCCGTCGGCCACGTGTCCAGATCTTGGAGGTCGCCGATATCAAGCATTATCACAATAGGACACTCGAATCTTTACTATTTTGTAAAAGAACCCCCAATCTATTCATTTGTTAAAGCAACCTCCAAATCTTCTAACTATACTGACAAGTAATTTGCACGTATTAAATAAATTAGATTATCAAATTAGTTAAGATGATGGGAAGGGTTTCTTAGATACAGAGAGAGAGAGAGAGAGAGGGGTGTTATATAGTGGGAGGAGTTATTATCATGCTTAAAAAAAAAAGAAAATAAATTTCACTGCTAAATTAGATGGTTACCGTTATGAAATTTGATCTGATTTTTTAGAGTTTTTTATTTGATTTCTCTTGCAAATAAAAATGCCGTATCATCAAAATGATTTCAAAATTAGAAACCTTTTTCTTTTCGTGCTGTAATAAAGATACAGGCCTAACACTGTTAAAATTAACCGTTAATGCTGTAGATCCAACTCCTATTCATTATATATCTGCTCTCCTACCGTTTTCCAAATTATTTCAAATGGAAAACTGGTCCAAATAATGTTACTCTAACATCTTCTCCAGATTTTGCAAGCTCTTTTCTGCCAATTGCAAGCATAATTAAATAGCATGCTAATTCAACTAAATCAAGGGAAAAGACAGAGAGAAGAAAGATTTTTATACCTTGAATGCCAACCTAGGGTTGCTATTTTCAAGGTTAATTTGTTGCTTGTTTGCTGAGTGTTTAAGATCGATTGGCGAGACTTCGATTAGGGTTTAATTTGATGGATGCATGCGTTCCTGTGTGTGTGAGAGAGAGAGAGAGAGAGAACCCCACATATATGTAAGTATTTATCCTTTTTGAGGATCATTGTAGCTCATTTTTAGTCTACGTAGGCTACCACATACCAAGACGTAATACTAACTCGTTAAAAACTTCTTTCTGCTTTCATCCTAAAATTCTTGAATTTGAATTGCTCGCAGATCACAATATATATAGAGAGAGAGAGAGAGACACACACACACACACACGCAGGTGTAGACACAAGACAACATACATATGTACGCGCCATATCATATATATATAATGACAGATTTGACCAATGCACAAACAACGGATACAAGGAAGAAAAACATATATATGTACGGGCAACGCATGCTGCGTACGTATGTACAACAGCGCACCGATCGAGTCGTACATATTTACAAGGATGTAAGTACACATACGCGTATGTATATATATTGGGGCATTGATGTTTCGATCTGTATTGTACTTGTTGGGCTTGGTCAAGTCCTCAAATTGATATACGCATGCCTCATTAATTTTTCTCATTGAAAGAATATAGTTGACGCCTAATGTATATGGCAAACTAGATCGATATACTATCCGGAGGCGAAATGTGGCAAAAGTATATCAGTCTGGGAATCAATCAAAAAGACTAGTTCGACAATATTAGCTTAAGTTATACATTTATTTACTTTGCAAATTGCCGTGCTCTCTCTCTCTCTCTCTCTCTCTCTCTCTCTCTCTCTCTCTCTCTCTATATATATATATATATATATATATATATAATCTGCATTAGTAATACTGTTATTATTTCATTAATCATACAAATTAAAGCAGCGTATTGTGCACACACGTACGTCCAATAAAAGGTGGCAGATTCATGCATGATGCATGGATTACGAGTAATTAATACATTGTCATTTTTCGTTCTGATCTCTAGCTAGATTCTATTCTCATGCCCTATAAATTAAAGAATTTTTTAAAATAATATGAATTATAAAAAGGAAAATATCCATAAACTAGAAACCATTTTCCCACTTGGGTCTAAATCTGAAACAGAAAGCTCTGATTAATTTAGTGCCGGCCCCTTCAAAATTAACATAGAAATTAGTGATTTTCTTTTAAATGTCGTGTTTAAGTACACATAAAAGATTAACATAGAAACAGGATAAAGTGAGATGGAGATATGAGTTATTTTTCTTGAGATGCCCAATTCCACAGTCAAATCATCGACGTTGTTTATCATGTAATATTACACACACACACACACACACACACACACACACACACACACACACACACACATATATATATATATATATATATATATATATATATATATATATTCAGTTGATTTGAAGACTTCAAATGCACAAATTTTTTATGACGTTTGAAAATTCATCCACCATTTTCTGATCTCTTGGTCCATTACTTAATCAATATGTTTTAAATCATTCAATTACACTCTAGAATGTTTGATATGTAGACATAATCGATCTTCAGTTCCATGGTCAATTAATTAAGAAACTCAGGATATGAATCTAATCTGACCATCTTAGGCTAAAATTAGAATTGTCCCTCAGAAGTAACTAACTTTCTATTCTATTTATCGCACGTGCAAAAAATTACAAGAAAACTGATGTCTTGTAAGACCGCGTATTTTCATCTTGCACTCATTCTTTCTGAGTTATATTTTGGCATTCTGTATATATACTGCACGCATATATCTGATCATCATGGACGAGAAAACAATAACATTATGGTTCTTAAAACTAGGACATATATAACGTACGTTCTACGGCTTCAAAAAAGAGTTTTCCAACCCGACCAATATTCCATTAATTCCACAGTACTAGCCAATATATCTTAATGTGTGAACATGCCACACAAATTAAGTGTCGAAGAAATCTTGACTTGGTAAGCATGAAAACATTCATAGTCTTGATAATATTTTTATGCTGGCAGGCTGCTAAATTGTAAATTATGGACTTAACTTATTCAAGAAAAAATTGCAAAGAATGTAGTCGTTGGTCTTCACCATAGAAAACTTAGAAAGAATTAGTATGCGAGCTCTGGACTAATTAGCATTAGTGAAGTCATCAAAGGTCAACGAAGACCCATTCTTCTACAATCCAAGATATATTAATTATTCGTGCACTTTCTACCTAAATTATAAACCCTAACCGCTTCTTAATTGATTTTTTATATAAAGCTTGAAAGCAACAAGGACCACTAATTAATCATCATCATTTTTTTTGGAAGAATTGTTTTCAGGTCCAGTTTAAAGAAACGGCTTATTTTTAAACCATTTTATATTCAAAATTGTTTAAAAATCCAATATTTAGAAATTAAATACAAATGTTTCAAGGCCATACAAATTTTAATTAAGATATTTTCCTAATAACATACAAGTTTTTTTTCTCAAGCTATATGCAGTTTAATTTTAGAAACATTATTTGTTCAACTATAGCATTATTAATTACCAAATCATACCAATAACTATCAAATGATAACATGGTCTAATTATAACACTCTGTAACGTTATTTATCTAATCATAACGCATATTTTATGAAATCTAAAAAAGATATTATTGGCAATATATACAAAAAAAAACATATACAAATCAAGGTTGGCTATACAAGAAATTCAATAAATATATTTTTGGGTTTCTGTAAATTTTTTGATTTTTTGGGCTTAAAATTAAATCAAGTTAAGAAACTAGGTCCGGAAACAATTTTCCTAACCTTTTTTAAATGGAACAATTGGAATGAATTAGGAATATTGCACTAGTGATCGATCATCTCTAGTCTTACATACATATATAAATTATATATAAATCATGGCCGGCCAAAAAGAAAAATCCATGTCACTAAATGTCAAATGCGTGTCACCTTCATCCTCTCTCTCCTATCACTAGCTCAAAACATACTTGACAATTGCAATGCAATATGTTTGCATGCCTTTGTCCCCTTCCTCTTCTCTTTCTTCCTCTCATTGATCGACTTTCTCTACAAAACCCTAGCCCTAATTGTCCAAGATTATCCTTTCTCTTCTTCTTCTTCTTCTTCTTCTTCTTCTTCTTCTTCTTTTTGCTCACCCTAATTTTTCAAGATTATTTCTCCTATATATATTGAGTGTTTATTTATTTTTATTTCTATTTCTATTTTTTTTTATCTTTCTTTCTTTGAGATTAATGGAAGGTGGAAGTAGCCTCAACAAGGAGAGTTCAAAGGGCTCGAGCGACGGACTAGAATCATCGGCCGATCAACCTTCCGATGATGCTAGCAGTGGAAGGTTCTATGAGTGCATCTTCTGTAAGAGGGGGTTCTCAACAGCTCAAGCCTTGGGTGGACACATGAATATTCATCGAAAAGATAGAGCTAAGATGAAGCATAATATTATTCACTCGGCTTCAAAGCTAGGTGTAGATGGATCTGCGGATAATATCGGATATGGGTATTATAACCCTGGTCTAAACGGTCACAACAATCACCGGCCTTTTTATCCTCCGGTTTCGGAGTCGTTGAAGAACTATAGCATGTTTTTCCCTAAGGGTGTTTCTAGTAATAGAAACATACTGAGGAACGATGCTATGATATCGGTAAGGCCACAGGAACTTAGCCTTTTCGGTGATGACTTGCACTTGGGATTGAGAGTTCATGGGGATTACAAACTCGGTGGCGAAGAGAGGAGGGAGAGAGCTCGAGGTAAGGAAAGGGAAGTTGATTTGGAGCTTAGATTGGGTAATTAGCATTAGTTTAAATACATGTTTCATGCTATTATTATTTCAAGTCATTGATTGTTTATTGTTGTAAAAAGCTTGTGTTTATATTTACTCAAAAAATATATACATATATTTGGTATGAATATGTATCTAATGTTAAGGTTGCAATTAATTTGGAAGATCAACAAAACGATCGCGGAGGAAGAAGATGCCAGTCATTCTGTTGATTTCCAATTATTTAAGAACAGTATTAAGTGAGATTTAGGGTTAGCCATATAGGATCTTAAAGCGCACATTTATAAAAGATTATAAACTCGTAAATTTCAAGACTGAGGAGCGCTATATATATTTTATTGTCGATGGATGTGCATGATAACATGGTCAATTATATCTTTAGTCCAAACTTGATTCTTGTTGTGCAGTTCAATTAATCCTTCAAATTAAGCATATAATCTCTATATGGGATTTATGAGCTTTCCAACAAATGGCGCAAATTCGCTAAGTACTATAGCCATGCATGCATGTGGTTGTATTGTATATGAAAGTTGTTGCAAGATGAATATATATACCGATCGATCGAGATCGTGTTTGAATAGGTCAGATAAACACTTAATTTCTTATAATGTCTTCTTGATTACTAGTTAATATATATCAGTTTTTGCTTAATTAGCAGCAGTGTTACTGATTCATATATATTGTCTTAGCTAGCTAGCTTGCTAGCTTTTTAATATAAAAGCATATATATGATATATACTAAATAAATGAGTTGCTAAGGATGGCACAGAAAGAAATTTCGTAACAGATTTTTATACATGAATGTTGTTAACTGGTAGTATACATTTATTAAAGAGTCAAATTCAAACTAAACAAATCTTCAATCTAAAACTCTTTACACTTTTAAGAGACTAGTTGTATGGATCAATCATATTTAAAATTCAATCATTCCTACAACAATACTTTTTATGTTTGTAATTAAGGATCCACGACGATAATGATGATATAAAAGAAAAAATAACTAGAAGGGAAAGATCATAACCAATAGAATTCTTAATTCTTCCGTTTTAACCTATTTTTTGTTCATTTTAACCTATATTTTTTCTGATTTTGCTAATCTCATGTTAACCTATTCGTTCATATTTCTCTCTATTTTTTCCTTCAAAAAGAGAAGAAATAATTTTATTTGTATCTAATGCTTAAATAATACTAATAAAATGTGTGATGTGCATTCCTTTTGTGTACGTTAGATATCTTCTTAATAGGCATGTTACGTGCAAAATACTAGTTATATGAAAACGGTAACGACCTATATATGTTATGTAAAGGAGTAACATTAATTATTTACCCATCAAATCTTTAGCCATTGTCATCTTGTGTGATCCAAGACCAAGAAGATATATGTGTGCTCACACGCAATATATATATATATATATATCTTTGTTTGTTTGTTTGTTTCGTACTTACGTAGATGATAGTTCCTCTAACAACCTGTGTTATATAGTCAGTAGAAACACTATACATGCAGCTCATGTTAGTGCAAGTTGATTTGTATTTAATTATCCATGTCTTCAGAATATAGAGATTTATGCAGATCTCCGAAAGTACTGAAAGCAATTGATTAACCAATTGTTTCTTTTTATTTTATTTTATTTTTTATTTTTATAATTTGAATAATACGATATAACGGACGGACGGACGCAAGCCACCGGGTTTTGAACCGGTCTTGTATTTTCTTCTTTATTTAGATCTGCAATGTTTGTATCATCATCAGTCAGGTCTTTGTTTTATTTGTGACTACATCTAAACATTGGTAGCCCTGATTAGTCTCATTATATATAGCTTTTTCGCTCTTTGTTTTATTTGTGACTCGGAGTCGAATATAATTCGGTATAAACATTTTCCTATCGGGCTATACATCTAAACATTCCCCCCTTATGCAACAACACATAAATACTACATCATAACCAACAGTAGAACTTTGGCAACATTAATTTTCATCTGGACTTACCCCACTAATGGTAAAATAACTTAATTATAGGGGGAGAGAGAGTTTTTCAATATATATATATATATATAAAGAAAGGAATATGAGAGAATATTCTTTAAAATATTCTTTTATGATCATATTCAATGAAAAATTTGTTATTTAGTCTAATAATTCTTTTAGTACATTCGGGTCGACGTGAAAAAAATTTATTAGCTTTACTCAATATTTATCACTTTTACCATATATGGTTAAGGTTATATTGTGGAAAAATTCATATCCGTCTCCTTAGTTATTTTTATTTTATCTCTCACTACTCAGCTTTTACTGCAAAATAAATGAAAATTTTCATTATTTTTGTATGCTATATAGCATGCAAAATATTGCAAAATCGAAGAAAAATTTCATGATTTTTGTTTGGTATTGCAAAAATAAATTATATAAATAAAAGTAAACAAAAAAATTTCATGAAAAATTTCTGCATCTTCATGTGCGTACCACATAGTATGGAAGATATTAGAATTTTGAAGAAATTTGAAAATTTGAGATAGTTTGCTATTTTTGTGTGCTTTTCATACTTAATAATGAAAAATGGAAAAAAAAACAGATATTTTTGACATTTTTAAAATCTTATGATTTTTTCTTATGCTATAGCATGTAAAATATTAAAACAAGAAAGAAAACCAAAATTATTAAATCTTTTAAAAAGTTCGCTTTTTTCATCTATAGCAAAAAATTCGAAGAAAGTGAAATATTGGAAATACAAAGAAAAGAATATGTTTTTAAGGATTTCAAAATTTTCTAATTTGTTTCATATTCTATATAGCAAGCAAAATAATAAATGACAGTAGAGTACAAATAAATTTGAACTTTTTAAAAATTTCATGATTTTCATTATTACATAGCATACAAAATATTATGAAACCGAACTGAACAAAATGTTTTTAAGAATTTTAAAATTTAGCGATTTCGTGTGTTATAAAAATCAAAATACTAAAAAACGGAAGAAAACCGAATACTATCATATTTTAAAAAAGTTTGCGATTTTTATGTGTAGCAAGCAAAATATTAAAAAACCGAATGAAACAGAAAATATTGAGATTTCAGAAACTTTCACGATTTTCATGTAAAATAAGAGTATGTAAAATATTGAAACTTTAAAGAAAAAGGAAATTTTTAAATATTTAAAAAATTCCTAAATTTTGTGTGCTTTGCATGCAAAATAATTAAAATTGGAAAGAGAGAAAATTTAGGATTTTTGAAGATATCTTAATTTTCATGTGCCATAAAAAATAAAATATTAAAAACCCGAAAAGTGCTGAAAAATGCACGATTTTCATGTGTTATAGAAAGCAAAATATTGAAACTGAAGAAAACAGAAAAGTTTCATACTTTCAAAAATTATGCAATTTTCGTATGTTATCGTGCAAAATATTGTAAATCTGAAGAAGAAAAAAATAATTTTGGGATTTTTTTTTTAAATTTTCGTGATGGTGCGCCATGCAAAATATTAAAACACTAAAGAAACAGAAAAAATTAATATTTTTGAAATTGAAGAAGAAAAAATATATTTTTGAAAACTTTATGATTTTTATGTACTATATCATAATAAAAAATATTGAAAATATAAGAAAACAAAAGACATTTTATTTTTGAAAATTCATGATTTTTTTATCTACAACCAGGTAAAACCAAAATAACTGAAATTTGAGAATTTTTTATAAAAATTTCGCCATATTCATGTACTATAATGGTGCAAAATGTTGAAAATTTATAAAAAAATAAAAAAATAATTGGGATTTTTGTATATTCTATGTTTTCATGTGCTAAACAAGCAAAATATTGAAAAAAATCAAAGATTTTTTATTTTATAGATTTTTAAAAATTTTACGATTTTCGTATGCTATAATAAGAAACTGTTGAAAAGCTGAATAAAAATGCTGAAATATTTACAAGTTATTCTTTCATATATTTTACATGTGAAGTTCTTAAATAGAAGATATTAAAACCAACAAATCATATAACAACAAACTTTTAAATTAATATGATTCTTGACTATGCCCTTTATATCCCTGCATTGTGCGGCAGCACTTAGTAGTATGTCATAATATTTGTAAAATTCGAAGAGTCTGTCTTTTGTTGCACCTAGAGTCATTAAAGATTTATGGATGAAATTATGACTACCAATTGTTTCATTAAAGTACTATTTAAATACTGGAAGTTTAAAGTGTGGAACTTTATAATCAATATCTAAAGTTTTATCTCAAACCATTTTACTATCTATCTTAATTAATTTCAGAAAAATATATATTCCCATCTAGATTTTCATGCGCTTTTCATGACTTTTTTTTTACTGCATGTAACTATTGGAAGTCTAAAAAAAGGTATACACCATCCTGCACCCAGTTCTCTCAGTAGCCATGCATGCCAGTTATTTGATGGAATACCCAAAACAAAAAACTTGGTGGCGGCGAAAACAATGCCGCACTCTCGATCCACCAATCCGCGACTTGATCATGATCAAATCGTCTACGAATTAGTAGAACAAGATCTTTTATCGCACGATACGTCGAGCAAGAACTCGAGTTTCACAAAGCTCGTTCGCAGTATCGTCAACTGGATTAGAGAAAGCGATGTTGTCACAGGAAAGCAGTTTCATTGCCTGATTATGAAATGTGGGTTCTCTTCAAATCGTTATGTCGGTACCTCTCTTATCGATATGTATTCAAAACATGGTCTCGTCGCAAAAGCTCGTCCTTTGTTCGATGAAATCTCTTCCAAAGACATGGTCGTATGGAACGTGATGATATCTTGCTACTCTTTGAACAGACTCGGAGAAGAATCTTTCAAGATGTTCGATATGATGAGAGTTGCAGGTTTCGTTGGCGACGGATTCACTTTCAGTAGTTTGCTCAGTTCCTGCACTTCACTGCAAAGTAATAGCTCGTTAGGGAAGCAAACACATGGTCTTGTGATAAGACTGGCTTTTGATTCTGATATAGTTGTCGGTACTGCCCTAATCGATATGTACATGAAATGTGGATGCATTGCCGATGCCCGTAGGGCCTTCAATCTTATGAAACACGATACTATAGTCTTTTGGAATGCGATAATTGTCGGTTATGGACAAAATGGCGATGGCAAAGAATCAATGAAGCTTTTCCGCAGAATGATTCAACGAGGTTTGAAGCCCGACAAGATTACACTTGCAAGCGCCCTTAGCTCCTGTGCCGAGTCAGCGATGGCTAATGAGGCTACCCAAATTCACAATTGCATCGTGAAAAATGGGTTTCAAAGGTTTTTATCTATAGGAAACGCTCTTATCTTCGCCTATGCTAAAACCGGTTGCATTTATTATGCATTTCGATGTTTTCATTCAATATCAAATCCTGATATTATTTCCTGGACTTCTATGATCACTTCCTTTGCATACCATGGTCTTTCTAATGAAGCGTTGGAGATGTTCGAGAAAATGCTGCTCGAAGGAGTAAAACCGGATAAAATTACATTTCTAGGAGTTCTTTCTGCTTGCAGCCACGCCGGTCTAGTCCAAAAAGGCTTAGACTATTTCTCATCTATGAGAGACGTGCATCAAATCGAGCCTAGCTCCGAGCACTACATGTGTTTAGTCGATTTACTCGGGAGATTCGGACATCTTGACAAAGCTTACAATGTGATCATGAACATGCCTTTTGAACCCGACGAAGACATGCTTGGTGCATTTATCGGTGCATGCAGGGTTCATGGAAATAAAGAATTTGCGAAATGGGCAGCCGACAGGCTTTTCAGAATCGAACCGGATGAGGCCGTGAACTATAAGCTTATGTCCAATATTTATGGCAGTTTAGGGTTATGGGATGATGTAGCAAAAGTAAGGAACATAATGAGAGATAAGTGTAATGATATAGGTCCAGGTTGTAGTTGGATTGAGACTGCTGGTAGAGTTCATACATTTGTTTCTCATGATGAATTGCATCATCAAGCTACAGAAATTTATTGTATGTTGAGAATTCTTCTGAGAATAATGTAGAATGCAGATTTATAAGACTTATTCCATGGCATGAGAAAAAGACGAAAATATGACATAATTAATTCTCTGTGACTAGAGAGGCATGAGAAAAAGATCAAAATAAGACTTTGAAATGAACGCTTCAAGTTTAATACAGATAAAAGGGTAATATATACAATACAATATATTATCAAGTTCCATGGTTAGTGTCATTAAGCAGCTACATACAGCAGTGGCTCCTACAATTAAATTTGTTCGCCGCTGCCCAGCGGTTAATCCAAATCAGCACAACACAGAATTCTGCTTCTAGCATCCCTCTTCGACTCCTAAAAATCAATGCATTTCGTTTACATATGATATCTAAGAGTAGAGGGTTTTCAATCTCTTTGCTGCGTGGATGAAGCCCACAATCACCTGCACTTCATCCAATTGCTTTTGCAAGTGGAAATTATAGAATTTTCACATATTAGAGATCAAATTGGTAAAGAACATACCGATCGGAACAACTTAATTTTGGAGCGATGATGTTTACCTGAGATACGAAATGGTGGTGCACCAAATGAACCAATTGTTCCTTGGATGGGTTGGGATTGATTCTCGCCTAAATTATTTTGTCATGCCAAGATAATGTCATTTTAAATTGCTTTCGACGGAAATACTTTGGTGTGTGCGCGTGGGGTGGGGGGGTGGGGGTGCGGGGGCTCACCAGATTAAAGTGTTTCCAATATCTCCACAAGGTCGCCTTGTCAAGTTTTGCAAGATTTACCCTCTGTCAATAATCTATAATGAGAAAGCAGTTCTTTTCAACGACGGCAATTTAATCTTAAAGTAGGTGCTGTTTTCAGATACGCGTCATATATCCATAAGAACTTTACAGCATCAACTAGTCCTTTAACTCATTTTAAATTCATTTCTGCATTGTAGTTTTTTTACTCATACTTTTTCGCATAGGCGTTCACAAAATTGGGTACGACAATTTCATAAAGGAAGGAATTTTCTTTTGAAGAACGATTCCTAACCAGCAAACTGTGCTTAGTTGTAAATTCTTACCAATCGAGGCCTGTGGCTAAGGGATTGAATTTCTCTGCTGCAGGCATCTAATTTAGCTGATGACGCCCATGGCCTAGTGTGCCTGACCCTTGGCTTTGTTGGTTTTTGGAACTCAATGCTAACTGAGGACAAGGCCATGATAAATGAAATCAATGAGTAGAATTACATTGGTGGCAACAGGAACTAACCTGCAAGAGGAATAGTGGCTTACAATGTTCGTTGGCTTTGTCTCCCATATCAGAACTACTGCAGAAAGAGTTGACACACTCCGGATCTTCATCGTCCTCTTCGATTCCGGTTGGAGCTTCTAGCACACTCAAAGCATTCCTTTGCAACTTCACCTCCACTCCATTCTTAAGGACCTGGAACATATTACGTGCAGTTTGAGTATTCACAAATGCTGTCAACAATTAATCATGGGAAATAATCCTATATCTGAAGAAACACTGAAGAACAAAGTACTGGATGTAATCTTTTGTATCAATTAAGTTTGCTTTTGATATCAAAATATGACCAAGAAGAATGAGTACCCACAAGATTATTCGCAACCTGGATCTTTTTATTCTCTGAACTCTCGGTTTTATTGAGTTTAAGCCGGATAAAGATTGTAACAGAACATGATGCTTAGCTCATAAATTTTGCAAGCTTGGGCTCAATTGATGAAAGCTTGGGCCCAATTGATGAATATAATATCAAAACATTAACGATTCATCTATTTCATTTACATAAGAGAACTATCACCTTTTTCTTTCATTTGGAATGTGCTTGGTAGAAGGTAATCCAGACGGTAATCCTAGATTCTCTAAAATATTACCACGCTTGTTTCGGTGTAAAAAGTATTCCCAAAAATATTGAATTACCATAGTAATAAGATGCTCCCATTTCATGTGAATATATCCCCCCCAAAAAAAATTTGGTGTTTGTCCAAGATTACCTCGAAACAATTGTTGTATATAGTGTACTCAAGGCAATTATTATAATTGCAGGTAGGCAATTATGGTAATTGAGTAAGGACCTATACGAGTAAAACAGTCTTGCTCGAAATGATAGTATGATATCTGGTTTGTCTTTATCATTATGTGTATACGTTTTACTTGTTATTACGTGTCGCTAATACACAATGATAAAACCCAAAGGATTCTTGTTTAACTGTCAACATTATGATGGCGATCATATACGTAGAAGTTGGATAGTCCATAAGCACATCCTTAAATGTTCCTAGTCGTGGGAGTATCGAGACTAGGCATCGATATTTCAGAATAGACTAGTGTATACTTTCTGGATCCCGACGAGTGGCGGTGGCCGATCTTACAAGCCATTGGTGTTTTGGCATCTAAAATTGTACACAGGTGCACTCTGGAGGTGAGTACACCAAACGGACTCGCCGAGGACTTCTAAATGGTATTATACCTATCGTCAGATAACAATTCTCTGGTGATATAAGTACATGGTAATCTTTAAACCTAAGATCGTCATGTCTCATATGAGTTCCTACTGCATTTTGATTACTACCCTACCACGGCTCAAAAGAGTCGTGCAAACAGGTTTTAGTTGAATACAGCCACGAACCACATTGAGACAATGAGTGATAGAAAGGGATTCGTCTCTTCCGATATAAGGAGTTGATGTCGTGCATAAATCCCTGACCATGGTGGATGAAATTTACTGATATGAGATCAATAGTTTCTCGGTAGGTGATGAGCTTGGCACTGGCACGGCTTATCAGGTTATTAAGGGTCTGACGTTATCCATCCCCTGGACCCGGTATGCGACACTCTCAGACGAAAAGACCGGACTGTAAGGAGATTGTCACCCAGGAGGATACAGATGGACTTGATTGTCGACCTCTCTTTCGACATATACCTGAGTAACCGTTACGTACAGCTAGTACCGCTGACGTGGTTGTGATTATAGATTTATCCAGTAATTGTCGAGTCTTTAGAATCCCACACAGAGGGTTTTTCCTAGTTCAGGCAATATGATATAGAGAACGTATATTGATACGTACAGAAGTACGATTAAATACGTGTACTGGCTACACGGACTTTAATCGAACATTTGAAAATACTAGCCGGCTTATGTTTAAACCGAATTATTAAACCAAGTATTGATTTAATAATTTACATATATATATTTTGATATATATTCTAGTATTGTGATCACTATTCATTCTCTCTTGGTTATTCGTATTTTTATACGGATACACGTATATATATTTCGATATATATACCCCTGATGGTATTTGTATTTATACAAATACTTCTAGAAGGGAGCACCTCATTAGGATTTTCTTTTTGTTAAAAAAAATAAGATGGAGGCATGGTAGAGAGCATGGTTGAAAGGAATGGGCACCATATTTTATTTTAAAACTCATTTGGATAAAACTATTTTTGGTATAGCTCATTTCTTTTGATATGGTTTCATTCTGTCATGCACACTATCTCTCCTCTCCTCCTTCCTCCTCTTGAGCTCTTTAGCTCTCTTGAGTTATGATAAATGAGAGATTTAGATAGTGATAAATCTCTACATCTCTCACACTCTATTCCTAGCAAGCCAAGTGTCAGTTGCTTTCTCAAAGTTCGTTTTGGAGCGAAGTTGGAGCTTGAATCGGTTTCCCTCGGGTGGATTATTTTCGGCAAGGGCGATCGTCTCTCAAGCTCGTTCTCGACGAACTACGGAGTTTGGAGGAATCTTCCACGATTGGGCGAACACGCTACAAAGATTGTAATTTCGCATCCTAGTAGCTAGCTTGTTAGTTTTAGTTTGCTAGTTTCGTGTTTAGAAAGATTGCTAGGTTGTGTTTCCTTGTGCTTGCAATAAAATTTTTGTTTCTCGCTTCCGATGCGCTTACTTGCGACCACCTGGAAACCTTTCAACAATACCACCTAGCACAAGATGTGCTACGACCGTCCGCCGCCGCACCAGTCGTCCTCTGCCACCCGCTGAATGTTGGCTTCATTAGGCTGCATGTTGGCCGCCCGCCGACCGTTGGCCATCCGTCGACTGTTGCACATACATATATTACCAGAGACGATTAAAATATACTAAGCATGGCAGTGCATGATTCCTTGAAATTTGATGCCCGGTCATCACATTCCTAGGAATATGAGGATTCCCTGAGAATATGAGGATTCCCGGTAATCTTTCATTCTATATACCAAACGCACCCATAAATCATAAGTAAGAATACTTTTAGTTCATTAAGCTAAGCCAAAAAAAATCTGTCCATGCCAAATCAGTCTAATTTTTTTAGGCTAATATCACCTCTGCAACTAATATCAGACTAAAAATTGATTTACCTAATAAATTTCTTGCTAAAGACGTAATAATCCAAGGGGTGGCTGAGTTGGTAGGGCATGTGACAAGATCAACAATTCAAGACATGCAACCAAGAAATGGTAAGGATTGATGGTATGGGTGATTGATTGGTGAAATAGATCATACTATAATTAGCTTTAAAGGACCACTTACCAACCAGTGCCAACCACCAAGACCAACAGCTTTCTTCACAACACCTTGCAGCCCAACAAGAACAGACTTGGTTCTGTTGTTCCCAGTTACAATCACCTTCGTGTGTCTTGGAAGCACAGATAGCTCCTCGTCGCCACTTTCGTCCCTAAACGGTGAAATAACTCGTGAAGAGCACATCTCAGCCTCCATCATTTGCAAATGATAAAACTCAACTTCCTGATATCCGACCACATGCATAAAACGACGGCTTAATCGTAGAATTCAAGATACGGTTTACTTCATTATCATGTAAAGATCAAATAAATACCAAAAATTCTCCGAGACTTCAATCTAACAAGTTAGGAGCATGTTTCATCAATGTTTGATCCAAATAAATACCAAAAACCCCAACACCCTCCCTTCTACAATTATTTCTTACAGGTGTCACTAGCAAGAGTGCTTATATTGAGACACAATCCTTCGATTAGTCACTATCCTATATGCAGAATAGTACCTGTATTGAGACATGCTATTAACATTCGCATATTAATCGCAACTTCGACAAAAATAGGACCCACACCCCATAAAATTATTGATGAAAGTACATGATGAGTGCATGCAGACTAACCTTCAAGATAGTGATATTTTGTCACTTGTGTATCATATTTAATAATAATTTTTTTTAAAGCATCTTTTAAAATTGAATTTCTTTCCAATTTGTGGGCATGTTCGGCAACTGAAAAAATAAAGGATGAGTTATGAAAGGCATGTGATTGCTCCGGCCAGTCTACTGTCTAGGAAATCGATTTTGGAACTTTTAATTGAGATGACGTCAACTTGTTTGATTGTGTTTTTTTTTTTTAAATATTCTTTCTCCAGATTAGACAAGTCAATCAGTTTTGATGTACTTAAGCTTTACTTCTGTCAATATGAGGTAAGCTACGGCTCAAATTTTTATCAAGAAAAGAAAACTTCCTAAATTATTTTGAATAGGTAAGCTAAATTGCCCTAGGTAAATTTTTTTTGTTTTGACTACAGCCCGTAAGCATTGTGTGGGGGGTGGTGGTATGGGGGAGGGGGGTTGGACCCCTAGGTCCGTTTGGAATTGCTCCACATATTTGGTCGAAAAATCCCCCTTGCCACTACAAGTGGGTGATTCGAACCCAGGACCTCCCACCTAGTAGGGGAGTGTATTTGCCGGTTGAGCTAACGCTCCTAAATTGTCCTAGTTAATCTCTGACACAAGCCCACCTCAAACTCAAAGTAGCTATCCCCAGTAAGTTAGAACTGTCAATTATAACAAATTTACTCAAAATAGCTAAAGCCCAATAGGGTTACCCTAAATTGTTTGACACCAAAGGAAAAGAATTTGGACTGATACTAAATAAATATATAATATCAAAGAACTCATTAATTAATAATTAAGATAAGTGGGACAGATGCAAGGTATCAAATTTCTCTAAATTAGTCCAGTTATAAAATGCATTTAAATAATAAATATTTTAAAAATGAAGCTTTTTATATCTTTACTTAAAACTAAAGAAAAGGGGAAATTTGTATGGATTAAACAAATAATTAGAAAGAACGCAACATTGACTGAATCATTAAAGCAGCTAGGAATCATTAAGTGCATGCAATCAGATTACTCTTCTTTCAACTTCAACCACAAAATTCAAATTAACAGTAATTAAAGAAAAGGGAAATTAAAGGAATCTCTTTTACTAATCAAAATCAGAGGAATTTGAAGCAAGCAATCGACAATCAAATCTCAAAGATCACAATTTCAAAGTCGATGAAAAATTACCAGCAAGCATTCTTCAATGCGGCGATTTCTCCCCCTGAAATCGCGAGACTGAGGTTTCAGAGCATGAAAGATGGAATTTTCGGATCCATTTGATAAGCGAAGCGATGGATCTGAGTGAATTTTGGAGAGCGACAAATGGGGGAAATAATTAGGGTTTGTTGAAGCGAGAATTGAGAGTAGAGAGAGAGAGAAAGGAGGGATTTTTATTGAAGAATGGGAAGAGGAGGGAAGAGCAAAGAGCAAGAGAGAGAAAGAGCGCAGTAAATGTTCACCAACTGCCAAGTAATGTGAGCAGTGACCTGTCTTTTCTTGGCTTGGCTTCTTTGGGTCAGCTTGGCAGCTCAATGGAACTTCCCTTTTATGCCCTCAATTTCCGAGAATTCAGCTACTAAAACTCATTTATGACAAAGCATATGGAGCCTTACATTTTCAAAAATAATATGAAAAACCATATTATTTTCCATAGAGTTTTTGCTGTAATTTTATTTTCGAGCATAATTCTTCCAATCTCACTTGTTGCTAGAGTTGCTGATTTACTTATTATTTTCTGAAATCTAGTTATCAAGGACAAAATATAAATCGCATTTGGTAAATCCTATTATGATATGACAAAATTTTAGATTAATTTTTTTAATAAAAAACACTTTTAAATTGCTTTGAAGAATATGTTTTGATATAAAAAATGATTGGTTGTCTTGTCCTTTCTTTAGAAAATTAAAAATACAAAGAAAGATGATTTAAATAAATGGCAGCGATACCGGAATTAATCCGGCATGGATGAAAAATATAATGATGGGCATTTTCGTCCTTTAGCTCAGGAGCCGAGCTCGTGAGCCGTAACCGACACGTGTCCATAGAGAGAGCAGCTGTCGGAGTGCAAACTGGCAAAGTGACCGGGCTCAGCCCAAAAGGCTTTTCTTTATGAACTGCGGTTTAAGTCCGCGGGCTCGAGTCCGAAAAGCCCTGCCGTCTGCTTCCTTATACGGGGGCATGGATCCCCTCACACCCCACAAACACCAAACAGCGTTCTCTCTCACATGGCCCTGGCGGAGAGTGCCTCGTCAGCGAGAGGGAAAAGGGACAAAAGGGGGAGCACATGCACGTGCAGTGCAATAACTCTATTATTCTCGCCACTTTATTTAATCCTCCGTACTCTGCGCTCAATGAGATGATGACTTGTGGATGGTCATAAAGAGGTGCGGTCGCATTCAATTCAAAAGAGAGAAATTTGTGATCGCTGGCTGGTTTCCTTTTTTGAGCAATACAAATTGCTTAGGGACTGTTTGGTTGCAAGATTATGAGATTTGGATTCTGAAATAGTACAGTTGAAAATTTATGCATTCGGTAATTTGTGGTTTGCTTGGTTTTGGATTTCTAATATTAAATTTATAGATTCTTATAATTTTTATTTGGTTGGTGAAAATAAAGTGAGATCTGGATTTGAGGATTTTAGAGAGATAGATAGAGAGAGAATTATTAAATAAATAAAGTACACCGGTCACATCTAAAAATACAATCAATAGTGTCAAATCCTTGAAAATCCTTTTAAAAAATCAGCATTCAGGAATTCTTATTTTGTGGTGGACCCCCCATAAAAAACAAAGGAACCCTATAAATCCAAATCCATCAACCAAATACAAAATTATGGAATCCTAGGATTCCACAATCCAAATCCATACTAATCCTGCAACCAAACAGGCCCTTAATAATACCTCAGTGTTTTTCCAACTTTGCACTTTAACACAATATAGATTTATTCTTAACACTTTAATACCCAAATGTATATCGCCGTTAGTATTTTGTTGCCTTCTGTCTCTACTGTCGTCTCTATTTTGCATCGGTTTATTGATTAAAAACCATTTTCATAATTTTTTTGTCTTTATGATTCTAAGAATAAATCGTCGCAAAATAGATACGGCGGTAAAGGCAGAAGGTAAAAAAGTGCTAACGGTAAAATATATTATGATATTAAAATGCTAAGCAGAAAACTGTATGGTATTAAAATGCAAAGGTGGTGAGACATTGAGGTATTATCAAACGATTTACGCCTACTTTTTAGTACCGACTCGGTAGATTATGTATATGCTGCTTAAGTTACCGGACGGATGATTGGTCATGTGGAATATACTGGGTTTGCATCCTGTAGGTTGAACTTACCCATACTTTTTTGTACCGACTGGATAGATTATGTATATGCTGCTTAAGTTGCCGGACGGATGATTGGTTATGTGGAATATACCGGAATTGTAGCCTGTAGGTTGAACATGCTCTTCTTTCTTTGTTTTCACATTCATCGATCGGAGCATCTCTTTCCATTAACAAAATGGTTGGTTCGCGCGTGAAAGATCCTCTCCACTGATGAGATCATTTAGAGATGAATTGTAAACAGAACATAACGATGATGAGAAGTTGGATTTTTTCAGTTCGTAAATTCACACTGGAAATTCGGTTTCCTAATTCTCACAAAAATTCAGCTTCAAAGATCCAACATGTATACTACATCCATAACCGCACCAAGCATTGTTATATACAAAAGCAACATGAAATAAACAGATCAAACTATACCGAGGGTGACAACCCGACAGCAATACTTTCCTCTCCAAATTGAGAGGCTATATATTGGGGTGGGGGGGGGGGGGCAGGGAAATAAAACGAGTAAACTATGTACAGGTGGGAACAAATTTCAAGTGTAAGATGAAAGGATTCTCAAAGGAATCATCTTCATCGCAATCCAGTGTTTCCTCCGCATTGCTGTAGTTTCTCGTTTGAAAGAATTTTTATACAAGAAATTGCACTCCCAAAGTTTCCAAAGAAAATTTGTAAAGATTGGCTTTCCAAAAAGCGAAAACTGTAGCTTTCTGAAGCTTTTCTTCCCGCTACACCATGTCAAACATCATGACCTACATACGATAAGAAAAATCAGGGGAACATCACAATGAGAGAAGAGCTTTCAGAATAGAACAATCAGCATCTATGAAGTAAAAGAAAGATGGGATCTATCTAACTTGCTTTTGTGTTGGCAATTATAGCAGTTTTTTTTTTCTTTTTTTTTCAAATTAATAAGATAAAAAGTCATGGACCCTTTCATAGTTTCTTTTGGTCCCTTGGAAGTTAGAAGCACAGAATGTTAATTAAGGAAGAGGGCTCCATACTGCACATGTGAGCAATGGCTATATTTTCACATTTGAGCAATGAGAAGTTATACAATGAGGAATGCGACAATCAAAGGCATAGGAGAAAAATCTCTCATGTTCGGTCAAAAAGTCAACAATCTACCTAGTTTGCTAATAATAGGCGTCATTTATCTTGATCAGCGTATTCTAAGATATGCACACATAGAAATTAAGTGATTTTGATACTTCCTACATTTGAATCGAAAGAGTCGCAAATTTAAGAACATTTTCCATAACCAAAGCAACGGTTAAAGAACGTCAAAATCATATGGAAATTGGTGTGCATATGCTTTAGGCCATGAAGACCAAGACGGACAATGCCGATCTTCGGAAAAAGTTGTGAGGAGTTGACTTTCTGACCAATATAGGGGAGAGGCTCTCTCCTATGTAGGCACATTTCTCGGATGAGGATTCTAGTATTTTGGTGCATGCCCACACATGCAAACCAAAAGGATGGAAGGTAATTATTTTAAGGACAATTGTAATTTTAATCTTATAAAAGTTGGTCTAATGTATTCTTTCAAGGGTTTATATGGACAAATAAGTTAGTGATATTATTTTCTTTGATCAATGGAATGCCTTTGGTAGTGAACGCAACATGGCATCTAAACATATGCCCAAACGACATTCACAAAGACGCTTGTGAAGATAAAATGTCAAAATGCATATATAGCATCAACAGTTTGCGTTAAATAGTGGAGATATTCAACAGTTCAATATCATTAACAAAATATATAACGCAATGATACTTAATGAAGTTGCAGACCTGATTACATATCGGGCATGTATCGCTTCTCTCCATCCATTCATAAATGCATGCGAGATGGAAATGATGCTCGCACTTTGTGACGATCCTTGGATTTTCTAAATCGTACTCTGCAAAATCATTAAGTGTCAGTTAACAGACCTTGTATTTAAAGAAGGAAAATCATTTCATCTCATCAAGTATAAGATACGGATCAGTAATAAGCTCTAGCTTGGAATTTTAAGTAGTATTTGAGAAGGAAAAAAATATGAGTTTTTATTTTGCAACATAAAATAGACAGCAGCTCTATTAAAACTTTCAAAGAAACGGGGTGGATTTCCAGCTTTATTTCAAAAATTAAAAAAATTATTAGAAATACACAATCACGTGTATGGAGATGTTCACACAAAAAATAAATAGCAAAGAATAATATCATCAATTTAGTTTGACGGTGAAGAGAAAATCACATAAGATTGAAATGAAGGCTTGAAATGGCTTGAGGAATTCAAAATTTTCTACTATAATGGAACTGAAATTATCTGATCGCATAAAAATTTTAGTTTTTAGTATTGTTCTCTTTCAAGCAAAAATAGTATCCATGTGTTTTGGCTCATGTTCAAAGCCAAACAAACACAAGTTCAGCCACAAAGCCTGCAGGAGATGGAACAAAACACGAGTTCAAACATAACACCTAAGCAGGTGCTATCATTTGATGTCAAGTACCAATATTTAATTTATGATCAGACCATTACCACAAGAAGATACCACATAGTTTCGACCTACAAATGAATGATGTAGCTAGGGTCTTAGAGAGCATGTATGCACAATGAAATGATCGTCAGACTATATCAAGATTCGTACCACGGTCATGAATATGATATTAACGAGGGAAGCATACCGTGCAGTTTAAGGGTGTCATTACAGGAAAATGGAATTCTAAAATGCAAATTCCACAATCAAAGTTCACTCTCATGCATACCATAAAAGCAATAATAAAGAGCATGCTGATTCTACTCTACATGATAGTTGACTAGTTCCTCAGGAAAAAAATTATGGGTTCACAAAAGTAGTAGCAGCATTCAACAAATCTTTGTCAACCAGAATAACAAAGCAAGCAAGAACTCAAAGGTAAGGGATATAAATAATCCTCCCAGGCCACATAAAATTCTAAAATTCTCATATTGCCAAAACCTAAAAGCAGCTGGGGGGGACGTGTTACATTGATCGACTAGGTGTTATCTTCGATCCCTTTGTATGTGATGTCCGTATTTCATGCCCCGAAATGGGTAGTTAGAGCGATTGACCGACAACAAAGGAATTTTCTTTGGAAGGGCGGATCCCTAGATAATAAGGGTATCAATCTTTTCAATTGGGGAAGAGTGTAAAAGGAAAGAACAAGGGTGCATGGGTAGTTTAAACATAGAGGAACTTAATTTGGCTCTTCTTTGTAAGTGGTGGTGGTTTATTTCGGACAAACATGATAAGTTGTGGATACCACTAATTGAACGCTATCGTAAGAGAAAGAAGTTTAGGTATGGAGGAACTCCGAAGTCCCGGGTTTCGTATTTTTGAAAAGGAGTTGCACCATTGGGTGACTTTTTCTTTGCTAATTCGAAGGCCGTTCTAGGAGATAGACATGATACTAGATTCTGGAAGGATGTTTGGATTGGAGAGACAAAGTTAACAAATGAATGCCCACAGATTTGTCTCTACACTAGGGATGTGAATGCATAGTGAGAAAGTGTTGGAGAATGGGTGAGTGGACCCCTAGGATTAGAGAGGAAGGATATGTTGATGGTAATGTGAGAGGCTTCAGCAATGTCGACAAGATACAAGTCTATCTGTTGCGGTAACCAGAGATTCGAGAAGTTGGAAGTGGACTTTTGATGGAAAGTTCTCAGTTAACTCAGCGTATTTGGTATTGAATGACGGGGGCTTAATATCGAGAGATGGGAGAATGATTTGGAGTGTATATGTCCCTCTAAAAGTTAGGATCTTCCTTTGGCTTTTGCCTAATGACGCGATTCTTACCAAAGGAAAATTTATTGCGCAGAAATATCTATGTTCCGTTTGGATGCTTGTTTTGTGATTGTGATTTGGAAACTACGCAGCATTTGTTTTTTGAGTGTAATCGTGCAAGTAGAATGTGGTTATGGTTGTGTCATAGAATAGGGATGTCTAGCCCACCGGGGAGCCTCGGTTGCTAGCGGATAGATTGGCGGACATTTTCGGTATCGCATAGCAATAACAATTTAGGAGACATTTTTATTGCGGCGACACTTTGGGGGATGCGGTTGAATAGAAATGATTGTTGCTTTAATAACTCTATTTATAATTTTGAAAGCTTGATCCATATCATTGATGATTTGTTCATCCTTTGGGCAAGTGTGGCATCAAAATCGAGGGGAAAAATGAAGGCAATGACGCTATTTCCGCCAATAAATGAACAGGGACACACAGGACATGGTCAAGCCAGGGGTTCATGAGCTTGGTATCTAGTGGTCGGGAAGGGAAAGGAAGGAGGAGGTATTTTTGGAACCTAGTGTTGCTCTTTACTTTGCTTGCTGGATTTTGCTAGGAGAGCAAGTTCAAGTAATTGTGGTTGGGCTCATTTGTTGTATTTTGGGATGAAATGTATGTTGGTAGTCACAAACTCTTCATTTTGACTCCGATATGCGAAGGTTTGATATGTACTAGTTATCTATGTGACTTCATATGTAGCGATTATGTTTCATATCTTTAATGAAACTTGGTGGATTACCATTATTTATATCAAAAAAATAAATCAGCTTTCACAAGATGGTATATTGGATCAAATCATGAATTTTGAACTAGAGGATAATATATAGAACCGCCGTGTGTTAGTTAATAACATAAATAACTCCCTTCCTCTCCCCCAGCCACTGATGAATTTTCATCTTTTTTTCTTCATTGTGTCTTAACCAAATGCAAGTTCCTCTTCTAGGGTCTAATTGAACCTATCCATTTTCCTTTTTCAAAAATAAAGGGCAAAAAGGAGAAGAAGTTGCTCTTTCTTAGTGGAGGGGAATATATCTCGTAGGTAATGTCAAGAAAAACTTTACCCAAAAGCTTAAGCTGTTAAGTTGTGGGTTAACAATATATATCAAGAAAATAGAATAACACTTTAATACTCCCCCTAACGTGGGCCTTTGAAATTCGGGCCACGTGGAAAGGCCTCTAACAGAAACTCTTGCTAATAAGAGCGGGTAAATGGGGGATATAAATATATTTTAAATTGACAATGATGAGGTTTGAACGCAGTAGTATCTTTGAAACCTGGTGTGCTCTAATACCATGTTAAGAACCAATTTACCCAAAATCTTAAATTGTTAGGTTGTGGGTTAACAATGTATATCAAGAAAATAGAATAACACTTTAATAGGTAAAAAGATAAGATACATAAATTTGTTAGCCTTGTTATTCATCATTCACCAACTTCCCATAGGTACAATATTTAATATTCTCCTTTCTCTCAAGAGGCATGGAGGTGAGACAGAATATTAATTCATAATAGAAACTATCGATCTTTTCTCCATCATAAAAAATTGTTATTGCAATATAAGAGGAAAAAGGGCCAAGGACGCGCCCAAAAAAATGATACCTTTTATTGGATGATGACTATTACTTTACGCAATATGACATCTCTCTCATAATTAGATATTAGATTTATTTTATGTCACGTCATTTTATTTAATATGCAATACCTAAAAAAAATATTGACATGCCAGCTTCACTGTAGGCCACCCAGGGCATGTAAATAGAAACCGTTGACCGATTTGCACCATAAGAGATAATATTGTTGTTAATCCTGATTAAGGATAAATACCAGGCTTATCTAAATGAGATACAATAAAAATTACCTTCAAGACAAGTGGGACAAACATCCTCTTCCTCTGTAATCGAAGCATCTGATTTGCTCGGCTTTGAAATCTCATCTTCCATTCCTTGAAGGCACTCTTGTTCGCCCGGTACTTTACTCTTCTTGGACTCAGAACCTTTCAAATTAGAGTCTGTGGGTTGCAAATGACCAATCTTCATGCCACAGTTATCATAAGGTACCAGTGCAGGAGGGGCTCCATGGACATCAGGAGGGACCGATGAGTTCAGATGCCCATCAAAAACTAGTCCAGGAGAGACTGCAGAGGATGTGGCTTCATGTGGCTCTGATGATCTTGGATACTGCAAAAGGATTGCTATATTTGTGAGTGATGTCTTTCAGCCATGTATCCCATTTAAAATTATATTTTAAAAGAAGAAGAAGAAGAAAGAAACAAAGGCAATACCAACTAGAATTTTTCAGCAATACAATTCTATAATACATAACTAATGAACATGCAACAATACCACATTATAAGTGTCCCAAGGTTTTTTTCCAATGCACTAAATACCCAAAAAAATTGACAGATTAATAGCCAAAGATAAATCGTTTGGCTGGATTTAGTATGTGGAGTTCACCATAACAAGCCGGTTTTGGTGGTTACAGATTTGAGATTGTCAATTATTATTACCTATGCGGTTTCTAACTCAAAGTGCTACGCCAAACATTTTGCAAGCTCGATCGCCAAGAATTTAGCCCAGACCACGCATATGCATGAGATTCCATAGCTATCATAGCTAAAATATTCGAAAACCATTGTGTTTTCAACACCATGATGACCAAGCACGTCGTCAAACTTATTCTGTAGAAACCATCTAGCTGATAACCACTCCAAGAATTGGAGACCTAAAAGCATTTAATTTCTTACAGGCATTTTACATGCGCGAACCAAGTTTTCTTCACCATCTCACAATTTACCTCAGATATGTGTAATTGGAAAATATAGGCGCTCATGTCAACTGCTCATTTATGTTTGATGGTAAGATGCATCAAAAATTTAAAAGTTATTGAGAATATTCAGCAGTTACCAAGAACAAATCACCATTCAGTAATCAACGGCATTAGAATCACATGTTCCTTATGTATTTTTTTTTAAAAACTATCCTGCTGTAAGAAGCTCAAACAATTGCATGAGCCTAAATTGCATGACCAAACTGATATAATTTATGGCTATGGCATACCTAAAAATGATGTAATAAACAAATGGTAGAAAAGTTAAAATAAATCTAAAACTTGAAACTATTCCCAAAGAAGTTTCTTTCATCAGGGGAAAAGATGCTAAAAATAGAAGAAACAAGAGCACTCACATGATAGTAAGCAGGTGCTCTGTCTACTTTAGCTCTAGCGGATGAACAACAGCAACCCATTTTCAACTCTTCTTAATTTTGTTCCCTTTGTTTCTATTCTCCTTAAACTGGCCGTGCACCTGAAAATACAGGATGAGGATATTAGAATATTTTCATATATTTCCGCAACCCTCGCCACAACTTCAGAGTTTTGATGCAGTGGCAGGGACATTTAAGATGGTGCAACCCACGTGGTGCGTATTAAAGCGGGTTAATGAGAAAATAATGCTGCACAAAAGCTTGGGCTTCGACCCATGGGCCCTAACTTGAGCTTTGATGCAGTGGTAGAGAAATTTAAGAAATCATTGTTACGGTCAGCTGATATATAGGTATTGAAGCTGAAAAAGCCAGAGCTCAATTTGCAATCGAAAAAAAATTACCAGTAAATTTTCCCATTATTACCAAACATCTACATGATGCCTTACTGGATTCATAGATATCACAGAACAAAAAGGAAAAAACTAATTGATTGCTTGAGACAAAATCATACAAACACAGATACATGCAGAGGGCAGTATATTTGCAAATGGAATCAGAAATGTCCGAGCTGGTAGCCATTTAAATGAGATGTGATTGAACATGGATTAGATACCAATGAGCAATGGTTGAAGGAGCACACAAGAAATTATCATGTTACATGAATGAGGCAGAAAGGCAAAAGAGTAAGGGATACAAACTTCAAAAAATAACATGTTGTTTACATAAGAAGACAATCTTCCAGCCAAAAGAGAGTGTATAACGAATATTATAGGGAAAGAAGATAAATTCTCAGCCTATATATATATATATATATATATATATATATATATATAAAAGAGAAGTACAACATTATTTAAGTCAGAAAACCATCCAAGAAATGAAAACATGTGGACCTTTTGATAGTCACTTCACTGTTTAACGGGATTGGACTTGACATGTTGAAGTCGGTTTCATCTTCCATCAAAGCCATAAAGGGAATAGTGAGCTGTTGTGCTGTGTTACAACAGTTTAGTGCCATCTGGGCTCTTATATACTATGTAGCATGAGTTCGGATACGGATACGGGATACGATATGGATTCGCGGATTCGTGATTTTCGTAAAACCTAAGATACAGGATATGTTTATATCAATTTTTAATAAAATAATATTAATATATATTAATATACACATATAAACATATAATAATATAAATAAATAATGGCATTACGTTAGATATTCAATGCATTTTCAAATTTTCAATAGCCTTAATTTTCAAGAGAAATCAAGAGAAAGAGGAGAGGCGCCGATTTTCGAGAGAGGTTGATAAGACATTTACAAGTCCAAACGAATCCGAAAAAATCCAAGAGTTAACAAGAGTTTCGGACTCCGGCTCGCGATCGGGGACAGTTCGTGAGGCACCTACAAGTATCCGTGCTTCATAGCTTATATGCATATTTCAAGGTTGTGAAGTCCTTTCTTCATAACTACAGTCTAGAAACTTTACTTCTCTTCTTCTACATTAGAAAATCATAGGATTTAACCTAGGTGCATCACCAATGTGTGATACTGAACAACTGAAACCCAATCCGCATACACACAAAACATGCACACACGCAAAGCACTCATACACACGAATTTGCATATGGTATTTTGAAGTTAGCATTAGCACAAAATCAGAACAAGTACCAGCCATGAATGCGCTATCTTGTTGTAATTGAATTTATATGCAACACATTAGCAAGCACGGGTGATCCTTGATGGTCGACTTTAAAATTCACTGATGATCGTGATTCCCTGAATCCGGACGCAGCAATTTAAGATCCAAGTGGCAATTACTGTCGGCTGTGATATGCAATAATTGAAGTCATATCCTTTCGTATACCTTCAATTGACACTTATTGCATCTTTGTAGCTACCATACTTTGGTGGTTTGTCATTGTTTGGTTCTATTATCAGAATCAATGACGGAATGACTTCAATCACTTCGCAGTCATCCGCAAGGGGATCGATTGATATGCAAAATTCATTGTTTTTTTTTGTGTAGCAATCATACTATACTCTAAAATTTCTAACATCTTGGAGTTGCATCGGTCGAGATAATTGCACTTGTCTAAAATCTAACTCCAACCTCAATATCCAAACATGACTCAAAGTTGATTATAAACTCAAATGCATGAATTAATTAATCGTGCTTGATCTAATTGCATAACTGCATAAAAAGCCCAAACTAAGAACCAAAATCAGTAAGCCCTGACACAAAAATAATAAGAAATATAAATAAATCTCGATTGAAACCCTAGAGGAATCGATGGAAACCCTAGAAACACATCACTGCATCATAATCACACACACACACACACACACCCCAAAAAAAAAAGAAAAAGAAAAAAAAAATCGAATCTGAGATGATCAAAGTTGAGGGGTTTTACCAGAATTGGAGGAGGTTGTGAGTATCGCTTGGGTTTTAGAGGAGAAAAAAGGCCGTGTATTTATTCATTTATTTATTTACAAGGATAATGATCAAAGGAGATTTTGACTTGGATTTGGTAATGAACGAAGAGTTTGGGAGAAAAAATTTGAATTTGCAATAAATTTTGGTGAGGGTTTGAAAGTTTGTTTGAGGTTTGTTGAGATTTTGGAGGGTCCCAACGCAAAAACCCACCGCGTAATTTTGACTGTGGATGCTGCTAATGGCGCGCCACCTGGCCTTGCGTCTGGGTTTGGGTCATCTAATTAAATGCAATTATAATAGGGCTATTGGCTATGAGGTCATATATATAGATATTGGATTTTTTTTTGAAATAGGGTGATTTTAAATTTTTATTATTAAAATAGGGTAGTAAAAATTTTTTTTATGAAAATAGGATGGTTTGTGGGCCCCACGGAATTAAAATAAAATTTTTTTTAAAGAGGGCGGGCCCGCCCTCTCCTTTACAAAGAAGAGGGCGGGTTTTGAGAACCCGCCCTCTCCTTTAGGAGAGGGCGGGTTCTCAAAACCCGCCCTCTTCAAAAATGAGGGGAGGGCGGGTTTTTGGAACCCGCCCTCCCCTATAATAGGTAGAGGGCGGGTTCTAAGGTTTTTAGAACCCGCCCTCTAAACCGGGGATTGGGATGGGGTCCACCAAACCGTCCTATTTTCATAAAATAAATTTTAACTACCCTATTTTAATAATAAAAATTTAAAATTATCCTATTTCAAAAAAAAACCCTATAGATATTAGAATAGACCTGTTTTTTGATATTTAACTGAAATGGATGAGATTTAAAATATTTTAAATGTGTTTGTAGAGACAGGAGAAGACTTGAATAGTAGTAGGAAATAAAAATCAAATGTTATTTTCCTGCAAAATTATGAGGACTTTGTTGATGAGGGTACGAAAAAAATTATTTCATGTGTCAGCCCTTATGCATCCGGACAAAAGAGAAAAAAAATAAATGTGTGGGCTTCACATGCTACCCAAGGCCGTCCGAAACTTCCTCTCCCACCCCCTGCCCAGATTTATTACACCCGGCACGCCGAATAATTTCTCGAGGGTCATTATCACGTCCCGCTTCCCAAAAAACGGAATGCGATGGGTGACTAGGTCAGCCATACTCTTACAGTCAGGAAATAATCCCGTCGCAGTCACACTTCGGTTTCTAATATTGCATGGTAGTCAGTAAACACAGTACTAGAGTAAAGAAAATCACAATTCACAACTTTATTACATTAAAAATAACATAGTTCATGATATATTTATTTGCATGAAAAAATAACTAACCAAAAAAATAACAGCGGTCTTTTAGCAAGCAAAAAGGTGATGGCGCTGATGTTGCGGTCTGGGCCTCCACGATCCCAAATGGCAGGTCCTGCTCCTGAACTGGGTCCACTCCGTCCTCTGAGCATGCACACTCAGATCTTTAGGGCGACACATATAGCAATAAATATATAGTGTGTGTACAGTGTTAATAAATATGAAGTGCACAGCAGAATACAATAACACGAGAATAAATAACGTCAAGTAAATATGAACAGCGCGGTATATGTATCATGTCAGCAATCCACGCAATATGTGTGTTATTACCTATCAGTCGCTAAGTCAAATGAAATTAATCGGTGGAAAAGATACGCATGCTTAACAAGGGTCTCGTGCATGCTCGAGACTACGGTTTACTGTTGCCCGGAATATAACCCTGCAGCCATGCTGTTAGGCCCACGACCTAATGTATATACGTATCACCAATATCGAATGATCATCTTCTAAATCACTGTACTTCGCTAAATACTAGTTCAATTCCGCCTTGATTCCCTCATTTTCTCAGGTCACAGTAACTATAACTATAGGATTAATTGTATACAAGCACGCGCTAATTCACGGTCTTATTGACTTCCATTGCACTGTTCAATTTCACTAATCAACCACTTATCATAGGCGTGTTTGATACAACTAATCCAATACCACTCACGTTCAACAATGCAAAATTCGCTAAAAATCACTATGAACGTTCGCTATCACTAAAAGTATCATGTTCAGGTAAAATACATGAATGATGCAGCATAGCAAGTCACATACAATATGAAATACACTGCACCTTGTGATTTTAGAAAAATATATTAATCTACACGATCGTATTTAGACAAAATGCTACAGAAGAGGTCAAAAGTAAACTCCAACAGCAATCTAATAAAATTGGTTCCATATTAAACGGGTTTCAGATTTGCGAGATGCAGTCGTTTCATTTTAAGTTTTCATCGCTGAAATTTCAGTTTCTGAACTGAAATTCCAATCCGCGACACACTTTTCACCCCGTTGCTATCATAATTAGGCAAAGCCACATTTGAGTAAAATTTAGATCTTTTAATTAGGTTTCCAACGCACTAGACGGGTTGAAAATAGTCGCCATGTGCTGGGAGACACATTCTGTTCAAGGTCAGGGCATACGTTCTGTCCCTGCTTGGGACTGCGGTACACTTCGACAGTTTAAATTGCAATTAAGATATCAAACGGTAGTAAAATTAAACGAAACAAAAACCAATAGTTATCTAACAGGATTTTCATTACAACAGTATAGGGTTACGCATAATTCCATGTTCGTACAGCGCTACACATTCATATAAAATCAGGCATCATCGTGGAATGTTGCTCTGGACTGCAGTCCAGAGCCGCATTCCCAGTCAGTTCTCGTTACCGTGATCTATCAATATCGAAAACTAAACTATACAGGGTTCTATCTTATCGAGTCGGATTCGATATGAGCTATAAAACATTACATTCCGATGTGCATATAATTTTATATTAAATTTAACATCTCGACATGTACAGTAAAAACAGAATTGACGTCGCCTCTTTGGGGGCATCGTTACACATGCGATACTTCGTCATTTAGAGTTCAGAATTCTACGGGACATTCATAAGAAGCAAAAGGAAATATGGATAAAAGGTTTGAGCATGATCGACGGGTTTAAGTTCAGTTCTCTATCTCGAACTAACAACACAATATCGAGAATTATCGAAATGAATTTGGTTTTACCTAACACGTGAAAACGATATTTAACATTTACAACTTCCATGCGATTAGGGCATACAAAATATATGTGATAATATATTACGTAACACGGAGTCACAATAAATGAATTAGTATAATATTAATATGAATTTATAGATCTAAGTATATAGCATGTTAAAGCAAGTGAGGTTTCATTTGCCTTCGGTCGCTGATATAGAAGCGACACTACGTGCAGGATTCGTCTTGACACACGAGACATCACGATGCTGGACACGGTGCGTAGCGCGTGCACAATGCGCGGTGACCCGGTACTGGACGCAGTGGCGATGCGGGCATGATACGGTAGTGGGTGTGGTGATGACGCGGGCGTGATACGGTACTGGGCACGGTCTTGGCTCGGTACGTGGTGCGGGTGTGGCACGACGCGACACGGTACTGGACGCGGTACTGGTGTGGAAGTGGGTATGGTGTGTGCACTGGACCGGGGCACGGGGGGCACGGAGGCGAGCACGATCCGCGACATGTCTGAGCACGCGGGCGACACGGAGCTGGGTACGGCGGATTTGCGGTCGCGGCACGGTGCCTGCGACGTCGAGGGCAAAGGTGTTCGGCGATGGGTGGTGCGGCTGGATGGTCCGCGATGGAGTCACAGGGGTTGTTGAGGATGGTGATGTCAGGGCTAGGTGCTCGGGGTTGAGGGGCTCGAGGGTGAGAAGAGCTCGGTGGTGCTGGGGTTGGGCTCAAAAGAGCTTAGGTTATAAGAGAAAGGAGAAACTGGAGAGCGACCGGTAATGGTGCAGGCGGGTGGAGGAGGCGTGGGGGAAGCTCCTCGGCGAAGGGTTGCAGGGGCAAAGCGGTGGTGCTCAGGTCATCGGTGAGGTCGTCGGAGGAAGAAAGTGGGGTTGCGGAGGAGTTGGTCACTAGAGGTGTTCGCGTTTGCTGGCCGGCTGTAGGGGTTTGCAGGTGGGTTTCGAGGGGGGAGAGAACGAGAGAGGTGTAAGTCGATGTCGCGCACCTCACGTGTCCGCGGGGAGGCGGAAATAGCAAAAAATGATTTTTACGAGCTTCGCAACATCGACTCAAACCAAGGATCGAACACAAACCGTAGCTAGCAAACTACTTGAGGTTTAACTACTCGGATTCGAAGTTATACCTCACGATACAAGTCATTCGGGTCTTCATCGCTGTCCTCTACTCGTCGTCGGCTCCAAGGATCGTATCGGAGCGCGGCTACCTCGACGGCCTTCTCGAGTCAAAGACGATCCACCCTAGAGTCTATAGTCCGAGCTCCTATCTCGAATCTAAGATAACTACGGCTTCTAGTTTGCTAATCTAGAAGTCCTAGACGGTGTAGAGTATTTAGATGGATTACTTTGTCACTTCAAACTCTAGGATCCTCAACACATGAGAGCTTTTAGGGTTTGAGAAAGAAGATGAAGACTTGAGGAGAGAGAAAGTGTTTGTGATTATCATATGAATTATTCTCATGTTTGAATTATCATGAAGCATACAAATATCTCTTGATAAATATCTAGAAATATCTTGTAAAATTCATTTAATTCAAAGGGCGAATCACCTCATGAGTCATGGTTCATTTAATGAAAACCTACACCTCATCTCTCCACCTCATTTGTGTTTAATCCAAAAAGAAATAAACCCTAATGAGTCATATTCTTCTAGAAGCTTCCCGAAAAATTACAGGACTGCCCCTCCCATCCGTATTTACGAAAAACATGGATAATCTGAGACTAAATAAATCTATCAGTATAATGCTAGAATCTGGCTTAAACCAAAGCCCACTAGTATTATCTGCCCGATCATATTACGTGCATAAGTGTACGTAAGTGATCGCGGCCCTGCCGTAAAACCATACGGCCTCTACGCCTTTTGCCCGGTGCAGGGAAACTCTCTGTGTGGGACTCTAAAGACTCGACACTATGCTGGTAGTGGGTTTAACCACATGCCGCAAGCGGTACTAGCTGTACGTAACGGTTCCCAGGTAGACATCGATAAGAAGGCCGATGAGGTAACTCATCCGAACTCTTACTGAGCCTGTATGTGACAATCTCCGTACAGTCCGGTCTGTTCGTCTAAGAGTATCGCATATCGGGCCTAGGGGAATGGTGAACGTCAGACCCCTAATAGCGATATAAGTCGTGTCGGAGTGTAGCCCAGAACACCCTGAGAAACTACTGGAACGCATACCAGTAAATCTCACTTGCCGTAGCCACGAACCTTTGTGTAATGGCTCTCCAACACAGCGTGATATCAACCCCCAATACCGGGAGAGACGAATCATGTCTAACCGCCACTGCCTCCAAGTGTTTCGGGACTGTACCCAACTACTACCTGTTTACACGACTCCTTTGAGCCGTGGTAGGGTAGTGATCAAAGTACAGTGGGAACTGTAAATCCCCGTTCCCATCAATAAATCTTTCTGTATTTTTCCTAGTCCCCCGAATATTTTCCTATTTTTCCCTGTATTTTTTGTGTGAAATTGGTTGCTTAAGATTTAGTATTTATTTTTCTAACCCCTTTTTAGAATCAAAGCCTAAAACCAAAACTATATATATATAATCCCCGGCCCAAACCAAAATATTTAATTAAACAAAACCCCCCAGCCCAACATTCCCTCAGCCCAGAAAGGAATTAAATTAAATCCCCCAAGGCCCAAGCCCGCGCCCGCGCCCGTTTCCCTTACCCAAACACCTGCGCGCCCGACCCGACCCGCTCCACTCCTCTTCTTCCCCACGTTCATTTCCCGCTCGTTTTCTCCCCCCGCGCGTACCCACGTCGCCCCTTGATCGCGCCGTTGCCTTACGTCCCTGCGTTCGCCGACCACGACCGCGCACCCCCTCGAGCTCCTCAACCTCTCCTCGTCTCAAACTCCTCTCTCCCTCCTCACTCTCGATCTCTCAAACTCCTCTCCTCACTAAAAAAAAAACAGAAAACTCCTAAGCCGCCGCCGCCGACTACGACCTCCACTGTTCCTCCCTCGTTTCTCTTCTACCAACACCACTACCACTACAGCCTTCTCCTCCATCAACTGAGCTCCCTCTCCTCACCATTTCCAGCCTCCGCAGAGCCCCCTGCACACCTACCTCGGCCACCACCTGCACCCCGATGCCGACGAGTCCCCACCACCTCGTCGACCCTCTACATCCTCATCATCACCATTACCACCAAACCCGAGCCCCCACTACCTGCTCCCTCTCTCTCCAAAACCACCAAGCTCCGAATCCTACACGCGACCACTGTGACCATCGCCGGAACGACCACCGCCGACCCCAGCACGCCCCAGGAGATCTACAGCACCACACTCCGCCTCCAGCGACCACGAGCCATCTCCAGGCAACTCTGATGACGGACCCGAACGCGAGCCGAGGCCTTGAATCCAAACCGTGCCGTTCGTCGCGCGTTCGTGCCGTTGCCACTGCCGTGCGTCACCAAAGCGTCTCCAGGCAGGTACCCTACTTGCTACATGCTAGATTATCCTGTTACAAATCAAAATCGTATTAATTCCGTGTTTATAATTCGTGAACCTTATATGACACAAGTGCTTGATGCAAAACCCGAACGAAAACTCTCCATTAAACTGACGGAACTTGATTACATGTGCTGGCCCGTGTGTCAATGAACATTGTGGTGAAATTTAACTGGAAAATTTAATCGTTACTGGCTTAAACGATCACCCCCAATTACACCCGTTAAAAACTGAATATTTCCCACGTCTGAAACTTGTTAAAATCATAATTAATTTCTTACATATTGAAATGATGCGTTCGAGGGCTCAAATCGAAGCCGACTCTATATAAGTTTTTAGTTGTTTCTGTACTGAAAATATGACGAGAACTGGTTCGGAGAGCGACTCTGGACTGCAGTCCAGAGCAGCTCTGGCTGTTGATTTCTATCTCGTAATGCTTACTACTTTGCTGCCTGAACTTGTATGTTGTGGAACCATATACTTTATTGAAGATGAAACTGTTAGCTAAATAACTCAAGTGATTTCACCCCTTTTTATCATCGTTTACTATTTAAACTGCAATTTAAAAGAACAGGATGTATAGCAGTCCTAAACGAAAACAGAACTGATACCCTATCGTTGAACAGTGCATAACTTCTGATGTAGAGATGCGATTGAGAATCCGTCTAGTGTTTTGGAAACCTTATTGAAAACCCTAAATTTCATTCAACTGTATCATCGCTAAATTCTGATCTCAACTGGGTGAAAATCGTGTCGCGAAACGGACGTTCAGTTCAGAGACTGAATTTCCTGCAGCGAACACTTAAATTGAAATGGCTGTAACTTAAATACCCGAAATCCGATTGCACTGAAACAAATTTTTCTGAATTTCCGACAGAGTATACTTGTTACCGTATTTGTATCGTTTCACTGAATTCTGAACATATGAATTACTGCAATTTTTGTAAGCTCATGAAGTGCATAATAGTTCATATTACACATGACTTGTTAACTGCATAAATGTATATACCTTACCCAACCGCCATACACATAGTGATAGTACGCGTTATTATTCAGTGTACAATGCATTATCGTGCGTGAATGATATTGGTTTAGGAGTGTCAAGTACGCCAATGGAAAAGTGAATGATTCGGGACAGTGATTAATACAGTGAACAGTGACAAAACCGTGTTATTGGTGCATACTTGTACACGACTAAATCATAATCATCAATAGTGTAAACCTGGGGAAAAAGGGAAAATCGAAGTGGAAAGAGCATCGTATTTAGCGAGGACCATGTTTTAGAGGATGATCATTCGAACGGCGACTCTTATATATATTAGGTAGGATCTAGCGATCCGGCTGACAGGGTTATGTCCCGGGCGTGTGGGCCGTTGTCTTGAGTATGTACGAGACTCCCGTTAAACATGATCCTCCTTTCCACAACTCAATTTCATACATGACTTAGAGACTGATAGGGACACATATCATACTTTGCATCATTTAGTGACATAGTGATTATCTGCATTTTACATCCACTGTTATTACCTTATTTGCCTGTTTCATGCCATTATTATAATATTGCTATTTCGTCGCTCTGACGACTTGAGTAGGCATGCTCAAATCTCGAGGAAGAACCAGCGCAGGAGTCGGACTTACCCTTCGAGCTAGCGGAGATTTAGTCCGGAGTACCTTTTTCTTCTTTTCTGCTTTCCCTAAAGAGATCTTGTATTCGAACTCGGTTAGTAGTTCTTTCTTGTTTATTTGTAAATTGTGGACAATGAACTTTAATGTAATATTTTAGTGATGTATTTCCTTTACTTCCGTGCTTTGTTTACTGATTACCATATAATGCTAGAAGCCGAAGTGTGACTACGGCGGGATTATTCCTTGACCGTAGGAGCATGGCTGGCCTAGTCATCCCTCGTTTTCCGTATTTTGGGAAGCGGTACGTGCCAGGAACACACTCGAGGCGAAGTAGCAGTGTCAAGTCGATGGACTAAGCTGTACTCATGTCACCTGAGAACTGCTACCTGACGACAGGTATAATAACCATCAGCAGTTCTCGGCGAGTCCTGTCCAGTGTACTCGTAACCTAACGAGCACTTGCATACTATCTCCAGTACGACGTGCTGATGGTTGTGGGACATACCATCTCCCGATCTAGGATGAGAAACATATACACCAGTCTACTCCGGAGTATCGATGCCCCGTCTCGATAATCCTACGGCTAGGGACCTGTATAAGGATGTGCTTGTAGATTACCCAGCCCCACTAGTGTGACTGCCATCACAACGCTGGTAATCAAGCAAGGATCCTAAGGGCTCTACTAATATGTATAAGCGATATGCATGTAGGGTTACTAGGCACTCTAATAAGGTTCTACAAGGCATCAACCATGCCCGATTTAAATTTTAGCCGTGCCGAACAACCCTAACCAAGATCTTTAAACTAGAGATTAGGCGAAACAAAGTATGTTAAACACTTTAACACTAAGAGTTTGGGATTACAACCTTTGTAGTCCGGTCCTTCACTTCTAAAGCTCCGTGTTGAGGCCCCTTCACTGCGATCATCAAGTTCCGGACTCTAGAGAGGCTCCACGAAGAGAAAGATGCAAGCTTGCTTCCGATCTTCGATAACAAAGATGATCTACCTTGAAGTTTCATTAACATAAGCTCTCACTCACAAATGAAGTGAACACCATAATCTAAATGGCAAGAATAGATTAGGATGATGAAATAGGAAATTAGCTCTCGTTTATTTTCTTTAACTCACTCATTTTCATCACTTCATAAAAATCTAGAAAGCTTTTCATGAATGAAAGAAGAAGGAAGAAGAAGAACAAATCTTTTTGTAATGAATAATGAATTGTCATGAGGTTAGAATTGCAACCATGGGTTAAGTATGATAACTTAACCCATGTAGAGACTTAACCATGGTCATGGGTTGGATTGGGTTAATAAATATCATAACAAATATCTTTAGCAAGAAACAAAAGAAAAACCTTCTAGAAGCTTCTAGAAAATATCAACCCAAATCAAACCTTAATCATGTTTAATCTCTACTAATCACGTTGCATTAATAATCCTAACATGTTACAATATTATATATCACATATACAATATTTATTGTAACAAAATAAAATAATACAATTAATATATATCAATGTATTACCCGAGTGAGAAAAAGAATCTTTTAGTAAGCTTATATCAGTTAATGTAATTTAATATATCAAATATATAATTATACATTAAATTATCGAATCAACACTTGATCCGATAATCCGGCTATTTCACAAATAACTGACTAATATTATCTGTATCAGTTCATCGAATCAACACTTGATCCGATGACCCGGCTATATCACATATACCCGGCCGATATCTCATATCGCGAGAATCTAATACGGTATCACATACACGTATTATTCTCGGTCCTGCACATATCATATATGTGCTCCTACTCCGTTTTGCCAGAGTCAAGAAACCTCTGTGTAAGACTCTAAAGAATCGTCAATACGCCGGCAGTAGGTGATGATCATATCAAACACCCACAAGTTGCAAGCGGTCGGTTAAACGTGACAGCCACCCAGGTATTGAGCGACCAGAAGATCAACAAGCAAGCCTGTACTTTCTCCCGCGAATCCATTCAGTAACACTCCCGTACAGTCCGGTCTCTTCGTCTGATATGTCGCATATCTCGCCTAGGGATGGTATACGTCAGACCCCAGTAGCTTGATAAGTCGTGTCGATATGAGGTCTATAACGGTTCGAGAAACTACTAATAACACTAACCAGTAAATCTCAACAACCCTGGTCAGGGAGTTCCAGTTATAGCCAATCGAATACAGTGCAACATCAACTCCCTATACCGGGAGAGACGAATCCCCTCCTATCGCTCATTGCCTCCATGTGATTCGGGACTGTACCCAAAAGCCACCTTTTTGCACGCCCTCTTGGACATGGTATGATGGAAATCAAAGCACAGTGGGAATCGCACAAGACTCTATGACGATCTCGGGTCTACAGACTACTCTGTACCAGTGTCACCAGAGAATTGCCATCTGACGTGAGATATAATACCATCTAGGAGTTCTCGGCGAGTCCGTCCAGTGTACCCAGTCTCTACTGAGCACCCGTACACCATCCTTGATGTCAAACACCGATGGATATGGGATCATCTATCGCCCATCATATGGGTCAAGATGCGTATACGCTAGTCTACTCTGGTGTATCGATGCCCTGTCTCGATACACCCTCAACTAGGAACAGTTATAGGATGTACCCGTCGACTACCATGGCCCCACTAATATGATCTCATCATAATCCCAGTAGTCGAGTACATATCTTAAGGGCTTTATCAACATGTAACATAGAGACAATCAGAGTATGTGTTAAGATAAAGTACAACCAGATAGCATACTATCATGTCGACCAAGAAAGTCCTCCCTATATATGTCCAAGCATCCATTACAATATACATCATATGTACAGTAATGGCCTCTAGGGCATACATATAACTAACAATCTCCCACTTGCACTAGAGCCATCTGTTATGGCATCGCATACCCAACAATTAGCTGTGGTTGAAGTATCTCATACTCAACCATCTCATAAAAGTCTCCACTGGGAAAAAGGCCTTTGTGAGTGGATTCGCGCAGTTGTCCTCTGTGTCTACTCTCCTAACCTCAATCTCCCTGGAGATCAATCATCTCCATGATCAGGTGATGCTGCCTAAGAATTATATCTGGATTTCTGATGGGACGGGGGTTCCTTGGCATAAGCCACAACTCCATTGTCACACAATTGTAGGAACGAAGTTCATCTCATGAACTTATATAGATCCAGACTGCCTCTTTGGTAGCATCCTTGGTAACGACGTATCTTGCCTTTAATCGTCTAGTAAGTCACGGTATCTATTTTGGAACTCTTCCAATATACCGTCCTTCCACTGAGGGTAAAGACAATACCTGTGACTGACATTCAGTCGTCCTTATCACACTGGAACCTTTCCAGTGATTCTCCCCAGTATCGATTGATACCATCTCACTACAACTAGTGAGAATCCTAACATCCAATTAGATCTATCTCATAGATCCAAAACCCAGGATTTAGGAGGTATCGCTTTAATCCTATATGGAGAATCCTTATGATAAGGGGAGATTGACCGAGCGTAGTATAGGAAACTCCTTTCCTATCAAGAGTATGTCATCCACGTATTCTACGAGGATCACCACCATACTCTCTACTACCTTTTTGTATATACAAGGTTCATCTACCATTTTGATGAAGTCAAACTTTTTGACTATCTCATCAAAACAGACGTTCCAACTCCGCGATACCTGATTTATCACATAAAACATCTTGCTCACGTTTTCGCTGCTCCCACTGTCTACGAAGCCCTCTGGCTGTGTACTTATAGACGCTCCTTTCCAAATCAATATTTAGAAAAGCAGTCATGACATCCAACCGCTAGATATCGTAGTCATGGTATGTAGCCGTGGCAAGTAGGATCTAGATGGACTTAAGCATAGCTTTTGAAAGTCTTAACTTTTCCATGTACACCAAGTAATCTTCTCAAGATATACTTGCTCCTGATGGGGATTTAACCCTTCAGATAAAACAACCAAAGTCCATACTTTGTTGGTGTATAAGGATTCCATCTCAGATCGCTAAGCATCCAGCCATTCTTACAGAGTCCCACTCCTGATGGCCAGCTCGAAAACTAGTTGGGTCATCATCTTATGATGCAATCCTCGCTCCCACCGTCATAGAGAAAACCGAAGTATCTCTCAGGTGGGTGAGGAACCCTACTAGATCGGTGGAGAGGCTGAGGTTCGTTGGAAACTATTGAATCCTTTTGGTTCTACCAAATCATCAGCTGCAGTTTGTATAGCTGGAACTCTTTCCAGTTCTACCTCATGACCAATAATTTCTTCACAAGAAATTCCCTTTCAAAGGTGGCATGCTGAGAAACAAAACATCTTTTGTTCCTCGATTTGGTAGAAAATATTCCCTTGCGAATGCTTGGGATATCCAACAAACTTCCACAGAACTGACTTTGCCTCGAGCTTGTCCGGATTATGCTTTTAGACACAGGCCGGACAACCCCAAATCTTAACATACTTAAGATATGGGCTCTTCCCATTCCATATCACATATGAAGTGGTAGGCAACTGATTTGATTGGAACTCTATTCAATAGGTATGCAGCTTCTCAAGTGCATAACTCCCTAAAGGAAATAGGCAACTTAGCAGTACTCATCATAGAGCACACCATATCATATAGGGTGCAGTTGCTCCGCCCCGACATACCATCGTGTTATGGTGTATACGAAGGAGTAATACTGAGAGAGAATCGCATTCTCCTTTAGAATAGTCCAGGATTTCCGTGCTCAAGTATTCTCCTCCTTGATCTCATCAAAGTACATAATACTTATACCCGTTTTTGGTTCTCTACTTCTAACTTATATTCTGTGATTATCTCAAAAGTTTCGGACTTGTGTTTCAACAGGAACATATGTCCGAATCTTGAGAGATCATCAGTGAATGTAATGAAGTACAAAGAACCGGTCCTGGCATGTGTAGACAGGGGACCTTCATACATCAGCATGTATCAATCCCAAGAGTTCACCAACTCTTTCTCTGTTTCCAATAAACGGAGCTATGGTCATCTTATCTTAGTGACATGACTTGCAAGTTTCACAAGATATAAATTCAAACTAATTTAAATATGCATCTAAATGTAACTTCAGCTAGTCGGGTCGCATTGATATGACCTAGTCTACAACGCCTCAAGAAGGATTCGTTCATTTCTGAACTCTTTCTCTTGTGTGTGTTCTGTATACTAAGAACCATGGTTTGATTTAGAACGTCTATGATTTTAGATAACGTGCCTAAACCGATCAACTCTTGATATAGAAAATGTTCAAAACATTATCCAACAATACAAAATTATATCCTGTTTCCTGATTTAAAATCAGGAAAGCCTACGGAAGAAGCATCACGTGCTAGCACATGACCAGCAGTCACGTGTTGGCACGTGACAATTCAAAGCAGCAGCAAAGGCAAATTCGGTTCCCTGACTAAATCAAAGAAAAGGCTCCAGAAAGGGTCACGTGCTCACACGTGACCAGGGGCCACGTGTTGGCACGTGACGGCTGAACATCGGCTAGAAGACAAAGCGCAGAAAGCAAAAGAAAACTCGTTCCAAGGGGTCACGTGCCTACACGTGACCATGGGTCACGTAACCACACGTGACCGGCTTTCAAAGCCTATCTATTTAACATAATTAAATTCTGAACAGCATTCAAATCTTTCCAAAGAAGAACGATTATTTGGAACCGATTGGATTAAAGATCTAAAGGTGATTAAATATCACCTATCTATGGAAAAATCTTGAACTTGGAAAGATTTCCCCTTAAAATCTAACCGAAATAACAAAGGAATATCTTTGGATTCAATATCCAATGGTGAATAAAATTCACCTAATAATCCAAAGGTCCAAATGAACGACGAATGCAAATCAAATCCCTCAACGAATGATTCACTAAAACTGATTGATTCTACTCCTTCTCCTATAAATAGGAGCCAAGAGATATACGGAGAGAGACAGAGATCGACACACACAGAGAGAGAAAAATAGAGCATTGAGACTTTGGAGGAATTCGGATCTTCTGCAAAAGAAAACCTTAGGTAAGAAAGGAGAGACTTTTAAAAAGAGAATTTAATTCTCAAAAGAGTTTAACTCTTATATTAAGAAGAAGAACTTAGTTCTCTTTTTAGCAGAGGATCTGCAAAGTGCACATCTCCCCATGAATTGAGAATTTAATTTTCATTGGGTTGAGATCCTGCCATGCAGATCCAAAGCATAGAGAGGGAATGGATGTTTGAAAATTTAATTCTCATAGAATTATAGGAATTTAATTCCTTCGAATTAAAATTAGGGTTTAACCCTATGTTGTAGGGATTCAATTCTTTCAAATGGACAGAACCAGGTTTTAACCCTAATTAAGAGCTTAATTCTGTCAAAATAACATGAATTTAATTCCCTTAAGAAAGAAGAAATGAGAGTTTAACCCTATTTAAGAATATAATTCTTCAAAAGAAAGTAGGAATTTAATTCCTCTAAAGTTATTGCTAGGGTTTAACCCTATGAGGAATTCAATTCTTAAAAAGATAAACACATCTTCAAACAGGCAAAGGAATAGGGTCACGTGCTACCACGTGACCCCTGAAAAGAAACAGAAAAGAGCTTTAGGGCGCCCTCACGTGTCGACACGTGACCCCTAATGAACATTCTAACAGATCAAAGCGCAGGCCCCCATCACGTGCCCACACGTGATGGCTTTCAGAATTAAAAGTGTTAAACACTTATCTGTAGAACAAAATAAAGGGAAACAGGGAGCTATCACGTGCTACCACGTGACCCCTTGGCTGAAGCTTTAACGGACAAACATCAGAATTCCCATCACATGACAGCACGTGATGCTCCAAAGTATTCAATACTTTTGGCAGAATAAAATGAATTGAGGGCGCTCTCACGTGCTACCACGTGACCCCTCTTGCCTTAGTGTTTAACACTAAAGTTGAAACCTCTATATCCAGTGTTCAACACTGATTTTCTTAGTGTTTAAACACTAATTTGGAAAACATCTATTTACAGTGTTTAACACTGACTTTCTTAGTGTTGAACACCAACCTGGAAAACCCTGTTTCCAGTATTTAACATTGATCTGCCTTAGTGTTAAACACTAATTTGAAATCTCTACTGCCAGTGTTTAACACTGATTTGTTTTAGTGTATAAACACTAATTTGAAAGCCCTGTTGCTGGTGTTTAACATTAACTATCTTTTAATGTTAAACACTAACTTGTCAATCTCATTCTCAGTGTTCAACACTGATTGATCTTTAGTGTTTAACACTAACTTTAGCCCCATTGGCTAAGTGTCTAGAGGCAAAGCCTCTCCTTTAATGGACCAACAGAGGGCCAATATCCTAAACATGATTGGACTTAGCCCAAGCTGGCCATAAGTCCTTAATTCAAATTCAACTGAGCCAATGGGCTCATAATATAATTAATTGGTCTTGGTTACAAATTGAGCCAAAGATTATTTAATCTACCTCGGTTTAAGGGTACATCTTTTCACTTCTTTGATACTTGGCGTTGTAATTCCTCAACGTCTTCAAAGAGGTGACGGGTCCCGATGACCACATATTGATACGGACTGTGGGGTCCTTAAACTCATGGACTATGAGGTCCTTAACCTTGACCGGGATGTCTTAAAACTAACAACGGACTGTGGGGTCCTTAAACTCATGGACTATGAGGTCCTTAACCTTGACCGTGATGTCTTAAAACTAACGCCGGACTGTGGAGTCCTTAAATCCATGGACTATGAGGTCCTTAACCTTGACCGTGATGTCTTAAAACTAACATCGGACTATGGAGTCCTTAAATCCACGGACTACGACGTCCTTAACCTTGACCGCAACGTCTTAAAACTAACACTGGACCGCAATGTCCTTAAACTACTTATTGACCGCAATGTCACTAAACTAAACAACAGGGCTCCCTTAATTGCCCTATTGTTGGATCTAAACGATCCCGTTAAGTTGATCTTAGTCTGAAAACTAGACTAACGTATCCTTAACAAATGTTTAAGTCGATCTTAGTCTCGAATGAGGCTAACGTATCCTTAAACCCAAAACCCCTAAACCCAAATCTAAGATAATACAGATTTGGACTAGTCCACGCCCTACGGGCGACGACATAACTCAGTCTCCGTATACAATCCATGGGCAACTAAACACAAAATAAACACACACGACACGAAGTGACCATCTGGAGAAGGAGAAAGTGGTTACCGCGATGCGGTAGCGTAATTAACTGCAGGGGCTTGCGCCTGCAGGGAAGAACGTCCCCACAATCAAAAATCCCTCAAGCGAGGGGGAATCTGACGAAGCCTGCTACATCGGACGCATCCGTTTAAACCTTCGATACATGGTGCCATAAATCAACTTGGCATCTTCGGAGAGGTGGACGGATAGCACCAATTAGCATCTGCCTCCGAATCTCAGGCAAGACGTCCCTGTCGCGCCGTCATTTGGAGGGGAACAGATTCCGGCAAGCCCGGTGGGACCTTTTCCTCTTTCCACTCCACACTTCGTGTGTCGTGTTTTTCCCGCGATCAAATAATTGCGGTGTGTATGTTTTTGGTTGCCCTTAGGGGAGTGGATATTGAAGCCGGCATTTCGTCTCTATGAAGAATGGCATTTGCTCCCACCCTATCAACTCAGGCTCTGTCATACCTGGCGGAGTCAAGTATGGGTCACTTGCAGCCTCAAATCTCTGCAATCCGGCTTTTCAAGAAATTAACGGGCTTCTTTTTGGGTCAATGCTCCCACCTCCTACCCTCGGTGCCTCAACGCCGATGGAGGAAGCCCAGAGGATGTCTGTCACCCACAGGCAGGCTCCCCAAGCAGCAGCCTTGCCGACGGAATCGGTCCTCAAACAGCTGGCACATGCCAAAGACAAAGGTCGACGCAAGGGGCAGAATATTCAAGCTATTCAAGAAATCAATGGCTTCAAATTGCACTAACTGCAACAGCAACTCTCGCTCTGTTCCATCTGGAGGAGTAACCTACGGGCCCCAAGCGGTCTCCCTTTTCACTATGCCAGTGGAGCAGGTAACTCAAGCCACCACTGGGCTCTTCTTCGGGACCATGCTCCCGCCAACGAGCTTCAGCGCTCCTGTACCATCGCAAGAAGCTCCCAAGAAGTCGTTTTTCAGCGCTCCTGTGCTTATTTACGCCTTACTTTGCATTATACTGTATATAAGCACACACAAAAAATGTGATAATAAAAGAGTAGAAAGTGAAAAATTATATTTAAAAGATAGGAATAGTTTAAGAAAAACAAGAAAGTTAGATGTTTTCTTAAATGAAACTAGTAATAAGTGGTTATAAGCTGTTGTCCCAAAGGTTAGTAAGATGAAGGAAATTACTAATCTGAGGATAAAAATAAGCCTGAAAAATAGTTCCTATTCTGGAAGCCAAACATTTGAACGTTGAAACCCTACTATACACATGTACACACATCTTGAAACTCGGGATAGTAGAGGATACCTTGAAATGCTATTGTCCAGAAGCCAAAGTATGAAGAAAATAAAAGTGGAGAATAAAAGATAAAATGGTGAAAAGAAAAATGAACACTGGTTTTGTTATCACCAAGGTAGCACTAAAAAAATATAGCGAGGGTGCTTTATCACCTAGTGCCTTAGACCAACTGGTTTGGGAGCCACTGCTAAGCCTTAGGTGTTGCAAGACGAGGAAAAACACCTAATTAGCAAGCACATGAGTAATCGATCGGTTAGTACCTCAAGAAGTATTAACGGTCGCATGAAGAATGTGTGAGCAAATTTCATCTAAATATCTATTAAAAAGTACTGAGGTAGATGGACAAGAGTATGATTGCTTGAATTGAATTCTCTGAGTGTAGGGATGTCCAGTTCACACACGTAGGGGTATTTGATCAATGTTTGGAAGAAAGGTAGGAATGAAAACTAAAGGCGATGTTTTATTGAGGGATGATGTGATTTCTAATATCTTTTCATGACTATTAAGATAGGCTCATAGCAACTGAAAAGCTGGTAGAGTTGAAAACTCTTATTTTCAAGTTCTTTCTTCTATAGTTCTTATCTTTATATAACTTTCACCATCTCTCTTTTATTATACGATTTTGTGGGTGTAATCCGCTGAAAACCCTCAGGAGACAACACCCCTCCTACTAGGGATATACCACTGGCGCCGAGTAAGGAAGACCGGGGGCAACTCTCCTTCTGGACTGACTCCGCCGATTCCAACGGCGGAAATTGATGCTGTTGTTCCAACTGGAAACAGCTTTGAACCACTTAGGAAGGTCCTCAAGAACTCTCCGACCGCTGTGCTGAAAAGATCTCCTCCACCTATGGAGAGCGCTACAAAGGTGAAGCCGAAAAATCCCCCTCAACGGCTGTCCTCTAAAATCTACAAGGTCTGGCGTCAAGTCCAAGACTCGATAATTGATCAAGATTATCCCTGCCGACAGAAAAAGGTGAAAGTTCAGCGGGAAGAGGACCGTCCTATCAATCCACAAAAGGCGATAGCTACTTAGGTGCCCACGGCAAGTGACCCACGACCGACGTTCGTCAGTGAGCTGCTATCTGAAGAAAGGGTGGCTGCGTTAAAAGACGTGCTTGTGCAGCATAGAGATTGCTTCGCATGGAACTATTCCGAAATGCCAAGATTAGATCCATAGATTGCTGTCCATAAATTGGTGATATCCCCGGACGTTAAACCAATTAAACAAGCACCGAGAAGAATGCGGCTCGAGCTTGAGATGAGCATCAACGCCGAGGTCAAGAAGCTGAGCGACTCCGGCATCATCTAGGAAGTTCAATATCCTGACTGGATCGCCAATATCGTCCCGGTAATGAAGAAAAATGGGACGGTGCGCATATGCGTGGACTTTCGGGATCTCAATAAAGCCTGCCCGAAGGATGATTTCCCGGTACCAGTCACCGAACTAATGATAGACAATACGTCCACTCATGAGGTTTTCTCCTTCATGGACGGCTCATCAGGATATAATCAGATAAAGATGCATCCCGAAGACCAGAAGCACACCGCCTTCAGGACCCCTTTGGGAATATTCTGTTATAAAGTGATGCCTTTCGGTTTAAAAAACGCCGGTGCCACCTATCAGAGGGCCATGACGAAGATCTTCGATGACCTTATACATGAAATCGCCGAGTGCTATATCGACGACCTCGTGGTCAAGAGCAAATCATATGAGGAGCATCTCGAGCATCTAAAGACCGTATTTTGACGTCTTCGACAATACAACCTGAAGATGAACCCTCTCAAGTGTGCATTCGGAGTTTTTTCGGGCAAATTCCTGGGATTCATCGTCCGACACCGAGGCATCGAGATAGATCCGTCAAAGATCAAGGCGATCATGGAAATGCCTCCGCCGAGAACTCTCAAACAGTTGCGATCTCTCCAAGGAAAGCTCGCATATATTCGGCGATTTATAGCTAACATCTCTGGCAAGTGCCGCCCTTACAGTCACCTGATGAAGAAGGGGACTCCATTCGTCTGGGATCAAAAATGCCAGGGCGCGCTGGACGAGATTAAACAGTACCTGCAGAACTCGCCAGTGTTGGCTGCTCCGGTTAAGGGAAAGCCTCTCATTCTTTACACGACCGCCCTCGAAGGTTCTTTAGGCGCATTGTGGGCGCAAGAGAATGACCAGGGGAAAGAAAGAGCACTCTACTACTTAAGTCGAGTTCTACTGGGGGCAGAAAGCAATTACTCCCCTATCGAAAAACATTGCCTGACGTTAATCTTTGCGATAACAAAACTCCGGCACTATGCATTGGCATATGAAGTCTGTCTTATATCAAAGGTGGACCCCCTCAAATATCTAATGTCAAAGGCCATATTGACAGGGAGACTCGCTAAATGGGCCCCGCTCTTGATGGAGTTTTCAATAACCTATCAGCCGCTTAAGGCAGTGAAAGGCCAAGCCATCGCCGACTTCCTTGCTGAGCATCCAGTACCTGCCGGTTCTCCTCTAAATTGCGATTTGCCGGACGAACATGCGTTTGACGCGATCGACGGTGGTGACACCCGATGGGAACTTTATTTCGATGGAGCGTCCTCCGTAAAGAAGCGCAAACAAAGTACCCCAATGATTAAATCGGGGGTAGGCCTCATCTTCGTAACTCCACAAGGAGGGATAATGCGCTCCGCTTTCTCCTTAACAGCACCGAGGACGAACAATGAAGCCGAATACGAAGCTTTGATAGCAGGCCTCGAGATCGCCATTGACATGGGAATTGAAAACCTTCTCATATACGGGGATTCTCAACTGGTCGTTAGTCAAGTAAACGGCGACTACCAAACGTGCAAACCGGAGTTGGTGAAGTATGGTGAAAAGGTGCGACAACTGTTGACCCAAATTCCCTCCTATGCTCTGGAAAGTATACCACGCGCGGAAAATAGCAAAGCAGACGTGTTAGCTAAGCTCGCTAAAGAACTGGCTGACGAGAACCTCGATGACGTCAGAATCGTGGTACAAAGCCGTGGAGTGCTTGCCCCAGCAGAAATATCTCCGGAATCATACGAAGAAAAGGCAGCGACTGAGCGGACGACCCTATAAATAAAAGACCGTAAGAAGGCTGAGGACTGGAGGGAAGTCTTCATAGACTACTTTAAGTCTCACCGACTGCCCGAAGAAGCGTCCTCAAGATATCAGCTCATGAAACAAGCTTTATCTTTCGCTTTCGTCAACGATACTCTATATAAGAGATCGTTTGATTCTCTGTGGCTGAGATGCTCAGGACCTGACGAAGCAGAAAGAGTTGTTCAGGAAGTTCATGACGGAATCTGTGGTTCTCATCAAGCAGGCCCGAAGATGAAGTTAAAAATTAAACGGATGGGTTACTACTGGCCCACGATGATCCAGGACTGCCTCGAATATGCGAAGCAGTACCACTCATGCCAAATTCATGGGGACTTTATCCACCAGCATCCAAATCCACTCCATCCAACGGTGGCTAGCTGGCCATTCGAAATGTGGGGAACTGACATAGTCGGCCCCATCGAACTGGCATCGTCCAGGGGACATCGTTTCATCTTGGCGACGACTGATTACTTCTCCAAATGGGCAGAGGCAGTGCCATTGACGGAAGTGAAGACGGAGAATATCCTCCATTTCTTCAAGACGCACGTCATTTATTGGTTTCGAACTCTACGGCGGATTATCTCCGATAACGGGCCAGCCTACAGAAGCCATAAGATTAGCCGCTTCGCGCAACAACATAATATAGACTGGAGATACTCCTCAGTTTATAATCCACGAGCTAACGGTCTGGCCGAGGCCTTCAATAAGACCTTGACAAAGATCATAAAAAATACGGTGTCCCGAAATAAGAAGGACTGGCATGAGAGACTGCAAGAGGCTCTTTGGGCGTACCGAACTACGTTCAAGACGGCCACGAGCACAACGCCATACGCATTGGTATTCGGTACAGAAGCAGTACTCCCCCTTGAGATAGAGCTACCGTCTCTACGAATGGCAGTCCACTGCGAGCTGACGGACGAAAAAAATGCTCACCTGCGGCTTGAGGAGCTTGATGCCCTCGATGAAACCCGACTCATAGCGCAACAAAATCTGGAGGCTTACAAAGCAAAGATGACGCGCTCATATGAATGATTGACCCGACCGAGGACATTCCGCCAAGGCGAACTCGTGCTAGTAGTCAAAAGGCCTATGATTCCCAATCGCGCCAAACGGAGAAAATTCGAGCCAAACTATGAAGGCCCGTACATCATAGATAAGGTCTACCAGGGTGGGGCCTATCTACTCATGGACGTACACGGTGAAAGGCCTTTCAGGCCAATAAACGGTTGCTTCCTGAAGAAATACTACGCTTAATGAGCCACAGCCTAGGTCAATGGTAGATGACGACGACTATGTCCGCTCGCTATCTTCCTAAGCTCAAGCTTTATAAGCAGTAGCCGGCCTTCTCCATGACGGACCGAAACATCCTTAAACTAATAGCGGATCGAAACGTCCTTAAACTAATACCGCAGCATCCGTAGGCTGACAAGATAAAAAAAAATATAAGAAAAAAAATATAAATAAATAAAAACGGTATGTCCATAAGCAAAAAGGGCACGGATGAAAATCCGAAAGGGCTCCGTGAGTAAAAATAGCAGGGCTACCGGCGAGTGTTCGTGAAAACCCGAAAGGGCGCGACCTCGTAAAAAAAAATAATAAAAAATAATAATAAAGGTATGTCCATAAGCAAAATGGACACGGATGAAAACCCGAAAGGGCTCCTTGAGTAAAAACAGCATGACTACCGGCGAGTGTTTGTGAAAACTCGAAAGGGCGCAACCTCGTTAAAGGACACTTGCAGGGTCCTCACGACCTTGTAAGGAGAAACCACCTGTGAGATCCTTACGACTCACAAGAGAGCAATACACTTAGGAATCCCCACGGTTTCTAAGGAGAAAATACACTTGCGAGATCCTCACGACTCGTAAGGAGAACTCTCTTATAAGACCCTCACGGCTCATAAGATTTGAAAGTTTTAAGTTACAGAGACCTAAACCTGCGCTTAAGCAACCCCCACAACCTTCGATATTGCCCTACAAGTGGCTCAATACTGACCCTTGTATACAATCCACGGGCGCGAATAAGTATCTCCCCAGCAAAGCCCCACCCGTGACTAGGGGTATGTCCCTATGGTGAACAACCCTTATGAGTCCTCTCGACTTATAAGAAGAAAGCCCTCTTGTAAGATCTTTACGAATTACAGAGGAACATATACTTAGGAATCCTCACGATTCCTAGGGAGAAAATACACCTATGAGATCCTCACGACTTGTAGGGAGAAATACCTTCGTGAGACCCTTACGGCTCATGAAGTCAAAAGCCTTAGTCGACGGGACCCTAACCCTGTTTGCTAAGCCACCTTTGTTCAACATCGACAGAGGCAGATGATGATTCGCTCCTGGCCATATCCCAGTTGTAGCGGTGCTGATACCGAAATCTGTGTCTAATTTCAGGTTTATGGCGAAAAGCCAGTAAGCCGCACGTGCATACGAGATAGCCGAAATGATGGGGCAACTTGCAATAAAAAGCAGCAAGTAAAAATGTATGCACGCAAAATAGCCGAAATGATGGGGCAACTCGCAATAAAAAAACAGCGAGTAAAAATGAAATAAATAGCTGAAATGATTGGGCACCGCGAAAAACAGCCGAAATGATTAGGCAATCGCGACCTACGTGATATGAAGCTGAAATGATAGAGCATCGCGGAAAAAGAAATAAAATAAAATAAAAAGTTTTAATTTATGCCCTACAGGTGATGTTCCATCACACCCTGTATACAATCCAAGGGTGTAAACAAAAAAGGGACCATACTCCTCCCCCCAGGTCTCATCATAAGATGAAGCCAAATCTCGACGGGCCATAAGTGACCAAGAGATCATCTTAACACTCGTCTCGTAACAACGAACACAACTCCAAGTGAAATGGAACAGCGGCAACTCCCAGTTCCATGGCTCGGCGATATACTGATCACCGAAAAGTCAAGTCCCAATTCCGTGAAATGCGAATACAATCAATAAAATTCCTGGTTACGTGGAACGCGGATAACGTCACTCTTTGACCCCGTGGAAAACGTCCAGAGTGGATCATGGTCCTCGCAGAATACGGCAGTGAACCCGTGTGAAGCATCCAGAGCGGAGCCTAGTCCTCGCCAAGCATGGTAGTGAACCCGTGTGAAGCATCTAGTGCAAAATTCCTGGTTACGTGGAACACGGATAACGTCACTCTTTGACCCCGTAGAAAACGTCCAGAGCGGATCCTGGTCCTCACAGAACACGGCAGTGAACCCGTGTGAAGCATCCAGAGTGGAGCCTAGTTCTCGCCGAGCGCGGCAGTGAACCCGTGTGAAGCATCAAGTGCAAAATTCCTGGTTACGTGGAATGCGGATAACATCACTCTTTGACCCCGTGGAAAATGTCCAGAGCGGATCCTGGTCCTCGCAGAGCACGGCAGTGAACCCGTGTGAAGCATCCAGAGCGGAGCCTAGTCCTCGCTGAGCACGGCAGTGAACCCGTGTGAAGCATCTAGTGCAAAATTCCTGGTTACATGGAACATGGATAACGTCACTCTTTGACCCCGTGGAAAACATCCAGAGTGGATCCTGGTCCTCGCAGAGCACGGCAGTGAACCCGTGTGAAGCATCCAGAGCGGAGCCTAGTCCTCGCCAAATACGGCAGTGAACCCGTGTGAAGCATCTAGTGCAAAATTCCTGGTTACGTGGAACGCGGATAACGTCACTCTTTGACCCCGCGGAAAACGCCCAGAGCGGAGCCTGGTCCTCGCCAAGCACGGCAGTGAACCCGTGTGAAGCATCCAGAGCAAACACCAGACTGTGGAGTCCTTAAAATCCACGGACTATGATGTCCTTAACCTCGACCGTAATGTCTTAAAACTAACGATCAACCACCCTGATTCTGTACTGATTCTACCTTGGTTTAAGGGTGCATCTCTTCACTCCTTTGATACCTGGCGTTGTAATTCCTTAATGTCTTCAAAGAGGTGACGGGTCCCCACAACCACACATTGGACTGTGGAGTCCTTAAATCCACGGACTATGAGGTCCTTAACCTTGACCACGATGTCTTAAAACTAACGTCGGACTGTGGAGTCCTTAAATCCACGGACTATGAGGTCCTTAACCTTGACCGCGATGTCTTAAAACTAACATCGGACTATGGAGTCCTTAAATCCACGGACTATGAGGTCCTTAACCTTGACCGCGATGTCTTAAAACTAACATCGGACTGTGGAGTCCTTAAATCCACGGACTATGACGTCCTTAACCTTGACCGTGGTGTCTTAAAACTAACATCGGACTGTAGAGCCCTTAAATCCATGGACTATGACGTCCTTAACCTTGACCGCAAGGTCTTTAAACTACGATGCCTTGAGCAACCCCTGACCCTGTGAAACACGGATAAGGGCGACCACATCCAGCACTTGCAGGTCCTCATGACCTGTAAGGAAGAAAAACTCTCTTCTGAGATCCTTACGACTCTTAAAGGAAAACCCACTTAAGAATCCTCACGACTCTTAAGAAGAACTTATACCTATGGGATCCTCTCGACCTGTAGGGAGAAAAACTCTTTATGAGACCCTCGTGGCTCATAAAGCGCAAAAGTTCTAGGAAGCAGACCTTAACCCTGAATCCTAAGCCGTCGCTGCCCTGCAAAGAGATCAAGATAAATTGTCCGCAAAACTCATTCAATGAAAGAGACACACCATTGAGAAGAAAAATGTATCTTTTATTCATAAACCAAAATGGATACAAAGTACAATTCATGAAAGAACAAAAAGAAGATACTCTCAGTCATGAGTATGTACAAAAACAGAAAAGAAAGGAAAAGATACAAGTTTTCAAGCCGGTAGGTGATTTAGCAGCTTGGTCAGCTCATCCCGCTTTTGCTGGGCCACGGGCTCATGATTTAAGATTGCCAAAAGACGGGCCTCCACCTGAGCCTGCTGGGCCTGATATGAAGCAAGCCGAACTTCAAGCTCTTTCTCGGTAGCCTTATGAGCCTCGATCCTCTCACGAGTGAACGTAGCAGCTTTATCAAGAGTCGCCACCTCCCTGATAGACTCTTGAAGCACCCGCCAGAGTTCATACGCTTTGTTGGCCTTGGCAGTAAGACTCGCCTGAAGCTCTCTCAGCGCTTTAGAAGCCAGCTCCCTCTCCAAGAATTTACGGCCTAGCCTCTTCTCGCACAACAATATGCTCGCCACACGTCGCTTTATCATACCACGCAAGCCCACTTTCACGACCGCAACCTCTGAAACAGGACATATACGCTCAAGACCGTATAAACAAGCCTCCAGTCAATAGCAATAGTCGATCTAAAACACGCGCACATCATCTGGTATGGGAAGCAACAAAAAATTCTCGATGTATATCCTATCAAGCATGCATTCGCAACTATATGAATATCCGGAAAGAAATAATACCGAGGCTCGGATGTGCATGCAACATGGTGACAGTGTTCGTAATTAAACAAAATTCTCATGGGAAGAACACAAAGTTCATTTATGCAAGCAAAAACATACATACGGATACCCAACATACATTAAAGTTCTACGTAAAGTAAGCGAAAACTAATTTGAAGGTACTACATTAGCGGGAAAAGGTCGCCGAATAAAGGATCGGTAGCGCAAGGGTTGACAAAACAAAAGACAAAATTCTCCATCTCTCTCTCCGCTCTTTCCAACACGTCAAAGCGCCGGTTCTCGTGAGGAGTTGCTCCCCACCGATTGGCGCCATGTTCGTCCGCAAAAGCAGACATAACAGCCCGACGGGCTCTTATTTCGCTCAAAAGGTGAACCGAGCGATCTTCCAAAGCTTGAGTGATCAGGTACGCTTCGTGAAAGCCCTCGAGCTTTTCTTCGGCCACGTCAAGCATCGCCAGGGTCATCTCCGCCGGGTGAGGAGGGACGTCGGCAAGCACGGCAGCAAGAATCATCCGGAGCCAGAGGGAGCCCATTGGGAGAGAAGACCCTCTGCGGATCGAGAGTTCGTACGCCGCGAAGTCGCATTCATCGTCGGTAAAGAGGGGATCCACCAATCGGGCGGCGAAGCGGGGGATCATCTCCTCGATAGGAACTTCCCATGGCTGTCGACGAGCATGAGGGCGATTGCAGGCCATGGCGCTCGGTCGTTTCTCAAGAAAAATCACACCAAAATGAAAATAAATCTCTTTGTGAAGAGAAAAGAAGGCTGTGGCCTCAGATATAAAGAGGTGCATTAAGTGTTGAGCGCAGAAAATTTTGCATGTCAAAGCTATTCCCAAGGCCTAAAAAAGGAAAGGCATTGGAAATCAAGGGGATAGAACTATTACCAAGGCTACTTTTCTGCATCTGATATTGTGCACTAAAAATATGGTGTTGGAAAGTTTTTTGAACAGTCTCATCAAAAGGACCCCACGTGTGGAGCACGTGAGCCCCAAACTCGACATGCACTAAAAAATGGATTAGCACCCTGTATATTAGAAGCGCCAACAACAACAATAGCAAAATGATAAAATCCCACAGAAAGGCATGCAAACATACAAAGACATAATAGAACTTATCATTCATACTTTAAGAAGTTCATACAACATAAAGAGGACACATTTACAATGGTAAGACCTCAGACGTGGGGCGCGGATTAAGAAACTCAAGCTTAACTTTGTCCAAGATCCTCCAAGCATTTCGAACCTCCCGAGTATGTTTTCTCTCACGATCACAAGCGTCGGGGTCCTCGCGAATGTCCTCCGCCCTCCGATAGGCGGCAAGTACGGCCGACTGCTGAAATGCCTGGTGCAAGAGATCAATGAGGTTGTCGAGCCTTCTCTTCGAGATTAGACTCATCAGATACACCGAATGTATCTTGTCCTCGGCAGCGTCCAATGCCCTGAGCGGTACACCGGCGTAGAAGAGAGGTAGCGCCTCCCAAATAGCCAGCACGATGAGTCTCAAAAGAAGAGAGCGACGGGGGAGTAGCTGATGGTTGTACACGTCAAAGCGGCTCATAATTGTTCCCCTCCGAAAGACGGCGCACAAGACTGCGATATCCTGACGCTGAGATTCAGGGCAGATGCTATTTGGTTTTATCCGTCTACCTCTCCGAAGATGCCAAGTTGATTTATGGCACCGTGTATCGGAGGTTTAGACGGATGCGGCCGATGTAGCAGATTTCGTCAGATTCCCCCTCGCTTGAGGGGTTTTTGATTGTGGGGACGCTCTTCCCTGCAGGCGCAAGCCCCTGCAGTTAATTACGCTACCGCATCGCGGTAACAACTTTCTCCTTCTCCAGAATTTCACTTCGTGTCGTGTGTGTTTGTTTTGTTTGTGGTTGCCCGTGGATTGTATACTGAGACTGAGTAATGCCGTCGCCCGTAGGACGTGGATTAGTCCAAATCCGTATTTACTTAGATTTGGGTTTGGTGTTTTTAATTTAAGGATGCATTAGTCGCGTTGCGACTAAGATCAACTTAAACGTTCGTTAAGGATACGATAGTCCTGTTTGAGACTAAGATCAACTTAACGTGATAATCCATTTAATATCTGGCCATCGGGACTCGTCACCTCTCTAACGTCGTTGAAGGATTACAACGGCAGATGTCAAAGGAGTTCAGAGATGTACCCTTGAACCAAGGTTGATTTGGAGTTTTATAGTCCGTTTGAATGTTTAAGGATACGTTAGCCGTGTTTGGAAGCTAAGATCAACTTAAACGGGATCGTTTAGATCCGGCAAAAGAGCATTTGGAGGCTCTATTGTTCCAGTTTAGGGACGTAGTGGTCCATAGGTAGTTTAGGGACGTTGCGGTCTATGCTCCAGTTTAGGGATGTGGTGGTCCATGCTCCAGTTTAGGGACTTGGTGGTCCGACATTAGTTTAAGGACGTTTCGGTCTAACATTAGTTTAAGGACGTTTCGGTCCAAATTATAGTTTAGGGACGTGGTGGTCCGATTTTAGTTTAGGGACGTTTCGGTCCGATATTAGTTTAGGGACGTTACGGTCCGATATTAATTTAGGGACGTTACGGTCCGATATTAGTTTAAGGATGTTACGGTCCACGAGTTTAAGGACCCCGCAGTCCGTATTCATGTGTGGTCGTTGGGACTCGTCGCCTCTCTGACGTCGTTGAAGGATTACAACGAGAAGTGTCAGAGGAGCTCGGAGATGTACCCTCGAACCGGATATAAATTGATTTGAAGGGGTATTTGTGCCCAATTCAATTTAATTTAAGGACTTACGGTCAGAATTGGGCTAAGTCCAGTCGAAAATGTTCAACATTTTTATGCATTGCATTTCTTCTATTTTTTGTTTGGGCTTTGCCCATAAAAATGCAGAGCATCAATTTATCCAGGGCTCTGCTTATTTATAAATGATTCAAGGCATCTGTTTTGTCTGGGCTTTGCCCCCTTTATAAATGCATAGCATTTTTATTATTTCGTTTGGGCTCTGCCCATTTATAAATGATGCAGAGTATCAATTTAATTAGGCCTGTTTAGTCTTTTAATTGGGCCTGGCCCCTCAGGAAAGAAATGCATTGCATTTGTCATGCGCTTTGCGCCAATTACTGAGCGCAAGCGTTTGTGGTGAGGACACATGTCATGCTCTGGTGAGCGCAAGCGCAACAGCGCAGTGCGCTGCGCTAGTGCGCTGTGCTGTTGCGCTGCTGACACGTGGTGCGCTCTGGTGAGTTGCGCCAAATCCAGAGAGCAAAGCTCTTTTTCAAGAGCGCGTAGCGCAAGTGGTTCTATAGCTGACACGTGGCGCTCTCTTAAGAGCGCAACAGCGCAGTTTGGAAGTGCAGAGCACTAAGAATCTTTTAGATTCAAGAACAGAAGTGCAAAGCACTATTTAATCTCTTGATCTAAATTAGATCAAAGAAAAATAAAAAATTTCTTTTTGTTTCAAGAACCAGAGGTTCATAAAGGTGCAAAGCTCCATTTTTATTTTTTTGTTTTCTTGTCTTTTAAAGAACCAGAGGTTCATGAGAAGTGCAAAGCACTGTTTATTATATGAAAAACATTGATCCGGTTTTTTTTTAGATCAAGCATTTATTAAAAGAGATTTCTTTTCTCCCTTGAAGGTCTTTACCTTTTTTTTTCTTGAGGAGTTCTTCAGAGTTCTCTTTCTCTTTTCTTTTTTAGAAAATGATGATGCCTTTGAATTGAGACTTGGGGTCCTTTTTATAGTGCTAATAAATTAGTTAAATTTGTTAAAGAGATATTTCTCTGAGTGATTTGGGGAATTTTCCCCACCGTTGGATTTTTGATCCAAGGGCTTCTGCTTTGCAGAAGAAAATCTTCTTATTTTAATAAGAACAGAAAAGATTTCTTAGAAATTTAATTCTGTTTGGCGCAGATGCCCCAGCGCGTGTCGCGCTGCGCGCAGCGCGCAGCGCAGCGCAGCGGCGCTAGCGCATCTGCGCTGACACGTGTCGCGCAGCGCAGTGCTTGCGCAACTGAAGCGTTGCTTCCTTTAATAGAGCTTTGCTCTGATTGGGCGCGCCTTCTTGGGCGCGCCTTCTTGGACGCTGCGCTGACGTATCAGCGCCTGACATGTGGCGCGTTGCGCCCGAGATTAGAAGCGTTGCTTCAAAATTTTGAATTTCGAATTTCAACAGAGCTTTGCTCTGATTGGGCGAAACAAATGCCCCCCAACCGTTGCGCTCACGTGGCGCACACGTGAGTGCAGCAGTGGCAAGATCCTGACCGTTGGATCAACGGGTGAGCTCAAGGGGCGCAAGCGCCTTATAAATAGGGCATCTGGCCCTTAGAAAAATCTTACCGTTTTAAGATTTTTGATTTCAACAGAGCTTTGCTCTTTCTTAAGAACTTCAGAGCTTTGCTCCTTCCTAAAGTTAGAAACTTTAGGTAAAAATTAACTTAAATCAAATTAATTTAAATTAATCTTAACCAAAGAGCTTTGCTCTCACAGATCTTTTGATCTAAAGAAATCCCCATTGGGGTTTTATCAACAGAGCTTTGCTCTTAAGAACTTATAGATCTGTAGAGATCTTGTTCATGGGTTCTAACCCATGAACAGAGCTTTGCTCTTTGAATCATCCGTAGATCTTTTAGATCTGAAAAATGAAAAAAAAAATTCACAAGTTCTTTTTTTATGGATTTTCCAAGATTCCAAAAATTCTAATTCTTTTAGGTGTAGACATTTTCTGATGGACCTTTCCATTATTACCATAGAGCTGTGCTCTTTTTAAGGAATCTTATTTCCCTGGGGCCAGAGTTTGACAAGTGTCACTCTGTGACAGAGCTTTGCTCTAAAAGAGGAGATTTTCTCCTTGTCTTTAGGGATTCTTCACCACCCTTTTTTTTATAAATGGGAATGTTTTTCTGGGGACCAACTGACAATCTCCTCCAATGATGAGGTTGTCTTACGTATTGAGAATCCGGATTTTGTGGGTCCCCCTTTGGTCTCCCAGTCACTGCGCTGCTGTGTGGTGTAATTAATCAATTTTAATTTAATTAATGCATTTTCTTTTTTAGACGCCAAACGTTGGAATTACAACACTAACGGCTAAATTGTTCTTTTGCAGCGATCATGTCTCTAGACACTTCATTCCCGTTCGTCCGCTCGGAGGAGGGATTTCCCGAGGCGCCCTTGGACCGTGAAGTCCTGACCATGATTAAGGAGTACGACCCGGAACACAAGAGTCTCCACCTTTGGGGGTCGTGGTATAATCAGATCATCATGGGCCGCCGGAGCTTCACATGCGCGGTGCCGTCGGAACCCATCACGGCGATTCACTATGCTACCCCACCCTCGGTGCAGTATGCCGTGGAGATGGTGGATTGGACCGCAAACAGCTTTCTTCATCCCGCTATGGATACGGTTCTGGTCCAACATCCTATGGTCTAGGATATCCTAGGACGTCGTATCTGTCAGGGCGAGGCGAGACCCTGGGGGCAATCATATAACATAGGTCTGATCCCCCGCCATCCGATTGGCTACCTGCCGTGGGCCCGATACATCCTGTCGACGAAGAAGTCGCAGTTGATAAGATTAGGATTGTACCCCACGGTTTACGTCTCTCTCTTCCAGTATCCCACGCTTCCCACCTGGTGGTTTAAGGCTTTCCTGGAGCAGTGGAACATTCCTACCCACACTTTCCTTGCCATGGATAGGGAAGTGTCCATCTCTTTGGAGGAATTCGCGGAGGTATCCGGCTTACCAGTCATGGGGGAACACTATGAAAAGCTGCTCCCGACAGATGAGTACGTCTTTGGTGCCAAGCCGATGATAAGGGGAATCACGCCGGAAAATGCCGTTCAACACCAATTCCCGAGCCTGATCAAGGTGTTGAACATCTACGAGTCCCTTTTTATCGAACATGGGAGTAGGGGGTTAACTTTGAGGACTTCATTACTCGTTTCCTTCATCCAAGTGTCATTTCATCGGCATCTGCCAAGTTTTCCACCCTTGAGGACCCTTTCGGTTTAGGTTTGGATAACTGCCGACGAATGAAGTAGGCCAAAAGGATTTTTTTCTTCCTAACTTCCCGACCATGTCTTTTGCAGAAATTGCGGCCCCTGGAATGGATGAGGAAGCCTTCTTCTTAGGATTTCTCGGACTGTGGCTGAGTTGGTTCGCGATCCCAATGCATTCTCATCGCATGCGGCCTTCCGTCTTCTACCCAGCCCACCGAATGGTCATCGGGGTAAAGGTGGCTGTGGCGATTGCTGGCTTGGCGCACCTATATCATGGCCTTAGCCGAGCAGCGGATGCCAATGAGCCTGGGGTACTGCACGTGGTCTTCCCGATGCACTACTTTGCATCGTGGCTCGAACTACACACGGCGGGTGTCTTTGGCATGCATAAAAGGCCTTCATTCTTTGACAAGTGCGGTTTTCCTCGCATTATACAGTTGATTGGCTCATCAATCGTGACCCCCTCACCACGGAACGCCAGGGGTTTACTGCTTCGCCCTCACACCATTGGAGTCGGGATGTCCTTCATCGACAAGGTATTAACCATTGGAAAAGCGTCCACTACTGCGGTGCGACCATTACAGGATTCCTTTAAGGATGGAGCTTCAATGTTGACGGCCCGGGAGACCCTCCACTTGTATTCTATTAGACCGGGCTTCTTAGTTTTCAGGCAGGGCGGTGCGGCAATCTTCATGAGATATAACCCGCATCATTTCGCCCAACAACTGGGCTACGATCAAGGGGTACCCTTGGAAGCTTTCTTACCGGAACCTGCTGCCAATGAAGAAGGGATGGAGAACGCATTACATCACTTTATGCGCCTGAACACGGGTTCTCGTTTTTTTATCAGCACGCCGGCCTGCGCTCCACGACTCCTTAATGTATATAAAGAGTGGTACAATCATGCGACGGGGGCCGTTATAAAGGAGGAGAGGCGAGTGTTGATCGACCGCAAAGAAGCACCTCCCGGCACCGACCGTAATGCTCCCTTAATGCCAAGGACCCTGGTGGTTCCTCCTTTAAAAGATGCCGGGGGCAGACCTTCGCGTGCGCAAAGTCCTCCACGTGAGCTGCCGCTCCCTGATATCACAAATGCGCCTCCCGCACCCTGTGCTCCAGTGAAGACAGTGGTTGTACCCTCGCCGGAGTCTGGCGTGGGTGCGAACATCGGGACCCGTCGTCCCAAAGTGGCTGCTAAACGGAAGTCGATCCCCCGTGAGCCTAGGATCAGAGGGCAAAAGAAAAAGAAGTCGTTCTTCGCTGCGGACGTTGTGTTCGGTCAGGAACCCCATGCTCCCTATGCCGAGGGCCTGATCGAATACGGGACTAACGAAGGATTAGTGATGCCGCCGCCAGACGATACAGACTTGGAGGCTGCTCTCGAAGCTTCAGCATGGTTGGCGAGGCGTGACGCGTGGCTAGCTAAGCTTGCGCAATCAGGTAACTATTAGTTTCCTTTTCTTATTGCAACATATCCTCTTCATTGCCTTTGACTAACGCTTTTCTTTCTTTCCTTTCAACAGGCATCACTGACGAAGAAGCTATTGCCGCTTCTCTGAAGACTTTCCAGGAGGAGGAACGTCTTAGAGCATCCATGGGCCTTAGTAAGTTTCGATTTATCAAGTTTTCATTTCCCTTGTGTTACGGTCAATCTAACCTTTCCCTTTTAATCACAGGAACCTCAATGTCGTTCCCTCCAAGTGACGCAGATGTTTTACCGGCTGCCGATGTTCCTGCTTCCTCTGGGATACCGCAGGAGGTTCGTCTTGAAGAGCCGATGAAAGATGCCTTGAAGGCTCTGGAGGCATCCCTGAACGAGGATGACGACGCCTTGAAGGAGGCGTCACAAAGGTCCATCGCGACAGCCCGGGAGCAAAGGAAGCGGCTGAGGCGTGAGGCAAAAGCGCGCAGGGCTGCCTTGGGTATGGGAGCAGGTCCCAGCACCGCCCCTCGTGCTGATACTCCATCTGAAGAGGCCCCTGTCGCCCTATCCACTGCCCGCAGAGAGGTGGCGCGCGCAGTTCGGAGCACAAACGGTAAATCCGCTTCAGGTAATATTTCTCTCAGAGTTTTTGTTATAAGGATTTTTAATGTCATTGGTCCTTATATCCCTTCTCTTGCAGAGCCGAGTCCGATCGAGGGGGAGGCGAAAACTGTTGATCCCAAAGAAACAGAGGAGGCGGTACCTGCCGAACTCGAGCCGACGGTGGGCAACGTCGTTGTGGCTTTGGAGCCTGAGGTGGAGGTCGAGGGGCCTGCAGCCGAGAAGGTCATTGATGTCGAACCTGAAGCGGTGGCAGATGATATGATCATTATAACTGAACCGAGGGTGGTGGTGGACGAGGCGCTTGAGGCCAGCGACCTCGTGGTGACGATGGATGAGCCGATGGAGATGGCGGAGCCCGAAGACGAGCGGGTGGGATGGGCACGACACTTGGGGAAGAGTTAGCCACTCTCTCCCAAGAGTCCGGCAATGCTCCAATCATTGCCCTCCCCGTCTACGATCTTCCGCCGTCTCCTGGCCGCGCGAGCACGACGACTGTCCCCATCGAGTCGGGTGATGAGGCTACGGGCGGTGGCCTCATGTCGATAGAGGAGGGAGTCGCTTCTGTTTCGGCCGGGAGCTCCTCAGGTAAACCTTAGGTTACTGTCTTTCTTATTTTACAATCCTTTCTGACAAGTTCACCTTTCTTGTAACGCAGGTGCAGCCAGCGCCGATGCCCCACTGCTTGAAGGAGCGCCTTCAACGACTGCCTTGGCGGTGGTCACCTCTCAACCCTCTCTCATACCATCTAAGATGTTGGAAGGTATGGGTTTGCAACTTATTAGTCTTATCTTTCAGATGTATAGCGTATGTACTGAAGTCGTGCTGTTGTGTCTTTTCAGGAGTACTTTTTGACCATCTTTACCAGATGTTGCTCCCACACTTCTCCTTCCCATCCGAGCTTGCTTCTTCCTCTTGTGGCGTTGGTGAGTATGATTTCCAATGACATCCTTCTTTCTTCATCGATGGGATTATTTCTAAACCCTTTTTTTTTATCTCGGCTGCAGTGTTACAAATCGAAGGAGGGGATGAAAGACGGGCTGCGCTGCCGACCCTTCCGGCCCTGCCACCTGCCTCAGTTGGTACATCGACTATCACATTGATAAAGTCTTCCTTCTTTATTTTCAGAACTGTTATCTGATCACATCTTATTTCTTTTCAGCTGTCGTTCCGGTCTCGGCGCCCTTCGAATCTCGCATCATAATGCCGGCGGGTCCTTATCTGAGGAGTCTGTCTTCAAAAGGCGCCGTGAATAGTCTGCGCATGTTGAGTGACTATATCGAGGAACTCGACGTTGAAACTCCTACATCTGGCGCAAACTTCGATATGATGGTTAACCCGATGCTAGCAATACTCGTGAACTTTCATGATGAGGGCATCGTCGCATCCTGGGTTAACCATTGTAGAGAGATCGAGGGTCGCCTATATCAGTTGGAGTCGCTGCGTCCCGCTTCCGAGGACTTGGCTGCCAGTAATCAAAGAACAGCGTGGATTGAGCAGAGCGCTCCTTACTTCCGCCACCTCGAAAAAGAAGTCATTTCAAGGCGTAAGGAGCGAGGTGAGACTTCGAGCAAGTCTGCCCAACTGCATGCTCGGGTGGAGGCCAACGCCGCACGGTTGAAGGTTGTCTTTGAGGGCTTCTGCAATGTCTTTCTGGAGGGTTATCATTGAGGCAACACCTTGATGTTGTCGAGCGAGATGCACCTAGCCAGGAAGCAGCCCAGAAGGCGGCGGAGGAGCAACTTTCATCTTTCTTGCAGCAGCGAGCCCGGGTGGAAGCGGAGGTGGCCGCGGTAGCCGCTCAGGAGGAGGCGTTGAAGGAAGTGCGAGAGCAACTTGTGGATTTACTAAAGACACTTCCTCCTCAGTAGCTATCCTTCTTTGTATCGTTTGTAATTGTAGATAAAAGAATGTATATATATATTTTTTATTCTTTGACATAATGTATCCTGTACCCAATCAAGTTTATGAATAAAAGATACGCCTTTTTTGTAATGTGTCATTTTCTCTATCTTTTCTTTCTTTTACTATCAGCATATCACTTTAGCAAACATGGTTGACGGATGATTAGAACGAGTATCCTGACTTTCTTAAGAAATAGCGATGGCTTAGGCCGCAGGTTCGGATCTGCTGCCTAAGACTTTTCAACTCCATGAGTCGTGAGGGTCTCATAGAGATTCTTCTCCCTACGGATCGAGAGGATCTCGTAGGTGGGCTTTCTCCTTAGGAATCGTGAGGATTCCTAAGTGTTGTTTTCTCTTACAAGTCGTAAGGATCGTATAAGAGAATTTTTCCCCCTTATGAGTCGAGGGGACCCACAAGCGGTTGTTTCCCTCCTCGTCGAAATTCGACTTTGGAGAGTGAGACCCGTGAATAGTATGCAAGAAACCATTTTGGATTGACTTGCAGGGTCCCATTGTTCAGGAAGCAAGTTTTTTAGTCCCTGCTGCCTGAGGCTTTATTTGCATGTTGAGACGAATCGGGAATTTCCCGCGGAGACACAGTTTCTCTGCGAGCCGACGCGAATCAGGAGGCTCTCATCAAGGAGTGTTTGTATTCGTGAGTCGAGGAGTTTGCCAGGGATTATTTGTTTCCCAAGCGCCAAGGATTATTTGTTTCCTTGGGGTTTGAAACGAGTCGAGGATTTCCCACGGAGGCACTGATGGCTCTGCGAGTCGACGCGGATCAGGAGGCTCTCGTCAAGGAGTGTTTGTATCCGTGAGTCGAGGAATTTGCTAGGGATTATTTGTTTCCCAAGCGCCAAGGATTATTTGTTTCCTTGGGGTTTGAAACGAGTCGAGGATTTCCCACGGAGGCACTGGTGGCTCTGCGAGTCGACGCGGATCAGGAGGCTCTCGTCAAGGAGTGTTTGTATCCGTGAGTCGAGGAATTTGCTAGGGATTATTTGTTTCCCAAGCGCCAAGAATTATTTGTTTCCTTGGGGTTTGAAACGAGTCGATGATTTCCCACGGAGGCACTGGTGGCTCTACGAGTCGACGCGAATCAGGAGGCTCTCGTCAAGGAGTGTTTGTATCCGTGAGTCGAGGAATTTGCTAGGGATTATTTGTTTCCCAAGCGCCAAGGATTATTTGTTTCCTTGGGGTTTGAAACGAGTCGAGGATTTCCCACGGAGGCACTGGTGGCTCTGCGAGTCGGCGCGGATCAGGAGGCTCTCGTCAAGGAGTGTTTGTATCCGTGAGTCGAGGAATTTGCTGAAGACATTGGTTTCTTCGAAATTGGACTGAACCGTCGAGATTTGGCTTCGTCTTCTGGCGGAGCCTGTTGGGAAAGTATGGTTCCCTCTTTGTTTACGCCCTTGGATTGTATACAGGGATCGATGTGATCTTAACTGTAGGGCCAAAGTTTTATCATCATTCTTTTTGTTTTATCTTCGCGATGCTCTATCATTTCAGCTTTTATATCGCGAAGGTCGTGATTGCCCAATCATTTCGGCTATTTTTCGCGGTGCCCAATCATTTCGGCTATTTATTTTATTTTTACTCGCTGCTTTTTATTGCGAGTTGCCCAATCATTTCGGCTATTTTGCATGCATACATTTTTACTTGCTGCTTTTTATTACAAGTTTCCCTATCATTTCGGCTATTTCGTATGCATGTGCGGCCTATTGGCTTTTCGCTGTAAACCGATTTCGGCATCAGCACCGCTACAACTGGGATATTACCAGTAGCGAATCATCATCTGCCTCTGTCGATGTCGAACAAAGATAGCTTAGCGACCAGGGTTAGGGTCCTGTCGGCGACTTCATGAGCCATAAGGGTTTCACGAAGTTATTTCTCCCTACAAGTCGTGAGGATCTTGTAGGTGTATCTCCTTAGGACTCGTGAGGATTCCTAAGTGTTCGTTTCCTCTGTAAGTCGTAAGGATCCTACAGGTGGGTTTTCTCCTTGTAAGTCGAGAGGACTTATAGGGGTTGTTCATCATGCGTACATATCCCCAATCACGGATGAAATTTGGTTAGGGAAATATTTATTCGCGCCCGTGGATTGTATACAGGGGTCATTATTGAGCCACTTGTAGGGCAAAATCGGAAGTTGTGGGTGTTGCTTAAGCACAGGTTTAGGTCTCTGTAACTTAAGACTTTCAACTCTTACGAGCCATGAGGGTCCCATAAGAGAGTTCTCCTTACGAGTCGTGAGGATCTCGTAAGTGTATTTTCTCCTTAGGAATCGTGGGGATCCCTAAGTGTGTTGCTCCCTTGTGAGTCGTAAGGGTCTCACGCGGGTGGTTTCTCCTTACAAGGTCGAGAGGACCCTATAAGTGTCTTTTAATGAGGTTGCGCCCTTTCAGGTTTTCACAAACACTCGCCGGTAGTCCTGCTGTTTTTACTCACGGAGCCCTTTCGGGTTTTCATCCGTGCCCATTTTGCTTATGGACATACCATTTTTTTATTCTTTTTATTTTCTTTTTCTCTCTTTTTTTTTACGAGGTCGCGCCCCCTCGGGTTTTCACGAACACTCGCCGGTAGCCCTGCTGTTTTTACTCACGGAGCCCTTTCGGGTTTTCATCCGTGCCCTTTTTGCTTATGGACATACCTTTTTTTTATTTTATTTTTATATGTTTTTTTTATCTCGTCAGCCTAAAGATGCTGCGGTAGTAGTTTAAAGTCGTTTTGGTCTGCTATTAGTTTAAGGACATTTCGGTCCGTCGTTGAGAGGCGGGCTCCTGCTTATAAAGCTTGAGCTTAGGAAGATAGCGAGCGGACGTAGTCGTCGTCATCTATCATTGACCTAGGCTGTGGTTCATCAAGCATAATATTTCTTTAGGAAGCGACTGTTTATCGGCCTGAAGGGCCTTTCACCGTGCATATCCATGAGTAGATAGGCCCCACCCTGGTAGACCTTATCTATGATGTATGGGCCTTCATAGTTTGGCTCAAATTTTCCCTGCTTGGCGCGATTGGGGAGCATAGGCCTTTTGACCACTAGCACGAGTACGCCTTGGCGAAATGTCCTCGGTCGGGTCAGTCTTTCATATGAGCGCGTCATCTTTGCTTTATAAGCTTCCAGATTTTGGTGCGCTATGAGCCGGGTTTCATCAAGAGCGTCAAGCTCTTCAAACCGGAGGTGAGCATTTTCTTCACCCGTCAGCTCGTAGTGAACTGCCACTCGCAGAGAGGGTAACTCTATCTCGAGGGGGAGTACTGCTTCCGTACCGAACACCAACGCGTACGGCGTTGTGTTTGTGGCCGTTTTAAATGTAGTTCGATATGCCCAGAGAGCTTCTTGCAGTCTTTCGTGCCAGTCTTTCTTATTTCGCGACACTGTTTTCTTCATGATCTTCGTCAAGGTCTTGTTGAAGGCCTCAGCTAGACCGTTAGCTCGCGGATTATAAACCGAGGAATATCTCCAATCTATATTGTGTTGTTGCGCGAAGCGACTGATCTTATAGCTTCTGTAGGCTGGCCCGTGCTCGCGGATTATAAACCGAGGAATATCTCCAATCTATATTGTGTTGTTGCGCGAAGCGACTGATCTTGTGGCTTCTGTAGGCTGGCCCGTTATCGGAGATGATCCGTCTTGGCGTTCCAAACCGATATATGATGTGCGTTTTGAAGAAGTGGAGGATATTTTCCGTCTTCACTTCTCTTAACGGTACTGCTTCTGCCCATTTAGAGAATTAATCAGTCGTCGCCAGGATGAAACGATGTCTCCTAGACGATGCTGGTTCGATGGGGCCGACTATATCAATCCCCCACATTTCGAATGGCTAGCTAGCCACCGTTGGATGTAGTGGATTCGGATGTTGATGGATGAAGTCCCCATGAATTTGGCATGAATGGCATTGCTTCGCATATTCGAGGCAGTCTTGGATCATTGTGGGCCAATAGTAGCCCATTCGTTTGATCTTCAACTTCATCTTTGGGCCCGCTTGGTGAGAACCGCAAAGTCCGTCGTGAACCTCTTGGACGACTCTTTTCGCTTCGTCAGGTCCTAAACATCTCAGCCACAGAGAATCAAACAACCTCTTGTACAGAGTATCATTGACAAAGGCGAAAGACATAGCTCATTTCATAAGCTGATGTCTTGTAGACGCTTCTTCAGGCAATCGGCGGGACTTGAAGTAATCTATGAAGACTTCTCTCCAATCCTCGGTATTTTCCCAGTTTTTTACTTGCAGGGTCGTTTGCTCAGTCGCTCCCTTTTCTCCGGATGATTTCGGAGATATTTCTGCTGGGGCAAGCACTTGACGGCTTTGTACCATGATTCTAACGTCATCGAGATTCTCGTCAGCCAGTTCTTTAGCAAGTTTGGCCAATGCGTCTGCTTTGCTATTTTCCGCGCGCGGTATGTTCTCCAAAGTATAGGAGGGAATTTGGGTCAACAATTGTTGCACCTTTTCACCGTATTTCACCGATTCCAATTTACACGTTTGGTAGTCGCCATTCACTTGACTAACGACCAGTTGAGAATCCCCGTATATAAGGAGGTCTTTAATTCCCATGTCAATGGCGATCTCAAGACCTGCTATCAAGGCTTCATATTCGGCTTCGTTATTCGTCCTCGGCTCTGTTAAGGAGAAAGCGAAACGCATTATCCCTCCTTGTGGAGTCACGAAGATGAGGCCTACCCCCGATTTGATTATAGGGGTACTTTGTTTGCGCTTCTTCATGGAAGATGCGCCATCGAAATAAAGTTCCCATTGGGTATCACCACCGTCGATCGTGTCAAACGCATGTTCGTCTGGTAAATCGCAGCTCAGAGGAGAATCGGCGGGTATCGGATGCTCAGCAAGGAAGTCGGCGATGGCCTGGCCTTTCACTGCCTTGAGAGGTTGATACGTTATCGAGAATTCCATCAAGAGCAGAGCCCATTTAGCGAGTCGACCTGTCAGTATGGCCTTTGACATTAAATACTTAAGAGGGTCCACCTTCGAAATGAGACGGACCTCATGCGCCAACGCATAGTGCCTGAGCTTTGTTATCGCGAAGATCAACGCTAGGCAGTGTTTTTCAATGGGGGAGTAGTTGCTTTCTGCCCCCAGTAGAACTCGACTTAAGTAGTAGAGTGCTCTTTCTTTCCCTTGATCGTTCTCTTGTGCCCATAATGCGCCCAAGGAACCTTCGAGGGCGGTTGTATAAAGAATGAGGGGTTTTCCCTTGACCGGAGCAGCCAACACCGGCGGGGTCTGCAGGTACTGTTTAATTTCGTCTAGTGTGCTTTGGCATTTTTGGTCCCAGACGAACGGGGTTCCCTTTTTCATCAGGTGGCTGTAAGGACGACACTTTCCTGAAAGGTTGGCTATAAATCGCCGTATATACGCAAGCTTCCCTTGGAGAGACCGCAACTGTTTGAGAGTCCTCGGCGGGGTATTTCCATGATCGCCTTGATCTTGGACGGATCTATTTCGATACCCCGGTGTCGGACGATGAATCCTAAGAATTTGCCCGAGGAAACTCCGAATGCACACTTAAGAGGGTTCATCTTCAAGTTGTATTGCCGAAGGCGTTGAAATACGGTCTTCAGATGCTCGAGATGTTCCTCGTATGATTTGCTTTTAACTACGAGATCGTCGATATAGCATTCGACGATTTCATGTATGAGGTCATCGAAGATCTTTGTCATGGCCCTCTGATAGGTGGCACCGGCGTTCTTTAGACCGAAGGGCATCACCTTGTAACAGAATATACCCAAAGGAGTCCGGAAGGCGGTGTGCTTTTGGTCTTCGGGATGCATCTTTATCTGATTATACCCTGATGAACCATCCATGAAGGAGAAAACCTCGTGAGTAGACATATTGTCTATCATCAGTTCGGTGACTGGCACTGGGAAATCGTCTTTCGGGCAGGCTTTATTGAGATCCCGGAAGTCCACGCATATGCGCACCATCCCATTTTTCTTCATCACCGGGACGATGTTAGCGATCCATTCAGGATATTGAACCTTCTGGATAAAGCCAGAGTCGATCAGCTTCTTGACCTCGGCGTTGATACTCATCTCGAGCTCGAGCCGCATTCTCCTCGGCGCCTGTTTGACTGGCTTGATGTCCGGGGATATCGCCAATTTGTGTACAGCAATTTCTGGATCTAGTCCCGGCATTTCGGAATAGTTCCATGCGAAGCAATCTTTGTGCTGCATAAGCAGGTCTTTTAACGCAGCCACATTTTCTTCAGATAGCAGCTCACTGACGAACGTCGGCCGTGGGTCACTTGCCGTGGGCACCCAGGTAGCTATCGTCTTTCATGGATTGATAGGACGGTCCTCTTCTCGCTAAAATTTCACCTTTTTCTGTCGGCGGGGATAATCTTGATCAATTACTGAGTCTTGGACTTGACGCCAGACCTTGTAGATTTTAGAGGACAGCCGTTGAGGGGGCTTTTCCGGCTTCACCTTTGTAGCGCTCTCCATAGGTGGAGGAGATCTTTTCAGCACAGCGGTCGGAGAGTTATTGTGGACCTTCCTAAGTGGTTCAAAGCTGTTTCCAGTTGGAACAGCAACATCAATTTCCGCCGTTGGAGTCGGCGGAGTCAGTCTAGAAGGAGAGTTGCCCCCGGTTTTCCTTACTCGGCGCCAGTGGTATATCCCTAGTAGGAGGGGTGTTGTCTCCTGAGGGTTTTCAGCGGATTACACCCACAAAATCGTATAATAAAAGAGAGATGGTGAAAGTTATATAAAGATAAGAACTATACAAGAAAGAACTTGAAAATAAGAGTTTTCAACTCTACCAGCTTTTCAGTTGCTATGAGCCCTATCTTAATAGTCATGAAAAGATATTAGAAATCACATCATCTCTCAATAAAACATTGCCTTTAGTTTTCATTCCTATTTTTCTTCCAAACATTGATCATATACCCCTACGTGTGTGAACTGGACATCCCTACACTCAGAGAATTCAATTCAAGCAATCATACTCTTGTCCATCTACCTCAGTACTTTTTAATAGATATTTAGATGGAATTTGCTCACACATTCTTCATGCGACCGTTAATGCTTCTTGAGGTACTAACCGATCGATTACTCATGTGCTTGCTAATTAGGTGTTTTTCCTCGTCTTGCAACACCTAAGGCTTAGCAGTGGCTCCCAAACCAGTTGGTCTAAGGCACTAGGTGATAAAGCACCCTCGCTATATTTTTTTATTGCTGCCTCGGTGATAACAAAATCAGTGTTCATTTTTCTTTTCCCCATTTTATCTTTTATTCTCCACGTTTATTTTCTTCATACTTTGGCTTCTAGACAAGAGCATTTCAAGGTATCCTCTACTATCCCGAGTTTCAAGATGTGTGTAAGTGCATATAGTAGGGTATCAACGTTCAATTGTTTGGCTTCCAGAATAGGAACTATTTTCAGGCTTATTTTTATCCTCAGATTAGTAATTTCCTTCATCTTACTAACCCTTGGGACAACAGCTCATAACTACTTATTACTAGTTTCATTTAAGAAAACATCTAACTTTCTTGTTTTTCTTAAACTATTCCTATCTTTTAAATATAATTTTTCACTTTCTACTCTTTTATTATCACAATTTTTTGTGTGCTTATATATAGTATAATGCAAAGTAGGGCGTAAATAAGCACAGGAGCGCTGAAAAACGACTTCTTGGGAGCTTCTTGTGATGGTACAGGAGCGTTGAAGCTCGTTGGCGGGAGCATGGTCCCGAAGAAGAGCCCAGTGGTGGCTTGAGTTACCTCCTCCACTGGCATAGTGAAAAGGGAGGCCACTTGGGGCCCGTAGGTTACTCCTCCAGATGGGACAGAGCGAGAGTTGCTGTTGCAGTTAGTGCAGTTTGAAGCTATTGATTTCTTGAAGAGCTTGAATATTCTGCCCTCTGCGTTGACCTTAGTCTTTGGCATGTGCCAGTTGTTTGAGGACTGATTCCGTCGGTAAGGCCGCTGCTTGGGGAGCCTACCTGTGGACGACAGACATCCTCTGGGCTTCCTCCATCGGTGTTGAGGCACCGAGGGTGGGAGGTGGGAGCATCGACCCAAAAAGAAGCCCGTTGATTTCTTGAAGAGCCGGATTGCAGAGATTTGAGACTGCAAGTGACCCATACTTGACTCCGCCAGATATGACAGAGCCTGAGTTGCTAGGGTGGGAGCAAATGCCATTCTTTATAGAGACGAAATGCCAGCTTCAATATCCACTCCGCTAAGGGCAACCAAAAACATACATACCGCGATTATTTGATCATGGGAAAAACACGACACACGAAGTGTGGAGTGGAAAGAGAAAAAGGTCTCACTGGGCGTGCCAGAATCTGTTCCCCTCCGAAAGACGGCGCACAAGACTGCGATGTCCTGACGCTGAGATTCAGGGCAGATGCTATTTGGTTTTATCCGTCTACCTCTCCGAAGATACCAAGTTGATTTATGGCACCGTGTATCGGAGGTTTAGACGGATGCGGCCGATGTAGCAGACTTCGTTAGATTCCCCCTCGCTTGAGGGGTTTTTGATTGTGGGGACGCTCTTCCCTGTAGGCGCAAGCCCTTGCAGTTAATTACGCTACCGCATCGCGGTAACAACTTTCTCCTTCTCCAGAATTTCACTTCGTGTCGTGTGTGTTTGTTTTGTTTGTGGTTGCCCGTGGATTGTATACGGAGACTGAGTAATGCCGTCGCCCGTAGGACGTGGATTAGTCCAAATCCGTATTTACTTAGATTTGGGTTTAGTGTTTTTAATTTAAGGATGCATTAGTTGCGTTGCGGCTAAGATCAACTTAAACGTTCGTTAAGGATACGATAGTCCTGTTTGAGACTAAGATCAACTTAACATGATAATCCATTTAATATTTGGCCATCGGGACTCGTCACCTCTCTAACGTTGTTGAAGGATTACAACGGCAGATGTCAGAGGAGTTCAGAGATGTACCCTTGAACCAAGGTTGATTTGGAGTTTTATAGTCCGTTTGATTGTTTAAGGATACGTTAGCCGTGTTTGGAGGCTAAGATCAACTTAAACGGGATCGTTTAGATCCGGCAAAAGAGCATTTGGAGGCTCTATTGTTCCAGTTTAGGGACGTAGTGGTCCATAGGTAGTTTAGGGACGTTGCGGTCCATGCTCCAGTTTAGGGACGTGGTGGTCCATGCTCCAGTTTAGGGACGTGGTGGTCCGATATTAGTTTAAGAACGTTTCGGTCCAAATTCCAGTTTAGGGACGTGGTGGTCCGATTTTAGTTTAGGGACGTTTCGGTCCGATATTAGTTTAGGGACGTTACGGTCTGATATTAGTTTAAGAACGTTACGGTCCAATATTAGTTTAAGGACGTTACGGTCCACGAGTTTAAGGACCCCGCAGTCCGTATTCATGTGTGGTCGTTGGGACTCGTCGCCTCTCTGACGTCATTGAAGGATTACAACGAGAAGTGTTAGAGGAGATCGGAGATGTACCCTCGAACCGGATATAAATTGATTTGAAGGGGCATTTGTGCCCAATTCAATTTAATTTAAGGACTTACGGCCAGAATGGGCTAAGTCCAGTCGAAAATGTTCAACATTTTTATGCATTGCATTTCTTCCATTTTTTGTTTGGGGTTTGCCCATAAAAATGCAGAGCATCAATTTATCCCGGGCTCTGCTCATTTATAAATGATGCAAGGTATCTGTTTTGTCTGGGCTTTGCCCCCTTTATAAATGCATAGCATTTTTATTATTTCGTTTGGGCTCTGCCCATTTATAAATGATGCAGAGCATCAATTTAATTAGGCCTGTTTAGTCTTTTAATTGGGCCTGGCCCCTCAGGAAAGAAATGCATTGCATTTGTCAGGCGCTTTGCGCCAATTACTGAGCGCAAGCGCTTATGGTGAGGACACGTGTCATGCTCTGGTGAGCGCAAGCGCAACAGCTCAGTGCGCTAGTGCGCTGCTGACACGTGGCGCGCTCTGGTGAGTTGCGCCAATTCCAGAGAGCAAAGCTCTTTTTCAAGAGCGCGTAGCGCAAGTGGTTCTATAGCTGACACGTGGCGCTCTCTTAAGAGCGCAACAGCGCAGTTTGGAAGTGCAGAGCACTAAGAATCTTTTAGATTCAAGAACAGAAGTGCACAGCACTAAGAATCTTTTAGATTCAAGAACAGAAGTGCAAAGCACTATTTGATCTCTTGATTTAAATTAGATCAAAGAAAAATAAAAAATTTCTTTTTGTTTCAAAAACCAGAGGTTCATAAAGGTGCAAAGCACCATTTTTATTTTTTTGTTTTCTTGTCTTTTAAAGAACCAGAGGTTCATGAGAAGTGCAAAGCACTGTTTATCATGTGAAGAATATTGATCTGGTTTTTTTTTTAGATCAAGGATTTATTAAAAGAGATTTCTTTTCTCTCTTGAAGGTCTTTACTTTTTTTTTTCTTGAGAAGTTCTTCAGAGTTCTCTTTTTCTTTTTTTTTTAGAAAATGATGATGCCTTTGAATTGAGGCTTGGGGTCCTTTTTATTGTGCTCATAAATTAGTTAAATTTGTTAAAGAGATCCTTCTCTGAGTGATTTGGGGAATTTTCCCCACCGTTGGATTTTTGATCCAAGGGCTTCTGCTTTGCAGAAGAAAATTTTCTTGTTTTAAAAAGAACAGAAAAGATTTCTTAGAAATTTAATTCTGTTTAGCGCAGATGCCCCAGCGCGTGACACGTGTCGCGCAGCGCGCAGCGCAGCGCAACTGCGCTAGCGCATCTGCGCTGACACGTGTCGCGCAGCGCGCTGCGCTAGCGCATCTGCGCTGACACGTGTCGCGCAGCGCAGTGCTTGCGCAACTGAAGCGTTGCTTCCTTTAATAGAGCTTTGCTCTGATTGGGCGCGCCTTCTTGGGCGCTGCGCAGACGTATCTGCGCCTGACATGTGGCGCGTTGCGCCCGAGATTTGAAGCGTTGCTTCAAAATTTTGAATTTTGAATTTCGAATTTCAACAGAGCTTTGCTCTGATTGGGCGAAACAATAATCTCAGCACACCGAGCATTGGTGAACTCCTGGTTCTGACTGTGGCCCAGTGCACGAATATTCCCATAGGAAATGATTTCGTCAAGACCATACTTATGGGCATCCATAATACCTGAAATAAGGGTCATGAGAATTGTTACAAAGCTTCTGCTTCACTGATTACGGAAGGACAATCTCGGGCAAAGAGACCCTAAGAAGCCTCCATGTGAAGAAACTGAGTTCTTCATAGGAATTAAATTCCATATTAAGAAAAAGGGAATTAAATTCCCAGAAACTTTTTTTGGGATGGAATTAAATTCCATAGATTTTAACCGTCACCATTATCTCCCTAAAGATCATATGAACCCTAAAAAGATCTGATGTTGAAAGTTCTATTTCATATTTTGGTTGAAAAACTTAAAGCAAAAATGGGTTCATATTAAAAGAGTGAAACCCTTGAAGTGGATTTAAAATCCAGAGAATTTCATGTATAAAAGTTCTTCGTCCACTCAAGATGATTACCTGAAGAAGAGGAATCGGTCAAACAGAGTTAAACTCCGGAAAGTTTTTGAGGCAGAGAACTAAGCTCTGGAAGAAGAGAATTAAATTCTCAGGAAAAAGTTCTCAAAGGAGGAAGATGAGCAAAGTGGAGGCATCTCTAAAATGACCCCTATATTCATAGGATGTGATGGAAACGCTTCATCTACCCGAGGCCCTAGAGGAATCCAACGGTCACAAGAGTGACAGCGTTGCACTCACGTGCAGACACGTGAGAACAACGCTGTGGGGGCATTTGTTTCCTGATTTAAAATCAGGAAAGCCTACGGAAGAAGCATCACGTGCTAGCACGTGACCAGCAGTCACGTGTTGGCACGTGACAATTCAAAGCAGCGGCAAAGGCAGATTCGGTTCCCTGACTAAATCAAAGAAAAGGCTCCAGAAAGGGTCACGTGCTCACACGTGACCAGGGGTCACGTGTTGGCACGTGACGGCTGAACAGCGGCTAGAAGACAAAGCGCAGAAAGCAGAAGAAAACTCGTTCCAAGGGGTCACGTGCCTACACGTGACCAGGGGTCACGTAACCACACGTGACCAGGGGTCACGTAACCACACGTGACCGGCTTTCAAAGCCTATCTATTTAACATAATTAAATTCTGAACAGCATTCAAATCTTTCCAAAGAAGAACGATTATTTGGAACCGATTGGATTAAAGATCTAAAGGTGATTAAATATCACCTATCTATGGAAAAATCTTGAACTTGGAAAGATTTCCCCTTAAAATCTAACCGAAATAACAAAGGAATATCTTTGGATTCAATATCCAATGGTGAATAAAATTCACCTAATAATCCAAAGGTCCAAATGAACGACGAATGCAAATCAAATCCCTCAACGAATGATTCACTAAAACTGTTGATTCTGCTCCTTCTCCTATAAATAGGAGCCAAGAGATATACGGAGAGAGACAGAGATCGACACACACAGAGAGAGAAAAATAGAGCCTTGAGACTTTGGAGGAATTTGGATTTTCTGCAAAAGAAAACCTTAGGTAAGAAAGGAGAGGCTTTTAAAAAGATAATTTAATTCTTAAACGAGTTTAACTCTTATATTAAAAAGAAGAACTTAGTTCTCTCTTTAGCAGAGGATCTGCAAAGTGCACATCTCCCCATGAATTGAGAATTTAATTCTCATTGGGTTGAGATCCTGCCATGCAGATCCAAAGCATAGAGAGGGAATGAATGTTTGAGAATTTAATTCTCATAGAATTATAGGAATTTAATTCCTTCGAATTAAAATTAGGGTTTAACCCTATGTTGTAGGGATTTAATTCCTTCAAATGGACAGAACTAGGGTTTAACCCCAATTAAGAGCTTAATTCTGTCAAAATAACAGGAATTTAATTCTCTTAAGAAAGAAGAAATGAGGGTTTAACCCTATTTAAGAATATAATTCTTCAAAAGAAAGTAGGAATTTAATTCCTCTAAAGTTATTGCTAGCGTTTAACCCTATGAAGAATTCAATTCTTAAAAAGATAAACACATCTTCAAACAGGAAAAGGAAAAGAGTCACGTGCTACCACGTGACCCCTGAAAAGAAACAGAAAAGAGCTTTAGGGCGCCCTCACGTGTCGACACGTGACCTCTAATGAACATTCTAACAGATCAAAGCCAGGGCCTCATCACGTGCCCACATGTGATGGATTTCAGAATTAAAAGTGTTAAACACTTATCTGTAGAACAAAATAAAGGGAAACAGGGCGCTATCACGTGCTACCACGTGACCCCTTGGCTGAAGCTTTAACGGACAAACATCAGAATTCCCATCACATGACAGCACGTGATGCTCCAAAGTATTCAATACTTTTGGCAGAATAAAATGAATTGAGGGCGCTCTCACGTGCTACCACGTGACCCCTCTTGCCTTAGTGTTTAACACTAAAGTTGAAACCTCTATATCCAGTGTTCAACACTGATTTTCTTAGTGTTTAAACACTAATTTGGAAAACATCTATTTACAGTGTTTAACACTGACTTTCTTAGTGTTGAACACCAACCTGGAAAACCCTGTTTCCAGTATTTAACATCGATCTGCCTTAGTGTTAAACACTAATTTAAAATCTCTACTGCCAGTGTTTAACACTGATTTGTTTGTGTATAAACACTAATTTGAAAGCCCTGTTGCTGGTGTTTAACACTAACTATCTTTTAATGTTAAACACTAACTTGTCAATCTCATTCTCAGTGTTCAACACTGATTGATCTTTAGTGTTTAACACTAACTTTAGCCCCATTGGCTAAGTGTCTAGAGGCAAAGCCTCTCCTCTAATGGACCAACAGAGGGCCAATATCCTAAACATGATTGGACTTAGCCCAAGCTGGCCATAAGTCCTCAATTCAAATTCAACTGAGCCAATGGGCTCATAATATAATTAATTGGTCTTGGTTCCAAATTGGGCCAAAGATTATTTAATCTACCTCGGTTTAAGGGTACATCTCTTCACTCCTTTGATACTTGGCGTTGTAATTCGTCAACGTCTTCAAAGAGGTGACGGGTCCCGATGACCACATATTGATACGGACTGTGGGGTCCTTAAACTCATGGACTATGAGGTCCTTAACCTTGACCGGGATGTCTTAAAACTAACGACGGACTGTGGGGTCCTTAAACTCATAGACTATGAGGTCCTTAACCATGACCGTGATGTCTTAAAACTAACGCCGGACTGTGGAGTCCTTAAATCCACGGACTATGAGGTCCTTAACCTTGACCGTGATGTCTTAAAACTAATATCGGACTGTGGAGTCCTTAAATCCACGGACTACGACGTCCTTAATGTAAGTCGATGTGCAACACCCCACGACTTGCGGGGAGGCGGAAATATGAAAAACGATCTTGTTCTTTGCTTAAACATCGACTAACCGCATGAATCGAAGCTAAACGATAACTAACATCAATTATAGAAGTTCTAAACTACTATGTGAAATGATTATACCTCAAGAACCGTGTCCTTCGGGTCCTCATCGCTGTCCTCCACTCCTCGTAGGCTCCTTGGAACATCGGCAACTTCACGGCCTCCTCAAATCAAAGATGATCCACCCGAAAGCTCCTACGCCAAGCTTAATCTCAAACTTGAGATAACTAGGTTGCTTAAAGTGCTAATCTAAGCTACCTAGAGGATATAGAGTGAGGTTATGGATGTTTTAGTCTATCTAACCCTTGATCTCAACACATGAGAGGTTAGGGTTAGGGTTTCAAGAGAGAGTGAGCTTGAGGAGAGAGAAGGTGAGAATGATAATGAAAAGAATAATGAACGCATATGAATATATCAACCATAACAATAAATCAAATAAATAATATAAATGATTTATCATTATGGTTAGATTCATTCATCTAGTGTGATTCATCATATGACTCACTAACTCATTAATGAATCATTTAATACAAAGCATGAATCACACAAATGAGTCATTAAGCAATTAATGCTCATGCCACCTTAACCCCTTAGTCACCACTCTTCTAGAACCTTCCCGACAAATTACGAGAACGCCCCTCCAATCCGTGAAAATACGGAAAAACTTTAGACTGTATAAATCCAATAACCCGATATTAGAATCTGGCTTAAACCAAAGCCGGCTAGTAAAAACTGTTCGAAAAGTCGTACGTGCGTAAACACACGTACGCATTCGAACCCTTGTCGTAAAACCATACGACCTCTATATCGTTTCGCCTGGAGCAGGGAAACTCTCTGTGTGGGACTCTAAAGACTCGACACTACGCTGGCAGTGGGTTTAACCACAGACCGCAAGCGGCACTAGCTGTACGTAACGGTCCCCGGGTAGATGTCGATAAGAAGGCCGATGAGGAAAATCATCCAAACTCCCACTGAGCCTGATGTGACAATCTTCGTACAGTCCGGCCTGTTCGTCTAAGACTATCGCATATCAAGCCTAGGAGGCGGCAAGCGTCAGTCCCCTAATAGCTGTATAAGTCGTGTCGGAGCGAAGCCCATTACGCCCTGAGAAGCTACTGGAACCTACCAGTATATCTCGCTTGCCCTGGCCAGGGACTTTGCGTAATAGCTCTCTGACACAGTGCGATATCAACTCCCAATACCGGGAGAGACGAATCCTATCTAACCGCCACTGCCTCCAAGTGCTCGGGACTGCGCTCAACTGCTACCTGTTTGCACGACTCCTTTGAGCCGTGGTAAGGTAGCAATCTAAGAACAGTGGGACACACTCAAGGCGAAGTAGCAGTGTCAAGTCTGCGGACTATGCTGTACTCATGTCACCTGGGAACTGTTAACTGACGATGGGTATAATACCAACCAATCAGTTCCCCGGCGAGTCCTGTCCGGTGTACCCGTAACCTAACGAGCACCTGTATACTATCTCTAGTATGACGTACTGATGGCTGTGGGACAGACCATCTCCCCAACTGGGATGACAAGCGTATACACTTAGTCTACTCCGGAATATCGATGCCCTATCTCGATAATCCAACGACCAGGCACCTGTATAGGATGTTGCTTACAGACTACCCAGCCCCTACTAGTGTGACTGCCATCACGACGCTGGTAATCAAGCAAAGTTCCTATGGGCTCTACTAATATGTATAAGTGATACGTTACAAGAAACATATGCACATATTAAAGTAGACTCAAACCAAGTAGCATACTACTATATTTAGCAAGACTGTTATATACAACTGTGAATATCCCAAGTTTCCATTAAGTAATATACATGCTAGTATGATACAATAATGGTCCATAGGGCATATACACTAACAATCTCCCACTTGCACTAGGGCCATGAGCTGGCATATCGTAGACCTATCATCTCGAATAGCCTCTCGAATTGCGTCTGAGGAAGGGCCTTTGTGAATGGATCAGCAATGTTATTCTCTGTCTCTACTCTCTTCACCTCGATCTCCCGGTGATCTACGATCTCCCTGATCAGGTGATACCGCCTTAAGATGTGTCTGGACTTCTGATGGGACCTGGGTTCCTTCGCTAAAACTATAGCGCCGTTGTTGTCACAATACAGAGGTATTGGACCAACACTGGTAGGAACCACCTGAAGTTCTGTGAGGAACTTCTTCATCCAGACTGCTTTTTTTGCGGCATCGCAAGCAGCTATGTACTCCTCTTCCATTGTTGAGTCAGCAACGGTCTCTTGCTTGGAACTCTTCCAACAGACCGCCCCTCCATTGAGGGTAAAGACATAACCCGACATGGATTTGGAGTCATCTTTGTCACTCTGGAAGCCGGAGTCGGCAAAGGCCTCCATCTGGAGGTCTTTTTCGCCATATACTAAGAACATCTCCTTAGTCCTCCTCAGGTACTTGAGAATGTTCTTTACTGCTATCCAGTGCTTCTCCCCTGGGTTTGCTTGATACCGGCTTACTACGCTCAATGCGTATGCTACATCTGGTCTGGTACATAACATCGCATACATTATAGAGCCTACCGCAGAAGCGTAGGGTATAATCGACATGCGATCCCTTTCCAAATCAGTCTTGGGAGACATCTCTTTGGAGAGGGTGATTCCGTGACAAGCCGGTAGGTTACCGCGCTTAGAATCATCCATACTGAATCTCTTCACTATGGTGTTTATGTACCTGGACTGCGAAAGTCCCAACATCCTCTTTGATCTATCACGATAGATCCGGATCCACAGAATGTAGGTGGCATCACCCAGGTCTTTCATGGAGAATTTATGTGACAAGAATCTTTTGACTGACTGTAACATAGGAATATCATTTCCTATTAGGAGAATGTCATCCACGTACAAGACGAGGAATACTACAGCTCTCCCTACAATCTTACTATATATGCATGGTTCATCTGGATTTTTGATAAAGTCAAATTCTTTAACAGCATCATCAAAACAGATGTTCCAACTCCGTGATGCCTGCTTTAGTCCATAAATGGATTTAAGCAGCTTGCATATTTTACCGCTGCTCCCACTCTGAATGAATCCTTCTGGCTGATCCATATAGACGCTTTCTTCCAAATTACCATTTAGAAAGGCCGTCTTTACGTCCATCTGCCAGATTTCATAATCGTGGAAGGCAGCAATAGCAAGAAGGACCCGAATAGATTTAAGCATAGCCACTGGAGAAAAGGTTTCGTCATAGTCCAAACCAGGTCTTTGACGAAAACCCTTTGCAACAAGTCTAGCCTTATAGGTTTCAACCTGTCTATCTACACCAATCTTCTTTTTGAAGATCCATTTGCATCCTACGGGTTTTACCCCATCTGGAACAACGTCCAAAGTCCATACTTTGTTAGTGTAAATGGACTCCATTTCGGTCCGCATTGCATCCAGCCATTTTACTGAGTCACCGCTCTGAACGGCTTGCTGGAAGCTAGTAGGCTCATCATAGTCAATAGTGCAATTCTCTCTATCCCCGTCTATGAGAAAACCATAGTATCTCTCGGGCGGATGAGATTGCCTACTACTCCTACGGAGTGGCGTTGGGATGTCCTGTTCTGCTGAACCTTCTTGTTCTACTAAGATTTCGGTAATAGTTTGTGGTTCTGGAACTTCTTTCAGTTCTATTGCGCCCTCACTTATCTGATTTTCTAAAAACTCAGTTTCCAAGAAGCGAGCATTATGAGAAACAAAAATCTTTTGTTCTCTGCGTAATAGAAAAAATATCCCTTGGAGTTCTTTGGATATCCCACAAACTTACACTGTACTGATCGTGCCTCGAGCTTGTCCGCAAATTGCTTCTTTACAAAAGCTGGACATCCCCATATCTTAATGTGCTTAAGATAGGGTTTCTTCCCATACCACATCTGATATGGTGAAGTAGGCACAGTCTTAGTTGGAACTCGGTTCAAAAGGTATGCAGCTGATTCTAGTGCATATCCCCAGAATGATCGCGGTAACTCAGCCTTACTCATCATGAAACGAACCATATCCAATAGGGTTCGATTCCTCCTTTCTGATACACCGTTGTGTTATGGTGTGTATGGAGGAGTAAGCTGAGAGAGAATTCCATTCTCTTTTAAGTAACCCAGGAACTCGGCGCTTAAGTATTCACCACCTCGATCAGATCTCAGTGTCTTGATACTTTTGTCGGTTTGGTTTTCCACTTCATTCTTGTATTCTTAGAATTTCTCAAAGGCCTCGGGTTTATGCTTTATTAAGAAGATATATCCATACCTAGAGAAATTATCCGTAAAAGTAATGAAGTAGGAATAACCACCTCGCACATGTATAGATATTGGACCGCATACGTCACTGTGTACGAGTCCCAAGAGCTCGCTTGCTCTTACTCCGTGTCCAGTAAACGGAGTCTTTGTCATCTTTCCCATAAGACAAGATTCACATGTAGCATAAGATTGATATTCGAACGGATTCAAATATCCTTCTCCATGTAACTTAGTCAACCTTCTTTTATTGATGTGACCTAGTCTACAATGCCATAAGAAAGCCTGATTTATTTCCGGAGACTTTCTTTTAAGTGTATTCTGGATATTGAAAACCTGAGCTTGACTTAATACGTATATTCCGTTATCTAATGTACCTAACCCAATCAGAACTTGATTTAGGTGGATGTTAACTACATCACTGACGAATGTAAAATCATATCCTTCTCTTGAAAGTGAGGACACTGATATGATATTACAAGTCATACTAGGTATATATAAACAGTTACGTAAAATCAATATATGCCCACTTGTCAAACCTAGGCAATATTCTCCCACGGATTCAGCGTTTACTGTCATTCCGTTTGCAACTTTGAGAGACCAATCACCTATCTTTATAACTTTACGGTTTCTCAAAGCATGTAATGAATTACAGATATGAGATCCTGCTCCGGTATCTAATACCCAGGAAGTAGAGTTAATTGACAAACAGTTCTCAATTACAAACACACTTGAGGTTGAAACCACAACAAGCTTCATATCCTGGTTACTAGCTTCTAAAGCCCTGCAATCTTTCTGCCAATGTTCATTCCTGTGACAATAGGAACGCCCCTGTTTTACTATATCCAGTCTCGAAACTTTTGCCTTTCTCTTTCCTTCTCCTTCCCTGGTTTCCTTCAGGGTAGGAGGCAGAGACTGTAGAATCAAGTCAGTATTTGACTCATTTCCCAACGCGGTCTCCAGGTCCTGGAGCTCATCAATACAGCTAGTCATTGTAAGGACGTTGTCCCCTACAGATGACCCGTCAGCTAACCTCGTTTGAATTAATTCGTTCGAGGTTTCATATCTTGTGATATGAGATTGCTCTCCATATAAATCTTTATTATGGAGAAAGATGGAAACTAAGTCCATCTTCTCGTGCTGCTTCTGGTATACACCATCAACTGAAGCTAACACGAGGCACATAGCTTTCGCTTTATCTTTTTCCCTTGTCTGATGGATATCCATATCCGCGACAGTGGAAACTGGACCTGGGACGGCGGGATCTTGAGTAGTAATAGGGTAGTCCAGCTTTTCATAGCCAATGGACATCTGGATAGACCTTTGCCAGTCATATAAGTCAGATTCAGTCAATTCGTTATCTAGATGTAACCTATGTGTGGTCACAAGGTCGCTGCAATTAAGAGAGAGAGAAGAAAACATTTTAGCATGATGCTGTTGCAAGTTTAGATTGGCTTTATGTTTATCTAAACAGGATGGCTCCCACTGTTTCTCGAATCCCTCCTCAAACCAAAAAGGAAGAACTAGCCAGGACTATTCTCACCGTACAATACTTGCTTAACCGTTCAGCCAGGCCAGTGTCGATATTTCGAGGGAGGTTTTCCAACGCTTTCGCGAAGTTCCTTAATTAAATAACCTCTTTTCTCTGGGGGCGTAACCCCGCTGACACCTTTCTAGGAACCTACTTGGTTTATAGCATTGATCGTTAAGTGACGAATCTCCTGATAAGTAGTATATACTCACAGTAGGATCGGGATCCAAAATATCATCGTATGATAATGTTGAAGGAATCCTACCAACATTCATCAAACTCCAAAGTGGTATGCATCTCTCTGTAAATTTCAGTTTCTTTAGAAATTCCCGATATGGATTTTTGCCCCATGCTCTTATGACCTTGACTTTGGCCAAACAAATCATAAGTCACATGTCAAGTTCTACCCGTCATTGTCCAGGTTAATTTGAACTCACCCGTACATACCCTTCACTTTGGCCAAACAAGGTAGTACGACTGTCCCAAAACAACGCATCTATCTATGCTACATATGACTATCTAACAGCTACCAAACACTGTGCCTTGACTTTGGCCAAACAAACACAGCTTGAATACTATTGAATACCCAAATGAAATGACGGAAGGCTACGAATGGTTTTGGCAAAACCGTGAACGTAGTGAACTTGATATAATCGAAGGAACCTGATACTTTTTAAAGGGAGTGGTTAAAGCTCCGTAATTTTTAAAAAATTCTGCTCTTTTAAAATAACCGAGTGGTTTCTTTTAAATTTGTTCCAAAGATTAAGCTTTGGTTTATTTTCTTTGCATTTATAAATAATGCGTCCCATCATTAACCTATCATTGCAGAAAACAACGAAAATACAACGTCCTCTTATACCATCCGCATTCGCCACGGGGTCCCGTCATCACCCGTTAGGTTACTTAACTAACGACAGAGCGGGGGCTGGGTTAGCGCGGGTGTAAAACATAAGTGACGTCTAAATAGCTATCATATATAGATATTATACATTCGTCAGACGCAATAATATTCATTCCAGATCACAGATGAACTTTATTGGATTTGCAAGCAATCCGTGTTTGTTTTGAGCCTGCAACAAAAGACGGATTACACAGTTGTGATGAATAGCCATTACCCCACCCAAGACCCTTATGGGTACGGCAAACTACCCGCCCGGCAGTTTGTGCACCCCACCTTGGGTCTGTCCTAGGAGCAAAAAATAGTAAAATGAAATAATACAACGGTGGCTACAACCGCAACCTGGATGTGCCCCGCAAAATAATATTACAACAAATTACATTTACATCAAATGAATTAAATAATAACCCATCACATAACCCCGGCCATACATCACAACAGCCCAACACAGTTCATATACACAAACAGATAAAATCCATTACAGAAATGTGCAACCCCCTGCCAACCGACATACTAGCAGTTAGGGGAGGTTTACGAACACATTATACAAACACAGATATAATCCAACAAGCAAATACCGTATAATTTCGATCGATTAAACATATTTAATTTTGCTCCAATACTTCTCTGTAAATCTGAAATCTGAGCAAAAATTAAAAAATTCCAGAAAATACCAAATATCACAGAGGACCCACACAGGAAAATTGGGCTGATGAATCGTCCAAAGCGCGGCGGAATCGCAGCGGATCGGTGGGATCGGCCGCGGTTCCGCGGCGCTTTGGCCGATTCATGAGCCCAAATTTCTTAGGTGTTCTTATACTATCATTTAAGGTTTTCTGAAGGTCCCTGAAAAATTTTTGGACCTCATTTAAAAATCGACAGAAAACTCATGATATCGGGGTTTTCCGGTTTGTTTTTTCCGTTCGAAATTCATACAATTTTACAAGTGAGTTATTTATTGTTTAGCGAGGCTCTGATACCACTGTAAGTCGATGTGCAACACCCCACGACTTGCGGGGAGGCGGAAATATGAAAAACGATCTTGTTCTTTGCTTAAACATCGACTAACTGCATGAATCGAAGCTAAACGATAACTAACATCAATTATAGAAGTTCTAAACTACTATGTAAAATGATTATACCTCAAGAACCGTGTCCTTCGGGTCTTCATCTCTGTCCTCCACTCCTCGTAGGCTCCTTGAAACATCGGCAACTTCACGGCCTCCTCAAATCAAAGACGATCCACCCGAAAGCTCCTACGCCAAGCTTAATCTCAAACTTGAGATAACTAGGTTGCTTAAAGTGCTAATCTAAGCTACCTAGAGAATATAGAGTGAGGTTATGGATGTTTTAGTCTATCTAACCCTTGATCTCAACACATGAGAGGTTAGGGTTAGGGTTTCAAGAGAGAGTGAGCTTGAGGAGAGAGAAGGTGAGAATGATAATGAAAAGAATAATGAACTCATATGAATATATCAACCATAACAATAAATCAAATAAATAATATAAATGATTTATCATCATGGTTAGATTCATTCATCTAGTGTGATTCATCATATGACTCACTAACTCATTAATGAATCATTTAATACAAAGCATGAATCACACAAATGGGTCATTAAGCAATTAATGCTCATGCCACCTTAACCTCTTAGTCACCACTCTTCTAGAACCTTCCCGACAAATTACGAGAACGCCCCTCCAATCCGTGAAAACACGGAATAACTTTAGACTGTATAAATCCAATAGCCCGATACTTGAATCTGGCTTAAACCAAAGCCGGCTAGTAAAAACTGTCCGAAAAGTCGTACGTGCGTAAATACACGTACGCATCCGAACCCTTGTCGTAAAACCATACGACCTCTATATCGTTTCGCCTGGAGCAGGGAAACTCTCTGTGTGGGACTCTAAAGACTCGACACTACGCTGGCAGTGGGTCTAACCACAGACCGCAAGCGGCACTAGCTGTACGTAACGGTCCCCAGGTAGATGTCGATAAGAAGGCCGATGAGGAAAATCATCCGAACTCCCACTGAGCCTGATGTGACAATCTTCGTACAGTTCGGTCTGTTCGTCTAAGACTCTCGCATATCAAGCCTAGGAGGCGGCAAGCGTCAGTCCCCTAATAGCTGTATAAGTCGTGTCGGAGTGAAGCCCATTACGCCCTGAGAAGCTACTGGAACCTACCAGTATATCTCGCTTGCCCTGGCCAGGGACTTTGCGTAATGGCTCTCTGACACAGTGCGATATCAACTCCCAATACCGGGAGAGACGAATCCTATCTAACCGCCATTGCCTCCAAGTGCTCGGGACTGTGCCCAACTGCTACCTGTTTGCACGACTCCTTTGAGCCGTGGTAGGGTAGCAATCTAAGAACAGTGGGACACACTCAAGGCGAAGTAGCAGTGTCAAGTCTGCGGACTATGCTGTACTCATGTCACCTGGGAACTGTTAACTGACGATGGGTATAATACCAACCAATCAGTTCCCCAGCGAGTCTTGTCCGGTGTACCCGTAACCTAACGAGCACCTGTATACTATCTCTAGTACGACGTACTGATAGCTGTGGGACAGACCATCTCCCCAACTGGGATGAGAAGCGTATACACTTAGTCTACTCCGGAATATCGATACCTTATCTCGAAAATCCAACGACCAGGGACCTGTATAGGATGTTTCTTACAGACTACCCAGCCCCCACTAGTGTGACTGCCATCACGACGCTGGTAATCAAGCAAAGATCCTATGGGCTCTACTAATATGTATAAGTGATACGTTACAAGAAACATATGCACATATTAAAGTAGACTCAAACCAAGTAGCATACTACTATGTTTAGCAAGACTGTTATATACAACTGTGAATATCCCAAGCTTTCATTAAGTAATATACATGCTAGTATGATACAATAATGGCCCCTAGGGCATATACACTAACACTTAACCTTGACCGCAACGTCTTAAAACTAACACTAGACCGCAATGTTGTTACGCCCCGCTTCCCAGAGTACGCTAGCTTGGGCACGTGACATAGCCAACCATGCTACCTGTGGGTAGGAAGTATCCATCCACAGTCACATTACGGCTGTAGAGATATCAAGAACAAAATAAAACTATCTAACACATGTCCACAATCCAGAATAACAAGAGTCAATGATAAATAAGTGCGGAAGAAAATGATCCAATACAATAACAGAAAAGTATGTCCCATAATGCGGGCTCACATCTGGAAATAAGAATGCAGGAAATAAAACTAACCACTACAGAACTCACAAATCAGCCTGCTGGCTGAAGTACTCCTGCTCGGTCAGCGACAATGGTAAAGAATCTGGACCATGCAAAACCCAGACGTCAGCGCGTCATGTCAACCAATAATATAATCTAAAAAGTGTAATAGGCAATGCAGAAATAAACATGAATAAAGCGATAGTATGAAACAAGCAGTGCAGGGTAGTGTGCAGTGGGTAACTAAACTGTTCTATCAGGTTTTCTTTTCTAAAGTCATTGAAATCAAATTGGGTAAACCTCCATGTAACTCAAAGGATATGTCCCGTTACCCCCCGGGACCACGGATCAGGAAGATGGATATGTCCCTGTTCCCCTCCGAACGGCGGCCCGGACTTTGGGTTCCGTGCCTGGGGTTCGGGGCAGATACTATATGGTTTTATCCGTCTACCTCTCCAAAGATGCCAAGTTGATTTATGGCACCGTGTATCGGAGGTTTAGACGGATGCGGCCGATATAGCAGACTTCGTCAGATTCCCCCTCGGGGTGAGGGATTTTTGATTGTGGGGACGCTCTTCCCTGCAGGCGCAAGCCCCTGCAGTTAATTACGCTACCGCATCGCGGTAACAACTTTCTCCTTCTCCAGAATTTCACTTCGTGTCGTAGGTGTTTGTTTTGTTTGTGGTTGCCCGTGGATTGTATACGGAGACTGAGTAATGCCGTCGCCCGTAGGACGTGGATTAGTCCAAATCCGTATTTATTTAGATTTGGGTTTGGTGTTTTTTGGTTTAAGGATATATTAGTCGCGTTGCGGCTAAGATCAACCTAAACGTTCGTCAAGGATACGTTAGTCCTGTTTTGGACTAAGATCGACTTGACGTAATGATTGATTTAATTATCTGGCCGTCGGGATTCATCACCTCTCTGACGTCGTTGAGGGATTACAACGACAGGCGTCAGAGGAGTTCAGAAATGCACCCTTGAACCAAAGTTGATTTGGAGTTTTATTGTTTATTTAAATATCTAAGGACACATTAACTGTATTTGGGGTTAAGATCAACTTAGACGGGACCGTTTAGATCCGGCAAAAGAGCATCCGGGCTCTATTGCGCCAGTTTAAGGACGTAGTGGTCCATCATTAGTTTAGGGACGTTTCAGTCCATCGCCAGTTTAAGGACGTAGTGGTCCATCATTAGTTTAGGGACGTCTCGGTCCAATATTAGTTTAAGGACGTTTCGGTCCAATATTAGTTTAGGGACGTCTCGGTCCGATATTAGTTTAGGGACGTTTCGGTCCATGAGTTTAAGGACCCCGCAGTCCATATGGGTGTGTGGTCGTTGGGACCCGTCACCTCTTTGACGTCGTTGAGAAATTACAACGATAGATGTCAAAGGAGTTCGGAGATGTACCCTCGAACCGGACGTAAATTGATTTAGGAGAGCCATTTTGCTCAGTCAATTTAATTTAAGGACTTACGGCCAAAATTGGGCTAAGTCCAGTTGAAAATGTTCAACACCATCATTTATTTATTTTTTTTATTAGGCCTGTGCTAGGGCTTTGCCCATACTTAAATAATGCATTGCATTACTTCAGGCCATTTATGCCCATTTTGATTGGGATGCAGATCATTTATTTTGGTCCATTGGACCTTTCAACTGGGCTCTGCCCTTCCAAATAATGCACAGCATTTTATTTATTAGGCTTGTTAAGCCTTTTAATTGGGCTTGGCCCTTCAGGAAGTGAATGCCTTGCATTTGTCAGACGCTTTGCGTCTATTACTGAGCGCAAGGGCCTGTAATGAAGACACGTGTCATGCGCTGGCGAGCGCAAGCGCACTAGCGCAGTGCGCTGCGCTGTTGCGCTGCGCTATTGCGCTGGCGACACGTGGCGCGCTCTCAGCGAGTTGCGCCAATTCCAGAGAGCAAAGCTCTATCTTAAAGGCGTTTAGCGCAAACGGTTCTATAGCCGACACGTGGCGCTCCCTTAAGAGCGCAACGGCGCAGTTTGGAAGTGCAAAGCACTAAGAATCTTTTAGATTCAAGAAGGGAAGTGCAAAGCACTGTTTAATTTCTTGATCTAAATTAGATCAAAGAAAAATAAGATTTTCTTTGTTTGAAGAACCAGAGGTTCATAAAAGTGCCAAGCACTATTATTATTATTATTATTTTTTTTTTATTTTTTTTTTTATTTTTATTGTTTTTTAAAGAACCGGAGGTTCACAAGAAGTGCAAAGCACTGTTTATTATGTAGAGATCATTGATCTTGTTTTTAGATCAATGATCTATTAGAAAGAATTTCTTCTAATTCATGAGGGTTCTTTACCTTTTTCTTGAAATCTTCTCAGAATTCTCTCTGTTTAAAGTTCTTGAGTTTTCAAGAAAAATTTTCATGCCTTTGAATTGAGGCTTATGGTCCTTTTTATAGTGCTCACAAATTAGTTAAATTTGTTAAAGAGATCACTCTCTGAGTGATTTGGGGAATTTTCCCCACCGTTGGATCTTTGATCCAAGGGCTTCTGCTTTGCAGAAGCAAATCTTCTTGTTTTAACAAGAACAGAAAAGATTTCTTAAAATCTTAATTTAGTTTGGCGCAGATGCCCCAGCGCGTGACACGTGTCACACAGCGCAGAGCGCAGCGCAAGTGCGCTAGCGCATCTGCGCTGACACGTGTCGCGCGGCGCAGAGCGCAGCGCAAGTGCGCTAGCGCATCTGCGCTGACACGTGTCGCGCGGCGCAGAGCGCAGCGCAGCTGAAGCGTTGCTTCCTTTAAACAGAGCTTTGCTCTGATTGGGTGCGCCTTCTTGGGCGTTGCGCTGACGTATTAGCGCCAGACACGCGGCGCGTTGCGCCCGAGACTTGAAGCGTTGCTTCAAAATTTGAATTTTGAATTCAAACAGAGCTTTGCTCTGATTGGGCGCAACAAATGCCCCCCCACCGTTGCGCTCACGTGGCGCACACGTGAGTGCAACGGTGGTAACCCCCCTGACCGTTGGATCAAGGGGGAATCTCAAGAGGCGCAAGCGCCTTATAAATAGGGCCTTTGGCCCCTAAAAAAAAAATCTCCACCATTTTCTAGGTTTAGATTTTCAGAGCTCTGCTCTTGCTTAAGAATTTCAGAGCTTTGCTCTTGCTTTCAGAACTCTAGAGCTTTGCTCTCATTTCCCAAAGTTTTTAGAAAACTTTAGGTAATATTTAATTTAAAATTAAGTTAAATTAATTCAAGTCAATTTTAACCAACAGAGCTTTGCTCTCATAGATCTTTTGATCTGAAGAAATTCCCTTTGGGGTTTCATCAACAGAGCTTTGCTCTCACAAATCCGTAATCTACATAGATCTTGTTCATGGGTTCTAACCCATGAACAGAGCTTTGCTCTTGAATCAAATGTAGATCTTTTAGATCTGAAAAAAATGAAGAATTTTTCTATAAGCTTTCATGGATCTTTTTTTTTTTTTAGGATTCCAGAAATTTTAGTTTTAAATTTCTTTTCAAAAACTTTCTTTTTAATGGAATATTGTAGAGCTAAGCTCTTTCTTAAGGAATTTTAATTCTTTTCAGACCAGAATTTGACAAGTGTCATTCTGTGACAGAGCTTTGCTCTGAAAGAGAAGATTTTCTCCTTGTCTCTAGGGATTCTTTCCCCCATTTTTTATTATGGGAATATTCCCCCCAAGGACCAACTAACAATCTCATCCAATGATGAGTTTGTCTTCTTAATTGACGTATTGTCATTTAGATTTTGTGGGTCCCTCTTTGGTCCCCTACTCACTGCACTGTGGTGCGGTGTAATTAATTAATTTTGATTTTAATTTAATTAATGCATTTTCTTCTTTCAATGCCAAACGTTGGGGTTACGACACTGACGGCTACATTGCTCTTTTTGCAGCGATCATGTCTGAAGACACTTCATTCCCGTTTGTCCGCTCGGAGGAGGGATTTCCAGAGGCGCCTTTGGACCGTCAGGTCCTGGCCATGATTAAGGCATACGACCCGGAGTACAAGAGTCTCCACCTTTGGGGGTCATGGTACAATCAGATCATTAAGGGCCGACGGAGCTTTACATGCGCGGTGCCGTCGGAGCCCATAACGGCGATTCATTACGCCAGCCCACCCCCGGTGCAGTATGCCGCAGAGATGACGGATTGGACATCGAAGGGTTTTCTTCATCCGGCCATAGATGCCATCCCGGTCCAGCGTCCTATGGTTTTGGATATCCTAGGACGCCGTATCTGTCAGGGCGAGGCGAGACCTTGGGGGCAATCATATAACATTGGTCTGATCCCCCGCCACCCGGTTGGCTATCTGCCGTGGGCCCGGTATATCCTGTCGACGAAGAAGTCACAGTTGATAAGATTAGGACTGTACACCGCAGTCTATGTCTCTCTCTTCCAGTATCCTACGCTTCCCACTTGGTGGTTCAAGGCCTTTCTGGAGCAGTGGAACATTCCTACTCATACTTTCCTTGCCATGGATCGGGAAGTGTCCATCTCGCTGGAAGAGTTTACGGAGGTGTCTGGCCTACCGGCTATGGGGGAACATTATGAAGAGTTGCTCCCGCCAGATGAGTACATCTTTGGTGCCAAGCCGATGATAAGGGAGCTTACGCCGGAGAACGCTGTTCAACATCAGTTTCCAAGTCTGATCAAGGTGTTGAACATCTACGAGGCCCTTTTCGTTGAGCATGGGAGCCGTGGAGTTAATTTTGAAGATTTTATTGCTCGGTTCCTTCATCCAAACGTCCTCTCGGCGAAGACTGCCAAGTTTGCCAACCTTGAGGATCCTTTCGGCTTAGGTTTGGATAACCTGCCAGCGAAAGACATAGATCAAAAGAACTTTTTTCTTCCCAACTCCTCAACCATGTCTTTTGCAGAAGTCGCAGCCCCCGAGATGGACGAGGAGGCCTTCTTTTTGGGATTTCTTGGGCTTTGGCTGAGTTGGTTTGCACTTCCAATGCACTCTCACCGCATGCGGCCCTCTGTTTTTTACCCAGCCCACCGAATGACTATCGGGGTAAAGGTGGCCGTTGGGATCGCCGGCTTGGCGCATTTATATCACGGCCTTAGCCGAGCAGCGGATGCTAATGAGCCAGGGGTGTTGCACGTGGTTTTCCCAATGCACTACTTCATGTCGTGGTTCGAACTACATACAGCGGGTGTTTTCGGCATGCATAAAAGGCCCTCATTCTACGAAAGGTGCATTTTTCCTCGCCTTCCACAGTTGATCGGCGCATCAATTGTAAATCCGTCGCCGTGAGATGCCAGGAGTTTACTCCTTCGCTCCCACACCGTTGGAACCGGTGTGTCTTTCATTGACAAGGTGTTGACCATTGGAAAAACGTCCACCACTGCAGTACGGCCATTGCAAGACACTTTCAAGGATGGTGCTTCGGTTTTAATGGCCCGGGAGACCCTTCACTTATATTCTATCAGACCGGGCTTTTTGGTGTTTAGGCAGGACGGGGGAGCGATCTTCATGAGATATAACCCGCATCGTTTCGCCCAACAGCTGAGCTATAACCAAGGGGTACCGCTGGAAGCCTTTTTATCGGAACCTGCCGAGACCGAAGAAGGGATGGAGAGAGCGCTGCATCACTTCATGCGTCTAAACACGGGCTCTCACTTCTTTATCAGTGAGCCGGCTTGTGCTCCCCGACTTCTTAGGGTATACACCGAATGGTATAGTCATTCGACGGGAGCGGTGATAAAGGAGGAAAGGCGGTTGCTGATCGATCGTAAGGTTGCACCCCCAGGTAGCGATCGCAACGCTCCTCTGGTGCCTAGGACTCCAGAAGTCGCTCCCTTAAAAGATGCCGGGGGCAGACCATCACGTGTGCAAAGTCCTCCACGTGAATTGCCGCTCCCTGATATCGCGGATGCACCTCCCGCACCCCGTGCTCAGGCGGAAACAGTGGTTGTATCCTCACAGGAGTCCGGCGTGGGTGCGGACATCGGGACCCGTCGTCCCAAAGCGGCTGCCAAGCGTAAGTCGCTTCGCCGTGAGCCTAGGGTTGGGGGGCAAAAGAAAAAGAAGTCACTCTTCGCCGCGGACGTTGCGTTCGGCCAGGAACCCCATGCTCCCTATTCCGAGGGTCTGCTCGAATATGGGACTAACGCCGGGTTGGTGATGCCGCCGCCGGACGATACAGACTTGGAGGCTGCTCTTAGAGCTTCGGCATGGCTGGTGAGGCGTGACGCGTGGCTGGCTAAGCTTGCGCAATCAGGTAACTACTAGTCGCCTTTTCTTTATTGCAACATATCCTCTTCATTATTTTTGACTAACGCTTTTCTTTCTTTTCTTTCAACAGGCATCACTGATGAAGAAGCCATTGCTGCTTCTCTGAGGACTTTTCAGGAGGAGGAACGTCTCAGGGCATCTATGGGCCTTAGTAAGTTTCAACTCATCAAGTTTTTCATTTTCCTTGGGTTATGGTCGATCTAACCCTTCCCTTTTGATTACAGGGACTTCAATGCCGTTCCTTCCTAGCGACGCAGATGTTGTACCAGCTGCCAACGTTCCGGCTTCTTCTGGGCCACCGCAGGAGGTTCGTCTTGGAGAGCCGATGAGAGATGCATTAAAGGCTCTGGAGGCATCCCTGAATGAAGACGATGATGCCTTGAAGGAGGCATCACGGAGGTCCCTCATGACCGCTCGGGAGGAGAGGAAACGGTTGAGGCGTGAGGCGAAGGCGCGCAGGGCTGCCTTGGCTATGGGAGCGGGCCCCAGCACCGCTCCTCGAGCTGATACTCCCTCTGAAGAGGCCCCTGTCGCCCTATCCACTGCCCGCAGAGAGATGGCTCGAGCAGTTCGGAGCGCAAACGGTAAATCCGCTTCAGGTAATATTTCTCTCAGAGATTTTTTGTTATAAGGATTTTAATGTCATTGGTCCTTATATCTCTTATCTTTGCAGGGCCAAGTCCGATCGAGGGAGAGGCGGAAGCCATTGATCCCAAAGAAATAGAGGAGGCGGTGCCTGCCGAACTCAAGCCGACAGTGGGTAATATTGTTGAGGCCATGGAGCCTGAAGTGGAGGTCGAGGGGCCTACCGCCGAGAAGGTCATTGATGCCGAACCTGAAGCGGTGGCAGATGATATGATCATTATAACTGAGTCCAGGGTGGTGGCGGTTGAGGCGCTCGAGGTCGGCGGTCCTCTGGCGACGGTAGACGATACAACTGCAGCTACTGAACCTGAGAGAGTAGTGGGTGAGGTGGCCACGATTCCCGAGGACGAGCCAACCGCTCCCTCTCTGGAATCTGGCAATACTCCAATCGTAGCCCTTCCCGTCCATGGCCCTCTGCCGTCCCCAGGTCTTGCTAGCACGACGACGGTCCCCATCGAGTCGGGTGACGAGGCCACAGGCGGTGGCCTCATGTCGGTAAAGGAGGGAGTCGCCTACGTTTCAGCCGGGAGCTCCTCAGGTAAACCCTTAGTGGCCGCTTTCCTTTACTTTACAACCTTTTCTGACAAGTTCACCTTTTCGTAATGCAGGTGCAGCTAGTGCCGATGCCCCACCGCTCGAGGGAGCGCCTTCGATGACTGCTTTGGCGGTGGTCACCTCTCAACCTTCTCTCATACCCTTAAAGATGTTGGAAGGTCTGTGTTTACGATTTATTAATCTTGTTTTCCAGACATATAATTCGCGTACTAAAGTGACACTGTTGTGTTTTCAGGAGTGCTTTTTGATCATGTATATCAGATGTTGCTCCCACACTTTTCCTTCCCATCTGAGCTTGCTTCTTCGTCTAGTGGCGTTGGTGAGTATGATTTCCGTTGACATCCTTCCTCTCTTTCTTTCTTATTGACGGAATTGTCTCTAACCTCTTTTTCTCATCTCACCTGCAGTGCTACAGATTGAAGGAGGGAATGAAAGATCAGCTGCGCCACCAGCCCTTCCGACCTTGCTACCTGTCTCAACTGGTACAATGACCATCATATTGGCAACTTTCCTCTCTCTATTTTCTGTACTGTTATCTGATCGCATCTTGTTTCTTTCAGCTGTCGTTCTGGCTTCGGCGTCCTTCGAACCTCGCGTCACAATGCCGGCGGGTCCTTATCTGAGGAGTCCGTCTTCAAAAGACGCCGCGAATAGTCTGCGCATGTTGAGTGACTACGTCGAGGAACTCGACGTTGAAACTCCTACATCTGCCGCAGACTTCGCTATGGTGGTTAACCCGATGCTAGCAATACTCGTGAATTTTCATGATGAGGGCATCATTGCATCCTGGGTTAACCATTGTAAGGAGATCGAGGGTCACCTATATCAGTTGGAGTCGCTGCGTCCCGTTCCCGAGACCGTGGCTGCCAGTAATCAAAGGACAGCGTGGATTGAGCAGAGCGCTCCTTATTTCCGCCATCTCGAACAAGAAGTCATTTTAAGGCGTAAGGAGCGTGGTGAGGCTTCGAGCAAGTCTGCTCAACTGCATGCTCGGGTGGAGGCCAATGCTGCACTGCTGAAGGTTATCTTTGAGGGCCTCCTGCAATGCCTCTCCGAAGGATTATCATTGAGGCAAAAACTTGACGTTGTCGAGCGAACTGCAGTCAGCCAGGAAGCAGCCCAGAAGGCGGCAGAGGAGCAACTTTCATCCTTCTTGCAGCAGCGGGCTCAGGTGGAGGCGGAGGTAGCCGCGGCTGTCACTCGAGAGGAAGCGCTGAAGGAAGTGCGAGAGCAGCTTGTGAACTTACTAAAGACACTTCCTCCTCAGTAGCTATCCACTTTTGTATCGTTCGTACTTATAGATAAAAGAATGTATATGTATATTTTTTATCCTTTGACATAATGTATCCTGTATCCGATCAAGTTTATGAATAAAAGATACACCCTTTTTTTGTAATGTGCCATTTCCTGGTCTTTCCCTTCTTTTATTATCAGCATATCACCTTAGAGAACATGGTTGACGGATAGTAGGGCACGCATCTTGACTTTCCTTAGAATCAGCAATGGCTTAGGCCGCAGGTTCAGACCTGCTGCCTAAGACTTTTCAACTCCATAAGCCGTGAGGGTCTCATAGAGGCTTTTCTCCCTACGGATCGAGAGAATCTCGTAAGTGGATTTTCTCCTTAGGAATCGTGAGGATTCCCAAGTGTGGTTTTCTCTCATAAGTCGAAAGGATCCTATAAGAGAATTTCTCCCTCTTACAAGTCGAGAGGGCTCGTAAGCGGTTGTTTCCCTCTTTGTCGAGAATCGACTTCAGAGAGTGACACCCGTGAATAGTATGCAAGAGACCATTTAGGATTGACTTGCAGGGTCCCATTGCTCAGGAAGCAAGTTTTTGAATCCTTACTGCCCGAGATGTGAGTCAAAGAGGCTCTCGTCACGGAGTGTTTGTATCCGTGAGTTGAGAAGTTTTGCGAGGGATTATTTGTTTCCCAAGCGCCAAGGATTATTTGTGTCCTTGGGGTTTGAAACGAGTCGAGGATTCCCACGGAGGCACTGGTGGCTCTGCGAGTCGACGCGGATTAGAAGGCTCTCGTCAAGGAGTGTTTGTATCCGTGAGTCGAGGATTTTGCGAGGGATTATTTGTTTCCCAAGCGCCAAGGATTATTTGTGTCCTTGGGGTTTGAAACGAGTCGAGGGTTCCCACGGAGGCGCTGGTGGCTCTGCGAGTCGACGCGGATCAGAAGGCTCTCGTCAAGGAGTGTTTGTATCCGTGAGTCGAGGATTTTGCGAGGGATTATTTGTTTCCCAAGCGCCAAGGATTATTTGTGTCCTTGGGGTTTGAAACGAGTCGAGGGTTCCCACGGAGGCGCTGGTGGCTCTGCGAGTCGACGCGGATCAGAAGGCTCTCGTCAAGGAGTGTTTGTATCCGTGAGTCGAGGATTTTGCGAGGGATTATTTGTTTTCCAAGCGCCAAGGATTATTTGTGTCCTTGGGGTTTGAAAGGAGTCGAGGGTTCCCACGGAGGCGCTGGTGGCTCTGCGAGTCGACGCGGATCAGAAGGCTCTCGTCAAGGAGTGTTTGTATCCGTGAGTCGAGGATTTTGCGAGGGATTATTTGTTTCCCAAGCGCCAAGGATTATTTGTGTCCTTGGGGTTTGAAACGAGTCGAGGGTTCCCACGGAGGCGCTGGTGGCTCTGCGAGTCGACGCGGATCAGAAGGCTCTCGTCAAGGAGTGTTTGTATCCGTGAGTCGAGGATTTTGCGAGGGATTATTTGTTTCCCAAGCGCCAAGGATTATTTGTGTCCTTGGGGTTTGAAACGAGTCGAGGGTTCCCACGGAGGCGCTGGTGGCTCTGCGAGTCGACGCGGATCAGAAGGCTCTCGTCAAGGAGTGTTTGTATCCGTGAGTCGAGGATTTTGCGAGGGATTATTTGTTTCCCAAGCGCCAAGGATTATTTGTGTCCTTGGGGTTTGAAACGAGTCGAGGGTTCCCACGGAGGCGCTGGTGGCTCTGCGAGTCGACGCGGATCAGAAGGCTCTCATCAAGGAGTGTTTGTATCCGTGAGTCGAGGATTTTGCGAGGGATTATTTGTTTCCCAAGCGCCAAGGATTATTTGTGTCCTTGGGGTTTGAAACGAGTCGAGGGTTCCCACGGAGGCGCTGGTGGCTCTGCGAGTCGACGCGGATCAGAAGGCTCTCGTCAAGGAGTGTTTGTATCCGTGAGTCGAGGATTTTGCGAGGGATTATTTGTTTCCCAAGCGCCAAGGATTATTTGTGTCCTTGGGGTTTGAAACGAGTCGAGGGTTCCCACGGAGGCGCTGTGGCTCTGCGAGTCGACGCGGATCAGAAGGCTCTCGTCAAAGAGTGTTTGTATCCGTGAGTCGAGGATTTTGCGAGGGATTATTTGTTTCCCAAGCGCCAAGGATTATTTGTGTCCTTGGGGTTTGAAACGAGTCGAGGGTTCCCACGGAGGCGCTGGTGGCTCTGCGAGTCGACGCGAATCAGAAGGCTCTCGTCAAGGAGTGTTTGTATCCGTGAGTCGAGGAATTTTTTGTTGAAGTCACTGGCTTCTTCGGTTGAAATGAACCGTTGAGGTTTGGCTTCGTCGTTTGACGGAATCCGCTGGGGAAGTATGGTTCCTTCTTCGTTTACGCCCTTGGATTGTATACAGGGATCGATGCGATCTTAACTGTAGGGCCAAAGTTTTATCATTTCTTCTTTTATTTTATTTTATTTCCGCGATGCTCTATCATTTCAGCTTTTATATCGCGAAGGTCGCGATTGCCCAATCATTTCGGCTATTTTTCGCGGTGCCCAATCATTTCGGCTATATATATTTTTTATTTTTACTCGTTTCTTTTTATTACGAGTTGCCCAATCATTTCGGCTATTTCGTATGCATGTGCGGCCTACTGGCTTCTCGCTGTAAGCCTGAAATTGGACACCGATTTCGGCATCAGCACCGCTACAACTGGGATATTACCAAGAGCGAATCATCATTTGCCTCTGTCGTTGTCGAACAAAGGAGGCTTAGCGACCAGGGTTAGAGTCCTGTCGGCTAAGGCTTTTGACTTCATGAGCCGTAAGGGTCTCGTGAAGGTTTTTCTCCCTACAAGTCGTGAGGATCTTGTAGGTGTATTTTCTCCTTAGGAATCGTGAGGGTTCCTAAGTGTTTTGTTCCTCTGTAAGTCGTAAGGATCCTACAGGAGGGTTTTCTCCTCATAAATCGAGGGGATTAATAAGGGTTGTTCACCATGCGAACGTATTCCCAATTACGGATGAAATTTGGCTAGGGAAATGTTTATTCGTGCCCGTGGATTGTATACAAGGGTCAATATTGAACCGCTTGTAGGGCAATATTGAAAGTTTGTGGGGGTTTGCTTAAGCACAGGTTTAGGTCTCTGTGACTTAAGACTTTCAAATCCTATGAGCCGTGAGGGTCCCATAAGAGAGTTCTCCTTACGAGTCGTGAGGATTTCGCAAGTGTGTTTTCTCCTTAGGAATCGTGGGGATCCCTAAGTGTGTTGCTCCTTTGTGAGTCGTAAGGATCTCACGCAGGTGGTTTCTCCTTATAAGGTCGAGAGGACCCTATAAGTGTCTTTCAACGAGGTTGCGCCCTTTCGGGTTTTCACAAACACTCGCCGGTAGCCCTGCTTTTTTTACTCACGGAGCCCTTTCAGGTTTTCATCCGTGCCCTTTTTGCTTATGGACATACCGTTTTTGTTTTTGTTTTTTTGTTTTTTTTTTTAGCCTAAGGATGCTGCGGTAGTAGTTTAAAGACGTTTCGGTCTGCTATTAGTTTAAGGACATTTCGGTCCATCACTTGAGAAGGCGGGCTACTGCTGATAGAGTTTGAGCTTAGGAAGATAGCAAGCGGACATAGTCGTCGTCATCTACCATTGACCTAGGCTGTGGCTCATTAAGCATAGTATTTCTTTAAGAAGCGACCGTTTATTGGTCTGAAAGGCCTTTCATCGTGCATGTCGATGAGTAAATAGTCCCCACCCTGGTAGACCTTATCAATGATGTATGGGCCCTCATAGTTTGGCTCAAACTTTCCCCGCTTGGCGCGATTGGGGATCATAGGCCTTTTGACCACTAGCACGAGTTCGCCTTGACGAAATGTCCTCGGTCGGGTCAATCTTTCGTATGAGCGCGTCATCTTTGCTTTATAAGCTTCCAGATTTTGTTGTGCTAGAAGCCTAGTTTCATCAAGGGCGTCAAGCTCCTCAAGCCGAATGTGAGCATTTTACTCGTCCGTTAGCTCGTGGTGAACTGCCATTCGTAGAGAGGGTAACTCTATCTCGAGAGGGAGTACTGCTTCCGTGCCGAACACCAATGCGTATGGCGTTGTGTTTGTGGCTGTCTTGAACGTGGTCCGATACGCCCAAAGAGCTTCTTGCAGTCTCTCATGCCGGTCTTTCTTATTTCGGGACACTGTCTTCTTTATTATTTTCGTCAGGGTCTTGTTGAAGGCCTCGGCGAGACCGTTAGCTCGTAGACTATAGACTGAGGAATATCTCCAGTCTATGTTATGCTGCTGTGCGAAGCGGCTGATTTTATGACTTCGGTAAGCTGGCCCGTTATCGGAGATGATCCGCCTCGGAGTTCCAAACCGATATATGACGTGCGTTTTGAAGAAATGGAGGATATTCTCCGTCTTCACTTCCCTCAACGGTACTGCTTCTGCCCACTTAGAGAAATAGTCAGTCGTTGCTAGGATGAAACGATGTCCTTTAGACGATGCTGGTTCGATGGGGCCGACTATGTCAGTTCCCCACATTTCGAATGGCCAACTAGCCACTGTTGGATGCAGTGGATTGGGATGCTGATGGATGAAGTCCCCATGAATTTGGCATGAATGACATTGCCTCGCGTATTCCAGGCAATCCTGCATCATCGTGGGCCAGTAGTAGCCCATCCGTTTTATCTTCAACTTCATCTTAGGGCCTGCTTGGTAGGAACCGCAGAGTCCGTCGTGAACCTCTTGGACGACCCTTCTCGCTTCGTCAGGTCCTAGGCATCTTAGCCACAGAGAATCGAATGTCCTCTTGTATAGAGTATTGTTGACGAAGGCGAAAGACAGAGCTCGTTTCACGAGTTGGTGTCTTGTGGACGCTTCTTCAGGCATTCGGTGGAACTTGAAGTAATCTATGAAGACTTCTCTTCAGTCTCCGGTCTTCTCATGGTCTTTTATTTGTAAGGTCGCTTGCTCAGTCACTCCCTTCTCTTCGGGTGATCCCGGAGGTATTTCTGCGGGGGCGAGCACCCGACGACTTTGTACCATGATTCTAACCTCACCGAGTATCTCGTCAGCCAGTTCTTTAGCAAGCTTAGCTAACGCGTCCGCTTTGCTATTTTCTGCGCGTGGTATACTTTCCAAAGTATAGGAGGGAATTTGGGTCAGCAGTTGTTGCACCTTTTCCCCGTTTTTTACCAATTCCGGTTTGCATGTTTGGTAATCGCCGTTCACTTGACTGACGACTAGCTGGGAGTCCCCATATATGAGGAGGCTTTCAATTCCCATATCAATGGCGATCTCGAGGCCTGCTATCAAAGCTTCATATTCAGCTTCATTATTCGTCCTCGGCTCTGTTAAGGAGAAGGCGAAGCGCATTATTCCTCCTTTTGGAGTCACAAAGATGAGTCCTACCCCTGATTTGATCATTGGCGTATTTTGTTTGTGCTTTTTCATGGAAGACGCCCCATCAAAATAAAGCTCCCATCGGGTATTATCACCATCGATCGCATCAAACGCATGTTCGTCCGGAAGATCGCAGTTTAAAGGAGAGTCGGCTGGTATCGGGTGCTCGGCAAGGAAGTCGGCGATGGCCTGACCTTTTACTGCCCTGAGAGGTTGATATGTTATCGAAAATTCCATCAAGAGCAGGGCCCATTTAGCGAGTTGCCCTGTCAATATGGCTTTTGACATTAGATATTTGAGAGGGTCCACTTTTGAAATAAGACGGACTTCGTGCGCCAACGCATAGTGCTTAAGCTTTGTTATTGCGAAGATCAACGCCAGGCTGTGTTTTTCAATGGGAGAGTAGTTGCTTTCTGCCCCCAGCAGAACTCGACTTAAGTAGTAGAGTGCTCTTTCTTTCCCTTGGTCGTTCTCTTGTGCCCATAATGCGCCTAAGGAACCTTCGAGGGCGGTTGTATAAAGAATGAGAGGCTTCCCCTTAACCGGAGCAGCCAACACCGGCGGGTTCTGCAGGTATTGCTTGATCTCATCCAGTGCGCCTTGGCATTTTTGATCCCAAACGAATGGGGTTCCCTTCTTCATCAGGTGACTATAAGGACGGCACTTTCCTGAAAGGTTGGCTATAAATCGCCGTATGTACGCGAGTTTCCCTTGGAGAGATCGTAGCTGCTTGAGGGTCCTTGGCGGAGGCATTTCCATGATCGCTTTAATCTTAGACGGATCTATCTCAATACCTCGGTGCCGGACGATGAATCCCAGGAATTTGCCCGAGGAAACTCTGAATGCACACTTAAGCGGGTTCATCTTCAAGTTGTATTGTCGAAGGCGTTGAAATACAGTCTTCAAATGCTCGAGATGTTCCTCGTATGATTTGCTTTTAACCACGAGATCGTCGATATAACATTCAACGATTTCGTGTATAAGGTCGTCGAAAATCTTTGTCATGGCCCTCTGATAAGTAGCACCGGCGTTCTTCAAACCGAAGGGCATCACTTTATAACAAAATATACCAAGAGGAGTCCTGAAGGCTGTGTGCTTCTGGTCTTCTGGATGCATTTTAATCTGGTTATACCCCGATGAGCCGTCCATGAAGGAGAAAACCTCATAAGTGGATGTATTGTCTATCATCAGTTCAGTGACTGGCACTGGGAAATCATCCTTCGGGCAAGCTTTATTAAGATCCCGGAAGTCTACGCATATGCGCACTGTCCCATTTTTCTTCATCACTGGGACGATGTTGGCGATCCATTCAGGGTACTGAACTTCCTGGATGAAGCCAGAGTCGATTAACTTTTTGACTTCGGTATTTATGCTCATCTCAAGCTCGAGTCGCATTCTTCTCGGCACCTGTTTGACTGGCTTGATGTTCGGGGATATTGCTAATCTATGTACAGCAATTTCTGGATCTAGTCCCGGCATCTCGGAATAGTTCCATGCGAAGCAATCTTTATGCTGCACAAGGACGTCTTTTAACGCAGCCACCCTCTCTTCAGACAGCAGCTCGCTGACGAATGTCGGTCGCGGATCACTTACTGTCCCCAACTCGATTTTCCTGAGGTTATCTGCAGTAGTATGGATTCCATCCTCCAGTTCTTTTGGAGCTGGGGGAAATTCTGAGATTACCTCATCGCTGTTGTTTTCAAAGCACCGAGGAAAGCTGTTCATGTCCTCGGACTCTTCTTTTAATATTGTTATCACGCGGCAAGTGCGAATTTTCTGCCAATCCCAATGCGGAGTTGGTTCTATCCTTGTGTTTTCGGGTTCGTGCTTTTGCGGCGGCGCTACCCTCCAGTTGTCAGACAACGCGAATTTGCCAAGCTGATATTGGTCCTCGACCCAATTCTTAAAGGTGAAGCAATCCTCAAGCGGATGCCCAACTACTCGATGGTAAGAGCAATAATTTGGGTTGGAGACTTCGCCTGCTTGCTCAGGGTGTTTAGACTCTGGCAGTGTAAGCATTTGATGTTTTAGAGCAAGATCAAGTATTTTCCTTGTTTTGTTCCGAGGAAATGAGTATGCTCGACCCATTTTCTTCATGAGGGCTAGGTCAATAACGCTCGACTCTCGGATGCGTGGCTTCTTAGCTTTGCCTTGTGGTTGTTGAGCACCTTTTCGGCCCTTCGACTTGTTTTTGCTTTCGCGTCGAACCCTTTTTGTAGCAGGCTGACGTGGGGCAGCATCTTCGTTCTTTACTGCCTGTTGAAGGAGACGCTGTGTCTTGGCTTTCTCATAGATTGCTATTTCACGATCGTGATCATCTCGGGCTTTTTGACTCGCATCCTTTATAAGTTTGCTCATCTGGTCTTCAGACGATGGACTGGGCGGTTTTGTATCAGGAACTTTTGCTGATTCAGGATTAGCGTCCTCCGATTGAGCGTCCGCCTCTTCATCGAAGTCATACATGACATAACAGCTGTTTACTAGCTCCCGTTTCTTTGACCGGATGTACCCAAGCCCTTTTGTTTCTATTCTCCCGTTAGGCAATTTGCATTGAGTCTCGGGAACGTTCCATACTTTGTCATAGAATTTGGCCTTTCTAACAGTTTGTTCGAAAGGTATTCCCTGGCGTTTCAGCAGTTTCCTCAAACCTTTGGTATAATATCTGGGAAGACGGATGGGCTGAAGCCTGTCGAGCGTGGGATCCGCGCCAAGCCAAATTTCTTTTTCCACCTTATTTTCTTCAGAACGGTAGAATAGGATTGCCTTCTCGCCTTTTCGTCCGGGAGGGATATAGAATGTCTGCAATTCTTCTACGCTGTTGGTGTCGAGCGCATCCAGTTCTTTGTAATATTCAAGCGGCACCATGGTTATCTGCAGACTTTGCTCTTCATCAGCGGAAATCCGTATTGAAGGCCGAGCAGGGAATACAGCATGAACTTCATCCTCTGAATCACTGCCGAAGATTAATGAAGGAACGGATGGTCCTGGCCTGGTGGATTGGGATGGACCTGAATAAATTATATCCTCCTCCTCCTCGGTGTCACTGCCGAAGACAGGGATGGTAGCGTTAGTTTTGTTCTCCGGTTTGTGACACCTTTCCGTGTCTTCGAAACTCGGTAAGAAGTATTTGGCATCTTCATACTTGCGAACTTCGTTCACGGAAAACGGATTCAACTCTCCCGCCACAGTGTACTCAAGGCCATCCCTAGAATACTTCATGCACTGATGCTGTGTAGAAGGGATGATATTGTACTCGTGTAGCCATGGTCGGCCGAGCAGAGCATTGTAGCACGTCTTGGCGTCTATAACATGGAATTTGATGTCTGTGACGAGCAACCCGAAGCGTAGCGTCAATATCACAGATCCAAGAGTTTTTGATGATTGAGAGTCGAAACCGGAGATGGTGATTTTGTCTCGGGCGAGGTGTTGGACACTCATGCAAATCTCCTTTAACACTCGCACATTGAGTAAATTAACAGACGATCCGTTATCGACCAAAATTTTACCTATCTTTATGTCATGGCAGTATCCTGAGACATAAAGGGGACGATTGTGTTCGCACGTCCCAAGGAGAAGGTCTTCATCGCCGAAAGCAACGTCGGCTGTGTGCACCTCTTCCAATTCATCCTTCATCTTTTGTTCGGCCAGGAAAGCTTGGAATTGGTCCGGATCTTGTAGGGCCTTAATCAAAGAATCCCTCGCCTCTTTTGATAGTAATAGGGCATCGAGAATGCTGAGTTGTGAGGGTAGCTTTCTCAGATGCGCCAAGACATTGTAATCCACTCTACTCCTCTTCGGCGGGTTCTTGCCGGTTAACTCTTCCTCAACTTGGTCATCCAAAGCGATGTCTTCAGAAACCTTCTCTTTCCCTTTGTCTTTCTTGTTTAAGGGTCCGAGATTCTTTTCGGGTAATGTTCGATTGCGTAGCTGTATATTTTCGCAAGCTTTCGGTTCTTCTTCTTTTCCCGAAGTGTATTCTTTGAAGAGGGGGCCAAGCTCTAGCTCCTCATCGGAATCGCTCCCAAATGTAGGCACTTGTGACCCGGCGGTGTTAATCATGTGACAATTGTTGGCAGTTCTTTCAAGCTTTTTAGTCGTATTTCTTTGCTCTCGGCGAATTTTACGTTTTTCCCGTTTAAAGCGTTGTCGATTAGCGACGTATCCTTGCCACCATCCATTGAAAGCCTTGCACTCTTGGGTAGGATGCGAGACCTTCTGATGATATAAGCAATAAGAGGGGTGAATTTCTACCACACCAGTAATTTTTCCTTCAGAGGATGGTAGCTTCATGCCCATTGATATGGCCTTAGCAAACTTCTTTTTTATCTTGAATTGGCTTTTGTCAGCGGTGGAGGCATTTTGCTCCAGCGGGATCATTTCAGCTCCTTCCTCAAGTCGCTGGCGCTTGGCCCTTTCGAATATAGCCGTCTCGCGTTCTCGATCAGCTTTGCTTTTCAACCGAGCTTCATTAAGAAACGCACAAATCATTTCAACTGGTAACCCTGGGGCTCTTGATTCGGCATTTGCCCCCAGCGTTTCAGTGCCAGAAGTCCCTTCATCGTTCGTGGTCGAATGGGAGATCATATGACAGTTCGCCACATACTCCTCGGATTCGTCCGATGAACTTTCTCCCTCATCTTCCTTTTGAAAGACGTGATCAAGGAAATCTTGGAGCGTAATGGGAGTCCGCGCCTTTTGGTTGTACTCATCCAGTGCGTCGATTTGCTTTTGTAAGTCCGTGCGCTTGTCGCCGGGCTTCACGGGCTTCTTAGATTTCTTCTTCTTCTTTTTCGAAGATTTTGACGGCTGACTATGAGCGCTTGAACTACCGCCATCGGTCTTCGGAATCGGTCGTGGCTTCAAATCCCCTCAATAACCTGCGGTTCCAAGGGGTTCTTCCACTTGACCGCTGGACAGGTCTGAAGATCATTTAGCATTCTCCTCGTTTTGGCTGATAATACAACCTCCCAGGGAGTTTCTTCAATAACGGAGCATGTTGCCCCCGGCGTATTCGTCCCCTTAGAGGTGTGGGGCTGCGGGGGATTCACCTTCCATTTGTCAGATAGCGCAAATTTGCCCTGACGGTACTGGTTCTCAAGCCAATTCTTGAAAACGTAACAATTCTCGATGGGGTGGCCTAGCACTCGATGATAAGGGCAGTAATTGGGCTCGTTGGCGTCGTTCGGTTGCAACGGACGTTTTGGATCTGGAAGATTTATGAGTCTGTTGCGCAATGCCAGCTCGAATAGCCTCCTCGTTTTATCACGGGGGAAAGAGTAAGGGCGTCCCATCCTGTCCTCAAGGGATACGTATGGGCGCGTATTGTTTGGACGAGCAACCGGCTTCGAGTCGCTCGGTTGTTGTTGGGCATTAGCGACAATGATCGCTTTTCCCTTTCCTTTGTCGTTTCTGGAGTCCGGCTTCGGGAGAGGGGGTTTATGGCCCATCTGATCCATCTGCGCTAGTTTATCGATCAAAGCCTGGAAGGTAGTCGGCTTGAAGAACATCATGAACTGCGAGATGGTTGCCTGTGGATCAAGCGTTCCAACAAACATTCCCACCGCTGGAGCTTCTTCTATGCGCTGTTCGCACTTCGACCATAGATTTCGCCACCGTATAGCGTACTGAACCCATGTCTCGCCGGGTTTTACCCTGGCATTGATCAGTGTCGTCATCGGGGTACGCTCATTAGCACTTGCAAAACGTTGGGTGAAGAGCAACTCCATCTCCGCAAAGGTTTTAATAGAGTCGTTGGGAAGCTCAGAATACCATTCAAACACCGTATCTGATAGGCTTCCAACGAACTGGCGGAGCAAAAGCTTGTCGTCGCCGCCGGTGTTATCGCAAAGCGCCCTGAACTGGGCAACATGTTGATGGGGATTGCCGGTCCCTTTGTAGACATGAATCTTGGGAATTGTGTAACCCGGCGGGTACTTGATTTGGTCATACCAGCCTGGATACGGTCGCCCCGTTTTCACGACGTGTCCGGCTGCTTCTGCCGCGTGATGAACCTTTATTTGCTGGGCTATATATTCGTCCAGATCAGTTTTAGAGATTGTATCCTCTTTAGCCATTGATAGAACGGGCTGAGGGTTTGATGTCTCTCCCCTATCATCCCCAAGGACGATCGGGGGTTCTTCAGTTGGGGGATCTGGTTGTATCATCATCCCTATCATGTCCTGGAAGAGGAGACCCATCCGCTGTATGTTGGCCGTTTGTTCAGCAGCCTCTTTGTCCCTCTTTTCCAGTACTCGGCGAAGGAACTCGGCGTCGGTCTCTTCTTCTTGGCGTTCATCTAAGGACGTCCCAGGGTTCTCTTTTGGCTCTGTGAGTGCAGCCATTGTAGTCATCATCTCCTGGAGCTTTTGTTGCTGCTCCTGAGCCTTGGTCACTGACCGGGTAAGCGGTCGATGACCCGTAGAAGTACGACTTTCTTCCTTTCCAGAAGCCATATAGACCGTATGAACTGTTATGCCCCCTGACTTGGGGCGTTTAGGCTCACCGCTTTTAAACTTTGTCATTGTCACGGGAGCTTTTTCTGGCCTTTTCCTTTTGTGGACCTTTGAGGTTGAAGGAGCCGTTGAAGTGGGCATCCTAGCATTTGTTGCCCCCTGCTGTTTAATGGGGGGGTTCTTGTCTTTTTCCACCTTTGCCCTTTTTTGGCGACGGAAGTGGTCTGAGTCAATCACGGAGTCTTGAACCCTCCGCTAAACTTTATAAATTTTTGACGACAGCCGTTGAGAGGGCTGTTCCTGCTTTGTCTCCGGAGCTTTTTCCATAGGCGGAGGAGACCTTTTCAACGTGGAAATTGGAGAGTTCGTTCTCACCTTCCTCAGCAATTCAAAGCTGTTCCCAGTTGGAACAGCAGCGTTGACCTCCACCACTGGAGCAGGTGGGGTTAGCCCTGAGGGAGAGTTGCCCCCTGCTTTTCTCACTCGTCGCCAATGGCGACGTCGCGCACGACGAGCCGTTGGGACTGGCTCGGAAATCGAGATGGTTTCTTGTTGCCCCCTGTTTGAGTGTGGGGTAACTGCCGATGTCAGCCTATCGAAAACTGATGCTTTTTGACCAGCTGGGGGAGGAGTGGGAGCCGTCAATCTTGTGAAGACCGACTCTCTGATGGGAGAAGCCGCTTTAACGACCTCCAAAGCAGCGGCCGTTGCCCTCTTTGGGACGGCCACTTTATAGTTCTGACCTAGCCTGGTGAAAACGGAGGCTGTCGGTTTAGTAACGGGCGACCCGTTGACAGGGGTCGTGGTAGCAGTGAGCCGGTCGAACACCGACTTCTTGTTCGATTCCGGTGCGGATATCGGCATAGAGAAGCTTGCAGGTGGGACCATGGTCCCGAAAAACAGGCCGGTGGTGGCCTGGGTCACCTGCTCTACCGGCAGAGCAAGGAAAGAGGCCGCTTGGGGCCCATATGTTACACCTCTCGGTGAGGTGGAGCGTCTGTTGCCGTGGTGCTTCGCGCATTTGGTGTAGTTAGAATCCATGGATGCTTGAGTTCTGCACCAGACAAAAGACCAAATCTCAGCAACTTGAAATCCATAGGCAACCATTTAACAAACCGCGATTGGTTCGCGAAGACGACACACGAAGTGTGGAGTGGAAAGAGGAAAAGGTCCCACCGGGCGTGCCAGAATCTGTTCCCCTCCGAACGGCGGCCCTGACTTCGCGTCCGTGCCTGAGGTTCGGGGCAGATGCTATTTGGTTTTATCCGTCTACCTCTCCGAAAATGCCAAGTTGATTTATGGCACCGTGTATCGGAGGTTTAGACGGATGCGGCCGATGTAGCAGACTTCGTCAGATTCCCCCTCGGGGTGAGGGGTTTTTGATTGTGGGGACGCTCTTCCCTGCAGGCGCAAGCCCCTGCAGTTAATTACGCTACCGCATCGCGGTAACAACTTTCTCCTTCTCCAGAATTTCACTTCGTGTCGTGGGTGTTTGTTTTGTTTGTGGTTGCCCGTGGATTGTATACGGAGACTGAGTAATGCCGTCGCCCGTAGGACGTGGATTAGTCCAAATCCGTATTTATTTAGATTTGGGTTTGGTGTTTTTTGGTTTAAGGATATATTAGTCGCGTTGCGGCTAAGATCAACCTAAACGTTCGTCAAGGATACGTTAGTCCTGTTTTGGACTAAGATCGACTTGACGTAATGATTGATTTAATTATCTGGCCGTCGGGATTCATCACCTCTCTGACGTCGTTGAGGGATTACAACGACAGGCGTCAGAGGAGTTCAGAAATGCACCCTTGAACCAAAGTTGATTTGGAGTTTTATTGTTTATTTAAATATCTAAGGACACATTAACTGTATTTGGCGTTAAGATCAACTTAGACGGGACCGTTTAGATCCGGCAAAAGAGCATTCGGGCTCTATTGCGCCAGTTTAAGGACGTAGTGGTCCATCATTAGTTTAGGGACGTTTCGGTCCATCGCCAGTTTAAGGACGGAGTGGTCCATCATTAGTTTAGGGACGTCTCGGTCTAATATTAGTTTAAGAACGTTTCGGTCCAATATTAGTTTAGGGACGTCTCGGTCCGATATTAGTTTAGGGACGTTTCGGTCCATGAGTTTAAGGACCCCGCAGTCCATATGGGTGTGTGGTCGTTGGGACCCGTCACCTCTTTGACGTCGTTGAGGAATTACAACGATAGATGTCAAAGGAGTTCGGAGATGTACCCTCGAACCGGACGTAAATTGATTTAGGAGAGCCATTTTGCTCAGTCAATTTAATTTAAGGACTTACGGCCAAAATTGGGCTAAGTCCAGTTGAAAATGTTCAACACCATCATTTATTTATTTATTTTTTTATTAGGCCTGTGCTAGGGCTTTGCCCATACTTAAATAATGCATTGCATTACTTCAGGCCATTTATGCCCATTTTGATTGGGATGCAGATCATTTATTTTGGTCCATTGGACCTTTCAACTGGGCTCTGCCCTTCCAAATAATGCACAGCATTTTATTTATTAGGCTTGTTAAGCCTTTTAATTGGGCTTGGCCCTTCAGGAAGTGAAATGCCTTGCATTTGTCAGACGCTTTGCGTCTATTACTGAGTGCAAGCGCCTGTAATGAAGACACGTGTCATGCGCTGGCGAGCGCAAGCGCACTAGCGCAGTGCGCTGCGCTGTTGCGCTGCGCTGTTGCGCTGGCGACACGTGGCGCGCTCTCAGCGAGTTGCGCCAATTCCAGAGAGCAAAGCTCTATCTTAAAGGCGTTTAGCGCAAACGGTTCTATAGCCGACACGTGGCGCTCCCTTAAGAGCGCAACGGTGCAGTTTGGAAGTGCAAAGCACTAAGAATCTTTTAGATTCAAGAAGGGAAGTGCAAAGCACTGTTTAATTTCTTGATCTAAATTAGATCAAAGAAAAATAAGATTTTCTTTGTTTGAAGAACCAGAGGTTCATAAAAGTGCCAAGCACTATTATTATTATTATTTTTTTATTTTTATTGTTTTTTAAAGAACCGGAGGTTCACAAGAAGTGCAAAGCACTGTTTATTATGTAGAGATCATTGATCTTGTTTTTAGATCAATGATCTATTAGAAGGAATTTCTTCTAATTCATGAGGGTTCTTTACCTTTTTCTTGAAATCTTCTCAGAATTCTCTCTGTTTAAAGTTCTTGAGTTTTCAAGAAAAATTTTCATGCCTTTGAATTGAGGCTTAGGGTCCTTTTTATAGTGCTCACAAATTAGTTAAATTTGTTAAAGAGATCACTCTCTGAGTGATTTGGGGAATTTTCCCCACCGTTGGATCTTTGATCCAAGAGCTTCTGCTTTGCAGAAGCAAATCTTCTTGTTTTAACAAGAACAGAAAAGATTTCTTAAAATCTTAATTTAGTTTGGCGCAGATGCCCCAGCGCGTGACACGTGTCGCACAGCGCAGAGCGCAGCGCAGAGCGCAGCGCAAGTGCGCTAGCGCATCTGCGCTGACACGTGTCGCGCGGCGCAGAGCGCAGCGCAGCTGAAGCGTTGCTTCCTTTAAACAGAGCTTTGCTCTGATTGGGTGCACCTTCTTGGGCGTTGCGCTGACGTATTAGTGCCAGACACGCGGCGCGTTGCGCCCGAGACTTGAAGCGTTGCTTCAAAATTTGAATTTTGAATTCAAACAGAGTTTTGCTCTGATTGGGCGCAACAGTCCTGTTACCCCCCGGGACCACGGATCAAGAAAATGTAAGAGTCACGAATGGCTCTGTCCCGTTACCCCCCGGGACCACGGATCAAGTAATACCCTTTTAAGTTACACTTTAGTTTACACTTTTGATTTCACCATACCCTCAAGTTATATGTGTCAGGTCAGGTATTCAGTAGTCAAGAACTAATGCCAACACGAGATCAGGTAACAGTAGGTTTGTCTGGATAGACAACAGGAATGGTCCATGAGGACAACATGTCAGGTTTGTTGGCATTAGGCACGAGATCAGGTAACAGGTCAGGTCATGGTACCTCAGGTCAAGTCAACAGTAAACGGTACCATGTCAGGTGTATCAATATATATCATGTGTAACCAAGTCAAGTCAAGATGTAACAATATCGTGGGTGTGCTCACAACAGATATATAATCGAACAGGGGATTAACAGCAGGAAATAAGCAATAAATTAAACAACAATGAGCAGTTCATTCAATCACCATAGTGCATTAATATGTTACAGCTGTTTTATTGTAGTAACAGGTTTTGAGCACCCTTAGCGGTGCAACAGTTTAAAGGATGATGCAATACTATTATATCAAGTCTTTGAATACGAACATCCGAATGTAATAGAACTACATAGGAAAGTGCTATAATCTATTAACGGTAAAATGTGATTAACAGGTAAACTTGGTTCGTAGGTAAATAGTAGCAAATTGTAATTTCCATGTTATCTGTAAAATGATATATGTCATATTGCAACCAATTGAGGAAATAACCATTCCGAGTTAAGTTTTGCAGGTTTAGTGAGTCAAAACATATATAATTATATAGTATAGCATGTAGCAAGTGATACTTGCCTCGACGGGTCGCGAACCGGGAAAAATTTGGACGTAACATCGGCGGGGAAACACGCGACGGACGCACGGTTCACGGATTGAACCCAAACAACGAACAATGTGACCACACGGATCGGGGTACCTCGCTGGAACGTCGGATCAAGTCGTCGGTACGGCCGGATTCCGGCGAGATGCAAAACAGCGACAATAAGTTCAGAAATGTAAAGCACAGCCAAGGACAAACCAGAGGGGAAAAGGAAGGAGGAAGATGAAGGAAGGCTTACTGGGAATGCAGAGGTTGCGACGGCGATGGGGTCGACGGCGATGGGGCGCCGGCGAGGATGCTGCAGGCGGTAGGCTGGGGCTGTGGGTGCTGGAGGAGGAAAGAAGGTGGAGAGGGAGAGGAAGTGGTCGGGTCTGGTGCGCAGGTGAAGAGGAGGTGGTCGGCGGTGGCGCAGGTGACGACGACGAGGGTCGCCGACGGGATTTTCCGGCCAAGCTGAGAAGGCACGGGTTGGCCGGAGGTTTCTGTTGCGGCGCCGAGCGCACGGGGAGAAGGAGGGGACGTCGAGGTTAGAAAGAGGAGGCGGAGGCGAGGGTGACGGTGATGCCGGCGACGAAGTTGCGGCGGCGACGGCACGGTGGCTAGAGCTAGGTCGGGTTGGGTTCGCGATAGGTTACTGTTTCGTGAGAGGAAAAGGAGGAAGGAAACTCGTATATATATAGGGGAAGAGAGAGAAAGAGTTAGAGATTAGAGAGAGAGAGAGAGAGAGAGATCAGAATAATGAAGGGGCCCACGGCTCGTGATTGGCTGGGCAAGGATTCAAAAGGAAGTGTTAAAAGATTTCCCAGATTTATTAACTGTAGGATCTTAATACTAAATCAAAGATTTGTGAAAGTAAAACAAATAACAGTAATATATATATATATATATATATATATATAACGAAATATTATATGGTTAGAATATTATATTAATTTGGGATTTTGGCGCTAAATGAAACATTTCCAAATCGCGCCCGGGTTGGGTCCAAAATTCAAAATTCAAATAATAGGATTTTAAGCGGGTTCCAAATTTTAAAATGAAATGTTTTATGATTAAAAAGCATGCCCCCCAAGTCGGATACCTGCACGCGCGCGTAGTCGTCCAAACTCGCCCGTTTCACCGAACGGGATGAGATCTCGACGCACGGACGCTACCACGCGGCTAGGGGTGACGAGTAGGCCGAGATAGATATTTTTAATTTCGTTTTAGGTGCTAAAATTTGTTATATGCAGAAATGACTTAGCCAGTTAAAATTTTACAGTAAGACCCAAACAAGCAAGATAAATGAAATGGGTAATATTTAACACTCGACCAGTAACAGAAATAGTAGTATTGGGCTCGGGTGTTACATTATACCCAACTACAAAAGAATTTCGTCCTCGAAATTCCAAGAGTACAAGATAGAAAACTACAGGAAAAGGTGAGGAAACTTCTGCCGGATCTCGTCTTCTCGCTCCCACGTGGATTCTCCATGCGATCGATTTCCCCAAGAAACTAGCACAAGGGGGATAACCTTGTTCTTAAGAACCTTTTCCTTTCGATCCATGATTTCAACCGGTCGCTCCTCAAAAGTTAAGTCCTCCCGTACTGTTAACTCCGAATGATCCAAGACGCGTGTCTCATCTCGAACATACCTTCGTAGTTGAGATACATGAAACGCATCGTGCACACCTGCAAAGGACTGCGGTAACGCCAAACGGTACGCTACCTCTCCGACACGCTCCAATATCTCGAAGGGTCCAACGAATCGAGGACTAAGCTTTCCTCGACTCCCAAAACGAATCACCCCTCTAGTCGGTGATATTTTCAAGAATACCAAATCACCCACGGCGAACTCCAGAGGTCTTCTTGACGTGTCAGCCCAACTCTTCTGTCTGTCTTGAGCTGCCTTCATATGCTTCCTGATTGTATTCACTTTCTCAACTGTCTGTACCACCAAATCTGGTCCCAGTAATCTTCGTTCGCCAACATCATCCCAACAAACGGGTGAACGGCACTTACGACCATACAAAGCTTCAAACGGAGCCATCTGGATAGTTTCTTGGAAACTATTGTTGTAAGAAAACTCCACCAAGTGTAGATGATCCTCCCATGAACCCTTGAAGTCCAACATGCATGCTCTCAACATGTCTTCAAGAGTTTGGATCGTTCTCTCCGACTGACCATCCGTTTGAGGATGATAAGCTGTGCTAAACTTCAATCGAGTCCCCAAACTTTCCTGTAAACTCCTCCAGAAGTGTGATAAGAACCGAGTGTCCCGATCAGACACGATGCTCACCGGTACGCCATGCAGTCTTACAATCTCCTGCATGTACCGTTCTGCCAAAGTCTCCGTTGATTGACCAACCCGGAAAGGTATAAAGTGAGCTGCCTTTCTCAACCGATCGACAATCACCCATATTGCATTGTTGCCCTTTGGACTCCGCGGTAAAGCCGTCACGAAATCCATGGTTATATGTTTCCACTTCCACTGAGGAATCGGAAGTGGTTGCAACAAACCAGCAACCCTTTGATGTTCAGCCTTAACTTGCTGACACACCAAGCACTTAGCCACGAAGCGCGCAATCTCCCGTTTCATGCCTTCCCACCAGAAATGTTGTCGAATATCTCGGTACATCTTTGTACCTCCTGGATGTACAGAGTAAGCTGAACTGTGTGCCTCCTTCATAAGCTCTTCACGAACATCTCCCTTTGGCACACACAAATGGCTACCATACCTCAACGAACCATCTTCGTGGACCAGTAAATCTGTTCGTAGTCCGGCTTCAACCTGCTCTCGATACTTCTGCAGTCTAGGATCCTGCGATTGTGCCGCTTTAATCTTCTCAACCAAGGACGACTGCACTTGCAACTGCATCAACTGTCCCGTAGAATGTGGTAGCATAACCTCCAAGTCGAATCTTCGAAAATCTGCAATGATCTCCCTCTGGGTAGTTAACACCTGAATTGCTGGTAACCGACTAAGCGCATCCGGCACGACGTTAACCTTACCCGGATGGTACTTAAGATCAAGGTCGTAGTCGGCCATCAGCTCCAACCATCTCCGCTGCCTCATGTTCAACTCCTTCTGAGTGAACACATACTTCAAACTCTTGTGATCTGTAAAAACTTCGACTCTCTCACCCAAAAGGTAGTGTCTCTAAATCTTCAAAGCGAAGATTACAGCCGCAAGCTCCAAGTCATGAGTTGGATAATTCTTCTCGTGGGTCTTTAATTGTCTCGATGCGTACGCTACAACCTTCCCATTCTGCATCAAAACACATCCCAATCCTTTCCCAGATGCGTCGCTATGAATCACCAGTCCTCCGGAATCGTCTGGTACGGTCAGGATAGGGGCGGTTATCAACTTCTGCTTCAACGTCTCGAAAGCCAACGCACATTTATCCGTCCATACAAAAGGTACTCCCTTGCGCGTAAGCTTGGTCAACGGTTCTGCCAAACGAGCGAAGTTCTCCACAAATCTCCTGTAGTATCCGGCTAATCCAAGGAAACTTCTTATCTCAGCTACATTCCTTGGAATAGGCCAATCTCGAACTGCTGCAATCTTTTCGGGATCGACGGCGATTCCGTCGCCCGACACAACATGCCCCAGAAACTTCACTTCTTCCAGCCAAAATTCACACTTACTTCTCTTCGCATACAGTAACTCATGTCTTAAAGTCTGCAGCGCGATCTTCAAATGCTCAACATGCTCCTCACAACTCTTCGAGTAAACCAGAATATCGTCAATGAATACCACAATAAACTGGTCCAAGAATGGTGAAAAGATTCGGTTCATCAAGTCCATAAATACCGCCGGCGCATTCGTTACTCCGAAGGGCATCACTAGATACTCGTAGTGTCCATACCGAGTTCGAAACATCGTCTTGCAAATATCTTCTGCCTTCACTCGGACCTGATGATATCCAGATCGCAAATCCAGTTTCGAGAATACCCTCGCGCCACTAAGCTGCTCAAAAAGTTCTCCAATGCGAGGGATCGGGTACTTGTTCTTAATAGTCACCCGGTTTAATTCTCGATAGTCGATGCACATCCTTCTCGTGCCATCCTTCTTCTTTACTAGAAGGACTGGAGCTTCCCAAGGCGAGTTGCTGCTTCGAATCCAACCCTTCTCAAGCAATTCAGCGACTTTCTTCTTAACTTCTTCCAATTCCACTGGTGCCATTGGATAATATGCTTTAGATACTGGCGCTGCGCCAGGAATAAGGTCAATCGCGAACTCCACGTCTCGCTTCGGCGGTAAGCCCGATATATCTTCAAATACGTCCATAAAGTCGCGAACAACTGCCGGCTTTTCATTACTATCAACTTCCATAGCTGCAAGAACACTGTTTGTCGGCCTAGCCCTAAACTCGACTGGCCCGACGGAACTGCTTCCCCTAGTGAAGGTAAACTCAGGGTGTCCGGGAATCTGGAAAATTACCTTCCTTGCCCTACAGTCAATGTGGGCGTGGAAAGTGCCAAGAAAATCCATTCCAAAGACAACTTCATAGCTGCCCGTATCAATTACCAAGAAATCGGCAAAGAGTTCCTGTCCGCACACAACAACTGTACAATCTCTACATTCCCTACTAACTATGATCTTCCCATTCCCAGTGTGTATGTCCCAGGAACTAGACAGGGTCGTGCAGGCAATCGAGTGTGTAGTTATAAACTTGGATGACATAAAACAATGGGATGCACTAGAATCAAATAATGCCACTGCGGGAAAACCATGAACGAGTAAAGTACCTGAAACCACTTCTCCTGATGCCTTAGCTTCCTCAGCTGTCAAGGTGAAAGCTCGAGCCTGATTAGGTCCCTGAGTCAGCTGTTTCTGCCCTTGGAACGGTCTCTGCGGAGGCTTCTGTATATCATCTCTCGTGCGAAGCTTCGACGGACAGGCACCAATTGCGTGATCAGCCGCTCCACAAACCAAACAAAGTCCCAGCTTCCTTCGACAATCCTTCTGCATGTGTCCAGGTAAACGGTAGTAGTCACAAATCACGCTCTTTCTTCGATCAACGACCACATGCTTCTTCATGGGTGCTACACCTCGACGGTCCACTGGAATACCTCTGCGACCATGAGCTCTGTTAGGTACAAATGCGGGCTTCCTTGCCGCAACTGCTGTCTGCTGCAAGCTCCCTTTCATCCCAGATAAACTCTGCTGTTCCCGAGCTGCCGTAAGAACCTGTGAGAAAGTGGTCAAACCCAGGGAGACAATCTGCCTCTGGATGTCCACATCCAAGCTGCGCATGAACCTCCGTGCCCTGTCTGCATCGTTGGCAACTAAAGGTCCAGCGAATCTGCTGAGTCTCGTCCATTCCGCTGCATGCACATCCACGGGTGCTCCATTCTGCCTCAGCCCAATAAACTTCTCTTCCATTTCCTCCCGTGCAGTTCGCGGGAAGAACTTCTCCAGGAAACTCTTAGAAAAATCCGCCCATTTGATCGGTTTGGGCAAGCGGTTCTCCTCCACAAGCCACCACTCTCGGGCGTAATCCACTAGCTGAATGCGCACCACATCAACTCTTTTGTCATCTGGAATCTGTGCCGCAATCAACAAATTCTCCGTGTCAACTAGCCACTGCTCGGCTGGCAACGGCTCCTCTAAACCAGTAAATGTAGACGGACCCAAACGTCTGAAATCTGCTACGGTCCCTACCCGGTCAACTGGTTTAGCTCCAGCGTTGTTTACAGACTGCCGAATGGCCTGCAAACCCTCCTGAAATGAATCTGCTTGCTGCTGGATCAGCTCAGTATGCCTTTTCTGATTTTCCAGCATTCCTCGTATTACTCCCAACATGGCGGCTTCGTCCACGCGCCTCTGATATGTCTTGAAATTCTTATCTGCCGTCTTCCTGAAATCAAAAACACCCAACATTAGCATGATGATAGATTCAGTATATAGATCAAGGCTAGAACTCCAAGATACTTAAATAGAGTACTGCATTGTAACTATGCCGCGGTATCATAACCACAATTACTTAACTCCACCCAAGTCGCCTAAGTCCTAGAGATAACAAGAAATCAGGTTTTCGAGTCGACATGCAAAGTAAGTTTGCACGTCGATATAATCAGGAAGAATGTGATTCAAGAACGGTAAAACGGTCAAGGTGGTAGGACATGTTTCCTAAGCACGGGTATTCTGATTCGTGTATTGGGTACAATACCCAACTACAAAAGAATTAACCCAACTAACATATGGCTCTGATACCAAAAGAACCATGTCACACCCCGCTTCCCAGAGTACGCTAGCTTGGGCACGTGACATAGCCAACCATGCTACCTGTGGGTAGGAAGTATCCATCCACAGTCACATTACGGCTGTAGAGATATCAAGAACAATATAAAACTATCTAACACATGTCCACAATCCAGAATAACAAGAGTCAATGATAAATAAGTGCGGAAGCAAATGATCCAATACAATAACAGAAAAGTATGTCCCATAATGCGGGCTCACATCTGGAAATAAGAATGCAGGAAATAAAACTAACCACTACAGAACTCACAAATCAGCCTGCTGGCTGAAGTACTCCTGCTCGGTCAGCGACAATGGTAAAGAATCTGGGCCATGCAAAACCCAGACGTCAGCGCGTCATGTCAACCAATAATATAATCTAAACAGTGTAATAGGCAATGCAGAAATAAACATGAATAAAGCGATAGTATGAAACAAGCAGTGCAGGGTAGTGTGCAGTGGGTAACTAAACTGTTCTATCAGGTTTTCTATTCTAAAGTCTTTGAAATCAAATTGGGTAAACCTCCATGTAACTCAAAGGATATGTCCCGTTACCCCCCGGGACCATGGATCAGGAAGATGGATATGTCCCGTTACCCCCCGGGACCACGGATCAAGAAAATGTAAGAGTCACGAATGGCTCTGTCCCGTTACCCCCCGGGACCACGGATCAAGTAATACCCTTTTAAGTTACACTTTAGTTTACACTTTTGATTTCCCCATACCCCCAAGTTATATGTGTCAGGTCAGGTATTCAGTAGTCAAGAACTAATGCCAACACGAGATCAGGTAACAGTAGGTTTGTCTGGATAGACAACAGGAATGGTCCATGAGGACAACATGTCAGGTTTGTTGGCATTAGGCACGAGATCAGGTAACAGGTCAGGTCATGGTACCTCAGGTCAAGTCAGCAGTAAACGGTACCATATCAGGTGTATCAATATATATCATGTGTAACCAAGTCAAGTCAAGATGTAACAATATCGTGGGTGTGCTCACAACAGATATATAATCGAACAGGGGATTAACAGCAGGAAATAAGCAATAAATTAAACAACAATGAGCAGTTCATTCAATCACCATAGTGCATTAATATGTTACAGCTGTTTTATTGTAGTAACAGGTTTTGAGCACCCTTAGCGGTGCAACAGTTTAAAGGATGATGCAATACTATTATATCAAGTCTTTGAATACGAACATCCGAATGTAATAGAACTACATAGGAAAGTGCTATAATCTATTAACGGTAAAATGTGATTAACAGGTAAACTTGGTTCGTAGGTAAATAGTAGCAAGTTGTAATTTCCATGTTATCTGTAAAATGATATATGTCATACTGCAACCAAATGAGGAAATAACCATTCCGAGTTAAGTTTTGCAGGTTTAGTGAGTCAAAACATATATAATTGTATAGTATAGCATGTAGCAAGTGATACTTGCCTCGACGGGTCGCGAACCGGGAAAAACGGAAGTAACGTCGGCGGGGAAACACGCGACGGACGCACGGTTCACGGATTGAACCCAAACAACGAACAATGGGACCACGCGGATCGGGGTACCTCGCTGGAACGTCGGATCAAGTCGTCGGTACGGCCAGATTCCGGCGAGATACAAAACAGCGACAACAAGTTCAGAAATGTAAAGCACAACCAAGGACAAACCAGAGGGGAAAAGGAAGGAGGAAGATGAAGGAAAGCTTACAGGGAATGCAGAGGTTGCGACGGCGATGGGGTCGACGGCGATGGGGCGCCGGCGAGGATGCTGCAGGCGGTAGGCTGGGGCTGTGGGTGCTGGAGGAGGAAAGAAGGTGGAGAGGGAGAGGAAGTGGTCGGGTCTGGTGCGCAGGTGAAGAGGAGGTGGTCGGCGGTGGCGCAGGTGACGATGACGAGGGTCGCCGACGGGATTTTCCGGCCAAGCTGAGAAGGCACGGATTAGCCGGAGGTTTCTGTTGCGGCGCCGAGCGCACGGGAAGAAGGAGGGGACGTCGAGGTTGGAAAGAGGAGGCGGAGGCGAGGGTGACGGTGGTGCCGGCGACGAGGTTGCGGCGGCGACGGCACGGTGGCTAGGGCTAGGTCGGGTTGGGTTCGCGATAGGTTACTGTTTCGTGAGAGGAAAAGGAGGAAGGAAACTCGTATATATATAGGGGAAGAGAGAGAAAGAGTTAGAGATTAGAGAGAGAGCGAGAGAGAGATCAGAATAATGAAGGGGCCCACGGCTCGTGATTGGCTGGGCAAGGATTCAAAAGGAAGTGTTAAAAGATTTCCCAGATTTATTAACTGTAGGATCTTAATACTAAATCAAAGATTTGTGAAAGTAAAACAAATAACAGTAATATATATATATATATATATAACGAAATATTATATGGTTAGAATATTATATTAATTTGGGATTTTGGAGCTAAATGAAACATTTCCAAATCGCGCCCGGATTGGGTCCAAAATTCAAAATTCAAATAATAGGATTTTAAGTGGGTTCCAAATTTTAAAATGAAATGTTTTATGATTAAAAAGCATGCCCCCAAGTCGGATACCTGCACGCGCGCGTAGTCGTCCAAACTCGCCCGTTTCACCGAACGGGATGAGATCTCGACGCACGGACGCTACCACGCGGCTAGGGGTGACGAGTAGGCTGAGATAGATATTTTTAATTTCGTTTTAGGTGCTAAAATTTGTTATATGCAGAAATGACTTAGCCAGTTAAAATTTTACAGTAAGACCCAAACAAGCAAGATAAATGAAATGGGTAATATCTAACACTCAACCAGTAACAGAAATAGTAGTATTGGGCCCGGGTGTTACAAATGTCCTTAAACTACTTATTGACCGCAATGTCACTAAACTAAACAACAGGGCTCCCTTAATTGCCCTATTGTTGGATCTAAACGATCCCGTTAAGTTGATCTTAGTCTGAAAACTAGACTAACGTATCCTTTGTTGCGCCACGGCAGCGCCCCGGCCTCGTACTCGAGGCCAAAATGCGGAATCAAAAATTTTCCTTACTCGGAAACCGGCGCTACCGCGGACAATGAAAACCCGGATCGTTTACCATTAACCTAATGCTAGCAATCAAGAGATAGGGTGAGAAGTATACCGAGTGATCCGAGTCCTCCGGTCTTCTCTTCATCGTCCCGATCTCCCGCGGAAAGTCTTGTCTCCATATCGTCGCCTCCTCGCCGGAAAGGGCACCACATCGCCTGCGTCTTTTACGGGCTCCCGCCTCAATACCGAGGCAACTCGGGCATGAAGCCGGCAACTCGACATGCTCAAGATATGCTGTAGAATGTGTAGTGTAGTGTCTCACTTGGGTTTTGGTTGCCTTGATGGAGGAAATGAGATAAGAAAAATGGTGCTTGCATTTTTCTAGCATGAATGAGATCAAGAAGATGAAACTCTCAAGAATGAAGAACTCTCTCCTTCTTCTTCTCTCTTTCTAATTTTTTTTTGAAAAAACTTATCATACAAATGAGAATGGTGGAGGAGGTAATATGAAGCATGAAGGGAGGTGAGTGTAGGGTAAAGCAAGTGGTGACCACATCAAGACATAATCATCACCAAACTTACATCAAACATCATCTCATATCTAATCTTCATAAAGCAAGACAAGATGAAAGAAAAGAATGGAATAAAAAGATGCTATCATAATTAATCATCTTATAAATAAAACCTCCACCAAATGTAATTTGCAAAACTGCAAATTACCCCCTCCATCAGAAAAGTCCGGCCGAGAAAGAACAAAGGAAAACCGGCCGGAACGGAATACAAACTGGCAACTCCAGAAAACTGGTCCCGTAATAAATTACAGGAAAACCCCGACACTGTGCATACACACCCGCATCTGTATTCCGACCGGATACAAATGCAAAGAGACAAAATCTACACTGTACTAAACTAGGACCGGCTTAAGCCAAAGCCGGCTAGTAAAAACCGTTCGATCCTGATTCGTGCAATACCGCACGTATCAGATCAAACCCTGCCATATAACTATACGGCCACTAGTACAAAACTGTCCGATCCTGATCCGTGCAATACCGCATGTATCTGATCGGACCCTGCCATATCTCCATACGGCCTCTACAGCGTTTCGCCCGAAAGCTTGAGTAACTGAAAGTGTAGTGGACTCTAAAGACTCGTCAATACTATGGCTGTGGATTTAACCACTAGCACGTCAGAGGTATAAGCCAATACGTGACGGGCCACCAGCTATTGACCAAAAGGGACGTCGATGAGCGAACTCATCCTGACACCCTACTGAGCCTGTCAGTGACAATATCCGTACAGTCCGGTCCGTTCGTCTATGAGCATCGCATGTCGGGCCTAGGGGGTTGGTAAAAGTCAGACCCCAAAGGCGGTACAAGTCGTGTCGGAGTGAAGCCCAGAACACCCTGAGACACTACTGGAATACCTACCAGTAAATCTCCTGCCTCGGCCGAGGGCTTTGTGTAATGGCTCTCCTAGACACAGCGCGACCTCACCCCCAATACCGGGAGAGACGAACCCCTGCAGATCCGCTTACTGCCTCCATGTGGCTCGGGACTGTACCCAACTAAAACCTGTTTGCACGACTCCTTTGAGCCGTGGTAGGGTAGTAATCAAAGTACAGTAGGAACTCACACGAGACAAATGACGATCTCAGGTCGATGAACTAACCTGTACACATGTCACCAGGGAACTGCTATCTGACATCTGGTATAAGACCAACTAGCAGGTTCCCGGCGAGTCCTGTCCGGTGTACTCATAACCCAATGAGCACCTGTATACATCTTAGGTGAACCAACTGACACCAGTGGCTTGTGAGACCGGCCACCGCCCCTCGTCGGGGTCTCGACTGTATACACTAGTCTACTAATGGAGTATCGATGCCCAGTCTCGAAACTCCCACGACTAGGGACATTTTAAGGATGTGCTTATAGACCCCCAGCTCCCACGTATATGATCGCCATCATACTGCTGGTCGTCAAGCAAGAATCCTAGGGGCTCTATCAACGTGTAATAGCGACATGTCAGGTCACCTAAAGCAGTACACGATGATAAAGATAAACCAGATAGCATACTATCATCTCGAGTAAGACTGTCCCACCGGGATAGGTCCTCCCTCAATCATTGCAATCACGTGCCTGTGATCCAATAATTGACTATGAGGGCACTATCTCCAACAATCTCCCACTTGCACTCAAGGCTAATTATTGCGATGTCGCATACTCACAGCCCGTGTGATACCGAACACCCAACTCCTCTACTAGTCAGTCTCACAAAGCTCGTTTGCGAAACTATTGCGTTCGAGGAATAGCCTCAGTGAGTGGATCCGCTATGATGTTTCTTTCTATGTCTCTCTATATCTCAGATTCGCGGAGAAAACCATCTCCCAAAATGAGCAATACCTGTCTTGGAATGTCTGGATGTCTGATGGGACCTAGTTCATAAATGAACTCTAAATCCAAACTTCTTAGACTGTATCGTCAACTGAACTTAATCAGTATCCTGCGCCATGCCACCCTCAGTATTGCCTTGGACCACCTGTCCAAAATACTGCCCCTCATCAGAGGGAGAACTATAACTCTGACAACCTCCTTGTCGTCCATGTCACCTTCGAAGCCTGGAGTGATAACCGTCTCCTAAAGGAGGCAGCCGTTATCATATCCCTAGAACATTCACTTATGTTCTAAAACTGCTTCCGACTGTTCCTCCAGGATTGGATCAATATCAACTTATTGCATCTAGTGCAAGAACAACATCTGGTGTGGTACTTGACATCTTATGATTGACTCAATTGCCTAAGCAAGTGATCTGTCAATCATGCGTATCCCTCTCCCCTTTAGTCTGTAAGACACCTTTAGAGAGGGTGACTCCATTACCTGCAGGTGTACTACCGTGCCAGGAGTCGTCCATTCTAAATGCTCATAGAATGCTGTCAAGGTACCCAGATTAGGAAACCACCCAAATCTAGATCTAAAACCATAGATCTAGTAACCAGAATGTCTGATATAATATCCAAGTCCTGTGTGGAGAAACCACTGTGTGACAACCAAAGTATAACCGATCGTATTGTAGGAGTTTCCTTTCCTACTCTGTGTATGTCATCCAAAACCAGGACATCACACCCTACTACCTTCTCAACAGATCCATCCCCTATTCTGATGACGTCAAACCCATGACTGTCACATCAGAAACAGATGATCTAACTCCGCTATATCTGCTTTAGTCTATAAATAGACATAAGCATGAAGTCCACCAATGCTTCCGCTGCTCCCACTGACTACGACAACCCTCTGCCAGAGTCATATAGACGTGCACTTCTAAAGGTAGTTTAGAACGACGCTATACTCATCCTCCTGCCGGGTCTCGCAGCCTGGAACAACAACAATGGCAAGTGTGGGTAAACAAGAACTTCCCTGTCACCGTCCTTGAGGCTACCGGAGTACCTCTCGGGTGCCTGAAGTTACCCACCTTATCTGCGGAGTGGCCAATGGAATGTCAAATCAGATTGAATCTTTAGGTTCCTTATCAAATCTTCAGTAATCGTTTGCGGTTCTGGAATCACTTTCAGTTTTACCATACTCCCACTGCTGTTTTTGAAAAAAAAATCCATTTTTAATAAAACTGTGGCGAGTCTAGAACAATATTTCTATTGATCTTTCAGATGGTAGAAAGTCAACCCTCGTCATAGCCTGGGTCAACCCACAAACAGCCATTACAGAAACGTGCCTTGAGTTGTCCAGTGTCTGGTTTTAAGCATAAGCCGGACAACTCCCCGTACCTTAACAATGTCAAGATATGAACTGTTCTATATCCAATATAGAACCAGAGGCACTGATTTAATTGAACCAGATTCAAATCATGCAGCTGTCTCCAGTGCATGTCAACTAAATGGAAGGAGGCCGATCAGCGTTACTCAACTTAGGAATGCTTCCAATTATGAGTAACCTGAAAGAGAAGCAATTTCTCTTTACTATAAACTGAATACCATACACAAGTATCTACATCTTCGATCACCTTGAAGAATCCCGATACTTGCAATACCTGGTTCTCTACTCTATTCTTATACCAATAACTCCTCAAAACTCAGACCCTGTGTTTCAACGAAACATATGTCTAAGAACTAGAGAAGTTAAAAGTAAACAGAATATAGTATGAGGACCAACCCCTCTGTCCCAATGGACACTGGACAACATACAATACTCTGTATAAGTCCGCTGAGTCTAACAACTCTTTCACTGTGCGTTGTAGATTGAAAACTGTACTTATGGCTAAGAAGAATTACACCGCTGTTTGATGCTCCTTACCTAACCATCCACTGATATAGGTAAATGTCATCGACATAATATCAAAAAGTATATCTCACTCTATGAAAATAGACGTACAGATATATCAATTTGAAATTGGTGCACAACAGCGGATATTCAAAACCAAATATTTGCCGACCGGCAAACAGCCCAGGTGATCTCCTCAAATATCACCGATTACAACGAATCCCGATATAATGAGGATGATCACCCAATTCCCAATAACTTACTCCCACTCATCATCTGTAAAACCATACAGATGTGAGAATCAAACCTGGTAAATACATACCCTGGAGCAAGTGTCCAATCGGGAAATCAGTTTTCTTTTAACAGTACACAGTTGAACTGAAACATTGAAATGTTTCGGTAGGGTATTCCGGTATTCTTAGTAATGCCTCTTCCATTATCCAGATTCACAACTATAACCGTATAATTCTTTGCCACCTCTCCAAATCCCTTTATATGTCTTTAGTCATTACCTTCTGCACACCCCTTTAGGCCAATTGGTTTTCTTCCTTCCCTACCGTTCGGCACCAGCCTATGGTTTGGAAGAAGACTATCCAATGAGCATAAAAGGTATACTGTCCTAATCCTAGGAGCACTCGCAATGCGAGAGAAGGTGAAGAGAAAAGACAACCGAATAAACCGAATTCCTATTTCTCCTGGACCAGAATCCATCCCCGAACTGGAACAAGTTCCTTTCGAGTTCGTATATAACCATACGATGGAGTATCCAATAAACTGTGGATCTTCGTAGTGATACGGAGTGTCCTGGAGAAATACAAAGGTGATTTAGGATTGGCGAAGAAATACTTGGTTTGGTCGTGAATATCAGTCGCAATTTACTTTGCCCTCTTACTAATCCCTTGCTTTGTCTTAATCTTAATACCTTCTGCACACCATCATTATGCTAATTGGTTTTCTTCATTCCCCACCGTTCGGCACCAGCCTAAGGTTTGGAAGAAGACTATCCAATTTGCGTAATAGGCGTACTATCTCCTAAACCAAGGAGTACTCGCAATGAGAGAAGGTGAAAAGAAAAGACAACTGAATAATCCTATTCGTTTTCTCCAGAACCAGAAACCATCCTCGAAGTCTTTCGAGTTCGTATATAACCATACGATGGTTTTGTCCAATGGAAGTGGACGTTCGTAGTAATACGGGGTGTCCTGGAGAAAAGGGTAAAAGTAGGAGTGGCAATGAGGTCTGTAACTCTGACAATCCAAAAGCCAGTGTTAAGAAGGTTCGGTCAACTTGGTCACTGAGTCATAGTCCAGGGTCGGGTCAATGGTCGCTGCCAGAGAGAGAGAAAAGAAACACTCAGCGTGCACTCTAGCCTAGATCAGAATGGTTACTACTTTGTCTAATCTGGAAACCTCCCACTGTACCTCAAATTCTCCTCCAAATCTGAAAGAAGAATTAGTCGGGGTCACCCGAGGAGTAAACCAACTCATCAGTGGGAATCGGGATCCAACTATCATCGCATGATAACGTGACGGAATCCACTCACGTCACCACACTCCAGAAGGTATGCGCATGCCTGGCAAGTTTCAGTTCTTTTGAAACTCCCGATGTGATTTTTACCCCAAGCGGTTTATGACCTTGACTAGGTCAACAAACCATAAACCGCCAGTCAAGTTCAACCCGTCATTATTCTGGATTGCATTAAACCCACCCGTACGTGCCCTTGACTAGGTCAACAAGGCCGCACGACTGTCTTAACCAATCCTACTTATGCAACAAACAAGTACCACTTAGCTACCGAACACTACGTCTTGACTAGGTCAACAAACGCAGCACGAATACTAAATAATACCTGTAGGAAATGACGGAGGGCTACGAATGGTTTTTGGCGAAAAACCTTTAACGTAATGAACTTGATATCGTTGAAGGAACTGCATAGTCTTTTTAGAAAATATAGTGACGAAAACCTTTACTAAAGAGGTCACTCCCGGTGAAGGGATCTCGGCTCTTTCCCCGTAGAATGAGGTGCAGGATATTCCAACTGAATACCACGATGCAAAGCAAAAGTTATCGGCTATAGTGAAGTTATTGCCCTGACGCAAACTTCTGTCCAAGGGGTCACTCCCGGTGAAGGGATCTCGGCCCTTGCCTCGTCGACTGAGGAGCAGGATATTCCAAATGAATACCACGATGCAAAACAAAAGCGAACGTCCTTGCAATAACAGCTTTTTGAAAAGTGTTCCAACAACATCAGAATAGGTTTGTTTAAACTTGCATTGATCCGAATCAATGCAGTCCCATCAATTGATCACCCCACAAAGAACGAAAATATACTGACGTACGTATATGCCATCCGCATTTGCCACTGGGTCCCGTCATCACCCGTTAGGTTAGCTAACTAACGGCAGAGCGGGGACTGGACTAGCGCGGATGTAAAACATATACAACATCTACTAATATATATACCAATATATAGTATTTCGCTCAGGCGTAAATAAAATGCAACATCACAGAAATATGCAGCATCACAGAACAATACAGATATCTGGAAGCCCCGGGTTTCACAGAGCCGCTGCTGAAACCCGACGTTCCCCTGGTCGTGTGGATAGCCTGTGCAATGAAATCCTAGACCCCTACGGGCGCGGCAAGTGACCCGCCAAAACCTGAAGCGAGGCAGCCCCCTTCAGCACCGTGAATGGACCACCCAGTACTTCACGGAATCCGGTAACTTGGGCACCCCTCCTGGGTCAACCTGTACCCCCTACGAGTGCGGCGAATAGCCTGCCAATCCTAGAGTGAAGCCCCCTCCGTCCCAATGCCATGAGATGTGGGCTTGTTGCCCTCCAGAACCCGGCTATCCGTGCACCCCACCGCGGGGCAATCCTAGTACAGAAAGTAAAATATACATACACCGGGTACATCGACCGCAACCAGGTCGTGCCCCAAAAGAATAATACAAACAGGCAGTGACGGCAGTCCACATGTCGGACGCTCGCCCCGCAATATCAAATGTACATAATACAACAAAACTGTACTAGCATTGCATCCAGGCTATCCCCCACGACCGATCCGCAACATCACAGCATAAACATAGAACATCAACGTGAAAGTCACGTTCGCAAATCCGTCTAACCGGGCTATAGCAGTTAGACGGGATTTACCGATCAAGTGACAATCACGGTTGCAGATATAATGTAAATACTGTGAAATAATGTGTTTAAAAATATCCGATCGATCAAACAATTAACAAGTGGGCCCCCAAGTAATACTGTAGCAGTCACAGAAGATCTGGGCCCAAATTTAATATCCCAAAAGCCCTATTTTCAGCCCAAGAGGCCACTGTAGAAAAACGACAACATGAACCCATTAAGATGCCGCGGATCCGCGGCCTGAGAAAGGTTAATGGCCGCGGATCCGCGCTTGTACAGAGGGCTTATCTTGTCGTATTTTCCCAATTTTCTTATAATTGCTTGTACATCAGTTTTCTACAACCTGAAAAAATTTTTTGAGCAAGAAAAAATTCAACAGAAAACTGATGTAGGCTAAAACGCGGTTTTTGGAATTTTGGTCGATCGGAAATGCAAAACACATCAGAACAAGCTAGGTAAGGTTAATGGCCTGGCTCTGATACCATGTTGCGCCACGGCAGCGCCCCGGCCTCGTACTCGAGGCCAAAATGCGGAATCAAAAATTTTCCTTACTCGGAAACCGGCGCTACCGCGGACAATGAAAACCCGGATCGTTTACCATTAACCTAATGCTAGCAATCAAGAGATAGGGTGAGAAGTATACCGAGTGATCCGAGTCCTCCGGTCTTCTCTTCATCGTCCCGATCTCCTGCGGAAAGTCTTGTCTCCATATCGTCGCCTCCTCGCCGGAAAGGGCACCACATCGCCTGCGTCTTTTACGGGCTCCCGCCTCAATACCGAGGCAACTCGGGCATGAAGCCGGCAACTCGACATGCTCAAGATATACTGTAGAATGTGTAGTGTAGTGTCTCACTTGGGTTTTGGTTGCCTTGATGGAGGAAATGAGATAAGAAAAATGGTGCTTGCATTTTTCTAGCATGAATGAGATCAAGAAGATGAAACTCTCAAGAATGAAGAACTCTCTCCTTCTTCTTCTCTCTTTCTTTTTTTTTTTTGAAAAAACTTATCATACAAATGAGAATGGTGGAGGAGGTAATATGAAGCATGAAGGGAGGTGAGTGTAGGGTAAAGCAAGTGGTGACCACATCAAGACATAATCATCACCAAACTTACATCAAACATCATCTCATATCTAATCTTCATAAAGCAAGACAAGATGAAAGAAAAGAATGGAATAAAAAGATGCTATCATAATTAATCATCTTACAAATAAAACCTCCACCAAATGTAATTTGCAAAACTGCAAATTACCCCCTCCATCAGAAAAGTCCGGCCGGGAAAGAACAAAGGAAAACCGGCCGGAACGGAATACAAACTGGCAACTCCAGAAAACTGGTCCCGTAATAAATTACAGGAAAACCCCGACACTGTGCATACACACCCGCATCTGTATTCCGACCGGATACAAATGCAAAGAGACAAAATCTACACTGTACTAAACTAGGACCGGCTTAAGCCAAAGCCGGCTAGTAAAAACCGTTCGATCCTGATTCGTGCAATACCGCACGTATCAGATCAAACCCTGCCATATAACTATACGGCCACTAGTACAAAACTGTCCGATCCTGATCTGTGCAATACCGCATGTATCTGATCGGACCCTGCCATATCTCCATACGGCCTCTACAGCGTTTCGCCCGAAAGCTTGAGTAACTGAAAGTGTGGTGGACTCTAAAGACTCGTCAATACTATGGCTGTGGATTTAACCACTAGCACGTCAGAGGTATAAGCCAATACGTGACGGGCCACCAGCTATTGACCAAAAGGGACGTCGATGAGCGAACTCATCCTGACACCCTACTGAGCCTGTCAGTGACAATATCCGTACAGTCCGGTCCGTTCGTCTATGAGCATCGCATGTCGGGCCTAGGGGGTTGGTAAAAGTCAGACCCCCAAAGGCGGTACAAGTCGTGTCGGAGTGAAGCCCAGAACACCCTGAGACACTACTGGAATACCTACCAGTAAATCTCCTGCCTCGGCCGAGGGCTTTGTGTAATGGCTCTCCTAGACACAGCGCGACCTCACCCCCAATACCGGGAGAGACGAACCCCTGCAGATCCGCTCACTGCCTCCATGTGGCTCGGGACTGTACCCAACTAAAACCTGTTTGCACGACTCCTTTGAGCCGTGGTAGGGTAGTAATCAAAGTACAGTGGGAACTCACACGAGACAAATGACGATCTCAGGTCGATGAACTAACCTGTACACATGTCACCAGGGAACTGCTATCTGACATCTGGTATAAGACCAACTAGCAGGTTCCCGGCGAGTCCTGTCCGGTGTACTCATAACCCAATGAGCACCTGTATACATCTTAGGTGAACCAACTGACACCAGTGGCTTGTGAGACAGGCCACCGCCCCTCGTCGGGGTCTCGACTGTATACACTAGTCTACTAATGGAGTATCGATGCCCAGTCTCGAAACTCCCACGACTAGGGACATTTTAAGGATGTGCTTATAGACCCCCAGCTCCCACGTATATGATCGCCATCATACTGCTGGTCGTCAAGCAAGAATCCTAGGGGCTCTATCAACGTGTAATAGCGACATGTCAGGTCACCTAAAGCAGTACACGATGATAAAGATAAACCAGATAGCATACTATCATCTCGAGTAAGACTGTCCCACCGGGATAGGTCCTCCCTCAATCATTGCAATCACGTGCCTGTGATCCAATAATTGACTCTGAGGGCACTATCTCCAACATCCTTAACAAATGTTTAAGTCGATCTTAGTCTCGAATGAGGCTAACGTATCCTTAAACCCAAAAACCCCAAACCCAAATCTGAGATAATACGGATTTGGACTAGTCCACGCCCTACGGGCGACGACATAACTCAGTCTCCGTATACAATCCACGGGCAACAAAACACAAAATAAACACACACGACACGAAGTGACCATCTGAAGAAGGAAAAAGTGGTTACCGCGATGCGGTAGCGTAATTAACTGCAGGGGCTTGCGCCTGCAGGGAAGAGCGTCCCCACAATCAAAAACCCCTCAAGCGAGGGGGAATCTGACGAAGTCTGCTACATCGGACGCATCCGTTTAAATCTTCGATACATGGTGCCATAAATCAACTTGGCATCTTCGGAGAGGTGGACGGATAGCACCAATTAGCATCTGCCCCCGAATCTCAGGTAAGACGTCCCTGTCGCGCCGTCATTCGGAGGGGAACATATCCTTCTTTACTAATAAAGAGATTGATATGATGTTGTATATCAGGTTCGGTATCTAATAACATTCATTCAGAATCAATGTATTCTGGTAATACAGGGTGATAACTGCCAACTGTCTTGGCTGCAACACTTGCATCATTTCCAACTCTTGAAACTTATTACCCGTTCTCGGTTCTCTACCTATCTATCTGTAGCCCATGTAACAAATTACATTTGCGGGATCCTGATCCGGTATCTCATACCCAGGACGTAAAGGATACTGAGAAACAGTTCTCGGTAATGAACACACCCGAAGAAGATGCATCAGCATGCACTTTCTTCGTTTGGGTGGCACAGGAATTCTGGTAATCCCCTATTTCCTGCTCTGTCTTATAACAATTATAAGTTAGAGCGGGACCAACGTTCCCTAACGCAGTATAACAAGCAGGTTCGGTCAATACATCCGTATTATTATCTCGATTTAAGGCGTGACATAGTCATAACCAGGAGAGAAAGAGAGAAGAAAACACTCAGTGTATGCTCTTGCAAGATTAGATTGGTTATTTAATATATCTAATCAGGATGTCTCCCACTGTTTTAGTCAAATTTTCCTTCAAATTCTAAAAGGAAAGAATAGCCGGGATTAATTACATTATACAAGTTCGCCAATGTTTCAGCCAGGCCAGTGCCGGTACTTTGAGGGAGGTTCCCCGTGCTTTCGCACGGACCTAATTAAAGTAAACCTCATTTTCCCAGGGACGTAACCCCGTTAACACCTTTATAGACACCTACTTGATCGGCTAATTGTAATGTGTAAAACTTTCCCATGAGTAACTCTTACTCGCAGCGGGTATCGGGATCCAACTATCTCATAGAAGGTATGCAATCTCATTGCAAATTTCAACACTTGAAATTCCCAATAATATTTTACCCTTAGCGTCCTATGACCTTGACGAATGCCAAACCACCCATAGTCCGCTAGTCAAGTTCAACCCGTACATTTCCTGATTGAATTAAACCCACCCGCACGACCCTTGACGAATGCCAAACAACGCCGTACGAATACCCTAATCCAATCGCATCGTATGCTAGCAGATAAGCACTAGTTAGCTACCGTATACTACGTCTTGACGAATGCCAGACTACCGCAGCACGAATACTAAGTAGTACTTATCTGAAATGACGGAGGGCTACGACAGGTTTTTAAGAAAACCCTTTGCGTAATGAACTTGATATCGCTGTAGAATTGAGTGATTTTGAATGGAATGTTTTTGAGGCCTTTTCTAGTTTTGCTAAAGAGGTCACTCCCGGTGAAGGGATCGTCGGCTCTTTCCTCATCGAATAAGGTGCAGGATATTTCACAAATATCACTATGCAGAGCAAAAACTATAAAAACAATCAAAAGACAAGCCGAGTTTGTAGCATCTGCTAGTTTCGCTAAAGAGGTCACTCCCGGTGAAGGGATCTCGGCTCTTTTCTTATCGAATAAGGTGCTGGATGTTCTACAAGGAACACCGCTATGCAAAACAAGAACTAGAGCTACCAGTTTTTAAACAAGTTTCTACAATATCTTTAGGTTTCTTTTATTTCATTAATCTCATTAATGAAGTCCCATTTTAATTATGCTTCACAAGCATCATATACGAAACGAAATCTGCAATATAACATATATCTCATATATATAATATAAACATTCGTCTCAGGCAGTAATATGATCTCATCACAGAACATTGCAGCAGAAGAACATATATGAAATATTGGATATACTAGGAGGTCCGTGTTTTTAATACGAGCCTGTATAAAACACGGAATCCACGGTCGCGATGAATAGCCAAACCCACATCCCTAGACCCCTACGAGAGCGGCAAGCAACACTGCCAATTCGAGGGTTAGGAGACCCGGTCTCGACTCCTCGAGATGGTTTCCCACTGGACCCTAGAACCCGGTTACTAGTGCTCCCCGCCTTGGGTCTACCTAATACGGAAAAGTAAATAATTTACAATGGTGACATCATCCTCAGCCCGGAAGTGCCCCAATAAAAGAATATTACATACAAATGAATTTTACATGAATGAAAATAAAAACCCTTATCTCACATAAAACCCCCGGCTATTCAGAACACGACGATCCAATATAACATATCACAGCAACACATAATATCTCATATCATCAACGTAAGCAAGTATGCGTATCCCGATTGTCGTTGATGTATAGCAACGAAGCCGGCGATACACCACATAATACGCTTACGGTCACAGAAAAGAATGTGTAAAACTACAACAGTCGGAATCCGCAACCACCTTAGATATCGCATGCTTAACCAAATGAATTCCTTAGACATCTCATGACTAACAATTATAAACCCCGCATTTTAGTCTCATTATCGAAAACTCTTTTCAATATCAAGTTGGGCAATTCAACAAGATTCCCGACATCCTGATCAAATGCTCGTCGCAAACTTTAGTAGACGGCCGCACCCCCGGATGCCGTCGACGAAGTGCGCTAAGGCGGAACACTGCTGCCGCGAGCATCCGAACGGATGCTTTTGGCAATGGGGTTCTCCTACAGTCACTTGGTCGGGGCTATGGGGCGTAGCTATCTATTAAGTTTACCCGGCGAGTATCCGCGTATGCTACGTGATTGCGACGGACTTTTGATCACATCAAAATCCCGTGGCAACCGATCAACTGAGACTGAACTGCTAGATTTATAACATTTAAATTAGTTATCTCATATCTGCATGTGGATTCCAAATATTGTATCACATTCCAGATAAATAGACAATGTTAAACTTTCCGATCGAATAAACAAACACTCAAGATTTCCCAAATAGCTCAACACTTAAGCAGAGTTCAAAAAATATCCATCACATGCCACAGTACCGATGGTCCAGCCGTAGAAGGGTCAAGCCAACGCCTCACATATGGCAACGCCGTACCGCTCCAAACCCTAAGCTTTAGAGGCGGTTCAGACGGTCACATAATCGAGTTAAGGTTTGTATTCTTCTAGAGGGTCCACCGCGTTACTTGCACGATTTTCCGGAGGTTTCAAACTCGAGAAAAAATCCAACTTTTGAAAATTTTCTGACAAGGGAAAAAATGAGTTATTGATATCCGTTCGAACTTTTTAACAGATTCTAAAATTATCTGGAAAAAACTTAAATGAAGTTAAATTATCCGATCGAATCAACGAGTCCCCAATACAACCCAGAAAACTCAACACTTAAGTATAATAAAAAATATCCCAGAACAATCAGGAAAACTGTACGGATTTTACTGTGTAAAACCCAAGCGCTAATATCACTGTTCCGCCGCGGAACCGCCGCGCAAGGCAGGTCTTTGCCGCGGTTCCACGGCCCTTTAATGGTATTAGTGTCTCGTTTTTTACAGAAACCCATACAATTACCTGCTGATTTTTTTGAGCATTTTTAATATGAAAAATGTCAACTTTTTGAAAAATTTTCAGAAAAGGGTATAAACCGGGTATTCGGAGTTTGATCGGACTTTAAATTTCGCCTAGACTTCGCCTAAACCTTTAGCTTGGCTTTGATACCACTGTAGGATTACTAGGCACTCCAATAAAGTTCTACAAGGTATCAACCATGCCCGATTTAAATTTTAGCCGTGCCGAACAAGCCTAACCAAGATCTTTAAACTAGAGATTAGGCGAAATAAAACATGTTAAATACTTTAACACTAAGAGTTTGGGATTACAACCTTTGTAGTCCGGTCCTTCACTTCTAAAGCTCCATGTTGAGGTCCCTTCGCCGCGATCATCAAGTTCCGGACTCTAGAGAGGCTCCACGAAGAGAAAGATGCAGGCTTGCTTCCGATCTTCGATAACAAAGATGATCTAGCTTGAAGTATCATTGACACAAGCTTTCACTCACAAATGAAGTGAACACCCTAATCTAAATGGCAAGAATAGATTAGGATGATGAAGTAGGAATTTAGCTCTCATTTATTTTCTTTAACTCACTCATTTTCATCACTTCATAAAAAACTAGAAAGCTTTTCATGAATGAAAGAAGAAGGAAGAAGAAGAACAAATCTCTTTGTGATGAATAATGAATTGTCATGAGATTAGAATTGCAACCATGGGTTAAGTATGATAACTTAACCCATGTAGAGACTTAACCATGGTCATGGGTTGGGTTGGGTTAATAAATATCATAACAAATATCTTTACAAATATCTTTAGCAAGAAACAAAAGAAAAACCTTCTAGAAGATTCTAGAAAATATTAACCCAAATCAAACCTTAATCATATTTAATCTCTACTAATCACGTTGCATTAATAACCCTAACATGTTACAATATTATATATCACATATACAATATTTATTGTAACAAAATAAAATAATACAATTAACATATATCGCATATATATCAATGTATTACCTGAGTGAGAAAAAGAATCTTTTAGTGAGCTTATATCAGTTAATGTAATTTAATATATCAAATATATAATTATACATTAAATTATCGAATCAACACTTGATTCGATAATCCGGCTATTTCACAGATAACCGCCTAATATTATCTGTATCAGTTCATCGAATCAACACTTGATCCGATGACCCGGCTGTATCACATATACTAGACCGATATCTCATATCGCGAGAATCTAATACGGTATCACATACACGTATTGTTCTCGGCCCCGCACATATCACATATGTGCTCATACTCCGTTTTGCCTGAGCCAAGAAACCTCTGTGTAGGACTCTAAAGAATCGTCAATATGCCAGCAGTAGGTGATGATCATATTAAACACTCACAAGCTGCAAGCGGTCAGCTAAATGTGACAGCCACCCAGGTATTGAGCGACCAGAAGATTAATAAGCAAGCCTGTACTTTCTCCCGCGAATCCATTCAGTAACACTCCCGTACAGTCCGGTCTCTTCGTCTGATATGTCGCATATCTCGCCTAGGGGTGGTATACGTCAGACCCCAGTAGCTTGATAAGTCGTGTCGATATGAGGTCTATAATAGTTCAAGAAACTACTGATAACACTTACCAGTAAATCTCAGCAACCCTGGCCAGGGATTTCCAGTTATAGCCAATCGAACACAGCACAATATCAACTCCCTATACCAGGAGAGACGAATCCCCTCCTATCGCTCATTGCCTCCATGTGATTCGGGACTATAACCAAAAGCCACCTTTTTGCACGCCCTCTTGGACGTGGTATGATGGAAATCAAAGCACAGTGGGAGTCAAACAAGACTCTATGACGATCTCAGGTCTACAGACTACTCAGTACCAGTGTCACCAGAGAACCGCCATATGACGTGAGGTATAATACCATCTGGGAGTTCTCGGCGAGTCCGTCCAGTGTACCCAGTCTCTACTGAGCACCCGTACACCATCCTTGATGTCAAACACCGATGGATATGGGATCATCCATCGCCCATCATATGGGTCAAGATGCGTATACGCTAGTCTACTCTGGTGTATCGATACCCTGTCTCGATACACCCTTGACTAGGAACAGTTTTGGGATGTACTCGTCGACTACCATGGCCCCACTAGTATGATCTCATCATAGTCCCAGTAGTCGAGTACATATCCTAAGGGTTTTATCAACATGTAACATAGAGACAATCAGAGTACATGTTAAGATAAAGTACAACCAGATAGCATACTATCATGTCGAGCAAGAAAGTCCTCCCTATATATGTCCAAACATCCATTACAATATACATCATATGTACAGTAATGGCCTCTAGGGCATACGTATAACTAACAATGCTAAAAGAAACATACGCACATATTTGAGTAGAAAAAAACCAAGTAGCATACTACCATTTTTAGCAAGACCGTCAATACAACTGTGAATATCCCAAGTTTCCATCAGTAATATACAAGCCAGTATGATACAATAATGGTCTCTAGGGCATAGACACTAACAAGAGGGAGTGTGGGGTAAAGAGTGAGATAGATAAGTTGGATGAGGGAAGTGGGGAGTTCGGTGAGGAGATCTCGGGTCAGTTGGGCATGGCTTCGTCGTGGATGGAGTGGGTCTCGCAGTCGCCGTCGCGAGAGAGGAGGACGACGTTGGGGGAGAGAGCGAGGGAGGGGAGGTGAGGATTCGGAGGAGGGAATCTTGGAGAGATCGTTGGCGAGGTCGTCAGGAAGGTGGACGCGGGGCGCGAGGCGGCGGTTGCGAGGAAGGGAGAGGGACGTTGGGAAAGAAAATGGAGGGGGAAAGAAAATGGAAGTAGAAGAAGAAGTGGGGAAATGGTTCGGGTTGGGTTAGGGTATTAGATTAGGAAAATTAATAAAAAATATAATAGGAAATGTTTTTAGGAAAATATACGGAAAAAATATATACAAGAAACTGAGGATTTAGAATTTGATTACATGTCTTCTTCCTTATGAGTTGACATGGTAATAATATCACCGTGCAAAGAATTAAACGGGTATACGGTATTCCCTAAGCCTATACCATGTGGTTAGAAGAGGCAGCAAGGGATGAGTGCCCAAACTTAGAACTTTAAACTTTTCTTTTGAATTTTTCTTACTAATGATGTATTGTTTCAATTATAACAGTTAAAGAGAGAGAAGAAACTTGAAGCCCTCCTTAGAAAATTTATTCATTTATAAATACTAAATTGAAGTTAGATCAGTTATCTAGCTTATTGTTATGGATAGACAAATTATATCACTCCATATCTTATAACATGGCTATACTATTTTTCTTAGGTGTTCTCCATACAATTTGGGTCAACAAGAAAAATGGCCATGAGAATGTGCCTATAGTCAATTCTTGGGAACTCCCCCTCAAGGGTAGGGTAATGATCGAATATGATAGTCTCATCCATGTTAGTGGAACCCATGCGTATCTGTTATGAGGCATTCTCAGGAGAATGGTCTTGAGCGCATGCTCGTGACCCTTTTCCATTTGGTTAAATGACCAAAAAAATGTTTTACAGATAAAAAAAACACTCTAGATATGAGGTTTTGTGTGGAATCATATGAAATTTCTAATTATATTTTACAATTTTAGAGATTAGCATATACACTGATCAAATCATAAAAAATTCATAATATCTGAATATTTTTGCCATGCAGATCTAAACAAATATAATATGGGCCATTTAAGGTTCCTTCTTTTTCTTCCGACAACTACTGAACTTCTATAACCGCTCCCTATATGCCACGTGCCGCCTACCTCACTCTTGCGTTTCAAGCAAGTATCCTGTGTCCCTACTCACAATTACCATCCTACCCTCAACGAAACCTTCTCAATTCACGTGCACAGCGTCGTCATTTCTGCAAAGCTCGAGGGCAGCTTGGTCATCATCCACAGTCTTCGATGGCTCGCCAAATCCCAGATAGAGAGAGCAGCGAGCACGCAAGCAATCACAGTGAGTGAGAGATTTTAATTTTAGGGTTTTGCTTGACGAATTTCCCCACAAAAAGCTTCGATTTTTAGGGTTTCGAGCTTCGAATTCGGGAGCGATTCCTTCGATTTCGCCGAATCCGGGTTCTTTCTTCAATCCCCTTTCTTTCCCCTCTCAATTGCTGTTGCTCGTATGATTTGATATCTTTTAATTACCTGGATTTTGAGCGCAATCTCTCTATTTTGCTTTAGATCTTTGAGATTTGATCTTGTTGTCGGCGATTAGATGAGAAATTTGAAAACTTTGTTACGATGAATGTAGAAGGCAGTAGCTTTGCGAGGTGTGTGAGGCACCCATCGCAATTCTTCACTGGCTTCTGCTCATCTTGCTTAGCTGAAAGGCTATCCGCTGTTGATTCAGTAGTGAGAGGTCCTGAGATTGTAGAAATTCCATCTTCTTCTGTTGCTGTTTCTCAGAGGAGGAGCAATGAGGTTAGGGTTCGACAAACACTTTTATCTTTATTCCAATTGGACGATCGTAATGAGGCCCAAGTTGGATCTGATGCCCATGTTGATAGAAAGCTTGATCCTTTGGAAGATAGGCATTTGAAACAGAAGAAGTCGTTTTCGAGGTGGAGATTTAGAGGTGCTTCGAAGAGTGGGAGGTTTGGGGATACTCAATTGGAAAGTAGGTGTGACCGCGAAACGCATGATTCGAGCAAGGGGGCATGGGAGAAGCCTAGGCATTCTTGGGATGGTTCGATAATGAGCAAGGCACTGACTTGCTCGTTTAATTGTCTCGAAGAACCACAAGATGGCTCTAGGAAGATCAAAAGGAGTCAACCCGAGGAAAGTGCTGCTACCGATTCTGATAGAAGCAACGAAACCATCGATGCTAGCAAAGTGGATGGTGTGACTTTGGTTGAGGAGAAGCCGTCAACTTCTAACGGTGATTTGGGAAGCCTTTTCAGAGAGAGGCAGCATGAAGAATTTCGTCAAGAGATAAATGGCATGAATCTTAGCAGAAAGAAATCACATAGATGGAGTAGGGTGTGGGATTGGAGTATTACCAGCCCTTTTAGGGACTTTGCGAAGAAAAGAGAAAATACTTTGGAGAGGTCTTTTTCAGGAACCTGGCACGAGGGACAAAGTGAATCGCACAGTGGAGGACATCCCTATGGGAACGGTGTTCATTCTTCACGAATAAATAAGGGCTTAACCAGAAATTTAAATGGAAGCAATGGTGAGGTTCAGAGATATAGACATGATTTGCAAAGGAGCAGAGAATGGAGGTTTGGTCGAAGCCAAAGTGTTCATTACCCATCCCATGGGAATATTGATAATGGACTTCTTCGGTTCTACTTGACTCCTATGAGGCCTAGCAGAAGAAGTTCAAATAATGGGAGGATGCGTAGTTCGCGTCTTTTTTCTAGGGGTATCCTTGGACATCAACTGTACTTATCCTAGCAACTTGAAATTTGTTGGAAGCAATGCGGATTCAAGTTCCATACATACTTCAGTGATAGAGAAGACATAGATGTGCTGCAGCTTCCATTTGTGAGTGCAACTTTTTACCGCTTTAGATTAGTTAGCTATTATAAAGTGCACATGACAAAATCCTTTGTTCTTCATATGAATAACTTTGTATTTACTCTTGTAGTCCTCTTCTTATATAGAAGAAGGATTAACTACAGCGATTTTAAGCTATCTGTTCCCTTTTCAGTTCATATTGTTTATTACTTTAAAATGTTTGATATATTTATTATAATTTGAGCGGCATTTTAGTTCATTGACTTCGTATTTCCCTAGTTCTTTTAACTTCTGCTGTGCTGATTCTGCTAATGGGAGATACTTGCATTAAATTCAGGGAAGTTGAATTCTTGAGACATTTATTGGTTACTATTAGCCACGGCGCAATTTTTTTTTTACTGTTACTGCTACCCTTTAGGGCACCAGGTCCTTCATAATGTTCCTTCAGTTTAGTTGAAAATATGTCAGCTATTATGATCTGTGTTCATGGTTTAAAGTATAAACATTTAACTTTATAATTGATGCAGTAGCTGTGTATCGACCCTCAAAAGTTGAAAACTAGAATGTACTTTCCTCTCTGGAATTTCTTATGCACTCTGATATTCTTCTTTCTGTACCCTCATTGTATGTAAGGCATCAAGATTGGATATTGCACCAGTAACAAATTAGCATTTATTTTATTATCCTATGTTGGAGTGATCACCGTGCAAAATTATTCGAATTTATTCTTGTATGTCGTTGTATGGACATTGGGATAGAAAATATTGCATTCAAATAATACATTTGATAGATTAAAGTTCCACTGTAATTCTGTACGACGTCATGGATATTGCACTACCGAAAATGAGTAGATAGCCAGGGTATATAATTAAAGACATTGAAATCAAAGCAGAGAGAAGACATGCGACCATCTCTCTTGGCAGCCATTGTTATTGTGGTACATAATTTTAGGTTTTTTTTTTGGTTGGGGTTAGGGAAAATACTTGGCCATTGTATCTAGGAAATCTCCAAATTGATGGTTGATGAGGTTTTAGCCTTGGAGGCCAAGGATTTGCATATCGTATATAACTTACATAATGGTTTATTATGCATGTCATTTGCATACTTGCATTAGGCTTTGTCGTAATGACGTTATCTTTCCCAGAAAATTTCTCTCTATGAGTAAATAGAGTCTGGTGCAAATGGCTAACGTAAAGAGTTGTGATCATTTAAACTCAACCAAATAATATAGAAATTCATTAAAAGTCGGGGTGACTTGTGCGTTGATGTTCACAGATATTGGATTTGGTTCAATTGATAAGGTATTAATATAAGATATTTTTCCCAGACAATTGTTTGGCTAACCGTTTTGTAGCATACGTCTTACCTCTGTTAAATCATTCGGCGACAGCAACTTGGCAATGACTGAATGTTTCATAACCACAAGATATATGAAGTGCATTTGTTTCATTTTATTTGCTTTAGGAATCTGTTAATTTCCTTTGGACTGGGCAAACCTTTGGCTGCCACCATGTCTCCTGCTTGTTTTATGATTGAAGAAAGATGATGACCATCACTTCAGGTGATCTCTCCAGCTGATTTTGGGATAGTATATTTCCATAGCCATACTCTTGGTTATCTTTGTCGTCTTATGATCAGAGCAACTTGAGGGGCCGCTCTTCGAAGCTTTTCATATCCCATTCATTATGTTTTAGCTATAAGGATTCTGATACCGATGACCTCTTAAATTTAAACTGATGTTTTTTTCCAGATTTCCAATGGAAACTGCTAATGCTGAATACATAGTTGTTCTGATGGTATTGATATAGTAAGCCCCCCTTAAAGTTGGTTTCTTACGAGTTTGGCTTTCAGATTGCTGGTACAGCCATCATGCACTTTAATCATACCCTAATTTTATAAAGCAGTAGCTTAAACCAAATCAGCACGAGTTCAATCCCTTTGTCACGTTCAAAAGGCCAAATTTTCAGTTTTTCTTCATCATCGAGTTTGTTAACAGGGTTGCATTCATCCATCAA